>OX465296.1:3978484-8778484 GCA_949987735.1 Leucophora obtusa
GTAAAATGATTTTCATCCAGGAACCTCTGTCCAATTTTCCATAATGACCACCATGTTCACCAATGAATTTTCACTTAAAAGGACATTATTTTAATGTTAGATTGCTCCCAATTCTAAATTGACCTGGAAAATTTCAGGACTAGAATTGGAAAATTCAGCCATAATATAGTCTGTAAAATGATTTTCATCCAGGAACCTCTGTCCAATTTTCCATACTGGCCACCAGTTTCATCCAAATATTTAACATAGAATATGAAAATTTTAGCGTAATTTTTTAGAACTTTCTAAATTGACGGGGAAGATTTCAATAGCAAGGCTGGAACGTACATCACTTATATTACCATCAGTATATACATCATTGAGGAACCTGTTTCCAGTTGCCCGATGTAGCTTCAGATATTTCCCACTACTTAGCATAACTGAGTTCACAGTATTGGTTGGCATTATTTTTATTGCGCTGTTAAATGCTTAACATAGCTCAGTTAATAGTTTTGGATGGCCATTTTAATTATATTGCTTAACATAAATTTAAAGTTTTTAAAGTTGTAAATTGATGCATTTCTAAGTTGACCATGAAGATTTTACCACCACGACCGGAGTATATATCCTTTATGCTAGCTATGACACAATTTTCGTCTAGGAACCTCTGTCCGATTTTTCATAGTGACCACCATGTTCACCAATGAAATTTCACTTAAAAGGACATTATTTTAAGGTTAGATTGCTCCCAATTCTAAATTGACCTGGAAAATTTCAGGACTAGAATTGGAAAGTTCAGCCATAATATAGTCTGTAAAATGATTTTCATCCAGGAACCTCTGTCCAATTTTCCATACTGGCCACCAGTTTCATCCAAATACTTAACATAGGTTCTAAAAATTTTAGGGTCCTTTTTAACAAGTTTCTGAATTGAGCAGCACAATTCCAAAACATTGGCTGGAAACTAGACCTCTTAAATAGCCTACGATATTGTTTTCGTCCAGGAACCTCTATCCAATTTTCCATAGTGACCACCAGGTTCATCCATGAAATTTCACTTAAAAGGACATTATTTTAATGTTAGATTGCTCCCAATTCTAAATTGACCTGGAAAATTTCAGGACTAGAATTGGAAAGTTCAGCCATAATATAGTCTGTAAAATGATTTTCATCCAGGAACCTCTGTCCAATTTTCCATACTGGCCACCAGTTTCATCCAAATACTTAACATAGGTTCTAAAAATTTTAGGGTCCTTTTTAAGAAGTTTCTAAATTGAGCAGCACAATTCCAAAACATTGGCTGGAAACTAGACCTCTTAAATAGCCTACGATATTGTTTTCGTCCAGGAACCTCTGTCCAATTTTCCATAGTGACCACCAGGTTCACCCATGAAATTTCACTTAAAAGGACATTATTTTAATGTTAGATTGCTCCCAATTCTAAATTGACCTGGAAAATTTCAGGACTAGAATTGGAAAGTTCAGCCATAATATAGTCTGTAAAATGATTTTCATCCAGGAACCTCTGTCCAATTTTCCATACTGGCCACCAGTTTCATCCAAATATTTAACATAGAATATGAAAATTTTAGCATCATTTTTTAGAACTTTCTAAATTGACGGGGAAGATTTCAATAGCAAGGCTGAAACATACATCACTTGTATTACCTTCAGTATATACACCATTGAGGAACCTGTTCCCAGTTGTCCGTTGTGGCTCCAAACATTTCCCGCAGTTTGGCCTAAAATTACTGAATTTAAAACTTTATTTACACGTATTCCTTACGTGCGTTTTCAAAAAAAAAAAATGATGAAAGTTATATACACCCTGCTTCACAGATTGTGTTCATTCCGTCAGTCGGACCACGCCCCTATCGCCCATAATGCTTGAAACTCATAACCCTTCATTCCAAAAATTTTAAGATGTTACTGTTAAGTAGTTAACAGAGCTCTGTTGACCCATAACATAGCTCTGTTAACGAAATCGGTTTGTGTCTTTGCTAGTTAAATTTACATTTATCTTCACAGACATTAAAAAAACAACAAATTCAAATTCAATTTTACTTTGAATTTTAAAAAATGTATTTGTTGATATGACAAAATTATTTGTTAATAATCTGCTTTGAATTTCAATGGCTATTTAATTGAAATAAATTCAACAATCAAGTAATAAACTTGTTGCTTGTAATTACAAAATTAGCTGCAGGCTCAATTTCAATTAAAAGAATAATTAAATTTACAAAACGTTTAATTGTATTTACAAACTAGTTAAGCTGATCTTATGAAATCTAATTGGGGATAAATTTGATATCTAATTAGATGTGATCAGCTTTAGGCAAATCTGGCTTACTATATACAGCCAGATCCAATTTGCTTTTGACTTTAAACTAAAATTATAGAAGTTTTACATATAATTTGTTTTTTTTTTCGAAATAATTCTTCAAACTAAATTTGTTTCTACATTTTTGTTTTGGTGCTAGCTCAAATGGATAAGATCTGGTATCAAATCTGGTCAGATCTGCTCTGATCAGATCTAAATATTGTCTACAAAGTTCCCCAGATAAATCAAAAATGGCGATATTGAATTTTTCGAGTTTTTGGGTCTTGAAACTTTATTCATTAAGCTTCGGTTTTTCTAGCCACGTCAGGCATGGAAATGTTGGCCTATCAGTTAGGCCTCAAGTTCTACTTTCCAAATTTTATACAGAAAAATAAAAAAATATACCAAAGAGCAATAACATTTTTTTTTTGTTGGAATTTTGCAAACTTTTTAGCCTTCAAAGCGCTATAAGGAAAACGTGAGTACTATCTTATTCATAAATAAAATTATACAGGTTCAGTGAACGAATTCGCTTAAAATCGCTTATGTTTGGTAACACCAAATAAACCACTGACGAGTCTTTGGGTGAGACGAAACTGCGGCAGTCTGGTGATTCCCTTGTGTCTGTTAAATTTTGCAATAAAAATGTTTTCTTCTTCTTCTTCCTATAAATCAACTCTATACATTTAAGCTCAGATATAAATTTTCTATGGCGACTGGGAGAAAACATAAACCGATTTCAACCATTTTCAATAGTATTCGCCCTTGTGAACGAATTTACGGCCAATTGCCTTCATTATTTCGACTACTTTATTTTAAGCGGACAGACGGACCGACAAATCGACAGATGGGTGATATAGTCTTAACTACCCATATGAAAATAGAAATATATATGAACATACACGATCATACATTGACTTGTGTATGATCAGGCATGAGCATACATCACGTACATCGACATATATGTCTATGCATAGTTCAATGTATGACCATATTTGATATCGTATGTGTTCATATATCCTCGGATCCGAAATTTGTGGGTATATGACCGTACATGTTCATATATGACCATATATGCTCATATATGATTTGTATATGAGCATATATGATCATATATTATTCGTATATGTTCATATATGGCCATATACCTTTAAATTTCGGATCCAAAGATATATGGAAGTATATCAGATCATGTATGTTCTTACATTGAACTATTCTTGGACGCATTTGATCACGTATGTCATATATTGGACATGAAGTAAATTTGTTTAAGTGAAAAACGTTTCCTAAAGTGAACACAATTTTTTGAGGTGAACAATTTTTTTGAGCTGACATAAATATTTTAATTTTCAATGCAAGTTGAAGAAATTTTTAGGTGACCTTATTCACCTCCCGCTGTTTGGTGAAAAAAATTAAAACATATTTTATTCACCAGAAGCTACTATGAAAGAATTAAGCAATTTTGTTTAGTTTAGCCATCAGACAAAAGATCGAATACCGATCTTTTTCATTTTATAAGGTTCATCCAAAATCCCGAGATTTTGATATTCAACACTAAAGGAAATCTTAAGGCGTTCTATTTTTAAAGAATATATTTTATTGTTTTTTCAGAGTGGTGAATATAAAAATCTCGAATTTCTCTGCTAATTTAAATGCGACCTCAAATCAAAATTAGTGTTAGACACAAAAGTGGACGCTGTAAAACTTTCAATTAGATATGTGAATAATTTTCAGTGGGATTAGGTGAATTCAGCACAAAGTCACAAAATAGTGTTGAAGAAAAAAAATCAATAGAAGAGAATAAAAATCGAAAAACTTTAATTAATTTTTATATGTTACCAACAAAATGACAAACTCCAACTGTTTTCCTTTCAAAATTAAAACGAGAATTCCAGCAACTACTGGGAATTAAGCTGTATATATATACTTTTTTTTATATAAATGGTCAACGATTTTTGTTTGCATTTTTTGGCCACCATTCATATCCACAATTGGCCATGAATACTTAGTAAGAATACAAAAACACGTGCATATGTTAAGCTTATTCCTTTACTACTTCCACATCGATATCAATTCCTTCACTCAAATACAAAACCATTGATCTTTTTTTTTCTGTTCTGTTCGGTTTTTTTTTTTTTTTTTTTTTTTTTTTTTTTTTTTTTTTTTTTTTTTGAGAAAAAACATTTGCCTGGCTATATGTCGGGCCATTACTATTGCATTAAAATGTCAGTCTGTCAAACTCAGAAGCACAAATCATTTTTTGATACGCATACTATGAAGTTTTTTTTTCTGTGTGTATAAATTCTCTTTTAGTTTTTCTTTTACATATGAATGGATACTGGTTCTAGTTTTTACTCTACGCAATATACAATGATGAATATAGCGAGGACTCAGTATATAAATATTAGTCTTCTTAATTTTACTGCTAAAGTCATTTTTAATCAATTTAGTTAGAAAGCTTAAGTATAAATTGATTAATTTATCAACATAGTATGTATGAGTAAATAACAACAACAACAACAAAAAAATAAAAACATCATTGAAAACTTGAGAAAAAAAAATAATTCAACATATGGTATGTCATGGAAACATCCTGTTTTCAGTTAAACATAATTTAAGTCTACCCTCCCAACTAAAGTCTCCATCCATAATGATAAAACTGCGCCAGGGTACGAGTTTACACTTAATGTCATAATAAATGTCCAATTTATTTTTTTTTTTGTATTTGGACTTGTTTTGAATAGAAATCATTACACAATATTTCTTCTTTATAGATAGAAAAAAAAAAAAACAAAATGTTAATAAAGTATGTGTAAATCTGAAATGAACATAATGATGTGTGTGTTTGAGGAAATTTTCGAAAACACGCAATGTTGCATTTTAAGATAAATATATTAAAATAAAATGATAGTCAATAGAAATTATAACAAAATATTACAATAACAATTTATAAAATGAATGTTGGAGGAATTAAATTGTTTAATACTTTTATAACATCTTTTGAAAAGAATTTCAAATCTGATCCGATTTTATTAGGTGTGATTGTAACAGTTCTAACAAGGCTCGTATGTGGCTCCCTCAGATTTGAATGAAATTTGGATATGTGATAGAGAGGATAAAAAATAATTATATTAATCTTTTTAGCGAGCCAAGTATTTAGCTTTTTGAAAAATCAAGCAGCGAACAAAAATGGGTTTCAAGTTAAAGCTTTTCAAAAAATCTTAAACTATGTATATTTTAACCAATACAATTTTAACATCCTTCAACTCTTTTTCTATATTCATTTGCATTATCTTTTCAACATAATTTCACTTTTTCTTTTTACAATTTAATCAATGCAAATTTGTATCGCAGTTGTATTAAATATCACTCATACGCTGTGTTGAACAGAAAAATGCACAAGATAAAGAATGTAAATTCATTTATGCTATTAAAGCCACTATTAAAGCCATATGGAATGTACATATTAAAAGAAGATCTTGTAAGTTGAATTAAATATTCAATAATAATTTCTGGTTGTAAATTTTAACAACACATTGCAATGACAATAATTGCAACAATTTAAATACAACAACAGCAACACTATCAGCAATTAAACAACATTTAAACCATAAGTATCAGTGGCGAGCAAAACAAATGTTCGACGAGTGTTTTACAGTGTTAAATAAATAGGTGATGGTATGAAACAATGGAAAACATAAAAAACAATTTGAAACATTTAATGAAAAGACACTTGTTTTATCAATATGCGTAACAAGATGTTTTGTGTGTAGCTTGCTGTGTGTAAGTGAGTGTTATTTCAAGTGTGTGTGTGTGTGTGTGTGTGCGTGTGCGTGTGTGGGTTGTAAAGGCCATCATTTATTTACGCACAATCAAGTGACAACAATACAATGTCAACGACAATGGCATCAGCATCATCATCATCATCCACTGCACACACACACACACACAACACAGAAATTTCATCAACCAAGAGCATATTAAAACCAAATGAGAGAAACAAACTGAGATAATAGAAAACGTACCAATAACCGCAATATAATACCATTTGTTTCATTTACAACATTCATTCATTCATTCATTAATTCATTCATTTATTCAGTCAGTCATCTATACACACATATTAACATAACAAAACATATACACATACAGATACATCTTTGGCTTTCAGCTTCTCTACTTGCCTCAAGTGCAATTTTGTCTAGTAAAGCAAATAATCAAATTAATAATGCTCCAATTATTTGTAAATTTTAAACAGTGCTTATAATAAAACAGTCTGTCCATCTCACATATACTCACACATACATACACAAGGAAATATCAATTGAAATTTGCATACCTACTACACACAACAACATACACTCACTCACTTATACACTGGCAACTTTGAAAAGCTATAATTGTTTAGGTATTGTTGTTCATGGATATTAAACTGTGCCAAGCTGTAACTATAAAATGGTATGGTAATGAGATTTTCTTAGTGGTTGTCAGTAGAAGCAATAGTTGGAGTAGCAGCAGCAGCAACATCATCAGCAGCAACAACAACAGTATATAGAAGTTGAGGATATTCGTAGTAGTCGTCTTAGAATGATAATAAATGTATAAAATATTGGTTGAAAACAATTGCTCATTAGCAACAATATTAAGTAAAATATATTTATACACACTAACATTGACTTTATATCCTCCTCTTCTTCTACGTTTTGGAATATTTAAGGTTGCCAGATATACGAAAGGAATATAAAAAAATATCTTTATAAAAACAATTAAAAATTTTTTTCAAAAATGATCCGCCCTGGTAGAACCGCCATTTTTAAATTCATAAATCTTATATCTGTCTCGTATTTAGCGGAGCACAAAAAATCCGGTAAATAACTCACAACAAAGACGATCACTTTTCAAAAAAATACGGGCCGTTTGGGATCAGCGATTTAGCAATTTGGATTCATACTCAGCGACCCCAAAAAGTTCATGAACAAATATTTGATAAAAATCCAATCACTTGTTAAAAAAAAAAAAATAAAAAATAGCCGCAGTTGTGGATCTTCCATTTTGAATTTTGAAAATCTTATAACAGATTTGTATAGTTCTGTAAACTATAAAGTATTAATTTTAAAACAAATTCTGAAATTTTTCAAAATCATACGTCATATTGGATTTGCCATTTCTAATTAAAACAAGCGGGCTAAAGCCCGCTCGATGGTTTGTATAAGTCCCCAGGTGACTGGGAACTTATACAAACCAAAGATTAAATTCGGCTGTGCCGAGTCTTTAGATACCCTCCATCCTGGTGTTTTTATTCGGGGATTCTACTAAGTACAAACAAGTATGAATTATTGCCATTTTGTATTCGGTCAATCCACTGTGCAACAAATGTGTATGATTTTTTCCACCACTACAAGTAAATATTTCAGTTTAATCTTGTTTAATCTCAGTGCTGCCACAAGCAAGATTCAAAATTCCCAAAAGTGTAGATAAAATTACCCAAAAAATATGAAATTATAAATGACTTCAATTAACATATTACAATTTGAACTCCGAAAAAAGGTAATAACCTCATCAGTAAACTTAAAAAAAAAGTGATTTGGCCATTTCAATTGTCCCATGGTTCTGGGCGTTATATTATTACAAAGAAAAGTTCCTTAAATATGCAGCATTTATGATGAACTTTTGAGTCTTATATGAATCTTCATAAAATTTAGAGAAAAAATTAACTTTAGAACAAAACACTTAAAAAGCTTGTAAATAAGAGTCAGTTATGATCACATGTGAACGATTTAAAAATAATCTTATTTCAGAGTCTTTCAAAAATCAAGTTTTATTTGCGTTTTTAAATACACACAAAAAAATCTTTGGCAAGCAATTGGGAGCACTTCAACCAAAATAATGTTTTTGTGGCATACACAATATAATAAATTATTCGATAAAACTTTATTAGTTGAAATTTGCTTAATTACTTGGTAACGATTTTTTTGTGTAC
Organism: Leucophora obtusa; assembly: GCA_949987735.1. NCBI lineage: Eukaryota > Metazoa > Arthropoda > Insecta > Diptera > Anthomyiidae > Leucophora > Leucophora obtusa. The sequence goes on from OX465296.1 coordinate 3,986,764, forward strand.
GTTAATAGCTTATTTGTATAACGAAAGAATTTCAAAGCATGTATAGATTAATACACTTTCCTGATGTATCGGTTTAATTCGTGGATGATCAGTCGCTGTGAATCAATTCATTAACTCGTATGAATAAAAAATAGATATTGGAATTTTTATGCAAACTTAACAATTAGATGTTAAATCATTCATAAGCCAAAAGTAATTACATACATTGAGGCAGGGTTGGTAGGCTCTATCGCTAAAATACTGTTATGGATTCAAATATCGATACATTTAAAATACCAGTACCGAAATTAATCAAATACCATTATCCCATTATCCTTACAACACCATTATTTTTTAGTTTAAAATTTTTGTAATTCCACGTCGTAATCGTGAATTTTACATACACTTTGTTAATAAATTTATTTTACTTTACTTTGTTTTTTCATAAAAAAAATTTGCGGAATGCACCGAAATAACTGAATACCGCTTATCTTAAAATACCATTATCGAAATAATTGCAATACAGTTAACCTTAAAATACCGTTATCGAAATACAATTATCCTTAACATACTGTAACCGAAATAATCTATGATAGCGTTACTTACCCTCACCGATAATCGCACCGTTTCTGCTACCAACAATGCTTTGAAGTAATTGCTAAGTTGTATTCATAGACCCACTATCTATTGGCTAGTTTATGATTTAAATTCTTTTTTTATGTATAATATATTTTTTTATTTACAAATTTGATAACTTTCTCAATTCATTCATTTGAATTGAAATTTAAGTGAAAAACTAAACAATTTAATAATTGCTGTCATCCATGCCCTACCCATAAAGTGGCAACACTGCTTATGTTATTCATATATATGTGTGCAGACCTTTAAAAGTATAATTCCTTAATTCGTATTTTAAATCTCAATTTTGCAATAAGTTGATCCCAGTGAATTTTTTTTATCCCGATGTAGTACTTTTCAAGCTGTTAAAAAAAATCCGCGGAAAGACCTCTGTAGGGAGTTTATTTCTGTGAAAAGTTTGGAAATGGACTTAGCTACATATATCTAAGTCATTTATAGTCAGATTGGAACAATATATATATATCATTGAAAGATAGTAAAAATATCTTATGGACGACATTTTTTTTTTGTTTGTTTACCCATTACCGGCGAATGAGATTTATTTTTAAGATTTTTTAAAATAAACCGTTTTTATAAAAACCACCGTATACTACCACATAATTTTTTACTTATTAATATATTCTCAAGATTAAAAACTTTTAAGATGTAGTTAAAATTTTATCACTTCAAACACCGAAGATTTTAGAAGTCAAGCCTATCTATATATCAAATAAAAGCTTTTCGTCTTGATAACATTCTAATAAGCACAATTTTTGTTCTTATATAGGATTTTTATGGAATAAAAACATTAAAAAAACAAAAAAATTAAAATTCCTACGCCGAATCATAATGGGTCAACAAAAAAATGCTATCCTAAAGATATTTTTATTACCTTTCCAATGGTGTACATATTGTTCCAACCCTATCATAAATGAAGAAAATATAGTTAAGTTCATTTTTAAACTTTAAACCGAAGTAACTCCCCATACAGGCTTTTCGCTGATAAAAAAATTTATTCGGGCCCCCAAAAGAGAGTTATATCCGTAGTAAAAATTTAGAATCAATCGGTGAGGTGCCTCTAAAGCCAACATACGTCCAAATTATTCAATAGAATCGAAATTGAATCAACACAAATAGGAACAAATCTTATCTCACTTTATTCAATGTCCAATCATTGATTTAAAGGCATTATGAATTATTCAGTAATTTATAAAATGAATCCAATTTTATGCATATAAATTCAAAAAAAGAATTAACTCTTTTAAGGTCTGGGTGTGTATGTTTGCATTTTTTTCTTATTCAGTAACAACAACAACACACAGTTAATATATTTTTCATGTTAATATGGAAAATTCTAGAGGTGCTTCTACATTTTCTTTCATAACTTTTAAACGTCTGGACCAAATATGCCCATTTCCAATAGCGAACTGCTTAAGAAATTGGACCAAAATTTTGACTAAAAATTAACATCCTAGCACAACTATTTTGAGCGTGATCGTGATTTCAACAGACAGACAGACAGACAGACAGACGGACACGGCTATATCGGTTTCGCTATTGATAACGATCAGGAATATATATTTTTTTTATGTCCCAGATTTTTTTTTCGATGAGTTACAAACGGAATGACAAAATGATATATACCCTCCTGCACAGTGGGATGGAGGGTATAAAAATCGGATGCCAGATTGGTTTAGCGCCCCAAAAACCTCGTCTAAAAATTTTTAAGTAGAGTCACTCCGTGTTTTAAGCATTTCTGAAAGTAGTATCTTAAATTGCGTCCCCAAGTTAAATAACTCAGTTAATTTTTAAAAGCAAAGTTTCATTTTACTCTCTAATAAACGTTTTTTTTTTAATAAATTAAGGGCGTTAAATACTATAACAACAGAATTTTAAGGGGCATATTTAAACGGTTGTCAAAAATTCAATTAAGAATTTTTTTAATATTGTAGTATTTTGTTATTGTAGTATTTTGAAAAATATCAGTTCTATATTTCCCCAGCCAAAATCGCCAGAGTTGCCACTTCATTACTGGGCTTTTTTAAAAAAGGCAAAATCGGCTGCCATTGTGCAGCCTTCATTAATTATCAGAAAATAAAAATGTAAAGTGATTCTTAATCCTAGATATATTCTCTAGTTCTTATCGTGGCCCGATTTTTATTAAAAAAATTTTTTTTTAACAAAGTTGCCACACAAACTTAAAAATTCCAAAAAAGGCAAGAAAAAACACATATGCTCGGCGATATAAAATTTATTTCAACAAAATTTAAAAAAGGGCCACGATAGGGACTAGAGTTTTTTGTTGCCTACGAAAGAAACAAACACGGATCGAAATCGGTTAACCCGCCTTGGCTGTACAGTGGCAGCCGATTTTAAACTCAGGGTTACGGAAAAGCGCGTTTAAAGTTTAAAATTAATTTTACGCTAAGAAAATAGCAAAATTTCAAAAAACCGTGTATGAGTAAAATTTATATCTCGCAGTTTTCTACTTGTGCGCAAAATTTGGGAAGAATCGGATAAAGAGTATTTTATATATTAACCCAAATATTCTTAAAAATGATGGTAGAGAATTTATTAGACATTTTATTTCGGTCAAAATCTTTTCTTTCGTATATTTTTTAATTTGTTTTATATTTGTTTTTATTTTTTATATACATTGATTACTTTTATGACTTATGAAAAGCCATCAGTATCTGCCTCATATAACGTGCCTTCGCCCACCATCGCCAGGAATCGTCATTGGCTTTTCTTTAAAGACTGCATGCAAATCTTGCATCTTTAGATGAATTTTTTTTTTTTGTTCTGCTGTATTATGCGAAATAAGATTTATAAAAAAGACAATGAGAAAACCGCTCCCAAAATTTTTTTTTGAACAAATTTAATGCATAGAAAATTACTTTGTGACTAAAATATATTTTACAAAAAAACATGTGGAAATTTTATTAATCCGAATTTTTTATTGATATTTTGTGAGTATATACTGAAGAGTAGCTCTATCCAAATAAAATATAAAAAAAAATTCGAAAACAAAATTTTTCCTAGAGTCGATACCCCCCTTAACTGCTTAAAAAGTTAATGAATGGTTGATGTTCGTTTTTCCGTTCGTGATTTTGAAAATATACGAAGAAATGTGTCTAAAAATAGGATTTCCAAAAGGGTTTTAATCATTTTTTGCGTTCATAAATCACCCAATATATAATCAGTAATCAGTAGGTTATTACTTTTTGGTTTGAAGCAATGCAGAAGATAACGAGCTATCATTACAATGTAATGCAAAGTTTTGCTGGGCAGACATGGCAGCTGTACCTTTTAAAAAGTATATATTTTGGATCCAAGAGACACATTTGTAAATGACTTTGGGTCACTGACCACAAATCTGAAACCAAAAATTTAGAACACGGAATGGCAGCTCCAATATGGTGCACAATGTTTCCAAAAGCACTTTTTTGACCAAATAATATTTCAGGCTACAATTCTTAACCGATTTTCAAAATTCATTTTTTGTATTTTAGTCTATAAAATTCCACACGAATCTGTCAAGGCTGATTTCCGAATTTAATTTTCTAAACATTTTTATCATTTAACATTTATATCCGAATTTAATTTTCTAAACATTTTTTATAAACAAAAAAAAATGGAAATCGGTTGAGAATTGTGGCCTGAAATGTTAGTTCCTCAAAAAAAAAAAAAACAAAAAAAAAATACAAAAGCGCTTGGGAACACTGTGTGGCGATGAAAATTTTGCTTGGAATGTTCCACTTTTTATTTTTAAATTTTGATTCGTGATAAGTCATTGACACATGTTATTTTTAGATCCACAATTTAAACATTTTAAAATTGACGGCTGCCATTTTTGATGCTCCATTTTAAATTTTTTAATTCTAAACCCTGACTCGTAATTAACAGATTCCAAAACTTCCTATATCAATTTTTTTTTATTTCATGTGACCCATAATCGGTCCTACAGCAATATTTGTTACTTTTTATATGGGCTCGGTACACTGTGGGGCCAAATAAAATTTTTTTTTAGAAATTACCTTGCAGAAAAAACTGCTGAAATTAGCAGATTTTCTTCTAAATAACAAATAACAGCAACAGTAAAATCGTTTATTTCACAGAATTTAGATATATTTGAAGTTAACTCTTAATGGAAAATGACAAATTTTGCTGTAATATTTATAGAAAATTTTGCCTAATATTAGTCGACTATAAATAGCAAAAGAAACTGTTATATCTACCAATTTTTTGTTGTTTTTATAGCAGTCTATGCTGCTAAAATCAACAGAAATATGTGGTGAAAAAAAATACTTAACTGCTGATTTCAAAATATTAGATTTTTTTTACATTAAACTTGGTGTCTTAAATTAGCAAAATTTTCTGTTGACTTTACATTATAATTTGTGATTTTGAATTAACTACATATAACTTTTATTTTACAGATTGAAACAGTTTTATTTTTGCTGTTCTTACTGTACTATTATTTAGCAAAAAAATCTGCTAAATACAAGGTAATCTTTTGCTAACTTTGAGTAGCTTTTTTCTACTATTTTTTATAGGTTTATTTCTATAAGTGTAGTGTGAGGCTAAGTGCTGTTAAAACCATCATCAGTAATCATAATATGATCTGTAGGAATCATATATAACATCACTAGGATCATACTATGAAAATATTCAAAATCTTGTTCAACTATATTTTTTCTCTGTGTTTATAAATATGGCGTTTTTAATTAGATCCCTGCTACGAAATTTTTTGTAGCTCCAGTTATGTTAATAGTACCTCACGTATCAGCTATTTTATAGCTATGGCTATAGATTTCACACCCACTGTAGCACAAAACCAATTTTTTAAAAATCTAAGAAACTTCTTTAGACTTGGCAACCCTAATCTAAAAACCATAAGTTTACTTATATTTAAATTTATTCTATGCAGATATTGTACTATTCCTTTCTATTTTTTTTTGTCGGCTTGTATTTCCTTTTGATTTAATTTTCTATAAGAACAATGGCAATTTACAGTTTTACTAAGGACTTCTTGTATCTCTTTTAAGACCCTGATATGGATATTATTCCATGTTGATATTACTGTTGTTGTTGTTGTTGTTGTTATTGTTGCTGATGTTGCTTCTTGTGGTGTGTCGATGTCGATGCTCAATGAATAACAAAATTTCAATTTACTTTAACATTAATTGAACTAATTTTCTTGTGCAAACAATTATTAATAAATTATAATGAAAAAGTTTGTAAAATTAAGGCTCAGTTGGACAAATACATACACACAAATTAGATATTTATACATAAAATTTAAGTTAAACATAAAATAAGAAAACCATTATAGAAAATTTTATAATTGGTTCATTCTTAATAGAATCTATTGGGTGTTTAGTACTGGCACTTGTTATGTGGAGCACTGAAAGTATGCACGAACATAAGAGTTTGTCTGTCGATCTTATGGTTTCTTTTGGACGAATATTTCTTAGGGAATCACCAAACTTCTAAGCATGATAGGCTAATATTATTGTTTGTCCAATATTTTGTTGTAAAATAAAACAGATTTATTTTGATACTTAACAAGTGAAAGATAATTGACTGTTGTTTCCTGAGTTTATCATCGTCTTTTGTTTTACAAAACTATGCTTGTTCTATGTGCATGTTCTCTGGACAATGTTGGCTTCGTTATAATGAATTGATAATAGGGCTTATATATATGTGGATTATATTTTACTATGGCTTTCTTACCAATACATACATCATAATCATAAATTTTCGTTCAATCACTTTTTATTTTTTTTATTTTACCAATTTAACGCACTCAGAAGAACCAAACTTAATAACATGGGTGGTCGGTCGGTTGGTTATGCTCAAAGTCATGTATTACACGGTGCAACACTGCTGCTTTTGAACACAATGAAAATCAACAAGGTTCTTAAACTAGGGCACACCAAGTGAGATTAGTTTTTGTGTTGTATTATTACAGAAACTAAGTTTTGTATTGTTAGCTGTGTTTTGAATAATGGTTTGTTGTTTTAACAAAGAAAATAATTGAATTTTGATAACAAGATTTGTAAATACAATTATTTAATTTGTTAAAAGGAAGAACTTTACATATTGTGTTACTGTTTATCAGCTAGGACAACATTGGTGGCAAATTTCAAGAATTTCCCTTTTTCGAGTTGAACCATTCAACTAATTTTGCTTGCATAAGTGAAAGCTTTAGAAAACTATAAAATATTGTTGGCTAGTGTTATAGTTAGTTGAAAATTTAGGTTTATGTTTTGTAATGCACCATCATCATCATCATCATCATCATCACTCCTTTATGTTTTATATGTCGTTTGTTCGTTTATACCTACTACCAAAATCTGTATATAACTTTGTTTTATTAGCCCATTGTATGTCATGTTCGTTTGTTAACCGCAACGTAAATTCCCAATTGACCATTCAAGTGCTTAGCTTTTAGTTTATGAACTCATTTTTGCTCTAAGAGTGTGTAGCTGCAGCACATTGTGCTTTTTGTGTTACGATGCGATGCGGTTCGACTGGGCTACCAAGTCAAAACTATCAATTTAATAGTATTGAATGTTGAAGTGCATTTATCAAAAATCGCTTATGAAATAATAGTTTAAGACAACATGCGTTTTGTAGATTACCAATGTGTGCAGTAAGTAATTTAGAAATTGTCCCTATAAATTCTGGTATATGAAGGGAGCAAGGGTATGTATTTTGGCATCATGGCTAACCGAGGCATGCAACAACAAACATTTATTGCACTCACCATTAAATGCAACACATTTATTGAATGTCACCAGTATAAGGGATACGAAAATTTAATAGTTACACTAAAAGAAATTTTGGATTGTTTTCTAATGGCAATTTTTGTTGCCGAAAAACATGTAATAAGAAAATGGCCCACTTTCTTTCTCCTTCTAAATGTGGTGGTCAAACAATGGAGGCAAGTTGGTTTTTTATTTTATTTATTTATTTCCCAGCAACAAAAATTGCAAGTAATGCTTTACAAACTACTTCTTTCAATGCTTCACAAGTATCCGTTAGTGTTTTTTACTGCTTTTTTAGAAATTATTCTGAACAACTTCCAAAAAATTAATTCTTTCATTGCTTCCAAAGTATCAGTTAGTTTATATTTACAGCTTTTTAGAATTACTTCTAAACAACATCCAAAAAATCAAAATAATTGATCGTAAATAGTGATTTTGGTATCATTTGGCATTTCCAAACAGAGGGTCCCGGGTTCGATTCCCGGCGGGACCAATATTTTTTTATTTTTTTTTAAATTTTTTTTTATTCTATTAATGTTAATATTTATAATTAATTATTTTAAATTCAATATTTTTTTAGTTTTTAAATTTTTAAAAATATGTATATGTGACAGCGCATAGAGAAAGGGACCTAAGGGTAAAAAAATCAATTTTTTTTTGATGTGAACAACATCTGAGCATCGAATGAGACCGATCCCATGCCCCAAAAGTGTTCCCTCCCAGAGATATGCGCGTTTTATGAAAGTGAAGTCGACGATTCTAAAAAAATTTTCGTACTAACAGAGTGATATTCACGATTTAAAAGAATTATAAATGAGTATTTATTATAATTCACAATTAATAATTTCAGAAAATAAAGCTGGATTCGAAAAACCGCGAGCAAAATTGATATCAAACTCATGGAAACAGCGCGCTAGGTAGAAAACAGTAAAAACCAACTACACAAAACAAGAGGTAGGGACGACCTACGCGCGTTTTCAAGGTTGACCAACACGTTCCTGACGTCATGAGATGTGTCGCTTTCAAATGAGACCAATACCAACACGCTCAGTGATGGTACACCAAAGATACACGTATTTAAATCTTTAAAATGGCTCTCCTGAACAAAACCGGTTTTTACCCTTAGGTCCCTTTCTATTTTGAGTGTCACATATATAAAAAAAATGGTGAGAAATTGCTTTTTATGTACCTGTAAAAATAGTACTGTAAACAATATTGAATTGGAGTGCACCTTTTACACTTATTTAATAAGTACTTTTATTGAACAGAATAAGGAACAAAATCTCGCAGTAGCAAAGTGGTGTTTTTATGCCAGTCAACTTTCATATTAAAGAATAGCTCAGCGGTAGAGTACTAGACTAGCAATCGTGAGGTCGCCGGAGCCCGGTGGTGGCAATAAAAAAACTTTTGTAAAAAAAAAAAAATATAATTTTTTTTGTGAAGAATTTTTTTTTAAATTTTAATTGGTGAAAAAGAGCTTCCTTTGCACTCGTTCAAAAAGTACTCAAAACATGTTGAAGTGGAAGTACTCCTCTCCTATGACAACTCTATGTGAAAATCATTAGTGTTTATGTTAAAAAAGAAGTACATCTAGATCATCAATTGTGGTGCTTTTTCTACTGCCGCGGCATCTATTTTTTGCTGGGTTGTTATACATACTTATGTATATCCAAATTTCTATAAAATTAAAGAGTTTTGCTAGGCAATCCTTCCTATCTAATATATTTCCTGCCCCTCATCGATCCGGTAAGAAGTTTTTGTTAAAACTTTGTTAAAGTAATGATTTGGGCATCTCCTAAGAATTTTTATATGGAAACTCTGGCATTATTGATTTCTATATTAAAATAGAAATGGTATTTTTTAAAGAAAAAGAAGTTTTCAATTTCCTACTTAAAACTCGAAATATATATTTTACCTTTTAATTTCACAATTTTCTTCAGCGTAAGGTTTGTTTTTTTATATATATAAAAGTTTTTTATTTTCGATATTTCGCTACTCCATTGTGTAGCATCTTCAGGAAATAAGAAATTTACAAATTATGAACAATTTGATAGTTTTAAAAAGTTTGAAATATATGTCAACTTTTTGACAAATATTTGACAAATATTTTTGAAACTTTTTCAAACTTTCAAATTGTTCATAATTTGTTAATTTGTTAATTTTTTTATTTTCTGAAGATGCTACACAATGAAGTAGCGAAATATCGAAAATAAAAAACTTTTTTATATATAAAAATCAAACCTTACGCTCAAATAAAATTGTGAAATTAAAAATATAAAAGAAGGTTTAATAAACGACAAGAATTTATTTTATCTTTTTAAGAAATCACCTTTTTCTCCATGTACTTCGAATTTAATATAAAATCTGGTCAGGGGGGGGAGGGGGGGGGGAAAGACGAAAAAACTAAAAACCATCAGATGTGATTTTATACCATTTATTTTACAACGAACATTTCAAAACGAATGTGAATATACGAGTACAATCTTGCGTTTAATACGAGCGAATGTATAAATAAATGATCCTATTACTATGACTACTAGAGATGAGGATGAGGCCGTAAAGATGGCTATTGCTGCTAACAACGATCATTGACGACACTTCCAATTATGTTGCTAACAAGGAAACATAAATTTCAACATTGACGACAACGACAACAACGACGTTGAGCTACATGAAAAACAAAATATACTAAAGAATCACAATTGCATAGAGAGTAGTGGAAGCTACCAGTGAGGGAGGAGGGGAGATAGAACCATCTTACTTTTTTTTTTATTTCTTTGTGTTGGCAATAAAGCCTGGTTAACAGATTTTAAGAGGTAGTGAGTGAATGAGTTTTAAAGTTAAGCTTACAGTCCAACTAGAATAAAACAACAACAATATACGTTGCCTTTTTGCTAGCAAAAGAAGGTCTGCTTACACAAACATATAAACATATAAAACATATAAAAATCTAAAATCGACTTGCAGTTAAAATTGTGTAACTAAAGGGAGAACGTGTTATCTCACGAAATGGTCCAGTCGATTGGCCGCCTCTGTCGTGCGATTTGACGCCGTTGGACTATTTCCTGTGGGGCTACATCAAATCTATGGTCTATGCCAACAAGTCAGCGACGATTGATGAACTTCGTACGAATATCGGCCGATTTATGCTTGAAAACTGTTGAAAATTGGGTTCAGCGTCTGGATTTCTGCAAGCGTGCCCGTAGTGGCCATGGAAAAGAGTTCGATTTCCATACATAATGGCATCGAACGTACTTTCACAGGAATAAAGAATTTCATTGATATCCAAAACAGTTTTTGTTTTATTTAAAAAAACTTTTGTAGCGCTCTTATTGAAGAACCCTTTACAATTAAAAATTTATATGAATTTGGATTAATTAAACTTTTGGGAATATCAATTAAAATTCTAAATAAAAATCTACAAAACTTAATTTTCGATTAAAAAATATTAACGATATGATTAAACTTTTAATTGAGAATGAATTTGGAATCCAATAAAATTTTAACTGATATTTTATTGGAAATAAATTTTTATGTGTAGATACACATGATTCGGAACAACTACTGGTAATTTGAATTTCATAGCGAACCAAGTCCAAAATAAAATTTTCTGTTCTTTTGTTCGGGTGTACTTTTGCGTTAAAACCTGTTCTACTGGCTTTTGGTAGAAATTAGGCCAATAACAGCAGGTTCTTTACTCCAAAATAGAACCATTTCGTTTAGAATGAGTTCCGGACAGGGATATGCATAATTAAAAGCATGTAGCCAGCCTTCAAGCCACCTCCAAAATACTAATTTATTTCTTACTGACAATTTTTACGAAATTCCCGTATGTGATAGAAAACGGAAATCCAAGAAAAATCTGTTTCATTATATTGGCTATATAAAAAATTTAGGGGGGAAAAGAACGACCATTATTGGTGCTTTTTTGTTCGGCTGCATATCAGAGAGTCTCGACATTCGATACAAAAACTCGACAGAAAAAGACGTATTCGCCAATTGAGAATGTTAAGTATGCATAATGTCCAAGTTTTTGCTTAGGGTTGCCAAGTTGTTCCAAGAAGTACCCAAAAAGGGCTTCGGAAATAGAAAATTTGGCCCAACTTTGGTTCAATTCATTGCGTTTCATTTTCTAGAACGTTCTGAAGATCGAAACGTTTCAAAAAAATATACGAAAATTTCATTACTTTTTCGTGTTTTTTTGTTCTTTGATATAAACTTCTAGAATAATTCGTAGGAAAGTAGAACTCGAAGCCTCGATAAACCAACTTTTGGGCACCTGACCTGGCTAGAAAGCCAAAAGTTTTACATGTAAAGTAACCACCAAAAAAAAAAATTCATTACCCTACTAAAAAAAATTATATGACTTATGATATTATATACAATTATATCCGAACAACGAGAACATCTAATTGTATCAAATTAGATCTAATTTGATGAAATAAGATATGGTTTGATACCCCTTTCAGAAATTTGATCTGCTTCCCGGAATATGGCGAAAACAGTATTGCGGTGTATGTTCCTATACGCACCTATATGATTAATATATGATCATATATGATGATATACTGCCATATAAACTCTAATATACGCGTATATATGATCGTATATGGACCTATATATCTACATATATGATCAGCTATACCCATATATGGTCATATATGAGCCCATATATGATCGTATGTGTTCATAAGGGATCCCATTTTCACTTGTTATATTATTTATTTTTTAAAATTCATCTTGTCGTCGCTGGGGATCGAACCCGAAACCTCATACGTAACAGTCCAACGCGCTAAACAATAACAACTTGGATATATTTATGATAGGGGAACTGCAAGTAATAAAAACTTAACCAAATCTCTGTTTAAAAAAAATGGGGTTTCAAATTGTTTGAAATATATTTGTTTGATAACTTTTTAATATTCTATTACCCCGATAGATAGATCTTCAAAATATTCACCTTAATTTAGAACTTTCTTAGTTTAATACAGTGTTGTTTTAACGTCATGTAGACCAGCTGCAATCAATATTGTAATTAATATGCATTTTATCAAATTTAATTTCGTAGGTTTGAGGTTAAGAAGAAGAATAACCATTATTCTCCAAAAATTATAAAATCAGAAAAATTTATAAATCAGACTAGATCTAGTTTCTGCCTAGTTTAAATTTGTATGTAGTTAGAAAAAATACTCAATATAACCCATTAAAATGGGCAGCCATAAACACGTGTCTCTTAAATTCTCTCCTCTACGTCATGCAAATTTTATTTGAATCTAACAGCTCATTGTTTAATATCTTCCTTTTGAGAAGTATTTACAATAGAATATTTTCAAAACTTAAGACATTAAGACCCACCTAACTCCAATTTTTAGTAACCCATGTAAAAATCGAAATATATATGAACGTACATGATCATACATTGACTAGTATATGATCATGCATAGGCATACATGATTATATATGTCCATGCATAGTTCAATGTATGACCATACATTATCTCATATATTTCCATATATCTTCGGATCCGAAATGTGAGGGTATATGGAGGTATATGGCCATATATGATCATATATGAGCATACATGAATCATATGTGAGCATATATGGTCATATATGAACATGTACGGTCATATACCCTCAAATTTCGGTTCCGAAGATATATGGAAATATATGAGATAATGTATGGTCATACATTGAATTATGCATGGACGTATATAATCATGTATGCCTATGCATGATCATATACTAGTCAATTTATGATCATGTATGTTAATATATATTTCGATTTTCACATGGGAAGTTTAGTTTCCTGTTTCACATATCCATATTTTTGGGCGCTATTGAAGTTCTGTCCCTAAGAGACCTTCCCTTTTAGTTTATTCTTTTTATGGTCGCCTTGCTTGGGTGCCTAGTAGTTTTTTCCTTCTCTCAACCGATGGGTGATGCATGGTGTAGTCAATAAAAAATAAAAAAAACTATCTAGCTGAGGAAAAATAAGATTTACTGCACAATTTGCGGATGTTAAAGTTTTAAATAGCACAAAAGGAAGAGGTTATAAAACAGTGACCAAGAGAAAAAAGAACATCCCAAACACAATCAATGAAATTGACAATATTCTATAGCAATGACGACGACAATGTTGTTAACTGGAATATGATGGTGGTGGTGGTTAGTGGTTAGTTGTTTTTGGGTCGATGGTGGTGATGTGAAGGTGTAAAATCTATGTTTTCAGTTTAGATAAATGTTCTCAACTTGATCATGCGGTTGGGCCATTTGGTATCATTTTCAAATTAACAATTTTACAAATTTATTACACTTCTGGGATTATGTTTGAATTCTACTTTTTCTTAATACAAATGGCAGCAAGGAAGTTTTGTTACATTTACCATTTTACCATTAAAACTGGTCTAGTATTTTCTTAAGCTGGAAAGACGAATTTTAATCAAACTTAATGCTAGTCAACAGTTTTCTAACATTTCTATTAACTTTTTTGTAAAACATTTTCCAATCTTCCAACCAGTACTTGTTTATAATTTAAATAACATTTCGGTTGGTTTCAAATGATTTGCAATTTAAAAAAATGATTGTCAACAACCACTAAACCTCTAAAGGTGGTACATAGATGTTCTGGAAAATAAGTCGTGTCTGTCCATTTCTCTGTCCGTCTAACCGTTTGTCCATTACATACGTTTGAATGTCTTTTAAGTTATTAAGTGCTCCAAATCTCGTTGATGCCAAACCTTCGTTTTGCCAAATGACAGCAAAATATGTAGAACAAGCAACAGAAGCTTTGAATTTAACATGTAGACAGACAGCTTAGTACAAGAGACGTGCGCGCACCAGAGAGTTCGGGATGTTTGCTATTGCAATGACATGCGCGTGCGCCTGAGTCCGAAAACACACACACACACACACACATATATAATACCACAACTTGAGACTAGGTGGTTGTTACAAATTTAAATATGATTTAAGATGGAGAGGCCTAAGCTAAGTTTTCCTTGTTTAAAGTTCCACGTTGTCAACAGCAACAACAACATCAGCAACTTTGACTGTTTATCGCAGGAATTTATGCAACTCGAAATGCATTGAAGTTGGTTATTATAAAGATCTATGACTGGAAAAAAAATATATATAACCATCATCATCATGATTGCCGAGAATGTTGCAATAGTTTAGAATATTTCTACGTTTTCGTTTTTTTTTTGTTGTTTTGATTTTCCAACTTCTTAAGACCATAAAATAAAATACACTGAGTCAAACAAACGTGGAAAACGTGTTAGCCATAGTATTGTAGACAATTTCGTTAACATTGAATAAATTTTAAAAATTTCCCCTTTAACGCATTATTTTAAAAGATTTTTTTTTTCGTTGTTCATTGTCGTAATAGTTAAGACTGAAAATACATACAACAATCATTAGCATCATTAGCATTGATGGCCATTACAAGAGGAGACACCACAAGTCTTTGTTGTAATAGTTAGTTGTTGTCATCAGAGAGTTTGTCAATGTGACTGTTAAAGTTTATGTTTTGCCTGACAGGCTCCATTACACCACTACATATTCCAAATATCTTAAGTTTTTTTTACTTACTATCACATATGTGTGTGTGTGTCTGTTTCAACTTCTTGTGTCATTTGCAAAATGAACAGGTCTGTCAAAATGTGCATAAAATTGTTTACAATGGCCTTTAAGTATAGGCTTGGAATAGAGTCTCCAGCTATTATTGAGGAAGCTTGTTGCAAGTTGTTTAAATTATTCCCTTGATTTATATGTACAATGTTCTAGTACTACCAATTCTACAATAACCCAGCAATATATTTTAGAAGAGATTCTCATAAAGATGTCTACACTCATAAAAAAAAGTTAGTTCAAAAGTCTGTTAAACGCGTTCTGATTAAATTGAACTAATTTTTCTGTTATTTTCTTTAAAAAAAGCCCCTACAAATAGGTAAAAATTCTGCTGAAATAACAGGAAATAGTACATGTATTTGCGCCAGCACAATTTTGACCTATTTGTTTTGGATTTTTTTTATTAGTGTACTGGGATTTTAATTTTTTAGTAATGCGCAAAGGTCACTAAATTGAAATAACGAATATGCAAGTGCTACAGGAAATTTAAGTGTAACTGATACTTATGGAAAACATATGATTTTTTTATTTGATGGTTTTACATAAATGGATGTTACTACATTGCTGCAACAGATCGAAGATGACAAAGCAAATTGTGGCAACATTTTTTTATTCTTGATTTTCCTTTGACATTTTAAATGTTGAATAATGCTCATAGACGAGAACAAGATATTCTCATGCGGTTTGTAATTTGTCCTAACAAATACTTTTAGAAATTCCAAAATGTCCATCCCCTGACGATTTCCTAATTTTTGCCTGACGATTTTTGCCTAAAGAAATACGGATAGTGGAATGTCAACATACGGGGCTTTTTTGTCCCTTTCTAAAAAGGGGTAAAAAAGTCCCTTTAATTGAAAAGTAAGAGGGTTAAAATGTACCGCAAAAATATTTGTCATGAAATTCTACTATAAGTCTCTGAAGACACCAAAGTTGAAAATTTAACTTCAATGCCAGCAATAAGTCAAAATTTAAAATGTGTTTTAGGGGTAATCATACTTATTCAGAATTGGAGCCAAATGTTCAACAAACCTGGATTTTAGGGGGAAACCATGTGAATCTTCCATTTTAGGTATAAGATGTGTTCAGCGAACTTATGTAAAACACTACGAGGAACATTTTTATGAAACATTTTAACCTTCTAACTCTTCAATTTACGGGTCTTTTTTGTCCCTTTTTATAAGTCCTTTTAATTGCAGAGTTAGAGGATTAAAATGTTCCACAAAAATATTCCTAATAGTGTTTTACATAAGTTCGTTGAACACATCCTATACCTAAAATGAAAGATTGAAATGGTTGCCTACACTAATAGAAAAAAGCCCGTAAGAAATTTAGTTAAAACTACTAAAAATTAGTTAAAAATGATGCTGTAGAAAAAAACTGCTAAATTAGTAAATTATTTTTGCTATATATTAGTAATATAGGAACAGCAAAAATAAAACTGTTAAATATACAGAATTTTAGTTATATTTGAGCCAAATTTTTGTTAATGGAAAATAGCAAAGTAACCTGCTAAAATCAGCAAAAAAAAAAATTGCTAAATAATTAGAAGCCTAAAAAATCAGCAAAAAATTAAAATTTTCGAAGTTTGTTTTCGATTTTTTTAATGCAAATAAATGAAAGCCTTTTGAAAACAGCAGTTTACAATGTTTTAGCAAATATTTCTGCTGATTTTAGCAGAATAGACCGCTATTTGCATTCAACTAAATTTAGCTTAAAAATAGCAAACATTTTGTAGATATATGTAACAGTTTATTTTTGCTATTTTTAGTCCAATAATATTTAGCAAAATTTTCTGCAGATTCTACAGTAGAATTTGTTATTTTCAATTAACTAAAAGTTAACTTAAATATGACTAAAATTTTAACAGTCTTAATTTAGCTGTTCTTATTTTACTGGTATTTAGTAAAAAAATCTGCTGATTTTATAAGTTTTTCTGCAGCATAATTTTTGACTAATGTTTAGTAACAAAAAAAAAAAAAAAACAAACAAACAAAAAACATTTAAAAAAGGGTGGAAATTTGATTTTTAAAAAAATCAATCCTTTGATTTTTCGTATTTTAGAACTTGAATATTTTAGCAGATTCTTCAGAGAGACAAGCATTAAAATTTTCATAAATAAATACGTGTGTTGTCTTTTTTTAAAATTTACAAACACGAAACCCTTGTTCTTTGAAAAGATTTTAGAGGAATCAAAACGCGGATCTTTAAAAAAAAAATTTCACAGATTTTTTTTGCATATGAAAAAGTGGGTTGTTCAAAACAATTTTCACTGGATCAAGTATTGGATATTTAGAAAATGAAATCGTGGGTCGCGGCAAATATTTAAAGATACGAAGAGGTATTTAATATGATTTGCTGGGACATTTCACATAGCATGAATGTAAAAAGAAGCTCTTTACTTGTACTTTATTTTAAATACTTGCATAATAGTCGTATATTTTCTTGTTTTATTTTTATTTACCGTTTTTTTTACTTGTAGTAGTTCATTCTTTGTGTTCCTGTTGTGTCCTCTAACCCATCATCATCATCATCATCCTCGTCATCATAGTGATGTTTTACAATACATATTTTTTTTTATTTCGAACATTTGTCTGTTAAGTTTGTGTCGTTTAACGATTTAGAAACAAAAAAACTGAAGAAAAATTTCAACGGAAATGCAATTCTTCAGCGACTCTTTTTTTTTTTTTTTTAAATAAGAAAGCATTTAACTGCAAATGGGATTTTAAACATTTTTCTCTCCAGTCTTCAAATCATCTTCTTTCATATTACCAGGAATAAGTAACCTTTTGTTAGGTCTTTAAAAATTAATCATTTTTGTAGTTTAATCTAAGGATTCATTCTTGTCTTTTTAAAGACTTCAGCTTAGAAAAGAATACAATGCAACAACATATTGTTTAAAGGTGAAACATGGTAAAAGTATAAAAGAAGATGTGTAATTTGTTTGAACCATTAGTTGGTTTGATTACCGGTATGGTTTCCTTGGTTGTCGACAATTACTAGGTTGTTAACGCCCCAGCATGCAATAGTGTGTTAAATTAATATTTTTCATAACAAACAATTAGTGGTATACTAGTTTTCATTTAAAAGTTAGTGATGTTGTCTCGATGGATAGGAATTTTTGAAAATTAAAAGTAATCGGTTTGTAAATATTTGCATTAAACAGACCAACGATAATCCGACAAAATCGTAAATGCATATTTTACAAAATTTTACAATTCCATTAAAATTTCACTACATATAAATTTTTACGTGTCTTCGTAAGAAGCCAATAACCTGCATGCCTTCCGCAATAAAACATCCTAATTACTTACTTAAAGATGGGCGGAATTTTCGTGGGAAATATTCATTTTATATTTAAAATTTTTGTTTAAAATTTCTTTATCACGAAATCTAACAGCATCTTTATGAAATTTGGCAAACATCCATGTCAAGATGCAAAGATTGATTATTTGAGATCTTGATTTGCACAGAGAAATTGCCCCCAAAACTTACATAGAACCATTATTTGGGTTAAATTTGTCTCATTTTCACCACCTTTAGCTAAATTTTTTATAGATTTTTATCCTGAAAACTTAAGTAACCATTTTCTCTTGTTGTTATATTTTTTTTTTGTTAACGATCAAACTGATTACTTAACTTACAACCCTATAAAAATGTAGTCCTTACTTTGTTTTTGATATTGTTGCTTTTTTATGCAGCTGCAACGCCCAGCACTTGTTACACGTGTACAACAACAACTCTTCTCGTACATAAATATAATTCATAACTTTTCTGATGGCTGAGTTTTTTTTTTTAACTTATTTTGCTGTTTGTTGCAACAATAACTGGCAACAAGATGAACAATATTATGAACAGTAACTAATTTATAATACGTATTTACTGCGTACAAGAAACTGCAGCATGTTGTTTGTAGCATGTTGTCGATAATTAGTGCTTGTTTAGCGCACAAAGCCATCTTAGTATTGTTGGTATCGCATTGCTTATGGCTTTAAGTTAAATTAAGTGCAATAAGTACTACAACAACAGTGTATTTAACTTAAACTCTACTACGGTGAGTACTTTTTATCAGACTTGAAGCTTGTTTATGACTTTCAAACTATTGGCTGGTTGGCTGTTGAATGATCATTTCAATAAAAGAGTCATAAAACTAACAACATTTATTATAGAAAAAATTACAAACAATCAACAATTAAAAAGAATTTTTAAGAAAATGGTTATAAAGTAGGGGGGAGGCTAGAATTTTGTTTGCTGTTTTCTTAATTTTCACTAAAAATTGTGGTCGTAATAACCAAAAAAAAAATGTCGTAAACGAACAGTGTGCACAATATTAAGTATTTTGAAGAAATAAAAACAGCTAAAATTCGTTACAGAAAGAATTTTTTTATAGCAAGCCTTCGGCCTAGCTTAGGGGGTTTCTTCTCTCTGGTATTTCCAAGTGCTTGATATTAATGAATTTTTGCATAAAAACAATGAAGTTTCACTGGAAATTGTCCATTGAAACTTTTCAATGAATTTTTTGATTTTCTAACAATTTCATTCAATTAATGAAAAAGTTTCTAAAAAACACAAATTAAATAAAAAGAAAATTTTTTATTTAATTTGTGATAAAAACTTTATTAGTTTACTGAAAATTTTCAATCAAATCGTCCAATAAAATTCTCTGTCACGTATTTTTTTATATTCTTGCTAATTTGGAGTTGGACGATTTTTCCCGAAGTACTTTTTTATTACTTTCTTGAACAACTTGGCAACCATATTCTAAAACATACGCTTTATGTACACATTTAATAATTTCTCTGTTTAAATGACAAATAAAAATGCGACAAGGGCATTTACATTTGAAAAAACTAAAAATGTTGTTGTTTTAAATATGTGTTTATATGACACATTTTTACTATAAAAATTTTAAAGCAACTGTAAAAATTAGTAAAAAAATTTACTGTAAAATTTGTAAGATTTCAGTAAAAAAAAAAGAATTTTTTTCTTCCGATTAAAAAAAAATAATGTAATTACACATTCAGCCTACTTAAAATTTGAAGTAAAAATTCAAAACGGTTGCCCAGTTATTACGGTTTTATGCTACACAATATTCTGATTTTTATTTGCAAATTCAGAATATATCAATAACAATAAATATAAACTATACAAGAATTTTCAAAAATTCAACGAAATCATATATTTTTTTTTATAATTAACTACCAAAAATAACAGTATTACTGAAAATTACTGAAATTACAGTTAAAAATAACAACTACTGTTTACTACACAAACAACTGTAATATAGAAAATGTGAAACTTTTGAGTTTATGAAACTTTCTCGTTGGAAGAATTGTAGTTATATATGTAGTTTTTGCCTCAACGTGCTTCTAAAAAAATATCAGAAACGGCTGATTTTCTTTTCCCTATTTAATTTTCTTAATCCCCAAGTTGGCCGGGAAAATGCGACAGTTTATTCCAACATTTATTTTCATGTTAATCGAATAGGTTATCTTGAAATTATTTCCATGTTAGGAAAAAATGTACTGAAAGCCCTTATTGGAGAAAAGTCGAATGAAACTACCGCTCGCTTAAAAAGAATGTCGAATAAAAAATATAATATACATTCCCATGCAAAACCTCCAGAAATGTATGAGTATTTAATAATATTGTTAAAATTTAAGCATGTTTCTAACACTCAAAGATAGATCTTTCTACCAATTATTTGATGCTAAACTAAACAAAGTTTTACAGTTACTACATGACAGTCGGTTGTGTATTAATCAGTAATTGTAGTATTTGACTGCAATTACAGTTGTTTTTACAAAAGAAAAACATGACAGTAATTTTCGTAGTAATCAGTAATTGTTGCTTTTAACTGCAGTTACAGTTGTGGTTTTTTGAAAACAACTAACAAACAGTACTGCATTCCGTAACCGGATATTTTTAATATTATAATAAACAATTAATTTTGTTAATTATTTGAAGAATATAAAAAGTTCGTTAATTTTTAGAAATTCTTGTTTAGTTTTTATTTGTTATTGTTAATATATTTTTGGTTCGAAAATAAAAATAAGTGAATTGTGTTGTATCTCCAATGTACACAAAACTAATAACTGGAAAACTGGAATTTTGGTTACAAATTTCAGGAAGGATGAAGTAATTACATATTCTTTTGTAATAGAAAGAAAACTATTAATTTTTTTTATTAAAATATGATTTCATACTTAATAAAAAAAAGAAATGTGGGAAACAGTAGTGTTATCCTATTCTTCCAGTTGTTTTAAAATTTTTTAGTAAAAATTTGTCCATTATTTTTGCGACATTTGTAGTTATTTTTAATGCATTTATTACTTATCTTTAAACAGTTAACAAAAACAACTTTTTTCGTTATTTTAAAAGGAAATATTTTTGTCGCCTTTTTATTTAACTGTATGTGCCTTTGTTTTAACTGTCATTTTCAGTAGACTCTAGCGACAATGTTTTCTGGAGTGTATACCCAGAAAAAAATTTAAATTAAACCGAGACAACATCAAATTAAATAAACCGACTATGAACTCAAACTAAGTTAATTGTTTTTTAATTTAAATATGATTATACTTATTTTTAAAATGCGAACATAAAATATGAAATCTTGGCGTATTAATTTAAGTATCAAAAGTTTATTTTAAATACGATCATGTTTGCTTCAAAAATATTTCTACTTAATTTAAAAATTGTCATAAAAATGCGATGTAAATTCAATTATGATATAATAGTTGATTTAACTATGAATTTGTTTTCTATGTATAATTGATTTAAGAGGAAATATAAAGAGTCCTTAAAAATTTCATTCAAATCTGAGTGAAGTACAACGGACACCGGTTAGATTTCTATTTTCTATCACATATCAAAATTTTAAAAATATTAGATATATTAGTTGGAATTCTTTCCATGTGTGGTACTTATGTTTACTCAGATTTCTATGAAATTTGGTTATGCGATAGGGGGTACAAATACTACAAACCTTCAGTAATACATATAGTGGCTAAAGTTCATAGTTAGGGGCTAAAGTCAGGCTCACAATTGTTTAAAACTTTATTTTATCAGACATTTTTTGGTATTTTTATCGTCCTATTGGATCTTCTTTATGCCCAATTTTTACAGTTTAGCTGGAACGTAATTTACAATACAATTAAGGTGACGAAAAATTAAGCAAAAATGTTAAATTATTAGTTTTTGAGGGGTATGTATAGTTGATCTTTTATTTGGTAAATGAATGTTTTTTGATGAATGAGAGGTATGTATAGTTGATCTTTTTATTTGGTAAATGAATTCTTTGTATTTTACTTGTGTAAATTGTATTATCTTTCTTTAATTTGAAAAATAATTTAAAACAGAAAGTGATATTAATTTATGATCTAAAATCAAACTAAAGAACATT
This sequence comes from Leucophora obtusa, assembly GCA_949987735.1. Classification (NCBI taxonomy): domain Eukaryota; kingdom Metazoa; phylum Arthropoda; class Insecta; order Diptera; family Anthomyiidae; genus Leucophora; species Leucophora obtusa. Next base: position 4,009,164 of record OX465296.1, read on the forward strand.
CATTTATTAGTTTTTTATTAATTTATAATCTAAAATTAACGCATATAGACGACGTTAACGTTTAAAAGGTTAGAAATTGCTATTAAATCGCTGAAAGTCTCTTGTGAGCAGTAGTCGAGTTCATATGTGATATTAAAAGTAAATTTTGATCTCGTCGTTTTTTGTATTTTTTTTTTTTTTTTATTGAAATCAAATCTCTATTAGGCTTATTTCTCAATGCTCTTTTTCTCTTTTAAGTTGACTTTAATATTTGTTTCCGGGTTTCTCGCATATAAATGGCCGCTCAATGTTTCATTTTAATGCTCATGCTGCATCACTGTCAAACCAATTTATTTTCATCTCTCATCTTTCATGTCTCATCATTTGTTAATTGGGAAATTGATTTAGATTTAACTGTTTGATTTATGATTTCAGTGTCAAAATCCAACTCTGTTAACATTTAACACAATTCATTGTAGATAATTCTAAACAATATTTCTTCCTTTTATTAATGTTAAATGTTTAGCAAATGTCGGCTTTCTTAGACTAATGTTGGAAAAAATTAAAGAGATAGATTCTTTTGTAAAAGATTTTCCGTGATTTGGGATCATTAAACATTTGCTAACTAGCATCATGTTGAGCTGTCATAATTCGCTCTTACATACTAGGCCTAACTACAGACAAACGTATGTCTGTGAGAGTGTGTGTGTGTATGTTATTGGCCAATTTATTTAAAGGATCTCTTCTATTGGTGTGTGTATGTGCGAATGTCTGCATTTTGTCTATAGCTTAACTTGATATCTGTCAAGGCTGTCCATCTAGGCTTAACCACAACTGTTCGTCCGTCTGTTTATAAATCTAACTGATTGTCTGTCTAAACGTCTGTTGGTCGGTCTGAAGATGTTCGAGTGTATGTATGTAAAAATATGTTTGTACGTAAGTGTGTTAGTGTTGGTGTTTTTGCTTTTCTTATCTTGAGAATCTATTTATACAATAAACATATCAAAATCTTATAAATGGAGTTATTGCTTTGTTAGTACCACAGTCAATGTGACTGAATGACTGACTGATAGATGAAAAGTTGGTTGCCATAGAATGTTGTTGGCTTGGAAACAAGTTGGTCAAACTTGTTAGGAATGTTGTAAAGAAGACGAACGAATGTTCAAATGAAAAAAAAAAAATAATAATTCTTAAAGCAAATACTATACGTACTCTCATACTTGTAACATCAACTCACATTTGTAAACACTTTTACACATAAGAATACAACTTTACGTCTAATACTTTGTTTAAGAATAACGTATTTGGCATATGATGGATTGTTGACGGTATAGTGGAATTGTGAAATAGACAGAGAGAGACGGACGGACGGACAAAGAGACAATGTGATAGACAGACATATGGTTTGATAAATAGTTAGATAAATGAATTGATATCTAAACACAGCCTAAAAATCTCTCCTCTTTTTTTATTTTCTCACTCGCCAGTCAACAAATACTGTCTTTCATATGTTGCGTTAATGTGCAAAATTGGCAAATGGTTTTGAATACATGTCTATATGTCTGTGGCAATAGCAATTTAAAGTTTAAGCCCAGTCAAACTTCTTCCTAATACTTATTTATTTGTTACAATGACTTTTGTGTGTCATTGTGCAACAAAAACTTATTACAAAAAAAAAATTTATTATAATACATCCTAGCAGAATTTTAAAAGAATTTGAAGAACAAATAATTGCGATTTTTAATTTCACTGAGTGCTCTAGTAAAATTTGTCACAGGACTAAGGCAAAAGTAACATAGTTAAAATAATTTATAATTTACTTTCCAAATTAAAGAGAATTAAAAATTATAGATAATTTCATACAATAATTTTTTAGTACAGTGTTGTTGAATAAACATTTTTCTAAAAGTTATAAACACATTAATTTGCAAATCAGACTAGATCCAGTTTCTGACTTTTTCTATGGACAGGCTTCATCAGTGATTTTCCATTAAATTGTATTGTTGTTTATATTTTATTGGCAGATTGTCTCTATATGATAATTTTTCAATAGCCCGTCGCACAGTGCTTTGATCCCATATAACGATTGGGCAAAAGTAGAAGGCGTGGAGACAGGGTTTTGAAATTTGGTATACTGACATAGAACCCCTTAGTTAAGAAAAATTTTAATTTTTGGAAATATCGGGCCAAGGACACGCCTACCTCCCATAGGTGCTGAAATTTAAAAATATTATATTAGCTACATAAATGGACGTAAAATTACAAAAAGTATCCATTGAGATGCACATAAAACTAGAAACGTTTGTATCAATTTTTATCAAAATCGAACGAAGGACTCTTAGTCCTGCCATATATCCTTTATTTTAAAATCTTTATAAAACCTGCAAAAACTAGCACGTGAATTGATATAAGGTCAGGCCATATTTGTGTCAAATTTGGGTAAAATCGATTCGTTAATAAAAAAAAAAATGACTTTCCCAAAAAATGGGTTTTAAACGCTTAAAATGATTTTTCTAAAACAAAAAACATTAAATAGGATTAATATAGGAAACCATGTGAATCCTCCATTTTAGGCATAGGGTATGTTTAGCGAATTTATGTAAAACACTACGAGTAATATTTTTGTGGAAGATTTTAACCTTCTAACTCTTCAATTAAAGTGACTTTTTTGTCCCCTTTTTAAAACGGACAAAAACGACCCGTAAGTTGAAGAGTTACAGGGTTAAAATGTTCCGCAAAAATATTTGTCATGAAATTCTACTATAAGTCTTTGAAGACATCAGCATTGAAAATTTAACTTAAGTGCCAGTAATAAGTAAAAACTTAAAATGTGTTTAAGTGTTAGTTTCGTACTTGTTCAGAATTGGTGCTCAAATGTCCCACACACCTGGATTTTTGTGAGAAACCATGGAAATCTTCCATTTTAGGTTTAGGATGTGTTCAGCGAACTTATGTAAAACACTACGAGGAAAATTTTTGTGGAACATTTTAACCCTCTAACTCTTCAAGTTATGAGCCTTTTTTGTCCCTTTTTAAAAAGGGGCCAAAAAATTCCCTTTCATTGAAGAGTTAGAGGGTTAAAATGTTCCCCATAGTGTTTTACAAAAGTCCGCTCAACACATCCTATATCTAAAATGGAAGGTTTGGATACTAAACACTCTTAAATGCGTGAAATTTATGTATAAATCATGCATTTAGGCATTTCAAATAATCCATTTAATGCAATTAATGTATTGTAAAAAAACTGCTGGCGCAAATACATGTATTATTTCCTGTTATTTTAGTAGAATTTTGATCTATTTGTACGGACTTTTTTTTAGAGCAAATAACAGAAAAATTAGTTCAATTTAATCAGAGCGCGTTTAACAGACCTTTGTACTAACTTTTTTATATGAGTGTATATTAATTGCATTAATTTTTTGTTTATCTTCTAATCTCCTCCGTGTCACTTTTTTCGCAAATGTTGCCACACTTACTTCTCAAAATGATTTCACTCTTTAGCACTCTGCACTTGAGTAGGTAATTGTCATTTTTAATTTCATCTATCCTTGGTTTTTTTTTTTGGTTAGAATTTTGTAAGCTTCCAATTAAGTACGGTATGACAATGGGCGTAACAATGGTTAAATGAATTCTTAAGCATGCGCTTTTTTCACATTCACATTTTGAAACTTATCGTTGTTTGGTTAAAGATCAGCTATGAAACTTACCGTTGTACTGCTTTTTAGCAATTTTAATGTTTTTTCCTCTCTGCAGTTTGTTGCTTAAAAAGGCGGCATCTGATACACGTCAACTTGTATATCGACCTTATGTTGATTTATTACCAACGATAACACAAGTTCATCAACACAATCAGTTTTTGGTACTCGCAAAAAATGAAGATCGCAATATTTTCATATTAAAAACAAGATGAATTCTTAAAAAAAAAAACTTTATTATTAAAAATTTTAAAAGCTAGTGGCAAGTAGTAGTGGTAATAATAAGTTGTGGGTTGTGTCCCTTAACGGTATATTTCGCATTTCTTTGCATGTTTGTACCTGTTTAAGCCTGCTTGTTTTGGATATTTTTTTCTTTATTTTTTCTGTTGATAATGTTGAGATTTTAAAGTGATTTTGCCATTTGTACGCGTGAAAAGATCTTTTTGTGCTGATAAAGATCAGACACAGGGTATTTAAACGATAAATGAGCTTAAATTCATTGTAAAGTAGTATAGAGTGGTTGGTTATTTGGTTGGTTCATGCCTTGCCATACATAATTTCACCCAAATGTTATGGAATTTAAGTAATTCTTTAATGATGCAAAAAAGGTTATGGCTACATTTGTCCAGAGATAAGATTTTTATATGTTGTTTTTTTTTCTCTTTTTTGGAAATCAAGTGAAACATAACATTAATTGAAGTTAAGATTGTTAAAGATAATGAAGAGAATGTTGTGATGCTTTTAATGTTTAAAGGGGATGAGTAGTCTAAATAATAGTTGTAAGAAATTTGCCTAAATTGGAAATGTATGTTTTACGGCTTTTTAGAGATAACTTTGATAACCGTTTTGTTAAATTTGATAAGTGGTAGATAGTAGCCGGAAGAATTTTCTTAAAATTTCAGAACTAAGTCACAAATTAATTATACACTTAAAATGTTTTACATGCCAAGACTGATGCAAATATATTTAAAAACAAATTAAATTTCACTGGAAAACGGGACCACTAAAACTTCACTAAATTCAACTTACATTTTCTATTGTTTTTAACTGTTTATAGAATTAACCACAAATTAGTCAAAACAACTAACAAAAATTACTTACTTACTAGAGGACACATTTAAAAAAGTTTGTCGGTATAAATTACTGAAAATGACAGTTAAAACAGAAGCATATGCAGTTAAAAAAGCAACAAAGGTATTTGCCCTTAAAATAACTAAAAACGTTGTTATTTTTAACTGTTGAAAAATAACTAACAAAAGCATTAAAAGTAACTAACAATGTAGCAAAATTAACTGAAAAATTTTTACTACAAAAATTTTAAAACAACTGATAAAGTGGGTAAAAACTACTGTGTTTTTACAGTTATAAGTTTTGTTATTATAAAAGTGTATTTTAATAAAAACCAAAAAAAAAAAACATTTTTTTCGATAGAGGAATAAATCGTTTGAGGAAAGTGCATGAAGTCAGCAAATATCTCCGCAGTAAACTGTAGATTGAAAACATGACCTCGATGTAGTACTGAAAAAATTTTGAAGTGGGAGTACCTCAACTCAATGTCAAAATCTTTAGAGTTTCTGCTAAAAAGAAGTACATTTAAATCATCCATTGTTGTGCATTTTCTACACTAATAGAAAAAAATCCGTTACAAATTAATTAAAACTACTAAAAATTAGAGTAAAAATGATGCTGCAGAAATAAACTGCTAAATTAGCCGATTATTTTTGCTGTATATTAGTAATATAGGAAAAGCAAAAATAAACTGCTAATAAACAGAATTTTAGTTATACTTGAGCTAAATTTTTGTTAATAGAGAATAGCAAATTAACCTGCTAAAATCAGCAAAAAATTTTGTTAAATAATTAGTAGCCTAAAAAATCACCAAAAATTTTAAAGTTTTCTAAGTTTTTTTTTTGATTTTTTTTAAATGCAAATAAAAATCGAGCCTTTTGAAAACAGCAGTTTACAATTTTTTAGCAAATATTTCTGCTGATTTCTGGCTGCTATTTGCATTCTACTAATTTTAGCTTAAAAATAGCAAGAATTTAGTAGATATAACTGTTTATTTTTGCTATTTTTAGTCTACAAATATTTAGTAAAATTTTCTGCAGATTTTTTTTTTTTTTTGCTATTTTCAATTAACTAAAAGTTAGCCTAAATATAACTAAAATTCTGTAAATTTAACAATTTTAATTATGCTGTTCTCATTTTACTAGTATTTAGTAAAAAAAATCTGCTAGTTTTAGCAGTTTTTTCTGCAGCATTATGTTTATCTTATTTTCAGTAACTTTTTCTGCCATTTTTACAGATTTATTTCTATAAGTGTACTGCTTTTAAATCTCTTTTTGTTTTGCTGGGAAATTTTAGCATTCACTTGTAGATAATTTGGCAATACGACAAAATTTTAAAATAACTTATTACATTATTAAATTTCACAATAAAAATCAATAAAAATTATAATCTATTTACCACATTTAAGCATTTATTACCAGAAAAGCATGTTGTTGTTCTGCGGGAAAATAAATAGGATATAGAAGTTTGAATTCCTAGAGCTAATTAAATTTAAATGCAGATAAATATCAACAATACTAATGTTTTGTAATAAAATTTAATTTTATATTTATTAATGTTCTTGCAACTATTTCTTGTCTAAATAACTAAGTAATAAGTTATAAAATTTTATAATCTCAGAGTCATCTTTTAGTTTTAATATTAAGAAATTCTAACAGCATATTTGTATTTTTTTTTTGTCTTCTGTGTTGAAAACATGAGTAACGCCCACTTGATGTCCAATAGAGATACAAAAACAGTTAACATGTATGTTGTAAGCGCCATAACTATTTATTTGGTGAAATAACCTAAAATTTCTTCTTGTTTTTAAATTACTTATTTTAATATTAGTTTAGTAAACTTTGCTATTGAGGTTGTTGTTGCTGGAATTGTTTAGTTTGGAATGATGTTGTTGCTGCAGTTTAGCTAGTTTGTCCTCAAACATTTAGGAACAGGAGTATAGGAACGGAGGAAATATTTGGTTGGATGGATAATTATTAAGTAGAAAACTTTATATTATTATGAAGAATGCGTGTAAAATGTTAACAGTTTGCATGATAAGACATGCCATGTTAGAACTAACTACATGCATACAGTTACAATAGTAGTGGTGCTAGAATTTTAGTTCATGATTTTATTCCTCGCATGTAGTTTTTTTTTTCTCTATGTTGTTCTTTTTTTTTCTATAAGAACCTCGTTATTGCTAAAGTTGATGTTATGGCGGCAATAACTGCATTATGTTTTAGCTGTTGCTGCTTAAAATTGTTCGTTGTTTAAAGTTTTTTTTCTTTTGTGTTTTGTTTCATTGTTGTTGGTTAACAATTGCATCAGCAGAAGCATCAGCAGCAACAGCAGTTGTATGGCGGTTCCGCTTATTGCACATTAAATGAGTGTCACGCCCACTTAATGGTGTGCTGATACCAGCTCACTTGTAAAAATGTTAGTATGTATTTAGGAAAATTGCCAATGCTATTCAAAGCAATTGCTAAAAGTCAAAAACTATAGTGGATAATGACGACGAAGACGACAATGGCGATAGCTATGGGTACAATACTTAGTTTCTAGTATACAGTCCGTTAGCTAAATACTAGGAACAACTATTGGTTGCTTAAGTTCATTTATGAGATATTGATGTCTGTAGATTTAGTTTTAAACTCGAAAGAAGTTTTCAATAAAATTAGCTTCAGTACCTATTAGGGCCACTTTTAAATCAAGACGAATTAAAACGACTTTCATCAATTTGAATTAAAATGCTGTTGGTCCTAACATTTTGCTTAGGAGCTGTATATGTACAACTGCAGCATGCAAGTTGTTCTAAGTACAGTAAGCTGCCAATAATCCGCACCAAATGTTGTAGAGACGATTCGGATATTCGGATTACGGTGTTAAATTCAAGTAAATTACAAAAATAATCTGATTTTACTTAACTAATTATAATAAAAAATAAATAAATCTTATATGTGACGCGTAAAATAGAAAGGGACCTAAGGATAGAAAGGGACCTAAGGTCAGGAGAGCATGGGATCGGTCTCATTCGATGCTCAGATGTTGTCCACAAAAAAAAAATGATTTTTTTACCCTTAGGTCCCTTTCTATGCGCTGTCACATATATTGCAAAGTACAAATAAACTAGTTTAAATATATTGTCTTACGAGAAATCCAGCTGATTTTAAATAGCGATATATTTTAATTTTCCAATTAAGAATTCATAACTCTCAGTTCGGATTTCAGAATAGTTAATGGGATTAAAATGACTTTAGGATTAGTGCAAATTCGGATTTATGACATTCGAATTGTCGAGTATTTACTGTTTGTAGCTTCTATATAGAAGAAACAAAGATGAGAGTAAAAAATAATAGAGTTTAGAATTATGTACATGTAAAATACTTACAAAAAAAAAATGTAAAACACAAATGATTGCATCATATAAAGAAAATAAAAGTCAGGAGCGTCGATAAAAAATACACTCACAATATTTTATCGTTAAAAACAACCTAAAATACATATTAAATTAATTGAAAACACAATTAAAAAAAGGACTACTGATTTTTCATTATATTTAAACCATTTTGCTATTTATTTTCAAACATTGTTTAAACAATCCCTAAAAGAAATAAAAATAATTGAAAAGTCTGTTAAAACAATCTTAAATTTTGAACTGACGATTTTGTGGTTTGTTTTTTCATATTTGAAAGCCTTTTTTGTTTGAATTTTCAAAACACTATACACACGCAACACACACGTTCATATTTTTATTGGCTATGTTTGTGTGTATGAGTAAAGAATTATTATTTATTTTCAAACATTGTTCTCTAAAAGAAATAAAAATAATTGAAAATTCTATTAAAACAATCTCATCAATTTTAAACTGACAAAACGTAAAAAAACGATTTTGTGGTTTGTTTTTTTCATATTTGAAAGTTTTTTTGTTTTGTTTGGATTTTCAAAACACTCACACACAACACACACGTTCATATTTTTATTGGCTATGTTTGTGTGTATGAGTAAAGAATTTCTTGTAATTTGAAACTATTTTAACAAAAAAGAAAACCGAAAATATTTGAATTTTTTGTTTTAAAACAGAAAACAACGAAATTATTTAAATTATTTTTTCTAAAAATAGAAATCTAAAAATAGAATATTTGACTGACAATAGCAACTCCTACAGATGATACATATTTTTTTCAAGTTTGTTTTTTATTGATTGATAAAAAAGTTAAACAATATGTTTCAGTGTATTTTAATTGATTCTTCAATTGAAAACAAACTTTACCTATTACTTTAAAAATAAAACTCAATCGGTTATGGAAGATATATTGTGAGTGTAGGGAAAACAAAATGTTCGTTTTTTTGATATTTTTATGCTTACAAAGAAGCTTTCTATCACTTACCGATTTTGATGAAATTTGTATAAACGAAGCCATTAAACTGCATATCACATATCATAATGCCTACGGATTTGACCCTAAGCTGCTTTCCACTTGCAATTAAAAAAATCCATCCAAATTTTTAGGATTTAAAAATTGGCATAAACATCGAGTGTAAGGGTGTACCTTTTATTTACTGTCCCATCCTACCTCTTGCTAAACTCAGGACAAAAGCTTTATAATATTTCCCATGTGAAAATCGAAATATATATGAAAATACATGATCATACATACATTGACTAGTATATGATCATGCATAGTCATACATGATCATATACGTCAATGCATAGTTCAATGTATGACCATACATTATCTCATATATTTCCATATATCTTCGAATCCGAAAGGTATATGGAGGTATATGGCCATATATGATCATATATGATCATATATTAACCATATGTGAGCATATATGATCATATATGAACATGTATGGTCATATACCCTCAAATTTCGGATCCGAAGATATATGGAAATATATGAGATAATGTATGGTCATACATTGAACTATGCACTGACGTATATGATCATGTATGACCATGCATGATCATATACCAGTCCATGTATGATCATGTATGTTCATATATATTTCGATTTTCACATGGGTTATGAAAAAGTTACCTTGGATTAAATTAAAATCTATGAGAAATGTTCATATTTACAAAGTTTTCATAAATACTTCTTCCTCACCTTTTTATAGACAAATGTCATCAATTTTCCAGTTAAGTGTTTGTAACCGTCGCATAGGACAATCGTAGTTAATATTAGAATTAATTACTAAAGAAATTTTTTATAGAGCTGATTTATAGGAAGAAGAAGAATAAAACATTTTTATTGAAAAATTTAACTGACACAAGGGAATCACCAGACTGCCGCAGTTTCGTCTCACCCAAAGACTAATCAGTGGTTAGTTTATGTGTCAACTGATCAAAGTAATTTTTAATTGTTAATTTGTCTCAATTTTCATTTACTAGGTTTGAGGTTAAGAAGAAAAATAAACCTTTGTCTCTAAAAATTATAAACACATTAATTTGCAAATCAAACTAGATTTAGTTTCTGCCTTTTTCTATGGACAGGCTTCATCAGTGATTTTCAATTAAATTGTGTTATTGTTTATATTTTATTGTCAGACTGTTTCTATATGACAATTTTTCAATAACCCGTCGGCTATGGGAATCAATCCTGTGCATATTTCTACATTACAAACGTAACTATACTGAAGTGCTATAGCTTAGCCATCTAACCCAAGTAAGGCCTTGAATGCAATGTAGCTAATTCATAGTTTTATTTCCTATTCAGCTTTCTGTTATTGTTTTTTTTATTTCAGGGGGTAATCGCGTAACTCGATTCGAAAAAAATTTTAGAATTCGCAAATCTTGCAAATATTGTTAAAAATATAATTCTGTTTAAAAATTCTACTTTTTAATTTATTTTTATCCTAAACCTTGTACCTATACTACACACAAAAATTCAAAAAGTAAGAGTTTGCTAAAAATTTTCTTTTTACGAAAGGTACAAAATTTACGAATTCGAAAATTTTTTTTCGAATCGAGTTACGGGGGAAGTGATCAAGCAGTTACATACAAACATTCTACTTGTAGATTTTTGTTTATCTTCCAATCTCCTCCGTGTCTCCGTTTTCGCAAATTTTGCCACACTGACGTATGGTTTTTACGTTCAATAGCAGACAATTTGTGTATATTGGAAGCGGACTGCCAACAGGATATTTTTAAAATGTATTTTAGTACAGTGTTGTTTTAACGTCATATAGACCAGCTGCAATTACTGTTGTAATTAATATGCATTTTATCAATTGTAAGTTGTTTAGAAACACAACTTTGCAGCCTTCAATTTTTCTATTCGCATTTTGTTTTCACAGATTTTTCTTTCAAATTATACTAAATGCGCTGGCAAGTGGGACAGTAGTAGATACTACGTCTTTCACGTGTTCCTAAATTCAATTTACATGTAACCTTTCTACGTCTCTGCTATTTTTAATATGTATTTCAAATTAAGCCTTAAGCGTCTCTCCATTTCATCTGCATTGAAAATACCGTGGTGTGTCTGCGCCAACTCTTTTACTATTAGTTTCCTTTCTATTGCCAAGTTCGAGTGGTCCACCACTTTGTAATTGTTTGTTGAGTGAACAATTTTTATTTTGTCTTTTACCGCAGGTAATTTTATAACATCTCTTCCTCCACGTTAATGCACATAAATGTGCGGTGGCCTTATACCTCTCACTGCAGCATAGCGAGCTGCTGCATTATCATTATCTCTTACATAGAGGATTTTCTTTTCATTGTCATTTATTTTATTTTTAACTGGTCGTCTTCATCATATATTAGTTAAATAAGTATTGGGGTTGGCTGAGGGTGTTTGCTCATTAAAAACTATTAACAATTTTGATATTTGCATTTGCGTTTATTGCAAGAGTAGTAAGTATTGTTGGCAGTATATATCTGCTGGCTGTCCAACATGCATGTTTTCAAGTGGAATATGCAAATTTTGAACTCAAACTTATTTTCACATTTAATTCAATTCAATTAAAAACTGACAATAATTATATTCATTTACAAACTAGAGTAACAGAGTTTTAATTAAAAAAATTTCCAATTCATGGAAGATCTGCCATTAAAATGTAGTAAAATGTTAATTAAATAATAAAATGTTAAAGGGTTTTTTTATATTAAATTTTTTTTTACATGAATTGTTACACCTTCTTTTTTTTTAGAAAATTAATTACATAAAAAACATTAAAATTTTATATAGAAAATTTTCAAGAAAACAATGGGTACTCTTAGGTTTTCTATGCCATAAATAACACGAAAATATAATTAAATTTGTTATTTTAATTGGATATACATATATTTTATTTATTTTTTTAATAGTTTTTATTACTTTTTGTTTGTTGTACGTAGTTAATCAAAGTGTATACAACATTTTATAGTCCAATTTTCATTTATATGGTTTTTAGTTAAAAACATACACATCAATTTTAGATTAACGTTAAAACTTTCAAAATTGAATAATTAGTTAGAAACAAAAATTTCAAAATCAATAGATTAACTACTTTTGTTTTGTATATTTAATTGTTTCTTAGTACACAAATTCTAACAATAATGCCATATATTGTATTAAAAGTTTATATCTTAAACAACACATGTAAAAATTTTGTTGCTTACAACAACACCTGCCTATAAAATTTTTTCTTTATTATGAATGTTTAGTTGTGGTCATAAAAATGTTTAAAAATAGAAAGAAAATGTTTAAATTTTAGATCCTGTGTATAGAATAAAAAAAAAATCTCATTCTCTTGAGGTCACTGTGTCATTGTAAATGTTTGAAAAAGAAAAAACGATTTTTATGATGTTGTATGGTTCAATTCGTTCTTCGTTCAGGTAGACTTGTGGCTAGTTTTGTTGTAATGTTGTTTTTTATTTTATGGTAACCGGTTCATAACCATTAATCACTTAAGCGACATTTGACATGATGTTGAAGATGTGGAAGAAATGACCCTTGTATCATGGAATATTTTTTAAAGCAATTCATTGTCAGGTCTTTTTCTCCACGGAATGTTGTTGCATAACGCCTTTAACATAAATTACGACTAAAGTTACACAAATTTTTTTAAATACACCGTATTTAATGAATATCAAAAATATTTGTGGTTATAGGTAAAAAGAGTATATATCGATAATATTACACTCATAGAAATAAATCTGTAAAAATGGCAGAAAATCAACTAAAAATTAGTTAAAATGATGCTGCAGGAAAAAACTGCTGAAATTGGCAATTTTTTTTGCTAAATACTAGTAAAATAAGAACGGCAAAAATAAGACTGTTAAATTTACAGGATTTTAGATAATTGAAAATAACAAATTGTACCGTAAAATTGTTAAATATTATTAGTAGACTAAAAATTGTACAAATAAACTGCTATATCTACAAAAAATTTTCTATTTTTAAGCTAGATTTAGTTGAATGCAAGTAGCAGTCTATCCTGCTCAAATTAGCAGAAAGGCTCGATTTTTATTAGCTTTTTAAAAAAAAAATCTAAAAAAAAAAATTTGAGAATTAATTTTTTTTTTTTTGGATTTTTTAGGCTACTAATTATTTAGCAAAATTTTTTGCTGATTTTAGCAGGCGAATTTGCTATTTTCCATTAACAAAAATTTAACTTAAATACAGCTAAAATTCTGTTTATTTAACATTTTTTATATTTGCTGTTGCTATATTACTAATATATAGCAAAAATAATCTGCTAATTTTAGCAGTTTTCTCTGCAGCAGATTTTTTAACTAATATTTAGTAATTTTAACTAATTTTTTTACAGACTTTTTTCTATTAGTATAACTATACTAAGCTGCGACCACATAACCATCTCACCCAAGTAAGGCCTTGAATGCAATGTAACTAATGCGTTATTTTCTTTCTTATTTAGATTTCTGTTTTGTTTTTTTTTTTTTACTCAGAAGTGATCACTGTAGACACATACAAGCATTCTATTTTTAGAGTTTTGTTTATCTTCATTTCTCTTCCGTGTCTACTTTTTTGCAAATATTGCCAAATTAAAGAGCAGGCAGCGTTCGTATACATTGAGACGGGTTGCCGCAGGGCGAATTCCGTAATGTATTGTAGTACAGTGTTGTTTTAACGTCATATAGACAGCTGCAATTAGTATTGTCGTTAATATGCAGTTTATAAATTTTAATTTAGTAGGTTTGAGGTTAAGAAGTAGAATAAACCTTTCTCTCTAAAAAATTTGCTAATTTCAGCAGTTTTTTCTGCAAGGTCATTTTCATCTAATTTTCAGTATATTTTTCTGTTATTTTTATAGAGTTATTTTCATGAGTTTATAATTACATAAAAATGCTTTTAAAAAGTCAAAATCCCGATTTATTCTATACTGTGCTATATTTCTGTTAGGCCAGGTTTTTCGGCTCGAGATTTTCGGAGTTTTATATCAAATGGATCGTGATTTTTTCGTTTTATGAAGTTTTGGGATTTTACTGGTCCAATTTTTAACGTTGGTGTATCAGTTATGCCTCGAGTTCTGGGGGGTTACCGCGTAACTCAATTCCAAAAAAAAAATTTTCGAATTCGTAAATTTTGTACCTTTCGTAAAAAAAAAGTTTTATCAAAAATCTTATTTTTTGAATTTTTATGTGTAGTGTAAGTGTTTTAGGATAAAAATAAATTAAAAACTAGAATTTTTATACAGAATTATATTTTTACCAATATTTGCAAGATTTACGAATTCGAACATTTTTTTTCGAATCGAGTTACGCGGTTACCCCTCTGCTTTCTGAATTGTTACGATTCATTCAACAACTTTACACCGAAGAATGAAAAAACCAAAAAAGAGCCATATATTTTACTCAATTCTTCGAACCTTTAGGCCCTAAAATCGATGTTCATAAACCCAGGAGGAACAAAGTTAAAGCTGGGTCCGGGGTTTTATGGTCGAAATAAGCACTTTCAGATTCATGAATAAAATAATATATAATCGCTGGAAAAAATCGCTTAAAATCATTAAAATGTATTACAAATATTTTTATTAAATCTGTAATGTGGTCATGCTGGGATTCGAACCTGGAATCCGTGATTGTTAACCGAGAACTTTACCCCCCAAAGCTATTGCCAAAAATTAGAAATCTGTAGCTTATTAAAACATTTGCTTTTAAAAGAAATACTAAAATTATTAGAGTCTTGAATTCGTAGCAATTTTTTTTCATTAAAAAGTGTATTATTTTCTTATTATTTACAATTGCCTTCCTCTGGATTTTAAATGTTTAGCAACTTCCTAGAGGAAATTTTTTTTTTTTCGAAACTCAGTTCATTTATTTTTAAGTATCCGGCTGCTGCATTTTGTTAACAATAACACATATTTGTTAGTTAAAAATTATTCAACTGTTTTATGTATTTTACATTTAAAATTAACCTAAAAATATCACCATATGATGTCTTTACAGAAATAATACAATATCTTTCTCTTTTGTCTTGTTGTTTAGACAATTTGCATATTATTTTAAATTTTTATTCATCTTTCGTGAAAATCATAAAATTGTTTGACGTTTTGATGATGATTTTCATGTCTGAGCAACATAAAAATTGGTGAAGAAAAAATCCCACACAGACCCCCAAACAAAAAAAAAAAAAAAAAAACGAGCCATGTGCAACATTTGAATACGTACTTACAACATATGTAAATATGTATGTTAAAGTATTAAGTGACGAATATCAGTAGGAGAATAGGTGTCAGTTTTATGGACATTTATGTGAATTTTCACTACGAATGTTTGTTACTTTACATAAACATTTATGATGCAACATTGGAAACTAACCAAAACTGTATATTTGTATTGTTTTGCTAACTTACAATATAAAATTGGAAATATTAATGTAGTCGTAAAGTTTGTAACAGCGTGAAGTATTTAAAGAGGAAACTTTCTAAAAGAAAAGCTTTCTAAACTAAGGGTCAGCTTAGATTTCATGCATTCTGAATATCCAGTCGTTTTTATGACTGATATACTGTTTCCCAGCATATCCGGACTATTATGTTAGCAAAATAAATTAAAGCTTAGGCTCGAAATTGAACTCAAGTCTTCTGGACTGGTAAAATGTCGCCGTTTAAGTGAATGTTGTAGCTGCCAAACTGATCACATGATTTTTTTTTTACAACGTGGTAGTTTCGTAGAACGAATTAATAGCTTTATGCGAGGGAAGGATTTTATCTAGCTGCACTAATTATTAAGTTTTAATAATCAAGTATACAATACAATCGGTGTGGCTTTTCTTCCTGTTTCCATCATATTATTGCTGTCATGTATATAAACAGCAAGTAGTGATGATTTAAAAAATATTCAAATCGTGTTTAATCAAAAACACAAATTTCAATTTTTTTCTCAACATCTTTTCTCATTTGTGTGCATAAATAAAACATAATCATGTGTTTTGTTTAGTTGTTGATTGTATGGTATGGTATGGTTTGCATATTTGCCAGTATTATAACAAGTTGGTAGTAGGCATTTATTAGCATTAACGATTTCTCTAGAAATCCTTTTCTTTTTTATGTCTGATATCTATTGTGTGAATGGTTAGTGTTTGTTTGTTTGTTTTTCTGTTCGACGTGACAAATTTATATCTTAACACATTTTTCAACACGTTGCAAATAATTGCAATAATTTTGCACCTTAAATAAGCAGAGTTATAAGTAAAAAAAACATAAAAAATCACATAAAAACTACAAGTCGCTTTAAAATGAAACAAACAACAAATATAGTACAGGAGGAAAAAATAGTGGAAAGAAAACCAACAAATGAATTTACATACCAAATTGGCAACAAAACTAGCTGAATATAGAAAGACAAGAAAATAACCAGGGAAATAGAAAAACAATTCAAAAAATACTTAGCTTTCCAGTGATATACCCTTAACTTAGTTACATTTACTGTGTACGATTGATTGTTAAAAGAGTTGTACAAATGTTTTCCATCTGTCTTTAAATTCTACACTCGATAAAAAACTAGTTATTACAAACGAATTCTGGGAGAAGTGAAGTCTGAAAAATAATGGCGCCCAACGTATATTCATTAAGTAGTGATGATGGATCGCTATTAACCATTGACAATTGTGGTTGTTCTTGGGGCACTACAAACTTGGAATCGAAGAGTTTGTCTTTATTTCTTTCTTGTAAGAGTTTTAAATCGTTAACAATAGAAAATAGAAGTTTTTAAAAATGGCGCCCAAAGCAGGGCTTTACCATTTAAAATATTATTCTTAGTTATGTCAATTAAAGTACCACTTTCATAGAGGATTTATTTTCCTAAAAGTTTTTCTTGAGTGTAGGAATGTATTAAAATAGTAAAAACATCAATAGATTCATATTTGGTTAGTGTTAAACATATTGTGCTAATTCCTTTGAATTTGAATCTAACTTCTCATGCATTCACTCACACACATACATATGTAGCAACTTTTTAATACATTGCCGATATACAACTCACATTTATAGTTATAGAATTCAAACTCTGTATTTTTGTTTGATTTTCTTCACTCGTACCATATAGTATTTTGTTTTGTCTGCTTGTCCAATTTGAATCGTTTTCGTTTGCATCTATGGCTGATTTTTTTTTGCAATTTTGCATCAAGCATTTTGTCCATTTTGCTTAGATGGTTTAGTTGTTTGCATTATATATTTTTTTCTATACGATTTTCCTGGATATTGCAGCTTTAGCATACAACAACGGCAGTATGTATGTTTAAATGTATGCCATTCACAGCGAGCCAAAGTCATTCTAGCCAAAAGAGTGTCCAATTTGCACTTTGATGCTTTCAGATTGTCATAGTGACACATTGTTTAGTTACGTTACTTTGACAGTTACAATACGTTATGTTGTTTGCTGTCAATAGTTTTCAAATGTATGCTGTTACTTCTTGGCCTTCTTTTATTGATATGCAAGCTCTGGCTTTTGCCATTATCCAGTGACAATGATGATGCTTTTGCTGTTGCTGCTGACGATGATGATGATGATGATGATGACAACAATGGTAGTGATGATTTTTAACGAGGCGAAAGCATGTTTCTTATATTGATTTTTTTCATTTCTATTTACTGTGTTATTTTGTATTATTCATTGCTAAATTTGTATGATGATGATGTGAAAATGGCAAAGAAAACAATGTTTAACAATACGTATCATATCAATTTAATGCATTCATATGAATATATTGCTAAACAGAGCTTTTATAGCTTTTATTCATTTTGTAGTTGTAATATGAAATTATTTATTAAACCAATGGATTCAAATGTTGTGGGACATGCTCGGCAAATGTTCCAAATAACTTTAGCATATCTTTATATTATTCAATAAAAAATAATTTCCTACTTTTCTGAAAAGTAATAGTCAAGACATTTTTTCTCAAAGACCGATTAGTTTTTTATAAAATTTATTATTTTTATTTTATAATATCGATATTTCGTCATTCTTTGAATCACATCTTCAGAGTTTATATAAGCCAAAACAAATATTAAAAACACTCGATTATAAGGCACTCTTCCTATAAGAAATTAATTTTTCTGATCGCTCGCAATTCGTGAGAACGTGATATGCAAAAGAGCAGACCGATCTTACTCACAATTGATTTTATTATTGCTGTAAACACAAATTTAGTGGATAAAATCATTGATAAAATTTAAAATTTTATACTTTTGAAGAAATTTTTTACTTCCAGAAAATGAGAATTAAATGAAAGCTATTTTACTAGTTTTACAATTTTATGGTTTCGAAATTTTCAACCTATGTTTCAATATCAGGTATAGTGATTTTTATGAACATTTCTCGAAGTCACAAAATTAATGACACATTTCGACACATTTTATTACAACTTAATAATTAAAAGCCCGATCATTGAAACTGGCCTTAGAAATGTGAGGTGTTTTGGGTAAAATTATAAATACTGAAGTATTATTCGACCTTTGAAATTTACTATAATTATTAAATAATTGAGCTCGAGGTCTTTGTAGATTTTTATAAAATCTTATTCTTTATTTTATAATATCTATATTTCGTCATTCTTTGAGTGACATCATCAGGGTTTATATAAACAACAACAAATATTTAAAAACATTTAAAAATATTGCCACCGAACAGCACATATGTGAACTATAAATTTAATTAAAAATTAGTAAAAATGTTAAAGTCGGGCAAGCCGACTATATAATACCCTACACCAGTCTGGTTAAAAGCCAACTAATGATTGGTTCCGAAATTCGAATGGTTTAAAACGGACTTGTGTCAAAATTTTCTATAAAATGATAAAAGAAGAGAAAATCGAAAATACAGCCCATATGGGCGATAGGTATATGGACCGATCCTATCTAGAATCAATAGGCTTTGTCCTTGGGGTCATGTGAGTCAGCGAACCAAATTTAATTGAAATATCTTCGTAATAGCGACCTACAGCGTGTAAAAAGCAATTTGGGGGGGGGGGGGGGGGGCTTAAGCAAATTAACCAAGAGTCTTTGTCCTTGGATCGACGTAAATCGGTGTACCAAATTTCATCAAAATATCTTAATATTTGCGACCTCTAGAGTGCGCAGAGACAGACGGACAGACGGACATAGTTAAATCGAAAAAAGGTCCAATATTTTTTGGTGTTACAAACAGCAGCACAAACTTATTATACCCTCTCCACGTAGTGGTGTAGGGTATAAATATTATACAGATTTTACACTCGCTTATAACGAACTAATTTTAAAACCGGTTTTTATCGTACAAAACTTACTCACAATTGATTTTTCTTATTGGTGCGAAAACAAACATTTCTTAAGTAGAAAATGTTGTTTGAAAATTTCTTATTTAAGAAATATTTAAGTATAAAATCGACCTTTGTTCTGACTATAAAACTCGTCCTAAATGAAAGCTATTTCAAAGGTTCTTCAAAGAGTAAACAATGGTATGATTTCGATATTTTTAAGCTGTTTTTGAATATCAGAAACTCAACAACAAATGACACACGTCGACACATTTGTTTAATGAAACAAATAAAAGCATAAAATAAAACAATTTTTAAAGGAATTAAATATGCTAAAATCCCAAACGTATTTAACAAATTGTGAAAAATAATTCGTTGTAGGCATGTCCCTATCCGGATTGCATTCTTGCCTAAGAAAATCGTCAGGGGACGACGTTTTTAGAATTTCTGGAAATATTTATTAAGTTCAATTACAAACTCAATGAGAATTTCTTGTTCTCGGCTAGGAGCGTTATTAAACATTTAAGATATCAAAGAAAAAACAAAAACAATAACAGAAAATTTTCCACAATTTGCTTTGTCATCTTTCAATGTACTACTCTGTTGTTTTGACAGATATAGCAATGTAACAATTTTTGTTGTGAAAACAAATTTTTGAGGTGAAAAATTGTTTAGGTAAATATAAAGTTTTATTAACGTCTAGACATCTGGTAGAAAAATATTTCGAAATACTTTATTCACCAGACGCTTTATGAAATTTTAGGTAGGTACTTAAATACAGCAATTTGTATGAAATATTTAGAAATGCCTTCACACATTCAATCACAATGTTTTAAGCCGGGGATCACCATTTTAACGGACATCGCTAGGGAGGCTTAGAATTTCATGAGAATAAATATCCTTTATGGGGTCTTACACCAACATTTCGACATGTTGCAAATAAAATGACAAACTGATATATACTATTTTATATATGTGGAATATATAACAACTATGTTAGGTCAAGGTCGATCATGAGATACCCTACACCACAATATATTATATATATTCCTCTAACTCCCACTAGAGCATAGGGCGCCACACCATAATACGAGACTAAATACAAGTGTGGTCTGATTTTATTTAAATTTTAGGACAATTTAATAAATTTAATACTAGCGTGTCATAAGAAAGATGTGATACCGTTGTAAATTTAACAAATTTTCATCAGGAAACTATGCGTGTGCATAAAATTTCTATAGGTTGTTGTAGTTGTATGGCTTTATTTTTGCATATTCTTCCGTTGAATGTGTATAAAATAATCATGAATTCTAAAGTACTCAGATTTCTTTTACTGGAAGTCTTATAATATAAATTTAACAAGATTTGTTTGTTTTTTGTTAATTAATTTCAATATGAGATTATCATTTTAAAGGTCTGCTTATTTATGAAGAACGAGTTGTTCTTAACATATGTAGATTTCTGGTTTCTTTCATTTTCTTTTTGTTCTTGACGTTATAAAGATGATCTCTTAAAATGTTGTTAAAGATAAAAGAACAAATAAAGCTTGTTAAAGTGCAGTTAAACAAAGCTGTTGGAAAAAGAAAAAGAAAAAAAAACAATCTGATCGAAGCCAAGTTGAGAATGCTACCAATTTTGAGCCACATAAAAACAAAAGCAAAAAATAAAATTGATAACCTTAAACTTTGTACATTTAAAACACTCCACCGAATAAATATATTTTAAAATTGATTTGAAAAAATTAACAATGGCCTAAAAAACAATTAGTTTGCAACTATATACGATACAATTACTAATTCAAAACTAACGCAGTCAAAATTTTTAAATAAAATCCCACAATATTGTATAATGCGAACCAAAATCGAAACAAAAATTAAAAGCATGATTTGCAAAAAAAAAAAAAATTAAAAACCATTTAAAAAGAAACCAGTAATTAAAAAAATATTACATAAACTGAAAAAAAAAAAAAAAAAAAAAAAAAAACTGAAAAATTTGCTACCTTTAAAAAAAAAAAGGTAACAAGTATTTAGAGATGGTGACGGGAGCTAATTTTGACTTACACTCACTCACCATCACGACAGCAGAATTGCAATCATGCACAATCACTCACGAACTTCTTTTTTTTGACCTTTCATTCAAACTCATTGGTAATTCACGTGAATCAGGCCATATAAAATTTAATATATGACTATATACGGGATCAAATATGACAACTCTAGAGCAAAAAATTAAATTATTTTTAAATTAGAAAAATTAGAACATCTTATTGCATCAAATTAGATCATATTAGATCTACTAATTTTATGGAATAAGATATGGTTTGATACATACATGGGCTTTTTTTTTTATCACCCAAAATTCTGCTCACGTGCCCATCTCTAATAATAAGTCATACATTTTTGCTTTGTGTGATATTTTGATCTCTCTTAACAAAAGAAATTGTTAAATCATGGTCAGTGAATGCCAGCTAAGATAAGCCACCATAAAGATAGGAAGAAAAAATTGCCAGCATAATCAACTGATCCCTACCTTATACCAAACAATTCCACATTCTCTCACACAACAACTCCACCGAAGTTTCATATGAAATCTTATCTTACGAATTGGAAAACGTGTAAAACCAAAGAGCTATAATAATATAAAAATAGTAACAGCGGAAGCTCTAAATTAAAATTAATTCATAAAAAAGCAACACCAAAAATGTAAAAACAAAATAAATAAAAAATCGATTAATATTACTCGGTCAAGTTCATTTAATTGTTATTTTTTTTTTGTTCGAAAAAAAAAAACAGGAGAAAAAATATTAAATAATCTATCTATATTTTTGTTCGTTTGATAGTAATATGTAGATACTCGCATGCTGACACCGATAACACAATTTGATTGCATATGAAGTACTTGATATTTTTTCAATCAAACTCAATTATTGATGAATACATTTGGGATACGAGTAAAACTTTTTGTATAACTTTTGCAAATATTGTTTTGAAATGGTTTGACAATTCGTTGCGCTTGTCTTAAATTAATTTATTATGGAATTTATGTTTTTTTTTTCTCTAGGACAACCTGTACAAATATTATTTTATATGGTATATAGGTTATCGGTTTTAAAGTTAAAATGAAAACGAAATAGGGATACGAGAGTGTATTCTGTAATCAGTATATTGATTTTAAAATTGTTTTCTGGTCATGCTAATAGTAAAAATGGCCGGAAGTCTGAAATTTTGAGGCAAAACTTCTAACAGAATATCTCATTTGAATTTTGAATTTTGTAATATATATGGGGATATGGGGATTGTTACTGGTAGGAAAAAAGAGACAAGTCTCCCACTTAACTTCCTGCCCAAACTTCTACACTCATAGAAATAAATCTGCAAAAATAGCAGAAAAAGTTACTAAAAATTAGTTAAAAATGATGCTGCAGAAAAAACTGCTAAAATTAGCAGATTTTTTTAACTAAATACTAGTAAAATGAAAACAGCAAAATTAAAACTATTAAATTTACAGAATTTTAGTTATATTCAAGCTAATTTTTAGTTAATTGAAAATAACAAATTGTGCTGTAAAATCTGCAGAAAATTTTGCTAAAAATTTGTAGACTAAAAATAGCAAAAATAAACTGTTAAATCTACAAAATTTTTGCTATTTTTAAGCTAAATTTAGTTGAATGCAAATAGCAGTCTATTCTGCTAAAATCAGCAGAAATATTTGCTAAAAAATTGTAAACTGCTGTTTTCAAAAGGCTCGATTTTTATTTGCATTTAAAAAAAATCAAAAAAAAACTTCGAAAATTTAAATTTTTTTGTTAATTTTTTAGGCTACTAATTATTTAGCAAGTTTTTTTTGCTGATTTCAGCAGGTTAATTTGCTATTTTCCATTTACAAAAATTTAGCTCAAATATAACTAAAATTCTGTATATTTAACAGTTTTATTTTTGCTGTTCCTATATTACTAATATATAACAAAAATAATCTGCTAATTTAGCAGTTTTTTTCTACAGCATCATTTTTAACTAATTTTTAGTAGTTTTAACTAAATTTTTTACGGACTTTTTTCTATTAGTGTACATATTTAAAATTTAAAATATGTGTTTTGATTTACTTAAGGTAAACTTTTAAGATCTTTGATGCCAACATGGTATAAATGAGGTTCGTGCAAAACTCTTTAAGGTGGCAATCTAAAACTTGATGCTAAATCATGCACTACAAAAAGATTAAGAAAATTTATTAAGAGAGAAAAATCCCTAAAAGATCTTTTGCAATAACTCACTCCCCAATCAAATAAATAAGTCCGTTTGTTTACATGCTAAATTTTACTATTTATACTAATTTTATCTCCTAAATTCGTTTTTGACCCTAAATTTGCAAATTCTTTAATTCAGTTGATTCTATCTGCAACTCTTGCTATAATTTTCATGTAACTTGCAAATAAATAAATTTTTGGCAATTCTTTCGCACTTTCTAAATTTACTATATTTTACTAAAAATGTAAACAAACATATCCAATATGTAGATCTTGTTTACTTTTATCATTGTAGTTGTGTTTTAGTTTTAATAATTTATATATAAAAATATGTTGTTACTAAAATTCCCACTATATTACAGAAATATTTATAAAATAAAAAATTAAATTCACAAAAATATATATAATACATGGAAATTTGCACAATCAGTTAAGAAACACTAAAAAAAAATCAAAAACTTTTTTTGATCTCACGATCATTTGATTTTCATGCCTGATTTACAATACAAAACAAACGTTTTTAGGAGAAAAAAAAAAAAACAAATAAAAAATAAAAACCAAAATCAACGTTGGCAAATAAAGAAAAACAAAATCTAAGGAAAAGTTTAAATAAGTTTAATATTCCTGCGTGTTGTTGTAATGGATTTTGTTGCAGTTTTTTTTTTTGTTTATGCTCAAATCCCAATCGCAAAACTAATGATGTCTCATTGAATTTGAGAAAAAAATAAAACAAAACAACATTTTTTTTGGTGTTTATTTCTATTTGTTGTAACTATGTTAAAGTGTAACTGTATGTAAATTTGTCGAAATGTTAACACAACACATCGATCGTGTTTGTTAAAAAAAAAATTCCTGAAAAAAGCTACAAATCTCAAATACAAATATCTTGTTGATTCACAGTTTCCTTTTGGCCACAAAAAAAAAATGGCTTAAACGAACCACAGACAAACAAACAAACATCACTGGGCCTCTGGTACGAACTGACTAATGACAGTCAAAGATGAACATTTTGTGATATTTGAACATTAAGGTGTTGGTTGTTCTGTTCGATTTCGAACGGTTGAATTTGTTGTTAGTTTAAATAAAACACAAACCAACAAAAAAAAGGAATCATGAAATCTCTAACAACAATTTCACTTGAACTACTTTTGGCTTTAATTTGTGAGTTACCAGTTAAGGTTTGACACTCCATTTATGTAGTTTTTCCCCAATATTTTTTTCTCTCCTTTTTTTGTATTTGTTTGCATTTAACAACTTGCTACTGTTCATAGATGATTATTCAAATTATCCAGGGATTTTCTTATTCAAAAGTGTATGTATTTTTTTGACCAAAACTTATAGTTTATTGTGTTAGTGTTGGTGTCTACTAGTTGGGTTTTCTAAAGAGTTGTCTATTCTAATACTACATACTTTTTTGTTTTAAGTGTGATCATGAATTTTATGTTTTTCCTACAACGATTTCTTAAGAAAAATCGTGACACTTTGTGTAATGTTAAAATGTAAATAACTTTCGAAAGGTTAGTGATAGGCTTTTACCAAAAAGAAAACTTACTGTACATTAGTTACTACAAAACAAACAGATGGTGTTAAAGTGAGTGTGGAGGTGATGGTTTTGTAAAATGATTAATATGGATCTATATTTTCATAACCATGTGAATCCTCGGAATAATAATACAATAGAAATTTAAATTGCATTAAAGGAATTAAATGTGCTAGAATCCCAAAACTTAATTAACAAATTGTGAAAAATAATCTGTTGAAGGCATGTCCCTATGCGGATTTCATTCTTGCCTAAGAAAATCGTCAATGGACGACGCACTAGCTTCGTGTCATGGACAAAAATAAAAAAAATAAAATGTTCTCAAATTGTCATTAAAGAAGGATTTTTTTTAAAGATAAGAAAGTAACTTAAATTTTTGCCACCAAGAGAGGGCGCTAAACTCAGAGAATTTTATGCAAAAATGACTTAAGGGGGGACATGACATTGGCCGTTTTTTGTATTTTAGTAAATATTCTTAAGATTCTAAAAAAAAAAAAAATTCATGTAAAAATTCCTACGAGTTCAAAAGTTACAGCCGGATTAGTGAGAGCACATTTTTAAATTTACGTACGGCAGCTGGTATATACACAAACTTTGAACGCGTTTATCTCGAAACCATGTTTTTCGTACTGGTTGCGGCACTAGCGGGTTCATTTTTTGACGAAATTTTTTTTATTTTTTTTTTTA
Organism: Leucophora obtusa; assembly: GCA_949987735.1. Lineage (NCBI taxonomy): Eukaryota > Metazoa > Arthropoda > Insecta > Diptera > Anthomyiidae > Leucophora > Leucophora obtusa. The sequence continues at coordinate 4,035,039 of OX465296.1, forward strand.
TTTTTTTTTTATTTTTATTTTATTTTTTTTTTTATTTTTTTTTTATTTTTTTTTATTTTTTTTTTATTTTTTTAAATTTGATTCGCTATCGTATGACACGAGCTTTTTTTTTAATTTTTTTTTTCGATTTTTTATGAATTTTTAAAGTCAATATTTTTTCTTCGAAAAACACACTTTCAAATTTGGAACATCACCAAAAATTGAAAAAAAAATAAAAAAAAAACGCTCGTGTCATACGATAGCCAATTTTGTTAAGATTTAAAAAGTCATTATTTTCCAGATCGGATAATTTTTGCGACTCCCAGCGCTGCAACCACGAGGCCCCGTTTTTTTCTCTGCCGCCAGTTTGGAGCTCTATAAAACCATGTTGGAGTAAAAAATATATTTTTTTAAATTTTTTTTCTTGTAATTTGTTCAATTCTCTACAATAATATTTGGAAAAATGTTTGTTTTTGACTGAGTTATGAATTTTTAAAAAAGGTCTGTTTTCTCTGCCGCGAATGTCACGTCCCTCCTTAACATAAAAATTGGTTTTAATTTTTTCATGAAAATAATTCTCAAAAATACATTTTTTTAAAAACTTGTTCGAAGATTTGTTCTTTAATTACTTCAATATATTTGTAGTTAAATTAAAATATGGATTTTATTGCTCCAAAAAACACATTTTTTTTTGTTGAAAATCCAAAAATTACTTAAGTTTGATGGAATATTAAAAAAAAAAATTATATAAAATTAGATATTTTTTTCTCCTTTTTTTTTGTAAGTTTATATATACTGTTATATACTAGATCATTAAAAAATTAGTTACTATTTTTTACCACAAATTAAAAAAAAAAATGGATTTTTTGAAATGCCTAAATTCGTGATTTTTACACAAATTTCACGCATTTAAGGGTGTTTAGTATTCAAACCATGTGAACCTTCCATTTTAGGTATATGATGCGTTGAGTGGACTTTTGTAAAACACTACGAGGAACATTTTTGTGGAAGATTCTAACCCTCTAACTCTTCAATGAAAGGGAGTTTTTAGGCCCCTTTCATTGCAGAGTTAGAGGGTTAAAATGTTCCACAAAAATGTTCCTCGTAGTGTTTTACATAAGTTCGCTGAACACATCCTAAACCTAAAATGGAAGATTTCCATGGTTTCTCACTAAAATCCAGTTTTGTGGGACATTTGAGCACCAATTCTGAATAAGTACGAAACTAACACTTAAACACATTTTAAGTTTTTACTTATTACTGGCACTTAAGTTAAATTTTCAATGCTGATGTCTTCAAAGACTTATAGTAGAATTTCATGACAATTATTTTTGCGGAACATTTTAACCCTCTAAATCTTAAACTCACGGGCCGTTTTTGTCCGTTTAAAAAAGGGGCCAAAAAAGTCCCTTTAATTGAAGAGTTAGAAGATTAAAATGTGCCACAAAAATATTCCTTGTAGTGTTTTACATAAGTTCGCTAAACATACCCTATGCCTAAAATGGAGGATTCACATGGTTTCCTGTATTAATCCTATTTAATATTTTTTTGTTTTAGCAAAATCATTTTAAGCGTTTAAAACCCACTTTTTGGGAAAAGAATATTTTTTTTTATTAATGAATCGATTTTACCCAAATTATGGCTTGACCTTATATCAATTCACGTGCTAAATTTCAACGCAATCGGATAATTTTTGCAGGTTTTATAAAGATTTTAAAATAAAGGATATATGGCAGGACTAAGAGTCCTTCGTTCGATTTTGATAGAAATTGATACAAACGTTTCTAGTTTTATGTGCATCTCAATGGATACTTTTTGTAATTTTACGTCCATTTATGTAGCTAATATAATATTTTTAAATTTCAGCACCTATGGGAGGTGGGCGTGTCCTTGGCCCGATATTTCCAAAAATTAAAATTTTTCTTAACTAAGGGTTTCTATGTCAGTATACCAAATTTCAAAACTGTCTCCACTCCTTCTATTTTTGTCCAATCGTTATATGGGATCAAAGCACTGTGCGACGTTTCTAGAAATTACAGAAATATTTCTTAAATTGCAAACTCAATGAGAATTTCTTGTTCTCGTCTAGGTCTATTAAACATTTTAAATATTAAAGAAAAAAAAAACAAAAACAACACCAAAAAATTTACCACAATTTGCTTTGTCATCTTTCAAAAAAAGTCTGTTTTATAAGAAAAAAGTAACGGAACGTTGGAACGGAACTACGTTGTGTTAAACCGCGTTATGCAAGTGATGGGTGTATTATTAAATTTGTGAAAAATTTAAGTGTTTTAAAAATTGTTTCATGAATTATTTTAATCTATACCTTTATTTTTTGCATGGAATATGGCAAATTAAAATACATTTATTATCGTAGTATGCTTGAATTCATAAGAAATTTAATTCCTGACAATGTCACTCTCAATTTAGCACTACACTACAACCTTTAAAATTTTAGTTAAGTTAATTTTTTTTTTAAACAAAAATCACGTTTTCATTTTTTTGAACTTTTCATAATTTAGTTTTTCTATATGCAATAAACTATTTTAAATTTTAATTTAAAAATTCTTTCGTGTTGCATATTAATTTCTTTTTGTAATTATACTTATTACAAAAAAAAAAAAAAAATGTAAACTAATGAAAAAAAGGATTTTTCCCACAAGGCTCTTTATTTTTATTTAAATTTCTGACAAACGTGTTGTATTTAAATATGTGTTATAAAAATAAAAATTACATCTTGTTACGTGATTGTAACCACAAATGGGCCAGGCTTTTATATCAAACAATGACTGCTAAAATTATAAAGAAATTTTTTTAGTTACAATATGCAATTTTCAATAAATATTACAATTTAGTTTCTTAAAGAAAACATACAAACTTTAAAATATATGCAAGGAATACAAATAGAAAATTTCAAAATGCATAAAAAATCAAATTGTAAATCAAATTTTTGTTTCTTCTTCTTGCCTGCATCAGTTTATTTTTATGTAAGAAGAATTTTATGTGACTTGTATTGTTCTTGAACAAAAGATGTTCAAAAATCATCATGCATTTATATTGAAAATTGAGTTGAATATTTTCAAGAAGCAACCATACACATACAAACAAATATTTATTTACAATGTCATGTCAATATTTGAATTTTAACAAATCAAATTGCAACGTTTGTCAAAAACACACTTTGGCAACAATAACAATAATAACAAGAACAGTAACAACAACAATAATAATTCCTACTTTGAATCTTCTTCATATGCTTGCCACAATATAACAATGATGATTGACATGTATAAACATTATAATATGCTGCAGGGCTTCGAAGGAATTAATTCCCTAATTCTCTTTTTTTTTTTTGAACTGAATTTATATTTTGGGCAATAATTCTCAAACGAAACTTCCAAAACTTGATTTATCTTAGAGGAATTCATTCAATGCTCCATAAAATTGAATGCATTCATTCACTAAGAAATTCATTTAATTCTATTTAATTCCTTAGGGAATTGAATTGAATTCCTTGAGCAAAAATTTAATTAACTCAATTTGAATGATTTAGTTAGTGAATGAATTCTTTAATTTAATGCTTATTATTATGATCAGGGAATTCGTTTTTAGATTTCTTGGATTCATTCACAAGAATTAATGACTGTTTTCTTCTTATTAATGAATTCATTCTTTGAAATAAAAAATTTTAATAAATTTTAGGGAATTCATTTCAAAACGGAATTAATTCTTTAAAGCTTTGATAATATGTATATTTGCTTATGCTTATATGATAGTGTTTAATACTTATGGAGCTTTCCATTCTAACTAAGCAGCTAAAAAATAAAAAATAAGTGTGTCTTATCAATGTCAAACTTACAGTATTTTTTCATCCTGCTATTCGATAAGAAGAACAATTTCAACAACTTTTATAATTTTTTTAAAAAATGAGCGAAGTAGGCGTAAATTTAGTGTTGATTTTCAACATACCATTCATTATAATTTAATAGAACTCGGAAAATGCTAGAATGTCAAACATAACATTTAGTTAGTACAATGGATAACTCATTTTATATAAAAATCTACCGACATTAAGCCTTTTTTTACTCACTGGATTTATTTTGTTAAAAATCCATATTTTGTTTTTTAATTTTCAAAATTTATAATTTTTATCAAAATCGAATACAGATTCGCCAATATAATGTGCAAGAAAATCACTAAATTTTGTAAAAATGTAACCACAGGAATTGAAATAAGCTAAATTTAAAATGCATGCGCGGTTCCAGCAATTAATATAAGGGGAAAAATCATACGCCTCAGTGGCCAACTCAATGTATTTGTCTACTGTGGCGTATGATTTTTCCCCTTATATTAATTGCTGGAACCGCGCATGCTAAAATGGATTTAAAAAATAAATAAATCCGTTTTGGATTTAATTTTATTTTATTCCAGAAATTGCATTTTCACAAAATTTCAATTTTTTCTTTCACATTATATTAGGGAATAAGTGTTAGAATTGGATAAAAATATAAAAACAAAATGTGATTTTTTTTAACAAAATAAAATAAATCCGAAAATAAATCCAGTGATTAAAAAAGGGCCTATTGTTTTTATTTCACTATGCGGCAGTCAAAATCGGGATGGGATGAAACCAACGGGAAATGTTATATCGGTCAAAAACAAGTTATACGTGTCCCGGCGTTTCGCTGGGTCAACCCTAGGAATCGAGATATATCTTTTTTTTGACATAACTCGAGAACCACTAGTCCGATTTTGCTCAAACAATTTTAAAAAAATTAAAATTCCTTTAATCTGTTCATATAACGTTTTTCTATATACTCAACAGTTTTGCCGGTAAAAATAAATGTTTGTTACCGCTACCATAAAAATCAATAACCTTTTGTTTATTACCTTTTTTTAATATTTGAGGCAAAAAATATTTTTTTCTTCATACATTTATTTTTACCGGCAAAACTGTTGAGTATATAGAAAAACGTTATATGAACAGATTAAAGGAATTGTAATTTTTAATTTTTTTAAAATTGTTTGAGCAAAATCGGACTAGTGGTTCTCGAGTTATGTCAAAAAAAAAAGACCACCAAAGGTCAAAGCGATATATCTCGATTCCTAGGGGTGACCCAGCGAAACGCCGGGACACGTATAACTTCTTTTTTTACCGATATAACTTTCCCCGGTAGTTTGAACCCTTCCCGATCACTGACCCCTACCATTTGTCTCACAGTGTTTTTATTTATAAAATTCACAAAGTTTGAGTGTGCTGGCTTAGCTTTAGCAAATTTATTCCTCCTCCTCAAATATTCAATAAAATTTCAAATATTTATTCTATAATCATTCAGAACCACGGTACGTATAATCAACATTATATTTATCATACGCTCTGTTGGCCCAAATATATAGAATAAAGATATTATGTTTACTTATTATAAGCGCTGACATTATTAAACGAATAATTTATTAAAAAACGAATCCGATTAACATGCTGAAACTTTCTGAATTGAAAGAAAGACATATGAACTTTTTTTAGAATAAAAAAAAATATAAAAAATTGCCCGAATTTAATTTACACAAAATATTTAAAATTAGCTATTAATTATTTTTTTAGAATTTTTTATTTTTTTTAACCACTTAAAATAAAAAAAAAATTATTTTATTCGTGTCTAATAGGTTAATAAATACTAGAGATGGGCCCGTGAGTAGGATTTTTGACTAACGTGAATATAGTAAAAAATCACTCACAATCACTAAATTCTCACGAAAAATTGTAAAAATTTCTGATGAAAAAACTAAACTCAATCACGAATTACACAGAAGTAATTTATACTTTATCACGCTTACTCACGAATAACGAACGTATTGTAAATATTACTCATACTCACTCGTAAATCACGTGACTCACGCACATTTCGAGTGCGTAACTTTGAGGCATTCCAGCAATCAGCATGGAATGCCTCTTATATTCATGCTGATGATGATTTTTCATTTTTCAGAATATTTCATATGGAAAAAATTTTACAAACCGTTAAAAATCCGGTAGAATGGCGGATAGTAGGTATAAGCAAAAAGAAGTGGTTTCCCCACATAAGCCTATGAGGCATTGTTTAAATATGCATGGCTTAAGCAAACAAGCGTTATAAAAAAAAAATACATCAACAACATCACTACAACCAGCAGCAGCAGCAACATCGAACAGCAATAACAAGTTGTAACAAGCTAAAGGTAAATAAATGCAAGAAATCGAATTCAAATGTGAATTAAATGAATATAAAAATACAGAAATATTTGTTTCGTCAAAACCCAAGACATGTCTGGAAAATGTTGTATGCTGTTGCTGCTTCTTCTTCTCCTTGTTTCGCCTTTTGTAGCATCAATACCACAAATACACATTTGTAAAATCTAACGTGATGTTGTTACAACTTAAGCCGCTGCATTTTAATTTTTAAAACAAGCTAAAGAATTATATATAAATATTTTACCGTAGAATCTTGATTATATTGCTCGAAACTCATCGAAATGAACATTAACTGAAAGATGCAATCAATAGAAATGTTTTTCTTGAATATGAATTTGGAATGCTTGAGAACAATATTGCAACAAAAAAATCTTCGAACGATTGTAAAAATACATTGCTAGATCTGTCAAAACAACAGAGTAGTACATTGGAAGATGACAAAGCAAATTGTGGAAATTTTTCTGTTGTTGTTTTTGTTTTTTCTTTGATATTTTAAATGTTAAATAACGCTCCTAGACGAGAACAAAAAATTCTCATTGAGTTTGTAATTTAACTTAACAAATATTTCCAGAAATTCTAAAAACGTCGTCCCCTGACGATTTCCTTAGGCAAGAATGAAATCCGGATAGGGACATGCCTACTACGGATTATTTTTCACAATTTGTTCAATACGTTTGGGATTTTAGCATATTTAATTCCTTTGATGCAATTAATGTATATCCCGATAAAATAAAATTAAAAAAATAAAAAAAAATTTCTTTTGAATTTGTAAAAATTTAAATTTTAGAAATTATTCGAATACTATTCGAAATATGAAAAAAAAAAAACAATTAAGACCAATATTATTCCTGGCGTACTCTAAAATTTTCACTGCAATATTGAAGCCGTCAAAAATTTAAATTTTAGTTCGCGGTATATGTTATAGAAAAATATTATTGAGATAATTCGAATATTCGAATAAAAAAAAAATAGAAAGGTATTACTTATGAAAATCGGATAAAAAATGTGGCAACTAGAGGTAAAAGTATATAAGTAAAATTATTTTCTGCTTGTTGTCATCAACATCATTATCATCATTTCTCATCATTATCATCATTTCATCATCAAGCAGAAAATAATTTTACTTATATACTTTTACCTCTAGTTGCCACATTTTTTATCCGATTTTCATAAGTAATACCTTTCTGGAAAGGTTGTAATGTTATATTGTTTACAACTTTATTAGTTGTTTCAAAAAGCCACCTCAAGATGGCGCTAATTAGAAAATTGCAAAAAATTAAAATTTGGGAGCCTCGAAAATGATTTTTTTGATATGTCGTAGTGGAACTTTTTTTTCCCCATGCTAAAAGCTCTCGAAAAATCGAATACGCAATATCGATTGCTAAATCTACCCACCCTAATATGTATATGCATATAGAAATATTTGATGTTTTTTTAATCGGGTTTCTACTGTTTTTTATTATAAACGTACATTTTGATGTGTTTACATGCGATTTCTATGTTGTTTGCAAAACTATTGCTATTGCCATTTCTATTGGATTTGTATTTTTTTCTTCTCTGTTGGCTTGTGTGGAAAGAGAGTGTTTGTTGTGTTATGAAGTATACAACCATCTATATATAGTTTTGCCACCATTTGTTCCATCATCCAATAAAACTAAACCAAACCATCCATCCATCTATCGATTTTAAAATCCTTTTTAGAATATTAAACAAAACAACAAAGTAACTAATATTGGTTTAGGAAAATTAGTTATTTCGCAAGAAAAAGCAAAATGTTATAGCTATGGCAAGGAATTTCATGCACTCAAAAGTGGAAAATATGCGCCTAAAATATGCAGCTAAAAAAGAAAAATATGCATTAAAAATATAAGAGATATGCACTAAAAACTATAATTTTTACAAAAATAATAAAGTGCATTATTAAACTTAAAAATATATTTAAGTTATTTATTTTGCAAACAGACATAGAACTCGAAGATTTTCCTTAGGTCAATAAGGTTGTTAAGAATGTTTATTTTGATTGAATCAAAATATAAAAACGTATTAATTTTTTACAAAATAAAAAATGCTCCTAAAAATGAAAAATATGCATTAAAAACCACAAAATATGCATTAAAAAGGTACCAAATATGCATTTAAAGTCAAAATATGCAACTACAAATCGATGCCATTTTGTTTTAAATTTAATGATTCGGATAAATATTTAGTCCATATTAGTTTTCGACTATCGAGAAAAACCATGCATTTGCATGGAATTCCTTGCCCTAGTTATAACGAATAATAAAAAAGTGCCATTTTGGAATAATATTTATACATATTTATATCAATTTTGAATTGTTTCACAGATACAATAAATCCAATTATGACGCTCTTATTTGTTTTCAGCTTATTTTGTTCTGTGTTACGTATGAGTGATATACATTTATTTTAAAAATATAACTCATACGTATGAGTGATAAATAACTACCATATATAATATATTGATCATACGCATTGAAGCACCTATGACGGCTGAACCATTCGTAAGCGGAAATTTCCAAATGTACAAAAAATATCAAGCAACCTGTGAAGAAAAGTTTTGTTTATTATTACAAATTAGGTAAAATTATTATGATTTTTAGAAGAATATTGTGATTATTAGAAACATATTAAGATCATTTTAAAATCCCAAACAATTTCCTATCAATGATGAATTAAAATATCCGATGAAGCCTGATTTTGGAATGGCCAAATCAGATATCTCAGGTATCAGTTACCAAAAATTAAATCAAGTCGAGCAAAATAAAATTAAGTAATTTTATTTTGCTCGGCACGTTTTGTTTTAAATGAATCAACGAGTTCAGCGGTTTAGTAAAAACTACTTATACATTTTTCGAAATTACTTTTTCTACAATCCAACACACCATGTACATACTTATTCACATGAACATTTTTATGTTTGTTTTTCAAAGTTATTTTCTTTATTTGTAAAAATTGTTGTAGTGGCACTGGTGGCAATGTATTTGTTATGTATGCAACGATTTGCATAAACCATTAGGGAGCCTTTGTGACTGCAGCAATAACAGCAGCATTAGCAACACTTTTAACTAACAATGTAACATGAAAACTTTCAAAATAATATTGCTGTTGATGTTAACAATCATTTTGACTCTAACGTAAATGATGATTTTTGTGTACTACTGTCGATATATAAAAAATAAATTTCTTTAGAGAATTGTGCTGTTAGGCAGCATCATCATCATCATGATCATCATTGACATCATCATCTCTTTTAACTGTTAAACGATTTCGATATATTCTTTGCCATCTTTTTATGCGTTTTTATTGATATTTTGGTATTGTGTAGCGAAATGAAATTGTACTTATATGCGAATTCATCGAAACAACAGTCAAAAAACAAACAAAACAAATGCTTTAGGTTATTGCAACAACACAAAGAATGTAAGAATTCAAATAGTTCATGTTGATATGAGTGCAAGAGACACTTGTGTTAGGTTTTTGTATTTGAGCAAATCCAATTTAAACTCAAGTAGAAGTCAATTGACAAGAAAGCCAAATACATATCGGCAACAATAAAAAAAAGAAAACTATTGCTAGAAGTATTTTCATTTTGATGTTGTTTAATATGATTGCGTTGCATTTCATACATTGCAACAGAGAAACCTTGAATAGTTATAAAAGCTCCAATACTCATTACTTCCGCATCTAAAATGAAAAATCTTTTTCATCAATATTCCAATAACACTGTACACAATACAACAAAAAGAAAACACTTTTCTGCACAAGAGAATGCTTTAATTTGACTTTTTTGTGTCACACACGTTAAAAAACCATTAAAAGTAAAGTACCGTAGTGTGGAATGGAGATTTTTGTTTACTTTTACATCTGATTTTAAAATTTAGATTTTTCAATATTAATTATTTCATTCTCTTAGACTGTTCCCATATGAGGAAATATTGATTTTTATTTTTATTACGGGCTATTGGGTTTCTGCAACGAATACCGAATTTTAGGTACCCGTGTAAAAAAGATCAGATCTGGCCAGATCTCGGTAGATCTTACCAGATCTAATTAGATCTGATCAGATCTAGGCATATCGGGCCAGATCTTAGTAGATCTTACCAGATCTAATTAGACCTCGAAATTGGGGACAAATTTGAGATCTAATTAGATCTGATCAGATCTAGGCATATCTGGCGCAATTGTCCAGATCACTTTAGATTTGAATAGATTTGGCACTAGATCTGATCAGATCTTGCCATAAGGTATTATCACATATGCCATATCTGATCATATTTGATGAGATCTGGTACAGGATCTAATTAGATTCAATCATATCTATTTAGATCCAAAAATATCTGATCAGATCTAAACTTTTTTACACGGGTAATTCAGATTTGGAAAATTCGATTTGGGTCAGATTTTCTTTCTGAGTCATCGCACGTATGAAATAAAAAAAAAACATGTATTGGGTGAAATGTCACGGTGTTCAGGAGATAATTTCGTCCACGAAATGTTTTTTTTTTTGGATTATATTTCAAGACTGTTTTAGGACCAACTTACAAGAAAAAACGAGTAAAAAAGTTAAAGTCGAATATGCCGACTATAAATATAATACCCTACGCCAGACTAGCTCAAAGCCAACTAACGTTTTAATTCGAAATTCATTGTCTATAAAATAATTAAAATTAAAAAAAAATGTAAGAGCTTTTGATTTTACCTAATATTAAATGTATTTAAGAGAAAATCCAAAATATAGTCCATACGGGCGATAGGTTCATATGTGGACCAATCATATCTAAAATTAATAGGCTGTGTTGTTGAGTACATGTGAGTGGACGTGTCAAATTAAAATACCTTTCATTAAAGGAATTCAATGTGCCAAAATCCAAAAACTTATTTAAGAAATTGTGAAAAATAATCTATTGAAGGCATATCCCTATCCGGATTTCATTATTTCATTATTGCCTAAGGAAGTCATCAGGAGGCGACGTTTTTAGAATTTTTATAAAAATTTGTTAAGTTAAATTACAAACTCAATGAGAATTTCTTCTTCTCGTCTGGGAGGGTCAGTAAACATTTAAAATATCAAAGAAAAAACAGAAACAATAACAAAAAATTTCCACAATTTGCTTTGTCATCTTCCAATATACATTAAACTATCTTTGTATTTGAGACCAGTAGAATGGAAACAAGTCAGTCATAATCAATAGGCCTCGTTCTATGCTCGATATAAGTCGGTGTACCAAATTTCATCACACTGTCTTAATATTTGCGACCAGTGGCGCGCGAATATTCTCTTTTTGGGGGGACCCTTATACTGGCACTATTTCTAGACATGAACCGAATCTAAACAAAATCAATAGGCTCCGTGCTTGGACCGATATAAGTCGGTGTACGAGCTGTAGCGTGCGCACAAGAATACGGGGATAGACTGACAGATAGACGGACGGACAGACGGACATGGTTAAATCAAAATAACAGAAACTGATGCAGAGTCGATCGGAGTACTAAAAAGTGGGTCTAGGTCCAATATTTTGTGGTGTTACAAACATCAGCACAAACTTATTATATCCTATCCACACAGTGGTGTAGGGTATAATAAAAGCGGCTACTGGGCTCATTTTTGAAATCGATTTGAAGGTTTCGTTAAAGCAATTTTATAATAAGCTTATTAAAATTGTTTTTTAAAACACAAATTTTTTATAAATTATTTTAAATTATATTCGAACTTGAATTATTTTTATAATTTTTTTAAATCGAAATCGGTTAAATTAAAAAAAAAAAAAACTTTTCTACAATATTATTGAGAAAACAAAGTCGATGCATTACATAATTTTGCTATTTCAAAATAAGTTTTTTCTCTCTAACCCATTTTCTACACTCATAAAAAAAATTCCGTACAAATAGGACAAAATTATGCTGGCGCAAATGCATGCACTATTTCCTGTTATTTTAGAAGAATTTTGATCTATTTGTACGGACTTTTTTTAGAGAAAATAACAGAAAAATTAGTTCAATTTAATCAGAACGCGTTTAACAGACTTTTGTACTAACTTTTTTTATAAGTGTAGTAAGAAGATCATAATCACTTTCACCCACTCTTTCACTGAATCGACTGTCTATAGAATTTTGAGGAAGTTTTCTTCCAAATCATTGAAAACTGTCAAGTAACATATTAAGGAAAAAACAATTTTCGGACCACCATTATTCTAATCGTTCATCATTTCTTTTTAAAACCGGTTTTACTGCGCTCCTTAAGGGCTCATTATGTATAAACAAAATTCCGAAAAACGGGTAGATCAAAAATTATGATTTTGTAGAATATATTAGTTGACAATACAGCACGTTTTCAACACCGCGCTTTATCGTCAGATAATAATAATTTATCCTGAAAATGATCAACGAAGCTGTTCGAAATATTGAATAAAAATTCATAAACAGTAAATAGTTTTTAAAAATAAAATGTTTTATTTTGAAACTTATGAATTTGAGCTGAATAAAAAATCCATTATACAATAAAGGTCAAATATAAATTCATAACAATTTTTTAAAATTTCTTTAACTAAAACTTTAAATCGACTTTACAAAAATGGCCCAGAAGACCTTTTTATTTTTTCTTGAATTCGATTCTATTTTTTCTTGTTTTCTATAAGTGGCAGTTATGTTTTAACTTGCATATATAATTTTCTATTGTTGGTTATACATACATAAATGATGTCATTACATTGCTAGATCTGTCAGAACCATGGATGGTAACCGAAACGAATGCGGTTATCGTTAGGGTAACGCTATTTCATTTACTACGGTATCGGTATTTTAAGGACAACGGTATTTCAGTTATTTCGGTAACGGTATTTTAAAGATAACGATATTTGGGTTATTTCGGTAACGGTATTTTAAGGATAACGGTATTTCAGTTATTTCGGTAACGGCATTTTAAGGATAACGGTATTTCAGTTATTTCGGTAACGGTATTTTAAGGATAACGGTATTCCGGGTATTTCGGTAACGGTATTTTAGAGGTAACGGTAGTTAGTTGAAAGGGTTTTAAATCGATAACGGTATTTTAGCGGTATTGCCTGCCAACCCTGGTCAAAACAACAGAGTAGAATTTTGGAAGATAACAAAGCAAATTGTGGATTTTTTTGTTGTTGTTTTAAATGTTAAAAAATGCTCCTAGAACAAAAACAAGGAATCCACATTGAGTTTGTAGTTAAACTTAACAAATATTTCTACAAATTCTAAAAACGTCTTCTTCTGACGATTTCCTTAGGCAAGAATGAAATCCGGATAGGGACATGCCTTCAACAGGGTTTTTTTTTCACAATTTATTAAAGTTTTTGGGAGTTTAGCAAGGAATTGAATCCTTTACTGTACTTTCAATTTTTTTTCAACTGAAATTACAGTTTAGAATACATTTTACTACAAAACCTTTAAATCTCAGAGCACTCAAAACTCCAGTGTTGAGGCTCAATTTTGTAATCAAACAGTATCTAGAAAAATTATTACCTATCTGAAGTTTATGACTATCAAATTTCAAAATCAAATTATTATTCAAATTTCTTATTTTAATTGTTACCTTGACAATTGTTTTCCCCCTTGAAATTATTTTTTCAAACAACAATTATCTTAATAAGCAAATCTAATACGTGTCTTCATTTCAAATACGATTTTTTTATGCATATCAATAAACAAAAAAACTCTTCTTCATGTCTGCACTGACATAATAAAAACCAATTGTGTTTTTTGCCTGAACATATAAAAAATTTGTTAAAGATTTTGGTGACATGATAGGAACATGAACAATTTTTTTTATTAGCCAAATATACTCACACAAATACTATTTGGGTACGTTTTGTTGTATGTTTTGTTTTTTTTTTTTTTTTTGAGCAAATAATAATTTTTGCAATTCAAATGTGACTTCATCACTAAAATAGATTTCAATTTAAAGATAGACTTCAGTATAATAAAAAATACAGGCAGGCAGGTTGGCTATAAAAGAAAGAAGCCCACTACAATGTCCAAAAAGCAAAATACCATTAAAAAACGACTCAATTTAGGACGAATATAAAAATCTTCAATATGTGACTACCTATACAAAAAAAAAGTAGGTACCTACCAAATAAATAAACTGAAAAAATTGTTTAACTTCTCTCTTTTTTTTTTTTTTTGCTGTCCTTACATTCAAACGAGTCTAAACTAATTGGTTCAGTTATCAAATAATGAAGATTCAGACTTTTTTTGTTCTACTCTTATATGAGGGAGGTCTTGTTTGATAGGAAATCATTTGTAACAAAATGTTTTAACTTTTTTCCATACAAGGGGTTAAACAAAATTTACTAAAGGTTTATAACATCTATTTAATATATTCATCGAGTGATATTAAAATGAAAGTTGTTGCTTTTTTATTATTGTGGTATATACTGTTTACTCGGGACAATTGGGAGTCCAAACCCAGTCATCAGATGATATGCATTGTTGAGTGGCTGAGTCGTACATATTATTGCCAATGGGACAACGTCTCGATTCAGCTACAACACCAGCAGCGCTACAATACCAATAAGCAGTTGGGTCCCAGAAGTTACGGAAAGATTGACCAACATTACTGGAATCACACACCGGCTCATTATTGCCATCGTTTTCACAGCCAAATACACAGCTCAGGGCCAATGCCAAGATAGCCAAATACAAAACTAAAGAAAAAAATAAACAGAAATGTAGTGTTCAGTAAATTATTATACAAAATGGGTTGTACGAAAAAGAACACTATAAAATAAGCCATTAATTTTTCATTAGAAAATTATTTACAAAAACTTATTGTTGTCTGTCACATTAAAATTAAAATAATGATTGTTTTAGTTTTACATGAACACGACTTTAGCTTCTCTTTATGTTATCCCAGCAAAAACTATAATAGATTTTAGAAGCTCTGTATTTTTTACTCTACATCTTTCTTTGCCTTCCCAAAATGCTCTTAAAGAAAGCAGAGTGTTTGATATTGTTGTATTTCGGTTGCAATTTATTGCATCTAAGTGGGACATAGCGAACAAAAGTCATGCCAAAATGCAGTAAAATATATCACTCCTTTTATTGCATGTATATGACATGATTTTTGTTCGCGACCTTCCCACTTAAATGCAGAAATGCTGCCTACTTTTTTTGTGCATTTTTTGAAGGGAAAAAGTAGCGCAAAAATGTGATTCTACTTATCTGTGTGGTGCTTCTACGTCCATTTTTTTTTGCTGGGATGTTGCCTAAAAGTTTTAAATTTTTATTAATTCATTATAAATTAATTTGCTATGCAACTTACCAGCTTTCATAGTTAGTTTGTGGAACAGATTTTTGTTTTCTACTCAAATCAAATAACTATTCTACGGCCATTTATATACCCGAAATTTGTTGTGAATTTTTTTCTATTGAAATTCAGTTTCTTATCAAATGTATGAATTTTTAATTAAAAGATTAGACAAAGAATAGAAATAATTGTACGTTGAATACGATTAAAACTAGAAATATAATTGACTTAAGGGATTGTAATTCGGTATAAAATAAAATCTTAAAATAAATCACTATATATTTTGTTAACTTTTTCAAAACAAAGTTCCAGGTCAACAACTTCAATACAACTTTAGGAAAATCCAAGAAAAAAAAAATTATAAGTCCATTCATTGCTTCAAAAGTATCTGTTAGCGTATATTTACTGCTTTTTTAGAAGAAATTCTGAACAACATCCAAAACATCAGGTAAGTTGTACTTCTAAAGCATTATTGCTTTAAAAGTGATCACAAAAAACCATCGCGGGTTCGATTCCTGGCGGTAACAATATATTTTTTTAAATATTTTTAATTTTTAACTCTACTATTTTCTTGAGCTTAAGGTTTGGTTTTTATTTATAAAAAGTTTTTTATTTTCGATATTTCGCTACTCCAATGTGTAGCATCTTCAGGAAAAATTTTTAATATTTTTTTTATTTATGTTTTTATATTTTTTAATTCACGTTTTTAAATATTTTTTTTATTTAATTTTTTTTTTATTTTTTATTTAATTTTTTTTTTGTTTTTTAGTATTTATGATTAATTTATTTAAATTCAGTGCATCTTTTTAATCTTTAAAATTATGTAGAATAAAAATGATGAAAAATGGCGTTTTGTGCACTTATGAAAATATTACTGAAAATAATATTGAATCGCAGTGCACCTTTTACACTTGTTAAGCAATAGCGAGGTCGCAAGTTCGATACCCGATAGCGGTATCGTCAATGATAGTTTATGTGTCAATTGATCAAAGTTATTTTCATTGTTAATCTGCCTCTATATGAAAAAGTTTTTGTGTATGCCATGACCGGGGATCGAACTGGTCATGGCATACACAAATGCTATGGTGATGGTGGCGATGGTGATGCTACGAGTCATATCCTATGTAGATATTCCACGGTCGGCACAGCTAATTAAAGCTTTGTCAATCGCAGCCTACACAATTTATGTTTTGTAATCATGACCAATTTATTTTTCAATTAGAATATTTCCTTTCTCAATCCTGTTGTCTTTCTCCTTTTGCCAAGTAATTATAATTCGCTTTATTCGAATTTAAAAAAGGGGGAAAATATTATTTCTTCTTACCAAATTTTTTTTGTTATCCTTCAACTGATGAAAAAGTGTTTACTTTGCACTCGTCCAAAAAGTATTGAAAAAATGTTGAAGTGGGAATATTCGCCTTCTCTGGCAACTCAATGTCAAAATCATTAGTGTTTCTGTTAAAGAAGAAGTAAAAGTATCAGAAAAAGTTACTAAAAATTAGTTAAAAATTATGCTGCAGAAAAAACTGCTAAAATTAGCAACTTTTTTTTGTTAAATACTAGTAAAATAAGAACAGCAAAATCAAAGCTTTTAAATTTACAGAATTTTAGTTATATTTAAGCTAACTTTTAGTTAATTGAAAATAACAAATTGTACTGTAAAATCTGCAGAAAATTCTGCTAAATATTTGTAGACTAAAAATAGTAAAAATAAACTGTTATATCTAAAATTTTTTTGGAATTTTGCAGTCTATACTGCTAAAATCAGCAGAAATATTTGCTAAAAAAAATTGTAAACTGCTGTTTTCAAAAGGCTCGATTTTTATTTGTATTAAAAAAAAAAAACAAATGGAAAAAAACTTCGAAAATTAAATTAAATTTTTTTTTTAATTTTTATGCTACTTATTATTTAGTAAATTTTTTTGCTGATTTTAGCAGGTTAATTTGCTATTTTCCATTAACAAAAATTTAACTCAAATATAACTAAAATTCTATACATTTAACAGTTTTATTTTTGCTGTTCCTATATTACTAATATATAGCAAAAATAATCTGCTAATTTTAGCAGTTTTTTCTGCAGCATTATTTTTTTTAACTAATTTTTAGTAGTTTTAATTAAATTTTTTACGAACTTCTTTCTATTAGTGTAGGTCATTAATTGTATTGATTTTTCTACTACCTTTGCTTCTCTTATTTTGCTGGAATAATACCGATATACTACTTTCCGGATTAGTCATACATAATAAAATTTTTTAAAACAATTTTACAGAGCAACACTCGAACTTTAAAGGCTTCATTCATACTGCAATTTAAATTATAAAAATGAACAATTTTTTAATTCTATAACAAAGACACACTCACAACATACACAAAATGTCAATTTTTCAGCAGAAAAATAATTGTTTTGTATATTAAATTTGCGTGAAAACAAAGTCTACACAATTTTCACGTGAAACTCATTGTCGTGAAAAAATATTTTTTTTGTATGGAGTATAACAGTTTTTTCACGTGAAACTCAAACAACTTTCGGTGCTTTAAGGATAACTAGTTCAATTATGTTTCACCACACAAGTATGCATACCCACAGTAATTCAAATGCATAATCCGATAAGGTTTATTTTGAATTTGATAAAAGAAATTGCACTGACAAGGAAATTGCTTTAGTAAGAAATCTCAGAAATTTGATTACATTTGGGTGTGTGATAGAGGCAAGAAAGTTTATAAACATATGAGGCTTTCTGCCCTGTTATAAAACTTAACTATTTATTGTTTTTTATGATACAAATAAGAAATTGAAAAAAATTTTTAATGCTTCCAAAAGTGGACAAAGAAGGCTTGAACCTAAAAAATACTGCTTGTTTGAAAGCATATACGGGAAAGTGAATAGTGTAGCGCTTCCATTATTGCTGATATATGGTACGATTTTTGTTCCAGATAGCTCGAGTAGAAGCACTTATTTTGATATCCAATATATGCTTCTATCACCGCTCTAAGTAATTTTTTTTTTGTCATTGGCCAGTTATTCATACTTTCGAAAAGCATTGGTGATCCTAACTTGAACCATTTTAACGATTTAAATACGAGGATCAAGATTCAATAAAAATCGTTAACCACAAGCAGAGAAAAACAAAGTTAAACATAATTGGGGAAACGAATTCACGTAGTGTGTTTCTAATAATCATGAATATGATTCTTACTGATCATATTATGATCACTCCCGACGATTTTATCATCAGTAAGGATCATATTATGATCACTCTGTATTTCTCTTTCTCTCGTGAGTTGAGTGAGTGTGAGTCAAAATATACTCGCGTGACTATCTCTACATTAAAGTAAAATTCCTATAATTATGGGCCTTATTATTAAATAAAATTTTAAATTTTAAATCAACTTTATTTTAAAAAATTAATTTTTGTTCATTTGGTGTGCAAATATTTTGGTTGCCCAAAAACAAATCAACCAATCGCAATACTTAAAAAACTAGTCAAGTAAGACCACTCAAAATATGACATTTTAAATAAATGTAGTTTTATTAATAGTTTTTTTTTTTTAGTACGGCTGTATAATTTGCATTTTGCAATATTAATATTGCTACAAAAATGTAATGTTTGATAAAACTTTTGATTATTTTATTGATGTTGTTATTGCCATATTTTATCGATGTTAAACAACCTCTTGAGAAATTGACGAAACTAACAAACTCTATAAATTGATAAGGAACACTGCAGTTTAATAGAACAGTTAACAGAATAGAACAAATTAATAAAAAATCTCAAAGCATATAAATACCTGGTAAAATTTTCAAAACAATAGTTGTTTGATTTGTTTCGAGACAGAACAGTTGGTATAACCCATTAATTGCAATGAAAGCTGGTAAATTTGAAAAATAAAAAATTAAATAGTAGAAATTCGTAACATTCAACCAATTCATCTTATTACAGTTTTGTCTTTGGCTTTCTTGGCTTTGGCCTTGAGTTGTGTTTTTGCCATAGGCGATGAATGCAATCCCGATGGCAACGGTCAACCTGTGTGTGATACTAGTAATGTTAATCAACCTTCTCGTAACTTCTGGGACCCAACTGCTTATTGGCTTTGCACGGCCGCTGCTGCTGAAGCTGAATTAAGACGTTGTCCTAGTGCTAGTTTATATGACTCAGCTACTCAAAGTTGCATTCCGGCCAGCCAATGGGTTTGGACTCCTCCTTGTCCACAATAAATTGCTAAAAAATACTATTTACCAAAATTTATGATTCGAAAAAACAAATAGTTTTTTTTTTTAATGGATTACCCATTTACAATAGACACGTTTGTTTTTTACCAAAAATCATTCTTCAACATTAAGAAATTGTAAAAAATTACTATAAAGGTTTGGTTGACATGTGAACATGCTAGATTTTAAAATCTCATCATGTAAATATTTATACATAGTTTTCAATGGAGTCACCGTATTAGAGAGACATTAACAAAAACACCAAACTACAAAATCCATCATAAATGAAAAATCATAGAAATATGTGTGATCTTTTTTAAACTATTCATCATTTGTGAAGCTTAGAAATATCGAAATTTTTAATTTTTTTTTTGTAGAACTCCCACGTAGTTCTTTATTCTATAGTTTTGCTTTTAAAGGTGATAAATGATAATAAGCCTACAAAATATTTCAACAATTTTTTTTTTTGATTTATTTACAATTACAACCAAAATAAGAATGTTTAAACTCTTCCTGCCATTAAAATAGTACATGCACCAGGCAAAACTCTTAACATTCTTTTAATGCCTTGAAACAAATGGCCGGAACTTTACAGTGTCATTTTATATTAAGAATAATTTCTAATTTTTATTACATATTTCTTTATATACATTTGAAATATTTACTTATAGGAGACATATTTTCTATAACTCTTACACATAATAAGGCATTAAACACTTTGCCACAGATTCAGTTCATATGTCTGCTTTCGATTTAATGTAAAGTCAAACAAAAAAAATAATAAAATTTGGGCAACTTTCCAAAAATAAATTGCATATTGTTGGTTGTAATATACGTATATGTTGAGTGCATATTTCTGTTAAAAGAACTAACTATAAAAATTTTCGTCATACATAAAATAATGCAAGCCAATGAACGAACGTCTTGTGAACCTTCGAGTTAGCAATACGATTTTATAAATTTTTTAATACTTTGGATTTAAAAATACCCAAAATATTTTTGGGGAATCTGGGGTAAAATTTAAATAGGAGATTATTCAGAGGAAGCAGATCACTTGTTGAGTCGATCTGTCGATGTCCGTCCGTCCGACCATCTGTAAATGTAAAATGAACACTAGACCGTACCACCTTACAGGCGGCAAAAAAAGGGCGCCATACACCCTCCAATATGAAATATTTTTGCAAGGCAATTTCAAAAAAAAAAATTTTTTTCCCATTTTACATTTTTCGTTATATCTTTGGCATTTACATTGGGATCTTAAAGTATGATACATCGATGTTTTTCTCTCGAGGAGACCAGTGTTTTGCTCTAAGGGCCATTGAGCTCAAGTATCCCGTTCTAGTAGTTACCCACCAGATCTCAGTTGCTACACCCTAATGTACCACCCTAATGTCAGAAAATTAAAGCTCGCAAAAAATTTTTAAACTTTTGCTAAGAAAGTTTTTCGATAAACCCAGTAAAATTTTTTTTTATATTTTGGTTGCGAACGTAGGTGCCGCGTTTTAAAATTTTACAGCAAAACACTGGTCTCTTCGAGGCAAAAAAATTGATATATCACACTTTAAAATCTGTTTTTAAATGCCGAAGGTAAAGCGAAAAATTAAAAAAGGCGACCCCTACGTTCGGCAAAAGAAAATTTTTGAAATTGCCTTGTAAAAATACTTCATATTGGAGTGTGTACGGCGAATTTTTTTTGCGGAACGTTCTAATAAACACCCTTGTAATAACACTGCAGGTCGCAATTCTAAATATTAAATGCTTAAAATCGGTCGATGTTTCGCCATGGAAAGGCCCTATCTGTAAAAAATCATCCGGGTTTTTTCTTCTTAATCGATTTATGGAACAAAATTTAAAAATTATTTGATTAATCGAACAAAATTTTGTGTAAACTAATGTACAAATTTTATTGTATTTTTAATAATTTTATTTAAAAAAGGCACAAAAATAATTTTAATCGTAAAATTAAGCCTGGATTAGCCAGACGTCAAATTAGAGCTCTTTAACATATTCATTGAGTTAACTAAGTATAGAACAGCTCGTATTTTAATTTTTGAACACATTAAAATTGCAAACATAGAGAAAAATTTTGCTGAGAATAGATTTTCCCTCTACGTTTACGTGCCGCCCTCTCTTTATTTGAATTTAAAAAAAAAATGTGAATAATTTTAACAAAATTGTTTCAAAGAAAGTTTTCTCAATTGGCTTCTGAAAAGCTCGTATGTATGAAAAGTTATTTGGTTCTCATTAAAGATTATTTAGATCTCAATAAAGGTTAATTTTGACTATAATTTTGTTAACAAATTATTTTTAAATTTCTTTGTTTGTTGCTAGTGCTTGTTTGCACTTGAAAATGCATTAATTGTCAACCATATGTTCTAGAAAAGTTTTTCATAAACGTTTTCTCTATTTGTTGTAAAACAAATTGTGAATTCTATTAGAAATTTGTCATATTTGATCTTAAAACCGAACAAAAATAAAATTCTTTGTTTTACTTTTTAAATTGCTTAAAAAAAAAGCTTCTGGATATACAAAAACAATTTGCCCCTTATAAAGTCGAAGAGTATGCCCACTAAACAAGCTCTATCAAATTGAGCATCCATTACTAATGCTTTCGTTTAATATAAATATTTATAAAATCTAAAAAAAAAAATAAGTTTAAAAATTTGTTATCTTTTGGAAGATGACAAAGCAAATTGTGACAGTTTTTGTTGTTGTTTTTGTTTCTAATTTTGTAGCTTGTGGTTTAACCTAATATATATTTAAAAAATTTCTAACAAGTCGTCCCCTGATGATTTCCTTACAAGGTACAGCCTACAGTAAATTATTGTTCACAATTTTTTAAATAAGTTTTGGGATTTGAGCTTATTTAAAATGTCCAAATTTCGAATAACGAATAACACTGTACAATATAAAAAAAAGAACAAGGTTCTAACAACTAATTCTGGCAGAGCGGACATATAAAAAATGTACTTGTATCGGCGTTTTAAAAGTTTACGTCTGGCCCTATGTTTTTTGGCGGTTAAAGCTTACCTCATTTTGCAAATATTTGTTGTGAAAAGGCATAGGTAACCATGTAAATCTTCCATTTCAGGTACAAGATGTGTTGAGGAATATTTTTGTGGAACATTTTAACCTTATAACTCTTCAATTAAAGGAATTATTTGACCCCTTTTTAAATAGGGACAAAAATACCCATAAGTTGAAGAGTTAGAGGGCTAAAATGTTCCGCAAAAATATTTGTCATGAAATTCTACTCTAATTATCCGACATCAAAGCTGAAAAATTTGACTTTAATGCCAGAAATAAGTCAAAACTAAAATGTGTTAAGGGTTAATTTTGTATTTATTCAGAATTGGCAAACCTGTACTTTAGTGGGTTAGTTTAAATTTTGACTTATTTTTGGCATTGCAGTTAAATTTTCAACTTTGATGTCTTCAGAGACTTATAGTAGAATTTCATGGCAAATAATTTTGCGGAACATCTTAACCCTCTTACTCTTCAACTTAGGGGTCTTATTTGTCCCTTTTTGGAATGGCGTAAAAAAAGTACCTTTAATTACAGACCTAGAGGGTTAAAATGTTCCACAAAAATGTTCGTCGTAATATTTTACATAACTTCGCTGAAAACATCCTATACCTAAAATGGAAGATTCCCATGGTTTCCTATGCCGATTCACAATAAACATTTGCAAAAATGCCGATACACGTACATACCCAGCAAAACCTTCTATTACCAGGTAAAGGGAAATGGAATAAGAAACCAAAAATTGTAACTACTTACACTTTGGTCGCATAACACATTATTTTAACATGGGGGTGTCATTGGGGGTAAATGGTTGCCTAAATCGTACCGGTATAGGCTAAAATAAGTGATTACGAAGGAAGTACTGAAATAAGTTGTTACTTGTAATATTAAATTCACTAGTTAGCTAAAATAAGTACATACTTGTATGGAGTGAAATAAGTCCTTACACATTATTACATATTTCATTGGTTATGTAGGAATTAAAAAGATGTTACCAGTAATGACTTTGTTTAAAAGGACACCGATCCCAGCAATGTAATTAGATTACAAATTTTTATTAAATCGTACTTTCGCATAATAAGCAGTTATATAATGCAATACCAATAACATTATTTTTATCCTTATTAATAAGTTATTATATAGCACAATATCAGTGATATATTATTTTGAAGCCTCCAAATAAGTAGTGATATACCTCTATATCGGTAACTCATTATTTCATGCCTCCCACATAAGTATTGATGTATCAAAATATTAGTAACGTATTACTTTAGGTTTCTAAGTAAAACCAAGAGTAAAGGGGTACCCATTCAATGCATGAAAAAGGTCCAACCAATTACCAAGGTTTTGCTGGGTATATTATGTTTGGTCCCCTCTGTCAGAGTCAGTAGTCAGAACCTTGTTCTTTTGGAAAACAAATTGATTTTGTTGTACAGTGTAATTATTCAGCAACATTTTTTTGCTGATTTTAGTAAGAGAAATTGTTTTTTTATACGAACTAAAATTTATCTCAAATATAACTAAAATTTTTTGTATTTAACAGTGTTATTTTTAATGTTCTAACTTTCTGAAGTTTAGCAAAAATAATCTGCTGATTTCAGCATTTTTTTGCAAGGTAATTTTGAACAAATTTTTAGTAGACTTTTTTCTAATAGTATAGAATTCTCGTGCTGTAATACTTCTGGCCTCAGGTTTATTCCGTCTAAACCCGAGTACGGCTCGAAAATTATTTAAATATTAATAAAATTTATGAAAACCATACCTACTCATGTTTTTTAAACATTGGCAACTCTACGCTTAAAATTTAAGAATGAATATAAATATCATTAAACACATCCAACCGAAAAATTCATGAATGAATGAATGTCACGAGACGACAGCAACATATTCATGTTGCTACAGTTGCTACAGCAAATTCGACGCTAACTAACTGATGATGATTTTAATGATAAACATCACAAACAACAAAAAAAAACCTGGATGCTAATGTATGAATCTCTTTGCTTCTCAAATGAAATCTAAATCTAAACATGTGTACACATAATTTTCGATAAATTCATTAAGATTGCGATGCTGCTAATACACAAAATTAACACCAGCGCTAATGAATGCTGTGGTAAAAATAAGAACACAGAAAATTTTTCAAATTTTAATCAAATATTATTACAGCTAATTGCAACAAATTTTATTATTAGTATTGTTCGCATAATTTTGTGTTGTTTTATCTTGTTTTAGCAATAATTTGTTTTTATAATTAAATCTAATGGAGTGTATTAGGTGAAATGACTTATAGACTGAATTTTCAGGAAAAAAAAAAATCATACATCTGCTTCATACATCTCAACATACTAGATACACTGAAAAAATATAATTTAATATGCCTAATTGTTACCTATCAAAATGGATTTATGTTAAACAAATTAAATAAAACAATTAGAATATGCATTTAAAATTTAAAATATTTCATAAGCTGACAATCAGAGTTGAATAGAACTAGCTGCAATACTTTTAGAAACAAAGTTCAAAGCAAAAATAGTATTAACCGAGGATAAAAATAGCATTATTAAAATTTCGTTGATGTTAGTCTATTTCAGTTGTGTTTACATTTGTTTATTTGTTTCGCAGTCAATATAAATAGATCATTATCAATTATTAACCCATAAAAGCGTGGATACTGAAGATAAGTCTATAGTGGGATCCAGAAATATGTATTCTATACTTCTGGCTTTATCGAATTTTTTATTCTCTGTAATTGCTTATATGATCTCAAATCTAACAAAAAACTTAAAAAAAAAAGAATATTCTAAAATATATAATTTTTAAGTCAAGACTATAGTTGAACTAACCTCAAAGTATATTGTATTTCAGAACAGGTTCTTTTACCACCGGTTTCATAGGACATGTTTTAGAACAAATTCATGGGAGTAAAAATCTCATGTTTCACAGTTCCAGAGCGAGATCTATAACTGATTCCACAATCATTATAAAGCAACCTGTTCTAGTTTGGAGGAAAAGAACCTGTTGCTAATAGACCAAAATCCATGCAAAAGAACCGATGGTAAAACAAATGTCTAAACCTATGCTAATGCAGTAGAAGTTATTCTGGAACTTGTTCCTTGCATGCTACTTTTTTGCTGGTTAGTTTTATATAACTGAAAATAAAATTTTAACAAAAATTTCGTTTAAGATTTTTTCAATTCTTTCTTGTCTTTTTACACAATTTCCTTTTCTATTAGTAAAGTTGTAGGTTGGCCTTAAACATTGTTAATTTTAACTATCTCAGCTATATTTTATTATACATTTGTTTGTATATTTTGGCATATGACACATGCTATAATTTTCAATTTGCTTTTCTTTTACTGCCTTATTTCCAGTTATGTCTTCTGTAATAAACACTTATTTTCATTTAACACTTTTTTTTATTGTTTCAATTTCAAATACACACATGTTTAAAGCGGCTAAAGGCCTTTTGCATCTTTTACAAGATGAAAGAAAGTTAAGAAAAAAGTGTATATTTTATCAGCTAAATTCTGTTAAGAATTCTTAGAATATAATCATAAGATAGATCTGGTAAAGGGTTTTTCACTTTGTTGTTGTCATTGTTAATCTATTTCGCTTTTTTATTACAAATTTTTTGTTTAATTTTTATTTGTTTTTTACATTTATAATAAACTTTTACCTTGTTTTACTTACCATGTTTGTAATACCTTGTTTTTACCTATTTTATATGATGTCGTGTTTATACTTTATAAATACATGTATTTATTATTGCGACCAGAGTTTTAAAGGACATTATTCTTTACTGATTTCGATAAATATAAATTCTAAATTCGCATAAATTCTAAATTGACAGGTTTTATTGTGGAAAAGTATGCCTGTTATATTCACTCAAGAGCGTTTGCCGGTATATGCAGTTAAAAAGGTAATAAAGGTATTTATCTTTAAAATAACTAAAAACGTAGTTATTTTTAACTCTAGAAAAATAACTAGCAAATGCATTAAAAATAACTAACAATGTTGTAAAAACAACTGGTAAATTTTTACTACAAAAATTTCAAAAAATTTTTGTATTATACAATGTTTATAAAAAAAAAAAAAATATTTGTTTTCTTTCGATTACAAAAAATGTATAATTACTTCATCCTACCTAAAATACTGAAAAATATAAACCAGACAAGATTTTTCAAAACTTCAACGATTTTTTTTATTTTGTAAATAATTGACAAAAATTGCTATTTATTGCAAAAATACTGTTTTGTTAGTTGTTTTATATAACATTAAAAACAACTACTTTAAACAACTGTTATAAAATACAGTACTTTTTGATAGTGGCTTTTTTAAATAACTGCCATAAAATTTGTTTTGTATTTTTCACAAAAAATAACTGTAATTACAGTTAAAACAACAACTACTGATTACTACACAAACAACTGTTATGTAGTAACTTTTAAACTCTTTTAGTATAATGAAACATTATTTGGGTCATATTCCGGGAAACGTTAGAAACGTTGGTTTATTTCTTCGAAATGAACCCAGTTCTTTTCTATTGCAATCAAAATAACCAATCTCACTGCTGACACCAATTGTTACACTCATAGAAATAAATCTGTAAAAATAGCAGAAAAAGTTACTAAAAATTAGTTAAAAATTATGCTGCGGAAAAACGGCAGATTTTTTGCTAAATACTAGTAAAATAAGAACAGCAAATAAAAATTGTTAAATTTACAGAATTTTAGTTATATTTAAGCTAACTTTTAGTTCATTGAAAATAACAAATTTAACTGTAAATTTAGTAGAAAATTTTTATAAATATTATTAGACTAAAAATAGCAAATATAAACTGTTATATCTATAAAATTTTTGTTATTGTAAGCTAAATTTAGTTGCATTCAACTATCTATATCTAGTCTATACTGCTAAAATCAGCAGAAATATTTGGTAAAAAATTTTAAACTGCTGCTTTTAAAAGGCTCGATTTTTATTTGCATTTAAAAAAAATTAAAAAAAAACTTCGAAAATTAAAATTTTTTTTTTGATTTTTTGGACTACTAATTATTTAGCAAAAATTTTTGCTGATTTTAGCAGGTTAATTTGCTATTTCCATTTACAAAAATTTAACTCAAATATAACTAAAATACTGTGCATTTAACAGTTTTATTTTTGGTGTTTCTATATTACTAATATATAGTAAAAATCATCTGCTTAATTTAGCAGTTTTTTCTGCAGCATTATTTTTAACTAATTTTTAGTAGATTTAACTAAATTTTTGCGGACTTTTTCTATTAGTGTACCTTTTACCGTATAAAAGCGTTAGTTTTTCTCCTTTAGATAACCCGGGCTGGTGCTCTTATATAATTAAAATAACACACACACTGTTAAGTTGGAAATAGCTTAAACACTTATTTATTAAACGCTTTCTTACTTTAAATACAACAATATAACACTCACAACGATTTATTAATGCTCGACTGACAGATTGACGATTTTAGTAAATCCCGTTTCCCGGGATATTTCCTTCCTGAAAATTCCAGAGTTTTCTATACTAGACTAATCTCATTTCGTAACAATATATTTAGTGAGACTCAATGGAGTTGTTTTGGTGGTAACAAACAGCAACTCAAATTTATTATATCCTATACCTTCTTTTTTTAATTCACATTTAGGAGGCTCAAATCTCCGATATTGGAAGGAACCCCGGTTCCGGGCTATATGCTGCTAGACAATTTCCAAGTTAAAGCAACTTTTTACGAATTGGTACGATTCATTCAATAATTTTATACTAACAAATAAAAAACACGAAAAATTAATAAAATTTTTCGAACTCGAAATACTCAATACTCTGTAAAAAAGAAACGGCAGGAGCTGCGACAAAGTTGTTCTTTGCTTTGATGGTTTAAATACTCCCAAATGAATTCATTCTTTGAAGTTCTGTTTACTATACTTTTCAATAGCTCAGTTTGAAAAGAGGACAAGTACATATTTCACAAAAACATGGATTTTAATGCGGTACGGTAGAAAAGGAGAAAATACATCCTGTGGTCCTTAGTGAACGCACTATTTATGAGGCCGTTGTGGTATAATGGTTAGCGCTTTGGACTGTTACATATAAGGTTGCGGGTTCGATCCTCAGCGACGGCAACATCAATTTAGAAAAATAATATACATGAGTTTTCTATCGCTCCTTTATATTGCAACGTCCTCCTTCGGTGTCCCTTAGCACTTAATCCCACCACAGTAAACTATCATAATAGGGCTATGAATTAAAAAGCTTTTAACAACTCACATAGTTAAAGTCTTGCCATATTAGAAGCTCTTCATCTTTCAATACCTTTCATCTCTTCATGATCCCCTTTCCAAAGAAAGCAACACTTTAATTAATAAGAAAAAAAAAATTCCTGAGTGTTGCATCTCTTAAAAAAATTGTATGAAAAATTTAGAAGATCTTATAGACTTTAACACATTTGTACTCAAAACTTTTTTAACACTTGACCGATTTTGCTCATTTTCAGTACCAAACTGTTCGGAAGTATGTCAGTTAATCTACATAAAAATTAAGAACTCGGTTTGCGTCTTCGCGCTGTGATAGACAGACAGGTGGACATTGCTAGATCGGCATAAAATTGCACAAGTATCAGAAATATATGTGCTTTATGGGATATATTAGTATTTAGACATTTACAGATGATGTAGCTATCCTTTCATCCATGTGGAGGGTATAAAATTTTGAAAACAAACGATTTTAAATACATTTTTGTCTGTACTGTCTTAAAATTGGACTTATCCCCTTTTCACATTTACCTAACGATATTCGTAACTAAAGAACAGCCTTAGGCTTATATTCTTTGTTCAACAATATAAACAAACTTATACATGTTTATAAGAATGTACTTGAACATATGTTAGGTTTGGTTGCTTCAATTTTTTTCTTTATAAAATTTTCAACCCGCTAATACTAACTGTTTATGTTCAGTATTAGATTTGTTGTTAGAGATATCAATATTACATATGAACATTTGTAGTCATACATAAATATATTTAAATATTTGAATATCTAGCCTAACACATGTTCTCAAAAAATTTCTTTAAAAATATACAAAAACAAAGTGTTTCTACAATTATTTAAATTAAATATAGGCCAAAAGCATTATTTTATTGCTTGTTTACAAACTTTACATGATTTATAATTATTGTATTGTTTTGAAAGTGTTTGTATGAAAATATTGAAATAATATGATTAACAATTAAGAGCTTTTATATTTCAAGTATTTGCAAAATATGTTGAAAATACAATGTGTTATAAGTATTTGAATAAATATTTTTAAATTAGTGTCACAAATGACATAAAAGTTATATACACCTGGAGAATTATCTTCATTTCAGTAATGAATTGCTTAATATTTTTTGGTTGAATTTGATTTGCAAACTCGATCTAGTTTCTGCTTTTTTTCCTAGGGACAGGCTTCATCAGTGATTTGCCATTAAATTGTATTATTGTTTATATCTTATTGTCAGATTGTCTCTTTCTGATAATTTTTCAACAACCCGTTGGCCGTAGGAATCGAACCCATGCAGTCCTATATTACAAACGTAACTATACTAGAGTTCGACAGCTTAGCCATCTAACCCACCTTAGGCCTTGAATGTAGTGTAGCTAATTCATAGTTTTCTTTCCTATTCAGCTTTCTGTTATTGTTTTTTTCTTTCAGAAGTGATCCAACAGACACATACGAAATATTTTTAGATTTTTGTTTATCTTCCAATCTCCTCCGGGTCTCCTTTTTCACAAATGTTGCCACACTGACGTATGGTTTCAAGAGCAGGCAATTTGTGTATATTGGATTGGTTTTAAGAACAGGGCATTTTTATTATGTTTTTTAGTACAGTGTTTTATTTAATTAAATTTAATTAAAATTAATATTTATGAAATGCTCTTAGAATGCTGTTGACACTTTTCATTAATTCAAGTTTTCATAAATTTACGAAACATTTAAATTTATTTATTAAAATTTCATACACTCAATGAAGAAGTTTCATTAAAAGAATTACTTTCATAAAAATTATGAAGCTTTCCATTAATTTTAAGAATTATTTAAAATAATTTGTGAAGTAGGAGTTAATAACATTAGTTTATATTTAATTAGTTCTTTTCCAATGAAATTCACTCTGTGCAAACTACCGTGGACAGCCTTACAACACATTTTGATTATTTTAAATACTTTTAATTTGCTTAAATATTTGTCACACAACGAAAAATTCATATTTCAAGTAGTGGTAGCTAATAAAATAACAATTAAAAGCAAATAATCTAAAATTCACGACAACAAAAATAAATTTCCAATAAACTACTTCCATAGTTAACATTTTTGATAATTCTGAAATTATAAGTCCCAAATAAACAAACAAAGTGACAACAATAGATTCTAAATTGAATATTTCTTCTTTTCCAAATTATAAATATATCACTTTTATGAATATTTTTACATAATCTTCTCTGGCCTTTGCCTTTAGCCAAATATGTAGCTGCAACCATTATGTATCTTTTTAATTAATATTTATTTTCTTAAGTTCAATGTTCCCCATTTGAGATTCTACTAACTTCCTGGGAGGTAGTTAACATTTTGGTACTAATCATTTATGCTACAGTAGTTACAGGCACCAAATTTAAAACAAGAGGTGTTAAAATATTTCAACACCCCAGAATATTTTCAGATACACATACATACACAACAAACAATATGAGTAAACAAGTATTAACATATTTTCATAGAGTTGCAACAAAAAAGGATCTGTGTAGTAAACTAAAAGTAAACAAAACAACTCGACTCGACTCAAAACTGAACTGAAACTACTTGCTACAACTACTAAACAAATAAATAGTAGTAGACTGACTACAAGTAAAACAATTTACAATAAAAATAAATAAATAAAAAACAACAAATAATAAAATTATATTCGGTCAACACTAACCAAAAGATATCCTACACCCTACTTGGGAATAAAGCATTGAGGATTTATTCAATGTTTTTTTCTTACACTAATAGAAATAATTTTGGAAAATTAGCAGAAAAAGTTATTAAAAATTAGTTAAAAATGATGCTGCCGAAAACTGCTGAAATTTGCCAATTTTTTTTGGTAAATACTAGGAAAATAAGAACAGCAAAATTAAAACTGTGAAATATATCGTAAAAAATTTTAGTTATATTTGAGTTAAATTTTTGTTAATGGAAAATAGTAAATTAACCTACTAAAATCAGCAAAAAATTTTGCTAAATAATTAGTAGCCTAAAAAATTACCAAAAAAATTTAAAATTTTATAAATTTTTTTTAAAGATTTTTTTTTAAAAAGCAAATCAAAATCGAGCCCTTCGAAAACAGCAATTTACATTTTTTTAGTAAATATTTCTGCTGATTTTAGCAGAATAGACTGCTATTTGCATTCAACTAAATTTAGCTTAAAAATAGCAAAAATTTTGCAGATATAACAGTTTATTTTTGCTATTTTTAGTCTACCAATATTTAGCAAAATTTTCTGCAGGTTCTACAGTACAATTGGTTATTTCAAATTAACTAAAATTCTGTAAATTTAACAGTTTTAATTTTGCTTTTCCTATTTTTTAGTATTTAGGAAAAAAAATCTGCTAATTTTAGCAGTTTTTTCCGCAGCATTATTTTTAACTAATTTTTATTAATTTTTTCTGCTATTTTTACAGATTTATTTCATGTGTCTTGTTAGTTAGTAAATTTATGTGTGTCCTTTAAGTCTTGTTACAAACATTTGCCTTTAACTTATATTTTATAGCATAATGCACTGTAGGGTATAATAAAACAAACTAACATCATAACAAGTATCTAATGTTTAATGTAAACACTTTGACTTTTGACATTTTCTATAGATCTTTTGAAGGGTATACAAGGTGTAATGGATACATGCAAGACAAGCCAAAGAAGGAAACTTTGAAAATTGAAAATATTCAAAAGGTTGCAAAGTTACATACCATTTTTTTTTTACTAAATGTTTAGATGCATGTTAAGGGCCATAAAACAAACTAACCAAAAATACCGCAAGAACTTTTGATTTTTTTTCCTTGTTGTTGTTTTGTTGGTGTTGTCTTGCTTTATAATGCAATAAAAGGTCTTGTAGTATTTATTGGGGAATAAACTACAAAACCCGAACTTCCATGTGTTTTAAGAAGTTAAAATGTTTATAAAAGTAGTAGCCTCAGTAGTTAGTTATCAGCTGGTTAAAAGTAATCTCTGTTAACTTTCAATTTAAGGTAAGAGTATGCGTTTAAGTTGATAGCCATAAAAAGATGCATTGATATGTTTTGTTTTTGGTCATGTCAGCCGGTTGTAATACGAGTCCATACATACATGTTGTGCTCGTACTCTATATATAAAAGGTACAAGTTCACAATTGTTCAAGGTTTTTTCTTATTTAACAAAATTTTTAACACTTTACCACAAAAAGCGGCATGTGTCAAGCTTCATACTTACAACATGAAATACATATTCGTACATATAAACAACATTAACACAAACAACCTGACATTAAAAGTGTGTTTTCTTAAGAAATAACTTTTATTTCTTAAAAACAATATAAATAACAAAGAGAATACAATTAAAAGAGCTACCAACTCTCCCAACTTCTGTTAAATCACTCTCTTCAAAAAACATCAAAGTAGTACATTGGAAGATGACAAAGCACATTGTGGAAAATTTTCTGTTGTTGTTTTTGTGTTTTCTTTGATATTTTAAATGTTTACTAACGCTCCTAGACGAGAACAAGAAATTCTCATTGAGTTTGTAACTTCACTTAACAAATATTTCCAGAAAATTCGTCCCCTGACGATTTACTTAGGCAAGAATGAAATCCGGATAGGGACATGCCTACAACGGATTATTTTTCACAATTTGTTAAATACGTTTGGGATTTTAGCATATTTAGTTTCTTTAACTCTCTCCTTAATTTTGATCGAAAAATGTAGCCTTAAGAATTACACATGCCTGCAAAGGCTGACATTTTTCGATGGATGCAAAATGCCAATCTTCGAAAGAGAGAGTTGAAAACCGCCTGTAAATAATACTCGTACACAAAATTATTGTTCTTTTATTTCATACGAAATTTTAATGTTTTTCTTTTGTAACTAAGCGGTTTTCCCAATAAAAGAGTCGTGTTGCTAACTCTTCTATTTGTCTACCTTTTTGTTCTAAATACTTGTTGTTATCAGAAGTTTAATTTTTTTTCTTTTTAGTTTAAACAAAAAGTCAATTTGTAAAAACATTTGTTTTTTGTAACTAAACAAAGATATAAATATCTGTTTTGATTTCAAAAAACATGAACACCTTTTTGTTTTGAAACAAATTATTTATTATCTTGCAACAATAAATAGTAAAGATTCTTTGAATTAAAACTAGAATATAATTGGTTTCTTTAATGAAGTATTAATTAAATAATGTTTTTGTTTGAAAGTAGCACAGTTCATTACTTATATTAATATTGCCAAACATTACCACTATGGGCCAAATGCACAAACGTTTTTAGGACATAATCCGTTTTCACCAATATGTCATAATTTCCATTTTTATTAGGTTTCTTTTATTGAAGCCGGTGCACTATGCGTCGTCCCATGGTTAAAAATCAAAAAAAAAATTTGTCTCAAATTGTGATTAAAGAAGAATTTTTTAAAGATAAGAACGTAACTCCAACAAATGTGATAAAAAAATTTGGTGTGATTGATTTCCCGCCAAGAGAGGGCGCTAAACTCAGAGAATTTTATGCAAAAATGACTTAACAGAAAAATGGGTTTTCATTGTTTCACGAAAATAATTCTCAAAAATTCATTTTTCTAAAAATGAAAGGGAATTTTTTGGCCCCTTTTTAAAAAGGGACAAAAAAGACTCATCATCATTGGAGATACAATATAAGTTTCTGATTTTTATTTGCAAACTACGAATTTATCAATAATAACCAGAGAAGACAAAATTGTTGGTTTTGCTTTCATGCTCTTTATTGCTTGTTTTACTCATATTTGCTTCTTTTAGCTTTTTTTGATTTTCCGTTTTTTTTTAGCTTTAAAATAGATTTTTATGAAGATTTGAGAGCTTTGAATTGCTTTTTTTTCAGACTTTTTGCCCAAAAATACTTTTTTTGCTCACAGAAAAATATTTTTTATCTTAACTTTGAATTTCTTTATTAAAAAACTGTTGTTTTTCCAAGTTTTTTTACTTGCAAATTTGCTTTAAAAACATCGGATTTAGCTTTTTTTCTTCTGTTAATAACAAATATAAAGTAAACCAGAAACGGAAATTTAATGAATTTTTTATTTTATAAAAAAAACTACCAAAAACAACTGTTTACTGTAAAAATACTGTTTTGGTAGTAGTTTAGTATGATATTAAATATAGCTGGTTCAGATAACTGTTACAAATTGACAGTACTTTTCGTTAGTTGTTTTCTTAAATAATTGCTATAACAGTTATTTTGCATTTTTCTTTTTTATAGAAAAATAACTGTAATTACAGTTAGAAACCATAAGTACTGATTGCTACACAAAAAACTGTTAGGTAGTAATTTTCAAACTATTTTGAGTCTATTGTAAAATCGACAGAAAATTTTTATAAATGTTATTGGACTAAAAATAGCAAAAAAAAAACTATAATATCTACAAAATTTTTACTATTTTTAAGTTGAAATTAAATGACTGCAAATAGCAGTCTATCCTGCTAAAATCAACGAAATATATGCTAAAATAAAATACAAAACTGCTGATTTCAGAAGGCTAGATTTTTATGTGCATTAAAAAAAAATCTTTCAAAATTTTCAATTTTTTAGCCTACGATATATTCAGCAAAATCTTTTGCTAATTTTAGCAGGATAAATTGTTATTTTTTATTAACTAAAAATTGGCTCAAATATAACTAAAATGTTGTATACTTAATAGTTTAATTTCTGCAGTTTTATCTTATAAATATTGAGAAAATTAATCTGCTAACTAATTTTCAGTAGTTTTAATTAAAATTTTTACAGAATTTTTTCTATTAGTGTATAAGTAAAAATGAGTCATGCGTTCAATGTGATTTTTGCGCCAACGCTCCATCAGATGGCGTGCAACAACTGTTCTAAAGGTGCCCACATACTAGGGAACATTCTTAAAAAAGAGAGCATTTTTTTGTGATTCACCACCTTTCATCTCTTCTCTATCTCCTTTTTAAAGAAAGCAACACGTTAATTAATAGCAAGAATTTACTGAGTCTTCCTTCTCTTTAAATTTTAATTTTATGTGTATTGTATTTTAATATTTTTTCTCACAATTTATTTCGAAAAGTTGTTCCACTGTGTTATCAATTTTTTGCTTTTCTTTGTTTAAAAGTCAGTCGAAAATGTAAATGTTAGCCTTTTTCCGATTGATTAGTATTATTTTTTGCTGACATTTTGTGAACTATTAAAATTTCATTTGCGTTTGCTAATTTCTTGTGTAGACAAATAAGACATTCATCTTCATTACTTCAACCGAACACAGTCAGACATTTGAACATTAATTTAAATTAATTTTTGTAAACAAAATCCTTCGATAAAAATAAAGAAAACTCTTAAAGAATCATGGCGTCAAATAAGAATTTGTTTAAATGTCACCTTTCAGAACAAAGGCAAGCAAAAAGCAATATACTTTGAAAATTCAATGTTAAATACACTCACAAAACATATGCCGCTTGTGGTTTTGCATATATTGTGTTCTAGCTAATTTTAATTTTTTTTGTAAGGATTTACTTTTCACTAACTATTATCCTTAAGGATTTACTAGTCTCAATATTTTCGTTTTTGTTGTTTTGAGAAAAAACAAGAGCATATGTTTAAGTCTTTCGGATAAGAAAAAAAAAAGAATTTACAAAACCAAGACTAACTTCACACAACATATGAACATAGACGAGTTTCACTTTTTTTTCTATTTGATGCCATACTTTATTGTAATATCAGCGTAGCGAAAAATGAAGGAAAACATTTGAAAATAAATTTCTTAAGTAGCTTTTTTACAAATCATTTTTATTTGTTTTTTTCATTGTCGGGATGTATATCCCAGCAATATATTTTGGAAAATTCTCTAAATACAAATTTTTTTAAGTAAAACTATAAAACAAATTCTTGCTGACAAACGGTCAACTGACTAATTTAGCCACAGCTCTCACATTTCCTAGTTGTGGCTTAAGAATTTTTGTAAAGCAACCGTACCATTATTGCTGTCTCAGCTGAGCTTTTATATTCATAACTGAAATATTCAATGGATGAGATCATGTATGGTCATATATTGAACTATGAGTTATATACTGAAATATGATCATGTATGCCCACCCATGTATGATCAAACATATTCAGAAATATTTTGATTTGCACATGGCTAGAAGAATTTAGGTTACGCCACTAAAATTTTAAATTTTTCAAAACTAAACATTTTTACTTAACCTGAAATATGTCCCTCAGTGATCTGTTACACAAATTTTGCCAGAAACCAAAAATGTTTGTTGGGTTATATGTGTTACACGATTTTGTATAAAATATTTTTTTGTGGATATGTTGCATTAAATTAATTTCTTTTTTTGTTATTATTGTTGTCGAAAATTTTCGTTATTCTTAAGCATAGACATCCTGTTGATTCAATATTGGGTATATAGTGTGCTAGTGTACCTTAGGGTGGTTCGTTTTGCCAATTTCCTTTTGGAGATATTACAGATCTAAATTTTATCCTAATTTCGATTGAGATTTCTTGTTAGAAATGTTGCCTCAAAATTTCGGACATTCGAAGAATAACAAAAATGTCCCAAAAAATATATCTGAAGTTTGAAATGAATATATTATTAATATGATCATTTTTAAAACTTCAATGTATTTCATTTATTCGTCATTACTTATCTGAGAAAAATAATCGCCTACAAAATCGTTTACTCTTGTGGACCGAAGGCCTTAAAAGACAATTTGTCGAGCTTTGCCCAAAGTCAAAAAGTGTTAAATTATGTTTTATCTTTTTTTTCTGGGCGAAATGCAACACAAAGTCTAAAGTTGCTTTCGAACATGCACATTTGTAGTTGTATTTTTTTGTTAATCTAATGGTATATTTTGTGAGAATTTTTGAATTAAATTTTTGAAATTTAAACCGAAAGTATATATACAAGTATAGTTTAATAATTGGTAGATGATTTTGTTTTTCAGATAAGCAGACATGAATTAGTTAATCACGAGGAAGGATTTCAACCACAATTAAGTGTTTTATTTATTTAGAATTTTTTTTAACTGAATTTAGTTTTAAATTTGATACAAAAATTTTTGAGCTATTCTGGCCTTCTGTCGAATAGGGTTAACGATGTAAGAAAGTGATATTTATATCGTACACCACTTTGTGGAACAGGGTTTATTGGGTTTCTGCTGATGTTTGTAACTGGAAAAAATAATTGTCGTAAGCCCACCTTGTATGTATAATGATCGGCTCAGAATCACTTTTTGAAACGACTTAGCGATATTCGTGCACCCTTTCGAAAAATAATCGACTCTTGTGAGCAAACCACAGGCCGCAATGCTGTAGAAAATTCAACGAAATTTCAAAATATTTTTTTTAAATTGCGAATTAAAAATCTTAATTTCCATCCCTCATTTATATCCAGAGCTTTAAAGAATTAATTCCTTTTTGGAATGAATTCCCAAAAATTTAATTCAATTCTTTAATTCAAGGAACGAATTTATTAAGCAGGAATTAATTCCTGTGAATGAATTCAAAGAATTCAAATTTATAGAATGAATTCTCTGACCAAAGCACTAAGCATTCGAATTAAAGAATTCATTCACTAAAGAATTCATTCAACACGAGTTAATTCAATTTTAAGTCAAAGAATTCATTCAATTCTAGCTAATTCAACTTTTGGTTGAGGAATTCATTCAATTCTAGTTAATACAACTTTTGGTCAAGGAATTCATTCATTTCTAGTTAATTCAACTTCCGGTAAAGGAATTCATTCAATTCTAGTTAATTCAACTTTTAGTCAAGGAATTAAATTTATTTCATTTAATTCCCTAAGGAATTAAATTTTTGTCGTTTAATTCCCTAGGAATTGAAAACTTAAATTCAGGGAATTAAACGAAAAAAATTTAATTCCTTAGGGAATTAAACGAAATAAATTTAATTCCTTGACTAAAAGTTGAATTAACTAGAATTGAATGAATTCCTTGACTAAAAGTTGAATTAACTAGAATTGAATGAATTCCTTGACTAAAAGTTGAATTAACTAGAATTGAATGAATTCTTTGACCAAAAGTTGAATTAACTAGAATTGAATGAATTCCTTGACCAAAAGTTGAATTAACTAGAATTGAATGAATTCCTTGACCAAAAGTTGAATTAACTAGAATTGAATGAATTCCTTGTTGAATGAATTCATTAAATTTTGTGAAGGCATTAGAAAAAAATTAATGAATTCCTTTAAGATAAATCGAATGAAAAAAAAGGAATTCATTCAATTCCTTAAGTTTGGTCAGGGAATTCATTCCCAAAATATAAATTCAGTTCAAAAAAAGGGAATTAGGGAATTAATTCTTCCAAGCTCTGTTCATATCCTATCAAAATTTAAACTTTTGTTACAAATATTTCTACTAGAGCGGGCTATGAGTCCAAAATAATTGAAACAACTTTTTTGCTCGGAAAGAAAAGTGTCAAAACGAGACACCCTAGTGTTTATACGGTATATAAACGCATACATACATAAACAATCACATACATGCATATACACACTTTCGTGCAAGAAAAACACCAAGTGTCAGTTTTTTAAGATTTTCTTAACAAACACCATACAATTTCTATAGGATTTACTTCGACAAGTTGTTTGTTACATTTTGCTTTTTTTTAATTTTTGTTAAAAAATGTTATTTGTTTGGATGTATGTATGTGTTAGGGATTACCTTTTTTAAGAAGACTTTTGTTGGGTTTTTTAATCTTTGTTTTTATACACTGGAGAAAACAAATGTTGTTATATATAAAAAAAAAATGTTGAAAAATAACATTCTAAAGCTTAAGAAAACTGAGAAACTTTTTTGCCTAAAAAAGCAGCTTGGAAAAAAAATTTGTTTAAAGCTTAGAATTCAATATCTTCTCTTTCTGGGCAAAATTTCATCAATAAATGGAAATTTTTTAAAAATTTTAAAGTCCAGTTTTACAGTCAGAACTAGGATCGATTTTTACTTAAATATTTCTTAAGCAAAAAATTGTTTATAGTTTTGACTGTAAAACTGGCCCAAGTTTCTATCCTGGTTTTTCTTTCCGGCTAAAAAGTATTTTTCTTTATACAAAATTTCAATTATTATTTTTTAATTTCTCTAAGCGTATTCCTGAAATTTTTCTAATTTTATGGCACGATTTTTATTCTATTCAATTTTTTTCTTTTTGAAGTTTGTAATTTTTTAACGTTTTACAAATTCAATTTATTAGATTTCTTTTGAAAGACATACAAACGTACATTTCTTTTTAAGAATTTATTCATACTCGTTTACCTTTTTGTACCCAAAATGACCATAGAAATGTCTGAGAATTTTTACATTTATGACATCATTGTGTATCAGTCTATATATTGTGGCATAAAAAAGGATACATAACGAGAATTAAAACCTTTGCAGCTTCTACTCGTTGTGGTTATGTATTTTATCCACTTCTTTTTGGTTATTTAGGATTAACACTATGACTTTATTATATGCATTCTACCCCTAGTTTGTATTAAAGAAAAGAATCTAAATAAATTCTACCTTTTTTCTAAATTATTAAAAACAGTAATAACCAAGCATATGATTAAAATAATTCCTTTGCTTTAAAGAAATGTCACGTTATATTGTTATGTCAGTTTATTTCTTTAACTCATCATAACATGAGAAATATCTGAGATATCCTTTTTTCCTTTTTGGTTGTGATTTTTTTTTATTGAATTTGTTGTTTGTTTATTGAAATTTATGTTGTATTATGTTTTGTTGTTTTAGATTTTATTGTTTTCTAATGATGTTTGTTTTTCTCTAGTAACATAAATATTTTTGCAACAACATTTTTATGGTTGGGCGTGACCTAACATTAATCATAGGTCTTTTATCATATATATTTTTTTTTAATATATTGTGTTAATGCTACTGCTGTTGTAGTTATTATGCTGTTGCCAGTTCCTTATTACGATTTTCCATTAGAGTTAGAAATGAAAGAATGGTTAGGATTGTTTGTCATAAATGTTTGAAGACAAAAAAAGTATTCATTTTCAGCACTCATTTTTTAATAAACCAAATAAATGTATATACATAAATAATATTTTTAGTTGTTTTAAGTAATTCGTGTATCATTTCATTAGCAGCCAAAAATAAAAGCAAATGCAAAAACGCCACACTCAGGGAAGTTCTGCAGTCAGAATTTGTTAGTTGTTTAAGTATTGTTGTATTTCAGTTTTGTTATTTTAAGTGAATAAACATTTATTTTTAGACTAAATGTAACATTCATTTTATTCAGTCATTTGGGTTTCAAAAAAACTAAACCGAAAACAATGTATGTAATTAATTTTTGTTAGTTGTTTTTTTAACTAATTTGTGGTCCATTTTATTAACGGTCAAAAACAGAAGAAAATGTAAGTTGAATTTAATGAAATGTTAGTGATCTTGTTTTCAAGGGAATTTGCAGTTGTTCTAAATATACTTGCAGCAATCTTTACATACAAAATATTTTAAGTGTAGTGGTTCTGTTTTCAGATAAAATTTCATTTATTTTTCAATACATTTTTAGCGGTATTTAAATACAAAATATTTTAAATGCACTCATAGAAATTAATCTGTAAAAATAGCAGAAAAAGCAACTAAAAATTAGTTAAAAATTATGTTGCAGAAATTAGCAGATTTTTTTTTGCTAAATACTAGTAAAATAATAACAGCAAAAATAAAACTGTTAAATTTACGGAATTCTAGTTATATTTAAGTTAACTTTTGTAAAATCTGCTAAATATTAGTAGATTAAAAATAGCAAAAATAAACTGTTATATCTACAAATTTTTTTTTATTTTTAAGCTTAAATTTAGTTGAATGGAAATAGCGGTCTCTCCTGCTAATTTAGCAGAAATATTTGGTAAAAAATTGTAAACTACCGTTTTCGAAAGGCTAGACTTTTATTTGGATTAAAAAAAAAAAAAATTGAAAAAAAATCTTCAAAAATTTAATATTTTTGTGGTGTTTTGTTAGGCTGCTAATTATTTAGCAAAATTTTTTTGCTGATTTAAGCAGGTTAATTTGTTATTTTCTATTAACAAAAATTTAATTCAAATTTTTACTAAAATTTTGTATAAATATTTAACAGTTTTATTTTTGCTGTTCTTATCTTACTAATATATTGCAAAAATAATCTGCTAATTTTAGCAGTTTTTTAATTTCTAACTAATTTTTGGTAGTTTTAACTAAATTTTTTACAGTCTTTTTCTATTAGCGTTGTATTATCAAAATAAGAAATACTTGTCAATGGAATTTTATTTTTATAAAATAATTCCTGAAAAAATAATCTGATTTAGAGGTCAATGTGACCCCATAATGAAAATCGAATAACTAAATAGTGTTGTAACTCGCACATCCAAATGAAACTTATATACAATTTGATATTTAAAGGGAACAAAAAGTGTTGCCAAAGAGTTTTGGCATAAACCCGCTGTATTGGCTTTAAAAAACCATCAAAAAGTGCTGAAATAAATGAAATGTGTTGGAATAATATATTTTTATTATACATAAAATCCCTCCAAGAACATAGAATTATATAAAAATTTTTAGAAAATTCCAGTTATAAATTGCTTTTTACAAACCGATAGGGAAATCGGAATTTTTCAATACAAAAACGAGTTAAAAGGTTAAAGTCGGGCA
The DNA here is from genome assembly GCA_949987735.1 of Leucophora obtusa. Classification (NCBI taxonomy): domain Eukaryota; kingdom Metazoa; phylum Arthropoda; class Insecta; order Diptera; family Anthomyiidae; genus Leucophora; species Leucophora obtusa. The sequence goes on from OX465296.1 coordinate 4,077,679, forward strand.
TGCCGACTATATAATATCCTACACCAGTCTGACTTAAAGCCAACTAATGTTTGGATCCGAAATTTGAATGGGTTAAAACGGACTTGTGTCAAATTTTTTTATAAAATCATAAAAGAAGAGAAAATCGAAAATAAAGCCCATATGGCCGATAGGTCTAAATATGGACCGATCCTATCTAGAATCAATAGGCTTTTTCCTTGGGACCATGTAAGTGAGCGAACCAAATTTCATTGAAATATTTTCGTATTTGCGACCTGCAGCGTGTAACCAAGCCAATTTTGGGGGGCCCTTATATGAGCACTAGGTCTAAACATGAACCGATTTCAACCAAAATCAATAGGCGTCGTCCTTGGGCCGACGTAAGTCGGTGTACCAAATTTCGTCAAAATATCTTAATATTTGCGACTTGTAGAGTGCGCACAAGTATGCATGGACAGACAGACGGACGGACATCGTTAAATCGAAATGAAAAAAATTCTGAGCCGATCGGTATACTATAAGGTGGGTCTAGGACCAATATTTGTTGGTGTTACAAACATCAGCACAAACTTATAACACCCTCTCCACGTAGTGGTGTAGGGTATAAAAACAAAAATTCCGAACATTATAACTGTTTTTCTTTTTGGTCTCTAAATTTTCGTTTCTCTTAATTAATCGAATTTGCACTGAAAAAAGTTTGACGGTTACTATATGACAGTTGTTTGTGTAGTAATTAGTAATTGTAGTTTTTAACTGTAATTACAGTTGTTTTTCTATGAAAAATACAATAACTATTATGACAGTTTTTAAAGAAAACAACTAATAAGAAGTTCGTAAAAGTTATTTAAACCAATTATTTTTACTATCATATCAAACAAATATCAAAGAAATTTTTTTACTGCAAATAGTTATTTTTGTTAACATAGTTATTTAATTTTTGATTTTTTTAAATTCTTTTTAAATTTGTAGTTGTTATTAAATTAACTGAAGAACCGTTTGGAATTTTCGTTTTAAATTTCAGGAATGTTGAAGTAACTACGTATTATTTTATAATCGAAAGTTAAAAAATTTATTTTTTTTTTATTAAAATATACTTTTTTGATGTAAAAAAAAACTGTTTAAAAAATAGTTGTTTTTACTCTTTTATCAGTTCTTCTATAATTTTTGTAGAAAAAATTTGTCAGTTAATTTTACGACATTGTTAGTTGTTTTAATACATTTGGCTAGTTATATTTTAACAGTTAAAAATAACAGCGTATTCAGTAATTTTAAATCTAAATACATTTGTCGCCTTTCTAGCTGCCTATAGCTTTGTTGTAATTGTTATTTTCAGCAGATTCTACCCACAAGTTTTTTTTAAGCGTAGTATAATTACTCAGTAATAATATATAAAAATTTTATTTTCTTTCTTCTTATGATGTGAAATATTTTTACTTTCAAAAAAGTATAATATACCTAGTTCCAGAAAATCACTAATTTCTTAAAAATTATCCACAAACTCATTCAATAAAATTATAAATTTTTCTATCTGTCTGCTTATTATTCTTAATATCTTTCCATTCAATTGAACCTCAAGGGATTTCTTTACACATCCTCCCAAAAAATTATCCATCACTACCTAGCAATTTTCCAATAAATTTTAACAATTTAAATGAAACACCTTTTTAACCTATTGAATGACCATGGAAAAATGCTCCCTCCTCTACTCTGCCAGCAGTTAATGTTTACCAAACAAACAATTCATCATAACAATTGGACAAATTTGTGAAATATTCTTTTTATTCCATTAAACTGAAAATAATATGACAGTCATGTTAAGCCGGGTCAGACTTACTTATAAATTGAAGGTACCCGCAGAAGATGTACGAAAATATAATATTGGGTAAATTAATCAAACCGTAGAGTTTTGTATTTACAGTATTGAGATGTGTAGGTAATATTTTTTTTTTTTATTTGTAACAATAAGAAAACATTTATAAACATTTAGTTGTTGTTATTTTTAAAGTACTGAATTGTTGTTATTTCTTTTTTCTGTGTTTTTTTTCAGAAGATGTTCAAGAAGAAAAGCTATTGTTAAATGGTATTTTTATTGTGCACATCCTTTTTTTTGCCAACAAAAGGACAAACAGATGCCTCCTGTTTCAGTAGCTAACGGTAAGAAAAATTACCTTTTTATTATTCTATGCAATTTTACAATTTCTTATTTTTTTAAAAGATTTTCTTTTCGGTATTGTTTGGTATTTTTTATAAATGTAATTTTTCTTTAATTTTTCGCTTAACAAATTTGTTTTTTTAACAATTGTATAACAGCAAAAATGTATTTGGGCATTGAAAATCGTTTTCCTTTTTTACTTACTACAAAATTTTTTATTTGTTCCTGCATCAAAGCAGTTTTCTTAAAAAAAAAATCTTTATCCTTTGGGTATTAAAAAATTGCATTCTTAGTTGTTAGTGGCTGGAGAAAGGACGAAGCAAGAGAAAAAAATGTAAACGAAATCCTGCTTTTGTAGTTTTGAAAAATAAACAAATTTATTTCAAGCTAATATAAAAAATATGCCAATAAACCAAATTGTATAAATGGTTACAAAGGGTTAAAAGGTAAAAACGTTTTAAGACAAATAAGCAAAAAAAAATAAAGGTACAAATAAGGGTTATCTTATCGTCTTTACTTTTTGCTAAATTAAATAATGAAAATATATTGAAAATAAAATTACTTAAAGTTAATATCTCAATTTTAGTTTAGTATTGATATTTGAGAGAGAAAAGAAATCTAAAAACGTTTTGGTTTTTGGTACAAAATTACAGATCGTGTAAATATCAAGAATTATTCCTTTCAAAATTTCGGCAAATTTAAAATTTCCAAAAAAAAAAAAAAAAAAACTGTTTGATCGTGACCTAAATCACTCATTTCAGAGTTTTATTATTTTGCAGTTTTTTTTTGAATTTTCTTTATTTGTCACTGCCTAGAAGTTACAAAATTTTCTAAATAAACCAGAGCTGTATTTAAACAAAATACGAGGGCAGTTCGATATGTTCTTAGCCTAACAATGAAAAACAAAAGCTAGATTTTTAAAATTATTTTTTTTAATACAATCTCCTGAAACTTCAATACACTTAGTCCAACGTTTTTCTAGCAATTCTAACCCTTGATTAAAATAATTTTCCTAAAGCTCCTCAAAATAATCGTTTACAGCTGCCATTGCATCTTCATTCGAGGTAAAACGTTTGCCAGCAAAGAATTTTTTTAGATTTGGGAACAGGTAGAAGTCAGAGGGAGCTAAAACAGAGAAATGAGAAATGCGTTTTTGGTCAACTGTTAACAAATACGGCACCCATCTTGCAGAAAGCTTTTTCATCTGTAATTCTTGATGCAAAATAAAATGTACTCGATCATTTGAGATGCCTATGGCATCAACTATTTCACGCACTTTCACTTGTCGATCGACTAATACCATATCATGGACTTTAGCTGTGATTTCTGGCGTTGTTGCAGTTTCTGGACGTCCACTTCGTGGTTCATCTTGAGTTTAAATTTAGTAACCCAATTTTTTTACTGTTACATATGAAGGAGCACTTTCACCTAACACATTTACCACTTCATTATGAATTTCTTGTCCCGATAAACCCTTCTTATGTAAATATTTAATCACACCACGAATTTCTAATTTTTCCATTATAAAAAAATCACTGAAGCGCCTTTTTTGAACACCTGTTACTATACGAATGAGTTGACAGATCAAAATGAAATTTTACCATTATACAAAGCTTTTTGCTGTTTATACCGCCATCTCTATGTCAGGCTAAGAACATTTCGTACTGGCCGCTTACAAAAATAAATCCTTAAGAAATATTGAACAGTTTTCGCGAAATTATGTTGCCAAAGTCAAAATTCTAGGATCCCACCTAGTTTATAGCTGTTGTGGCCGCTATTACAACCAAATCATTCAATTGAAAACAAATTCAGTTGGCAGCACGAATCTGTGCATTATTTTTTTTTTTTATAAATAACACTGACATACAATTTTATGTAAAACATTTTTCTCATACAAACTAAGTCCCTAAAATCTAGGTTTATGGGACATTTCAGCGCCAATTATGAATAAGTACGGAATTAACCCTTAAACACATTTTAGGTTTTGTCTTATTTTTGGCATTGAAGTTAAATTTTAAACTTTCATCTCTTCAGAGTCTTATAGTAGAATTTTATGACAAATATTTTTGTGGAACATTTTAACCCTCCAACTCTTTAAGTTACGGGTATTTTTTGGCCGCTTTTTATAAAGAGCCAAAAACGTCCCTTTAATTGAAGAGTTAGAGGGTTAAGATGTTCCACAGAAATGTTCCTGGTAGTGTTTTATATAAGTTCGCTGAACACATCCTATACCTAAAATTGAAAATTCACATGGTTTCCAATGCCGATTCACAATAAACATTTGCAAAAATGGGAAAACTTTAATCCCCGGCCAGACGTAAACTTTTAAAATGCCGACACACAAATATTTTATTTTGATCTGTTGTCAGAACCTTGTTATTTTGGAAAGTTTTGATTTTGTTGTATAGTGTAATGATAAAAATAAACCATTATGGTAATGCATTATTTTATGAGAAGCGAAACTCAGGAAATTCTTACGATTCATGTTAGTTAATCCAGCAAATATTCTGCTGACCGCTCAGAAGACTCGTAGAAGACTCGAAAATAAGATAAATTTCTGAGTGCTAAAGGGGGAAAGGGGACAGAGGATAGATGAAATATGCTGAAAAATTAAGGACTTCAACTATGGCAACACTATAATTGCGCGAGATATTAAATTTAGGAACAGTTGTTGGGCGCCATATTTATGATTGAGAATTGGCAAGCTAACTAAAGCTGTTTAGTTCATAGCCCTGTTATATTATTTTACTTGCGTGGGTTTAACTGCTATGGGAAACCAGAAAGAGGGCGATGCGTTATATATGTGGGACAGGAAACTTATACATATTGTTTTTAAAAATTGATACTGTCATCCCTGCGGCTGGAACTCGCAATCTTTTGTGTAACAGTCCACTGTATTAACCCCATATATTCCATTTCAGAGGTCTCAAAGTTTTTTTTTATTTATTTAGTCAATGACTATTAACTAGCTAGAGTATCGTTGGATAGAAAAATGCTAAGCTTAGATAATCAAAACTATTCGCTCACCAAAATAAGCACCACAACATTTCTCATATCAGTCTTATGTCGCAATAAGGCCAACGTTGTATTTTCTTAACTCCAATCTCATATGTGCTTTCATTAGATGACATAAAACTAATGTAATATTGCATGTTTATAGAACATTAAAATTTAAGAAATACTAATTGTTAAAACGGTTATGAGCTACTAAAGTACATAAACTAAACAAAAAAATTATGAACTAATAAGAGCGAACGGAAAATCGTATAGCAAAAAGTTACAAAGTTAAAGTGTTACAAATTTGCTGAAAAAGCAGAACATACACTGCTGAAAAATTATTATTGAAATACCAAAATATTTGTAATACTTACTTATATTTGTAATAGTGAAAGAGAAAAATTTATTAATGATGGTGTTCTAGAAGAGGAATCCACATAAAATCGTTCGTTTTCCTATAAAATTACATATTATTGTTGTTAAAAATCACATGATTTTTTTTGTGGATTTTTGGAACACCTCCGTAAATATATCAAAGATCGGTACAAAAAGTAATTAAATATGTAGTTAGATAGGTCTTTATAGCTCTTATAGCTGCCCACATTTTCGATAAAATCTCAAAATTGCTGAATTAAGATTGACAGAAACTTTTTTTTATTTAAACTTTCTCGAATTACATGAAATTTTGTTTTAACTTTTTAAAAGTGTAATATTATGATAGAGATAATGTTACAGATTAAGGTATGACTTTTAAAGTGAAGTAAATATTTTGGAAATATTTATTAGGAACAAAAAAAAAGTAACTAAAGAACAGACTACTACATATTTTAAAAACTTGGAAACAACACTTCCGGGTTACAATAAAAAAAAATTATATTAAACAAACCAATATTCTAAGTTACGATTTAAAAACATAAGACTCCCAAAAACCAACCTAGATTTAAGATTTGCAAAAAGCACGACTGTCATGCTTAAGAAGGCGCGTTGAAATATGCAAAAAATTATAAACACTCTAGGAAAATCTTAAAATCCTAAATAACAAAATGAAAAATAAAGTAACTGCCATAAATGCAAAATCATTAACATCACCTCAGTTACGGTTAGTTCTTTAACAGTTTAGGACGTTTTCTGTTGGCCTTTTTTTTTGTATTTGTGAATTTGTTCTGCTAGTTACCATACCAATACCGATGGATAGATGGATGGATGGATGAATGAATGGTTGGTTATGGTGCTTGTGATGGCTATAATGGGATGGAATGGTTTATGGCCAACCAATTGTTTTGGGTATTGATGATGATGATGTGAATGTTATGAATGTTTTCTGTTTCTGTTTAGACTTTTTTCTTATTTTCTAAGGCACCATCATATTGCTTTACGTGACCTTATTTTTCCCCTACACGTCTGGTTAAGAATTCAAATAACCAAAATAAAAAAGACTATCCAGACCTAAACAACTACTTATATTATTCTAAAGCAGGAGAAGGTGGCTAAAGGGAGTCTTAGCAGGAAGACCAAACACCACAGCAACAATATCCTCACAAAAAAAAAAAGAAAAAATTAAAAACCCACAAAATTCAAACATGAAAAATGGCAAAAAATCATTTTTAGGATCACGTTTTAAATGTTTCCAATGTTTAACGTGTTATGAAGACTACAATAACAACAAACAGCATTTACAATGATTTAAAACTGACACGATACTTCAAACGAACAACAACAACAACAACACCAACAACAACGGCAACAAAGGAAAGAAGTTGCCAACTTACACAAATAAAAAACTTAAATATCTTAAGAACATTTTAGAAAGCTTTTCATTCCTGACAAAAATAACAACCAAAACAACAACAACAACATCAGCCACATCAAACATCAGAGGAAAAGCCATCAAATTATTTTACTTTAAAACACGCCTTAGCCATTTATCGACAGCTGGTCCAAAAAATTTAAAATATATTACAGAACATATGTAACATAAAAACTTTACGCCTCTTCGGTTTAATAAAACTAGAAAATAATGATGGATAAAACGGTCAAATCAGACTGGTCTCTTATAAATATGTTGATGTGAATTTAACAAACCATAAAGGTGAGAACTATTGGAAAATAAATATATATATTCAAATTTATTTACATATAAAACATATTCAGTTAGTAATAAAATTTTAAATCAGGCATGCCGACTACATTATAACCTATAGTAGCATAAGATTTTTCCCATATTTCGAGAAGCTAATCAAATTCGGCAAAGCGATTAACAAAAAGTGGGTGTGAGTCAAATAAGCAAACAAAAATCAGCACAACTTCATTATGCCCTATACAAAAGAGCACCCATGAAGTATGTGGAATGGGCAAAAGTGTTATTTTCCAGTAGATTTGGCGTAAAAAATAATATCCCCGCAAAAATTGGTGCTCTCGTGTTAAAACAGGTCAGTCACCCGCGGCTTTTAGCCCTAAAAATGGACTAAAATTGGTTCACAGCTTCTTTGCGCTATAACTCTGAAAGTAAAGGTTTTACGGAAAAATGGTAAATAGGCATATCTACAGGCAATAATGTGACTAGCATTTCTCTCATACACACTTTTGATGTATCAATGACGTGTCATGGTGATTTAAGTGATTAAAGTCAAAATTTGTGTTTAACCACTTAAATCACTTTGACTTTCACCGCTTAAATTACAATGACGCGTCATTGATACATCATAAGTGTGTATAAGAAAAATGCTAGCCACATTATTGCCGGTAGATATGCCCATCTACCATTTTTCCGTAAAACCTTTACTTTAAGAGTTATAGCGCAAAGAAACTATGAACTAATTTTAGTCTATTTTTAGGGCTAAAAGCTGTGGGTGACTGGTCTTTAATAAGAGAGAATCAATTTTCACGGGTATATTATTTTTTAAGCCCAATCTATCGGACAGTGTGCGGGTAGGTGAAAAAAATTACACTTGCACATATGGGTCCTCTATTGGGCGCCAATTCTGAATAAGCGCGAAATTTACTCTTAAACACATTTTAAGTTTTGACTTATTTCTGACATCGAACCTAAATTTTAGACTTTCATGTCTTCAGATACTTATAGTAGAATTTCATGACAAATATTTTTGCTGAACATTTTAACCCTCTAACTCATCAACTTACGGGTCTTGGTCTCTTTTTCTGAAAAGGGGCCACAACGTCTCTTTAATTGAAGAGTTAGAGTGTCAAATTGTTCCACTAAAATATTTGTCATGAAATTCTGCTATAGGTCTCTAAAGACTTCAAAGTTGCAAATTTAAGTTCAATGCCAGAAATAAGTCGAAACTTCAAATGTGATTAAGGGTTAATTTCACACATATTCAGAATTGGCGCTCAAATGTCCCACAAACCTGGATTTTAGAAGGAAACCATGTGAATCTTCCATTTTAGGTATAGGATGTATTCAGCGAAATTGTCTAAAACATGGAACATGGAACATGTTAACCCTCTATCTCTTTAACTTACTGGCTTTTTTTTTGTCCCTTTTTAGAACGAGGCCAAAAAAGTCCCTTTAATTGAAGAGTTAGAGTGTTAGATAGTTTCACAAAAATGTACCTCGTATTGTTTTACATAAGTTTGCTGAACACATCCTATACCTCAAATGGATGATTCACATGGTTTCCTAGTGCACATATGTAACAATTCTATAAACTGAAAATCAGCATATTTTTCTATTTAAATAACTGATTTCTTTAGATTACATCTGATGTAAAATTTCGAGTGTAAAAAAGTTTTTTATTGGATTTTACTGTTTATTTAGAAAACCATCTAACATATATGACCTTCTCCGAGAAAAGGGACCTAGTGTGTCAAAAAACCTAGTGTGTCAAAAACTTGGGAAAATCGATAAAAATGAGAAAATATCGATTTTCCCAAGTTTTTGACACACTAGGTTTTTTGACACACTAGGTCCCTTTTCTCGGAGAAGGTCGCATATAGTGAATTTCTCACAAAAGAGGTGCCGATTTTTAGTTGATGTTGAAACTTATTTAAAAAGGATTGCCAGGTTGTGGACAAATCCAAAAAAATTTCTGTTAATATGAGAATCAAGTTTATAGATTTTTCAACAAAAAATGTGTAAATATACCATCATAACTTCAATTAAAACAGCATCATTTTCTGTTTGAATAACATATTTTTTTTACATAATATTTTGAGTGTAAAAAAAGTCTCATATTTGATTGACACTAATGATTTAGAATCCCATCAGTATTTAATTGAAAATCGCACAAAAGTAGTGCAGTTTTTTGTTGGTGTTGTGACTGACATATTTACAAAGGATTGGCAGTTTGTGGACTAATTCAAATTCTCTACTGTTAATAGGAAAATCGGTTTATGTATTTTTCAACAAAAAATGTGTAAATAAACCATCATAATTTCAATTAAAATTTGTTCAACTACACTTTGAAAATGTACCAAATCCGAAAGGAGCATAATTTTCTCTTTCAGTAACAGATATTTTTAATTTTTTTTTGACGTTTTTTTAATGCTGTTGTGACATATTTACAAAAGATTGCCTGCCTGGTTGTGCACTAATCCAAATACTGTGTTGTTAGTATAAGAATAAAGTAATCGTTTTATACATTTTTCAACAAAAAATGTGTAAATATACCATCATAAATTTTCAAACGATCGTTATAGTAAAAAATGCATTGCAAACAATAAACCCAACTTAAAATACTGTTTTCTTATAAGGTATTGAGTTAACTTAAAAAAATTCTATACAAACAAATAAAGAGTACTAAAATTAAACGAAAAATTTAATGTTAAAATATAAACAATAAAAAATAAACAAATTATATTATACAAACTAAAGCAAACACCAAACAGTACATAAACTCACAACAATACTACATGTTGGTTTGGGTTCCTTTTCATTCTTTCGTCTGAGACTATTAACTCGTTGTCGTATTATTATTATTATTTTAAAGCTTTTATAATAAAGTACCTCATAAGAAAACAAATTAACGACCATCATCGTACAAATAAAAGAAACACAAACTTTGGGGTAATTTATGCTGCCACAATCATTGCCAAGTATGGTTATTCAAATGCGAAGAACAACAACAGAACTTAACTATAAAAGTATGGAAGAGTGAACATTTACTAGCCATCGCTTTTGAAAACCTTTGACAGAAACCCCACTCCAAACTCCCTACAAATCCATAGTTCTATTTATATTTTTTGTAAATAGAAACACAAATAGGTCCCCTAATCTTAAATGCATAAACAATTTCTTTACAAATTTTCGTATGCAGTTGAACCTCGATTGGCGCCTTAAAGAGGCGGAAATGTTTTTTACGCCCACAAGTAATAAAAACTATTCTTAGCTGAAGGATATTTCCTTTCGAAAAGGATTATTTATTCGCGATAAATTTATCTTTATATAAAAAAAAAAAATTTTCACGTGAAATAAAAAAAAACTTCGCAAGATTTACGCTGTAGCAAAAAGGCAGCGGAAATCGGGGTTTGACTGTATAGAGAATACACTTGAATGTAAATGTTATTACATTGTCTACATTAAAAATCAGTTTTTTTAAATTGTTTATTCAAATAATATTACATTTTGTCCTATACATATTCATATAACTATATGAAATATATTGCAATTGAATCGACTGGCCAAAGCGATTAAATATATAAAAAATTGTAATCGTTATTAGGCGGTTGGCTTCGAATTTTAAGGTAAATGATGTGCCAAATTCATTTAAAATTTTTTTATATCAACCATATCGAGCCATGATCTCCAAAATATCTTAAGCGACATGATTTTCGATTTTGGTTTTTTGAAAAATCTATAGTTCTTGATCAATTAATCAATTTTGGCGCTCATGGCTCGATATCTTAACTCGAATTTAGGACAGTCTTAAAAAATATTCATTCTAATATAACTCCATTATTGCTTGTGACCAGAAGTATACGACCTCTCCAACAGCAATGCCATTTGTAGCCTGTCGCTCCAACTGTAGCTTAGCTAATATGTTGGTTTGAATAAGTATGATTGTAGTTCTACTTTTCATACATATGTACGTGCTGCATTTATTTAACAGGTCTTTAATAAAAAAGAAAACAACGAAAATAAAACCAAGTAAATTTTTACTGCTGGTACGAGTCTATCTTTAACATGATTGGATTTGTTTACACCACCGTCTGCTCTTGCAGTTGCTGTTGCTCCACTCATTTTTTGACACAATGAAGTGCAAGTAATAACAATAAAGTTTGTTGATTTAGTGGATCAGCTTGGTGGTAAGAAACTAATTTAACGAAATGTTGACAGTATAATAACAAATTTTGAACAAAACAAGCTTTTTTCGTTGAAAGTAATACAAACATACATTTACTCACGTACTTACGAGTTTAAATAAAATTAAATGTTTGAATTTGTTCGAAAAACGTTTAAACAATATTTAAGAAGTTTTTAGTATTTTGAGGGAGAATAACAAAATAAGTTCAAGGTTATAATTATATTTGTTTACAATTAATTTGTTTTTCGAGTAAATATAAGTAAAAATTTATGGTATTGTTTGTTAACTGCTTTTAAATGATCAAATTCCTGGCTTCTTTATGAACACCACTGCAGGTTACTTGAAGGTGGCCGTTGGCCCGGAATTGAGACATGAGCATTTTTTTCGAGCCGGATTTTAATAAGTAAATGGAGTTAAAAAAGTAAATATTGCTTTTCCAAGCGTTTTTTTTTTTTTTTTTTTTTTTTTTTTAAAGAGAAGCAACACTTTGGAAATTCTTCCTATTAATTAACTTGTTGTTTCCTTTGGAAAGGAATTGAGACATGAGCATTTTTTCGAGCCGGATTTTAATAAGTTAATCGAATTAAAAACGTAAATATTGCTTTTCCAAGCGTTTTTGCCCATTAATAATTTTTTTTTTTTTTTTTTTTTTTTTTTTAAGAGAAGCAACACTCATTAAATTCTTCCTATTAATTAACTTGTTGCTTCCTTTGGAAAGGGGATAGAGAAGAAGTGAAATGTGGTGAAAGATGAAGGTCTTCAAATATGGCAACACTGTAATTGCGCGAGATGTTGAATTTTAGAACAGTTGTTGCGCGCCATCTGATGGTGAGTTTGCGAACTTGATAGAAGCTTTTTAGTTCATAGCCCTGTTATATTATTTGACTTTAGTGGGGTTAAGTGCTATAGGAACACCGAAGGTGGATGCTGCGATATGTATGAGGAATAGAAAAAACTCATACATATACTATTTTTCATAAATTGATGTTGCCTTGGTTGGGGCTCGAACCCGCAACCTCACGTGTAACAGTCCAACGCGCTAACCATTACACCACAGCGCCCACAGACTCTTCCACACTTTAAGCCTATTACGAAGATGTAGCAGTAGAAGTATTCTGTTTATTAGTTTTTTCACTGAAGCATTTTAAAGCAGCAATGAAACTTACAGACCACCTCCCACATTCCAACCCTCGATACCCAACCGTCGCTGATGATTGCAGACTATAAAGATCCTGCCCATGTATAATCAAAAAATTTTTCGTAAAAATTGTTCGAATAATTTAAAATGTCTAAATTCCGAATAACGAATAATTCGAATAATATAATGGGATTAATTAAAATTGTTTTAAAATTACAAAATTGTTCAAAAAGTATATGTTTTTTATTATACGAATTATTCGTTATTCGAAATTTGGACATTTTAGATTTACTAAAAACCCCAAATCGAATTTCATTCTTTCCTAAGGAAATCATCACGACATTTTACAAATATTTATTAGGTTAAACCGAGAGGGTATAAGACTAGGAGATGCCATCGCTATCGTATCGCACATCGGAGAGAACATTATATCGTTCTCAGACAGTCAATCGAATAATGAGGAAAAATTGGAAGTAACTTGGCAGAAACTAAAAATTGTAATAAAAAATCTTAAAAATTCCCCTCATTGTAATAAAAATTTAAAAAAAATATTAGAAATAAGAATTAGAAAAAAATAAGAAAAATATGAAAATGTCAAAAATAAGCAAAAATTAATGTTAAAATTTTTATGTCAAAAATTTCATATATTTCATAAATTATGCACCGTTTTAATTTTTGATCTTATCAATATTTTTTTTATTTTTTAAGTAAATGAATGAATGAATTTTTTTTTTTTTTTTTTTTTTTTTTTTTTTTTTAGTTGGACTCTAGATCATAAATTAATATCACTTTCTGTTTTAAATTATTTTCAAATCAAAGAAAGATGATAAAATTTTTACAAGTAAATTTCAAAGAATAAAAATATATTTGAAAGAATTCGATAAGATCATCAATACAGAATACGTATTTTCTAGAGTCAAACTAAAAAAAAAAAGAACATTAATTTACTTAAAAATAAGAGATCAACTAAATATTCCCCCATTCATCTTTTTATTTTTTTGTCATAATTTAGAGACTTTTTCGCCGCTTTATTCACATTTTAATTTTTATTCAGCGAAAATTTCTTTAAAACTTTCATCGAAATCTCGAGATTTCAATATTCGCGACACTGAAAAAACAATAAAGAAAAGTTTATGCAATTCAATTTTGAATAAAGCACAACGAGTTAGCTGTTATTAATACATTCTCCAAAAGTTTAATATTTAAATATTAGCATTTCTTTATTATTTTTTCAGACTGGTGAATATTGAAATTTCGAGATTTCGAAGCAACTGTAAACGCAGTCTTTTTTCGACATAAAATTACTAAAAATAGCACAAAATTTTTATATTTGTTGACATAAAATCGTTGTCGGATTTTAAATATTTTATATCTCGAAATTGACTACAGTTCCTTTTAACATCATTTTTAGTTCTTACGATCGTTTGTCTTAAATTTTTGTTTAATCTGTTAATTTACATAAATGTTTTAGGGTTCTCCCAAGAGGTTTTAATTTTAAATCCAATTAAAATATCACATATTTATGTTATAAATCAATCTACTTGTCAGGTTGTATTGCTTTCAGGAAAACCCCCCTTTTTATTAACATTGACATTTGTTAATCATACAAAACACAATGCGATGCGATGGGATGCGATACTCTTACTTCAATTTAAGTGATCATTAACTGTCAAAGTTGTTTTATTTTCTTTTTTCTGGAGTATATTTTGATGTTATTTAGACAAAACAAAAAGTATATGTAGTAACAACAATTTAATTGCTTAACATTAAAATTTTGGAAGAAAAAAAAAATACACAAAAATAAGAAAACAATCAAACTAAGTATCAATTACGAAGAAAATAAACGTCAAGACACGTTTTATAAATTTGTGTCTTCTGTTCATATAAAATTACAAGTAGATAAGATGAAATACAAACAGAGTAGAGTAGAGCAGAGCAGGGCTCAATCAAATCATATGGATACTTGTTGTTGTTGTTGTTGTTGCTGTGTACTTTTATACACTCGTATATTTAAAGTCATAAAATGCATAAATTTTTATTTATACACAATTTAAAACTAATTTTAACAGGCACCAGTCAGCCAGCATCAACGACGGCAATAGCTACAGTATAATCAACAATAACAAAATACATGATGAATTCCTTTTTTTTTTTTGGCTTTAATTCCCATCATCAATTTAATAAAAAAAAAAGAAGGCGCAACATTCTTTACAAAAGCGCTAAAAAAATTTACGTTTTTATTGAGGTCTTGGTTTTTTTTTATTTTTGGTTTTTTGATTCGAATTCAAACATATCAAAAGAAATAAAATGCAATCATACTTTTTGTTGTTGAATTTGTAGCAACGAATATGAAGAAAAGTTGTATGAAAAAAAAAATCCTCAACAACAAAGCACTTGTTAAAGTCAGAACAAATGTCCATCATTCATAAAGCCGGGTAAATGTTCAAACACACGAGTATGTAGTGAATATAAAACAAACTCCTAAAACTCATATTATACACCGAGAAAAAAATCATAGTTAAAACAATAATTATATCCTATTTAAGTTAATATTTTAATTCTTACGAACATTTTTCAATTAAGTATGAAAAATAGAAGTTTTCTTACTTAAATTAATATTTACACATTATGGATTTTGATCGGCCCTATGCTCCTTGCAGGAATAAAAGGAGCGAATATATATATGGATTTTGATTTCCTATTCTAAAAATTATAAACAAAACAAAGTTTATTTGCTTTCAAAGTTGTTTCTATTTAATTTAATGTTGTTTCCCCTTTAACTTAACAAAATTTTTTCTATGTGTAGGCATACATAAGTTTATCACAAAAAGTATACATATAGATCTTTTTCTTCTTTTCAATTTTATTATTACTGTTGTTGTAATTTCTTTTGTATGTCAGTTTTCTGTCATTATTTTGATTGATTGAATGCATACCATCACTATAGCACCGGGCACCAACCACACTAAACTTTATCATACAGCAGCTCCATCTTCATCATCGTCAAAATATACAACAATATCACCAGTGATATCATTTACTCTCACCACTACCTAAGAAACATAGTTCTTAAGATCTTTTTGAATATTATTAGGGGTATGCACCAGGCATGTACAGTAGAGCGTACCACTTTACAGGCAAAAAAAAAAAAGTGCGCCGTACACCCTCCAATATGAAGTATTTTTGCAAGGAGGTTTCAAAAAAAATTTTTTATTTTTTTTTTGCCGAACGTAGGGGTCGCCATTTTACATTTTTCGTTATATCTTTGGCATTTACAGTCGGATCTTAAAGTATGATACATCGATGTTTTTCTCTCGAGGAGACCAGTGTTTTGCTCTAACGGCATTTTGAGCTCAAGTATCCCGTTCTAGTAGTTACCCACCATATCTCAGTTGCTACAACCCTAATGTACCACTCTAATGTCACAAAATTAAAGCTCGCAAAAAATCATTAAACTCTTGCTAAGGAAATTTTTCGATAAAGCCAGTAGAATTTTTTTTAGTTTTTTTGCTGCCGAACGTAGGGGTCGCCTTTTTAAATTTTTTTTCATTGGATTTTACCTTTATAGCAAAACACTGGTCTCCTCGAGGCAAAAAAATTTATATATCACACTTTAAAATCTAACTTTAAATGTCGAAGCGAAAAATTAAAAAAGGCGACCCCTACGTTCGGGAAAGTTCCTTTCAAAAATACTTCATATTGGCGGGTGTACGGCGAACTTTTTTTTACAGTACGCTCTAATGTACAGTTTATAATACTCAAAGGTTTCTCTTAAAAAAAAAAAGGATTCCTCGATATAAAATTTCCCCTGCAGAACATTTTTTTCAGAATTTTTCAGTTTTTACAGGAAAAAAGTTACAGTACACTCAAAAAATAATGTGGACTCTTAATCTGATTCCCAAAAGTCAAAATGGAAGGTTTCACTATCCCAGAAGCGGTTCTATAACCATTTCCAGAACCGGTTCTAAAGCAACCTATTCTAGTATTTAATAGAAACAGCTTTGAAATCACACTAAGTTTGTTTTCTTTTTAATTTAAATATGCGAAATTAAAATCTCAAATGTTGACAAATTAATTTGAGTACGTAAAAGTTTATTTTAACTAAAATCGTATTTAATTTAGTAGGATTCATACTTAATTTAATAAAAAATGCTATACTAATTCGCATATTACAATAATTATCGCTTTATGTATTTGTATCTTCATGCTGGAAAGTTGCAAAAAAATTATATTCTACTAGAAATTGAAATGAGATCAGTTTATTGTGTTTATAAAAAAAATACCAAAAAAAAACATAATTTTAATTAAAGGAATTAAATGAGCTAAAATCCCAAACGTATTTAACAAATTGTGAAAAATTATCCGTTGTTGGCATGTCCCTATCAGGATTTCATTCTTGCCTAAGGAAATCGTCAGGCGACGATGTTTTTAGTATTTCTGGAAATATTTGTTAAGTTAAATTACAAACTCAATGAGAATTTCTTGTTCTCGTCTAGGAGCGTTATTAAACATTTAAAATATCAAAGAAAAAACAACAAAATTTTTTTACCACACTTTGCTTTGTCATCTTCCGATACACTACTCTGTTGTTTTGACAGATCTAGCAATGTAGTGACATCCATTCATGTAACAATAATTTTAAGACACATCTACTGTATATGGGAGAAGAAAACTTCTAGAGATTGAGCAAAATAATACCCGAATAGCTCAAATTATTTGCAATAGAGCTATGGTGTAACAGCTGGCGCTATGGTATAATGGTTAGCGCGTTGATGTTGAGAGTTCGATCCCAAGTTACCGCAACATCAATTTGGAAAAATATTAGTATTATTTTTCTATCCCTCATACATATCGCAGCGTCCACCTTCGGTGTTCCCATAGCATTTAACCCCAGCGAAGTAAAATAATATAACAGGGCCATGAACTAAACAGTTTCAACAAAGTTCGCCAACTCACCAACTGTTTTCGTTTTAGCCTATCGTATCATAAGCTGTGAATCTCCTTAATAATTTTAAGGAACAATCAAGAGAGATCAAACATTTTTAAAAGATGTACATCAATATCAACAAGTTTTTAAATCTTTTTAACTTGTATTATTGTTCATATTGTCTTTGATGTCATTTTTTTTTCATTCAATTTTCGTATTTTTTTTTTGTTTGTCTAAAAACTCATAAAAATAAAGAGTGATCGTTTTTGATTTACAGCTTCATAAAAAAGTAGAGTTGAAATATTTTTTTTGTTTCTTTAACAGTTACTGCGAAGCGGGCTCTTCAAAACGTTTTAATTTTGATAGACTTTGATTTTTATTGTTTCAAAATAAAAACAAGGTTCTTATCTCAAAAACATTATAAAGTAGATTTCAAAAATTCTTTCTACATTAATTTAACTCATAACAATTTATTTTATAATAACCAAACCATGACTCATTGATTGTTACAAGAATTTATTGTTCAATTTTTTTTTTTATTATTTTCGAACAATTTTCTCATTAAATTTAATTAATTGTTAGTTTTTTTTACCATCTTATTTAACTCATTAACTTTGCATGTGTTGAATAAATAAAGTTCTTGTACAAGTGAAGGTCAAGTATTTTTTTGTTGTTATTTTATAGAGATTTCTTGGAATTCTCATAAAGTTCCTTATTGTTGTTTGTTGGGCTACTCTGCACGCATGCTCAATTGTTGTCTGACAATGGAATATTTCTTAACCAAAAGCACGTTTTAATTTTCAACTAAAAACCTAAATTATCACTTTAAGTGGCAACTGTAAAAATTATATGAATTTTACACTTCTTACGAGTACACACACCATCAACATGTATTATTTCTTACTTTTAGTTATTGAACAAGCGCAGATATTTCCGAGTTGTTCTTCTAACAACAAGCCTTGCAAATAATATCGTAAGTTTAAGCTGCACTGCTGTAGTTTGTTGGTGGTGTTGGTGGTGGTGGAAGTGGTATGTAATGCTGCTAACCAGTGTGATTTAATCAAAATTCCATAAAAACTAAAATTATTACAATAATAACAATAAATATGAAAACTGCACAAGAGATGAACACCACGATGCTGTTGCTGCTGCATTTGGTTAGTTGTTGCCGTCGTTATTTTTGTTGTTGCTGTTATTATAGCACGAAATGCTTCTGCACTTTTATATATATTTACTGCAGAAGTTAGGGAAGCATACCCTTTCATTTGTTATATCAAAAATGAAGTCTTGGAACTACGTTCGAAAGTTACTTAAAATGAATTTTTTATAAAAATTCTGAATACAATTAAAAATATCTCACAAGGAAGGTAGGTCCTCTCCAGTTTTAATGAAATTTGGATTTGTGATAGAGGAGAACAAACAATAAATAATAATCTCAGGTATTGTGGGTCATAGTTGTTTTTTTTTCAAGAAAAGCAACAATAAGGAAGTGTTTCCTATTAATTAACGTGTTGGTTTCTTTGGTAAGGAGTTAGGAAGTTTTCTAAGAATTAAAAAAAATAAATAAATTGAGTTTTCTATTACACCACTAAAAGTTCAGATTTTGAAATGCAAATTAAAATTCCTAAAATACAAATGGTTAATTCTGAAATAAATTTTGACA
This sequence comes from Leucophora obtusa, assembly GCA_949987735.1. Taxonomy (NCBI): domain Eukaryota; kingdom Metazoa; phylum Arthropoda; class Insecta; order Diptera; family Anthomyiidae; genus Leucophora; species Leucophora obtusa. The sequence goes on from OX465296.1 coordinate 4,096,798, forward strand.
GTTTTATAATTATAAAAAAATTAAATAAAAATGGAATATTTTTAAATGTATTTGGAAACTTGTGAAATTTATTTAAAAAATTTTAAAATACATTTACAAAATTTTAAAATACATTTTGAAAATTTTTAAATGCTACTAAAAAAATACAAAAAGTAGGTTTGAGGTTAAGAAGAATAATAAACCTTTTTCTCTACATTCATTTGCAAATCAGACTAGATATAGTTCCTGCCAGGCTTCATCAGTGATTTTCCATTAAATAGTATTAATGTTGATATTTTATTGTCAGATTGTCTTTAGGAATCGAACCTGTGCATATTCTTACATTACAAACTTAACTATACTGAGCCATCTAACCCAAGTAAGGTCTTGAATGTAGTGTAGCTAAGCTTTTAGACAATTTTAAATAATATTTGAACAATTTAGAGAAATTTTTTGGCAATTTTAAAAAATTTTAGGACAATTTTTAATAATCTAAAACAATTTCAGAATATTTTAAAGAAATTAAAAATTTTTTTTGGATAGTTTTGAAACATTTTTGGACAGTTTCGAAAAATTTTTACACACTTTTTAAATATATTTGGACAATTTTAAAATATTTTTGGACAATTTTAAAAGATTTTTGGATAATTTTACAACATTTTTGCACAATTTCGAAATATTTTTGGAAATTTCTGAACTGAAACAGGGTTTAAATTTTCTTTTTTACTTTATTAAATGTTCTTGAATATAACAAATTTTCATTTCATTTTTATTTATAAAAGTCTATGGATTACATATGATCCTTACAGACTATTCGCTTAATTATTATTATTTGTATTATTTGTATAATTTGAAATTAAAAACAGCATTTGAATATTTTCATTTTTTAGTTAGCTTACCTTCCCCTTATTTATCTTTTTACAAGCTGCAAATTCTTTTTCCCCAAAACACCGCCATAATTACAATGATCATAGCCAGCCTAGCAGTCAGCCACCGCAGTCCAGCCTCCACACTGTTATGCGTTTTATATGCTCCGTAACGAGGTCTATCACACAACTGATATCGCTTAAACTCACACCAACCACACAAAAGGATTTCGAAAATAAAATAAAACAACCCAGAACAACTTCTACAATTTTACTTACATTGATTGTTGAGTTCATTGCAGCCGCATTGTAAGGCCATAAATGTAAAGAAAGATTGGATTTTTATAACTTATCAACTGATTTTCACTGAATGTGTATGTGTTAGCTTGGCAATATCGTAACAATACTTGGCTTGATCTGAAATTAATAGTGTGTGGGTAGTTTGAAAATGTGACGAATTTTTACAACTTAAAAAAGAAAATCAAATAACAACTAATTTCGCTTTAAAACTTGCATAAAATAAATAGTAATATTTTAGCGGTTAGTTAATTTAAGAATTTTTTTTAAAATCAAAAACGTTAAACACCTTTTTTTTCTTTTGTATAAGATGATACTTTAGGAAGTACTTTTAGTTAAATATTTAACTTCTACAAAAACGCTTCAATAAAGTGTATTTATTTACTGGAAGGCAGAACTTACGCATCTTTAGTTAAATACTTATTTATGCATGTAGTACTCATCATATAAGTACATATGTACTCATCTATGAGTTTGTATCTGGATATGGAAATCTTTCTTATTTCTATCTTATTTACCTTTTGGTTTCCAACTCATATGATGACGGTCTGAGGTCGTTCACATTCTTTGGCTTTTTAAAGTGTTTAGTTGAAAAAAAAACAATCTTTAGTTTTATTTTCTATTAAAGCTCTATTTGATTTCATCTTCTCAGTCATTTCAAAATCATTGACATCCAGGTTTTTGTGGTTTCTATTGTTTGTGGTTTGAGTTAACAGTGGAGTATGAATAAAACGAAATCTAAGATAAAAAGAATGCGTTTGAAAAATTTTCGAAACTTTACCTCATTAAATAGATCATCAAAATACCTGTTATTTGATACTGAATTTGTATATATTTTCCTTAGAACCAACATGAAAAAATAAAACTAAAACATCGAAAAGTGCGAAAAATCCCCTAAATATGAGTGGGCAGCCTAAATTTACGTGTTTCTACTTCTACAATAAATTCAAGATTAATGAATTTCTGAAGAGATCTCCCTTGTTAGCCTCTTGAAGCCAATAGTACCCTTCAGGAAATTTATAAAAATTGCAACTGAACTGATTCCCTTATATGAAAGGTACCTATTACTTTTGCATATACTTGTCATTAAAGGGGAAATTAAAACCTTGTGACATTTTAACAAAACCATGACTTCAGTAATCTTTCCTAGATTAGTTCTGCGATACGTCACAAGAGTTTAATTTCTTTATAAAACTGAAAGTCTCCTCTCAGACGAGTATAAAGAAATAATTCTGCGGCAATTCCAATAAAAATCCCAAAGCGTACTTACACAATTTTTTGACATTATTGATAACTACATGATAATTCATTATATCCAGAGTTCACTGTATATATATTCACATATGATGTAGTACTTCAGGAGAAAAATGTTTAAGTACTTGGTGGTACTTGATAGATGGTTTCAGTGTTATTAAAATATGTGTGAGAATTATTTTAGTAAATATTTGCTTAGCACTTTTAAATACATAAAATTATTAAAATATTGTAGCTAAAAAGAAAGTTGGTTTATGCCATTTACAAAAGGTTTTGTTTTAATAGGAAATTCAGGCAAAAAATTATAATGGAAATTAATTTTTTGGGCTCAATAAAGCTCGTCTGTGTAAGAAGGCCGCTGGAGAAATTTTTTATTTCGCCTACATTACTTTTCCCTTAGCAGTAAAAACAACTTAATATTCGCTGCATTACCTACTTCTATACCATTCTGTTACCGATAGTTTTTAATGCTTCTGTCGATAACATAAATAAGAAATAACAAGGTTCTGACAACTGATTCTGGCAGAGGGGACCAACAAGAAATGTATGTGTATCGGCGTTTTTTGGAGGGTTAAAATTTCCGCCTTTTGCAAATGTATATTGTGAATCGGCTTAGGACACCATGTGAATCTTTCATTTTAGGTATAGGTTGTGTTCAGCAAACTTATGTAAAACTGTACGAGGAACATTTTTGTGGAAGATTTTAACCCTCTAACTTATCAATTAAAGGAACTTTTTTGGCACCTTTTTAAAAAGGGACAAAAAAGATGCGTAAGTTAAAGATTTAAAGGGTTACAATGTTCCGAAAAAATATTTGTCATGAAATTTTACTATAAGTCACTGAAGACATCAAAGCTGAAAATTTAACTTCAATGCCAGAAATAAGTCAAAACTTAAAATGTGTTTAAGGGTTAATTTCTTACTTATTCAGAATTGTCGTAAATTTCGTGCACTCTAGACCGTACCATCTTACAGGCAAAAAAAAGTGCGCGGTACACCTTCAACTATAAAGTATTTTTGCAAGGCAGTTCCAAAATTTTTTTTTTATTTTTTTTGCCGAGCGTAGGGGTCGCCTTTTTTAATTTTTCGTTATAGCTTTGGCATTTAAAGTGTGTTTTGCTTTAAAGGAAAAATCCAATCAACAAAAAAATTTAAAAAGGCGACCCCTATGTTTGGCAACAAAAAATAAAAAAGTTTCTGCTGGGTTTATCGAAAAACTTCCTTAGCAAAAGTTTAATGATTTTTTGTGAGCTTTAATTTTCTGACATTAGGGTTGCCCATTAGGGTGGTAGCAACTGAGATCTGGTGGGTAAATACTAGAACGGGATACTTGAGGTCAATTGTCCTTAGAGCAAAATATTGGTCCCCTTGAGAGATAAAAATCGATGTATCATACTTTAAGATCCCACTGTAAATGCCAAAGATATAACGATAAATGTAAAAAGGCGACCCCTACGTTCGGCAAAAAAAAAATTTTTTTTGTTTTTGAAACATCCTTAAATAATTTACATTGGAGGGTGTACGGCGAACTTTTTTTTTGAGGTACGGTCTGGTGCACTCGTTTAGCCTATCATAGTAAAATATGAAGAGCACGAGTGGCGGGTATGTTGTGACTTAAATTTTATATCCCAAATTATTATCAGAAACCCACTGAAATTACTTTATTCCCCAAATCACAGGGATTAACATTATAACTTTCAATTTTCATTTTTAAATGAAATGAAATTTTACTCTCTGTTTCTTTACACTTCTGGACCTGTTTATCAATGACCTAATTTTTGTTCGTATAAATTTCACTTGGATAACATTTTGTCATAAAAGCCTATATTTACAAAACAAAATAAACATCAAGTTATCAGCAGGAGACCTTGTTCGGCAGAAACACATATTTGAAAAACAAATTTTTTAATAAGTCTCTCAGCATTCGTCTAGCATTTAAAATAAAGGAAAACAAAAGACACCTGTTGAACACAATTCTGCATATTTCGTCGTTTTGGCAAAAACAGAGGCTATCAAAAGCCCACAGTGAACCAGCACTGTGTTTTGTATAAAACTTTAATGTTAACAAATGTTTAATCATATACAATTTAGCCGCTAAATGCACTTACCAATCTTCAAGTACTTTCTAACACCTTCATTAAAATAACAACAACAACAGCAGCAACATCAAGTTAATCCTAATTTCATTTCCAACAAAAAAATACCAAAATAGATTAAGTATGTTAAATAAGATTGCACTAAGATGAGAAAGGTAACTTAACTTTAGCATAGCTTCGATAGACATGGTAATTCTTAAGAAATTTAGAGTAAATTTTCGTTAGTTTAAACATGGGTTAATTGTATTTTAATGTATTTTCGGTTTCAAATTGTATGGTATGGTAACGTATTGGTATGGTATTTGTTGTTGTTTTTTTTTTCTTCATTTCACAACATCAAAGCTAATAAGTTACTTTCTAAAATTGAAAAAAATTTAAGTTTTTTGCTTCTTATTTGGTTTTTTTTATTGTATTTCTTACATTGTATCTTTAAAGAGTAGTGTTCGGAACACCATAGATGCAAAAGTTAGAAGAACAAAAACTTAAAACAATTTGAAACAATTGAAAGTCTTATGTGTTGTACTTCTAAAAACCCAAAGCTTCTTTAACAACATTCGATATCTTCAATACAAGTGAAAGTTATGTTTGTATGAAAGTAAACTATGCTTTTGTTTTATAATCGTATGTGTTTAAAAAAAGTTCACATACTTATGCTACATACACGGAGAAAAATTGTAACAAGATTTGGAAAATTTACAAAACAAAAAAAAACTTCGGGCTTGCCGACTTTATGTACCGTACACCACATTACGTTTTGTATCATGTTCCGGTAACCGGATCGAATTCCGGGAAGGAAGTTTTCAATTAACCGTGCAATAAATATAGTGAAATATATAATTAGGTGTAATAAAAATAGGGTCTCCCTGAAGTACGTTTGGTAGTAGCAAAAATCAGGTCAAAGTTATATCATTTACCCCAAAGTCTAGGGTATAATTCTATGAGAAAGCTTTTAAAAAGTTAAAATCCTAATTTCTGTGATACTAGAACGGTTCATGGTTCCAGGGAGAAATATTCTAGTTTCCGCATAGGTACATTACGTAAATATCGACTCATTAGTTTTCGAGAGGAATCCCTAAGCCTGCAACTCACAAAACCTGCAAACACCAGTATCCGCCTGACCCTAATTATGCAGCTGGCACCTGACACCAGTGTCCAGTAAAGTTGCTCGTTAAGGTTCTTCAATTCCTCTCGTCAAGGGAAAAGAGTCATCTCGATTGCTCGCTGAAAAAAGAAATAAAACCATTAGCATGGCATTGGCCAATAATCTGAACTTCTCACAAACACACCTCGTAGGTACTTCTTAGTAGTAATGGTTCCGGGCCGATGAAGTGTCGATGAGCCCCGCAATTGGTTAGACAGTTAGGCCTTTCCTCAAGGCCAGCGTTTCCTCGTGCTACTCAAGGCCAGGAATTTACCCTGGTATAAGCAAGTTGATTGAAAGTCTAGATAACATCTCATAAGCCATTAGAACTGATTCCCAAAAGTCAAAATTAAGGTTTTACCATCCCCGAATCAGTTTCCGAAGCGATTCTAAAGCAACCTGTTTTAGTTTGGAAGAAAAAAACAATCAATCTCCATATAAAAAGAACCGGTTGTAGAACATATATTATAACATATCCCAGCAAAAAAAATTGCAAGAAGTGCTTTACAAACTACTTATTTTAATGCTTCACAAGTACACTCAAATAAAAAAGTTTGTAAAAAAATTTGTAAACAGTTTCCAATCGCACTATACTATTTTTAAACTGATTATTAGTACAATTTTTATTTTTAGTAATCATTTTTGCTATTCTCTTATTATATATTACGGATTTTCTTACTAATTTTCGCTGCTGATTTCAGAAAAACATTTTACTAATTTTTCAAAACCGAGTGCTAAATTTAGCAGAAAAATATACTAATTTAAAAATATTTTTTTTTTTTGATTTTTTACAATTCTTGTTTAGTTTATATTTGTTACTATTGATATATTCTTAGTTAAGAAATAACACCCAGAAAATTTTATTGCATCTCCAATGCATAAAACGGCAATAACTGGAGAACCGTTTGCAATTTTGACTCCAAATTTCAAGTACAATGAAGTAATTATACGCTTGTTACAATCGAAAGAAAGAAAGTTTTTTTTTAGATTTTACAGTTTTTTTATTTTTTAGGACAATTTTTTGCTAATTTCAGCAGATTGATTTTAAATTACAGTTTACAGCAATTTACTGAAATTTAGTAGCTGCAACTAATTATTTATACTAATTTCATTGTACTAAAATTATGATATTTAGTAAGTTTTTTAACTGATTTTAGCAAATCGATTTTGAATTGCATTTTACATAAATTTTATTAAAATTTAGTAGCGGCTACTAATTTTATTGTACTACAGATCAGCAGACATGTGTTGCTAAAATTAGCAAAAAATACCGCTGGCCTCAAAACAGTTAAATTTCCCGTAATAACAGCAAAAGTTTCAGTAGCCATTACAGACTTTTTTGGTTGAGTGTATCCGTTAGTGTATTTTTACTGCTTTTTTAGAAGTTATTCTGAACAACTTCAAAAAATCACTTCTTTCATTGCTTCCCAAGTATCCGTTATTACATTTTTACAGCTTTTTTAGAATTACTTCTGAACAACTTCAAAAAATCACTTCTTTCATTGCTTCCCAAGTATCCGTTATTACATTTTTACAGCTTTTTTAGAATTACTTCTGAACCGCATCCAAAAAATCACTTAAGTATTGCTTCTAAAGAATGATTGCTCTAAAAGTGATCGTAAAAAGTGATTTTGGTATCATTTGGCATTTTCAAACAGAGGGTCCCGGTTTCGATTCCCGGCGGGACCAATATTTTTTAATATATATATATAAAAAAATGGGGAGAAATTGATTTTTATGTTCCTGTAAAAATAGTACTGAAACCAATACTGAATTGGAGTGCACCTTTTGCACTTGTTTAATAAGTACTATTGAAGAGAATAAGGAATAATATCTCGCATATTATGCCAGTCAACTTTCATATCAAAGAATAGCTCAGCGGTAGAGCACAGCGACTAGCAATTGCGAGGTCGCAAGTTCCATACCCGGTGGCGGCAATAAAACAACTTTTGTAAAATAAAAAAAAAATATAATTTTTTTTTTTGTGAAGAATTTTTTTTTAACTTTTAATTGGTGAAAAAGAGCTTCCTTTGCACTCGTTCAAAAAGTACTGAAAAAATGTTAAAGTCGGAGTACTTCTCTCCTATGACAACTCAATGTTAAAATCATTAGTGTTCATGTTAAAAAAGAAGTACATCTAGATCATCAATTGTAGTGCTTTTTCTACTGCTTCGGCATCTCTTTTTTCGCTGGGATGTTAATGCAGTTTAAGTTGTTCTGAACCCAGTCCTTTAGACTTTACCTTTTTACTTTTGTTATTTCATTTAAAATTTCGACTAATATTTTTTATAAGTGTATATGTGAGCTTGCTTACAAACATGTTGGCCCTCAATTGTAGACTGTAGCAGGCAGGCTGTTACTCAGGCAATTCTTGTTTAATAATAGAAAAAAATACTTCGAAATATTCAAAAGAAGCGCATGAGTGCACTTGTTCCAAATATTTGCCATAAATGCAGTTTGAGGAAGGAAGAAAACAAAAACAAAAAAAGCACCAAATATCTATTTACAAAACCAATTGTAATATTGCTTACCTTTGAATGTTAGTTTGAGCTTAACCAAAAAAGACTTTTCCCATGCTCTACGAATTAAAAGTAAACAATTGTTTGGCGAGTTGTAAAACTTTTACAAATATGTAGTTACTGCACTCTAAACTCACTCAAGTTGCTCGATTTATGGCATCGACAGCCAGCCTATTGGCTTGTTATGTGTGTTTGTATGTAGCAAAACATGCACACACTCCACCATAATTATCGAATATTTGTATATTTCTTCAATACATTCACTAAAGAATTGTGCATATGAACGAACCGAAGCCAAAATCGAAAAAAAGTTCATCAGCAATAGAAAAGTAATAGTATTACCATTATACTTGGCTTATTAAAAAAAAAAAAAACACAGTCATAGCCGAAATATAAAAGAAAGAAGAAAAAACAAACAGTAGCAAAAGTTGGTTAATGTGCCATTGAATAAGTGTTGTTGTTGGGATGTTTTTTGTTGTTGTTGTTAAGTTGGCTCGTTACTACCACTTACTACCACACTACAAGTTGTGGATGTGCATCATTTTACTGCCTGCTTGGTGGTGTTTGGTGTTGTTGTTGTTGTTGTCGTTGGTTGTTTCATTGCTGGTGCTTTGGGTTTATTGTAGTAGTCGTATTTTGATGGCGTCGACATTATGCTATTATTGTCTACCATTAGAAAACAATTAAGTTGGCTGCACTTTGCGCTTATTGTGATTGAAATTCATGATTGCTCGTTATTGTTGTTGCTATTTGGTTTGCTTTCATTGCAGCAGCAGCAGCAGCAATGGCAATATTTAAACAGTAGTATTATTCAGTTGTTGAAATTAAATGTTATTTTGAAGTGTATCTATTTTTATGAAGAGTTCGAGTTCGAGTTGTTGAGCCATAAATGAGCTTAAGTACATTTCAGCTTTCGAAGAAAAAAATAAATCTTGGGTTGATACACTTGAAGAAAAATAATTTTAAATAAATTTTGTGTCCGTGCCTTAAAAGTCGTGACAAAAAAGTTGGCACTTTTACTTATGGGCAATTTACATTTCCCAAGATATAATTTGGCTTTCTTTATAACTTTTCTATTATGCGTGATTTTTGTTTAAAATTCTGCCATCAGCAACATGTTCGTTTTTTATAATATAGAACCGGTTCTACTAGAACTTGTTTCGGAATTAGTTCCCTGTTAGTTATACCTTATATTTAAGTTCCGTGGAACTGGTTTTCGTTAGAGTTAAATGGCATCAGTTCTAAAATAGATGAGCTGGAAACCGTTTCTAAAAAAAGATCCGGAGGAGTTTTGCAGACGTATTTTTCTTTTGGCAAAAACGACTTTGACCAAAATGTTTTCCCAAAATCAAACACCTATTCTACCGAGTAAAATAATCTGTTCCAAAGGATCTGTTGTAGTACCTCTTTTCGTTCTATATAACACACTCTGCTTCCCGTTCTATCATCGATGATTTTTTTTGATTTTATCACAAAAGCAACTAATTCTGCGGAAGCCGGTCTCATAGAAATAAACCAGAAAAATAGCAGAAAAAGTGACTAAAAATTAGTTAAAAATTACCTTGCAGAAAAACTGTTAAAATTAGCAGATTTCTTTTACTAAGTACTAGTAAGATAACTACAACAAAAATAAAATTGTTATATTTAACAAAACTTTGGTTATACGATTATTTGATTTAATACAAAATGACAAATTGTACTGGAAAATCTGCAGAAAATTTCGCTAAAGCTTAGTAGACTAAAAAGTGCCAAAAACAAACTGTTATAATAACAAATTATACTGTAAAATTTGCAGAAAATTTTGCTAAATATTAGTAGACTTTAAAGTGGCAAAAACAAACTGTTATATCTACAAATTTTTGCTATTTTTAAGCTAAATTTAGTTCAATTCAAATAGCAGTTTATCTTGCTAAAATCAACAGAAATATTTGCTAAAAAATTAGCAAACTGCAGATTTCAGAAGACTAGATTTTTATTCGACGACGTTGTCGTTTCGTGATTTTTTTAGTTTACTAATTATTCAGCAAAATTTTTTTATGATTTTTTCTATTAACTAAAATTTAACTAAAATGTAACTAAAATTATCTCTATTTAACAGTTTTAATTTTGCTATTCCTATCTTACAAATATTTAACAAAAATGATCTGCCATGTCTTCTTAAAAGCTATAAAAATTGCTTTCTCAATCGGCCACGAACATGAGTTGGGGCGTATGATTTGTTATTGTCTGCTGGGGTTTTGATATACAAGTCTCTTACGAACAACCGGTTTTTATTATTTAATAACATTTCGGGCGCAGAATCTGCTTAGCATGGAAGTTTGTACGAAATGTTTCTAATTAGGCCTCCGGAAAGCATTAAGAAGAACTGGCAAAGCTAATATTCCTGTCTTTGATATTTGTTGAATGGGTTCACTTCTATAGGCACTTCAGTTTCCAGTTTTCAGGCGAGTTTACAAGGGCATATTGTGCCTTAGATGCAATCATATCATATTGTAATCATTAGGAACATAATATGATTATAATAACACAAGTCAATCATAACATGATATTCTTTTCTCTGAATGCGAGTGGTGTTTTACAAATTAAGTCCCTTAGGACTCTGCTTGATGCCCATTAAGCTGTGAGTTGTCTCATCATCCATCCTATCGCATATCGAGTGTAAAAGCTAGTCGAATCTCAAGTCCGTATTATAAATGGTTAAACAATTACAAATCATCTATTTCTCGTAGTATGTAAAGTTGTCTAAAAAATCAAATTATCTTAAAATGAATTTTCTTGCAAACTTCTCTTTTTTGTTTTCAGTTAAAAAAGTTCAATTAAATAAATTCTTATATATTTATTTGCTAAACTAAAACAATTCTTGTTTAATATTTTAAATTGTAAAGAAGAAGAAGGAGAAGAAGAAGAAGAAGAAAAAACAGAAATGAATGACAAAATCTCAATTAAAATTTACAACAAATAATAAAATTTTATATTTATTTTTAATTTAATTTTTATTTATTTTTGAAAATGTTGAAACGATAATGATATTTGTACAAATTCCTATTTTAAATGAAAATTTCAATGATATTGAAAATGTTGTACAGATGCTGCAGCAATTTCAACGACAATGTCAGCATCGTCGTCATCAGCATCAACATGGCCGTGGTCCTCATCATCATACTTTTCATTCAAATACACAAAAGTGTTGGTAAAATGTTTAGCTTTAAATTACAATTATTTAATGATGAGATCTGTAGCACCTCGTTGTTAATGGTTGCTGTTGTTATAGTTGTTGTTGTTGGAATTGGAATTGATGGTATTGTTGTTTAGTAGTGTACCAAGTATGTTCAATGTGCTTGTTTTTTCTGCTGTTAACGAAGAACGTGGCGCGTTGTTGTCTTTTTCTGTTTGTTGTTTATTTTTTAAGTTCCCCAATGTCAAAGAAACCGCTAAAAGCCGAAACATGTTCTGCGACGTTTGGAACAAGCAGTTTTCCAAAATGCATGTATTTTTTTTAGATGTTGTTCTTACAATTTTTGTATTTGTTGTTGTTGTAGATGTTGCTGTTGCAATTTTTTGCTGTTGTTGTTGTATATTGAATACGTGTAGTTTGTATATTGTATCCAATTTTGCCATAAATGTAATCCCACCAGCCATTTGTTGCATTAGGATAACAACATGCTACAACAACAGCAGCAACAACAAAAAAGTTGTGTTATGTTGTTGCTGTTGCTCTTGATCTTGGCCTGTTCAATGGACAAACGGTCAAAAGGAAGTTTTAAAAGTTCGTTTTTGAAAGCTTTACCTCTATATAATGTCAAATTTCATTATATGAATGTGTTTACAGTATGAAGTGAAATTATTAGAACTTTAATAAAAATAAACAAATTGAACTCTCTATTTTTTTAAAATTAGATTTTGTTCCATATTAGTTTTATTGCGCACATTATTTAAGAGGATAAAGTTTCATCATATTTTTTATATGGCCCTATGCTCCAACTTGGAACGACGGAAATAAATATAAATATATATTTTTTGTAACAGATTTATAATATATGGTGCATTAGCCCATAATGGACTAAGTAAATATTTTAGAGGCAGAAGTTGGCAATCCTCAATTGGGAGATTCCCAATCATGCGGGCTTAATAAGTGATCCGAGTAATGTTCCACTTAAACAAAATCCTTTACATTTCAGAAATCGAGTGAAGAATATCATTTCCAAATTGATCGATTGAAAGAAATAAAATCTAATGGTCGCTTGAATTCCCAAATTGTAAAGTGAACCAGAAATCGAATAAATTACTAAAAATTAGTTCAAAAGGGCCCTAAAAGAAAAAGTTAATTCCTTAGGGAATTAAAGGCAAAAGTTAATTCCTTCAGGGAATTAAACGAAAAAATTAATTCCTTAGGGAATTGAACAAAAAAGTTAATTCCTTAGGAAATTAAAAGAAAAAAATAATTCCTTAGGGAATTAAAAGAAAAAAATAGTTCCTTAGGGAATCAAATCCCTGGCTTTTCATTCCCTAGGAAATTAATTCCTTGGCTAAACGTTGAATTAACTAGAATTGAATGAATTCCTTGACTTAAAATTGAATTAACTCATGATAAGTGAATTCTTTAGTGAATGAAATTGAATTAACTAGAATTGAATGAATTCCTTGACTTAAAATTGAATTAACTCGTGATAAGTGAATTCTTTAGTGAATGAAATCTTTAATTTTAATGTTTAATGCTTTGGTCAGGGAATTCATTCTCTAAATTTGAATTCTTTGCATTCATTTACATGTCTTATTAATGAATTCATTCCTTGAATTAAATTTTTGACTAAACTCGCATTCAAATTGATTCGTTTTATCAATCATTACATAATTCATTATCACTTTAAATCAATGCTTTGATATTGAATAAAGTGAGGATATGACTTATCCAAATTTCAATTGATTAAATTTTTATTCGATTGAATTATTTGTTTTAAATGAAATTGATTCATTGAATAACAATCGAAATGAAATTGAACGGGCAACGGGTGATATCCACATGGCACGAGAATCGAGTGGAATTAGAATAATAAAATACTCAATTGGAATTGGAAAAACTGGAACGGAGCTGGCAACGCGTGGAATTGGTACACTAGAATTGGAAAATGTAGTGGAATGTCACCGGGAACGACTTGAAAGGCACGGAGAACAAATGGAATTAAAACACTAACAAAGCAAATGAATTAAAGCACTAACACAGGGGAGTGAACTTGGATTTTAGTGATATTGATCGATTTGAACGGATTTTTTTTATTTTAGCGGTTTTTCATTTTGAATTCACTGAAGAAAATTTCGAATAGCCAATTTGAACAGGGTAAAAACATCGAGGTAAAAATAGTTAGAAATTTAACACAGCATAAAACATATTCTAAAAAAAGATATAATAATTTATTAAAAGAGAAAAATTCTTAGAAAATAATGCAATTTTCTTATAAATATATTCCGGTATCTAAAACTAGTTGTAACGAATTATCGGGTCTTTTAAATAAAACGATATATGGAAAATAGGAAAGTAAGTGGTGTTGGATTTAATTAAAAAAAATATTTAGAGTTGATGACCAGTTGAAATAAAAAATTTTAAAGAATTCGATAAGGCCAGCAAGACAGAATACGTATTTTCGGCTTTCGCTACAAAGCCACCATCAGTTTCATTTGCCTTGATGGGTTAATCAATGATGATGATCTACTTATGCTAAAGTTGAAAACAAATATAATAATTCCTCTAGACTAACATCAACGAGATCTAACAATGCTATTTTCATCCTTTAGTTATTACTGTTTTTGCTTTGAACTTTAATTCTTAAAGTATCGCAGCTGGTTCTATTCAACTCTGTGTATGATAAACACAGATTTTTGAATTACAACGAACTGTTAAATTTAATTTAAAATATATGTTATTTAAATTATATTTCGCACCGTATCATGTGTTTTAAGATGAATGAGGGGTATGTATAGTTGATCTTTTATTTGGTAAATGAATGTTTTTTGGAAATTGTATCATCTTTCTTTAGTTTGAAAAATAATTTAAACAGAAAGTGATATTAATTTATGATCTAAAATCGAACTAAAAAAAACATTAATTTACCAAATAAAGGATCAACTATAACCTCTCATTCATCGAGATAAAAAAAAATTTTTGAATAAAAGAAAATTTTATAATTAAATTAAGTTTATGCAAACTAATGTGTTTCATAAGTATTTTAAAATATTTCTACTGACCTTATGCCTATACTGTATATATGTTATTGCTGAACATGTTCTTTGGTTTTTTGTGACATAAAATAAATTTCAACTTAAACAAATGTCCACTAACGAAAATTTCAATTTAATTAAATTTTATTTTTAAGTCATTTCATTTGTAAGTCCATCCGTCCGTCCGTCTGTCTTATTTTGCATATTCCAGCCAATAAAATGTTTAGCAAACGTCTTTGTTTTTTTTTTTGTTTTTGTTTTTGGGTTGTGTTTTATAGATTTTAATACCCCTTCTTGAACACACCTTTTTCCGTTTCACTACTTTTGGTATTTATGACCCATCAGGCTATAAACCAAACCAAACAGTTTAAAATCTTTAACCGAATCTGATTTTTTTTTATTAGCATTTAGGTCTGGTTTATACGAATAGTTTTCTAGAAAGTTTATATGTATTTTACAAAATTTGTCTGTGTATATTGTTTTACACAGTTTGGGTTGTTTAATTTATCAAATCTTAATCTATTCGCATAAATGCAGACATTTGAAGAAATAAAATGTTTTTTGTAGCTTTGAAAATATTACTGAGATTTGTAGCAAACAAAAAGCTTAAATATATTGTGTACAACAAAGTATTGAAACAAAAAAAAAATCAACTAAAAAAATTTGTTATTATAACAATGTAAAAAAAGACACATGTTGCACAGAGTTAGTTGAGCAGACATAGTGCAACAACATATTCTGCCGGCTTGGTGTGTCAGCACTTAAAACCACTCAACCAAATCCGTACTTTAAAATAACATTCAGACATTTAATACAAAAATAACAAACAAAAACACAAAAAAAAAACAAACTTTAAGTTAAACATCCACCTTAAGTAGTGGCAATTGTTAAAATAGTTATTGTTTTTCTATGTTAAGTGCTGCTGGTTAATGTTGCTGTTGCTGCAGCTATTGTTATTGTTGGTGGTATTGTCTAAACACTTAATCAACAACTTTAAATCCCAGTTTAACTAGATTCATCTGCATATTTATAGTTTAAACTCCCAGATCCTGTGTGTGTGAGAAAATTTGTGATTTTTTTTTTAGGTTTTACAAATCCCAGATTTTACACCTTGATAAAGACGACAATAAAAATGTCACATATGTATGTATATTTGCTGGCGACCATAAAAACATTTAAAGTTGTAATTAAGGAATAACTATGAAAAGAAAAAAAAAAAAACATTAAACAAAAGTTCAAATTAGTAACAAGGAAGTTTGCAATAAAGTTCTTGGTCTCTTGATTCCATCAGCTGTAAATTTCATGGTAATTAAGAACTGAAATTAGATACCTAAATTCTCATAATTTCTTTTGTTTTATTAAATAGTCATTAAAATTGGGGAAGAGGAAAAAAATTATGGAATTTACCTTAAGATTTTTTATATTCTTCTTTATACAGAAAAGTTGTTCTTTTTTACTCAACTCTGCTTATTGGTCCAAGCAACAATTGCCGTTTTATCTACTAAATTTAGTGTGTTTTTTATGTGCCCCATAAGTTGAAAACTGTAATCTTCAATTAAATTGTGTCATATATTGAGTAAATTTTAATCTAAGGGTTATCATTTTCATTTTTAAATATATCACTTCTATTTTAATTTATATTTCCTATTATTTTGTTTTAAGTAATTGTTAAAACTCCCTTAAGTTTACAAAAACAACAACAACAACAACAAAAAAATCAAAAAATAAACAAATTTTCTAATAAAAAATAAAAAAAAAGAACAAATGAACTTATCTGTCATCATAAAATATTGGGGAAAAGACACTTCCATAACTTCTCATGTTAATTGTATTCATAAAATCTTTATATTCCTTTACTCCCTACTTTATATTGAAACGTATGGTAAAATCATTTTAAATAATTTGGAAACAAAAATAGCTTAACATTACTAAATATTTATGATGGGATATATAAATTTTTAACCCCATACCATTGCACTTAACACATTACTTATAATAAAAATTATAAAAAAAGAATTCATATAACTTTAACAGAAAAATATACATATTTCTAAAAAAAAAAGACAAAAGACACATATATTTACACAGCAGCATCAGAAGTAGAAGGAGACTATTTTAGTTAGTCCAGAGATTTTTCCGGCTGTCTATAAATTTTACTACAATAACATGAAACAGTCATAGAAATTTCATTACATGCACCCACTTTTTTAAACAACAATAATAAAAAAAATAAAATTCCTTCTAAAAAATCAGTAAAAATACACCAACGGCTAGTATGAAAACAATAACCGCTTTTTTTAATCACTTGGATTTAATAAATCCAAAAATTAGTTCTCAAAGTGCTCTATAGATGGAGTTAGTTTCCACCTATTTTAACAGAATTTTTCTACCCGACCTTCTTTCACCCTAATTTTTAATAATAAATACAATGATGCAGTCTTTTATTGTAACTTGAAATTCTTTATTATATATTTTTTTTTTATTTTCAGAAAAAAAGAAAAGGAAATTCATTTACATTGGTGACCTTGCGAAGCCGCTATGGCTTGTCTGCCGGTGAAATTTTGATATAGAATTTATAATTTGTATTATAGAAATAATTTACAATTATATATAGCTTTCATTGCTGGCTTAAGAAAAGTTTTTTTTAATATTTTCTTTCTCTTGTTGTAGTTGGTTGTAATTTATGTGGCATTTTATTGAATTTTATATAAAATATCATGAAATAGACTTTCTGTTTAGTTTCATCACTTCAATTTATACTTCTACATAATTAAAACATTCCACTATAATGTTTAATATTCACCAATTGGATTTAATTAAATTACTTACCATAGCGTGAAAAATTGCCATTTCTATTTCAACTATTTCTCCATATCCTAGGTGGAAAATAAGTATTTGGCGAAATGTAGTTTTCTTTTCGAAACACATTTAACACAAAAAATTTAAAGAAAAATCTTTTTTTTTGCTAGTTTTTCAATTTTTTTGTTTCTCTTTTAACTTTTATTCGTATTTTTTTCTGACATTAAATAAACAGAATGTTTCATATATTTCTGTTTTTATTGTTATGTGTAAACCCAGAGCAATAAATCTAACTTTTTTTGTGATTAAAAAATGCGCTTAATAAAAGAAGTGGTTTATAAAGCATGAAATCCAATTTTTTTCGTGGTTGGAATATTATAAGGAAGTGCTGATATCAAAATAATGTGTAGTTAAAAAAAAATTTGAACAATTTTAAAAACTTTTAAAATATTTTGTACTTAAAAACAAAAAAACTTAAATTTCACTTGAAAACAGAACCTCTAAAGCCCAAATTACTTGAACATAAATGTAACGTGACGAATCAGCTGATTGAACCTGCTAAATGAGAAACCCATACATAGTGCAGAGTACTCGTCGCAAAGGAGTCGTAACGTGACGGACACACGTTTTCCCACTCACGCTGCAAAAACCATTCTCTTGGTATTTATATGTGCAGATTAGAAAAGTTCGGAATTGGAAATTTGTTTTGAAATAGGGGAAATTTTTAAATCAAAGAAATCCTCTCTCAGTTTGCAGACAAATTTGCTTTGAAATCAGGGAAATTTGCTCAAAAGAAGAGGGACATTTTCTCATTGGGGAGCCTGTTACCGAACCTTTGTAGTCTGTACAAATGTTTTTGGGGCCGTGAACGTATTTATTCTTCCTCTATGACGGGCAATTCTATTGAAAATATAATTTCTCTCCGGTTTTACGTGGGAGTGGAAAATTTCTTTAAAAAAGTAATATTATTAAAAAAATAGATTTGTTGATAAAAACAATTAATTTTTTTTTCTTCATTTTTATGGACAAAATATTTTTTTTATGAATTTTAGAAGAGTTACTGAAATTATTCTTCCGAAACCATTTCCAGGGATCCTATATGGAAGGTATGACTGCCGTGGAATCAGTTCTAGAACTAGTTCCGAAACTGATTCTAGGGTAAACGTTTCTACTTTGGAGCTATAGAAGTGGTTGCTTTTGGGACAACTTCAAACAAAAATAATCGGTGTTAGAATTGTCAGTGGAAGGGGTTGTAAAAGAAAAGTAGCTATTCTACAACCGTTTGTTTAGAACAGAAAATTTTCCTGGAGAAATATGATCCAATTCATACCATACTTTAGAGTTTCTCATGGTCGCACACAAAATAATATTACCTTAAAGCATCTAATTAAAGATTTGTTTAAAACAAAATTAGTTTTTAAACAAATATTAAAATTTTTGTCGTTTATTTAACCTTCTTTTTATATTTGTTAATTTCACAATTTTCTTGAGCGTAAGGTTTGTTTTTTATTATAAAAAAGTTTTTTATTTTCGATATTTCGCTACTCCATTGTGTAGCATCTTCAGGAAATAAGAAATTAATAAATTAACAAATTATGAACAATTTGAAAATTTGAAAAAGTTATTTCCTATATATTAAATTTATATTAATATTAACAATTTCGTAATTGAAACTCCTTTCTAGTTTTTTGTATGCAGGTTTGTCCGATCAAATTTTTTTTTTGTTAATTTTGATTCTGGTGAAAAACACGCCGATCTGAAGTAATAAATTTAAAACCAAACCCTAAAAAAATCTAATAAATTTCACTAAAACCCATATACTTTGCTTTTATTCGAATTACCCGGAGTGTTTTTAGTTGGAATATCCTAAAGGCGCTTATTTATTAGTGGAGCACAATATGTATGAGTACTTGTAATGATTTTGATGAGTATTTTTAATAGAACAAATATCTTTTTACAAATTTCCATAGATTTTGTATATGTAAAAGTACACTCAAAAAGTTTGTCGGCAGAATTTACTGAAAAAGACAGTTAAAACAAAGGTATATGATGTCAAAAAGATAATTGACTTTAAAATAACTAAAAATGTAGTTGTTTTTAAATGTTGAAAAATAACTAACGAACTGAATTAAAAATAACTAAAAATTTCGTAAAATTAAGTGACAAAAATTTACTACAAAATTTTTTAAACAACTTACAAAATAGGTAAAATCTGCCATTTTACAGTTAATTTTAATAAAAAAAGAAAAAAATTTTTTCTTTCAATTATAAAAAAAATACGTAATTAATTCATCGTACTTGAAATTTGAATTAAAAATTACAAGCCATTCTCCAGTTATTGCATTCTAATGCATTGGAGATTAATAAAATTTACTGATTTTCAATTGCCAACTAAGAATATATCAAAAATAACAAACATTAACTAAACAGTAATTTAAAAAGATCAGCGAAATTTTATATTTTTTAAATAACTAACAAAAATGAATGTTTACTGTAACAATACTGGTTTGGTAGTTGTTTAAAATTATATTAAAAACAACTGCTTTAAGCAACTGTAACGAAATTCCAGTACTTTTTGTTAGTTGTTGTCTTAAATAACTGTCATATTGTTCGTTTTGTACGTAAAAGTAATTATACATTTGAAAATAACATTTACTCTGAGACAATTAATTATAGAGATAGGAAATCAAAACTTACACTACTTACCGATAGAGGGCGCTGTAATTTAGTATTACCTGAGCAGCTATTTAGTATCAGCTTAGTATCAGTTGAGCCTATATTTAAAAACTGAAAAACTGCTGAAAACTGCTCAAAATAAAGAAAAAACAAGCCCGGAATATATTCAAATAATAAAATTAGAGATATGCGTTTGTTTTTTTTGCTTTATTGTTTGTTATTATTTAAATTTAAATAAAAAAGAAAATTGTCAATTTTTTGAACAAAGTGCCATCTAGTGATAACGATTTTTTTATAACTTATTTTTTTGGTGATGCCATACCCCTGCATTTACTAATTACTACACAAAAAACTGCCATGTAGTAATTGTCAGACTTTTTTTGAGTGTACATTCCACTCACTCTTTTAGTAATTTTTTTCATTAGTCTTTAGGTGGAATATAAATAAATATGAATATGGTTGTTGTTCGGTATTGATGGCTGTCATAAATCGCCGTGTGTTAACGCCTGATGTTGTTGATATATATATATTTTTTTCTCTCATAAAAATAGTTTTCTGTTCTTCTTCTTCTTCTTGCTTTCTAGGGATCTATATAAATGACATATTGAAGGGTTGCGATGGCATGTATGGGTTAAAATATGTTTTTGTTATACCATGGATGAAAAGACGATTGTTGTTTGTATTACTATAAAGTAAATGATTGTTTGTGCGTTCGTTCGTTGAGTCTGAAGTGATTGTTAAGTATTTGTTTATTTATTGAAGGCGTTGTGGTGAGATGTCTGACTATTCCAGTTAATAGTGACGACAATAATCACCCAACAATGTGCGTCTTCGATTTCATTGAGTGAAAGTTTAAGTGTTGACATAACATTGACAACTGCATACAATTTGAAAAACGAAACAACAACAACAACAACAAAACTAAAATGTATCAACCTTTTCAAATTGTCATTGATTAAGATTTATATGAATAATCAATAGAAATTCTAAAAGGATTTTAATTAATTTCCAAAAAAAAAAAACAAAAAGATTTTTTATAGATTTTGTATTCTAAATGTAGAGATTGAAAGAATTTTATATCTGAAAAAGTTTTTATTTGTAATACTTTCATAGAATGTTTTGATGTTAAAATGTTTTTCAAATTTAAAGATCTTTTTATCTTTTTAATAAGATAAGCAGATAAAAACTATTTTGGCGGCTTGTTTTGCTGTCAAAGCAGTAGTACTCGTTATTGTTCTAGGTTCCCATTTTTATATGTTTAACATTTGTACTCATGTTAAAATTTTAAGATTATCAAAGATTTTTTTAAAGAAAACAAGATGAAAATTCTTAAGAAGGTAACAAGTTTCATTAATTAAAATATTGTTATGGTGTAAAAAATAGGAAACTTAACTATTTAATTCCTTAAAGATACACTCGTAGAGAAAAATCTGTTAAAATGTCTGCTATTGGAACTAAAAATTAGTTAAAAAGGGCTTTACAGAAAAAACTGCTAAAATCAGCAGAATCTGTTTGATAAATATTAGTAAGATAAAACATATAAAAAAAAATTACAGTTGAACATGCCAACTATATGAAACCCTACACCGCTACGATTTCGGTTATATTCGGGAAAGCGAATCAAATTTTGGGAAGGGAATTTCAATCCTGCTAAAATCAGCAGAAATATTTGCTAAAAAAAATAGTAAACTGCTGATTTCAGAAGGCTCGATTTTTATTTGCAGTAAAAAACATCGAAAAAAAATCTTTGCAATTTTTTTTTTTTTTTTTTTTGTGATTTATTTAGCCTATTAATTATTTAGCACAATTTTTTGCTCATTTTAGCGGGATAAGTAAAGGGTTTTTCAACAGGGACGCTACAAAAGTAGAAAGACAGGGACAGAAAACGACGCCATATTTCTTGCCGCTCTTTTGACATTTCTCTTCAGTAAGGTTTGCCATTTCATGATGGAAAGATATACGAGCCAACAACGAGTCGAAATTATTAAAATTTACTACCGAAATTCGGAGTCAGTGGCCTCAACGTTAAGAGCGCTACGCCCAATTTATGGTCGTCATAATGAATGGCTTCGTCAATAAACAAAATATGCGTTATTGGTCAGACAGCAATCAACACGTACTCCATGAGTCATCATTGCATCCCGAAAAAATTACAGTTTGGTGCGGTTTATGGGCCGGCGGCGTCATTGGGCCGTACTTCTTCCGTGATGATCAAGACCGGCACGTTACTGTGAATGGGAATCGCTACCGTTCAATGACAACCGAATATTTTTGGCCCCAATTGGATGATATGGACTTGGAGGACATGTGGTTCCAACAGGACGGCGCCACAAGCCACACAGCGAATGTCACAATCAAGTTATTGCAAACCAAGTTTGGAGAACGTGTTATCTCACGAAATGGTCTAGTCGATTGGCCGCCTCGGTCGTGCGATTTAACGCCGTTGGACTATTTCCTGTCAAATCTATGATCTATGCCAACAAGCCAGGGACGATTGATGAACTTCGTACGAATATCGAACGTGAAATTGCAGCAGTATCGGCCGATTTATGCTTGAAAACTGTCGAAAATTGGATTCAGCGTCAGGACTTCTGCAAGCGTGCCCGTGGTGGCCATGCAAAAGAGATCGATTTCCATACATAATGGCATCGAACGTACTTTCACAGGAATAAAGAATTTCATTGATATCCAAAACCGTTTTTGTTTTATTTAAAAAAACTTTTGTAGCGCTGTTATTGAAAAACCCTTTAGTTATTTTCTATTAGGAAAAATTTAACTCAAATACAACTAAAATTCTGTATACTTAACAGTTCTTTTTTTTAATGTTCTTATCTTACTAATACATATATAGCAAAAACAATCTGCTAATTTCTGCAGTTTTTTCTGCAAGGCCATTTTGAACTAAGTTTTAGTAGTTTTAACTAAATTTTTTACAGACTTTTTTCTATTAGTGAAATTAAAAAGAAAATCATTATAATTTATATCAATTCAATGCCTATAAAATTGTCTATTAATTAGTCCACTCAATTAATTAGTATCATGTATGCTCATTAATTGTTGTGCTTTTTCTAGTTCTTTGACATCTCTTGTTTTTATTAGGTGATAAGCTTATTTTAAATGGGCTTCTAAAATCCCCACATTTTACTATCTAAAATTTTCCTTTCATTTTAATTTTTAATTTTAAAAAACTAATATCAAACAAATTTTTAAAATCTATTTAAAATTTATTGATTGCTATAAATATTCCTTTCAAATTGTTCATACTTATTTAACAGCTTATATGTATTTAACAATTTTTGAAAACATAATTTGATTGTTGTATTAAAAGAGTAAAAATAAATTTTCTCAGCATTTAACATTCATTACGATTTCACACCATTCAACAACAACCCAGCAAAATTTCCCAATACCTTTGTGGTAAAAACCCATTACTTAAACCCTTAAATAGGTGATTAGCTATTTATGTGGCTGGAAGTGGTGAAATAAGTACTTATTTAAAAGACGAATGTAAGTACTTAACTCCAGTGATACCCAGCAAAATATTGGTAATGACACCTCATTACTATCTGCATTACCAAAAATGATATATCATTACCTTTTGCATTATTTTATAATATAAAATAATGACTTCCTAATAACGGCCTATTGTATTCATTGTTTCTAAATATAAAATAATGACTTACTGGTAATAGTTTAAATAAGTACTTTTTACACAGCTAAATTTTATACATTTTTATTTATTATATGTAAATATGTTTAATGTTTAAATTTTTATGACGAGTCCTTAAATTACACACTAGAAAAAACTAAAATTTTTCTGAATTTATTTCCTTAAGCTAATAGTATTTGCTTAACTCCTTATTTTTAAGAATCAAGTAAGCAATCGGATAACCGCTTATAATTCAACTTTTTGTAAGCATGTGTGTAACCACTTATTATTCAAAATCTCATAACTACTTATTTCTCATTTTTTCGTAAGCGAGCGGGTAAGCGTGACTACTTATAAAAACGACCACGCCAAACAAAAATAATGAGTTTAGACGACAAAAAATAAGTTGTGCGGCGCTATGAATTTCTATTATATAACCACTTATTTGGTAATGAAAGATTTTGCTGGGTATGCCTGTATTTTACCACAATGATAATAGTAGGTTTTGCTGGGAAGTTCACATTCAAGTCAGCCAAGCATTCATATGGATTCAAATATGAAAATTTTCTTTTGAAAATTTTTATACAAATTAACATATGTGCAGCTTTTATAATGTTATTTTTTTTTTATTTTTTTTTTTGGAAGGCATTAATCTTGGTTCATTGTTGCTGATTGGTTTTCGACATCAGACTTATGTTTGGTGAATGCATGTTGGTTTGGAATCAACCTCACAATTCCTTAAAAAAGTTATAACTTAATTCTCTATTCATCTTATACATAAGCTTTAAATGGTAATAATGCCATGGAAAATTATTTATTGATTTATGTTTACACTTTTTTGTGTTGATTTTTTTTTTATATCTGTCTATCTGACTAGATGGTAGTATAAATGGTTGGCTTTAAGTTTAACAAAAAAACAAAAATAGGTTTTTAAGCGGTTTAGAGTAGAAATGAATTAAACAACAAACATTTTTTTTCATCATCTTTTCTTCTAAGAAATATTTAAATTTCAAACAATATTGTATACAAGATGTTACTTGTTGCCATACATACTCGTATATTCAAATATATCTCCAGGTATCTATGACTGTATTAGAGAGTGTCATTATTTATTATTTTTAAATTCTTTGTTATTTTGTAGATAGACTTACATATTCCTCCTCTACCTTTGAACATTAACAATTTGTGTATTTATTACTACTTTGATTTAACTAACGGTGTCTTGCGTTGTTTACATGTATGGGCCATTATGGCCTCCAGCATAGTTTCTTTTTTTTTAACACTAAACACCTTTGGTTTTTTTTCTTGGCCGATCTTCTTTGGCTTTGGCATACTATACATCTTCGATCTTCCATCAAAATGTTGTTTGTTTAAATGTAAAATAAATCACCAAATAACCATTTACTATTAATTAAAAATAAAAGAAACAAATTTTCAAATGCGATGTTCAGAAATACACTCACAAAATTTTTGTTTACCAGATGTATTTCTTTTTTTTTTTTTTTCTTTAACAGAAACACTAATGAATTTAACATTAAGTTGTCATATGAGAAGAGTATTCCCACTTCAGCATTTTTCAGTACTTTTTGAACTAGTGCAAAGGAAACTCTTTTTCATTATTTAAAAATTAAAAAAATATTTTTTTTTTATTATTTTAAGGTTGTATTTATTCTAGGGTGACCATTTTTTTCTGACTTCAAATCAGTACAAATTTTAAAAAAATATCATCCAAAAAAAAAATTATAATGCAGCTAACCTAATTTATTATATAATATATTTATTATTATTTATAAATTTCAATGATCTGTTACCATTCCTTTTCTATTTTATTTTTTTTTTTTTGTAACAGATTGATGAAATATAGCCATGGAGTCAATTATGACCCCAGGATAGTATGAACGTTAATTCTTCCTAATTTTTATTCAGACCAACGAATTTCTGTTGCCACGAGCAAATTGCATTGCCTAAACCTAAATTTAGCTGTCAGAACAAATCTTTTTTTTCTTTGCTAATTTCTGCATGATTTCTGAAATAGAAAAGCTTCACATTTTGGCTACGTTTTTCTACAAAACCACGTAACGTTTTTAAAAATGAAAATCTTAAGGTTTTGTGTACTTTTTTCTATTGAAAATTCCACATAATCGAAAATTTTTGCATGGAAATACCCACATATATTTCTTCAGATTTTAAAGATTTTTGTACGGTAAAATCTTCAGCTTTTGATGTCGTCTCCTACACTCAGAAAACAGAATCATTCTGACAACCGCTCTATAAAATATTTTTATCAGCCGGATAATTAAAATATTTTTATCAGAGTCCAATCCACTGATTTTCTATTATCGCAATGGAACTATTTGATAAATTCGGTTGTCACCACGAATCTTCTCTGTGTATTAAACTACATATTAGATTAAGAAATTTACATGTAGAAAAATCATTTTGAATGCTTTCTGGTAGAGAAAACCTCTCACATTCACAAAAACTTATCCTATAAAAAATATATATGTTGGCTTTTTTTTTTACTAAAAAATACATTTTATTAAATGCCAAAAATCAGTACAATCAGTACAAATTTTAAAAAAGTCAGTACAAATCAGTACACGACTTTTTCATCAGTACACGTGACCAAAAATCAGTACATGTACTGATCAAATCAGTACAAATGGTCACCCTAATTTATTCTACCTTTCAAATGTTGATAACACTGTGAGACAAATGGTAGGGGTCAGTGATCGGGAAGGGTTCAAACTACCGGGGAAAGTTATATCGGTAAAAAAAGAAGTTATACGTGTCCCGGCGTTTCGCTGGGTCACCCCTAGGAATCCAGATATATCGATTTGACCTTTGGTGGTCTTTTTTTTTGACATAACTCGAGAACCACTAGTCCGATTTTGCTCAAACAATTTTAAAAAAATTAAAAATTACAATTCCTTTAATCTGTTCATATAACGTTTTTCTATATACTCAACAGTTTTGCCGGTAAAAATAAATGTATGAAGAAAAAAATATTTTTTGCCTAAAATATAAAAAAAAAAGTAATAAACAAAAGGTTATTGATTTTTATGGTAGCGGTAACAAACATTTATTTTTACTGGCAAAACTGTTGAGTATATAGAAAAACGTTATATGAACAGATTAAAGGAATTGTAATTTTTAATTTTTTTAAAATTGTTTGAACAAAATCGGACTAGTGGTTCTCGAGTTATGTCAAAAAAAGATATGTCTCGATTCCCAGCGAAACGCCGGGACACGTATAACTTGTTTTTGACCGATATAACATTTCCCGTTGGTTTCATCCCATCCCGATTTTGACTGTCGCATAGTGTAATTCAATTAATTTTTTTAATTCTGAAATTTTCTCTTATTACCACTACTAGGTGTCGAACTTGCTACCTCAAGAATGCTGGTATAGCTCTCTACCGCTGAGCTATTCTTCGATATGAAAATTGACTGGCATAAAAACACCACTTTGGAATTGCGAAATGTTATGTCTTATTTTCTTCAATAAAAGTACTTATTAAACAAGTGCAAAAGATGCACTGATATTGAGTATTTTTTATAATAGTATTTTCACAGATGCATAAAAAGCCTTTTTTTTGTCATTATACCCTACACCACTAAGTGGACAGAATATAATAAGTTTGTGCTGATGTTTATAACACCAACAAATATTGTACCTAGACTAGATTTGTATGGACAAAAATTTTTTGATATTGTGCCATCGATTTTTCGATAGCTTTTGGCATGAGGAAAAAAAATTTCTAATTTTCTAATAAATGCTAGATTAGCGCCATCTTGCGGTGGCTTTTTGAAACAGCTAATGAAGTTGTAAACAATATGACATTACAACCTTGCCAGAAAGGTATTACTTATGAAAATCGGATAAAAAATGTGGCAACTAGAGATAAAAGTATATAAGTAAAATTAGTAAATGTCGGCCCAGGGACAAATGGGTCTATGTTTATACCTAGAGCCCAATTTGGCTTGTTTACACGCTGTAGGTCGCAAATACTCACATGGTGCCAAGAAAAAACCCTTTTAGTTCTAGATAGTATCGATCCATATTTGGACCTATCGCCCATAAGGGCTATATTTCCAATTTTCTCTTTTATTATTTTATAGACAATTTTGACACAAGACTCTTTTTGACTTTTTACTTGTTTTTATTTTAAATATTTTATGACATATTTTTAAAAATATTAATATTTATTTTTTTTTTAAATTAAAAAAAAAAAAAACAAAAAAGTTATTGGTCCCGCCAGGAAGGAAACCCACGTTTATCTGTTTGGAAATAAACTATCAAAATCACTTTTAGGACTACTTTTAGAGCAATAATGCTATAGAAACAAAACTTAAGTGACTTTTTAGATGTTTTTCAGAATTATTTCTGAAAAAGTTGTAAAACTATACTAAAGGATAGTGATTTCTTTTTCAGTTGTTCAGAACTACTTCTAAAAAAGCACTAAAAATACAGTTACGGAAACTTTTGAAGCAATGAAAGAAGTGAAGTAAAGCATTACTTTCAGTTTTTTTCCTGGGTAAGAAAAATTACTATTTACCGTAAAAATACTGTTTTGTTATTAGTTTTTTGTGATACTGAAAATAACTGTTTTAAGCAACTGCTACGAAATTACAGTAATTCTCGTAAGTTTTTTTTCTTAAATAACTGGCATAACAGTTGTTTTGTATTTTAACATAGAAAACCAACTGTAATTACAGTTAATAACAACAATTACTGATTACTTAACAAACAACTGTCATGCAGTAATTATCAAACTATTTTGAGTGCTCTATTTCCCACACTAATAGAAAGAAAGTCCGTTAAAAATTTAGTTAAAACTACTAAAAATTTGTTAAAAATTATGCTGCAGAAAAAAACTGCTAAATTAGCAGATTATTTTTGCTATTAATTAGTAATATAGGAACAGCAAAAATAAAACTGTTAAATATACAGAATTTTCGTTATATTTGAGCTAAATTTTTGTAAATGGAGAATAGCAAATTAACCTGCTAAAATCAGCAAAAAATTTTCATAAATAATTAGTAACCTAAAAAATCACCAACAAATTTAAAATTTTCGAAGTTTTTTTTAGATTTTTTTTAAATGCAAATAACAATTGAGCCTTTCAAAACAGCAGTTTACAATTTTTTAGCAAATATTTCTGCTGATTTTAGCAGAATAGACTGCTATTTGCATTCAACTTAATTTAGCTTATAAATAGTAATCTTTTTGTAGATTTAACAGTTTATTTTTGCTATTTTTAGTCTACAAATATTTAGTGAAATTTTCTGCAGATTTTACAGCACAATTTGCTATTTTCAAATAACTAAAATTTAGCCTAAATATACCTAAAATTCTGTAAATTTAACAGTTTTAATTTTGCTGTTCTCATTTTACTAGTATTTAGTAAAAAAATCTGCTAATTTTGGCTCTATTTTTTTTTTTTTTTTTTTTTTTTAAGAGAAGCAACACTCAGGAAATTCTTCCTATTAATTAACGTGTTGCTTCCTTTGGAAATAGGATAGAAAAGAAATGAAAGGTGGTTAAAGATGAAGGGATTCAAATATGGCCACATGTAATTGCGCGAGATGTTGAATTTTAGTTAGTTACAAATAACAATTTACCCTGCTGAAATCAGCAAAAACATTTGTTGAATACTAGTAGACTAAAACCGTCAGAAAAAAAATTTATATTTTCAAAATTTTCTATTGCTTAAAGCAAACAAAATATAACTAACAATTCCGTCGACACTTACATAGTTTTTCCTTGTGCAGTTTTCTAATAAGTTACCTTAAAAATCTTAGAAAGTCTTCCCCAAATTTTTAATTATTTTCGTTCAAATAAACTTTCGAGAATATGGGATATTTTTCTCAAAAGAACTTCTTAATTTTCTTCTGTCATATACTAAAAAAAAATCTTATTTTGAAACTAGTATTGACAGATAGGATCATCTTGGCAAAAGTTTGGTATAGCAATACCAATTCAATATTTCATTTATATATTTGACCCGCTCGGTTTGTCATCAGAGTATTTTAAAAATATGCCAGTAAAAATACAATTTTAAATCACTTAATTTTTTGTGAGTGTAAATTTGTGTATTTCGATTTTTTTCACAATTTGATTTCTAAGGTCCATATCATGTACTAATGAGTATTTGTTGTTTTTGGTTAAACAAAAAACCTAATATCAAAATATTCATGTTTGCGGTTGTGTTTTATTTTAATGTAATAATTAATCTTATAAATTTTTGGTCGTCTTCTCCTCTTCATGTCTTTGGACCAAAATAGCCATCCATCTCATTTTGAGAATGTTTTTGCTTTCGTTGGTCGGTGCAGTGGTTGTTGTTTAAGGCCCATTACCTTAGGCTTAATTTTCATATATTGTATCTCTTGTATGGTAAGGTGGTTTGTCGAGATTGATTCATCTTTCTCGGAAATATTGTCATTTATGTTAAAGTTTTTTTCTGTTTTTTTTTCTTTTTTATTGGAATAAAAGTGAGTTTTAAATTTCATCGCAACAAGTATTTTTTTTCTTCTTAGTTTTTATGTATATTTATGTGTTTTGTCCGCTTCGTAAAAAAATAAACATACCAAACTAAAACATCAAAGAGGCTGTCTTATTATTAATTGGAACATTAAAATGTAGATATAAATACGTTTTTTTGATTTTTTAGTTAAAATCCCACAACTAACAAGATTTATTTGATTTTAAAAGAGAAATTTTGAAATGATTATTTGTTTTACGATTGTTAAATGTATAATAAATAACGAAGGTGGTAGAAATAATTTAAATATTTTAACAATCAAAAATAGATCTATGAATTGATAATAAACAACAAATAACAATCCATCAAAATTTAATTAAGTTTTGTTTTAAATATCTATTAATATGCAGTATTTTGAAATGGATAGAAATTATTGTAAAGTTTACACAGAATTCTTTTTGTTTTTTTTTTTTATAAAAAGGGTCAACATTTTTAAATATTTAAAGTATTTGTATGTTTTAGGTTAAAATTAGCATAACTTTTCTTGGGAAAATTGTGACTTTTATTGTGACTGGAACATTTAGTTTCAGTTAATTAGACCCTATATCAATCACTCTGAGGAAAAGGGTGTATTTACAAGTCTTTAAGTGTTCTTTGAAGGCGGTAAGATTTG
This sequence comes from Leucophora obtusa, assembly GCA_949987735.1. Lineage (NCBI taxonomy): Eukaryota > Metazoa > Arthropoda > Insecta > Diptera > Anthomyiidae > Leucophora > Leucophora obtusa. The sequence goes on from OX465296.1 coordinate 4,127,445, forward strand.
TTGTACACTAGAGCGTACCACCTTACAGGCAAACAAAAAGAAGTGCGCCGTACACCCTCCAATATGAAGTAATTTTGCAAGGAGGTTTCAAAAAAATTTTTTTTTTATTTTTTTTTGCCGAACGTAGGGGTCGCCATTTTACATTTTTCGTTATATCTTTGGTATTTACAGTCGGATCTTAAAGTATGATACATCGATGTTTTTCTCTCGTTTTGCTCTAAGGACATTTTGACCTCAAGTATCCCGTTCTAGTAGTTACCCACCAGATCTCAGTTGCTACCACCCTAATGTACCACCCTAATGTCAGAAAATTAAAGATTGCAAAAAATCATTAAACTTTTGCTAAGGAAGTTTTTCGCTAAACCCAGTAGAAATTTTTTTTATATATTGGTTGCCGAACGTAGGGGTCGCCTTTTTAAATTTTTTTAAATTGGATTTTTACTATATATCCAAACACTGGTATCCTCGAGGCAAAAAAATCGATATATCACACCTTAAAATCCGATTTTAAATGCCAAAGCTATAACAAAAAATTAAAAAAGGCGACCCCTACGGTCGGCAAAAAATTTTTTTTTTTTTTTTTGAAATCGCCTTCCAAAAATACATCATATTAGAGGGTGTACGGCGAACTTTTTTTTGAGGTACGGTCTATTGTACACACTTTAAATTGCAATTGCATATAATTTATCCTGTCTTAATAATCTTATTATTTCGAAAGTCCAATTTGGCTCTGTATTCGTTGATTCAGATTATTGAGAGCTTACTGTATAATTGTTTAGATAATATAATGAACAGCAGCCATTGAAGCAGCAATAATTATTATACGCTTTATCGGTTATATTTTCTATAAGAGATCATATATTTTTAAAAGTGATATTTATTCAAAAAATAATATTCCCATCATCATCATTATTACTATCATCATCGTTATTACTATCATCATCATCACACTACTGAGGACGATGATCTGTTTTAAAGATTACAATAACTTAAGGGCTGGCTGGTTGGTATTGCTTCATTTGACTTGTGGTGTTTAGGGTGTCGTCGTTGGTGGAGACATTTAGTTACTTCATACAGCAAATCATGAATGAAAAAACAAAAAAACAGATTGGTTGGTGCACTACATTTAATCGTAAATTTTACTCCACATCCAATTGTAATTGTAATGCGTAAAGTAGTCTGGTGATTCTCAATTTTTATTTTATTTTTTGTTTTGTAATATATGAATCTTTATTTATTTGTTATACATTTTTTTTAGCCATAAACCATGATACTTTAAGGTTTTTAAACACAACACAGCTGTGTTTTTTGTAAAACTAGCGAAATCTTTCAAATGTATGATGGTTTGTAAACATTTAAGAATAACAAAATTCCTCCATAGGGATTAAAGAGATTTTATTTTCAAAAAGAAAAACACACCAGATCCAATGAAGTGTATGAACAAGAAAATGCTGAGGACTAAGAATAAGACCGATGATGCTTAAGGGCCTAGTATAAAGTTGTCAGTTAAGTTTATGATATTTTTCCGTCAAGATTAAATGCTAATGAGCTACAAAGAACTACTATCACTGCTAACCTTCTCTAGTGTAAAGTTTATGTAATTCTAGTCTTTAAAGATTTAAGTTTTATTATAACAAATAAGATCTTATCAATGTAAAATAAAGCACGTTCTTATTTTTTATATTAACTTTATATAATAAAGGGATTCACAATTGTTTTTACAATTTATAATCTTTGTATATTTGTTAGTGTTTATTAATTCCAAAAAAATTGTACTTATAATTCACCCAAAAATTTCATCACTAAAATCCATTTATTTGTGGCTTGTGAAGTGAAACATTGCCATACGTTAGAGATTTTTTCCTACAAATTTATGCTTTATTCATGTTTAACAAATAATTTTGACAATATTTTTTATTGCTGCACATTCATCTTTTCATACCCACATATTTCATATATAATATTCACACAAACGATTTCTTCGTACAATTTTGATAATATTCTACTTTCAATAGTTTTGCTGGGGAGTTTCCCCCTACGATACATACAGACAGAAATATTTTAAAAATGCATGTTCTCACTTTTTTGTTGAATATATTTTTTGTAGCGTAAAATTTTTTTTGGGAAAACAACGAACCTACATTTGTAATGTAATTCATTCCTGAAGTGTGTGCTATTTGTTTTTTGAGGTTATTATCATAGTATACTATAGTAGCCCCACTCAATAAAAAATTGAGAGCTTGTCCCTATCTCATGTAGTTGTAGTGGTATTAAGAACCATATGTACAAGTAAAATTACAAACACTACTTCATTTTTTCAAATGACAGAAATAGAGTAAAGCTACTATATTATACTATGGTTATTATAAGAAGCATTAAACAAATGTGACCAACTGTTGTGCAAATTTACTGGAAGTCTTTAGGTGGCTCTAGTCTAGGAGGCAAGGAATTTTTCTTCACATGTGAAAAAATATATTATCATCGTGGCGGAACTGTTGCGCTGCATGAAAATTGATCAATTTTATTAGATTTTTCATAACTGAATGTTAAACACATCATCTGTTTTGTTGCTTTACTACTAAAGGAACTTTGGTTAAAGTAGCAACATATTTATATTCCAAAATAGAGCTTTTTTTAAGTGCATTTGGAATTTTCTCAAATACATTTGGAAAATTTTGAAATACAGAGTTAAAATTTTTAAATACAAATGAATAATTTTGAAATACATTTGGGCAATTTTAAAATACAAATGGAAATTTCTTAAATACAAATAAAATATATTTGTAATATTTTAAAATATACTTGTATAATTTTGAAATACATTTTGAAAGTTTTAAAATACATTTTGGACAATTTTGAAATGAAATTGGACAAATATCGAAGTTTTTTAGACAATTTTAAACAATATTAAGACAATTTTGTATGATTTTTGGACAATTTTAAAAATTTTTTGAACAATTTTGAATGATTTTTGGACAATTTTAAAACATTTTTGGAAAAATTTAAAACATTTTTGGATAATTTCGAAACATTTTAGACAATTTGACACCTTTTTGGAAAATTTTAAAACATTTTTGGACAATTTTAAAACATTTTTGGATAATTTTAAAACATTTTTAGACAATTTTGAAATATATTTCGAATTTTCTGAATTTATTTCTCATCCCGTTATTAACTAGGGATTTTACGTAAATAAAAAAAACTAAAATCTACATTAATAGATGTTGTTGGATATTTTCAAAAAATTTAAATTTATTTAAATGTTAAATTTCGCTACAAAATGGTGTGATTTAACTCCATAATGGTGAAATTTTTCATAGAGCTTGTAAATCGTCTTTTAAAATGAATAAAACTCTGTATTGCTACCATTTTTGTTTAAAAAATATGTTTAATACAGAACTCGCAAATTCGATTATCAGAAAATTCTGGTAAAATTTCTAAAATTCTAGATTGAAAGAAGTTTAAATGTTTCGATGAGAAAATGCCTCATAATCGGAGAAATAAAAAGTACCAGAAAATTGCACAAAAATGGAAAACAACTTAAATAATTGATGGCGCCCAATAATTTAGCTTTTTTTTTAACAAAATGAAGTAACAACCAGAAATGGAATAACCCCCTAAAAAAAGGCAATAATGTTCAAACTGTTTTAATTTTATTTAATTGGAGATTTTTTCATAATGAAATAATCTCAATATTTAAAGATTAAGTAAACCCTCAAAAATTAAATAACCGTTAAAAATGTTTACGTCATTTCTTGGATGTTATTTAATTTTCCCCTTTGGGGGTTATTTCGTGGGGTTATACGTAGCGCTGACAAATATGTACATCTGCGATGATATTTTTAAAATAAATTTTCCAAATTTTTAAAAAATGACTTAAAAGACAACTAAAATTAAGGTGGCACGCGAGAAATTTTTACAAAAAAAATTTCTCTGTTTTTGGCACGCAGCGAAAAAAGTCTTGCCACCCCTGACCTAGAGAGAATCCCATAAAGACAATCTGATGATAGTGCTTGGTAGTACTTGAAAATGCATTAATTGTCAACCACTGGTTCTAGGAAGGTTTTTTTCATAAGGTTTTTCTCTATTTGTTGAGTGTATAAAATTTTGAAAAAACAAATATTTTGATAACCATATTGTAGTGACATTGTAATGTCCTCCTAATCACATTTCTGGATTGGGAAAATTGCCCGAAATTTTTCGGCCATAATCCAAATAATATCTGACCAGATCTGGGCATAAAAATCACCTAATTTTCCATATGACTTGAATATGTACATATCTGGCACTACATATGATCAGATATGGCCACACACTGTATCACATATGCCATATTAAAAGTCGATTATTGATTTCATTTAATGATCCAAGATTGAAACATCGAAGATTTAGGATGTTGCCTTTAATCTTTTGTAGTTCAAGTTATAAAAATAAGTGTATGACAAAAGCATGAAGCCAATGGTTTAACCTACGCTGGGCGCCATTATTAATGACAAATATCGTTAGTCTAATTGGAATCAATATAAGATTATAACAACTGTAAAAACTATAACACCTTTAAATTATTGTTTTGGATACTGCTGGTTGTTTTAACAAAACGCAATATTAATAAATGCCGTCCAATGGGAAGACTTAAAGCCTCAACAGTGCCGATTCAAAAATGAAAATGAGTATTGAGCTATCCCTTGTCTGAGTGAATTAATTATTAATATAAAAGCTTGAAAAGTTGGTTACATTATTCCCAAAATATTGCGTTTTTTTTTGTTTGTTTGTTTATTGTCAATACAAACACAGTGTTGTATTGTGTGCTCTGAACAACCTCTGTATGCTGCTTATTTGTTTGGTTGCGTTTTATTATATAATTCCACTTTTTTATTTTTTATTATTATTATTTCTTTTATTTGTGGGTCGCCCACCCAATAAAAAATATATATTTTCATACCCAATTTTAGTTTTAGTATGCTTGTCGGCACAGTTGTTACAATAAATCAAAAATACTCATCGGAAATATTATTTGTGTATTTCACATACAACATTCAGCATACATGCAGACAACAACATTCTTTTAACATTTTATTACAATATTTTCAATACGTTAGTGTTTCAATTTCTTTTTTATATTTGGTTGAAGTTTTTATTTATATTTTTTTCTTTTTCGTAAACTTTAAAACATTTTTCAAATTTCATATTTAATTTTTTATGACTTTACGATGATCCCTGGGTGGGTGTTTTCTTTTTAGTGGCGCCTTTGACTTTTATAATTTTTTACCATATTTTACTTTATAGTTTTGGTTTAATACAATAAAAAAAAAAGAATTTTAAGGAAAAAACCAAAACATTATTTATGCATTACGCGTTATACGATGCATATTATCTAAATAGAGGGCCACATTAAAGTCTTAAGTATACAATGGAGCTATCTTTGGGAAAAATTAGTGTTTGTATATGAATATTAATTTAAAAGCAACATTATAATTGCTTTATTATGAAAAAAGAAGGTGGTCTTTTTATTGCTGTTAAGAAGAAGTTTATATGACTTAAATAGTGACTTTATGGAGGTTATAAATGTCAACAATAAATTGCAAGGTTTTTTCGTAACAGTTTGGAAGAAATGTAGTTTTAATGGGAATTTTATGTAATAGATTTCTAGGAATATTGCTAAGAGCTAAAAATTAAAAATTTTAAATAAAATGCATAAAATTTTTAGTTAATTGAAATTAAAATGAATTTATTTTTCTTAAGAGAGTTTTAGGTTGGGCGCCATTGCTAGCCCATATATTTGCTAAAGCTTGTATGACTCTTTGCTTTTTATTGAATTGATACTGCCAGCATTTTAAATCAAATTAGAGCATTGCCTTACGGAGATTCGTTTGAAAGATATTCATAAACTATATATAGTTGAACTCATCACCCACATTATTTTCCCATAAGAAAATAATTTATTAATACAAACTAAAAATAGTGCTATATGAGTTAAAGGCTTTGGCAAGTTAGCGCAATTATCAAAATTATGTTAAATTTATCGGTTTCTTATCTAAAGTTAAAGTAATAAGTCCCAGGTTGTGCGTCATCTTCCAAAAGGTTTTACGGAATCTTTATCCAAACTGTAGTCAAAGTTTGCCAGAAATATGTTCATATTCCTTCTCTAATTTTAATTTACTACCGATCTTTTAAAACAGATTTAGTTGAGTATCCTTTATTAGAATTTCACCGTTTATTACTATCTACTTAATTAATAATCACATGGCTTTTATCATCATAAAGATCTGCAAATAATGGCAATATATATTTTTTTTTTTTGGAACATTATACTACAGTAGTCATAAAATCATATAATTCATGTTCTATAATTCCTGGTTTAATTTCGTGTTCTTTTTCCTACTCAAAGCATACAATTATTACTAACAATTTATTAACAAATACTTGGTTGGTTCCCTACCAAAACAAAAAAAGCAAAGGAAAGGAAACCATCGGCATCTAGTCAAAAGCCAAAGAAGCGAATATTTGTTTGTAATAGGGTGCCCAGAAAATAATAAAATTTCGTTTTTTAGGTCTTAGCCCTTCAATACATTACTTCTATCGAAACAAAGTTTTTGACGTGCCGTTGTTTTTTTTGCAAAAGTCATTCATAAGTTTTAAAGTTTCTAAATCTCTAATTATGTTATTGATGTTAAAAAAGAAGACTTTATGAAAAGAACTTAATTGAAAAATGCATATCGCCCAGTGTCTTTGAATTTATATAATATTTTGTACACCATGTAGGTACTCTATGGAGTGATTACAATACTTTCGCTTTATATTCCGAGAAAAACTCGTAAACATAGTCGCTTGTTCTATTTCGGGAGTTTTCGGATTTTCCCAATATCAAATACGATTATACTGAAATGACACCATAGAGCAGGGGTGGCAAGACTTTTTTCCCTGCGTGCCAGAAACGGACAAATTTTTTTTGTAAAAATTTCTCGCGTGCCACCTTAATTGTAGTTGTTTTTTATATGTCCTTTTTAAAAATTTTTAAAATCTAGAAAATTTCTCTTAAAAATATGTACAAATTTATCAGCGCTACCCCCATGAAATAACCATCCAAGAAATGACGTAAAAATGTTTGACGGTTATTTAATTTTTGGGGGTTTATTTAATCTTTAAATAGAAAAATCCCCAATGAAATAAAATTTAAACAGTTTGAACATTATTGCCTTTTAATTTTTTTGAGGGTTATTCCATTTTTGGTGGTTATTTCATATTGTTAAAAAAAAGTTAAATTATTGGGCGCCATTACTTATTTCTTTGATTTTGTTAAACTAAATCGCGTGGTTTTTATCATTATAATAATGAATAAAAAGCGAATATTATGGATTTGAACAGAGAAATTTCTATTTCAGATGATCAAACTCCGATTTCAAATTCCAACAAAGGGGGTTATTTTATTATGAAACTTATTTTCAACCTTTATTTAATTGAGGGTTATTCGTAACACCTATTTTCTCTTTAAAAAAAACTTAATTTTTTAGATCCAATTTTATTACAAGTTCTTTTTAATTTTTGTGCAATTTTCTGGTACTTTTTACTTCTCCGATTATGAGGCATTTTCTCATCGAAACATTTAAACTTCTTTCAATCTATAATTTTACAAATATTCCCAGAATTTTCTGATAATCGAATTTGCGAGTTCTGTATTAACCATATTTCTTTAAACATCAAATGGTGGCAATACTGAGTGTTATTCATTTTAAAAGACTATTTACAAGCTCTATGAAAAATTTCACCATTATGGAGTTAAATCACACATTTTTGTAAAGAAATTTAACATTTAACTGAATTTTTTGTCTTCTAATAGTTAAAATTTTTTGAAAATATTCAACAAAACGTCGCGTGCCACCTAAAATCCAGTAGTGGCACGCCAGCCCTGCCATAGAGCAAAAGTGTGCAAAATATTATTAACATTTATAGACATTTGGTGAGATGCTCGGCGATATCTTCTGTAATGAACAGTGTTGCCAACTCTTGAAGGCAGGAAAGCACCGTGAGCATTGTGAAAACGGGTAAAAAGGGTAAAGATTTACCAAAAATGGGGTAAAAAAGCACGATAATAATTTTTTGAAAAATTTAAGTCAAGATTTTAAAAACACATTTTACCTTTGTAAAATCGTGTAAAAGATGTTCAAAAAATAACCAAAAAAGGGGTAAAAAAGCACCAAACTAATATTTCAAAATGTTGTAGTTTAAATATAACGAAGTTGCTATTTAAAATTGTACTACAAACATTGTGAAAAAATGTATTTGTTGTTTATTTCGTATTATTTTTTCAACTTTGACAGAAAATTCAAGAAAACTTGAAAAAAAGAGAACAAATACCAAAAATATAAACTGTACAAAAAGCACTAAAAGCACTGCCAGAAATCTGGAAAATCACTGTAAATACCCGCTTTTTATAAATGGGTATTTGTAAAAAATCACCGGGTACGGGAAGGAAAAAAGCACCAAACAATACCCGAAAAGCACTGAAATGGCAACACTGGTAATGAGCGATATATATTTTTAAATATAACTGTTTTCTATAAACATTTAGAACATATTAGGCAATTTAAAAAAATAAAAGAAAAATTAAAAATGAATCTTGTAAAAACGCACGAGCTCTAAACCTGTTTTAAAATTCCCTGAAAATTCACAAACTAAAAGTAACCTAATTCGGAGATACGCTTTAAATATTTCAAAACATATTTTTTTTTTCTGGGCACCCTAGCGTTTATTTTCGTTAGTACCGCTCATATTATTGAAAATTAAAAGATGAAATGAAAAAGTGGAAAAAGAAAAAAATGTCTGGATAACCAACAACAAATCAACAGAGTGTAGTCGACTCGTTTCAATTGCTGTTTAATGCTGCTGCTGTTGCCTCCTTCGTTGTGTGCGACTGTTAAAATGCGCCAAACAATTTATAATCAACACGAAATAAAATGAACGCTCAATGCATTGCGAGAAAAGTGCAAATTCATGTTCGTTGACAATTTCACATAATTTGCATGCAATTTTATATAAAATATAAAAAATAAAAAATAAAAAACAGCATAAACAGAAAGCAAGACTTGTAGCTAAAAAAAAGGACTGCAAAACAGATGACATAGTCAGCCGTCGTCATCATCGTTATTACTGCTGTCTTTTGCCTTAGGAATGAGGATAATGGGGATGCTGGATTTACTTGGTTGATTCGTTTTTAGTGGATGATGACGCTATACAGCTGTGAAGTCAAATATATTAAAATTTGATTGTTTTTTATGTTTTTTATAAGCGTAAATTTTGAAAAACATGCAATTTTTGCCAAAATGTAATATTGTATGCTGTTTTTTGTTATTGTTTTTTATTGAAAAACTATGTTGTTTGTCAAAAAATTTAAAAGGCATCTTAAGTGAGATGAATGAATGGTTTTGTATTGGAAAACAAGTACCATAATTTTAAGCGCAAATAAAATGTGGCATATTAAATTGAATAAATTATTACTATTTCGTTTCAATAACGACCATAATCAAATCAATAACAAGTTAAAGGATTTGTCAAAGTTATGGGAATTAATGATATTTTGTGGAATACACTCACAAAAATTGTTTTTAATTTTCAGCTTAAAATAAATTCCGGGAATGGCAGGCAATAGCGCTGAGATAACTGAAATACCCTTAATCTTAAAATACCGTTACCGAAACAACCGAAATGTCGTTATCATTAGAATACCATTTCCGAAATAACGAAAATACCGTTGACCCTAAAATACCGTTACCGAAATAAATAAAATACCGTTACCCTTAAAATACCATTACCGAAATATGCTAAACTAGCATTACCCTTACCGATAACCCCATCGTTTCCATTAAAATCTATGCTTTCACTTCTTATGTCTATAAATTTCGAGTAAAATTTTTTCATGACAAAAACAGAATATGATGCTTAACATATCTTTGGAAGTTATTAATATAACTTGCTTTCTCTCTCTGTTAAATGACTTTACAATTCTGTTTTATTATCTATTAGTTTTTAATCAGCTTGCTATAAAATCTAAAAAAAAATCCATCTTCTATTTAACATCGCTATTGTTTACATTAAAATTACTCATCTATTCAGTTATAAATTGAGTATATTACAAACTAATCCGAAGAAATATTTAACAAAAAAAACATAATAGCTACAAGACAAGTGTTAACAAAATTTTGACATTGTTTAATGTTGTTTTTTTTAGTTTTTCTATAAAAGTTGTAACATAATACTCTGCCGACCACAACAAGACTCCAAACAAACAATCAAGTGCTTTTTTGTTAAGGCCTGTTGTATTCATCTTTTAATTTAAATTCAAATATATTTTGGAAATGAAACTTTTATGAGTTTAATTAGTGAAATTTAAAACCAAATAAATAAGTTTGATTTAAAACATTACTCATACACAAAAAAGCTTTTTAGAAGCCTATTTTGAAACAAAAATTTCAAAAATGGAGAAGTAACAACCAACCATTAATGATTAATAACTTAATATTGTTGTAAAATGAATAATAGAAAACATTTTCATTTTTTATGAGTTGTAATAAAAAAAAAAAAAAATTTAAATCTAACAAAAATTTACATTTTCAAGCCTTTGTTTTTATGAGAAGGTGTTTTTTTTTTCTCTCATCTCAATACGCATCATAAAAAGGGCTAATTTGGTCGATTGTGTTGACATAGTGTGAAAAATTGTATGCTTTTGTGAAGGCTAATGGAAATTTTGTTGTTGCAATATTTAAGAAAAAAATAAAATATAAATATATAAAAATCTTCATGGAGTAGTGATTCACATATATTCGGAATGACTAGGGTTTTTTTATATTATGAAAATTTTTAATGTGTGTTTTAAAAAATTTGTAATTTTTGGCCTATTTTTTTAAACCAATAGTAAAACAAATTTAAAGTGTTCCATCAAGTTTTAAATTCATCTAATGACTCTTTCTTAATTGATACTGAGAGCGTATGAGTAATATTAATCACCTATAGACAAATATCAATCATACGTTACTAAGGCCCCATTAATTAATGTCTAGTTAAAATTTAGCCGACAGTTCAATTCAAATTTTATATGAAAAACAACAACAAATGTGTCAGTTAAAGTTGCAGTTAGTAGCTAACTGAACATTCAGTAATCGTGCCTAAGCTTTATATTTTATCATTTAAATAAATCTCCAAGCTAAAGTTTTTACCGAAGACCATTTACAGAGAAAGAAGATACAATTTTTATCGGAAAATTTAACGGCCGCAATTTCGTCTTTTTCCAAAGACTCGTCAGTGTTTAAGTTTATGCGATAATTGATCAAAGTGTTTTTAATTGGTATATAGTCTCTATAAGAGAAACTTTTTGTGTATGTCATGACTGGAAATCGAACCGCCAATTTAATAAAAGAAATAGTTTCTCTTAATCAGCCATTTTTAAAAGCCTTAAATTTTAAGTTGAAAAATAAGGTGAACCCTAATGTCAAGTCTATGATACTCTACACCAGTCTATTTCAAAGTCAACTAATGTTTGAATACGAAATTTTAATGGGTTTCAAATGGACTTGTGTCGAAATTTTTATATAAATTTTTAAACAAAATTAGTAGAATCCCACCGAATATTCGTTTTTTGTCAAAAAATGTCAGTCGGCAACCATTCGGTATTCGGCAAAATTTTTAATCAATAATTACCGAAACCGAAACGTTTAATAGCTTTTGTCAATGGTCCCATACGAGTCGGTGCACCAAATCTCATTGAAATATTTACTACCTAGAGTGTGCGAACAAGTCAATATTTTGAAGACCTTTTCACGGAAACTAGCTCCAAACATGTACGATTCTCAACAAAATGAATAGGTTTTTTCCTTTGGGTCGATATGTAAATCAGTGTTGCAAATTTCATTAAAGTATCTCTACATTTCCGATCTGTTCTGCGCGATCAAACACAAGGCCAATATCTGGAAGACCTTTATACGGGCACTAGGTCTAAATATGAACCTATTTTAACCAAAATTAACAAACAGGCTTCGTCCTTGGTTGGTGTGCCTAATTTCAATAAGCATATTTTTTACTTTTTTCCAGTAAACATACTACACAAAATACTGACTTTCTGTTAAAGTTAAAATATTCAGTCAAAATTTTCTGTTAAAAACACTGTACAACAATTTTGAACTTTTTCTAAATTACGGGTTTCTGGCAATGGATTATGGTAGAGGTGATCAAAAAAAGATATACGTATGTCGGCGTTTTGAAAGATGACATCAGAATTTTATTTAAGGGGGGTTAAAGTTTGTCCCCTTTTTCAAATGTTTATTGTGTATCGGCACATGAAACCATGTGAATCTTCTATTTTAGGTATAGGATGTGTTTAGCGAACTTATGTAAAACACTACGAGGAACATTTTTGTGGAACATTTTAACCCTCTAACGCTTCAATTAAAAGGACTTTTATGGCCCCTTTTTAAAAAGGGACAAAAAAGACCCGTAAGTTGCAGAGTTAGAGGGTTAAAATGTTCCACAAAAATGTTCCCGTTAGTGTTTTACATAAGTTCACTGAACACATCCTATACCTAAAATGGAAGCTTGATATGGTTTACCCCCAAAATCCAGATTTGTTGGTCATTTGAGCGCCAATTCTGAATGAGTATGAAATTAACCCTTAAACATATTTTAAGTTTTGACTTATTTTGGCATTGAAGTTAAATTTTCAACTTTGATGTCTTCAGAGACTTATAGTAGAATTTCATGACAAATATTTTTGTGAAACATTTTAACCCTCTAACTCTTCAAATTACGGGGCTTTTTTTGTTCCTTTCTAAAAAGTGGTCAAAAAAGTCCGTTTAATTGAAGAGTAAGAGGGTTAATAAGTTCCGCAAAAATATTTGTCATGAAGTTCTGCTATAAGTCTCTAAAGACATCAAAGTGGAAAATTTAACGTCAATGCCACAAATAAGACAAAACTTAAAATGTGTTTAAGGGTTAATCTCGTACTTATTCAGAATTGGCGCTCAAATGTGCAACAAACCTGGATTTTAGGGGGAAACCATTTTACGTAGAGGCTGTGTTCAGCGAACTTATGTAAAATACTACGATGAAAATTTTTGTGGAACATTTTAACCCTATAACTCTTCAACGTACGGATATTTATTCTCATAAGATTCAAATTCTTAAAATGGAAAAAATCATATAAATTATAAATTAATTTATTTGAAAAAAAGTTGTTGGTTTCTTGAATTGATTTTACACCCCAAAAATTGTTTGATTTCTGCTGACTTTTCACACCCTACACCGCTTAATGGTACAGGGTATATTAAGTTTGTGCTGATGTTTATAACTACCAAAAATAATAGGCGTAGACCTAACTTATAGTATACTGATTGACTCAGAATCACTTGCAGAATCGATTTGGCTTAGTCCATTCATTAATCTTTCCATATAAAATGAACGAACTTTTCAATCAAACTGCAGGTCACAATTCTGAAGATAATTGAAGGAAACTTGGTACTTAAGTTTGTAGTGTCACATGGATGAATCCTGTTGAAATCGGTGAATCTTTTGACGTTTTGACGTAGTAGCCATTGAATACACACAGGAACATTCATCAAAAAATTTTGTAAACACGAATTGCACGATGTCAACACGCACACACAGACACAAACACAAAAAAATTGTCATTTTTTCACGAATGTTTCCTCGTGTATTCTCCGCTTTTGAGCTTAAATTTATTGAACTTAAATGGTGTTGCCAAGCGAAAGCGCTTTTAAGCAATTGTTTGCAATGTACTTATATAATTTTATGCTGTAATCAGATAGTGCTTATTCTAGGAAAAATACTGGATTCCAATTTTGACTTAGTTCCTCGTACACTAATAAAAAAAATCCCGTACAAATAGGTAAAAATTGTGCTGGCGCAAATATATGTACTATTTCCTGTTATTTTAGCAGAATTTTTACCTATTTGTACGGGCTTTTTTAGAGAAAATAACAGAAAAATTAGTTCAACTGAATCAGAACGCGTTTAACAGACTTTTGTACTAACTTTTTTTTATGAGTGTATTTTTATTAATTAAAATTAATTTCGTAAAATTTTATTCGCTTGCTGAAATTTGGCCACAATTGCACTGTAGTGTAGAGTATCATATAGTCGACATGTCCTCATATATTTTTTTACTTTTTTTTATTGGAATCTACACATTTCTCATATTGTACACCGACACACATACACACAGTGAAATGTATGTCCTACACCTCTAAAATATATAACTTTTGTTGGAATCAATATAAACAGATATAATATTATGGAGCATAAGATATACAAGATAGCCAACCGCAGTGTGGTGGACCACTAACTGAGTCAAGCCACAAAATTTAGTTTAGTTTTTTTATTTTACCCGAAATGAATTATTATTTCAAAAAACCAAAATAACAAGAAGAAGAATAACAAAAAAACCCTCACAACAAACTTTGGATGCCACTTTCTCAATCCACCAAATAAAAAAACATTAAAACCAATATTTTTTTTTTTTTTTTGGTAAAAGAGATTTTTGAAAAATGAAATATAAACAAAAAATTAAATTAAAGGCAGAAAACTTATGAAACAATTCAACATCAAATAATATCAATTGATGTAGAAGTTTGATTGTTTTTTGTTCCATTTTTTTTTTGGTTCAGGCTGATGATGCTAGTAGCCTGGCTGTATAGACTTTGAAAAACAAAACTAAATTTGAGCGCAATCGATTTACAACCTGATTTATTGGAGGGCGGCTAAGAAAGTCATAAATCAATATCCATCACATAAGTAAAATACCAAAATTTATAACTTACCCAAAGAAGAAGAAAAAAATATCATCCCAAATATATTGATGACGGAGAAAAAAAAATCGCTGAAGAAATGCGAGCGACGAACTGTGATATAAAAGTAAATTTTGGAATAATATGTAATAATATTTAAATTAATTTTAACAAAGTTGGCTGTTTTTAAGTATTATAGTAAACTTATAGCAGTGTTGCCAGATGAAATTAACCTTTATTGAACTGAATTAACATCCCGTGGGATTTTTTTTTACAGAAATAATGTCACTTAAACGATTCTAATATCACCAATAAATTTATATTTTGTAAAATTTTCTTCAAATGTAATACCCCCGTCACAATGTCATTCGTGAATTCAAAATAATGCGGTTGTGATTCCAGAGAAATTCGTTAAAATTTTACAAGTTTTCAGATATTTTTCTCAGCAATTTTAATTCAAGAAAAAATAAAAATAAAGTATATCTCTAACATTGCACAAGTATTTAAGTTACTGGGTGTTTCAAAAAAATCAAAAAAGGATGCTCCGAAAATTAACAAAAAAATGATATGTTATAGGGATAATAATTCTAAGCTTGGGTTGTCTGACATTATCGGCCATCTTGGGTGCTGTTTTGAGAGCTATTTGCTCGAAACAGCACTCAACTATTGTTCAGCAAATAATTTTGTTAATTTTTTTAGCAGTATAATTTGCAATTTGCATTCAACCAAATTTAACTTAAATATAACTGAATTTTTTTAGGTATCACAGTTTTTTTTATTGCTTTTTATCTACTAATATTCAGCAACGTTTCTTTTTTGCTGATTTCATCAGGGTAAATTGTCGTTTGCAATTAACTAAATTGTAAATACAATTTTGTACCATTTACAGATTTTGGTTTGCCATTTGTAACTTACTAATATTTAGCAAACGGATTCCTGCACTTGTACGTACAAACCACACGTCAATGTGGCAATATTTGTGAAAAGGTGACACGGAGGAAATAAGAAGATAAACAGAGAAAATCTGAAGTAGAATGTTTGTATATGTCTGTTTGATCACTTCTGAAATTATTCATATAGAGACACTCTGACAATAAAAATATAAACAATAATACAATTTAATGGAAGGTCACTGATGAAGCATGTCCATAAAAAGGCAGAAACTAGATCTAGTCTGATTTGCAAATTTAATGTGTTTATAACTTTTGAGGAGGGTTTATTCTTCTTTTTAACCTCAAACTTACTAAATTGGATTCTGTTGATATTAGAAATTTTTTCTGCAGGGCCCGTTTTAACTAAATTCTAGTAGTTTCTTCCATACAGCTTTATTTTATTTATTTACATATTTTTAAACATTATAAGAATTACTGGTAATTTCAATTCATATTGTATGCAATTTACTAAAACAGTGTCTGGCATCTCTTTTTTAAAAAACAAATTGAATTAATGAAATCATTTCGAACAAAGTTTTTTTTTTTTTTAATTTTATTACTTTAACTTAAATTTTTCTTTTGATGTTGTTTATTATCAAAACAATTTGCATAATTTGCTGATTTCATTAATTAAAAATACATTAATATATTTTTTTATGGTGCTAAGTCGGGTTTTTAAAATAAATTTGATGAAACGAATGCTATAAAATTAAAATGTCAAACAAATATTTTTATTGCAAATACAACTCTATAAATTAAATAAAAGAAACAAAAAAGAAATTTTAATTTTAACTTTTGGAAACCCACTGTGTTTTGAAACACCTTGTGCTATGAAGGCAGCATTTCAAGATTCTATCAAACAATATGTGTTACATATCACACTTAATAATTTAAGAGGGGAGAAAAGGAAATTTAGTGATATATTTATAATAAAAAACTTATACATTTGTATGTTAATACTAAAATTATTTTAATTTTGACCAAAGACTGCATGCTGTTTTTTTTTTAGTTAATAATTTGTATAAATCATAAAAATTTAAATGTTGTTGTAAAATTATAATAATATAATAAATTTTAACTAATTCTGTTCGAATTTCCTAGACATATGGTGTCATAAAACAAGTGTAAGTTTTTCTATTTCAAACAAAATTGTAAAATAAATTTTTATTTTCTTGCCATTAAAAGGGTGCGTTTCTTATTGTGTTTAAACAACAGGAGGTTGGTTATTCGTTGGGTATTTTTTCATAACATTATATAGCGGTCCCACAGTTTAAGTTAAATATCACAAATGTAACGTATTTACAGGTATCAAAATGAAATACCAACAAGACCAAATTGAATTATGCGTTCATTGAAAATGTCAATTTTTTTTTGGTGTCTATGGCCAACAGTTTTGGTCTTGGCTTTCCTTTTGGCTTTTCTGTAAAGTTTTTTGTTTTTGCGGCAGACGTTAATTGCAAATATCTGTACGAATGTGTTTGTTTGGGGTATTTTTTCAATATTTCTTTATTTTTATTTTTCGCTTTGTTTTATTTGTGTTGTTCTGCGTTGAAAGTGTCTGCAAATGAATTGTTTGGGAATTTTAAATAATGATTGGTATGCGCAAATGATTTTTTCACTTGAAAAAAAACGCTGTTTGTTTGCTTACAATACAAAAGATCTGAAATTCTTGGAATCATATTGAAACAATAAGATGAATATATATACAAAGCGGTCTTAACAGAAGTTTCAAATACCCTATGTGAAATAAAGCTCTTTTAGCATTTACTTGCTGTAAAAATATGATATAGAATATTGATGTCACTCTTAAAATCATTTACAATTAAAGCGACAAACTAAGAACGCAAATTTAAATTAACTACATTAAGAATTTCTTTTGTTTTAGCAAAGATTTATAATTAAGAGATTTCATTAAAAAAATATCAAATCTGACCACCCATGTTAAAATCGAAATATATATGAACATACATGTTCATACATTCACCTGTATATGATCCTGCATGATCATACGTGATCATATACACAAATGCATAGTCCAGTGTATGACCATACATGATCTCATAGATTTCAATATATCTTCCGAATCGAAATTTAAGGGTATATGGGGGAATATGGCCATATATGATCGTATATTAGCATGCATAAATCATATATGATCATATATGGTCATATATGAACATGTGCGGTCATATACCCATGTGAAAATCAAAATATCTACGTACACACATGATCATACATTGACTTGTATATGATCATGCATGGGCATATATTGTCATATACGTACATGCATAGTTCAATGTATGACCATACATGATCTCATATATTTCCATATATCTTTGGATCCGAAATTTGAGGGTATATGACCGTACATGTTCATATATGACCATATATGCTCACATATGATTCATGTATGTTCATATATGATCATATATGGTCATATACCTCCATATACCCTCAAATTTCGGATCCAAAGGTATATGGAAATATATGAGATCATGTATGGTCATACATTGAACTATGCATGTACGTATATGACTATGTATGCCCATTCATGATCACATACGAGCCAATGTATGAGCATGTATGCTCATATATATTTCGATTTTCACATGGGTACCCTCAAATTTCGGATACAAAGATATGGAAATATATGAGATCATATATGGTCATATATTGAACTATGCAGGAACCTATATGACCACGTATGTTCATACACGACCATATACAAGTTAATATATGATCATGTATGTTCATATATATACTTCAATTTTCACATGTGCAGCTCTCATTAGATCTCATCAGATCAAATTAGATCTGGCTCACTATATAAAATCAGATCCAATTTGATTTGGACTTATTATATCTTCCCGGTGAAAAATGTCCATATATGAACATTTATGGTTCAACCATATATGTATGGATCCGAAAAATGAGGTAACACCTAAGTATATGTTCATATATGGACATATATGAACATATACATTTACTAAATATATGCGAATACATGCGAACGTTGCTGTCCTTTATTATAAGGTTGGACTATAGATATAAATTAATGTATGACATTCAAATGAAGCGCTACATATGTGACAGCGCATAGAGAAAGGGACCTAAGGGTAAAAAAATCAATTTTTTTTTTTTTTTTTTGTGGACAACATCTGAGCATCGAATGAGACCGATCCCATGCTCTCCTGACCTTAGGTCCCTTTCTATTTTGCGCGTCACATATACTTTTTTTATTCACGGCATTAAATGTAATTCCATATTTATCCATATGAGCTCCTTTTACACATATGAAAAAATGTATTCTTTCAAATATGTTCATATACGAGTCCCTTTTGCATAAATGGAATAACATATACTTCAATATTTTTCCATATATGAGTGCCTTTTCCATATATGAAATAACAGATGCCTTCATATATGTCTGTATATGAAATCTTTTTCCATATATGGAATCACATATACTTCCATATATGTTCATATAAAATCCATATATATTCATAAAAAAATCCATATTTGTTCAAATGTGTCCATACATAAACCATATATAAACATA
The DNA here is from genome assembly GCA_949987735.1 of Leucophora obtusa. NCBI lineage: Eukaryota > Metazoa > Arthropoda > Insecta > Diptera > Anthomyiidae > Leucophora > Leucophora obtusa. The sequence continues at coordinate 4,146,725 of OX465296.1, forward strand.
TTTGAGCGTATATGAACATTTTTCACCGGGTTGTTAATAAAACTAAACTAAAATTTATCAAATCTGGGTAGATCTGTTTTCCAGACCCATTTGAATATGAACTAAATCTGATCAGATACGGCATTAAAGTGCATCACAAATGCCCAATCTTGTCATATATGATCTGGTTTGGCACTATATCTAATTAGACTCAATCATATAGAACAGATCTGAGAAGATCTAAAAATTTTCACAAGGGATTTCGGTGAAAGCATAACCTGATTAGAACAATCTATAAGTGTTACAAACCTTACATGTAACTAAATATTTTCTCGTAGAATTTTTCCTAAAAAAAAACTGGTTAAATTTTTATGTTTGATCAACAAAGTCAACCGAAACATTTATGTGCGAACCACACAATTTATCTTGTTAAAAGTAGAATTTTAGGAATCAAAGAATTCCTTTATCAAAAAAGTTTCATAATGGCATTTAATAAGAAATATTAAAATACTTTTGTATGAAAAATATTTTCGAATAACATTAAAAAACATTGTTAAATAATATGAATGCAACACTAAGGATCAGTTTCGTAGTCAGAACTAAAAACGATTTTTGTTTAAAATATTTCTTAAGATAGCAATTTTGTTTAAAAATTTCTGACTTTCTTAGTTCTGCCATAAAACCGGGCCTGAGTCCTTAAAATTTAAAACTTTTTTTGATGCTATAGTTATAGTTATAGTGATGCTATAGTTAAAAAAATTAGAATTAAAACTTTACAGTTTACATAGTTTCAAAGAGGGTTATTAGAAATATTTCCGAAATGGCATTTTGTTGAAAAAGCTACTAAAAATTAGTTAAAAACGACCTTGCAACAAAACAGCATTTTTTGCGTTAATTTTGTGTTTTTAAAAAAGAAACCAAAAAATATATTTTTTTGTAAGTAAATTTTGTTAGTTGTTTTGACTAATTTGTGGTTCATTTTTTGCACAATCAAAAACAAAAGAAAATGTAAGTTAAATTTAATGAAATGTTAGTGGTCTTTTTCATTGCTTTTATGCAGATTTAGTCAGCTTGCCTGCAAGTACGATCATATAAATAAATGTGTAAAGAAAAAGTTACTAAAAATTAGTTAAAAATGATTTTGCAGAAAAAACTGCTCAAATTAGCAGACTTTTTTGTTAAATACTACTAAAATAAGAACAGCAAAATTACAAGAAATTTACAGAATTTTAGTTATATTTAAGTTAGCTTTTAGTTAATTGAAAATAACAAATTGTACTGTAAAATCTTATTTCGCATTATTTTTTGCAGTTTTCTTAGCGTAAAATTAATTTTAAACGCCTTTTCCCACAACCCTGAGTTCAAAGTCGGCTGCCACTGTACAGCCAAGGCGGGTTAATCGATATCGATACGGGTTTTTTTCTTTCGTAGGCAACAAAAAACTCTAGTCCTTACCGTGGCCCTTTTTTTTGAATTTTGGTCAAATAAATTTTATATCCCTGAGCAAATGTGTTTTTTTCTTGCCTTTTTTGGAATTTTTAAGTTTGTGTGCCAACTTTGTTAAAAAAAAATTTTAAAAATAAAAATCGGGCCACGATAAGGATTAGAGAATTTATCTGGGATTAAGAATCACTTTACATTTTTATTTTCCGATAATTAATGAAGGCTGCACAGTGGCAGCCGAGTTTGCCTTTTTTAAAAATGGCTAGTAATAAAGTGGCAACTCTGGCGATTTTGGTTGGAGAAATATAAAACTGATATTTTTTGAAAATACTGCAGTAACATAGTTTTTAAATAAAAAATTAAAATATTAAAAATATTGTTAATTGAATTTTTGAAAACCGTTCAAATATGCCCTTTATAATGCTGTTGTTACAGTATTTACCCCCCTTAAAAAAATATAACAAAAAACTTTGAAAATTTAATTTTTTTTTTTATATTTTGGTCCACTAATTATTTAGCACAATTTTTTTTGTATGATATTAGGAGAATAAGTTATTTTCTATTAACTAAAAATTAACACAAATCTAACTAAAGTTTTGCTGTTCCGATCTTACTAATATTTAGCGAAATGAATCTACAGTTTTTTATGCAAGGACATTTTTAACTTGTAGTTTTTTACAGTTTTTAGTTTTAACTAAAATTTTTGCATACTTCTTTCTGCTAGTGTATGGTAGCTTAGATCCCTCTGTCATATATCTAAATTTCATCAAAATTTGAATGTTCGCCTTATAAGTAACTGTTTTGGGTCTCTTTTTTGGAATAAAAATCCACAAATTGTATTTTAAGGGCAGCCTATTTATGTATAAATAAAAAGTGTGTAATTGAAAAATGGTTTCAGTAAATTATCATTAAACTTTGAAGTGTTTTTCAAACTATTTGCAAAGTAGAAAAGAAAAAAATTCTTTTAGCTATTATAATTCAATTTAAGTTATTTATTTTTTAATTTGTATTGAAAATAAAAGTTTTTGAAGTTATCCAAATTTGTGGTAATGTCTTAACAAAATAAAGTTTAAGGATCTTAATACTAGTAGTTTTATATACTCATATAAAGCCTTAAGAAAAACTTTATACAATTTTCTTACTTTTTCGATAAAAAAAAAAATACGAAACCAACAAATAAAATATATATTTTTATTTAACTTCAATAAATTGATTTCTTGTGGCCATAATTCTTGTTTCCTTTTTTATTTGAAAAAATACCAAAATCTTATTTTGATAAAGGTCCTCTACGCAAAATATGCCAATGGTATTTTTTCAATAACATAAATTTGTTTGTAGTACAAGTCGAAATCTATGCATCAGAGTATTACAAATACTTGAATTTAGCAAACAAGTGAAGCAACAAAAAAAATCAAAAAAAAAAAAAAAAAATTTGATGTTAAACTGACTTATAAACCCACATTTAAACAAACTTTACATCCGTCTAAAGTTTACAACAATATATTGGATAAAGGGGAGCAAGCAAAACAAGCAAAAATTTGTAGTCCCAAAAATATATTAAGCTGGTGGGTGGTATGAGGCAAAAGGAGGTAGAGGGACGAAATATAAAAATAGTGGTTAGATTTAAAATTTTTAGAATAAAAATATATAAAACGGCAAAAACAACACAACTGGTTAGGCAAACGTCTACAAATTCAATTGAAAGTTTTTTTTTCCACTTTTCCAAGCTTGTAAAGCAAATCCCTTTGGCGATTTTGATCAAACATATACTAAGCATACACACACACACCCACTACTACATCAAAGCACCCACCCATACATGCACAATAGCGAAACTTTGAAAAACCAATGAAAAACTTTTTTTTATTTATATTTTGTTTGGTGATTTTCAATACAATTCAAATTCCTTTAGTTCAAATATATAACATACAACACAATTCGTGGAATAAAAAAAAAAAACTGAATTTGCAAATTGAAATATAAAAAGTTTTAAAAAGGGTTAAACTTGCGCTTCATTGGCTTTAAGCTAAATATCTCATAGAAAAGCACGTAAGCAGTTTGTGTGAATATTAGGCGCTAGAATTGGCATATTGGTGTCACTTTTTTCTCAATTTGTTTGAACATTTGAACAAAAAAAAAAAAATGGTTTATACAAAAGTAGGGAAAGTGTATAAATATAACAACATAAAAAGAAACTAAAGTTTTCTTTTTTTAATTTTTTGTTTGGAAAATAAACCTAAATCTATAGATCAAAATAATAGAGTAAGTGCTGGTAATGTGGAATACCCCTGGAAAGTTGGAAACAAGTGACTGCTTGGTAATTTATATTTTTACGTACACTGTTAAAAAATGAACCTTTAAAAATAGCAGAGGAATATATTAAAAATTTGTTGAAAATTGCCTTGCAGAAAAAATTGCTGAAATTTTGCTAAATCTGCTAAATTTACAGAATTTTCGTTATATTCTACTTAACTATTAGTTAATTGGAAATGACAAATTATATTGTAAAATGTACAGAAAATTTTGCTAAATATTAGTAGATTAAAAATAACAAAAATATATTGTTATATCTACAAAATTTTTGTTATTTTTAAATTCAATTTAGTTGAATGCAATTAGCAGTAAATTCTGCTAAAATCAACAGAAATTTTTTTTAAGAAAATAGTAAACTGTTGATTTCAGAAGGCTAGATTTTTATTTGCCTTAAAAAAAAAAAAAAAAAAAAAAACTTTCTAAATTTTTTTTTTTTATTTTTTAGTCCACTAATTATTTAGCAAAAGTTCTGCAAAGGAGGTTGCGTTACTGTTTTCTATTAACTAAAATCTTACGCAAATATAACTAAAGCTCTGTATATTTAATAGGTCTTATTTTTGCTGTTTCTATTTTACTAATATTTGCCAAAAAAAAAAAAAAAATCTGCTAATTTCAGCAGTTTTTTTACAAGGACATTTTTAACTAATTTTTAGTAATTTTAACTAAAATTTCTGCAGACTTTTTTCTATTAGTGCATGTGCAAAGCCAAGTGTTAAATGCTTTAAATTAATTTGTGTTGGACAGGCTATTCCGTATAGCCTGCTAAGGTATTTCACATTACCCAACCATTTTATAAATTACAAATTTTTGTTTATAGAAAAAAAAATTAATGGTATTCCACATTACCCAAACTTTCTCTATATAGAAATTATATTATAAATTGTATTTTCCTACACAAATTGTGTTTGTTTTATTTGAAAAATGTTATATTAAGAAATAATTTTATTTCCACTTAAAATTTGTTATATGACTACGATATTGATTACCAACAACAATTCGACTTCACTACACTGATAACACTGTGAGACAAATGGTAGGGGTCAGTAATCGGGAAGGGTTCAAACTACCGGGGAAATTTATATCGGTAAAAAGAAGTTATACGTCCCCTAGGAATCGAGATATATCGATTTGACCTTTGGTGGTCTTTTTTTTGACATAACTCGAGAACCACTAGTCCGATTTTGCTCAAACAATTTTAAAAAAATTAGAAATTACAATTCCTTTAATCTGTTCATATAACGTTTTTCTATATACCCAACAGTTTTGCCGGTAAAAATAAATGTATGAAGAAAAAAATATTTTTTGCCTAAAATATTAAAAAAAAGTAATAAACAAAAGGTTATTGATTTTTATGGTAGCGGTAACAAACATTTATTTTTACCGGCAAAACTGTTGAGTATATAGAAAAACGTTATATGAACAGATTAAAGGAATTGTAATTTTTAATTTTTTTAAAATTGTTTGAGCAAAATCGGATTAGTGGTTCTCGAGTTATGTCAAAAAAAAGATATATCTCGATTCCTAGGGGTGACCCAGCGAAACGCCGGGACACGTATAACTTGTTTTTGACCGATATAACATTTCCCGTTGGTTTCATCCCATCCCGATTTGGACTGTCGCATAGTGTAATAATCCATGCATAAAATTACGAAAAAATGTCAAAATAACAAAAAATTTCGTAAAATATACGAAAAATGGTTTATTTTACGAAAGTTTTGGTTGTTTTGACATGAATTTCGTATTTTTATGCGTGGATTATTATGTGTGTAGTAGAAAAAAATTTTGTAAAAATTTTCGTTAAAACTACCAAATATTAGTTAAAAATTACCTTGCAGAAGAAACTGCTGAAATCAGCGCATTATTTTATGCAAAACTTTAGTAAGTTAAGAATGGCAAAAATAAAACTGTTACAACATTTAACGTACACTCAACCAAAAAAGTCTGTAATGGCTACTGAAAATTTTGCTGTTATTACGGGAAATTTAACTGTTTTGAGGCCAGCGGTATTTTTTCCTAATTTTAGCAACACATGTCTGCTGATCTGTAAAAATAAAATAAAAATAAAATTAGTATAAAAAATTAGTAGCCGCTACTAAATTTTAGTAAAATGCAATTCAAAATCGATTTGCTAAAATCAGTTAAAAACTTACTAAATATCATAATTTTAGTACAATGAAATTACTATAAATAATTAGTGGCAGCTACTAAATTTCAGTATATTGCTGTAAACTGTAATTTAAAATCAATCTGCTGAAATTATCAAAAAATTGTACTAAAAAAATAAAAAAAACCGTAAAATGTAAAAAAAAAATTTTTTTTCTTTCGATTGCAACAAGCGTATACAATTTGGAGTCAAAATTGCAAACGGTTCTCCAGTTATTAGCTTTTTATGCATTGGAGATGCAATAAAATTTTCTAGATGTTATTTCTAAACTAAGAATATATCAATAGTAACAAATATAAACTAAACAAGAATTGTAAAAAATCAAAAAAAAAAAAATATTTTTAAATTAGTATATTTTTCTGCTAAATTTAGCACTCGGTTTTTAAAAATTAGTAAAATGTTTTGCTGAAATCACCAGCGAAAATTAGTAAAAAAAATCCGTAATTTGTAATAAGAGAATAGCAGAAATGATTACTAAAAATAAAAATTGTACTAATAAACAGTATAAAATTAGTATAGTGGGATTGAAAACTGTTTACAAATTTTTTTTACAAACTTTTTTATCTGAGTGTATATTTGAGGTAAATTTTAGTTAAAAGAAAATAACAATTTACCCTGCTAAAGTCAGCAAAAAGTTTTGCAAAATTATTATAAATAACAAAATAAAAAAATGTACAATTTCCAAGTTTTTTTTTTATTTTTTTTTTAATGCAAATAATAATTTTTTAAACTGCAAATATCTTTCTATATTTGGCAGTTTACTATTTTGTAGCAAATATTTCTGCACATTTGAGCAGGATTGACTGTTTTTTGAATTTAACTAAATTTAACTAAAATATAACTATTTGTTTAGTTAAGTGTTTGTAACCGTCGCATAGGACAATCGTAATTAATATTAGAATTAATTACTAAAGAATTTTTTTAGAGTTGATTTCTAGGAAGAAGAAGAAGAAAACATTTTTATTGAAAAATTTAACAGACACAAGGGAATCACCAGACTGCCGCAGTTTCGTCTCACCCAAAGACTCGTCAGTGGTTAGTTTATGTGTCAACTGATCAAAGTAATTTTTAATTGTTAATTTGTCTCTATATGAAAAACTTTTTGTGTATTGCCATGACCGGGGATTGAACCGGCAACCCTCTGCACAGGCTATGACTCGTAGCATCACCTCTTAACAAGTTACACCACGGTCGGCATAGCGCTGAGTGTGGCTAATTGAAGTTTTTTCAATCACAGCGTATACAATGTATGTTTTGTAATCAGAAGAGCCAGAATTAACTAATACTTGAGCAATTTTATTTTTCAATTAGAATGTTTCCCCTCTTTTTCCTATTGTTTTTTTCTCCTTTGTTTGTTCCATTTTTTTCTATACCAATATTCAGCAAAACTTTAAACAGTGTAATTTGTCTTTTAATCTGTTAAATCTACAAAATTTTAATCATATTTTTGTCGTTTATTTAACATTCTTTTTTTTATTTTTAACATTTGTCAAATTTTTTCAAACTTTCAAATTGTTTATAATTTGTTAATTTAATTATTATATCCTGAAGGTGTAGAAGGAGTAGCGAAATATTGAAAATAAAAAACTTTTTATATCTAAAATACAAACCTTAAGCTCAAGAAAATTAATAAAGTTAAAATTTTTAGTTATATTTAAGTTCTTTTTTAGTAACACAGTAAATTGCGCAAGAGGTTTGCTGGTAGAGCAGTTGTTACGCTGGGTGAACTTGTTGATGAATTTTAGCTCTTAGGCCTGTTTTCCATTTTACTTCGGTCGGTTTCAGTAAGCGCTGTGATAAAATCGAAGCTATTTTCTTATATTATTGGGACATTTTAAAACTTTTTTTTCCCTTTAAAGAATATAGAAAATAATTCTCATCGAAACTTTAACAAAGGCAAACATAAAGTTAGGAAAAAACACCCAATTAATTAGGATCAAAGTCTAAGCATTAAAGTTCTCAACTCAAATAACATAAGTAAATCATTAGCACATTCTTTGCAATTGTTTATTTTTAAATAAAATTACAATTTAGAAAATAATTTTCCCACATAAAAATGCATTCAATAAATTTTTCAAATATTTCAAATTGCTTTGCAATCATATAACAAAATAAACATTTAATGAAATTTAATCAAAAACAATACAGTTGTTGATTAGAGCCTGGCCCCCCGCGTAATGCGAGAACTTATAAGAAAAGAAAAAAAAAATCATGAAATAATCAAATATTATTACCTCAGTAATCTTAAATCATTTTTTATAATTTGTATTGTATATTTTTTCTTTTTAATCATATTACAATTAAAAAAAAAAAAAAAAAAAAAAAATTATGCGTTCTTTACATGATGTGAATATTTTAAGGTTTTCGGTGATTTTCAAGTAATTTCAACAAGGTTTTTTTTTACATACTATCAAGACTGTTTTGACCCGTTTGCCATGGCGGCGGTCAATTATTACTATTATTATGATTATTATGCATGCAGTGTTGCCTGATACAGAGATGTTGATTAAGTTTAATAACAAGAAGAAGAAGAAGAAGAAGAGACGAAGAAATATAAGAATAAACAGTAAAGCACCTTTAGATTAATTGAGTTTATTAGAAATGTGTTGATATTACATGTATTACATATGGATATTGTTGTTGTTGTTGAGTTTTATGTTGTTATAAGGGTTGCCAGAGGGACAATTCTGCTCATAACAACAAAGCTCATTAGTTAAGTTTTCAGTCTACTATGAAAATTTGACAACTTAACTACTAAGTTCATTAAAAAGTTAAATTTCAAAAAAATTCAAATATACATAATTCTTCTCTGTCAAACACAGAAAAAATTTAAAACGTGTTCAATTACAAAATTGATTATAGTAAGTACTTTTGCAATTGATTTTTCACGTATGACGCCAATGCTAGTATTACCCGGTTAGTAAGATCTACTGAAAATCGCAGTTAAAACAAAGGTATATGCAGTTAAAAAGGCGACAAAGGTGACCTTTGAAATAACTAAAACTGTAGTAAATTAAACTCAAATGTAACAAAAATTTAACAGTTTTGTTTTTGCAGTTCTTATCTTACTAGTATTTAGCAAATTTTTTTGCTAATTTCAGCAGTTTTTTCTGCAAGGTAATTTTTAACTAATTTCCAGTAGCATTTTGTGCTATTTTTACAGGTTTATTTCTATGAGTATATAAATTAGATTGGGTACTCAACTTGTTAGAGCTTTTGGTTTAGCAAAATTTGGATATTTCTATCTTAAATGTAACGTCAAATTTAGATGATTTTACCTATTGAAAATTTTTATTGAAACTAAAGGTATGGCAACCCTAGCTGCTATTGTTGGTAACTTGGATTGAATTAGAACAAGTAACGTTTAATTTTTGTTCATTTATAAGTTGTGTTTTTTTTTTTTGGAATTGTAATCTTTTTAACATTAATTAACAATATTTTGTAACAATGGAAATATGTGTACTAGTATCATCATATCATAAACAAGATAATCATTACCAGGGCAGCGACTTTCATGCGCTTAAAAATCGAAAATATGCGCTTAAAATATGCAAAATTTGCACTTAAATATGTAATTAAATGGAAATATGCATTAAAAACCCAAAAATATACACTTAAAATCAAAAAATAAACGCTTAAAATAAAAAAAATTTATTTTAAATTGATAGATTTTTAAAAATTATTATTCGAGCATTTGGTTAAAAATTAAATCCAATATAAATTTCTAAGTAGATGACAACTTGAAGTTTTCCTTCTAGTTAAGTGCTGCGTTAAGGTTTGCAAATTTTTTCTCTTTTCTTACTTCTTTTTCTATTTTTCATTAAATTTTACTCTTAGTTAAAAAAAAAATTTGAAGAAAATATGCAATTTAATGAATAATATGCAAAAATATGCAATAAAAAATCATAAAATATCCAAAAAAATATGCGCTTAAAAGTAAAACATGCAAAAATATGCATTTATAACAAAATATGCAACAACAGATCGATGCCATTTTGTTGCAAATTCTTTGACTCGGAAAAGTATTTGGTTTAAATAATTTTTGGATTAATGACTGCAAACATGCATTTGCATGAAAGTCGCTGCCCTGATCATTACATATTTTGTGCCTATATGTTTGGAATTTTTAAATAACAATGGTTTTTAAATGTTTTGAAAAAAAAGAATCAAAGTTTAATGAAATAGGAAAATATAATTTCACGCTTATTTTGGAAACTTTTAAATCTATTTGTTGTGCATTATAACAGGCTCCTTAACATGGGAACATGATTGGTTAAATTTTCTTTTGTTATGAATTTTTATTTAAAACATTATACACTGAGATGTTTGAATTAAATTACGTTGGGGTTTCTCAAAGAATAAAAACAATCAGAAAATTATCTTCAATTTTCTTTAACAAAATTGTTAGTGGCTTTAATGTTGTATTACCTTCAGCTATCTCTGACATAAAAAGTATTTTTAAAAATAATTCAAATCATTGGATTTCTTTTCATTTCAAAAATATTTAAATTATGTCGATATAATTTTGAAAAAAAGTTAAATGTTTTATTCAAATTACTGGCTTGTTGCTGGGAACTGTATCATCTGTTATGGAAATTATCATTGTGAAATATTTTAAAAGAAACCATATATTTTTATTACTTTATAATTTTGTAGCCATCTCACAATAACGATTAGTGTTGATATAAATAAAGTAGTGGGTAACAAGTATCCGAGTATTTCCTTGATATTTGGAAACTTGATGCGAAAAAAAAGTAACTAGTCTATATATTCGAAGTTGTTCTTCAGAAAGATAAACTTTACTCGAATACGACTAGGCCAAAACAGTCAGCCTAAAAATATAATTCTGCCACAAGGAAAAAATCAAAAAATCTAACAACGTAGTGACATCTGTTTATGCATAACCAATTATAGAAAATCATACACTTCTATAAATGTATACTACATTTAAGTCTGCGCAAGCACTTGCACATTCGTTACTTAAAATTAATTTTTTTGGATGTCACTTTGTATTGTCATATTTGAAGCATATCTTTCACTTCTCCACTGTTTTTTTTTTAGAGTGTTGCTTCTCTAAACAAAACAAAAAAAAAAAAAAAAAAAAAAAAAAAAATGGAAGATGACAGAGCAAATTGTGGAAATTTCTGTTATTAATTTTTCTTTAAAATTTTAAATATTGACCATAGACGAGTTCTCATTTTGGGATCTACTAAGTGTTAGTCTTATATGTATAAAATTATATAATTTCATTTCAATACGTTTCAATTTCATTTACTGAGAGAATAATCCTTCATGATATTAATGATATAATTTCATAGAATTTTTTTCGTAGAACCAAAGAAGAATTTCATTATGTATATAATATTTAATTACTATTATGAAATTTTTCATAACTTTTCTTTCATAAAATTTCATAATTTCATTAAAAAAAATTCATTGAATTTCATAAATTCGATCTACATAAATTTAATGAAGATATTCTTTATATATATGAAATTGTTCAATAGTATTTACTTTTTTTAATTTTTTTTTATAAAATATCGTCATTTCCTGAGAGAATAATCTTTTATAATTTTTATTTTTTTTAATTAATTACTATTAGTTTTGTACTATGAAATTTTTTGATAAATCATATTAATTTTTTTGAAACTTATTTTTCATGAAACTTTTTAATTTAATGAATTCTTTCTTTTGTACATCCGTAAAATATGCTACGATTTTATCACGCCTTTTGCATTTGCTAAGAACTTTTTATTTATCCACTCCAGCTTAGCAACGACAACAACCAACTATAATAAATAATAGTAAATGAAATTGCTTCATAGATTTTATGAAGCTCTTCATTGGACTAGTGGCCTATTAATTTTATGAAGAGTTTCATTACTTTTATGAACTTTTCATAAACATTGACTTTAATGAAACCTGTTTCATAGATTCTATGAAAAGTTTTAATGGACGAATTCTAGTGACAATTTTCATTGAAACTATGAAAAAATTCATTATTGAAGTGATGATAATTCTCTCAGTGTTGAATTATTTCAAATTTAACAGTTTTCAAATTTAAATGTAATGCATCTTATGCATTATCATTTTTTAAATTTAATTTTTCATATAAAATTCATTTTATAAACGTGTTATAAGTAGTATCGGGTATTCAAATTAAAAATATTCAAATTAAAACTTTCTTAAAGCATCGAGTATTGAAAGTTAATCGAATTTATCAGCACTATTAACGATTAGTATCGTTGGTATGTTATTGCTAGTGTTGTTACTGCTGCGTAACATCATATTAATAAACTGTAAAGTTATTGCAACATTATACAGTTTTTTCTCTTGTTTTTTTTTTTTTTTTTTTGAATTATTTTCATGATCCTTAATACCCTTGCAACCATAATTGTTTTTATTTTATGAGCTTTAATGCTTAAATTCCCTGGTGAAATATTTCTTTAAATATTTTTTTCTTAAACCATATTAAAACTTTCTCATTAAAAGCAACACCTTACAAATACGCTTCCAGAATTTAGGATCATATTTGTGATGTTGTAGTACTATAAGAAAAAGAACAATGCAAATGGTTTTTAAACATGAATCGATAAATTGATGATGATCGAGAAGAAGAAGAACAAGCTGCAGCAGAAGAATTGAATCGTATCGTATTGAAAAAAAAAGCTTGTCGTCATCACAGGTGTTTGTAAGTCTCTTGTTACTTGTCTTTAATTTCATGCTTTATATTGTATAAACATGCATATTGTAATTAAAGGTAACAAAAGCCCACCTTCAAAATAAATTTAAGGTAAAAAATAAAGAACGAAAACCTTTGTTTTTGAAAAGATTTTTTTTTTAAGCAAAATGTTTTTTAAACTTATTTTATTTTTTATAGTTTTCTGTAAACACCAAAACATTATCTGTTTAACATCTAAAGACCATTTAAGAGAAGAGAAGAAAAGAAAAAAAAACAAAGATCACCACCAGATCAAACATAACTTTGATATGATCAATCTTATTTTGTATTCGGCTATGGGGGCAAGTAATACGAGAAGACAACAACAAAAAAAATAACAACAAAAATATTGTGGTAAATTAAGGATCCAAAATCGGTTTACAAAAAATTTAGTTAGCCTGCTGCACTTGAAGAAATAATTTGTTAAATTAAGAAATTTATGCCGTAACAATCCAGCAAAAGTAGTATATTATTACAGGTTTTTTAGAAATAATTCTGAACAACTTAAAAAACTCACTTCTTTCATTGCTTCCAAAGTTTAGTAGTAAATTTTTACGGCTTTTTTAACCCTTTGACGACCATAGGCAAGTATGCTTGCCCAAGCGTTTTTCGCATTTATAATTGCCCAGACAAAAAATAGAGTAAATATTTCCAAAGCTGATTTGTAAAGGAGAAATGGGGGAACAAAAATGTAGTAGGCAGCAAATCTCTACCTAGTGCCGCTTTCCCTTGCGAGCCCTCAAAGTTGGTTATTTAGAATTCTTCATTTAAGGGGTAAAAAGCATAAACTAAAAGGTCAATTTTTTGTAACGTATCCATAATTTAGTTCCAGATCACGAAAATAAAATAATAAAAATCGCTTCGTCCGGAACGGCAGAGTCGTCAAATGGCAAATATTTTTGGCAAGCGAAATGACGGGTAAGGAGCCAATTTTTCTAGGCATAACAATTATTAGGTCAGAGATTATGAAAATCACAAAATTTTCAAAATCGCTTCGGCAGAAAATGTATGGTCGTGAAATTGTTAAAAGTAATTCTGAATAACATCCAAAAAATCAGTGATCCGAAAAGTGTTCTTCATACAGTTTATTTCCAAACAGATGATCGCAGGTTCGATTCCCGTCAAAACCAAATTTTTTTTTATTTAAAATTTTTTTTTTTTTTTTTTAAATTTAATATTTGTTTTTTTCAATTTTAAAAAATATATACAAAAAAAAATTGTGAAAAATTGTTTTTATGCACCTTTGTAAATATTACTAAAAACAGTACTGAATTGGAGTGCACCTTAGTAAGTAGGGAATTTAAAGCCAAATATCTTCTAAACTATTCAAAATTTTTTTCTTGTTTTAAATTTTGTTTAAGGGGGTTAAATATTGTAACAACAGCATTTTAAAGATCATATTTGAACGGTTGTCAAAATTTCAATTAACAATATTTTTAATATTTTATTTTTTTATTTAAAAATAATTTTATTGTGGTATTTTTTAAAAAATATCAGTTTTATATTTCCCCAGCCAAAATCGCCAGAGTTGCCACTTTATTACTGGCGTTTTTTCAAAAAGGCAAAATCGGCTGCCACTGTGCAGCCTTCATTAATAACCAGAAAATAAAAATGTAAAGTGATTCCCAGATAAATTCTCTAATCCTTATCGTGGCCCGATTTTTATTTTTAAAATTTTTTTTACCAAAGTTGTCACACAAACTTAAAAATTCCAAAAAAAGGCAAGAAAAAACACATTTGTTGCTTTTTGTTGCCTACGAAAGAAAAAAACACGGATCGAAATCGGTTAACCCACCTTGGCTGTACAGTGGCAGCCGATTTTGAACTCAGGGTTGTGGGAAAACGCGTTTAAAGTTTACGCTAAGAAAACTGCAAAATTTCAAAAAACCGTGTGTGAACAAAATTTATATCTCACAGTTTTCTACATGTGCACCAAATTTGAGAAGAATCGGATAAAGAGTATTTTAGATATTAACCCAAATATTCTTAAAAACGATGGTAGAGAATTTATTAAACATTTCATTTCGGTCAAAATCTTTTGTTTCGTACATCTTTAATTTGTTTTATATTTGTTTTTTATTTTTTCTATTGATTACTTTTATGGCTTATAAAAAGCGATCAGTACCTGCCTTCGCTCACCATCGAGAAATCGTGATTGGCTTTTCTTTAAAGACTGCGTGCAATTTTTGCATCTTTAGATGTAGTTTTTTCCTTTTTGTTCTGCTGTATTATGCGAAATAAGATTTATAATAAAGACAATGATAAAAAACGCTCCCAAAAAATTTTGTGTACAAATTTAATGCATAGAATATTACTTTGTGACTAAAATATATTTTACAAAAAAGCATGTGGAATTTTTTAATTGATATTTTCTGAGCATATACTGAAGAGTATGCTCTATCCAAATAAAATATAAAAAAAATTCGAAAACAAAATTTTTCTTAGAGTCGATACCCCCCTTAAAGATTTCTGAAATAGGCATCTTCTATCTGATATTTTGGGTTTACAAATTTTTGAGTAATAACTAAAAATATAAATCGCCATAAAAGGATCAAGTGTGTTATAACACGAATACACTTGATCCCTATATGTAGGGTTGCCACCCATCCTCTTTTCCCCGGACACCGTGCTCTTTTTTAGGGCGTTGAAAGCACTTTGGAAAAACAAACTAAGGAATGATACACTTTTTGCCCTATAACATTCATTTTGTCAAGCCTTAAAAAGGCTTATAATTTCCTCAGTGTATTTCCTTAAACATCTTTAATTTTTGATATTCTTCTTCTACATTTTTGTCTTGTTCCATCACAATTCTTTGATGAAGGGGTGTATATAATCTGCCAAACATGTTGCTGCTTGTTTAACAAAAACAAAGCATTTACTTGACCGATAAGATGCTAATACAAAATTAACTGATTAAAATGCAGTTTTGCTGTTGATATTGTTTGTAATGATGGTGATGTTGTTGTTTCAAGCTATGAATATTAAAAAAACAAAAATTAAATGCAGTTTCCAAAAAAAGGGACCATCATTTTACATAGTTTGACTTAATAAGCATACATTTTTTAATTTCTCCTCTTAAGATATCATCAATTGACTTTAGCAAACACCAAACCAAAAAAAAGAAAAAAAAAGAACAACATCATTATGTTTAGCAGCAAAGATAGTGAAAAACCTGGAAGAATGAGTTTATGGTCATAATCCTCATCTGACCATTTCAACATCGATCTTTTCAACGATCGATCTTTGTGTTGTTAACTGTCGTTCTTGCTTAAATATGAGTGTGAGTTTTATAGTGAATTTTGCTGAATCTCGGCTTCACTTTATAAACTAAACTGCATTGTTGCGGCTTTAATATTTTATAGGTTTTTAGCTGCTAAATTTAATTTTATAACCTGGTCGAATTTATACTTAAACGTTGATAAATACTATAAGACATTTTACAAGCATGAAAAAGGTTTAACATTTCAACTTTAATGATGTTCAATAAAATGTTCATAAAAATGGTTTAAAAAAAAAAACTTTCTTTCGTTTACAACAGTTTGATGTAGAGGTTTGAAATGATTTTGTTTTTAACAAAAAAAAAAAAATGCAATGCCTGCATATGCATATTATGGGCTGAGAAATTTATCGTCTATTTTATGTTAACTAATAATAAATGAAAATATTTAACATGCAAACTCAGCTTAAATGATCTACTTAAAAAAAGTGGATAAAAAGTACAAAAATTTCATCATCATCATCAAAGTTTATTGTTTTATTACGTTTTCTTGTTTGTTAAATATTTTAGCCAGAGTTGTAAAGACTGAAATGTATAGAAATATAAGTTTTATATTTATGATCACAAACACTACACCCATAATAACATGTGTATAGTATAATAGAAAGGCTTAATTACTCGAAATGAAGTAAAAAGTTTGACAAAAAATTTAGTAAATGTACAAAATTTTAGCAGAGTTTTAAAAAATGTTTTATTTTAATTTCAAAAAATTAACGATTTTAAGCTCCGTTCACAGCTTTAAGTAATAAATCACTTTGCAAAAAATTAAAAAAAAAAAAATTAGTTAACATTTAGTAAATTTACAAAATTTTAATTAATTTTAAGCCTGATTTTTAGTAAAATTTAAAAATTTTTTGATTTTCTAAAGCTCTGTTAATATTTTAAAGGTAGCTGGAAATTTTATTGCCAATATTTTCGTAGTTTAGCCCTTCACCGTACAATAAGATATACAATACGCTTGCACAATATATGGCACAACTTTTTTCTTCTATATAAAAATAGCACAATCTAATCTACACATTTCAAAATATTTTCACTTTTCATGCTTCTGGAATAAAAATCAAATCCGTTTGGATTTTTTCCAATATATTGTACAATCTTTCAATATGACATAAACACTTTCAATTTTTTTCACAATACCAAAAGTTGCACAAGAATATTGCGTAGTGTAGTTCAATTGAAAAAAAAGAGCTTTTTTAAAGTTCTGTTTATAGCTTTAAGTTACAAATTATTTCTTAAATAAGTAAATTGTTTACTATACTACATCTAGCAAGCACAATGCATATTGGCCTCCCAACTCAACGCCCCTTTTTTCATTTTTGTTTACTTGTATTACATTTTAGTTGTTTGTAAATTTGCCGCCTTTAACTCACCAACTCTTCTTATTGTTAAACCTACTTGCAATACATAAGTATGTAGTAATAGTTACATTCATACTTTACTTGGTTGTACATACTACGTAGTTTACAATATGCTGACAGCATAAATGAAGAAAAATGATGAAACCAATCAATAAATCACAAAAATTGACTGAAATTAATTTCAATTACGCACGAAAAAACATAAAATATTTTTCGAACACACACAAAGAAATCCATCCAGCAAATACTCGTAATAATATTAAACAACATCACATAAACTGTTAAACAACATGCAATTGAAACAGTTTATTAAAGAGTTATTATTTTTGATTTGAAAGTAACATTGCTGTATAACTACCCAGTCAGAAAAATACAAACGGGAAATCGATGGCAAAGCACTTTAACAGGTGGTATAAGTTCTGGCAAAAAGTGCTTTCCCATCCCCAAAATGATAACATCATTAGACAAAAGGACCGGCTGTTCAAAAAGCACCAGAAAAGCACTGGAGGAAATAAATTTTTAAACGTTGGCAATACGCTGGCAAAACCAATAAATAGGTGGTCTGGAAATATATTTTCCAAAATAAAATTTAAAAAAGTTCATATGTATTTTTTTGGTCCTGCCGTGATTTGAACCCAGGCCGTCAGATTGGCAGACGATTGCTCTACCCACTGAGCTAACGAGACATATAATATTTGATGGCTAAACACATAAATGATTGATAATAGCTTTACAACTACTGGCTGTGCCAAAATGCTAGTACTGGCAAACAATTTTTTGTAACTAGTATGCCAGTGTTGGGAGGGCACAAAAAATGGTGGTCTTGAAGGAGCTTTCCCACAAACAAAAAAATTGATTTTATAAAACAAAAAAAAAATTTTAATTAAAAAAATTCCAAAAAAAAATTTTTGCTTGCAACCGGATTTGAACTCGGAACCTTCTGACTACAAACATTTTTCAACGAAGCGTCAGCATTTTTATAAAATCATTGGTCTACCAGTGAATTGATTTTTGTACGCCTGGTAGCATTGGCTGGGTAGCACTGGATAACCACTGGTTGCAAACCTTGGCATATCACTCTAAGCCAATTCTTTGCCAGTGGTTTTTTTTTATAAACCCCCGAAATTTTTGGAAAACAAATACTGGTAAAACGCTTTTTGCAAACGCTGGCAAAGCGTCTTATATGAGTGTTCTGCCAGTCATTTATTTTTAACACCGTGGTTACTCAGTGGTATGCCAGTGCTTGATTTTTTGTACCACTGGCGATTTCTGACTGGGTAAGTATGTACGTGTGTTCAGTAACGATGTTTATGATTTCAAAATTGAGTGATATTTTTATTTTTATGTTTATGCAATCAATTCAAATTTGTTGATTGAAAACAATTTGAAATGTCATGAGAACATGAAGAATTATTAAGAAAAAAAAAATTAGATGTAATGTTGAAATAATATTTAATAAATTGTTTATTGGTGTTTGTGATTGATTTTTATTTAATTAAAATATGCATTGTATTCATATTTTGGACTAAAGACTATAACGAATTATTTTTGAAAAATTAAAAATGAAAATTTTTAAATTGAGTAAAAAAAAAATATTTGTCAACATCGCAGAATTGTTATTAAACATAATATTAAGCATACATTGCTAGATCTGTCAAAACAACAGAATAGTATTTTGGAAGATGACAAAGCAAATTGTGGTAAATTTTTTGTTTTTGTTTTTTCTTTGATTTTTTAAATGTTAAATGACGCTCCTAGACGAGAACAAAAAATTCTCATTGAGTTTGTGATTTAACCCAATAAATATTTCTAGAAATTCTAAAACGTCGTCCCCTGACGATTTCCTTAGGCAAGAATGAAATCCGGATAGGGACATGCCTGCAACAGATTATTTTTCACAATTTGCCAAATAAGTTTTGCGATTTTAGAACATTTAATTCATTTAATATAATTAATTATAATTAATTTCAGTTTAGCAGGTTTGAGGCTAAGAAGAAGAATAAACCTTTTTCTCTAAAAATTATAAACACATTCATTTTAAAATCAGACTAGATCTAGTTTCTGCCCTTTTCTATGGACAGGCTTTATCAGTGATATTCCATTAAATTGTATTATTGTTTTTATATTTTATTGTCAGATTGTCTCCATATGATAATTTTTCAACAACCCGTCGGCTGCAGGAATCGAGTATGTGCCTATGTCTACATTACAATCGTAACTATAATAAAGCCATCACACCCAAGTAAGATCTTGAATGCAATGTAACTAATTCATAGTTTTCTTTTCTATTCAGAAGTGATCATAGGCAGATACATACAAACATTGTATTTTAAGACTTTTGTTTATCTTCCAATCTCCTCCGTGTCTCCTTTTTCGCAAATGTTGCCAAACAGACGTATGGTTTTTACGTTCAAGAGCAGGCATCTTGCGCATAAATTGGAAGCGAGTTGCCGCAGGGCAAATTTCATAATGTATTTAAATACAGTGTTGTTTTAACGTCATATAGACAGCTGCAATTTCTCTTAAATCAGACCAGATTTAGTTTCCGCCTTTTTCTATGGATAGGCTTCTATCCACCCGAATATACATACGTGTATATTTCTACCCGAATATACATACGTGTAAAATAATGATTTACGAATAGCGGAAAATCAAAGGAAAATACCAAACTCCAATGCATTTCATCGTAAAATACTTAAAATTCCGCGAAATAGCTTCAAAAATGTCTCCAACAAGTATTTTGAAATGTTTTCAACCCAACGTAAGAAAACTTTAAGAGCTAAAACTGGCCCATGCAGTCTAAATTTGGAAAAGAAAAGTTATACTCAAAGCCAAAGTTATAAGCCAAAAGGTGTGAAAGAAGCCACTCCAAGATCCAAGGAATGGGTTACAAACTCGTAAGAAACGTAAGGCAGCAAAAGTGTTCGATGATCAGAAAAAAACATCAACAAAATATCCAGAAAGTGGTATGATTTTTTGGGTGAAAAAAGGATATATTTTAGAGGACGCTGTCAAGTGGACAACTATATACTGCATTTATAGCTGGGAAACTTTAGGCTTTAGGAAACATCTACTTGCGTAGAAAAATTTGGTAGCAAATACAGTAATAGAAAAAAAGTTTGTAAACAATTTAGTTAAAATTACTAAAAATTAGTTAAAAATTATGTTGAAAAAAAAACTGCTGGAATTAGCAGATTACTTTTGCTATATATTTGTAAGATAGGAACAACAAAATTACAACTGCTAAATATACAGAAATTTTGTTATATTTGAGTTAAATTTTTGTTAATAGAAAATAATAAATTAACCTGCTAAAATCAGCAGCCTAAAAAATCACAAAAATTCAAAATTTTCGCAGTTTTTTTCGAGCCCTTTTGAAAGGGGTGTTTACAATTTTTTTTAGCAAATATTTCTGTTGATTTTGGCAGGCTATACTGCTATTTGCTTTCAACTAAATTTAGTTTAAAAATAAACAAAATTTTGTAGATCTAAAACTTTGTTTTTGATGTTGTTAGTCTACTAATATTTAGCATAATTTTCCGCTGATCTTACAGTACAATTTGTCATTTTCAATTAACTGGAAGTTAAATATAACTTAATTTATGTAAATTTAACAGTTTTATTTTCGCTGTTATTATTATACTAGTGCGAGTATTTAGCAAAAAAATATGCTAATTTAACTGTTTTTTCTGCAACAACATTTTTAACAAATTTTTAGTTGCTTTTTCTGCTATTTTCTGCGGGAAAAAAAGTTCTTCAGTTACTACTAACACAGTTACTGAGATATTTACCAGCAAGATAGCTTAAAGATAATACTAATATCATTTAATAAAAACTGTACGGGTTTAACGGTATGTGATTTTTTCTATAGAAAAGTCACTAAATTTAGAAGAGTTTCCCTATATAAAGAAGCTCATATTTTAAGGATTTAGGAACAGGTTTTCTATAGGAAAAGTCCTTACAAACTGATGGATTTTATGCTACAAGAAGTCTTCGGAGTCTGAGAGTTTTCTGTAGGAAAAGTTCTTAAAATCGTGTGTCTTTCTATAGGAAGAGTCGCCAGAATATAGAGGTTTTCCAATAGAAAATATTGCTCAGAAATGGAGGGTTTTTCTTTAGGAAAAAAGTCCTGTGAATCTGAAGAAAAAATTTGCTGTGAGTCATAGGGTTTTCTGAAAGTCCGAAAAAATTATTTTTATATTTTTTAATACAAAAATTAAAATAATTTTATTTTATATTTTTTAATTTATTATAATTAAATCATTTTATAGAAGTAAGTTTACAAAGATTTTTTTAGAGTGTATAAATCTATTATTATTATTCAACAATTTTGGTTACACGTGGCGTATGAGTGATATTTATTTAAATAACAATCATACGTAGGGTGACCATTCGTACTGATTTGATCAGCACATGTACTGATTTTTGGTCACGTGTTCTGATGAAAAATCGTGTACTGATTTATACTGATTTTTTAAAATTTGTACTGATTGTACTGATTTTTGGGATTTAAAAAAAAAATTGCATTTTTTAGTAAAAAAAAGCCAAAATGCAGTTTTTTTATAGAATAAATTTTTGCGAATATGAGAGGTTTTCTCTACCAGAAAGCATTCAAAATGATTTTTCTTGTGGTCTGTATAGGGAGAAATGTCTAAGATTTGTTAGGATGGTATAATGGTTAACCATTTGGTTGACAACAAATTAGGTTGGTTGCATTATCATTTTTTTATGATATTTTTTAAAATTTGTACTGATTTGAAGTCAGAAAAAAATGGTCACCCTAATCATACGTCAATATTAGGAAAAAGCGAAACTCTTCCATTTCGAACAATATAAGCCAATTTTCGGGGATTTTAGTGTCCGAATCCAAACTTCGGTTGGAGCCTAACAAAGCCTAACATTTTTACCCAACAAAATTTTTATGAACTGGTTGTTTTGAATTTGTTCTAGAATGGGTGTTTTTACCACCGATTCCGTGGAACAGGTTCTAGAACTGATTCCTGGAAGTCAAAATGGAAGGCCTCACTGTCGCAGAACCGGTTCTAAAGCAACCTGTTCTAGTTTGGAGGAACATAACCTGTTGCTTTTGGGACAAACTCAAACAAAAATCACCGATGATAGAACATAAATTAGAACAGGTTGCATGGAAGAACAAGTTGTTCTACAACCGGTTCTTTGCATCCGACAATTTCGCTGGGAATGTTTGAACATTAAGCAAGATATGGTATAATTTAAAAATAATTTTAAGAATTCTATTTCAGCTGCAAATTAGATTTAATCTTAAACACTGTTTTTCTACCCAAAAATATTTTCACATCAAAATTTTTTCCCGTTTAATTTTATTTTTTTTTTTGTGGAGAATATTACAAAATTCTGTTAAGCCGAATTTAATATTTTACTTATTAAGCGTAACGTTTATTTACCACTTTTGATTTTGTATAAATATTTAAAGTTTTTATAAATTTATCACACACTTTTATAAAAAAATAAATACCAACAAATAAGTAAAACTCGAATAGCTTAAAAAGTTATTTACTACAAAATTATAATATTTACATAAAAATGTATATAAATACATAAATATTTGACTTTTTTTCTCATAAGTATTTACATTAAATGAATGGTTAGTTTAGATTTTCAAATAAATACCAGTATATAGAAAAAAAAAATACTAAACTTCAGCACAATTTCACACACTTTCAATACAAATGAATGCATACAAAATCAAAGTGTATACAATAATAATAATTTATAGAGAAGAATGATAATATAGTCGTATACTTTCTAATGCTTTAAGCTTTTAAATTACAACTATATTTACGACCAATGATGTTTGGTATACATACATATAAAATCAAAAGTAACTCAATTCTTTGCCAGCTGAAGAGTAAAAGTTTATTTATGCAAAGTATCTTATTACAAATAGTTATAAGATTGATAATCCCTGGTTCCATGTTGCAAAGCATTTTGTTTATTCTCTTATTTTTTTTACTAGTATACAAAACACAACAGTTTAAACCAAAATGAAGATATTTGTACTAGTCAGATGAATTTTTTTCTTTCTTTCTAGTTTCTTTCGTTCGTTCATTCATTCATTCATTCAAAACGAAGAAAATTGAATATGTTTGTTCATAAACAACTAAAATGATAATAATGGAATTCATATGCTTGAATATATACAAAAATATATGTACACATGAAGAAAAGTCTTGATATAAATTATTTCAAAATTTAATTTATTCGAAAATTTTAGAATAACTAAAGCTAAACTCGAATATCAATTAATACTTGGCTGATATTTATCCAGAACTTGTCTACCTCTGCCGCAGTCAAAATTTATCCAAAATACCCTACTATATAATTAGATCGCTCTCTTAAAACATCCTTCGGTTAAAATGAAACCGAAGGATCACTGCTCTACATGCGCGGTCCCAGCAATTAATAAAGGGGAAAAATCATACGCCTCAGTGTCCAAGTCAATGTATTTGTCTACGGTGGCGTATGATTTTTCCCCTTATATTAATTGCTGGAACCGCGCATGCTGCTCTATCCCCTTTCCCAATAAAACAACACATAAATTAATAGGAAAAATTTCCTGAGTTTTGCTTGTCTATAAATAAAAAAAAAAAAAAAATACTGGATTGGGACGTCAGACGAAGTCTTTGTTAATCAATCACATATTAGAATTCAATCGAAATCAGCTTATTTTTTGTAAAATCGGTGAAAATTTCCAACTTATTTTTTTTTTTAATTTTTCCAATGTACTAAACATCAGACATCATCATGCTACAATTGCAAATATTTTCCATACTTACAAATATATTTTGCTTATTATTCATTCATATACAAAATGTTTAAATAAAAATATCAAATGAAGAAAAAAAAAACTTACCATTCAGAAATATTCATAGTTATTTATTAAGTGTTTGTAAAACATTCATACAAATGTATATTTATTTATGTATTCTGGCTATTTATTGAATTGAAAGTAAATTTGTTATTTTGGTTGATCACTTGTATGGTTGCTTTACATACAATATTGCTCATTGCAATCAGTTCCTGTAATATGAAATTCAATAGATATTCAAACATACATGCCATTCAATCACTATAAGTATGATAAAAATTAATATTTATTGCATAAAGACACACTCATAAGTTGAAATTGCTGGTAACATTAGTGGAATTTTATAAATATAGATATTTTTCATAATTTTTGGGGCGTTGGTCTCGGTTTTTTTTTTTTTTTTTTTTTTTTTTAATTATTAATGTTTAAATATCAATTGCAAAAAATTGTATATAAATTATGGCTTTATGCAAATTTAATTATTCCATACATTAAATTTATTATTATTAGCTGAAACTATTAAAATATTTTAACTTGCATCACACTTCTATGACTGATCATGGTCATACTTACATCATCATCTTCATGGTAGCATGATCACAAGTTTGGTTTTTTTATGATCATAGTTTTGACATATTTATTTATGATTGATAAAAAAAAAAAAATAGAGAATTTGTTATGATATAATAGTAATATTAATGCTATGTATTTATATTAATAATGGTCTTATATAAAACACCCTGAACTGGTAGCATCTAATTGCAAAAATACAAAAAGTGTTGTTATTGAATAGTCTTTGCAAATTTTGTGTAGTTTTCAATTGAAAGAGAATGTTAATGAAAATAAGGTTACCATATAATAAGAAATTTCCATATTTTATAAAAGAAATTTCTAGAAATATGATTTTAATCAAAAGCTCTCTTTTTGTATTTAAAAAATGTTACATGGAATATAGAACAAAACTTTTGTATATCATGAAAGATACTTTTATTTTTATAACATTTTAGGGCTTGAACATTTAAGGGCCTCAACCAAACTAAATGGATACAAAAGCACCTGGATATGGTAGTAACCCCTGCTTCGTTTTGCTCTATCTCAACATAATTTTTTTTATAAGCCAATGGAAAAATTTGTAATCCACTGCATTTTTTAAGCATTCTGATTGGTTGATATATTTTGGGTAATCAGAGTTTTTGAAAAATATTGCCACGAAATTGTGTTAGTCTAGTATAGAAAATTTCGGAATTTTAGATGGAAAATAAGCCGAGAAAAGGGATTTACTAAACCCGTCTATCTGGTAGCACTACATTTAAGTATAATGTTAAGTGGTTTTAGTACCACTGGAAATTTCTACCATATTCTACAACCAAGGTAGTAAGCTATAAAAAGGCTGCCGATTGACGTTTAAGTAATTCAGTTGGGCATTAGTAAATCGTTGGAAAACTTGTTTGTGTTATACTGTTGTATGTAAAGTACAATAATAAAGCATTTAATAAATAAGTGTATAAGCTCAATATCAAACAAAAGAGTGTGTGGTTATTTTGATTGCAATAGAAAAGAATCCCCAGTCAGAAAAATACAAACGGGAAAGTGGGGGCAAAGCACTTTAACAGGTGGCACAAGACTGGCAAAAAGTGCTTTCCCATTCCCAAAATGATAACATCATTAGACAAAAGGACCGGCTGTTCAAAAAGCTCCGGAAAAGCACTGGCAGAACAAAATTTTTAAACGTTGGCAAAACGCTGGCAAAACCAATAAATAGGTGGTCTGGAAATATATTTTCCAAAATAAAATTTAAAAAAGTTCATATGTATTTTTTTTGGTCCTGCCGTGATTTAAACCCAGGCCGTCAGATTGGCAGACGATTGCTCTACCCACTGAGCTATCGAGACAATATTTGATGGCTATACACATAAATAAGTGTAATAGCTGGACAACTACTGGCTGTGCCAAAATGCTAGTACTGGCAAACAATTTTTTCTAACTAGTATGCCAGAGTTGGGAGGGCAAAAAAGTTGGTCTTGAAGGAGCTTTCCCACAAACAAAAAAATTGATTTTATTAAAAAAAAAAATTAAAAGAAAAAAATCCAAAAAAAATTTTTTGCTTGCAACCGGATTTGAACTCGGAACCTTCTGACTACAAACATTTTTTAACGAAGCATCAGCATTTTTATAAAATCATTGATCTACCAGTGAATTGATTTTTGTACGCCTGGTAGCATTGGCTAGGTAGCACTGGATAACCACTGGTTGCAAGCTTTAGCATATCACTCTAAGCCAATCCTTTGCCAGTGGTTTTTTTTTTATAAACCACCGAAATTTTTGTAAAACAAATACTGGTAAAACGCTTTTTGCAAATGCTGGCAAAGCGTCCCAAATGAGTGTTCTGCCAGTCATTTATTTTTAACACCGTGGTTGCCCAGTGGTATGCCAGTGCTTGATTTTGTGTACCACTGGCGATTTCTGACTGGGTCGGTTTATTCAAAGGAAATAAAACAACGTTTCTAAAAGGTGGGGTTTCTTTACATTAAACTTGATTTAGTTAAACCGAAAACGAATTTTGTGTGCCCTTTACAAATTTAATTTTTTGTTTTTTCTTTAATTATCAATTCCGTTGTCTGTAGGTACTAGTATATCTGTTTGTCGTCCACGCTGTATATACGCTTATTAGCACAATTTTTGTAGCAAAATAAATTAATAAAACATTAGTTCAAAATTATTTTAGTGCAAAAAAAATATAACTCAAACTTTTGCTGTAAATGCAATTTCAACAAAAAAAATTGCTGAAAACTAGTACGAGTACACTTGATATACATGAAGTTTTACTAAATTTTCTACTAACTTAATTTTTTTTTTTTTAATGTAGGTGCCAAAAAGTTTCCAAAATGGAGCCTTTAAAAATATGGAGAGTTATGCTTGAAATACTTTCCTTGTTAGATTTATTTCTCGTGGTTGGGAGAATTTTGACTTCCCCCAAATTAGCGAATAGTTGTAAAGAAAAATCATTAGATTTTGGTATAAGCTTCATGTTGGGCGCCATTATAAAATTTATGATTCAATAAAGATTTGTTATCGACTATTTCTAGTTTTTATTGCTTTATTTAGCCAAAGTAAGATCAAGATTTTATATTATAAGTGAAGGGTGTTATTATCAAAACCAAGTCCATAACAATTCTTCAATATGGTCACTCTTAAAAATTTGCTCATTCTTTCTATTATTTGTGGCTGTTCAAATGCTATCATAGACTATATTTTTTATGTTCAATTGGGTATGACTTTACTGACCCCCATTCCCACAGTTATTTGTATGGTTATGTGGTGTTGTTTTTTATGAAAATTTTTTCCTCCAATTTTATTTTACAGCTGTTTTTTTCGCCTAAATAGAAAACAGTACCACAAATTGTATGAATGTATAGCACATTTAAACACATTCACATTACAACCAAGTAAAATAAAACTAATTCAAAAATATTCATTTGGACCCAGAAGATGATGGACCTAATTGTATAGAATACGAACTAATTAGATCTGATTAAATAAAATAGGAATCAAAATTATCCGATTTTTTACCATATCCCAGTTTATACAGTTAAATACAATTTGGTCTCAAATTACCATTCGATCCCCCATTATTTTGATTTAAGTGAATATTTTTGTTCTTAATTTTATTTTACTCGGGTATTTAGTAAGTGGCAAATGTGTATCTTAATCTAAAGTGAATATACACAAACCAGACACTTCATATATACGTTCTTGGTACATTCATTCATTTATTTAGTTCTTCAGCTATAAAATTTCGTACTTGTATGCGAGAGTGTGTTTCAATGTCTGTCTGTCCGTTTGAATTTCTGCTATAAGTGTAAGTCACTTTGTTTTGCAATGCACATTAATTGAGTTGAAATTACTGAGCATGTGCGTTGTTAAATTGAACATGATGACAGTATTTAATTGAAAGAAATTATACAATTTGTTCTTCTTCTTGTTCATCGTCTTTTTTTTCAGATAAATATCGTATCAATACAAATATAACAAATTTCAGCACTTCACTATCTTTAATAAATCTTTTCTTATTAAAATTTTTACTTTTTTGTTGTTGTTTAAACAAATAATCCAAATGAAAATAAGTGTGTTGGGTAGAGTAATAAAGGAACTAAAATAAAACATCATGTTTCCATCTAAATAGTACTTTTGAGTCATATTTAAGTGGAATTAATAATTTCAGTACTTTTAAGAGTGTAGTGAAGCAGAGCAGAAATGATGCTTAACAACAACAGACAGAAAAAAATGTATGACAGGAAAAGGCCACTTACTTCCTTAGTTTAGCTAAACTTAACAATGTACCTACTATTAACTTTTCTCTACACTCATAAAAAAAAATTAGTACAAATGTGTGTTAAACGCGTTCTGATTCAATTAAACAAATTTTTCTGTTATTTTGCTTCAAATTTAGGATTGTGTTAATATTTTTTGTAATTTCAATTTAAAATAACAATTAATTTCATTCCTATTTGAACTACTTTTGCATAATAATTTTTAGTAATTTGTGTTTCTTAATTTTACAAAGTTTTCAGCTAATTTAAAGCATATTTATTTCCAATTAATTATATTTTTGTGTCTCCGCTACCAATATCATAATATTGCATAATCATAAAATGGTTTATATTTCGGAAACAAAGCGAGATAGAACAAAATGGAAAAAAATTCGTTTTTCTGTATTTATTAATCCTTATAAATCACCTATACTCCCAATGATAAATGTCGGCCTATCTGGGGCTATAGCCGGGAGTACAAAAATTTTAAGCGATATTTTAGCAGAAAATTTCGGTTAAAACAAGTTAAGTTTCTGTTAAATTTAGCTCAAATTTCTTGGGTAATTTACATGGATGGCAACCGAAACGATGCGGTTATCGGTAAGGGTAACGCTATTTTATATTATTTCGCTAACGGTATTTTAAGGGTAACGCTATTTCATTTATTTCGGTATCGGTATTTTAAGGATAACGGTTTTTCAGTTATTTCGGTAACGGTATCTTAAGGATAACGGTTTTTTGGTTATTTCGGTAACGGTATTTTAAGGGTATCGATATTTCATTTATTTCGGTATCGGTATTTTAAGGATAACGGTATTTCAGTTATTTCCATAACGGTATTTTAAGGATAACGGTATTTCGGTAACGGTATTTTAGGGGTAACGGTAGTCAGTTGAAAGGGTTTTGAATCGATAACGGTATTTTAGCGGTATTGCCTGCCAACCCTGGTAATTTAATTAAAGTTATCTGTGTATTTAGCAGAATGTAGAAGTTAGCTTACCTAAATTTGGCAGCCCATAATTCTCAACTTCATTAAAAATTTTGCAGACGCAAATACAGGTACTATTTTCTGTTATCTTAGCAAAATTTTTAACTATTTGTACAGTGTTTTTTTTTATGAGTGTACTCTACATGAATGATGGCGATCATTTAAAGTTCATACGAATGGTCATTGAAATAATTTTTTTATGGTTGATGTTAGCGCCACTTTTTCTATTACAACAATGACTATGTGAAACGTTTTATATCTGCAACTGTCTCTATGTTTGTTTGTTTGTCGTTTTTTCTGTTATACCCAATGACCACCATCACCACCTGTCGTCGCCTTCATCAAATTCATGTGGCCCTCAAGTGCTACTGACTGACACTCAAGTGCAGTTTGTTACTTCAAGTACCTCATCATAATCATCATCATTGTCCTACTCAACTGAGTCATTTGTTCTGCTCTTCGTTTAATAGTCTTAGTACTGTATTTTTTCCTGCTGCATTTCGAAAGTTTTAATCTTAAAACAAATAAAAAAAAAATCCTCTACAAAATTTGTTTGTAAGAGGTTTCTAAAAGTGTTTTTACAATGATGTTTTACAAATTTCTTTAAAAAACAACAACATATTCCAATGCATCAAATTACAGGTCCTACGTAAATACGTGTAGAATGAATTTAGCTTAATTTATTTTAAATAAGTTAAAAAGAAAAGGAAAATTCTATCAGTGGCGTAAGTCAATTCAAGAACAACGTAGGGACTAAAAATTATTTCACATGATGTTTAAGTAAAGAATTATACGTACAACTTTAAACACACCACAATTTCTGGACAGAATTTCTCGCAGTTTAGAGAAACGGCTCAATTAAAGTCCTGCAAATTGGGTTATCAATTCGCTGCTGAGAAATTGGGTACTTGAAAACCTTACAATTTCGCAAAAAGTTCTTATATTAAAACTTTGGAAAGCACAGTATTCTCTGTTTAAGATTCCAAAGAGTTGGAATCATGAAGTTCTAATTTTTTTCTAATATTTCAAAGTATTGGAAATTTTTGAGAATATTGAGAAAATTTTAAGAAATATTCACAAAAAATTTCCCCCTGAGAGAATCTTTTTTACGATTTAAAATCCACTTTAATTTTAATTTAATTTGATTTAATAAATTAATGAATGGATTTTAGGAAACCTCTCGATAGCTCAAAAAGTTTCTACACTCAGATAAAAAAGTTAGTAAAAAAAATTTGAAAACAGTTTTCAATCGAACTTTACCATTTTTTACTGATTTTTAATACAATTTTTTTCTTAGTAATCATTATTGCTATTCTCTTATTACAAATTACGGATTTTTTTTACTAATTCTTCAAAACCAAGCGCTAAATTTAGCAGAAAAATATACTAATATAAAAACATTTTTTTTTATTTTTTTTAATTCTTGTTTAGTTTATATTTCATTGTACTAAAATGATTGATATTTAGTAAGTTTTTTAACTGATTTAAACAAACTGATTTTGAATTCTAGTTTACAACAATTTTGTTAAAATTTAGTAGCGACTACTAATTTTTCCTACTAATTTTGTTGTACTACAGATCAGCAGATATATATTGCTAAAATTAGCAAAAAATACCGCTGGGCTCAAAACAGTTAAATTTCCCGTAATAACAGCAAAATTTTCAGTAGCCATTACAGACTTTTTTGGTTGAGTGTAAAAATCTGATCCCATGAAAATCTCAGAACCTTAACAAGTTTCCCATGTATTTGGGCTTTTAAAAATCTCAAGATTGTCAAAGTTTTCAAGCTCATATTTTTTCGACTGATGTCTAACGAACCCGTTTCTTGAGAATTATTAGATTTTTTCAAAAACTCATATCAAATTAGATGCATGAACATTTTTTGAGTCTTTTTTAATAAATCTCACATAATCTTGAAAAATAAGGACAGCAAAAATAAAACTGTTAGATTTACAGAATTTTAGTTATATTCAAGTGAACTTTTAGTTAATAGAAAATGAAAAATTGTACTGTAAAATCTGCGGAAAATTTTGCTAAATATTAGTAGACTCAAAATATTAAAAACAAACTGTTATAGCTACAAAATTTTTATTATTTTTATGATAAATTTAGTTGAATACAAATAGCAGTCTAATTTGTTAAAATCAGCAGAAATATTTGCTAAAAAAATTGTAGACTGCTTTCGGATTTTGATTCATTACAACAAAAAAATTACAACAATTTGCTTTGTCACCTTCTTTATACATTTTTGATGCCATATTAGTTGGTCAATTTACCCCAAGCTACCCAATGATTTAATTTTAATATGAAATTAAATGTTTTTCGAGCTATACTCTGACCACAAATTGGATGTTTTACTGGGGTTAATTTAAACCTAACGACAATATGAATTAATTCTTATTTCGACAGCTCTGCCTACTGTCCTCTTTTAATCAGCAATCAATTTGTATTTATCTCAAATATCTATTTAAATTGTTAATGCTCATTTATTTGATTTATCCCTGTCTTGTGTGCTTCCTTATTAAACATTCACATTTTTTATTTTTTATTTTTTCCTCTAACAACAGAGTCCTTGTATGCTCAAGTGTCAAGAGGTTTTGTTGTAATCGCACTTTTTACATAGTTTTTGAAGAGGGTTTTTTTCTGTAAACAGGACTTGCCCACGACAACTGTCTAATGTTTATACAGCAGACACTGTGTGTGTGGTTTCAGTTTTCTATTTGATTTGACATTCCAGAGTAGTAGCTACTGCGGAAACTACTTATTAAACAAAGTGTGTGTTCTCTTTGCTGCCGTTTTGCAAGATTCATCAGCACATAATTTACTAAAGAGTCTAGTTATCCCATATAAACTTAAGTATTTATTAAGTATCAAATAATTTTGTATGTATTTTGCCATATAAATTTAAGTATTTGTTTACCATTTATAAACAATGATGATTCAAGGTCTGCTTCTTTTTCATTTTTTTTTCAAGTATTAAATAATAATTTCAAAGAATTTTTTAATAATTTCATACATAGAACTATAGTATCATATTATTTCAGCTACAATGGACATAATCAAAAGAATATAGCATATAACCATATTTGTAATAAATATATTTTTAATGGTGGTGGTCTTTATTCATGGGAATGATTTTTACAATTTCAATATTATTCATATGCACACATCAGAAAATGATTACAAATTAATGAAAATTAATATTTGATTAATGAATGTTTTCTTTTTATCTCTTCTATTTAATATATATTTCCTTGAATTTAAATTGTAATTAAATAGTAGATGATTTTATTGCAACCCTATGGGGAGTGTGGGGTCAATTACCGTCAGAGTACCTATCTCGTGACTGGTTAAAGCGGGACTGGTATAATTTACCATTATTGTGAATTAAGCAATGTCAGTTATACTTAAATTACTGGTCCCCCTACCACAAAATTGCCCCCAGAGTAGGTAACATGTCCTTTTGGGTTAGTCCAGTGACATGTAAAAATGTGTGTAAACAGTTGTAATTAGTGCCCTTCAATGGCAATGCCATATTAAAGTGACATTTAGCTTTCAATTAAACAGACCTATCAAGAATCTGTCTCTGCCACCTTGGCGTCTATCCTTTTTATCTTGACTTACTTAATTTTACACTATTCTTCTTCTTAAGTTGCTTTTTGGAAAAATGATACCATCCCGAAAGATTGTAAAAACACAATGCAAATCTTAGTGTCAAATGTATTTACTTTGAGAAAATGCCTTGTCAAATATCTTTGGATATAATACTTCTCTTTGGATGATTGTTGTGCTACTAAACTCTCATACCACTATTATAAATACACTTAGAAAAATATAAGACATTCTGATAATAATAATGTTGGTAAATTAATTCAAATTTCGTAAAAGCAATTTGTTTACTAACAAGGAAACCCGCAGATATTAATGAAACTCGGATATGTCGAGGAGGGCAATTAATCACACTATGCGACAGTCAAAATCGGGATGGCATGAAACCAACGGGAAATGTTATATCGGTCAAAAACAAGTTATACATGTCCCGGCGTTTCGCTGGGTCACCCCTAGGAATCGAGATATATCTTTTTTTTGACATAACTCGAGAACCACTAGTCCGATTTTGCTCAAACAATTTTAAAAAAATTATAAATTACAATTCCTCTAATCTGTTCATATAACGTTTTTCTATATACTCAACAGTTTTGCCGGTAAAAATAAATGTTTGTTACCGCTACCATAAAAATCAATAACCTTTTGTTTATTCCTTTTTTTAATATTTTAGGCAAAAAATATTTTTTTCTTCATACATTTATTTTTACCGGCAAAACTGTTGAGTATATAGAAAAACGTTATATGAACAGATTAAAGGAATTGTAATTTTTAATTTTTAAAAAAAAAAATCGGATTAGTGGTTCTCGAGTTATGTCAAAAAAAAGACCACCAAAGGTCAAATCGATATATCTCGATTCCTAGGGGTGACCCAGTGAAACGCCGGGACACTTATAACTTCTTTTTTACCGATATAACTTTCCCCGGTAGTTTGAACCCTTCCCGATCACTGACCCCTACCATTTGTCTCACAGTGTCATTAGGCATTTATTTTCTTAGGTGCGCATTTCAAAAATGGGTTGAGAAATGTTACGGTTCTTGTATTAGAACCTGTCTTAAGTTTATGAAATATAGATTTATTTGTACACAGCTTTAAATTACTCCAGAAAACAAAAATTATGATATGCATTTTGCCAATGTGTTGAACCCAGGGTTGCCACTTATTTGAAATATTTAAAATATCCCATCGGACTCATGATGATTCATAGAAGGCTCCTAAATATGAGTCATTTATGATTCAGTTTGGAGTAATTAGGAGCATTGATAATATTTTCGGAAAATGGTAAATAGGCTCATTAATAAGAGTCAATTACGTTTCCTTTGTGACTAAAATTTGAGCGCTCAAAACTTCCTCAGTCAGAAAAATACAAACGGCAAAGCGATGGCAAAGCACTTTAACAGGTAGTACAAGTACTGGAAAAAAGGGCTTTCCCATCTCCAAAATGATAACATCATTAGACAAAATGACCGGCTGTTCAAAAGGCGCCGGAAAAGCACTGGAAGAACAAAATTTTTGAACGTTGGCAAAACCATTATATAAGTGGTCTGGAAATATATTTTCCAAAATCAAATTTAAAAAAAGTTCATATGTATTTATATGGTCCTGCCGGGATTTGAACCCAGGAGGTCAGATTGGCAGACGATTGCTCTACCCACTGAGCTAACGAGACATATAATATAATACTTGGTGGCTAAACACATAAATGAGTGATAACAGCTGGACAACTACTGGCTGGGCTAAAATGCTAGTACTCGCAAACAATTTTTTGGGACTAATATGCCAGCGTTGGGAGAGCAAAAAAGAAGTTCCCACATACAAAAAAATTGATTTTATAAAACAAAAAAAAAAAATTAAATTAAAAAAAATCAAAAAAAAATTTTTTACTTCCAACCGGATTTGAACTCGGAACCTTCTGACTACAAACCTTTTTTAACGAAGCGTCAGCATTTTTATAAGATCATTGCTCTACCAATCAATTATTTTTGTACCGCTGGCAATTTCTGACTAGGTAGCACTGCCTTGGCATATCACAAGCCTTGACATATCACTCTATTCCCATTCTTTGCCAGTGGTTTTGTTATAAACCACCGAAATTTTTGTAAAACGAATACTGGCAAAACGGTTTTTGCAAACGCTGGTAAAGCGTCCCAAATGAGTGTTCTCCTAGTCATTTATTTTAAACACCGTGGTTACCCAGTGGTATGTCAGTGCTTGATATTTTGTACCACTGGCGATTCCTGACTGGGTCATCATGTTTTAGAGCCTTTTATGTTCAGAAAAATGTTGGATACGTTAAAAAAGCTCTTCTATAAAAGTTGTCTTCAACAAAATTTAAACCGGAGTGAATTTTTTAAAATAACTTTGCAAATTTATATAAGTCTAAACGTTTTGATACAAACAATTTATTTTGACGCGATAAATATCGCCAATTATCGACTTTTCGATCAAAAGTATTTCGATCATGTGGGCTATACCTGCCATAATTGGTGGAACTGTTTCTAAAATTTAAATAAAATAGCTAATTTCAGATTACTCACATTTCATAAGAGATAATTAAAATTTCTAAATTATGGCTTTGGAATTAAATGCGCGAGTTTAATCTTTTCAGCGAAAAACAGCCTTTACGACTACTTTCACGTTTAGTGTGTATTTATTAACAACTGGAGTTAGAGAATGATATCGGTAAAATTAATTACGGTTGCAGTTAAAAATGTGTACATTGCAATTGTTTTTTAATTAACTATCACCGTAGTTATTTTTAACTGCAAATATCAGTTATTTTTAAATGCAATTGAAGTGTACACTTGTGTAACTGCAATTGCAGTTAATTTTACCGATAAAATTCTATCAGTGTATGAATTTCAACAAAAGCCATAAAGAAATTTGTGTATTTATAGTGAAAATGTTTCGAGTCCAGAAAATTCTATTTCCCATTTGAGAAACCTGTGATTTTGGGAGACATATTTTTACTATAAACTGCATTGGCCACAGCAACTCTGTGCCGATAACTTCATACTAATGATTAATGGTATGATTAACTTTTTGGGTGAAAGACAGATGTTTTAGAAAAAGAATTCTTAACATACCCATCAAAAAATTGACATGATTCTAAAATCATACCCCCAGTGAAAGAAACTGCTTCCAAATATGCAGTGCAAAAGAGCACCACATTTATTGCGGGTATATGACATGATTTTTGTTCGTAATGTCCCACTTAGAAGCAATAAATTACGACAAAAATATAAAAAGATCAAACACTCTGCCTTATTTTATTGAATTTTGGAAATGGGGAAAAAGGAGAGAAGTGGTAAAAAATGTGACTCTTGTGCTGCATTGCTTCTAAAATCGCGTACGTTTTTTTCTGGGTACTGATCATTTAAAATCGAAATTACAGTCAGCGACAATTCGTAATTTAATAGACACATAATCTGTATCGTCAAATTACTAATCGTTTTTAAAAATATATTCTCTCAGTGTATACTATTAGCTATTTACTTACAAAGGCTACCGTAAAAGTCAAGGTTATAAAGGAAATTTATTTAATGTCTACTGTACATGGGCTTGCATGGTCTAGTGAAATTAGTAGATGAATAAACAAGTAAAAAAATTATAGTTGGTCAAGCTCGACCACCAGATACCCTATACCAGAGTGACATTTGGGTCGAATACAAGGAAGCGGACTAACTTCTCGAAAGGCAGCTTATCCATGGCAAAAAATTAACTGAGCAATAAATAAAGTGAAAACCCGGCAAAAATCGACGAAAAAGTTCATTTAAGAAAATAGCAGGAAGATGGGTTTATATGGAGATTATGTTTAAAAGTCGTCCGTTTTTCTTTAAATTTGGAGGCATAATTTATGGTTCTAAATAACATTCACAACCCAAACTACTAACTGATAGTTTGATGTGTCTAAATAAGCCCAAATCAGATGGTCCGTTCCTGTAGGAGGTAGGTCTGAATATAGAGAGGTTCTAACCAGGTTCATCCAAGAGAAGCTTGGGTGCCAGATTTGATCCATATTTGCGACCTATAATTTAAAGTTTACATAGACATACGGACGGACGGACATTTCTAAATCGACTGAAAAAGTGATTCTAGAAGATGGACCTAGTTCGAGTATTTTTAGTTGTTATAAACATCAGCACAAACTAATTAAACCCTCTCTATGCAGTCATGTAGGGTATAAGAAAATATATACAAAAATATATATTTGAAGTAAATAAACAACACAGAAAAAGATTTCCACAACAAGAAAACATCAACACAACAAACAGACATATGACATTGATGTTAATAATCATGATTGTTAGTTTAGGATAAAAATCTTCTAACCATTTTACAAAACATTCATTTGCTAGACCATATAACTCTGATGTTTTTTAATGAATTGATTATGATTTTAGTTAATACTCGTAAGCCTTAATAAACATCTGTTATTTTCTCCTAGGTACAGTATAATTTTGTATTTCTATGTTTTTTATTTGGTATTTAAAGTCAAACTTTTATGTTTGATTTTTAATTATATCACATTAATTTCTAATTAGTGTTTGATGTACTGTCATTTATTTCATGTTTTTTATTATAAAAAGTTTTTGAGCCATATCTACTACTCTACTCTTTTATGTTGCCAAGACTTTCTTTTAGTAGTCATTATCTTTAATCATATTAATTTGATTTTTTTTTCAAAGGTTATGGTGTTGTTCATTAAGAGATTTACAGTAGTCAAATTTAAACAACTTTTTTTATTTTACAAAAATTTTGATTGTATTTAAAAAAAATATAAGACATATGAGTTTTAGAAAATTTTGATATATGAAGATATCATAAATAATGACAGATGTCATAATTTTAAAAATATAGTTTCACATTAAGATCAGCCATGTATAAATTGGTGATAGGCCATAACCTGTATGGGTAATATCGCCAATGACATTTTGGGGATTATGACTGAGATGTTTCGGACAGGGAAAAAAACTACTACATTCAGCCGCAGCCCGGTCTTAAACGCAATGTGTAAATTTTTAACTTCGGATTGCTTACATCTCCTTTTGGTTTGGGGGTTATGACCGAAACATTTTCAGTCATAATCTCCAAATCGGTACTGGGGATAGTGTCTATGCGGGTTATGATATACATTCTTCAGTTGCCAAATCGATTAACTCCACTTTCTGAATTTTTTAAATCTTTAGTTACAAAACACTTTATTGACTCCTAACTGTATAGTGATATTCAAAACAAATTTCTCTGATAATAAATATTAACACTACTAAATGACAATTTATAATTTAGCAGGAATTATAAAAAACGATATACACTATTTTCTTATTTTTCTCATTATGGAGTTAATCGATTTTGTAACTGAAGCATTTATATATCACCTTATGAATTATTATTTTTTCTGTATGTGAACCGTATGTGAAATATAAAACTTAACTGATTTAAACTAAACTTGAATTAGCTAAAATTTTAACAAGAATCACACCTCTTTTTTTAAATAATACGAGTATTTTTTCCTTTTACTAACAATTAATTTTTCATATGTGTATATCAAAGTTGGGTGTACCTGAGTTACGCTATGAAAAAAATATGTATTAGGTAAAATAAATACACAACGGGTATTTAACCATAGACACTGACTATCTCTATCTACCAAAAAAACATGATGATTAATGTCTGGGTCTAATTTTTCTTAGGCCATGACTAAATAGTTTCTATGTGGATAAGTATTGTTTTAAATAATAAGTTCTAAGAATTACGTTCTTGTTAGACTCTAGATCAATATGATGATTATTTTGAAGGTTATAATTTCTTGTGGGTTTAAAAGTCTAGTCTGTTTTTTGAAATTTATATGTATTTGTAGCTACACCTGTATTAGTTATAAAGATCACAGGTAGGCGTGTTTGTGACAATTGCAAAAGTCATAAAATTCCAGCTGTCTTTTGATATATAATCTTTCGTTACGTTTGATCGCTTTAACAAGATTTTGATCAAGGTTAATTTCAATTTGTTGTTGCAGTTGCCTTTTTGTAAGGATAATAAGCGGTTTGCCTTTTGTAATTGATAACAACTAACAAGTTGACGGTTTGTTAAATCTATGATCAGCAGAAAAACAACAGCATCAAAATTGAAGGTTACATGTGGAAACAAACCAAAAGCCAAAGATATGTATGCTGCAATACAAAATGCCAAAAAGAGATTTCAATCTATTTTTTAATAGTTTAAAATTTTTAATTTTGTAAAAAAGATAATGCTAATTTATCTCAGAGATTAATCTTGTTTGTTTAGACATACATATATAAAAATATAGATAATCAATTAAATTTTCAGTGAAATTGTGTTTGGAATAATTTTTAAAATATTATGTAGCCAAATAAAAAAGAAATGGAAAATGAGCCGATTTTTGAGCCACTTTTTATCTCTTTAATACTTAAGATGATCCAACCGGGTCAGGTTTATCTTTTCTTTACCACATACCCTTTTTTGAGAAAAATCCAGTAGACAAAAAAATTTACAAATTTGAATGTGAATGTTTTTTGTTAGATTTGAATCATACAGGTAAATTACAGAGAACACAAATTTTAAATAATTGCATTAAAGGAATTAAATATGCTAAAATCCCAAACGTATTGAACAAATTGTGAAAAATAATCCGTAGTAGGCATGTCCCTATCCGGATTTCATTCTTGCCTAAGGAAATCGTCAGGGGAAGACGTTTTTAGAATTTCTGGAAATATTTGTTAAGTTAAATTACAAACTCAATGACAATTTCTTGTTCTCGTCTAAGAGCGTTATTAAACATTTAAAATATCAAAGAAAAAACAAAAAAACAACAGAAAATTTTCCACAATTTGCTTTGTCATCTTCCAATGTACTGCTCTGTTGTTTTGACAGATCTGGCAATGTAGTGACATCCATTCATGTAGAAACAACAATAGAAAACAATGTTTTCTAAAGTGTCAGTAACATTTAAATTTGCACAAGCACTTGCATATTAGTTTTTTTTTATAATAATTTGATAAGACCAGCAGGATAGAATTCATATTTTCGGGTTCCGCTACAGGCCCATCTTCAGTATCCATGCCTTTTGGGGGTTATAATTGATAATGATCTACTTATATTGATTGCGAAAAAAATAAACAAATCTAAACAAAAATCAATTAGACTAACGTCAACGTAAATAGGTATTGTATCCTGCTGGCTTTATCGAATTTTTTTAATTTTTATTCTCTGTAATTTACTTGTATGATCTCAAATCTAAAAAAAAAAACATTAATTTACCAATTAAAAGATCAACTATACATACCTTCATACAAATTTTAATTTTTAACGCATCTTTACCGAATTGTACCCTACACTGTGTGTTATAGGACATAATGTATTTATACTGATATTTGTTACTACCAAAAATACTTGACATTGCCATACTTTTTATTGCACCTTTTCGGAATTTGAACTACTTCCAGAAAAATGAACCAAAACGTCTTGTTGTGTAGGCTACGAGTGTACCCGTTCCACGGATCTTATATATAACCCAGCAAAATTGTCGGATGGAAAGAACCGGTTGTGGAACAACTTGTACTTGTATGCAACCTGTTCTAATTTATGTTTTATCATCGGTGTTTTTGTTTGAGTTTGTCCAAAAAGCAACAGGTTCTGTTCCTCCAAACTAGAACAGGTTGCTTTGGAACCGGTTCTAGAACCAGTTATAAAACCGGTTTTGCAACAGTGAAGCCTTCCATTTTGACTTCCAGGAATCATTTCTAGAACCTATTCCACGGAACCGGTGGTAAAAACACCTGTTCTAGAACAGATTCAAAGGCAACCAGTTCAAAAAAATTTTGCTGGGAAGGTTCTAGGACAACCAATTCAAAAATGGGGGCTATAGAAACGGTAGGGTTTAGACAATTTCAAACAAAATCATCGGTGCTAGAATTGACAGTAGAAGGGGTCTTAGAGGAAAAGTAGCTATTCCTCAACCGATTCTTTGGGACAAAAAATTTTGCCGGGCAGCAAAAAGAAAACTGTTACATTTCAGTTAAATTTTTTTTATAAGAATATAAGAACTCAACGGGTTAAAATCAGAAAAAAAGTATCCCAGTCAGCAATTTCGGAGCGCTCATAAATAAGATTTTTAAATGGCTCATAGAAATGATTGTTTTTTTGAAAACACTCTTTTTTAGTAGAAAATATGAACCCTCAAAAAGAAATCCAAAAATTTGTCTCTACAATCTAAAAAGCTGTCTCAAAACGAGGCTTAATTTTTCGGAATCAAAGAAGATTCCAAAATTATTTAAAGTTATGAAATTAATTTCGATTTTATACGCTCTTTTTTCTGAGTCATTTCTGAGTACACAGGGGGCTCTTTTGGACGGACCACTTTCATAGGAAAAAGTGGAAAAATGTTTATTACTCATTTCTGAGTAATTAATGATCATCTTTGTTTGCTGGGATGCTAAATTAGTATCACAAAAAATACCAAAAAGTTTTCAGAGTTTTTGTTTTCGATTTTTTTATAATTAAAATAAAACAACAAATATTTCTGTCGATTTTAGCGGGACAGTCAACTAAATTTAATACAAAAAAAAAAAAAAATTTTTTTGTAGATAGATTGGTTTTGCTCTTTTAATCTACTAGTTAGTAGTAAAAATTTCTGGAGTTTTAACTGTATAATTTGTCATTCTCAAATTACTTAAAATAAACTGAAATATAACTTATATTTTATAAATTAAACAGATGTATTTTTAATCTTCTTATCTTACTAATATTTACCAAGCAGTTTTTTTGTAGTCATTTCTAACTAATTTTTAGTAGATTTTTCATGACTCTATACCACCAACTTTGCCAAGCATACACTCTGTGAAGATTGTCCGTAAAATCGACTCAAAATGACAGTTACACCAAAGATGTATAAAGAGTTACCGTCTCAAATAGTGTCAAATAACTAAAATTCTAGTTATTTTTAACTGTCACAAACAACTAATGAATGCAGTAAAAAGAACTCTTAATGTCGTAAAAATAAATAATAAATTTTGTTTTGAGTTTAAAATTAGTTGTTTTTACAAAAAGTATTGACAACAGACATACATATAAATAGTACCCAAAGGGTACTTTTATGTAATTGTTGCTTTCAAAAAGGAGTTGATTTATAGCTGGTTTTACCAAATCAGACAGTTCATATACGAAAGTACAAAATTCTCATCCCGTTGATTTTTTGTACCTTATGTAATGTCTCGGTTTGAGTAAGAAAGTTATCATTTTCTTATTGCGGACAACTGAAGAGTAGAGTGATGTCTACGAAACAATTGTATTGTCTATCATGAAAATGATCAACCCTTTTTGAAACAACAAATAAAAATCTAATATGACAATATCATATTAGAATTTGGACTTGAGGTGGAAGAATATTCTAACTAAATATATGAAAATATAGAAAGTCCGAAAAAACAATTTTTGTATTTTTTAAAATAATTGTTAAAAATAAATAATTTTTACTACAAAAATGTTGAAACGATGACAAAAATTTGCAAATTTATATTTAAAGATAATATAAAAAAAATTTTTTTTTTTGTTAAAAAAAATATGCGATTACTTAAAAAAAAATTGAGTTCGAAGTCAAAATTCTAAATGATTCCCCAGTTATTAGGTTTTTATATTGTGGATTAGAAAAATAATAGGGTTATCGGTTTTTATTTGGAAACTAAGACTATATCAATAATAATAAATATAAAAAAAACTAAACAAGAGTATTTAAAAACTCAAAGAAATTTCTTATTTTTTAAATAACTTCAAAAAAATTAACTAACTTCTACAAAATTAATACTTTGTTAGTTTGCTCTTTTAAACCACTTTTATGAAATACAGTGGTTTTTCTTTGTTGTTCTTTTAAATAACTGTGTTGTCTTGCATGTTTCTATAACAAACAACTGCAATTACAGTTGACAAAAATAACTAGTGATTAATGCACAAACAGCTATCATAGTAATTGACACACTTTTTTGAGTGCAATACTTTTTCGAGAACAATATCTAACAAGGTAGATCTTGGGATGTGTGAGTGCTTACATTTTAGCGGCCCAATCACAGGTTTCAGGGGTATAAAAAAACGACTCCGTTTTTAAAAACATTTTTTGTTTCGATTTTCATGCTTACCCATAGAAATCTATAATAATTTTCCCTCATGTGACAGTTATTTTAAAGATCTATCCAATGGAGTACTGCAAATTTTAAGAAATTGTTCAAACAAAATGGGTTCGAGCAACTTTGAAACTTATTTTACCCTATAAATATCAAATTCCCAGTAAATTTTTTTTTACAATTGTTTCCGACCACACCAATTTAGCAATAGGTTCCACTAGAACCGATTCCACAAAACTGGTTCAGCAACGCATTCCACTGACCTTATATTAAGTTATAACTGAAGGAGCAACCGTTTCAATTTAGAGCTATAGAATCGGTTGCTTTCGAATAAATTTCAAAGTAAAAGCTTGTTAGAATAGAAATAATTATATAAAATAATAAAACTTATTAAATAATTTCTATGCGATCAATTTATAGCCTTAGAAAAATGATGTGGAATTTTTAATAGAATTAATTCAAATTAAGTTTTCTACACTAATTGAAAATAATCTGTAAAAAGCTTGTTTTTACTATTATTGATCTACTAATATTTAGCAAATATTTCTGCAGATTTCACGGTATAATTTGTCATTTTCAGTTAATTAAAAGATAACTCAAATATAATTAAAATTCTGTAAATTTAACAGTTTTAGTTTTGCTGTTCTTAATTAAAAGCTAAAAATAAATTATTGGGAAAAAAAATTATATTTTTCTATTTCCTCAAACCACTCCCTAGAACTAGTTTTAAGGGTGGTAATTTCAAATAAAAATCATGTGTAACAATGGGTCTTATGAATAAAACTTAGCAATTACTTCGAAGTAATTACTTTGGGCTTAGGAATGATTTTTAACTCCAACTTTACCAATTGGCAATTGGTAGAATAGCATGAAATTTAAACGAAAATAAAAAAATAAAATTTCTAGTCTACTTCCAAGCAGACTAGATTTGTGAAGTAATTGCTTAAAAAACCCTGAATTTGCCCCTATTAGTAATATCTATTTTTTATTCATATGAGCCAATGGAAAAGTAGAACCAACACTAACTCTAAAGAACTAGATCTGGAACTCATACATATTTTGCTGGGATTGAATTAAAATAAAAAAAAAAAAATATTGGTCCCGCCGGGAATCGTACCCGCGATCATCTGTTTGGAAACAAAGTGTATCAAAATCACATTTTAGAATCACTTTCAGAGCAATTATGCTTTAGAAGCCATATTTAAGTGATTTTTTGGATG
Source organism: Leucophora obtusa (assembly GCA_949987735.1). Classification (NCBI taxonomy): domain Eukaryota; kingdom Metazoa; phylum Arthropoda; class Insecta; order Diptera; family Anthomyiidae; genus Leucophora; species Leucophora obtusa. The sequence goes on from OX465296.1 coordinate 4,191,088, forward strand.
TTGTTCAGAATTACTTTTAAAAAAGCTGTAAAAATATGCTGATGGATACTTTGGAATAATTTTAAAGTAGTGAAAGAAGTTGTTTGTTAAGCATGACTTCCATTTTTTTTTGCTGGGGAGTATCTAACATTTTGTTATAAGGGATTAAACTGAAAAAGCTTGCAATAAAAATAAACTAAATTTTTTTTTTTAATATTTTTATATACTTAATAGTTTTTTTTTTAAATTTTGTGTTTATTGTCTTTTTTGTTTAGAGTTTTAACAAATTTTATTGTTCCTTCGATTTACTCGTTTTGTTATAGGACTATAATTTGCAAAATATAATTAATTTAATACTACTTAAAAACTAAAATACAAAACAATAAAAATAATAAATTATTTAATAATAAAAAAGGATTTAAAAATACAGCAATATATACAGGACATACAAATTTTATTTTAAACAAAATTTTACAGATAATAAATTTTACAAAAATTTGTATTTGTTTTTTTACAATAGAGTTTTTCTTTTATAATAAGCTTATAAACATAATCAGTCACTATATATCATAGAAAATACTTTGATTTCTTAATTTTTCATTTAACTAAATTGTTTAGAATTTAAGTTGAAATTTTATTCGAGTTTTATAGAAAAATTATTTAGAAAAATATGGCTGTTTTTCAGTTTCAATAAGAGGTGGTTTAAGTACCTTAAAAGGTTTTTCTCATTTAAAAGAATTTTATGTTTTTATATACATTTTATTATTATTGAATTATTATTGACTGGTAGGACGTTAGTTAATATTGACTTAAACTACATAATAATTTGTTAATTTACAGGACGTAGTTAAGTTTTTTTTTTTTTATTTTTCCTAAGAGTACTTAAATTACTTTTTATATCACATTTTATTTATTTTTTGAAAAACAAAACGTTACTCCCTTATTTGGCAATCCAATAGTTGAGAAAATGTTTATACAAATTTTTAATAAACTAAAAATTTTAAAAATATTTTTTGCTGGTTTTCCAATCTAAGGGGGTTTATTTCTCTTTTTTTCCATTTTAATTAGTTTTGTTTGTATCTGTTCATTATATTCTTGGGTCTATAAAGTGTATTTACATTTCTTTCTTTCTTGGAATGTTTTCAATTCTACTTTTTTTGTGTTTTGCCAAAAAATAATTTTTCTTATTTGGTAAGAAAACGAAAAAATGAAAAACGTTTAGAAAGCCTTTTATTTTTAAAATGAAATTATAGCATTCTTGCCTTTCTTTTGTGAAACCATGTTGCATGTATATTGCTTATAGTGCAACAAATGTAGCAATTTGTTAGGTAAAATTTTTGCCTTCCAAATACTAAAATAGAAAAAAGCCAGAAATCTATTTTCTTTCAAATTGCTGTTTTTACTAGTGCCTCGTCATGTCTGATTGTATGTATGTATCTATCCACAATATAGTATAAGTAGTATTTTTAGTTGTTGGTTGTAAAAACCCAAATGCTGCATTGCTTGTCCTCATTTTTGTGTTGTTGTTATTATATTATGTATGTTGCATATAGTTATTTTTTGTAAAGAAAATAAAAATTCAACATTGTCCGTTTAGTGACCGCCAAGACGTCAGGTTTTTTTTTTGCTTTCTTTAAATGTCTGGTAGTTTTGCATTGTACAACTGTGTCTAACCCTCGGCTGGTCTGGCCAAAAAATATGTAGTGGTTGTAATGTAGAGTTTTGTATACATGCAATATAATGTGTTACGTTAAGAGATGGGCCTAACATGTTTAAAACGTGAGTTTTTGCCGGTTGTTTGTTTTTTTTACGCTCATGCTCTTTTGCTCTCTTTTCTTGTAGTTTTGCCATTTTAAGGTTGGTTATAATTAAGACGACAAAACGGTGACTACATTAATAAAAATAAGTTGCTTAAATGGCGCCCAACGGAAGGTACAAGTGTTATTGGTGATTTTTTAGAAATAAATTATATAAATTTTCCAGGTCAAAATGGGATCATTTATATACATATATGATCATATATGGGCTCGTATATGATCATACATGGGTATAGCTGGTCATATATCTCCTTCTATAGTTCCATATACGATTGTATATGTTCGCATCCGAAATTTGAGGGTATATGGGCGTATCTGATCATATATGAATATATATTAATGATAATGCATGACCATATACCCTCAAATTTCGGATCCGAACATACACGGTCATATATTAGCCCATATATTGTACTATATATGGACATATGTGACTTACTATAGCCATATATGATCATATACCGACCCATACATGATAATATTGCATACGCAATTCAATATATTACTGTGCCATACATGACCATATATATTTGGGTTCGAAATTTGAGAGTATATGGCCGTATATGATCATAGTATATGATCACATACATATGTGGGCATACATGGTAATATACATCCACGCATAGCGTAGTGTATGACCATACATGATCTCATATATTTCTATATATCTTCGGATCCGAAATTTGAGGGTATATGGTGGTATATGGCCATATATATAACATATATGAGTATATATGTACATGTACGGTCATATACCCTCAAATTTTGGATCCGAAGATATATGGAAATATACGAGAGCATGTATGGTCATACATTTAACTATGCATGTAAGTATATGCTCACGTATTCCCAAGCATGATCATATACAACTCTCTGTATGATCATGTATGTTACCATATATTTCGATATTTAAATTTGTATACAAAATATATGACCATATACAAGATGTTACGATTTTCATATCAGATATCTGAAAATTTGATAGATCTCGGGTTTTTCTAAGGCAACAATTCGATAATTTATAACCCAGTCAATTCTTCCATTTTCGCATGAAATATCTCAAAACTTAAATACATCTCGGCTATTTCCAAGGCAATAATTTGATTATTTATAAACTGATCATATTTTTACTTCTACTTTGTAAATAAAAATTTCTCTTGTAGCCTAATGCCTTAATTGTAGTTAACTTCATGCTTATAAATGAATTCATGTGCAGTTTTTTTTTCGTTGTTGCATGCAACATCAATTTTGTGAATCATTACAAGGTGGAAAAAAAGGAAACTCTTAAAACAGCAAACAACCAAAAGACTTTTTTCAAGTCACTGTAGACGTTTAACTGAAGAAGGCAAAGAAAAAAAACACACTAACAAAACAAACGCGTTTCGAGCTCAATGATTTCACCGCAAAAGCGCAACAAGCAGTGTATAACGCCAGCAAAAGCAGCAGCACAATTTGCTCATTTGCATCTTGGCTCGTTTGCTACGCTTGTTTGGCATTGCCATTGTGCCAAAAGGTTCTTTATGACTACAATTTTTCTTTTCGTAGTCTCCTTCATTACCTGCATAATTTTTTTCAGACCTTGCTTGTTACCATTCTGTACGTTCGTTCGTTTATTTGTTTGTTCGCTTCTACGTCTGACAGTTTGTCGGTTGCTGTTGTTGGATTGTTGTCTTCATCGTTTGTTGTCTTCAGAGTTTCATGTTTATCAGCCTGTTATTGTAATAGGTTTTCCGTTCCCCATTAACGTGTTTTTCTGTTGTTCTTGTTGTTGTTATAAGCATACACCAACAAAACATAATAAAAACGTGAAATAAAAACCTCTTGTTTTAACGAGATACAAATTTAAAAATGGTCATTTAAAATGATTGACTGGTACCAAAACATTAACAGAATTGGCAGAAAAAGTAACATAAACGGTGAAGTAAAAGGTTTGAACATAATTGAAATTATGAAAGGAACTAAATTAAAAATACATCAGAGATTGTGAATTTTAAACAAGAAATGAAAATAGAGATAATGTGCAAAAGCCCAGTATGTTTCGGCCTTAATTAAAATCAATGTCAGTTTAATTATGTTATTTGTTAAGAATGGTTTTAGAAAGGCTTTTGTTAACTAAACGTTTTACTTTGTTTTCAGTTTTAAACAAATTTGGCAAGAAAATAACTATTTTTTCTCTCTCACTACCCTCTAACTTATATACACTTACACTCACTTCCATTTAAATATGTACCGCTACTGTTCTTCCCGAATTTGTTGAATTACCTCCTATGGATGATTGTGTAGTGGCACTTCTAGGGCTGGGACATGGTGGCAAAGGTAGACTTTGATGTTGTATACTACTTTGCGCTGTAGCAGGCAAAGGCATTGGCTGTTGTTGAGCTGCTGGCCCTGACTGGCAGGGAGGACCCATTAACATGGTGGATTGTTGCTGTTGAGGATTTGTGTTGTTTCGGTTGTGATTCTGCCGCGAACCATTAATATTGTGATGCATTTGTGAACGAAAACTGGCATGTTGCAAATGATGTTGTTGCAATTGAGCCTGAGGATGTAAATGGTGTAGATGATGAGTTTGCATATGATGATGATGTGGTGCCATAGGCATATGAACACTCACTCCCGTACAATGGCCCGGAACACCATGGGGTCTTCTTTGATTGTTGGGCACATCGGGTAAAGCAAATCTTAACTTTTCCCAGAATAACTTATCACCCCACTGTAAGTAGGCATTAGTTTTCAAATATAATCGTAGATCAGGATCCAAATCTTTTTGTGGTACTTCTCCTAGCACAATAACAATCAAACGTCTTCTTCTATCTCGTAGCACCGACTGATGAGCTGATTTAAATTCAAAACGACACCACTCAGATTTAATAAAATTCTCTGATAAAATCATAATAGTTCTTCTGGAAGTATCTATGGCCTGGACAATAGATTCAGCCATATAGCCACCAACTGGAAAATCACGATTTTGTAGACACAGCTTATAACGAGTATCACCTTGTTCTAGCAGAGGAGACAATTCTTCGGTAACAAATGCCTCATCTTTGGAACTGTATGAGATGAAGGCATCAAACAATTTTTCACGTTCATTTTTATCCATATCCTTGTTGCCATTGTAAAATAAACGTACACCAAAACGAGAATGACACCATACTCTCATTTCCTGACGAAAGATAAAAACCAGCATGGTGCAGATGATGACAAATACAAAACCCGTTAAAATGGCCACCAATATAGGAACATAATCGTGCATAGGCGGTTGAGACAAGATCATTTTAGTGGAGGTCATATTACCATTAATAATGATATTATCATTGATGTCATTACCCATAAAACCGCCACTGGCGCCATTAACACCCAACAAATGCTGCTGCAAAACGCCACCACAAGCCATATAACGCGTGTTACCTTCCTTAACTATTTCCGGGCTAAGATACAAAGCAAACTGTTCGGTTGGTTGTTGCGTGAGCGCAGAAGCATTAATACCCACGGTACCATTACTGCCAGCCAAAGCAAAGCATCTCATTTTCATTTTATCCAATACCGACTCATGACGATTTACATAGTCACGGAACTTGTCTACAAAAGCACAATTGCATGACCATGGATTACCCGACAAACGCAATTCATTAAGATAAGGAGGCAAAAAATTCCATACAGCAAATTCTGTTATAAGATTGTGATCTAGTCGCAATATTTTCAAATGATACAGATGGGTGAATGTCAACGAATCAATGGTGGCTATAGCATTATGTTGTAAATACAATTCTTGCAAGTTGTCAAGACCTTGAAATTCGTTGCCATTTAACTGACGTAAATTGTTGTGATTCAACTGCAAGACTTCCAATTCCAACAGACCATAGAAGGTACGATTGTGCACGAGTTCAATGCGTGAGTGATTCAAATGTAAAACCTTCAAACGTTTGCGGCCAATAAAAGCATGACTGGACAGCTCTTTGAAATTGTTGCCATCCAAATAGAGCTGTGTAGAATCCATGGGTATGTGTGATGGCAACTCATGATCATAACCGGAACGCGAGCAATCCACTACATTGGAAGTCCAAGATTGATCGTGATAACAGGCACATCTATCGGGACATTCCATTTTACAGTCGCAGGCATAAAAGTCACAACAATGGCACAAAGCAAAGCAGTGTGTCTCATATTTACACAAAAAGTCACTGGATTTGGCTTCTATCAAAGGCACATGAGTTTTGCCACGTGCGTACGATAGCTTACAGTAGATTTGATCTAAATCCATTAATTTTGGTTGAGTACGCGATTCAATGTTTACCTTTTGTAGCCAATCCAAATTACAATCGCACTGGAAGGGATTATGGCCTATAAAGAATTCGGGAATATCACGATCATCCGGTATGGGTGATAATCTCAGGGCATTAGGTTCCAAGGTAGTTAGCTTATTGCGTATCAAATCTACTCTCGTCAGATTGGGCTTCTTGAAGAATGTATACGGTTGTATTTTGCTTATCAGGTTGTCATTTAAATACAACACTTCTATGCTGTTTGGTATAGAACCAGCAGTTATTTCACTCAACAGATTGGAGCTAGCATCGAAAGTGGTTAAACGCAATTCATTTTCAATCTCAAAGTAATTGCCCAATTGTGTTATACGATTGGCACGCACATCCAGCCATTGCAGGCCAGTGGGTATGTGTGAATAGTCAAATTTCTCCAGGCGATTGTCCGAAATGTTAAGCCAAACCAAACTTGGCAAGTCAGTGAAAAGTCCCGCAATGTTTTTCAAATGATTACTATCCAAACGTATGGCTTGCAGCTGTGTGTTGCGTTGCAAAGCACCGGCTTCAATACCTTTGATTTTGTTGCCAGACAAATTTAATATTTGCAATGCGGTCATGCGATCAAACACACCACGTCGTATATAATCAATAGAGTTTTCGGTGAGTCTTAAGCCATACAAGTTTTCCATGACTGATATGGAGGTATTTTCAATGCTGGTGATTAAATTTTCTCCCATATCCAGTGTTTTCAATAGCGGCACATAGGAGAGAGCTTCGGGTATAGTTTGGAGTTTGTTGCCATTAAGGTGCAGATCTTGGATGCTGGAGCAGTTTTTAAAGGCTTGCGTGTCTATCTTCGAAATACGATTGTAATCCACACTGAGTACTAAAATGCCATATAACCCACGGAATGTATTTTGTTGTATGCTTGAGATGCGATTGTTGGACAAGATGAGTGTGTGCATGTTAGTTAAATCAGCAAAGACACCATCTGGTATGTGATCAATATAGTTCTCTTCCAGTTTGAGGATTTGTAGACTAGACAACGAACGAAAGATGTTGGCTTCTAATTTGCTAATTTTATTTGCCGACAAATCCAGTAATACCAAACGTTTGAGACCTTCAAAGGTGGCAGCATTGACCCACTGCGAGTTAAGTTCGTTGGCTGATAAATCCAAGACAAGTAAATCAGATAATTCACTGAAGAGACCGGGAGCCAAAACATTAATACTGTTGTTTTTCAAGTAGATTTCTTTGACAAATTTAGCTTCTGCGAATAGTTCGGGAGGTAAGGATGTCAAACGATTTTCGGACAAGTTAACAATTTGTAAAGACACCAAACCTTCAAAGGCACGATCAGCTATAAAATTCATGCCATTGCGCGCCAAATTGAGATTAGTTAAACGTCCCAAGCCGGACAATATGGCAGAAGGTAAATTAGCAATTTTGTTGTGACTCAAGTCAATGCTGTTTAACGACGAACCGCAGATACGAGATTTGCGTGTGCTTAAAGAAGCGCTAAAGTGGAAGTTGCCAATATCTTGCACTTCATTGTGGGAGATATTCAAATGTTTCAAGACCTTCAAAGGGCAAATCATGCCATCGGGTATTAGCCATATATTGTTAAGACTAACATCCAAACGATCCAATTGACGAAATTCGGTAAAACTAGTGGGTGATATATCCAAAGACATGGTAGACCAATCACCGTTATGGGTGCGTATGGTGAGATTACGTAAATCTTGCAAACCACGAAATGAGCCCTCTGTAAGATTACCCAATTTGCAGTATTCTATGGTTAAAGCTCTTAATTCCACTAAAGAACGAAAACTATCTGGACTTAGGCTACTTTGAAAGAATAAGGCATCATTGCATTCCAAGCGTAGTCTGATGGTGTTTTGAGGCTGTATAACACTAAAGTTGGTATTTTCGAGTTCAGAGTTTATGGTGCGTAAATGACATACTAATGTAATATCGTTTTCACTAGCACCGGACCAACGACACTCATCGGGCGCTTGATATAGCACGGTTTTACTTAAAGCCGCACCGAGTACCGGTATAATGAAAGAAATTAGCACTGATAAGATGGTTTTTGATATTAAAGCCATCTTATTGCACAATGTGATTTTTGTTTTTTTTTTAGAATTTATTGATGTCGATTTTTTCTTCCGTTTTTTTTTAAGAAGAATTTTTATTTTTCAATAACACTTGATTTTAATTTTATGATACAAGTTTTTTTAAATGCTTCATTTTTTCATAATTCTTGTCAAATTACACTGATTTTGAGTAAATTTGAATAAAGAAATTTAACACTTTTTATGTTGTGTGAAAGCGTTCATATTTGCTGATTTTTTTGTGAAGAAACGTAAACCGTAACCGTAATCCAAATAGGGTGTCGTAAACGAACGTAGCGTTTTTTATATATTTTGATTTTTATAAAATTCTTATTTTATCTTAAGTAGATCTTATATTTAAAAACTTTTCCAATTTTTTTTTATATTGCAATTTTTGAATTTTTTTTTAAAACATTTTTTTCTATCCGTTAGTATTTTTTAAACGTGCGATCTACTCGATATCTTCTCATTAACTGATTTCTCAAATTGTAGCCATCAGTCCTCTAAGGAATTGTGTGATTAACAAAAATATTTTGTGCAAGAGTATACAAGTATAGAGATCGTAGTGCATGGAGAGTGAGTGGTGGTATAAAAATTGAGTGTTTTTTTTTTGTGGTGCTAAGTGCTCATTGAACATGCATAAGCAGGCAACATAGATACAGACATTTGTATATTGTGTCAGAGCCAAGATATGGAGAATTTAGTGGTAAAAGTATGTTTGGTTGCCGGACTGCCTTGTTAAGCAAGATTAAAAATGCAAAAAACAACAAAAACTAAAAACCTTTTGGTGCATCAAGGCATTGACACTAGCAAGACCGGTTTGTTTGGTTTACTATGGATGTGAGTGGAATTGAGTCGGTTGTTATTTTGTTGTAATACTACCGGGAGTAAAAGAGGGTAGATTTTTTTGTTAGGAAAGATAATTATATATTTATAGAGAGACAAAAAAAAAGATACACAAAGATATTAAATAATCGTGGGAGATTGTAATGAAACTTTAGAGAATAATATATATTCTTTTTTTTTTGTTTTAACGGAGTTTTTGCTGAGTCATTATTTGCCAATTGTTTATAAACTAAGAAAACTAATAAATAAAATAATTTATTTTTAACAAAACATAATAAAAAAATGATTGTTTTTATTATAAATAACTCTGTAAATAACAAAAAACGATGAAAGAGTTTAACAGTTTGAGTCTTTCGGGCAAAACAGGAAATTTTCTGCATTTTGAGTTTATTTGATTTTATGAAAATCAGAGCAAAATGAAATAAGTGTTAAAAAACTTTAGTACTTTTCTCAGAGCTTGAAAAATATAATTTATTTTTTTAAATCAATTCTCATAAGAAACTATTCCTTTCCTAAATCAGTCAATATTTTTTATAATTATTTTAAATCAATGATTTAATATTGCACAGAGAAGATAATGATAAAGGTTTCTATAAAACGTTCGTCGAGAGAAGAATGAGTAACTACATGTATTTTGTTTATGAATTGAATGTATTTTGCTGTTGTATTTTTGTTAGTGTGACAAAAAATGTCATCTAGAAACAACACCTTATTCTAATTTATATTGAATCAAACTTCAATTTGATTGAATAATTTGTTTTTATGAAAGAATTCGCGAAATATAAATCAAACGAACCCAGTTTTAGTTGAAATAATTTGTGAGAATTAAATCAATTCGCTTGGTTCTATTACACGAATCAACAAAAATCAAATTGATTCTTTGAATTCGATATTGATTAAATAAATTAGAAAATTATTCAATCAATGAAATTTTGCGGAACGATTCATTGAAAATTGTATCAGATTTAAAAATTGAATTAAGGAATGTAAGTTTTTAAAGTTCTGATTTCTCTCAAATCCAGAATTTTAAGGCAAGAGTTTGTTCAATTTTGGCCCAAGAGATTACATTTTCATCATATATTAAGCCAATATTGCAATAACGTAAAATTTTTGTGAGATATACAAATAATTTAAGCAAATAATTCCGAAAGTGTAAAATTAACCTACGGTTTGTTTTTTTTTTTAATTTGCTTACAAGATACATTTTTCTCATCGTTGTGAGAAATAAACTTAAAATCTCAGTTTTGCAATCAAATTTTAGAGTGTTGTTTTTATAGTTGAGAATTTCAAAATAGAGCTTAACTTAAAACTGCAGTTAACAAAAATTTTCAATGTTTTTATTTCTTAGCTTAGGTTACCTTGACTTTTCTTTTAGTTATTGCATTTTGCATACAAAGCATGATTTTAAGTTGGAAATAAAAAAACGATGATGAATACTAAAAAGCCATAAATAAATTTTCATAAAAAATTAAATATAATTTAACCCCTCAATTCATAAGTGCTTTTTAAAGTTATAGCAGGTTTACAAAACGTCATTTTCATACAAAATTTGTTCAATAAACCTCCTATAATTTTACAAAGCGTTTATGAATTTAGGGGTAAATTTTTAAACTATTGTTTCATGGGGATACCGAAATTGTCAGAATTTGAGCCAATTTAATCAACATAACAACTACTTACAACAAACAGGTTGCCAAATTTATTTAAATTGTTAGCGAAAAAGTGTATGTAATACGGATTTAAATAAATTTGACAGCTTTGTTTAAATTTGACAAAAAAAGCTCAAATCTCGAATTTTTACAAAAAAAAAAGTTAAAACCCTAAAACTTGGCTTTACTGAATTTTAAAAACTTGGCTTTACTGAAGAATAAAAAACTTAAAGTCAAGTATAGTCCCCTTGTCAGAATTTTTTTCAGTGTAACGCATATCTCAAAATTTATTTAATATTAAATTTAATACAATATCTATCAACAATTTATCATATAATACGAGTTAATAAAATATCTTTAGATTATAATATGCCACAACCATGATTTGAGGGTAAGCAAAGACTGTAAAATATTTGAGCAAGCTGTTTTCAATTTTAATTTATCCAATTTAATTTACACATTTTTGTATCAAATATCTCAAAGATTATTAAATATGTGAGAGTAATGAATATATATTTATAAGCAATTAATTGAGAGAAAAATTTAAAACCAGTTTTTAAATTGAGTGTTTTTGTTTTAAATCCTCTCTTAAATTTGCTCTTAATTTCTTTCATGCTCTTTTACTCAATTCAAGAGCATAAAAAAGTATCTCGCAGATGGTTTTTTTTAGAGTATCTCTTGGTTTCTTTTGCATTTAAAAACTCATTATTTTTATTTTAAAATTGCAACATCTTCTTTGTGCATTATGAAAATAAATATTACGAAGAAAACATTTGAAAACAACTCTCCCACAGTCAATATATGTATTTTTTAGTGTAAATTCGAAGTTATTTTATTAACAACAATTAAATAAATATTTCACGTTTTAGCTTGCGATAATACCCTACAACTTATTGTTGTATAGATTCTATTGTATAAAGTTTATGATTTAGTTTTGTGAAAACTTTTACTAGGAGTATCATTTGATGAGCGCAGCTGTAAATCACATGGGAATCACAGATATCACGTTTTCGAGAGATTTGGACTTTTTATATAACTATATGATATTAAAAGTACACTATTTTACCTTAAGCCTAAAACTGGATATGGGGACTACGACGAAAAATGTGAAAAACAGATAACAATAGGATTAAGAGAGAAAAAATTCTAATAAATTAATTTTTTAATCACTGGATTTATTTTTGGATCTATTTTATTTTGTTAAAAAATCCGCATTTTGTTTTTTAATTTTCAAAATTTTATATTTTTATCAAAATCGAATACTTATTCGCTAATATAACGTGAAAGAAAATCATTCAATTTTATAATTTGATATTATTGGATATTATTGTATCCCCCAATTTTGAGATCTATTTTGATCTAATTTAATCCTGTAATATAATTGAGGGATCTAACTGGATATTACTGGATACCCCAATTTTGAGATGAACTTGGATAAAAATATAAAATGAGATATGACTACATATGCTAGATATAATGTTTTGTTTATATGTAATTGGATATTGTAATATGTTGCACTTTATACAGTGCAATATATAACAACATATAGTTATATATTTAGGATATAATTTCTTATTTTATATAATTATATCTTGGTATATATGTTCCAATATATAATTGTACAAAATTTTATGTGATAATATATAACTATATCAAAACTTTTTTACTTACGTGTACATACATACATATATAATTATATATTGTAACATATGCCACAAATTTTTTTACTAGGGCTACCATATTTCTTTATCGTAGGATCATGTAAGACCATATCAAATTGTATATGATTATACAATACGTCAGATCTGTTCTAATTTGGCCTGAAATTTCTCCCCAATTTTTAGATCTAATTATATTTGATACAATCAGTCGTAATAAGATCTGGTCAGATATGATATTTCCTACATAGGAAAACATAGCGACTCACATAGGAGAACCTCGTTGTTAAAGCTGTTACGAAGCAAAAAATAAAAGCTCTCTAAATTTCCTCTTTCGGTAAAAAATTATGTGTTTTTGGAAAAACGATTTTAAATATTCAGACATGTTTCTAAAATTTGTGACAAATTATTTCCACAAACCAGATATTTTATAAAAGTGGAAATTATTACCCAAATATATTTTTATTGAATTATGTCAGCCATATTTCATTTGGGCGTTGGGCCAAGTTTTTATTAGCCGGATATATTTCTGAATTGATTTTGTTAATTATATTTTTACACTTTAATATATTCTTCTAATGAAACAAACTAACTTCAATGGTTAGTTAAAAAAACTTGGCTAAAATATAGTTTACAACTGGTTAAAAAACTATTTGTAATTCTATATCGGCGATTGCAACTTGCGAAATGGTCACATACAAAAACAATTTTCTGGCAACACTGACTGTTTTTTCATTTAGTTTTTGCATGATTTTCATAGTGATTGGTTGTTTTTGTGTAAAAAATTTAGAAAAACTAAAAAGTTAAAGCTTTTTTTTTATTAAAAAACCAACTATTTTTAATTATAATACAATTTAAAGTGTTTTCTAACATATTTTAAAATTAATTGATAAACATCTTTAAAAATTAAAAGTTTATTTGAAAAAAAGTGCCGGTCGGTCATTTTGTTTTGTTACCTATTTCGTAGAACACAAAAGAAGAAAAAGTAAAATTAAATTATAAATAAATTGTTAAATATACCGCTAACAAGATTTATAAATTATTAAAATTTAGAAGTTTCAATAAAACATTTAAAATTTTATGAAATTAACATTTAATGGCAACGTTTTGCCTTTCTGTGTTTTCGTTAATATTAAACTATAGATGTGTTGTTATGACGTGATTATTTTTGAACAAGAAGAGGTAAGAACAAAATGTAAGCAAAACCAGCAAAGCAAATTGTGTTCTTATAATTCAAGAGAGAATTTCTGTGAAAAAGAAAATAAAATAAAGAAAACAGAGAACATTAGTAAAAATATCATTGTTGGTATTAAAATTAAAAAAAAAATTTTTATTCAATTCAGAGGCAGTGTTGCCAGGATAATTGGGCACAAAATCGTCAAATATTTTTGAAAAAAAAACGTCAAAATCGTCATTGCGTTTTGAAATATCGTAAAAACTTTGATAATCAAATATTTTTATTATTATAACCCTAAAATCATAATATTAAATTTAAAAATCACCCGGTTTTCGGTGTCAGCTGTAATTTAAGAAAAATATTAAAACTAGTTTTTTATTTGATTGGTGAATTGAAGGAAACTTTCAATGTAAATTCATTTTGTAACAAAAAGAAGTGTTTTAGAAAATAATCCTTTAATACTCGTATCTCCAAATTTCAAACAATTTTATATATGTATTGAAAATTTACCATATACTGAAAGAAAAAGTCCACTTAAAAAAAAAAAAATTTCGTGTCGATAAACTTTAGATTGTAATGTACTTAGTCTAGAGGTATTTCACAGGTACCTACTAAAGAATTTACATGAAAAAAGAATCCGATATGAGATATACATACATCCCTTCGAAAAGCATTATTATTATAAGAGATTTAGGAAAAACTATTTTAAATAAAAACAATTACCAGATTTTGTGTAAGTTTTCCTACAAAAAACCATCAGATTCTAAATTGACTACAACAAAAATTTTATGATAAATATTTATAAATTACCTGAATAAATTTTCAGATTTATTGATTTAGATAATGAAAAAATAGTGTATTTTTGAACAATTGTTGCTATGTTTGCTTTTGAAAAAATCGTCATTTTGAAGAGGAAAATCGTCAAATCGTGATTTGGCTATTTTCGATAGTAAAAATCGTCAAAATGACGATAAATCGTCAAAGCTGGCTACATTGTTCAGAGGTACAATTTGATACCTTTTCAACACAATGTGCATGCATGGGTGGAAGGAATTCTTTTTCAAAGGGATTGTTATTAACTGTTAAAGTTTAAGGCAGAGGGAAAAAATTAACCAATAACCAAATGAATTTAAAAAAATTTAAATAAAATATACTAACGTTTTTAATTTTAAATGCAAATCTCAATTTTAAACGGGCAATATTAATTTAAGATGTGTAAAGTAAAAGTAATAAAAATATCATGTAAACGATAAAAATTGTTATTTTTATATAACCAGGGCTGCCAGAGTTCAGTTTTACTTACTTTAATCAATCAATTTTAATCTGAATAACTTAATTGTTTGATGGTCTCATTGAGTATTCGAAAAAGAAAAATATATTTTTAAATACTGAAATTAATTCATAATAAAATAATAAAAAAATCATTCTGAATTACTAAACTTCTTCAATAAGATCCCTACGAGAAATTTTAACAAACTGTCACCGAACTGGCCCCTTTATATGAAATAGAGTGGTCACTTTTACATGACGTTGTCATAGGAGGGGGAAATTGACCCCTTGTGACATGTCACAAGACAAATCCTAGAACAGGTTACTGAACTCTAATAAAAAACAAAGTTCAGGGACCTGTCCCGGGATTTGTCTTGTGACATGTCACAAGGGGTCAATTTCCCCCTCCTATGACAACGTCATGTAAAAGTGACCACTCTATTTCATATAAAGGGGCCAGTTTGGTGTCTGGTTGTTAAAATTTCCCGTAGGGATCTTACAAATAAACAAAACAAAAAAAAAAATAAAAAATATTTATTTATCAATTTATTAAGTTTTTATGGGGGATTTAGTTAAATTTGAGATTAGGAAGACACTTTCATGCAGTTTTCATCACTAAAGTATATTTTCGGCCTAACAAAAATTTTAAATTGTGTTTATTACCTTGAAAACAGCTTGCTTTTAAGCCATATGCCTACTTTTAGTGCAGTATTAATTTTCTTGCAGTTGTAATTTTTCGATTTCTCCAGGGGTACCAAATTTATTCAAATAAAAAATTTTAATTTCCCATAACTTTTGATTTCGTCGTGCGATTTTTTTTTTTAATAATAATTTGTTTTTTTGAAGGGAAACTAACGTACTTTAAAACTTTTTATGTATTTTTTTGTAAAATATTTATTTTAGCAGTTGTATTTTCAGGAGTTTCCCAATGACCCCCAATTTTTTTAAACAAATATTTTTAAATCGTCATAACTTTTAAATCCGTCTACAGATTTTTTAAAAATGCTTTTTTTCTTAATCTAAAATATAGTGTTTTTAATCCCTATACTCACTTTTTGTGGAGAATTTTTTTGCCAATACGTAATTCCAGCCCACCTGTGGGGTTAAGGGCAGTCTTAAACTACTACAATTTTCTTATTTTCTTTTCGTATTTTAAAAGCAAAAATATTGAATTTTTAACATAAATTTTTGAGAATCATAAATATTCCCTCGCAATTTATTTTATTTCTATACGGTTTATTTATTTTTATGCATCATGGATAACTGCATTTTTATGATGTTACCAAAAATAGTTACTTACTATGGTGAACGTATTCAATCGTATTCTCATATCGTCGGATGAAATGCTAAACAACGTAACTAACATTCACAATTTTTTTACGGGAGAACGAAAAAACATCGGTGGACATTCTAATGCTACCCATACACCTTACAACCGTTGGTACAATTTGAGCAGGTTGTGGACGAGATTGTAAAGTGTAGGGGCTTAGTTGTACGAAAAATCAAAAAGTTTTGATTTTCGGCAAGTTGTACAACGTGAATGGGTATATTGTACAATTTCATTTTCTACTTTTTTCGCAGTGACAGCGTATCAAAAAAAATTTTGCGCGTGTTTTATTTTTGCCCAAAACAAAATAATAATAATTATTTTTGTAGTGAATGGACAAAACGAACAACTTCATTACCAACTCAGTTGTGTGAACGGTTGTAAGGTGTATGGGTAGCATAACAAATTTATTTATAAAACTCATACTGCCTGTTTTTATAAAAAGAATCAGATAAATTCGTTAAAACATTTTTTGTGAAAAATACAAACTTAAAAACAATTTTCTTTACAATTTTTTAGCCGCATCTGGTGTACATAGGTGTGTCAACAAATTTGTACAAACATTTTGAAACAAAAATTTTTTCAATTAGTGTTTTTCATAAAATTTTTTTAATAAATTCTTCCGATTCTTTTTTACCAAAACACCCAATTTAGGTAGGAATATAGAACGATAAAAAATTCCAAGCAAATGTAACTGCCTGTTTTTATAAAAAGAATAACTCGAATTCGTTAAAACACAAAATGAAAAACATTTATCTTTCAATTTTTTTAGCCACAATTGTTCTGTATAGAAGTCCTAACAAATTTGTGAAAAAATTTCGAAACAAAAGCTTTTCTAAATTAGTGTTTTTCGCACAAATTTTTTAACGAATTCGTCTGATTCTTTTTACAAAAACACCCAGTAATTCAATATAATGCTTCATAACCCTCTTTTCATATTTTTACAGAGAAATCAAAGAAATATTAAGTATATTTCCTATTTGAATTTTGTTCATAAAACGGCTGTTTTTTAATCGAAAAAGTACAAAATTTTGTGTAGCCATGTAGTTTAGCAAAAAAACATCAATAAAACCGGTTCTGAAAATTTTGTTAGTTATGCAGTTAGTTGCATTTTATCTGACGATATAGTGTTTGTATAAAATTACATCACAAAAATTTCATTTCATAACATTATGGGTATTTATCAGAAAACATTTATTTAACGACAGGTGATATTATGAAACAAATACATAAGATACATTTGGACACAAACATATTTATCCATGAAGAACCTGAAAAGAATGGAACGAAAAATAATACTACAGAAAAGAAAGAAATTGTAAAAAAAAGTAAATTCACAAAAAGTGCATTCAAGAGGAAATTTATTTTTCTTTGCTAAGAATGTATGTATGTGAGATTGTGCAATCTTACAGGTAGTTTTTAAAATTTAGATCAATTTTTTTTTGTATGTATTGTGTGATTTTTTGCAATTGTCTTCAATTTAAACTGGGTTTTGTTGTATTTATTGCTTTGGTGCTTGCCTGGTTATCTAGCTAATCCATCAGGGAATGTTAGAATGCTATTTCCTACTATTTTTTCTAGCTGCTATTGTTCAAATTAAGGAAGTTACAAATCTCTTGAGAGAATTTTTCTTTTCATACAACCCACATGTCATATCTTCTCAGGTTGCATCATGGGTTACAATGAATTTTTTAGTTTTTTTTTTATGTTAATCCCTTAAGAAATTTGATTACAATACTTCCACATTAACATTATGATTGGATCAGTCTTTTTTTTCATTTGTGTAACCTGATTTGTTAAAGCAAAAGAATCACTGCAAAATAGTTATATATATTTTTTGCAATATGTTATTAGTTTCAAAATCTTTTGTAGGAAATTTTTTCAATTATTTACCGATAAGTCTATGTGAAATTTGATTCATTCATATCAGTGCATTGTTCTTTATAACTAAACGACATTCTTGGGAATCACTCTTTTGCAAAACTTCACAATGAATAACAATGAATTTGCTTTGTAACCGGTGATGAATAACCATTGCAATAACAATAATTGTCATTGTACGTGGTGTGTAGCAAGTTTTTGTGACGTATTAATTATAAGTAAGTACTTTATAATTAATTTTCTTTTAATTTTATGTTTATCATAAAATTATTATTCATATATGACCTACTTGTTATCATTTGCAGGATTTATGAACAAAAAAAAAAAAATAATAATAATAATAATGAAATAAAAACACTAAAATCCCAGCAAAATTTTTGAAATATTCACATTTATCAAAAAGTTTGACAGTTACTATATGACAGTTGTTTGTGTTGTTTTTAATTGTAATTACGGTAAATTTTTTATGAAAAACTACAAATCAACTATTTTGACAGTTATTTAAAAAAAAAAAAAAACAACTAAGAAAAACTACTGCATTTTTTAACAGGTGTTTAAAGCAGTTATTTTTAGCATTACAATAAACACTTACACTCATAGAAATAAATCTGTAAAAATAGCAGAAAAGCCCCTAAAAATTAGTTAAAAATAACCTTGCAGAAAAAACTACTGAAATTAGCAGAGTACTTTGCTAAATACTAGCAATATAAGAACAGCAAAAATAAAACTGTTAATCTTACAGGACTTTATTTATATTTGAGTTAATCAACGTTTAGTTAATTGACAATGAAAAATTATAATATCAAATCTGCAGAAAAAAACTGTAATATGTCGACATTTTTGTTATTTTTACATTAAATTTAGTTGAATGCAAATATCAGTCTAACTGCAGAAATCAACAGAAATATTTGTTAAAAAATAATAAACTGTTGATTTCAGAACGCAAAATTTTTATTTGCATTCAAATAAAATCGCAGAAAAGACTTTGCAAAATTCTAATTTATTTGTGATTTTTTTGGGATGTAAAAATCCCAAATAGTACTAATCTCGGCATTTAATTTATTTTCATAAATATATAAAAAATCTAATGCGATAAAAGCATTTTAAAATCAGATTCGTTATTAGCGGAAAAGATCTAAAGAAAGTATGGTTATGCTTTACGTTCTGAAGTTTGCTGTTTGATTGCGATGCAAAATTATTCGGTTATATTTTCAATTTGCATACATTGAATGACGCCCAACAATGGAACGTTTGTTTTTGGAACAGCAATTTAAGTGGAAGATTATCCCATTACTGAGTAGTTATTTTAATTCCAAAATAACTTAATCAAAAACAAATATAAAGCGGGTTAATTTTTTAGTTGGGTTTTATTTTGTACAATTGAAGTAGGAACATATGGAAACTTTTACTGGGTTACATGTACGTAATTAAATATTAATTAATTCAGTTTTATACCGTATATCTCTACTCTGTGGAATAAGGTATTATGAGTTTGTGCTGATATATGTAGCTACCGATCGACTCGGATAAACTTGGTGAGTCGATTTGGTGATGTCGGCCCATTTAAAATGAATGTCTATTAGATTTTTTAAGTCGCAATACTGTAGATAATTATAAAAAATTTGATTTGACCTAATTGCTATAGAAAAAAGATCCCATCTAGGATTAATTCTATTGAGGTTAAATAGTATTAAGAAACCAAATAAATTTTTATTCATACATGAGATAGTGCTCAATTCGGCACAAAAAAACCCCACGGATCCAACTATGGGTCAATACAGCGTCCTATCTTATAGCATTTTGAAGTCAGAAAATTTCGAAAAATTAAAAAAATGTTATTGATAATTAGTAGCCTTTTTATTTTTCTGTATAAAATTATTAAATAAGTTCTACCAATTCGGAAACAAGAACGCGAGGCCTAATTGCTGGACAAATAGTTGGGCGCCTGACGCGGCCAAAATGTAAAAATGTGAAGGGTAAATAAAAATTCACTATCGCCCTTTTGGATTTATCTCTAAAATTATAGAGCCGATATTTACGTAAAATTCCAATTCGGAAAATATAATATCTGACATAACAGACAGCACATATATTTAGCCTGAAACCCCGATCCGGTCCAATACCACAGAAATTTGAATTTATTTAAATGCACTTTTGTAGAATTAAACCCTACACTGGTAGGGCATGTAATTACTTTGGGCTGATGGTATTTACAACCAAAAGTACTAACCTCGACGCACTTTTTTATACTTTTTATTTATTTGACTTTATTTTTGCGCAGTTATCTGATCCTGTTTCCGGATTATGGCATATAGTTTATGGTGTAGAGTTTCATAAAAGTCGGCAAGCCCGACTTTAATTTTTCTACTTATTGTTACTGTTGTTATTGTAGTTATAGCACTTTTTATCAGTTATATTGTTATAACAAAGTATAATTAATTCTTATGCTTTTCTTTAATCATACATTAACTAAGTGTTATGTATGCGGTACCTCATCATATCTTAATTGCAAGTAAAACTAGCATCTATTAAGATTTAGAAATATCGGTACTAACTTATGCCGTAGTAGCGTGGTCTCCACTTAAGAATTATACCAGGGATTATCATCGCACACTTTTTTTCTACACCAATATATAGTCTACGTATTTTTTAATACTCGGTGTATGAACATTTGATTGTGTTGTGGTTATAAAAAATACTTTAAGTCTGGTCTTGGATATCATATGGAACATATAAATTAGCATTTTCGTTTCCATTTAAAGTTTTTATTCATTTTATACGTGTGCCTTTGTGTGTTTTTTTGCAAATTCCTTCATTTTTCGTTTTCAAATTCATAATATCATTATTACCTCATTTTATTGCTAAGAACAGAGATGCCAGCTGAAAATTGTAGTAGTGAAGGGATTTCAAAATGGTTTAAACATTTAATCAATTTTGGGTTTAAATGGTATGCAAGAAGTAGAATTTGTTTGCGATAGGTGCCCAGTTTAATTCGGGACACACAAATTCACATAAACGGATCCCTACGAATTTATTTCCGTTATCGGAATTTTTAAGTAAAAACTCTGGTAACTTCATTTAGGAAATTTCTTCTTATATTTTTATGTTTTTAATTCTGCTATTTTTTAAGTTAATGCAGCCGTGATAATATATTTATATGCAACTTTTTCGATTTTGGTGTAATTAACAGTAAAATCTTTCACGTGTGGCCAGAAAATAAAACTGCGTTTCTTTGTTTTGATATTTCGCACAAACATAAACCCAGCATTTTAACTAATTTGTCAATTATAAAAAGGTGTTTGGTTATCAGTGAGTTTCTGTCCATTCTTGGATGATTCTACTGAATGTACATAAATATATTTATGCTGCTTCTTGTTTACGTACATGTTAAACCTTTGCTTCTGTTATTGCTTCTTCTTCTTCTTTAACTCTCATATTCAAACATACATATAGATTAGGGTGACAGCAATTTAGATGTATTGAATATTCGAGGATATTAAAAATTTGGTAACATGGAGCCCAAAATGTCCATATTGATAATTTGGACTAAACAGAACAAAGTTAACTACCCATAATATTTTTGGATTTAAAAAAAATTTTGTTTTTATTTATTTATTTTATTTATTTTGTAGAATTGCTCTCCAAAAGTCTTATTTTTCAGTATGGAACTGAGGATAGGTAAATTTATGAAAATCATTAATCAATTAATAAGTTAATAACTAATTAAAAATTTTTATATAAAATACAAAAAACAATTAAACAATGACAATTAAACAATAAATATAAATATAAAAAAAAAATTTGTTTTTAAGGAGGGACATTACATTCGCGGCAGAGAAAACAGACCTTTTTTTAAAAATTCATAACTCAGTCAAAAACAAACATTTTTCCAAAATTTTATTGTAGAGAATTGAACAAATTACAAGAAAAAAAAATTTAAAAAAATATATTTTTCACTCCAACATGGTTTTATAGAGCTCCAAACTGGCGGCAGAGATAAAAACGGGGCCTCGTGGTTGCAGCGCTGGGAGTCGCAAAAATTGTCCGATGTGGAAAAAAATTACTTTTTTATATCTTAACAAAATTGGTTATCGTATGACACGAGCTTTTTTCTTTTCAATTTTTTTTCAATTTTTGGTGATGTTCCAAATTTGAAAGTGTGTTTTTTCGAAAAAAATATTGACTTTAAAAATTCATAAAAAAGCTCGTGTCATACGATAGCGAATCAAGTTTAAAAAAATACAAAAAAAAAAAAATTTCGTCAAAAAATGAACCCGCTAGTGCCGCAACCAGTACGAAAAACATGGTTTCGAGATAAATGCGTTCAAAGTTTGTGAACAAAGAAAAAAGGTACGTAGGTAGCTCGGAAATTAAAAATGCGCTCTCACTAATCCGGCTGTAACTTTTGAACCCGTAGGAATTTTTCCATGAAATTTTTTTTCTTAGAATCTAAAGAATATTTACTAAAATACAAAATTATAAAAAAAAAATTCGTTTTAAAAAAACGGCCAATGTCATGTCCCCCCTTAAATTCGGCATGCTAAATATTGAAGGAATTAAATCGGATGAAAAGTTTTCGAGATAATTTCGAAATAAAAGCTTTATTAGTAATGAAAGGTACATTAAAACTTAATTATAAATTCGCTTTTACGTCTGGCTTATCTGCAAATATCTTTAATTATATCTGATTTGTACCTCAATTTTAGTTAAGGCGACTTTGAATATTTTTCGGGGATATCGCAAAAACTTTGAGCGTTTTGATTTTTTTTTTTATATTTCGATCAATTAGAAAGGATGTGTTGAAATCAATCCTTTAAAAACATAATTCCTTAATTTAATTTTTAAATCTGATTTCATTTTGAATGAAGTGATTCGAAAAACGAATTTTATTGATTGAATTATTTCCTACTTTATTGTATCAATATCTTATTTAAATAATCAATTTGATTTTTGTTAATTATTTTCATAGAATCAAGCGAATTGATTCAATTTCAACAAATCGGTTTAACAAAAAATGGTTGTCTTGGTTTATAGTTCGCGAATCAAATCATTAAACAAATAATTCAATCGAATGAAAATTCAGTCAATCGAAATTTGGATAAATCACATCCTGACTTTATTTAATACCAAATAATAGATTTAAAGTGATAATGAATTATTTACTGATTCATAAAATGAATCAATGCGAGTTTATTCAAAAAAGAATTATATTTTTCAAGCTCTGGTTATAATATAAAATTCCAAAATTATTTTTAATTTATTAGAAAATTTTAATTTTTGATGGTTGTTGGTCTGATGGGGAGGTAGTCTGATTTGGCCTAAATTTTCAGCACAAGGTATTTTAAACCAAGTGTCACCGAATTCCGCCCTTCACTTTACGGAAAAATATCAACAATTTTTATCCATAAAAATCGCTGTCACCCTAGTCTACAAACTTACATGTGTTTGTCTACATATATGGCTCACTGGTTGGTTGAGTGTCAGACTTTGGCTTCTTATTTGTACCAACTTACCAGTACAATTTTTATATGTTGGTCTGCTTGCCGTTCATTCAGTCAGTCAGCCAGGCTGACTATTTGCCATGCCTGTGTCTGGTGATGTGTTTAAGGCCGCCGCGCCTTGCTCGTTGCGCATAATAATATTTATTTAGATCTTGTTAAACATGTTTCAATTCCAATTATAATTGCACCAGAGCATAGCGTCAATATTTGAGTGGGTTTTCCATTTCTTTCATATATTTTTTAATTCAATAAAAATGTTAAGGAATAATAAAAATAGGTGGAAACAAACATAAACAGTGGCTATTTTGAAGATAGAAAAACAAATCAACAAAGTGCTAAAATATTAAATAGAAAAATATAAAAAAATACAATTTGTTAGTGTGAAAATTGTAGAGGAAATTATAATAAATATGTACATATTTGTAATGTGTAATCCAACAATGTAAGCAGTAAAAGCCAAAAAACTAAACTAAAAAAACTAACGTTAAAACTTAAAAAGTTTTTAATACAAGTATGGATAGATTTGCAGATTAAGTTTAATATTAATAGAACGATCCTACTAAAACCCACTGGTTTTTAGCGATACTACAAATGTAATTAAATCTGTTGTTGTTGTTTGGCAAAGTTTTTGAAAATTTTAGGTTTAATTTTTAGCTAATAAGGCCTAAAGGTCAATCATGTAATTAAAAATTCATTTAATACAAATTTTCCCTTTATTTAGGGCTTTCTCCCTGTATTTTCCACAGATTCACTAATTCTGGTGTCTGTTATTATCATGTCTTAAGGTTTATTTAAAATAAAATATGTGAAGGTAAAATGAATTTAAGAATTTTTTTTGGAAAGTTAAATGCTTCGGTTTCTGTTGCCACTTTATCAATAAATATATATGTTTTTATATCAGTCAAATTTCAAATGAAAAATCTTGAGATCGCAAATTCGATAGCCAGTGGTGGCAATAAAAAAATGTTCAATTGATGATAAAGAGTTTCCTTTTCATTCGTGCAAAAAGTACTAAAAAAATGTTGAAATGGGAGTAACCCTCTCCTATAACAATGTTAAAATCATTAGTTTACCTTTTAAAAAAGAAATACAGCTAGAATATTAGTTGTAGTGCTTTTTCTACTGCTTTGGCATCTCTTTATTTTCTAGCCCCTCTACCACTGAGTTATGCTTTGATAATAAAGTTGACTGGCTTAACAACACCATTTTGTCATGCGAGATATTGTATTCTCTTCAATAAAAATACTTATTAAACAAGTGTCAAAGGTACATAAAAAGCAATTTTTCATAAAATTTTTTTATTTTATTTATTTTTAAAATAAAAAAATTTTATTTTTTGAAATTTAATTGAAACAAATTAATTATAAAAAGTTTTTTTTTAAAAAATTAAGAAATAGTGGACCCTCTAGGATTCGAACCCGCGATTATCTGTTTGGAAATAAAATTTATCCGAACTATTTTTAGAGCAAAAATATTTTAGAAGCAATAATTAAGTGATGTTTTGAAAGTTGTTTAGAATTACTTCTAAAAAAGCTATAAAAACATGCTAACGGGTGCTTTGGAAGCAGAGAAAGAAGTAAGTTTTTCGAAGCTGTTCAGAAAAGCAGTAAAAATACACTACCGAATATTTTGGAAGGAATAAAAGAAGTGGTTTGTAAGGCATGACTTCCAAATTTCTTTCCTCCGTTGTTATTAAATTATTGTCATTTCCATTTTTTAATTTAATGATAACGATTTAAGGATTTTACAAACTTAAAAAATTTAGAAAAATCGAAAAAACAAAAAACTTTTTCAAATCGATGAATATCACTAAAATCTGGCTTCCATTCCATTTTATTCCATGCGCTTAGTGTTTAGAGTTTTACTTTCACTCGTCCCCCGTTCTATTCCATTGCGTTCCCCGTTCCACTGCATTTCGTTCATATTGTTTGCTAGACAATATAAAGTGTTTCAATTCCATTTGGTCTCACTTATCAAGTATTGCAATTCCATTCACTGCTCGTTCCCTTTCCGTTTCCCAAGTTTAATGTTCCGATTTCACTTGTTCCCCGTTTCTTTCCATTTACTTCCCCGTTCCTTCCAATTAGTTTCCGTTGTCCAGTGTTGGAATATCAATAGTTTTCTGTTCCA
This sequence comes from Leucophora obtusa, assembly GCA_949987735.1. NCBI lineage: Eukaryota > Metazoa > Arthropoda > Insecta > Diptera > Anthomyiidae > Leucophora > Leucophora obtusa. The sequence continues at coordinate 4,216,695 of OX465296.1, forward strand.
TTCCATTTCTTTACACTCGACTAGTGTTTTAATTCCTCTTGTCCCCATCCCATTTCATCTCCATTGCCTAGATTTTAAATATCACACGTTCCCGTTCCATTCTATTTTGTTTGACCGTTCTAGAATTTAAATTCTACTCATTTGCCATCCTATTCCCTTTAGTTTCCCAATTTTCTGTGTTCCAACTACACTCTTTCTTTATATTTCAGGTTTTTTACCCTCATTTTTACCACGTTTCTGACCTAAATTGTAAGAAATACCTTGTCGGCAAGTTAGCCCATCGTTCAAGATAAACATATTTCAAATTTCTGATTTCTAGTAAAAGGAGGTTGTCGAGGCCGTCAAGGGAAGACTTTTCCCTTTGTACCGCTCCTCATAGGAATTTTCAAAATCAGACTTGTGAAGGAAGTTAAGGAAGGTACTTTTCCCGCCCGAATTTTTACCGCGTTCCTGTCCAAAAAGTACTTTATCGGTGAGTTAGCCCATACTGCAGGGAATAGGTACATATTTTAAATTTCAGGTTTCTAGCAAAAGGAGTTTGGGCAGGCGATCAAGGGGATACTTTTTCCCTATCCATAGCAATTTCGATAAAAGTGCGATTTCAAAATAGTTCGCGCGTTTCACCTCTTGTATGTTTTTTACACTAGTAGAAAAAAAATTTTAATCATTTTTGCCAATCCTACTAAAAAATAGTTAAAAATTACCTTGCAGAAATAACTGCTGAAATTAGCAGATGTTTTTTGCTAAATATTAGTAAGATAAAAACAACAAAAACGAAACTGGTGAAATATGCAAAATTTCTCAATATTTGAGTTGAATATTAGCGAAATAAAAATAACAACTAACCCTAATAAAATCAGCAAAAAAGTTGGCTGGATATTAGTAGCCTCTAAAATAAAAGGTTTGGGCCTAAACTAAGCCGTTCCGTGCGCGGAATGAACTTTTAATATTAATATAAATATTTGACTCATTTCGATCTATAGCTGAAGATTTAGGATACCAATTATAAACACAAAATATTTATAATTTGAACAAATCTTAATCTAAACGGAAAAACTGTTTTACTAGCTTAAAACTTTTGATATTTATTTTGAGTGTATTAAATATAATGAAACGTTTGCATCTTTTCATCACCCAATGAGCACATACTGAAACCATTGATTAAAAAAAAAGAATAATATAAAAAAGTGTTTGTTAATTAAATTTTCTCTATGTTTACATTAAATTATAATAATAACAATAAATTGTTCATTGGCCACCTAGTGAAGATAACAAAAACAATTGAACAAAATGCATCATCAGCAATATTAAGATAATGATGAAAGCATAAATCAAATCATGTCATAACAAGCTTTGTCGGGTCGGCTTAAAAACAAACGTCAACTACAAGTGAAGCACCAATCGCTCATTTTATTTGATGTCGCACACAGAAAATGTCAATGTCATTTAGTCAAACTACATAAAACAAACAATAGTTGCAACAAATAAAACAAAACAAAAGAACTTTGGGGCGCAAAATCCTACTAAAAGATTTTTTTATCTTTTTAATTACACCACTACATAAATTGCAAACAACAGCAACAATTGTCAATTGGCAGAAAAAAAAACATTACAGAATAGCAACAACAGCAGTAGCAGCAACATTGACAAAAAAAAAAACTACTAACAACAACATGATGGTTAACGAATACAAAACAAAAACATGGACTTGAAGAAAAACATGTCGTACGATTGATAATGTTTAGATAGGATAGATGAAGCTGGATGACTGGAAGATGAAGCCGCCTTGGGAAGTATATAAAAACTATAAGGAAAAAAGACAGATCAACTTTTAACTGAACAAAACATTAAAAATCTTTACAATAAATGCGTAAAAAATAAAACAACGGTTTTCCAAACATACCTAGACGCCACTTTAAAGAAAATTAAACGAAACGCATCTGAACAAAAACGTAAAACAAACAAAAAAAATCATTAAACAATTTCAAAAGAACATAACATTTCAACAAACTAAAACAATACTTCTCCAGTTAATACACATTCACAAACCAAACCAAAACAAATCTACGAAAACATTAACAAAGCTGTCGATCCTCAAATGGTTGCAGAAACGATAAAAGCGCCTGAAACTTTACACTTAAAAAAAACATTGCGGCAATCAAATTTATTTAATATAATGAATTTTCCGTTGTATCATTTCTATCACAAAAAATCCCCATATATTAATTGATACAACCAAATTAATTTTTTTTTCAAAATCAAAAGCTTTCAATGTGCAACAAATTTAAATGTAGAGATAACCCCAAACACTGCACCTAGAAAACAGATTCAGTTCTGATAACCGCATTTGTAGCCAATCGCATGGTTCGGTTGTGGTAGCCGAATTTTTCAGTTGTGGCAACAGAAAACCAATTGGGACAGGACTAATTTGACTATGGCAACAGAATTTCAATTGTATCAAGGATAATTCGGTAGCCACAACCGAAAAATTCATTTGATGCAACTGAACCATTCGATTGGCAACAAATGGGGTTGTCAGCACCGAATCTGTTTGTTGGGTGTGTCTTTGATTATGTAAAAAAAAATCTCTCAGTGTACATTAGCCCACAGCAGCAAACCCAATTGTCGTAATCATCCAAATAAGGATTTTTTCAATTTTTTTTCCTTTTCTTCTCAACTGATCTCTAGTGAGCTTTTTGTTACAAATCTGTGTCAAAAATTTTATTTAGTATAGAAGAAGTTAAGAAAAGGAAAATTATGTACTAAAGAAAACAGTCATATCGAATCTTTTAGATGATTTTTATAAACTGACTGCAACATTACGTCTAATCGTTCATTTAGTCGAAATAATAAAAAAAAAATATGTACATAAACTCTAAACAGAGAGTTGAGGAAGAAAGCACAAAAAAAGCGACAAGTGATCATATCACATGTCGCTTGCAATCTCGTTGATCACAATGTCAACAAGAAATCCCGCGGGGCAAAGCATTTATAAAACATTTAAGACTTTAAAGCCACTGGAAAAAATTAATAAAAAAAAAACAAAAATATCTTTTTTTTCTTAACAAAAAGATGAAGAAAATATGATTTCTTCTTTGTGACATTTTATATATTTTTTTTTGTTTTGTTCTTTGGAGGATGATCAAAGACAAAATCAATGATCAATGATGATCGACAACAAACACCGATATAAACAACAGTAACAGCATTCAAAGGATTGTTATCATTTAAAATTGATGATAAACGTACTTCGATTGCTTCTTAAAATAATGTTGTTTTTGTTGTTGGTCGTTTGTTGCTGTTGTTCAACAACAATAATAATAAATATCCGGTAAAGTCTTTAAATCAATTAGAGTGTATAGTTTAATCATAATCATTTGTGAAATGTGAAAAATCTTTAAATTTATCACACTAGTAACAATTATATGGAATAAATTTAATTATGCTTATATGATAATTAAAATGATTGGAAAATATTTGGCAAAAAATAGTTGTTTTATTGTGTATGAAGGAGTCTACAGTGATTATGCATAATAATTTGAAAACCTTATAACACACCAGCAAAAAAATTAGAAGTAATGCTTTAAAAACTACTTCTTTCACTACTTAGCAAGTATCCGTTAGTGTGGTTTTACTGCTTTTTTCAACAGTAATTCTGAACAACTTAAAAAATCACTTCTTTCTTTGCTTACAAAGTATCCGTTAGCATATTTTTACAGCTTTTTAGGGAATACTTCTGAACAACTTCCAAAAAATCACGTAAGTATTGCTTCTAAATCATAATTGCTCTAAAAGTGATCCTAAAAAGTGATTTTGGTATCATTTGCTTTTTCCAAACAGATGATCGCGGGTTCGGTTCCCGGCGGGACCAATATTTTTTATTTTTTTTTTTATATTTTATTCATTTTTTTTTTAATATTTATAATTAATTTGTTTAAATTTAATATTTTTTTAATTTAACAATTTTTAAAAATAAATACACTCATAAAAAAAAGTTAGTTCAAAAGTCTGTTAAACGCGTTCTGATTAAATTGAACAAATTTTTCTGTTATTTTCTCTAAAAAAGAGCCCGTACAAATAAATAAAAATTCTGCTAAAATAACAGGAAGTAGTACATGTATTTGCGCCAGCACAATTTTGACCTATTTGTACGGGATTTTTTTTATTAGTGTATAGCACTCAGGAGGTCGCAAGTTCAATACCCGTTGGCGGCAATAAAAAAACTTTTGTAAATTAAAAAAAATATAATTTTTTTTAACTTTTAATTGGTGAAAAATAGCTTCATTTGCTCTCGTTCAAAGAGTACTGAAAAAATGTTAAAGTGGGAGTACCTACTCCTCTGCTTTGACAACTCCATGTTAAAATCATTAGTGTTTATTAGACCGTACCTCAAAAAAAAAGTTCGCCGTACACCCTCCAATATGAAGTATTTTTGCAAGGCAATTTCAAAAAAAAAAATTTTTTTTTTGGCCGAACGTAGGAACGCTTTTTTCAATTTTTCGTTATAGCTTCGGCATTTAAAATCGGATTTTAAAATGTGATATATCGATTTTTTTGCCTCGAGGAGAGTGTTTTGCCATAAAGGAAAAATCCAATGAAAAAAAATTTAAAAAGGCGACCCCTACGTTCGGCAACCAATATATAAAAAAAAAATTCTACTGGATTTATCGAAAAACTTCATTAGCAAAAGTTTAATGATTTTTTGCGAGCTTTAATTTTCTGACATTAGGGCCGTACATTTGGGTGGTAGCAACTGAGATCTGGTGGCTAACTACTAGAACGGGATACTTTAGGTCGATGGCGCTCGAGAGAAAAACACTGGTCTCCTCGAGAGAAAAACATCGCTGTATCATACTTTAACATCCGACTGTAAATGCTAAAGATATAACGAAAAATGTAAAATGGCGATCCCTACGTTCGGCAACCAATATATAAAAAAAAATTCTACTGGATTTATCGAAAAACTTCATTAGCAAAAGTTTAATGATTTTTTGCGAGCTTTAGTTTTCTGACATTAGGGCTGTACATTAGGGTGGTAGCAACTGAGATCTGGTGGCTAACTACTAGAACGGGATACTTTAGGTCGATGGCCCTCGAGAGAAAAACACTGGTCTCCTCGAGAGAAAAACATTGATGTATCATACTTTAACATCCGACTGTAAATGCTAAAGATATAACGAAAAATGTAAAATGGCGACCCCTACGTTCGGCAAAAAAAAATAAAAAAAAATTTTTTAAACCTCCGTGCAAAAATACCTCATATTGGAGTGTGTACGGCGAACTTTTTTTTTTTGCTTGTAAGGTGGTACGTTCTAGTGTTTATGCTAAAAAAAGAAGTACATCTAGATCATCAATTGTAGTGATATTTCTACTGCTTCGGAATCTCTTCTTTTGCTGGGTAATATTGCACCAATAATTGAAATCCCCTTGACGGAAATCCCGCTTCCAGAAAGTAAAATATGTTCCAAATGAAACATAACATAAAATAATACCCTGACCACATAGTGGTGTAGGGTATAAAAATCATACTGGGTTGATGAGTGTCAGGAAGTGGTCTAAATGCAAATATGCCATATTCTAAAAATATTTATTGATTAATGTGATGTCGTTTATATAAAAAAAAAAACTGCCAGGAAATTACAAAACACATTTCTTTCTCACACCACTAGATATCTAAAATTTATCTATTTATATAATATGCAAGAAATTTTAATTTCCTTTATATATATCTTACATAAAAGTATTAAAATCCTAACAAAAGGAATATTGAATGATGGCCTTTTTCTAAGACGATAATAATATGTTGATGGGCTTAGAAATGATACAATAATATCATTTAGTAGTATAAACCATCATTTAACAGATACAAATAAAACTTCAACTCCATAAGTTTTTAACCAATGCAATAGCAATTCATCATCTTATACATCATCCTTATTTCTTTATGGGAAACGTAAATGATTTGTGTCATAATTGCCATTTCAATTCAATTCAATTTTGTATGCTAAACACTTGAGTGTTATAAAGTACTTATGAATTAATCACTTACGAGATATTGTATATTGAGAAAATAGTACTGGAAAATGCATACAAATTTATGCAACTATTCATTCACATCTTAACCAACACAGAGCTTTGAAGAATTAATTCCTTAATTCAATTTTTCAATTCTGAATTAAAAATTCGATGAATTAATTCACTAAGCACCATATATTGAATGGAATTAATTCATATTTGCTTTCGTTCGATTTATTTTGTTACGAAGTAATTCAATTGCAATAGTTCTTTTTATTAAATCAAATGAATTAATTCACCGGTGAACGTGTTCAATTTTATAAATCGAACGGAAAAAAAGTGAATTAATTCCTTACTGAATTAATTCACCACTGAATTCATTCAATTTCATTTTCATTCAGTGAATTAAAAAAAAAATAAAATTACATTCAGCGAATTAAAAAAAAAGTAATAAGTTCACTAAATTGAAAAAAAAAAAAAAAAATAAGTTCACTGAATTAAAAAAAAAAAAATAAGTTCACTGAATTCAAAGCCTGTTTTCTGCCGTTCAGTAGAAGAAAACAATAATGTACAAATAAAAGTTTTAAATAAGCAATTTTACAGCGTGTGCTAGTAACAAATTAGAAACCGGATGCTGTTTATCAACCTACATGATTCAAAAATAAAGCCTTTTACTATTAAAAATAAAAAGATATAGATAAATTTGGCAAAAAAAAAATATAACTATATAACTAGTTTGAAAAATTAATAGTTATATTTTTTACCAAATTTATCTATATCTGTAAAGTTTTTATTTTTAATATAAAAGGCTTTATTTTTGAATCATGTAGGTTGATAAACAGCATCCGGTTTCTAATTTGTTACTAGCACACGCTGTAAAATGGCTTATTTAAAACTTTTATTTGTACATTATTGTTTTATTCTACTGAACGGCAGAAAACAGGCTTTGAATTCAGTGAACTTATTTGATTTTTTTTTTAATTCAGTGAACTTATTTTATTTTTTTTCAATTCAGTGAACTTATTATTTTTTTTTTAATTCACTGAACGAAAATGAAATTGAATGAATTCAGTGGTGAATTAATTCAGTAAGGAATTAATTCACTTTTTTTCCGTTCGATTTATAAAATTGAACGCGTTCACGGGTGAATTAATTCATTTGATTTAATAAAAAGAACTATTGCAATTGAATTAATTCTTTGAATTTGTTGTTTGATGAACGCATTCAGTTGAATGAATTCAGTGAATTACTTAAGAAAAGGAATTCATTCAATTCTAGAGAAAATTGAATTCGATTGGTAGTGAATTCATTCAAAAAGGAATTAATTCTTCAAAGCTCTGAACCAACATTATGCATATTATGTACAAATCAATATTAAATGAGCCTGCATAATATTAATAAAAGTCTACTTTGACTGTAAGAATGCATCTATAAAATTGTATGAATAAATTCATACACACTACATACATACATCGTTCGTCTATAGATGATGGAAACTCGAAATTGTATGAATGATTGAATAACTACATATAAATATGTACCTATGTTTATATGAATATGCTCTTGAAAATGTTAAATTCATACTTATATTGATGTTGTTGTATATTAAGGTAGCAATTATTTTGTTGTACTTAAAAACGGCTGTTGTAAAATGTGCAATAAATTCGTAAAAAAATAATTGTTTTATGTAGAGCCTGTTGTTTACCGAAGAGAGCAAGGTATAAATTAGAAAAATCAATCGATATATTTCAAAATTTTTTAACCTCAATTTTTTTCTAAAATTTTTACAAAACACTTAAATATTTTCCCGTACTGCGTTTTTAACACACTACTGCAAGCTATAAATCTTAAGAAGCAGTAGCCGCAGCAGAACAGAAATTGTAATAATTTTTAATTTATAACAATTATACGTAATGATTTTGAATAACATCATTAAGCTTTGGTTCCTTTCGAATAACTGCCACCCTACTATACATACATACATGCATAAATCAGCAAATAGCTTATGCTACCCCTGGCTTTGTATAATTGTTTAAGTGTATTTGTGTATTTCTGTCTGACTATGTTTATTTCCTTCAAGTATGTCTGTCTATTTATAGACATTGATTATATTGTTATGATGCTTTTTTTCAAAATTGATAATGTGTCATTTGATTAATAAATTTTAAAGTTAATACAATATTTATCTACCATTCAATTTTTATACAAAATTTCGATTATTTATTAAAAGTAGAATTATAAATTGAAAGAAGTATTTAAGAAATTAAATTTATCCGTTTCGCTTTTTCATCCACCATATCCACTTATTAATTCTTATAATTCTTATAATTAATTATGTTTTTTTTATTTCTTTTAAATGTATTTCTTAAATTATACGAATATTCCCCCTTGTTAGGAATTTTAACAAAATCATTTTGTTTTCATTTCTCTGTATTAAGATCATTATAATGGTAATGATCCTCTCAATTATGTATACAAAGGTTTTTTTTCGTACGTTTTGTATTTTTTTTTTAATGTCAGTCTTAAGGATCCTCAGCATACTTCTGTCAAATTGTATAATTAATCGTTGATGTTTTGAGCTCAGCTGCTTTTTTAGTTGTTGTGTGTATGTATTGTTGTTAGTGTGTGAAACGACATTCATGATCATTTTTCATGGTAAATGTAGGGTGCTAAATAACGCAACACCAATTGCCAACAACAACAACAACATCAGAAACACCATTCAAAACCAAAACAGTGATTTATAAATAGAAATTTTTGATATATTGTATTTTATATTTTGGTTCTCAGAGTCTTTGATTTTTTTTTTTCTTTTTTTGGGGAGATTAATTGATTCACGACTAATTTTACAATATTTCTTAATTCTTATCAATTATTTTTAATACTAAAAGTCTATGCAGCCGACATTGAAATATATACTTGAGGAATGGAACTAACTAACTTATTAAACTTGAAATCGGGCTGGTAAAAAGTTAAGGGTCTGCATTTTTTTTAACAGCCCGATTTCAAGTTTAGTTAGTGATAAAACAATAAGGCGGATTTTGAGGCGTAAACAAGGTCTTCGAACTTTTTTTGTACATTTCTTTTAAAGAAACATTAGGTAAATGGTATATCAAATGAAAGCTATCTTAAAGAGTTATATCGTTGTCTACAAGGCATGTACCTCCATGCTCCATGTTTTTTTTTAATGTTTATATTTAAACTACACTCATAGAAATAAATCTGTAAAAATAGCAGAAAATGTTACTAAAAATTAGTTAAAAATGATGCTGCAGAAAAAATTGCTGAAATTAGCAGATTTTTTTGCTAAATACTAGTAAAATGAGAACAGCAAAATTAAAACTGTTAAATTTACCGGATTTTAGTTATATTTAGGCTAACTTTAGTTAATTGAAAATAGCATATTGTACTGTAAAATCTGCAGAAAATTTTGCTAAATATTAGTAGACTGAAAATAGCAAACATAAACTGTTATATGTACAAAATTTTTGCTATTTTTAAGCTAAATTTAGTTGAATTCAAATAGCAGTTTATTCTGCTAAAATCAGCGGAAATATTGGATGAAAAACTATAAACTTCTCTTTTCAAAAGGCTCAATTTTTATTTGCATTTAAAAAAAATCGAAAAAAAAACTTTGATAATTAAATTTTTTTTATTGATAATTCCAGCAGAAAAATTTTATATATTATGTATATATGTATGTATCAGAGAACTGCAAAATCAACTTTTTTCTTGATTTAATCATACACTAAAATTCTTATTCACATTTAATCGCTCAACAATATTCAGTATTGAATAAAATCACTATCACCAATCAGTATCATCAGATCAGTTTGAGTCGTCTGTCGAACATGTTTTATTTACATTTAATCGCTCAAAAAACTCACTCTTGAATAAAATCAGACTGTTGAATAAAATCACACTGTTGACTGTAGTCGTTCATGATACTGTAAACCCCCTCTTTATTGTTATGAAATTATTTTTCTTTTTTGGTTGCAATCATGAATAAACTCAACGCGTTCATTTTTGTTTTTTCTGATTTTATTCTACATTAAAATAATCACCGTTGATCCGAATATGAATGAAATGAATGGTATGAAAGCAACAAATGATTAAATCAACGATGCAAAAAAATCACTTGTGTTTATTGATTTAAAATCAGCAATGAATATGTGTATTCGAGTATATTAGGCGCTTGAATAAAAACTAATGTTTATTCGGGTGTTGAGAACGTATGATGCTTTTGCAATCAGCAGTTGCAGTTCTCTGATATGTATGTATATTAGGATTTCCCTTAAAATATCGGTTTGTCGATTTTCGTTCATTACACCCCCCAGTTTTATTGGAAATGGTCCCAAAGTTGGACGAAAATGGCCCATTTTGGAAAAAAGTATATTTAGCGTGTTTTTTAATCACCTGGATTTAGAATTTTTCATACAAAAAATGGATTTATTAAATCCAAAAAAAAGCTGGATTTAATAAATCCACAATAAAAGCACAAATATATGAAACAGCCTATTAATTTTATGTCAGAAAAAAATACGAATGAAAATTAAAAGAGAAACAAAAAAATTTAAAAACTAACAAATAAAAGGTTTTTATTAAATTTTTTTTTATGAAATGTGTTTAGAAAAAAAAAACTACACCTCACCATATACTTATTTTTCATCTTGGACATGGAGAAATAGCTCAAATAGAAATGGCAATTTTTCACTCTACTGTAAGTAATTTAATTAAATCCAATTAGTGAATATTAAATATTGCAATGGAAGTTTTCAATTGTGTAAAAATATAAATTGAAGTGATAAAACTGAAAAGGCAGACTGTTTATCGCTGTTTTATGTAAAATATAATTATAAATTAAAAGTTAAACTAAAATCCTTCATCATCGAATTCGGTATTAATAATTAGGGTGAAAGAAGTGTCGGACAGAAATTTTTTTTAAAATAGGAAGAGTCAGATGGGGTTATCTGTTGAGCACTTTTAGAAATACTTTTTGGATTGATTTATTAAATCCAAGTGATTAGAAAAAACGGCTATTATTATTAAAAATTCCCAAAATTCGTAATTTAGAATACAATTATTTTTTATTTCATTTATTCATTTAGTATGGTCAAAATGATTCAGGTATGGAATTTTGACTTCATCGCATATCATTAACCCACTTTAGCCTGGAATCCAAAATGACCCACGAATTTGATAAAAATGCAAAAACGTATTTTTTTTAAATTAATTTTAAAGATTTTTTAAAATGCCTAATTTAGAGATGCCGATTGCTATTTGTACCACATAGTAGTTGATATTAAAGAAAAAAAAAAATAAATTGGAAAAATGATAATACGAGTTTGTGTTTGGAGCGACGACTGCTTTCCAGGACATTTCACAAAAATTGCTTATTCAGTCAAAAATTTAACAAAATTTTAATTTTTTCATAAAACTTTACATATTTTTCGGAAAAGTATCACTTACATTTGGTAAGACTATAATTATCTTTACATTTGTTTAAAAACTCGTTAACCCTTAGTGGCCTTGGGGCAGAAAAGACCCATGAAACTAAATATAAATTATGACTACGAGATTGTAAAGCCATTCAATTGACGCAAAAAAATCTCAACTGGATAAAAACAATTAGTTTAGTTTGTGTAACATGATCCATATAGGTTAATTTTTACACTTTTGGCCAAAAAAGACCCACTACGAAATTTTCAGAATAACACTTCATAATTTTCGAAAAAATGATATCCGATGAAGTTAAAATTTCATATCTGAATCATTTTTACTATATTAAATGAATAAATGAAATAAAAAATATTTTTGTTCTAAATTTCGAATTTTGGGAACTTTTAATAATAATACATACACTTTTTTTTTCCAAAAAATGGGCAATTTTCGTTCAAAATTTTTCTTCATTGGATTTTTTCCTCTATAGCAAAACATTGGTTTTTCCGAGACACAAAAAATCACACTTTAAAATCCGACTGTAAATGCCGAAGATATAACGAAAAATTTAAAAACGTTAAAAAAAAATCGAAATTGCCCTGCAATGTATTTAAAAATAAAATGTTCTGATTTGTTGATTTGTGAAAACTTGATCAATAATATTGAACATGTATTCCTGTCTTAAGATATTAAAAACTACAAAACTGTAGGAATTCCTTTTTCCATTTTCCAGCGATAAATATTTGGCACTTATTAAGCTTTTAGGTAGGCAGTTTTTTTTTCCTCTTTTTTTAACTTTTCTTATATTTTTGTCGGGAATATTACAACATAAGAACAAAAATTTCAATGCTCTTAATTAGGGCAAAATGGAGATGCCAAGAAAATGGATACTCAGAAAATATATTCCTGCTAACAGTCAATTTTATTGCCAATGGTGTGGTTTGGTGTGCAACCGAAAATCTCAGTTCAACATAAATTCGGCTGATTCTCCCATATTTTGATTGCGATCTCACACATTTTCACACATTTTTGTCTGGAAAAATGAATCTTTCTTTTTAACTCTTATTAAAAATAATCTAAATTTTCACTGATATGGATTTAGTTAACATACTATTAAGAGGCTAATTGACTTTGGTTTAAGTCCCGCCAAAAACTTAAATCACCTTTAGTTAGTTACTAATATTTATCTATTGGCTGCTTATTATACATAAGAGTACCAAAGAAATCCACTTAATCTATAAAATATATCCAAAATAAATATTGAGCGTACTTTTTTTTAACAACAACAACAGCAAAATACAAAAACTCGTTAACAAGCTGTCGTATAAATTGCGACCAAGTTAAAAAGTAATATTGCAAAGTAGTTTTTTTTTTTTAAATTAATATTAACAACCAAAAAGATAAAAAAAAAAATACAAGTGAATGCCTTTAACTGCTATAAGACTACGTACTCGTATGTATAGGAATAAAAAATGAAAAAAAAACCGGCAAAAGATGCCAGCGGAGTACAAATAAAACTATGTAAATGAAATATGAGCAATTTGGCACAGATCTTTGAAAAATCGCCAAAATAATTTTTGGTTATATATCCAACTAAAGTGAAGGTAATACAAGAATATCGATAAGGTGTATGGATGTGTATAGGTGTGGGTTAAAGATGAGAAAATATATAAATTATAAACAAGTGTTTTACATTTTTTTTTTTTTTTTGGTTTTGTTGTGTTGTAAGATCACGTATTATTTTGTTTTCTTTTAAACTATATTTTAAAACAATTTTATGGATTTTAAGATAAGCATTTGTTTTAACAAAATAAACCCATATGTCACTTATAGTAATTAAAATAAACCTTCTTTAAATGATTTTATGTGAATTCTATTCAAGTGGCCTTTTTCTTTCGCTGCCATCTGTATTTGTTGTGGGTTTATTTACAAACAAATGTTCTTATTATTGACTAAATATAACTAATCTTTGTTTTGCAATTATCTCTTACCTGTTTTATGTCTTAAGATCTTAAATTGTATTTAAGAAGATGATAAAAAATAAACTAAAAATTAAATAAAAACAAGTGTTATCAATAAAAGATTTGAGGTTTTTTTCCAGTTTGTAGAAAAAACAATGACTGCAATAAATTTTGAAAAAAATTCTAAAAAAATGTAATCAAATCAACAACAAATTCATAAGAATTGTCTAGTTGTAGAAAAAAATAGAAATAAAGGTCTTGAACGCATTTACTTGTATTTAAAGGTTATACTTACGGTATCTAACAACCTGTATTGTAACACTTGGCCACGATCATACCAAAAACACCACTCAACTTGAGCATGTAACCCATACAATGCAGCATCATCATCAGCATCGGCAACATTTTGGCCGTTGTTATATAGTGGTGAAGAAAGAAATTTCATCACGTTTTTATTTTCTTTTGAATTAAAAAACACTATGGGGTGGGGATATTGAAATATGTCTAGAAATAAAATTTAGACTACAACATATTTTTGGTAAATAAGAGGTTAATCCCAACTGTGTCGATTGTCGACCGACGACAGCAAAAGTCGTCGCGAATAATTTAAATTCGGCGACAATCGATTGTCGACATTTTTTGACATTTAGAAAAAAATTAAAGCAAAACAAGAATATGGTTGTATTTCTTTCGCCGCAATTCTTCACCAATTCAATTGGTTTTCCCTTAATTCTTGTTGTTTCACATTTTTTTGTATTTAATTTTGCTTTTTTTTTGCAAATTTTTTTATTTTCAATTATATTTCTTCTGTCAAAAATATAATAATTTTGTAAACAACGTACGAATTTTTGCAATTCTAATACGAATTTCTGCAACTCTGTTCCCTTAATTAGTTAAAAATATGGCAACTATTTGACAAATATTTTGAGTGTGTATTAGTGTGTCGTCACGAAAATATAATAGATTCTATTACGACGGCAAATCGCCGGACGACATGGCGACATTTTGCTTCCCATACAAAATATATAAAAAAGCACTTGTCGTTGTCGACCCAGTTCTGATTAATCTCTAAGGATGTTTTTATGAAAAACAATAAAGCTATGAGTTTAAATTTCGATAACTTATTACATCCTACAGACAGGATAGAGTATACTGAGTTCATGCTGATGTTTGTGACTACCAAAAATAATGGACGTAGATCCACCTTAGAGTAAACCGATCGAAAACTTCATTACGTATGGATATGTTGACATAAGACACAAATATTTTTAGCGGCCCAATCCCTACGTTTTTTATATGAAATGTTGCCTGTAGTGGGATTCTCTAAATTTTTAACGATAATATTTGTAGTTAAGTTGTCAATTTACTATGAAAACTTGTCAATTTAACTAGCGAATTTTGTCGTTAACAATTTACAGAATTGCTACTCTAAGCTTTACCAAAATTCGATTTATTTGTTCAGAGCACTAAAGTACTCGAGATAACAAAAATGTTGATACCCATATTACCTATGTCGTGGACCCACCCAGGAAAATTGTTTACAATTGATTGTCAATCACACCAATTCTGCAACTGGTTACAATAGAAAGGATTTTAGGAAACGACCCAGGAAAATTTTATGTTCCAAAGCATCGGTTGTAGAATAACTACTTTTCCTACACAAATCCTTCTACCGTTAATTCTAACATCGATGATTTTTAATTCGAAATTTAATAATTCAGCTCGAGGCCAATTTTCTTGTTATGAATTAACATAATAAGTAGTTTTTTCAAAAACTGCTATTTTTCTTTATCAGGATACTCTCCTAACAAAAGTGAAAAGGTGACACGGAGGAAATAAGAAGATAAACAGAGAAAATCTGAAGTAGAATGTTTGTATATGTCTGTTGACAATCTGACAATAAAAATATAAACAATAATACAATTTAATGGAAGGTCACTGATGAAGCCTGTCCATAAAAAGTCAGAAACTAGATCTAGTGTGATTTGCAAATTTAATGTGTTTATAACTTTTGAGGAAGGTTTATTCTTCTTCTTAACCTCAAACCTACTAAATTAGAATTAATAAAAATACATATTAATGACAATATTAATTGTATTTGGTCTATACGACGCGTTTGAAAAAACAACACTTTACTATAAATACTTCACAGAGTTATTGCTTTCAGAAACCTCTACACTTTCAGGAATGAAAAGACGATCGTTTCGGGAATTTTCCAGGTTCCCTTCATCAGTTTTATTTAGAAAGTGGTGGCAGTAGTGCAATGCAAATTGAAAGCATCAAAATCTCATATTAAATGTAGTCTGCTACATCAACAAAATGCGAATGGAGCAAACAATAAAATATGCTTTCGAAGTCTTCTGCAAAGCATAACCAACAATAGAAATATTATGAAAGTTTTTTGTTTTTGTATTTCATACCATCGGTATAAATAAATACAAATTTTATTTTTACATTACTTCTTTGTTATTACAAGAAGAGGCAAAAACATTTTTTCTCCGTTCTATGAGTGTTGTCAAAATTTTAGTTTTTAATTTTTATTTAAAAAATAAAAATTGTTTTTCGACCTTTTTAATTGATTAATTAGAAATTTATTAATTTAGTTCGAGGCCAATTTCCTCATTACGAATTAAGATAATAAGTCCTTTTTTCCAAAAACTGCTATTTTTCTTCATCAGGATAATCTCCTTTCAAAAACCTCTACACTTTCAGGAATGAAAAGACGATCGTTTCGGGGATTTTATTTGTTTGAAATTTTCGCAAAAGCTAGCGCTTCTATAGCTCCAGAGTAGAACCGGTTGCCTTAGAATCAGTACCCTCCCGTCAATCATACCCTCCATATAAGATTCGTGGAACTGCTTTCATTGTTCTTTATACACAAATAGATGCCACTACATTGCTAAATTTGTCAAAACAACAGAGCACTATTTTGGAAGATGACAAAGTAAATTGTGGTAATTTTTTTTTGCTCTTTTTTTTTGATACTCCCATTTAGTTTATAGTTTGCTTTGACAAATATGTTACTTCTAGAAATTCTACAAACGTGGTCTGCTGACGATAGAGGATTAAAATTCTTTTAATTTAAGGAACATAAAAATAGTTCACCTGTCTTTCATCTTTGGATTTCACCTTTGTACTGGGTGGTTTTAAATATCCTGAAACAAAGTTTCCTGGAATATAAAATTGTGAAGAACAATTAAAAATATGTACTATTTCCAATTTCCCGTGTGGAATGGAAGAATAAAAACTGTTGCTTTTGGGCATTTAAAGACATTTCACCATTCTTTGGCAGAAACAGTGTGTGTTCTTTTTACCAGTGATCCTGCTCCATAGTGGAATAGAAAGGTTTATAGCTGTTGCTGTTTTGGATTTAGATACTTGATCATAGAGTATCAGAGTATAGAAAATAAAAAAAAACGAGGCCGATATAAACGCGTTTCACACGAATTATTTTTATTTTTTGTTTTTTTTTTTACTACATGTTCATATACAAGAAGATGATATTTTTTGGGTGTTGTATATTCTATCGATTGTTAATCACAAGAAAATAAAACTACAAGTTAATGAGTTCTTAAGTTCGTGGTAAAAAAACTAAGAAAAAAAAATATCAAATCTTAGATAGGCATTATTGTTTAAACACATATTTTACTTTTCTTGTTTCCCCTTCGAATGGTGGATATATTTTTAAAAAATTTTAATTGACGCCAATACAGTTGATAGAAATCATTTAGCTTCTTTACTAAATTATAGCTAAATTTGAAATTAAACTAACATTTTATGAGGTAGTTTAAAAAGAAATAAACAAAATATATTGAATTTCTTTTTAAATTATACATTTTAAATTAACAAGAGATGAATAAAGTTCTTGGAATTTTCAGCCCTGACTATAAGAAAAGAGTTTATATTTTAATTTAATTTAACAGAGTTTTAAATAGAAAATTTAAGTATTTAATAGATAATAATATGTGTGTGTTCTTTTTACCTGTCAGTTCTTATAGCAATTCCTAACAGATGTCATTTATATATAAGGAAATAACATTGCATGTGTTTGCATTAATTTAAAATAATCTTTTTTAAATAAGGTGGAATTTTTTTTTGTTTAAGGAATAATTCATTCATCCACATTTGGTTTTATAATAATTATGAAAATAAAAATAATCTGAAAACAAAAATCTGCACCTTAACTAAATAATTTTATTAAGTAGGTTTGAGGTTCAGAAGAAGAATAAACATTTTTTCAAAGTTGTAGACACAATATTAATTTGCAAATCAGACTAGATCTAGTTTCTGCCTTTTTTGTGGACAGGCTTCATCAGAGATTTTCCCTTAAATTGTATTATTGTTTATATTTTATTGTCAGATTGTCTTTATGTGATAATTTACTCTCAGAAGTGATCAAACAGACATACAAACATTCTACTTTAGATTTTTTTGTTTATCTTCTTATCTCCTTTTTCTCACCTTTTTCACAAATGTTACTTTATGTTTGTTACTTAAGTCATTTTCTTATTATCAGGTTTCTTGCCTAAGTCTTTTGTTTTAGTGTAAAAAACTCTTATGCTAAAAAATTCTTTTAAAAATCTTTAAAAAAAATCTCTACTAAATCTTAATATCATATGTTATGTAATAAAAATGGAAAAGAAATATTCCCTAAATATGAAAAAAATAATTTTCCCCACTTTTATTGGGAATTAACCACGTTTTCTAACGCAACCACAAAATAAGCGTCATCTTTATAAATGCAATAAAGGTTTAAACTAATAACATTCACATCATTTGTAAAACATTTATAATCTCTTCGTCTCTAACTTAACTATGAAATATTTAACATTTAAACAATTCAACTGCTGATTAAGCACGAGTTAATATTTATGTTAAAGGATTAGTACATTTCTTCGCCTATACCAAAAAAAGAAAAAATCGATTCTACTCTTTATTACACTGCGGGATATAACAGGTATATTTTTGTTATTTTATTTTTACAAATATCATTTCATATTAAGAATGTACCTACAACATGGATTACACATACTAAATTCCCTACCTATTGGTTTTTTTTTTGTTGTTTAATGCTTAACTTTCCATCGCTTTATGAATTAGAATGTGTCAATGCGCCAATATATATTATAAATGCGTTTGTTCACAGTGGGTATCTCTCAACTTCTTCTGTAGGTAACCGGTAGATCAATTTTATTTTATACCTCTGTAGTCATATTCACTGGTTTAACTAAGCCACGAATAAACACAATAATTACAAATTCATGGTTTTTCTTTTACAAAATACTTGAAATCTCATATAGGTTTGAGAAATGAATAATGATTAACATAAAATGATAAAGTTTTCCAATTAACGCCTTTTTGTATCATGAAAAGTGGTTTGATAATAAGCCGCAATTTATTTTAAAGAATAAAATTAAATTTTTATTAATTAGAAGAAAAAATCTCAGAGAATTTTCTGGTCGTTAAAAGATTAAAGAGGAAATTTAAATAACCTAGCAATATTTTGATCTTTCGATAGAACATTTGATAAAAAAAAAATAACAAAAGTTTAAACATGGAATTAAAGTCCATGAAGAAAAATTTTGAAAAATTTTTAAACGAAGTAATTATAAAATTAATAATTTTATAACTACTTACTCGTGTACAACAATTGTCTATGAAATTAAAAAAAAATTAAAAATATTTTTGTTCTTCTACATCTCATTTTAAATGTATGCACTAGGGCGGGTCGATTTATTTTTCATCTATTTCCCTACGATTTCCGTATTCTATGGGTTATTCCATGAAAATTTGCCAAAGGAACCATACCTCTATCGTTAAAATCGAGTCCCCTACTTTTTGTTGGTAGATTTTTTCCCAAATTGACGTTCGTATGAAATATTACCTACACGTTCACATCCATAACTCAAAAACTATCGATCGGGTTTAATCGCCAGTAGGCGCGTTGGAAAGGTGAGCTCATTTTGACCAATTTACAAAAAAAAATCTCCAACATTGGTCCAACGGTTAAAAAGTTACGGGCATTTTTATCCAAATTTTGGAGCATTTTTCCATAAGGGACATAAGAAATAACTTTTTCCTATAACACTGTTTCTATAATGATGTAACCAGCACCATCTAGACACTTCTGGCAACACTACTTAATTGTGTTTACTTTAATAAATTTTGTGTTTAAATAAAGGTAAAGTAAATCAATTTCAAGGACTTATTAAATCAAGGACTTATTATTTTAACAATATTTTAACAGCGATTATAAAAGGATAATCGTAACAATATTTAATTCTTTTAGTGACGGTTTAAAAAATGGATTCAGAGCCTGTTTCATCGCAAAATCCAACAGATACCCAACGCAGTAGTTTGCAACATTTGGTCTCTCATGATGTTTTTTCTTTTGGCGTGGCCTGTGAATTACCTGATATTAATCTGTCAACTAAACGAGATATATTGAAGTTCTATTTTTTCTTGGCCGAACGTTCAAAAGCCCAAAGCAAAATGTTTTCGTATAAAAGATTTACTCCCCAAGTAGCAGACAGATTGTTAGAAATTTGGAATCAACTTAATATTGAACTTATACTCAAAGGTAGCATCATTAGAAAATTGAATAATATGCTTGACGCATATAGTAATGCAGATAAACAACGAGTAAAATGCGCAACAGAATTCAAAAAATTCGTAGAATCAACAAACCAATTATTCAACATTGGAAAATGTAAATGCAACTTGAAAGAAAACGACTGCTCATTTGGATCTATCCCAGAAAACTTAAAAGATTTCATGCGCGATCAATATAATGACAGAATACAAACAATACCGGAACACGATAATGGAAGTGAAGAGACGATACCAACGGCTATACCAACAATCTCAGTGAGCAACGATCCTACATACGAACCACATTATGACGAAATGGAAGTTGATGTGAGAGGAGGTTCAGAATTAGTTCTACCACCACAAACATACACTCCCAGATACAATACTAAAAACTATGCAATGATGTGTGACAGATTTGGTGTGCATGATAGGATGGGATCAGCATTGGCAACATCTCTGATGGAAGACCTGGGCGTAAAAGATGGTCATGACAATCTTGTCATCATGGATAAAAGTAAACTTCGTAGAGAAAGAGAAAAATGGAGACAAGACGCACTTCGTAAGCGGTATGATGGCTCGAATTTGATATCATTTTCATTCGACGGCAGGAAAAATGATGCTCTAACTGCAGAAAAAATTGATGAGAAATTGCATCCAAGGATGGTTAAAGAACCTCATCTAGTTGTTTTGAGGGAACCAAAATCTCAATTGATAGGCTACACAAAACTAGAAAGTGAAACTGCGGCAAGCAAAGTCAACAAATTGATCGAATTCTTCCAAGAAAAACAATTGTCTCTAGATTCATTAATTGCCATATGCGCTGATGGTGAACAAACAAATACTGGCGTACACGGTGGAATTTTGCGACTATTCGAAAAACAGTTAAAGAGACCACTGCACTGGTTTGTGTGTCTTCTGCACTTTAACGAGCTGCCGTTTAGACATTTGTTTGACACTTTAGACAAATCAACCACCACTGGACCACGATCAACTACCGGAAAGTTGAGCTCAAAAATTGCTGATTGTGAAAATCTTCCGGTATGTAATTTTTATAGCTGATTCTTTACCATTTTTTATTCTATTTTTTAGCTTTTATGTTTTCTTTTCAGGTGGTAACCGATTTTGAGGAAATCGCTTTGGAAAATATGCCTCCTGGTGATTTAAATCCAGAAGAATTATCTACTGATTCGAGGTACTTGATGTTAATGGCCAATGCAATTTCTAATGGTGTGGTTCCTGCGGATTTGTCTCACATAAAACCAGGGCCAATTGCACATTCTCGTTGGCTCACCAAAGCCAATAGATTATTACGGTTGTATGTGACAACTAATAATCCAACTGAAAATTTAAAAATTCTGGCTAACTATATAATAAAAGTATACACGCCAATGTATTTCAATGTTAAGTATTATAGCTCTGCCGCATACGGTAGTACATTACTTTTTAAATTTATTACTTGGACACGATTTTTACCACCGAATTTACTTGGAGTTGTAAATACAGTAATTCAAGATAATCCATATTTTGCACACTCAGAAAATATCTTGCTATCTATGTTATTTGATGATAGAATGGAAAAACGAAACATTGCTATAAAGAAGATTTTACATTACCGAAGAGATATTGTCGACCCAACGGAACTTAGAGTTTATAAAAAATCTCTTATAAACTTTAATTGTACGGAATATACAAATATGATTGATTTAAATGACGATACCATTTTATTCGAACCACCGTTTACGCAAAGTTATTCGTATGAACATTTGGAGGGATATTTAAATTACGAAGTGCCACCGTTCGATGATCCACAAATTCCTTTACACATTCAAGGAACGGAAAGACATGTCCAATTGCTGGCTGCCACTGCTAAACGAGTTGCAGGAAAGAATGTAGAAGGCGCTAAGGCGACGACATTAGAGAGCCGTACGAAAACACCCAGACTTGAAAGCAAACAAGACTTTCAGAAAAAATAATGGTTTTTTCACATTTTGTCTTTTACTACACTCAAACTGAATATTTTTTTTGATAATAGGTTGATAGATACTTTATTATCTCTTAATTTGAATTTTTGTACAAAAAAAAAATAAAAAGGGAAAAAAACAAAAATTTGGTTTTATGTGTTATTTTGTTTTAGCAATATCGCATGAATTAATCAACCGAATTCGATAAATTTGGGCTTAAACTCTTCGTTTTGAATTGTAAATTGAATAAAATAATGGATTGAGCCAAAAAATGGCCATGAAAGTAATATTCTTGGACAAAATCATGAAAAAAATGGAAAAATGCTCCAAAATTTGGACAAAAATGCCCGTAACTTTTGAACCGTTGGACCAATGTTGGAGATTTTTTTTTGTAAATTGATCAAAATGAGCTCACGTTTCCTTCGGCCGGACTTGTTGAGGTTCTCCTCTACGACATGTCCAATATCGTTTCCGTAAACCAAATCTAAGGGTAACGCTATTTCATTTATTTCAGTATCACAGTATCGATATTTTAAGGATAATGGTATTTCAGTTATTTCTGTAACGATATTTTAACCTGCCAAACTTGACACAAATTTGGCCCTAATCACAATACAACCTACCATAACCCCTATATTGACTAGTCGGATTGTGAGGTTAAGTTTTTCGTACATAAGTCCAAAACCAGATATTTGGATAATATACATGCACCACATAAAATTAAAAACATACATATAAGTGATATACAATTTTCGAAAACTTTAAAATTTATATACAGTTCACATAATATTTTTACGAAATTGGATCCCTCTAGTATACAGAATTCTAGAATTTTAGATGAAAAATATCACGAGAAAAGGGATTAACTAATACCGTCAATCTGGTAGCACTACACATAGGTATAATATTAAGTTGTTGAGGGCTCTGCTGTGAATAAAATAAAGTGTTGTTATTTTAGTACTCTGGGTGTTTCCGGAACTTTCTACCACCACGGAAGTTAAATTATAAAAGAGCTGCCACTTGACGGTGCAGTCAGTCGCGCATTAGCGTTTGTATAGTCAGTTGCACATTAGCCTTTGTATAGTGAGTTGCGTATCAGCGTTTATAAAGTTCAGTTGGTCTTTACTAAAACGTTGGTAAACTTGTTTGTGTTATACGGTTGTATGTAAAGTAAGGAAGTGTTAAATAAATAAGTGTGTAAGCTCAATATCAAACAAGAGAGTATGTGGTTATTTTTATTGCAATAGAAGAAAAAAAAACGTAACAATATGAAGTACATGAAATCAATTACATTGTACGAAATTACTCAATTTTCTAAAAAACTTATTACAATAAGTTTGAGCAAAAAAATTTAAGGCTTAAGCCCTGCTAAAGGCTAGCTACATAGAAAAATTTTAATCAGCGAAGCCAAATTTGGACACACCACAGAGAAGAAAATCTCTTAGCGCGAATGAAGACCGGCTAAGCGGAAAACCTTTATTCCAAAAGAGTAGAAAATACACAAGCCCGGTCACATACCGGTTACACGGAAAAATGTTACTTTGATTATAATTATACTCACATTGGGGATAATGGGGGATATGCCCATTTTTAGCTGCGGATTATTATCGACTTCTTATTGGTCATAGTTCCCATTTTAATTTGGGGCCTATGACCGAGAATTTTTCGTGGGGATTATGGCATGCCATCAATGTCTATACTTACAAAAACCAACTTACTTAAATTTAAAATAAGCTGAACATATTGTAGTATTAAACAATAAGTTCCCTAATCCGCTCCCTATATAAGAACAAAATATAGTGCTGGGATTTACATACGTACATATATACGAACATACATATCAATAAGATTTTTTTAAGCTTTTAGCTATTCCTCGATTTTATTTGAATTGCAATAAAAAATTTATATTTTTTTATAATTTCAAGACGCCAGCTTTAAATTAAAATTCTTAATATCCTGTTGATTTTATTATCGTTATAAAGAATATTAAATTTATCTATATGGCGGCTATTCATAACAAAAACATTTTCATGTATTTATCAAAAGCTACTGGTATTGGATATTAGAGAAGTATAAAGTTAAACTTATAATTTAATTTGTAAACTAAGATTAAGATTTGTTAGTCTCTCTCCCTTCAAATATAATATTATCCTCTTTAAGGCCATATTTTTAATTTCAACAATTAAAAAAATACTTTTTTTTAAATGTAATATTTTTCAACGTAGTCCCATCTCTGGATATGAGATAACATTTCCAACTAATAGTATATGTGTTTTAAAGACTGTTCAACTTTTTATATTTTTTCTTCGTGCGTAATATTTTGTTTTATGGTTCTTGTTTTTGTAATATCTTTCCAAGAGAGAATAAAAAAAGAGAAATAACCTCTTAATTAGTTAAATTTCTATAAAAATTTGTCTCAGATTCGAATAATGTCTTTCCAAAAGAGAATAAATCATGTTTAAAAATAATGGAAATGGAAAGATTCTAAGAATATTAAAAACTCATTAACTAGGAGGAACAGTTCTTAGTCCTTAATTCCATAAATCATTTACGAGAATTTCACCTTGAAATCGTACATCAAAGAATTCTTAAGAAGTTTTTTTTTTATTACTCTTTAGTGATAATTGTTAATCGCTCAATGGCAAACGATAAGGCTAAAGCGAAAAATGCATACTGACATATTATCTCTTCCTTTGCTATTCTTTGTCTCTGCAGACTTAATAAAATGTGGCTACTGTTTACTTAAGTTTTTACAACCTCAACTATTAGCACTATCATAAAATTTTATCATTGCAACTAAATAATACAATCTGTGGGCATAAATATCGTAGAGAAGGTCATGGTTTCATTTAAACAAAACAACATGTTTAAATTAAAACAAAAGAACCTTAGGCCAATGAAGGCGGTATTTCTTTTGAATTGTAGATTTTAAAAAGTCCCTTAGGCGAAAGGGGTTTCAAAAGGTTTTTCTAACTAATTGCCAGAGGTATGAAATCATAAAATCTTAATTTTAGGCGTTTACTGAAAAGCAAAAAAAAACCCTCTATAAATTAGCAACGAATAAAACCAATCAATGCTAAATAAACACAGGAGGTAACAAGTAATATGAAAACTTAATTTTCTTAATCCTTTAGCTGGCCAACAAATTTTAAAATATCTCAAATTAACACATATCTTTTGCATCTTATACCAGAACATCATCAGCTATAACAGAATTATTCTTGTGTTTTTTTTTTCTTGTAATATGAAGAACGTGATGAAATGTAACATAGACTTTGGAACAATGCCTCAAATGATCATCACTTAAGTGTGAAAATTTTCATGTTTTCTCTTTATATTTTTTTCCACTACTTTATGATTATTCGCATGTGAGCGAGGATTTCAATTTTTTCTTTTCAAAATCATGTTCGATGCTTTTTTTGTTTTAAGTTAAAACAGCATGAAATTTAGTTTAAATTTAGGCTCACGTTTTGATATTAGAATCCAAATTGGAAAATTACACCTTGTCGGTTCAGTACCTTTTTATAGGTTTAATAAACAACACCAAGGCATAAAGTATTTACTTTTGAATTGCATATCATGAGTACTACGAGTGCACAATATGAAGTTGCCATATAAGCGCAACATCAAATATTGAAAAAAAAAACCTAAAGGTGTTAACCAGAAAATTTGTACAAATCAAATGTAACAAAACATGAATTTGAAATTTGTTTCTTCTTCATTACAATTTCGTTGTTGTTGTAGTGTTTCGTTCTTACCCATCAATCAGCAGGTGTATTGTTTTCGTTAATAAGTAGTTTGTGAAAATTGAAAAATTAAACAAGAAAACAAAGAAAAATTGATTAGAGGGAACACGGTTTAATTTGAAAAATACATAGATAACTGTAGAAAATTATAAACTTTTTAAAATGTTGATGGTGCATTTTTGAAAGATGCATTTAAATTATAAGAACTTGTAGAACTTTTATTGTTTTGCATCTAATCTATATGATATGATTAAGATTAAATTGTGTAGTTGTTAAAATTTAATGATAGGAAAAATATACAGGAATCGTAAATATAAGACGCCTTTGTATAAAAGTTGACTTAATTTAGCACACAGAAAGAACTTTTCAAACGAGGTAAAGCAGTTAAGGGGTTAGAAAAGATACAATTACCCAGAGTAGAAACGGAAATGGGATATTGTTATTTTTCTTGGACAATTTCAAAAAGATTTATCAATAATATTGATCAATATTTTTAAAGATTGTCCTATAATATTGACCAATATTTTAAAAATCAACAGAATAGGTTGATAGGATTGGTTGGTTTTTGAAAGATTGATCAAATAATATTGAGAAGGGGTTAAAAGAATATACAATTAGCCAGAGCAGAAGCAGTAATAGTGTACCATTGTTGATTGGACAATTTTAAAAAGATTGATTAATAATATTGATCAATATTTTTAAATGAATGACCAATAATATTTCATTTCATTTATTTATTCAGTCTATGGAAATAAAAATTCCTTACAGACTATGATTAAATTAAAAATATAATATAAATTGATTAAATCAAATATTGATTAATCTTTTCAAAATCAACTGAATAGGTTGATCTGATTGTTTGGTTTTTGAAAGATTGATCAATAATATTGAGAAGGGGTTAAAAAAAGATACAATTACCCATAGTAGAAATGGTTATGGGGTATTATTATTTTTTGAACAATTTAAAAATATTGCTCAATAATATTGATCAATATTTTAAAAATATTGCTCAATCAAATTGATCAATATTGTCAAAATCAACATAATAAATTGATCTGATTGGTTGGTTTGTAAAAGATTGATCAATAATATGGAACATGTTCTCTTGCCTTGAGACTCATAATTTTTGTCAATATTACTTGGTAATATTTTTCTACACTGGGAGTTTTTAATCTCCTGGTCAAGTAGTATACATTATTTTTACATATAGTTACATAACCGTACATCGCAGCCTGGACTTGTAATTCTAGTAAGATGCCTTATTGGTGATAAAATCATTCAATTTAAAGTACATATTCTTAATAATTTTTCTTCACGATTTTTAAAATCTCCCTTAAGGATTTCTATTCTATTTTCGACTACATCCATTGAAAATTCAATTATGTATTAAGACTTGTATAAACATACGATCACGTCTTAATATAAATTGGTAAATCTCTCATGTGATTAAATTTTTATCATATTTACACAAATACCCTTTACCCTATAGAGAAAATTAACAATAAATTGTTATTATGATGTGATATGAGTGGCACAATGTTATTTTTGCTATTTCTGGCAAACAATCAGAATACAACCAGCCAGCCAACCACTCAACCAACCAACAAAATGCAATCAAACTTAAAATATCTACAAAGAAATTAAAGAAAAAAAAAACTTTATACAACAGACTGTGCATCAATAATAATAATAGCAATAATAATGACGATGTTGTCGACGACGAGGACGAAAGACGACAATGAAATGTGCAACCGAATATTGTTAACATTTTGCAGTAAAAATGATAAAAACAGAGCAATAACTGCAGCAGCAATACGCAAAGAACAAAAAGTCAATGTCGCCGCGCATTGATCAAAGTTGTGCTAAAAGACAAAAGGAGTGGTTTGCTTTACAACAAGGCAACAGAACACGAAATGAATGTGATGAGCAGTGTTGCTAACTCTTGAAGGTAGGAAAGCACCGTGAGCATTGTCAAAACGGGTAAAAAGGGTAAAAATTTACCAAAAATGGGGTAAAAAAGCACGATATTAATTTTTTGAAAAATTTAAGTCCAGAATTTGAAAACACATTTTAGTTTTGTAAAATCGTGTAAAAAAGGTTCAAAAATAACTAAAAAGCAACCAAACTAATATTTAAAAATTTTGAAGTTTAAATATAACGAAGTTGCTATTTAAAATTGTACTACAAACACTGGAAAAATTTATTTTTTGTATAGTTCGTATTATTTTTTGAACTTTGACAGAAAATTGAAGAAAAATTAAAAAAAACGCGAACAAATATCAAAAATATAAACTGTACAAAAAGCACTAAAAGCACTGCCAAAAATTTGAAAAAGCACCCGCTTTTTTAAACGGGTATTTGTAAAAAATCACCGGGTACGGGAAGGAAAAAAGCACCAAAAATACTCGAAAAGCACTGAAATGGCAACACTGGTGATGAGAGATGTGATGTGTAAGATGTGCAGATCGTTATAAAGTTTTGAAAACTGATGATGATGATGACGGTGAAGCTGATGGAAGTGGGGAAGGAATATGTTTGTGGGTATACTTAAAAAAAAATAATGGCTACACTCAAACAAATAAGTTTAAAAGATTTGTAAACCTTTTAATATTAAAAAAGTTTAGAAAAGATCTTTGCTATTAATCCGAGCAAATCCGTTATAAAAAGTAATATTCACTCATTGGGGAATATTATGCAATTAATATTAGGATGGCAGATATTTGGCGAAATGTCAAATCTCGAAATATGCACAGCCTATATTTTACACTTGATCTTAAATGCATATGGTAAAAATTTGAGCCAATCCGGATAACGTTAAACAGCAGCACACCGTCATCGTAAAATTATATGCTTTAATATATGCATTTTTAGCAAAATATGCATAAATATACATTTATAACAAAATATGCATTCATAAAAAAATATGCTAAAGTCTGCATTTGCAACAAAATATGCATTTATGAAAAAAAAAAAAAAAATGCAAAAATATGCCTTAGTAAATCGATGAAATTTTTATTATATGAATTTTTAGCATAATATGCATAAATATGCAATTGTAACAAAATATGCAATTGTAGAAAAATATGCATACATATGCATTTTTAACAAATTCATAACAAAATATGCATCAATATGCATTTATAACAAAATATGCATACATATGTATGCATTTATAAAAAAAATGCAAAAATGCCTTAACAAATCGATGTAATTTTTATTATATGCATTTTTAGCAAAATGTGCATAAATATGCAATTGTAACAAAATATGCATCAATATGCATTTATAGCATAATATGCATTTATAAAATAATGCAAAAATACGCCTTAACAAATCGATGAAATTTTGCTGCAAATTTGCTTACAAATGTACATTTTAAATTAATCCTTTTAACGAATTCGTCTAATCTAGAATTTTTGCTCTCCAAAGTGTTGCAAATTATAGATTTATTTTATGATAAAACTTTTATAAATTCTGTGAAAATTTTTGTAGATTTATGTTTTGAAAAAACTTTATTTGCAATGATATTTTAGCTAAATTTTCGACTTAACTATATCCGTTAACTCCTAAAAAACGCGTTTTAGGCGGAAACTTACATAATAGTTTTCGTATGCACTTTAACTTTCAACGTTGAAAACCCAGATATAAACATTAGCTGTTTGAAATTTGTTCAACTCTAATCGGTTTTATGTAGAATTGCCTTTAGTACTTAACGTTGATAGGTAAGACTGAAGGCACAGCTTTTATTAATCCAAAAATTCAAATAAATTTTTGTTAAATTACCAATGTATTATTTTCAATACGCCTATTTTTCTCTGAGTGTAAATTGTTTCTACTGAAAAAACAAAAAAAAACATTGTATAGAAATTGAAATTGATTGCAATTATGAAGAAGGTGAGAAGTGTTGGCAGTTTATAAGCCATAATACCGATGAAGCTTCAGATGATGATGATGTTGCTGTTACTGCGGCTGATGATCAATATTATTGTGTTGTTTCGACTATGAAGTGAAATGATTAACGCTTGTTTCATTTGTTCATGGTGTTAAGTGGAATTACAGGTGCAAGCCTTTGCTGAATTCCAAAAAGTAGAATATCCCTTTTTATCTCCGGGGACATGTTGTTATTATGGTTGTTACATCACCCAGTCATATCACTTCTTAACACTTTCATTAAAAATCTAAAAAAAAAAAATGAAGGAAGGAGCGAGCGAGCGGGTGAGTGAATAAGTAGTGGTGTTGTTGGTTAACAAGGTTATACTTGAATTTGCTTTAAAATCGCTTTCCTTTTGAGTTTTGAGATTTATGATGACGTTTTTTGGTTTAAAGCTTCTATTATGTCCATTACAGTGATCGATGGTGATCTCTTTCTTCTTCATTTTCTTGGCTTGTTGTTGTCCACAGTACATCCATACATGTATAATGAAAAGTTATTGTTGAAATGAAAATAATGATTTGTCTTCATTTGTCAACTTTATTGTTAAACAGGAATCTTCTTTTGTGATCTGATCGGATCTCTACTGATGTATTGTATATTTTGTTAAACACATGAATATGGAGGTGTGTGAACAACATTTATAAAATTAAACAAAAATTTCAAGTTAAAGTCATAAACCTATCAAGAACTCAAGCATGTAAAATGTTAATGACAAAATTACCTTTCGTCATAAAAAAAAGACAATTAAATAAAAACTCAATAATAGCCTTAAAAAAAGGGGTAAAACACATGTTAAAAAATATTCACATGAACTCTTCTTTTTGTAGCGTTTTTGTTAAACTCTTCTATTTTTATTTTTTATAAATACTAGACAACGGAAATAAACTAGGCACATGTTAGAAAAACCTGCGGGCTAAATTAATAAAACAAACAATTTGACCCTTTACCTACAACAGCCACACTACCATTCAACCAACCAGCCAGCCAGCCAGCCATTCAACTATACAACCAAGAATTATAAAACGAATTCAGCCATCTAGCTATTTACAAGTGTAAAATGACAGTTTCATTAAACATTAATCAATTTTTTTCTAGTACCCAAGTTCTCCATTCCAAATATGACTCAACCAGAGAGGAAATTATAGAAAAAATTACAACTATTTACAGCTGACAGCTAAGACAACCCCTTACTGTTTTTTTTTCGATTTTTTTAAACAAATTCTATGTTATTTTATTTAATGGGTGCTGATGTTAATATAATTTTAGGCAATCGATCATTTTTGAAATTTTGGTATTTTTTTTCCTATTTTAAATTTAGTTCTAAGAACATCTTGAATAACAACATAATGAAATTATGTAATTTTATAATTTATTTTATATTAATTTAAGAATACAAGTAGACTGAAACCTAGACAAAAGATCACCCAGGTAGAATAGGGAAACAAAGAAAAACAGGTTACATCATGCATGTCATTGACTATTGAACATCAAAAATGATTATGCACTCTCATACATCAAAAAGTTAATATACAAAATTGTTAAATCATAATACATAAGCGTAACTATTTCTGGGAAATGTAGAAAAGGGAAAATATTAATTTTAAATTTAATATTAAATAATGTTAAATTGATTGTTGGTAAATAAAAATAATTTTTAATTTTTTTCTATATTCTAGAACTGGTTCTATTATAATTGATACAAGGAAGCTGGCCGGCAATACACTATGGGCCAGGATCAGCATGTTTTGAACAAGATAGGATTTAAGGTAAAGTGAAAATTTGAATTATTTTACTAAACCAGATAACTTTAGCATTGAATAACTAAACTATTTTGTAACTGTAACTTACAAAATTTTGTTGAATATCAAAGTTACAATTTTGTGCCGAAAAGAAACAGTTTTGAAATCTTAAACAAAATATTTTTTTATATATATTTATGAGTACATTATTTTTTGCTTTAATATGGAAAATTTTACATAAATTTTGTTGAAATCTATAATTTTCTAACCCCGAAGCACAACCAGGTGCAATTGATATTGAAATAACAATATCAACTATATATTCTCATTACTACCCAACTTTTTACAACCTTTTGTAACCGTTCATAATCTTTGAAGATATCGCCAATTAAGCAACATTAAATATCTGAAGCAAAGAAAATTAAAGTACCACAAGTTGGGCTTTAGAGCACTTAAAAAAGTTTGACATGACAGTTGCTTATGTAGTAATCAGTAGTTGTTGTTTTTAACTATTACCACAGTTATTTTTCTATGGAAAAATATAAAGCAACTGTTATGGCAGTTATCTAGGAAAACAGTAGACAAAAAATATAGCAATTTCGCAACAGTTGTTTAAAGCAGTTATTTTTAATATCATAATAAACAACTACCAAAACAGTATTTTTACAGTAAACAGTTATTTTTGTTAGTTGTTTAAAAATAAAAAAATTCGTTGAATTACATTAATTCTTATTAAGTTTATATTTGCTATTATTGATATACATATTCCTAGTTTGCTAATAAATCTCAGAAACTTGTATAATATCTCCAATGTACAAAAGCATAATAACTCGAGAACCTTTTAGAATTTTTACAGCAAATTTTAAATAGAAAAAATATTTTTTTTTATTAAAATATACTTTTAAATTACCAAAAGAATTAACTGTAAAACAATAGTAGTTTTTAACCATTTTGCCAGTTGTTTTAATTTTTCTCTGGCAAAAATTTGTCAGTTGTCAGTTAATTTTAAGATATTGTTAGTTATTTCTAATGCTTTTGTTAGTTATTTTTCAACAATTAAAATTAACAACATGTTTAGTTATTTTAAATGTAAATAACTTTGTCGCCTTTTTAACTGCATATACCTTTGTTTTAACTGTAATTTTCAGTAGATTCTAACGACTAATTCTTAAAAAAGGGGGTCCAAAATGGCGGTCATGATTTAAAAAAAAGAGTTGCTTCAATCTTAAATTATCGGTGAGCGAGGATTTTTTAAATACGAAGTCAGATTTAAAAATTTGATAAGAGCGACTCCATTAAGATTTTTAATTAGTGCTAGAGGAGGTTAAAAACTCACTAAAACTAAATTTGAATGCGGAATGTAAAATTTCAGTATGGCGTATCTAATACTAAATAAATTCGGCTTTTCCTTCTTTTTGTTACAAATAAAAATAAAATAAATGAGGAAACATTATACAGATGAAAAAATTTTTTTTTCAAAGTTATAGACACACTATTAATTTGCAAATCAGACTAGATCTTGTTTCTGCCTTTTTTATGGACAGGCTTCGTAAGTGATTTTCCATTAAATTGTTTATATTTTTTTTTACTTTCAGAAGTGATATATATGATAATTTACTTTCAGAAGTGATCAAACAGACATACAAACATTCTACTTTAGATTTTTTGTTTATCTTCTTAACTCCTCTCTGTCACCTTTTTCACAAATGTTGCCACACTGACGTATAGTTTTTGCATACATTCATTTCAAATTTTTTTTGAATGTGAAAACAATTCTTGTGGGAAATAAAGAATGTTCAGGAAAAAATAAAGTTTTCTGATGAAAAAAAAATTTAGTAATGAAAAATTTTTGAGGTGAAAAAAATTTCAGGTGAATATAAAATATTATTCACTCTTACACGTCTGATTAGTAATTACAAATCTGAAATAAAAGTATGTTAAACTTTTAAAATAAAATTTCGGACTGTTTTGGCTCTGTACTATTATATTAAGCTAAAATAAGGGACGTTGCGAAGACTAAAATTTAAAGATATTAAAACAGAAAGTCCTGAAAAAACAATTTTTTGTATTTTTTGATGCAAAACTTAAAATAATTGTTAAACAAAGCATACCACGGCCAAGTCCCAAGCAAAATTTTTATTTTGTTTGGCATAAACTCGTTATTTTTACAAATGTTATTGACAATGAACACACACATATGTATGTAGTACCTAAATGATACTTTTATGTAAAATGTTGCTTTTCAAAATGTGCTTATTTATGACTGATTTTACCAAATCAGACAAAAATACAAAATTCTCATCCCGTTGAATTTTTTCTACATTATATAATGTCTCGGCTTGTGTGTTCCAATCATCATTTTCTTATTGCGGACAACTGAGTTTGATGTAGTTTATGTTTTATTAGTTTACTAAAACTTAAGCAACAATTTAACAATTATATACCCATATATTTTTTTGGAAAATGTAATTTAAATAAACGGTTGATGAACCTAATGATTGTAAAAAATTACATTATTGTTAATATGGCTCAAAAAAATGAAAACATATAAAATTTGCAAAACTACTCGTTTAAGATGAATATCTCTTAAGAAGAGCGAGAATAAAAGTCACAAATAAATTCTAAAATACCTGATTATTTAAAAGCTTCTGCTGCTGCTTCTAGTGCGTAGGTTGATTGCTGGAGGTTTACTCTGAAAGTCAAAATATGCAAAAACTAAAATAACCGCCTAAAAACGTAAGACTCATTATGGATGCAGTTTGCATGCAAGCAAACAAACACAAGAAGTGGGAGTACTAAAGAATAAATACAGAAATAAAAAAAAAGAAAGAGTATAAAAAATATTCAACATGCAAATAAACTTTAAAGCAAAAAGCAGCATACACAGACAATAACGTTAATAAAAAAAAAAAAAAAAAAAAAGGAACAAAACTTGTCTACTTCCTGAAATAATTGTTAGTTGGTTGTGAGTTTCCACAGCTATTAATTGTTCAAAAGGTGTGTATTTGGATCTTTCTGTGTGTTCAAGTTGATTATTTCATTAGCATTTTATAAAGCTAAAAAATTTTCCTAATTGCACACCTTCTCACTAATACACAGACAGCCACTAACACTTTTACCTACCTCTGTGTATTTTTAGCCTCTAACTATATTGTGGTAGAAGAAAAAGGATTCTCGCGTTTCATTATTTTAAGTTAACTATGGAAGTGAATAATTAGAACATAATTAATGGTTAATTAAAAACAACAGACATGTTGTCACTTGTTAAGGTTACATTAATTACACAAATACAAATACATTACAAATACAGAGACAAATACAACACAAGCAACCCAAGCATCTGAAAGAGAACAACTAATCTAGCAACATTGTTGTGTTACACTGCGGTACCTATAGTGGTGCAAAAAGAATTTTCTTACCGAAAAAATTTATTATAAGCTTGAACATGCAAAGGCATAAAAAATATGATCGCCACAATGTTGGCAAACCGATGTCGATTATGCGTTGCCAGAACATGGTATTAACAATCTTAACAGTATTGTCTAGTTACCCGATTAATAACAGCGACCAGAGCTTCGAAGAATTAATTCCTTAATTCAATTTTTCAATTCTGAATTAAAAATTTGATGAATTAATTCACTAAGCACCATACTATATTGAATGGAATAAATTCATATTTGCTTTCGTTCGATTTATTTTGTTACGAATTAATTCAATTGCAATAGTTCTTTTTATTAAATCAAATGAATTAATTCACTGCTGAACACGTTCAATTTTATAAATCGAACGGAAAAAAGTGAATTAATTCCTTAATTATTAATTTCTCAAACTAGTTATATAGTTATATTTTTTTTTCCAAATTTATCTATATTTGTAAAGTTTTTATTTTTAATAATAAAAGGCTTTATTTTTGAATCATGTAGGTTGATAAACAGCATCCGGTTTCTAATTTGTTACTAGCACACGCTGTAAAATTGATTATTTAAAAATTTTATTTGTACATTATTATTTTCTTCTACTGAACGGCAGAAAACAGGCTTTGAATTCAGTGAACTTATTTTATTTTTTTTTAATTCAGTAAACTTATTTTATTTTTTTCAATTCAGTGAACTTATTATTTTTTTTTTAATTCACTGAATGTAATTTTATTTTTTTTAATTCACTGAATGAAAATGAAATTGAATGAATTCAGTGGTGAATTAATTCAGTAAGGAATTAATTCACTTTTTTTTCCGTTCGATTTATAAAATTGAACGCGTTCACCGGTGAATTAATTCATTTGATTTAATAAAAAGAACTATTGCAATTGAATTAATTCTTTGAATTTGTTATTTGATGAACGCATTCAGTTGAATGAATTCAGTGAATTACTTAAGGAAAGGAATTCATTCAATTCTAGAGAAAATTGAATTCGATTGGTAGTGACTTCATTCAAAAAGGAATTAATTCTTCAAAGCTCTGACAGCGACCAACTGTTGGTTAAATGTTAATTAAATTTCTTCTAATAAAACACGGTCGTGCTGTGAATTGAACCCCGGCCGCCAGATTGACGGACAATCCAAAACAAAACCGAGAGAAAAATTTTGATCGGTCCGCGGTAGACAAGTTCTAAATAGATGTAGATTCAGGTCAATCGGAATTGTTCTTCGATTCATGCTTTTCATCTTAAATCTGAAATATTCGAACAAGAAAAATTTTTGATGAATGGGGGAATATTTAGTTTTTTTTACCAAAAATATTTTCTCATTATCACTTATTAATGTGAAAAAACGAAAAATTTTGATCAGACAAAATTTTTTATCTCTACAGTGAATTTAAGGTTCAAAATTACTGAAAGTATAGCCGCCGCTAAGAATTTTAATTCAATTTCTAAAGAATCAATAAAATTTGTTTTTAATTCGCGAACTATTTCTGGATTTTTTTTATTCGCGCGAATTACCATCTTATGTTTTGCATCGCGAATTAAAGTTATATTTTTATTATTCGCGATCTAATTTTAACCATTAATACGTCCTTCATTGCATACATTAATTTAACAATCATTTTAAACAAAAATGTACTCCTAATAAATCGATTGTAATGGAGTCTTTG
Organism: Leucophora obtusa; assembly: GCA_949987735.1. Taxonomy (NCBI): domain Eukaryota; kingdom Metazoa; phylum Arthropoda; class Insecta; order Diptera; family Anthomyiidae; genus Leucophora; species Leucophora obtusa. The sequence continues at coordinate 4,253,172 of OX465296.1, forward strand.
AAATGAATTAAAAATTCACAAATAAAAAAAAATTGATGCACGAATCAAAAAATAATATAATAATTCGCACGATGTATCTTTATGCATCTTTAAAAATAATTTTTTTTGTATCAGTTCTTCAAAGCTCTGGCGACAACCACCTATAAGAGCTGGCGACGGTTTTAATAAAAATAAATAAACAAGAATTTTCCTAAATTGTTTTTTTTTAATACATAGTAAATTTTTATTACAATTGCCGTCATACGGAAAAGTCCTTGCCGCTCAAGCCGACTAAGCCACTGCAGCCGATATCTTTTCGCTTTAGCTACCGCCTCCGTAATTTCTGTTCAGCTTGCAACTCTGCTGAATTATTCCCGCTGCAAGAATTCTCACTTTTGCACCACTGTTTATTTTGCAACTAGCGAAAGGAAGTGTTTATTTTGTCTTAACATTTTATTGAAGAATGATAAATGTCTTTGAATTAAACTTTATGACAATTTGAAAATAATTTGTTTGGTTTCTTATTTGAAGTTTTATAAGGGCTTTTGTTGTTCATGTACATTTACTTGTTTTTCCTGCTGTTGTTTTTGTTATTGTTGTTGTGGATTGTCTTAATCAATAAATCCATTTTAAAAATTGCCCGCATAAATAACATTTCGACAAAAAAGCAACAACATTACAAGAAACGGCTACAGCAACAAAAATCCCAAACGAAACTATACAAAACAAATATTTATTATGGGTCTTTTTGATAAAAGAAGCAAAAAAAAAAAATACGATACAATATTTTGTGTTGAAAAGAACAATTGCTAGAGTTCTCAAACTAAATGTTATTTGCTAGAAGTTGTTGGAAAATAACATAAAAGAACAGCAAGTTAGTCATACAACAGTGATGTGGTTTAGTTCGGTGGAATATTTCTTAAGCTCCTTTCTAGCAACAACAACAACAACAAGAGGCATACATACTTAAGTTTTGCACCATTACTCATGCGCGATTTAACAATAAATCAACGCGACGTGTTTGCAATAATTTTATTCAACATCCAACAACTTTTTGAAGCCAACCATGTTACAACAGCCAACCAAAGAAAAAACCAAAAAAAAAACAACCAAACATGCTGAACAGTGTTCTATAATATAAATAAACAGTTTGTTCATTGCTCGACCACAATAACGCCGTCTGTTTGGCATTGCTGCCGCGGCTAACTCGGCTGCTGTTGCTGATGATGATGATTGTTTTTATTGGCCTCGGAGAACAATGAAACCGTTTTTCGCCAAATGTTGCCCAAATATGCCTTAAACTTGGAATCGTGATTAAGCACTATAAAGGCTCCCACTTGTCAAAGCAAAATGCTAAAGAATTTCGTTTTTTTTTGATATTTTTCCTATCCAAAAAAACTCTCGATCCTCTAAAAACCAACAACTTAAAAGCTAAACTGATCGTGATGTGTAATCAACTGAAACAAAAACTACAACAATAATATTTAGCCAAGTTTCTATCTCATTCATTCCAAAAATACAGGCTAAAAGCACGACTTAATTGTTACGCACAATTGCATCAGGATCATGTAACAATGAATCTGTTTTTTCGTTTTTATTCGAGCCAACAACATTGTTGCATATTTTTAAGTATTTAATCAAACAACAATAAAGAGTGGCTTTTTACATTTGCAACAGCAATTGCCAAATAGCGCGGGTGGTTTTTTTTCTCGTTAACAATAAAATATTCTTATAAATTATACAAAAAGTTCAGGGTTTTTTTTACCTTGAGTTTTTTCTTACAGCATGTTGTATTTAAAATAATACAAGTAATAGTTTTTGATTAGGCAAGAATGAATATAACATTTGCTCTACGAGAGCAAATCTCTCGTGGTAGAGATGCTACCACGAGAGATTCTTTGACAAAGATCGGATGATAAAATTTATGTATAGATACCCCACGGGAAATTTTAACAAACTGTCACCGAACTGGCCCCTTTATATGAAATAGACTGGTCACTTTTACATGGCGTTGTCATAGGAGGTGGAAATTGACCCCTTGTGACATGTCACAAGACAAATCCTAGGACAGGTTACTGAACTCTCATAAAAAACAAAGTTCAGGAACCTGTCCTGGGATTTGTATTGTGACATGTCACAAGGGGTCAATCTCCACCTCCTATGACAACGCCATGTAAAAGTGACCAGTCTATTTCATATAAAGGGGCCAGTTAGGTGACAATTTGTTAAAATTTCCCGTAGGGTATTTATTGTATTTATATGGATACATTAAACTTTCAAAATGTGAATGAGCTAAGAACTTTGCTCCTCACTAAACACATCAGTGTTGCCAGAAAAAATAAAACAGCAGTCAGCGCCATCTGTTGCATTAAAAACCGATATTGCCGTAATTCAGGAACATGTAAGATTCCTGTTTATTTTTGTTTTACAACTAATAAATAATTTAACTCTTCCACGTTTTATAGTTGCTTAATTAAATGAAAACTAAAAGTGACATTTGATGTCAGACATCTTTGCAAGCGATATCATGGCATTGCAATAATATTGAAATTAAGCGTCTTCACTTGCACTAGGTTAGGACAGTTTAAGAGTTTATGGGAATATTCAAAAATTGTTTGCCATCAATATATATGACAGCGCATAGAGAAAGGGACCTAAGGGTAAAAAAATCAATTTTTGTTTTTTTTTGATGTGGACAACATCTGAGCGTCGAATGAGACCGATCCCATGCCCTTTTTTACCCTTAGGATAGAAAGGGACCTAAGGGTAACAAAAACCAATTTTTTTTTTTGTGGACAACATCTGAGCATCGAATGAGACCGATCCCATGCTCTCCTGACCTTAGGGGCCTTTCTACCCTTAGGTCCCTTTCTATTTTGCAATATTTTCGAAAAGTTATTAAAATTCGCGATTTAAACTTCTAGAATCCGTTTTCGGGCCAACTATTAGTTCCCAAGCTATTTTTTTTATATGTGACCTTCTCCAAAAAAAGGGACCTAGTGTTTGAAAATGAAGTTTTGAGAAGAACGCATTTAAAGTTAAATTAAAAATTAAATTTTAATGTTTTGGACTCTTAAGTCCACACCCGTTTTTTGACACACTAGGTCCCTTTTCTCGGAGAAGGTCACATATGTCCACTGAGGGTGGTTTTGAAAAGTTTTGACAATGTTTTTTTTTTCGCACCAAATTCGCTTGCCATTTTGAATCGGATAAAAGCTTCTAGCAAAAGAATTTAAAATATGAAATTTTCCTACATTCATTTGAAAGCCTTCCAAAAATTTTTTTTTCAATTTGAATGATTTTTAAAAAAGTTTTTGCAAAAGATGTGATTTACAATTTTTTAAAACGCAGACTTTATTGTTAAAATCTGCAGAAAATTTAGTAAAATCTGAGTAGACTAAAAATAGCAAAATGAAAAAACTGCTATATCTACAAAATTTTTGTATATTTAACTTAAATTTAGTTAAATGCAAATAGCAGTCTATCTTGCTAAAATCAACAAAAATATTTGCTAAAAAATAGCCAATTGCTGATATCAGAAAATTGAAAAAAATTTTGAAGATTTAAAATTTTCTTGTGATTTTTTTTATTTTTTTTATTTTTGTATTTTTTTTTTTTTTTGTATTTTTTTTTGTATTTTTTTTTGTATTTTTTTTTTTGTATTTTTTTTTTTTTTTTTTTTTTTTTTAAGAGAAGCAACACTCAGGAAATTCTTCGTATTAATTAACGTGTTGCTTCCTTTGGAAAGGGGATAGAGAAGAAGTGAAAGGTGGTGAAAGATGAAGGGCTTCAAATATGGCAATACTGTAATTGCGCGAGATGTTGAATTTTAGAACAGTTGTTGCGCGCCATCTGATGGTGAGTTGGCGAACTTTGTTGAAGCTTTTTAGTTCATAGCCCTGTTATATTATTTTACTTCGGTGGGGTTAAGTGCTATGGGAACACCAAAGGAGGACGCTGCGATATGTATGAGGGATAGAAAAAACTCATACATATTACTATTTTTCATAAATTGATGTTGCCTTGGTTGGGCCTCGAACCCGCAACCTCACGTGTAACAGTCCAACGCGCTAACCATTACACCACAGCGCGGTTTATCAAGTTAAGTTGTAATTTTCTATTAACTAAAATTTCACTCAAATATAAGTTTTTTATATTTAACAGTATTTTTTTGTTGTTTCTATCTTATTAATATTTAACAAGAATGATTTGCTAATTTCATAAAGATCTTTCTTCTGCAAGGTTCTTTTAAACTAATTTTTAGTAGTTTTAACTACAGATTTTACAGACTTTTTTTTATTAATTTATCAATTTTAACATCTACGGGTCCTTATTGGAAACCCCTTTGTAGCAAAAAACAGCAAAAAAAAAAAAACACTATTATATCTACAAAATTTTAAGTAAATTTAAATAAAATTTATTTAAATTGAAATAGTAGTCTGTCCTGCTAAAATCAGCAGAAATATTTCCTAAGAAATATAAAAAAATAGCTTCCAAAAATAGTTTTTAATTCGCATTAAACATTTGTTATTTTAATTTGAAAATTTTTCATTTTTTGTAATTTTTTAGTCTACTAATTATTCATCAAATTTTTTTGCTGGTTTAGCAGCAATTAATATTTAAGTCCAATATAAAAAATTTTGTGTATTTAATAAATTTATTTTTGCCATTCTTATCTTACTACACTGATAATAATCCATGCATAAAATTACGAAAAAATGTCAAAATAACAAAAAATTTCGTAAAATATACGAAAAATGGTTTATATTACGAAAGTTTTCGTTGTTTTGACATGAATTTTTATTAAGCAAATATTATCTACTAATTTTAGTAGTTTTTTCTGCATGATCAATTTTAACAAATTTTTACTAGCAAACATATTTACTGAATTCTTTCAAACACTGTAGGTAATATTTAAATTTTGTCACCGATTTTAAATCACTATTTATTTAAATTCCAGCAATAAAATTTCAAGGTCTTACCAACGTTAAGATAAACTTAACATACTCCACCCATTATTCTATGGTATAGTTTGTTTAAAATAAAATCCAAAAAAAAGAACATTGCAAGAGTATGTTGTAAGTATATTTTTTGGTTGATTTCTTTGCAACAAGCAGAAATATACAATATGTATATTGACTGCATTTTAGTTACACTCACGAAATATTTGTAAATGTTCTAGCAACAACACGTTTAACCTCGCCATACTATTTTATCATTTTTTGTTTGTCTGTAAATTTTCTGTAAACAATTTAAATAAAACAGCCAAGAAAAAAATAAAACATTTACCACCATTAGTATGAAAAATTTTGTAGAATCAAAAAACTCCAATCAAATTAAAAAAACAAAATCTCTAAAAATCTAGTCAAAAGCTAAAAAAAATCTCCTTTACGAGTACTTAAAATGAAGAAAAATTAAAACCAAAATTCCTTCAACTTCCTTTTTACAACTCAAATTCAATGACAATCAAGAAATGCTAAAAATGAAAACAAACTATCAACTCGACGTCTTAACAACAATAATAATGTTGAAAATATGCATAATAAACTTGTATTGCAAGAGTATAAACGTTAAAACGTAGTACTCACTCCTGGTCATGTTTAATATGAATATCAGAACTAAAATAAAAAATTGTAGATGATTTTGTTGGCTGTTGAGTTGGTTGATAATCAAATACAAAGCATGTGATGATATACAATCACGTACTTGCCAAGTAATTTACCGCGATTAACTCGTCGTTTTTTAAATTTTAGTTTTACAGCGTATAAATGATGAGTATTTCAACAATATCACAAAGTACTTACTAAAAAAACAAGACTGACAAGTAACTAGATACACTGGCAGAAAAAACTAACTACAAATAATAAACAACTACAAATTTTCGATGTCTTAAACTTGGATTATAAATAGAATAAGAAAACGATGAATCAGGTGGAACAAAATTCCACAATTTTCGATACAATTTTTGTACTTACTTTCCAGTGTAGAAAATCACTATTACTCTAGTAGAAAAAATTCTGTAAAAAAATTTAGTTAAAACTACTAAAAATTAGTTAAAACTGATATGGCAGAAAAAACTGCTATAATTAGCAGATTATTTTTGCTATATATTTGTAAGATAGGAACAGCAAAACCAAACCTGCTAAATATACAGAGTTTTACTTATATTTGAGTTAAATTTTTGTTAATAGAAAATAACAAATTAATCTGCTAAAATCATCAAAAAAAATTTGCTAAATAATTAGTAGTCTAAAAAATCACAAAAAATTTGAAATTTTCGAAGTTTTATTTTTAGGTTTGTTTTAAATGCAAATAAAAATCGAGCCTTTTGAAAACAGCAGTTTACAAATTTTTTTAGCAAACATTTCTGCTGATTTTAGCAGTATAGATTACTATTTGCACTTAACTAAATTTGGCTTAAAATAACAAAAATTTTGTAGATATAACAGTTTGTTTTTGCTATTTTTAGTCTACTAATATTTGGCAAAATTTTCTGCAGATTTTACAGAGCTATGCTTACACACCAGCATACGAAAAATAAAAAAAAATAAGTTTTTTCCTATACGCTTACTAATATTAACAAAAATAATCAGTCTAAAAATAGATTTAAAAAAAATAAGTTTCATAAAAAAATATTTTTTTAATGAAAAACTGTTCTTAATAAAATTTTCTCGTACCGGGATTCGAACCTGGGACTCCATATTGCCAGTCGATAGTTCTACCGTCTGAATTATCCCGACATGTTATATTTAATAGATAAAAACATAATTGAACTGCTGCACACCCGTATGCTTACGCTCCAGCATACAAAAAATCAAAAATTTGTGCTTATCTATATCCTTGCCAGTGTGGAAAAAATATTGGTTTTCAAAAAAATTTACAAAAAACTTCTCGAATATTAGTTTATATTTAAAATAATGATAAAAGTAGGTCTCGGGCAAAACAGTGAAAGTAATCTTACGGAATCAATTTTTCATTGATTCCAAAGTATCAAGTTTCCGCTTCTAAGGCAGTTCTTTTTCACAACTTCCAGATATGTAATTTTGTATGAAATTAAGTGTTTTCAAATCTATCTAACTACAGATATTGCCATATAAATTTAACATTTATAACTATGGCTAAGGACTTTACTTTAATTATTTTGAGGCGAGTTGTCAGGTCCAAGTGATTTGCTTAAATTTTTTATGAATAAAAATTAATTCCTTTTCACCAATTCAAAAGAACATCAAAAGGATCATAAAAGAAAACTTCCAACTTATGACAAGACTATGTAAAATTCATTGGTTCAGATCCAAATTTTCACAATACCGAAATCCAAATCACTGATCCTTTTTCTCTTCTTTTGAAGATTTCTTTTTGCTGGCTCGTTATCCCACCCAGTCAGAAATCGCCAGTGGTACAAAAAATCAAGCACTGGCAGAACACTCATTTGGGACGCTTTGCCAGCGTTTGCAAAAAGCGCTGTACCAGTATTTGTTTTACAAAAATTTCGGTGGTTTATAAAAAAAACCACTGGCAAAGAATTCGCTTAGAGTGATATGCCAAGATTTGCAACCAGTGGTTATCTAGTGCTACCTAGCCAAGGCTACCAGGCGTACAAAAATCAATTCACTGGTAGACCAATGATTTTATAAAAATGCTGATGCTTCGTTAAAAAATTTTTGTAGTCAGAAGGTTTCGAGTTCAAATCCGGTTGCAAGCAAACATTTTTTTTTTTGATTTTTTATAATTTAAAATTTTTTTTGTGTTATAAAATCAATTTTTTTGTTTGTGGGAAAGCAACTTTTTTTTGCCCTCCCAACACTGGCATACTAGTTACAAAAAATTCTTTGCCAGTTCTAGCATTTTGGCACAGCCAGTAGTTGTCCAGCTATTATCACTCATGTATGTGTTTAGCCATCAAATATTATATGTATCGTTAGCTCAGTGGGTAGAGCAATCGTTTGCCAATCTGATGGTCTGGGTTCAAATCACGGCAGGACCATAAAAAATACATATGAACTTTTTTTTAAATTTTATTTTGGAAAATATATTTCCAGACCACCTATTTATTGGTTTTGCCAGCGTTTTGCCAACGTTTAAAAATTTTGTTCCTCCAGTGCTTTTCCGGCGCTTTTTGAACAGCCGGTCCTTTTGTCTAATGATGTTATCATTTTGGGAATGGGAAATCACTTTTTGCCAGTACTTGTACCAACTGCTAAAGTGCTTTGCCACCGCTTTCCCGTTTGTATTTTTCTGACTGGGCACTTTCACATTAACATTTTTAATGCTGGATCTTTTTATACCCTACACCACTATGTGGTCAGGGTATTATAAGTTTGTGCTGATGTTTGTAACACCAAAAAATATTGGTCGTAGACCCACCTTATAGTATACCGATCGGTTCAGAATTTTTTTTTATTTCGATTTAACGATGTCCGTCTGTCCGTCCGTCCGTCCGTCCGTCCGTCTGTCTGTCTGTCCATGCAATCTTGTACGCACTCTACAGGTCGCACCTATTAAGATATTTCGATGAAATTTGGTACATAGACCTATGTTGGCCCAAGGACGAACAAGTTTGATTTTTTTGAACATCGGTCCATGTTTAGACCTAGTGCCCATATAAGGGTCCTACCAAAATTATATTGTTTATACGCTGCAGGTCGTAAATATTAATATATTTTGATGAAATTTGGTACACAGACCTATATTGGCCCAATAACGCAGCCTATTGATTTTGGTGAACATCGGTCCATGTTTAGACCTAGTGCCCATATAAGGGTCCTACCAAAATTATACTGTTTATACGCTGCAGGTCGTAAATATTAAGATATTTTGATAAAATTTGGTATACAGACCTACATTGGCCCAGTAACGCAGCCTATTGATTTTGGTGAACATCGGTCCATGTTTAGACCTAGTGCCCATATAAGGGTCCTACTAAAATTATATGGTTTATACGCTGCAGGTCGCAAATATTAAGATATTTTGATAAAATTTGGTACACAGACCTACGTTGGCCCAAGGACAAAGCCTATTGATTTTGGTGAACATCGGTCCATGTTTAGACCTAGTGCCCATATAAGGGTCCTACCAAAATTATATTGTTTATACGCTGCAGGTCGCAAATATTAAGATATTTTGATGAAATTTGGTACACCGACTTATGGCAGCCGAAGGACGAAGCCTATTGATTTTGGTGAACATCGGTCTATGTTTAGACCTAGTGCCCATATAAGGGTCCCCCCAAAATTATATTGTTTATACGATGCACGTCGTAAATATTAAGATATTTTGACGAAATTTGGTACACAGACCTATTTTGGCCCACGGACGAAGCCTATTGATTTTGATGAACATCGGTCCATGTTTAGACCTAGTGTCCATATAAGGGTCCTACCAAAATTATACTGTTTATACGCTGCAGGTCGCAAATATTAAGATATTTTGATGAAATTTGGTACACAGACCTATATTGGCCCAATAACGCAGCCTATTGATTTTGGTGACATTAGTTGGCTTTTACCCAGACTGGTGTAGGGTATTCTATAGTCGGCATGCCCGACTTTAACCTTTTTACTCGTTCGTACATATTTTTACTGGTCACGGGACCGGTAATGTCATGGTTGATTCTTTCAAATTGGTCGTGTTTACACCAGTCACAGGATAGGTCTATTTGGACCGGTCCTACTTCCACCGGTCAAGGGACAGGTTCTTGGATTCAAATGATCCCGTTTTTCCCATAGGGAACTTTTGGTGATATTTATTACTACTAAAAATGCTTGACCGAGACCCACTTTTGATTACAACAACTGTCTCTAAATGCCATCACTTTTATTTAAAATGAACAATAAGCAATGTTATGCCTACTATTGTAGTGACAAATGGAAATTTATGCAAGTTATAAGTTAGACACTGTAAGAAATCCATCCATTTCGCCTTGGGACATTTGTGTTTATAATTTTTTTTTAAGTGTAATAAATCTACCATTATACCATGATAAGTAAATATTCATAGCTTCACTTTTTTCAATTCGATTTGTTTCTTTAAGTGCACCACGTTCGGCTGTTACACCGCTTTACAATGCAATTGCAGTCATTGCTCGATTTTTAACACAAAAACGTGAATATTATTAAAAAGTGACCCTGGTGGCGGCACTCAAGTATTTGATCTTTATTTTTGTAGTTTTGTTATACCTACTTCTACATAATACGGCCAAATCAGAATTTATTTTCCAAATGTGTTAATTTTCCAACATGCAAAGTTTTTTGTTTTATACAAAACTCTACTATACTCCGACTATGTGAAAGAATACGGAGTACTTTAAGTACGTTTATATGACGTGACTGACGCTTTAAAGTCTACCATATTAGTTTGGTTTTTAGTTCGGTGTGTTATTCACATTATAAAATCAAATCATGTTTAAAGCAGGTAATTCAATTTATTTTAGACTGGTTTAATTTAAGAAGACTTTGTTCTAATTGTTTTGTTATTTGTAGGAGTAGGCGGAGTTGGTATAAGGAGAAGGAGGGTTTACACTGATAAGTTTATTTCAAACTGAAAATATATGTTGTGTTGCATAATAATTATGCCGCCTTTAGATGCACAAAGATAATTGGAGTTACAAATACTAAAAGAAGGGTTATGTTTAAGTAATTGTTAAAAAAAAAGAAATGTTATAACTTTTTCTATAAAAAGTGGTTAAAAAAATCAATTTAATGGCCTTCTAATTAAATACATAAATGTTGTCTTCTAAGTAATGCTTAACATTTTTTCTTTGCCTGATAAGAAAATTAATTTCAATTTCCCACTCTTGTGCATTATCCTTAAGTTTTTTTTTTTTTTATTATAAAATTTCATTGTCTTGACATTTTAATGAAAATGTCAATATTATTTTGGTATTTATTTTTTGGTAGTAAGATAAATGCAAAGAAATTAAATTGCAAGAAAAAAGTTGTAAGAAATATTCGAATTTCAATTATATTTTAATCAACATTTTCCATAAACAAGTTATAAATATGTATAACAATACAGCCCATGGTCATTTTTGGTCAAGACTTCACACGCTGTACATCTTTCTATACGTTCCCTCAGTTGTTCCTTCATTATTTCTTTCGTTGTTTTTTGGTTTGATGGCTGTTTGGTGTTCAGTGGCAAATACTTCAAGATGCCAACACGCTAACAACATGATGGTTGGCGTCACTACACTTTATACATACAAATATACATAACTACTCGCCATGTCCTAGTACCAATGTACAAATGTGCATATTATACATTCGTCTGTTTGTTGTGTGCTAAGCAAACGTCATATGGCTAACGCACAATATAAACACTCAACAAAAAAAGTTAGTACAAAAAACTGTAATTATTCTTTTAATTCAATGATACTAAATGTTTGCATTAATTGAATTAAGTGTGCTAAAATCCCAAAACTTATTTGGCAAATTGTGAAAAATAATCTGTGGCAGGCATATCCCTATCTGGATTTCATTCTTGCCTAAGGAAATCGTCAGGGGACGACGTTTTAGAATTTATAGAAATATTTATTGGGTTAAATCACAGACTCAATGAGAATTTCTTGTTCTTGTCTTGGAGCGTCATTTAACATTTAAAATAACAAAGAAAAAACAACAAAAAATGTTTACCACAATTTGCTTTGTCATCTGCCAAAATACTACTCTGTTGTTTTGACAGATCTATCAATATAGTGACATCTATTTATGTATAACCAATAAAGGAGAAAAAACAATAGGATTAAGAGAGGAAACATTCTAATTGAAAAATAAATTGCTCAAGTATTAGTTAATTCTGGCTCTTCTGATTACAAAACATACATTGTACACGCTGTGATTGCAAAAAATTTCAATTAGCCACATTCAGCGCTATGCCGACCATAGTGTAACTTGTTAAGAGGTGATGCTACGAGTCATAGCCTGTGCAGAGGGCTGCCGGTTCAATCCCCGGTCATGGCAATACACAAAAAGTTTTTCATATAGAGACAAATTAACAATTAAAAAAAAATAAAAAAATAAAATTACTTTGATCAGTTGACACATAAACTAACCACTGACGAGCCTTTGGGTGAGACGAAACTGCGGCAGTCTGGTGATTCCCTTGTGTTTGTTAAATTTTTCAATAAAAATGTTTTCTATAATTTTTGTTAAATTCTGTGTTTTAACTTTAATTATTTTGTTAATTTTCAGAACTTTTAATTGTGAGTTTTTAATATTTAATTTTTAACACAATTGTATTAAAAGCTTTAAATTCTTATGCCTTTGCTATCAATCTCATATGTGACGCCCAAAATAGAAAGGGACCTAAGGATAGAAAGGGTCAGGAGAGCCTGGGATCGGTCTCATTCGATGCTAAGATGTTGTCCACAAAAAAAAAAAAAAATTGATTTTTTTACCCTTAGATCCCTTTCTCTATGCGCTGTCACATATATAGATGACTATATTATTCCTCTAGTTTTGTTCTTTTCATAATTATAAAATTAGTCATATCTCCTCTCCGAAACTGATCGAGATAAAGCAGACTAAAACTACTGTTAACTAGTGTTAGTTTTGTTTGGTTGATTAAACAAAATTTATAGCTGTTTTAATTAACAATTTTTAAATAATTTACCAGAAGGATTCTCTCTCTTTTTTTTTTGTTTTGCAAACTTTGCAAAATTTTTAACAACTTATATCTACGGACTTATTTTTATGAGTGTATTTATATCAAGGAATATATCCATACTTGCATTAACTTGAACATGGTGCACTTACAGTAGCCTTGAGGCATCGATACGCAGATAAATAACGCTTCAATTTGTTTTTGCTTATTTTATATTCTTGTATATATCAGAAATTTATATAACCCAACAAACCATAATATTAACTAAAACGCAAATATGAATTACGGATATTAACGATTACAAACAATGCTTACGTTATCCTTATATAAACTCGGAACTTCTGATTCATTTATGAGAAAATACCCTACGGGAAATTTTAACAAACTGTCACCGAACTGGCCCCTTTATATGAAATAGAGTGGCACTTTTACATGGCGTTGTCATAGGAGGGGGAAATTGACCCCTTGTGACATGCCACAAGACAAATCCTAGGACAGGTTACGGAACTCTCATAAAAAACAAAGTTCAAAAAAACTCATGAAAAAAATTTAGACCTCGAGGTTGATTATTTAGGAAAACTAACGGTATTTCAAAATTCCAATCGTTAGTTTTTAAAAGGCTCTGGCAAAATCCAGAAGAAAATTTGATTTTGCTTGCGATGATTTTTTCTAGAAATTATTCCAAAAGGAATCGATTTTATGGCTTTAAAGTAGAACGGGTTCCCATGTAATCAGTTCGGAAACTAGTTCTAGAACTGATTCCCCGTCAGTTGTAATTTATATTTTATAATATAAATTATAACTGAACTAGTTCCATGTAATCAGTTTTAGTTGTAAAATTGGAGTAGTTGGAAACCTATTGTAAAAAGTTTTCTGGGAAGGAAATTCTCTTAAGTGAGAATTCTGATTTTGTTGCAAATCGTGTATGAGGCTTTCCGTTTCAACTGCCCTGCTTTGCGAAAACGTATATCGTATTAAATAGCGGATGGCGCGAGGCTGACTCACGTGATTCGTGGATGAGCGTGATTAAGAATTAACAACTGGTGCGCGATTCGTGTGTGAGTTTAGTTTATATTAATTTAAAAATAAATGGCTACTCTTCAACGTCAAAACCATAAGTCAGTGTGGCAACATTTGCGAAAAAGGAGACACGGAGAAGATTGCAAGATAAACAGTAATCTAACGAGTAAAAAGGTTAAAGTCGGGCATGCCGACTATACAATACCCTACACCAGTCTGGTGTATTGTTTGGATCCGAAATTCGAATGGGTTAAAATGGGGCTTATGTCAAAATTTTCTATAATGTGAGTCAGCGCACCAAATTTCATTAAAATATCTTAATATTTGCGACCTGCAGTTTGTAACCAAGCCAATTTTGGGGGGACCCTTATATGGGCACTAGTTCTAAACATGGACCGATGTTCACCAAAATCAAACTTGTTCGTCCTTGGGCCAACATAGGTCTATGTACCAAATTTCATCAAAATAGCTTAATATTTGCGACCTGCAGCGTATAAACAATATAATTTTGGGGGGACCCTTATATGGGCACTAGGTCTAAACATGGACCGATGTTCACCAAAATCAAACTTGTTCGTCCTTGGGCCAACATAGGTCTATGTACCAAATTTCATCAAAATAGCTTAATATTTGCGACCTGCAGCGTATAAACAATATAATTTTGGGGGGACCCTTATATGGGCACTAGGTCTAAACATGGACGATGTTCACCAAAATCAATAGGCTGCATTATTGGGCCAATATAGGTCTGTGTACCAAATTTCATCAAAATATCTTAATATTTACGACCTGCAGCGTATAAACATTATAATTTTGGTAGGACCCTTATATGGGCACTAGGTCTATACATGGACCGATGTTCACCAAAATCAATAGGCTGCGTTATTGGCCCAATGTAGGTCTGTGTACCAAATTTCATCAAAATATCTTAATATTTACGACCTGCAGCGTATAAACAGTATAATTTTGGTAGGACCCTTATATGGGCACTAGGTCTAAACATGGACCGATGTTCACCAAAATCAATAGGCTGCTTTATTGGGCCAATATAGGTCTGTGTACCAAATTTCATCAAAATATCTTAATATTTACGACCTGCAGCATATAAACAGTATAATTTTGGTAGGACCCTTATATGGGCACTAGGTCTAAACATGGACCGATGTTCACCAAAATCAATAGGCTGCGTTATTGGCCCAATGTAGGTCTGTGTACCAAATTTCATCAAAATATCTTAATATTTACGACCTGCAGCGTATAAACAGTATAATTTTGGTAGGACCCTTATATGGGCACTAGGTCTAAACATGGACCGATGTTCACCAAAATCAATAGGCTGCATTATTGGGCCAATATAGGTCTGTGTACCAAATTTCATCAAAATATCTTAATATTTACGACCTGCAGCATATAAACAGTATAATTTTGGTAGGACCCTTATATGGGCACTAGGTCTAAACATGGACCGATGTTCAAAAAAATCAAACTTGTTCGTCCTTGGGCCAACATAGGTCTGCGTACCAAATTTCATCAAAATATCTTAATAGTTGCGACCTGTAGAGTGCGCACAATATTGCATGGACAGACAGACAGACGGACGGACGGACGGACAGACGGACATCGTTAAATCGAAATAAAAAAAAATTCTGAACCGATCGGTATACTATAAGGTGGGTCTACGAGCAATATTTTTTGGTGTTACAAACATCAGCACAAACTTATAATACCCTGACCACATAGTGGTGTAGGGTATAAAAATAGAATGTTTGTATGTAT
The DNA here is from genome assembly GCA_949987735.1 of Leucophora obtusa. Taxonomy (NCBI): domain Eukaryota; kingdom Metazoa; phylum Arthropoda; class Insecta; order Diptera; family Anthomyiidae; genus Leucophora; species Leucophora obtusa. The sequence continues at coordinate 4,268,544 of OX465296.1, forward strand.
CTGTGTTTGATCACTTCTGAGTAAAGACAATAACAGAAGGCTGAATAGGAAAGAAAGAACACAATGAATTAGTTACATTGCATTCTAGGCCTTACTCAGTATAGTTACGTTTGTAATATGGGGACATGTTTTCGTATTCCACAGCTGCAGCAGTTGTTAAAAAAAAATTATCATATAGAGAGACAATCTGACAATAATATTTGTTCCTTTTACTCCTGCAAGGAGCATAGGGCCGCAATCTGACAATAAACATATAAACAATTAAAAATTTAATGGAAAATCACTAATGAAGTCTGTCCATACAAAAAAGCAGAAACTAGATCTTGTCTGATTTAAAAATGAATATTTATAATTTTTAGAGAAATTATAAATATTCTTTTCGTTTATTTAACCTTCTTTTTTAATTTTTAACTCTACTATTTTCTTGAGCTTAAGGTTTGGTTTTTATTTATAAAAAGTTTTTTATTTTCGATATTTCGCTACTCCAATGTGTAGCATCTTCAGAAAATAACAATTAAATGAACAATTTTAAAGTTTTTTTTATTTCCTGAAGATGCTACACATTGGAGTAGCGAAATATCGAAAATAAAAAACTTTTTATAAATAAAAACCAAACCTTAAGCTCAAGGAAATAGTAGAGTTAGAAATTATAAATATTCATATTCATATTCTTCTTCTTAAGCTCTAACCTGCTAAATTAAAAATCTTTTATTTTTACAATATTGTCACTTAATTAAAAATTAAAAAAAAACGACAATATACAATATTTTTAAACAAAAATCGAACTAAGAAAATTCATTTAACAAATAAAAAGATCAACTATACATATCCCTCATTCAAAAATTATGTACACAGATTTTAGGGGGAAAATTCTGTCGGTTTTAATCTTCCCACAATTTTATATTATTTTGTTTGTTGGGTTATTAAAAAAGACTATAAAACGTTGCATATTTATAAAAGTCATTCACTAGTATGTGCTAAATGAAAAAATACGAATTAAAGTGGAAATGAAATGAAGTACAATAAAAAAAAATCAAATAAATTCACAACATATTTTATCACCTTGGAATTGTTGTTTGTTGTTGTCCGAGTTAAAAACCAATGAAGCATCCATCCATGCGTTCCCCTTTGTACATCGATAGAGATGGAGAGAGAGAGAGAGAGGAGTACAATGAAATTAACCAGAGAAACACCAAACACGAAAACGAATGTCGCCAATATTTGATTTAAATTTTTTTTCTCAACTACTTTTGCAAAACTAAATAACAAAATAACAAACTACAAAGTTGATTTTATAAAAAAGTAAATATCTTCACATGATAGTGATGGAGATGATGACGGTGGTAATGATGTTTAGATTGCCCAGACTATGGTATAAAGAGATGTTAGTTTGGTTTGGTTAGCTGGCTGGCTGGAGGGATGGATGAATGGTCAAACACTTTTGTGTTAGCTGGCTGCATGAGTTGGCAAGGATGTGTCAGCATGAGTTAAATGTGGTTGGCAGTCAGTATGAATATGCCTGTTGGGTTTAGGAATTTAATTGAAAAAGGGCTAAAAGTGTTGAACATCATAGTACAAACTGCCACAAATAACAAAAACGCAATATTGTGTAAAAAGAACAAGAACATAACACTTCAATGCGAAGCGACGTTTGCTTTTTCTCATTTTAAATCCAATTTAAATTGCAATAAATTTGCAAATACACATAGTGACTTTATACATATATTCAGCCAAGCAGCCAGCCATTCACTCAGTCAGCTAATATAATAAAACTCATATCCTTTCGTAGGTAATCAAATCATATTTGTATGTCTGTCTTTCCAGTTGGTTTTGTTTGTTAATATGAATTTGTTATATGGAGTTGTTTCTTATTCCCAACAAAATATATAAAATGTATAGTTTAGTGCAATCAAAGTTAACAAGAGCACTAATAAATAACGCTACCAACAATAAAAACAAACATTTCCGCAACACTCCCGAATATGAGGCTGTTACTCGTATAAGAACCAAACCAATAAAATCAATGATATTTGTATTATTTTTCCCACCTTCGTTTCATTTATCAATGGAACAAACAAACAACAAAAAAAAAAACAATATTAACCATAAAAACATAATTTATCGTTAAATTTACTAAAATATATCGTAGTATACAAAGAGTTCATTTTTTATTGAGAATTGCGAAAAAAACTTAACTTTTTCTTTAATTCGTTTAAAAACAAAATAACACAAACAAATATTTCTTAGAATAAGCCAAGCCGAAAGTTAGTATGGAACCCTTTTGCTCTTTTATACGCACATACCAATCAAAAATTATGGCAAGAATGTAGACACAATTACGTTGACGGCTTTGAAAATTCCTTAAACTAAAATCTAAACAAAAACGAAATGAAATCCAAGATCGATCAAAATACTACAAGTACAACTTGGTATATTATTGGATTTTTGTAAACAGAAAAATAACTGGCAAACCAGGAATATAGAAAAAACAAAACTTTTTGCACTATGGGTCCCGATATCCAAGAAGTTAAAGTATTTTACTAGGCGTCATTAATTAATTAATACATATAGTCCTAGACTTACATTTACATACCAATTCCACTGCCAAGAAAACAATGCCAAGTGCGAATTCAGAATTTGCAGAAATTCGGAAATGTGGTGCAGAAGACAAAATTATGGAAACGTATTTTTTAAGCAGCTCAATCTCTAGTCTGACATTTATTATATACGCAGAGAAAAAATATGATTGAGCATGATTGATTTTAATCAGCATTAACATAATTCTAACTGATTATATTATAATCACTGAGGATGGTATTATGATCACTAGAATCATATTTGAATACATAACCGCTACCCATATGTCATAATAATTTTATAGGAGAAAATTTAGCTTCAAGAAAAGTCGTCTAAATCGGGATATTTTGTTTTTCGAACCCCGTTTTTACCACATTCTTATTGGAAATTCCAAACAGATTTTGCTCTACTAAAGAATTAATGGACTAATAAATTGATTTCAGTGCCATATCAATTGTAGTCAAATTGTTTTATAATTTTTTTAATTTAATGATAATTATTTAGTGATTTTTTTTCGTTGATCAATGACAGTCGTTTTAGATTTCTCTTCAAAATCGATAAATGTCACTAAAAGCAAGGCTCGCTACATTCTATTAAATGCATTTAGTTTCCCATTGTTTTCGCTACACTTGTCTAGTGTTATAATTCCACTCGCGCCTGGTTCTGTTTGGGCCTGTTCCATTGTATTTGGTTCCCATTGTCTATTGTTGCAATTCTAATCGCTGCCCGTTTCATTCCATTTCATTTCCCAATTTTAGTGTTCCAGTTCTACTTGCGTCCCGTTCCATGTCGTTCCCCATTTCATTTCATTCGCATTATCTAGTATTTCAGTATCAATATTCCTCGTTACATTTCATTACTTTCCATTCCTCTAGTGTTTCAATGCCACTAGTTCCCCGTTAAATTCCATGTTCTAACTTTAGAGTTTCAATACCTCTCACTACCCGTTCCATTCTATTTCGTTTTCCCAAAATTAGTGTTTCCATTCCACTTGTTTTCGCCAAGTTACTGGCAAAAATTCAAAAAGTTTCTTTATTATTGGATTATTGGAACAAATATTTAAAATTTCAGACTCCTCGCCAAGGCGTTTGGGAAGGCCGTCAAGGGGGAGACTTATCGCCATTTTGCCCCTCTCAGTAGGAATTTACAAAAATACTTTTCAGTGAATATCTATGCTGGAGTAGAAACAAATTTACAAAATTTTAACTTCCTAGCCCCAGCGCTTTGGGCTGGGCGTTTTTGATAGAAATATATTCGCTTTTATTGGCATTCTGGATTTATCTCGAGCCGATATGCACGCAACCTACCAATTCGCAAACCAGAATATCTGCCCTAAGAGACGACACATACTCCGGGACCCCGACCCGTTCTAATATCCTAGAAATCGAGACTGGAACTATTTAAACTCGTTTTTATAGAATTATACCCTACTTTATAATGACTTTGTGCTTATATTTAGCACTACATAAAGTATTTGATTACACATAATTACATATTCCAGTTAATTTACTGCACCGTTAATTGAAATTTTCTTCCTGTAATTTGAATCACTTCCCCCGGAATATGACCTTAATCGTACTGTCGTGTAGGTTAATTTTCGACTTTAATATTGTTACGAAATTAGATTAGCCTAGTATAAAAAAATATCCCGAAAAACGAGATTTACTAAAATGGTCAATCTGGCAGCACTACATTAAAGGAATAAAATATGCTAAAATCCCAAACGTATTTAACAAATTGTGAAAAATAATCCGTTGTAGGCCCTACATTTAAGTATAATGTTAGTTCTCTAGGTGTTTCCGGAATTCTCTACCACAACGCAAGTAAAAAAATATAAGGCTGTCATATGTCATTTAGTGCGTCAGTTTATGATTAGCGATTATGCAATTCAGTCGGGCTTTAATATATCGTTGTGTTAAAATCACTAGAGTTTGTGTGAGTGTTATATTGATTGGTGTATTAAAAGTAATACAGCATAATTCATACAGAGTTAATAAAAGAAAGCTATTTCAAACCTAAGAGTGTGTGTGTGTTATTTTAATTATAAGAGAGCACCAGGCCGGTTTATCTTAAGGAGATGAACGAACGTTTTTATAAGTTAAAACGTAATAATTGGTGTCAGCGTTGGGATTGCTTATTTTGATTGCAATAGAAAAAAAACCCGGTTTATTTAAAGAAAATAAACCAACGTTTTTAAAAGGTAAAAACGTAACAATATTTTTCCTTTTTTTACGGTTTAGTGACTCTTACCCATAGTACATCGTACGAACTTTTATGTAGTGTCACATTTTCATGGCTTTGGTCTGCAAAGAGAAAATGAAATGGAATTGACTGCATATCAGGACAAAAATTATAGTGTGTGCAAACCTTAAACACTATAAAAACACTTCACTTGCAAGGAATGTACACCAATGGGAATTGCTGATTTTTTTTTAAATCATAATTCGTGGAAATGGTACAGATATGTATAACTGAAGGAGAACCAGTTTCAGAAAGTGTTCGAGAACTGATCCCAGGGCAACCAGTTCCACTTTGGAGCTATAGAAGTGGTTGCTTTTGGGACAATTTGAAATCAAAAATAATCGGTGTTGGAATATTAGAAGGGGTTAAAAATAAAAGCTACTATTAAATCAGTTATTTTCAATTGAGGGACATTCCTTGTTAGTTGAGCATTTTTTAGAATTAAGGTACAAAAAATACACCAACTTCTACAGGCAATAACAACACAAATAATTCTAAAGCCACAAAAGGATGCCAATATTGGCGACACCATCATCATAGCCGTCATCATCATCATCTTCATCATCAACATTGTCATTATGGATGTGAACATGAAGAAGGATGGCACAATATTGCATGGTGTGGCATAGCAATACAAAGCATGATGGTGTTAAGGGGCTCATAGATATAGATTGGCCCTAACTATGTTGTACTGCTGCAAGTTGGTGCTAGTGCTAGGGCTGTAGCTGTTTCTGCTGCTGCTGCTCATGATGATGACAATGACACTTTTAAAAGTGTCGTACATGTCGCCGTATGTCGTTTTAACATGTGCTTTTGCAATTGATGTGTTATTACGAAAAGGTGAAGGCAATAATGGTCACTGGTTACAACCATCATCATCGTCGTCATATGTGAAAAGGTATAAAAATTAACTTTATATTTAAGATTTCCAATAGTATTCTAGGAAAACAGTAAATGCTGAAAACATTGGAACGCTACACAAAAGATATTTGATCAAACAAAACAATAGTAGTATATAAAACTAATTTTAACTATAACATGAGCACTTACTGTTAGTATAATATTGCAGTGATTTTAGCATAACTTCTAACGTGGTTTCCTAGAAATGTAGAAAACTCAACACTAACAAGTCAAATTAAAAATCTATATTCAATAATCAATTTGGAAGAACTTTTTCTTTATAGCTACTATTTCCCAGCAAAAATAGACATTACCGAGTAATTAAGCGAGTATGTAGCACACAAAGGGTTTCACTACTTACCAGGCTATTTACTCGCAACATTACTTTTGTTCGCGATGTCCAAAAATTCATGGGTGGTCATTACCCTCTCGCTTTTTACCTTTGAAAATTTTCCATTTAGTTCAAAACAAATTTATAAATAAATAAAATATTAATATGAAAAACACTTAATCAGTACTTATTTAATCAATTACCAGTAAGTGATTACTTTGCACGAATATATAAGTACTTCTAATAACTTATTATCGGCAACTCATTATTTTGTATTTTAAAGTAATGCAAAAGGTAATGACATATCATTACTTGGTAATCCGTATGGTAATGACCTGTCATTACAATGTTTTTGCTGGGTTTGTATGCACATCCGAATCGAAATATATTATTAAATATTACAACTATAGTCGTACATAAGTTCTTATAAGACTTAGGGCCAGTATTATAGTCAGCACAAGGTACCAATTTTGTCTCAAATATTATTTCAGTAGGAAATTTAGTTTGAAAATTTTCTGCTTAAGTAAAATCTTAGTGCTGACTAGAAAACTGGCTCCTAAAGTCTTATAAGAATCTTATCTTTCAATCTTAGTGTTACCATATACCTGGCAATACTGTAGTAAATGTAGCAATTTACGTATTAATGTTAAGTCATTGTGTGGCGTCTTTTTTGTTTGTATGTGTATAATTATGTGTGAGTGTGCATGTTTATTTGCAGTAGCAATATCACATCAAACTGTCACTCATTCCAGGTATTTTGCTTACATTTTTTATTTACGCTTGACCACATCATTCCTTGTTTTTTAATGTTCCTTCTGCTATTGGTGTTGTTACCAAAGACAACTAGTGTCTATGGAAAATATGTAGACAAAGCGTACAAGTTGGAATGCGAGTCACCTCTTAGACTCAATGAACATTATCTGTGGTGGTTCAAAGTTTATTTATCCAATAAACAAAAATTATTGGCATTATCTCTTACGCACTCTAAGGGAGTGTCATTTAAAAAATTCATTCTTTATCTTGGAAGAAAATAAGGAGAGTACAATGATTTTTGGGGGAATAATATGGGGTAAACATTTAATAAACTTTTGCTTGATATTTAAGTGTATTAAAAAAAATGTAATCGGTGGGCTTATTGAAAGAAGAGTTAATACAGTGAAACTTCCCAATAGCGGTATGTAACAGAATATTTTTTAGTTAGAAGTAGGTGACTGCATATCAAGTAAAGGCCTGCATGAATGCATTTAAAACAGGCGGTGAAACATTTTGCAATTCAGAAATCTTTAATTTAAATTCAGAGAATATCAAAAGAAATATAGAAATCATGAATTAACATATATGTTATGTTTTCTGAATTTTAATTGATAATTTCTGAATTGCAAATAACTAAAGTGAATATTTCACAGCCTGTTTTAAATCCATTCATGCGGGACTTTAATATCAAGGTGTCCCCAAAATTACAAAATGTCAAATTTCCATGCTAATACCAATAGCTTTTACTCCATTTGATTTTAAATCCCGAGATTTTGAGAAATTTTAAAATTCTAAATAATTAAAATGAATGTTTTTTTTTTGCTAGATTTGAGATCATACAAGTAAATTACGGAGAATAAAAATCGAAAAAAAATCGATAAGGCCAGCAAGATAGAATACATATTTCCGCTACAGACTCGTCTTCGGTATCCATGCCTTTTTGGGTTAATAATTTATTTATTGTTTACTATCAACATGGAATTATGTTGTAGGTTAAAAATAATTAGGTTATGAATTCAAAATTTACAATTAACGGTTCGTTATCGCCTTACAAATCTGTGATTCATAAGCTGACGATCAAAACTGAACAGAACCAGCTGCGATACTTTAAGAAATAAAGTTCAGAGCAAAAACAGTAATAACAGAGGATAAAAATAGCATTGTTAAAATTTCGTTGATATTAGTCCAATTGAGTTGTGTTTTCATTTGTTTATTTGTTTCGCAGTCAATATAAGTAGATCATTATGAATTGTTAACCCATAAAAGCATGAATACTGAAGATGGGTATATAGAGGGACCCCAAAATACGTATTCTATCATTCTGTTTTATACGACAGAATATTTAAAATAATTAAATTTTAATATTTTTTTTTATTAAAAAAAAAAAATTAATATATCTGCATTAGGGCGGGTCGATTTAATAATCGCCCATGCCTCAGTGAAAATCGTATTCTAGGGATCAAAATAAGAAACTTTGCCGAAGGAACCATACCTCTAAAACGAATTCTACTACCCCCAACTGTTGACTTTTGTCCCGTAGGGTCAAGTTTTGAAAAATCCCACTTTGACCCATTTAGAGTGCGCCAATCGAGTCCAAATGTATGACCGACCCCCACTAACTTTGGAGGGCCGATCCACCCATGCCAGTGGCACACCCCCTGGAACTCCCCTGGGGGGTTCCCCATACAAACATTTTAAAAAATCACCATTTTTGGCACTTTATTTTATTATTTTTTATTTATTTTATTTATTTTTATTATTTTATTTATTTTTTCTCTTTAGAAATTTATTTAGTCAGAACATATGTAAATGAAAAAATTAATTTAACTTAGTAATAGAAAAGAAAATAAAAAAATTACTGTTTGAAGTCTTTTTTGCTTTCAAGTCTGGGCATTTTTTCTTTTCTATTACTAAGTTAAATTAATTTTTTCATTTACATATGTTCTGACTAAATAAATTTCTAAGGAGAAAAAATAAATAAAATAATAAAAATAAATAAAATAAATAAAAAATAATAAAATAAAGTGCCAAAAATGGTGATTTTTTAAAATGTTTGTATGGGGAACCCCCCAGGGGAGTTCCAGGGGGTGTACCACTGGCATGGGTGGATCGGCCCTCCAAAGTTAGTGGGGGTCGGTCATACATTTGGACTCGATTGGGGCACTCTAAATGGGTCAAAGTGGGATTTTTCAAAACTTGACCCTACGGGACAAAAGTCAACAGTTAGGGGTAGTAGAATTCGTTTTAGAGGTATGGTTCCTTCGGCAAAGTTTCTTATTTTGATCCCTAGAATACGATTTTCCCTGAGCCATGGGCGATTTTTTTGCCTCCCCACAAATCGACCCAGCCTAATCTGCATATTGTCGACTGATAAACCTACTGCTTTTACCATGCTTCCAATGAAGGTCCACGGCAACCTGTTTTTGATTCGGTGGCTTAATGGCTGTTTCGGGAACATGCACTTGAGACACCATGGTTTACATAGTCCTTGCACTTCCTATAAATATGGTTTATTTAAATGAAAAAAAAACTATACGCATCGCGCTTAAGTTAATTACACAAAAAATGTGTAAATTTACATTGAAGATGCATAGGAAAATGTCATAACTTATGTATAATTTTACCACTTGACCTTATGCTACACAAACTAAAAGAATAAAATCATTTCCAAAATATTTTATTAACAAAACATGATTCAGTAATATTTAAGTCTAATACCAGCCTCAAATTCTTCGGAGATTTCCCTATGGAAAACCCTTAGCTTTTCAGCACTTTTTCCTTAAGGAAACGCCTCAGATGCTGAGTACTTTTCTACAAGAAAAGCCTTAAATTCTGTACACTTTTTTCTAAAAAAAAACCTCAGATTATGAAGGCTTTTTGCTAGAGCAAAAACATGCTATATGAAAAGCATAAGTTTCTGTGGCATTTTTTCTATAGAAAACATCGGATTTAAAACAGTTTTCCTCTAACAAATCTTAGGCCCTTAGTATAAAAGAGTATTTTAAATTTAAAGTCGACTTTATGTTTAATCATACGGTTTTGTTAATATTGTGGATGAAACCCTACAAAAATATTTGTATTTTCAAACATTTTGATTGGTTGAAAATAAATTAACCAATCAGAATGCTCCAAAAATAAACGAAGTCATGGCATACTGCTACCCAATATTTTAACTGAAGTCGACTTTAACTAAAATATACGTTTGGAAAATATTGATAGTAAGGCTGTTTCTTTCTATGGAAATGTTTTAGATAAAGAACTTCTTATATTGGAAAATGTCCGTATACGCTGTGGAGTTTTATATTTGAAGAAGTCCTCAGAATCTGATGGGTATTATATAGAAAAAAGTTCTCGAAATCTGTGGGAAGAGTTCTCAGAATCTAAGAGCTTTTCTATAGGGAAAATTGCTCAGAAAAAAAGGGAAAGGTCCTCAGAGCCAATAGGATTTTCTATAGGAAAGATTCCAGGCAAAACGAATTCAGAGTCAGTGTGTTTTTACAGGAAAAAGTAGTCTTATTTTTTCTTGAGGAAAAAGGGATTAGAATCTAATAATTCTTGAAAAAGTCTTATAGTTTTTCTTTAGAAAACCCCCAAAATTTAAGAATTTGAGTGATTCTTATACAACAAAAAGTTTTTTTTTTACATGAAGAAGTTACTAAAATTTGATGCATTTTCTTTGGAAAAAGTTCTTAGAATTTAACAGATTTTCTATAAGAAAAGCTCCTCAAAATCTGTAAGATTTTCTGATTATTTTTATCTAAAGCCCATAGAAAATTAGTCAATTTTATTTTTAAGTCAAAATTAGTTGAATGCAATTAGCAGGCTATCTTGCTAAAATCAACAGAAATTGTTGATAAAAAAAATAGTAAGCTGGTGTTTTCAGAAGGCTACATTTTTATTTGCATTAAAAAAATCTAAAGAAACCTTTGAAAATTTAAAATTTTTAGTACAGTGTTGTTTTTCAAACTCGTCATATAGACCAGCTGCACTTAATATTGTAATTAATATGCATTTTTTTTATTAATTTTAATTTAGTAGGTTTGCGGTTAAGAAGAAGAATAAACCTTTTCTCTCTAAAAGTTATAAACACATTAATTTGCAAATCAGACTAGATCTAGTGTCTGCCTTTTTGTATGGACCGGCTTCATCAGTGTGTTATTGTTTATATTTTATTATCAGATTGTCTCTATATTTCAACAACCAGTCGGCTATACGAATCGAACCCATGCATACCAACATTACAAACGTAATTATACTAAAGTTCGACAGCTTAGCCATCTAAACCAAGTAAGGCCTTGAATGTAGTGTAGCTAATTCATAGTTTTCTTTCCTATTCAGCCTTCTGTTATTGGTTTTTATTTACAGAAGTGATCAAACAGACACATACAAACATTCTACTTTAGATTTTTTGTTTATCTTCTAATCACCTCCGTGTCTCCTTTTTCACAAATGTTAAATGTTTATAATTTTGTTGTGGTTATTCAGTCTAATAATTATTTACCAAATTTTGTTTTTGTTGATTTTAGCAGGTTAAATTGTTATTATTAGTTATTATTTTCTATTAGCTTAAATTTAACTCATGTATAACTGGAATTCTTTATATTTAACAGTTTTATTTTTGCTGTTCCTATCTTACAAATAGTTAGCAAAACTAATCTGCTAATTACAGCAGTTCTAAAAAAATTTAAATTTGACCCGCAAAAAACTTGATATGCTTAAATATTAATCTTACCGAGACTTTCTGAATTCTGTCCCCTCTATCACATACTCTTATCAAATTTTCACAAAAATCTGGGGAAGTCTCTCTGTAATATTGTTTATATGTAGATGTTCGTATCAACCCACTATTTTTATAGCGTAAACATATTCAGAATATTATATATTTCTTATTTTAAATAAATGAAACAAAAATGCTTTTAAAGAAATCAATGGAATTCTCGAAACTGGATAAAATGTTTACATACAAATTACAACATCAGTGCCGGCATCATCATCATCATCATCCTCGTCGTCATAGTACGAGTCATCGTTATTATCATTTCCATTGAATATCAATATTATTATAAAGATATTAAATGAAATGAAAAAGCAACAAACAAACGGCAGCAACAAATAATACATTACAACAACAATAGTAATTTTAACACAACAGCAGTAGCAGCAACCTGTGAGTGTGATAATGTTTTAAAAGTTGTATTATTTTTTTGAATGTTTTCGCACCATACAACCGATAATAATTTACACCATTAAAACAGAGTAAAATGTACAACAACAGAAGCAAAACAAAAAAGCTTTTGAAACAACCAGCCATTAAGGCAGGCAGGCAGTCAGTCAGGCTGGCTTGTTGGTTCGACTAGCAATACAGGCCGGAAAAAATGCATTTAAGCGTCATTGTCGCCATTATCAAAATACAATTGCATCTGTTTCATGTGTCAACAGCAATCTATTAATTTGTCAACATTGCTTACACCAACGACAACAGTAACAACAGCAACAAAAACGATTATAGCAGCAGCAGCATTATCATCCTTATTGCAAAAAAACAAAAAGATTGACAAAAACCAGAAAAAAGTGAGGCAGCAGCAGCAGCAGCATTAACAAAAGCAGTTTAACGTAAAATGAATGAATTGAGGTTGAATTACCAACACAGCCAACCAATGCATATTCATTCACACATATAACAAAAAAACACACACAGCAGGCTCGAAATTAATATTCCAGCAACAGTTAAGATAAGCGACAAAAGTGTGAACGACAATTACTGCAGTTGCCGCCGTAAGTACCAGCAGAAGCTGCAGTAAGACGGTAAGAAGAAAAAAATCCACAAAACCATCATTATAGCTCCTACCCGTAAAACAAAATACGACAACCAAAATATCAAACTCTTATTTTTTTGTAACACACAGACTTAAAGTTTAACTGGACGATGTACAGTGGGACAGATTAGCAAAACGATAAAACTCTTGAGGAGAAAGTATTTCAAGCTTACGGCTCCGATTTTGATGAAGTTGAGAGATATAGTAGAAAACAAAATTCCAAAATGGATCCAAATGGGTTTCAAAAATTGTCTCTTATACAAAGTCTGATTTGAAAGGCTGTTTCCTATCCTAATAGCAAAAAGTCCGTAAAAATTTTAGTTAAAACTAATAAAAACTAGTTAAAAATTATGCTGCAGAAAAAACTGTTAAATTAGCAGATTATTTTTGCTATATATTAGTAATATAGGAACAGCAAAAATAAAACTGTTAAATATACAGAATTTTAGTCATAATTGAGCTCAATTTTGGTTAATGGAAAATAGCAAATTAACATGCTAAAATCAGCAAAAAATTTTGCTAAATAATTAGTAGTCTAAAAAATCACCAAAAAATTAAAAACTTCCGAATTTTTTTTAGATTTTTTTTAAGCAAATAAAATCGAGCATTTTGAAAACAGTTGTTTACAATTTTTTAGCAAATATTTCTGCTAATTTAAGCAGAATAGACTGCTATTTGCATTCAACTAAATTTAGCTTAAAAATAGCAAAAATTTTGTAGATATAACAGTTTATTTTTGCTATTTTTAGTCTACTAATATTTAGCAAAATTTTTTGCTGATGTTAGAAGGTTAATTTGTTATTTTCCATTAACAAAAATTTAACTCAAATATAACTAAAATTCTGTAAATTTAACAGTTTTAATTTTGCTGTTCTCATTTTACTAGTATTTAGTAAAAAAAAATCTGCTAATTTTAGCAGTTTTTTCTGCAGCATCATTTTCAGCTAATTTTTAGTAACTTTTGCTGCTATTTTTACAGACTTATTTCCATGAGTGTAGAAACTTTAGTTTTAACACTTGAAAAGACTATTGAGTATTTCAAAAATACACCATTTTTAGTATGTGAGTGTGAGTCAACATTTATTCAAAATTTATTAGTTCATCGCTGAAATTTCAAAAAAAAAAAAATTTTGTACCATATAAGTAAATAATTTGCACTGTGCAATATTGACAGCAACGATGTTAATGCTGCTAGTATATAATGCGGCAGCACAGTGACAATTTGCAGTCGTAAATGAAATGAATTTTATTGGTGTCTAAAAAGGAATTAAAAAATACAAAATACACCAATAAATCTTAAGCAAGTGTGAGATTTTAACTTTTAACAACGCAAGTGGTATAAACTATAAAAACAACGACAGCAACAGCAACAACAACAAGAAATTGTTTAAATCTTATGCAGCATCCAACATTTTACAACTGTTGTTGACAATGAATGAAGTTACCGCACAAACTGGGTGACAATGATGATGAGGATGAGGCAAAGAAGATGGACTACACCTAGGTGTGTGTGTAGATGTGTGCGTGTGTGTGTTTAAATGCTGACAACATTTTATGATGATGCAGGTGCCTTGTTGCAGCTTCTTGCCTGGTTGTTGCTCTAACTCTTTTTTTTTTTTAAGTTAAGAAAGAAGAATTTCTTTTAAGTTTCCAGTGTAGAATTTAATTCAAAGTTGTTGTTTTTTCTGTTATATTCTCATTATATACCCCGAAAACAAATACAAACACAATAAAAAACACCAGCTTTGTAGTTGTATGCGTATATCTGTGTTTTTGTATCGTGTGGGCAATAAATTGTCAAGTGATATCGTTGGTGCAAATTATAGCGTCGACATGCTGTGCAGCTAAAGTTGCCAGTAGTGTTGCTGCTTTTTTTTTCTTGTATTATTATTTTCTTACTTGACTCTTTTTCTATTTGGTGCAATGTTTTATTTTCTTTTATTATTTTTTGTAGTTAAAAAAAACTGCATAACTTTACCAGGTCGTTGCTCAACTGCCGCAATAGATAGTGGCCACCCGGTGTGCGTGTTACTTTAGAGCAGTAACTTGCGTGCCTTAAAATTGATATATACAATTTTCCTGATGTCTAAAATAATCTGTGATGAAAATACTTGATTTACATAGAAACACAGGAGATTTAAGTGTTTAAAGGTTTATAAACGGATTTAGATTTATTTTATGGCAAACGTAGCTAGGGCACAAAAAAAGTACAGGTTATTTGTCGTTTTTGGGGTTTCAAGCTAACCAATCTTTGATGAAAATCATTGATATTTTATATAAAAATATTTCACTAGGTTTTTTTGCGTATGAGTTATATTAAATACAAAATATCAATCATACGCAAGGGTTAACCCTTTTAGTCGCAGCGTTAACTGCTACTTTTTGTATCTTACTGCAGAGAAGCGAAAGAAATATCTATTACAAACTAATTTTACAATAAAAATTTTAAAAATTATTGCTCAAATTTTATTATGAAAAAAATTTGTTTGTCAAAATGATTTCCTTTTTTTTTCACAAAAATTGTTTAAAAATATTTATAATGCCTGCACTCTCAGAACAATTCCGTTGTGACAACCGAATTTTTTCCAACCGAATTGGCTCGGTTGCTGCAACCTCGTAATTCGGTTGCCTCAACCGAATTCAGTTGTGGCAACCGATAATTCGGTTGTTGCAACCGAATTACGAGGTTGCAGCATCCGAATCAATTCGGTTGGCAAAAAATTCCGTTGGCACAACGGAATTGTTCTGAGAGTGTGCGGGCAGAGCTTTTAGGAGCAAACTTGCCACTTATCTCAGAGTGACAATGCATTGCATTAGTAGGGGGCAACCCCTGAGTGTTGGTCTATAGTAAAAAAAAAAAAAAAAAATTCTGCAACTTTAAATGTTTCATTACACTGAGAGACAAATGGTAGGGGTCAGTGATCGGGAAGGGTTCAAACTACCGGGGAAAGTTATATCGGTAAAAAAAAGAAGTTATACGTGTCCCGGCGTTTCGCTGGGTCACCTCTAGGAATCGAGATATATCGATTAGACCTTTGTTGGTCTTTTTTTGACATAACTCGAGAACCACTAGTCCGATTTTGCTCAAACAATTTTAAAAAAATTAAAAATTACAATTCCTTTAATCTGTTCATATAACGTTTTTCTATATACTCAACAGTTTTGCCGGTAAAAATAAATGTATGAAGAAAAATATATTTTTTGTCTAAAATTTAGAAATAGTAATAAACAAAAGGTTATTGATTTTTATGGTAGCGGTAGCAAACATTTATTTTTACCGGCAAAACTGTTGAGTATATACAAAAACGTTATATGAATAGATTAAAGGAATTGTAATTTTTAATTTTTTTAAAATTGTTTGAGCAAAATCGGACTAGTGGTTCTCGAGTTATGTCAAAAAAAGATATATCTCGATTCCTAGGGTTGACCCAGCAAAACGCCGGGACACGTATAACTTGTTTTTGACCGATATAACATTTCCCGTTGGTTTCATCCCATCCCGATTTTGACTGTAGCATAGTGTTATTAACAAACATGTTACCAAATTTGCTAGCATCCTCATTTATTACCTATCTGAGTCGATTTTGCAGAGATCTCCTTTTGATTTGTTATTTTAAGTAATTGTTAAACTAAACCAAGACATTACAGCACCCACAAACGTTAATGAAGTCATAAAAAAAGTAAATCATAAAAACTTTCAATAAACTTAATTAAAAAGTTAAATTCATTTGTATTCTTTTTGCCATCAATACTAAACATTATTAAATACTTCAATCTAGAGAGCAGACATATTGATTAAAATCAAATTCATTGTTAAATTTAACAAATAAAATCTTTAACAAAAAAATTACAATACAGTTTTGTTGTGATTTCCAATTATAATTAAAAATTTATATATAAAACATATAAACAAATAATTTATAATCCTGTTTAGACAATGTTGCAAACCTCATTTAGCATCGTTAGTGTAAATTAACAAACCATAAAAAAAAATACTCAAACGAAGTCAAACATGTGCCTACAATCACTTATGGCTATCAGCAGGAAATCAATCACTTAAATGAAAAAGAGTTTAAATTTTATATTTTATTATTACTCTGAACTAACTAATAATAGCAGCAACAACAAAGTAACAAGAACGTCATATGCGGTAGATTTAGAAACTTTAAAAATTGTTTAACAAATATCTAGATTTAAACAAACAACTAACAACATTCATCGTTAGTTTAGTTTAGTCATCCATCATATTGGCATAAATGATACTTTTTTTTTATTTGCTTACTTACTAAGTTTGTTTTGTTCAATAGTTGTTGCATTAGGCTGTCCCTAACATCGAAAATTTTCGAATACCGTGACGTAAAAGCATGCGAAAATTAGATTTTTTTGTGATTTTTTAGGTTACTAATTAGTTAGCTAAATTTTTTGCTGATTTTAGCAGGTTAATTTGTTATTTCCCATTAACAAAAATTTAACTCAAATATAACCAAAATTCTGTACATTTAACAGTTTTATTTTTGCTGTTCCTATATTACTAATATATAGCAAAAATAATCTGCTATATAGCAGTTTTTTCTGCAGCCTCATTTTTAACTAATTTTTAGTAGCTTTAATTAAAGTTTTTACAGACTGTATTCCATTAGTATACTTAAATTTAGAATTTTTTTTTTATTATTTTTATGAAGTATAGAAATTAAAAAAAAAAATGTTCCACACCTATTTCCGTTGGTATAAACATTAATTACATTAACAAAATTAAATGTGCTAAAATCCCAAAACTTATTTTACCAATTGTGGAATTGTAGTAGCTTTTATTAATCATATATGGCCATCAGGGCTTGCGTTATGTAACTTGAAGTAAATAAATTCTGTATTTATTAAAAAAAAAAAAAATAATATATTGAAGGCTTGTCGTCATTCGGATTTCAGTCTTGCCTAAGAAAATCATCAGGGAATGACATTTTCACAGTTTCTAGAAATACTTGCTAAGTTAAATTACAAATTCAATAAGATTTTTTTGTTCTCGCCTAAGAGCGTTAATAAACATTCAAAATATCAAAGACAAAACAAAAATAACAGCAATAAATTTAACACAATTTGCTATGTCATCTTCTAAAATACTACTAATATTACTTGTTTCAAACTAAATAATGCTGTGGTCGACCAAAACTACCATATCGAATGTTTTTTCAATATTTTTCTCATCATAATACATATAATATAAATTCAGGAAAAAAACTTTCGAAAAATATACTACAAAGGCCAACTGTAAACGATGGTAACGAACTGTAAGTACCGCCAAAAAAAAAAAAATTTTTTTTGATCTTAACTGTACAATTTTCTTGAGCTTAAGGTTTTGTTTTTTATATATAAAAAGTTTTTTATTTCAATATTTCGCTACTCCAATGTGTAGCATCTTCAGGAAATAACAATTAAATTTAAATCGCGAAATATTGAAATAAAAAACTTTTTATATATAAAAAACAAAACCTTAAGCTCATGAAAATTGTGCAGTTAAAATTGAAAAAGAAGGTTAAATAAACTACAAGAATTTTTTTTGTATTTTTTCCCATTAGCAGTTCATTAATAGGCATCATTTGAGTACTATCACATTATCTTTTTTAATTTCGGGACAACCTACTGTACATATTGACTGACCATTTTTACACAAGAGTTCTTCATAAACAGAAATCTTTTTCTATTTATCTATTTCAAACCAACCATTCAACTATCCATTCATCGCATCTACTGCGAATCTATTTCATTAATCAGTTAATACTGCCTCGGTTTCAATTTAAAATCGTTAAGTTAAAATCAACAATTTTAAAGGTTTATTTTTTATACATAAATACATAGAACAATTTTTCTGCTGTGAGCGCCAGCATCAGTGTTGCCATTTTAGTGCTTTTATGGCACTTTATTCCTGGTAGTTGTATGGTAGTTGTATTGATATACCTCTTTTTTATTTATATTTTTGTTCTTTCCTTTTTTCAAATTTTTCTTAAAAAAATCTTTAAACAGATTTTCTGACAATATTTTGAATACAATTTTTTCAGTAATGTACCACAATATTTTTAATTCCTATAATGTAAAATATTTTAAAATCCCTCGAGTGCTTTTTACCACATTTTGAAATACTTCCAACTATTTCTACAATGCAATATAATTCTTTTTTTTTTAATTCTGTAGCCCATAACGGCTCCTTGTAGTGTTGGTAGCGTTTCATGTTAGTGCGACAGTTTTCCGCAAAAGCAGGTTTTTATTTATTTTATTCTTTTCTAGAAATAAGAAAATTTTCTAAATAAAGAAGAGTTGCTTTCAAACAAAATTCAATGACTCAATTTGTAAAAATAGTAAATAGTTTCACAAAACTAAAGAATCAAATCCTTCTGTTCACTGGAACTGGGATTATCTGTTTTGGGATTAAAGTAAAATTTTCTAAGAAACCTTTAATTTTTATTGGTAAATATTTACCCTCTTTTACCCTCTTTTACCCTCTTTTACCCATTTTAACAATGATTACTGTGCTTTTCTTTTTTTTAAGAGTTGGCATTACTGGCCAGCATCATGTAACACCTTGTTAAAGAACTTTGTTATATGCGATTTTTTATTCCGTTCTTTAGTCTTTTATGGATTTTAAAGATCCGTTCTTTATGATAAAAAAAATTCTATCAGACACTCAATAGAAATCATTAATTAATTAATGATGTCTTAACAACGTGCACACACATACTACACTACTTGCGTATGAGATTTAAACTCTTAATGATCATTATAAAACCCAGCAAGCAAAAATGTAACAGCTAAAATTACACTCGAAATAAAAGAATGTATTAAAAAAAGGGGATAGAGAAGAGACTGAAGGTGGTGAAAGATGAAGGGCTACAAATATGGTAACACTGTAATTGTGCGAAATATTGAATCTAAGAACAGCTGTTGCACGCCATCTGTCAGTAAGTTGGCAAACTTTGTTTAAGGTGTTTAGTTCATAGGCCTATTATTTTATTTTACTTCGGTGGGATTAAGTTCTTTGGAAATGCCGAAAAAGGACGCTGCGATAGCGATAAAAAATTCATAAATATTTATTTTCCAAATTGGGATTGCAATCACTGGGAATCGAACCCTCAACCTTATGTGTAACAGTCCAACGCGTTAATCATTACACCACAGCGCCCACATTAACTGAATTTATTAATTTTCAAGAGTTCAAGGTTTAACAATTGGGCATAATGATATGGCATAATGATGATTCCTTAAATTAATTTTGATTGTTACTTTTAAAGATTTTTTTTTAATCTACACTCAGGGAAATTCTGTAGTCAGAATTTGTTAGTTGTTTCAGTAGTATTTCAGTTTTGTTATTTTAAGTGAAAATAACATTCATTTGTAGAAGAAATCTAAATTTTAACTACATTCGTACATCATAAAAAAAAAGCATAAAATACTCAATTCGTAACATTAATTTTATTTCGTCATTTTATCTTTTCAAAAAATAAAACCAAATAAAATAAATATAAGTAATTTCTGTTACTTGTTTTGACTAATTTGTGGTTTATTTAATTAACAGTCAAAAACAAAAGAAAATGTTAGTTGAATTTAATGAAATGTTAGTAGTCCCGTTTTCAGGCGAAATTTCTATTGACTTTAAATACATTTGCAGCGGTCTTTAGATCCAAAATATTTTCAGAATAATTTTTCGCTCTTACCTATCAACGTAAAGTGTTAAAGGCAAATCTACTAAAAACCGATTAGATTTAAAATAATTTTAAACAGCTAATGTTTATAACATTTGCATTATAATTGACTGTATGTCAGCAAGACTTGAGCATCATTATCAGCAGGTATTCATTTTCGGTTTCAAATACGATAACAATTTGTTTGCTGGGCTAAAAGAGCATGTTGTTCTTGTAGAGTGTGATGAAAGATATAAAAAGTGCAACATTTAATGATAAATTCATACATTGTAATGGATTTGTAGGACTTTTAAATGAAAAATATAACAAAACTAAAGAGTTAAGACATTTTAGACAGTTTGTCTAAAGTAGTTAAGTTTTAAAATTTAATCGGGTATTAAGAGAAAATATTTCACGATTTTTCAATATTATAAAGATTAAATGTCAGAAAAGATAAAATAACAACTAAATGTAGTATTAGAAAATTAAGCAAACGTCTACTTACAAATTCAAAAATATTCATATATTTGCTTTAAGGAAAAACTTAAATTTATATGGACCAAAACACAGTAGACACCGCAGATTACAAACGGGCAAGAATAAGAATTCCGAATTAACGCTACTCACGAACGTTTTGTGTCACGTGCCCATCTCTAGTTGGAATCCTTTTTATTACTGGGAATTGTCCGGTCCCGGGAACAGGCCTGGAATTCCTGTCCTGTGTTAAGCTGTGAAAGGAAAAGAAATGCCACTTTGTTAATTAAAAACTTTTGGAATAATAGAAATGTAGGTGAAAATAGTGCTTACTGGTAGTCGGCTTAAAGTCAAACTAGCAGGATTTTTGAGATTGGGCGGTTAAAAGAAAATACTTATTCATTTTGTCTCCTTTATCACATACATCTAATTTTCAGTGCAATCAGTGGGTGACCTCGGAAATATCTTTCTTGTTGGGATTTCTTTCATCAGATTTCCCCATTGGATGGTTAACAGTTACAGAATTAAATCATATAAATACGGATTTAAAGGACCCTCTAGGGCATTCTACAGCTATTACACTGAAAGCCTTAATATGGCTGTAAAATCTAACACTTTATCGCATTTCCCACAAATAAGAAAATAATAAATTTTTATTAAATCTGCTGTTAAAAAAAAACAGCAAACAAGGCTCTTCTACCACAACAACCATAGAAAAAGTGTGGGGCAAATGGGTTTTTAGTATTACAAAAATGGTACGTGAAATTTAAATCCCATTGCGTAGTTTCGTTTATTTCATTTTTTAAGTGTTCGTATAGTATAAAATAGAGAAAATATAGTAGTAACATATAGTTAAGACCAAATACGAATGAATATGTAACTACATAGTTTTTTTTTTATAAACATCAATAAAAAATTGCCGGTATTAATCGGATTTTGTACAAAAATACGCTAATGGCCAAATATAAAACGTGAGCAAAAGTTAAAAATATCAACAAAAAAACTATATAGTTTTAGCTTTAAACTACATCACCACCACTATATAGGATCATATTTATGCAATCCAAATGTGTTCCGAATTAAAATAAATAAAAAGCTATTCTCAGCAATATGTAGTAATTGTTACCAACAATTCAATTGGATTTTGATGGTATTTTTTTATATAAAAAACTTTATTTTTTAGTTCTTTAAAATATATAAAATATCATTGTTACATGGTTGGTAGAATAAACTAAACAAATATTAAACTAAACAATTTCAACAAACTAAATGTAGTGCGGTATATATAAAATTTTAAAAAATATATATAAAATAAGTACACTTAAAAAAACTGGTTAGGGCCTGCAGGGCCTAAACGAAAGCATTATTTCAAAGCTTACTGGTATGAATAAAACAATGACAATTATTCCAAAGCACTTTTCTCTGGATTAGTAAAATAAGAATATATCAATATATTTCGATTTGAATATAAATTTTTATTTATTTCACTACATATTTCAAAATCTAAGTCACGATAAATAACACGTTTCGAGTATTTTCGGATAGTTCTATGACATGCCACAATGTCTTCAAAATGCAATGTATTTACATTTTATACTCTTAAAACCGTAATTAAGTAATGACAAATTTGAGGTAAGGGATATGCAACTGCTTGTACAAATTTAAATTCGACTGACACTTATAGAAACCATATTACTTTCTATTGTTGGATATACACAAATTGATGTCACTACATTTCTAGATCTGTCAAAACAACAGAGTAGTATTCTGGAAGATGACAAATCAAATTGTGGTGTATGTTTTGTTGCTTTATCTTTAAACGTCTACCACTGACAATTTCCTTAGGCAAGTATGAAATCCGGATAGGGACGAGCTTTAAACAGATTATTTTTCATAATTTGTTAAGGGGGGTATCGACTCTAGGAAAAATTTAGTTTTTGAATTTTTTTTGTATTTTTTTGTATAGAGTATACTCTTCAGTATATGCTCAGAAAATATCAATAAATAATTCGAAGAAATAAAATTTCCACATGTTTTTTTGTAAAATATATTTTGGTCACAAAATAATATTCTAGGCTTTAAATTTGTACACACAATTTTTTGGGAGCGTTTTTTATCATTGTCTTTATTATAAATCTTATTTCGCATAATACAGCAGCACAAAAAAGAAAAAACTACCTTTAGATGTAGTTTTTGCATGCAGTCTTTAAAGAAAAGCCAATGAAGATTCCTCGATGGTGGGCGAAGGCACGTTATATGAGGCAGGTACTGATCGCTTTTTATAAGCCATAAAAGTAATCAATGTATATAAAAAATAAAAAAAACAAATACAAAGCAAATAAAAAAATTTACGAAATAAAAGATTTTGACCGAAATGAAATGTCTAATAAATTCTGTACCATCGTTTTTAAGAATATTTGGATTATTATATAAAATACTCTTTACCCGATTCTTCCCAAATTTGGTGCACATGTAGAAAACTGCGGGATATAAATTTTATTCATACACGGTTTTTTTGAAATTTTGCTGTTTTCTTAGCGTAAAATTAATTTTAAACTTTAAACGCGTTTTCCACAACCCTGAGTTCAAAATCGGCTGCCACTGTACAGCCAAGGCGGGTTAACCGATTTCAATCTGGGTTTTTTTCTTTCGTAGGCAACAAAAAACTCTAGTCATTAGCGTGGCCTTTTTTTTAATTTTGGTCAAATAAATTTTGTATCGCCGAGCAAATGTGTTTTTTCTTGCCTTTTTTTGGAATTTTTAATTTTGTGTGGCAACTTTGTTAAAAAAAATTTTTAAAATAAAAATCGGGCCACGATAAGGAATAGAGAATTTATCTAGGATTAAGAATCAATTTATGTTTTATTTTCCGATAACACTATGCGACAGTCAAAATCGGGATGGGATGAAACCAACGGGAAATGTTATATCGGTCAAAAACAAGTTATACGTGTCCCGGCGTTTCGCTGGGTCACCTCTAGGAATCGAGATATATCTTTTTTTTTGACATAACTCGAGATCCACTAGTCCGATTTTGCACAAACAATATTAAAAAAATTAAAAATTACAATTCCTTTAATCTGTTCATATAACGTTTTTCTATATACTCAACAGTTTTGCCGGTAAAAATAAATGTTTGTTACCGCTACCATAAAAATCAATAGCCTTTTGTTTATTACTTTTTTTGTAATATTTTAGGCAAAAAATATTTTTTTCTTCATACATTTATTTTTACCGGCAAAACTGTTGAGTATATAGAAAAACGTTATATGAAAAGATTAAAGGAATTTTAATTTTTAATTTTTTTAAAATTGTTTGAGCAAAATCGGACCAGTGGTTCTCGAGTTATGTCAAAAAAAAAGACCACCAAAGGTCAAATCGAAACGCCGGGACACGTATAACTTATTTTTTACCGATATAACTTTCCCCGGTAGTTTGAACCCTTCCCGATCACTGACCCCTACCATTTATCTCACAGTGTAATTAATGAAGGCTGCACAGTAGAGCGTACCACCTTACAGGCAAAAAAAAAGTCCGCTGTACACCCTCCAATATGAAGTATTTTTGCAAGGAGGTTTCAAAAAAAAAATATTTTTTTTTTGCCGAAAGTAGGGGTCGCCATTTTACATCTTTTGTTATATCTTTGGCATTTGCAGTCGGATCTTAAAGTGTGATAAATCGATGTTTTTCTCTCGAGGAGGCCAGTGTTTTGCTCTAAGGGCATTTTGACCTCAAGTATCACCTTCTACACCTGTTGCAATTGTAATTCAGAAAATATCAATTGAAATTCAGAAAATATCAATTGAAATTCAGAATTTCCATTTGAAATTCAGAAAACATCAATTGAAATTCAGAATTTCCATTTGAAATTCAGAAAACGTCAATTGAAATTCAGATTTTCCATTTGAAATTCAGAAAATATCAATTGAAATTCAGAAAATATCATTTGAAATTCTGAAAATATCATTTGAAATTTAAAAAATGTCAATTATTATTCAGAAAACATCACTTGAAAATATCAATTGAAATTCAGAAATTGTCATTTGAAATTCAGAAAATATCAATTGAAATTCAGAAACCGTCATTTGAAATTCAGAAAATATCATTTGAAATTCAGAAAATATCATTTGAAATTCAGAAAATGTCAATTGAAGTTATTCTCTGAATTTCAAATGACGATTTCTGAATTTCAATTGATATTTTCTGAATTACAGTTGTAAAAGGTGTAGTAGTTACCCACCAGATTCAGTCGCTACAACCCTAATGTACCGCCATAATGTCAGAAAATTAAAGCTTGCAAAAAATCATTAAACTTTTGCTAAGGAAGTTTTCCGCTAAACCCAGTATAAATTTTTTCATATATTGGTTGCCGAACGTAGGGGTCGCCTTTTTTAATTTTTTTTAATTGGATTTTTTACTATATATCAAAACACTGGTCTCCTCGAGGCAAAAAAATCGATATAGCACACTTTAAAATCCGACTTTAAATGCCAAAGCTATAACGAAAAATTAAAAAAGGCGACCCCTACGTTCGGCAAAAAAATTTTTTTTTTTTTGAAATCACCTTCCAAAAATACTTCATACTGGAGGGTGTACGGCGAACTTTTTTTTGAGGTACGGTCTACTGCACAGTGGCAGCCCATTTTCCTTTTTCAAAGAGGCCAGTAAGGAAGTGGCAACTCTGGCGATTTTGGCTGGGGAAATATAAAACTGATATTTTTTAAAAATACCACAATAACATGATTTTTAAATAAAAAAATAAAATATCAATAATATTGTTAATTGAATTTTTGACAACTGCCTCTTAAAATGCTGTTGTTACAGTACTTTCCCCCTTAAATACAGCAAGTTTTGGGATTTTAGCACATTCTATTCGAAAATTGCAATTAAGGCTTATTTCGTTGAAGACTTTTACAGACTTATTATTTTCAGTGTAGTTACGGAATATGTAAAATCATTTCCAGCTTTGTTTTGCTTTTATATTGGTTTAACTTTTTTTACTGGATGAACAAATTTACAAGTGGAGATTTTTTTTCAAAAATGGGCTAGTAAAAGTACACACTAGCTTTTATTAATATTTGCTTCAGCATTTAAAATTAAAATTGAAATAAAAATTTAAAGCTTAACTTAAAAGGAATATTGTAGTGAAATTTTTTGGCTACTTATTCGTTTGGCATTTTTATTGACGAATCTAACATTGTCTTGTCAGGGAAAGGAAGTATTCCATCCAAAGAAACATGCTTCTTTTAATATTGTTCCACTCACACGCAGAGAAAGGAGTATCATGTTTTTGATGGTGTAAGAGCGTCATGTTATATTTGAAATACATAATGATTATAATATGATCCTAAAGATCATAGTATAACTGTAATGTTAAAAAGTCACCAGTGAGCAAAATATTGTTACTAGAAGCATACTACCTAGCAAAAAAAAAAAAATGCCAAAGCAAATGTAGAAAAGCCCTACAAGTAATGATCTAGATGTACTTCTTTTTTAATAGAAACAATAAAATTTTAACACTGAGTTTTCATAGAAGAGGAGTACTTCCACTTTAACATTTTTTCTGTACTTTTTGAATGAGTGCACAGAAACTATTTTCCATCAATCTAAAGTTTAAAAAAATGTTTTCCGACAGTTCATATACGAAAGTACAAAATTCTCGTCCCGTTGATTTTTGTACCTTCTGTAATGTCACGGTTTGAGATTACTTTTATTGCGGACAACTGAAGAGTTAGCGTGATGGCTACGAAACAATTGTATTGTCTATCAGGAAAATGATCAACCTTTTTTGATTTGAAACAACAAATAAAATCTAATATGACAATATCATATTCGAATTTTTGAGGTAGAAGAATATTCTAACTAAATATACACTCAAAAAAAAAAGTCAGTAAAGTCAGCAGAAAATGTTGCTGTGTCAGCAAATTTTTAGTCAGGAGCGTGCTTGCAAAAAAGTTGGTAATTTCAGCAAAAGGTTTGATGCGAGCTGATTTTTACCAAAAAAATAGTAATCTTCAGCAAAAGTTTTGCTAACACTTAGTCGACTGCAAATGAAAAGAAATCCTTGCTAAAATCACTAAACTTTTTGCTGAATATTAGTAGACTGAAAAAAACTCAAAAAACTTGTAGCGAAATTTTACTTCAGTTAATTTATTTGCTGAAAATTTAAATATAGAATATGTGTAGAGTTGTTTTTCGTTTTTTGTCATTTCCGTTTCCAGACAAGCTGCGACGTCTACATCTTGTCTATCTGGTTGTCGTCCACGCTATGAATGCGGTTATCAGCACAATTTTTGTAGCAAAATAAATAACTAAAACATTAGTTCAAAATTAGTTTAGTGCTAAAAAAATATAACTAAAATTTTTGCTGAAAACTGAATTTCAGCAAAAAAAATTGCTGAAAACTAGTACACTTGATATACAAGACGTTTTACTAATTTTTCTACTAACTTATTTTTTTGAGTGTATGGAAAAAATTTAATTTTATTTTATTTAACAAAAAATTGTTTTTTTATAACATTACTCTATAACTCTACCGCTAAGCTATCCTATGATATGAAATTTGACTTTCATAAAATCACCACTTTGTCATTGCGAGTTATTAGGCCTTTTTTTTAATCATTGGATTTATTTTTGGATTTATTTAATTTTGTTAAAAAATGCACATTTCGTTTTTTAATTTTCAAAATTTAATATTTTAATTAAAAAAAAAATATGCTGATATTTAAAAATTTCATTGTTGATGCCTACTGTTTTTTCGTGCACACGAAAACCAGATCTTCAAAAAAAAAAAAAATTGGAATTCTTTTGTTTAAGTAAAATCTTAACCTAATTGAACATTTAGTTAATAAAATCGCCTTAATTTATTCACCCTGTCCAAGTATCTTGTCATATTCTTAAAAAGTTTAATGACTTAAACGGCCATATATTAAAACTAAAAAATTACCATTAAATATCTATTAAAGTATTGATTTCAATTGGAGGTGGAAAAAAACTGAAATAATTACATAAATATTCAAATTGTAATTGACAAAAACCCAATCAACGATGTGGTTCAATTATTATGGATGCATTATGTTTTAAATTAGCATATTTTTTGAATGAAAATTCAATTTACTGTTCTTAGTGGTAAAAAATACAAAATTTTTTAAATAAGAAAATAATACGTAATTGGCATAGACAAATTTTGTATACCCTACATTTTTGTAACATTAGACATCTTTTCGTAATGACTATTTGTAAATACAATTAATTTGTTTGTTAATATAATTAATTTGGAAGGAGGACTTTAAAACCCTTAAATGCATCCATATCTGCTTTAAGAAATTTTAAATTAATTTTTAACTTCTATAAATGCAAAATGTCTTATACTAAATGTATTAAGCTTATTCTAATTATAACCAGCAATGGAATTTGCTAATTTAAAAGATATAATCTTAATCTTAATTTTCTTTATAGTTTCATCGAATTGAAATCTAAATACAAATGACATAAAAAAATTTATATATCCTACAATCCCATAAGGTAGAACACAAATAAAATAGGAGCTCATAAAATTTAATAAAATTAAGAATTTGGTCGTTTTTAACTTTCAATTCTCACTCTGCTAACAAGTTATGGCTAAAAAAAAACGTTACATCCACAGTAGTTAAGTAATCAATGATAGTAAAGAATATGGAAATTGTACTATGATAGGTTTTGATATGGATTTCAAAAATTCAGTTAAGAATTAATTAGTATTCCAAGAACATGGTTTAAAATATACGAACGTATGAATAAATACATAAAACAACAAAATAATGAGGACGGGAAATTTGTTGTCAGGCATGGCATGAACGATATGTAATGGTTAGTAGTGGTCAGGGAAAATCAACAAGTGAAAAATCTATTAAATATAATTTAAAAGTATTTACATTTCTTAAAAGCAAACGTTTTATTTATAAAAAAAATAATACTAAAAGTGTGTTAGGGTCTAATAGAAATTACTTACGAAAACTAAAACCTTAAAACTTCTACGAGTACGGCATGTTTGAGTAAGTAAACGGGGTGTGTGAATTTTGCTATTTAAAAATTATGAGAACAGTTTTTCTAGCATTTACTCGTTGTTCGTATTTGTTAAATACCTACGTTAAAAGTAACAATTTCTAAGAAGCCATAGAAACTTTAAGTGGTTTTTACATACAAAAGAAGTTTTATAGCTAAATTTAATGGCCCTAATAAATGGTCATTTAAACAAAATTTAAACTTAAACTACTTCAACTTCTACTACTACCACTTTATTTTTCAATATGAAAAATAAAACTAAAGCAACTGAATTTCTTATACATAGTAAATACTGATCCTGTTTACTTAACTAAATTGGTTTGGTTTTTATTTCGATATGATTTCCACTTGTATTTTTTATTTACAGGTTTCTGATAATTTCATTTAAAGGCTGATTTTTCCGTTTTACCACCTTCCACTAATGTGGCCAAATAAGTACTCCTGGAGTTTGCCTCATTTTTGTTTTGCCAAAGTGTTTGTGTGGTAAAAAGTGTAGTAATTTTTTATGGCCACACTCTTTTCATACACTTTATTACACGCTAATAAAATTCTAAATCCCCGTTTAAGTGGCATAACAATTTCCCAAACCATTTTTGAACGTGTTGCCACTTTTGATTGTAACAACTTTTCGTGGAGGGTAGTTAGATTTTATTACCTTCATTGAATTGTGTTTGTGTATTGTTTGCCATAAAGGAATTTCGTGCAAAAAAAATTTTTTTTTGAACAGCAAAAAGGTTTAAGATAATAAATTTCTATTCAGTTTGTTGCTGATTACCAGGGCAGCGACTTTCATGCACTTAAAAATTAAAAATATGCGCTTAAAATATGCAGTAAAAAATTCAAAATATGCACTTATGCATTTAAATGGAAATATGCACTAAAAACCAAAAAAAATATGCACTAAAGATCAAAAAATAAACGTTTAAAAACAAAACAGGCACTTTAAATTCATCGACTTTTAAAATCATATTTATTACTCGAGAGCGTTTGGTTAAAAATTAAATCCAATATAAATGTCAAAGTAGATGGCAACTTGATATTTTCCTTCTAGTTAAGTACTGACCGAGCAAAATCTCAGTAATGGCTTGTTCGACAAGGTCGTTTTCGATGCATGAAAAAACTCACAAAATTTGTGCACCCGCTTACCCGCTACATTAAAAAAATATATAAAATAAGTACTTACCAAAATAAGTAGTTATTCGTGTGCTTATACACAGTATAAGTTAAGGTGTTAAAACATAAGTAGTTACCAAATTCACATTATCTTTTTTTTTTTTTTTTTTTTTTTTTTTAAAGAGAAGCAACACTCAGGAAATTCTTCCTATTAATTAACGTGTTGCTTCCTTTGGAAAGGGGATAGAGAAGAAGTGAAAGGTGGTGAAAGATGAAGGGCCTCAAATATGGCAACACTGTAATTGTGCTAGATGTTGAATTTTTTTTTAGAACAGTTGTTGCGCGCCATCTGACGGTGAGTTTGGCGAGCTTTGTTGAAGCTTTTGAATTCATAGCCCTGTTATATTATTTTTACTTCGGTGGGGTTAAGTGCTATGTGAACACCGAAGGAAGACGCTGCGATATGTATGAGGGATAGGAAAAACTCATACATATACTATTTTTCATAAATTGATGTTGCCTTGGTTGGGGCTCGAACACGTAACCTCACGTGTAACAGTCCAACGCGCTAACCATTACACCACAGCGCCCACTAAATATAAATAAATAAGTAGTCGCGCGTAAGCTAGACTGCTTATAAAAACGGCTTCGCCTAACAAAAATAACTAGTACTGACGCCGAATTATAAGTAGTAAAAAATTTTAGTTTCATTATATAACCACTAATTTGGTAATGAAAGATTTTACTGGGGCATTAAGGTTTGCAAATTCTTCCTTTTCTTTATTTTTCATTAAATCTTATTTTTAGTTTTTAAAAAAATATGCAAAAATATGCAATTTAATGAATAATATGCAAAAATATGCAAGAAAAATAATAAAATATGCACTTAAAAGCAAAATATGCAAAAATGTGCAACAACAAGTCGATGCCATTTTGTTGCAAATTCTTTGATTCGGAAAAGTATTTGGTCAAAATCATTTTTGGATTAATGACTACAAACATGCATTTGCATTAAAGTCGCTGCCCTGCTGATTACATAAGGAAACAGAGTTGTGTTCAAAGTTATTTTGAGACTCAGTGCTACCAAACTGTTATGTAAATAAGAAATTTAGTCAATCTTAAAACTACTTATTTTCCAATCGATCACTTAAAATTACTTAATTTATAATTTCAGCTTTTTATGTAAAAGTGGTCCTCAATCATTACTTCAACTCAAAACACACACACATTAAGCCATTGATAAAAAAAATGTTTGTAGTGCCCAGCAAAACTTTGGTAAAGGATGCGATATACTCACGCATCACCATGAATCGATAACTAGTTACCTTCCGCATTATTAAAAAAAAATAATAATAATAATGACTTACCTATTACTGATTATGAATTGCATGATTTATTAACCCAAAATCAATTTTTAGACCCATTACTTTGTGTTTTTATTTTCGTAAACATGGCGATAATGTGTGTATTTCTCGACTTCACTTTTATATATTTAATAAAAAAAAATTTGTAACAATTTTTTTTTTAAATAAAAAATTCTTCTGTGAAAATCTATTTTTAGGCACATTACTTTTCCCATCTTCGTAACCACATAAGTACCTACCCAGTCAGAAATCGCCAGTGGTACAAAAAATAAAGCACTGGGATACCACTGGGTAACCACGGTATTAAAAATAAATGACTGGCAGAACACTCATATTAGACGCTTTGCCAGCGTTTGCGAAAAGCGCTTTACCAGTATTTGTTTTACAAAAATTTCGGTGGTTTATAAAAAAAACCACTGGCAAAGAATTGGCTTAGAGTGATATGCCAAGGTTTGCAACCAGTGGTTAACCAGTGCTACCTAGCCAATGCTACCAGGCGTACAAAAATCAATTCACTGGAAAACCAATGATTTTATAAAAATGCTGACGCTTCGTTAAAAAATGTTTGTAGTCGGAAGGTTCCGAGTTCAAATCCGGTTGTAAGCAAAAAAATTTGTTGGGATTTTTTTTAATTTAAAATTTTTTTTGTTTTATAAAATCAATTTTTTTGTTTGTGGGAAAGCTCCTTCAAGACCAACTTTTTTTTGCCCTCCAAACACTGGCATACTAATTACAAAAAATTCTTTGCCAGTACTAGCATTTTGGCACAGCCAGTAGTTGTCCAGCTATTATCACTCATTTATGTGTTTAGCCATTAAATATTATATGTCTCGTTAGCTCAGTGGGTAGAGCAATCGTCTGCCAATCTGACGGCCTGGGTTCAAATCACGGCAGGACCAAAAAAAATACATATGAACTTTTTTTAAATTTTATTTTGGAAAATATATTTCCAGACCACCTATTTATTGGTTTTGCCAGCGTTTTGCCAACGTTTAAAAATTTTGTTCCTCCAGTGCTTTTCTGGCTCTTTTTGAACAGCCGGTCCTTTTGTCTAATGATGTTATCATTTTGGGAATGGGAAATCACTTTTTGCCAGTACTTGTACCAGCTGTTAAAGTGCTTTGCCACCGCTTTCCCGTTTGTATTTTTCTGACTGGGTACTCACAAACTTTATCACCTTCTCTCCATACATTACCCATTGGAGCTCATCAACTGCAAAGTTCATCAGTTAAGTAAGGTATAAAGTAATGCACACATTTCTTTATACATTATTGGGTAATGTGTGGTTTTGCTGGGTGTCTATGAATACGTTGTGCAAAAATAATAAAAAAAAAAAATACAGAAGATTCAAACCATTTCTAATAAATAAATAAACATTTATTTTAACCGAATCTGTAGGCAAAATAAAAATTTATTTAATTTTAACTGAATATACTTTTTCCGTGTAATAAGATCAGTTTAGATCAGATCTGTTTAGAACTAAATCGATATGATTGAATATAATTTGATTCGGTGCCAGATTTTATACTACATAATTAGATATGGCACATCTTATTTATCTTATGTCCAGATCTGATCAGATCTAGTGCCAGATCTAGTGTTCATATCTTAAGTGATCTTGAATTTGAGCTGGCACCAAAATCTACTTGGTGAATAATTTGGTAAGAATATCAAATTATAGATACAAGTTCTTTATTTTTAGTTTAAAGTCGAAATAAAATTGGATCTGATTATATATGCTGCAACAGATTTGCCTAGATCTGCTCAGATCTAATTAGAACACAAATTTGTCCCCAATTTTTACCAAAAAAAAAATCCGAATAATTAATTGCATCGATTAAAATAAAAAGTCGCTTAATTTAATACTCCTGGTATTAGCAATGAGTTTAGAAAATGAAGAATATGCAATTCTCTCGCTTATTGAAAAAAATACCCGACTAAAAAAAGTTAGATGTTATAAAATACAAACGTATCTTTTTTTGGTATAGCCTAAACTACAATTTGATCCGAAAAGTGGTGGATCGTACTGTATTAATTTAGATACACCCTGGATCTAATATGATGAAATACGATCCGAAAATTCGAATTTTTAGTGATAAAATAAATCAGCCCTGGCAAAAAGTTGGTTGGAACTATACTTGGGAGTATTTAATTGGCGATTTCGCTGGCATTGTTTGATAACAAAGATAATGAAATTTTTCGGCATTACAGTTGACCAATGTCAATGCCATTTTTTACAGTTGTCATTGTTTGATGCCTAAAACAGCTAATTATAATTGCGAAAAAGGAGACTCCCTCGATGTCCCCTTTGGAAGATAAACAAAAATCTAAAAATATAATGTTTGCATTGCCTTCAAGGCCTTACTTGGGTGAGATGGCTAAGATGGGTTGTTGAAAAATGATCATATAGAGAAAATCTGAAAACAAAATATGAACAATAATACAATTTAATAGAAAATCAATGAAACCTGTCTATTAGACCGTACCACCTTAGAGGCAAAAAAAAAGTGCGCCGTACACCCTCCAATATGAAGTATTTCTGCAAGTCAATTTCAAAATTTTTTTTTGCCGAACTTAGGGGTCGCCTTTTTCAATTTTTCGTTATAGCTTCGGCATTTAAAGTCGGATATTAAAGTGTGATATATCGATTTTTTTGCCTCAAGGATACCAGTGTTTTGATATAAAGGAAAAATTCAACCAATATATAAAAGAAAATTCTACTGGGTTTATCGAAAAACTTCCTTAGCAAAAGCTTAATGATTTTTTGCGAGCTTTAATTTTCTGACTTTAGGGTTGTATATTTGGGTGGTAGCAACTGAGATCTGGTGGGTAACTACTAGAACGGGATACTTGAGGTCAATGGCCCTTAGAGCAAAACACTGGTCTCCTCGAGAGAAAAACATCGATGTTTCATACTTTAAAGATCCGACTGTAAATGCCAAAGATATAACGAAAAATGTAAAATTTTTTTCCCCTATGTTCGGGGAAAAAAATTTTTTTTTGAAACCTCCTTGCAAAAATACTTCATATTGGAGGGTGTTTGGCAAACTTTTTTTTCCCCTGTAAGGTGGTACGCTCTACTGTCCATAGAAAAAGGCAAAAACTAGATCTAGTCTGATTTGAAAATTAATGCGTTTATAATTTTTAGAGAAAAAGGTTTACTCTTCCTCTTAACCTGAAACCTACTAAAAACTATATTTATGTATTGTTTTCAAAAACATTTTGTTTTGATAAAAGAATAAATTTGGAAAAAGGCATTAAAATCTTCGTACTCCTTATAAAAAAATTCGCTATTTCATCAGTTTATAGGCTGATCCATCTGGTCTACCTAGTGATTATTCGTAAAGAAGAGTAAAAAGGGAATTATATAAATATCTGTTATTTCTGATGCTGATCCTTTTAGAATAACTAGTGGACAACGAATCCTTGTAAAGTTACACTTAAAACATTTTGTTCGTAAAGACCGTTGCAATATATTTAAAAACAAATGAAATTTCACTTGAAAACAGGACTACTAACATTTGTGATTCCGGAACCAGTTCCACGGATTTTATATGCAAGTTATGACTGACAGATTACCTTTTGCTTCGAAGGCAAACGGTTCCACTTTGGAGCTATAGAAGCGTCTACTTTTGGGACAATTTCGAACAAAAATTATCGGTGTTAGAATTGACAGTAGAAGGGGTTGTAAAGAAAAAGTAGCTTTTTTGCAACCCACTCTTTTGAACAGAAAATTTTTCCGGGGTATGAACTCAGCTTTTTTCCACTATCACATATTTGAATTTCATCAAAATCGTAGACTTAAACTGGAATGCATTTTTTTGCTATTGTGAATATAGTAAATTACAACATGTTACTTAAATCATACTCTTTTTAATGCTCCATTTTTTAACAGTTATTGTAAAAATCATACATATTTTTTTTTTGTTTTTATAGGGAATATTTTTATAATGTGTGTTATTATTACTGAAAATCCATTTAAATCCCAATAAACCATAATATTTGGAGTACTTACTCAGCAGCTTTTTTGTATAAATTGGGAGGTTTTTGTTTGTTTTTTTTTCTCTTTTTTTTGGCAATTTATTTCATAAATTTTATTACTCAATGAATTATTGTACATAATAGGATTGAACCTTATAAAAATATGACTTAATTTGTTTAAGTAAATAAATGGATTTAATGGACATAAAGCACTATACAAGATGTTTTTTATATTTTAATAACTTATGGCTTATGGGAAGTGGTTATAACGAAAATACCTACATTAACAGTTATGGTTGTTATTTTACCAACTTCCGATATTTAATTGAAAAAAAAAAACACCAAGTCATGTTTATAAATGAGTTTAAAATTTAAAACAAAATTAAATCAATTCTTTTTATAAACACAATTATGGCTAATTTTTGTTATACACAATTAACAAAATGTTTAAATGAATCTTAAGAAAATAAAGTATCGTACTTCCTCTTCTTTAGAAAGAAAATACAATAACAATAGACATTTAAATGTTATAAATTCTTTGGGTCTAAAAGAAATTTTAATTTTTATTTCCATTTCCTTTTAATGACCAGCTGCTGTTAATTATGTTATTTGGTTGTTACTTGACAAGGCGACTGACTACATATTCGTTTTTCTTTTTGGCTTAAAGTCATTATACGAGTAATCCCAAAACCAA
The DNA here is from genome assembly GCA_949987735.1 of Leucophora obtusa. Classification (NCBI taxonomy): domain Eukaryota; kingdom Metazoa; phylum Arthropoda; class Insecta; order Diptera; family Anthomyiidae; genus Leucophora; species Leucophora obtusa. The sequence continues at coordinate 4,304,501 of OX465296.1, forward strand.
AAAAATATAAACTAAATTAAGTTTTAAGTTCACGAATTAGACACATGCTTTACATAATTTCTTATATGAGTAAATATATTTGTAGGCTTAGTGGCATGCGTCTTAAAGACGCCATTCCCTATAATTGATTAATTGTTGCCGCATGTTTATAAATACTTTGGACTTTTAACGTCAACAACATTTCTTCTTTATCATGTAAAAGAATTTTTCTTTGAACTTTCTTTATAACTCGTGCTTTACAGTGGACTTGATAAAATGAAACAAATAAAGAACAATTTAAAATTGTTTCAGTCGTTGAGGTTTAACTCTCAACTCAAGTTAATACAATTGAAATTACTTAAAAAATCGTAAAAATGTTGCGTGTCGGAAATGTCGCGAATTCGAACAGTATGTAACATATCATTTTATATTGTTTTCGATCCATTTTTCCTTATATAGTCCGTTTTTATTTTATTTATTTTGTGTTTTTTTCTTTTTTGTTTTTTTTTTTTGTCTCCTGAACAAAGCTTTAAAGCCATTGTTGAAGTCTGTATTTTATTGGCAGACGTTATTTTTTTAAGCTTTAGTATTGATTTTTGCCTTTTAAGTTTGGTTTTCCTGTTGCCACAAAAAAAGATGTATATATAGAAAGAACTGTTCATATAATATAAGAATTGGTGAAATCTCTGCTGAAGACTTCACATTTGTCAGAATGACCAATTTTTCTTATTTTGTTTTTTATATACTTAAGGGTCTTTATACGTTACCAGAATTTGACATTAACATGAAATAAACTTTTTACAAAAATACACAAAAATAACAGAACATAATAACCACTCGTACTGTACACTTATAGAAAAAAGTTAGTGGAAAAATTAGTAAATCAGTTAGTAATTCAAATTTGCAAGTTTCGAACTAATTTTTAGTTCAAATTGAGATTTTAGTTAAAAGTTTAACTATTCTGACTTGACAAAATACAATTTTTTTGCTATATTTTTTTTTTTTGTTGAATTTTGTAATTGAATTTTTTACAATTTTCGGATTTTAGCAAAATTTTTTCTATATTTCAAAATTTTATTTGATGATGTTCCCTATCGTATTTTCCCAGAATTCTCTTGAAACTAAGTTAAAAAGCTATGAATGTTTTGTTTTATTCAATATAGCACATATATTTCTTCAATGACTAATTTACAGATTTAAATAATTTAAATCTGTAAATAACTTTTCAAAAAATGTTTATTCTTCTTCTTAACCTCAAACATACTAAATTAAAATTAATAAAAAAAATGCATATTAATTACAATATTAATTGCAGTTGATCTATATGACACGTTTGAAAAAACAACACTTTACTAAAAAAATAAAAATGCCTTGCTGCCAGTCCGTCTCCGATATACACAAATTGCCTGCACTTGAACGTAAAAACCACACGTCAGTGTGGCAACATTTAGGAGGAGATAAGAAGATAAATAAAGAAAGCTATGAATTAGTCACACTATAAGCAAGGCCTTACGTGGGTGAGATGGCTAAGCTGTCGAACTGTAGTATAGTTAAATTTGTAATGTAGGAGTACATGGGTTCGATTCCTATAGCCGATAGGTTGTTGAAAAAAATTATCATATAGAGACAATCCGACAATAAAAATATGAACAATAATACAATTTAATGGAAAATCACTGATGAAGCCTGTCCATAAAAAGGCAGTAAACTAGATCTAGTCTGATTTGCAAATTAATAATGTGTTTATAACTTTTAAAAAATGTTTATCTTCTTCTTAAACTCAAATCTACTAAATTATAATAAATTAATTTTAGTATCACTTATACATATATAAATAAAAATAAGTTATGGAAACATGTAATATCAGCGCGTAGAAACATTCTATTAAAAATACAATTTTACAATGCATCAAAAATTACACTGTGCAACAAATTCAGGTTAGCAAAAGTTAGGTCGATTCTGAGAGTGAGGGGTGAAAATAGAGGCTAAATTAGAAGACCCGTATCGCGGCGTTTCCTTATGTTAGTTCGAATTTTTTCATATTGTTTATATGGTTTTTTGGCTATAACTCGTCGACTAATTGATATTTTTAAATCTGTAAAAGCCAAATTATTGCTAGAGACCTGTGCAACAATTAAAATCTGTAAAAAATTTTATTTGATTGATTTTTTTATTTTTTTTTATTGTTGTTCAGGTTCTAGCTATAATTTGGCTTTTACAGATTTAAAAAATATCAATTAGTCGACGAGTTATAGCCAAAAAACCATATAAAAAATTCGAACTAACATAAGCAAACACCGCGATACGGGTCTTCTAATTTAGCCTCTATTTTCACCCCTCACTCTCAGAATCGACCTAACTTTTGCTAACCTGAATTTGTTCCACAGTGTTATCATAACATATTTCTAATAATCATCATATTTTCGTAATGATCATAATATTTTCCCCATGATTGTGATTATTTGTGATAATACTATGATCATAAGGAACACATTATGATCACTTCGCCCACTTTTTACATTTTTTTAATTTGTGCAAATTTTTTTTTTTAATTTTGCTTTCGTAAAAACTAAAATCTGTCAGACTCGTTATTACAGACTCTTTTTAATAATATATTTTCCACGTGAGTGAAAAAAGTTAAAAATTAAGTCACATTTTTTTTAACTTTTTACTTAATTTATAACACGAAGCACTTTCATGCACAACAAAAAAAATTTATTTGAATGTTTCTTGATAGTCTACGTTTTTCCGAGACTTCCTGTGAAGACCGGATTCTTTCTTCCGCAAACAATCTCACTATTTGAATTAATACTAACAAGTTGTTTTTGATCTTTTTAATGTTGTTTTGTTTAGTATTTCTTACTTTATTTTTCTGCTTCTTACAACTTCTTCTTACAAAATCTCAAACAAGAATGAATGAAACTGATCGATGATGCACATAAAAAATATACTTTCCATCTTATAGTTGTCGAAACTATACCAATGATTGCGAACCTGATCTGTCTCAATTCAGATAATAATATGATTGGAATTTGAAGAGAGGAATATGATTGGCTAGATAATATAGGATTATAGATCAGAGAATAATATGATAACCGAAATAAAAAGATAGAATTTAACTATAAAATTATTATAGGCGACCATATAATTTTTAAACTATGATTAATATAGTAATAATTTTATTGCAACAACCATATATGGCTTTAAGGAACGTAGTGAAGCTGTGATCATATTGCAACCATATTTTTTTCTGTGTGTATGTGCAGAAATGGTATATACAAAATAAATCAAACTGCAAGTAGTTCTTATAACCATTTTGGCAGAACTTATTTATATCACATTGTAATTAGCAGAGAAGACAAAATTCCCGTTTTTGCTTTTTATGCTTTTTATTGCTTGTTTTACTCATATCTGCTTCTTTTTGCTTTTTTTAGATTTTCCGTTTTTTAGCTTTGAAATAGCTTTTTCTTAAGATTTTTGATCTTTGAATTGCTTTTTTAAGATCTTTTGCCCAAAAATACTTTTTTTTGCTCACAAAAAATATTTTTTATATTAACTTTGAAGTTTTTTTTTAAACTGTTGTTTTTCCAAGTTTTTTTACTTTTACTTTTTTCTAGCTTTTTGCAATATTTTTTTGCTTTAAACACTTCGGATGTTGCTTTTTTCTGTGTTCTCTGGTAATTAGCCTTGATAATTATACCATGATTTATATGGAGTAATATTTTTGTTCGTTTAAAGATCAAATATGACAAATTCCAAACAGAATTCACAATTTATTGTACAACAAACAGAGAAAAAAAAACTTATGAAGAAAACTTGCCTAGAACCAATGGTTGACAATTAATGCATTTTCAAGTGCTACCAAGTACTCTCATCAGATTGTCTTAATGGGGTTCTTTCTATATTTATATGCTATTTATATTTGTAACATTTTTACCGATAAGTATTCATAATAACTAGTTTTATAAATCCCTTTACTTATTGCCCACTCGCTACGCCACTGTAAATGAGAACTCCTGTTTATCATGAAATTGCAATTGATTTGTTTTGTTTATTATTTATTTTTTTTTGTAATTTCCTCGGAAATTATTTAAAAATTTACATTTTATTGTTTCGAAATGTCTATATGGATGACTAGCCCATCATTCTTATTTAGCAGTAATCACTTTAGAATTTTCGACAAGTGTAATGACACTATACATATCATTTTTCATTCGGACATGCTAAAAAGCTATTGTTTGCATACCAATTAGCAATGAAACATGAATGGATAAATAAATGGTATGGATGGATATTTAGTTATAACGATATCTATTTTCTATGTAAAGTATATTTTTAAGAGAATAATTTAACACGAAAACATCATCGTTTATAAGCTTTTAAAATAACCATTTTTCTACAATTCATCAATTCAATGTTAACTTTTGCTATGGTAAAAATAAAACCATAAAAAACCATTACAAGTCATGTTATGGTTTTGGTATGTACTTTATATACCCAATTCTATTGCAAAAAACAAAAAAAAAAAAAAAAATAATAATATAGAAAAAATCTATTTATTAAATTGTATACATTTGTGTTTTTGTTTTTTGGGATGCGCCTCACGTATCTTTAGAACTTGGTTTCAATTGCCATTTATTTTTGCGGGTTTCTATTACTATAAACCATCAACTACTACTACAGTGATTGTACTAGGTCTTGTACTACTCTTGCTACTACTGGGTATTGCTACTGCACACATTTCAACTACATACAAACTTAGCCGTTTCTTTGGCTTATTGGTTGTCTTGAATGGTCATAGATTTAGTTTAAGAGAGTTAACTTTATTTTTACCATTTATTTATATATTTTTTTTTTCGTTTTCTTGTCGAACAATTTCAAAGATTTTTCTACACTATAAAGCTTGTTTTTACTACATGAACTTTTATAATATTTCACCTTAGAGAACGCGGTTAAAAGATTTGAAAAAGTAGCAGACGTTTTGGCTCTTTTTCGAACGTGTTGCAAGTGCGAACATTTTCTTAACAGCACATATTTTTTGTTTTTACTTGCCATGAATTTTCTTTATTGCTGAAAAAGGCTTGAGGAAATTATATATTTTGGTAGTCTATGAAGGGAGATTTTAGAGGGAGATTTAAAAAATAAGAAATATTGTTAAAATATTTTTATATGAAAGTCATGTTTGTATGTGTAGAGGGAGTCATTCAGTAAGCTTCGTTAAGTTAGTAGTAAATTGATTATTTTAGCTTTTATTTTTGTATGCACGTGAGTAATAGTGTGTATGGGTAAATAGAAGATTTTTTTAACTGAATTCAAGGCTCATAAATTTTCAATTCATGAAGATTATTTTTATTGTAAATTTTATAAGAATTTGTGTAAAATTTATTAACACATAAGTACATATGAAAAACAAATTTACTTTTCTATTAAGTCACTCATATGTAAAATTAAAGATATGTACTGATACAGGTCTAAAAAATCGAACTTTTTTCTTAACGATCATATCTTGCACTGGACCTATATAACTTTATTCATAAATTAGATAGAGCTCATTCGAGTGTATGATAATCTTACCAAGGAACAGAGAAACCAGGAACCTCAGACAGGAGCACGTGAGTTGAGAACGTCTCTTTCATTGTGTTCAAATTAATTCCGAAGCGTTTGTGCGATAGTATGTACAAAAACCTTTCGCGAAATCTGGCGAACCCCCTAGAAACAGTTCGCCCAACGAGGTTAGTTAAAACTTACTGGTTTCAATAATGTTCCTTCATTTAACTGCGACATAGTTCATTCACTTTATTTATATAAAGTATTGTCATATTGTAAAATATTTTAATTTTAAAAAAGCAAATAATAAGAAGAAAATATATTAATTTCTTTTTACAGATGTTTTTATGAGTTTTCATAAAAATTTTAATTTATTTTTATTGTTTTTATGTTAATCACTTGACCTTTTAACCCTTTTGCACAGAAAGAAAAGTTTTTCCGCTATTAAATGTTTTCCTCTGCTGTTGTTAAATTTCATGGCCATTAAAACAAGTGCTTGCAAATGCTCTCCAGTAGAGCCCAACCTTTGTATAGTTGACAAACCTATGAGTAGGTAGTTGTTTTACGCTGTTTCTTCTTCAATACAAAAAAAATGCTCTTAATTTTTGTTTTGTATTTTTTTTTTTTATAGAAAAAAATTTATAACATTTTATTATTAATTCTCAGGCAGTGATGCGTTGTGTATTGTGTTTGTTGTCTAGCATATCTAGGTGTATTGTGTTCTGGAAATTGTTTTGTATTATTGTATATTGTAACGTTTTGTTTTGACCATGGCTAGAAACGAAACAAACGGAAAACAATAAAAATTTTTAATGATGTCGCACGGAATATAAAAATGCTATAAAATGTCAAAAATTATTGAATTTATGTTAACATTTGCTCTAAAGCCTACAAAAATATTTAGGGCCAAGAACGAAATACTGCTGATCCGCAGCTGTTTCATATAGTTAGTAGTAAGAAAGGGGATTCTTTGTGCTTTTTAAGCTTAAGCGGCGTCTAAGAGGAAATTAAATTGAAAAAATATTTTTTTTTTAATATTTTATTAATTAATATACAAAATTATTATTTGTATACTCTTCAACCACTATATGCATGACCATGAATATATGATATCAATTAATGGCTGTGAATTTATTTTAATTCTTCCTTTATAGCAAATTTCAGTTGCTATTGTTAATGAATATTTTTTCAATTAAATCTTTTTATTAAATAAAATAACAACAACAAGTAAAAATAATAACAAAAATGATAATCCAAATGATTATCAACGATAAGGAAATATAACTGTTGGATTTACAATACACTTAAAGAAATATTTTTAGTGTTGACTTTGCAACACAAATGGCTGTGTGGTTAGTTCTTTGGTCCTTGAAGTTCCTCTTTATAGCTCGCTTAATAAACAAAATTTTACTTTAGGCAAATTAAGTCTTCTTACAGTTTTTTTAATTATTTGCATTTTTAATCTAATAATTTCATTTTGAAATTTCATGATTTATAGTTTCAAAATTAATTTTGTTTTCTTTTTTAACAGTGTAGTATTCAAATTAATTTAAAAAATGTAATAAATGTACATATAAAGGTGGATTACGAAAGCGACATTATAAGTTTAGCACAAATTGGTTAATTTTTTACCTCTAAACATGAGACCAGGCTTTTAAAAAATTCGTGTCCGTTTTTCTCTACTATCACATATTCGAATTTCATTAAGATCAAGGGGAACCCATAAGGGCAGTTTCCTTGGTAGTAATTTTTTGTTTTGAAAATTTGATTAATTTTCACAGTATCCCGTTAGCTACTAACTGGGACTTTAACGTTTCCCATATAAAATTTTGAGTTTAACTATACGTTAAATTTTATCATCCAAAAATCGGGCCTAAGGGTAATTATTTTACAAATAATTATCAAATTCTAAAATATTTTAGTTTTGTATGAAAGGAAAATTGGAAAAAAAATATAAAAAGTGCGCGAAATGATCATAGTATGTTCTTATTAATCATAATATTTTCCTAAATTATCGCACAGTTTTCTACAAGACCATAATATGATTACTGCGAAAATATTATGATCTGTAGAAAAATATCATGATCATTCGAAATATATTATGGCCATTTTGGTTGTATTGCGAAATATTATAACTAAAAGACTGCATATATTATGGATCCGTTCCAATATCGGAAAAAGCAGGATTTAACCGCGCACGTTTTTACAGAGCTATATTCTACTACCATAAAAACTGTACCGAGATTCCTAATTATATAATTCACTATATATATTGCATTGCTAGTTGATATTCGCTTTATTAAATTTAATCCGCTTTCCGAAATATGACCCAATTCGTACTGTGGTGTTGGTCTTGACGAACCTTAATTTTTGTACTTGTTTATAATAAGAAAATGTTAGCAAATAAGCAATTTCTGGACCGATTGAATCCAAGCGTACACTTATAGAAAAAAGTCTGTAATACATTTAGTTGAAACTACTAAAAATTAGTTAAAAATGATGCTGCAGAAAAAATTGCTAAAATTAGCAGAATTTTTTACTAAATACTAGTAAAATGAGAACAGCAAAATTAAAACTGTTAAATTTACAGCATTTTAGTTATATTTAGGCTAACTTTTAGTTAATTGAAAATAGCAAATTGTACTGTAAAATCTGCAGAAAATTTTGCTAAATATTTATAAACTGTTAAATCTACACAATTTTTGCTATTTTTAAGCTAAATTCAGTTGAATGCAGATAGCAATTTATTCTGCTAAAATCAGCAGAAATATTTGATAAAAAATTGTAAACTGTTGTTTTCAAAAGGCTCGATTTTTGGTGATTTTTTAGGCTGCTAATTATTTAGCAAAATTTTTTGCTGATTTTAGCAGGTTAATTTGCTATTCTCCATTTACAAAAATTTAGCTCAAATATAACTAAAATTCTGTATATTTAATAGTTTTATTTTTGCTGATCCTATATTACTAATATATAGCAAAAATAATCTGCAAATTTTACAGTTTTTACTGCAGTATCATTTTTAACTAACTTTTAGTAGTTTTAACTAAATTTTTTACGGACTTTTTTCTATTAGTATACATATTAGTAACATAAGAACAGCAAAAATAGTACTGTTAGATATATTTCAGTTAAATTTTTTTTAATAGAAATTAACCTGCTAATCAGCAAAAAAAATTTGCTAAATAATTAATAGGGTAAAAAATTGTAAAAAACTTTAAAACTTTCAAAGTTTTTTTTTCATTATTTCTGTTTTCTTTTACATCTCTCATTAATTTTTTTCAAAGAAAATTTCATACGCGTATTTTTTAAAAAATATCTCACGACAAAAATTCTAATAGGAAAATTTTTTTAGATTTATTCAAAAATTTCATATTTTATTTAAATAAAAATCGCAAACTTAAGTAGGCTTGAGGTTAAGAAAAAAAAATAAACATTTTTCAAAGTTATAGACACATTATTAATTTGCAAATCAGACTAGATCTAGTTTCTGTCTTTTTTTATGGACAGGCTTCATCAGTGATTTTGCATTAAATTATATTATTGTATATATTTTATTGCCAGATTGTCTCTATATGATAATTTACTCTCAGAAGTGATCAAACAGACATACAAACATTCTACTTTATATTTGTTGTTTATCTTCTTATCTCCTCTTTGTCACCTTTTTCACAAATGTTGCCAAACTGACGTATGTTTTTTACGTACAAGTGCAGACAACTTGTGTATATCGGAGACGGATTGCCAGCAGGGCATTTTTATTTTTCTAGTAAAGTGTTGTTTTTTCAAATGCGTCAATACTGTAATTTAACTGATAATTTTTTTTTATTATTAATTTGCAATCTTCCCCTAAGTCTTTTTTATATGAAAACCAAAATCTTCCCTATTTGTGTTTCGTGATCCATCCTATTGTACATGCCATCAACACAAATTATTGAATTGTTTATCGGAAATAATGCTTTTTTCTGTGTATAATAATTCAACTATTTAAAATGCACAATGTATATTTTTTATTGTTGTTAATAATTTCCCCTTTTACAAAAAAGGGTTTTTATATTTATAAATGAATAAAAATAATAAAACGTCCATGACTCCATATTGTCTAGAAGGTATTTAAAACTTTTTTTTTGTATTTTTCCGCTATTTTATATCAAATAAAAAAGAAACATTTATGTCCTTTTTTATATTTTATAATCCACCATAAATCCAATTTTATTCTTTTTATTTTGTTCATTGATAAAATCGTGATGTCAATTTTATTTATAAAAAGAAGAACAAAAAATTGTATTATACTATTTTAATATTATCTTTTATTTCTCTTCGTGTTTTTAATTAAATTTAAGTAATTCAGATTTTATTTCTATGCAATTAAAAATAAAGCGGGTTGTTATCATGTACAAAGAAGTTATTTGAATTTGAGCATTTCTTTTTTGTTGGCTTATCTAAGACCAGAGCTTTGAAGAATTAATTCCTTAATTCAATTTTTCAATTCTGAATTAAAAATTCGATGAATTAATTCACTAAGCACCATATATTGAATGGAATTAATTCATATTTGCTTTCGTTCGATTTATTTTGTTACGAATTAATTCAATTGCAATAGTTCTTTTTATTAAATCAAATGAATTAATTCACCGGTGAACGCGTTCAATTTTATAAATCGAACGGAAAAAAAAGTGAATTAATTCCTTAGTGAATTAATTCACCACTGAGTTCATTCAATTTCATTTTCATTCAGTGAATTAAAAAAAATAAAATTACATTCAGTGAATTAAAAAAAAAAAATAAGTTCACTGAATTGAAAAAAAAAATAAAATAAGTTCACTGAACTCAAAAAAAATAAAATAAGTTCACTGAATTCAAAGCCTGTTTTCTGCCGTTCAGTAGAAGAAAACAATAATGTACAAATAAATTTTTTAAATAAGCAATTTTACAGCGTGTGCTAGTAAAAATAAACAAATTAGAAACCGGATGCTGTTTATCAACCTACATGATTCAAAAATAAAGCCTTTTACTATTAAAAATAAAAACTTTACAGATATAGATAAATTTGGAAAAAAAATATAACTATTAATTTTTCAAACTAGTTATATAGTTATATTTTTTTTCCAAATTTATCTATATCTGTAAAGTTTTTATTTTTAATAGTAAAAGGCTTTATTTTTGAATCATGTAGGTTGATAAACAGCATCCGGTTTCTAATTTGTTTATTTTTACTAGCACACGCTGTAAAATTGCTTATTTAAAAATTTTATTTGTACCTACATTATTGTTTTCTTCTACTGAACGGCAGAAAACAGGCTTTGAATTCAGTGAACTTATTTTATTTTTTTTTAATTCAGTGAACTTATTTTATTTTTTTCAATTCAGTGAACTTATTATTTTTTTTTTAAATCACTGAATGTAATTTTATTTTTTTTTAATTCACTGAATGAAAATGAAATTGAATGAATTCAGTGGTGAATTAATTCAGTAAGGAATTAATTCACTTTTTTTTCCGTTCGATTTATAAAATTCAACGCGTTCACCGGTGAATTAATTCATTTGATTTAATAAAAAGAACTATTGCAATTGAATTAATTCTTTGAATTTGTTGTTTGATGAATGCATTCAGTTGAATGAATTCAGTGAATTACTTAAGAAAAGGAATTCACTCAATTCTAGAGAAAATTGAAATCGATTGGTAGTGAATTCATTCAAAAAGGAATTAATTCTTCAAAGCTCTGTCTAAGACCACCTACAGTTAAAGGTTCGTGTTATAGGGAAAACCGTGCGTATAGCATGCTGTGTTACCATGTATGAGGTAACAGTATCCTTATCTAACAATATACAACATATGAATAAATTGATTTTCTTTTTCGGTTTTATTTCTTCTATTAATTCTAGTATTTGTATGTGTTGTATACAATAGTTGTTTCCCGATAAGAATGTTTCAACAACCATTGCTTAATTTGCATTAAAAATTAATAAGTTTTAAATAAAATGACATTTTATCGGTGTTAGTTTTATGTTTAGAATAGTTAGATAATTTTGAAGTATTCCCAACACCATATGCCAGAGAGACCATGAAGGAGCCAGACGCCTTAAAGTCTTGTAAATTTAAATTAATATGACTGTTGTATTTACAAGTTCATTTTAAAACACTACACTGTTAAAAAAAAAGTCCGTACAAATAATTGGATTTTTTTTTCATTCATTTACAAATTTATCTTTATTTACACTACTTATTTACATATTTACAAACAACAGAGTAGTATATCGGAAGATGACAAAGCAAATTGTGGTAAATTTTTTGTTGTTGTTTTTGTTTTTTCTTTGATATTTTAAATGTTTAATAACGCTCCTAGACGAGAACAAGAAATTCTCATTGAGTTTGTTATTTAACTTAACAAATATTTATGGAAATTCTAAAAACGTCGTACCCTGAGGATTTCTTTAGGTCAGAATGATAGGGATTTTAGCACATTAAATTCCTTTAATACTTGTCTCTTATTTTTTTCTCTTCTATCTCAAATCCAAATTTCATTAAAATCGGCAAGAACCCATTAGGATACCTTCTTTGTGAGTCGATTTATTTCCTTCCATTTTCAGGCCATAACATATTTTCCTGTCAACTGAATTAAAGCATATGTAAATCTTTCCTTTTGTTTAACTTTGATGTCTTTAATATTTTACTAATACATACATTTGGTTATACGGCATATATTTGCATATTCATATACACCAAAAATTTAAATCCAACCAACCATAGATCCCTTCGTTGGTTCGTATTAAGCAATTGTATAATGTTATTACGTACCACCCAATTCACTTACTCCGGACTCGCTCAGTCATTCTAAAGTAATCTGCTTATAAATGTTGCTGGCTTTGGTTGGCCGCACAGTTTAGTTAAAAACTAACATAAAACAAAATTAAACATAAGCTTAAGCTGAATCATTTCGCACTTTTTGCTATAATCAAAAAGTTAGATACATACCTACTTAGATAGATGGATAGATGGCAGAAATATACAACAATGTTGCTTGCCAATATTATTGTTGCTGCTGCTTTTTGTTGTGTGCTGTGTAGTGTTGATAGTGTGGGTGACGTTGATGTTGTTATGAAAGTCATGCTCTGGTTTATTATTTTCATACAATTTTTTTCTGCTTTTTTGTTAAATTTCAATAATTTACCAGAGTTGTCAGTTTGATTAACGCAACAATTCGTAATTTCTGACGCATGGACGACAATAACATGCTAAAAAAAAGGGAAACCAACAAAAAAGAAAAAAAAAGTAGCAGCCAAATCTAACCAAGCACTATGCAATAATCATTACCAAACAGCAAATATTTTTACATGTGTGTTCAGGACTTTAAAGGAATTATTTAATTAGTTTGAATTTATCTTAACTAAACTTCCCTAACAACATAAAACATTTTTTTATTATAAAATTGTTGTTTAGGATTTGCCTTAAAAATTTTAAAAACTTATTTGACACCCTTTTTTAATTTTGTTAATGTCATTTTTAAAGACAGCATAACATTCAAGAATTTCAGAAAAATCTATACAAAGCAAATAATTTAAAAAAATGTTTCTAAAAAACTCATGCTAAACGAAATAAATTTCTTAAAGTCCTGAAAACTCGATTCCCTTGGTATTTATATGAATTTTGGCAATGTTTCCCCTATCAAACACGATGACAACAAATCACTTCTCATCATACGTAGCAGATTTTATATATACTCATACGATGTGAATGGTTAGGTTATTAAAGCTTATATAAACATACAAACCCATACACACTCTCACTGTTACATACTCAGTTTAGTATATTATTTATGATTGTTATTGTGCGACATTATGTGTGACACATGGAAGTTTATAATGGTCGGTAAAATCACAACAAATACCAAACCATAACATAATATGTAATCCATTAGCTCAAAGGCCTATTCCAACGATCTACGTATGCACGGCTATATGCCTATATGTGTTAACTAACAAACAACAATCCATACATTGATTGTGTAGCAAAATTGGCAAACAAAAATTTAGCTAGATTGTGGTATGTTGTTGTAGGTTGTATTTATTAGAATTAAAAAAAAAAGCTCTTTTCTATTTGGTGACATAGTGTGAAGGTCATGTTATGTTAACGAAATGGTCACGCTTGCATACGTTAAAGAGAACGTGCACAAGTCTTGTTTTTATACAAACTCATAAATATGAATAGAATTCTCCTAACTCAAATCGTTGTCGTTCATCATCACCGCCAAGCTACCACCAAGCTCGCATAATAATATATGTTCCTTAGGGTGGCAGCTATTTAATGAAATGTCACATTTTGGGATGAGCACAATCGTTGCTTCAGGTCACCATAAGAGTTTTAGTGAAAATTTGAGCCGAATACTGCAATGTGACCCTCAGGAACACGCTAACAAAATTTCAGATATTCCAACCAAATAAAAAAAAATATATATATCGCACTTGATCAACAAGAGGGTACTAACTCAAAATTTTTAAAATTTCACTTTTTGCAAGAAATCAACTAACAACATCAATATCTATCTACTGTAAAAATTTCAACGTATTCCGATTAGTCTTTCATCTCGAGAACATTTTCGTGATAGTGTAGTGACTACCTTTATATCAAGAAAAAGTTTCAGAAAAATGGTATTAACTCAAAAAATAGATTCTTTTTGCAAAAATTGTAGAAATTTAAAAGAAAAACAATGTAAATATATTTTGAAATGGAATTTGCTTACTATGATGTATTCTGATTTTCAAATTCTCTTGAAATGTAACCACAAACAGTTTTTCAACTCTACTGAAAATTTTAAAATTTTGATTTAATACCCTCTTGTTGATCAAGTTCGATATATATATATGTATATATATTTCGAATAATATGTTAAGTAGGCCATATACGTTCAATACTTTTGATCAATTTTTCAAAAATCAACCAATCAGAACATTTTATTTTTAAATTCTTGTCATTTATTTAACCTTCTTTTTTAATTTTTAACTCCACAATTTTCTTGAGCTTAAGGTTTGTTTTTTATATATGAAAAGTTTTTTATTATTTTCGATATTTCGCTACTCTATTGTGTAGCATCTTCAGGAAATAACAAATTAACAAATTATAAACAATTTGAATGTTTGAAAAATGTTTATTTTTAAATACTTTGTTCTGATTGGCTGATTTTTAAAAGTCTTTGTTTACCTTTATGACAAATAATTTATACTTAATTTCATCATGCCGAACATGAATATGATTTTTATGATTTTATGAAATCGATTTAAAAAATATATTAATATTTAAGTACAGCATGCTGAAATCAATTGCAAATGAAATTAAAAAAAAAATCGGAAAGTCTGAAATATCTATCGCGTGGTACTGTCCTATATTGTCCGATTTGGTTTAAGTTTTCATCATATACTACACTGAGAGAATTATCTACAAGCTCTTAATACAATTTTTTTTATTATTTCAAATAAGTTTCGCTGGTATCGTCCATTGAAACTTTTCCTTAAGTTAATGCAATTTTTCATAAAATTCTATAAGCGTTTTAACATTATTTATTAAAAATTTTATACATCCATGCGCGGTTCCAGCAATTAATATAAGGGGAAAAATCATACGCCTCAGTGGCCAACTCAATGTATTTGTCTACTGTGGCGTATGATTTTCCCCTTATATTAATTGCTGGAACCGCGCATGTATACATCCAATGAACAATTTTTCTTAAACAAAGTTTCAAAGCTTTTTCATAAAATTTAAAAAATTTTCATTCATTTTGTGGATAAAACTTCATTAGTTTCATTAGTTTTTTAAAATTGTCTCTGCGCATGGTCATCATATTTAAACAGTAGGATTGCGCTCATCACGCAACTTAACATTTCGCTAAATAGTTGTCACCCTAATGTACATATTTGCAAGTGTTGATGAGGTTGACATTGTAGACAAGAATACAAAACAAAAATTACAACAAAAAAATAATATTAAGTATGATAATGGTTTTAGGCTAAGATGTTATTAAAAATATTATTTCCTTTTACAATGCAAAACTGACCATGGTCATTGGGGAAAAGGAGCTTAAGAAAGGAATAAATGATAGAACTTCATTAAGACTTACACTCAAAAAAATAAGTTAGTAGAAAAATTAGTAAAACGTCTTGTATATCAAGTGTACTAGTTTTCAGCAATTTTTTTGCTGAAATTCCGTTTTCAGCAAAAATTTTAGATATATTTTTTTAGCACTAAACTAATTTTGAACTAATGTTTTACTAATTTGTTTTGCTGCAAAAATTGTGCTGAGAACCGCATGCATAGCTTGGACGACAACCAGATAGACAAGATGTAGATGTCGCAGCTTGTCTGGAAACGGAAATGACAAAAAAAGAAAAACAACTCTACACATATTCTATATTCAAATTTTCAGCAAATAAATTAACTAAAGTAAAATTTCGCTACAAGTTTTTTGAGTTTTTTTCAGTCTACTAATATTCAGCAAAAAATTCAGTGATTTTAGCAAGGATTTTTTTCATTTGCAGTCGACTAAGTGTTAGCAAAACTTTTGCTGAAGATTACTATTTTTTTGGTAAAAATCAGCTAGCTGATTTTCAGCAAACCTTTTGCTGAAATTACCAACTTTTTTGCAAGCACGCTCCTGACTAAAAATTTGCTGACACAGCAACATTTTTTGCTGACTTTACTGACTTTTTTTTTTGAGTGTATGAATGGATACTAAGGATTATAACAAGAACTTTTGCCATAACATCTATGTATGTATTTTCGAGATTTAAAGAGACAAATAAAATTTCTTATTAAGTTATTTATAAATAATTAAATATGTGGAATTAATTATTTTGCAACAAAAAAAACATAATTTGTGTTTTTACTTTGACCCTTGAAATTGCGATAACGGCTGAACGAAAATTGGATAACTCAACGGATTTTGGAAGAAAGGCAAACACCTTGATTATTATTATTTTTTTTTTAATTTTGAAATTAAGTGCAAACATACAGATACACTCATAGTAAAAAATCTGTAAAAATAGCAGAAAAAGTTACTAAAAATTAGTTAAAAGTGATGCTGCAGAAAATACTCCCAAAAGTAGCAGATTGTTTTGCTAAATACTAGTAAAATAAGTATAGCAAAATTAAAACTGTTAAATTTGCAGAATTTTAGTTATATTTCAGTTAACTATTAGTTAATTGAAAATAGCAAATTGTACTGTAAAATCTGCAGAAAATTTTGCTAAATATTAGTAGACTAAAAAAAGCAAATATAAACTCTCATATCTACAAAATGTTTGCTATTTTTAAGCTAAATTTAGTTGAATGAAATTAGCAAGCTATTTTGCTAAAATCAGCAGAAATATTTGCTAAAAAATTGTAAACTGCTGTTTTCAAAAGGCTCGATTTTTATTTGCATTTAAAAAAAATCTAAAAAAAAAAAACTTCAAAAATTTTAATTTTTGTTTGGCTGATTTTAGCAGGTTAATTTGCTATTTTTCATTAACAAAAATTTAATTCAAATATAACTAAAATTTTTTATGTTTAACAGTTTTATTTTTGCTGTTCCTTTATTACTAATATTTAGCAAAAAAATCTGATAATTTTAACAGTTTTGCCGCAGCATAATTTTTAACTAATTTTTAATAACTTTTTCTGCTATTTTTACAGATTTATTTCTATGAGTGTAGGAAACCTGAAAAACTGTACCTTACCTTAAATTGCTTGCGAACTTACATTACATGTTTTTTGGCGGAGTGTAAGAGAATTTGAGAAATAGACGTATTATTTATTTTGAGTGTTATGTGCCCCCATTGGCACTGTAGTGGTGTTGCCAACTAGCTCGCGTAGCATCCAACTAGGGTTGAGTTCCAAACCACCAATAAAGCGCAGGGACAAGAACAATTAAAATTCAAACAAAAAATCAAAAAAAAACTAAACCACCAAAAATTTTAACATTAAAGAGGGAGGACGGGGTGTTAAAATCCCCCACAATTGCCCTCCCAACCATGGTCATCAATTAGGTCTAATCTAAATTTGTTGATGACCCAAAATATTTGCAAAAATATTTCCGAAAATTTTAAATTTCAGTAAGGGTAAATTTTCTTCATTTAATTTTTTTAAATTATAAAATTTAGATTTTGACTCTTTCTCCCTTTAAGATCGTTCCCTATACATTGCAAATGTTTGGATTAAAAATGAAGTAAGTTATGTTTTCCACCGAAATAATACAACTTTTTAATATTAACGAGTAAAAAGGTTAAAGTCGGGCATGCCGACTATACAATACCCTACACCAGTCTGGTTAAAAGCCAACTAATGTTTGGATCCGAAATTCGAATCGGTTAAAATGAGGCTTGTGTCAAAATTTTCTATAATGTGAGTCAGCGCACCAAATTTCATTAAAATATCTTAATATTTGCGACCTGCAGTTTGTAACCAAGCCAATTTTGGGAGGACCCTTATATGGGCACTAGTTCTAAACATGGACCGATGTTCACAAAAATCAATAGGCTTCGTCCTTGGGCCAACATAGGTCTATGTACCAAATTTCATCAAAATATCTTAATATTTGCGACCTGCAGCGTATAAACAGTATAATTTTGGTAGGACCCTTATATGGGCACTAGGTCTAAACATGGACCGATGTTCACCAAAATCAAACTTGTTCGTCCTTGGGCCAACATAGGTCTGCGTACCAAATTTCATCAAAATATCTTAATATTTGCGACCTGTAGATTGCGCACAAGATTGCATGGACAGACAGACAGACGGACGGACGGACGGACAGGCGGACATCGTTAAATCGAAATAAAAAAAAATTCTGAACCGATCGGTATACTATAAGGTGGGTCTACGACCAATATTTTTTGGTGTTACAAACATCAGCACAAACTTAAAATACCCTGACCACATAGTGGTGTAGGGTATAAAAATCCAAAATTTTATATAGCCCAAATGTTAACAGTACCCATAGGGATCCTCGGCTATTGGAGAGTTTAGAAAAATAAACACTTTTATAAATTTTCCCAAACAAAAAGGTTACGTTTTTCAACAAAATTCTAATACATGAACTACAAAATTTACTCAACCTTTAAATTTAGCCATAAATTAAATTTATTTAAGACATTTAAATGATTTATTTGTGTCAAAAACTACTGTTGAATTTAATTTTATTACATAACAAGGAAATAAATTTATCTTTTGAGAAAAAAAAATAAAGGTTGACAAATGAATGATATATTAGGATACCAAATTGATAACAGGTCTAATTGAAAATGAGCTGAGAATGGCGTTTATTTAACTGATACAGATAAACAAGCACACACACTTAATGATATAATAACGCCAAGGGTGGTTAACACCATATTTAACCGTCATGCACACATCCAAAAATTTAACATAGCCACATACCCATAATATATTTGTATCACTTTTATAAAATCTCAAAAAATAAATATTTTTAAGCATTTTTCTATCGGCTTTTGCCGAAAATCGACTCAGCCGGCTGAATTGCATTGGAAATAGTATCAACTGACGGCGGCTGACCGGCTAAAATCGGCTGGCTTGTAACTCTGATCACCACCAAGAAGCATTTGCCTTCATTACTTTTTCCGAAGTAATATTTGGACAATTTGGTATTAATTGAAAGAAACTCTACAGGTCTATGGTATTGTGGGCGCTATGGTGTACTGGTTAGCGCGTTGGACTGTTACTCGTGAGGTTGCGGGTTCGAGATCCAACTTATGAAAATTAGTAAATATGTATGAGCTTTTTCTATCCCTCATACATATCTCGCCCAATTAGAGTGTTGCCATATTTGAAGCCCTTCATCATTCTCCACCTTTCATCTCTTCTCTATCCCCTTTCCAAAAACAGCAACACGTAAATTAATAGAAAGAATTTCCTAAGTGTTGCTTCTCTTTAAAAAAATATATATATATTTTTATAACAAAAAGTTCATTGTATCATAAAATACATTCTATGCTGAATGACCTGTACCCTATTTAGAGGGAAAAGTTAATCTCATAAAAGTCAGATTAATTGCTTAATCAAGCACTAAATAAGATGATTAAACCATATTTTAATCATTTTGATTAGCAATTACTCCAAGTTTTAATCTGCTTACTGTTTCTAAACAACTCAGTATTCATACTACTAAATGCATACAACGTTGTTCCTTTGTTATAATGACGGTTGGCAACACTAAAAAATACATACAAAGATACAGATTAAAATTAAGACGCTGCCGCAAAAATATTTTGGCGCTGTCGATATGTTCCTGACACCGACTCTTTGCATGTTCATCATTTGGCGGATCGCTATCGGCGCCACCTTGGTATTTTAAGATATTCTATATTCTATGGTATTTCCTCATTCTAAATGAGGAAAACATATGAGATTTATGCTGTTTTCGTCAATAGTATAGTTCAATAGTCAAAAAAAAGCCGATGATACATTTGTAACACTAGTGTGTGCATGAGGGTTAAGTAATTGACCAAGTCTTGAGCACATTTTCACATAAATAAACTAATAATGCAGTTAGACATTTACAAAAAACAAAAATTAAAAAGAAATTTAAACAATTATTTAAGATTATTTCCCAGATAATGAATTTATGAATCAAGTGAATATAAACAAAAAAAAAAATATGATTTTTGGCTTGAGAAATTTAAAAGAATTGACAAAAATTATAGACCTGTGGCCAGTACTTAATTATACACTTTAGCTAATCAAAATGATGAAGCTGTTTTTGGAAATTTCTGAAAATAACAATATTTGAAATATCATTGGGTCTTTCGTTAGCTCAAAAAGGGAGTTTTAAGCGTTACGAATTAAATTCTTAGAGCGTAAAAAATTAATTAATTAAAACAACAAACCTCATCAACATACAATGACCAGGTAATAAAAGAAACGCCGCCGAACAATGGCTAAATGAATTTATCTAAGCGTTAATGAGTTTCAAAAACAAAAACTTCAAAAATGTTTTTTTTTGTTTAAAACACAATATTTAAAGAAAATGCAGTTTTAATTTTAATTATGCGGGTTATTTTGGGGAATTTACTAAAACAAAATACAAGCAAGAATTCAACATGGTCTTAATGAAAGTTACAACCTGCATTTTGATTACATTTGAACATATTCACATTCACATATATAAACACTTTTTTTCATGTCTTTGTCCAGGTAACGACGACCATCCTCAAAATTTATTACACGTGATCAAAAAACATTAATTTAATTAGGTTTTTCTTTCTTTATGTCTACTACTTTTTTCTATTATAGTTTTTCTTTTTTATTAAACTTTATGAGACAATAATGTGACGCGGTATTTTAAAATTAAATTCATTTTTTTAAAGTGGAAAATGTTTAAATAATTAAAAATACAAAAGAGGGGGATTTTTTTGAATTAAACACAGTGAACATTTTCAAATGAGATTTAAAGTCAAAGCAGTTTAAAAAGATAAGATTTTGAATCTTAAGATTTTTGGATTTTTTACAATTGCTGACATTGCCAAACACCCATGTTGGGCGCCATTTTTTGTTTTTGTAATAAAAAAATGTCTTATCTGCATAATCTTGGCAAATAATTCATTGAATGAAATTTATAATAAAATGTCCACTAAATCCTCAATATACACATCTATAATTTTCTTGGGCGAGTTTTGATCTAAATTTTCAATGTTTCAATGAAGTTTTCTTCACAAAGTAAATGAAAAATTTCTTAAATTTTGTGAAAAAGCCTCATAATTTTTACGAAGCTATTTGTAAAGAAACTTTTTCAGTGGATATATGAAATTTTTAATACATAAATCAAAATTTTTCGTAAAAATACTTAAAATACTTAAATGAAAAGTTTTAATGGATGAATTTCAGTTAAGAACTTCATTGCATAAATGTAGCAATGCATGAAAAGCGTGACGATAATTCTTTCCCTTTTACCAATTTTGTAAACTGTTTCATAAAATAGTATTACTTCTGACAAATTTAGCTGGGATATACAAAACTTTTTGTTAGTATATTAAATGGTCAATTTAAAATTTTTTTAGTTAATATATAAAACGGCTGCATCTAATTCGCTCATCATTTTCAATTACTATAAATAAATTAACGGTCATAGTTAACTCAATGCAAATCAAATATTTTTAAATTTTCCTTTTTTCAAGCCAAGTTTTATTTAATATAATTTAAATATTCATTACAACATCAATTTATGCAAATGAATTTAAAAATTTATTCATTTAGAGACCTCCTGCAATGTGCACTCTAGTACTGTATTGGGAAGTCTGTCTATTTTAAAATAAATTAAAATTGTAATTAGATCCTTTGATACAACAAAAGCGGCTCAATTAAAAAAGGTCGGTTTTATATAAATGGCACTTGCAAATAATACGTACTATGTTTATACTATGGCAGAGTATTAACAAAATAATTCCCGTACTTTTACAATATCTATAAATCTGTATGAGGTTGCCATCTGCATAATACATTAAAATAAGAGACATTTGTGCAAATACAATCATATGTAATTGCCATCCATACAGAGTATACAAACAGTAAGGTGGCAGCAGATTGGAGATTAAGTTAAAATTGTTTTCAAATGTGCACTACGACTATAAAATTATAGGTGAATTAAAAAAAAAAAAACTTTTATCGTAGTCCGATTTAACCATTATAAAAATAAATTCATTTCAAACCGGGCAAAAATGAGATAGTATTTGAACATGATCATACATGGGCATACTTGTGCTTATATATAGACACATAGGTTCAGTTATGACCACATATGGTTCCATATATAGTGGCATACAAACTGTGAGACTATACTGTCGTAAATGATCATATAATGATCAATTGCTTTGAATCCATTGTTTTCAAAATTGCAAAAGTAGCATCACTAAAACAGCTGTAACTTGTTCACTAATGAAAGAACTGCCATTAAAATTTGACAGATATCATGTAAAGATTGGTAGTTCCAAAAAATCATATAGATTTCCCATTAGTGGCGCCACCTATGTGTCATACTACAGATTTTTCAGCTGATATATAAATATAAATAAGTGCCACCCTAACTTGTGTCCATGTATGTTGACATTTAACCAGCAGGTATTTTAAATTAGATAAAATCAAATTAACACACAACAATTGTAAATTTGTACTTTCCCAGATGGCGTATATCAAAGCCAAAACTACTATATATACCTCGGGATTTATTCAAAAATACAAAGAACTTATAGTTAGTTATAAAATAGTAAATAATAAGCATGACAATTATAATAGCTTAATAACTGGTTTAGTTTAGTTTAAGAATAAAGAATATTTAATGTCTTAGAGGATGTAGGCACAATAGCTCTAAGCAAAATGTCCTAAAAATAAAATTAAAAATCACCCAAACAAAAAATTTCCCACAAGAAGAAAAAAATGGCCGAAAAAGCAAGATACAAAAATCGCAAAAAAAACCATTAACAATTCAAAACAAATTGAAAAATTAACCAAAAATAAAAATAATAATAATAATAAGGATTGGAAGATAAACAAAAATCTAAAAGTAGAATATTTGTATGTGTTTGATCAGTTCTGAGAAAAAAACAATAACAGAAAGCTGAATAGAAAAGAACAATATATATATTTGTTCCTTTTACTCATGCAAGGAGCATAAGGCCGCTAAGAACAATATGATATAGTTAAATTGCATTCAAGGCCTTACTTGGGTGAGATGGCTAAGCTGTCGCACCTTAGTATAGTTACGTTTGTAATGTAGAAATAGGCACAGGTTCGATTCCTATATCAATGTGTTGTTGAAAAATTGTCATATAGAGACAATCTGACAATAAAATATAAACAATAATACAATTTAATGGAAAATCACTGATGATGCGTGTCCATACAAAGAGGCAGAGACTAGATCTAGTCCGATTTGTAAATTAATTTGTTTATAATTTTTAGAGAAAAAGGTATATTCTTCTTCTTAATCTCAAACATACTAAAATAATAATAATTCTTACCATTAACAAATGAGAAATTATTATAAATCCAACATTCTCCAAAAAAAAAAGAAAATAGGAATCAGAAAATTTAAAGAGTAGAAGGATTTGTAAATGTCTCTTAGCTACTTGCATCTTCAGCAACTGCTAGGGCAATTTTAAGAGACAATTACTGCAGCATATTAAGATGATTTAAGTTCCATTGGGATCATATTATGATCAATTCGTATTTAAAATTATTTTATGATGCTCTTAAATCGTATTTTTTCTCTACATGGGCTAGACAATAATACAGTGTTGGGATTTTTTTTTGTTCTTCTATCTATTTAAACAAATATTAATTAATCTGGAAATATTGATTCTGAATTCTTTTTTTATAGTTTAAGAGAAGATGAAATCTTAGCTTGATATTGATTAATTTTCTTTAAAATAATTGGAATGAATAACAGCAAGTTACTTGAAAACTTTATTATGAAAAATTCATAAAAAATCGAAAATACAAAAAAAAGAAATTTCGTCAAAAAATGAACGTGCCGCAACCAGTACGAAAAACATGGTTTCGAGATAAACGCGTTCAAAGTTTGTGAACAAAGAAAAAAAGGTACGTAGGTAGCGCGAAAATTAAAAAGCGCTCTCACTAATCCGGCTGTAACTTTTGAACCCGTAGGAATTTTTCCATAAAATTTTTTTTCTTAGAATCTTAAGAATATTTACTAAAATACAAAATTATAAAAAAAAGTCGCTTTCAAAAAACGGCCAATGTCATGTCCCCCCTTAAAAATATTTTTCCACCTGCAGCATTACCATTTCAATGTTCTACAAAATTTATTCTGGGCAATTTTTCTTAACGCAAAATAGTAGTATTTATTCAATTAATACCAAAACTTGTGAATTTTCGTTAAAAAAATTGGGTAATTTTTGATAAGAATCTTTACCCAAAATTTGTTTGGAGACATTTTGGGCGATGTGCCCGTTTTACTAATTTTATACAAACTTATTTTTTCTGAGCGTATATATAACGATTATAATTTTTTAATCAATGCATTTTTTTGCTCTTTTTTTGTAGATTTGGCAACCCTGATAATATTTTATTACCAAATTTTTGCCGATTCTAGGTAAGTACCTTTATATGCATGCATTATGTGTAACTAATGGTTTAATTTAAATACTAGTTAGTAATAAAACAGTGGCATTAGATGTGTTGATTTTATTTTTAAATTTAATAATCAACCAAAGAAATCAATTGCATCGCTACCACAATTTCTAACTGCACATGATGTTGTGTGCTAAAAATACACACATTCATAATTATATATATACATTAGAGAGGCCCGAAACTATTTTTAAAATCAATTTACATTGGATCTAATCAAAAAAGTGTATACTATATTACTTATACTACATTTAGTCTTGAATAAAAACTATCTAGTTTTTGTACAAAACTACCCTACGGGAAATTTTAACAAACTGTCACCGAACTGGCCCCTTTATTTGAAATAGAGTGGTCACTTTTACAAAACGTTGTCATAGGAGGGGGAAATTGACACCTTGTGACATGTCACAAGACAAATCCTAGGACAGGTTACTGAACTCTCATAAAGACACAAAGTTCAGGGACCTTTCCTGGGATTTGTCTTGTGACATGTCACAAGGTGTCAATTTCCCCCTCCTATGACAACGTCATGTAAAAGTGACCATTCTATTTCATATAAAGGGGCCAGTTTGGTGCCAGTTTGTTAAAATTTCCCGTAATTTCGCTGAACCGGTTAAATTTTTTTTTTTTAATTTTTCGATTTGAGTGTTTACTTTATACGTTTTTAGCGAATTTCAGCGAACCTTTAAAAGTTCATACAAATTGTGAAAGGTTTCATTTTATTTAAGAAATTATACCCTACAGCACCCTGATGTACAGGGTGTATTGAGACCAGAGCTTGAAAAATATATTTCTTTTTTGAATAAACTCGCATTAAAATTGATTCATTTTATGAATAAATAAATAATTCATTATTACCTTAAATCAATAATTTGATATTGAATAAAGTGAGACTGTAATTTATCCAAGTTTCAATTGATTCCATTTTGATTCAATTGAATTACTTGTTTAATGATTTGATTCGCTGACTATACATAAAGGCAAACATTTTTTTAAAATTGGTTTGCTAAAATTTAATCAATTCGCTTGATTCTATGAAAAGAATTAATAAAAATTAAATTAGTTCTTTGAATAAGATATTGACTGAAGAAATTAGAAAATAATTCAACAAATAAAATGAGTTTTGCAAAACGTTTCCTTCATAATTAAATTAGATTTAAAAATCGAATTAAGGAATTATGTTTTTAAACGACCGGTTGATATCGTGCTGATGTCCATTCATTTTTTTATATAAAATTAACGACATATGTAATCAAACTACAGGTCGTAATGCTAAATATAATTGGGCAATATTTGTTAGATTTTTTGCTCCAAGGGCGAATCCAATTGAAAATGGATTCTATCTAGGTTTGAATGTATTGATCTTCAATGGTACTACGAAGGCAATGCAACTTAAAGCCGTTCCTTTCACCGCAGCCACATAATTTTATTCGCTGATTAGATAAAGATCAACGGCCTAAAAACGCGGGTCCAACTACGGCTCAGTTTCTTCACTTATTTTTTACAGAGTTTTGAAAGCCTGAAAGTTTGAAAAATTACGAAAATTTTACTGCTTTTTCGGTTTCTTTTTATTGTTTGGTCTAAAATTATTAAATGAATCGTGCCAATTCGAAAAGAATCTCTGGACGCCTGACTCAGCTAGAAAGTGAAAATTTAGACATGTAGACTTGATTTGTTTACTGAAAACTTTACTAAGACTTAACCAATAACAATTCTTTCTTGCATGTAGAATTATTTTCAACTTGCTGATATTTCTAAAGTATAGGCCCACTCTAAGAAGTATATGTACACTCAAAAAAGTTTGGCTGTTACTACCTGGCAATTGCTTGTGTAGTTGTTTTTCTTTTTAACTGTAATTACAGTTGTTTTTCTATGGAAAATATAAAACAACTGCTATGGTGGTTATTTAAGAGCATACACTTACCGAAAGTGCTCTAATTTCTTAGCAGTTGTTTAAAGTAGTTATTTTTAATAATAAGCAACTACCAAAACAGTATTTTTATAGTAAACAATTATTTTTGTTGGTCATTTATAAAATAAAAAAATATCACTGATTGTTTTTAAATTCTTGTTTAGTTTTTTATTTCTTATAATTGATATATTCTTAGTTTTAAAAATAAAAATCATCAAATTCTGTTGTATCTCCAATGAATAAAAAGGTAATAACTGAAGAACGGTTTAGAATTTTTATTTCAAATTTCAAATACAACAAAGTAATTCCACATTTTTTTTATACTCGAAGGAAAAAATTTAGTTTTTTATATTAAAATATGCTTTTATAATATGAAAAATATTAACTGTAATAAAACAGTAGTTCTTAACTATTTTGTCAGTAGTTTTAAAATTTTTTGTAATTAAAATTTGTCATTTAATTTTACGACATTATTAGTTATTTTTAATCCATTTGTTAGTTATCTTTGAACAGTTAAAAATAACTACGTTTTTAGTTATTTTAAATGACTCCTTTTTAACTGCATATACCTTTGTTTTAACTGCCATTTTTAGTAGAATCTACCTACAAACTTTTTTGAGTGTAGTTATTTATACAAGTTCATACTTCTATATAATTTTATTCATGCATAATTTTGTGGCTTACATCTATATGCATACATATTTATTTGTGCGTAAATGCTAGTTAAAGCCACATTATTTAACAATGGACCAAAAAATTAAGTATATGAGTAATAAACGAATACTGGCGATGAGAAATTGCCTAATTTTGTTAGATATGAACACAAAAGCGAGTACCCGCAAAAATAACAATATAAAAAGAAGAGTATGCAGTTTATTCTGTAGCAGTAAAACATTGAAGAAACATAATCCAAAATACTTCTAGATTTTTAATACTTTTAGATTTACCCCTCAATTCATAAATGCTTTGTAAAGTTATAGCAGGTTTACAAAACGTCATTTTCTTACAAAATTTGTTCAATAAACCTCCCTTAGTTTTACAAAGCGTTTATTTAGGGGTTAAGCTTTAAAAGAATTTTACAAGGAAACTATGTAAAAGGAGATTAAAGAACATTTCCTATATCAACAGATATGCCTCTTATATAGGTTTCTATTGATATTTACTTTATAGTTTATCTTTTGTCTTTTCTCAATAAGTGTGATATTGGATCGCTAGTAAATATCTGAGTCCTATTAAGATCCAAGCGTTCTTTCTGAAGAATTGTTGAGGTAAATACCGATTCATTCTTGTACGTTAAGTAAACCGGTATTTACGATTACTTGCATTCATTGATATTACAACATTTATAAAAATGTGAATTTTCACAAATTAAAATTTATTATATTTTACCACATTTTTTCAACCATACTACCACATGTACCAAAAGGATGGTCTATAGAATTTTTAAATATGCACACATACATACATATTGTATTCATTCATTAGTGTGTGCTGGCGAACACACATTCATACAAAGTTATACATTTATTTAGTCGAGTTGAATTCTACCTTGATATTTTGTTAACACACATTTTATTTAAAACCAAAAATAGTATGTGTTGTTATCTGTATTTGAAATGTTGTTTAGTGAATTTAGGAACATTGTTTGGAAATTTCATGCATGTTATAATCATTTCAATGTAAACACGCATTTTGGCTAGCAAAACGTAGAATATATAAAATTATCCATATCTAAATAGATGACCGAAGGTGGAAAATATTCAACACTTTTATAGGATAAACAACAATAAAAAAGAGTAAATATACGAGGTGTTTACAACTAATAAGGAAGATCTGCGAAGGGGTTCATTTCGATTTTGATAAAATTTGGATCTGTTGTAGTGTAAACCTAATTAATAAATACTATAGTGTTCTGATAAATGGCTTTCTTTGTGAATTGGTTAAAGTGCGAGTAATACTTAGTACTCAAACGATGAATAGTAATAGTAAGCTGAATACGGCAAAAATAAGAATAACTTTTTGGAGTAGATCTTTAGTTCCCTATCAGCGATTAAAGCTGGCGATATAGTTGCGTAACCGCAATAACAGCATTACTGGAACATAAATTTAGAATTAAATTTTTTGCAACAGCCTTGTCATTATGGAGACTTTAATGTTAGTCATGTTCAAAAATTAATTTTTTACCACTAAACACCTGTATCGTCAATATCAAATGCTTGTAGGGAACTGAAGATCTCATTAAAACATTTTTTGTTCATCCTTCCCATTGTCAGCACGTCAATTCGCATCATTTGAGCGCAACTCCATCAACAGATTTTTATTGGGACAGCTTTCATTTAAATCAAATATATATTTATACCCTACACCACTATGTGGTCAGGGTATTATAAGTTTGTGCTGATGTTTGTAACACCAAAAAATATTGGTCGTAGACCCACCTTATAGTATATCGATCGGCTCAGAATTTTTTTTATTTCGATTTAACGATGTCCGTCTGTCCGTCCGTCCGTCTGTCTGTCTGTCCATGCAATCTTGTGCGCACTCTACAGGTCGCAAATATTAAGATATTTTGATGAAATTTGGTACACAGACCTATGTTGGTCCAATAACGCAGCCTATTGATTTTGGTGAACATCGGTCCATGTTCAGACCTAGTGCCCATATAAGGGTCCCACCAAAATTGGCTTGGTTACAAACTGCAGGTCGCAAATATTAAGATATTTTAATGAAATTTGGTGCGCTGACTCACATTATAGAAAATTTTGACACAAGCCTCATTTTAACCCATTCGAATTTCGGATCCAAACAATACACCAGACTGGTGTAGGGTATTGTATAGTCGGCATGCCCGACTTTAACCTTTTTACTCGTTTTTTTTAATTTGGTTTTTAATATTTTTTAAACAATCGAAAAATCAGTAAAAACAAATGAATATTCAGTTAAATTTAAAGGTTAGAATTATACCTATAGATTCAGTAAAAATATTTTTTTTTTTATTTTACTTGAAACCGTTTAAGATTTTCTTTGGTTTTTAATCTGCAAAATGTTGGCACGCACTCTACGAACACATCTTTTCAAAATAGCATTTTTACCCACACAGTATGAGATTAGTTTGCTAAAAAATTACGTATTAATTAATTTTTTCGGCGCTAAAACATATTCAAATATCATCCAAATCGAATTGAGCCACGTAGCTGACCTTCCTTGTAAGTATGTATTTAAATAGAGTTGCAGAATTCTAAAACTCAAGGGCAATAAATAAAACTTTATTTAATGTCAATATTTTTATATACTTTTATTGTATGAGTAATGTGAAATATTTTAATTAAATATTAATTATACGCACACATCATGCGCGGTTCCAGCAATTAATATAAGGGGAAAAATCATACGCCTCAGTGGCCAACTCAATATATTTGTCTACTGTGGCGTATGATTTTTCCCCTTATATTAATTGTTGGAACCACGCATGGCACACATATATTAGGAAAAGCAAGTTATTAACCAGATGAATTTAGTATGTTGTTTGTAATTTCGAAAAAAGGCTGATTTTATTTGCAAACATTAAGAATATTGAAAAAAATAGAATAGAATTTTATCTTGAGATTTTAACTGTAGCTACAGAAATGTAAAATTTCAGAAAATGTTCAAATACCCAGAGGATTAATTTTCAAATCCAAATGTTAAGTGATGGTACATTCATAGAAATAAATCTGCAAAAATAGCAGAAAAAGTTACTAAAAATTAGTTAAAAATGATGCTGCAGAAAAAACTGCTAAAATTCTAAAATTAGTGTAAAATCTGGAGAAAATTTTATAATAAATATTAGGAAACTAAAAATAACAAAAATAAACTGTTATACCTACAAATTTATTGTTATTTTTAAGCTAAATTTAGTCGAACACAAATATCAGTCTATTCTGCTAAAATCAGCAGAAATATTTGATAAAAAATTGTAAACTGCTGTTTTCAAAGGGCTCTATTTATATTTGCATTTAAAAGAAAATCGAAAAAAAACTTCGAAAATTTGATTTTGTTTTGTGATTTTTAGGCTACTAATTATTTAGCAAAATTTTTTTGCTGATTTTAGCAGGTTAATTTGCTATTCTCCGTTAACCAAAATTGAGCTCAAATATAACTAAAATTCTGTATATTTAACAGTTTTATTTTTGCTGTTCCTATATTACTAAATATAGCAAAAATAATCTGTTAATTTAGCAGTTTCTTTCTGCAGCATCATTTCTAACTAATTTTTAGTAGTTCTAACTAATTTTTACGGACTTTTTTCTATTAGTGTAGTGGTTTTATAATCTAAGAAAACAATTTAAATCATGACTAATTGTTGCAAGATCTGCAAGGAACTTGTGTAATATTTTTTAGTTAACATAAAATTCATAAAAATCTATTGATTATAAATACTTATTTTTAAATGGATTGTTCCAATGTAGACAAGTTTACATTTCTTAAATAATAGTTTTGTTTGCTATCTTTTAGCACTTTTTGCTCAAACGTACGATTACGTATGAATAAATATGGAAATATGTGTAGTTGTACTAAAATTTATGATTATTGCCCTGTCAAGCATCTCTTCTTATACACATATACGTAGTCCATTTAATTTTCCCAAAAAAAAAAAAAAAAAGGAAGACGTCGCTTTGGCCCCCACAGAAAAAAAAACATAAAAAACGGAGACATACCAATATGTTTATATATACCACTTCCGTCCCAAATCTGCTAAAGCTAACATTTACAAAAATAAATAAAG
Source organism: Leucophora obtusa (assembly GCA_949987735.1). Taxonomy (NCBI): domain Eukaryota; kingdom Metazoa; phylum Arthropoda; class Insecta; order Diptera; family Anthomyiidae; genus Leucophora; species Leucophora obtusa. Next base: position 4,335,833 of record OX465296.1, read on the forward strand.
AAACAATTAAAAAACACATTTTAATAGTTTCAATTAATTTTTAGAATAAAAAAGTCTTATCATAGAATTTGTTATATTAGGCAAAATGCTGCACAGTGGTGGCAGACCTGACAAAAAATGGATATAATTTTACTATTTCGGAATCTTTATAATGTGAACACCAGGGCGTCCAGAAATATGCATATTTTTCGTATTTTAGAATGTTCTAAAATACGAAAAATGTGCTCTTAAAATGTAAAAAATATTCAAGTACTTACACAATTTTTTAGTTACAATATGAAATTTTCTTAGATAAGTCACAAAAGAAAATACTTCAGTATTTTAACGTCCCTACGGGAAATTTTAACAAACTGTCACCGAACTGGCCCCGGGGTCAATTTCCCCCTCCTATAACAACGCCATGTAAAAGTGACCACTCTATTTCATATAAAGGGGCCAGTTCGGTGACAGTTTGTTAAAATTTTCCGTAGGGGTATTATGAACTTTGGTGGAATGCAATGGGACAAAAATATATGCAGGCTGGATTTTGTTATTCGAGCAAATTCAGAGCTTGTTTTTTTTATTTTGCGCTGTTTTCAACAATTTTTGCATTTTCAGATATAAGCTCAGCTAATACGAAACTGATACCAGGCTCTATAAAAGTCGCTGACGTACTGCTACAGTCTGCTGCCCTAAAATTTGTTAACTTTTCTGTAACAATTAGAGAATTTTCTAGGTTAGGTTTCAAAATCAAAATCAAGTTAGTTGATTCCTTAAAGGTATAACTGGATTTGGAACAGAATGCTCTAAAAATAAAGTTTTTCTTTTTAGTGTGCATTTAAAAAAAATTGTGTTTTTGCGCGCAACTTAATCACATCTACTCTTACGGCATCAATTTTATTGCCTTAGTATAATATAGAAGAAGGCGACTACGATAATGTTGTTCACGATATAACAATTTCAAGCTCCTTTACGTAAAAATTTACGACTATATGTTAAATCTGCTATCAAACGGATTTTTTTATATTAAATATATGTGAGTATATGTATGTTTGTATATGAATAATAATGGCTCATGTGTCAGGAAGTCTTGGCGGATTTACAATAAGATTAATAGTAGATTAACTGCTGTAGGGCAAGTTGAAGTTCTTACCATATTTCGTTTTATTAGCATCTACATGTATGAGAATGTAAGTGGCAATGAATTGACACTGGAATATTGCAAAAAAAACATATATAAATTGATTTAAATAGAAGTAGATAAATGCAAATAAATGGTATTGCATTTCTTTATAAAGTTACCCAGCAAAAAAAAATTGGTAGTAATGCTTTACAAACTACTTCTTTTACTACTTCACAAGTATCCGTTAGTGTATTTTTACTGCTTTTTTAGAAGTAATTCTGAACAACTTAAAAAATTCAGTTCTTTCTTTGCTTCCAAAGTATCCGGTAGTATATTTTTACAGCTGTTTTAGAATTACTTCTGAACGACATCTAAAACACCACTTAAGTGTTGCTTCTGAAGAATAATTGCTCTAAAGGTGATCGTAAAAAGTGATTTTGCTATCATTTGACATTTCCGGGTTCGATTCCTGGCGGGACCAATATTTTTTTATTTTTTTTTATTCTATTATTTTTTTTTTAATATTTATAATTAATTTGTTTAAATTCAATACTTTTTTAATTTTTAAAAATATGTATATATAAAAAAATGGTGAGAAATTGCTCTTTATGCACCTGTAAAAATAGTACTGAAAACAATATTGAATTGGAGGGCACTTGAAGAGAATAAGGAATAATTGGCCTTTTTTTTAATCACCGGATTTATTTTTGGATTTATTTTATTTTGTTAAAAAATCCACATTTTCTTTTTAAATTTAAAAAATTCTATATTTTTATGCAAATCTTACTTCTTATTCGCTAATATAATGAGAAAGAAAAAATTAAAATTTTGCGAAAATACAATTTTGATTTTTTAACAAAATAAAATAAATCCGAAAATAAATCCAGTGATTAAAAAAAACGACCAATATCTCGCAGTAACAAGGTGGTGTTTTTAGGCCAGTCAACTTTCATATCAAACAATAGACTAACGATCGTGGGGTCGCAAGTTCGATACCCGGTGGCGGCAATAAAAAAAACTTTTGTAAAATAAAAAAAATAAAATTTTTTTCGAATAATTTTTTTTTTTAATTTTAGTAGGTGAAAAAGAGCTTCCTTTGCACTCGTTCCAAAAGTACTGAAAAAATGTTGAAGTGGGAGTACTCCTCTCCTATGACAACTCAACATTAAAATCATTAGTGTTTATGTTAAAAAAATGTACATCTAAATCATCAATTGTAGTGCTTTTTCTACTGCTTCGGCATCTCTTTTTTTGCTGGGTAACTATGTTTTTTTTTGGATTTACTAAGCTTGATTTAAGCTGGCAATTTATTGAAAAATAGTTGTTCAATTGTTGGGAAAATCTATTGAATAATGTTTATACCAATATGGATTACTCTTTTATAAAACAATTCTTAACCTTTGTTAAACACCGTAAAAATATTGGGCTCTTAACAGTTGAAACATGCATTTTATGATGTTATTATCTTTTTTTTCATGTTTTTTGTTTAGTTAAAGAAAGAAAAAAAATTTAAATAATTTAATATGTATCTATAACAATAATGCATATATTAACACCTGACAGCTTACAAGCTAAATTAAATAAATTTTTATGCTTTAAGTTTTTTAGATCTACACACATTTTACCACCTTTTAACCCCTTTTTCCAATAAACTAATCATAGTGTTATGCAGATAGACAAATAGTTATTTCTCATGCTTACAACAGAAAACTATTTACATTCCTACAACTACAATTTCACACAACTATAAATGATAACGCACACACCCACACGAACATAGACATACACTTACTCACTCACACTCATTTATTCAGTCACTGACATGACACAAGGTGCAACTTTTACAAGTGTCATCGATGCGTATAACAAGACTTAAAATAAAATTAAATCGTCAAAAGATCAAAGAGCCATTAAAAAACTCAGTTTTATATATAATTTAACGTTAGCATTTTTAACCCTTTTGTAATTATTTTAACTCGACATTTTATTTATTTCCCCGTGTGTATAGAGATGGCATGGACTTTATGGTATAGGTTGCTTGTATTAACAGTAAAACCTCGCTAACTTAACTAATAGAAATCAAGGTAGTCTTTAAAAATTTTTTATTTTACTACGAATGAGGGGAATGTTTAGTTGATCTCTTATTTTGGTAAATGAATGTTTTGTTTTTTTTTTAGTTTGACTATAGATCATAACATAAATTAATATCACTTTCTGTTTAAATTATTTTCAAATTAAAGAAAGATGATACAATTTTCACAAGTAAATTACAAGGAATAAAATTTTTTGAAAGAATTCGATAAGGCCAGCAAGACAGTATACGTATTTTCGGCTTTCGCTGCAAAGCCATCATCAGTGTCGTTTGCCTTTTACTTTAATAGATAAATGTTGAATTTAAGAAATTTCCAACGTAAAGTTTTGATTAAGTTATTTAATCAACTACTGCTTCATAAATTATAAGCTGCATTTAAAATGTAAATTAATTTTAATTAATCAATTATTATATTAAATAACCTTTGTGATTACAACTTTATTTTGTTGAGATAACTAAGGAGTTTTATTTATCGGGGGTTACGTTAAGCGAGGTGGCACTGTATATAATTTTGTAGCTGTGCGTATTTTTTTATACTTCCCTGTGTTAAGTGTTTTTTTCTCTACGCCTTTTTGCGTTTTTTCAAAGGTTATATAAAACCTGCGCTTTTAATTTATGACTATTGAAAAAAAAAACATTCATTTAACGAAAAAAAAGGGTTTTTCTAGTAGTAGTTGTATTGGTTGGCTGGATATTCAACAAAAGCACAGTTCGTGTAATGTTTTCAAGTCTGGAAAGATATAGTTAAATTTAACTTTGTACCCTACAATCTAACTTCCTGCAGGAAACTGTTCTCCAACTGTAAGTACATTCATAAAAATAAATCTGTAAAAATAACAGAAAAAAGCTACTAAAAACTAGTTCAAAATTACCTTAAAAAGAACTGCTGAAATTAGCAAATTTTTTTGCTAAATACTTGTTAAATTAGAACAGCAGAAATATAACTATTAAATTTACAGAATTTTAGTTGTATTTGCATTAAATTTTAGTTAATGGAAATGAGCAAATTAACCTGCTAAAGTCAACAAAAAAATGTTGCTAAAAAATCACAAAAAAATTAAAAATTTTTGAAGTTTTTTTTCGATTTTTTTTTTAAATTCAAATAAAAATGGAAGCACTTTATAATATTTTTTAGCAAATATTTCTGCTGATTTTAGCAGAATAGACTGATATTTGCATTCAACTAAATTTAGCTTAAAAATAGCAAAAATTATATAGATATAACAGTTTATTTTTGCTAGTTTTAGTCTACTAATATTTAGCAAAATTTTCTGCAGATTCTACAGTAGAATTTGTTATTTTCCATTAACTAAAAGTTAACTTAAATATAACTAAAATTCTGTGTAAATTCAACAGTTTTAATTTTGCTATTCTTATTTTACTAGTATTTAGCAAAAGAACTCTGCTAATTTCATAAGTTTTTTCTGCAGCATTATTGTTAACTAATTTTTAGTAACTTTTTCAGCTATTTTTACGAATTTATTTCTATGAGTGTATATACATTTATAATGTAGGTTATCACTAAAGTTAACCTGACCGACTTACAAATTTTATGACCCAAAACATAAAGGGTTGAAAAATTGCGTTAAGAAAAATGTTAATGAATTTCAAATTTATTAACATTTTGAACGTGTTTACATTAAAACTTTGATATCTATATAAAATTATTCATTAAGTGTGGGTCAAAATGCTACATTGTAAATAATTTACAATTAATTAATGGACATTAAAAAAATAAAATAATCACAATTTGTCATTATGAACTCCTTTTCATCTGTAAGTAGGTACTAAGAAATTCCAACACAAAGTTTTTACTTTATAAGACATCAATAAAACATGTGTTTAATATTTCGTTTTTATATGATTTATTCTACTTTATTAAATTTATTAAATACTTTGCAAACTTTTATGGTTTTACGTAAGTTAGGAAAATTAAAAACTCGGTTTTTTACCACTTGCCACTTACGACTACGGCTTGCTGTATGTACAATGTCAACTAACCGTATACTACGGATAAACTTTTTACTTTATAAATGAGGTTGTATTTCAACCATTGGCTCTAACCAACCACTAAACACTACAAAAAAAAAATATGCAATATTAGAAGGAGCCATGTAACTGTAATGGCAAGTAATTGTATGTGTAATGCTTACTATCTGTATCCGTTGCCCTAGACGACAAAACATTAAAATAAATTCTTTTAATTGCTAGGAAAGGAAAACTATTTATAAAAAAATTATTATACACAACATTGGACTAAATAAATAAAATATATAAATGCAATAAAAAGTAGTGAGTAGACCATAATCGGTCAAGACTGACCAACAAATTTTTGCTGGCATATTTGCCATACAACAACAACGTAATGTAAGTTTAAGCGTACTAAAATGTACAGTCACCAAAATTAGTTAACATAATTTTAAGTTAACATTCAAAAAATTAAGTTAAAAATGCTTTAGTTTGATTTTTGCATTTGGATTTTTTCGCTATTTTGTTTAAACTTGCTGCTTGCTGATTGGTGTTTTACAGATGTTGCTTTAAATTCCTTTAGATTTAAAATTTTTTTGTTTTTCTTTTTTTACTTGCCGGCTTTTAAGGGATTAATAATTTTTTATATTAGTGTATACGGGATTAAAACAAAAAAATGTCGCTTAAAAGCACAACATACAGAGAGGTAAAAAAAAACCAGAAAAAAGTGATATAAAGCAATAAACATTTGATAAGGGGGAATTCAAATTAAAAGAACTATTTAACTAACGGAAAATATTATATTATCTTTTATATTATCTGCTTAGTTATTATTTTTATTATATTTTCAGTTTGCATGTTTTATAATTTCAACGGAAGTTCAGAAATTATTCTATTTAATAAATTTAATATTTCTTTTTATTTTTTTTTTTTCAAAAAGGAAATTCATTAAAATGTTCATGCTTAATTACAATTACATACAATTCAATCAAAAGTTTTTGTTTTTGTTGTCACAACAGATTTTGTTCTTTCTTAATACGAGTGATTAATTTATAGACAGAAAGCAACAACAACAAAGAAAAATACTCTGAAGGAAATTGTAGTGAGTCAAAAACGAATGTGTTATGCTCTATAAAAATTTAGTTGTATTAGAAATAAAGCAGACCCTTTTGCCATTTATAGTGCGTATGAGTGATATTTTGATATAAATATTACTCATACGTAAAACTTAAAGTTTTCAGTACACTCCCAGAACAATTCCTTTGTGAAACCGATTGTTTTTTTTAACATAAATGTGTTGTCACAACCGAATTTAGGTTTTTGCAGAGGCTGATTACACTATGCGACAGTCAAAATCGGGATGGGATGAAACCAACGGGAAATGTTATATCGGTCAAAAAACAAGTTATACGTGTCCTGGCGTTTCGCTAGGTCACCCCTAGGAATCGAGATATATCTTTTTTTTGACATAACTCGAGAACCACTAGTCGGATTTTGCTCAAACAATTTTAAAAAAATTAAAAATTACAATTTTTACCGGCAAAATTGTTGAGTATATAGAAAAACGTTATATGAACAGATTAAAGGAATTGTAATTTTTAATTTTTTTAAAATTGTTTGAGCAAAATCGGACTAGTGGTTCTCGAGTTATGTCAAAAAAAAAAGACCACCAAAGGTCAAATCGATATATCTCGATTCCTAGGGGTGACCCAGCGAAACGCCGGGACACGTATAACTTCTTTTTTACCGTTATAACTTTCCCCGGTAGTTTGAACCCTTCCCGATCACTGACCCCTACACTCAAAAAAAAAGTCAGTAACGTCAGCAAAAAATGTTGCTGTGTCAGCAAATTTTTAGTCAGGAGCGTGCTTGCAAAAAAGTTGGTAATATCAGCAAAAGGTTTGCTGAAAATCAGCGAGCTGATTTTTACCAAAAAAATAGTTATCTTCAGCAAAAGTTTTACTAACACTTAGTCGAAAGCAAATGAAAAAAATTCTTGCTAAAATCACTAAACTTTTTGCTGAATATTAGTAGACTTAAAAAAACTCAAAAAACTTGTAGCGAAATTTTACTTTAGTTAATTTATTTGCTGAAAATTTAAATATAGAAATTGTGTAGAGTTGTTTTTCTTTTTAATCATTTCCGTTGTGTGTGCTACATTTGTTTATCTGGTTGTCGTCCACGCTATAATTGCGATTATCATCACAATTTTTCTAGCAAAATAAATTAGTAAAACATTAGTTCAAAATTAGTTTAGTGCTAAAAAAATATAACTAAAACTTTTGCTGAAAACGGAATTTCAGCAAAAAAAATTGCTGAAAACTAGTAAACTTGATATACAAGACGTTTTACTAATTTTTCTACTAACTTATTTTTTTGAGTTTACCATTTGTCTCACAGTGTTATTAATCCACTTATACCAAAGATGGTCTTTATGCACTGTTAACCTTTTATATTTTCTTTATTTTTTGGAATGAAACTGAATTAAATAAAAGAAATAAATAAAAGCTACACTAATAGAAAAAAGTCCGTAAACTACTACTAAAAATTAGTTAAAAATGTTGCTGCAGAAAAAAACTGCTAAAATAAAACTGTTAAATATACAGAATTGTAGTTATATTTGAGCTAAATTTTTGTAAATGGAGAATAGCAGATTAATTTATTAAAATCAGGAAAAAAAATTTTCTAAATAATTAGTAGCCTAAAAAATCATCAAAAAATTTAAAATTTTTGAAGTTTTTTTTTTTTATTTTTTTTCAAATGCAAATAAAAATCGAGCCTTTTGAAAACAGCAGTTTACAATTTTTTAGCAAATATTTCTGCTGATTTAGCAGTATAGACTGCTATTTGCATTCAACTAAATTTAGCATAAAAATAGCTAAAATTTTGTAGATATATATAACAGTTTATTTTTGCTATTTTCAGTCTACAAATATTTAGCAAAATTTTCTGCAGATTTTACAGTACAATTTGCTATTTTCAATTAACTAAAATTTAGCCTAATTATAATTAAAATTCTATAAATTTAACAGTTTTAATTTTGCTGTTCTCATTTTACTAGTATTTATTAAAAAAAAAAAACCTGCTAATTTTAGCAGTTTTTTCTGCAGCATCATTTTAAACTAACTTTTAGTAACTTTTTCTGCTATTTTTACAGATTTATTTCTATGAGTGTATGTTTTAGCGGATTTGTAAAAATCTATGTAATTTTCTTAGATATCAACTCACCACATATTTAACCATGGAGTGATGTAGGGTATTTTTACACAATTCAATAAGTAATAATATATCTTATAATTAAACTTTGATTACTTGGAAAACGAAATTTGATTGCAAACAATAACAATAATAATAAACTGTAAATTTTATTGTTGACAAAATATTGCATAGTTTTTTTGTTTGTTTGTTTCTTGTTGTTTAGGTCTAAATACAATTATATTCCAACTAATACATACTCGTAACTTAACAATCATCTACACGTACATATTTACTTATTTATACAAAAGTATACACAAACACACATACACTCACATTGAAACACTATATTAATGTGTGTTTGAAAAAGTTTTGTGTGTTTTTATATTTGTAATACTTTTAATAGTCCTGTTTGTGTGGTTGCACGTACACATTGTCAAATATATACAAACAAATTGTTTTCATGTTTTGCTATAAATGTATGTGTGTAAGTTATTTCGATTTAGTTTGAATCAAATTTTTGCATTCGATTGCAACTTTTTTTTTTTTTTCCTTTTTAATGAAATCACGTACAATGCCACTATAACTTTTTTTGAAGGCTCTACAAACCTCTCGATTTTATATGAGTTGGGTATTTTTATTGGTATATTTTTGGCAATAAAATGGCGTCACCAAATTGTGCTTATGTCTATGTGTGTGTGTGACTAATATATTTCCGGCTATCACACACACACACATACATACATTATTACTTTGTTCATACTAAAAGACTCGAGGGGTTGGATTGGTTGTATGGCTGCTTTGTACCCCTTTAAGTAATTTGTCGTTGTTTTTGTCACTTGTCTCCGGTATAGGCCAGCCATCACATAGAAAACTGGTCACTGGTTAGAGTGTTCTAACCAGCTGGTTGTCCAGTTTAGTAATTTATTTTAACTAGTTTTTGTTGTTCTTGTTGGTTTGATTGTTTATTTCATTTGTTTTTCTAGCTGGGAAATACTGGGGGGAATGGCTGCACAACATTTTCATTTATATTTTGGTCTGTCGTCTTTTTGTGTTTTTTTTTTTGCGGCCATTGTGTAACTAAAGTAATAAAAGTTTTTAGACATATCCCATGGAGTTGTTTAGTTATTTGTTATTGTTGATATTTTTGTTTTTTCGATTTTTTTCTATTAAGTTGTTTATAAAATTCTAGCGAGGATTGATGGGGTGTTTTGGTTTGTATATGTTTAAACTATATATTTTTGCCATGAAATTTATGTTGTTTTGATATTTGATAGTGTTACGGTATATGGTCAGTTGTATTTGTATGTATAAATGTCTAATAGATAACTATACACTAAGAAAAAAAAAATTGTTGTTTATTTAAAAGAATTTGTTTCTAATCGCTGGCTTAAAATAAAATATAAAATATAAATAAAAATTATAATAATGATTGCACGACCTTTGTTATTCTTATTTTAAATAATTGAGCCATCAAACTTTTTGTCTTTTTTGTTAATAAATTATTCTTCTTTTCCGATATTTCGACACCCTTTGGGTATCAGCGAATGGTTATAATTGAGTCACAATAATTAAATTAATAAAAATAACACGACGCGATGTATAAACGAGTACAATATTAAATGTTTATACATAGCGTCGTTTTGTTTATATTTATTTGATTATTGTGACTTAATTATTTCCCAAAGGGTGTCCAAATATCGAAAAAGAAAAATAAATAAATTAAAATTTTATTAACAACAAGAGCTAGAGCTTGATTATTTAATTATTTAATATAAATAAGATTATAAAAAAATTATGTATATTAAATATTAGTATATTTGGAAAGTTTCATAGACCTTGCGTTAAATTCTGTTAAAATTTTGTAGTTTTACCAATTTTCTTTACTAAAATTGTAAAACTTATTTAAGAAATTGTGAAAAAAACAGGCAACAAAATGAGGGTCATGGCCTTGGGCTTCGATGATTCCTATACCAGATGAATGTATTATATTAGTGTAATAAAATCTCCTAAGGGTTTGGTGCTGTGTGGGCACAATCAAGTTATTTAGCCGTTTAAAGTTTTCATATTTTTGGCCAACACCATATGAAATAAAACGCAAAAGACAATCTTAAATTTATTCTGAGCAAGATTCCGAAATTTCATGAGAATTTTTGTTTTTATGTTTTACCCCTTGGTTCTAAATGAAAAACTGAGTCGTTATTGCCACCCTAATATACCCATACTAATTTATTTCAGTTACTTTTTATGACTATTTGTTATCTGATCAAAAAAAGAACATGAATAAAAATTGCCAGTACATTTAGATAAAATAAATTGAAATTAAGTAAAACGGTATGATTTCATAAGGCTTTTATTAAATGAGTCATCGTAGTTACTATTCAAGAATATTTTTCTGCAACAAATTTAAATCCAATTTAATACAACATCTATATATAAAAATGAGACATAATTGGCCAGCAACAAAAGTGGAAGTGATCTTAAGGAATAAATTTTTCATTGATTCCAAAGTATCATTAAGTTCTGATTTTCTGCTTCTAAAGCAGTTCTTTTTCACAACTTCCAAAAATGTGATTTTGAATGAAAATAAGTCTTTTAAAATCCAACTATATATATTTCCATAACCATATAACTTTAAATATTTTGAGACAAGTTGTCAAGTTGACAAGTGATTTTCTTCAATTTTTTACGAGTAAAAATTAATTCCTTTTCATCAATTAAAAAGAACATCAAAATGATCATAAAAGAAAACTTCCACCCTATGACAAGCCTATGTAAAATTCATTGGTTCCGATCCAAATTTTCACAAATCGAAATCCAAATCACTGCTTCTTTTTCTCTTCTTTTGATTATTTTTTTTGCTGGGTGTTTGTACGCTATAAACTCAAAAGCTAATGCAACGAATTAATAAAAAAATTATGATGACAGGTTATAACTCCCACGGATATTATCCCCCATTTTTAAAACTATGACTGAATTTTTTTTGGGCATAATCCCCTAACGGAAAGTGTGGATATGGACGTTATGAGCGATTTGTTGTTGGGCCAGTATTTTTTAATTTTTTTTTTATTATTTTTTTTTAATATTTGTAATTAATTAGTTTAAATTCTATATATTTTTTTTTTTAGTTTTAAATAAACAGATTCAAATCCTAGCAAGACTAATATTTTTTATTTTTTTTAGATTTTGTTTCTTTTAATTTTTTCTTTAATATTTATAATTAATTTGTTTAAATTGAATTGAATTTTTAAAAAATACCTAAAATAAAAATTATGAAAAACTTTAATGCACTTGTGTAAAAAGTACTACAAAAATATTGAATTTCAGTGCACCTTTTGCATTTGTTTAATAAGAAATTTTATAGAAGGGAATAATTTACAATATCTCGCAATGACAAAGTGGATTCAGTCAATATTCATACCAAAGAATAATAAATAGCTCAGCGGTAAAGGGATAGACTAGCAATCTTGAGATCGCAAGTTCGATACCCGATGGCGGCAATAAAAATATTTTTAAAAAATAAAATAATATATGGGTGATATCAAAAAATGTGATAAAAACCGTGTAACCACCTAATTTCTAATGCATGGATTACATTTGAGTTACACATTTCGATATATATCAGCGCATTGTCACCTGTTTTACAAAATTTATAACAATCTGACCCATTTTTGGTTAATACATAAAATTTGTGACCAATTTTATAGGCCAAATGTAAACTCCGTAACAAGTAACTCATAAGGTTTTTTAACTTTAATAGCTTATATTTAATAACCAATAAAGCTAAACACTAACTGTAAGAATTTTTATGAAGAGGAAAAGTGCCGTTTTTAATAAAAAATAATACATTTTACAAACTTTTTCGTATATCTTAGCTATCACGACTTCAACTCTGTAACGATTTTTCGTCATAATTTTTGATAAAAATGCATATACCAGAATTTTGGAGTTATCTATTATTTATATTGCGAAAAGTATAATGTTATTTATACTCAAATGATCGTTGGACTGTAAGTAATCATCCAGCATAACTGACTTGAAGCTTTTCTGCAGCACGTAACATTCTCGAGATGAAAAAGGATGTCTTTAATAAGATTTGAAAAAATGTTGTGAACTCCGTTCCTAATTTTTACACCAAACTATTTAACGAGTAAGAAAAACAATGTCATATTTGGATTCACCTTGTAGGCATCATGCGATTTTGTTTCGGAAAAAAAATTCTGACAAAGCGTTTCTGAAAGAAAATGAAAAAAGTAACCAAATGTAAACTCCGTAACTGTAAACTCCGTAACCACAATTGTTTGCATCAGATTTCATTCAAATAAATGTAGATAAATATTTAAAATATTTTAAAATAACCATAAACAGAGGTGATTCAACTAATATTTATGCGTCAAAAGACGATTCAACTAATAATTTTGCGTCAAATCAAAAAAAGTTATCCGTTTTTTACCCTAAGCTGTTGGAGCGAAAAACGATTGATTTTGCATTTCATTGGTTTTGAATCGATATTTCGAGTCATTACTGACATTAGTTTGACAAATTAAATTTGTTTCACACAATTTAAGAATTTTTTGATCGCGAAATGTTATGTTTTTAATATATTAGTTTGTAACTGCGTAACCGCTGTTTGGATTTTAAAAAATTTTATATTTTTGCAAAGCACTTAAAAGGACCAAAAATACAAAATTAAAAAAAAAATAAAAATTTTTTTCGCGGAATGAATTGTATTTTTATTCGCGAAACCGCCAATTTGATAAACACAAATTATATATTATTGGAAAGCAAGTTGAAAACCCAAATACGAAAAACTTATAAATTGAAGAAAATTCGTACGCAATTTTTTTTGTTATATCTTTTGCTTGCAGAAATGTAAACTCCGTTACAACAAAAAATATTAAAATTGTGCAAAAAAAGTTATTGCGACAACTTGTAGAAGAGATTTTTTGCAATTAGGTTTATAATGACTAAACTTACTGATTCCATTAAGAAAAAACCGAAATATTAACAATTTTTGCTTCTCACAAATTTGGCCCAAAAATTTATCACATTTTTTGATTTCATCCATATATTATTTTTTGCTATTATTTTTTTTTTTTGTTTTGGTGGGAGTACTCCCATCCTTTTAGAAAGAGGTACATCTAGATCATTAATTGTAGTGTTTTTTCTACTGCTTTTACATCTCTCTCTTTATGTTGGGTTTTCATTAACACATTTATTAAGTTTACTTTTAGCGCAAGTTAATACATTTTTTTTTCAAAAAAAAGAAAATCATAAAATTTTACCACAAGTCCTTAATTTTTTTTTTTTTTTTGAAAAATCTACTTTTTTAACATTTTGTAAATAGTTTTTTTCTCGCTTTGTGTACAACTACATTGTAGTAACTGTTCCACATATTTTTGCATTGTTTCCTACTTGTTCCATTTAAAGCCATTGAGATATTACCTTAACAAGGAAAGAAAAACCTTTGTAAACATCTATTGCAACAAAGACTAATGCCAATATTGACTAAATAGAGACATTTAAGCTTCCGGAAAATTGTATGCCTTTTGTTTTCTTTCATTCCTAAACTCCCATATGACTTATGGACTCTTTTTTTTTTTTTTTTTTTGCTATTGTTTGTTATTTTTTTTGTCATTCCAACCAATTTGAGGAAACTTTTAGCTAAATCAAGGTAGCCAACAAACTATGTATTAGCAACAATACTTACTACACAATATTTGGTATGTAGACAATGATGACGAAAATTGCTACTTGGCTTTTGCATGAATTTACAAAAAGTTTATAAAAAAACCAAAAAGAGATGAGAAAAAGTAGGCAAGCTTTCATTCCATATCTTTGTATGTGTTTTATAAGTATGAAAACATTTTTAGCACTATTAGTTTGTGGGATAGATATAGTAGTAGAAGTATTAGGAATATGTGAAGAATCATCATTTTATTGTATATATTGTTATATTGTTATGAAAGCACGTAGCACGTAGTATGGCTAGAGGACACAATAGCAACTTGTTAATCCACCAAAGTGAAACTATCATTAAACATATACGACTACCACGAGTATAAAACAAGTAGTTATACGTACCAACTAGTTAAAGTTATTGTTTCTATTTAGCAGTGTTGCCAACAAATTTATAAAATAAATGGCTAGATCAGACCCAAAAACCGCTAGAAAATCACTAGATTTACAAACAGTGCAAAAATTTAGCGATTTTATCGCTAGATTGTTGTAAAATGGTACTTAAAGCGTTTTTTACTCAAAAATTCCTTTAGTATGTTCATAATAAGTGTTATGAACTTGTAAATAATAAAAAATTTTACTATTAAGCTGCAAATAATGTATCCCGATTTTCATTGAATTAATATTAGTATTGAAAATATTTAAAAGAGTGCATACTATGGTGAAGAACTACATACCCATATTTGATCGAAATGTGTATTTTTTAGAAAATTTTTTACTAAAATAGTTCAAGAAATTGTATTTTTATAATAAAATAATATCAATATGCGAATTTTATAATATTTTTCAAAATAAAATCGAGTTTTAAAAATTATATTACTGCTAAAAAAAATAAAAAATAAATTGGCTAATAGCTATAGGACAATTTTTCCCGCTAGAGGTAAAATAAAATCGCTAGATCTGACGAGAAAATCGCCGTTATGGCAACACTGCTATTTAGTATGAGAAGTACTTTGTGTTCAATATACCACAACAACTACACACTACACTAGGACGATTGAAACATTTCATTTCGAGTAGTAATATTAGTAGTGGTGGTAGTGGTATCAGCCAAAACAATGTGTGCTCAACTAAAGACAATTACAATGGTTAAGGCTTAAATACGTGCAGCTTATATAACAATAGTATCCTTAAATGGACGAAATGAAAAACATCACCGTAATGGACAAACAAACGCATTAGTAGTGAACTACACGTACAATATTACTTTGAATGTAAAGATGTCATCACAGTTACAGGGTAACAATAATATATTTGCCCAACAATTAGAAAAGAAAAATAAAAATATATATAGTTTTTTTTTATTTTAGTTCATTACTCTTTTTTTAAAAGTAATGAGAAATATGATTGTCCAGATAATATATGATTGTATATGAGAGAATGATATGATAACCGAAAGAGAAAGATTTTAACTATAAAATTATTATAGTCGACTATATCATTTTCAAAATATGATTAATTCATTAATAATTTGGTTGCAACAACCATGTATGGCAGTAGCGAACATAGTTTGCAAGCCGTAGCCATATTGCAACCATATCTTTTCTCTGCATTCAGGAACCGATGTTTGCTCTATCAATAGAGCTTTGATATTGTTTTAGAATTTCTTTGTCACCCTGTTTATGTGTAGATATTCATATATGTAGGTGCTGACTATTCTTTTGTCTTTATTAGTTATTGTCTTGCTGCTTCTTCTGCTGCATTTACAGCGGTTTTTACATAGTAAAAGGAGCGGGTGTATAATGTTGTTACATTGCATGAGAAATTAATGCTGTTTTAAGGTAAATTTACAAGCCAAACATGCAAGTAATAAATCAATTAATGAACCATAGCAGGTTTATTAAGGCACAAAATGCTTGGCTTGCTTCATTGCCAGGCTGACTATCGGACAGCCTGCCTTCATGCCTGCCTGCCATCCTGCAATAACCATCTATAACCATTCAAAACACAAACCATACCACCACTTTAACTTAACTACACCACAGTCACATACCAAAATAAGAAAATTCTTTGGAAAATTTTGCATGTTTTCTTTAAGGAACATGAAGCATGTAACGTAAATTGAACTTAAAAGCACATACTAACCAACAGTCATCTAATCTAACTAAAAGGATAATGATGATGATTATTAAGTTTATATACATATGCATGTTTTAAGCAATAATGTGTGGTTATGGCTAAAACAACAAAAAGAAAAAAAAAAAGCAAAGCCAAGTTAAGAAATCCATTGTCACCCTGAACTTACATTGTTGTACCTACTACGGTTCATAATGTATATCTGTCTGTCTGTCCGTTCGTTCGTTTGTTTGTAGTCAGACAGCATAACAAATGAATTACTAGTGACACTGGACATGCTTATGAAAATTTGCGCGTTGTTTACATTTAAGGGGGCGAAAATTTATAATCATTTCAAATCAATTCCAGGCTTTACCGACCAACCAACCAACCAACCAATCGACCAGGAACTGGAGCACTTACAAGAAAAAAACTACTTTAGTAACGACATGTATGTAGTTATAACAAAAACAAGATTCAAGCCTTTTTTACATTAAGCGTTGATTGAGTAAATGAATCGCAAACAGCTGCAGGCAATTGCTTGTGACAGAGTTGGCGAGTGAGCGTGTTGTATGTTTTATGTGTTAACTAGGCGTTGGTAGTTGTTACAAAAAAATAAATGATAAAACAAGTTTTTTTTTCATATATTCATGTATTTGCTAGTGCTGTTCACAAGGTTGCCAGATGGGCTGAAATTGTTGCCAACTATGAAATACTAGCCATCTTGTCTTGTTTGTGAATTTTTAGTGTTCACAGTTAACTGCTGGACGTTCATGACTTATCAGGAACGTCCAGCAGGGAAAGAATAAGGATGGTGTTGTCTACCACTTTTGTAGCCAATCAAATAGTTCGATTATGGTAGCCGAGTTTATCAGTTGTGATAACAGAAAACCAATTGAGGCAGGACTAATTTGACTGTGACAACAAAATTTCAGTTGTATGAAAAATAATTCGGTAGCTGCAATCGAAAATTCATTTGACGAAACTGAACCATTCGAGTGGCAACAATTTAGGTTGTCAGCATCAAACTATTTTTTGCTTGAATCTGATTGCCGATTTAGGGAAATTTGTTAGGTTTTTAAGAAATTTCTGGCATCACTAATTGAGGACAATGATTTTTTGGTATGAAATAAATTTATATACAGCTATAAACATACATACATAAATAAGAATTTTAATTTGTTTTTATGTTGTCTTTTTTTCCTTCCTTGTTGTTGTCCAATAATCATTGGAGACAATAATAATTGTTTTGAGTGAAAAATGTAATACATCCTCTTGTATTTGACCAACAAATCGACCAGCCTGTCTGCATTTGCTGGATGTCTGTATGTCTTTCCATCGTTGTCGTTGTCGTCGTCATCGTTGCTGTCTCTCTTTCATTATGTATAAATGTTTGACATTCATTCTTTATATATTTTTAAGACCGCGTGTTAAGTCAATTAATTCAATCCCAATTTAACACGTTAAGTGTCCCAATGAATTTTGCGCTACACCACACACATATGGACATATGCACACCGAACGGAGAACAAACAACAGCCATAACCGCAATAAGTTACATACGTAATGCTTAAATGCACAAATGTACATGTATAGGAATCTTTCAATTTGAATCTGTCTAGCCAAGGTGTCTTGTTTCATTACGGTGTAACGACATGTTTGAATAGATGCTGTTAAATAAAAAATTCTACGTGTGGTCGTGTGAAGAATATATGAGCAAACGAAACACTAGTGATTATCACTGCCATTAAAAAGACATAACCAAACCGGTAGTTTTGAACCAGTATTATATCCCGTTTTATCCACTAATCGTGATATGCTAATTTTAATTTTAAATGAGAGAATTTTTATAAAAAACTTCTTGTTGTTTTTCGCTAGGAACGTGATTTACAAGATAAACCCTTTACAGGTTTTTTTATTTTTTATTAAAGGATCGTTTACACTATTTAATAAAATTTAAGTTTTTGAAGAACTTACTTCTGAAATTAATATTTTCTAATAAATTATTTTATACTTATTCCAAATCTGTTAAGAACAATTTCTTTCAATGCACCATTTTTGAGAAATCGCTGTTTTAAAATTTGGATTCGATACCCCATTTCTTTTGGCAGTCTCTAGCAAAGTTTTGAAATTCGGATCATAAAATCATATTTTTTTTTTTTAAGAGTATTAATATAAATAAAATTATCTTTCATTTGAGTATAATTATCTCGCTGGATGTTTCAAGATACTTGACTGATAATGCAAGGATGATGAAATTTTTATTTGCTTAATTTTATGTTTCTACCCCTATAACCACTCGGTAAAGGGGCTCCCATACAAGATGACATTTTTATAAAATTTTCTCTCACGGTTCTAACTGTCCCAAGGGTGCCCCTAGAGGAGCCAAATGTATGACCGACCCCCAATATTTTTTCAACCCCAACATTGTCTCGGAATATATGTGGCCTTCTCCGAGAAAAGGGACCTAGTGTGTCAAAAAACGGGTTTGGACTTAAGAGTGCATTCTGGTGCCTAAAAGGGTGTAGAATAAGATGAAATGAGTTAGAAAAAAACTTCTTAATTGTATTTGGTCTATACGACGCGTTTAAAAAAACAACGCTTTACTATAAAAAATGTCCTGTTGGTAGTCCGTCTCCAATATACACAGCACTTGTACGTAAAACCCATACGTCAATGTGGCAACATTTGCGAAAAGGTGACACGGACGAAATAAGAAGATAAACAAAAAAAATCCAAATTAGAATGTTTGATAACTTCTGAAAGTATTCATATAGAGACAATCTAACAATAAAAATATAAACAATAATACAATTTAATGGAAAATCACTGATGAATCCTGTCCATAAAAAAAGGCAGAAACTGGACCTAGTCTGATTTGCAAATTTAATGTGTTTATAACTTTTGAAGAAAAGCTTTATTCTTCTTCTTAACCTCAAACCTACTAAAGTATTAGTTGTTTTCTAAAATGAAAAAAAATATATAAAATCTTATTGTTTTATAATGGGAAATGTACACTGTACCATTTATTAAATGTGAAAATTTTTTACCGGATATATCAAGGATATCAAAATTTATTTAGTTAAAAATTGTGATCATGGAATTTCATGTTATATACAAAATTTTATTTAATCAAGTATGTAGTTTAGATGGTTACACTCAAATAAAAGGTTAACTTGTGCCTTTATTATAAAAGAGTATTTTAAATTTAAAGTTGACATAATTTTTTCTTCATTTTGTTTATGAAAACTGTACAAAAATATTTATATTTTCAAACATTTTGATTGGTTCAAAATAAATTTAAAAAAAAATACACATTTGGACATTTTTGATAGTAAAGTACATTTTCATACATTTTCAATGGATTGGGAATAGAAATATTCCAAGAGCACATTAAATTTTAAGCCCTTTGGCAGTTTTGCTTTAACAATATCTTTTCCAAAACTTCGGTTCCTGGTCAGATTTTTTCTAGGATCGAAACACATGTGTCAACCTAGATAAAAATTTATTTTATTCATGTTGATAGTAAACAATTAGACATATTAAATTATATTTTTCACTGTATCTAGTGTGTTAAGTTAACATAAGTAGACCATTATCAATTATTAGCACATCAAGGCAAACGCCACTGACGATGGCTTTGTAGCGAAAGCCGAAAATTGAATTCTTTAAATTTTTATTCTCTGTAATTTACTTGCAAAAAATCGTATCATCTTTTTTTAATTTGAAAATAATTAAAAAAAAAAAGAAAGAGATATATTATATATGATCCCAAATCGAACGAAAAACATTCAATTGCAAATATATGGGTTAAAAACTCGTTATAAATTATAAAAAAAATATAATTTCACTGCGCATTGTATCCACTGCACGGTGCAATAATCAACTCAGTTCTAAAAACAAAGAATCGCCTTCGAAAAGACTACCTCAATTTGTCCAACTTGTACATTAAATGGTTTAGAAAATAAACCCTTTTGATACTAAAGTCGAAAATTGTTAATGCACTAAAACATTCATTGATAATTTAATTTATTTTACAATATCGATGGCATCTATTAATCTTTTTGTTTTATTAAAAAAAAAAAAAAAAAAAAAAAAAAAACAAAAACCATTATATAGAGAGTGGAACCTCAAGCAAATAAATACAAACGAATGTTATTTTATACTAGTTAAACAAGGATCGTGATTGTGGCATCATGTAACCACATCATTTAGATCATAAATTTTATTTCTTCTTCTTGTTTTTCCTACAAACTACATGTACGATTTCATGTTACGTTAGCGCGATCGGTGCTGAAAATTGTCATCATGTATATTTTTCAACAGTTTAATATGAGAAAAGATGGACAACGATCACACCGACAAGAACAACAACGAGCGACAAACAAGCAACAAACCAACCACCACCTTCATGTCTAATATAACAAACACTTCCTTTTGGTCATACTTACTAACCAACAACAACAACAACGACCACAATCACATCGTCCATACACATCATCGTCATCATCATCATCGGCACAATCCCCATCACCAGTATATCTTGTGCAAAAATATTTAGTTTAATGGTGGTAAGTCATTAATTTATTTGACCAAAAAATGTGAGAGGATACTTTATTTCTATGTACTCGTATGCATCATGCTCAGACCTTTAAAAACATAATTCCTTAATATCATTTTTGAATCTGATTCAATTTTGTACGAATCAATTCGCGAAAAGTCATTTTATTTTTTGAATTATTGCCTACTTTATTCAGTCAATATCTTATTTAAAGAATCAATTTGATTTTCGTTGATTCTTTTCATGGAATCAAGCGAATTGATACAATTTCAATAAATCAATTTAACAAAAAATGGTTGCCTTGATTTATAGTTTGCAAATCAAATCATTAAACAAATAATTCAATCGGATCAATATTGAATCAATTGAAATTTGGACAATTCACATCCTCACTTTATTCAATATCAAATCATTGATTTAAAGTGATAAGGAAATATTCATTGATTCATAAAATTAATCAATTTTAATGCGAGTTTATTCAAAAAAGAATTAACTTTTTCAAGCTCTGATCATGGTGGCACTGCACCACAGTGGGTGGCGTTTTGTTGAAATGCAATGAAATTGTAGCAACTTGAGAAATGGAAAGAAGAAATCGTTAATTTTGAATTTTAATTGCTATATTGTAACTGGCGGCTAAATGAAAATGCATACCATAGCACCAGTATAGTACGAGTATACGTATGAAAGTAATACGTTAAAATATAAATTAATGTTTTACTGTATAGATTTTTCAATAGTCTCTATATTATCCATTGTCTGTATTTCTGTTTGGTCATCTTTTCTATTTGTTTTCCAACAATAAATATCTAGATATGTATTTGCAGGGGTCATGTATGTAGTACGACTTTGACTTGCACAATCAATAAAAACAATTTAATTTTCAAAAACTTTTGTACTTCAGGCCATTTTAATGTGTTGACTTAATTGGTTTTTACACACTCGTAAAAATAGTATAAATACTTTACATTCAAAAAGGACATTTATTGTCAAAATATCTTAAGAAGATAATGAAATACCATTAAGTAAAAAATATTACAAATACAATGCCTGCAAGAAAAATATACAAACATAAATATTTATGTATTATGTAAAATATAAAAACAATTGTAACGAGTCTGTATTATGGAATCCATTTAAATCACAAACAACAAACTTATGACAAATCTTGTTATTGACCTAAAACCCACAAAAACATTTATTCTTTGGCACATCTTTAATCATGTTGTTGACCACAATTGTATTTCCTGGGGGATATTGAGTTTATTCTCTTATGCATATGAAACGATTGCGCGTTGGTTGTTTCTTATTTACACCGTTAATGAAACGCACCCATTGTCCATTTAATAAAATTTTAAATAAAGTGAAATTTTTTTTTTTTTTTTTTTGGAAAGAAACTTCTTATTTTTGCTGTATACTGCATATTTTTATACGCATTGTTTGTTTTTGTATCTTATTCTCAGCTGAAAATTTATGAATGTGCCAATAATAATTTTTCTGCTACAGCTTACAAAATACTTTAACCCATTAACGCCCAAATGAAATCTGGCGGCGAGAATTTAATAAAAAATATATTTATATTATAGGTAGAGGCGTCAAATAGGATAAAGTGAAATAAAAATAATAAAAAAAACTTGTAAGATATCCTTGTAAATTTTCAGAGAGTAAAAAGGAAAAAACAGCTCCATCACACGAACCATTTCGAAATTCGGTATTGTAAAAAAAAAATCTGGTTTAATTAGTGCATGAATGAGTAATGAACTCTTCTAATACATTTCATTACAATTTTGTGGAATGTGTAAACAACTCAACTTTGCTTTCAACTTTCATATAAGTAGACGATTATCAATTATTAACCCATTCAAGGCAAATGACACTGATGGTGGCTTTGTAACGAAATCCGAAAATATGTATTCCGTCTTGCTGGCCTTATCGAAATTTTTCAAAAATTTTTATTCTTTGCAATTTATTTGTGAAAGTTGTATTATCTTTCTTTAATTTGAAAATAATTTTAAACAAAAAAAGAGTCGAACTATAAGACATTCATTTACCAAAATAAAAGATCAACTATATAAACCCCTCATTCATATTCTTTTTATTTTACAATTATCGAAATTACGACTTCACGATTGCTAGTCTAGCGCTCTACCGCAGACCTATTCTTTAATATGAAAGTTGATATTGATATTGTCCCTTATTCTCTTCAATAAAAGTACTTACTAAACAAGTTTTAAAGGTGCACTCCAATTGAATATTGTTTGCAGTACTATTTTTATAGGTGCATAAAAAATAATTTTTCATAATTTTTTTTTACATACATATTTTTAAAAATTAAAAAATATTGAATTCAAACAAATTATTATTAAAAAAAAATTAATTAATTAATAAAAATGTAAAAAAAAATTGGTTCCGCCGGGAATCGAACCCACGACCCTCTGTTTGGAAATGCAAAATGATACCAAAATCACTTTAGGATCACTTTCAGAGCAATTAGTCTTTAGAGGCAATACTTAAGTCATTTTTTGGATGTTGTTAAGAAGTAATTCTAAAAAAGCTGTAAAAATATACTAACGGATACTTTGGAAGCAATGAAGAAGTGATTTTTTGAAGTTGTTCAGAATAACTTCTAAAAAAGCAGTAAAAACACACTAACGGATAATTGTGAAGAAGGGAAAGAAGTAGTTTGTAAAGCATTACTTCCAATTTTTTTTTGCTGGGCATGGATTCCTGCCTTAATATTTTTATACATGTTGCTCTCACATGTTTTCATAACTTAGGTATTATATTTATATATATATTATATATATTATTCGAGGGTACTTATAGTTCGCTATTCGCGTTTAAAGTTTTGGACAATATAGGGCTTAAAAGTTCGATAGTGCTGAACATATTATTGGCAAAAATATTTAAAAAATTCCGTAGAGTAATTTTGGCCCACCACAGCATCATTTAGTTTGAAAAAAGATTATCCAAAACTTTTGCTTAAACATTTTGAATCGATAAGCACGATTTCGCACAAAATACAAATTTTCCAGCAGTTAAGGTACGGCCATGAAAGGGTTAATAACAGCGCGACCATTAAATTTGTTTCAGGCTATACCAAGTGTTGAGACTACAAAGGAAATAAAAAATCAATTGGTAAATCCATTCCTAAAATCCTTATAGCGATTGTCATAATTTGGCAACTCTTAACTGACATTTTATTACATTTTGAGAAAAGGACAACATACGATTACTCCATCATTCAGAAGCCATTAAATTTTGTATCTGGTTCATTAAGAGTTATCAACCTATGACCATCGATATTCAATTTGTCAATTATATATTTTTCTCACCACCACATTTTTATTTATTTTATTTTTATATTAAACTTGTAAGGCTGTGTGGATTATGACGAGCTTCCTACCTTCTTAAATTGCTTACTTGTTTTCACTTCATCATCAACTAAGAGTTTAATCACAACTGGGTCGATTGTCGACCGACGACAGCAAAAGTCGTCACGATTAATTTAAATTCAGCGACAATCGACCGTCGATATTTGTTGACGTTTAGAAAAAAAGGAAAGCAAAACGAGAATATTATTATATTTGTTTCACCACAATTCTTCACCAATTCAATTGGTCTTTCACTAATTCTTGTTGTTTTATATTTTATTGTATTTAATTTTGCTTTTTTGCCGTAAATTATGAATTTTAAATTTCAATTATATTTCTGCTGTCAAAAAAATAAATTTTTTTTAAACAAAGTACGAATTTTTGCAGCTCTAATACGATTTTCTAACAACTCTGTTCTAATGGCAATCTTTAATTAGTTAAAAATATGGCAACAATTTGACAAAAATTTTAAGTGTGGATTAGTGTGTCGTCACGAAAATAGAATAGATTCTATTCCGACGACAAATCGCCGGACGACATGGCGACATTTTGCTTCCCATACAAAATATATGAAAAAGCAACTCTCGTTGTCGCTGTCGACCCAGTTCTGATTAATCTCTATGGTGTTCATTCAGTTTTATTGAAATTATAAAATTATAATCAATACGTTTTTTTTTCTCCTTGAAATAAAATATAGCAGCCATAATATTTTGTAGTCATTTAATATTTTGAATACGATGCATGATTTTAAAGATATTGCAACATTGTTGCAATATGGAAGATTATGAAAGTTGTCATAAAGGCAGAACATGGTAGTTTTTTAAAATCATTATCATAAAATTTAAAAGCAGGTATTTAGGTGATGGCATAAAAAGGGAGTTAAGTAAGGGAAGCTATACCAAAAAAATTAATTAATTTGAAAATTTTATTATAAAACACTTATGATGGAAGAACGTTTCTCTTATTACCGGCATATCCCTAATGTTTTTAAGTAAACAAAGTCTTTTCATGGTAGTGAGAAGACCGATAAGATAACAAGTGTCACAGATGATCAACTTGATCTTAAACGCAGCATCTCTGAATAATCTTGATTCTTACGAAATGGCAAAACAAATAAAATACGACAGACAGAAGGTGAAATAAATTTTATGTGAGATTGTGTGGAATTTTTAAGGATTAACCGGGTTAAAAGCACACTCAATTTAATTTACTCCACACAGCCAACAACAATAACAACAACAGAAAAAAGGAAATAAATAAAGTTTTTAGACAAATTTATTTTGTTGAACCAATAATTCACAAGTCAATACAAAATTATGAGCCTATAAATGTTGAACAATTTATGTGCGTATATTGCACACAGTATGCGGACAACATGCAACATTTATGATACATAGTTATTGTAAAGTTATTTTGGTATTTGTTTAACATACAGTGCTATTCGGTAAAACACTTTTCATATTTTTCATAAAATACCTTAATATAACCCAGCAAAAAAAAATGCAAGTAGTGCTTTACAAACTACTTCTTTTAATGCTTCACAAGTATCCGTTAGTGTATTTTTACTGCTTTTTTAGAAGTTATTCTGAACAACTTCAAAAAATCACTTCTTTCATTGCTTTCCAATTATCCGTTATTACATTTTTACAGATTTTTTAGAATTACTTCTGAACCACATCCAAAAAATCACTTAAGTATTGCTTTTAAAGAGTAATTGCTCTAAAAGTGATCGTAAAAAGTGATTTTGGTATCATTTGGCATTTTCAAACAGAGGGTCCCGGGTTCGATTCCCGGCGGGACCAATATTTTTTTTATTTTTTTCTTTTAATTTTTTTTTTATTCTATTAATTTTTTTTTTTTAATATTTATCATTAATTTGTTTAAATTCAATATTTTTTTCATTTTAAAATTTTTAAAATAATGTATATGTGACAGCGCATAGAGAAAGGGACCTAAGGGTAAAAAAATCAATTTTTTTTTTTTGATGTGGACAACATCTGAGCATCGAATGAGACCGATCCCATGCCATCCTGAGAAAGGGACCTTAGGTCCCTTTCTATTTTGCGCGTCACATATATAAAAAAAATGGTGAGAAATTGATTTTTATGTACCTGTAAAAATAGTACTGAAAACAATATTGAATTAGAGTGCACCTTTTACACTTGTTTAATAAGTACTTTTATTAAAGAGAATAAGGAACAATATCTCGCATTAACAAAGTGGTGTTTTTATGCCAGTCAACTTAAATATCAAATAATAGCTCAGCGGTAGAGCTCAGCGACTAGCAATCGTGAAGTCGCAAGTTCGATACCCGGTGGCGGCAATAAAAAAACTTTTGTAAAATAAAAGAAATATAATTTTTTTTTGTGAAGAATTGTTTTTTAACTTTTAATTGGTGAAAAAGAGCTTCCTTTGCACTCGTTCAAAAAGTGCTGAAAAAATGTTAAAGTCGGAGTACTCCTGTCCTATGACAACTCAATGTTAAAATCATTAGTGTTTATGTTAAAAGAGAAGTACATCTAGATCATCAATTGTAGTGCTTTTTCTACTGCTTCTGCATCACTTTTTTCGCTGGTAACTTAATTATTAATAAAATATAAATTCAAATGAAATTCCTTTCAAAAAAATGTTATTTTTCTAAATATGACATTTCGTTCAAAAGTTAGTGCGATAAATTCGTGCACTACTTACTTTAGAAAATGTTTTGATATGAAAAGATTGATTGTTAAAACACAACATACAAACACTTACTACTAAAGGAACTTTAGTTATAGCAACAACTATGACATAGAGCAAAATAATAGCTTTTTAAAAAACTATGTGATTTTCGTTTAGAATATATAAAATAACTAAGTAAAAATGTTTGAGCTTACTTCTCGAAACCTTTTTCACTTTTGAATTAAGATAAATACAAAAACTAAAAATCTACATTATAATCTCGAGAGAACCCCATAAAGACAATCGATGATAGTGCTTGGTAGCACTTGAAAATGCATTAATTGTCAAGCATTGGTTCTAGGAAAGTTTTTCCCTAAGTTTTTTTTCTCTATTTGTTGTAAAATAAATTGTGAATTCTATTTGGAATTTGTCATATTTGATCTTAATACCGAACAATAATAGCACTCAGGAAAACAAATATTCCGTTAGAAAAAGAATTTTCGAGGTAAAAAAAATAAATACCTACAAAATATTATTTACCTTTAGCAGAGTCTTGAGATTTTTCGACACAACTTTTAAGCCAGCGAACAGTGGTAAAAATCTGGCTTTTTTGAGAAAATTTGTCTAGTACTCTAGTACGAATTTAAAAAATTTTTGAAATAATTTAAGTAAAATCAAACATTTTCTTTGAAAATCATTAATCTTAATTGTGTCTTCTTGACTTTCACTAACGGATGGATGGACTTCTTGTTTAAAATACGGCCATTAGACTGATACTAAAAGTGATTTAAGGAATAGTGCTATTTTAATATTATTTTGTGTGACTAAATTGGAAACTTTTGTATATCGTTTGCATTTGTAGAGTATTGTATATATTCTTTTAACCTTTTGGAATATAAATTTTAACCCGTATTTTAGCAAAACTTAACAAACAGACAATAATAATCATTTGGTGATATTTTATTTAGTGGTAGTGGAAAGACTATGCTGCAGCATTCTGTTTGTCTGTGTGTATGTAAAAGCACTCGTTGCAGTGTCAAAGGATTAGTAACGGAAATTTATTAGCATTCCTTTTTATATGAAGTATGTATATTGTAGTTGCAGTTAGCCACTATTACCAACCACAAAAAAGGTATGTAGAGAGGTTGTTTGGTAGCCAGGAATGGTGATACTACAGACTTTCTTGTATGCAGTATTTTAACTATATTAAACATACTTTAGATTTATTACAATTCGTACTGAATTACAACTGAATCCAACCATACAAACAGTTTTTAATTAAAGAAACATGAAAACGTATTTTTCATTTACACAAAAAAATAAAAAAAAAAACTGAAAACTCCGAACTGCTTTAACAATTTGCCAAAAAGAAAGTTTATAAGGGTATTAAAACACCTTAAAAGGTCATAGGATAATAAAATACTACTACCAGGGTAATAAATTCAGTTTCTATGTATTTAAATTAAATTACATTGTTTTAATTTTTTACCAAACTAAAATTACTACTTTGCCAAATTTTGTAAAAAAAAAAAATTAATAAAAATCTGTGGGTAATAACACGTTTTGTATTAATGTTTAATTAAAATTTAATTACAAATGTAACAACATGTACTGAAAAAAAAAATAATAAGGAAAAAGTTACAAAAAAAAACACAAACTTTAATACAGGTACTATTGCTGTGTTGCTAAAACTATAACTACAGGTTGTTTTAATGTGTTGTTGTATTGTTGTTTTTATTTTACTTTTTCTATATTAAACACGTGTTGTGCTGTATTCTAAAATTCCATATTAAATGTTGTTAGAGAGAAATGGTATAAAACTATGTTGCTGTCAGCATTTCGTTGTAATTCAAAAATTACGCGTAAACCTTAAGCTCAAAAACGTGACAAGCTAAAAAATCATTGTGTTTAATTCAAAGGACAAAATAGATACGAAATACTAACCAACATCAGTTTAATATGTACTTTCGGTGGTCTAATTGATAAGTAGTTGAGAATTTAATCTCATATAGGATGATGTTAGAATCTTTTATTAATCAAGAAATTTAACACATGGATTTGTTTTCTTACCAATTAAGTTTAATACAACATACTTTAACTGGGAACTTTTTCATACAAAAAAAATACTGGCAACTTGTTCAAAAAACGAATTTAATGACCTTGAGGACTTCTCCCTATAGAAAACCCCAAGATTCTGAAGCCTTTTTCTTAAAAAAACGCTCCAAATCTCAGCACTTTTTTCGACTTTTGAGGAGGACTATAATAAAAAAAATCTGCCTTCAAAGAAAAACTCTAGATTTTAAGAACTTTTGCTTCCAGAATTCCTCTTGAATTCTAAGGACTTCTTCCCACAGAATATCCCTCACTTTTTAAGCATTTTTTTCCTATGGCAAAAAGTTCCCCGAATCTGAGAAGAAAGTCCTCAAAATCTGAGATTTCTTTCTATAGGAAAAGTCGTATGAATCTGATGTTTTTTCTGTACGAAAAAGAACACAGAATATAAGGCTTTTCCTAGGGAATTTTTTTTTTTTATAGGAAAAAGTTATCGTAATATAATGTGTTTTAGGAAAAAGTTACAAGAATTTAAGGTTTTTCCTATATTCTGTGGCTTTTTGAATGGGAAAATAATAATAAAATATAATTAATAATAAAAAAATAAAATCGTATGAATCTGATCCTTCTTCTGTACGAAAAAGAACACAGAATATAAGGCTTTTCCTAAGGAAATGTTTTTTTTTTCTATAGGAAAATATTCTCATAATATAAAGTTCCCAGAATCTAGGGTTTTTCCTATAGGAAAAAGTACTCAGATTCTGTGGCTTTTTTAATGGGAAAAAATAAAATATTTTAAAAACAAATTTCTTCTTCTATTTTTGGTCGGCATTACGTATTTAGTTTACACACAAACACAATACACATATTTTTTTAAATTTTTTTTACGCATTTTCAATGTAAATTTACAAATTTTATGTGTAATACCAATAACTTATGCATCATGTGTGTAATTTTTTTTTTTTCATTTACACACTAGGAGTAAATTTACCATATTTATATTAGGAGTCCAGAGAGGCAATTCTGTAACTTTTTAACCACAAATTCGGTAGTTCAATTTAAGTTAAGTTTTCATAATAAACTGACAACTTTACTACCGAATTTTGTCGTTAAAAAGTTAGAGTATTCCACAACAGCTTCCTAATATAAGTTCGGTAAATTTAAACAAAAATTAATTAGAGTGTAGTATTTAAGTTGGAAACTCGGTTTTCAGGAATCAAGGTACTACAAGTTTTTATACCCTACACCACTATGTGGTCAGGGTATTATAAGTTTGTGCTGATGTTTGTAACACCAAAAAATATTGGTCGTAGACCCACCTTATAGTATACCGATCGGTTCAGAATTTTTTTTTATTTCGATTTAACGATGTCCGTCTGTCCGTCCGTCCGTCCGTCCGTCTGTCTGTCTGTCCATGCAATCTTGTACGCACTCTACAGGTCGCATCTATTAAGATATTTCGATGAAATTTGGTACATAGACCTATGTTGGCCCAAGGACGAACAAGTTTGATTTTTTTGAACATCGGTCCATGTTTAGACCTAGTGCCCATATAAGGGTCCTACCAAAATTATATTGTTTATACGCTGCAGGTCGTAAATATTAAGATATTTTGATGAAATTTGGTACACAGACCTATATTGGCCCAATAACGCAGCCTATTGATTTTGGTGAACATCGGTCCATGTTTAGACCTAGTGCCCATATAAGGGTCCTACCAAAATTATACTGTTTATACGCTGCAGGTCGTAAATATTAAGATATTTTGATGAAATTTGGTACACAGACCTATATTGGCCCAATAACGCAGCCTATTGATTTTGGTGAACATCGGTCCATGTTTAGACCTAGTGCCCATATAAGGGTCCTACCAAAATTATACTTTTTATACGCTGCAGGTCGTAAATATTAAGATATTTTGATAAAATTTGGTATACAGACCTACATTGGCCCAGTAACGCAGCCTATTGATTTTGGTGAACATCGGTCCATGTTTAGACCTAGTGCCCATATAAGGGTCCTACTAAAATTATATGGTTTATACGCTGCATGTCGCAAATATTAAGATATTTTGATAAAATTTGGTACACAGACCTACGTTGGCCCAAGGACAAAGCCTATTGATTTTGGTGAACATCGGTCCATGTTTAGACCTAGTGCCCATATAAGGGTCCTACCAAAATTATATTGTTTATACGCTGCAGTTCGCAAATATTAAGATATTTTGATGAAATTTGGTACACCGACTTATGGCAGCCGAAGGACGAAGCCTATTGATTTTGGTGAACATCGGTCTATGTTTAGACCTAGTGCCCATATAAGGGTCCCCCCAAAATTATATTGTTTATACGATGCACGTCGTAAATATTAAGATATTTTGACTAAATTTGGTACACAGACCTATTTTGGCCCACGGACGAAGCCTATTGATTTTGATGAACATCGGTCCATGTTTAGACCTAGTGCCCATATAAGGGTCCTACCAAAATTATACTGTTTATACGCTGCAGGTCGCAAATATTAAGATATTTTGATGAAATTTGGTACACAGACCCAATAACGCAGCCTATTGATTTTGGTGACATTAGTTGGCTTTTACCCAGACTGGTGTAGGGTATTCTATAGTCGGCATGCCCGACTTTAACCTTTTTACTCGTTTTTTTTTTAATGTACATTAGACTGTGTTACCTTACAGGCAAAAAAAAAAACAAAAAAAGGGCGCCGTAAAGCTTCGAATATAAAATATTTTAGCAAGGGAATTTGGAAAAAAAAAAATTTTTCCCGAACGTAGGGTGGCCTTTTAAAATTTTTCATTATATCTTCGGCATTTAAAGTCGGATTTTAAAGTGTGATATATCGATTTTGTCTCGAGGAGACCAATATTTTGCTGTAAAGAAAAAAATTCAATGAAAAAAAAATTTAAAACAGGGACCCCTACTTTCAGCAACAAAAAAAAAATAAAAAAATTTTCTGCTGGAATTATCGAAAAACTTTCTTAGCAAAAGTTTAATGATATTTTGCGAGCTTTAATTTTCTGACATTAGGGTGGTGCATTTGGGTGGTCGGAACTGAGATCTGGTGGTTGAATATTAGAACGGGATACTTGAGGTCAATGGCCCTTAGAGCACATCATTGGCCCCCTACGTTCAGCAACAAAAAAAAATAAAAAAATAAAAAATAAAAAAATTTTCTGCTGGAATTATCGAAAAACTTTCTTAGCAAAAGTTTAATGATATTTTGCGAGCTTTAATTTTCTGACATTAGGGTGGTGCATTTGGGTGGTCGGAACTGATATATGGTGGGTGAATATTAGAACGGGATACTTGAGGTCAATGGCCCTTAGAGCACAACATTGGCCCCCTCGAGAGAAAAATATCGATGTATCACACTTTGAGATCCGACTGACTGTAACAAAAGATATAACAAAAAATTTAAAAAGGCGTTCGGCAACAAAAATCGAAAACTCCTTGCAAAAATAATTTAGATTCGACGGTGTACGACGACCTTTTTTTTTTGCGGAACAGTCTAATGTACATGTTTCGGAAAATGACAAATAACAATTTCAGTACATTTTTACCAAACTCGGTATGTATTGAGTAGGCACTTTTAAGTACTCGAAAAATTGTTCGGTATTGAGTACTCAATATCTAAATACTCAATACTTTTACAACTGTAACGCATAGGCTGCGACAAAAGCTGACTAAGTTGTGTTCACAACATAAGTTCCCACATGAGCTATTTTTTATTAGTTTATTTTTGGCTTTAAAGCTTTATATAATTGATTTCCATTAAAACTGTACGTGTTTGGCTTATATCATTCCCATATAAATTTGAAGTAAGCCAACGTTCAGTTTTAACTCTCCAGGAAAATTTTCTGTTCCAAAAAATTCCTGTGTACCCTCTTCTACTGTCCATTCCACTTAAAAAAGGTAATGCTACGAGTCATAGCCTGTGCAGAGGGCTGCCGGTTCAATCCCCGGTCATGGCAATACACAAAAAGTTTTTCATATAGAGACAAATTAACAATTAAAAATTACTTTAATCAGTTGACACATAAACTAACCACTGGCGAGTCGTTGGGTGAGACGAAACTGCGGCAGTCTGGTGATTCCCTTGTGTCTGTTAAATTTTTAAATAAAAACGTTTTCTTCTTCTTCTTCCTATAAATCAGCTCTAGAAAAAATTTCTTTAGTAATTCTAATATTAATTACGATTGTCCTATGCGACGGCTACAAACACTTAACTAGAAATCTGTTCAATTTACAATTTTTGTCGTATTAACTTTTTCCTTTGGATGTTTTTATATCTTTTACTCACTTAAGAAAATTTTCAATCGGCCCACGTATATTTAGTGGACCGGAGTTAAAGTTAATTAGCACCATACTAAGCTAGTAAATAACTAGCTATAAAATAATGCATCTCTACTTTATACTCACATATAAAGGTTTCTATATCTATCCCAGCAAACAAATGTTATGTCTTCATACACAAATCCTTATATTTTTTTTTTTTTTGAACAACTGTTGTAAGCAAAACTGGCTGTGTACTTTTTGTAAATGTTCTCAATTGAATTGAGTTTTATTTCCGAGTTAAACAAAATCTTTAGTAGTGTAATTCACTTTATCGATTTAAAAAATAAACATCAATGAAATTGAGAAATTGTTTACTGGGATACAAAATAGCCCCATCAAAAACTAAAACACCAAGGGGTGACCATCAGAGTAGCTGCTGTTGCCTGATGTCGTATTGGGGAAACATGGGTTGTTTGGTTGTTATGATTACTTGCTTGAGGGTTGATATGATGCTATAGAATATTTCTTTGGGTGTATCTACAATACACATCTGAATGAGGTACGAGTGCAAGTTCGTAGTTTGCTGATTTTGGACAAAATAATTAAAGCACAATGTTGGTTTGTAGTTAGTGCGTGAGTAATTAAAATTCGCAACATTAAAATTATAATAGGAAACACTGCAGGCTATCATTAGGACTTCATTGCTGGACATACTCGTACTCACATTGACTAACAATAAAAACAAGATTTTTATTCGTTTTAATATTGAATAAACTTTAAAATACCAGTAGCTATTATTAAGATTTCAAAACAACAAAAAAATTATACGATTTATTGTTTTCTTAATAAAATGTTGTTTTTCAAATTGCCAATTTTAACACTTTAATTTGACACTAAAAGTATAATACCAATTGCTAGTTTGGTGGTAATAAAATTTCTACATAAAACACTTTTAGCAATCGAAATGACTTTTAATGACAAACATTTGCAAAGTTAAAGGCAATACAGTTTAATATATAAGTAGATCATAGTATATAGTTAGTTAGTTGTCAAAGCTTGTTTCAATATAAACATGTATCCTGGTTGATAATGTTAAGAAAATTTTCCAAAACGAGTTATAAACTAATAACACTGTGTAACAAGTTTTGGGTCATCACTGTGCGCCAATATTAAAAGGACTTTTTTGCCCCGTTTTAAAAAGGGACAAAAAAGAGCCGTGAGTTAGAGGGTTAAAATGTTTCACAGAAATGTTCCTCGCAGTGTTTTACATAAGTTCGCTGAACACATCCTATACCTATTCACATGGTTTCCTCCTAAAATCTAGGTTTGTGGGACATTTGAGCGCCAATTCTGAATAAGTACGGAATTAACCCTTAGGTTTTGCCTTATTTCTAGCATTGAACTTAAATTTGCAACTGTGATGTCTTCAGGGACTTATAGTAGAACTTCATGACAAACATTTTTGTGGAACATTTTAACCCTCTAGGTCTTCAATTAAAGGAACTTTTGGGCCCCTTTTTAAATAGGAATATAAACGACCCGTAAGTTGAAGAGTTAGAGGGTTAAAATTTTCCACAAAAATATTTCTCGGGAAATTCTACTATAAGTCCCGGAAGACATCAAAGTTAAATAAAGTTAATTTCGTGCTTATTCAGAATTGGCGCTCCATAGAGCACCCATATGTGCAATAGTTTTATTTTTTCCCCTCCCCATGCACTTTCCGGTAGATTGGGTGGAACAAATAATATCACCATGAAAGTCGATCTTCTTGGATTCAAACAGGCCAGTCATCCGTGGCTTTTAGCCCTAAAAATGGAATGAAATTAGTTCAAAGTTTCTTTGCGCTATAACTCTTAAAGTACAGGTTTTACAAAAAATACTAAATGTGCATATTTGATCACCACTTCTGAACAGCACATACCAGCTCTCGTACGTTCAAAACGGTGGAACATATTCACGATAAGCTTCGGTGAGCAATCGATGTGCTTCAGCTGCACCTTTTTTTCAAATTGAATAAGTAAAGCTAAACCTCCCGCAAATGATGCTTTGTTTGCTCAAAATTCCACTTTTTCGAAGCCAAAAAAAAAAACATTATTGTTTACACTAATTCTTTTATTGACTAAGTGAGAATAAATGGCAGATGTTTATCCTCGAAAATGCTATATAAGTTATTAAAGACACAAACCATATGTAAAAGATACGCCATCTGTTGTGAATCCTGCATTTTTAAGTTATACACCCAATATATTAACAGCTTATGCCTGCAAGCAGGAAATCAGCCACTTTTAAGAAAACCCAAAGGTGAATTGATAAAATTTATTTTTAAATTATAATAAATGTAACGAAAGCTATCAGTTGTATTATTAAAAATATCAATTTGTCAATTAAAAGGCGCAAATACAATTTAAGTTTCCTATTTGCAACCACATTTTATAATGAGAATATTGCATTTTCTAATCTCGTTGCTTTTTCTATTATTTTTCTTTCAATAATTATAAATTATTTTTATTCTACAGTACATTCCTTAAAAAATTTATTTTAATGAATGCAAGAATAATAAGAAATTTTCAATTATACCAAGAAGTTGAATCTATTTCGTATAATGGAAAATTTCTTCCTTCTTTAAAATGTTTATATTACATTCACTAGAAATAAAGTTGGTATATTTAATTTAATCATATCGATAGTATATTATTAGATTTTTAATTACAATCACATTTTAAACCTTTTTGAAAATCTCCTCTAAATTTCCTTTATCAGTATTTTTAAATTACGAAGGGCCTCTCGGTAACCAGCACAGATTTAAAGGGATCTCAAATAAAATATAGAAAGACAAAACTAATCAACAAGAGCTACTTAAGCTTTCTAATTTTTTTTTGTTTTGTATTTTAAGATTCTAAATCAGATATTGGGTCCCTAAAAAATTAATATATGTCCTGTGTACAACACATGCAAATTTTCTTATAATTTTAGAAGCTCCTTTATTGTATGTAAAATAAAGTGTATTTGATTGATGATTCCCCGACACTTAAAAACATATTGTAGGGTATATAATATTCATTGTTGCCATATATCAAAACTTTTACTTCTTCATATTTCTATACAATGTCATAAGAAAAGACATTGCAATCAACATGCAACGCAATATCTATAAATAACAAATCTATTTTCCAATTTCAATAGTCAATGACACTTCGTTTTACCAAAAAATAAATAAAAAATAACAAAATTGGAAAATGCACTCGCTAGTGTTGCAGCCAAAAGACCTGTTTCAATGTATTGAAATTATTAAACGGTACGTTCTCAAACTATAAACGCCCTCGCATAACAGCATAAAAAACAGCCACAAAAGATTAAAATTTTACACGGTCACATTGTATACCATCCATCCACTGTTTAACATGGCAACATAAACTATAGACCAATTTTCTTTTACTATATAGTTAGATTCCAAAGTTAAGCAAAAAAAAAAAAGTCTTTAAAAATGAAATTCTTCGATATTTTTTTTTTATGAATGTGTTGCAGTAACAAGTTGAAATGAAATAAAATAAATTTCTTTTACAATTGGTTTAGTAGACATGCGCAAACAGCTCGCCTTCTTAACTATTTGCACATTCAAGCACACACAAGGCGACATCATCAACCAAATGTTGCAGGCAGATATCGTAAGGAAGTTTGAATTTTCCATGGTTTCCTAGTTATGTGTAATAAAAAATTTCAATACTTTCAATTCAATTTGATATAAATATATATATTTATGGATATGCCCTGGTCCATATGGCCACAATATAAGTTTGATGAAAGGAAATTGTTTTTAACAATATTTGAAGAAGAACAAAAAACTAAAGAAGGTCTTTTTATAATCATGACCACCTTATTTATTTACATTTCAACATTTTAATAAACTTCCCACTTTTAAAGAAGAGCTTTTCTTTCATTTTTAATGTTCAGACACTTAACTTCCACTGTCATACATGGTAATGAAATATAACTCAATTTATGATTTATAGGTTTGCATGTTTATGGTGTTGGCTGGTTTTTAATGCATTTCTCGCCAGGCTATTTTATATATTTGAGATATTGTTAAGATGTTAGCCAAAATAGGTAAAAAAAAATATATGGATCTTTATATAGCATTTGAAAATTGTGTTGATTACCAAAAACTGAAAGCCAAGCAGCACATAAGTCATAGTCAATTTTAAACCAAATTCTGATGTGCTCATTTTGCTGTGGGTGAAAGCAAAACAAAAGAACAAAAATTTAATTAGTAAACCAATTTTAAATATATTCTTAGATAATATTTAATTTTTAAAATGGATGAAAAATTCAGTTTTTGGGCACATTTCAGGTGATATTTGACTGTTTCAGTTGCCAAATCGATTAACTCCACTTTCTTAATTTTATAAAACTTTAATTTCAAAACACTTTATTGACTCCTAACTATATAAAATTCAAAACAAATATCTCTAATAATAAATATTAATTATATATTTATAAATCCACAATTTCCTTGAGCTTAAGGTTTGTTTTTTATATATAAACATTTTTTTATTTTCGATATTTCGCTACTCCATTGTGTAGCATCTTCAGGAAATAACAATTAAATTAACAAATTAACAAATTATAAACAATTTGAAAGTTTGAAAAAAAAATTTTTAACTTTTTTTTTAACTTTAAAATTCAAAAAAAAATTTTTTTTTTCAAACTTTCAAATTGTTTATAATTTGTTAATTTAATTGTCATTTCCTGAAGATGCTACACAATGGAGTAGCGAAATATCGAAAATAAAAAACTTTTTATATATAAAAAACAAACCTTAAGCTCAAGGAAATTGTGGAGTTTAAAATTAAAAAGAAGGTTAAATAAACGACAAGAAATTATATATTTAACTTTACAATTTCCTTGAGCTTAAGGTTTGCTTTTTATAAATAAAAAGTTTTTTTATTTTCGATATTTCGCTACTCCATTGTGTAGCATCTTCAGGAAATAACAATTAAATTAAAAAATTAACAAATTATAAACCTGTAGCATCTTCAGGAAATAACAATTAAATTAACAAATTATGAACAATTTATTAATTTAATTGTTATTTCCTGAAGATGATCAAGTCCAAATTCTAATATGATATTGGATTATATTAGATTATTATATATTAGATTTTATTTGTTGTTTCAAAAAGGTTGATCATTTTCATGATAGAAAATACAATTGTTTCATTGGCATCACCGCAACTCTTCAGTTGTCCTAGCATTGCCAGATCGAAATTGGCAAAAAGCTTGACATTCAGTGGAAAAAGCTTGATATTTCTTGACATTCAAAAAAAGGCTTGATTTTTCTTGACAATTTAAAATTCAATTAAAATAGCAAAAAAATTGCAAAATTGACTTGAAAATTTAAATGATATATCAATGGATATGTCTTTTTGCAATTCTTCAAAAACTTCCCGAGGGCAACAGTAATCTGCATACAACATATCAGTATTATTTGAATTTGATATTTTTAAAATAAATGACAGCTCTGCTTAATTATTCCTTGACAACAACGAGTATTTTATATTTAAAACAGCAATTTTC
Source organism: Leucophora obtusa (assembly GCA_949987735.1). Lineage (NCBI taxonomy): Eukaryota > Metazoa > Arthropoda > Insecta > Diptera > Anthomyiidae > Leucophora > Leucophora obtusa. Next base: position 4,374,491 of record OX465296.1, read on the forward strand.
TAAACAAAAGTTTTTTTTCTTTTTGCTAATGGTTAATTTTTCTCGATTTTTCTTATCAATTTGATGGAAAAATTTCTAAAATTCCGTTTTAGCTTGACAAATGACATTTTTTCTTTATTCTTGACACGCATTGAAAGTCCGTCTGGCAACCCTAAGTTGTCCGCAATGAGAAAATAATAACGTGAATATACAACCCGAGACATTACATAAGGTACAAAAAATTAAACGGGGCGAGAATTTTGTACTTTTATTCTGTCTGATTTGATAAAACCAGATATTCTAAAAGCAACAATTACAAAATAAAATGTTAAATTCACAAAATTTTAGCAATATTTTAGTTAACTACAAATAACAATTTACCCTGCTAAAATCATCAAAAAATTTTGTTAGATATTAGTAGACTAAAAACATGCCAAACAATTTTTTTCCATTTTTTTTACTACGGCAGGGAAATTGGCATTGGGAATTAATAAAAAAAAATAGTTTAAAGATCACTAAAATTTTGTAGATTTAGCAGATTTGTTCTTGTTGTATTTATCTTAACAATATTTAGTAAAACCATTCTGCTGATATCTGTAATTTTAATAACCATATATATTTTTGGATTTATATTTTCATTATTTTTCCTATTATATTAAAAAATTTAATATGTTCTTTTAACGAAAAAAATAAATTCAATAATTAAAAAACTCTTCTAACATGAATGTTATTACAAGTTAGAAATCTATTTGTAATTCCTTCACAGTGTATTTACCGTTGAATACATTAAAAAACTGTCAAAATCGTTCACTGATGCGATTTATTGGCGATTACAACTCCCAAAATGGGCACATACAAATACCATTTTCTGGCAACACTGATTCTTTCGCACACTTGATTTAGTTTTTGGGTGATTTTCTTAGTGATCGGTTGTTTTTGTGTAAAAATTTATAACAATTAAAAAATAAAAGTTCTTTTTATTAAAAAAGCTAATATTGTGACATATAATTCAATCGAAAGTGTTTTCTAATATGTTTGTTAAAATTAATTGATAATATCTTAGCTAGAAAATTAGAAGTAAAGTTTGTTAAAATAAATGGAAGTGCCGGTCGGTCATTATGTTTTATTGCCTATTAAGTAGAGTAAAACAAAAAAGAGAAAGTGTAAAATGAATTTATAAATAAATTGCTAAAGAAAATATATCGTTGAAGAGGTTTACAATTTATTGAATTTCACAAGTTTAAATAAAAAATTTTTGTTAAAATTGTAGGCAATAAACATTTTTTAACTGCAGTGTTTCGATTTTCTGTGTGTTTTATTAAACTATTCGTTAATGTCTGGCTATAGTTGTTGTAGTTGTGCTAAATTGATGATGTCATTATTTTTGCAACAAAGAAAAGGTAAGAGCGAAATATAAGCAATATAAACAACCCAAAAGTTTTTTTTTTAATTCAAGAGAGAATTTTAATAGTTTGTACCAGTATAGTCAGCAATGTTGCCAGTTTTGACGATTTATCGTAATTTTGACGATTTTTAATATCGAAAATAGGCAAATGACGATTTAACGATTTTCTTGTTTAAAATGACGATTTCTTTTAGTAGGATATATAGCAACAATGGGGCTTTTTCTAATTTATATGACGATTTTTCGAAAAACTAAGGTGGCTACACTGGTTATGTCAGGCACAGAATTATTTCTATAATTCTTCACTCTTTTTAATGAATAATTATTTTGTAACCACTAAACACCAAAAATTTATGGTATATAAGTTTTTATTAGATCTCAAAACCCTCCCAAATTAAAGTTCCTACTAATTCCATACCGCCGGTAGGTCATTTCATTGTTAATTTTTTTAAAAAGCATTTTTGTTATATAGTATAAATAAAGAGAATATGATGAAATTGTTTTTAGTGGCACCGATTAGTGTCTCATAATTTGGGTTTCGTTAAGTTGTTCCAAGTTGTTCGTTAATGTACACTTATGGTTTTTGTTGTTGTTAATAGTTGTTCTTTAAGTTCGCTAATCATGATTTTATTTCGTATCTAAACAAGTGTTCAATTTTAAGTGTGTATGGTGATTCCGTTTTGCTAATATAGAAAAGGTAAAAGCAAAAAAATGTTTCTTTGGCACGTAAGAGAATTTTTTGATTTTGAGATTGTAAGAGAGAAATAGAAAAAGAGAACTTCAACTTTGAATAATAAATGAAATGAAAGGGAAACGGATTTATTAAAACGGAACGGGAAATATTGAAATACAAATTATACATATAACGAAAGATCGAGAGAAAAATTTATATAATTCCTAAACAGTGCGAGAGTTACCAAATTTTTTTTTTATTTTGAAAGTTGTCAAAATGTTACGAAGAAATTTCGGCAAAAAAAATGTTCATACAAATATGGACGCAGATTCATATGAAAAACGACCCAAATATTGGAAATTTTTGGGTTGGAATAGGTTATTTTTCGTTATAAAAGATCAACGAAAATTAATATTCGAAAAATTCCCCTTTTTTGAATTTCTTAATTTTTATAGGAATATTAGTTTCATTAAAAAACAGCCGTTTCTAAGTTTTTGTTTTAGGGATGTTATCGTAATTTTTTCTAATTATATTGCTAACACCAAAAGGAAAGGAGGTTTTGATAGGCTAAAATATAAAACATGAAAGTGCCAATGTCAAATTTTGCTCTTTTAAAGAAAGTAAAATAATCTCATATTAGAATAGAAAAATGGTTTTGCTCCAGAAAAATCAAGTGAATCTGAGAACATAGGCAAAACAAATTTTTTGGAGAAAATTTGAAAGCTCTAAATTTATAATTAAAACATGAAAAACTAATATTTTCAATGATTTCTTATAAAAATGTCTATGCGAAGTTATGATTTTTGTATAGGAAAATTTAATACTACTCTTTTTGCAATTGTTATTGAGATTTTCCATTTTAAACTCAGAAACTATCATTTGAAATTAAAATTATGATTTAATTTGGAATTGAGAAAATATCAATTGTAGATCAAGTGCAAGTCAATTTTAATTCAGAAAATATCAATTGAAATTCAAAAATTGTTAATTGCAATTCAAAGATAAAAATTTCGACAATATTAATCAAAATTCGAAAAACGTTAATTAAAAATTCCGAATATACCAATTGTGGTTCGGATAATATAAATTGAAATTCAGAAAATGGGGAATTTTTAAAATTTTCGAGGTCTATTGAAACTGACTTTATATACCTCTTAATTCTTAAGTTTTTTAACTGTGAGATATGACTGATAGAGTTAGGTAGACTATAGTTCAAAACTAGAGCATGCAAACTTTTAGATTATAATGACATCATCCATGCAATTGATGGTCATTTAAAAGTATAAAAATTAAAAAATTACTTGAAACTTTCAAGAGTAATTTAATTTGTTTAATTTGTGTACTCATAGTTTTTAATTTTTAAATCCAAATCAATACAAAATAAAGCTACTAGACTTGGCTTGGATATATTCACTGCATAAGTAACTTCTATATCGTTGTTTGGTAAAAAGTTATTTTCGTTTTGAGACTATAGCGATGTATGAATACCGTAGAAATGTTCATCAAATTAAATCTTATAAAAGCTTTGCTAAATACTCAAATCGGAAAGCCACAAACAAATTTTAAGTAATTGAAAACTTATGAAACAAACAGAAGTTTCCTAACCCCATACATCATCCTTATATAAAATGTTCACTTTTCCAAATTTGAAGGTATTGAGTATTTACGGCTTTCTGTAAATAAATAAATAAATCTAAAAAAACACATATCTTAAAATAGCCGGAGGATTCCTTATATTCCAAAAAATAGCTTTGTTCAATACACGGATTTTTTTAGTGTATTTTTTTAGAGGTGTAATAAATATTTTGAAATATGATACTTTTAATAAGAGCTATTTAGTAACTTTTATTAAAAGTTAGCAAAAACTGCAATTTTGTATTTTGTTTCATTCTTAATACATCCTGGATTTTCGACCCGTTTACAAAAATTGATTAATGTGGTCGGCTTTATAGTGCTTAAACATCGACCTAAACAAACACAAAGCGCCACTCATGTCGTGAATTTTTTTTAAATATTTTTTTTTAATTTTAAAATATTAGAAATTTCTTTTATACATGTAAATTAGTAACGGTTTTTAATAAGCGGATATATTTTTGGATTTATTTCTTACATTATTTTTTTCTATTAAAGTAGAAAAATTATATTACTTCAATTTGAATTTTTAATTTTTTCTTGTACATTATACTGATAAAGTGCAGAATTTTAGATAATTACATTTTTGCAGTTTAATAGAATCTTTTAAAATGAATTCTTTTAAATTTAATTGAACGGTTAAAAAACTTGGCTAATATTAAGTTTACCACAAGTCAAAAACCTATTTGTAATTCCTTCATTGGCGATTGCAACTCCCGTAATGGGCTCATACAAAAACAATTTTCTGGCAACACTGATTCTTGTGCACACTTTATTTAGTTTTTGGGTGATTTTGTTAGTGATCGTTTGCTTTTGTGAAAAAAATGAAGAACAATTAAGAAATTAAATTTTTTTTTAAAAAGCTAATATTTTTAAATCTTATTCAATTAAAGGTGTTTTCTAATATATTTATTAAAATCAATTAGTTAAATATTAGAAGTAAAGTTTGTTGAAAAAAGTGGTAGTGCCGGTCGGTCATTCTGTTATTTTATTTGGTAGACTAGATGAAAAAAGAAGAAAAAAGTAAATTAAAAATATAGATAATTTGTTAAAGGAAATATATTGTTAAAAAGACTTGCAATTTATTAAAATTCATCGTTTACATAAAACATTTTATTAAAATTTAATGAAATAAATGTTTAATGGCGGTTTTAGCTTTTTACTTTGTGTTCTTTTAAGTCATTTGTTAATGTAGGGCTATAGAGTGGTATTTGTAAAAATAATCAGTGTTTTTGTTTTGTTTCGGTTTTAAACCAGTGCTAAATTTATGATATGTGCTTATTTTTGACAACAAAGAAAAGGTAAGAGAAAAATTTGAGCAAAACAATTGTTTTATAATTCAAGAGAGAATTTTTGAGGGTTTGAGTTTGTGTGAAACAAGTTTTGAAAACATAGAACTTTACCTAGTGTCTTGACATGCGATAAAATGATATCAAACAATTGTCAAAATGATTTCATCTCAAATGAAGAGACTTAATTTCAATTTTATTGCATTATTATGATATCGCTGACATGTAAGAGGCTCTGAGTGTAAAATATGGCTCTCTTATTTCACTTTTTTTCCATACTTTTTTAATAATATTTCAATACATATTTTAAATATTCAGTATTTTTACGAACAAATCATTAAAATAAAATAAAAAAAATATTAAATTTTAGTAGAAAATAACACAATAAAAGCAAAATAAAAGTTCGTGTTGATAGCAACAATTTTTAGTTAACATGTTGCAATGAAATTTTTTCTATGTAAAAAAACATGTTTTCATATGCTTTCCCAAGTTTGACACACAACAAGAAAAAATGGTGAGCACGGTAGTCTCTCTAGTGAATAATTACTTTTTAGTAAAATATAAAATATACTTTTATATTTAGGTATTGTATTTCCTTTTAATATCATCATGACTGGAGAAAATTATTTATTTTTTAAATACATTTTTATTACACGGTTAATGCGCAGGGGAAAATTAACCGAAACCGCTACATTTTTCCCGAAGTAATAATGATAATTTAATAATTTGATATAAATATTTTGCTTAGTTGATTATCTAACTGGGGATATGGCCAACGAGCATATAACCTAAAGAGATTGTAGGATACATAACCCCTGTTAACCACAGAAATGAATTCGGTTGGGGCAATCGTATGACGACCGAATTAATTCGGTTGGATAAAATTCGGCTCTTACAAAATGGTATTGTTATAGCTAATTGCTTTAATATAAATTTTAATTTCGCAAAATTATAATTCCTTTTCCAAAAAAGGCAATGCATAGGAAGAATTTCCTAAGTACTGATTCTCTGCAAAAAATAAAAAAAGGCAAATTTGGTGAAATCCGTATTTTTACAAAACATTTAAATATCCCGCGTTTTGCCCCAAAATCCCACTTTTTCATCTTCCAAATCCCGATTTTTGACCAAAAGCAAGTTACCTATAGCACATAGTATTGGGTATAATTATATAAAAACATGTTTACAAAGTTAAAATCTCGATTTCTGCAATATCGGAACGCAGCTACAAATATACCGTATTAAAAAAAAAAATTATTGGTTTTGGGGTTATGATATTTTTTAATGAGTTTTTATTTGAATTTTTTGAAATCTATTAAAACCTCATTCATACTGAAACCAAAACTAGAAGTTTTCGTTTTTTTTAAGTTTTCGATTTGAAATTTGTATGAAATTTGACAATTAAAAACAAAATAAATTTGAAAACGACTAGTTTTGGGTTCAGTAAGAATAAAATAAAACCCGTAAAAAAGTTAAAAAAAAAATACAATATCATAAACGATAACACTTAAAAAAAAATTAACGAACGGTCTCTGTTCTACCACACATTCTAAAATCATACTTTTTTCATTTAAAAAGCTGGTGAATTCTTTTTAATGTCCAACCATTTAATTATTATTAACGCCATTATGAATTATTTACAGAACTTATTCAAGCCATTTTTTCTTAATCCATCTCTTTGTTTTTCCTAAAATTGCAGTCTGTCGCCTTAATTGTGTTTTAACAAAATAATATTAAAACCTGACATCACCTTTTACTTTAAGCCTTATTTTACAACATATAGTTACGTTATACGAGTGTTAAAATGTTCCTCATAAAATCATAAATATTAACGCAAAATTATATATGGACAATTTAGTTGTTTTGTTGTTTGCGCCCGCGCAAATGCTATTTCATTTTATAAACTAACTACCTTCAATCACAATTCTTTTCAAAACAGAGTTCCTTGTGCTGTTGTGGCATTTGTTTGCTTCATCTGTTTTATATTGTTTGGATAATTTATATATGAAAATTCTTATTAAGCTTTTTGCAAAGCGAAAAATAAGGATGTACTGTGCCTGCAACTGCAGTCAGTAAAAATGTTTATGGTTTATAAAAATGTGTGAGTTTGTAGCATTTGGAGCCAAATCTGTATATTCCCTCTACCATGACATGCATACCATTTTTATTGTTGGCTGTTGCTGAATGGAATATGAACAGTTGCTTACAAAATGTCACATGTGCTAAATATGCAGCCGGCCGGCTAAGCAAAAGGTTGTGTAAATTTTATTAATCGCAATTTATGGTCTCATAAATATCTGGCATAAGAAGTAAAAGAAAAAAAAAACGGATTTTTACTTTTATACGATTTTTTTCTTCTTTGTTGTTGTTGTGAGTATAAGAAGCGAAGGTGATCATTTCATTGGACCCCCTATTGTGTCAAATTAACACAAATCACTAAATGAGCCTCTCAGATGCCACAGCATTAATAAGGTGGATAGTATATGAATATTGGGTATATATTAAAATACAATATTTGCTTTATTTGGATAAAAATTCATACCCATTTGGATATATTTTTCAAAATGGTTAAACATTAAAATTGCAGTGAAAACAAATAAGTTATGAACTGGAGTCACAACCCAGTGGCAGTTTTAAGAAGCTAACCTTATATCAAAACAGTATATATGTATATGTTTTTGACCTATGATCAGGAACTGGCTCGATCTTGGTGAGGTATTCATTACCGAGTTTATGATTAATATTGATAAATCGACGATACATAAATATAAATCTCAAAAAAGTATACTGAAGATGTTTTGACCGCTACACTAATATTTTTCTTAACTAAGCTCCATAATTTTGCTGCGATGGCGAAAGCTTATGTAGAGAAATTTTTAGACCAATTCAGGCAATATTTATTAAATTTGGCATTAAATGAACTGAATTTTTAATATGTAAAATAACGTTATTCAATAGAAGTTTTCTTATTGCTGTGAAATGAACATGGAACAAATCTATACTCTAGGATGGAAAGATAGCAAAATACAAAAATGTTTTAGTATGAAAGAGAAAGAAACTAAATTTGCTACAACTTGAAGTACTTTCTTATAATGAACGCACCTTGAAGTTTAAGTATAGCTTAATTGGTAAATAAATGATTTTCATCCGATTTGAGATCATATTATCAAATATTTTTAAAATTATTTTTCAAATAAAAGTTAATAACTGATAACGATCTATTTATATTCAGTGTGAAACAAATTTACAAATCCGAATCAACTCAGTTAGACTAAGAGCAACAAATTTCTAGCAACCCAGCAAACAAGGATGATTATTATTGACTCAGAAATGAGCTTTAAATACAAAAAAAAGCAGTTCCCTGTATACTCAGAGAGGACTCTGAAAAAAGAACGTATAAAATCTAAATTTTCCTTACAAATTTGAATAATTTTGGAATCCTTTTTGAGTATGAAAAATGAACCCTGATTTTGAGACAGCTTTTTAGATTGTAGATACAAATATTTGAGTGTTTAAAAAAAATCATTTTTATGTGCAATTTAAAAATCCTATTTATGAGCGCTCTGAAATTGCTGGGTGAAAACTTTTATCCTCGTTTATTACGGTTTTTGCTTTGAACTTTAATTCTTAAAGTGCCAAAGCTGGTTTTATGAAATTTAAATCTGATCGACAATATTTCGTGAAAGTATATTAGAAGAGAAGCGACTTACTCTTTCAGTTTTATATTTTTGTCATAAAGATTTTTACTTTGTAATTTTTACTTTTATTATTTTTTTTTTTCACAACTATCTTATTATTTATTTGCCAATAAAATGAATCACTGTCACAATTATTTTTTTAGTACATTACCATAGTGTTTTTAAATTCAATCCTGAATATTTAATGAGATTAGGATTTTTCAGCTTAAGGTCATGAATTATAGACAAAATTATTAAATAAAAACAAAAGTGTTTAAATATGAAATTTTTATCTGATATTTTTTCGATATTTCGTTGTTAACCATTCTCTGGGAATTTCAATAAAATTTTATAGTTCTAGCTACATTTTATATATTATCTTTAATTTAAATAGATTTTAATCAATATACCTAATTCAATCGAAGCGATTAAAAACAATTACAATATCTTCCTTGCCTTTTCTAATCACTATTCCAATTTCGAATTAAGTATTAGTATATTTTTTTTATAATGTTCCACTTCACCCAACAATGTTTCAATTCGGCTCACCTTGCCTTCTTTGAAAAAATGCCAAAAAGTACAACTAACTGAAAAATAATTGTATTCTGTAAAGATAAGGAGTTAGGCCACTAACCACTCTTTGAAGGACTAATGTATCAAATGACTAAACAAATTATTGGAGGATGTTTTTTAGGAGCTAAGTAAAGTGTTACCCACTTCGCACTACCCTTTCCTACTAAATGTTAAATAGATCTTTAAAATACCTTTCATATGATATACATTTTTATTTAGTGTTTTGCAATAAAAATTCGAAAATAATATTACTGTTTACCCTTGGAAGTGAGAATGGTCCTATAAAAAAAATTTGTCTCTGTAGTCTTTTATACTTCAAAGTGACCTTGAAAACCCATTTAAAATAACTTATATATCTGAATAATTAAAGACTTATAAATTTTAAAACACTTTTCCCTCTATGAAATTTGAATAAAAATAGTCTCAGATCCATTTTTTAAAGGTGTTTTTTTATCATTGGGTTCTTGTGAATTAACAAGAAATTTAAAGATGTCCTCAAAGGGTTGCCAGTCTTTTTTTTTTTTGTTTATTTAAATTTTGACCGTATTTATGTTACCATATTGCAACTATCGCCTGTTTCGGGTTAGGTTAGTTAAGGCGATGCACTTCTTTATTTATTGTATTATGTAGATTTGTACTAAAACCACACCTGCATTTTTAAAAAGGAAGCTAATTAATTGTTTACTAGTCTTTTATTGAATGATTTTTGTGAAATGCCAATTATAATTAATTTATGTATTTATTCTTGATGATTATGAGGGTTCTATTTGTTTACAAAAAATCACACCAAATTTGGTATAAAATTCAATTCATTGTCATTCATGCTTAATAATTTGTTTTCCATTAATTTACCAAAAGATTTAAAAACAGAAAAATCTCATGAGATTGTTTAACAAAAACAAAAATGTACTTAACATGCACTAATGAGCTCCAATTTCAAACCAAAAACATCCGGCATAAATTTTCTTTTCGTTTTATATTTTTATTTGTTATAATTTCCAATGTCACAACTTGTGAAAATAAATAATCTTCTTTTGGGGTTTAAAATGCAGTTGTTAGATAGAGTTTTACAGAGCACAGAGTGATGATGTCGCTGTTGCTTGTTTGCGGATGCTAAAGTTTATCCCTCAATTTTATATCTTCCTTCGATGTGCTTGTTTCTTAAACAAATCAATGACAAAGTGTTTGCTCTAATGTAATGTGACGGGAAAATGCTGTTCTGCATTACAAATGTTTTACTTCGCTTACGAATTATTTCCCCCTTTTTTTTGTTGTTCTTAGTGTATTGTATGTCTCCAAAATAAACTTAATATAATCATCATCAAAGGCAATAGATACAATTCTTGTGTGTGGTTGTGTGTTTTGTTAGGGGGTTTCAGTTGAGGGAGGAGAGGGGGAGAATTTTTTATTTATTTTATACATATTTTGGGTGGAAAGAGTAACATAATACACGTGTTTGTGCCACACAAAATTGAGCCCTTAAATGCCTTAGTCCTTACTCTTCTTGCATTTTAAAACAACTTCAAACAGCCTGAGTGGCAACAACTTGTTTGCTCGTATTGCAGCCTGACAATTGTCAATGAAATTTGTATCATAAATTTCAGTTTCTAACATTGATGTCGCATTGCTTTGAGCTTTATTTGTGTGTTTGTAGGTTGTTGAAGTGTTTTTTTCTTCTGGTTGTTGTTCTCCTCGAATTATGTGTTGTTGGTTGCAAAGAGGAAATAAAAAGGGAAAACTTGTCGCCTTATAAATCTTATACAATAATGAGCAAAGTTGTAACTTTTTAGAAAGATTTTTTTATAAGGCTAATTTTGGTATTAATGTTCTTGAATATGAGCACAGTGGTGTGAAATGAGTAGAATAAGGAGACAACATTAGAAATAAGGACTCGATGATTTATAAAGGCAGTTCTTTCAGAATTTTGATATTTTATCCACAACTTCTATTTAACTTTAACGATTTAATGGCCTCGACGGGCCGAAAGAATACAAATTTCCCATATTTAAGTCTTAGGCCACGGGAACAATCTTTGACAAATCCATTGTAATTTTACCATCACTGATGTTATTTTTAATAAGTGATAACTAGGGCAAGGAATTCCATGCAAATGCATGTTTTTTCTCTATAGTCCAAAACTAATATGGACTAAATATTTCTCCGAATCATCAAATTTAGAACAAAATGGCATCGATTTGTAGTTGCATATTTAAATGCATATTTGGTGCCTTTTTATTGCATATTTTGTGCTTTTTAATGCATATTTGTGCATATTTTTAATTTTTAGAAGCGTTTTTAATTTAAATTTTTAAGTTTTCATATTTTGATTCAATCAAAATAAACATTCTGAAAAACCTTATTGACCTATGGGAAATCTTCGAGTTCTTAAGTCATTTTGCAAACAGACAGCAAAATAACTAATTTAAATATATTTTTAAGTTTTAAAGTCAAAAATAATAGTTTTTAGTGCATATTTCTTATATTTTGAATGCATATTTTTCTTTTTTAGCCGCATATTTTAGGCGCATATTTTCCATTTTTAAGTGAATGAAATTCCTTGCCCTAGTGATAACATTGACGCTGAAAAACTATTTGTAGTATAGTTTAATTTTCAAATGACTTTTTTGTATTAGCATACAAAAATAATTTTATTTAAAATCCATTTTTTTAACAACTGAATTTGTTAACACAACAAATTTTTTTATTATTATAACAAAAGTTTTATTGATAGTTAAACTGCAATACAAGCTCATATTTGTGAAAACAATTTCAAGTCTATGGATTTTTCCTTACAGACTAGTTACAGAGAATTATACCCAGATTTAGAATAATAATAAAATACAACATATAAAATATTAAAATTAAAGATTTTATCTTAAATTGTTCAAATGTAGTATAATATCCCTTTTTATGATGTGCAAGCTTTTGTTAAAATCAATGTAGGGGTATAGCATGTTGAATTCATCACAAATACGACGAAATGGATCAAAATTGGAGTAGTTTGTAACATAATATTTTATACTGAGGAAATCAATATATCTTGATGAACGAAATGGAATAAATATGTTTATTTTGCTGAGCAGGAATTCAGAGTTGACATCACCATTGATCAAATTAAACAAAAAAGTAACATTCAGCATGCGTCTGCGACTTTTTAGAGTAGGTAATTTTATAAGAGCAAGGCGATTTTCATAAGCGGGAAGTTCTGCATTAGCAGCCCACCCAAGACCACGAAGGCAGAATAATAAAAATTGTTTTTGTACGGATTCAATAGAGTTTGAATGAACAACATACTGCGGATCCCAAACAACTGACCCATATTCAAGAATTGGCCTAACTAAAGTAGTATAAAGCTGTTTCGTAGTATAAGGATCCGAAAATTCTTTGGCCCAACGTTTAATAAATCCTAAGACACCTTTTGCCTTATTAACTGTTAATGAAATGTGAGATTTGAAGTTTAACTGCTTATCCAATAGAATACCAAGATCATTAAACGAGTCCACTCGTTCTAGGTCAGCATTGTTCATTGTATAAGAGCCATTAATGGGAATTGATCTTGTAAAAATCATGTATTTACATTTGTTAACATTGAGATCCATCAAATTTGTATTGCACCAGGAAGTAAAATAATTAATATCATTTTGCAAAAGTACTTGATCAGTGGTATTATTAAATGAAATAAATAGTTTAACATCGTCTGCATACATTAAAATGTTAGAGTGTTGAATAGCAGAAGGGAGATCATTTATAAAGAGAGTGAATAACAGAGGTCCTAGATGACTACCTTGTGGAACTCCAGATGTTACGTTTATCATACTGGAAAAAGTATTTCGAAATTTGACACATTGTTGACGATCATTAAGGTACGAGCTAATCCAGCTCAAAAGCGTAGCACTAAAGCCTATTCGGCCAAGTTTGAACAAAAGAAGATCATGGTTTACTTTATCAAACGCCTTACTGAAATCCGTATATATAACATCAGTTTGTTTTCTGTTGAGAAAACCTTCATTAACAATGGTTGTAAGCTCTAATAAATTTGTTACAGTAGAACGGGATTTGCAGAATCCATGTTGTTTTGAAGATAAAATAGAAGAGGCTTGGTGTGACATCACATCATATACAAGTTTTTCAAATAATTTTGGAATAGTACTTAATTTAGCGATACCTCTATAATTCGAAATATCCGATTTAGAGCCAGATTTAAACAGTGGAGTAATAAATGATTGTTTCCAAACGGCCGGAAAATACCCCAATTTAAGGGATTTGTTAAAAAGATAAGTCAGAGGGATACATAACAGATGTGAACATCGCTTCAAAATACAGCTCGGAACTCCATCTAGACCCGCAGTAAAAGCCATTTTCAATTTGGTTAATTGGCTTCGGACTGTTATTTCATTGATGGGTGGAATAATAATCATTGATGATTCAGGAATTGAATATGGATATTGATTAGGATTAGTAAACGTTGAAGAGGAATAAGTGGATGCAAAAAAGTCAGCAAACATATTACTTATGGACAAATCATCTGTAGACTCAGAATCACCAAACTTCATATTAGACGGAAAGTCAACTGAACGTCTTTTGGAGTTCACAAATTTATAAAATGATTTTGGATCACTTTTTAGATTGTTCTTAATTTTAATTATATAGTTTTTATAGGCATTTTGATTTGCCATATTAAATTCGGATCTTGATACTGAGTATTTCATGTAATCTGTAGACGTTCCATTTTTCTTATAATTTTTAAACATTTTATTTTTCTTATTTTTTAGACGTGTAAGATATTTCGTATTCCAAGGAGGACCAATAGATTTAGAAGGCATCATTTTAGGTACAGACGTTTCAAAACATTCATATAAAATTTGATAAAATTTATTCAGACACAAGTCAAAATCATTATTATAACGAGACAGCACGTCGATCCATTCAATTCGAGGCAGCTGACGATAAAGTTCTTCATAATTTGTTCTATTAAAACTAAAAACTTTTTTCTTTTGCGTATTATTACCAAGCGTAGGATAGGAGGAAGAGCAGGTTATTTCAACTGTGGGATGATATCTGTCTTCAGGAATTGAAATTGGAGAATGGCGCGTGACACAAAACTCTGATGGCTCATTTACAAAAATAAGATCCAGTAGTTTACGATTAGAGTTAGTAACAGGATTAATTTGGAAAAGGCAGTTACTAGATAAGCCATCAATAAAATCTTGACATAAAAAAGAAAAAAATCAGGAGAATATAATCAATTTCTGCTCTAGTTTTTCTTAAATACTGTCAAGTCGTAACAAATAAGTTCTTATCAGTTTCCAACCACTGTTAAAATCCAATCAAATTTAATTTTTTTTTGTTAATTCCTCTTATGAGCCATCATAATACTTGATATATTTTGACTTTTCTTTTCCTATGCACATACTGAATGCATGATGGAAACCATGGAATTTATTTATTTTATTTTTTTGTCATTTGTTTCCAATTACTTAGTCAGTCCCCCATGTGTGCATACAAAAATATACATACATATATAATACATGCTGACAATTATATATAAATCAACTAAAGAACGAAAAACGGAAAACAGAAGTTGTAGTTATCAACGAGACAACTACAATCAAGGAATAAGGCGGCATAATATTAACACATTCTTATAAATGCATATTATTATTATTATTTTTTTATATCATTTCCAAGATTCAACTTAAAGCACAATCAACAATGCGTTAAAAAATACTATTTTTATTATATTCATCCATAAAAATATAAAACTGAAACTCATATTCGTATAATATACTAACGAACCTAAAGAAATTCAAGAAAATGCAATGTTCATTTTTGTTGTTAATAATAAACGCATTTTCTTTTTGTATCGTATTATACAAAAAAAAAACGACAAATGAGTGCCTTTATCAAGGCATTCTTTTCGTATACTACGTATGCCTGCCTGCCTGCCGTCTGTATGACTGTATGGGTATGTGTTTAATAAATATAAAGTCAAATATACATACATACACATGTGCATGAATACTGCAAGTCAACCGAAATATGCATCAACATACCAGCCCAGCAGCTTCACTTTTACTTATTTCATGCTTGACAAATTCGACAAGAAATCCTTTGAATTTATCACAGACACGCGGTGTTTTAAAGTGTTTCCCTAATAGGAGCTATAGGTTTCTTGGGAAAAGTTTAAATTTTGGATGAAAATAATTACAATATCCAAAAACAGAAAGTGCACCCAGGATGTCATGCCAGAATATTATTTTTAGATTTTTCTTTTTTATTTTTATAGCTTTTTTTAAAGACTTAAGAATATTTCTCCACAAAGCTCTAGCAACATTAAAAATGATTTAAATTTTACATATCGTCGCTGCACGTTGGAAATTTGCTATGTATCATTTTTCGATTTTTATTATTATTGCATTCATAAGCCATGTTTGTACCGGAGGTTACTCACCAAAGCGTTTCCCGATACCTCTAACGGTTTAGAAGTCAGCAAAAGTGACTATGTATGAAAATGTATGAAAAAAATGCCTAAGTTGTCCACAAGTCTGACATTTTTGGATTGGGATACTTTACTCAGTCTAATCAGCGTCTTATTTTAAAAAAATATTTTTTTTTACCGTTTTTGATAGCACGTTTCCCAAAATTATTTAAAAATATTAAAAAGACTAAACTTTTATATTTTTGATTTATAGGTGCAAGAGAAAATGCGAAATTTTATTCCTTTATAAAAATCTAGCCGATCGGAGACTAATTTTCCAAATAACACACACGAAAAATGCAAAAATTTATTTCATTTTCACTTATAAAGTAATGGCCACTTCTTATTGAAATATTTTTATAAAAATTACAATGTCTTAATATAATTTTTAGAATTTAATAAAATGATCAAAAACTACCATATTTTTTTTTTCACAAAATCTTAAAAATCGGTTGACTAAAAAGTAATAATTTTTTATATTTTTGGATAAAGATTAGTCCACAAAAAAAAACAATATTTAATCTTTTCAAATATATGGAACCGAATATTTCCACTAGAGGGCGCAATAAAAATTACAAAAATTTCTTTATGAAGTACTGCTATATATCGGCAAAGTTTGGTTGGAAAATGCCTAGCGGATTTATGGCGTGTCATTAATAAGTTAAACTATAAATACATTTTCTTATCAATAACTAAAAATGTTATATATTTAAGTTTTACTATTTAAGTTTTACTCTTATCTTAAGAATATTCTGCTAACTTCTGCAATTTTTCTACAAAGTCATTTATAACCAATTTTGAGTGGCTTTTTAAAACGCAACTCATAAAACAAATTTGAGACACCCTGCCATAGACTTTATACAACTTCACTTGTACTATGTTTATAAACATATGTTTATACTACAAGTTTAAATTCATGTGATGAGAATTAAGTTTGGGGATGTTGTAGCAAAAGATGACGTTGATGCGTTTGGAGGTTTTTCGTCTTTTCATATTTTATCGAGGGGGGATTTTTCCGATGCGTACACACAAGGCGTATGTTTTATTTGACATTTACTGACGCTTCATGGATCATACAATATCATTTCAAATGTGGTGTTGTTTTGTCAAGCTAATTTAAGACTATGATATGTAATTATAAGCATAATTAAGGGGTTGAATTTAAAAAGAAATAAACACACATAGAAAATTACAATTCGTAATGATTCTAAAAAGATCAAAAGTATTCTTTTGTAGTATTCAACTCAAAGAAATTTAAAATATATAATTTTCCATATAATTTACCTCTTAATTTATTGGCCATGATTTCATCACTTTAAAAAACAATTTATGTTTTAATACTAATTGAGACCGTGTTCAATTGTTGGCGCTTAAAATTTCGAAAGTAGGTACAATAAATTAAAATCACATTAATAACATTTAATTAAAAGTGTATTGATTGTAAAGAACCATATACTCTATATTAAATCAATTGATATTTTTTCAGTTTGCTCCCAAATGACATTACATACGAGTCCAACAAAAGAATTAACAGAAATTAAAAAAAAAAAAAATAAACAGAAAGCATTTAAACTCAGCATAAAAATGTACCAACACCAGCACCAGCACCAACCAATTTAATACTGATGATGATGCGTAAGTGGTAGATAAGCAATCATTTAAGCATTTATTATATATCGAATGCAAACATCTCACGCACCATGCATCCATGACACGGTGATGAAATCAATTCAATTGATTGTACGATTATTATTGTTATTATTTTTATTTTATTTATGTATTCCATTTGTGTGTACGTATATAAATTATAGTATAAATATATGTATGTATGTGTGCATGCCCCAGTATGGATAAAATGATCGTTGGGAAAATTCAAACAGTCTAGTTAATTGCATGAAAAACTGTCTATATCGTATATGGTATGAAGTTTTGATTGTTTGAGTGTGCAAAAGATACTCATTTAAAATTAATTTAATTAACGGGTACATTTTTATCAAGTTTATTTGTTATTCATTAACCATGAAGTACAGACAGAAAGCAGACAGCTAGACAAACACTGTATGTTATTTAAATACACTCCACTTTACTCTTCTTTACACAATTTACAGCAGCCGAAAGGAGTGTGTTTCAAAAATGAGAGTTTATCTACAAAAAAATTTAATTTTTAATGAAATATAATTTAAATGGTTTTTGATATGAATTTCATTTAGGGCTTTAATACATGAGGGTACAGAAAAAAAAGCTATAAATAGTTGGGTTATTAAATACGGTCATTATTATCTACAGATCTCATAGAAATAAGTCTTTAAAAATAGCAGAAAAATGTACTAAAAATTAATTGAAAATAAGTTCGCTGAAATTGCAGAATTTGTTTGCTGGAAATTAGTAAACTGAAAACAACAAAAAATACTGTTAAGGCCCGATTACTGAATGTCCAGTTAAAATTTAGCCGACAGTTAAATTCAAATTTTATATTTAAAACAACAAATGTATTAGTTAAAGTCTCAGTTAGCAGCTAACTGGACATTCAGTAATTGGGCATAAGTCTAATAAACTTTAGTGAGATTTTTAGTAGACTGCTTTCAAATGGGTTCGGTTGTTGGCATAGCCAAGCCAAGAAAAGCGCTACCTGTTTGTCAAAAATGTTAGATAAATAACCCTACGGGAAATTTTAACAAACTGTCACCGAACCGGCCCCTTTATATGAAATAGACTGGTCACTTTTACATGGCGTTGTCATAGGAGGAGGAAATTGACGCCTTGTGACATGTCACAAGACAAATCCCAGGACAGGTCCCTGAAATTGAGAGTTCAGTAACCTGTCCTAGGATTTGTCTTGTGACATGTCACAAGGGGTCAATTTCCACCTCCTATGACAACGCCATGTAAAAGTGACCAGTTTATTTCATATAAAGGGGCCAGTTCGGTGACAGTTTGTTAAAATTTCCCGTAGGGAATGTACAGAGTTGTAGTTGTCTCATATTTATCTTTATTATCTCCTTTACTTTGTGTATGTACATTAGAGGTATCCAAAGTAAATTTTAACAGTTCCCATTGGGTTAGTTTTTTTCGTTTCATATAAAATTACTGATATGAAATTTGTTGGCCCAGAAATCAATTGAGAATTTACAAGGTGAAGTTTATAAAATATATTATTGAGTATACCTTTGATTACGGAACCATAATTTATTAGTTTTCTAAAAAGGTATACAAATTAAAAATTGGTTTGAATATATTCAAGTTATTACCGATTACTGAGGCCATTAATATATTAAAGAACTTAACTGTGTAATACAAGAACAACCCTAATAAAAATGATTTTATATATTCATTTATGATTTTATACAATTATATCTCGTCGAGTATTGTGAAATTTATATTTTTATATAATTTTATCAAAAGATATAATCGCGGATCAAATCATATGGGTTAATATAATTATGTCTAAAAATATATTATTAGATCCGAAAAAAGTGGATCTGGTTGATATGATTGTATATAACTACATATATTTTGATATAATCATATACAATTATACTTGGTGTTACATATGACAATATTCAACGATATATAAATCTATAAAATCATAAATGGTTACATAAAAAATATTTTTACTGGGGAAGTTTTGTTTTTTTCTGAAATTTTTCAACACTCAGCTATAATTTTTTATTCTTTGGTAAATTTTTTAAAATCATTTTCGAACCCCAAATTCAGTTTTTTTTTTACAAATTCCTTAAACCAAAATTAAAAATTTGAGGATTGCTCTATGAGGATTTGATAAGTACGTTATAGGAAATCAAAATGTTGAATATTACATATGTCCTTTTTTAACTTCCTCATGGTAGCTATTTAATTTCAGCGAGTTTGGAGAAAAATTCCATTATGGTAATTTTTTTTTTATTGTTGATGAGATTTATTAACTAACAGTACTTACACAGTACTTATTATTATATAATAAGGATTATATTCTTACAATTTTACCAAAATAGGCCAATCTCACTCATTTCTCGCCGACGTCAAAGTTCAAATTTTTTGATATTTTCTGTGTTTTCAGGTAAATATATCAAAATATTTTGTTAGTTCTTAGAGATTTGAAGTATAAGGGACTGAAGTTTGATTACTAATGTCGTTTATTTCACATGCACGGAAGGACGGGCATCGGTAAATTGACTCAGCAGCTAATTCTGAGTCGATCGGTATACTAAGTTTAATGTGGGTCTACGCCCATTATTTTTAGTTGTTGCAAATATCAGCAATAAATATCAATAAACCCTGTTCCACAGAGTGCTGTAGTGTAGGCTATAAAAATGTTGGTTTATAAAAACATTTATGTTTTATTGAAAAGCTTACACTATAAGCAGATAATAATAATAATTTTAATTAAATTTAAATTCAACAATTTTAATGTTATTTAAACCCTTACCCATTTGTAAACATTTATTTCATTAAATAAACCATATTAATTAAAACAATTTGATATTTTTTATGTTCATTATAACTACACTAGTTTACAAGATTATTGCAATCATAAAATTTGACGTCAATATTAAATCACCTTTTCTTTTTTGGCAAGACTTCATGTGATTATATGACTAATAATCTTAAGAATACTAATATTAAATAAATTGTACACTAAGGTTATGACTCATTTTTATCAAAAATTTTACCTATCACCACGTGATAGGCAATACTAAATTAATATTAAAAATCGTATTTGCGGATAATTTCGGCAAAAAAACCTTCCGCACCAAATGCATTTTCTAAAAATAATTTTTGTTCGGGGATTTTGTTTAACTTACATAACGAATTATTACAAAAATTATTGTAAACGGCAACTTAATTTACGAAAAAAACTGAATATCCACTTGCAATTACCAAAAGCAGAAAATTAAAAATAACGGTAACGGTATTTTAGGGTAACGGTATTTCGTTTATTTCGGTAACGGTATTTTAGGGGTATCGATATTTTATTTATTTCGGTATCGGTATTTTAAGGATAACGGTATTTCAGTTATTTCGGTAATGGTTTTTTAAGGATAACGGTATTTCATTTTTTTCGGTAACGGTATTTTAGGGGTAACGGTAGTCAGTTGAAAGGGTTTTGAATCGATAACGGTATTTTAGCGGTATTGCCTGCCAACCCTGCTTAAAAAACGAAATAACTTTAAATAGCATTAACCTTAAAATACCCTAACGAAAATATTAAAATACCGTTAACCCCAAAATTCGCTAATGAAATATTTTAAAATACCGATAACCTTAAAAACCCCTACCGAAATAATTTTTAAATAACGTTATTTATCACTAGGGCAAGTTTTTTGGCATTTGACATTAAATGCCATTTTTAGCATTTTCCGAATTATTTTGTAAAAACTCCATTTTTACGGATCCTTGCCAAAAGGAGCAATATTGGGTTTTTTCTACTTCTCATTAAAAAGAAATGAAATAAAATACGAGAAACCCCTACTTTGGTATACAATTTTTGGAGAAAATTTACAAAAAAAAAAAATTCTAATATTGGTAAAAATGAAATTCCAGATTTTTTTTTTTCATATTAAAGACAATTTCAAACCTTAAAAATCATAATAATTTACGGCGATTGCACTTTAGCTGTTCAACTGTGAACTCCTTTATTATTGTCTTTTGTTAAAAATATTTTACAAAAACACTTAAATCAACTAGTAGTTTTTGAAATTTTTCGAATAAGCATGCCACTTTTGCCATTTTTCCTGCCAACTTCGCTGTTTTTTCCTGCATTTTTGCGTGCCAATTTAAACTTTCTCTAGTTATCAATATCCGTGTAAAATGGTTACCAACCCCAATTACATTCGATTACAAGTCTCTTGAAACAAATTCGATTTTTGTAATTTAGTGTTATCAAAAACCATTATTTTATAATATTCTGATATTTATTTAAACAGTAAATGATACTCATAAATTTAAATTAAATTAAAAGTCAGTGATAAATGGAGTATTTGAAAATCAAATAACACCTCCTCAAACTGAAAAGTCGCAATATACCAAAGTGTAGTTTTAAAATAAATATTTTATTATTTTTTCTATTTTAAAGTACACGTACCCGTATTGAATGAACTAAATATATTTAAAATAAATAATATTATCATTGTCTGCCTATTAAATTGCACAATTTAAACTCATTACCTAACGAGATAATGATAATGTTTATGATGATGATGATGGCTACGCTGATGGTGGGAAAATGTATTGGAAAACGGCAGAAGAGAACGTGGTGGAACGTGTCCATTATATTGTGTTGTAGTATTTTTTAGACATAATTTATGGCAATTTTTCAATTTCCCAACATATAATTTTAAATCTATAGAGAAAATAAAATTATAAGCAAAATATATGCATAAAAAAAACTAAATATCCAATCAATGACACCCACAAATTTTTATGCTAAATATGTGTGAGTGAGCAACGTATAAATGGGTGAGAGTGTATGTGTTGTCAGTAAGAGGTATTGAATAAATGAACAGAATGTCCTTTCCAAACGGAAATTGGCGATTCAATCACAGGAAGTGTCAACGGTTGTGGCGGTTGTAAATGATGTTCACCCGAGTTCAATACAAACACACAATACACACACATACACTTAAAAAAAAAACATACATATCTATGACCTGGGTTGTATTGGGTGTGAATGTTTGTGTGATAAACAGATTTAACGGAGACACTTTTTATATAAATAATGCATAGAGCTGAAAATGATGATGCTGATGATGACGATGAAACTGATGATTAAATGATACTATTTTATTTTGAACAAAAAACTCATTTAATTCAAATTGGAAAATGTTTTAAAATTTCAAAAAGAATTTTAATATATATCCGATACTAAACATTAGCTAACAAAGTTTCAATTTAAACTTTTATGGACAATCAATTAATTATTTAATTTTATTTTATTTTAACTAGGGGTGGAGATAAGAAAATAGATTACTTTGCAGTGACCCTTAATTTAAATGATTTTACAATATCTTAATGGCCCAAAAGCGTGAGTCTTATCAGTCAAGTGTGTCGTTAATTGTATCGATACCCATTTAAATTAAAAAAAAAAACTTCTAAGGCCTTTCCCATTCAATTTCACTTATAATTTACAATTTTAAATAAAATAATCTACTGAAATTGTTGTATGTTTAGTTTTAAACTGCACTTTTAATGTCCCATAAGTTTTATTGTTTATTAAATATTTTATTATGTACGATTTTTCTTCTTTTTGTCTTTCCTCCTCCTTTTGTTTGTTTATTAAATACAAAGTTTATTTTATTTTTTATATTATTTCCTGTTAACTAAAACGGAACGAATGATAGATACAACACTATATTTAGTGTACACTCAAGTTGTAAATCAGTAAGAATAATCAAAAAAGTCTATTGGTTTGCTGCCTTAAAAATATTATTAACATTTTACATACAATTTAGAAACAATTTAGAACCTATTATCGACCAAAAGACTGGGGCTCTGTTAAGAAACTGTTTAAATCGATAAAAATTTATTAATGTCGATTGAATGCGTGCGAACAATAAAAAGATCATAATATTAGTAAAGGAGATAAGCGAGTGAGTGATTTTTGACTCACGCACGAGCATTTGATTTATTTACGCTTACTTGAGTATTGTAAAAAATTATTTATGATTAAAAAATTCTCACGAAGATCAGTAAAAATTCATGCGTGACTCACATGACTTACGAAAATTTCGTGTCATGCGCCCATCTCTAATTCCTATAATCGATAAAAATCGCTAAAATGGAAAGTATTTTATTGAAGAGATAATCTTTAAAAAAATTTTTTTTACCAACTTATTACACTCGGTGTACTAAAAGAGATGTTTTTGTTTACAGCTACGGCTTTGTTCGCTTGCTACTCTTTATTGATCTGGAAACTTTAGTAAACAATTCATTGGATATTTTTTTTTTTCGTCTAAAATGCGCATTCTTTGCTATAATTTGGCCATAAAACTGCACGAGTTTCCAATTGATATGCGTATAAAATTGATGATTTTATGTGAATTTATACAACAAAACTGTAGCAAAAAAAATATATATATACATATATATACAGAACAAACTCCATTGCAAAATATTACAATAATAAAATCAATGAAGCATAGATAGTCATAAAAATCTGAAATTTTATTGAAATGAAGAAAAATTGACTTGCTATACAAAATTTAATTTTTTGTAAACTTGTAAACATAAAAAGGAGCTAGGATAAGCATATATTAAATAGATGAGGGGTTAAATTGTTAGTACAAACTTTAAGTAAAAACAAAAAATATGTACCTACTTTTTAAATATAAAGAGATAGAAATCTCGTAGAGTTTGAGCTGAATTTGTCATCTCTAAATAATATGTTGAGACTAATTTTTATTGTAAAAGTATCATACCTAGTTGTCAACTATTTGTGGTTATTAAATTTGTTGTATTTTAGAGAATATTTTTTTCTTCAAAATTTCAGTTTTAATAAACTGAAATTTTCCATAATATAACAAGGCATTTTAAAAATTATTACCAATTAAAGACATTGTTCATAATAGCAACTGTCAATGGTCTAGGATTACAGTTTTTAGATTTGTCCACAGCTGAACAATGACAACATGGTTTAATAGTACATAGTACTTATAGAAGCATTTGACAGTGAACAACTTTTTTCCTGCGGAGCTTTTTTCCTAATTCTACTCCAAAAAACATTTTAACCCTCTAGCTCTTCAACTTACTGGTCTTTTTTGTAAATTTTTAAAAAGCGGCCAAAAAAGACCCTTAAACTAAAGAGTTAGAGAGTTAAAATGTTCCACTAAAATGTTCGTCGTAGTGTTTTATATAAGTACGCTGTATACATCCTAACCTAAAGTGGAAGATTCACATGGTTTCCTATGCCGATCCACAATAAACATTTGAAAATGGGGCGAAATTTAACTACCCCTAAAATAAAATTCCGATGTGATCTTCCACATCGTCGACACACGTGTATTTTTTTTTTTAATTTGAAATTGTTGTATTGTGAAATAAATTTGGAAATTTTAAAATTATTTTGGAAATTTTCGGTATTTCAACTTGAAGAAACGGGGATATGCGCTAATGTTTTTCTGGCAACACTGTATAATTTACCATTTCAATACAGCACCTAAAGGTATGCAATATAATTTCGTTACATTAATATTAGCAGTTGTGTAATATATCTGATATTTTAGGGCTGCCAGATGAATTTTTGGAAAAGACATAAATTTTATGCTATTTTTTGAAAAAAAATCGTCAATCATTTAAAAAAAATAATCGGAATTCAGTTTCATGTCAGATCTCACTATTGGTAAAAGATTTTCATTTAATTTGAAAAACATCGATTTATCCAAATGCTTGTTTAATTTTTATTTTCAAATTATTTTAATTTTTGCATTAAAAAAAACAAAAATTGGTTTTTTGGACTTTCTATATTTTCATACATTTAGTTAGAATATTGTTCTATCTCAAGTCAAAATATGATATTGTCATATTAGATTTTATTTGTTGTTTCAAAAAGGTTGACCATTGTTATGATAAACAATACAATTGTTTTGTGGGCATCACCACAACCCATCATATCATACGCCTACAAAAAAATATTGTTATTCCATACGAATTGGTTTCAGCCGTTTCAATATGGGTGTTTATTCCAATTCCAAAACTTTACAGGAGACAGAAAAATGTATAAAACTCTGGGATGGTAACCGAAACGATACGGTTGTCGGTAAGGGTAACGCTATTTTAGATTATTTCGGTATCGGTATTATAAGGATAACGGTTTTTTAGTTATTTCGGTAACGGTATTTTAAGGATAACGGTTGTTTGATTATTTCGGTAACGGTATTTTAAGGTTCACGGTATTTCACTTATTTCGGTAACGGTATTTTAAGGATAACGGTAGTCAGTTATTTCGATGCATCCCGTAATTTTTTTTTACAAAAAACAAACGAGATTAAAAACAGAACCAATTTACCATCTTAGTGTACGAAAAATACTAAATAACCACGTGCAATTACCAAAAACAGAAAATTAAAAATAACGGTATCGGTATTTTAGGGGTAACGGTATTTCATTTATATCGGTAACGGTATTTTAAGGGTATCGATATTTCATTTATTTCGGTATCGGTATTTTAAGGATAACGGTAATTAAGTTATTTCGGTAACGGTATTTTAAGGATAATGGTATTTCGGTAACGGTATTTTAGGGGTAACGGTAGTTAGTTGAAAGGGGTTTGAATCGATAACGGTATTTTAGCGGTATTACCTGCCAACCCTGATAAAACTCCAATCAATATGCATACTTCATTATGCATAATATAATAATCAATAATACAAGTCTTCGTTTAGCCGCGCAAAATTATTCATTTATTATTATTATTGAACGTTGCGTTTTCATTCAAATATTGTGGCTGTTTATTTGCCAAAATATCTTCTTTGAAAAATTGACAGCTAAAAATTCACGAACATTTTTCATAGGTGTTTGCAGTTATAATCCAAATGGGTTTTAAAAATTATTATTTTATGCAATTTATATTTTTTCTGCAATTTATATTTAACCAACTTCAGCTAAAAATTTTTAGGCAGAAGCTTTAAAAAGTGTTACGAAAATATTTTCGATTTATAAATAGTCAAATCGTCATGTCTCAAATTTTTGATGAAAAATCGTCAAAATGACGATAAATCGTTAGATATGGCAGCTATGAGTATATTCAATATATTCTGTATGAAGCCATCTAGGAACAAGTAGTGTAACTGCAATTTTCGAAATTCCAAGAATAGATCTTCGAAAATTGTTGTGAATTCGTTGTTTTGTGTTTGTACAATTGGTGGTTGACTTTACTAAAGTCGTCCAATTGGAAAATTTTACAACCAATGATGTAACTATAACGAAATTGTCTTGCCTACCTTTAGGTGCTTCATTGAAATTATAAATTATAGAGTGTTGCCAGAAAGGTGTAGCGCTGTGCCCATTGAAATCCCAAAAATTTTCAAAATAATTTTTAAATACCCTAACTCAATTTTTATTAAACAACATTTTAAAAAAACGAAGCACTTATAAAGCAGACAAGGGGAAGAAGTTGAGAAAAGATTTTTTTTCAAAAAATATGCTAATCGTTGATGTGTTTGAAAAAATTATATTTGAAAATTAGTTTGGCTTGTTTCCTTTAACATTATACATACAACGATGAACGTGATTCAATCTTTCCACAAAATAGCCGCGTTAGGTAGTTTACAAATGCCCATACCGGCTGGTGGATGATCTGTTTAACTTACAGAAAGAGACAGAAAATCAAGCGACCGCCGCCGCTATTTTGGGTCGGCTTTCGTCTCTAATACAGATATAAATTTCGAAAAAAAAAGGTAGAGCGCATTAACGTTTTTTCAACATTTTTGTGAAGTCCATACATAAACAATGAACGTATATTTCTTTTGAACACAAAATATGTCTGTTAGCTGATTGTGTTGCATTGCATGTTGCTAATAGAAAATTCCATACGTTTTTGTAAATGCAGACAATCAATTGTTTTAATTTTGCATTTTTTTCTTCGCATATTTTTAGTGAGTTTTCCGTTTTTTGTAAATTATAAAATTGTTATAAAAATACTGTATTCAGTAGGTTCTTTATAAGTGTATATTCCAAAATACCAAACAAATGTGCATTAGAAACAATATACTATTCGGATAAGTGAACTTTCAGATATACATGTATAATATGAATCCTCTGATCTAAAAAAACTGACAGCTCAAGGGGAAATATATCACATAAGAAAAACATTCCCCATATTATTTTATTTTTATACCTTCATTGTTCAGTAGTTAACTAAAATTAAACTCTGCAGTATGAAACTTATTGCAAAATATGTGCAATTAAACTTATCTGATTTCACACGAGTAGAAATGTTGAATTTTGTGCACAAATTCAACGGAAATACTTTTTCATTATAACACAATTGTATGTAGTGATTTTTATGAAAATCTTTAAAAAAAAAAAACGTTGAGTATGTACACTTATCCGTTTTGTATACTTACGCGTTGTATACTTACCTGGGATTTACTGTATAAAAAATATTTACCACGAATTTCAAAGCCCACAATGCAACCGCATTTTTAAAATACAGTTTTTTGTATTTTTTTTCCAATATTGCCCAGACAACACATTTCTGAGCGTTGAGAAATTATGGTATCTCTATATTACTTTTGGAGTACACTTATAGAAATAAACCTGTAAAAACAGCAGAAAAAGCTACTAAAAAGAAGTTAAAAATTAACTTGCAGAAAAAACTGCTGATATTAGCAGATGTTTTTTTTTTTGCTAAACACTGGTAAAAGAAAGAATAGCTAAAAACTGTTAAATTTATAGAATTTTGGTTATATTTGGGTTAGCTTTTAGTTAATTAAAATGACAAATTCTACTGTCAAATCTGCATAAAATTTTGCTAAATATTAGCGGGCTGAAAATAACAAAAACTAACCGTTATATTTACATTTTTGTTATTTTTAAGTTCAATTTATTTGAATGTAAATAGCAGTAAATCCTGCTAAAAGCAACTGAAATATTTTCTAAAAAAAATAGTTAACTGCTGATTTTAGAAAGCTAGACTTTTATTTGCATTGAAAATTTTAATTTTTTTTTGCCATGTTTTAGTCTACTGTTTATTTAGCAAAATATTCTGTTGATTTTAAATTGAATTGATTAAATAAAATTTAACTCAAATATAACTAGAATTCTGTATATTTAACAGTTTTATTTTTGCTGTTCCTATTTTACTAATATTTAGCAAAAATAATCTGCTAATTTTAGCACTTTTTTTAAATTAATTTTTAGTAGTTTTTACTAAAATTTTTGAAGACTTTCTATTAGTGTAGTAAATCTTTTAAATCTGATAAGATTTCATAATATTTTTTACGACACATCAAATAAAAAAATAATAAAATAAATTAAACTGAATTTTCTTGAAATGAAATTTAGTGTTTACTTATTTTTAACCGATTTTATTTCAGTCCGAGTATCAAGTAGATGGCCTTGTAATTTTTAGTATCGTGCTCATCAACATCCATTCTAATAATTTTATTATACGATTTTTTTATTTTTATAACTTTTTTTGAAACCCAAATGCTTGCTGGGTATACGAACTGAAATACACATATTTAGAGTGTCCCGAATTTTTCACACTTGCCAGTTTCATTTTTCAATTCACTGTGTAATTTATGCGTCTATTAAAACCCATTAAATGAATAAAAAATTTTGAATGAACTTATTTACTTTTGTCATGATTGTGCATACATGTAAGTGCAGATATTTGTATTCGTGTGTATGCCCGCCAATGTTTACTTAATTTTAACAATATACCACATATATATTTACATATCCACACACACATACAAAATAGAGGATGTCGATTTTTAATACTTTAAAAATAAATAATTTTTTGTTTCCTTTGTTTGGCGTGAAAAATGGAAAAATACAATTTAATTTCATTTGTTGTTGTTTCCACTTTTGTTTTGCTAAAGCTTTAAATATTTTCCGCCACACGCCCACTCTTTTTGTTTTTGTTTTATATGTTATACATGTAATATTTGCTATTTGGGAATATGATTAAATTTTCTCGATTTAAACAAATAGTTGGCGTTAAATGCAATTCGTTGGTATATTATTTATGGTTCTCGTATATTTATTGTGTGTTTATTTTTTTTTTTTTTTATTCCCTGCAGTTATTGTAGAGAACCGGATATGTTTAAAAAATGTTCATAGCTACAATTAAACAATTGCAAATACTATATAAAAACAAATATTTTTGAATTTAAGTGTTCATTTTCTAAGCCCTGTTAGCTACTAGGATGCCTCGTTTTGCCACTTTTCTTTCGAAGTGAAATGTTATAGCGGGCGAAAGTTGTGGACTTTTTTCTGCAAGCTCATTTTAAGATTTATTTTTATGAGTGTAAAATTTCTTACTTAAGTAAAATTTTGGTGAAAATTCGTTCTAATTTCTGACTAGCATAAGCAAAATCTTTTTTCAAAATTTTTTAAAAAATATCTCTGCAAAATATAATGTTTTTCTAAAGAATTCATTCAGAGTTTATAAGTTTTTCCATAAGGATCAAAATTAACCGTCCATAATTTGATTATTCTGTAATTCTGTTTTACTCTTTTTTTTTATTTTAATTTTTAACATTTTATTACAACCATCATCAGCAGTTAATTTTACGATTTTTTTTTTATTTTTTATAAAATGTTCCTTTGTGGTTATTTCCGCTGATTGTATGTTGTAATCATTGTATATATGGTTTTCGGTTAAACACTGTACAAAAAGCTTTGCTTGCAAAGTCTATATCGTATTCACACCACTCTTTTTGTTTTTGTTTAATTTTTTATAAAGTTTTTGTAGTGTATTTACAAGCGGTTTTTTATAGTTGTTGTTAATCAATATACATATTGATGTATTTGTAGTAAAATTTATTGTAATTTCTTTATATGAAAACCATAAAATGTGCTATATTGGTTTGTCAATATGTTTAACCTGAGCAAACAGATTTTAAATATGAAAAAAAAAAAAAAAATGCCTGCACTCTTAATGCTCTTTGCTATATCTGTATGGGTTAAAAAATGTTTTTTTTTTTTTAATTTTTGTAAACTTTACTCAAAGTTGCAGGGTGTATTAAATTTTTTTATTCATTTGTGACATATAAAAATTGGTCATATAGACTTTTGTTTACAAAGCAAAACAATTATTTTTTAATTCAAAATTTAAATTATGTATATCAAGAAATGTATAAACTAGGAAATTACAAACTGACCGTTCAGTGGGAGGGACGAATTTTTCCAAAAGACTTCAGCAGATTTCGTGAATGCTTTTTATAAAAACTATTTCGGGAATGGCATAGAAAAAATTTTAATACAATGAAAGGGGTTCTCGCAGCTCATGCAGAACGGTCAGTTTGTACTCAGTTTATAATCCATGGATTAATTTTGGCCAAACTACATTCTTAATACTTTTTTAAAAAATAAACGAAATTATTAAAGAAACACACTACGCATAATTAATATAAAAACCACTGATTAAAGAAAAAAATCAGTTTGCAGTTTTTATACTGGAAAAATCATACACTTTGAAAGATAATTGGCTTTGACTTTTGAATTGGTCAATGGATTTTCAACAAATAGATCATGTTTTCTTATTGGGATATGAAGTTAAACTCGATATATACAAAAATTATTTATTTCTACAATTTTTACTTTTACAATATTTGTCGTATAATTCAAGTACATGTTTGTTTTTTGTTTTAGCAAAATAGAGCAAAGTTTTATAGTTGGTTGTTTTCAATTCGAATAGTGAATTTAAAAGTCATTTCTACCCAGCCATTTTTTTCTTATTTATCATTTTTTTAATTTAACAAAAAACATGACTAAATGACATTGTTGCTGCAAAGTGATTGACAGTCTCCAGTTGTTACATATACATACATTAGGGTGAACGCAGTTTTAGAAAATTAAGACTTTCCAGAATTCCAAGCCAGTCTAAAGTTAGGCTTACAAGGAAGGTCTTCCAATAGGTCACGTACCGCTGTAGATGATTAATAACACTGTGCTCGAATTTGGGACTTTTTTTTAACAAGCTGGGCACCCTACTGGTAAAGCTAACTTGAGTACGCTGAATTCAATGGTGCTATTCGTTTTCCGAAGTTAGCGCTCGTATTCGCAATTTAAAATTTCAATACTAAAGTACCATAAAACGATATTTTTTATACTTTTGGGATAATTTTTGAATTTAAATCAATCCAACTCTGTTAAATACAAATTTTCGCAGAAAATTTATTTTATTTTTATTTTTTCCAAAGAAATTTTTTTCTTAACACTATTGAATATGTTTATAAACCCTGTTGAATATACACAAAATAATATTTACTCAAATTTGATAAATTAATAATTAAAAATGATTTCAGTAGTATAAAAAATTTATTTTTTTCGAATATCGCGAATACGAGCACTAACTTTGAAAAACGGCTATCAGTGTACTCGAATTAGCTTTACCAGTAGGGTGCCCAGCTTGTTAAAATTTTCGACTAGCAGAGTGTACTAACCCATTTTTTTTTTAAATAAAATATATCTGAAATTTAAAAAATTTGTACGCAGTGTTAAAGTACTCGATTAAAGAAAAAAAATAGACCCAAATATGCCAAAATCTTTTGACATATTCCAGAAGTTTTAAGGTTGCGAGGTCAGTATACTACATACACTGATCCCCCAAAAGTGCCATTTTTCTTTTAAATTTGCCATTAAGTGAAATTTTAAAAAAGTGCTATTTATTTAAAATTCTCTCCAAGGTATATTTAATAAGATCAATAAGAGCTATTGGAAACTGTTTTGTTTTGTTAAATAGAATTTTTTAAAATTTGAAAATGGAGCTTTTGGTAAAATTTCCAACAAAATCATCAGTATTATAATCGGCATCAGAACATGTTAGAAAAGAAAAGCAGTTGTTCTACAACTGATTCCTTGGAACAGAAAATTTGTATGGGTAGAATACATATTTTATGAAAAAGTATTCAATATTCAGAAATTCAAAGTGGCAGACACTATACAAATTAGTAAAGCTACAATCACAATATATTTTGCATAACCGTAATAGGTTAAGTTTGTTTTCAATTGAAGAATCAATTAAAATACATTGAAACATATTGTTTAACTTTTTTTTTATCAGTCAATAAAAAACAAACCACAGAAAAATATCAATCGTCTGTAGGAGTTGATATTTTCAGTCGAATATTCTATTTTTAGTTTTCTATTTTCAGAAAAAATAATTTGAGGAGGGACATGACATTCGCGGCGGAGAAAACAGACCTTTTTTTTGAAAATTCATAACTCAGTCAAAAACAAACATTTTTCCAAAATTTTTTTTTATTATTGTACAGAATTGATCAAATTACAAGAAAAAAAAACTCAAAAAAATATATTTTTCACTCCAACATGGTTTTATAGAGCTCCAAACTGGCGGCAGAGAAAAAACGGGGCCTCGTGGTTGCAGCGCTGGGAGTCGCAAAAATTATCCGATCTGGAAAAAAATTACTTTTAAATCTTAATGAAATTGGTTATCGTATGACAGGAATTTTTTTTTTTAATTTTTTTTCAAATTTTGGTGATGTTCCAAATTTGAAAGTGTTTTTTTTTTGCGATAATAATTTTGACTTTAAAAATTCATAAAAAATCGAAAAAAAATTTGAAAAAAAGCTCGTGCCATACGATAGCGAATCAAGTTTAAAAAAATACAAAAAAAAAAAATTCGTCAAAAAATGAACCCGCAGTGGTTTCGAGATAAACGCGTTCAAAGTTTGTGTATATACCAGCTGCCGTACGCAAAATTAAAAATGCGCTCTCACTAATCCGGCTGTAACTTTTGAACCCGTAGGAATTTATACATGAAATTTTTTTTCTTAGAATCTTAAGAATATTTACTAAAATACAAAATTATAAAAAAAAGTCGCTTTCAAAAAACGGCCAATGTCATGTCCCCCCTTAAATAATTTCGTTGCTTTCTTTTTTAAAACAAAAAATTCAAATATTTTCGGTTTTTTTTTTCGTTAAAATAGTTTGTTTATATACAAAATTATTTCCATTCAAATTACAAGAAATTCATTACTCATACACACAAACATAGCCAATAAAAATATGAAGGTGTGTGTTGTGTGTGTAGTGTTTTGAAAATTCAAACAAAAAACAACTTTCAAATATGAAAAAATAAACAAACAAACGTTTTACGTTTTGTCAGTTAAAAATTGATGATTGTTTTAACAGACTCTTCAATTATTTTTATTTCTGTTAGGAATTGTTTAAACAATGTTTGAAAATAAATAGCAAAATGGTTTGAATGATCAGTACTCCTTTTTTTAATTATGTTTTCAATTAATTTAATATATATTTTAGATTGTTTTAACGATAAAATATTGTGAGTGTACATTAATTTATTTATTTATTAAACTCAAAACATGTAAATTTCAATAAAGTTTATTTTAGATCAAAAATCAGAAGCAATTTATGTTAAATTTCAGTTATTTTATTATAATTTAACATGACTGATCCGTTATAAATAACTGCCGCCCTAATATCCATACATAGAGAAAAAAAAACAGAAAAAATCAACAACAAGATACGAGTAAATATAAAAAAAAAATTATATAATGATAGTTATATAGAATTTGTTGTATTGAAAAAATAAAAACAAATTTTTGAGTTGCAACAGCAGCAGCTGCAATCAAAGTTTGCAATTTTACACTTAATTGCTTTCAATTAACCAGAAGTGACTCTTCAGCCGTTATGTCCGTTCAATTAAATTACAACTGTGTTAAAAGTGTGGTATGTGATAAAAGCAATTGTAAAGAGAATATTGTAAATGTTGGACAACAACAGTAACAACAACAACAAAAAGCGAGAGATAATATTGAACAGAAAACTGTTGTTGATGAAAATTACTAGCATTTTTGTAGTTGTTGCAGTTGTTACCAAAAGTACAGAGAAAACATTGTTATCTTTTGGTAAAAGAAATGTGTTTACTCGTTTAAATGTGTTAGTGTGAGGTGTGGGTGTGTGGCAGTGTTGCCACAATTATGAGTTATTTGTGTTGTACATTTGTAGTTTGCAGACATGTGTAATTTAATTTAAAGAAAATTTTTCTATATTAAAACTATTAGATTTTGAAAACATTTTCCAAACTAGTTTTAAAATTTCATTTAATTTTTACACACTTTTAATGTAAATTTACACATTATGTGTGCAACAACTTACGGTTAGTGTTTGTGTTGTGTTTTTTTCTTTACACACACAGTTGAATAGATTTTAACAGAAATTAATTAGGGTGTGTATAATTTGGATATTTTTGTGCAATTTTGATAGCCATCATGTGTAATTTTAAATTTACCTTGTAGCAACACTAGTGGGTTGTTATAAAATTGCTTCTACGTACTTTAGAGTGTGCCGATAAATGGCTTAATTATAAATTGGTTCAAGTAGTGGTACTCAAGCGCTGCTTACTAATAAGCTGGATACGGCAAAAATAGGTAAAAAAATCTGTGGAGAGGATGTGTGGTTCCCTATCAGCGATGGAAGATAAAAATAGTGGCGTATATTGGCAAAAAGAGTTCTGAATTTTTTCGCAAGAAAACAATTAAAAAAATTGCATGGATTAACTTTAGTCCACCAATGCATTCTTACGACGAATATTTTGACTTTTTTCTATGAATAAATTTTAGTAAGGGTAAATAACCCTTAGACCTTCAAAAGAAGAAATAAAAAAAAACATAGCTTTCATGCATGTTTTTTTTTATCATAAATGGAGCATTAGTGAAGCAAAATTATTGAAACAAAAATTTTTATCTTTTTTGCAACGGCCTCGTGAAAATTTTGTGCAAAAATTAATTTTTTTTACTAATATACATAAGTACTGTCAACTTTAAACTACAGTAGAGAACTGAAGATCTTGTCTAAATTATTTTTACTTACTTTTTCCATCTTTGGCATATAAATACGCACCGTTCGAGCGCTACTGCATAAATTTTGTTTTATCGGATCACCCTAACCTGCATGCATTCGTTTGTTATATTGTTGGTTAGCTTGTTGTTATATGTCAACAACATGCCACAAACCAAGCAAACAAACTATTTTTGCAATTCTCTTACTCTTAATAGAAGATCTTTTTATGGCATCTGTGGCCATGTGTGTATACAATTTACTATATGTTTGTGTATAACAATCGTCCAACAATTTCAGAGTTTTTATTTGAAAATGTTTAAAAGTATTAAACAATCTGTTGCTATTTTACTATATAAGTGTATGTGTGTACTTTTGTATGTGTGTGCATGGCTGTTGCAATTTCGAAAATTGTTAAATCATTGTTAGGGAGGTTTAGACAAACGTTTTTCAATTTAATAATTTTTTAATGTATAATTTTTGTGTATGTTATGTGCAGAATTGAAGTGCTGCTGCTGCTGCTTGTTTTATGTTGTTCAAATGTATTGAGAACTTGAAAAACTCTTTGTTATTTTATGTTCATACATGTTTTCATATTTAATGCTATGCGGTATATTCGATCTAATGCAAAAAACAAAAGTACTTGCCACAGCTTTTGTTAACAAATTTTCTAAAACAGTATTGTAAACATAACACAAATATGTTAGAAACAAATTTCGAATCATATGAACTATGAATACATTCATAACATTTTGTATCTACCCAGGTAGAAATTGCCAAGCGTACCAAAAAAATTCACTATCAGAAAAAATGTTAAAAAATTTTAGTTAAAACCAACGACTATATTTTTAAAATACTATCCAACTCTCCCTACCTCTGTTAAATCACTCTCTTCTTAATTTATATTGAAAATTTAGCCATAAGAAATACACACGTCTGCAAAGGCTAACATTTTCGATACAAATTGT
Organism: Leucophora obtusa; assembly: GCA_949987735.1. Taxonomy (NCBI): domain Eukaryota; kingdom Metazoa; phylum Arthropoda; class Insecta; order Diptera; family Anthomyiidae; genus Leucophora; species Leucophora obtusa. The sequence continues at coordinate 4,410,647 of OX465296.1, forward strand.
CAATCTTCGAAAGAGAGCGACGGATACTGACTGTTAAAACTATTAAAAATTAGTTAAAAATTATATTGCAGAAAAAACTGCTGAAATTAGCATATTATTTAGTAGCTTTTTCTGATATTTTTATAGGTTTATTTCCATGAGTGTAGTACTGGCAAATCAGTATGTTTTTTTTTAAACCCATCATACTAGAAATTACTGGTTTAAAATGTAATTTTGGAAACGTGTGGTGTGCAGCTTCAATATTTTTATTAATTTGAATTATTTGATATTGCTTATATTAACCCTGAGGGGGTCATTCAATGAATAACGAAACATCGCTAATATATTCAAAATATTTAAAGATATTTTATATTGAAACGTAAATAGCTCTCAATTATTTAATTACTGACTTTAAATTTTTTTTAATTGCAGGTGTTATGCCAACATTGGCAAGTTTGATCCAGTCTATGGTTTGACGCTGTTATCAATCGGGTAACAGGAAAATAGTGTTAAAATTTGTAAACCTGTCAACACATAAGCGATAATCGTCAACGCTTTGCCAGCACTGAGCCGATCGTGTTTTCTGCCTGGGTATGTACAACTTGCAATTTAATAACAGAATATAATTAAGTATAGTGCACTAGAAATCGAAAAACTTTATAACCTAATCGCGTAGTCAAATCAAACAGACGTAGAAAATATCGAATTTCCGAAGTTGAAAAAATGGCGCTATGCCAGTCCCTCCATATTACAAAAAAAATATATATATATTGTATATCTCGAAAACTAACAGCGATAGAGTTTAATATGCAAAAGTTATGAATTTTACCGACGTTTGTTGCATTCCGATTTTCAACGAACTATCAAGCTTGTTATGTATAGGTTTGCATAGTGTGCATGTGTGTCTATGTTTATGAATATTCTGAAAAGGAAAGAGCATTTTTTGTGTCGAAATATTTTGCTATAAATACTAGTCGATCAGTCAAAACAAAAAAATACTAAACTGGTTGCATGCATTACTGGAACTTTGTAAACAAATACACGCACATATACTAACACTATCATAGTAAAACCAAGAATGGTATAAGACTAAGAGATGCAATTTGTATTGGACTGGATATTGGACAAAAAAGTGCATAAATGTCTGCATTGTGGCACACACAAATATAATTAATTTTTTTTAGAATATTCTATAATATAATTAATTAAGAAAAATCGGTGAGATGTTCTGTAGGAAAAGTTCTCGGAATCTGAGGATTTTTCTATGTATGAAAAAGGACACAAAGTAAGGGTTATTTTCAATTGGAAAATATTATGAGAATCTGGGAGTTTTTCTAAATGCAAAAGTTTACAGCATCTGAGAATTTTTCTAAACAAAAAAGTCTCTGAATCCGGGAAATTTTCCATAAGGATGTAGTATTTAGAATCTGAAGGTTTTTCTCTTGGAGAAAGTCCACAGAAATTTAGGGTCACTAAAAGTCATTAAAATACATATCATCCCAGCAAAATATTGGTAATGACACCTCATTACTATCTGCATTACCCAAAATGATGAATCATTACCTTTTGCATTATTTTATAATTTAAAATAATGACTTCCTAATAAGGGCCTATTGTATTCATTGTTTCTAAATACAAAATAATGACTTACTCGTAATAGTTTAAATAAGTACTTTTTACACAGTTAAATTTTATTAAAATTTTATTTATTATATGTAAATATGTTTTATGTTTAAATTTGTATGACGTGTCCTAAAACTAAAACATAAATTTTTCTGAATTTATTTCCTTAAGCTAATAGTATTTGCCTAACTCTTAATTTTTAAGAATCAAGTAAGCAATCTGATAAGCACTTATAATTCAACTTTTTGTAAGCATGTGTGTAACCACTTATTATTCAAAACCTCATAACTACTTATTTCTCATTTTTTCGTAAGCGAGCGGGTAAGCGTGACTACTTATAAAAACGACCACGCCAAACAAAAATAATGAGTTTAGACGCCAAAAAATAAGTAGTTGTGCGGAGCTATGAATTTCTATTACATAACCACTTATTTGGTAATAAAAGATTTTGCTGGGATAGAATAAAAAAGCCCTCAGAAATTGAATTTTTGATGGCTTTTCTATAGGAAAGAGTTTCTAGAATTTTAGAGGTTTTCTTTAGAATCTGAGGACTTTTTCAAATAGGAAACCCTCATAAAGAAAAATCTTTATAATGTGAGGACTTTTTCCTATAAAAAACTAGGCAGATTTTAAGGATTTTTTCTTATAGAAAACCCTCAGCATCTAAGAACTTTTTCCTATAGAAAAACGCTTAAATTATGAGGACTTTTTCCTATAGGAAAACTTTTAAGGAAGGAGGAATTCGTCCTATAGATAACCCCTCAGATCTTTCGGACTTTTTCTATAGAAGAGCCCTAAGTGTTTTAGGAATTTTTCCTATAGGAAAATTGTAAGACTCTGAGAACTTTTTTATAGAAAAATCTTCAGATTTTGAGGACGTTTTTCTATAGAAAAACCCTAGTACTCCTAAATCTTTATTCTATAGAAAAACTCTCAGATTCTGAGGACATTTTTCTATAGAAAACCCCACAGATTTCAAGGACCTTTTATACATATAAAACTAGAGATGAGCGATATTTTCATACCGGTGATTTAATCACAGTTATTGATAAATCACTGGTAACGGCAGTGATCATATATTTCAAGTCGCAGTTACTCGGAATGTCGTTATTTTAATATTTTTGTTCTATTCTTTCTTGCAAACTTCATTGTGCACAGTAATACATGTTTTTTTTCAATAACAGTGACTTGCTTTCACACTCTTCTGAATAAAATGTCTCCTTCTATCATGTCTTTGTTACCGGTCGCAACTATTCTTCTTTTAAGGCCCAGTTTTTAGGAAGTGGATTATCTTTAAACTTAGTTTAACGTAGTTTGTAACTGGAATACTGCTTTTAAAATGTGGTTTGTTTTGTTTTATTTCAATAAAGAAATAAATTATACTCGAGAAAAAGTTTTTCCGGCAAATTTTTGTTAATAAACTTTGAAATGGCTGACAAAATTCGTTTTCGGTTTAACTAAACCAAGTTTAACTGACATCTTAAAAACTCGCCATAAATATTATTTCGTTTATTTATCAGAAAATCGCAGTCCTTTCCATAGAAAAACAGTGATCACGACCACAGTTTAAAAGAACAACGATTTGCAAATCACATTCACTGATAACAATGTTACTGAAAAATCGCCGGATCGCCCATCTCTATTTCAAACCCCTGATCACGGTCACTGTTTAAAAGAACGGTGATTTGAAAATCACGATCACTGGTAGCAGCGTTATTCACAAATCACCGGATCGCTTATCTCTATATAAAACCTTAAGCGGCTGAAGAACTTTTCCAACCGGAAATTACTTTAGATATATCAGAATCTAAGTTTTCAATAGAATCTTAGCTTAAAGATATGTATTCTTAGAATCAGGGAGTTTTTTCATTTTCAGATTTTTTTGTTGAAAATAAACCCCTTAGAATCTATATTTTTTTTTGTTTGTATAAAAAATTCCTCAGGGCCTAAATATTTTTCTATTGGAATTAGTATTAAAAAAGTGCGTTTATAATTTGGGGATTATTAAAAAAATGTCTTCAGGATTTTATGTCAGAAAACCACTTTAGAACTCCTCGGAATGTAACAGATATTCTGTAGCACAACAATCATTCACATTTCTGTGGGCTTCTGTAATAAAAAATGTACACATTTCTAGGACTTTCCGATTAAAAATCGATGATTCTGAATTTGGTGTTCTGAAGGTACATATTAATTTATCGAAGGAGATATAAGACCTTTTTTAATCACTGGATTTATTTTTGGATTTATTTTATTTTGTTAAAAAATCCATATTTTGTTTTTTAATTTTCAAAATTTATGATTTTTATCAAAATCTAATACTTATTCGCCAATATAATGTGCAAGAAAATCATTAAAATTTATAAAAATGTGAACACATGAAATAAGCTAAATTCAAAATGGATTTAAAAAATAAATAAATAAATCCGTTTTGGATTTAGCTGAATTTTATACCAGAAATTGCATTTTCGCAAAATCTAAATTTTTTCTTTCACATTATATTAGGAAACAAGTGTTAAATTTGGATAAAAATATAAAATTTTGAAAATTATAAAACAAAATGTGGATTTTTTAACAAAATAAATTAAATCCAGTGATAAAAAAGGGCAATTGCTTGATGATGAATGTGAAAAAAGCTGCCGGTGCATACTGTAGTTGTTTGGAGTAGTAAAACACAGGCCTTAAAGGAATTGCCCCCGATAGTTGCTAGATATTTCGTTGCTTCCGCCACCATCATCTAGAAAATTAAACGAAATCTTGATTATTCAATAAATTTAACTATTAAAATAATAAAAATTTACGCAGTTTAAATTTTTTCAAGATTGAAAAAAAAACATTCGAATATGGTTTTTGTGATTGAAGGCAAACAAGAGCTAAAGTTAAGAATACACTTCAATATTATTGATCAATATTTTTAAAATCAACCAATCAGAATAAAGTATTTATAAATAAACTGTTCTTATTGGTTGATTTATAAAATAATTGTTCTATAATATTGAACGTGTATGCCCTACTTAAAGGTAAGAATACACTTCAATATTATTGATGATTATTTTTAAAATCAGCCAATCAGAATATAGTATTTAAGTAGGACATACACGTTCAATATAATTGTGAATTTTTCAAAAATCAATTGGTTGATTTTAAAAACATTGATCAATAATATTGAACGTGTATGTTTTCATAAAATTGTTGATCAATAATGTTGAACGTGTAAACTGTTCTTATTGGTTGATTTTTGTAAGATTGTTCAATAATATTTAACTGGTATTCCTGCCTTAATAAATTGTATTGTGACATTTCACATTTCAATATTATTGATCAATGCGCGTTCAATATTAATGATCAATGTTTCTAAAATCAACCAATCAGAACAATGTATTTAAAAATAAAATGTTCCGATTGGTTGATTTTAGAAACATTGATCAATAATATTGAACGTGTATTCCTGCCTTAACGTCAATAGTAGAAATTACATTGCCTAATGCAAAATAGTGAAATAAAAATTACCTATTTGGCATAGTTATTAAAACTATTTTCTTTAATAATATCGACTGTTTAAGGCAGAATGTTCTGTCCGATGTCCGGTTCGATGTGCGATCCGATAGGGATTGGTACTCCTAGTTTCATACCCTGTTTTACAAAACCATATGCATGTGCTTGGGTGTATGATGGAACAAGCCTTTGTTAAATTTTATGCAAATTTTCATTTGACAAGGGTTAACCAAACACAAACTGAGTTCTAACTCATACAATATGAAATGCAAGTTTTTTTTGATTGAAAAAAAAAGTGGAAAAAATTACAAACAAAAAAAAATAACAACAAATGACCCCAGCCTGCATCATATGTGGTGGCCTTGCCACAAGCATTAACCGCCGAACACACGATACCACAACATTGCAACATTTTGTCCTAAAATACATACATACACTAACAAACAATCATTTTAGTTCAGCACAATATTGTGCACATACAACATTTTAAATGCTGGGTGGTACTGACGAGGCTGATGATGAGCAGACTTCAGATATTGTACGAGTACATACGTTTATACAATTCAAATCAATCGTTATGTGGTTGATATGAAGGACCTTAAACGAGTAAAGATTGTAAAGGTTGTTAAAAGGATGTTATTGTTGTTTGCACCTACAAGCAATTGAGAATGCAACCTACACCTGCAGCATCACAAATGCCTAACACTTTTAACTTGAAGCAATTACTAAACTAAACTTGTTTTTAAGATCAAAATTCAACTCCTAGGCATAGTTGAACAAAAAAAAACAAAAAAAAACTGAAACAAAATTGTTAATGAATGCACATAATCTGATGTAAGCAGAGTTTTGAAAACACAACTATGCATTCGAAGTATGTAAAGCCTATTTTCTTTTTGGAAAGGTTGACTGCTGGAAAAATATTTGCCCCAAAAAGTGGGCTTGTTACTCTGTGAACATGTAAAATAATATTAGTGTTGTTTTATGCAACAACAACAAAAGCAAAAATAACGAGAATAACATAGCAACATGTAAAGCAATTTGCCATCACCAGTTAAAATAACACGCATGTACGCACTATGCTGCACACACACACACACTCATTCACTTAAATATACACTTTTTCCTGTGTTTGTGTTGTATACATATTATTCAGTCAGGTTTTGCATGCATATTCATAAATGTGCAGCATATCGTTAGCTGAAATTCAAAACCACATAACTATCGGAAAATAAATTCAATTTCGGTTTTTTTCTTTACGATTTGCTTTTGTATGAAAGGCATCATTATCACTGACTGATAAAATCATTACTGAATTTGTCAGCCAAGTGGTTTTCCAATTCAGCTAACGATATATAAATGTTTGTGTTGCAGTGCATGCTTCAATGTGCATTTATCCAATTCGGAAAAAAAAACACAAAAATGATGCATCAAGAGTTTTGTGCAACTTGAATAATTTCTACTTAAAAATAGTTGTATGTTATTTTAGAAAATTGTTCTATGTTTTGTTAACAACATTGTAAACAAATTTATAAAATTGTATAAAATTTATTTACACTTGCATAAAATGTAACTGCCTACATATGAATTTGTAATTTAATATTGAAGTATTTTAACTTAAAATACACAAATTTGGGTAGACTCCTTTGAATTAATGATAATTGAAAATATGCAACAAAAAAACACAAAGGAGTATTGCATTTGAGCAATTATATACACTCATAGAAGTAAATCTGTAAATATAGCAGAAAAGGCAACTAAAAATTAGTTAAAATTAAAATTAATTAAAATTACCTTGCTGAAAAAATTGCTGAAATTAGTAGATTAATTTTGTTAAATATAAGTAGATAAGAACAGCAAAAATAAAACTGTTAAACAAAATTTGAGTGAAGTGTTTGTAAGCGCGGCATAGGACAATCGTAACTAATGTTATTATTAAAATTACTAAAGAATTTTTCTATGACCGGAAATCAATCCCCAAGGGTAGGCTATACATTTTTATTAATTAAAATGTTTATAGTTGGAAAAGAACATCCAAGCGGTATTTAAGATGCCAATGAAGTACTCATACACGAACAACATCCTTCCTAAGTTTGCACTACTTCCTCAGCTGTATATATTTTTACAGCTTTTTTTAGAATTAATTCTGAACAACATCTAAAAAATACTTAAATATTGCTTCGAAAGCATAATTGCTCTAAAAGTGAAAAGTGAAAAAAAATTAAATATTTTTAAAATTTTTTTTAATTTTTTTTTAATATTTATAATTAATTTGTTTAAATTCAATACCTGAATTTTTTTTTAAATTTTAATTGATGAAAAAGAGATTTCTTTGCACTCGTTCAAAAAGTGCTGAAAAAATGTGGAAGTAGAAATACTCCTCTCCTATGACAACTCAATATTAAAATCATTAGTGTTTCTGTTAAAACAGAAGTACATCTAAATCATTAATGTAATGCTTAAAATATTATTGGCCTCTATGGGTCAAAATATTTTATTCACCAGAAGTTACTACTTCAAAAATAACTAAGAATATGATAAAATGAACCGACAAATTTTTACTACAAAAATTTTAAAACAACTGACAAAATGGGTAAAAACTACTGTTTTTACAGTCAATTCTTTTGGCATTATAAAAGTACATTTTAATAAAAAAAAATTTTTTTTTCTTTCGATTACAAAAATATGTGTAGTTACTTTAACCTATTTAAAATTTGAAGCAAAAATTCTAAACGGTTCTCCAGTTATCACGCTTTTATGCATTGGAGATTCAATACCTACACCACTACGTGGTCAGGGTATAATACGTTTGTGCTGATGTTTGTAACACCAAAAAATATTTGACCTAGACCCACCTTATAGTATGCCGATCGACTCAGAATCACGTTTTATTTCGATTTAACGATGTCCGTCCGTCCGTCTGTCCGTCCGTATGTCTGTGTGTCCATGCATTCTTGTGCGCACTCTACGCACTCTACACCGACTTATGTCGGCCCAAGGACGAAGCCTATTGATTTTGGTTAAAATCGTTCCGTGCTTAGACCTAGTGCCTATATAAGGTCCCCCCCAAAATTATATTGTTTATACGCTGCAGGTCGCAAATATTAAGATATTTTGATGAAATTTGGTACACAGACCTATGTTGGCCCAGGGATGAAGCCTATTGATTTTGGTTAACATCGGTCCATGTGTAGACCTAGTTCCCATATAAGGGTCCCCCCAAAATTGGCTTGGTTACACGCTGCAGGTCGAGATATTTTGATGAAATTTGGTTCGCTGACTTACATGGTCCCGAGAACAAAGGCGATAGATTCTCGATAGAATCGGTCCATATTTGGAACTTTCGCCCATATGGGCTTTATTAACGATTTTCTCTTTTATTATTTTATAGTAAATTTTAACACAAGTCCCATTTTAACCCATTCGAATTTCGGATCCAAACATTAGTTGGCTTCTAGCCAGACTGGTGTAGGGTATTGTATAGCCGGCATGCCCGACTTTAGCCTTTTTACTCGTTTTTATTTGAAAACTAGGAATATATCAGTAATAACAAATATAAACTAATCTAGAATTTTTAAAATTCAAAGAAATTCAACGATTTTTTAAAATACCTACAAAAACAACTGTTTACTGTAAAATTACTGTTTTGGTAGTTCTTTATTATGATATTAAAAATAACTCCTTTAAACAACTCTTAAGAAATTAAGGTTCTTTTCGTTAGTTGTTTTCTAAAATAATCATCATAACAGTTGTTTTGCATTTTTCTATAGGAAAACAACTGTAATTACTGTTAAAAACAACAACTACTGTTTACTACACAAACAACTGTTATGTAGTAACTGTCAAACTTTTTTGAGTGTAATTATAAATACATATCAATTTAAAGCTGAACACCTTATGACCATCCATATGTTAAAAATTAATTATAGCTAAATCAAGCGTGTATTTTAAGTTTTGTTGAGACCATTAAAGTTGTTATGCAAATTGTATTTAGTAAAAAATTAAATTTTTGTAATTAATATGCTAATGTATGAATGATGCAAACGAAACCTCAATCTAATTCCATATTTTCATAGTTATTTTGTTGGTTGTAAAAATTTATGTTTTAGATTTCCCCCATCAACGATACTTGGAGACTTAAGAGTGATTCTTTATGTCTTTTTGTATATATTAATTATATTTAAAAATACAAATATACACTATAGTAAGAGTGTGCTAAGAGACACCCTACGACCGATTATGGTGGATGATAAAAAAAGGGCGATTCGTGCAAGAAAACGCTAGCAATATTGAAATAAGTTTTTGTTCTAATGTTATTTGGATATGTTCTTGTGGCCTTAAGTCCATTTAAGATGTTTTTTATTTTCGAGAACGACTACTCACAGAAATGTTTGCTATTGCAGGAGTTTATTTTATTTATATTCTCCATTCTTACCGCTGTAAAGCTTTAAAACTTCTGCTTTAACACAATATAGTTCTTTTCACTTTATTTGCATAAGTAAATATTTATGTTTTGTATGCTTAAAGCATGTATGTTTGTAGGTGCCTTAACCTCTAGGCAATGAAATTTATTCTTTTAAATTTTATGAATATGGTAAAGTATAAGAAAACCATATTATTTTGATTACTTTTAAAATTTTTATTAAAACTACATTTTATGAGGCTGTAAATAAAGCATATTTTACACATTTATGTTTGTTATATTGTAGTAGTGGTAGTAAAGCCTTAAAAATGTGACGTGGTCCTTTGGGTATTTTGTGGAAATTATAAATATGTAAATGGAGTGTGTTATTATAATAGTGTGCATAAGTATTATAGCACATACACATACATATAGGTATATGGAGTAGTGTTGTATATTGTTGTTGTCAATGTTTAGTGTTTTTATGGTCTTGTCTTACATGCATTAATTACAAATGCAAATAAAAGGGTCCTAATGTTTAACACACATCCATTCATACATAACAAATATAACCAACTTAACAGTGACATTCTTTACTTCATTATATGAAAATATGTGCTCGTATATAAGTGTATGTTTAAGCCTTGTTGTTAGTTAATAATAATATGAAATTCCATTAGTTTATGCATGGTGTATGTAAATTAGCTGAGAGTTATTAAGTGTCATATTAAGTATTATCAAAGGGAATACGTTTATGATTCATAAATATTTTACAGCATATGAAGATATGCTTTCACGAGTGTGTGTGTAGTAGAAAAAATAACACTGTGCTCAAATCGGACACAAATTTTTCCGAGAAGCGGGGTGGATACAACTAATTCGAATACGCGGAATATAGTGGTGGTTTTTCTGGTCCTTGGAACCATAGTTTTAAAACACGAATATCTTTTTCTTTGAAGAGCTAACCAAGGAATACTGTTAGCACCACTGGATTTGGGGTATCCGAATTAGTTTTAGCCACTGGATCCCGGCTTGTCGAAATTTTCAACTAGCACAGTGTAACTAACTCATACCATATTGTTGATGACATTATTGTGTGATATGTTTGCTGAATGTTGTATATTTATATTGCTTGTTATTTTTACAATTAGTAAATTTATCAATTTCTATGTAAATAATAAAATTTACATATTGTTTTTGCTATTTGATATAGCTTATACTTTAACGAATTGTTATTAAAAATGGGGTCAAATTAATTAAAATGTTGAAGGAAACTAACATTTTTATAACATATCTAACAAGGAAGCTATCCTCTTAACGATATTCGGCTAGCAAGGAACGCATCCCAATGGATTCTCTCCGACCATAATGGGGAGAAAAAAAAATATGTACACGTATTTTTTATAGTGGCTCAATCTTATGTTTAGGGGTATAAAAGTGCACTCATAGAAATAAATCTGTAAAAATAGCAAACAAAATTACTAAAAATTGGTTAAAAATTATGCTGCAGAAAAAACTGCTAAAATTAACAGATTTTTTTGCTAAATACTAGTAAAATAAGAACAGCGAAATTACAAAAATTTAACTCAAATACAACTAAAATTCTATACATTTAACAGCTTTATTTTTGCTGTTCCTCTATTACTAATATATAGCTAAAATAATCTGCTAATTTTAGCAGCTTTTTCTGCAGCATACATTTTAGTACACTTATAAAAAAAAGTTAGTACAAAAGTCAGTTAAACGCGTTCTGATTAAATTGAACTAATTTTTCTGTTATTTTCTCTAACATAGTCCGTACAAATAGGTCAAAATTCTGCTAAAATAGCAGGAAATAGTACATGTATTTGCGCCAGCACAATTTTGACCTTTTTTATGAGTGTACATTTTTCTGCTATTTTTAAAGATTTATTTCTATGAGTGTAAATATATTACTAAAAATTTTATACGATTAATTTCAACAATTAAAAAATCCAAATATTTAACTGACTCAATTAAATATTTGTTTAAAAACAAAATTTTATTCTAAACAAATCTTTAATTAGATATTTTAGGTTAATAATTTTTTGTCTGTTCCGAAACAATTGCAAAATCAGTTAATTTTACTGTTTTATCATTTTTGATCAATCGTGTAGTAATAACCATATCGTAGATTATTCTTGCAAGTTAAAGTAAATTAATAAAACCTTTGCTTTGACTTATTTTATGGTATATTTTATTAACAGTTAAAACCAATGAAAATAAGAGATTGATTTAAGGAAATTTTAGTGATCCTCTCTTGAATTGAAATATCTTTTGTTTTTAAATACATTTGCGGCGTTCTATGCCTACATATTTAATATTCTAAGGCGCCAGTTTTATAGTCAGAACTAAGAACGAATTTTTTCTAAAATTCTGTTTAAGTCAGAAATTTTTAAACAAAGTTTCTAAATTCAGAAATATTGAAGACAAAAATCGCTCTTAGTTCTAACAATAAATCTGGTCCTAAGTGTATATAAGTTTGTAGTGCGCCAAGGATGAACCCAGTGGAAATGGTTAAAATCGGTCCGTGTTTTGATCAAGTAGTTATAAAAAGGTCCTTCCTATCTGCCCTTGAATGACACCAAAGCGATTTCAAATAACTTATTTCCTTGGCACTGTTCCTCCCGGGTTTTTCAATGTTTGAAAATTGTGTTGCTCTTTCGTTTTTTTGTCAAAAATGGTGCTGTGGAGTATTTTCATAAAATTTAATTCGATTGCAGTAACTGAATTTAAATAAAATAAATTTCTTTTTTTTTCTTTTTTTTACAAAAATTGTAATTAATCAATTTCAATTCATTATTATATTGAATGAAAAAGAAATTCTTAAAAATTGTTAATGGATATTGACATATTTTCTTAGTAAATACTCCAATTTGTATTTAAGGATTGCTAGAAAGGACTTATTGTTTTTTTATGTTCAACAATTGTGTCAATATTAATTTACATAGAAAACCATTATTCTCTATACTACAATCCTATTGAAAAAAAAAGTAAAAATACTTTTGCTAGATGTCACTGAAGCCCAAGTAATGAACAAATTACAAATGGCTACTAAATGTGACTACTTTTTCTAAGATGTGCTGACAGTGAAAAACAATGAATTTGAAAAATAAATTGTAGAAAAGCCATAGGAAACAGAATATACCACTATTTAATTTTCTTTAAACAAATGGAAATTAATGATGGCAGCATAATTGATTTGGCTGCGAATTTCTATTTTATTCCACCTTAAGTTAATAAAGGTTTATTTAGAAGGAGTTTTTTTTTTGCATATTTTATATTTTTAATTGTTAAATTTTCGATTTTCTTTAAGGAATTAAGTATTCTGTTAATACAAAATCTCAATTACTCACTCCTAGCTAATACCAATTGCGGTCTTTGTCAATTAACTTTGGGCATGAGTAATTTATGTTGTCGAACATATATTTTATATTGTACCTGGAACTAAATACATAAATCCTTAAAAGGAAATGCAAATAAATCTACATTATGTATGTTTGGCAAAACCACAAGACATTAGGCTTTTAATAGTTTGTAGTAACATTTTTTTTGTTGTTGTATTTCTAAGTACGTTTTAAAACCAATGTTAATGTTAGTTTAAAATAACTTGGTAGATACACATTAAGGTAGAGCACATTTTTATTACTTTAGTAACTTTGAAAAATAGGGGAATAACTTATTTCCGATTTGAATTTAAATAATCAGCTTATCAGAAGAAATATCGGTGTCAATATAAAGATGATAACTTTCTAAAGAAAATTATAACAAGCGGGTAATAAAAAATATTTTAAAAATTTTCAAGTTTAGAAATCGTTCAATTTACTTTGTAAAGATAATGGCTTTAGATAGCCTTTATCTTTGTAATCAAAAACTGATTTACTTAAAAAAAATCCATGGATTATATCCAAAGTTATAGCATTTTGTATGCGAATACTTAAAATTTAAACCGTTTTCACAAAATTTCGATCCCTATGATAGAAATATACATTTTACTCCCTCTAAGTATTTAATTTTAATTACTTAACTTTTTCTTCTTGTAATAACTTTTTACAATTATTTATTACAATACATGTACATTCTTTTTAAACAATAATTATAATAATTTTTATATATGTATGTATACACGTTTCTACTAACACCACCATCAGGAAAAACAAATCCATTTTTGTTGCTTTTTTTATTTTTTCTTACCGCATGCTCGTCTCAACACTTGCATGCTTGTGGCAGAATCACGTGGTTAGTTGTAGAAGTAGTAAATTGTATTCATTTTCCTAGTTAAATACAGGTAATCTGGAAAACACACGTACATATGTAAATATATAACAAGACAAACACATACAAAAGGAAACCGAAATTAATTTTTGTTGTGGCTTTTAAAAACGGCATATAACAAAATACTGTATGTTTCCATCTTACCTGATATTAAATACATTTACTTTGAATACAAGTAGGCTAATTGAAAAGTATTTAGAAGCGATACATGATGGTAACTACAAAGATTATTGTTTCTTATGTAACTTTAAGTATCGAATGCACGAAACACAAACATGTTAAATATAAATTTGTACATCCTTGCATTTTGTACTCAATTAGTTTATTTAACCGATTTTCTTGACCTTTTTCGATCTAATGTTGCGCACAGACAACAAAGCATAGTGCACCGATCCACTCAGTATTGACCTAGTCACCACATGAAAGGTTTTATATTAGCTGAAATATTTTGGGCTTAAGTAAATATTTATTACCAGACGGCTTTAAGCGGCTTTAAGCGGTTTCCGAAACGGGATCTATATGTTAATGAATCAGATAATGGCTGGGTGAAACTTTTCATTTTGACTCTTTCATGGTTTTTTACCTTCCGGTATAAAACTTTGAAATATATCGTAAACAAAGTGTTGGTTTTTAATTTTTATTTATTTAAAAAATGAAAATTGTTTTTTGTTCGACCCAACCAGCAATTCCGGAGCGCTCATAAATAAGATTCCTGAATGGCTCATAGAAATGATTATTGATTTTTTGAAAACACTCTTTTTTTGGTAGAAAATATGAACCCTCAGAAAACAATCCAAAAAGTTGTCTCTACAATCTAAAAAGTTGTCTCAAAACTAGAGTACATTTTTCGGACTCAAAGAGGATTCCAAAATTATTTAAATTTATGAGGAAAATTTCGAATTTATAAGTTCTTTTTTCTGAGTCATTTCTGAGTACACAGGGGGCTCTTTTGGACGGACCACTTTCATAGGAAAAAGTGTAAAAATGTTTATGTTTTTGGAGCTCATTTCTGAGTCATTAGTGATCATCTTTGTTGGCTGGGGACCTTTTTAATTGATTAACCAGCAAACAAAGATGATCATTAATGACTCAGAAATGAGCTCCAGAAACATAAAAATTTTTCCACTTTTTCTTATGAAAGTGGTCCGTCTAAAAGAGCCCCCTGTGTACTCAGAAATTACTCAGCAAAAAGAACGTATAAAATCGAAATTTTCCTCATAAATTTAAATAATTTTGGAATCTTCTTTGAGTCCGAAAAATGAAACCTCATTTTGAGACAGCTTTTTAGATTATAGAGACAACTTTTTGGATTGTTTTCTGAAGGTTCATATTTTCTACCAAAAAAAAGAGTGTTTTCAAAAAAAAAAAAACAATAATCATTTCTATGAGCCATTTAAGAATCTCATTTATGAGCGCTCCGAAATTGCTGGCTGGGTAATTAGAAATTTATTAATTCAGTTCGAGGCCAATTTCCTTATTATGAATTAACATAATAAGTACTTTTTTCAAAAACTACTATTTTTCTTCATCAGGATACTCTCCTGACAAATACTTCACAGAGTTTTTGCTTTCAAAAACCTCTACATTTTCAGGAATGGAAAGACGATCGTTTCGGGGATTTTACAGGTCCCCTTCATCAGTTTTCTTTAGAAAGTGGTGGCAGTAGTGCAATGCAATTTGAAGCATCAAAATCTCATATTAAATGTAGTCTGCTACATTAACAAAATGGGAATGGAGCAAACAATAAAATAATTATAAATGATAAATAAATTAAAATAATTTAAAATTTATCTCAGTCACTTATCAATTTAACTACGCTTTTACCCTTTAGAACTACAAGGTTTGGGCACGAAATAACTAGTGCACAAATTAATCGCAATAACTTTTTAACTAAACGTCATATTTAAATAAAAATATCATTTTATTGAGATTTGTTTTGTATGAAAGTTTTAACTTTATCTGGAATAATACTCACTAGGGCTCCATTTACAAAAAAAAAAAAAAAAAAAAAAAAAAAATACGTTATCGGCGAATGCTCTGTACTCTTCATCTATCTTTTTACCAATGCCCAATATCTCTCCACCGGCCTAAGTTCTGGATAATTTGGCATATTTGCTCCTCTTGGTACAAAAATCACATTATGCTTTTTGTACCATTCAACGGCCGATTTGCTGTGATAGCACCTTCTGTACCTTAAATGACTTCAATCACGCCTCCTTTTTCACTTTTCTAACAAAAGACTGCGAGCTATTCGTTCTTAGGGAAACTTTTCTACCGGAAATGTTAGGATTTTTCCCAAAGAGAGTCAAAATTTTCTTTGCCTTGTCAGAGTCAACATAACCATTTTTTCAGCTACATCCTGTTCTTTTTTTAATAGTTAGACGTTCCTTGTTATCCCGCGAAACTATATTCCGAGACACCTTTGCTTCAGAAGCGATGGTTTTAAAAGACCGATTTGTATTTTGATTAAAAATTCTTCTTATATTTTCCCTCACATTTTCTTGACTATCAATTTTAAAGCAACATAAATTTGTGCACCATTTTTCATTATATTTTGTAATACTAACGTGATTTGTACTTAAGTACCTAATAATTTACAAGTGAAAATGTATGCACTAGTTATTTTGTGCGCAAACCTTAGAAGGGCTTCAAGTAGAAGACAAGCTGAAGAAACTTAAAAAAAAGGAAAACCGCATAATGTTACACCTGTGCTGTGCAAACCAGCAAACCAGTATGTATATGTATTCCCATATGAATGTCTGGTGGTTTTTTAATATACGGAAGCCAAGTGTACATAAATACAAATGATGTAATTTAAATAATTACTTACAATAACAAAAATAACAAATACGTTAAAAAATGTTTCATTTTGTAATCAAAACAAAGTATAAAGAACTTTAATTGGCGTTGGAAATTGTGTAATTTTGTTAAGTTTCAATTTTAAAAAATAGTTGAAATCAAAAAAAAAACAAAATTAATTTGTAATGACGGTTTCTTATACCGCAGAAGTAGCACATTGTACTTGGTTTGGTTGTTTTCCGAAATTATTATTAAGGTAACATTAGCTATTAACCCTTAATCCTTTAATTAAAGGGAATTTTTGGATGCTTTTACTTTAGGTGGCGTGCCAGCGTTTACAAACTGATATGGGTCGATGTTTTGATTTACATTTGCATTTATTATGCTTTAAATATTACTTATCGCTTTTGGTTAAATGACGAACAAAAGAAGTAAGTTGTTGCTTAGGATTCAAGCAAATCAGCTTATTGAAGTTGGAATTAATTTCAGATTATTTGAAACATTAGTTGAATATTGCAATAGTTCATCGGGACTTATACCTTTAATGTTTGTTTTGGGCTTCTATGTTTCCATAGTTATAAAACGTTGGTGGGAACAGTACATGACTTTACCCTGGCCCGATAGTACAGCTGTTTATGTTTCATCGTTGATACGTGGACAAGATGAAAATGGACGTAAAATGCGTCGTACTATTATGCGTTATGTTTGTCTAAGTTTGACTATGGTATTAAGCATGATTTCGCCACGTGTCAAAAAACGTTTTCCTACTCTAGATCATTTAGTAGATGTGGGTCTATTGGTGGATAATGAGCGGGTAATATTGAAAAATATGAATGAAAAATTTGCCAAACATCCCAAACACTGGATGCCTATAGTATGGGCCTCTAGCATAGTGACTCGTGCCCGTAAAGAAGGTCGTATACGTGATGATTCTTCATTGAAGACTCTCATTGATTCTTTAAATAACTTTCGTGGCATGTGTATGGTTTTATTATTCTATGATACCATCAGCATACCTTTAGTATACACGCAAGTAGTGACCATTGCAGTGTATACGTACTTTTTGGCTTCCGTATTTGGTCGCCAGTGGACTGGTCAAACTGATAAGGAGGGTATGCTTAATATTGTGGATTATTTCTTTCCCTTTTTCACCGTGCTGGAATATTTATTCTTTATGGGTTGGTTAAAAGTTGCAGAGTCCTTAATAAGTCCTTTTGGTGATGACGATGATGATTTTGAGGTTTAATTAGGTTTTAAAAATATTCTTTGTGTATTAAGTTTGTTTTTTTTTTAGGTGAATTGGTTAATTGATCGTAATTTGCAAGTTTCATATTTAATTGTTGATGAAATGCATAATGAACATCCTGAGTTAATTAAGGATCAATATTGGGATGATGTATTTCCTACCAATATTCCTAATTCAACTGATTATACTTCAAGTAAAGATGCCGATGAACCACCTCAACATTCTACAGCTAAAATGGATGAAACGACTGCTAAGAAACCGACTTTAAAAGCACCAATATTGGTAAAATCTTCTTAATTTTCCATAAACTGGTGGGATTTTCTGATCTCAAAATATTTTTGCTGATAATCTTAAAAAAGGAATGTTTTGGGAAATTGGGCGGTCTTGAAAAAAGGAATATGAACCCCTCTGGAATTAGAAAAGATATTTTTTCCATTTTGGGTTAAGGGGCCATTGGGTCCCCCACCCACAAACCGGTACGACTAGTAACATATAAATATGGGTACTTTGATTAAAGGAAATTGTTACAGGATTGGAAAAATGCTTTTTGTTGTATCATAAACTAGACCCATTTTAACTATAATTTAGTTAAAAAATGGGGATGGAGTCGATAAATAAATGAAACGAAATTAAGCGATTTTTTAACACTCAACCTTTTTTGAAGATTTTCTGTTTGTTTCGATCAAATTTACGTGATTTCAAAATACGAATTTTTTGAGTTTTGTTTTGAAAAAATTTTGTTATTTAAAAAAAAGAAATTTTTTTTTTTGCATCCGGACTTTTTTGATGTGGTAAATAATGTCCCTATTTTATTATTTCCATTCTTTTGATTACCCATATTTAATGGTCGGTGGATTAACTGGTTATTTTAGACTGTCAGGGGGTCCTAACTGAATTTCACACTTTATGGATCATAAAACAAATTTAATATCGTTAAAAACTGTCCTTTCTTTTGAGTATCCATACTTATATAATACTAGACATACTTTGTTTTAGGGTCTGTGGGGCCAGGGGGCACACAAAAATCTTTCAATTCTAGAGGCTGTCACATACTTTTTTATTTTTCTGTTTTCAAAATTTGTACAAACTCGGGCTTTTGAAAGCATCTAAAATCCCAATGGTTCTGATAACTCCAGTCGACGCCCACAAATTTCGACTCAATAAATTTCCCACTCCCTTTAATCTTAATAGCAATCGATAACACGTTTCCTGGTAAAACGGTCTAATCGAGTTTTACCCCAGACCGCAGGTGTAGAGGAAAATTTAAAAGACATCAACTCAGTTTTAAAACGCTTCCTTAGCCCATCCGAAGCATCAAGGGAAAGTCAAGCCTTATCGAGTAGTATGCAAAAACAAGCAGAAGCTGATTCTGCTAAGCTTGTCAAAATTGCAAGTAATATCTCATATAAAAATCAAGAATTCCAACCAAATTCCAGTGAAGATGATATAGAAGATGCATTTGAAAAATTAAAGAAACAAAGAGAAGAACAACGATTATCACGCCAGAACCCTGTGTTCAATATGCAAGATAAAACCGAGGAACTAGAAGAGATAAAAAGTTTGATTTCAAAACAATCTAAAGACCTACAGGAAAGATATTCAAAGAAGGGATCATCTTCCGAGCTTTCGCATTGTGAGTCAAAGGAAAGCAAAAAAGATATTTAAATTTACTTTGGCAATTAGTGAATTTTTTTTTTTTTGTTAAATAATTTGTTTTGAATTTTATAACAATTTGTATTTTGTCAAATAAATAAATTAATTATTTCACAAAATTAAATTCAAATATACAAAATGACCGTTACTTATACAGCAGAAGTAGCCACTTGCAGAAAATTTGGATGTTTTATAAAACTATTAGCGAGGTGAGTTATAAAATAGCTGTGCTTGTGCGGCAACATGTTAACAAGAATATTCACTGTAAATTGATAGCATACGTTCAAAAGAGAGTGAAAATAATGTTATTAATTCTACGCGTTAACTTTTAACTTAAACAAATATCAAATTTATATGAGATTTTCAAACATAATTTACCGCACCAACAAAGCTAATTTATCAATTTATGAAAAAAGTTTTATGATTGATTATTTTGGCCAGATGGAGAGGCAGTATTTATAAGCTAATATGGATGGATTTGTTATTATTTCTAACACTATACTATTGTATTAATCTTATATATATTTCATTGCTAAATGAGAACTCCAAAAGGTTAGTAAAATACCATTTTAAGAAAGAACTTTAATTGAAATATGGTTCTCTGTTACTTTCACGCAAGAACTTTCGAGAGTATTGTATACTATTGTTCCAGTTATACTAGCTTAATACCCTTATCATTTGTTTTGGGATTCTATGTTAATTTGGTAATGAGTCGCTGGTGGGAACAGTATACTACTATACCTTGGCCAGATTCTATAGCGGTATTTGTAAGTGCTCATGTCCATGGCCAGGATGAAGGTAGTCGTGTTATGCGCCGCACAGTTATGCGTTATGTTTGTGTCTGCCTTACCATAGTCTTTACCATGATATCACCATGTGTAAAAAAACGTTTTCCCAAATTAAAGAATTTAGTAGATGCTGGCCTGTTACTGGAAAATGAAAAGGATATAATTGAGTCAATGGACTTATCATTCCCAAAATATCCTAAACATTGGATGCCTATAGTATGGGCGGCAAGTATTATTACTAGGGCACGAAAAGAAGGTCGTATACGAGATGATTTTGCTGTCAAGACCATTATAGATGAATTGAATACTTTTCGTGGTCGCTGTGGTTGTTTAATGTACTTCGATTTTATTAGCATACCTTTGGTTTATACCCAAGTGGTAACAATAGCGGTGTATTCATTTTTTGTATGCAGTTTATTGGCCCATCAATGGACAGATTTAAAGAAGAATACCTATGAGAGATTGGATTTTTATTTGCCTGTTTTTATTACTTTACAATTTTTCTTTTATATGGGTTGGCTAAAGGTGGCGGAAACTTTGATAAATCCTTTTGGTGAGGATGATGATGATTTTGAGGTGAGTTGGCGTTGAGGAGAGTATTTTCATAATACTATGACAGTTTGTGTCGGAGGGTATAAAACAGCTTGTAATTCAGGGTGCAGATCATTGAATAACACTATATAACAGCCTGGTTCCTACAGGTTTCGATGTAATTTGGATATGAGATAGAGGGGACAAAATTAAACAACTTTCCATTCAAATTGATATTTTGCCAAGTTGTTGGCAACTGTTTTTTTTAAACTTTGTAATATTTTTAATACACCATTTGATAGTTCTTCAAAAATAACTTTTATTTGACACAAAATGTGTATCCAGTTCCTTGGAACAAGCATGAAAAAAAACCAAAATCGGGGTCATATCTGTCCCCACTGTTTAACCCTCAAATATTAGATTGGACCGCTAAAACCTACTTATCTTTCTTTTTTCTTTATCACATATCCCAATTTAATCGAAATTTGAGGGTTACCACGCACACAGGCGCCTGTGAGTGTATTCCAAGATTCTTTTCTTCTAAATGTTATAAGTATTTTTTTTTTCAATTTTACTTTTATGGGGGTAAATATTAATTACATTAAAGGAATTAAATATGCTAAAATCACAAAACTTAATAAATTGTGAAAAATAATCTGTTGAAGAAAGTCGACAGTCTTTTTAGAATATCTAGAAATATTTATTAGGTTAAATTACAAACTAAATGAAAGCATTCAACATATCAAAGAGAAAAAAAAAACAAAAAAAATTACCACAATTTCCCTTGTCATCTTGCAAAATATTACTCTGTCATTTTGACAGATCTAGCATTGTAATGATATCTTTTTGTGCATAAATAGGTTTTTATTTCTAGAAATATTTGTTAGGTTAAATTACAAACTTAATGAGAACATTTATAGTCCCAAAGAAACTTGAATAAAATTTGTTTTGTAGTATTCCAAAATACTACTCTGTTAGTGATCTAGCAATGTAGTGATGTCTATTTGTGCATAAGTAAGTTTTTACTTTAGGTTAATTGGATGATTGATCGTAATTTACAAGTTTCTTATCTTATTGTCGATGAAATGCATCATGAACATCCTGAGTTGGTCAAAGATCAATATTGGGATGAAGTATATCCCAATGAGTTACCCTATGAAGCTGAAACAAAACGAGAACAGCCACCAGAACCTTCAACAGCTAAATATGATCAAGAAGATATTCCTAGACAATCCTTAGCCCAAGTAGAATCGGCGAATGTAAGTTTCTAACATCAAAGAAACCTAAGAGAATATTTATCAACTGTGTTGTTTTTAGAACTCCATTAAAAATAATCGTAAAACAAGATTTTCAATTCCAAGTATACTTAATTCACGTAGTCAACGATTTAGCGAAGCATTTCAACGTTTTTCTAAATACTCCGAAGAAGATATGACTGATGTTGAAGCCAGTATTCCTTCAACAACAATTTCGGAAAATGTTGAGCACGTAACATCTTATACTTCATCGGAAGGAGGAGGTTCTTTTGCTGAGTCTCCATGGGAGAGTGTGAATAAATGGTCCGGATCTAGACTAGAACCAGTATCAGAGGAAGGCGAGGAATATTATAGAGAAGCAGTGGAAGAAGAGGAACTTTTGATGGAGTATGAAGAAGAAGGTGAAAGAAATGATATGCAATCTTCATATGAAAGTGGTAAGTATAGAACATGCATGGAACATGTAACTATATAAAGGTGCGAACGATTACCAATATCAAATACTACGATACATACTTTTTGCAAACATTAAAAAAGTTGTTTAAATTTGTGTTCGTATCATATATAGTAACCTCCAAAATCTACAACTATAATATTTGTCAGTAATTTTTGCTAACTTGTCTTTTATGGATGTTCAAACAAGTTTTCAAAATTAACTGTAACTTATGTTCCATGATTTCATAATTTTGAAGCTCTAAAAATAATAATATTTTAGAGACTTTTAATAGAAAAAATGTTTGAGCTCTCAGAAATACGTTGTCAAGGAATATTAAAGGCTTTTTGAATTAATATAAAATATCCTATAAAAATGGATTTTTTTAGTAAAAAATTACGATCATTAACCTGCTGCTCATTTATTTCAGATTCTGATTCTGATCCATTTGAGCGTTTACGTATAGAACGTTTGCAGCAACGTTACCAGCGTCTTAATGATTATTTAGAACGTAATTTTGGACCAATATTTCAAATTGTCCCACCTCCCGAAATTTTACCCGACAAACTTTCTAAAAACAAACAGAATGAGGAAAAAATGTCTATGGAGGAAGAAGAATTACACGAGAAAACTTTGGTAGATGCAGAAGAACAACAATTGCTAGAGGAGACTTTAGTAGAGTTAGAACAAAGGTCAACTTTGCCAATCAAAGTACATTATAGCCCTTTGCTAAATATTGAATCTGATTTGCGGGAAACAAAAATATTACCAGACGAGAAATTACAACAAGAGCAGGATTTAGCCACTACTAAGTTACCATCGGTTCTCTTACCAAGTCAAACTACCGCAATCGAGGCTACAACTCAATCTGATACTTCATCTATACGATTTGAAACACAGTCTTCAGTGTTAATTCCTCAGTCTTTGAGTGTTTCTAAAAAATTATCTGAATCTTTGGATAAATTTCAAGTTCAGATAACATCTCCACAAACTACAACAATTTTATCAACTACAACAATGCCAAGCTCTTCAGCAGTTTTGAAATTGGACATTACATCAGAAACTCCTCTATTACCAGATAAAAAACCAGAAATATCTACTCGTACTTTTCAGTCGCAAGTACCTCATTCTATAGAAACTGTAACATTAACGAGATCTATAGGTACTTCACCCATAGGTTCTGCGAGAACTATGTCTAATGAATCTTCTTTCTCCGAGGCTGATGATTGGGAACTATTGCCTACACATGCCAACGCTTCCACAGATGTATACAGGGTTGATATTGATGAAGAAAATAGACAAAAATAAATGTAAGATCTTTTTCTAGTGTTTTTTGTAAAAATTTCTACTAATTTATATTGTTTTATTTATTTATTGAATAAAAAATGATTATAATAAAAAAAATTATTACCACTAAATTTTATTTCCTCAAAATTGCCATCTGTAAAATTAATATTAGCTGTGCGGGTTCCCGCTGGTATCCAAGTTATTCGAAGCACCAACAATTTACACACAATTTTGACTATAGAAATGTTTTCTAGTAAAATTAGATTCCCACAGCAGTGTACATGAAGCAATTGTATGTTATAATTTTCGGTATTGCAAACATACTAAAAAAAAATCACCTGCTTTCAGAAATTTTTTGAGGTTATGTTACAAAATTGCTTTAAAATCTATATGAATTCACATTTTTATTTATAATCTTCAAACCAATACATCGAATTTGCTTCATTTCAGTATAAAACTGCTCAGAAACCTTAAAAACACTTTATTCCAAATGTCGGTGTCCCTGGCAGCTACTTGTTGATTTTGTATCCAGGCATTGCCAACAGGGATAGTAGTTCCATTATTTTTGATTTAACTTGGCATGTTTTTGAAAATATAATACATATCTTTCAAAAATATTTGCCTGTACCCAGCACCTTTTAAGCGTAAAAACACGGATTAGGGCAAGGCCCAAGAAAGAAAAAAAATTTCAAATGTAAACTATAAGAGATAAATTCCTAGCAGATTATATGAATGTATCGAACGTAGAAGTTTTATTATACAAGAACTTTCTCACTTTGGGGGCTCATGGGGCCATTTCAATGAGGTTCATGGATTCCATAGTTAAAACTTAAGATCCTATTACACCAATTTTCATTGCAATCGGTCCATTAGAAAATAAATGGCAGATTTATTTCCAACATTTTTCCAAACTCACCCACTATGCAATGTTTCACTAAGATCACAGCTACTAAATAGTTAAATTTTTTTATGGAATTATTTTCCCTTAGTTGTGTGAATTGTTTTTGTCATATTTCCGAAAATAAGCATTTAGAAACTTTTAAAAAATGTTTGCTGGGTTTCTTTTATGTAAATATTTATTTTCATGGTTATATTTTATTTGAGTTCGAAATTGTATAAAGAATAGTTGTTATCATTGGTTTCCTTCTTTTTAAAGAGTTGATATTAAATATTTCGCAACAATTTTCGTGAACCATAAAACAAGATGCTTTTACAAAAAATATGAACTAAAATGTTTTTTTGCAGTAGGGATAGAGAATGGTTGCTGGTTTATAAAATATCCCAGCATAATTATGATCTACTGCATAAAATTTGGTGTCAAAACTCATTATTTTCATTTGATAAGATTATTTTCATAAGTAGTTGAAACATTCGTTGCATGACAAAAAACACCCAATTTGTGTACCTTTTTACTCGCTGCATTATAAAAATATAAAATATAAGTTGTTACCCAAATACGGTGTTCAAAAACAAGTGGTTGCAAGTTTTTTTAAAAATGAAGCTTATTCAAATACTTATTAGTAACTAAAAAATAAACAGTTATCATATCACACTATTTTGTAATTAAATAAGTAGCCTCGCGGAAGCTAGTGTAAAAATATTACCCGTTCTAAGAACATTAACTACTACTGACGCCGAATTATAATTAGTAAAAAATATATTTAGTTAGAATATTCTTCCACCTCAAGTCCAAATTCTAATATGATATTGTCATATTAGATTTTTATTTGTTGTTTCAACAAATAAAAATCTAATAACCCCTTTTTGAAACAACAAATAAAAATCGAATATGACAATATCATATTAGAATTTGGACTTGAGGTGGAAGAATTCTAACTAAATATATGAAAATATAGAAAGTCCGAAAAAAAAACAATTTTTGTATTTTTTAATGCAAAAATTAAAATAATTAGTAAAAAATTTTAGTTTCATTATTCGTTTATTTGGCAATGCGAATTTTTGCTGGGATACAATGAAAACACTTTAAAAATACATTCATATATCATTTGTTGTTAGAGAGGTTGCGAGGATATGAAAATATGAAAATGCTATATGTGTTCTCGAAAGCTCATTAAGTCGATTTATGTGGCAAGTCATAAATTGTTGCAACAAAATGTTCTTGAAAGTACAGTTGTGCGTACCACAAATGATATACATACATACACATGGAAACATATTTAGTTTACTATAGGCTCTATCATAATGTTGTTTTTCAACCATATGAAAAGATAAAGAGAAAATATTGAAGGCCAGTCATATGTAAAATTTTATGTTTTGTAAAAGCCAAGTAAATAAATTTCAAATAAAACCAGATTTTATAATAGAATAATAACTATTTGTCAAAATTTTAATGCTACTACGATGGCCAAGTGATTTTATAAGAGCAAATAAAATAATGTTGGAATATGGTAGTATTTAAAATTAAACTGATTTTAAGTTCGAAACTGAGCTTTTGTAAACTTGTTCGTAGCACATAAGTACTCAAAGTTGTTTAAATCCCAAAGTTATAGACAATTAAATTTTATGACTTTTAAACTGTTTAATGTAAAAATCCATTTAAATTTGCTAATAATTTATAAATTTGTGTAAATGATGCTTTACACTGCACATATGTAAGTATACACAGAAAAATTAAAATCAAGCGGACACAAACAAATGAATTGTTTTTCTTCTGTATTTAACCTCTTGAGGAGCTTTTAAATTTTGGCGAATATTGAGATCGAGGGGAC
Source organism: Leucophora obtusa (assembly GCA_949987735.1). Classification (NCBI taxonomy): domain Eukaryota; kingdom Metazoa; phylum Arthropoda; class Insecta; order Diptera; family Anthomyiidae; genus Leucophora; species Leucophora obtusa. The sequence goes on from OX465296.1 coordinate 4,437,158, forward strand.
CAATGTTTTGCTCTAAGGACCATTGACCTCAAACATCCCGTTCTAGTATTTACCCACCAGATCTCAGTTGCTACCACCCTAAAGTACAACCCTAATATCAGAAAATTAAAGCTCGTAAAAAATCAATAAACTTTTGCATAGGAAGTTTTTCGAAATTTTTTATTTTTTTTTAGTTGCGGAATGTAGGGGTTGCCTTTTCAAATTTTTTTTCATTGGATTTTTATTTTATAGCAAAACAATGGTCTCCTCGAGGCAAAAATCGATATATCACACTTTAAAATCCGACTTTAAATGCCGAAGCCATAACGATAAATGTAAAATGGCGACCCCTACGTTCGGCAAAAAAATAATTTATTTTGAAACTGCTTTGCAAAAATACTACATATTAGAGGGTGTACCGCGCATTTTTTTTGCCTGTAAGGTGGTACGGTCTATTGTACATGCTAAGATATTCTGAAAAGTTTAGCTAGAACCAAATTGCGTATATTAAATATTTTTGTATATTGATCATACGCACAGTGGTTCCTTTTGATTATCGAGTAAGCATCCCAGCAAAAAAAAATTTAAAGTAATACTTTACAAACTACTTCTTTCAATGCTTCACAAGTATCCGTTAGTGTATTTTTACTGCGTTTTTAGAAGTTATTCTGAACAACTTTAAAAAATCACTTCTTTCATTGCTTCCAAAGTATCCGTTAGTATATTTTTACAGCTTTTTTAGAATTACTTCTGAAGAACATCTAGAAATGGTCGTAAAAAGTGATTTTGGTATCATTTGGCATTTCCAAACAGAGGGTCCCGGGTTCGATTCCCGGCGAGACCAATTTTTTTTTTTAATTTTTTTTTATTCTATTAATTTTTTTTTTTTATATTTATAATTAATTTGTTTAAATTCAATATTTTTTTAATTTTATATTTTTAAAAATATGTACATATAGAAAAATGGTGAGAAATTGCTTTTTATGCACCTGTAAAAATAGTACTGAAAACAATATTAAATTGGAGTGCACCTTTTACACTTGTTTAATATGTACTTTTATTGAAGAGAATAAGGAACAATATCCAGCAGTAACAAAGTGGTGTTTTTATGGTAGTCAACTTTCATAACAAAGAATAGCTCACCGGTAGAGCTCAGCAACTAGCAATCGTGAGGTCACAAGTTCGATACCCGATGGCGGCAATAAAAAACCTTTTCTAAAATAAAAAAAATATAATTTTTTTTGTGAAAAATATTTTTTTTAACTTTTAATTGCTGAAAAACAGCTTCCTTTGCACTCGTTCAAAAAGTGCTGAAAAAAGTCGGAGTACTCCTCTCCTATGACAACTCATTGGTAAAATCAAAGAAGTATATCTAGATCATCAATTGTAGTGCTTTTTCTACTGCTTCGGCAGCTCTTTTTTCGCTGGGATATTAATGTTTACTGAATATTTGTGATGTACCATATATTATTAAACAAATATTTTTTGTAAAACGAAGCAGAGTAACAAGCTGAAATTTTCTAACTCGATAGTGAAGGATTTCAGATTTTTGTATAAATAAAAAATAACACAAAAATGCTGATTTTTGAATATATTAAGCTATCTATTACACTTTAAATTCAGAACTAGTTCCGAATGTCAAAAACTTTGTTGGTATAGTCAAATATCCATCATTTTCCAAACTACGTTAAATTGTAATAAATATTTAATATAACAAAAATTAACTCTAATGTGTTCGATAGTTAACCGCGCCTAATTCGCCCACTCTTTAAAAAAATTAAATAGTTGTATTATTTTTTATTCGTGTCACGTGTTCACACTTGGATAACTACTTACTTTGGTAACCACTTATTTCTTACATTTTTGCAATGCAGCGGGAAATAACCCAATAAAAATAAAAAAAAAAAAATTAAAAAAAAAAATTAAAAACGACCTTGTCGAATAATTATAATGAATTTTGACACTGAATACTATACATTAGACCTTAATTTCATGGCTTATTATTTTAGTATAAGTTATGAGCACATGTTAGTGAGATCTTGCTGGGTTGATACCATATAATTTTTTCTATATCAAGGCAGTTGGGTTAGAAAGTCTCATACATACATATGTGCACAAGGGCGTCAAGAGGTTAAATACAATAGTTCTATCTAAAATGTTGAAATATTAATTTAAATTCTTAAATCGTATTTACTTTCAAAGGATTTATACTTAATTTAAAAATGTTAATAAAATTAAAAGATGCTAATTAAGTAAGGTATAATAATTGATTTAACTACAAAATTTTTCTCTCTGCACATATCCTCAAATTGACAGCATGTTTTATACAATGATATGTATACGAGTATGTGCATGTTTTTATTTAAGTGTATGTATAAATTATTTACATAAAAAACAGCCAAGACAATATTTTCTTTCTCTCTGATGCGTAATATTTTTGTTATTTAACGCGTCGCAGCATTTTCTTATTGTTTTTATGGAAATTGTCATTCAGTCATTCAGCCAACAAGTCACAGTATAATAACAAGTGAAATTTTATAAGAACACCAACTATGCATGTGAACAGTGAGAACTATTATTAATAGACAGCAGACTTTGTAAATATAATTTTTAGCCAAAAGTGTTATATTAGAAATTTATATAGTGTTATAGAAATAATGGAAGTGAATTTTAGAAATAATTGTATATGTAAACGAGTGAAAAAGTTCAGGTCGGCCCTGTCGAATATATGATACCCTACATCAGTCTGGTTAAAAGGCAGCTAGTATTTGGATCCGGAATTTTAATGGATTGAAACGGACTTCTATCAAAATTTGTCTATAAATTGGTAAAAAATTTATTTAAGGGAAAAATGGAAATATTTTAACGCTAGATCTAAAGATGGAACGATTTTATTCAAAACCATATGAGTCAAAGTACCATATTTCATTAGAAAATATTTAACTTTGCGACCTATAGCGTGCGAATAATTACATTAGATTATTTTTGGAGGGTCTTTATATGGGTACTAAAATTAAACATGGACCGATCGAAAGGCTTTGTTCTTATGTTACTTTGCTAAAATATTTGCGATTTATAGTGTGCCACCAAGAACATACTCAAAACGTCATTCTGAGTCGATCGGTATTCTAAAATGTAGGTATAAGTCCAATTTTTATTGTTGCTTCAACAAAAATTATCAATAATTTTGTGCCATTTATATATTCTTTAACATATCCATTCGAGTAAAATTCTTAAGGGAAACGATTCTTATTTATTCCACTGAAAAACACACTTCATGGAATTAGAAAATAAACGTTCTTTTTACGTTTTAAAAATTTTACTGTACAATATTTACATACATATGTGAAAGTGTATATGTGTACACATATTTTTGTTTAAATATTATAATGACGATGACTGTCTCTTGAGGGGAAAGTCTTTTAAAAATGTAGAGAAAATATAAGCGAAAACCAAAGTAGAAATCCAAATAATACCATCAAAAATGAATTACTTTTGGTATGAGTTTATTTGTATGAATAATGAATACAAAAGGATAAGAATACCAACAATATTTTTAAGGACTAATTGTTGAAATTTTTTTTGTAAAATTCACCATTATTAGTATGTAGTATTATACTTTTCGGAGTATTTGTATGTTCCAAAAAAATTATTATATTTCCGGGTTGCCAGCCAATACAACTAAAGTACCGCCATCAATTCAAAGCCATTTTGTGTGGCTTCCCTTATCTATAAAATACTGTTACCGAAATAATCGGAATACCGATAACCTTAAAATAGTTTTAGGTGAAAGTGGTGTACCATGAAACGTTTGCCTTTCTAACGTCTGTAAGTCTTCCAAAAAACAAGTGTTCTCTAAAAGTTAAATTATTTATTACTAAAGGCGCATTAATGCACTTCATTACGAAGTTTACTAATTTTTTTAGTTTTGAAAAATGTAGATTTTTCAAAAATTTCATATTTGTTTACTTATGTGTACTTATGAAGCGTGTAAAATATTCTGCCAAATATGCGGAAGAATAATTTTTTTTCTTAAATCATTAATCATATCAATGGCAAAATAATCGATTTTGGCTTGGAACAAATCAAGTTGGTTTTCTATTTAGTTTATTTTTTATCATCAATTTTTTCAAACAAAATTTTTAAAAATCAAAAATAATGCTTTTAATGAAAACAAAATTTTTGGAGAGCTAGTTTATTGAGTAAAATAATATTTTATGATGTGAAGACGAACCTTAAACTGAAATTGGCTGAACTGTTGTTTCTAATAGATGTTTTTCTTAAATAATATACAATATAATACGTTTGTAATTTAAGTGAAATAATTCATTTAATTGTCTATAATATTATTTATTTGAATTTGTAGTAAATGAAGAAAATATACTTTGCTGGGATATGTTAAAGCTTTACATGTCAAACATTTTTGAGTTTCCTATATTATTGTTTTGATTTAACTCTATAAATTTGAAAAGATTTAATTATTTATTAATTATACTTAAAACAAGATACACAAACATATGCAAAATTCCATAACATTTATTAAAATGATTGAAATGAAAGGACGCAATTTTAAATGAACATTGAAATAAAGGAATCTATTTCTTTTATCATAAATCTATTATAATACTACAATAAAAATTATTATGAGCCCAGCAAAAAAAGTGATGCTGAAGCAGCAGAAAAAGCACTGCAATTGATGATCTAGATGTACTCAATGTTAAAATCACTAATGATTTTAACATTGAGTTGTCTTAGGAGAGGAGTACTCCCACTTTAACATTTTTTTCAAAACTTTTTCAACGAATGCAAAGGAAGCACTTTTTCACCAACTGAAAGTTAAAAAAAGTTCTTCGCAAAAAACTTATATTTTTTTATTTTACAAAAGCTTTTTTATTGCCGCCACCAGTTATCGAACTTGCGGCCTCGTGAATGCTAGTCTAGCTCCATACCGCTGAGCTATTCTTTGATATGATAGTTGACACCACTTTGTCATTGCGAGATGTTGTGCTTTATTCTTTTCAATAAAAGTACTTTTTAATAAAAGTACTATTTTCATAAGCTCATAAAAAGCAATTTTTCATCAGCTTTATTTTATATGTTTTTAAAATTTGGAAGATTAAAAAAATTTTAATTATAAAAATATTGGTCCCCCCAGGAATCGAACCCGCGGTCAATTGTATACAAATACCAGATGAAACCATAATCACTTTTTAGGATCACTTTTAGAGCAATTATGCTTTGGAAACTATACTTAAGTGATTTTTTGAAAGTAGTTTAGAAGTATTTCTAAAAAAGCTGTAAAAATATACTAACGGATACTTTGGAAGCAATGAAAGGAGTGATTTTTTGAAGTGATTCAGAATTACTTCTAAAAAAGCTGTAAGAATACGCTAACGGATACTTGTGAAGCAGTGAAAGAAGTAGTTTGTAAAGCATTAATTCCAATTTTTTTTTTGCTGGGAGCGTCAATAATGTTTTATTTTTTTTTTTAATTTAATTAAAATGTTTTAAAAAATACCTCTATGTCTGGACCACATTTTGTTCGTGGTTAGCTTTTGTATAACTGTTTTTTTTTAATTTTGTGAATTTTTGTAAATTTTTGTGAACTTTTGTGGTTTTTATTGAACATGCTGTTAATATAAGTTATGTTTTTAAATATCTAAATTGTTGTAAAACATCAATTGGAAGCTTGTAAAGAATTTTCAATTAAAATGTTGTAAATGCATACAACTTATTTTCTGATAAAAAATAAAAGCCAATTTATATTTTTCGATAAAAAAAAAGTATTTTACTATAATAGTTTTTTAGTGAGCTATTAAAACTAAAAAGAACATGAATAAAATTAACAGCAGCATATGTTACAATGTAAATTCACATAAAAAGAACCGTTAAAAAGTGCATACATCTACTATATTAATATGTACACAAAATGTTAAATAAACTTGCATGTGTATGTATTTGATTGGATTGATTATGTTTTTGCCTGAATAAATTTATACATAATTGCCAATTAACACTTTTCATCGTAATGCTTTGATGATTGATGACAACATACAGTTATACTTATGCACACACACTTATGCAAACGTAAATTTACATTACAACACTAGTGTGTGAAGTTACTGGAAATTTTTTTAATTTTTAACCCAGCAGCAGTCAATCATACAACAAAAGTTGGTCATTTCGGTGCCCTACATTACGCTTAACTATGATTAAGTACTCTGCAACGTTTAAATTTATATGAAATCGGATTTTATGGGACTGCGTCCCTTGAACCTAGAAATGAGAAAGCCAAAGAAAACCATTAAAAGTTCAATATTTTTGAATATTTTTTCAGACAAGTCTATTTTTTCTAACACGAGTCTAGTTGAAAAGTTTTAGTGCATTAAATATCTAAGTTCACGAAGTCTTAAAAAAGTGTTTCTTGACAAAAATTTAATTGTAATTTTTCGATTTATGACAAATAACATTCAAGAAAACGTCAGGAAAGGTCACTACTGAATCGTTTTGCTTGGCCACTGCTGATACCGATGCTTTAGTCATGAGTATTGTAAAGGATTTGATGATAAAAATTAGGAGTTCTTTAAAATATTGTGGCAGTGGGCCAGACAGGGTCCTAATCATAAATCTTCAGAAATAGCAGCAAGAAGGTAACTTATAGGTTCTTAATTAGCTTTGCAATCAGTACTGTGTCCTATCATTAATCTTTCACTTAATTGTATCAAAAATCCAGTCAGAAGCTATTTATAGGATCTTCTTAAAATAATGTAATGTATTTTTTAATTCGCCTCGATTGTTTATCAAATTTTCATATTTATTTTATACTACAAAATATATATTTTTTATAAACTCTTAGCAACAAAACCTACTACCACTCACTACTACTAACCTGGTATGCTTCATCATGCTGTATCCCATGATTTTACCACTTTTTCCAGTGGCTAAATGAGTAACAACTCTAGTACATCATTTCAGTTGACCAAAGCAACAAACGTGCAATCGCACAAATATCGAATGTGTGTGTTTGGGTGGAAGACTGTTAAGCAACCAATCAAACTACGTGGACTATTAAAAACACAAATTGGCAAAATTATTCAAGCGACAATATAAATTTTCAACAAACTTTTATTTAACAACATATTATTTGATAATTTACATACACACACACACACATACACATACATAACTATATAAACAAATATTCGTACGAATACATGCACTTACCGATATACTGGTATTTTTCGATTGCCAGGACGATTTGCTACAGAGAGTTTGAGAATGGATGAGGTTGACGTTGGTGAATGATGATTGAAACCAATCAATGTTGCTTATAGCATTTAATTAAATGAACGTTTTTATAAAACGAAAATACAACAGTAATTTAAAATCAATAAGGATATGCACAACTATGTTTGAAGAGGTTTATTTGTAAAATATTTTATTTTGGAGACATTTTAAACATTAGGTTATAGATTGAACCACTTTCGTGTATGAAATATCCGTACGAGAAATTTTAACAAACTGTCAGCGAACTGGCCCCTTTATATGAAATACACTGGTCACTTTTACATGGCGTTATCATAGGAGGGGGAAATTGACCCCTTGTGACATGTCACAAGACAAATCCTAGGACAGGTTACGGACCTGTCCTGGGATAGACTGGTCACTTTTACATGGCGTTGTCATAGGAGGGGGAAATTGACCAATTCAATTTCTCCCTCCTTTGACAACGCCATGTAAAAGTGACCAGTCTATTTCATATAAAGGGGCCCGTGCGGTGACAGTTTGTTAAAATTTCCCGTAGGGATCTTATAATATTCTGTGTCTTTTTCCCAATGGAAAAAAACATCAGATTAAGAAAATTTTTCGTACAGAAAAAACTCAGATTTTGAGTCCTTTTTACTATAGAAATATCTGATATTTACCATCTTTTTTCTATAGGAGAAAGTCCTTGGCGACTGATGAATTTTCTATGGGAAGAAGACCTTGGAATATGAGAGCTTCTATAGGAAAGAACTCTAGAAAACTGAGTAACTTCTATAGGAACTTCTCAGAATCTAAGCATTTTATATTGGAAAAAGTGCTCAGAATGGAGAGTTTTTCTAAAGGAAAAATTCCTCAGAATCAAAGGGGTTTTTCCTAGGAGAAAGTCCTCGGAGTCAAATAGTCTTTCAATACGAAAAGTCACAGAATCTGAGGGGTTTTTATTGAAAAACTTTCTGAGAGTCGTTTGGATTTTACAGGAGAAAGGAAGCTGAAAATTTTGTTTTAGGAAAATTTCCATAAAAACTATCCATTTTTTAATAGGAAAAACTCGTCAAAATCTCTGAAATAAACGTTTTCAGATTTTGACAGTTTTCTGTACGAATGTGTGCCGAATTGAAGAACTTTTCTTTAGGAAAAAGTCCTCAGGAACTTAGGGGGTTTTAAAGGAATAAAATATATGAGCATACATGATCGTACATGATATTTTATATGATCATACTTGCGCATATATGGTCATATATGTCCATGCATAATTCAATATATGAGCATGCATGCTCTTATATATTACCATATATCTTCGTTCCCAAAATTTAACGGAATATGACCGTATATGGCCATATGTAATCGCATGTGAGCATATATGAACCATATACGAGCCAACATGATCATATACGCCCATTAACCCAGAAATTTCGGATTGGAAGACATGGTATAAAGTATGGTCATATATTGAATTATGCACGGACGTATATGGCCCAGTATGCCTATGCATGTACATATACAATGTCATGTCATATACAAAGCTCTACTGATATAGTTAAATTTTTCCCAATTCTATTAAATTTTAATAAATAATATATTAAAAATAAACACCAAATTTGTCAATATTAAACCACGCCTACGCCGCCCACTTTTTGATAAGATACACTTTTTGATGTGAAGGAATTTTAGTTAAATCGAATGAGAAATTTCTTTGTACTACAAATTTACTATCTTTATGCCTGTTTTTATATTTGAATTTAAAAATTGTGAACTTCCCTAATGTACATCAGTAGAGTTAATAAAAAAAAACTACAATTAATTATTATTTGCTTGGTTTGATATTGTTATTTTTTGGATTAAACAATTGGCGCTTGTATTAACCAATTGAACGGTAACTAGAAGACCTTAATAACAGAGAAAACGATACCAATTAGTAATGAAATGTTGTACGATCTACTGCAATAATATAAATTTAATTTATACATGCATATTGTAATGTGTTAATACAAATTCATTTGAAAGTTAAAATTTACAATATCATAATTTGAAATAAATTTACATGCTAAATAAAAGTAAGCATTAAATTCATTAATATTTGTGTGCGTATTTTTTAACTTTTCGCAAAATTAAAGTTAATTTTATTAATATACTTTTATTAGAGTTGCATAATAATAAAATGCAATAAAAATATATTTTTATGCTCTAATTATTTAAGGCCCAACAACAACAACAATAACTATGAGCCACTAAACAACAATATGACCAACCATAAGGAACTAAAATTAAACTTTGTAACTAGGAGAAAACTAAGTAAAAAAAAATATGCTGTTCCAGTAAACCCTAAGACTTTATAGCCCTTTATTGCTTTAAACTGTGGTAGTATGATATGGCTTAGTTGAGCTTTACATAAATGCAAAATAGTAAAGTACAACTACAACTATTACCACTATCCATCCATTTATTCAGTCAGCTAACCCAACAACAAACCAACGACCAATTTAACCCTTGAGGCATAAAAGTAAAAAAAAAGTTTTTTGTGTGCTGCATTTATTAAAAAATAAGAAAACAAGAGAAAAAATTACAGAAATTGCGGAAGTTATGAAAATATTTTGAGCTTACAACAACAACAACTTAAATAAAATTAAAACAAAACTGCAAATACTACGAAAGAATATTATAGTTGATAGAAACCGACTGATTTTGTTAGTTTACAAAATAATTTTATTTTTCGACGCACTCAATGCTTCTTTTTTAAACTGGAAAATAATATATATTGAAATATTTATTTTGTTCAGAATTACTTCTAAAAAAGCAGTAAAATTACACTAATGGATACTTTGGAAGCCATGAAAGAAGTGGTTTGTAAAGCATGAATTCCAATTTTCTTTTGTGCTGGGTATATTTTAATTTTATGACACATATGATTGAAACATAAGTCAATAACACTCATACGAGCCGTAAACTTTTAAACTTGTTTAAAGATGGATACGATAAAGAAGATATAAGGATACAGAGGTTTTAAATTATAATTATTTCCACCTTGAGCAAACGCTAACCCAAATCAATAATACTTTGTGCAGCATAATAGTGTACAAAATTATAAAAAATGAAATGAATTCAAAGATAATATGACCTGTAAATTTTGCACAACTAAAATATAACATAACGGATAGAGAAAAAACTCTAAAAGATAATATCGGTGGACTTGAAACACTAGATTACACATATAAACTGTTATGAGGTTAATGTTGAATCCTAAGATAAAATGTATGAAAAACTTAGTTTTTAGTTTTGTAATGTGTTGCAATAACAAAATGCCATCATAACCAAAAAAAAAAAAAAAAAAAAAAAAAAAACGTACTATACTAAACAACCTTAGAAGGCTGAGTTCCTTATAGACCAACTTAACACCAACTTTAGTTTATAGGTAAGTAAATGGCAACAAAAAGTCATAGTAAAATACCAGAAATACTCACACATTTGTATGCTTGCAGTCTTCGTAATATAAAAATATAGCAATTGCTATAAAGTCCTTTTTTTTTGAATTGTAAACGGCATGTGCTGACAAAAATCGTCCCCACGGAGTCGTTGTACTTTTAACATTTGACTCAAACGGAAGTCCGTGTCTGCGTTTTCCGTTATTGTCATTTCGTTTAAATTTTGAATAGATTTTTTGTTTTTTATTTCTTCTTTGTACTGCAGTAAATACCAGCACTATACCACATCAGCACATCACGCAGTGTTGTCGACAGAAAAAAAAAAAAAATATATATTCACAAGGAACAACTTACACGCGGGAAATCTAAATTCAAATTAATATGATAGTAGACAAAAAAATGTAGAGAATAAAAATTACTTCAAATGACTTTAGTTTCATTTGAGTTTTTTTTTCAGTTGCTTTCCTCGTTGTTATCTTTGTATGAGTGTGTGTTTTTTTTTGCATAACTTTCTTGGGTTTATGTACAAATTGTAATAATATTTTATTTTTGTTGAATTTTATATTAAAACTATACAGTTTAGTAGTTCATTATTATACATAGTACTGCAGCATAAAAGTTTGAAATGAAAGAATTATGATAGAAATAAAATACTTACTAGCTACAAAAATATAATGGAACCAACTAAGGTCAAGAATAACTGTTCTAAATTCTGAAACCACATAAAAAAAATTATGAAAAATATTTAGCATGTACTTGTAAATTTTGTTTCCCTTTATTTTATATAAAGCTTTGGTAAAGCAGCAATTAATATATATAAAAATATTTCAAAAATATTTATAAACACATTCTGCAGTAATATTCGACCTTTGAAATTGATGAATTTATTAGATAATTAAGCTCGAGGTCATTTAGTTTTAATATAAAATATCTTTTATTATTTTATATATATCACCAATATTTCGTTTGTCATTCAATGACGTCGTCAGGGTTTATGGAAACAGCAAACAATCAAATTTTGTTTTTAATTGTTTGTAGTTGTTTCCATAAATTCAATTATTTATAAAAACTTCCTAACGAATTCGTCTGATTAAAAACTATTTTACCAAAGTTGTCATTTACAGTTTCGGAAACACTGAAACACAAAACCTTTTTTATCTAATTTTCAAAATGAAAGGTTCAATTTGCACAAAAAAATGCTATAAAAAAAATGCCTCAAAAATGAGACAAAATTGGAAGCAGGAATTTACACTATCTTAATAAAATTTTATGGAGTCAGTGTAAGAAATCGCTTTTTTAAGCTCAATACAGCTCAAAAAAAACTCTATGGCTAATAGTTCAAAACATGGGCCGATTTTAACAATTTTTAAGAAGTTTTGTCTTTAGGGCTTTATAAATTTATGTATTTAAATTCTTCCAAGTCTACAGTTTGACTACAAGGGTTATTAATTTTACTGAACAGTATTCAGATCGTTTTACCAAAAAAGCTTAAGGGGAATATGAATGCTTCTGATCTTTAAACGAATAATTTGACCATGGATAATGTTTGTAATAGGCTGCAACCCTTGTGTAGTGATTTATACGGTTTCTGAAAAAAACATGAACATGAAACAAGAAAAAAATTCAAAAAGTTATAAACATAAACATTTATATTCTGCTTCATGTGTTGCAAATATCTAAAAAAAAATTTGTTGGTAAAACGCTACACAGCACAGATGGGTTAACCGATTGCGATCCTTTTCTATATAATAAATTCTAAATCCGCAAGCAAAATTGATTTTTTTTTTGCATTTTTTTAATTTTTTAGTTTCTAAGGCCACTTAAGAAAAAAAAAAAATAAAAAAAAATAATCCACCATAATAATTAAAAAATTTATTTGTCATTACGCCACAGTGTCGGTCGATTTTACCTATTTTAAAAAAGGCCAATAAATAATGTAGTGGCAATCCTGGTTATTGTGGTTGACGACATTTTCAACTAATATTTTTTTAAATATACTAACAAAACACGTCCTTTAAATAAAAAATAAAATTCTGAAAATATTGGTTTTTGAATTATTGGCAACTGTTCAAATATTCCTTTTATAAAGTTGTTCTTAAAGTACTTCTTAGTTATCGTAGCTTTATTCTTGTCGATATCCCTCCTTAATAGTTAGTTGGTCATTTTGTTTTTATACACACGTATGTACATTAGGGTGGCAAATTTTTGTCAAAATGTCGAATTTCGAAATTGTACATATCTCACGGAGCAACTTAGATCACGTATTTATTGCTTCTAAATTATTATTGCTCTGAGAGTGATCCTAAGAAGTGATTTGATATAATTTATTTCAATATATGTGATCGCGAGTTCGAATCCTGGATTGACTAATTTTTTAATATTGATTTATGTTCTTTTTTTTAATTTTTATAATTAATTTTTTTAATTCAATATTTTGAAAATAAATAAAAATTATGAAAAATTGATTTTCATGAACTTGTGAATAAAATGCTGAAAAATATATGGAATGTGGTGTTTTTATACCAGTGAACTTTCATATCAAAAGAACTGAGTGGTAGAAAACTACACTAGCAATCTAGTTTCTGTTAAAAAATATTTCTGTTAAATCATTAAGTTCAGTTCTTTTTAATGGCTTTTGCATCACTATTTTTTTTTTGCTGGGATGTAAAAAAAATATTTTTTAAAAATTTTAGCCAAATCGTAATTGATCTTCAATGTGCGCTTTTTAATTTAAAATCTGAAATTTTCAAACCAAATGAAATCTTTTTTTTCGAAATTGAATTTTCTTTACGAAAAATATTACTTTGTGCTCTTCTATTAACGAGAAAAAATGGAAATTGCGATTGTAATAAATTTGCAGCGAATTTAAAGTTCAGATCACTCAAAGTTCTAAAAATTTACTCTTTTCACACAAATTGGTGATGACACTGGAAATTTTGTACGGTTGAAATTTCCATTTTTTGTCATTAATCAGTGTGTTCGTTTACTCCAAATTCTTACTACTTTTACTACAATTGGAAAGTTTTGTTTACTTTTTGTATTGAATTTTTCCAGCTGTAGTAAAAGTAGTAAGTAAACGAACACGCCTAATATGTATGAGAAAATAAAGAAAAGTTTTTTGTAAAAAAGTTTTAAATGCCAAAAAGAATTTTTTTTGGAAGTTTTTAGGGCTTTAGTTAAAAAAGCGTAGATCAATTACGATTTGGCTGAAACTTTCTAAAAATCCTACAACCTACATCCATCCTCAACTTGTCTGCACCATTGCTAAGGAAAATTTTTTACTGACATAATTCACTTAGTGTATCATCCTCGCTAGTACATATCTCGAAATTCGATATTTCGTTAAATAACTGTTACCCTAACCTCCGTACTACAATCGATTATGAAAATTTTATTGGTTTGGTATATTGCATTTATAGCCTTAAAACTTTTAAAATTAGTCCACTAAATCTGATGACAAATGACGCATTAATTTTAAACGCATTAATAGTCTGATTATTGCCAACTACAATATAAACATTGCAAATCCACGAATACAGGCTAAATCAAAAAATTTATGTATAAAACTTTGTCCTTTGGCTTAACGAAACAAATAGAGCGCAGATAGAGAGACAGATGATATATACCATATCTTTTTTTTTTTATTATATAACATGTTGAATGAAAGCCAAATTTCAAACTTCAGCTCCTCAAAAAAACCTACACACACACAGTCCATTACTATGAACTCATAAAATAATGATAATATTGAATGAAAAAGTTTATGATTTCTTATGAAAAATTACCTTGCAAACAAGCAAAAAATATTATAGGAAAAAAACAAAAATAAAAAAGTTTAACAAAGTTTATCTGTGTTGAAAACACAAAAGATTTAGAATCTCCGAATACTGAATTATGTGGGTGACTAACGGAACACAAAAAAAAAAATATCGTTTAAAAACGCAACAAAACAATGGCAATCTGTGACACTTAACATGTGTTTTTCACATAAAACTTTTTTTTTTCTTTTTAGCCAGAAATTGGGTGCAAAAAAGTAACGACAATAGAACAAATAAACAGAACAGAAACTAAGGATGACATCCCAACCCAGGCAATGCAGGGAAAACAATAATGGCAAACAGTAACGAAAACAACACGCAATGCTATTAAATTAAGAACCGTTGAAACCAAGTGTAAAACATTGTCAACAACAAACGAACAAAAAACAAGTACAGCGAGAGAGAGAGAGAGAGTTGCAGGTGTGAGAGTATGCGGGTGAGTTGAAAAATTTTCGTCCTTTTTTTATAAAGCAAAAAACATTGTACAATAAAAATTAAAGTGGACACCACCAGGTTTTTACACGCATCCACTCATTATGTGCTTTAATCAGGGATGGATAGTTTACAACATTTTTATTTAAATGTACTAAAAGTTATTTCTGCAAATTTAAATAAATTAACAAGGAAGGTATCCTCGGTGTTAGCTTACGTTTTCAATGAAAAGTTGTAAAGAAGTTTTTTTGTTAAGCGCTCAGATTTTTTTTAAGTGGAACTATATCTGCAATATAGGAAATTCATTATTTGTTCGGTTAAAACTCCCGAAAATAAATTTTAAACCTAAATTCCTTTACTATTATAAATGCCTATAATAAGTACCCTGATTTTGAAGGTATCTGAAATATAAAATACAAATTTTAACATGCCCAGTGTAGAAAATCATTACCAGATATGTAGTTATGTAACTACATACCTGGTAATGGTAACTAGTTACTTTTATTATTACATTTTTTATTACCTTTGTATGGTGATGTCGCGAAAAATAACGAGCATAGGAAAAATCAAAAAAAAATACTTCATGTGCTTATGATTCTATAATGATTCTAAAAATAGATTTTCAAAAAAATAAGTTTTATAAAAAAAAATATTTTTTTATTTTAAAATTTTTTTTAAATAAAATTTTCTCGTGCGGGAATCGAACCTGGGACTCCAGATTTTCAGTCTATAGCTCTACCATCTGAGCTATCTCGACATGTTATATTTGATAGACAAAGTCAGCTTACTGCGCACAAGTCAGCTTACTCTCCAACATACAAAAAATCGAAAAATATGTGGTTACATACATATATTGATTCTAAAAATAAATTTAAAAAAATTTACAAAAAATCTATAAAATAATGATTAAAATAATGTTAAAAATAAGTCATTATTAGTAATGCATTATCTTTTATTTTGAAATAGTGGAAAAATTAACTAGTTATTAGTCACTCATTATTATATCTTTTAAAATAATGCAGAAAGTAAGTCGGTGTCATTATTGGTAGTCCAAAAAATAATGATATGTCATTACCGTTTCTACACTAGGTGATAGTGCATATCCTGCATAGCATGAAATAGTTCTGTAATATCAGCTATTGTTGCTTTAAAAGTAATATCAAACAACTTGCAAAACCTATTCAGCACGCACTTTTCACATGTTTGGATAATGTCATAAAAATTTCAAAATTGTTAAAGTGCTAGAGTTTTCAGAATATAGGCCGAGAGTTTGCAGAAAACTTCTAAGAATATCTATTTCTATGAAAACAGCTGTGAGAAAATTACAATATTACGAAGTTCTGTGATATAAAAATCAAACTCTTTGTAAGAAAAACTACCATTTCGCTTTAATCACAAAAAAATGTAAATTTTAAAATGGCCCATTACATTTACCTTTAGCCAAATGCATAGAAATTTTCCATCTCTGATGCCAGTACAACAGTCTTCCAACTTTGGGTATAATGCGGGACGAAAAAAAAAAATATATAAGTGTAACTGCCTGCAGCATGAGTAACAACATTTTATATACGCGTGCCTTGATTTTAGAGTGTGAACATTTATTTGGGCAACATAACAATTTAAATGCCGACGATGAGCATAAATCACTGTTGTCAACATGTTTGCAGCGATTATATGTAACACAAAAGGCGTTATAACATTTTTGGAGTTTGGAATTTATTAAAAAAAAAAAGAAATAAGAAAAGTTTGCATGTAATTTAAATAAAACCTGGTCGTTTATTTGAGCCAAAGAAGAAATGAAAAAACCGTTAGTATAGGTTGGTATAGGAAAGCAAACAAAAGGGCATAAACATGAGATATTGGTATGTCTATTAAATGACTTGAATGAAATGAGTTTAAAAAATGTCTTGTAGCTGCAAAAAGAAGGAGTACGGATTAAATGATATAAAGTCATATTGAATTTATCATCATTAGTTCTAAAGCTCTAATCTTTGTTATTGTGTGCAAATAAAATACAACATCCCATATCACTCTTCATTAATTTGCTTTTTTATTATTTTTAAAAATATTTCGTTTTTGATAAAAAAAAAACAGCAATTTTAACCAACCAAAACAACATGCTAATAGTTACTATATTATAACATACTTTGTTTAGTTACTTTACACATAACCAACCATTCAACAAATTGTCGCCTGTCCATTGTAACACTATGCTAATCTCTTTATTTACTTGCAAATCGTCTGAAATATAAAAAAAAAATATTTTACTACCCAACACTGTCACAAATAACAGAAAGCAAAGATATAGGATAATATAAAAACCAAATAAGAGTGTCTTAAAAATTAGACACCAGGGACAAGAAGATGTTTACCATTTTGACTTGTCCTGTAAATACTATAGGAAAGCTAATGTAAATAACACTCATAGAAAAATGTTTGTACAAAAGTTATGAGGAAAATAATGCAAGAATAAGGGAGTTAAATACAGCTTTTCGAAAAATGTTTTTTTTTCTTCTAATACGGTATTTTAACTCTTACACTCAAAATAGTTTGTAGTTTAAATTAACTGAATATGTAATTTAAAATAAATGAAAAATCACTTGAAACCCGGTATACTGATTTTTCATTTAAATCAAAAGAACTTTTCATTTATTTTTAAATGTTAATAAATAAACTACAAAATCCTTAAAAAATAATGATTTTTCATTTATTTTGTTTTTTTTTTTAAATTTCAAAAAATTAACTACAAAATCCGTAAAAAATTTCGTTTTTTAACTGACCTAAAAATCGAAAGGGAATTCTTTTTTTTAACAAAACATTTTAAATGAAATTATTAACTGTAACAGAAAATCCGTATTTATGTGTAATTTATTTTTTAAATAAACGACAAAAACAGTTAAAAAAAATATATTTCTTTGTATTTTAACTGTATAATCATTTAAAAACAAATGTACGGATAACTTTTTAAATTAACTACAGTCAGTTACTGTGATAATATTTGCAGTGTACTATTATTAACACATTTTTCTCAAGGTTTTTACAAATAGATCAGATCTAATCTTTTTTACACAGATCAACTAATTAATTTAGCTGGTATAGAAATCATCGGCGCTCTAGATGCTGTTGTATAGTGTAGTAAATGTTAATGTAGTACATAGTAGCAAATGTAGTAAATAGAAAAATATTTTTTATTACAATTTTGAAATATAGATCTGCTAACTTATCTATAAATAAACTGAGTTTACTGCTTAACAATAATTAAGAATGTCAAATTTATGTGCAAATATCTGTGGTTAACGTTTAACCTCGGTTATGTTAAACTAATAGAAAAAATTTAACTAAATATTAGTTAAAAATGATGCTGCAGAAAAACCTGCTCAAATTAACAGATTATTTTAGCTATATATTAGTAATATAGGAACAGCAAAAATAAAACTCTGAAATATACACAATTTTAGCTACATTTGAGTTAAATTTTTGTTAAAGGAAAATAGCAAATTAATGTGCTAACATCAAGAATAAATTTTGCTAAATAATTTATGGCCTAAAAATCACAAAAGAATTTAAAATTTTCGAAGTTTTTTTCGATTTTTTTTAATGCAAATAAAAATTGAGCATTTTGAAAACAGCAGTTTACAATTTTTTCTGCTGATATACTGCTATTTGCATCAACTAAATTTAGCTTAAAAATAACAAAAATTTTGTAGATATAACAGTTTTGTAGATAAGAGTTTCTTTTTACTATTTTTGGTCTACTAATATTTAGAAAATTTTTCTGCAGATTTTGCAGAACAATTTGCTATTTTCAATTAACTAAAAGTTAACTTCAATATAACAAAAATTCTGTAAATTTAATTATGCTGTTCTTATTTTACTAGTATTTAGCGCAAACAAAAATTGCCAATTTCAGCAGTTTTTTCTGCATCATCATTTTTAACTAATTTTTAGTAACTTTTTCTGATATTTTTACAGATTTATTTCTATGAATGTAGGATTGAATTGACTTTTTATTGGGCAGTTGTTTGATATGTATTTTTACTCCAGTCACGGTACATGTTCACTCAGCTTAATTGACATTAGCGATGTGCCCTTCTAATATTTTTCTGTGAGTGTAAAAGTAACGTTTAATCTAAAAAACATTGTTTATCTTATGTACTATTTTGTTTGTTATTTTCCATTATTATTTGTTTTTTTTTTTGTTTGCTTGACCCTAAAATTACATTAACTTTCTTAGCATATTTTGATTGGTCTTAGCTCAAGAACTTGTTTTATCTCAAGAAAATACTGTCAGCAATTTGAAGATTTTACTTCTGCTATCGTGAAGTGTTTATAAAAAGTATCTGCTAAGTATGTACGAGGATGCAAACAGTTATAAAGTAATATTTGTGTATGTATGAATGTTTAAAGCGCCATGAAGTCTACTTTTAAGTACGTATGTATCGTTGTGGAAATGTTAATCAAGAATTATTTAACCCACTTTGCACCAGCGTTGCTTTAAAGCAACACGCCTACATTTAAGGCTCTATAATTTTGGTAAAAAGAGCCATATAATGTTTCAAAAAGCCTGTGATATCTTAAACTTTTAAGCTGTGATCACAATTGACTTACCGATATTGCTTCTGTCTTAAATTTCAGTTAATTTAACGTTTAAAGTTGCAAAAGTACAAAAATTGAAAAACCATTACATCTTTCTACCAAAATTTCGTTATAAACTTCCCAATAAATCCATGAGCAGTAAAAACTGGGTTAAGACTGTGAGTGTTTAGAATTTAATACAAGAAAATCTTGTGGTTTGTTTAAGTTTAAAATGATTGTTTACTTTTCCTGTTTATTTTATTTTTTTGTGTGTTAATTATGTCTTAAAAGAATATAGCCTCAAAAGATAATATTGTTTCAGCCGATAATGTCCTGTATATAAAAATTAGTTCTTTGTTTTTTTAATGTTGGCTTTTAGTAATAAATTCACTTGTTTTTTTTTTTTTTTTTGTTATAATTTAGAAATAAAAACTTTTTATCTTTTTGTTTTGCTAAATGGACTTTAACATACTTTTTTCCGCTTCTTCTAAATAACTGGGATTATCTCTGTTAAGTTAAATGGCGCTTATACTGCTATCTTTTGTTTGCTAAATTACAATTATTTTTTTCAATTTACATTGGCATAAATTAGGAATGCTAATAAAGGGAGGAGATATTGTTAGAGGAGTGGGATGAGTTCTATTATATTAACAAAGAGAATTTTCCTACTTTATGGTTACCGAAAATTTACAACCTAATTATGTGACAGCCTATTATCAAGTCAACAAATGTTGAAAGAAGCAGAAGGCAAACAAGGACAAAAAAAACGAACGAAATAAAATGGAGGAAGTACAGGTTTTTTTTTTGGTAGTCTATTTAGCTGGAGCTAACTAGTAGCAGTTTTGTTTGTTAACCACCTTGCCTTGAGCTGATTATGACAAAGCACTTTTGTACAATTCCCAAACGGTTAAATTAGCTGGAAATCTAAAAGTCCAGGCTTGTGCTGCTGTTATTGCTCTCCAACAAAAAATTATATGACAAAATATAAAAAAGTATATATAAAACGTATTCATTCACATTAGAAAAACTAGTTACTGATGCCGTATTTTGTTGTGTACGTTTATTTGTATTGTGCGTTTAGTTTAGTTGAATTTATTTATACAAAATAATGACCATGATGATGATGATGATGGTTGGCAGGTTTTATGAATTGTTAGTTGTGGTCCTGTTTGCTCGGTTAGTTAAGTTGATGTTGGTTTAGATTATGGCCTAAAATTTATATTTGTTGTTTTATTTTTAGGTAATTATGACACATTAGTTTTGTTTAACTATATAAAAGTTTTACTATGCTCTAAGCAAAAAAATAAATAAAATGAAAAAAATTATAAAAAAAATTGGACAAACATATTATTTATGTCATTATATTAAAAATAGTGCAGTAAAACAGAGGCGTATGCCAAAATATAAGAAAGAATTTTAAAAATTCCAATGACAACAATGTGATTTCATCGAATTTGAAGAAAAAACTAAAAAAAATATTTCGACACATTTATGTATATGAAAAACACAATATATAAAAAAGTTTTTACTTTCCATCGACGGGAGACAAGGAAAGTTATATGATTTTCATTAAATTTTGTGCAAAAAGCAACAGCTTCTACACAGAGGGAATTTTGTTGGACGAATTTTAATGAAATTTTTCAGTGAACTAATGAAGTTTTCTTCACAAAATAAATGAAAAATTTCTTAAATTTCATGAAAAAGCTTCATATATTTTATGAATCCAGTTTTAATGAAAATTTTTCATTGAGTGTATGAAACTTTTAATAAATAAAATTAAATTTTTCACAACATTAAATGAAAAATTCCATTAACTCAATGAAAAGTTTCAATGGACGAGTTCCAGTGAAACTTCATTGGTTTTATGCAAAAATTTATTAATATCATGCAGATAATTCTCTCAGTGTATAGCTGCAAAGTGCAACAGTTTGTCCTAGAATAAGTTCTGCAACTAGTCCTAGAACTGATTCTCCATCAGTCATACATTCCATATAGGATCCGTGGAACTGGTTCCGGAACAATATAAGTAGTAAGAAATTCTGACCTTCGATAGTCTGGCCAAACTTCTTTGGCTAGAAACTTGAAATTTTAAACTTTTATGTGCTAGAGTATGATCTTTATTTACTGATATAAAAGTTATTGGAATTTCCATCAAAAACGTGGTATCAGTAGGGGCTCAAAATGGGAAAAAAGCCCCTTAAGTACCTTACCCAGTGCTATGGAGCTAGCATGCGCGGCTCCAGCAATTAATATAAAGGGAAAAATCATACGCCACTCAATGTATTTGTCCACGGTATTAATTTGTCTTATATTAATTGCTGGAGCCGCGCTACTAACTTGAAATTTGTGTGTGTAGGTTCCTTCTATGGCGTAGACATCAGCTAAAACAGTACACTCATAGAAATAAATCTGTAAAAATGGCAGGAAAATTAGTTTAAAAACTGAAAAAACTGCTGAAGGTAGCAGATTTTTTTGCTAAATACTACACTTATAAAAAAAAGTTAGTTCAAAAGTCTGTTAAACGCGTTCTGATTAAATTGAACTAATTTTTCTGTAATTTTCTCTAAACAAGTCAATACAAATGGATCAAAATTCTGCTAAAATAACAGGAATTCGTACATGTATTTGCGCCAGCACAATTTTGACTTATTTGTATGTACTTTTTTTATGAGTGTAGTAAAATAAGATCAGCAAAATTATAACTGTTAAATTTACAGAATTTTAGCTACATACATATATTTAAGTTAACTTTTAGTTAATTGAAAATAACAAATTTTACTGTAAAATCTGCAGAAAATTTTGTTAAATATTAGTAGACTAAAAATAGCAAAAATAAACTGTTATATCTACAAAATTTTTACTATTTTTAAGCTAAATTTAGTTGAATTTAAATAGCAGTCTATTCTGCTAAAATCAGCGGAAATATTTGCTAAAAAAAAATTGTAAACTGCTGTTCTCAAAAGGCTCGATTTTTATTTACATTAAAAAAATCGGGAAAAAAAATTCGAAAATTTTAATTTTTTTTGTGTGATTTTTTATGCTACTAATTATTTAACAAAATTTTTTGCTGATTTTAGCAGTCGTTACCAAACAAAGAAAAAACGCTAGAAACTGAGAAAAACTTGAGAAACTGACAACGTTTTAGACAATCAATAACTGTCATTTTTAAATTGTTTGCATTTTTTGACAGATTGACTGACCTGATATGTAAGTGTGGTTGTACTTTTTGCACTTGTGTAATTTTCCTACGACTATAGATTTGCACTGTTCTCAGGCTTTACAAATTTTCTTTACTGTTTCCAAAACAAAATATCTTACAGGAATATTTGTAATTTTTGAAAGGAATTTTTAGTTTTGAATAATATATGTATATTGTTTTAGCTTTTAATTCCTACTACGCCTCTATTTTGTATTATACACCTTATAATTTATTTAATTTAAATTTCTCTACACTCTAAACATTATCCTCTACAACCATGTCCAACAAAATACCAACTGATGGCAAGTTTTGTTAGCGCAACAATAAATTGCTGTAATTAATTTTTATTTAACACTGTAAAATGGTAATTTTTATAATTTAAAATTGGCTTAACATATAAATTATTACAGTGGTTTGCACTACATACACACAAAAATGGGAAAAGAGCACAAGCCCAAAGCAACGGAACTAACTAAATATTTATAAAAAAAAAATTAAACTAAAATGATGACAAAATATAGTAAATGAAACAAATTGATAAGTGTCGGTCTTAAATAAAATGATGCAGTCATTAATTTCCAAATAAAAAAAGGATTTAATAAAAATAAATTAGGAAACCATATCTAATATGTAGAACAAAAACAAATAAAACTAATTAAATTTACATAAGAATTGTATGGTTTTCAAAATACATATACTGTTAATGTATATTAAATTTGTAGAAGAAATTGGAAACTTTTTTCTTTATTTCCATAAAATAAAAACTTTTGAGACTAAGTATTATCAATAAAAGAGGAAAAAGTATACAAAAATGTCATAATATTCAAAACAACAAAACAAAACTATTTGTTGCAACAAAGTAAAGTTCCTTACTTTTTTCCAATTTATTTGCCAGAGAGAAAGGGGGAAAAATACAGTTAGTTGTACACAGCAGCAAAACAAACGAAATTTTATCATGTCATCAACAAGAAATTGGAAAATCGTAAGCTAAAGTTAAACAAATCTATGAAAAGTTTTCTAAATTATATTTGTATAAAATTTGCAAAACAATTTGTGTCTTTCAAAGTGGTAAATGAAAATTTTACTACAGCAAATATAAACTTAAATAGAAAACAACCCAGCAAAACCTTCTATTACCCGGTAATGACTTTGGTAAAAAGAAATAAGGGTAGGTAACCCCTTACTTTTCTATTACCAAAGCTATTATTTTAACAAGGGCATGTCCATCGAGGTAACATGTTATTCTGAACTTACGTGGAAGGAGTTTTCAAAAACATTTTGTTTAAATTTTTTAAACCTAATATCAATTTCAAATTCGCGGATTTTCAACAAAAAATAGAATTTCTAAAATTTTCTAGAAAAACCAATTATTTATACCAATAAAACATTCAAACGTATGAATTTCGTATTACAAGTAATGCAAGGGTAAGCGGTTTATATATTACCAGGTAATACGCATAGTAGTACCCATATATTACCAAGGTTTTGCTGGGAAGACATACATAACTACAGCAACTACTACGACTGAAGAGTACGTGTAAAAAATTGATGAAAAAGTCATACATAGAATTTTTTAGTTTGAGCACATGAAATTGTTAACCCAATATGTAAAATTTTAAGATATAAAATTTAGGACAAGGAAAGAACTTAGGTCGGCTAACTTATCTAAAAGTGCGTCCAATTTAAGGCTATCGAGAGTCTTTTTAATGCAAATTTTACTCGCGGTTAAGGTTGTCAACTTTACTACCTTAACCAAGAGCAAAATTTTCATCAAATAACTCTGAATAGTGTTAAAGTATGCATACTTTTAAATAAGTTAATTTTAAATCTTAGTCCTAAAATGGTAGAACTTAACTGATAGATTTATCTACATGATATTAATGCATTTTTGCATAAAACCAATGAAGTTTCACTGGAACTCGTCCATTGAAACTTTTCATTGAATTAGTGGAATTCGTCATAAAATGTCATGAAAAATTTCACTTTATTGATTAAAAGTTTAACACACCTAATGAAAAAGCTTCATTAAAACTAGATTCATCAAATTTATTAAATTTTCCATTCACTTTGTGAAGAAATTAGTTTTCTGAAAATTTTCATTAAAACTCATCTCGCAAAATTCTCTCTGTGTAGTATTCTCACTTAACGATCTAATTTTCAAGCCCAAATTACTTGGGTGATTCTGATTACTCGAAAATAAAAGAAGTTTAGATAAATAAAAATCAGAATCAGCCAAGTTGAATAGGCTTTTGAAGTTTAAGTTAAATTCGAATTGAAATTATTTATTGTGTTATTTTTCTCTTAAATATTGCTGTCGTTTTTTTTTATTGTAATCAAACTTTAGAATGTGTTGTACATAACCCTAGAGATATAAAAAGTTCTACACCTTTGGCTTTAGCCTAAGAACAAATACATTTTGAGGACAAGACAGAAAATTGTCAAATAAAGGCATTGTACATGAAATAGTAGAAAAAGAAATGCTAAAATTTTATCAAATTTGAAAGGATATTAAATTTGTACCCATATGTACATATTGCTGGCCATAAATTGACAATATATTGTTGACAATTTTTGCATAACTTCAGATAATGATGACAAGTTATGTCAGTATAATGGAGAATTCTTCTGAGATAAATATTTTAAAATAAATTTCTTTAGTTGTGATTTATCAACTTATGGCCATTGATATGAACTCAGAAACAAAAATCTATTTAAAAATACAAAAAACTTCTTAGAAATTTATTGTTATTTTTTGTTCTTGCCATATTAACCTCATATAAAAACAGTGAAATCTACTAGAAAAGGAAATTTGGGGAAAAAAATTTTAATTATTTTATACCCTCAAAATAATATAGCAGTTAGCTTGATTGAAAAATTTGTTAATTTAACAAAATTTATTCCTGTTTTTTTGGCTTAAATTAGAAATAGTTAATTTAACTACAGTTTTTGTTAAATTTAACAAATCTAAATTAAAAAATAAATTGGTAAAACTACAGTTTTATTTGTGATTATACTGAGAGTGAAATTTGTCCAAATTATACGGTCCCGGGACTCTCCCATGACCTAGTCTGTGTCATCTACGGCTATGATAGCAAAAGTTTTGTTCGTTTTGATAGTTTTGGAGATATTGGACATTATATGAAATAAAAAATTTTTATTTAAAAGTTCCGAGGATCTAAGACCCTACCAAGATCCACTTTGGATAGAGATAACATTTTCATTTAATTAGGAGTAGTCCAAATTTTCCTCAATTTTGCTCTAACTCTCTTAGTCAGGGGTATGGCGTCACCAAAAAAAAAAATAAGTTATAAAAATATCGTCATC
The DNA here is from genome assembly GCA_949987735.1 of Leucophora obtusa. Taxonomy (NCBI): domain Eukaryota; kingdom Metazoa; phylum Arthropoda; class Insecta; order Diptera; family Anthomyiidae; genus Leucophora; species Leucophora obtusa. Next base: position 4,463,170 of record OX465296.1, read on the forward strand.
ACTAGATGGCACTTTGTTAAAAAATTTATTATATATTTATTATTTATTATATATATATTTTCTTTTTTTATTTAATTTTAAATAATAACAAACAACAAAGCAAAAAACAAACAAATATCTCAAATTTTATTATTTGAATATATTCCGCGCTTGTTTTTTCCTTATTTTGTGCAGTTTTCAGCAGTTTTTGAGTTTTTAAATATAGGCTCAGCTGATATTAAACTGATACTAAATAGTTGCTCAGTTAATACTAAATTTCAGCGCGCTCTATCGCTGAGTAGTATAAGTTTTGATTTCCTATCTCTATAATTAATAGTCTCTGCTCCTAGTATTCGAGATACTTATGAGCCGTTGCGAAAAATCGGGGAAGAGAGAGAGATACACTGGTGGCGCCAGGTAATAGCATAAATATGAAAATGGTATATTTTACCAATAACTTGTATAAAATTTAACAAATGGGTTCTTAAAAAGTAGTTATAAATTATTTTGAAAATTAGCACTCAAAATTAAAGTAGGTACTGAGAATTTTTAGAATACTCAAAATAATAAGTTAGTAAAAAATTTAGTAAAACATCTTATATTGGTATATACTTAAATATGCGATTTTTTTTTTTTTTTTGCAAATTTTGGGCTTTTAATGTGTAATATTGGTGCAATATAAGTTTCATCAAAGTATTGGCCATTGTTAGTTATGGCCTTTTCCCATTTTTCTGGCAACATATGGATTCCGCGCCAAAAAAGAACTGCTAATTTTATGAGGCCAAGAACGAATCGAACCAATTTCGGATACCCTGCTCTGAAGTGAAGTTTATACCAGTGAGAACGTTCTGCATCGATCGAAATAAATGGTAGTTGGACGCGGCAAGGTCTTGTCATTATGGAATATAACGGCTTCATGTCTGGTTGGATGTTTCGGGCATTTTTCGGCCAATGCTCGCTTCAAACGAATCAGTTGTGTTCGGAACAGGTCCCCTGTGATCATCTGATCCGATTTCAGCAGCTCATAATAGATGGGACCCTTCTGGTCCTATCTTCGAACTTTTTTTTGGCTGACCTGGGCGGTCTTTGTCTTCCGTATCAAAATCACCACTTCTGAACTGTACTTCACACACCATCTCTGGCGCATTGAAATCGATGGAACATAATCAGAATAAGCTTCGGTGAGCAATTGATGTGCTTCAGCTGCACTTTTTGCAAATTGAAGAAGAAAAGCAAAACTATCCGCAAATTATACTTTGACAAAATTCAGCATTTGCGAAGCAAAAAAAACTTTGTTGTTTACACTATTTATTTCAATGACAAAGTGAGAATAAATGACAGATGTTTGCCCTCCCAAATGCCATATAAGTTATTAAAGACACAAACCATGTATAAACGAAAAGCCATCTGTTGTGAATCTCGCATTTTTAACAATATTTTTGCTGAAATTGTGTTTTCAGCAAAAGTTGAATTTATATTTTTTTTTAGCACTAAACTAATTTAGAATTAGTTCTTCACTAATTTGCTACCAAAATTGTGCTGATAAACACATTTATAGTGCGGACAACAACCAGAGAGACAATATGTAGATGTCGCGGATTGTCTAGATGTAGACGGACTAAGAAAATATGACTGAAAACACAACTCTTCTAAAACATATAAAAATACAACCGTGAAAGTTTATTGTATCTTCCTTTCATCCATAAAACAAAACGACGCCAAAAGATGCGTATACATAAAAGTATAACACAATAAGATAAAATATGATTTAAAGTATAGACAAAATAAAATATTTAAATTTAATAAAGATAAAGATAAACAGTGAACGTATAAGCAGAATGTTAGTGATTATATAAAATAAAAGGATAGATTTTTTTTTCAGTCGTTTGGGCAATCTTTTTTGTGTTCCATTTCGCTTTTTTAAGAAAAAGGTTTTTATAATATAAAAGCCATAGTTTATTGCATTTTTTGTTATTTAGAATTGTGTGCTAATGCGGAAGTCTGGACTTTTTATGTTTTATACTACATTTATACCTGAGCAAAAACTACTTGGTCTCTTGTAGTTTTTAAATTGTCAAAACGCATATAAAAAAACAAGAAAAAACTAGTTTTGTACAAAAACTAAGTGGTTTTTGCTTAAGTATAAATGTAGTATTACGAAGTTTCCTAAATAATGTTTGAAATAATAACAAAAACACCTTTTTTAAATTTAAATTTTCAGCAAATAAATTAACTAGGGTATAATTTCTCTACAATTTTTTTATTTTTTTTTTTTAATCTACTAATATTCAGCAAACAGTTTTTATATGACTTAACCACGGATTTTTTTTTTCATTTGCGACTAACATAAGTGTTAGCAAAACTTTTGCTGAGATTATTTTCATCAAACCCTTTTCGCTAAAATTACCAACTTTTTTGCAAGCATGCTTCTGACTAAAAATTTGATGACACAACAAAATTTGTTGCTGACTTTACTGACTTTTGTTTGAGTGTATTGTGTTAAATAAAGTAAACTAAAATCTTTATTTAAATCAGTGTATTAACTAAAAATTTGTTAAAAGTTAGTCAAATGGGTTTGAAACACGTTTGATTGATTTTTCTACTTATTATTTTAAGTGTACCACAGAGTAGAAAACCTGTTATCCTGATAAGAGATGTTACTGTAGATATGACATTTGTATACAATGTGTCAGTATGTGAATGTAAATAATCAGAAAATGTCAATCAATTTCCTTTTTAAAAATATATTGAAAATTTTCTACTTGATTTTCAAAATATTTGTTCCTATAATTTTTTCTATTTTCTAGTTCTTTTTAATAAAGTGTAATTTTGTTTTACGTTTATACTAGGGTGACACTATCTCATATGAAGATAATTTTTACGAAATATTAACTGTGGCGGTCAAGGTTATACAAAAAATTAATAAAGTAAACATTTTAAGGGAATTAAAAAACCTAATAATTAATTAAAAGTTAGGAGTAGCAAACCATTGACCACCGGTATACAAATTTATTAACAAAATCGTAGATTTTGTCAAAATCCAACTAAATTCCATCGTTGTACAAATATGTTAACAAATTCATATATCTAAATATATTTTTCTTTTGTAAAAATGCACTAATATTATTGTAACTCTATTACACACGCTGGTCAAAATATTTATAAATTCACATTCATTCTTAAAATCCAAAGTTTGAGTTCAAGTGCTTTTAGCTGCCTCCTTAATAAACATTAATGCAGTTGTTAGAAGTTGCACAATGTACGTATTTGCAGTAGAAGTAATTTACTCAAGTAATAACAAACTTTTTGTGGTAAACCAATTTCCAAGTTATATGATGATACTTTAAATCATACAAAAATAATGCATGAATCATACAAAGTATTTATCTTCTTTTTGTTTGTTATTTTTAAAATGTGTGAATGAATCCAGTTCTATCTCTACAGTAATGTACATCTTTTGTGCTTTGCAAAATACCAAGAAAAAAATTCTTGTGGTCAATATTTGTACATACAAAGTTACCTTTGGTAAGTCTCTTATCATAGTTTGACTATTTTATAAGTTTTTAAGTTTAGTGCAAATCTATGTCATATTGACAAAATGATTTACACATGTATTCTAAATTAAAATTCGTTTTAAAAATGAAAAAAAAAAACAGAAAATGGGAAATTGAGAATAATGAAATTTTGTGTGATACGATAAAAATCCTTTAGAAACAATTTCTATTTGCCATATGTCGATACTCACACAAAAAAATGGTTAACCGTTGATGGCAATTCTTTTAGAAAGTTTTATTTTCATTCATACAAGTCTCAAACTCTGGTTATAGTTTTGGCTAATAAATTTCATCATAATCATGCAATATTTTACAGGGGAAGTTGTTTTTGGAATTTCCCGAAAAATGGCTACCGGTAGAAGTCCCGAATTTTAGAAATTATTTTTTTGGTAGTGATGTTTGTAACTACACAGCAAAACTTTGGTAATGGGTGCGACAAACTCATGTATTACATTCCCAGTGTAGAAACATATCATTATGTTTTCGACCACCAGTAGTGGCACCAACTTATTTCCTTCATTATTTTAAAACATATTGTAATAAATTACAAATATCTACACTCAAAAAAATTTTGTTAGTAGAATGACAATAAGAAAGTTAAAAAAAGATAAAATAACTAAAAATGCAGTTATTTTCAACCATTGAAAAATAACAAATGCATTAAAAACAATTACCAATGCTTTAAAAATAACTAATAATGTCGTAAAATTAACTGACAAATTTTTACTAATAAAATATTAAAACAAAGGACGAAATAGGCAAAAACTACTCGTTTTTTACAGTTAATTTTGTTTGTGTTATAAAAAAATATTTTACTAAAAAAAACTATTTTTTTTCTTTCGATTATAAAAAGTGGTACTTCATCCTATTTGAAATTTGAAGTTAAAATTCCAAACGATACATTGGAGATATAATACAATTCTCTGATTTTTATTTGCAAACTAAGAATTTATCGATAATAACAAACTTAAACTAAATAAGTATTTCAAAATATCAACGAAATTTTTTGTTTTTTTATATAACTAACAAAAATAAATATTTACTGTAAAAATACTGTTTTTCTAGTTGTTTATGTTGATACTAAAAATAACTGCTTTAGACAACTGTTACAAAATTACAGTACTTTTCCTTAGTTGTTTTCTTAAATAACTGTCATATTAGTTGTTTTGTATTTTTCCAGAGAAAAACAATTGGCCTTTTTTTTAATCACTGGATTTATTTTTGGTTTTATTTTATTTTGTTAAAAAATACATATTTTGGTTTTTAATATCCAAAATTTATAATTTTTATCCAAATCTAATACTCATTCGCCAATATAATGTGCAAGAAAATCATTAAGTTTTGTAAAAACGTGAACACAGGAATTGAAATAAGCTAAATCCAAAATGGATTTAAAAAATAAATAAATCCGTTTTGGATTTAGCTTAATTTTATTCCAGAAATTGCATTTTCGGAAAATTTAAATTTTTTCTTTCACATTATATTAGAGAATAAGTGATAGATTTTGATAAAAATATAAAATTTTGAAAATTAAAAACCAAAATATGGATTTTTAACAAAATAAAAGAAATCCAAAAATAAATCCAGTGATAAAAAAAAGGCCAAATGTTAAAGCAATAACTGTTGCTACACAAACAACTGTCATGTAGTAACTGTCGAACTTTTTTGAGTGTAGTTACTTTATCTATTATTTAAAAAACAAAATAATGCGGTACCAATAATGACTTACTTTTATCATTATTTCTAATATAAAGTAAGTTTTTTTTTAAATTCTATTTTTAGACTCAATTTTTTTCCAACACTACCAAATTTTATTGAAAATAATTTAACAATAAAAAACTATTTTTTTATCAAATTTTTTTTAATCTGTTCGATTAAAAAAAAATCGAGTCCTCGGCTAACAATTAGAGGTCCAAGGACCGAATCCTAGTGTGCTTAATTAAAAAAATGTTTGCAAAATATTTGTCTTAAATAATTTTCTTTTATGAAAATTTAAGAATAAATAAGGCACAAGAGTTAGGTAATGGTGAACATAATCTTTTATAAAATTTTTTCCAATAATACGCTCAGCATTATCTAATTTTTGAGCGTCCTTTTATATAAAAACTCGAGAAAAAAATAACAAAAAAATAGCATGAGAAGGCCAACTCCAAACGTGTGCCCTTAAAAAAATAATTTTTTTTTATAATTATCTCTTTAATACGCAGTTTATAAGTCGCAAATTTAAGTTTTTATGAATTTAAATAATGTCAAAAAAATTTATGGTTATTTATGAGGAAATTTTATTTAATATTGTTTTATATTTAATGTTGTTTGGTTGGTTATTTATATCGTGGGTAGTGATACTTTGAACACCACTACAAATTGTAGTAAAATTTAATGTTTAAAGTTGGTTTTTTGTTGTCTTGAAAAGTTTTTGCTCTCTGTTACAACATTCATTAAGTCAAAGACGTCTTGAATATTGTAGTTGGTACTGACTTTTAAGTAGGGATTTATAGTTAACAAAGTATTTTATTGTTACATTTTTTAACAAATGACTGCAATCAAAACAGATTTTATTGTTAAATATAGAGGAAATTTAATAGAAAACTTTTTTATACGTTGTACATTAATTTGTGTTTTTTATTAAATTTTATGATTTTTCCCTTATTTATTTACACAAACTATCAAGACAGCCAAGTCTGGGTTTTTTTTTCTTTTTTTTTTATGTATAACAAATAAAAACATGAAACTTTTTCGTGTTTTCAATGTCTTGCAGAAATTTTTTTTTGTTAACTTTTGAAATTTACTTTTTGATTGAATAAACATCATTAACACACGTAATGTTTGCTTACAATGTTAAGTTTTTGGGCAAAAAGTTTACTGTATAATAAAAAAAAAAGTTACTAATCACATTTCCGACAAATTAAACTGAAAACAAAATTAACAATCTTAGTCAATAATGATTGGTTTTTATAAGAGAAAAGAAAATTAAACTTTGATAAATAAATAATAAATTTTAAGTAATAAAATTAATTAAATATTAAAAAAATATAAAAAATCACTAAAAATAAATAACAGCGTTTGAATAAGTAAAATAGTATAAGCGTACTGACAACTATAAATAACAAAAAAAAGAAATAAATATTTTATATTTATCTGGATTGTATGGTTGTCAAACCAACTTTTGTGTTATTTTTGTTATATTTTATTTTACAATATTTCGATTTAAATCTCTAGCGGTCCTCAGGGGTATTTAGAATATATAATGACGGTAGGAAAATATTTCTTATTCTTGCCATTAATTTGTGAAATAAAAATTTATTAAAACGTATTTTAGTTCTCACATAAGAATTTTTGACTGGTTTTCATAGTGATGCGATTGTACATAAATATGAAGCTTTCCACACCAACAGTCCCGTAGCAGGAAGAAGTATATTTTACGAATGTCAGGCTTTCAATATTTACTCTTCTATGTAATTATATACCAAAAATATTATAAACATTAGCCGACAAGAATTTTTTGAAACTTAAATGGAGTTTATATAGACAACTGCAATTAATATTGGTTTTAATATGTTTTTGTTTTTTTATTCTAATTTAGTAGGTTCAGTAGCGATTCCTCATTTACATATAAATTATTTCTCGTATTAATAAGAATTGAATATTGCACAGAAATATATATTTCATGATAGTTTTATAAATTTAATGAAAAAATTTATATGTGAGACTACTTATATACGACTACAAAAATGCTTTTTATAATGAACTTATAAACTCGTAAACATTGGCTTTGACAGCCAATATCCGGTAGAAGAAAAAAAAAACATTTTGGAAATTTTGCAAAAAAGGTATACTAGTTGAAAAACTATTGTAAAAAAGAAAACAAAGAGTAGTTTATAATATTTCTAAATAACAGGTGAAGTTGGTATACTGTATACTAGATGCAAAACAATAGAGTTTTTATTGTCCATTTATGAGTAGTGCTTGTGGAGGAATGTAAAGTTAGAATTATGAATGTACGTAGTAATAGAATTTTTTTTTTCATATATTCCAAATTTTGCAATTTTGTGTTTATCTATGCTACATGTTGCACACATGTGGCATGCAATAAAAATAAACTGTTCTTGGAATATTTGTTTTTTTTTTCTCCTGTTAGTTTTGTTTTTGTTAAATGCACACACTACAGTTGCTACAAGTGTAGGTACTTAGACAACAACATGAAAAAAAAAGACTACAATAAAATTTAGTTTAATATGCACATAAGTACGCAATTTAGCATGAACATAAAAAAATAATGCATAAAATACAACTACCACGTTTCAAACCGAAATGAAGGTAAAGAACGGTTCAGTTCAAATTGCAAAGTATTAAAATTTACATGGATAATTTGAAAAATGTTGTGTAATTTTGACAACCATCATGTGTAATTTTGAGTTTTCTTGTGGCAACATTGCATCATGGCATTTGCTGGCTGGTTGCAATGACGAATGAATGACAGTAGTTGTCTCAGATTTTTAAGGTATTTGTATAGACTTTTTTCACGATTATCTTTTTAATGGTTTATATTGGTATTAGTCTTAATTACATTGGTCAGCTAATAACATAAATGTTCTCAAAAACGTTTTACACATGTCCTTAAGAACACTTATGTCATTTTGTTTTGTACATAAGAGGCGCTGCAATGCCATTCTGAATGAGTTGTAATATGAGTTGAACCGTTCTTTATATGTTTGTTTAAATTGATGTCGAAAAAAGTAAAATAATGCAGAGTAATAATAACAAGAATACTAAAAAAAGTAAACATAAAAATATAAAAGTTCTAGAGTGAAAGCTTTTATAAACGGAATACAGAGTGAATAAACAATTATGTTGAAACAATGCACAAAATTTAAATTATATAGTAAAATGACTTCTTAACTGCGGCTTCGCTAAAATAAGCTATACTTAAAGGAGTTTTTAAAATTTCCATTAACAGAAAAATTGAAGATGTTTTCTAAAAACTGTTAACAAAAATATATTTAAAATTTTAGAAATATCACATTTTCTCTTAAATTATTTTTAAATTAAAAAAAGATGATAAAATTTTTACAAGTAAATTACAGAGAATAAAAATTGAAAAAAAATTGATAAGCCCAGCAGGATAGAAAACGTATTTTCGGGTCCTGCTACAAACCCATCCTCAGTATCCTATGCCTTTATGGGTTAATAATTGATAATGATCTATTTATATTGAATGTGATATTTGTTTCACATTGTAGCAAATGTAAACAACTCAATTAGACTAACATCAATGAAATTCTAACAATGCTATTTTTATCCTCTGTTATTACTGTTTTTGCTTCGAACCGTAATTCTTAAAGTATCGCGGCTGGTTCTAATTCAACTCTGATCGCCAACTCATGAAGCACAGATTTATGAACGTTAGCGAATCGTTAATTTTAAATTTAAATGGATATTATAATTATTTTTAACCTACAAAATAAATATATGTTGATAGTAAACAAATTAGGCATATTAAATTATATTTTTCACTTTATCTAGTGTACTAAGGTGAATAAAGGTATGTATAGTTGATCTTTTAATTGGTAAATGAATATTTTTCGTTCGATTTTGAGATTAAATATTATTACATTTTCCTTTTAATTATTTTCAATTTAATGAAAGATGATAAAATTTGTACAAGTAAATATTATAGTATTTTATCTCAAAATCGAACGAAAAATATGCATTTACCAATTAAAAGATCAACTATACATACTATCATTCAGTTTAGAAATTTGTTAAAAATATGTCAACTTTTCTTAAGTTCATTTCAAGAAGAAGAAATATAAAACATTTTTATTGAAAAATTTAACATGCACAAGGGAATAACCAGACTACCGCAGTTTCGTCTAACCGAAAGACTAGTCAGTGATTAGTTTTTCTGTCAAGCGATCAAAGCATTTTAAATTGTTAACTGTGACAGCGCATAGAGAAAGGGACCTAAGGGTAAAAAATCAATTTTTTTTTTTTTTTTTTGTGGACAACATCTGAGCATCGAATGAGACCGATCCCATGCTCTCCTGACCTTAGGTCCCTTTCTATCCTTAGGTCCCTTTATATTTTGCGAGTCACATATGAACATTTTTTTGGATATGCCATAACCATGAGTCGAACCGGCAACCCTCTAAATTTTCGCTATTATAAAAACGTTATTGTAAACGTGAAATTTTATTTTTGTTGCCTGGAGAAAAGTTTTGTGAATTCTTTTTTAAGTCCTCCAAATAATGAACACTTCCCCACAATGCATATATTCTCTTCGACCGTCGTTGTATACTAATGGGAGACTTTACTGTGTATACATAGCATAATTGAATGCAACAAATATTTTATATTTATTAGCAACTATATTTTAATAGTACCTAGTAGAGTTATCGATTATTCGACACTTTTGGAAACCCAGTTTCGGGTTTTCAAATTTTGAGAAAAACCAGCCAACCGACTGTGGAATTTAAATTTATATTTGAGGACTGACGCAACAATTAAATTTGATCTTTTTCCATGAATTTCAATAACTTTGCTGTCTTTTATGTATTTGAAAAATTATCAATTAATTCAATAATAGAAATCAATTTCATCGATCAGTAAAAAATCGGCTAACAAATTTTTTTACCATTTATTAAGTTTTCTTTAATACGTCTCAAAAAACAAATTTTTGAGATTTTTAACTTTTTCTTAATTTTATAATTTTTTGGACAAAGTTAAGGGCGTTCCTAAAAGAATCACAAAATAAATAATCACTTTTTCAGAACTGATTTAAAAATTTCCTTTTTCCAGCACTGTTTAGGTTCTCTTTTTTAGTCAAAATATTATTATCATCTTTTTTGTATTTCTGAAAAGAAGAAGAATAAGTTTATTTTTGAGCCAATGGAAAATTTTGTCTCTTGGATCACTTCTGGGCACATACAACATTCAAAATTTACTTTTAAAACCATACCTCTATGGATTTTGAAAATATACAGTTTCTAATAAATTGAATTCAAGTTTAAAAAGCCAGTTATTTGATAGCCAAAAACCGGGTTATTCGATATTCGAAAAATTAACTTTTCAAAAAACCCGAAACCGATAAAGCACAAAAAACCCGGTTTTAACTAGTTTTTAAAATCCTACTCGATCGCCCTCGTATATAGTGTTTTTTATGCATAAATACATAAGTTAAAGGTATTCACAAAGTGTTCTAAATGTTTTATATTTACCATTGTCCAAACTCAAAACAGAGTTGTAGAGTTGGGGGTTCTCTTTGTTAACTCGCTCAAATATAGCACACAATTTCACTCATACGTAAGAGGGTGTGAGTAATTCTATATGATTGTGTTTAATTTTTTTCAAAAATCTATTTTTTATATTACTGAAATTATGCAAATTGATGGCTGTAGTTGCTATTATTTAACAACAAATTAATATATAAAATTTCAATTTACGACTTTGCTTCATGGATATATTATTATTTCTGTAATTTCTTTTAAAAATCAAATTATAACAACTCTGTTTTTTTAGGACAATACAGAGCATTTATCACACCCTTTGTGAACAACGTAATTGTATTTTATTTCTTTTTTTAAATAAAATATCACTCATGTTACTGTAAACTTAATAAATTTGTAAACATGTCGTATGATTTATATTGATCTAATATAATGAAATATCACTCATACGTCTACGTGTTTACGTGTGTATTTTAGCTATTAAAATCACTCATACGTAAGAGGGTGTGATTGTGTTTAATTTTTTTCAAAAATCTATTTTTTATATTACTGAAATTATGCAAATTGATGGCTGTAGTTGCTATTATTTAACAACAAATTAATATATAAAATTTCAATTTACGACTTTACTTCATCGATATATTTTTATTTCTGTAATTTCTTTTGTTATCTACAAAAAAAAGAAGGAAATTGAAACATTTTCTCTCAGCAATAAAGTTTGATTATATTATCCATAAATATGTTTTGTAAACATTAGTTAGTCTTCAATTGAGATTGGTAAATGGAAATTGAAAAACCATAAATTTTAAATGTTGTTTAACTTCTGTATCCAAATTTACCTTAACAAAACTAAAAAAAGTTGATAATGAATACATTGTAGTTTATTTTGACAAAATTTTTGTTGTTTGCTTGGATTTGTGGACTTAACTAATAGCTATTTATATTCTAGATTAAATGAATTTTCTTACTATAAAAGTTAAATTGTGTAATGTTTAGTTTTAATTTGAAACTATATAAATATTTAATATACAATTAAAATAGAAACTAATATTTGTTATTTGTAAACTTAAAAATTCCTAATATTTGAAAATATAGCTGATATTAATGAAACTATCTATATGAATTATATGGTATGGGTACTTAAATTTATTCACTGGAAACAATATTTAAAAATAAATGATATATGTGATATAAATATTAAACAATTAAGGGTTTTTAATTTACAAATAAACAAATTTTCTATCATTGTACCGATAGAGAATTAAAATACCTTTAATTAAAGGTATATATCAATTAAATACCCCTAATTCTTATTGATTTTTCTGAAAAAAAAATTTTTTTAAATGAGTTTTTTCGACATTCATAAAAAAAATTATTTAGAAATTTAAATTCAAAAATCGGCCATGACAGATTTTTACGAAATTTTGTAAACTCAAATACTAAAATGTTATCTGCTCAAAATAAGTGCTTTTTGAAATATTTTTTTTTTCATAGACTACAAACTAAACTATCACGACTTATTTTGTTTCCCAGAGTAAATAGATAACACGATTTCAAATACTAATTAAATAATAACCATATCACTTTAAAAATATTCTCTTGCTTAAAATACAATTTTCTTATAAAAAGTTTTTATACAATTTAATTATTTCTTAAGCTGTCATTAATTAGTATTTTAATTCTTTTATATTTGGCCAAAGTGTCTCTCCCCCCTCCTAGTACGTAGTATCAAAATGTTCGAAAATGTGTCTTTTGTGCAAACACTATATAAGAAAATTTCCACTTTATGACTGTTTTCTCCACCCACTTACTTTGACAAAGAAAAGTGTTCATTGAAATGCCATTGGCAATTGGTATTTTATGTTTATATTAATACCAAGTACTTGAGTTCTGCATTCAATTATTTATAGTACTTAAATATAACTCTATAAAGAAAACGAATATAAAATATTAAAAGTTTTCTTTTTAATAATGTGGCAGCATATTGTTGCTGTTCTTGTTGTTGTTATGATTGCAATAATAACTTTCTTAACTGAAAGGCATAAAACTTTTGCCAACAAAATGTATTTTAAATAAGTTCTTCTTTCATTTTTTGCCTCGAAAGCAAAACAGGCGATAAAGTTTTTTATTTAAATATTTATTATTTAAAAATTAACAAATAAGTAAAATGAGACCCAAGACTGTTGTGAAATGAACCAGAATAATTTACTTATAATCGTTAGGTTGAATCCTAGAAAATAACAAAATATCGAATTTTGGACTGTACAACCCGCATTTAGATTAAGTTTTATTAAAACAAAATTCTCTAGGATTCATTAAAACAATATCCTCCGTTCAGCAAGGTTAAATATTTTTTAATAATAATGATTTATCATTTTGAACATCAAAATTAATTATAAACTAAAATTATTTTAATTTAGTTGGTTAAAAAGAAGAATAATCCTTTTTCTGTAAAATTTTCAAAGTTTCTGCCTTTTTGTATGGACAGGCTTCATCAGTGATTTTCTAACAAATTGTATTAAATATTTTTATGTTAATTGTCATATTTTAAATTGGCTAATTTAATAAAAAATGCAGTCAACTTTATTTTGTTGATAATTTTTGATTTTCAATAGATGGGAAAATTTTAGAATAAACTACTTCTATGAAAATATGTTTATATTGAAAAATCGGCAAACTTTTTAATGTCTGATAGCGACCTCCATAAACCTTTTCGAAAATGTTTAGAAAATTAAAACATTTTTTTCATAAGTCTTAATCTAAAACCGGATTGTTTCTTCAAAAATCCAACATTTTTCTTTGAAGCACCCCGAACCAATCATGTAATGAAAAATCTAAAAAAAAATTATTTTATTATCGAAAATTTTATTTCTCTTTAATTTTCTAAAAATAGTCACAAAAATTTTCTTTCGATTTCAATATTATTGATCAAGTTTTCAAAAATCAACCAATCAGAACATTTTATTTTTAAATACTTTTTTTTTTGATTGGTTGATTTTGAACGGTTGCCTTAAAAGACCAATACTTCGTTAGCGGCAGTTTTGACTGCCGGAGTGTAATAAAGAGAAAATTAGATCCCTTTTTGAAATTCTTGATAATAGAGAAATTTTTATTTCTATAAATTCGTTTAATTGGATTATTAAATAAAGAATTAAGAATTAAATTTTTATTGGAGAATTCAGTTTATGTTTCAGATTCTTAACTTAAAAAGGTTGCACATGTCATTAAGAGTGACAACTTTTCTCTCTATGTTTTTATCAAAAATCTAAAAGAATATGCGATTCCCTCAATCTTCCCCACAACCGCATGGAAAGATACATCACGACTCTCGGAAACTAAAACCACCCCGATGCTCTCAAAAAGTTTGTTTATCACTTTTTTGGGTATAGAAATGCGCATCTAATACTTTTCCGTAAAACTCAACTTTAAGAGTTATAGCAAAAAAAAGCTTTGTACTAATTTTAGTCAATTTTCAGGTATAAATTTCACGGCCGACTGGTCTGTGTTCATCCGAAAGGACAAATTTTTGCAAGGACATTCGTTTTTGCGCCAAAATGCTTTTTCACTTTTTCACATTCTATATATTTATTGGGTGCTCTAATACACATACACCACTATAAAATAAAATTCACGTAAATACCTTAAAAATAAGAAAATAACTACAAGCTTTACAAAGTTTTCGTTTTGTGCAATTTCCTATACAATAAATACTCTTCCAAAACCTAGTAAACAGTAAATGATGGATAAATGCAACTTTACTTAAATAAAAATGTTTAAAAATTTAAATCAATTATAATGGCGTATGAGTGATATGAAATATAAATATTACGTATACGTAACCCATCAAGTGATTTCTTATATCTGAAATGTCATTCATTGACAGTTGACTGTGTGTAATAATACATACTCAAGTATGCATGTATGTATGTAAATTGAAGTTTCTTTTAAAATTCATATTATATGCTTGCGTTCATGTGTTTTTGTTTTTTTTTATACATATTAGGGTGTCCCGATAACGAAAATGTTGATGTAATAGCTCTAAAAAATTTATTAGACACGTCATGTCACTACTTTTAAAAACAACTTTGCCAGAAACCTTAAAATTTTTATTTTAAAACGGAAAGGTGGACTGGTGTTACTTCATGAAGATTTTCTTAATGTTTTTTTTTTTTTTTTTTTTTTTTTTTTTTTTTTTTTTTTGAAAAATCTCGTCGTATGCAACTTTTGGTGGCAATTTTGCGAAATAAATTTTAAGGTTTTTTTGTTTTTTTATTAAAATACTCTACTTTCCTTATCTTCAAAGATCCCCTCCAAACAGATTATATTTATTTTTGCCATATTCAGTTCATTATTATGGATCGTTTGAGTGTTATTACTTTTGAACCAATTCACAAAAAAAAAAAAAAAATTTTTTTGTCGGGACACTCTAATGCATTTGTACTCACATATGAATACACATGCATTAGAGTTTCATAATAAAAACTGGTTTCATTTTCTGCTTGAATTACAAATTGTTACATCAAAAGTTTTACCGCTATCGTTGATTTTCTTGAAGCATTTCTATTTGTTTGTATGTGGTTCTTGTTGGTTGATTCTTTATTTCAGTTCTGCTATTCTTTTGCTTTCTTCGTAGTCTCTAGAGATATTGTTGTTCGAATTCTTTAAGTTTTTTTTTCAGTTACTGGTGCTTGTTAACATTGAAGAAACATATTGCTGAGTTTTTCAATGTTGTAAATTCATCTTCTTCTTTATTGGTTTTCTATTGCTTAAATTTTAAGAAAAGAAAACAATTTTTCAGCAAATATGCTGCTTGTTCACGGTTAAAATTGTTTTTTTATTTTTATACCCTACATAACTTTGTGGATTAAGGTGTGTTAAGTTTATGCTGCTGTTTGCAACTACCAAAACTAATTGGCATAAAACAACCTTATATTATACCGATCGAGTCACTTTCTCCTTTCAGACGGTCAGCCGTCCCTTCGCAGATAATTGGATGAAATTTAGTACATGAGTTTAAATTGCCGCAACGACGAAGCCTGTTGAAAATGGTTAAAATCGGTCCTTGATTTAAACCAGTAGCCACGGAAAAGTGGAATTTGAAATTGAATGTTTGAGCTTAAATGGTATTACCACAAAAAAGCGATTTTAGGCAATTTCTGGTAAAAAATTTGTATAATTTTGTTCCTTAGTCGGATTGATTTCATTCCGGTAAGAAAATGCGGGCCCTGTTTTCTCCATCTGATTTCTTTGACGAAAAATTATAAAAATTTTATTGCCCTTTCATGTTCTTTGATACAAAATTGTTGAATGCATCGTACCAATTAGGAATGTAGAACTCGAGATCTTACTTATCGACTTACTTGTGGGCACCTGACTAGACTAAAATGCAAAAAAACTTGATGAATAAAATTTCAAGGCGCCCTACACACGATCCCAAATTGGAAGCAATGCTTTACAAACTACTTCTTTCACTGCTTTTTTAGAAGTAATTCTGAACAACTTAAAAAAATCACTTCTTTCATTGCATCCAAATTATCCGTTAGTATATTTTTATAGCTTTTTTAGAACTACTTCTGAACAACATCCAAAAAATCTCTTAAGTATTGCTTCTAAAGAGTAATTGCTCTAAAAGTGATCGTAAAAAGTGATTTTGGTATCATTTGGTATTTCCAAACGTAGGGTCGCCGGTTCGATTTCCGTTGGGACCAATATTTTTTTCATTTTTTTTTTATTATTTTAATAATTTGTTTTTAATATTTGTAATTAATTTATTTAAATTCAGTGTTTTTTAATTTTTAAAAATATGTATATATAAAAAAAATTTGTGAAAAAGAGCTTAATTTGTACTCGTTCAAAAAGTACTGAAAAAATGTTGAAGTGAGAGTACTCCTCTCTTATGACAACTCATTGTTAAAATCATTAGTGTTTATTAGGGTTTGGGATTTCCCGGACTTTTTTATTTCCCGGGAAACGGGAATGAAAAAATTTGATTCCCGGGATTCCCGGGAATCCCGGTAAATATTTTTGAACAAAATTGTTAATGAAAACCACCTATATAAGTAATTTTTGTTAAAAAAAACACTATTTCAGTACAAATTCAGTCTGTGTAGTGAGAATTCAAAGTAAAAATATCAGAATGTTGAACAATTTATTTCACATAAATTACTCTAAGCACTGCCAAATGAATTGCATGATTCCAGCAGAAAGCACCTACTACTGGACTGTCGGAAACAAACCGTTTCATCACGCTTGGCCTATTAGATATGGTGGCTTATGTTATTTTCCAAAGACAAATACAACTCTTCTAGTCTTATTTCTACAATTCTTTTTATTTCATCAGCATTACATCTTCCTGATATATAAACCAACCCCAGGTTATAAAATGAATTATTTCCGTTTATACATATGTTCAAATATCTCTTTTGTGATATTATTGTCCATTCATCTAAGAATATAGTAAATCTCCTATTGTAAGAAATATTGCTCGATATTTCTTTTATCATGATATCTTTAACATGATTGTAGATATTTAATATAATGTTCTTTATATCGGTTTTATTTTTTTGCAATGCCAGGTTTTTATTATAAAAACTTTCTCGAATAAACGAAGATTTAGTTATGGTGCGGATTGACTGCGGCTAATTTGGAACCATTTCAGGAAATGTTTGCCCTACCATAAAACCTTTAATGCCTATTCAGCTTACACTTTTTTCTTCGGGTACTTTGCTAATTTTAGCTGAAACGTTGTTCTTGTTGTTGTTTTCTTCAAGAGAAGTTGCATGACCATCAATTTTTTTTTTTTTTTTTTTTTTTTTGTGAACCAAATTTAGAGGTCGGATAACCAAATTTAGATACCACCGTTAACCATTAGTCTTTTCTTTTCATATTTATTAATGAAAACGTTAATTATAAAATTATTGACCCTTAATATAAAGGAGTATTTCAAATTTAAAGTCGACTTTATTTTTAATCAAACGGTGTTGTTCATTTTGTGTATGAAAACCTTACAAAAATATTTATATTTTCAAATATTTTGATTGGTTAAAAATAAATTAACCAATCAGAATACTCCAAAAATAAACCAAGTCAAGGGATACTGCCACCCAATATTTTAACTAAAGTCGACTTTACCTAAATTATACATTTGAAAAATTAAGATAGTAAGGGCGATTATTTGTAAGAAACAAAGCTATTTTTTCATATTTCTTTTAAACATTTTATCAAGTTTTTAGGTTTTACCTCTTAAATTTTGAATAAGTTATGCGCAAAATCTTTATTAGTTGAAATGCTCCTAATTACTTGGCAAAGATTTTATTTCTGTGTCAAATAAATGTATTCCCTTTTAAAAGATTTTAACAATGACATTTTTGTTTTGGTATTTAAAATGTTTTTTATGACTAAAATTAAAAAATCCTATTCGAAACAAAAACAATTTAAAAAATTTAATATTTGTAAAATTTCCCGTTTTCCCGGGAAAAATATATTATTTTCCCGGGAATTCCCGGCAAACTTTTCCCGGGATTTCCCGGGAATTCCCGGGCGGGAACTCAAACCCTAGTGTTTATGTTAGAAAAGAAGTACATCTAGATGATCGATTGTAGTGCTTTTTCTACTGCTTCGGCATCTCTTTTTTTGCTGGGATATGGCATAAGATGTAATGAATTTGCGCTGATTATTATTACTACCAAAAGTATTTGAGCCAGGCACACTTTATATTGCAACAATTATTAGTATTATATATATCACTTTATTTATTGGTCTATTAATTTCAATTCGCTACCAGAATTTGATACGCTTCCCGAATTACAACACATAACGTATTATCGTGTAAGTTATCGTATAGTCGGCATGCCCGGCAATAATATTTACTTTTTTTTTTATTATATATCAATTTTTTTTTTCATATATTTTCTGCAATATAAACATATGTGTTCGTTTACGCACAACATATGTGTAACAGTGGTAGCAAAAAAAGCTTTAATCAGTTTTGAAAAAAACTGTGTGCTTCTTTTCATTTCACTGTAAAATGTATTTAAATAAATAAAAAAACCTATAAAATTTAATGAAAAATATCCTTATAAGAAGAAATAACAAATAAAATATTTATCCTCATTATCCAATAAGCAAATATCATTTAGATTAAAAGTCTCCTTGTTGGTTTATATTTTTGAGCACTAAAAGAATTTTCCACCCCTTGGCATGTATTTTTTCCTTGTATAAAATTTTTGACTACTAATTATCATAAAAAGGCTCTGTGTGAAGTAGCTAAATTTATTTACAACTTACTTTAAATTTTTAAAAAGGGCTTGAAATTTCTTTAAAAATTATTTCAACTTTTGTTTAAATTTCGTAGAAATTTGTAAACCTAAATTCACTATAGAAATATTTTAGCCATCTCACACACAGCCTAAAAACTATGTTTTTAATTACTCTTCAATTATTAATAAAGGCGTTAAATTGGCAAAAATCTGTTTCGCATAGATACTCTACATCATATTCTATCGTGCAGCTTCTTGCTCTATAACAAAATATATTGAAATTAAAATTAACTTGTTATTTAACCCTTAACTATTTTTTATATATTCCTGCCATTTTCTTCATCCTTTTCAACAGCAATTTTATAGTCTTTCTATAGAAATTCGTTTTTGTTTTTTTTTTCTGTTTTTCAGTTTTTACACAATTATGAAAAACATTATAAAATTAATGAAACAGCATGCAAAAGTACTTTAGCTTTAGTTAAACTTGTACCCAGTAGCAGTATAAATATGTTTAAGTTATTGTAATAAGTAGGGCATAGTAGTCATGAGGCCTTTAGCGCATATCTGAGAATAGTTTTCTAAAAGAGTTAAAGAAGAGGAAAAAAATAAAAAAAAACGAGTAAAAAGGTTAAAGTCGGGCATGCCGACTATACAATACCCTACACCACTCTGGTGTATTGTTTGGATCCGAAATTCGAATGGGTTAAAATGGGGCTTGTGTCAAAATTTTCTATAATGTGAGTCAGCGCACCAAATTTCATTAAAATATCTTAATATTTTCGACCTGCAGTTTGTAACCAAGCCAATTTTGGGGGGACCCTTATATGGGCACTAGTTCTAAACATGGACCGATGTTCACCAAAATCAATAGGCTTCGTCCTTGGGCCAACATAGGTCTATGTACCAAATTTCATCAAAATATCTTAATATTTGCGACCTGCAGAGTATAAACAATATACTTTTGGTGGGACCCTTATATGGGCACTAGGTCTAAACATGGACCGATGTTCACCAAAATCAATAGGCTTCGTCCTTAGGCCAACATAGGTCTATGTACCAAATTTCATCAAAATATCTTAATATTTGCGACTTGCAGCGTATAAACATTATAATTTTGGTAGGACCTTTATATGGGCACTAGGTCTAAACATGGACCGATGTTCACCAAAATCAATAGGCTGCGTTATTGGGCCAATGTAGGTCTGTGTACCAAATTTCATCAAAGTATCTTAATATTTACGACCTGCAGCGTATAAACAGTATAATTTTGGTAGGACCCTTATATGGGCACTAGGTCTAAACATGGACCGATGTTCACCAAAATCAACAGGCTGCGTTATTGGGCCAATGTAGGGCTGTGTACCAAATTTCATCAAAATATCTTAATATTTACGACCTGCAGCGTATAAACAGTAAAATTTTGGTAGGACCCTTATATGGGCACTAGGTCTAAACATGGACCGATGTTCACCAAAATCAATAGGCTGCGTTATTGGGCCAATGTAGGGCTGTGTACCAAATTTCATCAAAATATCTTAATATTTACGACCTGCAGCGTATAAACAATATAATTTTGGTAGGACCCTTATATGGGCACTAGGTCTAAACAAAAAAATGTTCAAAAAAATCAAACTTGTTCGTCCTTGGGCAACATAGGTCTGCGTACCAAATTTCATCAAAATATCTTAATAGCTGCGACCTGTAGAGTGCGCACAAGATTGCATGGACAGACAGACAGACGGACGGACGGACGGACAGACGGACATCGTTAAATCGAAATAAAAAAAAATTCTGAACCGATCGGTATACTATAAGGTGGGTCTACGACCAATATTTTTTGGTGTTACAAACATCAGCACAAACTTATAATACCCTGACCACATAGTGGTGTAGGGTATAATGAAGAAAAATAGTAACAACCAACTGTTTTTTAGTTAAGTAAACTTTAATTAATGCACGCTTTTAAATAATTATAAGCTATTTGAATAGTTTATGGACAACTACATACAACTACTGCCACTAATACTAAGATGACTACTACAAACTAAAAGCTAACTTTGTAATAAAATGAAAAAATAAAATGGTTGTGTGAAACAAAAATAATGAAAATTAGAAAAAAGTATACATAAGAAGTTTTTCAAATGATGATAATACTAATACATACTGCATTATATTAAAATGTTCTATGAATGCATTAGTTTATATTACATTTATTTACTAAAGCAAATTAATTTTTAGCATAGAATATACTTCATACGAAAATTAAAACTTAAATAGAATTTAAAATGTAAAGAATAATATAGCTTAATTATAAATTTTTGCATTTCCAAAATGAAAAATAAGAATTACATTTGATCTACAGTGACTTATAAATACCCTGTATTTTTAAATTTTGTAAACAACATGGTAGTTAGACCTCGATTTGTTCAAAACAAAATTGAAGGTTTTATTATGAAAGTGTTTAAGTCTTATTTCCAAAAAATTTTGTTAATGATGAGGCACCCCATATACATATATTAATTGGCTTCTGTTAGTTACAGAACCCTTTTATTTCGAAGAAATTAGAAAACCCAGATACTTTTATGGATATCTCTACTGTAACCCAGCAACATTTTTTATAACTGATTACCTGTGAATTTATTCTAGAAAAGGCTCTTCTAAAACTGATTCCTAGAAACTGATTTGAATGTATGTTTCAAATGCCATATAACTGCTTCTATAGTTGATTCTGGAAGCGATTCTAAATCAACCTGTTCTGATTTGGAGAAAAAGAATCTGTTGCTAATAAGTCAAAAACAACCAGTTGTTGAACATAAATTAGAACATATTTATGCTTATAGTATAAGGTGTTCTGCAATCTGTTCTATGGATTTCGCTTTTTTTACTGCGAAATTGTCTCAAAAAAATCATTCCCATAAAAATAACGTGTGAGTCGTATGGACTTTTATACCCAAATTTATTATAAGAATTTTTCCAGCACGAGCCATTTTCGCGAAATTTAGCGATTTTTTTAAAGAAATTTTCTCAATTAATTTTTATTATTGCCGGTAATGCGAAAAGGACTGCTACTAACTTATTAATTTCTAAAAAAAATGTATTTATCTTGTTCAAACTTTTGAAAAGTTTTTATTTTGAAAGTCGCTCAATTCAAGTTTAAACTTGAAAAACCACGATTCTCGCAACAAATTCAAGTGTCATTATGATCTATACACTTTTTACTTCTTAAAAACCAATTTTCGAAGCATTTTTTATACTCTGAACTTTTTATCTTAGAAAACTATATTTTAAACTGATCGAGTGCTTCTTCATTCATTTTAATTCGCAGTCCGCGTAATTCATTTTTGATAAAACGCTACAGAAAAAAAGTCGGTAAAAAATTTGTTAAAACTACTAAAAATTAGTTGAAAACGATGCTGCAGAAAAAAAACTGCAAAATTACCAGTTTATTTTTGATATATATTATTAAGATAAGAACAGCAAAAATAAAACTGTTAAATATACAGAATTTTAGTTATATTTGAGTTAAATTTTTGTTAATAGAAAATTACAAATTAACCTGCTAAATATATATATATTTGTTCCTTTTACTCCTGAAAGGAGCATAGGGCCTGCTAAAATCAGCAAAAAATTTTGCTAAATAATTAGTAGCCTAAAAAATCACCAAAAAATTTAAAATTTTCAAAGTTTTTTTTCGATTTTTTTTTTTTTTTAATGCAAATAAAAATCGAGCATTTTGAAAACAGCAGTTTACAATTTTTTAGCAAATATTTCTGCTGTTTTTAGCAGCATAGACTGCTATTTGCATTAAACTAAATTTAGCTTAAAAATAGCAAAATTTTTGTAGATATAACAGTTTATGAATGGGGGAATGCTATTTTTAGTCTACAAATATTTAGCAAAATTTTCTGCAGATTTTACAGTACAATTTGCTATTTTCAATTAACTAAAAGTTTGCCTAAATATAACTAAAATTCTGTAAATTTAACAGTTTTAATTTTGCTATTCTCATTTTACTAGTATTTAGTAAAAAAAAATCTGCTAATTTTAGCAATTTTTTCTGCAGCATCATTTTTAACTAATTTTTAGTAACTTTTTCTGCTATTTTTACAGATTTATTTCTACGAGTGTAGGAAATTATGCTTGAGCGTCAAGTTTCTATGTGTTTTTGTATTTGTGTTATTTCATTTTTACATTGTCTTATTTTTGTAGGAAAAACTTGCTGATTTTAGACAGAATCGGTGTAGCGTTGGGCCTAGCGCCTATATAGAATATATTTCGGATATTCTGTTAAAAACAATGTCAAAATTTCATACTGATACTAATTTGCTTTTTTCGGCTCCAAACATCATTTGAATTTTTTATTTAATTTGCTTGCCCAAGTTTAAAATATGAAATATTTATCTCGTTTATAATCACATTGAGTATTTCTAAGCTTTGGTAATTAACAGTTAACATATGTGCTAAATTTTAATTACAGTTTCAAACAATTTGCATCTTTAAAAATTTTCATTAAAATATACAAATTTTTTCTTAGCTTATACATAGTAAATATGCAATATCTTTTAAATTTGTCGTATACGAAAACATTTTTCTTCAACAGTTCCTTTACCGGATAATATCAAAGTTGTTGAAGTTTTATTCCTTTCTACAACATTCCCAAAGGATATTAAGACTTTTTTTGGTGGCAAAAACAAAAAAAATTAATATGAAAAATTTAATTTTAAATGTTGTCGTCTATTGTATTCTTTGGGTTTTTATGCGTATTGGCCCCAAATACGAGAAAAAAAATTATGCAACAAAAAACGAAAAACTTTTACAGACTTTAACAAATTACTTTGTCACTTTGTGGCTGCTAAATACACGGAAGTTTTAGTAGCTTTTTTTATGCAGTTGAATAAAGTATTAAAGGACAACAATTTTGTTGTTTTTTTTTGTGATTTGTTTTTATTTTTTGGAATAGTTGTTCTTGTTGTTGATGATGCTGATGACGATGATATGAAATGATATGTTGACCATGTTGAAAATGTTTTTGTCTTGTGGTTTATAACTAGACAATAAAGCATTAAAATTGTTAAAGAAAAAACAAGAAACAAACACTGGCTAAAATTGAGTTTACACTATGCGTTTATTTAACAACATTTGTAGTTGTTGGTGTTGTTTGTGCTGATGTTTTTTGTATTTTAATAAACAGGCTGTCACTGTCTTGTGTTATGCAATAGAGTACATGTTTTTGATGTTTTTTGTTGTTGTTTGTTGGTAGAGTTGCATGACACTTTTTTAATTTTTTTTTTCTCCTTCAATCATAATAAAAACACACAAAGCTAAATGGCTGTTAGAAAGGTCGTCCTGGATGAAAAAGCAAAAAAAAAAAAAACAAAATCACCATAGTCTCTCACCGACTAGATGAGATGTCTCTGTTTAGTACTAACTGTGATGACTGACAGAATCATTTGCCTGCTAGCAAAAACGCACTCAAGTGTCAAGCAATGTTGCAAGGATTTTTTTTTTTTGTTTAGCTTTACTAAAAATTTCTATAATATTGTTGTAGAAGTTGGTGTTATTTTACATTTATTTATATTTATTTTTTGTTCTGTAAGTGTTTTACAGGAAGTAAATGTCACTGGTACATAAATTGTACGCTGCTTTTGTTGTGATGCTAATGTCAGTCTACTTTAACAACAATATCATTATTATCTTCAATGGTATCATCATCATAAGCTTCCTCATTATTAGCAATAATAAATAAAAATTATAATACACTTAAAAAAATGTATTAAAATTTCAAAAACCATTAGAGTGTTTACTTTTTTGTGGGAATATTAAAATTTGTAACAAAAACTTAAGTTTATTGAATTTAAGCAGTTTTGAAAAATTCTAGCTATTTATTAGTTAGAGTGTAGAACAAGAACAACATCGTGTTTGTTAAGTCTTTACTAACATTAATATTTTAAGATCTTGACTTGAAAATAGCTATAGCAAGTAAATGAACACGCCAAAGAACAAAGCACTATGGGTCAAAATTTAAAATAAATTAAACTAAATTTGCCGACGGGAAATAAAAAATTCTATTAAACAGAGGATAATCGTCGCCAACTTTTCAAGTTGAATATTTTCCACGATGCATTAAACTTTTAAAATATTTTTAAATATTTGGTAAAAGACATCAATTTTGCATCGTTTAGTTAGTTTTTTTGTAGGTAAAATCACTAAAACGACATTAATTGAATTTCGGATGTATACAGTACCCAGTGTAGAAACGGTAATGACATATCATTATTTTTTGCACTACCAGTAAAACATATAATAATGAGTTACTACTCATAATGACTTATTTTTTGAAAATTTTTTGAAATCTATTTTTAGACTCAATATTTTTTTATATATAAGGATATATGTATCCACCATACATGGGACTAATTAAGTAGGTGGACTAATTAATTGATGATTTCATTACCATTGCATTGATATCAATTGTAATGAAATTATTTTCATTACCATTTTTTTAATTAATGGTAATGATTCTAAAATTTAATTTCATTGATTAATGACAATGATTTTAAATTTCATTACCATTGATAATGAATAAATTAAAAAAAATAATTGCCATTGACAGAAAAACGTAAAAATGGAGTAAAACTCGCTGAAATCGATGATGGAATATGCTCATTCAGGCTCATGCTCATTTAAAATTAAATATTACTTTCCATGCCATTGTTATTTTTATCCAGGTAAAGTTTATCGGAATGGAATGGATCCTCCTTAAAAAATTATGTTTTATAACTTCCCCGGCCAAACCCGTTGTTCGTTTTCATTTGTCTGAATTTTTTTGTAAACAAATGGTTTTTAATCAATTGTAATTAGTTTTTTATACATTAGTGTAATTTCATTACCATTAGTAATGATTTTTCTAATGAAAAATATTTCATTACCATTAAATGGTAATGAAATTTTTTTCATTATCATTAGTATGAACTAACGGTAATGAAATTTCAATGGTAATGAAAAATTCCCATGTATGGCAACCACATATTTTTTGATTTTTTGTATGTTGGCGAGTAAGCTTACTTGTGTGCAGCAGGTCAGTTATGTTTTTGTCTATTAAATATTACATGTCGATATGGCTCAGATGGTAGAGCTATTGACTGGCAATCTGTAGACCCAGGCTCGATTCCCGCACCAGCAAATTTTATATAAAAAAATACAATAAAAATATTTTTTTTTATATAATTTATTTTTTTGAAAATCTATTTTTAGGCTCATTATTTTTGTCAGTACTGGTAAGCACATAGGTAACGATATATTTTTTGATTTTTCGTATGCTGGTGTGTAACCATAACTCATTATTTTTCGCGACATCGCCATATAAAGGTAATAAGAAATGTAATAACAAAAGTAACTAGTTACCATTATCAAGTATGTAGTTACATAACCACATATCTGGTAATAATTTTCTACACTGGGTAGTGGTCTATCTTCTATAGGATCACACAATATCGATCCTGCTTACGCTGCAAAAACCTTTCTCTTGGTTTTATATGTGCAGATTACGAAGGTTCGGTATAGGAAAATTGCTTAAATTTGCTTTGAAATAGGGGAAATTGGTTTTGAAATCAAAGAAATCCTCTCAGTTTGCAGACAAATTTACTTTGAAATCAGGAAAATTTGCTCAAAGGAGAGGGAAATTCTCTTATTGGGGACCCCTTTGCAATCTGCATAAAATTTTGTTGGGGCCGTGAGGTTAACCGTATCTCTATAGTATTCTTACTCTATGATAAGATCGCTTGTTTGAAATAATATTCACAATAACAACAACACCAACAAATAGGCTAGTGGTATCAAGAAGCATATATAACCAGAAGATGCAATCGCTATCGGATCGCACATCGGACAGAAAATCAGACAATGCCATAATGTTCTCTGACAATTTAGACAACGCCATAATTTTCTGTCCGATATCCAGTCCGATGTGCGATCCGATAGCGATTGTATTTCCTAGTTATATAGTCATGTGCAATATAATAGGGACATTAAAGTTTTTTTCTAATTTTATTCTCGTTGTCTTTATTTTTAAAGATCAAAATAGTAGCTAGATTCGCCCCCAAAATCCGAGGAGATAGTTTAGAAAATTGTGTAGAATTTTAACGTGATGTCTGTATTTTTATTTTGTCACTTGTTTTAAGTAGGCGTGGCTTTTAATGAAAAATAAGCGATATCGACCTTCTATCAAATTGCATAGTAAAATTTAGCGAGTACCGATCAGTTCTCTAAAAACTGTATATTTTTGGAATTCCTATAAAATTTCCTTAAGTATTGCATTATTTTTTTCTACAAATGGTCGCCACACTTAAAATGACAATGCCTTAAACATGACCAAATTTTTCTTTGTTTTTAGCGATTTTAAAATAAAGTTAAATAAATAAAGCTCCTAAAAATGTCTTTACTTTTTGAAAAAAAAAGTTATCAATTTCCAATACCTGATCATTCCCGGAACTGCTGGAATGAAAAAGTAATAAATTCCTGGGGTGGAAATTAAATAACCAAATTTCAGCCCAGTCCCATTGCAATAGAAACCCAACCCGTCTGTTGACTTGTTTACATGCTCATTTTGCTGTCGTTGCATATGCAAAAAATATAATAATAATCCTGGCAAAGGATGTTGATAAAAACCAAAATTTTAAATAACATCCTTTAACAAAGAGAAATAAAAAACCACTAACAACAAGCAGTCACAACAGAAAATTCAATTAGATTTTTGCATTTGACAAAGGATCTCAATGACTGCTGTTGGCACAAACACATCAACACCTCCCACTCACTCATTCACTGAGCTACGCACATATAGTACACACAAGTAAATATGCAGCTAAAAGCTATTTATATATTTATAATGTTGACTTAAAATCAAGAAATACATTTTAATATAAATTCATTAAATTTATTTAACTGTAAAGCTTACTTCCTTAATCTCTCTTACATTATGCTTTTGACAATCAAAATCAGTTCTCTTTGTGTGTATGCAAAAGTATGTATTTATAAAAGGGTTTACTATTAGTAGAGTGTTAATATTATTAAGTCTTCATCATCATCATCTTCGTCTAAATATTCTTTATACTGCAGTGTCGGAATTAAATCTTACTTTATATGTATGAGTGCGTTTGAGTTTGTTTGTATATCTCTGTCTATTTGCCAATCTTTTAAAAACCAAAAATGTCTACTTTATAATGCACTTCATCACTTTCTATGCTCATTCTCACTCAAGTAGCATTGTTGTCTGTCCTCAGGGCATTTTTTGTAAAAAAGAAAATAAAATAAATAAATTTCTAAAATTCGTTTATTTTTCCCAAAAAAAAGGAAAAACTTTGTGTATAAAAGATACAGTAAGATAAACAAAGTAAATAAAATTTTACGCTTTTTTTTGTTGTCTGTTAACAACAAAAAATATGTACTCATACTTTTGATAACATACTCTTGAAACTGTCAAAGCTTCTCTAGAAAGGACATAGAATATCATACACCCAGGGGCATAACATTTTTGGGCGAAAAATTTACATGGCACCACGATACAAGCAATATTGTACTGATAATAAAAATCATTTACTTAGGTCATTTTGGAGAAAAACTTTTCCAGAAACTGAACAAATTGATAGAAATAATATTTAACAAAAAACCAAAAATACTACAACTTGAAAATTACTTGATTGTTTGCCAAATTAGGATTCAGCTTAACAGTATTGACTGTAAATCAAATATTGCAGCAAGAATTATTGCAGAAAATCAAATTTAACAAAAATTCGTCTTACAAACAACAATTTGTTGGGGAAACATTTTAAGGATCACGAACAATAAATGTCTTATTTCTTTACATTTTTCAAACGTCAAGATTGATATGTCATGTAATTTTTGGCATTTGAAAAAAATCAAACGGTTATATCCCTAATACACGAATTTAATATAAGACCGAAATCTGTTAAGACAAGAAGACAATTTCCTTTTTTCAAATTTATTTGTATTACGATAAACATTTATTGCATTGATGGAATTAAATGTGCTAAAATCTCAAAACTTATTTAACAAATTTGGAAAATTTCATTCTTGCCTAAGGAAATCGTCAAGGAAGTTTTTAGAATTTCTAGAAATATTTGTTAGGTAAATATTTAAAAATCGTATGCTAAGGGCTAAGGTTTCCAATTTATGGCATTTTTTTTTTTTAAGAGAAGAAACACTTCCTTTGAAAAGCGGATACCCAACAAACCAAACGATATCGTTCCGAATTCGTAACGATATCATTTCGATGATAGGTTTGTCCGAGAACGATATCATTAACGATTCATAAGTAATAGGTGCTGTGAAGAAAAATGCACATTCATTAATGATATCGTTTTTTCATGAAATAACGATATCGTTATGATATCGAAAATATCAGGCAATGCGATAATATTTTCGTCATATTGCAAAATTGTTGTCGTTATTTTATCACTATTCGATGAAAATATGATATCATTAACGATATCGAAATAAAGAAGTGTATATGATATCTTTAACGATTAAATTAGAACAACCAAATGTGATTTTTTCAGAAAATTTATCGTCATTTTTAAAAATTATGATATCATTACGAGATCATATTTTTGTATCATAAACGATAGCAAATATGATACTTAATATGAATTCGTTAACGATACTGTATCGTTTTATGGTTTATTGGGTAGAGAAGAAGTGAAAGGTGGCTTCAAATGTGGCAACACTGTAATTGCGCGAGATGTGGAATCTTAGAACAGTTGTTGCGCGCCATCTGATGAAGAGCTGGCGAACTTTGTTGAAGCATTTTAGTTCATAGTCCTGTTATATTATTTTACCTTGGTAGGGTTAAGTGCTATGGGAATAACGAAGGAGGACGCTGCGATATGTATGAGGGATAGAAAAAACTCATACATATTATTATTTTTCATAAATTGAAGTTGCCTGTGTTGGTGATCGAACCCGCAACCTTATGTTTAACAGTCCAACGCGCTAACCATTACACCACAGCGCCACAACACGTGATCTTCACGTGCATATCTATTTTTCCTCCTTTTTTATTCCCTCAAGTCCCTTGTTGAATTTGTCTGTGAAAACTGGCGGGTTACCGCGTATCTCGATTCAAAAAAAAATTTAGAATTCGTAAATTTTGTACCTTTTATAAAAAGAAAAGTTTTAGCAAAAATCTTACTTTTTTAATTTTTATGTGTAGTGTACAAGTTTTAGGATAAAAATAAATTAAAAAGTAGAATTTTTATACAGAATTATATTTTTAACAATATTTGCAAGATTTAGGAATTCGAAAATTTTTTTTTCGAATCGTGTTACGCGGTTACCCCCCTGGTTTTCATAGAAAATTTGTTGTTAAAAAAATATTTAGACTTTACGACTTCAGGTTAGAAGCTATACAAACTCGCATATAAATAGCAGATTTGGAATAGACGAATATATGATTGTATGAGAATCTGAGTATGAAGATATACAAAATTTACACAACACTTAGATAAGTTTGAATGAAGTTGAAAAAAGCAAACATTTGACAAAATTTAGTTTTAAAAACTTAAACCTCAATTTACGGCTCCTACACTAATAGAAAAAAGTCTGTAAAAACTTTAGTTAAAATTACTAAAAATTAGTTAAAAATAATGCTGCAGAAAAAAATGCTAAATTAACCAATTATTTTTGCTATATATTAGTAAGATAGGAACAGCAAAAATAAAACTGTTGAATATACAGAATTTTAGTTATATTTGAGTAAAATTTTTGTTAATGGAAAATAGCAAATTAACCTGCTAATTTTGCTAAATAATTTGTAGCAAAAAAAAGATTTTAAATTTTCGAAATTTTCTTTTTTGATTTTTTTAAATGCAAAGAAAAATCGAGCCTTTCGAAAGCTGCAGTTTACAATTTTTTTACCAAATATTTCTGCTGATTTTAGCAATATAGACTGATATTTGCATTCAACTAAATTTAGCTTAAAACGAGTAAAAAGGTTAAAGTCGGGCATGCCGACTATACAATACCCTACACCAGTCTGGTGTATTGTTTGGATCCGAAATTCGAAATGGAGCTTGTGTGAAAATTTTCTATAATGTGAGTCAGCGCACCAAATTTCATTAAAATATCTTAATATTAGCGACCTGCAGTTTGTAACCAAGCCAATTTTGGGGGGACCCTTATATGGGCACTAGTTCTAAACATGGACCGATGTTCACCAAAATCAATAGGCTTCGTCCTTGGGCCAACATAGGTCTATGTACCAAATTTCATCAAAATATCTTAATATTTGCGACCTGCAGCGTATAAACAATATAATTTTGGTGGGACCTTTATATGGGCACTAGTTCTAAACATAGACCGATGTTCACCAAAATCAATAGGCTGCGTTATTGGGCAAATATAGGTCTGTGTACCAAATTTCATCAAAATATCTTAATATTTGCGACCTGCAGCGTATAAATAGTATAATTTTGGTAGGACCCTTATATGGGCACTAGGTCTAAACATGGACCGATATTCACCAAAATCAATAGACTGCGTTATTGGGCCAATGTAGGTCTGTGTACCAAATTTCATCAAAATATCTTAATATTTACGACTTGCAGCGTATAAACATTATAATTTTGGTAGGACCCTTATATGGGCACTAGGTCTAAACATGGACCGATGTTCACCAAAATCAATAGGCTGCGTTATTGGGCTAACATAGGTCTGTGTACCAAATTTCATCAAAATATCTTAATATTTGCGACCTGCAGCGTATAAACAGTATAATTTTGGTAGGACCCTTATATGGGCACTAGGTCTAAACATGGACCGATGTTCACCAAAATCAATAGGCTGCGTTATTGGGCCAATATAGGTCTATGTACCAAATTTCATCAAAATATCTTAATATTTGCGACCTGTAGCGTATAAACATTATAATTTTGGTAGGACCCTTATATGGGCACTAGGTCTAAACATGGACCGATGTTCACCAAAATCAATAGGCTTCGTCCTTGGGCCAACATAGGTGTATGTACCAAATTTCATCAAAATATCTTAATATTTGCGACCTGCAGCGTATAAACATTATACTTTTGGTAGGACCGTTATATGGGCACTAGGTCTAAACATGGACCGATGTTCACCAAAATCAATAGGCTGCGTTATTGGGCCAATGTAGGTCTGTGTGCCAAATTTCATCAAAATATCTTAATATTTGCGACCTGCAGCGTATAAACATTATAATTTTGGTAGGACCCTTATATGGGCACTAGGTCTAAACATGGACCGATGTTCACCAAAATCAATAGGCTGCGTTATTGGGCCAATATAGGTCTATGTACCAAATTTCATCAAAATATCTTAATATTTGCGACCTGTAGCGTATAAACAGTATAATTTTGGTAGGACCCTTATATGGGCACTAGGTCTAAACATGTACCGATGTTCACCAAAATCAAACTTGTTCGTCCTTGGGCCAACATAGGTCTGAGTACCAAATTTCATCAAAATATCTTAATAGTTGCGACCTGTAGAGTGCGCACAAGATTGCATGGACAGACAGACAGACGAACGGGCGGACGGACGGACAGACGGACATCGTTAAATCGAAATAAAAAAAATTCTGAACCGATCGGTATACTATAAGGTGGGTCTACGACCAATATTTTTTGGTGTTACAAACATCAGCACAAACTTATAATACCCTGACCACATAGTGGTGTAGGGTATAAATATTGTCCATTTTTGTAAAAAAAAAATAGGCGTAGAGGGCGGGGCAGTCACGGCAGAATTCACTATTTTTGTATTGATACCCCTGATTGCTGTGATTCTCTGCGAAAAACGTTAAATTTTGTTATCAACATTTCTAAAAGATTTTTTTATGGGCTATCGCTTGCTGAAATAATTTGATCAGCAATTTCAGAACTATGTCTGAATATTTCAAATTAAAATTAGAAATCGATTTATCTTAAACACATAATTTTTAACACTCTTTGAAATTTCTCTAATCAAAAGAGATCATATTTTGTCGACCGATACGGAAAACTTTTGTGGTATATTTTTTTTGTTTGTTTATTTAGAATTACAAAGAAATGTATTTTTCTAACAGTTTTTTATTAGTCAAACAAATAGATTTCTTTGTAATTCTAAATAAAAAAAAAATAAATAAATATCTCTAAATTTTCCCGCATCGATCGAAAATTTTGTCATCTTTTGGTTAAAAAATTTCAGTGACTAAACAAAATATAGGTTAGGTTGAATGGGAGCCCGCTATAATGGCGAGTTCACTCGAAGGCCATAAAGCCCATTGCGATTCCCTCAGTCTCCCCCCACATCCGTATACAAAAATACAAATTTTCGGTATTAGTTAAATTATTCAGCAAAAATATTTTTTTTTTAATCAGAAGGTTGTTTAAACAAATTTTATAGTTTATTGTGTATTAAAAAAATATTAAAATTAAAATAATCGAAAAATCAGTTGTTTTTATAGATTTTATCAGTAAATTAATTAAAAATTAGTAATAAACAACAAAGTCCCCTTTTAACTAATTTTCAGTTGATCTATTGTGCATATTCAACAGATTGTATGGATTTTACTTTTTCTAAATTATAGCTAATCAGCTACAATTTTAAAATAAACCTAATTATTTTTATGGTCCAAATTTATCCCAACTGATAATTCAGTTTTTTGGGTTTAGGTGTTTCAAGTTTCAAAATCTACACTTTCTTATTTTTTTTATTGGTTTGAAAAATAACATCTTTTGACAAATTATTTACAAAGTGCATATGAGAAATAATTTTTTTTTTTTTTTGTGATTTCAAATTATATACATATGTAGACACTTATTCACTGACACATTTGCTATTTCTTTACAAACAGACAAATAGTTCACATGCCAAATCTTGTTCATGTTGTCACTGAAAATGTTTAAAATGTTTTTTCAATAGACAGTGCTCGACAGCAACACAACTGTTTACTTTTCTTAAGAACATTTTCATTTTGTTGGTCTTTTCTTTATTTATTTTTCCTACTTGTGCAAATACGATTGATAAAATGTATGAAAATACAAATACCATACTAGTATAGAATTTTCGAAAAAATTCCAACTCAAATAGAGAATAATGTATTTTTCTGGGCAGGAGGAAATAAAAAAAATTTATAAAATTTTCAAGATTTTCCTTCTACGACACACAGGAAATCTGTAAAAGAAGTTCAAGTAGAAGTAGTCGTTTTATTTTTCTTGTTCTTAAAGCTGCTTATAAAACGCTTACATATTTTGGTGTTTAACATAAATCTCTGCTGTAAATACAACTCACTACTTATATAGAGTTTGTTTATGCAACATCCGTTTCAGTATGTACGGCCATTACACGTTACGTTGTATATTGTAATGTACTATAAATTTTTTTTTAACTACAAGATGTAGATTCAAGCATAGTTGAACGAGTTGTATTGAATGCAACTTTATTTTTGCTATTTGCTTTTTAAATCTATTGAATATTGCTTAGAATTTATAAATGATAGAGTGAGTAAGCAACTTTATTTACTCAATAAAATAATAAAAAAAAATGTTTCATTTTATCTATGATCAAGAACAGCTTCTTCAAATTCCATTAAAATCAACACTTGTTACGACTATCAAATTGCACTCAACGAAAAAGAGAGGAAATTGTGGGTTGGGAAAATTAAAAAAAAAATACAATCTTCCAGCCTTTAAGCACGACTATTTTTCATGCGAAATATTAATTTTTTTAAAGCATTGCTTCCATTTTTTTGTTTTTATATGGTCGCTATATTTCCGGTTATTGTGTATCCGAAATTTTGACCATTTTTAGTTTTTCACTAGTAAAAAAGTTAGAAGTGAAAATTTCGAAAAACGCCGAAATAGAATACACTATTAGAATATATAACCCTCATTAAGATCTGAAGTTTCATGCAGTAAACATGAAACATTTTTTTTTTTATTATTATTGATGGAGAGATCAAGAATTGCTCTTGGTTCCGAAGGGTTTTGTTTGATTATTTTTTCTTTTTTGAAGACACAACTTAGAAAATATAAAATTCACAATTTTGACACATCAAATTATTTCTTTTTCGGTGTATTTGCACAATTCATATTCAGAATAATTCTTTATTTTTATTTTCCATTCCGCTTAGAGTTAAAATACTACAAAGATATATTTGCCCAATACATAAGCAATATTTTATTCTACAACTCTCTCTCTCTCTCCATATATTTAATAAAAACGGAAAGTATTTTAACTACTATCTTTGGCAGACATAGTACTTCAATGCCTTTATGCACTAAAATATGCACGAACATTTTTTAACGTTCACATTAGTGAAATGTTTAAAAAATAATGAACGAAAAAAAGTGTAAAGTATATAAATATTTTCCTGTGATAGCTTCATTAAGATAAGAATGGTAAAAGTTGATTGCATTTTCTTTAATCTATAGAAAAAGCACACAAAAAATCATAAACAAAAATGTCATAAAAAATATTGTTACAAAAACAATTTAGCTTAAATGAAGGTAGACAAGCAAGCAAGCAAATAAATATAAATATTTTTTATTTTAAGTACTTTCTCTTTTCTTTTTTGAAAAATTATGCTAAATTAGCTTAAGGTATGTCACATTATAACCCAGCAGCAACAATAACAACAAACAGCTAAAACACTTATCACCCTTATTATCACAATGCTAACAACATTTCGTTACCTTTTGGTATAAAAATGTCATTCATATAAATACACTCAACCATATAGACAACCATAATAATGCAGAGGAAAAAAAGGGAGGTGTTTTTATAAAACCACCCATTCCCAAAAATTATTACTGATTATACATTCATACACATCCTGCTGTTAACATTAATATTTTTCTATACGTTTCTGTACATTTCAGTTTAGTTCAGTCAGTCCCATCACGTCAGAAAATCAAGCGTAATCACACATTTGGGAATGCTATTAACGAGAGCTAATCATAATTTTTTTCGTTTTCTTATATTTCTAGAGTAAAAAATGAACATTAAATAAAATAAATAAATGTATAGTACGCAGACAACAAACATATCTAACATAGGAAAAATTAAACTGAAAAATACTCTTTTAAAATCAGATACCCAGCAAACATTTTTAAAAGCGTATTACAAGTTCCTGTAACTATTTTCTCCCACACTCCCAGGTCCAGTCTCAGGATCTGTTACAGACAGAGCTTACTTAGGAACCTCCAATGACAACGTCTGTTGCAAAAAATCGGCTAAAATCTTCCATGTTTTAATTAAGTCATCAAACGATTTTAAGCAATTTCTTTCAAAGACTTACATAATTATATTTATGAATCAGATTGTGCCCAAAAAATGTGAGCACATTTTTGGCTCATTAAAGACCGAAATTTTCGAAACTCTTATTGCTCTTTTGTGGTTTATTAATTTTTTGGTATTATAATTTTCAATGAGTCGTACCTATGTATTCGGAAAGTATACTAACTTTCTGTCCGTCTGTCCGTTCATCACTTTTTCTATCTGTTTTTCTCTCTAGCTATCCCAAGGACGTAGTCCATTAATTTTGTCTAAAATTGATTCACGTTTAGACCTGGTGTCCATATAAAGGTCCACCAAAAATTGGCTATTATGTGTTTTCACACGCTACAGGTCACGAATATGAAGATATTTTAGTGAAATTTGGTACACCGACGTATATGATCACAAGGATATTAGAATCAGTCTATGTTTAAACCTACACCCCATATAAAGGTCCTGATTTGCTAATTTTTTAGCATTTTTTAGACAATTTTTGACACAAGTCTATTTTATCTTATTCATATATGGGGAAAAGGTATTCTCACAACCCCTGACTTAAAAAGAATGACGTACAAAATATATAACTTCAGTGCCTACACTAATAATTTAAAATTTTCTCTCCATCCTTAATTTATTTTTATCTAAATTTTTTTTTCAGATTTTTTGCCGAACGTAGTGTTCACCTTTTTTAATTTTTCGTTATTTTACAGTCGGATATTAAAGTGTGATATACCGATTTTTGTTATAAAGGAAAAATCCAATAAAGAAAAATTGACTACACTCAAAAAAAAATTCAGTAAAGTCAGCAAAAAATGTTGCTGTGTCAGCAAATTTTTAGTCAGGAGCGTGCTTGCAAAAAAGTTGGTAATTTCAGCAAAAGGTTTGCTGAAAATCACCGAGCTGATTTTTACCAAAAAAGTAGTAATCTTCAGCAAAAGTTTTGCTAACACTTAGTCGAATGCAAATGAAAAAAATCCTTGCTAAAATCACTAAACTTTTTGCTGAATATTAGTAGTGCTAAAATTAGTTTAGTGCTAAAAAAATATAACTAAAATTTTTGCTGAAAACGGAATGTCAGCAAAAAAATTGCTGAAAACTAGCTTGATATACAAGACGTTTTGCTAATTTTTCTACTAACTTATTTTTTTGAGTGTACGTTCGGCAACATAAAGAAAATTTTCGAGCTTTAATTTTCTGACATTAGGGTGGTAGGAACTGGGATCTGGTGGGTAAATATATACTACAACTGGATACTTGAGGTCAATGGCCCTTAGAGCAAAACATTGGTCCCCTCGAGACAAAAACATCGATTTATCACACTTTAATATCCCACTGTAAATGCCAAAGATATAATGAAAAATTAAAAAAAGCGAGCCGTACATTCTGCAAAAAAAAAATTCGATACCTCATCGCAAATATATGTATGCGTTATTAGACGGTGTACGGCGAACTTTTTTTTGTGGTACGGTCTTCTGTACACTGTCATTATATGTTTTTATATTCTCCGTTATAATTTTAAATTTCTTGATCCTTTAAAAGTACGGGGGTACCACACTCCATAATTTCCAGCAAGGATTTGCAAACACATTTCTATAGAAGTCATTCTAAAATTATTTATTTTCAAATTTGACGATATTTTAACTACTTTTGAAAATATTTTGCTGGGTAGCCAACATATACAAAATCATTCACATGCTCATTTTTTGTATTTTTCAATTTTGGGGAACCCATTTCAGGTTTTTGGTTACTTAATATCGAAACAAAAGAAAATCTAACTGGAATAAATAAAGGCGGTACCGCAAATTGGTTTTCAGTGACAGGTATACAGAGGCTAACACTATTTAAACAAAAAATTTGGGGTAACATTAAATCCCTTCAACGGGATAGTTTGAGGTTCAAATTCAGCAGTATTAGAATCTACAAAATTACACGGGAATTACTCTGAAAATTTGTGTAAATGGGAAATAAAAAACCCTCTTGGGTATCTAATTTAAAAAAAAAATTACCAGCTTAAGGCTACCAAGGTGCGAGCCCACTAATTATTAAAAGATAGTTCCTCTATAAAATATATACTCTTTGGTTACACTCATGAACTTCTGACAAGGATATTAAAATGTTAATTTTACAGTTTTTAGAATGCCCTTATCGAAATATCTACCGTTTTCAAGTAAAACTAAGAGATTTTATATTTGAATTTATATAAAAAATGTTTTTTTTCAAAAACAATATCAGTGGCTAATGTATAAGTCCCAGATATGTCAGATAAAAATATGTATACGTTATTAGTATTTTATATGTTATCTGTTTGACGTTTTAACGAAATCAGATGAAGAAGTTAAGGTCAGCTGTTGCTGGGTTAACTTCAGTGTTTAAGTTGTACCACAGTTTTGAAATTTCGATTTTAAAATTCTTCTACTTTTATAATTTTAGTAAATTTTATAACATTTCCACAGTATATATGTATGTAAATACCGTTTGAATGTATTAAGGTATTCAATTAATTGACTTTTTATTTTAATCGATTAGTCGTGCAAATAATTATTCGAGTTTTTTTCTTAACCAATTAATCGAACAAAATATGAAAATTAATCGATTAATTAATTAGAAATTAATTTCACTAACTCTCCAAAACTTCATAAAAATAAAAAAAATTATTAATTGAGATTATATTTTGTCAAAATTTTTATTTTTTCCGTCCTCTCTGTCACATATTAAAATTTTATTCAAATCGGAGACATTCACACCGCGAACCTTCTTTGTAAATTTTGTGCCTTATAAAGTTATTCTTAGGTTAGTCAGACGTAAACTTGGCGCTCTATAATACTTATAATCAACGAGTTAAACAAGAATAGAACAACAATTATATAATTTTGCCCACCATGTCAAACCACAAATATGACATTGGACCGATAAAAAAAAATACAATACAATTTTGTCATATCTAAATTCCATAAAATTGGGGTAAACCACTCTGCAGACCTTCCTTATAAATACCGACTATAAAACTGGCCCTTATGCATTATTTATTTTCTACTGCCTCGAGAATTCATAATGGGAAACCATTTCAAGTTTAACTTGGTTAAAGAAATTGTAAGGCCTAGTTGCATGCGATATTTTTTACTAAATTAATAACTTGTTTTTCTGATTAAAAAGTAACATTTCACCTCTATTCTTTTAAGAATACTTACCAATTCAAGTCCTTTACAAATAAATACTAGGTACATTGATTTTTTGCAAATAAAACATAATGAAGAGTTGCAAGGAAATCCCAAAAACATGTTCAAGAATTCTTATGAAATTTTAAATCCTACAGAAGGTGTTAAATTTCTTTTAATCTCTGTATCTTCATAGTCATGGTCTTAAATTTCAAAATTTTTTGGTGTTACAAAACAACAATGATGTTGGCACAATAGCGTTAAAACTGTCGATAGTATCGCCTTTATCGTCCTTATACAAAATATAGAGACTTCACACAGTCAATTGTCCATAAAAGTAAATATTTTGCCTACTAGGAAAATTTTAATTTTCCACAAACCTAAGGTTTCAGGAAGTAACACGAGTGGTGTTTGATATTAAAACAGAAAATGTAATTCAACTGGGTGCGGCTTACCGTCTACAGCAGAACTAACAACAAGAACAATAATAAATGTAACAAAAAACACAGAGATTTGTATGATAAAATGACTGACACTGACATTTGCACTTCTGACAGCAACATTATTATTTTTCATTTGTATAGCCCATATACATGATGCTGTTTGAAATTTAAGACAAATTTAATTTTAGTAAAAAAAAAGAAATAAGTAAATTCACACAAAAAAATGGACACGTGAGATTTGTCACATCAGGGTTGCAAAACTTATAAAATATTAACAAGGATACTAGACACAAAATCTACTTACTTACACATATAAATATATAAACAATACTGTGTATGTTAGAAAAGTTGTGTTTTAAAAAATATATAGAGATTTACTTTTTTACGTCTTCATGTCAAAAAAAGTTGTATTACACTTAAAGAAATGCAAATAATTTTTCAACTTTAGGAATTGTTTAGTGGTTCAAATAGAAATTTCAATAACACAGAGAACTTTATTAAACAAATTGATATACGCTTATAAGTAATGACAGAAATGGGCCTAAACATCAGTTAAAAACAAAACAATATTTTATAAAATATTTTTTTCACTATTAACATATTTATTTATTTTCTTTTTTTTCAGTAATATCGGCCAAAGCCGGGCATCGAATCTGAGACTGCATATTGTCAGTGAATACTACCAAAAGCCATTCGAAATACTCAAAAAGTCTTCAAGGCGCAGCATGTGAGTACATCATTTTAGAATATTTCTGGGTAACGGGTAGTTTTAATAACATTACTAATGTCGCCATGAAATTTTTTTCACAAATTTGGGCATTGAATTGTTAAGGAATAAATATCAAAAAGAAAATAATTTAGTTTTGTTCGGCATTTACGACTTAAGTACATACTACATTATTTTTGTTTGTAAATTTTTACAATTTTTTTAATATTCTTTCGTAGTATGGTAAAATAATGAATTTTAATTTGAAGACCTAAATTTGATTTTTACTAGTAATCTCAAAGATCTAGAAAGCGTTTAAAAAGTCGAATTGTGTGTTGAACATTGAAGTCGTATATGCC
The DNA here is from genome assembly GCA_949987735.1 of Leucophora obtusa. Taxonomy (NCBI): domain Eukaryota; kingdom Metazoa; phylum Arthropoda; class Insecta; order Diptera; family Anthomyiidae; genus Leucophora; species Leucophora obtusa. Next base: position 4,504,160 of record OX465296.1, read on the forward strand.
GATATCATACGCGGTTCCAGCAATTAATATAAGGGGAAAATCATACGCCTCAGTGGCCAACTCAATGTATTTGTCTACTGTGGCGTATGATTTTTCCCCTTATATTAATTGCTGGAACCGCGCATGGCCGATATTATTGATATCAACAGATAGCAAGATTACTAAAATGCCTATTTAGGTACTTCGAAATTTTTACCTAGAATATTTGAATTCGGTCAATAATATTGGAGAGGGTATTATAAGTTTGTGCTGATGTTTGTAACACCAAAAAATAATGGTCGTAGACCCACCTTATAGTATACCGATCGGCTCAGAATTTTTTTTTATTTCGATTTGACGATGTCCGTCTGTCCGTCCGTCCGTCTGTCTGTCCATGCATTCTTGTGCGCACTCTACAGGTCGCAAATATTAACATATTTTGATGAAATTTGGTACACCGACCTATGTCGGCCCAAGGACGAAGCCTATTGATTTTGGTTACCACCGGTTCCTGTTTAGACATGGTGCCCATATAAGGGTCCCCCAAAATTGGCTTGGTTACACGCTGCAGGTGGCAAATATTAAAATATTTTAATGAAATTTGGTTTGCTGACTCACATGGTTCCGAGAACAAAGCCGATAGATTCTAGATATAATCGGTCCATATTTGGATCTATCGCCCATATGGGCTATATTTACGATTTTCTCTTCTTTTATAATTTTATAGAAAATTTTGACACAAGTCCCATTTTAACCCATTCCAATTTCGGATCCAAACATTAGTTGGCTCTTAACCAGACTGGTGTATAGTCGGCATGCTCAACTTTAACCTTTTTACTCGTTTTATTGTATTCGACTCATATATTCAAGTTATATACTGGCAAAAAGTGATTTCTCATTCCTAACGCGATATCATCATTAGACAAGAGGAGCGGTTATTCAGAAAGCACCGGGAAAACTATATTTTTAACATGAAATTAAAAAAAGTGCATATGTATTTTTTTAGTCCTGCCGTTATTTGAACTCAGGCTCTCAGACTGACATATAATATTTGATTACTAAAAGCATAAATAAATGATAACTACTGGTTGCGCTAAAATACTAGTATTGGCAAATAGTTTGTTGAAACTAATATGCCAGCGTAGGGAAATCAAAACAAAGTTGGTCTTAAAGAAACTTTTCCACAAACAAAAATTCGATTTTGTAAACCAAAAAAAATTTTAAATTAAAACAAATTTTTTTAATAGTTTTGAGGTTAGGAACAAATCTTTTTCTCTAAAAATTATAAATACCTTCCCAGCAAACAAAGATGATCATTAATGACTCAGAAATGAGCTCCAAAAACATAAACATTTTTCCACTTTTTCCTATGAAAATGGTCCGTCCAAAAGAGCCCCCTGTGTACTCAGAAATGACTCAGAAAAAAGAACGTATAAAATCGAAATTTTCTTCATAAATTTAAATAATTTTTGAATCTTCTTTGAGTCCGAAAAATGAACCCTCGTTTTGAGACAGCTTTTTAGATTGTAGAGACAACTTTTTGGATTGTTTTCTGAGGGTTCATATTTTCTACCAAAAAAAGAGTGTTTTCAAAAAAGCAATAATCATTCCTATGAGCCATTTAAGAATCTTATTTATGAGCGCTCCGAAATTGCTGGCTGGGTTGATTTTCAAATCAGAGTAGATCTAGTTTCTGCCTTTTTGTATGGACACACTTTATCAGTGATTTTCCATTAAATTGTTGTTTATATGTTTATTGATAATTTTTCCAACAACATGTCGGCTGTGGCATTCGAAAACATGTCCCCACATTACAAACGTAACTATACTAGTGTGCAACCGCTTTGCCATCTTACCCAAGTAAGGCCTTGAATGCAATGTAACTAATTCATAGTTTTCTTTGCTATTCAGCTTTCTGTTATTGTTTTTACTCGGAAGTGATCAAACACATACAAACATTTTTAGATTTTTGTTTATCTTTCAATCTCCTCCGTGTCTTGTTTTTCGCAAATGCTGCCATATTGACGTATGGTTTTTACGTGCAAGAGCAGGCAGTTTGGGTATATATTGGAGACGGGTTGTCGCAGGGCAAATTTCATAATGCATTTTGGTCTGATTTGAAAACTAATGTGTTTTTAATTTTTATAGAAAAAGTTTTATTTTTCTTCTTAACCTTAAACATACTAAATTAAAATTGAAAAAAATGCATATTAATTACAATATTAATTGCAGCTGTCTCTATGACGTTAAAACAACACTGTACTACAATAAAAAAATATTTGCCTACAACCGGATTTTGACTTGAAACCTTTATACCGTTGGCATGTTCTGATTAGGTAGTACTGGATAACCACTGGTTGGAAGCGTTGGCATGTCACTCTAAGCCAATTCTTTTCCATTGACGATTGTATTTCCTTCATTTTCCAAACGTTATCTTCTCTTTAGGGGATCTACTCAATAGATTATAAATTTTAACCCACGTTTTCTGTATTGGGTATAAACATAACTTAAACGATTTAATAGGTCCAGTTTCCAAATTCCAAAATTCCAAAAAAAAGAAATCATTACGCGTTTTTAAAACACCTTTAAACAATTCCCAACATGATTTTAGGCCACTAAAAATATAGAGTATTTTGATTTATCTTCCTTGACACATGAAGTACTTTTACTGGGTAAGGAGTTAAACAAGAAATTTGATAGGAGGCTCGATAGAAATTTTTTGACTTTCGATTCTGCAATAATATAATAAACAAACTACTTTCAAAAAGCAATAAAAAATTGTTGAAATGTGAAATTCTTAAAAATAAGTAAAATAGGTTTTTTTTGTCGGTACTTAATAACGAAATGTTAGAACGGCAAAAAATATTTTATTTAGAAAAAAAATCACAAAATTTAGATGAAACCACACAATGCTATTAAAAATTTAGATCTGTAATATATATTGTGGTCCACAATGGTTGCCTACTGTTACTTCTCGATCCGAACGAAAAGTTGCAAAAGGAGGCACGTTACTTAGTGTCTTCTACAACTTATCTGAGAGAATTGTAGTCCTGGTTTTTATTTAAATTTTTTACAAGTGTACGATTTTTTTTAAAGAAATTTTTTGATAGAAATTAAAAAAAACTCACACACACAGGGATTTTAATGAATACAAGTAAGTGTATCATGTTTCAGATTTAAATCTACTTGTCATATTTGATTTTAGTTGTTTGAAAAAGAAAAAGAAAATCACGATAAAATCCTTAAAGGAAGTTTGAAAATTTAAATTTTACTAAAAATGTTTAATACTTGAAAATGATAATAATTTGTAATTATATTTCATACTGTTCATAAAAATTTATATCAAGCTTGTTGAGGATTAATTATAAACAAATTATTTTTGCTAGAATAAACTCTAAGTACTTCATCATCATTAATTTTTGGCTTTTTAATTCTTTGTTAAGAGGTTTTAATTGGAAATATTATAGAAAAAGAAAATTTTGAAAATTGGTGCAGCAGCTGTTGAGAAATTATTTTAAATAGCTTCTTTGAAAACCAGTCTTGCGAAAAAAAGGATCGTGGAAGGATTTAACCCTTATTTAAGTTCCTTAAGGGGGTTAAAAAAGTAAACAAACAATCTAAATAATCTTTTTCAGTTATTAAAACCTACAAAAAAAAAAATCCTGAATTCAGGTATCTGGATTTTTTAAATGAACCCTATAATTATGATCTTCTACTTTTACTTTTTTTTTTAATTACTCGCTGAAAGCGAAAGATCATGATCAATGATTGTGGATCGCTTTATTGTGTTGTTGGTTGGTAAATGAAATTAAGGGTTCATTTACCTTTTTTTCTAAAAAAGAAATAAGTACATGCTTGATTAAATTGATTAGCAATGCATTAGTTATTGTACGCAAACCAACATTTTTTTCTTTGATGGGAAAATATTTCTTATATCTGTTTAAAGGTTTGTGTAAATGAAAATTCTTTTGTTAGTTATTTACAAAAGGCGGTTTGTTAAATCGTTTGGCAATCAATTTTAATTGCCGACTCATCATTTTCATCAATAAAACTGCAATCAATAAATATTTATATACCAGACATATGTTTTTTAATCTTTTTTACTTTATTGTAAAAGAAATACAAAATTGTTTTAGTCATCAATTTATCATTAAAATTATCCTTTTTCTTCTTCTAACAATTTGGAATTTTTCCCTAGGATTTTATTTATCTTAGAGCATTTGAGTTAAATATTTATTTTCTCTTTTAGATCCTTACCTTTTCATTTTGTTCAAACAATTACAGTAATGAAGTGCTGTAACTACTTTACTTTGCTTATTTAGCTAAACTTGAGTTGATTCTTTTGATTTGAAGCTACATATAACTTTGGTTAACAATCCCATTATAAAGCAGCAGCAATAGTATAACAAAATCGATGCTTTACCTTAACATTAATGCTAGTGAATTTGTTTTCTTACTTTATATTCCTTTATATTTTCCTGTTGCTTTGCTACTTATAAAATTCATTCATTATTCACTCATTTATTTGAATACATTTTACATTCACAGCCACTTAAGTTTCTTACTGCCAAATTACCCTAAACGTAGGAAAATATTGAAATAATTATTCGCATATAAGAAGTATTTTGAACTTCAATAGAGAATAAACTACTGCCACCACTTTCAAAAGATAACTTATGAAGGGGACCTGGAAAATCTGCGAAACGATCGTCTTAAGGGTAAATTTTCTGAAATTAAATTAAGAATATTATTTTTAGGCCTAGAAAAATAATATCAGAAAGTTTCATCAATATTCGCTCAGGAATATCTGTTATATTAATATGTTTAAAAAAATTAAAATCTCCTAAAGTTTGACCTCTGACCTTACACAGCGGCAATTTAGTGTATTTATATTTTGCCCTAATTTTCAGGATTGAAGTATTTAATCTTGTGTTGTTATATTCCGGCCTAAATTATTTGGAATTAAAAGAAGAAAAAAGAAAAACTTGCCTAAAAGCTAAATAAATACCAAAAATCGATGTTTTCCCGAAATCCGCTAAAATTAAATTTCTACCCCAGCCAAATGAAAAAAGGAATTCCTACACTTTTTGTAGTTTTTAATCTACAGTAGGTTCTTAATAAAACCTTAAAGTCCAATCGTTGATTTTTTAAAATTTCTTTAAAAAAATTTTTAAAAATGTAAAATTGTAGATTTGAAAACAGTGTTTAAGAATTCCGACCTTTTTGGCACTAATTTAAAACGAGTTTGCAAAGCACATGATAAAAAATACTTTTTAATTGAGTACCTTGGAGTTAATAAATTAGGAAAATGTTTTTGCATTACATTATTTCTACAAATTTCAAAATTTGGGCTCGCACTTCTTGATTAAGCGTTCTGTGACACATTAGTTGCCGGGGGCAATTGTAATAACTTTGTTTTTTTTAAACGATTTTAGTTTTTATTGCCTTATTAGAAAGATAATTTACTGTTTGTTACGATTTTTTAATCTTTTTAATTCAAGATTAATTTAAAATATTAAAAATTTTAACAAATTAAAAAAAAGTCATATTTTTCCCATGTATACCGTTTTTCAAACTTCAGGGCCGTTGAGGCACGTGTTCCTCTTATCCGATTGTCCTAATTTTTTGGGAGACGTGGTTTTACACCCAAATACATATTTTAAGGGGGGGGGGGGGGCCCAGTCAATATCTCACAATTTTTTTTTTTTGGAAGACCCTAATGGACAAGACAGCAAGAACAGTAAAAATCCCGTTTTTGTGAATTTTTTTACAGTTTTTTGGGAATTGTTGGATTTGTTTCATCTTATCTCAAAACAATTTTTAGTTTCATATAAAGAATAGCAAGGCCCAGCTTAGCCTAAAATTTCCTTGCCATATGATCATTAACAAATATTCTATTGCAAAATAAAAGTTTAACATATTCACAAAAAGGTTTTTTCGGATATCCGAAAAATTTATCCGATTCGGTTGAAACTCGGCATATAGTATTTGGAGAAAATCGGTTGATATTTAGACATAGTTTACTGCAAACAAAGTATTTAAGAATAAAATGTTCTGATTGGTTGATTTTCGAAGACTTGATCAATAATATTTTTATAACTTTTTATATCACTATTTTTGTCCATTCAGGTTATCTCATTCCTTAACACAATTCTAGTTTATTTTCATCTTGTTGAATTCAATGAAACTTTTTTTTTTTTAATAGTGGGGTAGTATGTGGTAGTAGTATTTGCCTACTTGGCTGTTTATTCATTATTTGCAGACTGCTCTTTTACTCTTGACTGATTGTGAGACAAAAACCAAACATGCTCTTAATCTAAAGCATAGAAAATTCAACAGAATGAAAGAAATATAAATTATATGCATGTATACGTCAACATCATCATAAAAACTACAACGTCAAAGTAAGACTAAAAACAAAGAAGAACAAAAAATTGTGTAAAAAATAATGTAAAAACTTAAAAACAAGAAAAAAATCTTTAATAAGAATTATAAAATAAAATGAAGGGTAAAATACATTAAATAGATTCTGATTTTCCTTTTTGGTTGAATTAAAAAAAAACCCTAGACAAGTAGCCAGCCACACTAAAAGATATAAAAGTTCTTTTAGACTATATGGTATAACGAAAAACCGCATTGTATAAAATTATAGCAACAACTTTTCCATCGGCAGAGAAGAAAAAGTGGACAAACTATTTTTCAGTTATAGTTTTTATTGAAAAAGAAAATATCCTGTTAAAGAATTTCTTTTTATCGTATAAAATAGTTGTATACAGCAGAAATATTTTATTAAGGGAAGAAATTAACAAAAAAAAAAGTTAAACTGTCTTGGCTTTAGAAATGCTGAATGATCACCAAAAAGCTACACCCAGCAAACAGAACAGAAATTGTTGAAAATCCCAATTTTTTTGGGTTCTACTGGAATCATAATTCAATGGCAAATTTGATGTCGATAACCCTATTTATAGTTAAAAATTGTTAATATCGACAATTTTTTAATAAATTTAATTGACTACAGAATTACTAAAAAAAATTTATTTATTTAAAGTTGATTAGTTCTTCTAAAGTTGATAGGGTCTTTTAAAATTCCAAAACAATATTTTTACATTATATGTAATTCCAATCAATTTAACATCCTTATAAATAAATTTTAATAGTTTGGATCGAATTTCTACCAATATTTTCCCTTGATATAAATAGTTCGAATGATTCTTCATAAAAGCTAATTCAGTAAATGACAAAAAAGAGTTCAATATTGCCCATTGTCTCGCCCAATCGAAATCAATACATTTAATATACTAATGAAATTTCCTTTATTTTATTATTCAAATTCTCAGTTGTATTATTATCGTTGCCTTTAGTTAATTTGCTAAATTTATTTATTGGGTTATACTCCCTTCTTTATAAAATTAGTTAATTTTGTCATTATGTTGCCGTTCTTAATATTATGCACCCACATCAATTTTGTAATTCATTAAACGACAAATTGTTTTTAATTTTTTTCAATAAACACTTTGTTCTTTTTTCGTCCGTTTTTAAAACATTAATAAATGAAGTCATCATTCATTTTAAAGCTACTGGAAACGACGAGTAATACAGCAAGCATATTACTGCTACTTTTTCACAAAAACAAAATGTTGTATTATAGTATTTATATAAAAAAGGGTCAGTTTTATAGTCAAAACTAAGAAACACTGTTGGGGGGTTCCTAAAGACTACGATGATATTTGAACATAAGATAGGGGAGAAAATATTTATAAAATTTTTAAAAGAGACAAGCAGCCCAATCACATAAATAGGGGATAAAAATTGTTTTTGGTTTAAATTTGGTCTTATTAGTTTTAGTAATTCATTGAAAAGGTCATCAAAATACTTTTAATTTAATACAAAATTTATGTAACGTTCAGAGATGCAAGTCACTGGATAGGAGCCGCTTAGCCGCCGCCACCTTTTTTATTAGCAACAGCCCCTGCCGACCCTATCGACTACAACTGGCGGGCGTGTGAGATATTTTACAAATATAAACTGACAAAAAATCAGATTGTTTTGAAAATGGTTTTCCAAATTATAATATACTAGACTTTATAAGTGAGGTATAAACAAAATCTTCCAACAAAATTCATTTTATAAATGTGTTATAAGGTTTTCAAATTATTATGCATAGGCACCTAAATAATTTAGTTAGTACAAGAGCCGTCACCGCATCAAGTTTTTGCCGCCTGCTCTATTTTTTGTCGGCTTGCATTTCTGGTATCGTTTCTTTGGAAAGAACTTAAAAAAAAAACACAAAAACTAGAAATGGTATACTTGTTGCTCCTACATTTAAACACCTAACGGTGGGTCTCATACTGTAGGTTTAACTTTAACTTAACTATAAACAAAAGAAAATATCAAAAAAATGTACACAAAACAACAACAAATTTTTTTGTTAACTAATAACTAAAGTTTAAACCTGCAGTATGAGACCCACCGTAAGTGTGAGATTGGGTAGATTTTATATTTGAAATTATATTTATTATAGTTTTTATTATTCCTTTAAATTTTGTCCACTCTATCATGTAAGAAAGAACCTTCAACCGTATTTTCCTATATGTATGAATTTAAAAAAAATTAAATTTAAACAAGAAATTTTCCAATCAAATTTCATACTTAAGTTACACTTAGTGCTGACTATAAAACTGGCCACTAAACCAAATATGTAGCATAATAACTAAAGCACAAGTATATGTATGTTGGACAGAGTTAGTGAGTAAGTGTTAGAGAGTAAACAAGAGTACATGCGTGTTATGTTCCCATTTAATTGAAAAATCACATCCATCATTGTCAAACCATTAAAATTAGAAATTAATTTGCTTTTAATATGAAACCCCGATAGAAAAACAAACAGAGAATAAAAAATAAACAGTCTAAAAAGCCTGACAAAATTAACAACTTAATTAAGTTTGTAATGTTTGCTGTTAATTCCCTTAGAAAAAATCATATAAGCATTAAAATGCGGGACCAAAAGTTGTCTGTCTATCAGTTTTTCTAATCATTTAATTTTACGTGTGTACACTAGTGAGCACTTATTTATGTAGTGTAAAATTAAGGTAGCATAATTTTAGTCAGAAAATAATATAATTTTCTGTTAAATTAACTCTTTTCCAGTTAATTCTATAGATGTGTTATTTTGGTAACGGACCCACCAATTTTGTTGAAATTTGTATATGATGCAGAAATGCAAGCCGCCTTTTGGTAGCCATTTATTCGCCGCCGAAGTATTTTAATGTTAGCCGCAACCACCACCAATTATACCTGCTTCAGCTGGGTTACTACGAATGTCCTTCCAGGTTCTGCTAACGTCCTTTGGGTTCCTTTGAATGTCCTTCGAGTATATTACCACAACCTATCAAGGACTTTCAATGTAATTTTCTTCTAGGAAGCATACTGCTGGTAGGTCACTGCAACATCCTCTGCAGTTATTTTAGCTACAACTGGAGTTAAAAATAACTGCAATTATAGTTAATTTAAATTTAGTTGTAGTGGACGCATTTTTAACTGCAATTGCAGTTAATTTTACCGACATAATTCTCTAAACGTACACAAATTTAAATAATAAAAAAAATTTTAAAATTAATATGCCTAATTGTTTACTATCAACATGGATTTATGTTGTAGATTAAAAATAATTAGAATATGCATTTAAAATTTAAAAAAAATTAAGGGTTCGTTGTCGTTCAATAAATCTGTCATTCAGAGTTGAATAGAACCAGCTGCGATAGTTTAAGAATTAAAGTTCAAAGCAAAAATAGTATTAAGAGAGGATAAAACGAGTAGAAAGCTTAAAGTCGGGCATGCCGACTATATAATACCCTACACCAGTCTGACTTAAAACCAACTAATGTTTGGATCCGAAATTTGAATGGGTTAAAACGGACTTGTATCAAAATTTTCTATAAAATCATAAAAGAAGAGAAAATCGGAAATATAGCCCATATGGGCGGTAGGTTCAAATATGGACCGATCCTATCAAGAATCAATAGGCTTTTTCCTTGGGACCATGTAAGTCAGCGGACCAAATTTCACTGAAATATCTTCGTATTGGCGACCTGCAGCGTGTAACCAAGCCAATTTTGGGGGAATCCTTATATGAGCACTAGGTCTAAACATGGACCGATTTTAACCAAAATCAATTGGCTCCGTTCTTGGGCCGACGTAGGTCTGTGTACCAAACTTCATTGAAATATCTTCGTATTTGCGACCTGCAGCGTGTAAAAAAGACAATTTTGGGGGGTACCCTTATATGGGCACTAGGTCTAAACATGGACCGGTTTCATCCAAAATCAATAGGCTCCGTTCTTGGGCCGATATAGGTCTGTGTACCAAATTTCATTGAAATATCTTCGTATTTGGGACCTGCAGCGTGTAAAAAAGAAAATTTTGGGGGGTACCCTTGTATGGGCACTAGGTCTAAACACGGACGGACAGACGGACATCGTTAAATCGAAATAAAAAAAATTCTGAGCCGATCGGTATACTAAATATAAGGTGGGTCTAGGACCAATATTTTTTGGTGTTACAAACATCAGCACTAACTTATAATACCTTCTCCACGTAGTGGTGTAGGGTATAAATAGCATTATTAAAATTTCGTTTATGTTAGTCTAATTGAGTTGTTAACATGTGGTTATTTGTTTAAATTCAATATAAATAGATCATCATCAAATATTAACCGATAAAGGTGTGGGAGGTATACTGAAGATGGGTCTGTAGCAGGACTCGAAAATACGTATTCAATGGCCTTATCGAATTTTTATAATTTTTTCTTCTCTGTAGTTTACTTCAAATCAATCTCTAATCAAACAAAAAATATTAATTTACCAATTAAAAGCTCAATTATATATACCTTCATACAAAAAAAATTATTTTTTTACAAAAAATATAAATTTTAGAATAAAATACTTTTAAACAAAGAAAATAAAAATATTAATATCCCTACCTCAGAATTCTTTGCTGAGAAATAAGTACCACCTAATTATATTTATACAAAATTATTTATCTTTTGTTTAATGTGCGTGATCGTATATATGTGTAGAGTTAATATTTTCCACTAACAGTTGGCAATATGTTTAATTTGATTCCAACAAAATACTTAATGTTTGAGCGGTTATTGTGGCCACATAATTAAGGAGACGCAAAATGTTTTAAATGGCGTCATTTTATTAGCATCAAAACCCTACCAAACCATTACACCACCACGATTGTGAAACCATGGCATATACAACATTCTAATGCATATTCTGCGTAATGTTTTACTCTTGTAGCGCTAAAAGACATGTGCGTGAATTGATGTGGAAGAATGATTATCATTTCAAGTTATGTATCATCACCACAATGAGTTTCTATTTATTAATACAAAATCAACAGAATTTTCAAGTATTATTATAGGTTCCGTTAAAAAAATAAAACATTGACTTTCCATATTCACCAAATGTTTATGACACGCCAATTTGGTATGATGGCCATGCCATGACTTTAGGAATGAGTATCAATGGCAAAAGATGAGATAGTATAAAAATTACATTTGTATATGTTTTTTAAATCCCTAAATGGATTTAAAAAAACTATTCAACTTGTAAACACATGTAAACCCTCAAAAAGCTACACTGATAAAATTATTTCTATACAAGTTACCACTAAAAACATCACTTAAGATCATGCATTAGGTAGTTTACTACCTCAGTATATATTTATTGATCAGAAGTATTCATAATATAGGACGAAATAGTTTTTATGTCTCACAAAAATGTAGAAATTATTGTATATCCATTTGGTCCCATATAATCATTTAAATTATTAACAATAAAACTTTAAAATAATGGCGCCCAACCAAGATCTGGCTTTATTATTATAGCATTGTCTTAAAAATAGCTTATAAAATTTTCCATTTATTGTGTTTTGTTGTAAGAAAAATACCTATTTGCTTCCATTTTAATCTTTATTATAAATTTATCTTACCACTGATTTCAGTGTATTATATTACTTTCCGATTAAAATGTTCATTAGAGCGCAAAAGGGAAAGAAAGAAAAAAAAAACTACATAACATGACTATAAACAATATTGGCAAATCTTATCACATACACACACATACTAAACGAATGGGTTAAGTTACACAGAGATTTCTTTTGATGATCTTACATTTTTTTTTATACAAATACATGTAGAGCTTCTTTTCCTTATTACCCAACTAAGTTAAACACAACTATAACGAAGCATTCACTGATGCATGTATGGATTTTACCATGTACAAGACACAAAAACCATTTATATCTTGGAGTTGATTTTGTTTTCTATATATTTACAAAGAAAAACTTTAAATCAATTGAATTATATTCAATTTTTGTAAGTAATGCCAAGGACATGTAGCATATAGGGAAAGAATATAAAAAAACGGATAATTCTTGAGTTTATATAAAGTTGATAACTAAAACGAAAAAGAATACACAAAAAAATCACAAGACAAAGAATAAATGTTTTTCAAAAAAAAAAGTATAAATCCAGTCAAGCGTTTACAAGTCATTCCTGAATGGGAGACAGTCACTGGTAGATTAAAGAAGGGGAAAAAAATTTGAAATAAAAGTTTAACAATCGGGAAACATGTGTAATCATGTCCAATGAGTTAGCAACAAACAATGTAAAAACATTATATATAAACATATATACAATAACAAAAACAACAACTTGTTACATACTCCTGCAAACATGTCTTGTAATGTGGGATTGTTGTTATTTATACATATAAATTAAATATGAAAAAAACAAATTCTATAAAAAAAAAACATGGTTTTGCGGCATTTACTTTGGGCTATTAAATTTAAAGCCAGTTACGACAGTTAAATACTAACTCATACAAATTTTAAATTCAAGAATATAGTTAGATTTTACTAATAGAAAAAAAGCATGTAAAAACTTTAGTTAAGACTACTGGAAATTAGTTAAAACCGGCATTGAAGAAAAAAATGCTGAAATTAGCTGCGTATTTTTGCTATTTATTAGTAAGATATTATTAAGAGAATTTTAGATACACTCAACCAAAAGAGTCTGTAATGGCTACTGAAAATTTTGCTGTTATTACGGGAAATTTAACTGTTTTGAGGCCAGCGGTATTTTTTGCTAATTTTAGCAACATATGTCTGCTGATGTGTATTATAATACAATTAGTAGCCGCTACTAAATTTTAGTAAAATTTATGTAAACTGCGATTCAAAATCGATTTACTAAAATCAGTTAAAAAACTTAATAAATATCATAATTTTAGTACAATGAAATTAGTGTAAATAGTTAGTTGCAGCTACTAAATTTCAGTAAATTGTTGTAAACTGTAATTTAAAATTAATCCGCTAAAATTAACAATAAAGTGTACTAAAAAATAAAAAAACTGTAAAATCTAAAAAAAAATAATAAAATTTTTTTTCTTTTGATTGTAACAAGCGTATAATTACTTCATCGTGCTTGAAATTTGGAGTCAAAATTTCAAACGGTTCTCCATTTATTAGCTTTTTTCGCATTGGAGATACAATAAAATTTTCTGAGTGCTATTTCCAAACTATGAATATATCAATAGTAACAAATATAAACTAAACAAGAATTATAAAAAATCAAAAAAAAAATATTTTTTAATTAGTATATTTTTCTACTAAATTTAGCACTCGGTTTTGAAAAATTAGTAAAATGTTTTTCTGAAATTAGCAGCGAGAATTAGTAAAAAAATCCGTAATTTGTAATAAGTGAATAGCAAAACTGATTACTAAAAAAGAAATTGTACTAAAAATCAGTATAAAAATAGTAAAGTGCGATTGGAAACTGTTTACAAATTTTTTTACTAACTTTTTTATCTGAGTGTATATTTAAGGACGATGCTGCAATATTTATGAGGGATTGAAAAATCATAAATTTTATACTTCCAAATTGATGTTACCGTCGCTGGGAATAAAACCCGCAACCGTAAGTGTAACATCCAACGTGCTAACCATTACACCGCAGTGCCCACTAAAAAGGTTATGACTAAAATTTGCTTGATTACTTAAGTGGAAAATATCAGAACTGCCATTAACTGTAAAAATCTACCCGTCCCTCTATATTAGGGTAACGGTATTTTCTAACTTAAAAATTTAGTGTTTTTGTCATGGGCCGTAATTGTTTAAAATTTATTGATTGTCCCTATGAGAAAACTCTATACTATATTCTAAAAAGAAGTCCATCCTTGGCCTAAAATCACATTTTTGTTTTATAGAATTTTCCTAATGTATTCTCATAACCAATCAGCTGTGATAACAGAATTTTTTCAAACAGTATTGAAAAAAAAAACCATTACAAGGAAGTATTTTTATTCATTACAAAGAAGTATTATGGCCTTAGATATAATTTTGTTTGTAGTTGAAACTATAAAATAGATATTTCATTATAATAAAAAGGAAGTTACTTTAACATTTTAGCAATAAAAGTTGGTGACAGGACCACCCTGATGAAAATAATCTTTAAATAGATACAATAAAAACAAGATCATTATCGTTAATATCAGTTAACTATCGTTTTATTTTTCCTTTAAAAGACCTTCTAACATTTATTTCCGCTTTACATAAATCGTAATTCCGTTTTACTAATGCAATCTCTATACCGTGACAATTCCTTAGCTCTGCTTGAGCGAACATATTGAATACATACTCGTACACCCCATACATCAATTACATAAATACACTGACGACAAATATCTATGGTTATGAACTCTTTTTTTTCTGTAACAAGAGTTTCCGGTTTCTTTGAAAATACTCTAGTAAATGTTTGTTTATATACATATTTCACTTATTTATTGACACCTTTTTTTTTGGACGAAAAATATCATAAAGATTGTATGATGTGACTGCAATGGACATTAGTAAAACTAAACACATTCGCTATATTGGTAAGTCGTTGTTGTTGTTGTTTATGGCTGGTTGTACACATGTCCATATTGTTGTTTAGTTCTCTATACAATATCCACACAATTTTCAACAAATTTTATTTTTTGGTATGACTTTGACAGGTATTGTTATTTGTTAACACGACCATGTACCTACCTACAGATGTGTGTGTATGGGACACTGTAGCTTCATATACAGTGGTGGCCACGCATTTAAGGACATTCAAGTTTTTTTTTTTAATTTTATTGTTGTTGCCTTTATTTTTAAAGATCAAATAGTGGCTAAATTCACCATGAAAGGCAAGGAGATGGTTCAGAAAATTGTACAGAATTTTAACGTAATGTTTGTTTTTTCATTTTGTCACTTATTTTAAGTGGGCGTGGCTTTTAACGAAAAATTAGCGATATCAACCTTTTATTAAATTTCATAGTAAAATTTAGGCAGTACTGATGGGTTCTATACAAACTGTATATTTTTGGAAATCCCATAAAATTTCCTTAAGTCTTGCATTATTTTTATCTACAAATAGTCGCCAGACTTAAAATTGCAGCACTTTAAACATGACCAAATTTTTCTTTTTTTTTTTGGCGATTTTTAATAAAGTGTATAGTTTTATGCTTTTCTTAGCACAATATAACAAATCAGTCAGGATTTTTTTACGTTATAGTAAAAAGCATTTCATATTAAAATTTCAGTGTTGTTAACTTTCTTTTAAAATCGCTAAAAACAAAGAAAATAATGCAAGATTTAAGGAAATTTTATGGGATTTCCAAAAATATACAGTTTGTACAGAACCGACCAGTACTGCCTAAATTTTACTATGAAATTTGATAAAAGATTGATATAGCTAATTTTAAAGCCACGCCCACTTAAAACAAGTGACAAAATGAAAAAACAAACATTACGTTAAAATTCTGTACAATTTTCTGAACCATCTCCTTGCCTTTCATGTTGAATTTAGCCACAATTTTGATCTTTAAAAATAAAGGTAACAACAATAAAATTAGAAAAAACTTGAATTGTGTTAAATTCGTGGCCACCACTGTATATATTCGTGCGTTAGTATATAGTATAACAGAGTTTTTTTCATGACCATGTCGTTTTATCACTGGTTTGTTGTTGTAGTTGTTACCTCTAAATACAACAGCATGTGACAAAAGTGGTTAGTAAATAATCCTGATTAATGTTTTTGTCATGGTTTATTACAACTGGGTTATAAAAAATTATAAAGTTTATTTATTTTTTTTTTTATACCACATCTCGAAAAAAATCTCGGAAACCAGCAAAAACTTTAGTTTATATGAGTAAAGTAAGTTATTGCTTTAAAATCTTTGTAAACTTTTATATAAAAAAAACTTATAAAACAACAATAAAAAGTCATTCTTTTATTTTTTTTTTTTTTGTGTTTTTAAAATAGGCAAAAAACTTACACCGTTTTAGGGATGATTCAGAAATATAATGTGAACATAATTTAAAAAAAATGATAAGGCAACATCAAAATTTCTCATTGGTTTTCTAGTCTTTTACTAATTTATAAACAATTTTAAGACAAGTTCATTTAATTCATTCATTACGTTTTTTATCTGTATTTATGATCATGTGTTTACAGTGGGGTTTTGAGGGCTAATATTTATTTCTTGAATGAAAATTAAAACATCTTTTAAAATCCGTAAGTTCTAATGCAAATGGTGTAGTACAAAAAAGCTTATAAAATATGGTAGAAACTCAAAAAATAAAAATAAATTCCTTGTATTGTCAACATTTATGATGACTTTTATAGACCCTTTAAAAAAGTGTTGTTTCCTTTGAAAAATATAAATCCAACTGTTTTTTTTCTAACTTTTTAATAAAAAGGTTCATTCATACATTCTATTATTTATTTCTTGGTAGGAAACGAAAAATTATATATTTTTTTTTTTGTATTTCGCCAAAAGATTTTCTTGTCAACAGTACTAAATATATCAGCAGGACATGACAACTTTATGTCGATATCTTTTGTCACTTATGTTAAATACAGATACATTTTTTACTTACTAACCAATAACTTACAAGGAAGGTACGCCAAAGAGAACTCTTAGATCTTAAAGATTTTTTTTCGACTTTTCAGCTTTTTGAATATTTTTGCCAAATAACCATAAGAAAATTAGCCAATCCAATTATGTATAAAAATATTTGAAAAGGAATTTATTAAGTAATAATTAAAGACGAGGCCATTTAGGTTTAAATATAAAATATTTCCTATTATGTTTTTTTTATATTTATTACCGATATTTCAGCATTCATTGAATAATATCCTCAAGGTTTATATAAACAACAACAAATGTGCAAAACAGATACTCGCAGTACCAGTAAACAGTTCTCTCAAATTTGTTTCTTGAATTTTGCGAAACCAATTTACTATTTGTTCCTAATGGAACCATAGGACATAATATATAATTTACTATTTTCACAAATTTGTTATTGCATTTTGTTTTAAAGCAAATCTTGTTTAATTAGAAAATTTTATAGTTTATCAAGAGTGAGAAATAAGCAAAATAAAAAAAACTTCAATTAACTAAAAAATCTCGCACTGCGGACATTAAGAATATCTGTTTTTTGCTAAACAATTAAAAATAATATGCATATCAGTATTTCTTGCAAAACGGTTGACATGCGTTGTGTGAAGCGGCAATATTTATAGCTATTTTAAATTATATGTTGTTTTCAGAAACCCTGAGGACGTCGTTCAATGGATGACGGAATATCGGTGATATAAATATGTAAAATAATATTAAAAACTAAATGTTCTAAAGCTCAATTATTTCAATAATTTATACATTTTAGAGATCGAATAATAGTTCTAAATTTATAATATTTAGGCTGCGTGCGGAGTGTGCAAACTCACATCTTGACATTGCATTTAGTTCGTCAGCCAAAGAAAAATCTTTACAAATTTACTTGTTTTCAACACACTTTGTCATGAAATTTAAAAGGATCACAAATAAAAACAGCAACGAGCAAAACAATTTATTTGTCTTATATTTTTTTAAAATAAACCTTTCAGCTTTCAAAAACTGGCAATACAATTAGTTTGGAATTTAAATAATTTTGTTTGTGAAACTTGTATATATTCTCAATTGCGTTACCACTTTTTTATCGGAAATATTTTAGTTTATTTTCAATTTATCCAGTTGGCACAAACCTTAAAAAAGAAAGAATTTAAAACGTTTTTCAACTTCTCCTTTTTTTCACTCCATAAATACCAGATTGTCTTCTTTATAACATATCCAATTTTCATTCAGATTTGAGAGTTCATCTTGAGATAACTTCCTGGTTAGTCTGATTGAATGATGAGATAAAGTGGGATGTATGGTTGGTGTAGTAGTATGATATGATGTTGTAGTTAAAATCAAAGCATTAAAGATAAGGACGTTTATGTGTATGTGAGTTTAACATTGTTGTTTATTTGACAGACGACAACTCAATTGCAAGAAATTTGACATTTTATTAATAACATTATTTGTCAATACCATAATACAAAAGCAAACATAGAATAGAACTTTGCTAAATCCCATATAACACTAGCTTTTTTCCTCACTTTATTTCGACTTTTTTAGCCTTTTTTTTAAGTTTCAACTTATTTACGAAAATGTTAAAAAGGTATAAAATCGTTTTGCTAAAATCAGTTAAAAAATTTAGTAAATATCAATAATTTTAATTTCAGTAAATTGTTGTAAACTGTAATTTAAAATGAATCTGCTGAAATTAGCAAAAAAGTGTACTAAAAAATAAAAAAAACTGTAAAATCTAAAAAAATTTATAAATTTTTTTTCTCTTTCGATTGTAACAAGCGTGCTTGAAATTTGGAGTCAAAATTGCAAAAGGTTTCTCCAGTTATTAGATTTTTATGCATTGGAGATACAATAAAATTTTCTGAGTGTTATTTGCAAACTAAAAATATATCAATAGTAACAAATATAAAATAAACAGGAATTGTAAAAAATCAAAAAAAAAAAATTTTAAATTAGTATATTTTTCTGCTAAATATAGCACTGGGTTTTGAAAAATTAGTAAAATATTTTGCTGAAATCAGCAGCGAGAATTAGTAAAAAAATCCGTAATTTGTAATAAGAGAATAGCAAAAATGATTACTAAAAAAAGAGTTGTACTAAAAATCAGTATAAAAATAGTTAAGTGCGATTGGAAACTGTTTACAAAATTCTTTTACTAACTTTTTTATCTGAGTGTACTATAAAACTGTCCATAATAATAACAAGCTTATAGAATCAGTAATCAAACAATTTAATTCTGTTATAAATATGCCGAGAAATATTGAAGAAAATTCAATAGCATTTAAAAGTTTCCCATATTTTTTTTTTTTTAAATAAACTTAAATTCTAGCATGAACTTTACAATAAAATCTTATTAAATTTTTACATTCTTAACATCCTGGCAATGTAACATTTTCTTTCCTTAAACTTAAACAAACTCTTGAAAGGTTTAACATTTACATACTTATATATAATCATAACACAACACATATGTAGGGTATATAAACATTGTCCTTGAGTTTAACACTTAAACACACTTACAATCTCATATCCAACTAAACTCTTACATATAAAGGAATTCCGTTCTAGTGTGAATACAAAAGAGGACAACTTATCGATTCACACCTTTGCCATGGTACAGACAAGAACTGAATGCAAATAACGAAGGTTTTACCTAATGCACCTGTAGTATTTCTATTTTCTTTATTCATTCATTTTTCTTTTGGTTTTTTTTTTTAGTTTATGTCAGAAAATTTTTCTCAACTACTACCACAAACACTTGAGAAATGCATAAATTTCATTTAGACTGGAAAATTTTGCAATCATTTTAAAAGGACCTAACTGCAGTAAATTATACAATTTAAAATTTATTTAAAAAATACTTTTTTTTTAAATTTTTTATGTCTTTAATAGTATAAAAGGACATTTTATATATTTATTATAAATATTATATCAAATGAGTAAAAGAAAACATTTTTTGTATTTTATTATTAAATACCTTTCTAAGAATTTCCGAAAAAAATAATAAATAAAAGTTGCAAAAAGTTAAAATGACAAAAAACGCGATTTTGGAACTTCTAAACTTTAAACGGTACTGCGCGCCAAAAAAAAAATATAAATAAATAATGTAATTTTTTTTGCCACTTGGTAAATCAGCGGTTTAAACTATCTTTGCAATAACGATTAACGGTAACGGTCTCATACTGCAGGTTTAAACTTAAGTTAATAGTTAACCCAAACATTTGTTGTTGTTTTATGTACATTTTTTTTGACATTTTATTTTGTTTTTAGTTAAGTTAAAGTTAAACCTACAGTATGAGACCCACCGTAATAATCACAATTTTCGCTCTGTTTTATTACCAGAAATGGTGAGCCTTTATTTGGCCAGTGAAACTTTCTTTGTCCACTTAATTTAACCAGTAACTTTGTATTTTTTCAATAAAATGTTAGTTAGGGCTTTTATGAGTCTTGAAAACATTAAACCCTACTTCAGGATTTTCTTCATACGTACGATTGCGGTTGGTTTAACTCAACTTAAAACGAGTTACAACTAACTTCTACCTAAGTAGATGTCTACATTTGTGTGTGTAGGTGCAAACATATATGTATTTTTACGTATACATTGTGAAATATGGTTTGCTGATTTCTTTTTTTATGAAAAATATGCTTTGTTTTGTGTTTAAGGACTGTGTTTTTCATTGCTTAAAGGACCTACTTTTTTACTTTATTCTTACACTTAGTTAGCTATAGTATCTGAATTAAATATAAAGAACGAACGGGTAATGTGGAAGATACGCTCGTAGCATTCTTTTATTTCGTCGGCTTTTGCAACAAGAATGTCATGTCTAGGTTAGGCAGTTCTTTACCAACCATCAACCTCTTGTGAAATTTGTTGAAAAGATGTATTTTCCAATAAATTTTTTTATAGTTTTATAATGTTGTAATGTCCTCTTAAAAAAAATTTAAGTAATTTATATACACTTAAAGGGTTACAAAGCAACCCAGCAAAACCTTCTATTACCAGGTAAAGGGAAATGTAATAAGAAACCAAAAATTGTAACTACTTACACTTTGGTCGCATAACACATTATTTTAACATGGGGGTGTCATTGGGGGTAAATGGTTGCCTAAGTCGTACCGGTATAGGATAAAATAAGTGATTACGAAGGAAGTACTGAAATAAGTTGTTACTTGTAATATTAAATTCACTAGTTAGCTAAAATAAGTACATACTTTTATAGAGTGAAGTAAGTCATTACACATTAGCATATTTCATTGGTTACATATAGGGAATAAAATAAGACATTATCAGTAATGAATTTGTTTAAAAGTACACCGATCCGAGCAATGTAATTAGCTTATACATTTTTATTAAATCGTACTTTCGCATAATAAGTAGTTATATTATGCAATACCAATAACTTATTATTTTTACCCTTATTAATAAGTTATTATAAAACACAATATGGGTAATATATTATATTAAAGCCTCCAAATAAGTAGTGATATATCTCCACATTGGTAACTCATTATTTCATACCTCCCACATAAGATTGATATATCACAATATTAGTAACGTATTACTTTAGGTTTCTAAGTAAAACCAAGGGTAAAGGGGTACCCATTGCCAGGCAATTCGTGAAAAAGGTCAAACCCATTACCAAGGTTTTACTGGGAAACTACCTCGCGTGATTATTTCCTTAGCTTTTTGTGGCATATTATACGTTATCCATAGTACCCTCACATACCACATAACCAGCACTTACTCTAATTGTATGCAGTAAAGTATGCAGAAACAACAAAACACATACCCTAGTAAGTAGTAGGTGCTTATGTTAAACTTTGAAGTATTTGTGTTTTTCAGATTTAAGCAGTTGTTGGTAAGAAGAAGGAAGGAAATTGTAAAACAAAAGTTTTCAATTAGAACCTGTAATTTTTATTATACAATTTTTTCTTAGATGTGGATCAATATGTGTTAACATAATTTAGGGATGTAGGAAGATTTAGGATTTAGAGTAAATTTATTTAATTGATGGTTATTTTATACTAGAGCGCATCGAAATTTCAAAATGCTCGATTCTAAATTTCTACACAAATTTCTATCAAAATAACGAAAACTTTCGTCAAATAAAACATTTTTCGTTAATTTTGTAAAAATTTTCCTTGTTTTGACAATAATTTTGTATTTTTGTTTATCGATTACTTTGAGTGTAGCCTATTCGTGAAAACCTAATACTATGATATATTTTTCTGGATACATACACATAAAATAATAAATCTGTAATTTTATAGAAATTGCTCCTAATCTTCGACCTTAAATAAAACCTATTAAAATGTCCAACTTTTCATTGAAAATATAGTTGATCTACAAAAATATTAACTGGAAATTTTAATATTAGACCAAAAATCAAAAACAATTTGGTAAACGTTTTTTTTTTATTTTTAGTGTACTATAAATTCATATTCGATATAATTCATTATATTTGTGAATATTCATTGTCATTTATATAGAAACTCAAAGTTGTTTATTATATAATGAATATGATGATATAAAAAGATGAAGAAAATTCATTTAACTGGAAGTTGGAATTTAATGAGCTGTATAATTTTTACAAACAAATGAGCATTTTACACATTTTCTATTATTCAACACAAAGACATTATTTGCATATACACATGTATAAATATATGTATTTATATAAATATATTTCAATATTTATGACAACTATCATCAAAATAAAACATATGTATGAATATACTATGTGTAGGATAAAAGTAATAAAACCTTTCCTGAGACCCACATTATATTATATCTATATAAAATAAGAATTTTATACAACCAACTCAACCTTAGTCGCCTCTTGAGGCTCCTTTTCTTAACCATTCTTTGGGGTTATTTTAAAACTTCCTTAAAAACTTTTTATATTTTTTTTTGTTATTTCATATTACAATTATCAATAAATGTAAATTTTCTTTTAAGAGTTCGTATTTCATGTGCTCCAACCCTAGGACGACAATTTAAACATAAATATTCACATACATGGAATAGTTACATATTAAAATAATAAAACACATACAAGAAGTATACACTCAAAGAAAATAAGTTAATAGAAAAATTAATAAAATGTCTTGTATACACTCTCAGAACAATTCCGTTGTGGAAACCGAATTTTTTGCCAACCGAATTGATTCGGTTGCTGCAACCTCGTAATTCGGTTGCCCCAACCGAATTCAGTTGTGGCAACCGAATTTGATTTCAATTCAGTTGCGGCAACCGAATTATTGGCTGTCACAACTGAATTCGGTTGAGGCAACCGAATTACGAGGTTGCAGCAACCGATCGAATTCGGTTGGAAAAAATTCGGTTGTCACAACGGAATTGTTTTAAGAGTGTATCAAGTGTACTTGTTTTAGCACAAATTTTAATGAATTAATTAATTTTTTTGGCTAAAACTCAGCTCGGTAATTTTCAGCAAAACGATTTTGCTGACATTAGCAATTTTTCTGCTAGCTCCCTCGTGACTAGAATTTTGCTGCCTGTGCTAACTTTAGCGACTTTTTTTTTTCTTTGAGTGTACCAGAAAAGTGTCATAAAATTGTAAAAATAAATTGTAACCCAGAGTTATAAATTTATTTATTATTACATTTATTTGTTTGTGTGTGTTTACATATATTTGCTACATTTTCTTCTGGCCCATAACTATAAATTTTATCAAATAATATAAAAATTTGGAAGAATGTACAAGAATTGTGTAAATATGTTCAAGTATAAAAGCTTATATAGATTTTAATTGGATTTCATGAAAATTATTTTTATAAAGAATGTTGGGGGCGAACATGTGAAACAACAAATAATACACAAACATATAAAAGTTTTTAAGGTTATGGTCAAAATATTTTGACAAATTAAGCATAAAGTTATTACTTAAGACAAATAGGAGCAAATTGTTATAATTAATGCTCAATCAAATATAGGAATTTAAGATAAATTTAGCTACAATAATCAGAAGCTTCATTTTGTAAACTTAAATGAATACATGTTTGAAAAAGTTGCTTAATTTTGCTATAGCTTGCATTAATTTAAATGGTAGTACAACTTTTGTTTGGTAAATGTCTGTAGTAGTTAAAATTGCAGAAAAATTAAATTTTTTTTTTTTCATTATTCATTTGTTTAATTTAAACAGTATTTTTTCGTAATAAAACTGAAGAATCCAAAAAAAAACTTTAATTGAGAGGTGATGCTACGAGAGGGCAATTGACACATAAACTAACCACTGACGTGAGACAAAACTGCAGCAGTCAGGTTATTGCCTTGTGTCTATTAAAATTTTCAATAAAAATATTTTTCTAGTAAATTGTGGTTTTTTCAAACGCGTCATGTAGGCCAAATGTAATTAAAATTGTAATTAATATGCATTTTTATTAATTTTAATTAAGCAGGTTTGAGGTTAAGAAGAAGAATAAACATTTTTTTTTCAAAGTTATAGACACATTATTAATTTGCAAATCAAACTAGATCTAGTTTCTGCTAGAAAAAAAGAAAATATTTTTCTTTTTTTTCCTATAGATTAACTTTATAAAAATTCTTTAGTAATTAATTCTAATATTAATTACGATTGTCCTATACGACAGTTACAAACACTTAACTAAAAACAAAGCTTTAAATTGGGTAATTTTTAACCCACACTGAGAGAATTATCATCACTTCAGTAATGAATTTCTTCATAGTTTCAATGAAAATTGTCACTGGAACTGGTCCATTGAAACTTTTCATAGAATCTATGAAACAGGTTTCATTAAAGTCAATTTTTATGAAAAGTTCATAAATTTAATGAAACTCTTCATAAAATTAATAGGCCACTCGTACAATCAATAAATCATTCAGCCAATGAAGAGCTTCATAAAATCTATGAAGCAATTTCATTTACTATTATTTATTATAGTTGGTTGTTGTCGTTGCTAAGCTGGAGTGGATAAATAAAAAGTACTTAGCAAATGCAAAAGGCGTAATAAAATCGTAGCATATTTTACGGATGTACAAAATACATATATCTAAAGAAAGAATTCATTAAATTAAAAAGTTTCATAAAAAAAGTTTCGAAAAAATGTATAGGATTTATAAAAAACTTTCATAGTCCAAAATTAATAATAAAAAATTAATTAAAAAAAAAATAAAAATTATAAAAGCCCGGTGAAAAATGTTCATATACGCTCAAACATGTTCATATATGGTTTATGTATGGACACATATGAACAAATATGGATTTTTTATGAACATATATGGATTTTATATGAACTTATATGGAAGTATATGTGATTCCATATATGGAAAAAACTTCATATACAGACATATATGGAAGCATCTGTTATTTCATATATGGAAATGGCACTCATATATGGACAAATATGAAAGTATATGTTATTCAATTTATGCAAAAGGGACTTGTATATGAACATATTTCGAAGAATACATTTTTCCATATATGTAAAAGGAACTCATATTAGGATAAATATGGAATTATATTTAATGCCATGAATAAAAAAAAGGAACATATGTAGCGCCTAATTTGAGTGTTATACATAAATTTATATCTATCGTACAACCTTATAATAAAGGACAGCAACGTTCGCATGTATTCGCATATATTTAATAAATGTATATGTTCATATATGTCCATATATTAACATATACTTAGGTGTTACCTCATTTTTCGGATCCATACATATATGGTTGAACCATAAATGTTCATATATGGACATTTTTCACCGGGCGATTATTCTCTCAGAAAATGACGATATTTTATAAAAAAATTAAAAAAAAAGTAAATACTATTGAACAATTTCATATATATAAAGAACATTTTCATTTAATTTATGCAGATCTAATTTAT
Source organism: Leucophora obtusa (assembly GCA_949987735.1). Lineage (NCBI taxonomy): Eukaryota > Metazoa > Arthropoda > Insecta > Diptera > Anthomyiidae > Leucophora > Leucophora obtusa. The sequence goes on from OX465296.1 coordinate 4,530,000, forward strand.
GAAATTCAATGCATTTTTTAATGAAATTATGAAATTTTATTAAAGAAAAGTTATGAAACATTTCATAATATTAAATAAATATTATATACATAATGAAATTCTTCATTGGTTCTACGAAAAAAAATTTATGAAATTATATCATTAATATCATGAAGGATAATTCTCTCAGTGCATATAGAGGGGAGTCCATCTATCGTTTTGACTTATTAGTCTTATTTCAGTTAATATCTTAAAAGTTGTTTTAAATTCACTCTTTCACATTCTTACGAATTAATATGTTTATTTTCCATACACAGTAGTTTATATTGCACTTTCATAACAATTATATACGTTATAACACAGCATTACCATACTATTAACTTTACACAATAGGATGATTACACAAATACAAATACATAAACATAAACACATACAAACAAACACTTGCAAAGATATATTAGAGGCATCAAAAAATAAAAATTAATTTTTACAACTTCGAATTAGCTAAATCGATTGAAAATTTTATTAGTATTATTTGTAAAGTTAAACGTTCAATATTATTGATTAATTTTTTGTTTAAGTTAAGTGTTTGTGACCGTCGCATAGGCAATCGTAAATAATAATTAATTAATTATTGACTAATGTTTGTACAATCGACCAATCAGAGCAAAGTATTTAAAAATAAAATGTTCTGATTGGTTGCTTTTTGAAAACTTGATCAATAATATTGAACGTATATTCCTGCCTTAAAGGCAAAACAATTGATCTTACAACATACTTTTTGACAACAAATATCTGCATAATAAAGATAAGAAAATTTTGGTTACTGATTTTTACAAAGAAAGAATAAAAAATGCATTTAGGGGCATTTTTTTTTTCCTTAAAAATCCTTCAAGAAAAGATTAGAGGGTTATTTATGCACATATTTTAATCCAACAGTGTATTTTAAGGTTTCAAAAATTTTGGGTAATTTTTGGTATCTTAAAACTGATATGGAAAATTCTCCATACATCATTGAATGCCTCTAATAGATATACAGCTAAACACAATCATACTTTGGCTAAACTTAATTGCACCGTAAAACTGTCAGTTTTAGTCTTAATATGGTCGAATATATGTTTACGTACATCACACTGTGTGTATGTACACTGATAATAAAAAAATATGTTAATTTACTAAATTTGACCAAAAAACCATGTTAAAATTTTGTTAGAATTACCAACTTAGAAGTGAAGAAGCGTATAATTTGAAAGAATATTACTTTAAATTTAAATCAGCAGCATTTTTTGTTAAATCACAAACATATTACTTTGAGTGTATGTGTTCTAAACCCAGCAACTGCAACAGATTAGAATATTACACCTAAATAAATGTTGCATGGGCATGAGTTTAAGTAGAAAATTCGAAGCTGCTTTATGATAACTAATGACAATAGGCAATGGTTGGTTGGTTGTCATAATGGCTGGTTGTTGTTTTTATTTTTGGGCGGAATAGCAGCTGTCATTATAATGATGAACGTTAACATATCCTTACAAACCAGGTTAGCAAAGCAATAACTGTGTGATGCCACAAAATGAACGCTTATTGGTATTTTATTAGTGTTTTAATGGAAACAATTTTGCTAGCACGGTTTTATGGTCTATTTCTTGTTATTTTTTTCTCCTTTTTTATGTTTTTTTTCGCAGTATTTTTGCTGTGAAAATAGGCTTTTGTGGGTAATCTAAAACGTTGTCAGGCAATTAGCAAGAATATATGGTTTAGCCATTTATTCAAAAATGTGTGATGAGGTTTTAGTAATATACGAATATGTATAGTAGAGTGGGTTGAAACTTACAAAAAGTTTAGTTAAAGGGCTTTATAGAAAGATCGAATAATCGTGCTTTTATATCATAGACGAAATTAGTAGGGAATATTAATTACAATTATATAACTACACTGGATTAAATGGAAAGATCTTTGAAGTGGATTTCCACAGATAGCTATAAAAATAGATTTCTTTAGTTGGCTCACAAGGAGGCTATCAGAATTCGTTCTCTCCGACTTTAATTAAATTTTGACATGTGATAGAAGAAAAAAATAAGATATTCGTATTTTTTAGCGGTCTAGTCACACGTTTAAGGATTAAAAAGTGGGATCATAATTTATGTTTCTCATTTTAGAAAAACATTACTAGATATGTGGTTAAGTAACTATATACCTGGTAATGGTACTCGTATAATTTATTAAATAATTTTATAATGAATTTAGATTGTGCAAAAACTACCTGGTTTTCGTACAAAACTAGTTTTTGTTTGTTTTTATTTTATGTTCTCTGACAATTAAATTTCCTCAGTCTAAATCCAGTACTAAAGTTGAAAAAATCAATTTGAAATAAACATTTTAAACTTTAAATTCATATGGTGCCGAAAAATTATTATTCAAAGCTTTGTTTAATTTTTACATACACAGAACGAATTTACAAAATTCTAATTAAATTTTTAAACACCTTTTTCATACCAAATTTGTAAATACAAAAAAAAAAAAAAAATTAAAAAGGCACCAACAAAGAAATTTGTAGATCCAAAAAAATTTATTGAATTTTTTGTAAATTTGAATTTTTATTTTTAAACAATTTTTATATAAAAGATAACAATTTACAAACGAGTTACAAATATTTCAAACAAAAAAAAATGTTGGGGATAAAATTTCAATTTAAAAGGAAATGTGATTGCTTTTACAAATTCCCATTCTTGGTGCCTACTGTTTTTTTCTGTGTAAGTTTGTTTAATTTTTATTTTTAAATTTAAAAATAAAAATTGTTTTTTCGACGTTTAATTCTATAATGAAAAATTTATTTATTTATTCTTGTTCGAGGCCAATTATAAAAAAAAATAATAATAATAAAAAATAATTGGCCTCGAGCAAGAATAAATGACGGTTTTTAAAAACGTTATACTGTTGGGACACTCAATTTGCTCCGTAAAACTAATTAATGATAAAAATTTTAAATCAATCAAAGAAATTTTAAAGCACATTACAACTTATAAATGAAAAAAAGTTGAACATTAACAGCTTTGGCATATTTTCTAAAGCTTTTCAGTATTTTTCTGTTCAACAGACCAACATTTGAGAGAAAAGACGTTTTAACTTTTCAGTTTCGACCCTATCTAATACACCTGTATATTACTGCTATAAAAATGAAAATTATGAATCTTGTTTGTTTTCATCATACATATGTGTGTTTGTGAATGTGTTGCAAATTGAACCTAACCATAGGAGCTAGAACAAATTATTGTCTCAGTTGTACTTTTATTAGTATTGTGATTATTTTCGTTGTGGTATAGGAGAAGATTCTATTTGTGGCTAATTTTCTTGCGGTAATTGGATTATAAAATATTACTGATATAAAATTTTATATTATTTTGGTCTGTTCGTTATATTTAAAAGCTAACGCATTGTAAATATGATAATACAACACGCATTTTAAGTATGCGTACGTGGGTAAGATAATTGCTCGTAAATTTAACAGATTTAATGTATCATAAATATTTGGCAAAAATAAGGTAATAATGAGACAATTATTATGGGTTTAAAGCGACTAAATAATAACCTACCATAGCGTAAACTTACTATTTAGTTATTACCTCAAATATAACTCATACGCACGCACTGTATGTTAAATGTAAGACAAGAGTCGCATAGTGTCAATTCGTATACTGAGAGGCTAAAAATAGAAGGTACATAAATGAAATTTGGTATACTTTGTTGCTACTGTACATCGAACATTTATTTTCAAAATCATTTTAGTAATTGACACCCTCTTTTTTTAACCACAATCGCCAAATCAGAAATTAAGATAATGTCAATGGCGGTTTTGACATGTCCCATATTCAGATTTTATTTAAACAAATTTTTTCAGTCAATTTCGAAATTTTTTTGTTAATTTGAAGCTTCTAGAACTAAGATTGGACAACTAACGGTGGGTCTCATACTGTAGGTTTAACTTTAACTTAAGTATAAACAAAAGAAAACGTCAAAAAAAATTTACACAAAACAACAACAAATTTTTGGGTTAACTATTAAATAAAGTTTAAACCTGCAGTATGAGACACACCGTAAAAAAGTGTAATTTTTTATTTTAAAATTGTCTATAACGTACTAGAATTCCATCGAACTTGGTAATTGTCCAGGTAGAAAATCTTTCGGAATCTTGACTTTTCTAAAAAGTTCTAGCAATAAATTCCAAACTTCAGGTCACATACACTCACCTCACTTTATACTGTAGGGTATCTCTGGTAAGATTAGGGTAAGTACTGTGAAATAAAAATATTTTAAGAGATTTTTCTATTTTATGTTGTCTTCTTTATAGTCCTAGCATAATTGATAAAAATAAATTCTAACAACTCTCTAGATTCCATTCTCTAAGGATAATTTAAGTTGTCATATTTAAGATAAAAATTAAAGACAATATTTGCTTTTGATAAATATTTGTTAGAATTCCTTTTAATAGTGTTGGAAGGGAATGAATAAGTAATAATGAATAAATTATTTACAAGAGCCACTACTTTGTAATGCTAAGGAAGTGATTGTGAAATAACACTTTTTTTCTACTGTTAGCTGGCTGCTTCTTAAACATGTATGTTTTATATGCTGGGCTCATACATAAAATATAAACTACTCTAAACTATAACAAACACAAACATGCCGAAAAGCAAGACAAATATGTAGAAACAAATATAATGGCAGTTGTAGTGGTAGCACGACTACACTCATAGAAGTAAAGCTGTAAAAATAACAGAAACAACAACTAAAAATTAGTGAAAAATTATGTTGCAGAAAACATTGTTAAATTAGGAGATTTTTTTTTTTGATATGTACTATAAAATAATAACAGCAAAAATAAAGCTGTTAAATTTACAGCACTTTAGTAATATTTAAGTTAACTTTTAGTTAATAGAAACTGACAAATTGTACTGTAAAATCTGCAAAAACATTTGCTAAATATTAGTAGATTAAAGATAGCAAAAACAAACTGTTATATCTACAAAATTTTTATTATTTTGAAGCTAAATTTAGTTGAATTCAAATAGCAGTCTATCCTGTTAAATTAACAGAAATATTTGGTAAAAAAAATGTAAACTGATGGTTTTCAAAAGGCTTGATTTTTATTTGCATTTAAAAAGAAAATCGAAAAATAAAACTTTGAAAGTTTTAAATATTTTTGTGATTTTTTAGGCTACACTAATAGAAAAAAGTCCGTAAAAAATTTATGTAAAACTACTAAAAATTAGTTAAAATAATGCTGCAGAAAAAAACTGCTAAATTAGCAGATTATTTTTGCTATATATTAGTAATATAAGAACAGCAAAAATAAAACTGCTAAATTTACAGAATTTTAGTTATATTTGAGCTAAATTTTTGTAAATGGAGAACAGCAAATTAACTTGCTAAAATCAGGAAAAAATTTTGCTAAATAATTAGTAGCCTAAAAAATCACCAAAAAATTTAAAATTTTCGAAATTTTTTTTAAATGCAAATAAAAATCGAGCATTTTGAAAACAGCAGTTTACAATTTTTTAGCAAATATTTCTGCTGATTTTAACAGAATAGACTGCTATTTGCATTCAACTAAATTTAGCTTAACAATAGCAAAAATTTTGTAGATTTAACAGTATATTTTTGCTATTTTTAGTCTACAAATATTTAGCAAAATTTTCTGCAGATTTTAGAGTATAATTTTCTATTTTCAATTAACTAAAAGTTAGCCTAAATATAACTCAAATTCTGTAAATTTAACAGTTTCATTTTGCTGTTCTCATTTTACTAGTATTTAGTAAAAAAAATCTGCTCGCATCATTTTTAACTAATTTTTAGTAACTTTTTCTGCTATTTTTACAGATTTATTTCTATGAGTGTACTAATTGTTTAGCAAAATATTGCTATTCCTATCTTACTAATGTATAGCAAAAATAATTTGCTAATTTAGCAGTTTTTTGTGCAGCATAATATTTAACTAATTTTCAATAGTTTTAACTAATTTTTTTTACAGATTTTTTTCTGTTAGTGTAGTGGCAATATTAAAAGAAAACTACTTAACAGTTACAAACGGACATGGGGAAAAGCAGGAAGCGTTAATGGCAGATAGAATAACGCTTTTTATGTGTTGTAGTTTGCAAACAAACAAAAAAAACAAACTACAGAATTCAAGAGTACTTTACTACAGTTACATCACCAACATTACTGACAAACACTGGATGTATATGTCGATGTCGTTGTAGTGGTTAAACTCGACGGTCTCTGAAACTCATTAATTATTAACCAAAATACTTACAAGCACACATTCACAACCGAATTACAACACATACCACCACTACATGTAACCAGCAGCAGCAAGCAGCAGCAGTTGGGGCTCTATATAGTAGTAAGTAGTATCAGTTGATATTATCAAAGAAATATGTATGTAAAATATATAATTTTTTGTTAAAAGGAATATGGGGGGAATATAACACACATACTAGAGTAGACGCCATTAACTGACTGTATGGGACGCATACAAATACATGAAGTGGACACTTTTTTCCACTTTTTGAATATAAGAAAATGTTTATGGGAGTAGTTAAGATGGTTTGTCTCTTCAGTTCTTGTATTTGGTTATGCCAAACCCCAAACCCTCAGACAGTTAAGCAGGCAGTGTGTATCATCACAACAAACACTTGTGTAATACATAATTTATGCCAAAAAGAGAAAAAAAAACAAGTATAAAAAATAACATTAGTGGAGTACGAAATTGTTATAGTCAGCCACCATATTCATATGTGGTAGGCCGCTAGTGTCAGTTTTAAACCAAGTCAAGTATAATAGTGTATGGTAGTGGCAGACTACATTAACTATACACGGGGGGTTAAAAAAAAACACAACAATAACAGTAGTAACAGTTCAAAATAGTATATCAGAGTGTCTGCAGTAATATAGTGTTATGATCATTGCAGCACAACAGTTTAACAAACACTACTGCCATTTCTCAGTATGTGTGTGTTAGCCTGTCTATACAGAGTCATGTGTGCACCACTTGAACTTATTATTGTTTTTATTATAGGCCGCTCTCTCTCTCTGTTGTTTGTAGTTATTACATTTGTCTTAAAATCCTGTCCTCGAAAAAAGAAAACAAACGCAAAATCTTGTGTTTGCTGCTGAATATGAAATGTATATTTTTAACTATAGGTCTACTGATTTGGTTTAACTTTTCATGTAGTGCTAAATTGCACACATTTTTTCTCTAGGGAACTGTCGTCATATATGTTGGTAACACATATATGTATAGGGGGAAAAAAATTAAAAGAAACAGAAAATCATGAGGAAACAGGAAAAATATACATGGTTCTAAATGGCTACTTGTTGTCTGGGGAGCTATGATGGCTTGAATAATAACTACCTTGGGGAGAATAATTCCTGCAAGGGTTTTTCACTATCGAACTGACTACATGAAAGTAACAAAAAATTAACAAGGAAGGTATCTTATGCGTTAATCTCCGATATTGATGGAATTCGGGAAAAAATGCAGGGAAAGAATTTTAAGGTTGGGGTCAAAAATTACCCCTTTTCTCCTTTTTTAATTGTTTCTCATTTGAAGGCACTAAATATACACTCACAATATACATACATTGAAACATATTTTTTAACTTTTTTTATCAGTCAAAAAATAAAAATGTATCGTCTGTAGGAGTTGATATTTTCAGTCAAATATTCTATTTTTAGATTTCTATTTTTAGAGAAAATAATTTTGTTGTTTTCTGTTTTAAAAGAAAAAATTCAAATATTTTCGGTTTTCTTTTTTGTTAAAATGGTTTGTTTATTAACAAAATCAAATTTTTGCCCGAAGCACATTTTTCAACTAGTTTCTTATGTACCCAGTGTAGAAACTGTAATGACACATCATTATTTTTTGGACTACCAGTAATGACACACACTTACCTTCTGCATTATTTTAAAACATATAGTAATGAGTTACTAATAATTACTTATTTTTATCATTATTTCAAATAGAAAATAATTTTCTCGATTTTTTTGAAAATTTTTTGAAATCTATTTTTAGACTCAATATATTTTAAACACTGGTAAGGATATATGTAACCACATATTTTTTGATTTTTTGTATGTTGGCGAGTAAGCTTACTTGTGTGCAGCAGGTCAATTATGTTTTTATCTATTAAATATTATATGTCGATGTAGCTCAGATGGTAGAGCTATTGACTGGCAATCTGTAGACCCAGGTTCGATTCCCGCAACAGCAAATTTTATTAAAAAAAAAATACAATAAAAAATATTTTTTTTTATGTAACTTATTTTTTTGAAAATCTATTTTTAGACTCATTATTTTTGTCAGTGTTGGTAAGCACATAGGTAACGATATATTTTTTAATTTTTCGTATGCTGGTGTGTAACCATAACTCATTATTTTTCGCGACATCGCCATATAAAGGTAATAAGAAATGTAATAACAAAAGTAACTTGTTATCATTACCAAGTATGTACTTACATAACCATATATCTGGTAATGATTTTCTACACTGGGTACTTAAATAATTGTTGGCGCCCAATAATTTAACTTTTTTTTTTAACAAAATGAAATAACCACCAAAAATGGAATAACCCCCCAAAAAAATTAAAAGGCAATAACGTTCACACTGTTTTAATTTTATTTTATTGGGGATTTTTCATAATGAAATAATTTCAATATTTAATGATTAAATAAACCCCCAAAAATTAAATTATCGTCAAACATTTGTACGTCATTTCTTGGATGTTATTTAATTTTTCCCTTTGGAGTTATATCCGTCCGTAGCGCTGATAAATAAATATGTACATCTGCGATGATATTTTTAAGAGAAATTTTCCAAATTTTAAAAATTTTTAAAAAATGACTTAAGTTGGCACGCAAGAAATTTTTACAAAAAAAAATTTTCCGTTTCTGGCACGCAGCGAAAAAAGTCTTGCCACCCCTGTCCTATACCTATACAAAAACTATTTGAATGTGTACAAATTGTGTTTGTTGACAAAAGAAGAAGAGTAAGATATCTATGTAATCTATGGTTTATATACAAAATTCAATTCAAATTACAAGAAATTCTTTACTCATACACACAAACATAGCCAATAACAAGTGAATGAACGTGTGTGTTGTGTGTGAGTGTTTTGAAAATTCAAACAAAAAAAAACTTTCAAATATGAAAAACAAACCACAAAGTCGTTTTTTTTTACGTTTTGTCAATTAAAAATTTATGATTGTTTTAACAGACTTTTCAATTATTTTTATTTCTTTTATTTTCAAACATTGTTTAACAATGTTTGAAAATAAATAGCAAAATGATTTGAATATAATGAAAAATCAATAGTCCTTTTTTAATTGTGTTTTCAATTAATTTAATATGTACCCAATAAGCACATATGTTTTAAAAATTCAAGTGCTTTAAATTTTGCTTGAAGTAAAGTATATTTCAAATTCTAGCACTTGTTTTTTTAACAAAAATATTTCAAACTTGAATTTTTGTTTCCCTTTTGCTGGAGTATGCTATTGAAATAAAATGTAATAAAAGTTGAATTCAAGCCTTGAAACTGGAAAACAGGGCTGGAATTGAATTTGATTTCAACTTGAATTCCAGTGAAAATGTTTATAGGGTAGTTTAGGTTTTTTTTAACCATAAAATATTGTGAGTGTATATTATATTTTTGGATGGGGAATTTTGAGGTTGAGCGAACATGTGTTTTCTTTATTTTTTAATGTCGTGCTATTTTGGCTATTAACAAATCCTTCGAAACAAAGTCGCTCAAAGAGTTTTTTTTTTTCAAAAATAGGACAAATTTTTTTTAGGTTTTTTATTGAAGCAAAACGCAACCAACGAAAAGAAATTAACTATCTGTTTTTATAAAAAGAATCAAATGAATTCGTTAAAACATTTGTGTAAAAAACACAATCTTAAGGACATTTTTGTTTAAAACTTTTTAGCCACATCTGTTCTGCATAGATGTCCTTAGTTGTCTTTGTTTTAAGTGTATAATATATAGTAATACTATACGGTAATTTTAAATATAAGAAAATTTTAGACAAAAAGTTTATTTCAAGAACAAAAAAATTGAAACTGATTTCATAGGACGTTACAAATTCATCATAATATAACATACAACAGCTGAGTTCTGTTGCAATATGTCAGTAGTGTTGTTTATAAAAAAAGAAACAGCAACAAAACGAAATAACAAGTGAATGCAAAACATCGTGTACACGCATGCATTGTGTTTACTACTGCAGGCAAAAAGAGAAGTAATTTTCAAACGCAACTGACACAAATTTGCACAATATGTATTCACACATCATAGACAAATTTAACCCAGTATGCAGAGTTTCGAAGCGGTTCATTTTTTCGAAACTTTATCGAAGTTTTCTCGAAATAATGAATAGAAATCGATATCAAATAGAGTCGTCATTTCAAGGTTTCTCGAACACATTTTTAAAACGAAAATTCTATCGATTCCGAGACGTTATCTCTTTGTTATTTCTTAATTTATCGTGTTTTTTACTAATCGAAAGTTTGTTTCGTGTTCGATACTCCGTCCAATCTATTTTAAGTCTAAAGCCCGGTATTTTGTTCGTACTTTTGCGAAAAAAGCTGTCAAACTCCATATAAAAAAAATGGTTTTTCACTTGCGTGGAATATTTTTCGCATCAATTTAATAGACAGGACCATTTGGAAATGTAGCGAAAATGTGACATTTGGTTTAATTACAGGTGTAACATTTTATAGACCATAAAAAATTGATACATTTTAATGTTTTTATTATAGTTTTTGAGCTCCAAACATAGAGCGAAATTTTTTCGCTCTCTTGAACAAAATACTAGGCTTAAATGTTGAAATTTCTCGATATTAATTTTACATTAAACAATTATGCTATATTCCCGATTACTGAATGTTCAGTTAAAATTTAGCCGACAGTTAAATTCAAATTTTATATGGGAAACAACAACAAATGTGTCAGTTAAAGTCCCAGTTAGTAGCTAACTGAACATTCAGTAATCAGGCCTTAGTATCAAAAACGTAGTTTACCTAATAAAAGTAAATAAAAAGATATACATAATTATATAAAAAATAAAAAAATACATTTTTTTGGGATGAGATTTGAACCACCACCCTCAAAAATTCAGATTTTGTCAATGCCTGACCTTCCAGACATCTACACCACAACCGATTTGAAAATTGTATGAATTAAATTTGAATTTAAAATATTTTGACATATTTATTTATTAAACAAAAATGAATTTAAACGAGTAAAAAGGTTAAAGTCGGGCATGCCGACTATACAATACCCTACACCAGTCTGGTGTATTGTTTGGATCCGAAATTCGAATGGGTTAAAATGGGGCTTGTGTCAAAATTTTATATAATGTGAGTCAGCGCACTAAATTTCATTAAAATATCTTAATATTTGCGACCTGCAGTTTGTAACCTAGCCAATTTTGGGGGGACCCTTATATGGGCACTAGTTCTAAACATGGACCGATGTTCACCAAAATCAATAGGCTTCGTCCTTGGGCCAACATAGGTCTATGTACCAAATTTCATCAAAATATCTTAATATTTGCGACCTGCAGCGTATAAACAATATAATTTTGGTGGGACCCTTATATGGGCACTAGGTCTAAACATGGACCGATATTCACCAAAATCAATAGGCTGCGTTATTGGGCCAACATAGGTCTATGTACCAAATTTCATCAAAATATCTTAATATTTGCGACCTGCAGCGTATAAACAGTATAATTTTGGTAGGACCCTTATATGGGCACTAGGTCTAAACATGGACCGATATTCACCAAAATCAATAGGCTACGTTATTGGGCTAACATAGGTCTGTGTACCAAATTTCGTCAAAATATCTTAATATTTACGACCTGCAGCGTATAAACAATATAATTTTGGTAGGACCCTTATATGGGCACTAGGTCTAAACATGGAACGATGTTCACCAAAATCAAACTTGTTCGTCCTTGGGCCAACATAGGTCTGCGTACCAAATTTCATCAAAATATCTTAATATTTGCGACCTGTAGAGTGTGCACAAAATTGCATGGACAGACGGACAGACGGACATCGTTAAATCGAAATAAAAAAAATTCTGAGCCGATCGGTATACTATAAGGTGGGTCTACGACCAATATTTTTTGGTGTTACAAACATCAGCACAAACTTATAATAACCTGACCACATAGTGGTGTAGGGTATAACAAACAAATGTACCCAGCACACAATTTGAATTTATAAAAATAATTTGAATTTATCGCACGACTGGAAAAACTGGACTACTGTTAACTTCGTTTTATTTCTAAATTCTTTTATTTGTGTGGTGTTTAGAGAAAATAGTTCCAAAGACTTACATGAGGTTTCTAGAAGACGTTCGTTGTCACACGAATGAGTGACTACATGTATTTTGTTTTTGCATCGCATGTATTTTGTTATTGTGTTTTCGTTCGTGTGAAGCAAAACGTCATCTATAAACACCATTGCTAATAAAAAATGGGCGCATATTTCCTCATTTAAGCCCAGCGTAACAGTAGAACAAATCCTGAATTATGTTGCAAAAGGTGCTAATATTGGCAAAACCCATCTAAAATGTTTTAAATTGCTTAGAAAGGAAATTAAGCCGAACATATTGAGGTGTGTTTCTTTATAATTATTTTATAGTTTAATCATAGTCTGTAAGGAAATGATGTTCCATAGACTGAATAAAGAATAATAATAATAATAATTTTATGTGGAAGTAAAAACGAAAGATTTTATATTTTATGAATTTTTTTTATTCTCAAAAGGAGAGTCCCTAAAAATGTTTCTTGGGTGTGTATTCTATCGATAACAGCTTTGCAAAACTATTCAAATTCATTTTTAAATAAAAGTTTAAAAAAATAGATTTTAAATTTCGTTGAATTTTTAATAATTTAACTGTGTACAAAAAAAGCAATTATAAGGCTAACATTTATCATAAATCATGGCCGACCCAATTTTATCGCTGATGTTTTTATATGAATCATCAACATCATCCTCTGAGAGCGAAAGCGACCTTAGACAAGATATTCCTGGATGTGCGAAACAAAGAATAAAGAAAATGTATGTTCAAACTGCCAAGAATATTGAAACGATCGGATCTTTATCTAAAGCTGCAGTGGAGAAAAATAATGTATTACAATCTATTAAGCCGGTTGAGAAGATGGAAATTGGTGAATCTTTGAAACAAATAAAAGTAAGAAATGAACCACAATCTGTTACGGTAGTTGCAAACATGGAAATAGATTTTTCTTCAGAGAAAGTAGAGATTAAAAACGAGCCACAATCAATTGAGCCGCATGTAATTTCATCGAAAATATTTCAGTATAACCAAGCAGAACTTCAAGATGAGAATTGTACGAATAACGAACAAAAAGTTTTGGATGAAAGTTTAGAATTTGTTCCAGAAGATCCCTCAAAAGAAATTGTATTCGATAGCCAAGGTGTATCCAGAAAATTTAACAGTTCCCTTTTTTCTTTAAAACTGCTCAATTTTATATGTCAACTTTGCAAGACCAACTGCGGCAGTTATTATGAGTGGCATGAACATGTTTGTAACAAGCATGGGTTTCCAAAATCCAATTATAGTTTTTCAAGATTCCAGTGCAAATTTTGTTCATATCAGAGTATTTCTAAATATAATGTTTTACAACATGCGACAACACATTTTTCTCATCGACGTTATATTGTTTGTATCATTTGCAAATTATGGTTTGTTACACCTATTGAAGGTGAATATCATATCCAAACGTATCACCGCAAAGATTTCGAAAACTCCTTGACTAATGTATGGCAACATGTACGATACTGCTGTGTTGTTTGCGGAGAATGGCAAGCGGATCGCCAAAAAGCCGATACACACTTGGAGGAAAAACATAATTTCCAAAAGGAACTCAATACCATGTGTCATCGTACATTGGATGCCACTACTGTTCAATGTTTTATATGTTCGGTAAAAATAAAAATTAAAAGTCTCAAGCTGCATGTACTCAATCACAAACCCTTTCAAATGTTTCATTGTGCTCTTTGTAGCAAATATAAAACAAATAATTTTTACAGTTGCACGGCTCATATTAAGAAAAATCATTTAAAAAACTATACGTGTCCACATTGTAAGAAAATTGTCATCAGTAAAGATTTTCATTTGAAAACAAATCATCAAGATAAGCTAAGAAAGTGTTTTAAGTGTGGTGATCTTTTCAGTGATGTACTTTTTTCTTTACATCATATTAAAAAATGCGGAAATGAATAAAATGAATTGTTAGTTTTAATAACGATTTGTAATTTATGTTTAGTTTAATTTTAGTTATCTGTTATAAATATGTTAATCCATTTTCATAAAAAATACTTCGTTCTATATAAAAATTTTATTGGTTTTGTTACGTATTATATTATAATATTAATTTCAATTGTAGTTATCTGCTATAAATACGTTAATAAATTTTTATAATATTTAAATGCAATTTAAAACTTACTTTTGTTAATTTTAGACTTCTTACAGGTCTATACGACAAAGACTTACAAGTAAACTATATTGTGGAGGTAAACGACTTTTACCTCCATTTTAAAATTTACCTCCATTTCAAATTTCAGAATGGGTTTCAAAATTGTTCAAAACTTAAAATTTTTTATTATTCTATTGGATAGATCTTCAAGATACCTGTCATTTGATATGCAATTTGTTTATAGTGTCTTTAAAACAAATAAGAAAAAATGCGGTAATTTTTTTTACCCTACTCTTTAAGTCTTAAATGTTAGATTGGACTGCTAAAAAGCATGCATGGTAACCGAAACGATGCGAACGGTAGTCAGTTGAAAGGTGCACATGATTTTTTGTTAGACCTTGGAAACTTTATCCTTTTATTTCGAAATTATTTCAAGTTTAACAATTTAAATTGTTTGTCTCGCTCTATTTTTTTTAGCTGAGTTTGGTTAGTGCCCAATCATTTGGTTCACGATGTTCAAATCAAGTTATCACCTCAACGGCACGATTACGCGGAGCGGTGGTACGTATTAAAAAACTTAAATTTCCACGTAAAAAGGATATGTCACGGGAAATTATGAAGGAAATGCGTTTACTGCGAGTACTACGCCATGATAATGTCAATAGTTTTATTGGAGCCTGTGTCGAACCCATGCGTATTTTTACTAGTTACCGGTTATTGTGCCAAAGCCAGTTTATATGATATAATCGAGAATGAAGTCAATATATTTGATGATCAGTTTATAGCTTCCCTTACACATGATCTCATTAAGGTAATGCAATCAAGTTAATTTCTAGTTGGTTATGTTTAAAAAGTTTTATATTTTATTTACACAAATCCTCATTAGTATATCATGGCAATCTTAAGTCTTCAAATTGTGTGGTCACTTCAAGATGGATGTTGCAGGTAACCGATTTCGGTTTACATGATCGAAGGCACTGTGCCGAAAGTGAATCAATAGGAGAACATCAACATTACAGAAGTAAGTTAAATTTCACATGTTTAAAGATCAGTTTTTTGTTAAGGTCTTCTTTGTTTTGTTTTGCAGATCAATTTTGGAAAGCTCCGGAAATGTTAAGAAATCTTCATGTTTATGGTTCCCAAAAAGGAGATGTTTGTGCCTTTGCCATTATTATGTATGAATTATTTAGCTGTAAGGGCCCCTCTGGCCAGACTTTATATGAACCCAAGAAAATTGTTGACTTGGTTAGAAAGAAACCCATCAAGGGAGATGTGCCTTTTCGTCCAGAATTAGATTGTATAATTGAAGGTGAACTATGTCCGGATTATGTTTTAAGCTGTATAACATATTGCTGGCATGAAGATCCAGATGTTAGACCAGATTTTCCTACTATACGGTAAGATAAACTGACTATTTTAACCCATAAATGCATAAAACTCAGATCTTATTTAAAGTTATATATTTTGAGAGAAAATTAAAAATTAATAGAGAAATATTTAGGGTTTTTCGAAATTTTAGTTTTCAAAGATGTTATTTGCAAAAAAAAAAAAAAAAAAAAGCACACGGTTAGAAATGGTTTAATAATTTGACATAATTATATCTAATTAGATGTTGTTAATGTGGTATCACGTAAAATTTTATGTAACTTCATCAACATAAATTAAATTATGCAAATTAGATTTAATAATATTTGGAAATTTTCCCAAAAAAAGGTCACCGTACACCATCCAATCTAAATTATTTTTGCAAGGAGGTTTCAAAAAAAAAAATTTTTTTTCAGAACGTAGGGTCGCCATTTTAGATTTTTCGTTATATCTTTGGCATCTACAGTCGGATCTTAAAGTATGATACATCGATGTTTTTCTGTCCAGAGAACCAATGTTGTGCTCTAAGGGCCATTG
The DNA here is from genome assembly GCA_949987735.1 of Leucophora obtusa. Lineage (NCBI taxonomy): Eukaryota > Metazoa > Arthropoda > Insecta > Diptera > Anthomyiidae > Leucophora > Leucophora obtusa. The sequence goes on from OX465296.1 coordinate 4,546,393, forward strand.
ACTTCAAGTATCCCGTTATAGTAGTTACCCACCAGATCTCAGTTGCTACCACCCTAATGTACCGCCCTAATGTCAGAAAATTAAAGCTCGCAAAAAATCATTAAGTTTTTCGATAAATCCAGCAGAAATTTTTTTGTTGCCTTAGGAGTCGCCTTTTTAAATTTTTTTTCATTGGATTTTTCCTTTCTATTAAAAAAGTGGTCTCCTTGAGGAGATATATCGCACTTTAAATGCCGAAGCTACATATAACGAAAAATAAAAAACGCTACCCCTACTTTCGGCAAAAAAAAATTTTTTTTTGGAATTGTTTTGCATAAATACTTTATATTTGAAGGTGTACGGAGCACTTCCCCCCACCCCCCTCCCTCTGTAAGGTGGTACGGTCTAATGTATATGGTCGAACAATTTATATATATTTACATCAATGGCTAATGTAATTCTCTCACCCTATGTTAACAGCTTGTACCTGTAAGTATGAAATAATAGGTTTGTTTTTTTTCGAATTTTATATCTATAACGACTTGTAAAAAAACGACTGTCTGTACTTGCCTGATTTTTATTTTATTTTTTGTAAACAAATAAAATTTAAACATTTGGGGTGGCCTTTGTACAAAAGCTGTTTTCGTGCAAAGACTTCGCCGGAACTGGAAATGCAGCAATTATATTGTGTGCCCTGCCCTACCTTTACTAACAAACGCATAATTCATTTGTTATTCGTTGTTGTTTTTAATATTTTATGAAATAAAAAATTCTTAACTTTCAAATATTTTTATGACAAATATTTTTGTTTAAGCACCGTAAGTTGTTTTTCACGTGGAAAATTTTCACTCGAACTTAAAATGCCTTAAAAGTTACTTTAAATTCGAAAAATTAATAATTTTTTTATTTTATTAGAAATATCCAATCACAATAAAACAAAATGACACTTTTTCACAAGAAAAATAATAGTTTTGAACATTAAATTTGCGTGAAAACAAAGTCTACAAAATTTTTACGTGAAACTCATTGTCGTGAAAAATTATTTTTTTATATGGAGTATAACAGTTTTTTCACGTGAAACTCAAACAACTTACGGTGCTTTACATTTAAAAGAGAAAAGCCAAGAATTTTTAATACTTGGTAGCATTTTTATAACTACTAACCCGGTGCCTTCAAATGCAATAAATTATATGATATGAAATGTCATAACCATTGCAAAGAAACGTCAAAACGATATTAATTGCAAAGTGGTCGAGAACACTTGACCATTTCATGGCTGAGAAATATCATAGATATTTTTCCTTCAAAAATACAAAATTTTATCAAATATTAATGTTTATCTACAAATAATAAAAAACTAAACACTTTCCCATTCTTTTTTGCCAAATTTTCTGTGGTTCTTTTATTACAAAGTTAAAATTAAAACGAAAAGTGGCATTTCCTGGCAGGCATCATTGCAAGAGCCGCTTGCATGTCAGCGATATCATGATATTGCAATAAAATAGAAATTGAGTGTCTTCACTTGAGATGAAAAAATTTTGACAATTGCTTGCTATCATTTTATTACATGTCAAGACACTAGGTTATGGTGGGTCTTATACTTCTGGTTTAAACTTTAGTTAATAGTGAACCCAAAAATTTGTTGTTGTTTTGTGTACATTTTTATGGCATTTTCTTTTGTTTTTAGTTAAGTTAAAGTTAAACCTACAGTATGAGACCCACCGTTTATTTTTAAGCAGCTAAATTTATATCTACTTAAAAGTTTTATAAATGCTTAAATTTGTATGGAAAATTTATACAAAATTCGAAAAAAAAAACCACCCAATAATTATACCAGTTCACACATAAAATTGAAATGTTTAAGTTAAACGTCTCGAAAAGCGCTGTTCGTTAACAATTGTAAAAAAAAAATAGCTAAACTTGCCAAAAAGTTATTTTTTCTTAAGTTATTTTTTTTTTATTTAATAATTATTGGCATTATCCAACGTTATAATTGCTATAGTGAAATAACATTGTCCGCCCCAGTCGAAACAAGATTTTTCAATTTCTAGTTAAGGGAAAACTTTATGGCTGTTTTTGGATTTTTCGTTCATCGGAAGCAAAATTTAATTAATTGTTTTGTTCGTCTATCGCTTTGTTATGAAAAAAACACATTTTAACTAGATTTTATTTAAATTTAGTTTATTTTATTCAATTTTAATTTTTTTTCTTGTTGATGTATTCTTCTGCTTCAAACTTGTCATTCAGCACCAATTGATATCAAACTATCGTGTTTGACAACGTGTTTAGAAATTAAACATGATAATTTAGAATGTTTAGGGTCAGAACAATGTACTTTAAAACAACTCACTTAAATATTTTTAACACTTAAGTAGCGCATACACGTTCAATATTATTGATAAATTTTTCAAAAATCAACCAATCGGAATATTTTATTATTTTCCAACAGGATGGAGCAACAGCGCATACTGCACGTCCTACAATCGAAATTCTGAGGTCTGCATTACCGGGTCGCCTCATCTCTTGTTTTGGTGATTTGCACTGGCCGGAAAGATCGCCCGATTTAACCGTTCTAGACTACTTTTTGTGGGGTATCTTGAAGTCACAAGTATATGTGAACAAACCTCAGACTCTTGAAGTCCTCAAAAAGAATATCCGTCAGGAATGCGGGAACCTATCGGCGGAAGTTCTGGCTAGAGCGATGGAAAATGCCATAAATCGGGCCCGCATGATCATCAATTTTGACCGATATCATTTTTTTCTACTTAATGAAAAAAAAAAATTTTGACATCAAATAAACACAATCCAAAAGCAAAACTTAGCCCTAGTTTATGTATTACGAAAATACTCTAAACGAAAGCAAAGTAACGAAAATTTGTTTTTGTTTCCCATGTATTTTGAACGAAAGTGATTGTCAATTTCTTTCGTTTATACTATTTTCGTAATAGATAAAAAGGCCCTAAAGCTTCTCATTTATTAAAAAAATTACATCTTTTGCGCCACCCTGTTATAAAGCGTAAAAAATTGAGCAAAATTTAGATTGTGGAATATATCACATTACATTACATTCTTTTAACAATATTTAATTTTTTCAGGTCCCGCCTGAAAAACATTATGGATCAAATGATGGAGGTGATGGAAAAATATGCCAATAATTTAGAAGATATTGTGACCGAACGTACCCGTTTATTATGTGAAGAAAAACGTAAACGGAAGATCGCATGTTACCGCAGTCTGTAGCCGAAAAATTAACAATGGGTTTGAGTGTCGAACCTGTTTCTTATGATTTGGTATGTACAGTTTCGTTACAGAGTAAAGTATTCTTAAAAAAATATATGTATATAAGTATATAACTTCTTACTATTGTTAGGACTTCTAGATAATGTACCATAGGCGAAAATCTAATAATCGCACTAAATCAGTCATAGTACAATAATGCTTTTAATATAATTTTATAAAACAATATTTGAGATATTTATGTTGACGTTGTATTTTTATTAAGATCTCCCATATCAAGGATTTAAGATATTATATTGTTTAATAAATACCCAAATCATAAAATAATTCCTGTAGACCGATTTTTTGGGATATCAGTGAAACTTGGTTTATTTAACTCATATTCTGTAAAAGAAAGTCAGCGATTTTATTTACAATCTTAAAAGGAAAAGTTGGTATATATTTAATTAGAATATAAAAAACAATTTTTGTATTTTTTAATGCAAAAATTTAAATAATTTTCAAAAAGTCATATGTTTAGAAATTTTAACAAAAGTGAACAGTTTTCTTTAAAATCTCTAATTAAAAAGCAATAAGAATATTTAACCATTCGAAAGGCACCCAAAGTCGTTCGCCTATTTTTCTTATCAATCATAGGTTATGATATTTTAGTATTGTCCTTGACACCGTAATTAAAACTCTTTCATCTTTATTTTTTAGGTGGCCATCTACTTCTGTGACATTATGATGGTTATATGGGTGTATCTGGGTTACCCATAAAAAATGGTAATCGACATGCTGGCGAAACATCAACGTAATACCCATAGGCCAAATGAGACCTTAAAATTACATATAGGCATTCATACTGGTCCCGTAGTGCCTAGGCGTGGTAGGCCTTACTATGCCACGGTATTGCCTATTTGGTGACACTGTTAATACAGCTTCTCACGAGAGAAAGATATTGCCACCATCAAAGTTAAGTAAAAATAATTCAAGATCTTTAGATACCGGTGTCTCGTTAATAACGGATAATACCAATGGTAATGGTGACGATGATGATGATAATGATGAGGTGGAAATATCGCACGAGCCAACATACAACGAAGCTACAGCGGAAACAAACAATGTTCCTGCTTTAGAAGAATATGAGGTTGATGATGTGGACTTACTTATGCTAAGGGATAATGGCGATTTAAATATACGACATTCAGCCCCTATTATGCCTGTTGGTTCAAATCTACTTAATAGAAGGCGTAGTGGTGGTGGCTATTCTATAGGAATCATCAGTACCGATACTGGAGTATCCATGTTACCCTACAAATATTTAAATAACAACTGTAATGGTGGCATGACAATTGAGGGAGATGCCCAGTCTCCGTTGCTAGAACGGCAGTCCTCACTGACAACACCCACTAGTATAGAAAAAGCCAAACGGTGAAATTCCTTAGAAACTATAGAACATCATACGGGCAATAGCGTTGGCCATGCTGCCGACATTGATGGGCGGCAGCTCCAACAAGGGTGCAGCTGGAAAAAGAACTTCACGCAATTCTTTGGCCAACGAAGCTGGTAATTCCTCGTCGTCAATTTTAAATCGTTTGGTTAGCATATTTCATGGGAATGGTAAAAAGACCAGTGAGGCTTCCCTAAGACGAGTAGGCATATTGCCGAGTGGTGTTAGAGGGGTGCCCTGTTTCAGTGATATCAGCAGTTTATCCAGAGATCGGAAGTTTAAGGGGCCTTTATCAGGAGTTGCTTACAATTATGTTTATATAATTAGGATTATCATGTTTTATTTAGATTTTTTTGTTGTAGAATTGTGTCTAGTCACAGTCCCTAGCATAGATTACATAGATCTCTTACTCTTTGACATTCGTTGTCAGTGGACGTATCTCATGAGAATGTGTTGGACATACGTCCTATACCTACACAAAAAATATTTGAATGTGTTTGAAAAAATGTCCCAGCAAGCATGGCAATACGAAGAAGATTCCCCGATCATATTGCCAGGAAGAAAACATTTATTGCCGGCAATATCAATTTCGTATTGCGGAAGTTTCTTCCGTCGGGAATAACTGTTACCCGAAAGCAACACTTCCAGGTAACACGAAAGCAATACCCCAGGAAGATAATTTGGCGATATCGCTAAGTTATCATCAGGAAGATAAAAAGGTGATATCGCCAAATAAACTCCCCGGTACAATATAAAGGTTTTATTTTTTCATTATTAAATTTAAGCCTGAAAAAGAACATCTGCATACATAATCCATTGACCAACACATTAATTATCGTGATTTCATCGTAGCCGATTTTTTCCGCGCATTAAATCTTGATTTTTTCGACGAATTTCTTTCCTATGTGTTTGTTGTTCGTTTTTATACAAATTTTGTTTTAATTATTTCCAAAATGACAAAGAATTTCAAACAAATTTTGTTTATCTTCCGGCTGATAAGAAGGTAATATTGCCGCAATATCATCATAAAAACTTATGACAAAAAATGCAAATATCACAAATTATCTTCCAAATAATAAAAGGAAGACAATTTTAAAATACTACTTGATTATTTTCATTCAAATAAAAAATAGAAGATATCGCTTTAATATCTTCTTGGAAGATATCTTCCAAATGCTTGCAGGGGTGTTTGTTGACAAAAGAAGAAGAAGAGTAAGATACCTATGTAATCTATGGTCCCTAGACTGGTTTATTGTTTTACTATTATAAGTAAGTATTTATACAAATACAGAAAACACAAATAGTTTTCAAAAACTACTAGTTTTTGGTTAAGTGTAAATATAGTATTACACCGAATATAGACTGAGCTAAGAACTAAGAAGTTTTTGGCTTATAGATTAAGATTTTTGAGACGAAATGTGATATTAAAAAAAACACTAAAAAACAATAATTGAAAAACAAGAAAAGTTGGACATGTTCGGACATTTTTTGTGCACCGGAAAATGCGGTTCAAATTGGGAATCAACAAGCTTTTATATAATGCCAAATTTTTCTATTTTGCTTTGAAATTATAAGAAATTAACAGATAAAACGAAAAAAAAAATTTATCCAAAAAGTAAGGGAACACAATATGTGTTCTACCTCCTTGTTTATTCCTAAACAAATCAGAATGCGTATAAGAAACTATTATTTTTTATCACATATCCAAATTACCGTGTACCATTTGGCGTATTTTTCTTGTAAATGCAAATCTACCCCTAAATAACTACTGTTAGAGGTGTTTTGTGCTCTATCTCTAGAAGTTTTCTCTCGTGTGTAAATGTACCTGAAGACTTATTAGAACCAGATGACCTTTAGTGACTTTTGAACCGTATCGGGATTTATAGGGGGAAGAAGATACCTTACTTGGGTGAATGTCTCCGTCTCCGGTAATCGATCGAAGTTTCCGCGTTTCAGAAAATCGTTTTAATTTCTAACAAGAAATACCGTGTAAACTGAAATAGGTTAAAGTTTTTAAAATATGGCAATCCGATACCCCAGAATTATTTTAAAAAAAAATTACTTTCGATATATTTTTACTTTAATTTTATGTATTCATATTCGTATCGAAGAACGATAACGAACAATAACAAAAAATGTAATATTTAGAAAACCCAAATAAAATTGTGGTCTTTGCTGCAATGTACTCATTATATACTGCAACAAAATAAGGACGAGTTATATTTAGATGATGCCAGTGCTAAAAAGAATTGAGTAACTGGCAAAAACGTTATATTAAGAGAAATAAGAGTTGCCATTGTTTAAAAACTTGTCAGGCGATTTTAAAAATGTTGTCTTCATCACACTAAAATTAGCTTAAAACTAAAGGTCAACATGAATGTCTTGCAAAACATGCTCTTACTTGTACTGAAGCCAGATTTGACGATTTTCAATACTAAATTTTTATTTCGCCCCCTTTTTTGAAATTAATAAATAGTTTATAAAACAAATTTTTCTTACAAAATTCATTATAAAGTTATAAAGTATATGTATCTATTTTATTGTTTTTTAGTTTTAATAAATACAAACAATTTTAATTATAAGAAATTATCAGCATAAATGTTATGATTTATTTAGGAAATGTGAAATATAAAAACAAAATTATATCTAAAGTAAATAAATAAAAACAAATGTTGTTGTTTTTTAATGTATGTATGTAGCTGTAATGTATTGTAATCATGGTTGGTATTACCATTTCAGTTTTAAAATAACGGTAATTGTCTACCATGCCAAAACCAAAATAGATAAGCACTTTTTATGACGCTGGTACCATTGTGGGTTCATTCAAAGCAAGAATACAAAAACAGCAAAATATGGTGAACATTGTTGCCGTTAGTTATATCGAGGATCTAAAATGTTCAAATCGGATTTGGTTTCGTCATAGAAGACAATTACCGGTATTTTAAAACTGAAGCGTTAACAAATCTTGATTGAAATTTAAAATCCTGTATACTACATTTACACTTAACCAAAAATAAGTCATTTTTGAAAACTACTTGTGTCAAATTCCAAACAAATTTTGAATCAAAAACAACAAAAAAAGATTTTAAAAACTAAAAGGTTTTAATAACTACCCAGTGTAGAAACGGTAATGATATATCATTATTTTTTGGACTACCAGTAATGACACCCATTTACCTTCTGCATTATTTTAAAACATATAGTAATGAGTTACTGATAATGACTTATTTTTATCATTATTTCAAATAGAAAATAATTTTCTAGATTTTTTTTTTAATTTTTTGAAATCTATTTTTAGACTCAATATTTTTTAAACACTGGTAATGATATATGTAACCACATATTTTTTGCTTTTTTGTATGGTGGCGAGTAAGCTTACTTGTGCGCGTCATGTCAATTATGTGTTTATCTATCAAATATAACATGTCGATATAGCTCAGATGGTAGAGCTATTGACTGGCAATCTGTAGACCCAGGTTCGATTCCCGCACCAGCAAATTTTATTAAAAAAAAAAAATACAGTAAGAAATATTTTTTTTTATATAATTCATTTTTTTGAAAATTTATTTTTAGACTCATTATTTTTCTCAGTACTGGTAAGCACAAAGGTAACGATATATTTTTTGATTTTTCGTATGCTGGTGTGTAACCATAACTAATTATTTTTCGCGACATCGCCATATAAAGGTAATAAGAAATGTAATAACAAAAGTAACTAGTTACCATTACCAAGTATGTAGTTACATAACCACATATCTGGTAATGATTTTCTACACTGGGTAGTAGTTTTAGATGTAGTGTAAGTTAGGTTTAAATGTATGGTATATATGTATATATATTTGAAAAATAGAATTAAAAACACAATAAACTTATATTGCAATGTTTTAACAAATGTTCATCAACTATTGGCTTAGAATCTTTGTTATTTGTAAAGTTGTAAGTTTTGTAACAAACACCCCATAAAAAATCATAGGATGAACATATAAATTCTAGTTATTTTTATAATGATTCTCTAATGATTTGCCATATCAAAAATATGAATTATCTTAAAATTTCAATAAATGAAATAATTAAAAACAAAGGAATGAAAGATTTTTACTTTTTGTATGCGGTTTAAAACTGCTCAAAGGGAAATAAATTAAATTTTGTAGATATGCTATAGAAGATTAACAATTCTTAGGTTGTTTTGACCACATTATAATATAGTAGCTTTACTCTTTTTCTGTCAATTGAAAAAATTATGTTGTTTTTGTTATTTTACATGTACATATGGTTCTTAATACCACTGCATCTACTTGACATAGGAGCAATCTCTCAATTTTTTATTGAGTCACGCTACTATATTATACTATGGTTTTGGCATAATCCTACTAAATTTGCAGTTTAGGGTTCTATGGATAATTTTGTATTGAAAATAAAACGTATTGGTAAGTATCGAACGTTTTGGTAAGTATCAATAATCATTTCTCAAAAACTAAAAGGAACTTGGCACTGAAAATTTCCTTTCGCTTGAGTATATTCAATAACCAATATTCAATTCCTAATCGATTTTCGTAAATCGTGATTTTCTCAAAAACTAAGAGGAACTTGGCACTGAAAACCACTTTTATTGGATGCCCTATAAATTTCCTTTCGTTTAGCAAATAGCCAAAATTTTATTCTGCCATTTGGCGAAAATTTCGGTCAATTATCTCCAACGGTTTCTAAGTTATTGCAATTAAAAGAAAATTAAAAGCATACACTATCCAGGGTTGCCGCATTTTGAAAATGGAAAATAAAACGGGGAAGCTTGAAATCAAATTTGGGTGAAAAATTCTGAAAGAGCATTGCAAATCTGGAACAGTAGGTTTTCCAGCCAAATTCGCCCAGTATTTCCCGAGATATTCAAAAAACGGGGAAAGCGTATGAATTTTTATTTTCCATATTTTTTTTTTACGTATGAGTTATATTTATTGTACCTTTTCATATTGAGTATACGTAGTGGTGTACCCTTAATCGATACAGAGAACAAAATACACTATATAAATATAACTCATACGTAAAAAAAATATAGAAAATAAAAATTCATACGATTTCCCCGTTTTTTGAATATCTCGGGAAATACTGGTCCAATTTGGCTGGAAAACCTACTGTTCCAGATTTGCGATGCTCTTTCAGAATTTTTCACCCAAATTTGATTTCCAGCTTCCCCGTTTTATTTTCCATTTTCAAAAAGCGGCAACCCTGGGTAGTGTATGCTTTAAATTTTCTTTTAATTGCAATAACTTAGAAACCGTTGGAGATAATTGACCGAAATTTTCGCCAAATGGCAGAATGAAATTTAGGATATTTGCTAAACGAAAGGAAATTTATAGGGCATTCAATAAAAGTGGTTTTCAGTGCCAAGTTCCTTTTAGTTTTTGAGAAAATCACGATTTACGAAAATCGATTAGGAATTGAATATACTCAAACGAAAGGAAATTTTTAGGGCATCCAATAAATATGGTTTTCAGTGCCAAGTTCCTTTTAGTTTTTGAGAAAATCGCGATTTACGAAAATCGATTAGGAATTGAATATTGATTATTGAATATCGATTAGGAAAACTTCATTGCACCAAATTTTCCAAAGAATTATATACTGTTTAATTACCCTTGAAATGCCCGTTCATTTGAGCCTAATATTGGTAACATTGGGGCGAAATTCAGAAAAACCATTTTTTCGGTCACAAAAAAAGACAGTGTATAGTCCATTGATTTTTTTTGGCTTAAAAAAAAATTTTCTTTTTTTTGGTCAAAATTATACTCAAACGAAAGGAAATTTTTAGGGCATCCAATAAATATGGTTTTCAGTGCCAAGTTCCTTTTAGTTTTTGAGAAAATCACGATTTACGAAAATCGATTAGGAATTGAATACTGATTATTGAATATCGATTAGGAAAACTTCATTGCACGAAATTTTCCAAAGAATTATATACTGTTTAATTATTCTTGAAACGCCCGTTCATTTGAGCCTAATATTGGTAACATTGGAGCGAAATTCAGAAAAACCAATTTTTCGGTCTCAAATAATGACAGTGTGAATTTTTTGGCTTTAAAAAAAAAATTCTTTTTCTGGAAACAAATTTTCTAGTGTATTTTGTTCTCTGTATCGATTAAGGGTACACCACTACGTATACTCAATATGAAAAGGTACAATAAATATAACTCATACGTAAAAAAAATATAGAAAATAAAAATTCATACGATTTCCCCGTTTTTTGAATATCTCGGGAAATACTGGTCCAATTTGGCTGGAAAACCTACTGTTCCAGATTTGCGATGCTCTTTCAGAATTTTTCACCCAAATTTGATTTCAAGCTTCCCCGTTTTATTTTCCATTTTCAAAATGCGGCAACCCTGGATAGTGTATGCTTTAAATTTTCTTTTAATTGCAATAACTTAGAAACCGTTGGAGATAATTGACCGAAATTTTCGCCAAATGGTAGAATGAAATTTAGGCTATTTGCTAAACGAAAGGAAATTTATAGGGCATCCAATAAAAAAATGATTTATTAGATATTATTATTAGAATAATTGAATATTGATTAGGAAAACTTCATTGTACCAAATTTTCCAAAGAATTATATACTGTTTAATTACCCTTGAAATGCCCGTTCATTTGAGCCTAATATTGATAACATTGGGGCGAAATTCAGTAAAACCATTTTTTCGGTCACAAAAAAAGACAGTGTATAGTCCATTGATTTTTTTTGGCTTAAAAAAAAATTTTCTTTTTTTTGGTCAAAATTATACTCAAACGAAAGGAAATTTTTAGGGCATCCAATAAATATGGTTTTCAGTGCCAAGTTCCTTTTAGTTTTTGAGAAAATCACGATTTACGAAAATCGATTAGGAATTGAATACTGATTATTGAATATCGATTAGGAAAACTTCATTGCACCAAATTTTCCAAAGAATTATATACTGTTTAATTACCCTTGAAATGCCCGTTCATTTGAGCCTAATATTGATAACATTGGGGCGAAATTCAGAAAAACCATTTTTTCGGTCACAAAAAAAGACAGTGTATAAGTCCATTGATTTTTTTTGGCTTAAAAAAAAATTTTCTTTTTTTTGGTCAAAATTATACTCAAACGAAAGGAAATTTTTAGGGCATCCAATAAATATGGTTTTCAGTGCCAAGTTCCTTTTAGTTTTTGAGAAAATCACGATTTACGAAAATCGATTAGGAATTGAATATTGATTATTGAATATCGATTAGGAAAACTTCATTGCACCAAATTTTCCAAAGAATTATATACTGTTTAATTACCCTTGAAATGCCCGTTCATTTGAGCCTAATATTGATAACATTGGGGCGAAATTCAGAAAAACCATTTTTTCGGTCACAAAAAAAGACAGTGTATAAGTCCATTGATTTTTTTTGGCTTAAAAAAAAATTTTCTTTTTTTTGGTCAAAATTATACTCAAACGAAAGGAAATTTTTAGGGCATCCAATAAATATGGTTTTCAGTGCCAAGTTCCTTTTAGTTTTTGAGAAAATCACGATTTACGAAAATCGATTAGGAATTGAATACTGATTATTGAATATCGATTAGGAAAACTTCATTGCACGAAATTTTCCAAAGAATTATATACTGTTTAATTATTCTTGAAACGCCCGTTCATTTGAGCCTAATATTGGTAACATTGGAGCGAAATTCAGAAAAACCAATTTTTCGGTCTCAAATAATGACAGTGTGAATTTTTTGGCTTTAAAAAAAAAATTCTTTTTCTGGAAACAAATTTTCTAGTGTATTTTGTTCTCTGTATCGATTAAGGGTACACCACTACGTATACTCAATATGAAAAGGTACAATAAATATAACTCATACGTAAAAAAAATATAGAAAATAAAAATTCATACGATTTCCCCGTTTTTTGAATATCTCGGGAAATACTGGTCCAATTTGGCTGGAAAACCTACTGTTCCAGATTTGCGATGCTCTTTCAGAATTTTTCACCCAAATTTGATTTCAAGCTTCCCCGTTTTATTTTCCATTTTCAAAATGCGGCAACCCTGGATAGTGTATGCTTTAAATTTTCTTTTAATTGCAATAACTTAGAAACCGTTGGAGATAATTGACCGAAATTTTCGCCAAATGGTAGAATGAAATTTAGGCTATTTGCTAAACGAAAGGAAATTTATAGGGCATCCAATAAAAAAATGATTTATTAGATATTATTATTAGAATAATTGAATATCGATTAGGAAAACTTCATTGTACCAAATTTTCCAAAGAATTATATACTGTTTAATTACCCTTGAAATGCCCGTTCATTTGAGTATAATATTGGTAACATTGGGGCGAAATTCAGAAAAACCATTTTTTCGGTCACAAAAAAAGACAGTGTATAGTCCATTGATTTTTTTTGGCTTAAAAAAAAATTTTCTTTTTTTTGGTCAAAATTATACTCAAACGAAAGGAAATTTTTAGGGCATCCAATAAATATGGTTTTCAGTGCCAAGTTCCTTTTAGTTTTTGAGAAAATCGCGATTTACGAAAATCGATTAGGAATTGAATATTGATTATTGAATATCGATTAGGAAAACTTCGTTGCACCAAATTTTCCAAAGAATTATATACTGTTTAATTACCCTTGAAATGCCCGTTCATTTGAGCCTAATATTGATAACATTGGGGCGAAATTCAGAAAAACCATTTTTTCGGTCACAAAAAAAGACAGTATATAGTCCATTGATTTTTTTTGGCTTAAAAAAAAATTTTCTTTTTTTTGGTCAAAATTATACTCAAACGAAAGGAAATTTTTAGGGCATCCAATAAATATGGTTTTCAGTGCCAAGTTCCTTTTAGTTTTTGAGAAAATCGCGATTTACGAAAATCGATTAGGAATTGAATATTGATTATTGAATATCGATTAGGAAAACTTCATTGCACCAAATTTTCCAAAGAATTATATACTGTTTAATTACCCTTGAAATGCCCGTTCATTTAAGCCTAATATTGATAACATTGGGGCGAAATTCAGAAAAACCATTTTTTCGGTCACAAAAAAAGACAGTGTATAGTCCATTGATTTTTTTTGGCTTAAAAAAAAATTTTCTTTTTTTTGGTCAAAATTATACTCAAACGAAAGGAAATTTTTAGGGCATCCAATAAATATGGTTTTCAGTGCCAAGTTCCTTTTAGTTTTTGAGAAAATCACGATTTACGAAAATCGATTAGGAATTGAATATTGATTATTGAATATCGATTAGGAAAACTTCATTGCACCAAATTTTCCAAAGAATTATATACTGTTTAATTACCCTTGAAATGCCCGTTCATTTGAGCCTAATATTGATAACATTGGGGCGAAATTCAGAAAAACCATTTTTTCGGTCACAAAAAAAGACAGTGTATAGTCCATTGATTTTTTTTGGCTTAAAAAAAAATTTTCTTTTTTTTGGTCAAAATTATACTCAAACGAAAGGAAATTTTTAGGGCATCCAATAAATATGGTTTTCAGTGCCAAGTTCCTTTTAGTTTTTGAGAAAATCACGATTTACGAAAATCGATTAGGAATTGAATACTGATTATTGAATATCGATTAGGAAAACTTCATTGCACCAAATTTTCCAAAGAATTATATACTGTTTAATTATTCTTGAAACGCCCGTTCATTTGAGCCTAATATTGGTAACATTGGAGCGAAATTCAGAAAAACCAATTTTTCGGTCTCAAATAATGACAGTGTGAATTTTTTGGCTTTAAAAAAAAAATTCTTTTTTTGGAAACAAATTTTCTAGTGTATTTTGTTCTCTGTATCGATTAAGGGTACACCACTACGTATACTCAATATGAAAAGGTACAATAAATATAACTCATACGTAAAAAAAATATAGAAAATAAAAATTCATACGATTTCCCCGTTTTTTGAATATCTCGGGAAATACTGGTCCAATTTGGCTGGAAAACCTACTGTTCCAGATTTGCGATGCTCTTTCAGAATTTTTCACCCAAATTTGATTTCAAGCTTCCCCGTTTTATTTTCCATTTTCAAAATGCGGCAACCCTGGATAGTGTATGCTTTAAATTTTCTTTTAATTGCAATAACTTAGAAACCGTTGGAGATAATTGACCGAAATTTTCGCCAAATGGTAGAATGAAATTTAGGCTATTTGCTAAACGAAAGGAAATTTATAGGGCATCCAATAAAAAAATGATTTATTAGATATTATTATTAGAATAATTGAATATCGATTAGGAAAACTTCATTGTACCAAATTTTCCAAAGAATTATATACTGTTTAATTACCCTTGAAATGCCCGTTCATTTGAGTATAATATTGGTAACATTGGGGCGAAATTCAGAAAAACCATTTTTTCGGTCACAAAAAAAGACAGTGTATAGTCCATTGATTTTTTTTGGCTTAAAAAAAAATTTTCTTTTTTTTGGTCAAAATTATACTCAAACGAAAGGAAATTTTTAGGGCATCCAATAAATATGGTTTTCAGTGCCAAGTTCCTTTTAGTTTTTGAGAAAATCGCGATTTACGAAAATCGATTAGGAATTGAATATTGATTATTGAATATCGATTAGGAAAACTTCATTGCACCAAATTTTCCAAAGAATTATATACTGTTTAATTACCCTTGAAATGCCCGTTCATTTGAGCCTAATATTGATAACATTGGGGCGAAATTCAGAAAAACCATTTTTTCGGTCACAAAAAAAGACAGTGTATAGTCCATTGATTTTTTTTGGCTTAAAAAAAATTTTTCTTTTTTTTGGTCAAAATTATACTCAAACGAAAGGAAATTTTTAGGGCATCCAATAAATATGGTTTTCAGTGCCAAGTTCCTTTTAGTTTTTGAGAAAATCACGATTTACGAAAATCGATTAGGAATTGAATACTGATTATTGAATATCGATTAGGAAAACTTCATTGCACCAAATTTTCCAAAGAATTATATACTGTTTAATTACCCTTGAAATGCCCGTTCATTTGAGTATAATATTGGTAACATTGGGGCGAAATTCAGAAAAACCATTTTTTCGGTCACAAAAAAAGACAGTGTATAGTCCATTGATTTTTTTTGGCTTAAAAAAAATTTTTCTTTTTTTTGGTCAAAATTATACTCAAACGAAAGGAAATTTTTAGGGCATCCAATAAATATGGTTTTCAGTGCCAAGTTCCTTTTAGTTTTTGAGAAAATCACGATTTACGAAAATCGATTAGGAATTGAATATTGATTATTGAATATCGATTAGGAAAACTTCATTGCACCAAATTTTCCAAAGAATTATATACTGTTTAATTACCCTTGAAATGCCCGTTCATTTGAGCCTAATATTGATAACATTGGGGCGAAATTCAGAAAAACCATTTTTTCGGTCACAAAAAAAGACAGTGTATAGTCCATTGATTTTTTTTGGCTTAAAAAAAAATTTTCTTTTTTTTGGTCAAAATTATACTCAAACGAAAGGAAATTTTTAGGGCATCCAATAAATATGGTTTTCAGTGCCAAGTTCCTTTTAGTTTTTGAGAAAATCGCGATTTACGAAAATCGATTAGGAATTGAATATTGATTATTGAATATCGATTAGGAAAACTTCATTGCACCAAATTTTCCAAAGAATTATATACTGTTTAATTACCCTTGAAATGCCCGTTCATTTGAGCCTAATATTGATAACATTGGGGCGAAATTCAGAAAAACCATTTTTTCGGTCACAAAAAAAGACAGTGTATAGTCCATTGATTTTTTTTGGCTTAAAAAAAAATTTTCTTTTTTTTGGTCAAAATTATACTCAAACGAAAGGAAATTTTTAGGGCATCCAATAAATATGGTTTTCAGTGCCAAGTTCCTTTTAGTTTTTGAGAAAATCACGATTTACGAAAATCGATTAGGAATTGAATACTGATTATTGAATATCGATTAGGAAAACTTCATTGCACGAAATTTTCCAAAGAATTATATACTGTTTAATTATTCTTGAAACGCCCGTTCATTTGAGCCTAATATTGGTAACATTGGAGCGAAATTCAGAAAAACCAATTTTTCGGTCTCAAATAATGACAGTGTGAATTTTTTGGCTTTAAAAAAAAAATTCTTTTTTTGGAAACAAATTTTCTAGTGTATTTTGTTCTCTGTATCGATTAAGGGTACACCACTACGTATACTCAATATGAAAAGGTACAATAAATATAACTCATACGTAAAAAAAATATAGAAAATAAAAATTCATACGATTTCCCCGTTTTTTGAATATCTCGGGAAATACTGGTCCAATTTGGCTGGAAAACCTACTGTTCCAGATTTGCGATGCTCTTTCAGAATTTTTCACCCAAATTTGATTTCAAGCTTCCCCGTTTTATTTTCCATTTTCAAAATGCGGCAACCCTGGATAGTGTATGCTTTAAATTTTCTTTTAATTGCAATAACTTAGAAACCGTTGGAGATAATTGACCGAAATTTTCGCCAAATGGTAGAATGAAATTTAGGCTATTTGCTAAACGAAAGGAAATTTATAGGGCATCCAATAAAAAAATGATTTATTAGATATTATTATTAGAATAATTGAATATCGATTAGGAAAACTTCATTGTACCAAATTTTCCAAAGAATTATATACTGTTTAATTACCCTTGAAATGCCCGTTCATTTGAGTATAATATTGGTAACATTGGGGCGAAATTCAGAAAAACCATTTTTTCGGTCACAAAAAAAGACAGTGTTAGTCCATTGATTTTTTTTGGCTTAAAAAAAAATTTTCTTTTTTTTGGTCAAAATTATACTCAAACGAAAGTAAATTTTTAGGGCATCCAATAAATATGGTTTTCAGTGCCAAGTTCCTTTTAGTTTTTGAGAAAATCGCGATTTACGAAAATCGATTAGGAATTGAATATTGATTATTGAATATCGATTAGGAAAACTTCATTGCACCAAATTTTCCAAAGAATTATATACTGTTTAATTACCCTTGAAATGCCCGTTCATTTGAGCCTAATATTGATAACATTGGGGCGAAATTCAGAAAAACCATTTTTTCGGTCACAAAAAAAGACAGTGTATAGTCCATTGATTTTTTTTGGCTTAAAAAAAAATTTTCTTTTTTTTGGTCAAAATTATACTCAAACGAAAGGAAATTTTTAGGGCATCCAATAAATATGGTTTTCAGTGCCAAGTTCCTTTTAGTTTTTGAGAAAATCGCGATTTACGAAAATCGATTAGGAATTGAATATTGATTATTGAATATCGATTAGGAAAACTTCATTGCACCAAATTTTCCAAAGAATTATATACTGTTTAATTACCCTTGAAATGCCCGTTCATTTGAGTATAATATTGGTAACATTGGGGCGAAATTCAGAAAAACCATTTTTTCGGTCACAAAAAAAGACAGTGTATAGTCCATTGATTTTTTTTGGCTTAAAAAAAAATTTTCTTTTTTTTGGTCAAAATTATACTCAAACGAAAGTAAATTTTTAGGGCATCCAATAAATATGGTTTTCAGTGCCAAGTTCCTTTTAGTTTTTGAGAAAATCGCGATTTACGAAAATCGATTAGGAATTGAATATTGATTATTGAATATCGATTAGGAAAACTTCATTGCACCAAATTTTCCAAAGAATTATATACTGTTTAATTACCCTTGAAATGCCCGTTCATTTGAGCCTAATATTGATAACATTGGGGCGAAATTCAGAAAAACCATTTTTTCGGTCACAAAAAAAGACAGTGTATAGTCCATTGATTTTTTTTGGCTTAAAAAAAAATTTTCTTTTTTTTGGTCAAAATTATACTCAAACGAAAGGAAATTTTTAGGGCATCCAATAAATATGGTTTTCAGTGCCAAGTTCCTTTTAGTTTTTGAGAAAATCGCGATTTACGAAAATCGATTAGGAATTGAATATTGATTATTGAATATCGATTAGGAAAACTTCATTGCACCAAATTTTCCAAAGAATTATATACTGTTTAATTACCCTTGAAATGCCCGTTCATTTGAGCCTAATATTGATAACATTGGGGCGAAATTCAGAAAAACCATTTTTTCGGTCACAAAAAAAGACAGTGTATAGTCCATTGATTTTTTTTGGCTTAAAAAAAAATTTTCTTTTTTTTGGTCAAAATTATACTCAAACGAAAGGAAATTTTTAGGGCATCCAATAAATATGGTTTTCAGTGCCAAGTTCCTTTTAGTTTTTGAGAAAATCGCGATTTACGAAAATCGATTAGGAATTGAATATTGATTATTGAATATCGATTAGGAAAACTTCATTGCACCAAATTTTCCAAAGAATTATATACTGTTTAATTACCCTTGAAATGCCCGTTCATTTAAGCCTAATATTGATAACATTGGGGCGAAATTCAGAAAAACCATTTTTTCGGTCACAAAAAAAGACAGTGTATAGTCCATTGATTTTTTTTGGCTTAAAAAAAAATTTTCTTTTTTTTGGTCAAAATTATACTCAAACGAAAGGAAATTTTTAGGGCATCCAATAAATATGGTTTTCAGTGCCAAGTTCCTTTTAGTTTTTGAGAAAATCACGATTTACGAAAATCGATTAGGAATTGAATACTGATTATTGAATATCGATTAGGAAAACTTCATTGCACCAAATTTTCCAAAGAATTATATACTGTTTAATTACCCTTGAAATGCCCGTTCATTTGAGTATAATATTGGTAACATTGGGGCGAAATTCAGAAAAACCATTTTTTCGGTCACAAAAAAAGACAGTGTATAGTCCATTGATTTTTTTTGGCTTAAAAAAAAATTTTCTTTTTTTTGGTCAAAATTATACTCAAACGAAAGGAAATTTTTAGGGCATCCAATAAATATGGTTTTCAGTGCCAAGTTCCTTTTAGTTTTTGAGAAAATCACGATTTACGAAAATCGATTAGGAATTGAATACTGATTATTGAATATCGATTAGGAAAACTTCATTGCACCAAATTTTCCAAAGAATTATATACTGTTTAATTACCCTTGAAATGCCCGTTCATTTGAGTATAATATTGGTAACATTGGGGCGAAATTCAGAAAAACCATTTTTTCGGTCACAAAAAAAGACAGTGTATAGTCCATTGATTTTTTTTGGCTTAAAAAAAAAATTTCTTTTTTTTGGTCAAAATTATACTCAAACGAAAGGAAATTTTTAGGGCATCCAATAAATATGGTTTTCAGTGCCAAGTTCCTTTTAGTTTTTGAGAAAATCACGATTTACGAAAATCGATTAGGAATTGAATACTGATTATTGAATATCGATTAGGAAAACTTCATTGCACGAAATTTTCCAAAGAATTATATACTGTTTAATTATTCTTGAAACGCCCGTTCATTTGAGCCTAATATTGGTAACATTGGAGCGAAATTCAGAAAAACCAATTTTTCGGTCTCAAATAATGACAGTGTGAATTTTTTGGCTTTAAAAAAAAAATTCTTTTTTTGGAAACAAATTTTCTAGTGTATTTTGTTCTCTGTATCGATTAAGGGTACACCACTACGTATACTCAATATGAAAAGGTACAATAAATATAACTCATACGTAAAAAAAATATAGAAAATAAAAATTCATACGATTTCCCCGTTTTTTGAATATCTCGGGAAATACTGGTCCAATTTGGCTGGAAAACCTACTGTTCCAGATTTGCGATGCTCTTTCAGAATTTTTCACCCAAATTTGATTTCAAGCTTCCCCGTTTTATTTTCCATTTTCAAAATGCGGCAACCCTGGATAGTGTATGCTTTAAATTTTCTTTTAATTGCAATAACTTAGAAACCGTTGGAGATAATTGACCGAAATTTTCGCCAAATGGTAGAATGAAATTTAGGCTATTTGCTAAACGAAAGGAAATTTATAGGGCATCCAATAAAAAAATGATTTATTAGATATTATTATTAGAATAATTGAATATCGATTAGGAAAACTTCATTGTACCAAATTTTCCAAAGAATTATATACTGTTTAATTACCCTTGAAATGCCCGTTCATTTGAGTATAATATTGGTAACATTGGGGCGAAATTCAGAAAAACCATTTTTTCGGTCACAAAAAAAGACAGTGTATAGTCCATTGATTTTTTTTGGCTTAAAAAAAAATTTTCTTTTTTTTGGTCAAAATTATACTCAAACGAAAGGAAATTTTTAGGGCATCCAATAAATATGGTTTTCAGTGCCAAGTTCCTTTTAGTTTTTGAGAAAATCGCGATTTACGAAAATCGATTAGGAATTGAATATTGATTATTGAATATCGATTAGGAAAACTTCATTGCACCAAATTTTCCAAAGAATTATATACTGTTTAATTACCCTTGAAATGCCCGTTCATTTGAGCCTAATATTGATAACATTGGGGCGAAATTCAGAAAAACCATTTTTTCGGTCACAAAAAAAGACAGTGTATAGTCCATTGATTTTTTTTGGCTTAAAAAAAAATTTTCTTTTTTTTGGTCAAAATTATACTCAAACGAAAGGAAATTTTTAGGGCATCCAATAAATATGGTTTTCAGTGCCAAGTTCCTTTTAGTTTTTGAGAAAATCGCGATTTACGAAAATCGATTAGGAATTGAATATTGATTATTGAATATCGATTAGGAAAACTTCATTGCACCAAATTTTCCAAAGAATTATATACTGTTTAATTACCCTTGAAATGCCCGTTCATTTGAGCCTAATATTGATAACATTGGGGCGAAATTCAGAAAAACCATTTTTTCGGTCACAAAAAAAGACAGTGTATAGTCCATTGATTTTTTTTGGCTTAAAAAAAAATTTTCTTTTTTTTGGTCAAAATTATACTCAAACGAAAGGAAATTTTTAGGGCATCCAATAAATATGGTTTTCAGTGCCAAGTTCCTTTTAGTTTTTGAGAAAATCGCGATTTACGAAAATCGATTAGGAATTGAATATTGATTATTGAATATCGATTAGGAAAACTTCATTGCACCAAATTTTCCAAAGAATTATATACTGTTTAATTACCCTTGAAATGCCCGTTTATTTGAGCCTAATATTGATAACATTGGGGCGAAATTCAGAAAAACCATTTTTTCGGTCACAAAAAAAGACAGTGTCCATTGATTTTTTTTGGCTTAAAAAAAAATTTTCTTTTTTTTGGTCAAAATTATACTCAAACGAAAGGAAATTTTTAGGGCATCCAATAAATATGGTTTTCAGTGCCAAGTTCCTTTTAGTTTTTGAGAAAATCGCGATTTACGAAAATCGATTAGGAATTGAATATTGATTATTGAATATCGATTAGGAAAACTTCATTGCACCAAATTTTCCAAAGAATTATATACTGTTTAATTACCCTTGAAATGCCCGTTCATTTAAGCCTAATATTGATAACATTGGGGCGAAATTCAGAAAAACCATTTTTTCGGTCACAAAAAAAGACAGTGTGTGAGGCACAAAGTCCTGACGTCGTTTTGCCCTCAACAATCTTAGTTATTAGATGTAATTAATATGCCACCATTGAAGTATTAAATTTTGTTTTATATAAATTATGAAATAATGTTTGGTTGAAATAATTAATATAATATTTGTTTTACGTATTGTGTCCGTTAATTCAAATGTGGGTAACGTCAGCTGTTGTCAAACATTATAATTTTGAATAACAACCCTGTTTTGTTAACTACAACACTGAGTGTGTTACAGCTGTTGATGTTGACAACAGATGCAGAAAATAAACAAGAAAGACAATATGTATGTGTGTATGTAGGTGTGTTTATGGATGTTCAATTTAAATGTATAAAAGTAGATGTACAAGAAAATTCAAGTCAGTTAGTTTGGTGGTCTTGCCAAAGTAAGTCGACTTAGTTGGATTGACTAAGTATTCGGGTTGGTTGTATGCCATCGTTCGTATTGGTTGTATGCCATAAATCAGTTGGTTGTATGCCACAAAACAATTGGTTGTATGCCATAAAACAGTTGGTTGTATGCCACAAAACTATTGGTTGTATGCCATAAAACAGTTGGTTGAATGCCACGAAACAATTGGTTGTATGCCATAAAACAGTTGGTTGTATGCCACAAAACTATTGGTTGTATGCCATAAAACAGTTGGTTGTATGCCACAAAACTATTGGTTGTATGCCATAAAACAGTTGGTTGTATGCCACAATACTATTGATTGGATGCCATAATTCGTGTTGGTTGTATACCATAAGATAATTGGTTGTATGCCATAAAACTAATGGTTGTATGCTATAATTCGTGTTGGTCGTATGCCATCGGGCTATTGTTGTATGTCGTAATTGCGTGCTGGTTGTATGCCAAAATTTCGTGTTGGTTGTATGCCATAATCTGTGTCGTCTCCGTGAATTGAACATTGTAATGGACTAAATAGACTGATAGAATAAAGAGATTTAAGTATTATAACGTTTCAGAAAATAAACTCTCGTGTTTTATTTAACTGTCCCGGATCAAAACTAAATTTCTGCTAACGAACCCTGGGCACGACTGAGTATGCCCCGGAACAGTGAAAACACGTCGTTACAGTGGCGCCCGAGCAGGGACTTTAAATAAAAGTGCGGTACTACAAAACTATTGAAAAAAATTTTATAATAAAATAAAACATTATCCGGGAACATAGTTATCGGAATTTCACGAGCAAGAATAAATTCAAAAGCCGGGAAGAAGGAAAAAATTAATACATATATATACACATGATCTATAGTGAAACTGAAAAAAAAAAATATATCCGTGTGAAATATAGAAATATAAA
The DNA here is from genome assembly GCA_949987735.1 of Leucophora obtusa. Lineage (NCBI taxonomy): Eukaryota > Metazoa > Arthropoda > Insecta > Diptera > Anthomyiidae > Leucophora > Leucophora obtusa. The sequence goes on from OX465296.1 coordinate 4,569,746, forward strand.
CGTCGGGACACAAAGTACTTAAAACGTCGCCAAAGTTATCCGAAGAAGAAAAAAAAAATATATATATATATTAAAAGGAGCAAAGAAGAGAAAGTTTGCCAAATAAATTAATGACTGACGTGAAGAATTACATACAATTTTAATTAGTGAAAATGTTGAGACTATCCTGGGCATATGCCCTACGAAAGGAGGATCTGATAGCCTGTCTCAGTGAATTCCAAGTTAAACCCGTTGGAGGTGTCGAAGATATGAGAAAACAAATGGCACAATTTCTAGATGGCGAACACACTCCCGAACGTATGAAACGCTTATTAGAGCTGCAGGATAAATATGAGTCGGCCTCCACACTGTCAACAGCGAAAATTCCCAAGTTAAAACCCCAGACCGGGGACCGTAGCCCCATGAAAACCGAGTCAACTGGAAGCGACCAAACCCCAAATTCTGAAAATGGAGAAAGTGTCGTGTCCATACCTGTGAAACAAGATGCTATACTCGTCAACGTTATCGATTTGGTACGAAAGTGGGGAATACGTTATGACGGGGGAAGAGACCCGCTGCTTTTCATTGAACGTGTAGAAGAAATGTCGAAAATGTATAACGTAAATAAAGATTTGTTACCAAGCACCATGCCTGAATTTTGCAAAGACAGGGCTCTTGTCTGGTTCAGAAATAATAACCAACATTGGAATTCTTGGGAATCGTTTAAGCAGGACTTCATAAAGTTTTTCTTACCTGCGCGATATTTTGAAAATTTAGAAGATGACATCAGAAGAAGATGCCAACGGCCACGAGAAACTTTTAAGGATTACGTACTGGCCTTGCAAAATTTAATGAGACATGCTGGTATGACGGAGGCCCAGAAGTTGGAAAGAATCTTTCGCAATGCCCATCCCAACTACTTATGGTATATACATAGAAGAGACTTTACCAACCTAGCCGAATTGTTGGTTCTAGCAGATGACTTCGAAAGTATTCCAAGCGTAAACAACCCTCAGAATAACCGCAATGAGCCACACCGGATGATGATCAACCGTATTCCAAACTCATACAATATGTGTAGTAATTGCCACATGAGCCAAAATCATACCGCACAATCGTCAACACTGTTTCAGCAAATTCCGTTAGAGCTAACAGATCTGTGGAGTGATGACAACAGACTGGTGGCCAACATAACATTGGGCGAGACAACTTTAACCTCAACTATTGATACGGGTGCCACGAGTAATTATATCAGCGAAGAAATAGCAGAAACTGTATTTTCTACCTGCCCAAAATTTCCAAGGAATTTAGAAGTTGTTCTGGCAGATGGGTCCACTACCATCATACGGAGTGCTTTGAAGTGTCGAGTAAAGATTGGTCATGAGGAAAGAGTGGTAGATTTTCTAATAATGCCAGAAGCGATCGAGGATGTAATCATCGGGCTTAATCTCTTAAGAGCGTTTAGGACAACTGTATCTTTTGGAGGTTTATCGCTCCAACTGGGCGAAATAACACACCGTAGAAGCTCCAAGTGCATGGTAATGCAGGAAAGATCACGTGGGACCAAAGATTCAACAACTAAACTATCCACAGACGGAAAGTTAACCCCGAATAAAAATCCTCCGAAATCCCACACTCAAGACAGCAATTCCGATATCCTCTCCATGGTTAGTAGGTTCCTTGAGAATAAACTTCAGATGTTTACAAACGTGTACGGTCCCACTAATCTTAGTGAACATAGGACAGTAATGAAAGATGACCGTCCGGTTAAAATCCTATATGCCAACCGGAACCCTGCAATGCAGGAGATCATAGACGCTGAGATAAACATCGAGTCTCATGTTAAGTCTCCAACACAGCCAATACCAAAACCGAATGCAGTCAGCAACACCACGAAGTCGTTTGATAATTTGTCGATATCACAAAAGCAAACCACGAGTGGGCAGCAGAAGACGTCGACGTCGTCGGCATCAGCGTCGTTACCAGATTCATCATCATCGTCGTCATCAGATTCATCATCAGCGTCGACATCAGCTTCATCATCATCGCCGTCGTCAGATTCATCATCATTATCGACGGTGTCATCGCAGCCGATTTCAACTTCAACAATAACATCAATTCCCACTACCTCGCTAGCAACTACCGTACCCCATGTTCCTATGACGGAATCGAAACCAGTTGTGTCTGAGACAACGGCTATAATTGTTGTCTCCCCGACAGAAGCCGCACCCATAAACGTAACTAACACAGCAAATAGAGCACAAGATGTCGAAAGGTGGATATTACAACAAAATCAACACCCAGTCATATCAGTCACGGACAACAACAACAACAACAACAATACTCGTCACCCTGGATCCGTACCAAATATCCGTCATCACCGGGCAAACACAGTGAGTCTTAGTCACCCGACTCCTCATCATGCGATACCCAGCCATGATCGACCTCACCCCTTGGAAGACAGATCAGTGGCAACCGTAAATAATGTTCGTCAAACCAATGAAAGGTATGCTGATCGCTACAGTTCCATAAGAATAAATGGCCTTCGCTACGAGATGGAGGCTAACGAGGTCTTAGTTACGGAAATGACCCAGCTACTACCCATGATAAGAACCACCATATACCGAAGGCCAAACGAAAGACGAAATGAGGTTATTATACTGCCAGGCTTTGGCACATATCGACTACAAATTCGATTTTCAAGAAAGATAGTCCTAAAGGTCATCAAACGAGAAGGGGATGCAGTGTGAGGCACAAAGTCCTGACGTCGTTTTGCCCTCAACAATCTTAGTTATTAGATGTAATTAATATGCCACCATTGAAGTATTAAATTTTGTTTTATATAAATTATGAAATAATGTTTGGTTGAAATAATTAATATAATATTTGTTTTACGTATTGTGTCCGTTAATTCAAATGTGGGTAACGTCAGCTGTTGTCAAACATTATAATTTTGAATAACAACCCTGTTTTGTTAACTACAACACTGAGTGTGTTACAGCTGTTGATGTTGACAACAGATGCAGAAAATAAACAAGAAAGACAATATGTATGTGTGTATGTAGGTGTGTTTATGGATGTTCAATTTAAATGTATAAAAGTAGATGTACAAGAAAATTCAAGTCAGTTAGTTTGGTGGTCTTGCCAAAGTAAGTCGACTTAGTTGGATTGACTAAGTATTCGGGTTGGTTGTATGCCATCGTTCGTATTGGTTGTATGCCATAAATCAGTTGGTTGTATGCCACAAAACAATTGGTTGTATGCCATAAAACAGTTGGTTGTATGCCACAAAACTATTGGTTGTATGCCATAAAACAGTTGGTTGAATGCCACGAAACAATTGGTTGTATGCCATAAAACAGTTGGTTGTATGCCACAAAACTATTGGTTGTATGCCATAAAACAGTTGGTTGTATGCCACAAAACTATTGGTTGTATGCCATAAAACAGTTGGTTGTATGCCACAATACTATTGATTGGATGCCATAATTCGTGTTGGTTGTATACCATAAGATAATTGGTTGTATGCCATAAAACTAATGGTTGTATGCTATAATTCGTGTTGGTCGTATGCCATCGGGCTATTGTTGTATGTCGTAATTGCGTGCTGGTTGTATGCCAAAATTTCGTGTTGGTTGTATGCCATAATCTGTGTCGTCTCCGTGAATTGAACATTGTAATGGACTAAATAGACTGATAGAATAAAGAGATTTAAGTATTATAACGTTTCAGAAAATAAACTCTCGTGTTTTATTTAACTGTCCCGGATCAAAACTAAATTTCTGCTAACGAACCCTGGGCACGACTGAGTATGCCCCGGAACAGTGAAAACACGTCGTTACAAGTGTATAGTCCATTGATTTTTTTTGGCTTAAAAAAAAATTTTCTTTTTTTTGGTCAAAATTATACTCAAACGAAAGGAAATTTTTAGGGCATCCAATAAATATGGTTTTCAGTGCCAAGTTCCTTTTAGTTTTTGAGAAAATCACGATTTACGAAAATCGATTAGGAATTGAATACTGATTATTGAATATCGATTAGGAAAACTTCATTGCACCAAATTTTCCAAAGAATTATATACTGTTTAATTACCCTTGAAATGCCCGTTCATTTGAGTATAATATTGGTAACATTGGGGCGAAATTCAGAAAAACCATTTTTTCGGTCACAAAAAAAGACAGTGTATAGTCCATTGATTTTTTTTGGCTTAAAAAAAAAATTTCTTTTTTTTGGTCAAAATTATACTCAAACGAAAGGAAATTTTTAGGGCATCCAATAAATATGGTTTTCAGTGCCAAGTTCCTTTTAGTTTTTGAGAAAATCACGATTTACGAAAATCGATTAGGAATTGAATACTGATTATTGAATATCGATTAGGAAAACTTCATTGCACGAAATTTTCCAAAGAATTATATACTGTTTAATTATTCTTGAAACGCCCGTTCATTTGAGCCTAATATTGGTAACATTGGAGCGAAATTCAGAAAAACCAATTTTTCGGTCTCAAATAATGACAGTGTGAATTTTTTGGCTTTAAAAAAAAAATTCTTTTTTTGGAAACAAATTTTCTAGTGTATTTTGTTCTCTGTATCGATTAAGGGTACACCACTACGTATACTCAATATGAAAAGGTACAATAAATATAACTCATACGTAAAAAAAATATAGAAAATAAAAATTCATACGATTTCCCCGTTTTTTGAATATCTCGGGAAATACTGGTCCAATTTGGCTGGAAAACCTACTGTTCCAGATTTGCGATGCTCTTTCAGAATTTTTCACCCAAATTTGATTTCAAGCTTCCCCGTTTTATTTTCCATTTTCAAAATGCGGCAACCCTGGATAGTGTATGCTTTAAATTTTCTTTTAATTGCAATAACTTAGAAACCGTTGGAGATAATTGACCGAAATTTTCGCCAAATGGTAGAATGAAATTTAGGCTATTTGCTAAACGAAAGGAAATTTATAGGGCATCCAATAAAAAAATGATTTATTAGATATTATTATTAGAATAATTGAATATCGATTAGGAAAACTTCATTGTACCAAATTTTCCAAAGAATTATATACTGTTTAATTACCCTTGAAATGCCCGTTCATTTGAGTATAATATTGGTAACATTGGGGCGAAATTCAGAAAAACCATTTTTTCGGTCACAAAAAAAGACAGTGTATAGTCCATTGATTTTTTTTGGCTTAAAAAAAAATTTTCTTTTTTTTGGTCAAAATTATACTCAAACGAAAGGAAATTTTTAGGGCATCCAATAAATATGGTTTTCAGTGCCAAGTTCCTTTTAGTTTTTGAGAAAATCGCGATTTACGAAAATCGATTAGGAATTGAATATTGATTATTGAATATCGATTAGGAAAACTTCATTGCACCAAATTTTCCAAAGAATTATATACTGTTTAATTACCCTTGAAATGCCCGTTCATTTGAGCCTAATATTGATAACATTGGGGCGAAATTCAGAAAAACCATTTTTTCGGTCACAAAAAAAGACAGTGTATAGTCCATTGATTTTTTTTGGCTTAAAAAAAATTTTTCTTTTTTTTGGTCAAAATTATACTCAAACGAAAGGAAATTTTTAGGGCATCCAATAAATATGGTTTTCAGTGCCAAGTTCCTTTTAGTTTTTGAGAAAATCACGATTTACGAAAATCGATTAGGAATTGAATACTGATTATTGAATATCGATTAGGAAAACTTCATTGCACCAAATTTTCCAAAGAATTATATACTGTTTAATTACCCTTGAAATGCCCGTTCATTTGAGTATAATATTGGTAACATTGGGGCGAAATTCAGAAAAACCATTTTTTCGGTCACAAAAAAAGACAGTGTATAGTCCATTGATTTTTTTTGGCTTAAAAAAAATTTTTCTTTTTTTTGGTCAAAATTATACTCAAACGAAAGGAAATTTTTAGGGCATCCAATAAATATGGTTTTCAGTGCCAAGTTCCTTTTAGTTTTTGAGAAAATCGCGATTTACGAAAATCGATTAGGAATTGAATATTGATTATTGAATATCGATTAGGAAAACTTCATTGCACCAAATTTTCCAAAGAATTATATACTGTTTAATTACCCTTGAAATGCCCGTTCATTTGAGCCTAATATTGATAACATTGGGGCGAAATTCAGAAAAACCATTTTTTCGGTCACAAAAAAAGACAGTGTATAGTCCATTGATTTTTTTTGGCTTAAAAAAAATTTTCTTTTTTTTGGTCAAAATTATACTCAAACGAAAGGAAATTTTTAGGGCATCCAATAAATATGGTTTTCAGTGCCAAGTTCCTTTTAGTTTTTGAGAAAATCGCGATTTACGAAAATCGATTAGGAATTGAATATTGATTATTGAATATCGATTAGGAAAACTTCATTGCACCAAATTTTCCAAAGAATTATATACTGTTTAATTACCCTTGAAATGCCCGTTCATTTGAGCCTAATATTGATAACATTGGGGCGAAATTCAGAAAAACCATTTTTTCGGTCACAAAAAAAGACAGTGTATAGTCCATTGATTTTTTTTGGCTTAAAAAAAAATTTTCTTTTTTTTGGTCAAAATTATACTCAAACGAAAGGAAATTTTTAGGGCATCCAATAAATATGGTTTTCAGTGCCAAGTTCCTTTTAGTTTTTGAGAAAATCACGATTTACGAAAATCGATTAGGAATTGAATACTGATTATTGAATATCGATTAGGAAAACTTCATTGCACGAAATTTTCCAAAGAATTATATACTGTTTAATTATTCTTGAAACGCCCGTTCATTTGAGCCTAATATTGGTAACATTGGAGCGAAATTCAGAAAAACCAATTTTTCGGTCTCAAATAATGACAGTGTGAATTTTTTGGCTTTAAAAAAAAAATTCTTTTTTTGGAAACAAATTTTCTAGTGTATTTTGTTCTCTGTATCGATTAAGGGTACACCACTACGTATACTCAATATGAAAAGGTACAATAAATATAACTCATACGTAAAAAAAATATAGAAAATAAAAATTCATACGATTTCCCCGTTTTTTGAATATCTCGGGAAATACTGGTCCAATTTGGCTGGAAAACCTACTGTTCCAGATTTGCGATGCTCTTTCAGAATTTTTCACCCAAATTTGATTTCAAGCTTCCCCGTTTTATTTTCCATTTTCAAAATGCGGCAACCCTGGATAGTGTATGCTTTAAATTTTCTTTTAATTGCAATAACTTAGAAACCGTTGGAGATAATTGACCGAAATTTTCGCCAAATGGTAGAATGAAATTTAGGCTATTTGCTAAACGAAAGGAAATTTATAGGGCATCCAATAAAAAAATGATTTATTAGATATTATTATTAGAATAATTGAATATCGATTAGGAAAACTTCATTGTACCAAATTTTCTAAAGAATTATATACTGTTTAATTACCCTTGAAATGCCCGTTCATTTGAGTATAATATTGGTAACATTGGGGCGAAATTCAGAAAAACCATTTTTTCGGTCACAAAAAAAGACAGTGTATAGTCCATTGATTTTTTTTGGCTTAAAAAAAAATTTTCTTTTTTTTGGTCAAAATTATACTCAAACGAAAGTAAATTTTTAGGGCATCCAATAAATATGGTTTTCAGTGCCAAGTTCCTTTTAGTTTTTGAGAAAATCGCGATTTACGAAAATCGATTAGGAATTGAATATTGATTATTGAATATCGATTAGGAAAACTTCATTGCACCAAATTTTCCAAAGAATTATATACTGTTTAATTACCCTTGAAATGCCCGTTCATTTGAGCCTAATATTGATAACATTGGGGCGAAATTCAGAAAAACCATTTTTTCGGTCACAAAAAAAGACAGTGTATAGTCCATTGATTTTTTTTGGCTTAAAAAAAAATTTTCTTTTTTTTGGTCAAAATTATACTCAAACGAAAGGAAATTTTTAGGGCATCCAATAAATATGGTTTTCAGTGCCAAGTTCCTTTTAGTTTTTGAGAAAATCGCGATTTACGAAAATCGATTAGGAATTGAATATTGATTATTGAATATCGATTAGGAAAACTTCATTGCACCAAATTTTCCAAAGAATTATATACTGTTTAATTACCCTTGAAATGCCCGTTCATTTGAGCCTAATATTGATAACATTGGGGCGAAATTCAGAAAAACCATTTTTTCGGTCACAAAAAAAGACAGTGTATAGCCCATTGATTTTTTTTGGCTTAAAAAAAATTTGTCTTTTTTTTGGTCAAAATTATACTCAAACGAAAGGAAATTTTTAGGGCATCCAATAAATATGGTTTTCAGTGCCAAGTTCCTTTTAGTTTTTGAGAAAATCACGATTTACGAAAATCGATTAGGAATTGAATATTGATTATTGAATATCGATTAGGAAAACTTCATTGCACCAAATTTTCCAAAGAATTATATACTGTTTAATTACCCCTGAAATGCCCGTTCATTTGAGCCTAATATTGATAACATTGGGGCGAAATTCAGAAAAACCATTTTTTCGGTCACAAAAAAAGACAGTGTATAGTCCATTGATTTTTTTTGGCTTAAAAAAAATTTTTCTTTTTTTTGGTCAAAATTATACTCAAACGAAAGGAAATTTTTAGGGCATCCAATAAATATGGTTTTCAGTGCCAAGTTCCTTTTAGTTTTTGAGAAAATCACGATTTACGAAAATCGATTAGGAATTGAATACTGATTATTGAATATCGATTAGGAAAACTTCATTGCACCAAATTTTCCAAAGAATTATATACTGTTTAATTACCCTTGAAATGCCCGTTCATTTGAGTATAATATTGGTAACATTGGGGCGAAATTCAGAAAAACCATTTTTTCGGTCACAAAAAAAGACAGTGTATAGTCCATTGATTTTTTTTGGCTTAAAAAAAATTTTTCTTTTTTTTGGTCAAAATTATACTCAAACGAAAGGAAATTTTTAGGGCATCCAATAAATATGGTTTTCAGTGCCAAGTTCCTTTTAGTTTTTGAGAAAATCACGATTTACGAAAATCGATTAGGAATTGAATATTGATTATTGAATATCGATTAGGAAAACTTCATTGCACCAAATTTTCCAAAGAATTATATACTGTTTAATTACCCCTGAAATGCCCGTTCATTTGAGCCTAATATTGATAACATTGGGGCGAAATTCAGAAAAACCATTTTTTCGGTCACAAAAAAAGACAGTGTATAGTCCATTGATTTTTTTTGGCTTAAAAAAAAATTTTCTTTTTTTTGGTCAAAATTATACTCAAACGAAAGGAAATTTTTAGGGCATCCAATAAATATGGTTTTCAGTGCCAAGTTCCTTTTAGTTTTTGAGAAAATCGCGATTTACGAAAATCGATTAGGAATTGAATATTGATTATTGAATATCGATTAGGAAAACTTCATTGCACGAAATTTTCCAAAGAATTATATACTGTTTAATTACCCTTGAAATGCCCGTTCATTTGAGTATAATATTGGTAACATTGGGGCGAAATTCAGAAAAACCATTTTTTCGGTCACAAATAATGACAGTGTGAATTTTTTGGCTTTAAAAAAAAATTCTTTTTTTGGAAACAAATTTTCTAGTGTATTTTGTTCTCTGTATCGATTAAGGGTACACCACTACGTATACTCAATATGAAAAGGTACAATAAATATAACTCATACGTAAAAAAAATATAGAAAATAAAAATTCATACGATTTCCCCGTTTTTTGAATATCTCGGGAAATACTGGTCCAATTTGGCTGGAAAACCTACTGTTCCAGATTTGCGATGCTCTTTCAGAATTTTTCACCCAAATTTGATTTCAAGCTTCCCCGTTTTATTTTCCATTTTCAAAATGCGGCAACCCTGGATAGTGTATGCTTTAAATTTTCTTTTAATTGCAATAACTTAGAAACCGTTGGAGATAATTGACCGAAATTTTCGCCAAATGGTAGAATGAAATTTAGGCTATTTGCTAAACGAAAGGAAATTTATAGGGCATCCAATAAAAAAATGATTTATTAGATATTATTATTAGAATAATTGAATATCGATTAGGAAAACTTCATTGTACCAAATTTTCCAAAGAATTATATACTGTTTAATTACCCTTGAAATGCCCGTTCATTTGAGTATAATATTGGTAACATTGGGGCGAAATTCAGAAAAACCATTTTTTCGGTCACAAAAAAAGACAGTGTATAGTCCATTGATTTTTTTTGGCTTAAAAAAAAATTTTCTTTTTTTTGGTCAAAATTATACTCAAACGAAAGGAAATTTTTAGGGCATCCAATAAATATGGTTTTCAGTGCCAAGTTCCTTTTAGTTTTTGAGAAAATCGCGATTTACGAAAATCGATTAGGAATTGAATATTGTATATTGAATATCGATTAGGAAAACTTCATTGCACCAAATTTTCCAAAGAATTATATACTGTTTAATTACCCCTGAAATGCCCGTTCATTTGAGCCTAATATTGATAACATTGGGGCGAAATTCAGAAAAACCATTTTTTCGGTCACAAAAAAAGACAGTGTATAGTCCATTGATTTTTTTTGGCTTAAAAAAAATTTTTCTTTTTTTTGGTCAAAATTATACTCAAACGAAAGGAAATTTTTAGGGCATCCAATAAATATGGTTTTCAGTGCCAAGTTCCTTTTAGTTTTTGAGAAAATCACGATTTACGAAAATCGATTAGGAATTGAATACTGATTATTGAATATCGATTAGGAAAACTTCATTGCACCAAATTTTCCAAAGAATTATATACTGTTTAATTACCCTTGAAATGCCCGTTCATTTGAGTATAATATTGGTAACATTGGGGCGAAATTCAGAAAAACCATTTTTTCGGTCACAAAAAAAGACAGTGTATAGTCCATTGATTTTTTTTGGCTTAAAAAAAATTTTTCTTTTTTTTGGTCAAAATTATACTCAAACGAAAGGAAATTTTTAGGGCATCCAATAAATATGGTTTTCAGTGCCAAGTTCCTTTTAGTTTTTGAGAAAATCACGATTTACGAAAATCGATTAGGAATTGAATATTGATTATTGAATATCGATTAGGAAAACTTCATTGCACCAAATTTTCCAAAGAATTATATACTGTTTAATTACCCCTGAAATGCCCGTTCATTTGAGCCTAATATTGATAACATTGGGGCGAAATTCAGAAAAACCATTTTTTCGGTCACAAAAAAAGACAGTGTATAGTCCATTGATTTTTTTTGGCTTAAAAAAAAATTTTCTTTTTTTTGGTCAAAATTATACTCAAACGAAAGGAAATTTTTAGGGCATCCAATAAATATGGTTTTCAGTGCCAAGTTCCTTTTAGTTTTTGAGAAAATCGCGATTTACGAAAATCGATTAGGAATTGAATATTGATTATTGAATATCGATTAGGAAAACTTCATTGCACGAAATTTTCCAAAGAATTATATACTGTTTAATTACCCTTGAAATGCCCGTTCATTTGAGTATAATATTGGTAACATTGGGGCGAAATTCAGAAAAACCATTTTTTCGGTCACAAATAATGACAGTGTGAATTTTTTGGCTTTAAAAAAAAATTCTTTTTTTGGAAACAAATTTTCTAGTGTATTTTGTTCTCTGTATCGATTAAGGGTACACCACTACGTATACTCAATATGAAAAGGTACAATAAATATAACTCATACGTAAAAAAAATATAGAAAATAAAAATTCATACGATTTCCCCGTTTTTTGAATATCTCGGGAAATACTGGTCCAATTTGGCTGGAAAACCTACTGTTCCAGATTTGCGATGCTCTTTCAGAATTTTTCACCCAAATTTGATTTCAAGCTTCCCCGTTTTATTTTCCATTTTCAAAATGCGGCAACCCTGGATAGTGTATGCTTTAAATTTTCTTTTAATTGCAATAACTTAGAAACCGTTGGAGATAATTGACCGAAATTTTCGCCAAATGGTAGAATGAAATTTAGGCTATTTGCTAAACGAAAGGAAATTTATAGGGCATCCAATAAAAAAATGATTTATTAGATATTATTATTAGAATAATTGAATATCGATTAGGAAAACTTCATTGTACCAAATTTTCCAAAGAATTATATACTGTTTAATTACCCTTGAAATGCCCGTTCATTTGAGTATAATATTGGTAACATTGGGGCGAAATTCAGAAAAACCATTTTTTCGGTCACAAAAAAAGACAGTGTCCATTGATTTTTTTTGGCTTAAAAAAAATTTTTCTTTTTTTTTGGTCAAAATTATACTCAAACGAAAGGAAATTTTTAGGGCATCCAATAAATATGGTTTTCAGTGCCAAGTTCCTTTTAGTTTTTGAGAAAATCGCGATTTACGAAAATCGATTTGGAATTGAATATTGATTATTGAATATCGATTATCGATTATCGATTTTTCACCGAAATTTGATTTCAAGCTTCCCCGTTTTATTTTCCATTTTCAAAAAGCGGCAACCCTGGATAGTGTATACTTTAATTATTCTTTTAATTGCATTAACTTAGAAACCGTTGGAGATAATTGACCGAAATTTTCGTCAAATGGCAGAATGAAATTTAGGCTATTTGCTAAACGAAAGGAAATTAAATTCTGAAAGAGCATCGCAAATCTGGAAGAGTAGGTTTTCCAGCCAAATTGGACCAGTATTTCCCAAGATATTCAAAAAACGGGGAAATCGTATGAATTTTTATTTTTTATATTTTTTTTACGTATGAGTTATATTTATTGTACCTTTTCATTATGAGTATACGTAGTGGTGTACCCTTAATCGATACAGAGAACAAAATACACTAGAAAATTTGTTTCCAAAAAAAGAAACTTTTTTTTAATCCAAAAAATTGACACTGTCATTTTTTGAGATTGTCATTTTTTGAGACCATTGATCATTGCAGCACAACAATTTAAGAAACACTACTGCTATTTCTCAATATGTGTGTGTTAGCCTGTCTATACAGAGTCATGTGTGCACCACTTGAACTTATCAGTGTTTTTATTATGGTCTGACCTCTCTGCTGTTTGTAGTTATTACAGTTTTCTTAAAACCCTGTCCTCGAAAAAAGAAAACGAACGCAAAATCTGGACTTTATTGCTGAAAATTAAATGTATATTTTTAACTATAGGTCTACTGATTTGGTTTAACTTTTCATGTAGTGCTAAATTGCACACATGTTTTATCTAGGGAACTGTCGTCATATATGTTGGTAACACATATATATAGGCAAAAAAAAATTAAAAGAAATAGAAAATCATGAGGAAACAGGAAAAATATATATGGTTCTAAATGGCTACTTGTTTATTGGGGAACTATGATGGCTTGAATAACAGCTTCCTTAGAGAGGGGTTTTCACTATTGAACTGACTACATGAAAGTAACAAAAAACTAACAAGGAAGCTATCTCATGTGATAATCTCCGATATTGATGGAATTCGGAAAAATTTGCAGGGGAAAGAATTCTAAGGTTGGGGTCAAAAATTACCCCTTTTCTCTTTTTTTAATTGTTTTTCATTTGAAAGCACTATATAAGTATATGTTATATTTTTGGATGGGGATTTTTAAGGTCCTCCTTTGTCTTCGTTAAGAATACATATATTAGCTGTATTTTCGACCTAACTATATCCGTTAACTTTTAAAAAAGCACAAAGTGCATAAAAACGTTTTTTAGACGAAAACTGACATAATAGTTTTCGTATGCACGTTAACTTACAACGTGGATAATTATCAACGTTAAAAACTCAACGTTTATACATTTTCACACCTAGCGTAACTTCTTCGCGTTACTACCTAAAAAGTTTTACTGACGTACGTTCGATTATACCGGAACTATCATAAACACTCACTATTTAAAAAAATCTGATACTCCAATCAGTTTAACGTAGATTTTCTATAACTACTTAACGTTGATAGCTATGAACGAAAATACAGCTAATATTAACTATTTGAGCGAACATGTGTTTTTCTATTTTTTTTTTTGTGCTATTTTAGCTGTTAAGAAATCCTTCGAAGCTCTTTTTTGTTCTTTGTCACAAAGTCGCTGAATAAAGTCGTTTTTCCAAAAATAACACACTTTCTTAAGGTTTTTTTATTGAAACAAAACCAACGAAAAGTAATTAACTACCTGTTTTTATAAAGAGAATCAAACGAATTCGTTAAAATATTTGTGTAGAAAACAGAACCTTAAGGACATTTTTGTTTAAAACTTTTTAGCCACATCTGTTCTGCATAGATGTCCTTACTTGGCTTTGTTTTAAGTGTACTATACAGTAATTTTAAATATAAGAAAATTTTAGGCAAAAAGTTTACTTCTAGAACAAAAAAAAAAGAAGAAAATGGAAACTGATTTCATAGAACATTACAAATTCATCATAATATAACATACAACAGCTGAGTTCTGTTGCAATATGTCAGTAGTGTTGTTTATAATAAAAGCAACAGCACAAAAATAAATAACAAGTAAATGAAAAACATCGTAGTATACGCATGCATTGTGTTTACTACTGCAGGCAAAAAAAAAGAAGTAAATTTCAAACGCGTCTGACACAAAATTGCACAATATGTATTCACACATCATAGACAAATTTAGCTTACAACGTAGGTACAAAAGATAAGCAAACAGGGCATTGATATTTACAATGTTTTTAAATTTTCCCAATTTTCTAATTCATAAACATTAACCAGTGAAATTTTTCTGAAGTAATAGCTGCTCTTACTAAATATAACCGATAAATCAGAAAAGAACTCAAAGTGCACAAAAGTGTGTTGTAGGCGAAAATTTAAACATTAGTTTTCTTATACGTTAAAAATCCAACGTTTGTACATTTCCGCTTCCAACATAATACGAATATGTTCGTGCTACTTTCTAACAAGTTTCCTTGTTACATTTTACATTTTAGCGTAATTTTACTAATGAAAATTTTATTTTAAAAAAATAACGAATTTTTCTTTACTTTAATTAAATTTTGATTAATTTTATAAAATATTTCGAATCTTCACCAAATTTATAAAGCAATGCCGTTTACTTCTTTTTTCCTATCCGAATTCTTAATTCAGAGTTCGCAGTTGTATCATAAATTGTGGGTATCATCCTTGCAGATTTGGGACATTTGGGATAGTTGTAACATGTTCCTGCTGCATTCTGACAATCAAAAAATAGGATGGTTTTTATGATGAAACTTTCAAAATGATAAATATGATACAATAACACAAAAAAAGGTATCTAAAATTCAAAGACTGCGAAAAAAAACCAAATGAACATTGTATAAGGAGAAGAAAAAGAATTTCCAGAGTTGTTTTTTTTAAGAATATTTAAAACAAAAGACAGTTTTTGAGACAACACGGTGTTGCAATAATGCCAGATTGTATACATTGGTATTGTTTTTATATAAAGTTAAAGGAAATGTTGACAAAAAGACTGAGGTTTTTTTTCATCTTAATATGACTGAGTACTAAGGACAGGCATTAAAAAAAACATTTAAAAACAAAAGAAACTAGCACTTATACTATATTAACTTTGTACTGACACGTGTCACAAATATTTTACATGTCTTTTTGTTTTGTTTTTTATTTTTCTATTTTGGTTTTTAACAAAAGAATCTTAAAATAACTTATAAATTATTGTTGTTTTTCAAGCGTAAAAATATAAACTACTACAGTATATTTATAACTGATGTTATTTTGATAAGTAAAAAAATGTGGCAGCTTTTCATTTTAATCTTACCAAAAATGCTAAATAGAAATTTGAAAACAAACTACTACTTCTACATGCACTCTGAACTAAAATTTATATAAATATTTTTATGTTCATATATGAGTTATAATATCATCAAGCGCGCACATACACATACAGTAGAGTGGGCCGAAATTAAAAAAAAGTTGATTGTTATAATCACGTAGGGCAAAACGTTATACTAATCACACAAAATAATAAATTCTTTTCAAAATATGCTAACAATATTTGTAATGAAAATACCGTTTTATCGGTTAGCTAGTTTATTAGATATTTATCGGTTTACTAGACATTAAAAAAAATAACATTCGCAGTAGGATTTCTAGTTGGGGAAAGATAATTTGCCTGTGGAATTTTTTAGCCATTAAAAAACCCTGCTTTTCAACGGGATGTTCCGGAAGTTTTCATTTTAACTTGTTTTTAGGAAAATTTTGCTTTGTTTTACTAAATTTCTACTAAATCTACTAACATTAGAGGAATTTTAAAATGTTTTCAGAAAACTTTTTTTAAAATTATTTTCAACTAACAAAATTTTCAAAATCAATAAGGAATTACAATACTAAATTATTTTGTTAATGTTTGCAAAACTTTGTAACTCAATTAATTCTCATACGAAAACATAATATTACTGTACATTAGGGTATTCAGTTGTCTTAATCGTTATTCGACCATTAAACCACAAAGCCATGACATTTTCTAGCCTAGAAAACGTCAGTTATGTAAAAACCTATTTTGGTAAAGATTTGTAAACAGAGCATAGTTGGTTTTCAGGCCTAAGAGATACAAAAAAATAAATTAATTTAACTTTGGCTCCTGGGTAATTTCTGAACGCTCAGAAATTATGACTCATAAAAGACTCTAAAATACGAGTATTTTCAGAGTGTTCAAATTTTAGAGTCACACTCTTATTTATAAGTGTATTGAAAAATTTTTGAAAATTTTCAAAATGCTTTTCTTTGAAACTAACACATATATACAAAAAACTAAAATCTACATTATAGCCTAGAGAGAACCCCATAAAGACAATCTGATGATAGTGAATTGGTAACACTTGAAAATGCATTAATTGTCAACCATTGGTTCTAATAAATTTTTTTTATAAGTTTTTTGCTCTATTTGTTGTAAAATAAATTGTAAATTCTATTTTTGGAATTTGTAATATTTCATCTTAAACCGAACAAATCTTCAGATCAACTAAATGACTCAAAAATTAATCATAAACAACTTATAAATGGCTCAGAAAATTCAAAATTATCCAGTAATGCTCATAATTCGGAGTCTTTTATGAGTCATAAAAGTGCGCTCAGAAAGAGGCTTCATCGGTGAAGAAAAACACCCTCATATATCTATGATTTCAGAAAGTCTAAGACCTCTTATGCGTCTTTTCGGACTCCAATTGTACACTGGGAAGTTATAAAGTACCTAGGTTATAAAAATACTCACACTGAAAACGATTATGATATTAGTTCTAAGAGGCTTGCAAAATATTTCAGTTTGAATTTTTATCTGCAATACTTTGAATCATTATCAGTAATTTTATTACTGACAATGAATGACCCACGGATATTGTCCCACTTTTACCATTCAAAATTTTTGTAGTTTCGACGCACTCTAATATACATTTGTGGCTTTCCATACCAACAGACATTTACGTAATACAAATAAAAAATGGAAAAACTCTTTTTTTCCAAAAAGTAGGCGAAGTAGGTGCGGTTAAAAATTGATCAATTTAGCGCTAATATATAATGATTTAATGAAATAGTTTGGCATTAATACGAGACACTTTTTATAGCTACTGAGTTGGTATGGAAGGCCTCATATACATGTATCCTCCAATCAACCACTGATGATATTTTGGATATAACTGACAGAAAAAAACTTTAAACGATGCATCAAAATCCATTCATATTATTTTAATATTGCATGTGTATTAGGGCCGTTCACCAAAAACCATTTATTTGGTTTTGGAAACTCTTTAAAGTTATTAAAATTGTTATTGGCCAAAAATTTTTAAAATTTTTTTCAGACTTTGGGAGGCCGACATGGTTTAGATCAAATTGATTTTATACAAAAATTAGGTTAAAAAAACGCAAGATTTTCTTTTCCAAAAAATTATTGTTTTTGGAATATACACTAATTCCGCCTCTCTATTGCTACGAAAAGTTTGTGGCTTACTTGTGGTTGTATTCCCATTGTGCTTTTATTGTTGAAAAGTCACAAAAAATTATATTGACTATAATTTTTGTTTGAAAAAAAAAAAAATTAAGACCTGGTATCGATACAATCATATCGTTGACAAAAACATTTAAAATTTTTGAACGAGTCACAAATAGGAATAGAGCAACTAAGGTTTTTGAAAAAAAATCGTTTTACACAAAAATATCTGAAAAAATCTAAATTTCTTAAGTCTTTTTAAGAGTTCCAAAATTCATAAATGGTTTTTGGTGAAACTCCCTAATATGTATGTACAAACCAAATATTTTCCAAAAATATATTCGGAATTGGAAAAGAAAATTGAAACAACAATATAAAGAATTTGCATGCAACATGAATAAAGCATAATACAATTTTGCCTATAAAAGTCCAATACGTAGCAATTGTACTATACACTCATAAAAATTAGGCTTAAAGTAAAATTTAATGGTCACCCCAACATATGACACTTTATTTGCGAGCCTTGGGGTTAATATTACAATAATTTATGAAAAAAACTCATTTGAAACTTTAGAGTTAAAGATTCTGTTTTCCTTAATATTTCGCCAGATTTGTTAGATGCAACTTTGCCAGATTATCTAAACACTGTTGAAGAATAGGCAATAAAACATTCTGTTTTATGACATTCCCATAGCAATTTCCTTAGAGCAACACTGAAGTCCGGATAGGCACATGACTAAAATAACTTATTTTTCACAATTTTTTTTTTAATAAGTTATGGGATTTAGCACATTTAATAAAATCAAATAATGTTACCAATGTTACAGGTTTGGCGACTTTATTTGATGATAATTTAAAAATTTATGATAAAATAGTTCGCTCATATAATTAATGGCAGCTTGAGCTTCTTAAAGATAGACATAAAGTTGCTTGAATCGCATTAAAATGGCAACTCACGTAGGCGATGAGTTCAAAAACTTGGCGGATTTTAATCAATAAGTATTTAGCATACTAAGGCCCAATTACTGAATGCCCAGTTAGCCACTAACCAGGACTTTGACTGACAAAATTTTAATTTTTTCTCATATAAAATTTGAATTTAACTGTCGGCTAAATTTCAGTAGTCGGTCCTAACCTAGTGTCTTGACATGCAATAAAATGATAGCAAGCAATTGTCAAAATGATCTCATCTCAAGTGAAGACACTCAATTTCAATTTTATTGCAATATCATGATATCGCTGACATGCAAGCGGCTCTTGCAATGATGTATGCCATGAACTGTCACTTTTCGTTTTAATTTTAATTTTGTAATAAAAAAACAACAGGAAATTTGGGCAAAAAGAATGTTTAATTTTTTATTATTTGTAGATACAAAATAATGTTTGATAAAATTTTGTGTTTTTCGAAGAAAAATGTATGATATTTCTTAGCCATGAAATGGTCAAGTGTTCTCCACCACACTGCAATTGATATCATTTTGACGTTTCTCTGCAATGGTTTTGACATTTCATATCATATAATTTATTGCTTTTGAAGACACTGGGTTAATAAGCATTGTAGTCTTCTGAATTCTCTTACAAATATTTTTCTTCCAGTGTACAAGAGATTTGCATTTTTAACAATTTTTTGTTAAAAAAGTAACAGAAATAACATATGACACTATAATCTATATGAAAACAGCAATATATATAAAAAATCGAAAGATAATTTTTATGTAAAACAAAAAAGAAATCGAAATTTATTGTTATTTCAGGGAAACGATTACGATTTGTCATATGAAAAATAAAAAATAACAAAAAACAAAAGAAT
Organism: Leucophora obtusa; assembly: GCA_949987735.1. Taxonomy (NCBI): domain Eukaryota; kingdom Metazoa; phylum Arthropoda; class Insecta; order Diptera; family Anthomyiidae; genus Leucophora; species Leucophora obtusa. Next base: position 4,589,386 of record OX465296.1, read on the forward strand.
TTCTTATAACAAACAATAACATATTATATGTATACGATACAAAATTCATACCATATAACCAATGACCTATAAAAATAATGATTACAAATCAATTTTTATTGTGAAAATTCCTATGATGAAATATGGCAATACAATGGAGATGGTCTAACCATTACTGCCACATACATACATACTTCTACATTGGCATTTTATTCTACATTTTGTACAATCATTAATTATACAATGAAGCTAATAATTTTGTTAGTTTAACAAAGTGCTGAATAATAAAAGTGTTCTTAGGAAAGTCAATACAATAAACATGACTTAACATGTCATGATTGGTTAAAATAGGGACAATGGAAAAGAATGTAACACATTTGATGATATTACGTTTGAAAGCCTTTTCATTTTTGGCTCTTTTGGTGTTAGTAAAGTGAAGATTTCCTTGAAAGTGCTGTATAAAAAAGAAAAAGAAATTTTTAAACAAATTTTTCAATATCTATTGAAGTAGTTTATTCCCTAATGTCATTCACTTTCACTGTGATGCCACTCACTCATTCTTTTATTGTCACTTCAAATCCTGCGTGATTGACAAATTGTTTTTCATCTTTTGTTGGTGTTTTGTCAAGACAATTTTTTATTTTTTTTTTTGCTGTCACTGCAATCGTTTTTCTGGGTGTGATTGTGTGTTTTTAAGAGTTTTGAGTTTGCTTTCATCATCAGTGGCATTGACAATTGAAAATTGGCATTGTGCTAAGTAGCACTCTAGAGAGAGAGAGTGAAAGGTAAGCCTATATCATTATTAATATTTAATTTCACAGAAATAGTTGATGTTAAACAAAAGTTATATAAAAATTCAAATGAAGATAATTGAGTTTCTTGAAAACTGTTTTCAGTATTTTTATATTGTTTTTAGTGGCCTGATTCAGTGGCTTCAACATCTTAGAAAATTTACTTTGTGCAAATCGATAGTCATTTTCACAAATCAATCACAAATAGCTTGCATAAATCTAAGAGCGAGATTCCTAGTATTAGTTTCAAAATTATAACCTTTTGAAATCAAAAAAATAATTAAAATCAATATTTTAATCGAATGTTTTAAATAGCATAGAGAATAAACACAATGCAAAGATCCCTGTTTTTTCCATACAATTTTACAATTAAAGGCTCAATTAAACGTGCCATAACCATAACCATATAAAACAGCTGTTCAAACCAATCTCATGGGCTACAATGTATTCGGTTATTGGTGACATGCCATAACGCCATAACCATAACCGTAGATACCAATTGAATTTTGGTTTTCTGCTATGGCGTTATGGTTACAGAACCATATGGCATGTCACCAATTATATTAATTCTTGTTGGCGATTGAAACTTCCCAAATGGACATATATAAAAACGATTTTCTGGCAACACTGACAGTTTTGCAAATCTTATTTAGTTTTTGCGTGATTTTCATAGTGACCAGTTGATTTTGTGTAAAAAATTTAAAACAACTAAAACCAGTGTTGCCAACTCCTGAAGGCAGGAAAGCACCGTGAGCATTATGAAAACGGGTAAAAAGGGTAAAAATTTACCAAAAATGGGGTAAAAAAGCACGATATTAATTTTTTGAAAAATTTAAATCAAGAATTTAAAAACACATTTTTACTTTGAAAAATCGTGTAAAAAAGGTTCAGAAAATTACCTAAAAAGGGGTAAAAAAGCACCGAACTAATATTTCAATATTTTTAAGTTTATATGTACCGAAGTTGCTATTTAAAATTATACTACAAATATTGTGCGAAAATGTAGTTCTTGTATAGTTCGTATTATTTTTTAAATTTTGACAGAAAATTCAAGAAAAATGTAAAAAAACGAGAACAAATACCAAAAATAGAAACTGTAAAAAAGCACTAAAAGCACTGCCAGAAATCTGAAAAAGCACCGTAAATACCCGCTTTTTTTAAACGGGTATTTGTAAAAAATCACCGGGTACGGGAAGGAAAAAAGCACCAAAAAATACCCGAAAAGCACTGAAATGGCAACACTGACCAAAACATTAAAGCTTTTTTATTAACAAAGCAATTATTTTGAATTATAATTCAATTAAAAGTGTTTTCTAGTATGCTTATTAAAATTAATTGATAAACATCCTTAAAAATAAAAATAAAGCTTGTTGCAAAAAAAAGTTAGTGCCGGTCGGTTATTCTGTTTTGTTGCCAATTCGTAGATCAGAACAGAAGAGTGAAATTAAATTATAAATAAATTGTTGAGTAAAATACTCCGTAAACAAGATTTACAAATTATTAAAATTTAAAGGTTTAAATAAAAAATTTTGTTAAAATTTTATGAAATGAACATTTAATGGCAACGTTTTGCTTTTCTGTCTGTTTTATCAACGACTATATAGACTAAAGACAAACCACCAGCCTCAACTGCTGTTAAAAAGTCTCTTTAATTTTATATGCAAACTGGTTTTAAGAGAAACAATTTTTAGTGTTTTTTTTAACGCGTAGTTTTTTAATATTAATAAGCAAAATTTTGTGCTAATTATGCAAAACTAATGCAGAGAACATATCAAACAACACAAGTGCACTTTACAATTTAATTAAAATTGCTTAAAAACAATAAAAATAATTAATTAAAAATACCACTTTTTCACGTTTTTTGTTATTTTACATTGAAACTCTCTTAAAACCAGTTCCGTTTTTCAGATGAGAGCCGTGGATAGTGCCTGGTTGTAGTCAATGTTTTCCTCATTCACTAATCGAGCTCTCATTTCTTTTTTAAACGATTACAAAATTTATGACGTGATTTATTTTGATCAACAAAGCAGAGGTAAGAGCAAAGTGAGGGCAAAACAAATTGTGTTTTTATAATTCGAGAGAGAATTTCAGATATTTTGTGTTTGTAAAAGAAAAAAAAACAAATTTTTAAAACATAGAACTTTACTAAAAATCGTAAAATATCATTGTTATCAGTGTTGCCATTTCAGTGCTTTTCGGGTATTTTGTGGTGCTTTTTTCCTTCTCGTACCCGATGATTTTTTACAAATACCAGTTTAAAAAAAACTGGTATTTACAGTGCTTTTTCAGATTTCTGGCAGTGCTTTTAGTGCTTTTATACGGTTTATATTTTTGGTATTTGTTCTCCTTTTTTCAATTTTTCTTGAATTTTCTGTCAAAGTTGAAAAAATAATACGAAATATACAAAATATACAATTTTTCACAATGTTTGTAGTACAATTTTAAATAGCAACTTCGTTATATTTAAACTTCAAAATTTTGAAATATTAGTTTGGTGCTTTTTTACCCCTTTTTTGGTTATGTTTTGAACCTTTTTTACACGATTTTACAAAGCTAAAGTGTGTTTTTAAAATCTTCACTTAAATTTTTCAAAAAAATTATTATCGTGCTTTTTTACCCCATTTTTTGTAAATTTTTACCTTTTTTACCCGTTTTCACAATGCTAACGGTGCTTTCCTGCCTTCAAGAGTTGGCAACACTGATTGTTATAACACAAGGCCGCATTAAAATTAAACCAACAATTAAATTCAAAATTTGTATGGGAAAGAACAACAAATGTGCCAGTTAAAGTTCCTGTTAGTACCCTAGGGGAAATGTTAGCAAACTGTCACCGAACTGGCCCCTTTATATGAAGTAGACTGGTCACTTTTACATGGCGTTGTCATAGGAGGTGGAAATTGACCCCTTGTGACATGTCACAAGACAAATCCCAGGACAGGTCCCTGAACTTTGTTTTTTATGAGAGTTCAGTAACCTGTCCTAGGATTTGTCTTGTGACATGTCACAAGGGGTCAATTTCGACCTCCTATGACAACGCCATGTAAAAGTGACCAGTCCATTTCACATAAGGGGGCCAGTTCGGTGGCAGTTTGTTAAAATTTCCCGTAGGGTAGCTAACAGGAGATTGTGTTAGTGGGGCTTTTTCAAATTTAGTTGAAGATTTTTTCAAGAATTATCGTTAATTTGATGATTTTTCAAAAAACTCAGATGGCAACACTGATTATGCCAGACACAGAATTATTTCTATAATTCTTCACTCTTTTTAATGAATTATTATTTTGTAATGAGCATTTAATAAAAAACAACGGAATTGTATAAAAAACACCAAAAATTTATGGTACATAAGTTTTTATTAGATCTCAAAGCCCTCCTTAAATTAATGTTCCTAATAATTCCAAAGTGCCCGTAGGTCATTTCATTGTTAATTTTGTAGCCATAGTTAAAAATCATTTTTGTAAAAATAGTATAAAAAGAATATAATGAAATTGTTTTTAGTGGCGCCGATTAGTGTCTCATAATTTGTGTTTTGTTATATTGTTCGTTAATGTACACTTATAGTTTTTGTTGTTGTTAATAGTTGTTCTTAAACTTCGCTTATCATGCTTTTATTTCGTATTTTAACAAGTGTTCAATCAAAAAGTATGTATTTGAAATGTGTATGGTGATTCTTTTTTGGTAATACAGAAAACTTAAGAGCAAAGAAATGTTTATTTTTTTACTCATAAGAGAATTTTTAGATTTCGTGATTGTAAGAGAGAACTAAAAAAACACAGAGAACTTGAACTTTCTGAATAATGAATGTTTAAAGGGAAGCGGATTTATTAAAACGGAACGGGAAATATTGAAATACAAATACAATATATGTATCAGTGATGGTATTTGAGAATTTTGGTTTGGTGCCTAAATGATGCCAAAAAGCTTTAAAAGTGCAAAACAAATTAAGCAACATTTAATGTTTCAAAAAATATGTTCAGCTTTTATTTCAAATATTTATACATTCACACCCTTATTCTAAACTTTTTAACAATAACAAAATTGTGACAAAACTGGCGTGAATGGAAATTGTTTAATTTTGGTATTCTAAGAAAAATTGTCACAGCAAAACCTTGACAAAATTGTCATGTAATAAAAAGCACATAACAAAAAAAATATTTTCATTTGTCAACAATTTAAAATATAAATATTTTATTTTCTTTTGAAGAATTTTATAATTTTTCTTCACAGAAATCAAATATGAAATACCACATTCATTGAGATATTATTTTAAGATGCGTCGAACGTTTTACCGATTCTAAAATTCCTCCAAAAGATTACGTATTAACATGGGATTTTTGGGGCTAAAGTTGTTAGGAATAAGCTCAAGGCGCTTGATGCTAAAATTCGAAGGAAACTTTAAGTGCTTAGAACTAGTTCTCTTGTGTTCTCCGGTTCCTGGAACTTTTTTTAGCTTTCATTTCATTTAAGATTTCATAAAATTATCGAAAAAATCGTAATTTTTCACAAATTATAATTTTTTGATAATTTTATTTTATTTTTGGCAGAAAAAGTTTTCACCATTGTATAGTGAAATTCTTAAAACTTTTGCTTGTCATAAAAAAACTAGAATACCATAACAAATTTTTGAAAAATTCCTATAACAAGAAATATGACAATTTTAATAACAAAACAAATTGTCACATTTTTCTAGAATAAGGGTATTAGTTACTTTAAGAATAAAAAGACAAAAAAATAAAAAAAAACTTTAAGGGCGGGTAACTTATCTAAAAATTAACCCGAGTTTTACATTACCACAAATATTTTCATATAAATTTGCCATTCTTAACTATACTAAAGTACTAAACTTACGTTATTTTAAGAAAAGTTAGCACGTCCAAGTCTTTCAAAAAATTTTCATACATATTTTATATATATATACAGTGACGGACAATACAATAAAATCAATTAAAATTTTTCTAATTTTATCCCCGTTGCTTTTATTTTTAAAGATCAATATATTGATTAAATTGTCCCCGAAAAACTGGAAGGTGGTCCAGAAATTTGTAGAAATTTTTAGTGTATGGCTTATTTTTAATTTTGCTACCCATTCTAAGTAGGCTTTTATTGAAAAACTAGCGATATCAACCTTTTATCAAATAATATAGAAATTTTCATAAAAAGTGCCAAAATTCTATGGAGAGTGCCAAGGTGCCATTGAACATTCAATAGTGCCACAAATGGCACTTTCGTGTCACTTTTACCAACAGTGATATGAATAACGAAAGATAGAGAGCAAAATTGATATAATTCCTAAACAGTGCGCAGAGTTACCAGATTTTTTTATAGAAAGTCGTCAAAATGTTACGAAGGAATTTCGGCAAAAAAATAAAATGTTCATACAAATTCGGACGCAGTTTCATATGAAAAACGACCAAATTTTTTTAAAATTTTTTTGTTAGAATTGGGCTATAAAAAGTCAACCAAAAATAAAATTCAAAAAATTCTCCTGCTATCATATTGCTAACATTAAAAGCTTGCTTTCTCAGCAAAGGAGTTTTTGATATGTGAAAATATAAAATCAGATAGTGGAAGTGCCAGTGGTAGTTAGGTAAAATTTTGCTCTTTTTATGCATAGCGCATGGTACGGGGACAGTTTTTGGATCAAGTGTTTAGTATGGAGACATTGATTAGTTTGGGGACTGTCCTCAAACTCTTCCTAGGTCTAGCGCATAGTAACAAGATATTTGTGACTAAATCAATTGAATCTGAGAGATTTGGCAGAAATTTTTTTTGAGGAAATTTGAAAGTTATAAATTTCTAATCAGATCATAAAAACTAATCCCTCAATTCATAAATGCTTTGTAAAGTTATAGCAGGATTACAAAACGTCATTTTCATACAAAATTTGTTCAATAAACCTCCTATAATTTTACAAAGCGTTTATGAATTTAGGGGTAAGATTTTAAGTGATTTCTTATAGAATGCCTGTGGGAAGTTACGATTCTCGTATAGGAAAATTTAATTCTACTAATTTTGCAATTGTTATTGAGATTTTCATAACAAAAAAAATAACATTTGAAATTGAGAAAATATCAATTGTAGATCAAGCGCACAGCAATTGTAATTCAGAAAATACCAATTGAAATTCCAAAATTGATAATTGAAATTCAAAGTTGAAATTTCAACACGTGCAATATTAATGGAAATTCGAAAAATAATAATTAAAAATTCAGAATATACCAACTACAGTTCAAAACTAGAGCATGCAAATTTTTGGATTATAACGACTTTATCCGTGGAATTGATGGCCATTTCAAAGTAGAAGAATTAAAAAATTACTTGAAGCTTTCAAGAGTAATTTAATTTTTTTAATTTTTTTACTCATACTTTTTAATTTTTAGATCCAAAGCAATACAAAATAAAGTTACTAGACTTGTCTTGGCTATTTTCACTGCATAAATAACTTCCATATCGCTGTTTGGTGAAAAGTTATTTACACACAGATAAAACAGTAGGCACCAACAATGGGAATTTGTAAAAGCAATCACATTTTCTTTCAAATTGAAAACTTTTATTCCCAACAATTTTTTTGTTTGAAATATTTGTAACTCGTTTGTAAATTGTTATATTTCATATAAAAATTGTTTAAAACTAAAAATTCAAAGTTAAAAAAAAACGAGCGGGAAACGAGCATCACAAACTTTTGTGGGATTAGCGTAAATTTTTTTAAAATGACTCAATTATTTTTAGAATTGACTAACATATTGTGTAAACTCAGTTTTTTAGTAAATAGCCCTTTAACATTTTTAAAACTCAAAAATTGTATGGACTTTTGCGCAACTTGGAAAGTTTGTTTTCCGTATTTATTTGGTAAAAACGTCCTTTTCCTTTCTATCCGCAAAGCGGCACTTTTTTCCAAACTCTTTTCGCTTTGAGACTCTATAGCGATGTATGAATTCCGTAAAAATGTTTATCAAATTAAATCTTTTAAATACTTTGTTAACTTTATTTTAAAATCGCTAAAAACAAAGAAAAATTTGGTCGTGTATAAGGCACTGTAATTTTAAGTGTGGCGACCATTTGTAGAAAAAAATAATGCAATACTTAAAGAAATTTTATAGGAATTCCAAAAATATACAGTTTTTACAGAACTGATCAGTACTCGCTAAATTTTACTATGCAATTTGATAGAAGGTCGATATCGCTTATTTTTCATTAAAAGCCACGCCTACTTAAAACAAGTGACAAAATAAAAAAACAGACATTACATTAAAATTCTGCACAATTTTCTGAACTCTCCCCTTGCATTTTGGGGCGAATTTATCCAATATTTTAATCTTTAAAAATAAAGGCAACGAGAATAAAATTAGAAAAAAACTTTAATGTCCCTATTATATTGCACATGACTGTATATTAGTAAAGATTTTTAATAATCGGATATATTATTGGATTTATTTCTTACATTATTTTTTCTACTAAAGTAGAAACATTATAATACTTCAATTTGAATTTTTAAAATTTTTTATGGTATATTACACTGATAAAGTGCAGATGTTTTGATAATTATATTTTTGCTGTTTAATAGATTCTTTTAACGAAACAAAATGAGTTCAACAGTTTAAAAACTTGGCTAATATTAAGTTTACCACAAGTCAGAAACCTATTTGTAATTCCTTTATTGGCGATTGCAACTCCCAAAATGGTCACATACGAAACCCATTTTCTGGCAACACTCATTCTTTTGTACACTTTATTTAGTTTTTGCGCGATTTTCTTAATGATCGGTTGCTTTTGTGTAAAAAATTTAGAACAATTAAGAAATTAAAGTTTTTTTTATTAAAAAAGCTAATATTTTTAAATCTTATGCAATTAAAAGTGTTTTCTGATGTATTTATTAAAATCAATTGGCTAAATATTAGAAGTAAAGTTTGTTGAAAAAAAAGTGGTAGTACCGGTCGGTCATTTTGTTATTCTATTTGGTAGAGTAGATAAAAAAGAAGAAAAAAGTAAATTAAAAATATATATAATTTGTTAAAGGAAATATATTGTTAAAAAGACTTGTCATTTATTATTCATCGTTTACATAAAACATTTTCTTAAAATTTATTGAAATAAATATTTAATGGCGGTGTTTGCTTTTTACTTTGTGTTCTATTAAGTCATTCGTTAATGTAGGGCTATAGTTGTAGTTAGTCAGTTTTTTTTTCGTTTCGGTTTTAAACAAGTGCTAAATTTATGACGTGTGCTTACAACAAAGAAAAGGTAAGAGAAAAATGTGAGCATAACTATTGTTTTATAATTCAAGAGAGAATTTTTGAGAGTTTGAGTTTGTGGAAAACAATTTTTGAAAACAGAGAACTTTACCTAGTGTCTTGATCAGTGTTGCCAGTTTTGACGATTTATCGTCATTTTGACGATTTTTACTATCTAAAATAGCCAAATGACGAATTGACGATTTTTTCCTTCAAAATGACGATTTTTTTTTATACGAAATACAGCAACAAATATGCAAAAATACGATACTTTTCTAATCTATAATTCTAAATCTCAAAATTTTAGTTTTTAGAATTATGCAGAATTGCAAACAAATTAATGTGGGACCAAATTAAAAAACCGCTGCAAAATCAGATAATTTGTATTCAGCAAATCTATACGATTTTTGAAAAATATTTTAGGATTTTAGATTAAAAGTGTTCATATTGAAATTCTAATTAAAATTATATCTAGAAAAAATTTAAAAATCCGTTCAAGTACATCATAATATTTTATTTATTGCGAAACTGCCAATTTTTTTTTAAGATGTACAAAACTTACAGGAAAAATAAAAAAAATATGATAATTTTTGTGTAAAACTTCTGTTCTAAAACTGTAACGAATCTCAATTTTTTGGAAGAATTTCTGTGAAATACATAATAAATATTTTAAAATCTGAAATTTTTGTTGGTATTTCCTTTTGTATAAAGCAACCACTTCAGGATATGACAAATTTCGATAATGTTTATAAAAATTTTATTAAATATGTTAAATCGAACAAGCTAATATTTGAATTGATATATTCTACATATATAAAAAGGAGATTTCAGTGTAAAGGCGGAGAATACACGAAGGAACATTCGCGAAAAAATTACCATTTTTTTACGAATGTTCATTTGTGTATGTTAATGTTCGTGTTGACATTCGTGCAATTCGTGTTATCAACATTTTTTGATATTTTTTGTTCCCAACTCATTGTTCCTTCGTGTATTCGCCGCTTAAAATATAATTTTAAATCTACAATAATGTTCTTAGTTGAAGAAAATAAAATGAAGGCTAAAGATTTCCTTTTTTCGAAAGGTACAAGATTTATGAATTTTTTTTTTTTTTTTGAAAAGGTTTTTAAAACTTTAAAAGTTTTCAACGGGAAAAAATTTAAGATAAATATTTATGTACATTTACATTTTTTTTTTTTTGTTGTTTTTGGCACAGAATGGAAAAAGCTTTGACAGCCTTGGCTTTGGGTATAATTACTATGGGCTTTATTGCATCGTTAATTTAAATTCCCTTTTCTGAATTTGATTCGCTTTCTGTGATATGACTCAAATCGTACTCTGGTGTAGGGTATAGTATAGTTAGAATTCCAGATTTTATTACTTGTTGTAAATTAAATCAAATCATTTAAAAATGTACATATATATTTCGAAAACATTCTTCTGGTTGGTTGATTATATCAACGTTTAACCTACTAAAACTTTTTGAGGTATGTATATGTTATACACCTGAAATAATATTTTATTTTCCATGAAATAATTAAGTTTACAATTCGTTACAAAATATGTATCAGTTTAAACAAAACAAACAATTTTTGCAAATGAACAATCTTGCCAAAGAAAATAACCCAATAAATACGCTCATAATATTAAGTTATTGAACAAATACATACACTTCTTTTTGTCTAGATAAAATAAAATTTTTTTTGAAATTATATTACTAAAGCTCAATTGTACATAAGTGAATCTATAAAAATATATTTTAATAAAAATTTGTTTTAGATTTCATATTCCATGTGAATACCAACAAATGTTATTTTACATCGAATATTAGAAATATTTATATTCAATTACAACAGACAAATTGTTTTGAGTGCCGCTTTAAAAAAAAAAAAATATAATCAATTTAAAATTAATATATTAAACAAACCTTAGGAGAAATTGAAACCGACTTCTTAATTTTTCATTGAAGAAGAAATAAAAAATGAATTCAATTGAATCTTTATTCTTTTATTTGTGTCATTGATATTGACAAGAAAATAAACCACATTTATTAGCGTAGGTAAAAAAAAAGAAAAATAAAATAAGGTAAAACTGTTCATGAAAATTCTTTAAAAGAAAAAACAAAACCATTACAACAAAAAGAGACCAACCAGTCTAAATAAACATGTCAATGAATAATTCTATTAAATATTTTGTATGGATTCCCAACAATCTCGTATTGAAAATTCATCTTAATTTGAAAATAAAAATAATTTGTCTAGGTAGTATTTGTAGCAAATAAATACTAAATAAATATGGCTCAAAGTCTTTTCTTATTATTTATTTTTTGGTATAAAGAAAAAAACGTACTGTTTGCTTAAAAGTACAAGAACCCCAGATAAAAGGTAAATTTGAGTGGGATTGGGTTGAATGGAAAAGGTCATGTTACAATTTATTTGATTGCAATTTTAGACAAAAAAATAAAACCTTCATCTATTTATTTGTGTTATCTATGTTTTCGAAATTGATTGTCTGTTTTGATGTGCTTTTATTTGTTTCTTTGGTTTGGAAAATCGAAATATATATTCATTAAATTGATGTTTATAAAACAAAGGAAATGCTTAACCCACTATGGACACATCAAAGATCCATAGTTATTAAGCTCTCGCTTTCGAATGGTTGATTTGCAATGCTAACACTTTTAAGTTTTATTTCATTTGGCCTTAACTGCAAGAACTACGGTAACCGCTGGTAAATTGCATCAGATTGTTTTTAATTTACAAAATTTTTATAATCGGATTAAAAACTAAATCGTAGAAAATAAATAATAGTTCTAATTTTCCTCATAGAGCTTAAAAATAAAAATATACATCCTTAAAAAAAAATCCGACGACAAATATCGAAGTTAGGGCCAGTTATGTATTACAAAAATTCTCCGTATAGCAAAAGCAAAACACAAAAATTTTGTAATACGTTTGCAATAATTTTGCTTATTTAATGATCTTTTACTGGGTACTCATTCATTAGTCTTGCTTAATTATCGTACTATATTGTAAAATATAAACAAACTAAAAAAATTTTATTGGGCAAAAATGTTTATCACTGTATAACAAATAAAAACTCATTAAAATTGTTAAGCTGTTGTATTATTAGTTTTTTATTACACCTGTCACTGGAAGTACACGACACTTTTTTGCAAGACTTCGCTGTTACGCCATTTTTATTTCTGAATCACAAAAATTCACGAAATAAAATCTTACCGGAAAAAATATTTCAAAATAAGGTAAATTGTGAGTTTTAAACTAAAAATTGTTATGAATATGCAATTCTGCAATTTATTTTTTGTTTTGAAAATTCAAAAATATAAAATCTGCAAAATAAATAAAGAAAATACTTACTAAACGCCGAAAAAAAATTTTAGTAAAATTCGAGTCACGCAAAACCTTGGCTCACGCACACTCACTCACGAAAAAAAATTTATACTCACACTAACTTACGTTCACGTAAGTAAAATATGATTTCACTCACACTCACGCGTGAATCACGTTCAAAAAAATCACATCTTGCATTGCTTCCATAGTATCTGTAACCGCCAATGTCAGACCCTACTACTTTATTACAACTCTATTTTTTGGTTTCTTTAAAAACTCCTTCTTATTATACATACCTAAAACTTTGCCATTTGCTAATGATAAAGAAGAGCTCAAATATAAAGTAAAGCATAAACTAAGGTAATAATTATTCACCTTTGTTAAAAATTAAATCAATAAATAACTATCGCTTACAGATTTTTAAAGCGATAAACTGCTGGATGAAACTTAGTTTGTTTTATTTATAACAATTCTTTAAAAATCTTAAAACATAAAATGGCTATGAGTATGCCAAAGGAGAATCTGACCCTTGCTGCAAACTGCATCTTATGCACCGACCCGGATGATGGAGACATGATAACCTGTTCCAGTTGCCTTCATTGTTTCCATAGCAGCTGTTGTGAAATCGACGACAATGTTGATGCATTTACCTGGAGATGCCAATCTTGTATTGTTGCAGAGCAACAACAAAAAGACGCACATAACCTCAAACCATCAAACCCCATAAACGAATCCAGTCTTAATATTGTTGAGACCCCAGAACAACAGCCACCAGCTAACATCAATCAACAAACGAGTCACTCACAAGCAGTCCGGCCAGCTATAAGTGCAAAAAAGCAGCTCCAACTGCAGCAGCTAGAAGAGGAGATGCTGTTAAAACAGGAATATCTGCGACGTAAGTACCAATTACTGCGGCAAGAGGATGATGAATGCCAAGAAGTTGACACTGTACAACCAGTGGGTAATAACAATGGAAATGCTACCATAAAAGACCCACCGTGTGTACAAAGTTGTCAACAAAATGCGAACATCAGCCTCCAAACAAATACATCCCACGATATGAACAGCACCATCTTGCGGAGAGTAGCGGAACAATTAGGTCAGGATCAAAGTTTTCGAACTGCACTGCCCTCTAGTACTATAAATGGCGGCAACATTAATGAGAGTCGAAACATAGTGGGCAGCACCACACACCAAAACAGGAATGTTACAAGCTGTCAAAATAGTACAAATAAAAACAAAACAAACGACACTCACACTGGCTCTAATTCACAATTTAATAGAAGTGATTTTTTAAATACCACAGCGACCCAGTTAATGGCACGCCAGTATATTTGCAAAGATTTGCCTGCATTTAATGGAGACCCAAAGGAATGGCCCATATTTATAAGTGCCTATGAACACAGCACTCAGGCAGCCGGGTATACGAATGATGAAAACCTCATTAGACTTCAAAACAGCTTGCGGGGTAAGGCCCGGGACGCGGTAAGAAATTGTTTAATGCTTCCGGATATGGTCCCAGACATCATTAGAACCCTGAAAATGTACTATGGCAGGCCCGAGTGCATAATAAAAAATCTAGTGGAGGAAGTGCGCAAGTATACTATACACCGGGGAAAATTAGAGTCCCTAATTGAATTTTCATTTGCCGTGAAAAATCTTTGTGCCACTATATGTGCATCCCATTTAGAGGAATATTTAATTAATCCTACTCTTTTGCAGGAGCTGGTAGATAAGTTACCTGTTGACACTGTGCTGCAGTGGGCATTATACGCAAAGGACATTTACCACCCAAATTTATCGCACTTTTCAGACTGGCTATATATGATTGCAGAGGCGACCTGCAAGGTTACTGTTCCTGTATTTGACCACAACAAAGGGTCATCAAACAAAGAGGGGCGTTTAAACACACATAAGCCACAGACCGTACAGCAGGAATGCATAATTTGTAAAGACCCACATAAATTGGATCAGTGCACAAAATTTAAAGAACTTTCTGTTACCGAACGGTGGGACACTGTCAAGGTAAACAATTTGTGTCGTATCTGTCTTGGCCAACACAGGCGTAGGTGCTGGTTTCATAAACAGTGTGGCGTGAATGGGTGCACTGTTTTGCACAATTCATTATTGCATAATGAAGAGCAGTTATCAGGTGGTGTAGTTAATAACCACAGGTCTACTGAAAGTGAGTCGTCTTACCGTGTAGTGCCTGTGACTCTGTACAGTGGCAACAAATCAGTATCAATATATGCCCTTATGGATGATGGTTCGACTCTGACACTACTCGAAGAGGAGGTAGCTGACAAATTAGGTGTTGAGGGCATTAAGGATCCACTTTGCATCCGATGGACTGGTGACGTCACTCGCTTTGAAAACAATTCTAAAAGGCTGGATTTAAAAATTTCTTCAGCCAGACCCAATTCAAATATTTTTCCAATAAACAGTGTGTACACTGTAAAAAGGTTAAATTTATCAAAAGAATCTTTGAACGTACAAGACATCAAGTCGAAATATACATACCTGAAAGATATACCCCTGGAGGATTACACCAACGTCGTTCCATCGATGATAATCGGGGTAAATAACCCCAATTTAATTGCAGCTTTGAAAGTACGCGAAGGTGGATGGCATCAACCTGTTGCATCCAAAACTAGATTGGGGTGGACTCTTTTTGGTGGTGGTTCTAGAGCTGATGGGAAACTTAATTTTCACAAATGCAACTGCGATGAAGTTCACGAGCTGCTGAAACAGTTTTTTGTTGATGAAAGTATAGGTATAACAGGTGAGCAGCCAAAGCATATGTCCAAAGAGGATGAGCAAGCTATGCAAATTTTAAGCGACACCTGTGTGCTTAAGGACGGCAGGTATGAAGTTGGACTTTTATGGAAGATTGACCCACCAGAGTTGCCAGATAGTCTGCCAATGGCCAAGAAGCGTTTACAGTGTATTAAACAGAAAGCTGTCAGAGACCCAAACCTAGCCGAAATATTAAATCAACAAATCGCCAATTTAGAAGAAAAGGGTTATGCTAAAAGGTTACCCATAGAAGTTCTTCAGCAAAATGAATCCAAAACATGGTACCTGCCCACCTTTATTGTCAAGAACCCACATAAACCAAAAAAAATTAGACTCGTGTGGGATGCTGCAGCTAAGTCGAACGATTTTGCTCTTAATGATTTTTTATTAAAGGGCCCTGACTTACTGGTGCCCCTTATAAATATATTATTTAACTTTAGGATGGGAGCCGTAGCTGTGTGTGGCGATATAGCCGAAATGTTTCACCGCATACTTGTTCGTGGAGAAGATGCAAGGGCGCAGCGATTTTTGTGGTGGGACGTAAACGATTCCCTGTTAGTGTACCAACTAAATGTACTGACTTTTGGAGCATCATGTTCGCCATGCATTGCACATTTTGTCAGAGACAAAAATGCTAGACAATTTGGTAATGAAAGGGCTATTGAGGCAATTACAAAGCAGCACTATGTAGATGATTTTATTGCTTCTACAAGCACCATAGAAGACGCTATTGAATTGGCTGTAAATGTGCGAGACGTCCATGCCAAGGGTGGTTTTGTTATGCGTAATTGGTCATCAAACTCCTTAGACGTTTTGAAAGCTTTAGGAGAAACAAAAGACCCAGACCTAAGAACATTTGAAAATAATGAACAAATGACTCAGTATGAAAAAATTCTTGGGCTTTATTGGGACCCTAAAAACGATGTTTTTAAAATGAATGTCAAGTTCGTGCGGCTTCGGCGACCAATTCTATCCGAGGATTTAGTGCCCACAAAGCGGGAGGTTTTACAAGTCCTAATGTCCGTTTTCGACCCTTTAGGGTTTACTGCATGCTTTATGTCATATTTAAAAACTATTCTGCAAGAAATATGGCGGAGTGGTATAGACTGGGACCAGCCTCTTAGTGATGATCTCTTTAACAAGTGGAAGAATTGGCTCAAATTTTTCCCATTAATTGCCCAGGTGGCCATACCACGCTGTTATTCACTCACACTACGACAGGATGACTATTCTGTAGAATTGCATACGTTTGTCGATGCAAGTGAAGACGCTTATGCTGCCGTTTCATATTTTCGATCTACTTGTGGTGATAAGGTTGAAATAAGACTCATAGCGGCAAAATCAAAGGTAGCCCCACTTCGACCCCTTTCCATACCACGGCTTGAGTTACAAGCAGCAACTATTGGTGCCAGGCTTATGAAGACAATTACTTCCCACGATATAATATTGAAGCGAAAAATTATGTGGACCGATTCAAAAACTGTCTTGACCTGGTTAACTGGGGACCCTAGAAAGTATAAGCAGTTTGTCATGTTTCGAGTCGCTGAAATTTTAAAATTCACAAATCCTTCCGAATGGCGATGGGTTCCAAGCGCGATGAATGTTGCTGATTTTGCAACAAAGTTTAGACCAGCTACGGACAACTACAATGAGTGGTTTGAGGGTCCATCTTGGCTGAAGCAGCCTGAAAATTTATGGCCAGAAAACTCAGTTGCAGATAATTCAAATACCGAGGAGATCGACATGACTGAAATTCGCCCCCGTTATCTGAACATACATTTTCGTAAGTCAATACAGTTTTCAATTAATTTTGAATACTTTTCTAGTTGGTACCGACTCAAACGTGCTGTGGCTAATTGGGTAAGGTATGTGGAAAGAAGTCTTCAAAAATTCAAACAGCAAGAAACAGTTGAAGGACTTAATTCGTCACATCTGGTGAAGGCAAAAAAGGTTATATTAAAGATGACTCAGATGACAGGGTTTGCGGATGAATATGCTGCAATACAAAGCGGTCGACCCATTACTAAAGGTGGTGCCTTTGATAAACTTAACGTCTACATTGACGAAGATGGAATTATCAGAGTAAAAAATAGGGCGCAGTATGCAGCAGATACTTGTGGACCCCAAAGAGATTTCATAATATTGCCTGGTAAACACCATGTCACAAAACTCATAATTATGGATTACCATAGAGCCTACCACCATTTAAATCACGAGACGGTCCTAAATGAAATTCGTCAAATTTATTTTATAATAAGTTTGAGAACCGTTTACAAATCCATTCGAAGAAGTTGTCAGCAATGTAAAATTGATGCGGCTAAGCCTATTTCACCCCAAATGGCTAACCTGCCACCAGCACGCCTGGGAGCCTTTCAGCGACCCTTTACATTTGTTGGAGTCGACTACTTTGGTCCAATAACAGTAACCTTTGGAAGAAAATCATTAAAGCGATGGGGAGTTATCTTCACATGCCTCACTATAAGAGCGATTCATATTGAAATAGCCCACTCACTCTCAACAGACTCATTTTTAATGACCCTTAGAAATTTTGTTGCAAGACGCGGTACGCCAGCTGAAATTTACAGCGATAACGGGACAAATTTTCGAGGTGCTGATCGTCTCCTTAAGGACGAGGTTAAAAATATTGAGTTCAACAAAGTGCAAGCTGATATGGCATATAGGGGCATTTCATGGAAATTTAACCCACCAGCAGCTCCTCATATGGGGGGAGCTTGGGAGAGATTAGTAAGGTCAGTTAAAACTATTTTATACAAAATATCTCCCGCGCAAAAATTCACCGACGAAAGCTTAAGAAGTGCTTTGATGGAGGTGGAACTAATAGTTAACTCAAGACCCCTCACATATGTGTCATTGGAAACTGAGGATCAGGAGGCTATCACCCCAAACCATTTTCTTCTTGGTAGCTCAAATGGTACGAAGCCATTTTTCTCACCCGACAATATTGATTACAAAATGTGTCTGCGGCAGAGTGAGGTTTTTGCTAATATGTTTTGGCGACGTTTTGTTAAAGAAATACTACCAATGTTGACCCGGAGAGGAAAATGGTCCCAACAATCTAAGCCAATCGAAGTTGGTGACGTGGTGCTTGTGGTTGACGAAAATGCAGTTAGAAACACCTGGCTACGAGGTAAAATTATTGAAGTCATAAAAGCCAAAGACGGTCAAGTTCGCAGAGCTAAACTGAAAACAATGAACGGAGTTATGGAAAGACCCGCAGTAAAGCTAGCAGTTTTAGATGTCGGTAATTGATTGGAGTAAGACTCACAAGTGACTCATCTTACTGGGGGGAGAATTGTAACCGCCAATGTCAGACCCTACTACTTTATTACAACTCTATTTTTTGGTTTCTTTAAAAACTCCTTCTTATTATACATACCTAAAACTTTGCCATTTGCTAATGATAAAGAAGAGCTCAAATATAAAGTAAAGCATAAACTAAGGTAATAATTATTCACCTTTGTTAAAAATTAAATCAATAAATAACTATCGCTTACAGATTTTTAAAGCGATAAACTGCTGGATGAAACTTAGTTTGTTTTATTTATAACAGTATCCGTTAGTATATTATTACAACTTTTTTAGAAGCAATTCTGTACAACATCCAAAAAAACCATTGTTTCTGAAGTCTAATTGCTCTGAAAGTGTTGCTAAAAAGTTATTTTGATACATTTATTTCCAATCAGATGATCGCGGATTCAATCCTGGGAGGACAAATTTTTTTTTTAAGTTTTTGTTTTATTTTTTTTTATATATTTTTTTTTAAATATTTACAATTAATTTCTTTGAAAATATGTATAAAAGAAATGACGAAAACAATTTTTATGGACCTGTGAAAATAATAGTGCTATAACAATACTGAATTGGAGTGCACTATTTCACTTATCCAATAAGTGCTTTTATTGAAGAGAATAAAAGACGCAAGTTAGGACTAAGTTTTATGGATAAAAAAAAAAACATTTTTGAAATCGTGAGACAATTTCCTTTAATTTGAGTACCCACACTTACATGTTACTATGTCCCCCAATTGTTTGCCCCCCACGTGCCTTCCGGTGCCGAGCACCTCCCAAAATAAATTTCGTTTTTTTCTTTTTTAATTCCAGAGAGGGTGAATTTTTTTATATTTTTTTGGCGAAACCCCATAAACTGCACTTTTGCCATATTTTTTTCTACTTTAATTGATGAAAGATAATGAAAAAATTTTGGCTGTTAAAATCATTAGTGTTTCTGTTAAAAAAGAAGTACTTCTAAATCTTTACGGTAGTGCTTTTTCTACTACTTTGGAATATCTTTTTTTGCTGGATACTTATGCGAAATATGGCACTGAATTAGGTAAATGAATACTGGCTTTCACGCTTAAAATATAATTTAATATGAAAACTGTAATCGTTACCGCTAGAATTCAATTGTTAACAAATTCGGTGGCCACAACTGACTCTTAAAACTTTAAAATATTAAGCTCTATTAACACAGTACACAGAAAAAATAATTAACCTAAAATATCGAATTAAATATATGATTAAAACTGTTTTTAATCAAATGTTTAACTGAATCAATCAATATTTTAATTATTTCAATTAATCGTATACAATTTTTAGTAAATAATAATATCATTTGAGTGATAGGTGCAAAATCAATTAGAATTTTAATTAATATAATCAATTTCGTAATTCAGACTCGTTTTTAGTTTTTTCTGTGTATCTTGTTAGCTACTAACTGAGATTTTAACTGCCACGTTTGTTTTTGTTTACCATATAAATTTTAAATTGAACTTAAGGTTATAGTTTAGCGCAACATTTTTATAAAATATAATTTTATATGCATATTAAACTTTTTTCGATTGAATCGATTTTTCATGAAAAAAATTTTTCAATTTCCTCAATATTTTCGTTAACATGTCCATCGTGTTAATCAAGGGACTGATATATTTATGTGCAATAAAAACAGTAAAAAACGGCAAATTAAATTTATCCTTTAAAAAAAATTTCAAATGCCCTTTCATCAAAAATAAGTAGCTGGATATTCAAACTTCAGACGATGATGATGGTGATTTTGATGACTTTAAGGATGTGGAAGAGTATGAACAATTTATAAATGGTATATTTTTAATTTAATTGAATTATTTGCACATGACTACAAATAGAAGTGGTTTACAAGGAGAAAACTTGGCCGTAAGTCAGTTCTTAAGAGTTTTGGGATTTCTAAGGATTGGCCACAGAAAACAAAATTCTTATTGTACCCAAACCTTAAGCCAGCAGTTGTTTAAAATCAACGATACTCTAGGCATATTAAAAAAAATGAAATATTTTATTTGATTACAGTTTTATAATAAAACAATACATATTTTTTTTTATTTTATTTTTATGGCCAGACATTATTTTACACATGAATTCATGTGCTTTCTTTTGTAAATTTATTTTCATCTTAAAAATTACTGCTTAACTATATAAAATGTAATTGCAAAAAGAAAAACAAAAGGTTTTTTTGCCCATATACAAATGCTAAAGATACGCGAGTGAAAAAGTTTTAAACTGAACAAATAGATATATGTATTTGATGAAATTTTTAAATTTAAATTTCATTTTCCTTTATATATATCAGTGACTGCGTTGCAGGATAAACATAGTGGCCGTAGATCCCCAATCTCATATCATACCGATTGACTCAGAATCATGTGCTTAGTCGATTTATTGATGTCCGTTCAGACTACAATTCTGAAAATAAAACTATGCAACTAAAAGAAAGACATGTTCTGTTATATGGCCATTTAAAGTTTTATTTTTTTGGCCAATGTTGTTTAGGTAAGACTCAAAAAATATCATAAATATTCTGCTGTGTTCAAATATCTTTACAAATATTTACATGTTATGAGGATATTTTGTAGAACATTTTAACACAATATCTGCCTTTTTATGAGTCATTTTGCGAGAAATGCAAAAAACAAGTTAAACTATTCTACGAATATGTTAAACTGTTCGAATGCCTGTTTTACTAGGGGCTAGCAGACACAACAAATTCATTCGGTGGGTGTTAAATCGTGAAAATTGTGAACGGCAAAATAAAGGTGTTTTTTTTACTTTTCAAATCGAGATTCGACTATACATATTTCAAGGACCAGATTTATATTTGAATTGCATGATTTTACAAGTTTTTACTTGCGTTTATAATTCTATATTCAAACGTAAATAAATATAATTTAAAAAATAAAAAATTTACTTACTTTGTTTAAACAAAATTGAATATTGCAAATAATTCAAGTTGAAATATTTAGAATTTGTTATTTTTTTGTTTAAACAACAAAACATTTGGAACATTCTATAAACATATTGTGCAAGTTGTTCTTTATTTATTATTATATTATTTAATGTAATTGACAAATTTAAGCTTGAATTACAGTTGCACAATATATTTATTATTCTAAAATTTAAACCAGAAAAAGATATTCTCTTAACAAGATGGATATTGTTGCAACATAGAAATAACAAAAACACAGCACTTGAGTAAACAACAACAAAGCCGAAAAGTTGCAAGCAACTAAATAAAAATTTATTTATGTACTGCAACATACTGCAAATCAGAATTTTAGGGTGGCAATGATATGTATGTGTGAGCAAATATTTTTTTTTATAAATTTTAAGCGGAGTATTGTGCCAAGCGGATCATTAAGTCAAATAGCAAAACACGAATACAAAATTTTTTTTGAAATCGCTCAATCAGTTTTAGAGCTAAAATAAATATTTTTTAAATGTTTCAGCATTTGGTGAAAAAATCACGACATCTCGAAAATCTTTTGAGCGATTTTGTGTTTATCATACTACATTTTATTAGAAATTATGTGTTAGAAGACATAAGAAATGAATTTATTTGTTCCAAAATTCCGAAACTTCATTAGTTGAGTTCGAATTTTCAAAATATCAGTTTGAAACCAAGTGTTAGATTATTTTGTCCAGTTGTCAACAAAAAACCAAAGTTGGTTTTGCATTGTTACCCTAACGAACATTCATACATTTAAACATTTTGTTTGTTTTGTACATTTAAGGAAATTTCTTACCAAATACGAGGCATGTTTTTAAAATGAATCTTTATAGAATATTGGAAAATTTTCAAAGATAACACATTTTTGTTACATGACTCGTATCATGTTGAGCCTTAATGAACATTTTTTTTCTGCTTACCTACACTTGTTGTGTTGACTTTTTTTGAAAACTGTATCGTATTACAAATTGTTAGCAAATATATACGCAATCATATCAGGTGCGGGTCCAGAGGAATGAAAGGAGATTATTTTACATTTTATACAAAATTTATTTGTAATTATTTTCAAGAATACTGTCATATGCGTTGAAAAAAAAAAACACCCTGCTATTAATATATGTAAAAGCTGAAAAAAGATATTCGCAGTATTCCTAATATAATATATAGGGCAAGGAATTCCATGCAAATGCATGTTTTTTCTCGATAGTCCAAAACTAATATGGACTAATTATTTATCCGAATCATCAAATTTAGAACAAAATGGCATCGATTTGTAGTTCCATATTTATGCATATTTTGTCAAAAATGCATGTATTGGCATATTTTGATCTTAAATGTATATTTGGTGCCTTTTTAATGCATATTGTGTGCTTTTTATATTTTCCAAAATAAAATTTAAAAAAAGTTCATATATAATTTTTTTTGGTCCTGCCGTGATTTGATCATCAGATTGACAGACGTTTGCTCTATCTACTGAGCTAACTAAGCATATAATACTTGGTGGCTAAACACAAATGAGTTATAACAGCTGGACAACTACTGGCTGTGCTAAAATCCTAGCACTGGCTACCAGTTTTTTGGAACTAATATGCCAGCGTTGGGAGAGCAAAAAAAGTTGGTCTTTCCTACAAACAAAAAAATTGATTTTATAAAATAAAAAAAATTTTTGGATTCCAACCGGATTTCCTTCTGACTACAAACCTTTTTAACGAAGCATCAGCATTTATATAACAGCATTGCTCTACCAGTGAATTGACTTTTGTACCGCTGGCCATTTTTGACTAGATAGCACTGGATAACCACTGGTTGCAAACCTTGGCATAGCACTCTAAGCCCATCTTTGCCAGTAGTTTTTTCATAAACCACCGAAATTTTTATAAAACAAATACTGGGAATGGGCTTTTTGCAAACGCTGGCAAAGCGTCCTAATTGAGTGTTCTGCCAGTCATTTATTTTTAGCACCGTGGTTCCCCAGTGGTATGCCAGTGCTTGATTTTTTGTACCACTGGCGATTTCTGACTGGGTAGTTTTAATTAAAATTTTTCATTAGTGTATGAAACTCTTAGTAAATAAAATGAAATTTTTCACAACATTTTATGAAAAATTCCATTAATTCAATAAAAAATTTGAATTGTGAATTTTCATTGATTTTATGCAAAAATTCTTTAATATCATGCCTATAATTCTCTCAGTGCAGAATAAGTCGAAAAAAATCAGTGCCATGTTGAAGAAAAATCCCAACATTTCAGGGAGAAAAGTCGATCAAAAAGTGGATTGTTAGGAGGAGTTTTTACGCAAGGTCAAAAAGGACGCTGTCCTGAAAACTTTTAAAGTATAAAAATTCCAGATAGGAATGCTGTAAAAAACACGGAAACAAAACAGCGTGCCAAAAAAGTAAAATTTGCAGTTTTCCTCCCAAAATCCAAAAACTAGTTACGGGTCTGACTTATACTAAACAGTAACTATACCAGTAGAAAATTAAAAGATGTTGTGCTCTCAGTTTATGAATTATGTGCAAAAAAAATTTAGTCATAATCTCCGACCAAAAATTAGTTCAAAATTTGGTAATCTTGTAACACGCGGAGTCGATCTGTAAATAACTGCCTAGCTTCATTTACACATACACTACATTTTTAACAAATTATTCAACAAGCCCATTAGCGGTGTTTTATAATATGAAAATTTTATTTTAGGTTATGTATAGGTCCAATTTCTCGCTTTCTCTATTTTAATAATGTAAACAAAATTTGGTGACAATAAATAAAGGAGACATGCACGGAAAATTATAAAAGCACGTAGTAGGGGGAAAAACAACTCAGCCAGGAAAATAGGAAGGGCAAAGCATTGGCCCAGTAGTCAACTATTAGACACATGAAAGTGGCCAAATATTTTTTTTTTAGTAGTTACAGCCACAAATAAATTAGTAATATTTGAAAAAGCTTTTTTTATCAAACAACTTTTTCACTATGAACGCTTTGTTGTCCTTAATATTTTTGTTCCTTCAAAATGTTTCTTGTCACCAACATATTGTGGTGGATCTAATTGTATTTTTTTCTATAGGGTATAAAATTACAATTTTATGTTAGTGTATAATAGAATATATGTATTTACTTTCTTTTACTTTCCACTCCTTATAAAATATAAATAAATTTCTGGTACTATCCATACAAAATATACTTTTCAACTTCAAATAAATGTTATATTTGCTTTGTCTTTTTATTCATTCGTTCATCCAGTAAATCATGTTACCCCAGCAAAAAAAAATTGGAAGTAATGCTTTACAAACTACTTCTTCCACTGCTAAACAAGTATCCGTTAGTGTACTTATACTGATTTTTTTTAGAAGTTATTCTGAACAATTTCAAAAAATCACTTTAGTATTGCTTCTAAAGAGTAATTGCCCTAAAAGTGATCGTAAAAAGTGATTTTGGTATCATTTGGCATTTCCAAACGGAGGGTCGCGGGTTCAATTCCCAGCGGGACCAATATCTTTTTATTTTTTTTTTATTTTTTTTTTTTTTAATTTTTTTTAATTTTTTATTTTTGATTTTTTTTTTATATTTATTGTTTAAATTCAATATTTTTTTAATTTTTCAATTTTAAAAAATATGTATATCGAGACCCTATATTCAATACTCTATATCTGCAATTTTGGAGAAAATGAGTTTTTGATGGAAAAATCATTGTTGATATTATATCAATCTATGATATCAATTTGGAAGCAAAATACCCATTCTTTGCCACTTTTTGCACATTTTACATTTTCCCATATCTACAAACAAATTTATTTTCAAACACAGAAGTCTATATCTGCATATAAATTTAAATTATTTGAATTCTATAAGGTACACATAAAAGTTTTTTGAGAACATCTTTTTTCGGAAATATTTTTTTTTGCAATATTATTTTTATTTTTTTTTTTAATTTTTTTTTAAATTTTTTTTATTTTTATTTTTAATTTTTTTTTTTAATATTTATTGTTTAAATGCAATATTTTTTTAATTTTTCAATTTTAAAAAATATGTATATATAAAAAAAAATTATGAGAAATTGCTTTTTATGCACCTGTAAAAATGGTACTGAAAACACTATTGAACTGGAGTGCATCTCCACATTATTTAATAAGTACTTTTATTGAAGAGAATAAGGAAAAATATCTCGCCGTAAACATGTTATGTTTTTATGCCAGTTTCATATCAAAAAATAGCTCAGCGGTAGGACGCTAGACTAGCAATAACGAGGTCGCAAGTTCGATACCCGGTGGCGGCAATAAAAAACTTTTGTAAAATAAAAAAATATAATTTTGTTTTGGGAAGAATTTTTTTTTTAACTTTTAATCGGTGAAAAAGAGCTTCTTTTGCCCTCATTCAAAAAGTATTGAAAAAATGTTGAAGTGGGAGTACTCCTCTCCTATGACAACTCAATGTTAAAATTATTAGTGTTTATGTTAAAAAAGAAGTACATCTAGATCATCAATTGTGGTACTCTTTCTACTGCTTCAGCATCTCTTTTTTTACTGGGACATTCATACGTTATGGTATAGATATGTTTCATATCTATGCCTAAGTTTGGCAAATCATTGAAGTGTATTTGGTAACTAAGTTGTCAAAAGATAAATAAACCAAAAAAGAAATATATAAAATTTGGTAAATATTAGTTATTGTGTATATAAGTATAAAACAATTAAGAGTAATTCAAGTCGAAGGAAATATACCCTGTAATACTTTGGAAACATTAAATTCTGACTACTTCAATTAGTTTAAAACTTTGCGGTAAAATTGTCTAATTTTTTAAAACAACCTGTTTAATAAAATTAGAAACATTGTTATAAAAGATTCACCATACCTGCTTATTTATTGGCGATGTGATGGAAAGCGTAACAGTGGACATCATAAAAATAGGAGTATTTTATATTTCCTTCTCCTTTAAAGCGTTACAAACTCCATTAAAAAAAAACTATAAAATCCCATTTGTCTTCTAAGGGTGTGTTAAAAGTACATACGGGTATTGTACACATTCAGATTGCGGATGAAATTTCCCTCTCAAATACAAATGATTAGCAAATACTCATCCTTAAAATTAAAAATCTTTATAACAAATCTGTATGTGTAGAGTATTTTTTTTTTTATCAAGTTTCTTTTGTTTTTAAAAGGCAAATATTGGATGGCCAACATTTTGTAAAGTTTTCTGATTTTGTTGCTTTGTTGTCTTTTAAGTATTTTAATGAAAAGTTAAAGTAAATCTTCTTTTACTAACATCTGTGTTTAATTTTCGTTACCACTGTTGTATAAGTGAACTTTTGTTTAACATTTACTTAAACAATTAATTTAATATCATACCAACAATGAAAAACAAATCTCCATAGTATTGTTTACTTACACAAAATAAAGCCTATGATGCCTCCTGCTGATGCATGCACTTGTTTTTGCCAATATTTACTAACAATCATCCCTTATTTGCATAGAGTGCTGTATAAAATCGAATATCTATTCATAATACAATAAACACACTTACACTCCTATTATCCTTTGCTAGGTAAATTAATTTATTTAGTGTTTAACTATTTGCCTAAACCGTTAAATAATTTTGTAAATACACATGTCAATATTACAATTATAAACTAAAACAAGAATATTTGACACCACCAACACCCACGTACACTTGCTGCACACACGATAATTGTAGTTTGCAACAATATACGAAGCACCCTTTTCATATTTAAACAGTCAACCAGCCCTTCAACCGACCTTCCATAGCTTCGCGTTTTTGTTGTAAATGACATGTTGTTAATGTTATTAGTTGTAATGCCATTATTCCCGGTTTTACAGTTATAATACTGCCTTTTGTATTACTTAATGTCAATTTAAAAAAAAAAAATCCTGAAAATGTTTATGATGGTTTTGTTATTAAGTTCCGGGTTTTATATTGTTTATATTTATTTTTAATTTTCCGTATGAACAAAATTTTTTGGTGGAGTTTTTTTTGTTTGTTTAATTTATTTTTCGTTTTTGCCAAATATGCACAGTTCTATATTTAAGCTTACAACATCATTAATGTTGTTGCCATACCAGTCACGCAATCTATCAGAAATATAGCTGAAATTTGACATTATATAACACAGGGTGCGTTTTTATTAAGGTGGAAATTTTTAGCTTTTAGAAATGCTGTTGAGATCAAAAATTTTTATGATGAAGACTTAACATAATTATGTTAACCCATATGTGATTTGTTCCGGGAAATGGTGGATCTGGTTAATATGATTTTATATAATTAAATATCTTTTGATATAATTATATAAAAATATACATTTCACAATACTCGACGAGATATAATTGTATAAGATCATAAATGATTATATAAAAATCATTTTTACTAGGGAAATGTTGTTTTTC
The DNA here is from genome assembly GCA_949987735.1 of Leucophora obtusa. Taxonomy (NCBI): domain Eukaryota; kingdom Metazoa; phylum Arthropoda; class Insecta; order Diptera; family Anthomyiidae; genus Leucophora; species Leucophora obtusa. The sequence goes on from OX465296.1 coordinate 4,617,192, forward strand.
AAAAAGTGTTGATTTATGACTGGTTTCACCAAATCAGACAGTTCATATAAGGAACGCGTCAACAGAAACTTGGGCACGCTTTTTCTACAGTAACTTTTTTCATTGGAATTCAAAACCAAAATAAATTTTTTGATCATGTTAGCTTTGAAAAACATTTCGGAATATGTATTATGTAACTTTTGCAATATTGGTTGGGTATTCCGCGAAAAATGAGCGATAAACAAAAAGAGCTTAACAAAAATTCTATGGAAAAGTACAAATGTTGCCTAATGAATAATGAAACATATGTACGTTATCTCCGAGTTTTCTCAGATTCCTGCCCAAGAATTTTTTTATAGAGCAAATGTCCCGGATAAATATAAGACCCAAAGAAGACCAAAGTTTCCAAGAAAATTTCTCTTGTGGTAGGCAATTTGTAGTTGTGGCAAACGAAGCAAAATTTTCGTGACCACCGAGACAACTAACACGGAAATTTATATGAAGGAGTGCTTACAGAAGAGACTTCTACCATTTTTAAGACAACATGAAGTGTCTACCTTCTTTTGGCCTGATCTTGCTTCGTGCCACTACCTTAAAGCAGTCTTGGATTGGTACCAGAAAAATAATACATATAGTGTTTGTCCCTAGAGAGGCGAAAACACCGAATTGCTCAGATCTCCGGCCAGTCGAGAGATATTGGGCTCTGTTAAAAGGGGAATTGAAGACCACCAAACGGGTATCTAATGACGTTGTAGATTTTCGGCGTCAATGCTGTGCTGCAAGTCAAAGGTTCAAGGTAGACACTGTAAAGGCCCTTATGATAGGAGTTGCAGAAAAAGTCAATAATTTTATCATTGATTAATTACTTTTTGTATTTCTTTTTGTTTTATTACATTTTATTGACAAATTTTAAAAGTGGCTCATGTTAATCGTAAGAAAATTATACCGATTTCGAGTATATGAACATTTTCCTTCTATTTATTTTAAACCCTTTGCTGGTCTTTATTATTTCATAATTGTTGGGAAATGAAAGTTTACTGTTTTTTTCTGAAAACGTTATTTTATTTGTGATTTATAAAATCCACATCAAGTTCAGCAAAAATACAAAAAAAAATAACTCTGCACTCTCTAACCAAAAACGGTAGCAAAATGTATACTCAACAAATGATTTTCAACGTCATCAACATTAATTTCCCTACACCGAAAAACAAAAAACCTTATTACACAAACATTTATGCTGGTACTGCGATACAGTTACAAGGAATGAACACCAAGCTAAATTCTTCGATTTTGGAACATTAGAGAAATGTTTTCAAACGTGATACAATATATACTTCTAACAACTTTTGGACCTTGTCTGGCAATAACGAAACCAAACAATTTTATTTTGAAATCCATAAATATTTATTTCACAAAACTGAAAAATTTTCTTTGTCTCTGAGCTTCCAAAGTGTTTTTCACACATTACTTATGCAAATCTAATTTACATCCGAATCCTTAATTTAGAGTACATTCCTTTCTAGTAGAGATTTTTTGCTGTTGTTGTCACTTAAAAACATCTAAAAATAATGTGGCAACGATAATATACGGGAAATGTGAAAAACCAAAGAACGGCACGATACAAACATATTTACTTATTAATACTTATAGTCCCGGAGTTAAATTGGATTCGTTTGGTGATGTGAGGGTTATGACAATGATGTACCTATATAGGAATTCCACAGAAATGTGGAATATAGTAAAAACATATTCATATATAGTGATGACAGCTCTACTCTGGTAAATGTTTATGAAAGTCTGTGTAATGTTGCTGACAATGACAAAATCATAATTAAAAACAAATTTGACAAGTCAATAACAATCATAATGGGGGGTACCAAAGAGTGTTGAAAACAAAAAGTTTGCAATCCTCTCAGTTAGCGAGAAAAAGATATAAAATATGGTTGCAAATAGGAAATTGAAATTTTTTTCGCGCCCTTTAAATGATAAAATGATATTTTTAATGTTTCTACTGACAGATTTTGTCATATTTATTATAATTTAAGCATCAAATTTATCAATTCATTGGTTTTCCTTAAAACTAGCCCGTTGCCTGTTGACATGTGCTGAGAGAATTACATTGCCATTGGGGGTACCAAATAAAACACGAACAAAATAATAACAGAATATAAAAATCAAAATACCAATTTTGATGGATTAAGTATAAATAATTACTTAAATTTCTATATGAAATAATTTAATATGAAAACACAGTTAACAGCAATGGATTATAATAAAAGAATAATATTTAACCTTAAGATTAAAATATCCTATTGCACTTCCTTAACAAAGAGATATATTTACTATGGAAAAAATTTAGATAGTAAAATTGCTTTTGGCCCAATTTAACTGCATTGCAGTGAATTTCTTGTTTTGCAATATATATACAACAATACCCAACAAACAATGTTGCTTTAAATCGTGCACAATATTTGGACAATACCGTCACTTCCTTTTTTGCAGCAGCAAATAAGCACGCAACTTTGAGTTTCAAATATTTCATTAAAAAAAACTTCATAAACTTCATGTAAAAGTTATAATATCCCTCTACGTTGGGTGCCATTTTTTAAGGTTTACGACTTAATACAATAAAACTGGTTTTAGAGTAACAAATTTTAATAATTTCTGTTCTTTATTCGCTGTAACTAAAACTACTTTCAAACAAATTTCGTTGGGTTTCATTATCATAATAGTCTCGTGTCAATATCATCAAATTCTTTTTTTCAAAACTAACAAAAACGTGTTATATCTAACTCTAGCATGATAAAGTGTTTTAAAAAAAATTGTATCTTTTCATAGCAAAAAAAAGAAACAATTTAAGTTCAATATTATTGTTAAATATTATGTTGACCTAAAAATTTAGGCTACTATGTTAAAGATATTGTATGTTTAAGCAAAATTTTCTTTATGAATATATTTTATACACAAGCATTTATTATTCATAGAACTTTTGTTGCACATCTCTTGTTGCTAAGGATCAGAACAGGATGTACTGCAAAATTTCGCCTAAGGTTATGCAGAAAGTGTGAATAGAACAATGATTGTGTTGATGAGATGGCGTTTATAATGATGACGACGATGATGATGATGATGAAAAAGAGTTCACGTTAGTTGTAAAAGCTAAACTAAACCACACAAAAGATTGTGATTTTTTTTTTGTAGTTTGTTCATTCTAATAACTTCAATGAAACAATGATGCCTCTCAGTCAAGTCTATTGTAGTGAAATTGAAAAGATAAAAAAATGCTACAATACCAAGTAGTACAAGAAGTTAAATGGCATCTAATGAATGCTAAATGAAAATTGTACTAAGTATACTATGTATTGTTAGAAAATTGATGTTGAACATAGAAGACATATTTAAAAAGACGTATAAAAGAAATCTTAGTAAGATTATGTAATAAGAAGTAACACAGTTCCTTAAAAAAGGGCGTTTTATACCCTACACGATTACGTGGTCAGGGAACACTGCTGATATTTGACTTCTGTCCGTCTATAAGTAGTAAACCGATCGACTCAGAATTAATTATGGCTCGATTAATCCCATAGATTACATAGAACTCTTACTCTTTGACATTCGCTGTCAGTGCACGTATCTTATGAGAATGTGTTAGACATACGTGGTATACCTATACAAAAAAAATTTCAATGTATGTGTAAAAATTTGTTTGTTGACAAAAGAAGAAGAAGAGTGAGATATCTATGTAATCTATGGTCTATCCATCGTCAGTCTATATATTAATTTTTGCATTCTACAGGTGGGAAATACGAAAAGAATTTGATGAATTTTGATATACGTTTTCATATGAGTCCAACGACAAACCCCATGAGCCCAATAGGGTCCAATAAAATGAAAATGCGAATTTAAAGAGTGCCGGGATCCAATTTGTTTCCTTTCTATATAAAACTAATAAATATGAAGTTTGGGGGCAATCGAATTAAAAAAAGTCTAGGCGGAAATCGATTGAAAATTTCAAGAGTGTTTATATGGGAAAAATATGACTTTTTTCAGTTTTTAGGAAAATTTCGTTCTATAGTTTAATTTTTTCAACCACTTGTGCTATGAGTTGATTTCAATATAAAATTATTATTTCAAAAAGCTACATAACTTCAAAATCGGTTAAGAACTCGCCAAGAAATAGCAAATGCCCCAGACCAATTTTGTGCTAAAAAACACTAGGTCATGGAATTTGATGGCACTTTTTTAAACTCTCAGAAATTGATTAAAGCCATAATAGATTTTTGCTCTCTATACTTATAAATACTCAGATATGAAATATTGTTTTATTACCTGTCTATTAACATGTCGCGCAATAAGGCAAAAAAAACGCATACATTTTTTGGCATTATTTTCAAAACTCCATTTTCGATTTTTAAAAAATTTTCTTAAACAAATTAAAAAAAATGGATTTTGCACTTCAAGGGCTTGTTAAATACATCCTAGACACGAAGTATGCCAATTTTGAGGTAGATTCCTCCATGGTCCTGTCGGTGACAATCTCTTTTTTTTGTGGATTTCGAGAAATTTGTGATTTTTATAAAAAAATTAAGTAAATTTATGCTTTTGAAGTACTTTGTATCAAAAATTAATCAATTTTGTACTTTTAAATGTTATATTTCATCTTAATAGCTTAGCGGTTTGGAAAAAAATAATATGACCTCATTAACCCTTTTGAATATGGGGTTACATATGACCCCAAGCTAATAAAGGACAATTTATTCAAAAAAAAAAAACGCAAATATTTTGTAACTACCCTACGGGAAATTTTAACAAACTGTCACCGAACTGGCCTCTTTATATGAAATAGACTGGTCACTTTTACATGGCGTTGTTATAGGAGCGGGAAATTGACCCCTTGTGACATGTCACAAGACAAATCCTAGGATAGGTTACTAAACTCTCATAAAAAACAAAGTTCAGGGACCTGTCCTGGGATTTGTCTTGTGACATGTCACAAGTGGTCAATTTCCCCCTCCTATGACAACGCCATATAAAAGTGACCAGTCTATTTCATATAAAGGGGCCAGTTCGGTGACAGTTTGTTAAAATTTCCCGTAGGGTACTGTTAAATTTTTAGAAGTGATGCTTAAAATATAATAACCAAATGTGCAGATCTTCCATGCTAAAAATTTGTAATAAATCGAACAATGTTAACCCATTCCTTGCCAGTGCCAATGTGTTACAAACGAAGTGAAATACTGTTATATACCCTCTCAAACAAATAGGGCTAAAAGTAAAATAATCAATAAATTTTCTTAGCAATTATTCATTTATTCAAAACTCATTATATATAACATTGTTTAAAGCATTTTTTTTATCATCTTCGTGTTCTTACCTTTATGGCAAATTAATTTGACAATGATTTAGTGCAAAATCTAGAGCCAACAAAAACTGACAACACACACATACAAAGCTAAACTCATTCATATAAACATTTAGCTTTTGTATTGTAAAGTATTTTCATGATAATGATGTTGATGCGCCAAAAAGCCTTTCAATCATGAATAATTTGCAAAATACGCGCAAATACTTAAGCGTTAAGCTAATAATATCAAGATGCAGCATTAGTTATCATTGTCATTGATGAGGATGATGGTATATAAAATTGAAGACTGGCAATGGCAAATACTACTAGTATCGTAGCAGTTAAAATGAATACATATGTACGTAGAAAAAAATATAGAACAATAAATTTCCATCAAGTTGTCAGCTATTTGTATCTCATTTTCCACTCGAATAAATCATTTTGAATTCACTTGTCGTCATTACTGACAATAGATGGAAAAGAGTAGACAAAATATATAAAAAAAAGCGAAGCAAAATTTTAGAGATTGAAAAAAAAGACTTTTATACAATATCGGTATATAAATGTAAAAGGGTGCCAATGCACAAAGACTAATTCTATTCAAATTCATTTCTTTGTATATTTTGCATGTAATAGTAGGTGCCTATCATCACTATGTATACTACAGTTTACGATACAAAAAAGAAACTTTAGCAGAAAAAATACCTCCTTTTATGCCTGCTTTGATTCATGATTTGTTGCATAGATACTACAAAACTATGGCAAAATACCTCTGTAACGTCAATTAAGTCATCATTGCCACTTGAATGAATGCTTCGTTATATATTTAGTACATACAGCTAGATACTTTCCTGCAATTTATACACAAACTTAAATATTAACCATTTATTCTTCAAAATATCAGACAGACAATTTTGGAAAACACAAAAAAACAAAAACAATTTAATTCGTAAAACAAAAATTTAAATGAAATTTTTAATTAAAGGATTAGAAATGTCAAAAGAATTTGTGAAATACAGATATTTGTGTAATTATTTAATTGCAGGTGGAATTATCTTAGGAATGTTTGTGAGTTTTTGTATAAAATACATTTGTCGAATAAGTAGCCTAAGCTGATTATGAAAATTAGTTTATGGTGTTTATGTATATGAAGAATTTCAAAATTTTTGAAGATTTTGTAAAAAAAAATATTAAAAATTTGGTTTTGTATCACATAAATGAAGTTTTGTGGGTGCATAGGCCAGTATTTGAGAATACTTCATCCGCACGTCGCAATCATTTCAATTATATCGAAATTGAGTGATGGGTTTAGATAAAAAATTAAAAAAAATCCTTCAATTATAGTTTTTACAATGAAAATGTATTTATTGTTCGAGGCCAATTATTTCCTTATTATAAAATAACATAATCATTGATTTTTTCCCAAAAAAACTCGCATATTTTTCTCTATCAACATATTCTGCTAACAAATACTTCGAATAATTTTTGCTTCCAAAATATTCTACACCTTCAGGAACGGAAAGACTATACTTTCCGGGATTTTCCAGTTCGCCATCATCAGTTTTCTTTGAAAACTGTGGCATTACTGCAATTATACAACATCGAAATTTCGTATTAGATATGATCTACTACACCAACTAGATGAGAAGGTAATAAAAAAAGTTAAAGTCGGGCATGCCAGCGATATAAAACCCTTGCACATACAGTACGATTTTGACTATGTCGCGGCAAGCAGATCTAATTCTGGGAAGGGAAATATAGATTTAGGCTTTTAAAAAGTTCAAATCCAATGGTTGACAATTAATGCATTTGCCAGTAATACCAAGCACTATCATCAGAATGTCTTTCTGACTGGGGTTCTCTCTAGGTTACAATGTAGATTTTAGTTTTTGTATTTACTTCAACTCCCTGGTAAATAACGGGATGAGAAATAAATTGATTATGTATTACAACGAAAATCACATGTTTTTACAAATGTATTGTTTTTTCCTAGAGAGACCCCCATAAAGACAATCTGATGATAGTGCTTGGTAGTACTTGAAAATGCATTAATTACCAGTACGTACAGGTATTGCCTTTTCGGTAACGGTATACCCTTACCGAAACAGTCTTAAATACCGTTACCTTTACCGTTACCTAAACAAACGAAATCTGATACCGTTATCGTTACCCTTACCGTTATTCGTTTCGGTAACCAACCTTGATTACAACGAAAATCACATGTTTTTATAAAGGTATTGTTTTTTTCCTAGAGAGACCCCCGTAAAGACAATCTGATGATAGTGCTTGGTAGCACTGGCAAATGCATTAATTGTCAACCATTGGTTCTAGGAAACTTTTCTCATAAGTTTTATCTCTATTTGTTGTTGTTGTAAAATAAAATTGTAAATTCTATTTAGAATTTTTTATATCAAATTTTTATACTTTACTTTTACTTCTATATGCGTTGTAACAGGGCACATTTATAATTAATTATAAAAGACATCGGGTGTATTAAAAATGCATTTTTAAGTTATTTTTACTTGGGTTTTTCGCAAAAACTAGATAAAGTTTAGTTTTCAGTTCGTAAAAAAATAGTTTTTAAAAAACTATTATTTTGTAGTTTTCGACCTCAAAACTAAAAATGATCAAAAGCTACTAGTTTTGGCTTATAATACATTCACACTTAACCAAAAACCAGTAGTTTTTAAAAACTACTTGTATTTGCCTATCAAATTACATGCAAATTTTTAATAAAAAACTAAATGTTTTAAAAACTATTAGTGTTTGATTGTAGTGTAAACAGGGTTTTTATCTAAATAAAGTATAATATTCTTAAAATCTATTTTGGATGGCTTGCCCAACTTGTTAAAAACTTTTTTACTAATACATAAATATTTTTTATCCAATACACATATTTATCACTTTTATTTAAATGCCTAACAGCTGTTTTTTTATTTTTAGTTTTCAAAGAACTTAGTTTAACTATGTTATTTATGTTGCAAATCATGTTTTGTATTAACTGTTTCTTTGGTGTTTATAATGCATATGGGTAAACATTTTATTGCTGCAACAGATAAATCAAATATTAAACTTTATTTCTACTTGTATAAACTCATACTTATGTAGGAAGGTAGGTTGGCATGTACTTTAACAGCAATATTTTTTCATTTCCGCAGAAAATGCAAAATACCTGGTTACACATACAGCTACAAAACTATATTCTACACACACACACAAATACGCTATTTTCCATAAAAGTCTATAGAGTAATACGAAAGAATTGCAAAAGTTAAGCAATGAAAAAGTTTTCTGCATACTGATACAGTTTTAGAGAATTATACTATCATCACCACCACTTTGTCCGCAAAAAAAAAACAGAAACAACACCGTTAACAGAAGTTATAAGTTTCTTTACTATCTTTTACCCCTCTTTGCTATTCGCCTCCTGGATGCCAATAAAAAAATTTGCATCTTTATCATCAACAATGTTATTTTTTTTTTCTTTTCTCTGAATCACCAAAACAGAAAAAATTCCACCACTAACTTGAGATTGTTAACGTTTTTCTGCTGATTTTACCTAGCACTGCAGTTGGTCTCTTGCTATACAACACATAAAGTAGCAACTAACGATGCAACGATGACAGCTACAGGATAAATCAACTACGATAACGATAAACACCAAAGTGTTTTGTATAAAAAAAGCTAAAATCAAAAAAAAAAAAAAAAAATCAAACCAAGCGGCAACAAAGTTTCATTTCTTTTTTTTCTGTGTATGTTCCTTTATCTCTTTTTTAAAGTTGTGCCTTCTTTGCTCAAAAGAACGCAATGCAACAGCGGAAACGGAAGTGTTGCAAAGCAGTGGTAGATTACAAAAAACCAATGGGGGTAACAACTTGATTTAAAACTTTATCTTTTTTACCATGAAATTATAGTTCATATCATATTTTATAACATAAAAATATACTTACTTACTTTTTTGTTAGTTTCAAACTCTAAATATAAAATATGATGTTATCATAAATAAATAATACTCGTAAATATGAATAAAAACTTTAAAATAAAATAAAATACATTTAGTTGTTGTTAGTTTTGAACACAATAATCAAATATTTTTTGTTAATAATATGTATACATACATATTTTTGTATTTAAATACATTTTCTTAACAATAACTAAGTTGGTACTATTCTAAATATTTATAGAAAAGAGTAAGTACTAACTGACTCACACACTCAATATCGCCCAGAAGAGAAAATTTAAATTTGGTGTGTATATCCCCTTCTACCGGGTGGAATAGGGAACGAGAGGAATTGAAACACTAAAGTTAGGAAACGGTATGGAACGGGAGACGAGTGGAACTGAAACACAAAACGAGTGGAAATAAATGGAATTGGAAACCATTTGCATTGAATTGAACGGGTCACGCAGTGGAACGGAACGTTGAATGAGTGGAATTGGAACACTAAAATTTGAAAACGAAATGAACGAATGGAACGTGGAACGAGCGAAATCGAAACACTAGGCAATGGAAACGAAATGCAAAGAAACGGGAAACAAAATGGAATGAAACGGGGAAACGTAATTGAAACACTAGACAAGTGGAATGAAATACAATGGATCGGGGACCGAGTGAGCTGGACTTTAATAAAGACGTTTTTTTTTTATTTGGACATGGTTTTAGCAGTTTTTCTTAATTTAACATGTTTTCTATTTTAGAGAATTTTTTGAATTCTAACGAATTTTCAAAAGGAAATTAAAACCTCGTGGCATTGATCAAAGAAATCGTTATCGTTCAAAAATTATCATGAACATAATTTTATTGCAATTGATGTGAATGCAATCGTAATGAAATCATTGCAATTAATTCATTAGCAAGTTTTTAAACACCCAGGTAGAAAATTAGAAAGGAGCCAGCACTGGCAAAGCCCCCAGAAACATAAAAATCAAATGCTTCCTCAACGCCCAAATAAAAAGATTAAAGTGCTTTCCTGACACCGAAATCATAGCACCGACCTATTAAATGCTTTGCAAAGTATTGAGATAGCACCAAGAAACACAAAAAATCAAATATTTTCCTTGCCACCAAATTATGAGCCCTCATCACTGAAGAATTTTAAATTATTCTAAAAATAGATGATTTTTGGAGTTATTGCATTGTGGAGTCAAAAATTATTTATATAAATATCCACTCTCCCTTGGAGCTTATTTTTCAAAAACAAAATCATATTTTTGGAAAGCAAGCCCTGAGAAGTCACCCTTTTCAAGCGTTAGTAAAGCGTCCAAATTTAGTCGTTTGCCAGTACTTCTTTTTGTAAGACCGCGGTCTACTTGTGCTTTGCCAGTGCTTCTTTTTTGTTACCACATATAATTTCTACCTGGGCAATTATCCTAGTCTCAGATAGTGTGTTCGTTGTCAATAACATTTATAAAAACAACAAGATTTATCCCAAGCAAAATAAATATTTTGCATATGACTTAGTCATGGCAGGCTTTTGCTCAGCAATTATTTTAATTTTTGCATTAAAAAATATAAAAATTATTTTATCGTACTTTCTATAGTTTCATATATTTCAAAATCGAAGAGATCATGCATTTAAGTGTTAATGGAGTCTTTAAACTCCTCATAATAGTACTCACTCTGTGTTGAAATAGGATGACTTTTAATTGAATTTTCTTAATTCCTGACTCTTCTTCCATAACTAGTCCAAACGACGTATATCAATTGGTCCCGTATCCTAGCAGCAAACACAAAATAAGTAATTTTACTTCTAAGGGTAATATAAAGTGTTATATCATATTTGGATATCACGCATAGATTTTTTTTCTTCATTATTTATAAATGTACTTTAATTCAAAATAAATCAATTAAAATGATTTATGATTGTTGCATGACAACGCCTCTTCAAATCTTAACACTCCACCCGAAATGCAAAGCAGGGATTTTGTTGATGATGATGGTATGATAAAAGGTCTTCTACACCAAGAAGTCAATAGCTTGTTAATGAATATAAAACTCGAAACATAGGGTAGAGGGGGGATCCTTCGCCAGTGGGGGAGGGGGGATCCTTCTCCCATGTTCAGGGAGATAAAAAATTGCAAAAAATATATTTTGTGCATTTTTCAATTGCCTTTCCTGACATCCACTTTGACGAATTTATATCATATTTGGTCGCAGATAGACGTGTTTTTGTGTTTTTTGGGGTGCCAAAAAAATAATTGAAAGCAACTACATTTTGCAATAACTTCCTCAAATCGTGTGATAAAAAAATAATTTTTCATTATGTTACCCCTATGATCATAAGCTTTCAGAAAATAATAATTTGATTTTAATAAATGCTTAAAAAGTGTGAAAAAATATTAATTTTATGTTAGTGCCTGCCTATGGGGCACAATCACCAGATGGGCCCCTGGAGCTACGAACAGTTGGTGCTTCCCTGCCTAAAATGCTCTATAAGGCTTTTCTATATATTTAAAATGTGTTTAATAGTAAATTAGAACAATCGTGTTCATTCTTTAATTTATATTAATTATTCAGTTTTTTTTAATTTTGAAGAATCCCAAGAAACATTTTAACGGACTCTCCGGCACGTACGGATTCATGAATCCGGCTTTTACGGCACGTTAACTCTCCGTAAGGTACGTATCCGTCAATGCTTGTACGTATACGGAACATTAACGGACCGTATAAATGGATTTTCGAACACAATACGTTTTAACTCCGTATTGGTGTATCCGTTTCCGTACCTTTAAATACGGATTTCATCGGTTTGTTTACAAAATAAAAAATTTTTGTAAAGTCGGTGAAAATATTATTATAATGGGAATATATGGAGAATATGCAATACAGGGAATTCTTTCTATCACACCATTAATCAAACAACATCAAGTAACAAGGTAAGATTTATGAAACTTAATGTTTCACAATGTTTTGTGTATAACATGTGAGAATTTGCATCGTGTACACAGTCAATTAAACCATAACTAATTTATTGTCTCTTTTCCATATAGATGTTGGATTTTACTCCAGGTCCCTAAGCGCTGGATAGATAGGTAAACCGAGCTAGATGTGCTAAATATTGTAATTATAAATAATAATTATTAATGAATTTATAAAAAAGAAAAAACACTACTTTGTATTGAAAATAATAAACATATGGTCTATTTTTTTTGAAAAAATCGGTAGGATATGGACAAGGAAATACTCCGTTATTACACGACATATCGGTCTGGAAACGGTCCGGCATTGACGGACTTTCAGCGGACTAGTCCGTTTTTTACATGACATAACGGTCCGTAAACGGTCCGTCATTGACGGACTTTAAACGGACTTGTCCGTTTTTAACACGACATACTGGTCCGTAAACGGTCCGTCATTGACGGATTTTCAACGGATTCGAATCAGTTTTGATGTTCCTTATGTTCCGTTTTCTGGTCCGTATACGGATCCAGAAAACGGTACGTATACGGAGTTGGATTCCGTTTATGACGGACTGAAAACGGTGCATAAACGGAACGAATTGTTTGTTGGGATCATTATATTATAGTTTTAAATTATTTTTTTTAATGTAGTGGAGATTTATTGATTGAAAAGAATCATATACCTTAAAGAACTTATTCTAAATTATTTATTTCAGTCATTAAAACATTGACTTTGCCGTATTAACAATATTTTTTTGTTGAAATTGTATCTTTTTTTTTTTTTTTTTTTTTAAAGAGAAGCAACACTCAGGAAATTCTTCGTATTAATTAACGTGTTGCTTCCTTTGGAAAGGGGATACAGAAGAAGTTGAATTTTAGACTAGTTGTTGCGCGCCAACTTTGTTGAAGCTTTTTAGTTCATAGCCCTGTTATATTATTTTACTTCGGTGGGGTTAAGTGCTATGTGAACACCGAAGGAGGACGCTGCGATATGTATGAGGGATAGAAAAAACTCATACATATTACTATTTTTCATAAATTGATGTTTCCTTGGTTGGGGCTCGAACACACAACCTCACGTGTAACAGTCCAACGCGCTAACCATTACACCACAGCGCTCTTTTGGCGAATATCCCCCAGGTTTGGGGCAGTTACGCCGATTTGGGTTACTTAGGAAATCATAAAAAAAGTAATAGAAAATATGCAAATAATTAGAATATAAATCATAGAAATTAAAGCCAAGATATGTAGATCTTCAATTTGAAAGTAGTTTTTGATAAATAATTAGGGAAATCACAGTGCTTTGAAAAAAAGTGGCGAAGGATCCCCCCTTTACCCTACTCATACATATAAGATGACTAAATGCAGCATAGCATAGACCTATGAACAAAATGATATATAGAGGATATTAGAAGAATTATCATCATGGTATTTACAAAATAACATAAATGGAAATTGTATTGTTCTATGTGCAAGATTCAATAACTACATTGTATCTTACTGGTATTTTTATACGACTTGTGTTGCTGTTGTTTTCGATATCGATAGTATGTGGATTAGTATCTATAATAAATACTATAAATGTATAATGCAGTAGAACATCATAATCATCATTTTTTTTTTCTTTGAGTAGATTTGTAGTTGTGGCAGGATTTCCTGCAGCGCATCCCTTGGGGCTTGACTTTTACGTTTGTGTGTTAAAGTTGCGCTACAGTATCCACAATTTGTAATGATTTAGTTAAGGTCTGCATAAGGGTGGGTGTTTGTTTATTCATCTTCAATAACTGCCAACACACAGTGTGAGAAGTAAATCAACAATTAATCAATACAAAAGTCAAATAGTACTTCGTTTTAGAACTAAAACCAATATAAATGTATATGGATGAACTTTGCTGTTAACTATCAAGTACTATACATACATTTAGTAATTGTAATATTTATGATTTTGCATTATATGCTATAACTTATCAAACAATTCATACTAATACAAGTATAATAATAGTGCTGTTCCTCTGTGTACAGGAAGCCACCATACAATATTAAAGCTTGTTTTGTTGTTCACTCACACATGTACATATTTAGTAAGAATTTCTAATTTTCTAGGATTTTTGAAACATTTTTTTTTTGTTTTGTTTTCAATTTATTCAACAATAGAGAACATTTTTATTATACCCTTGGTTTTCAGTTATAAAGAGTGCATTTTCTTGATGATTTCTAACTTAATACTTTTATCCTATTTCCAGCTTTATTATACATTTGTTGCAAAGATGTATGTATCTGTAAGTACATTTTTCTATCAAATCCCCCTTGTCATAATACTGCAATTCGAATATTAGTTTCTTGTTAGGTTTTATTTTTCTTTTTGATTAGGGGGTAAATTTTGAAAAAATTTTAACAAATAAATGTTATAAACTTTGAACACGAAGTTGAATATGCTGCAGTAGTTGTAGTGTTGATGAGGGGAGGTTTTTCTTCTGATATGTTATACATATGTACAATTTGTTATAATAAATAATTTATCAGTTTTTTTTAAACATGAGTATATCTGGTATTGTTAACTTTTTGGTAGACTAATTTTTATTTATATAAAACAAATTTTTATGACACATTTCTATTAGTTATGGGCTTGGTTGAATGATGATATTTATGGCATTGGAAGAAAAAAAAATTAAACAAACTAATCTTGAAAAATCGGGGCTGTTTTATAAGTAATATCATGAATATGTTAAATTTGTGAGAAATTACAAATCTTTGTAAAAAACAGTAATATTTTTTTTGTAATTTTTTTTAGTCTAGTGGATGTACAACTTTAAATTTTGATATAAAGTACATAATTTTCTCAAAATTAAAATTTTTTTTCTTTCTTGAACAAAGATTTGTACATAAAAATATATATTTTTAAATACTTTCATGCGTCTAGGATTCATATCGTGTCAAAATTTCAATATTTCCAAAAAAGAAATAAAAAATCAAAAAAAGGTAAAAAAGATTTAAAAAGTCTAAACGAAGAAACTTTTTATACATCTGCAATAGTTGGTGAAAAAATGTCCAGCGAATCTACGGCGGGCTCTTATTGAGCTAAAACTATTTGTTTTCATTATATGGCAACCACAGAATGTCATTTTAAAGCACGTTTACAATGATAGAGTGACTCTACTCCGCAGCGCAGATTGAAATGTTAACTGTTCAAAATGCAGATTAGAGTTACTTCAAAAGAATATTTGACATTTCAATACTTTCACAGTTTTTAGCAAATATCTTCAGACGACTTCCACAGAATTAAATATGAAATAATTTTTTATTTTGTAAATTACTCATAATTGAAAACATTTGTTTTTATTTTCAAATTTTTTTTCTACTTTGTTTACAATTAGCGATGTGAGCAAATTAGTGATGTGTCTTTTTTGGTATATTTGTCATGTTAAACATTTAACAGACCAATGTTAACTCTATAGTGGAGTAAATCTGTACTTCAGAGTCAAACAAGTTTTACTCTGGAGTGGAATTAAAAGAGATAGCAAAATATAAAAAAGTGTTAGTATAAAAGAGAAAAAAACTAAATTTGCTTTAGAGTGGACTACTCCGTCATTTTAAACACACCTTTACTCTGTAGTTTAATTGTTTTCCCAATGAAAGTTAACAGCGCTTTAAAGCAGTTATTTCTTTCAAAACAGCCCGCTGAATTATGGGTTACTATCTACATATATACATACATAAATTTCAGATTCATGGTCTGAGGCCTATAATAGTTTTTCTTGTAATTTTGTCCAATATCTGGACAAAAAATAGAGATTTTTGCAATGATTTTCATTAGGGAATCGGTATTGCAAAAATACAACAATACGCTGTGTTTTCATATGTGAGCTACAGCTAATATCAATCGATTTTATTACTATTACCACAATAAACGTGGCTAGACATTCAATGCATACAAATACACAGTGCTCCTCAAGTGATATTAGGTTCAAATAAAATTAATTTAAAAACAAAAACATTTGTTGTCAACAATCTTAGAAAAAACAACATGTCTGTCCCCGGGTAAAAATAGTTATATATGGTCATATATAATATGACCGAGTTATATCTGGCTATGAATGGAGTCATATTAAGATACATATTATTATTAGTGTCCGATCGAACTCACTTTTTTAAGGCGGAACCGGAGCCGAAGCCGAACTTCGGCCAAAATTACTAAGTTCGTCCGAAACCTAAGCCGAATACTTTTGTGTTTGAATAAAAATACAATTTTATGCAACTTTTTCGAATTGAAAAATGCAAAAACCAATTTCTAAATATTTCTAAATTGCTAAAATATAAAAAGTTGTATTTTTCGCTCTTTAAGTAAAAATTCATTTAAAGATGTGCATTTTATAAGTTACTATACAAAATTAAAGAGCTAAATGTTGCAAAATATTGATTTATAGAAAAGTTCGGTATTCGGCCAAAATTTTGCCGAACACCGAACTTGGCCGAACATCACTTTGAACGAACTTTTCATATGGTAATTGAGATTATTATATGTCCCCAAATCTTACTTAATTAAAATACATGTAGTGACCGATAGGATTATATATGATTCCATTCTATCTTACATAAAACTGTATGTGACGTCATACTTAAAATATTTTCTTATAACTTTATATGGAATCATATACAAATTAATTTATACTTCAACATCAGATTTTGTTAAGAGTTAATTACCAATGGCTTCACATATAACCGTATAAATCATTTTCATGTGATTTTTTTATAAATAATTTTCATTTTAAAAATGATGCGCACGTTATAAAAGTCAATAAATTTTTGAAGGAAAAACTTAAGATTTTGTTATACTTTATTTTATAAAATTAGGGCATTTAAAATTGTTGTTTAAGCTTTAGCAATTTGAATTGTCAACTTAATAGCTGCTAAGCATAACTTCTAGTCATTAAATTCTACCTACTATTGGATAAAATTATATTAAATCCGATATATTTATATCGAATTAGATATACTAATTTGATGTCCTGTATATGGACAAATCTCGGATCGAATTGTATCAAATCATTACTAATTTTATATAATTAGACACATGTAGATCACCCATTTTAATTTATCAAATAAGATATAATTATATAAAACGCCGTATTAGAATTTTTACCCGGGTCACAGTATCTCTTCATCTTTCACCTCTTTTCTGCCCCCTTTTCAAAGAGAACGACACTTAACAGGAAAAATTTCCTGAGTGTTGCTTCTCTGAAAAAAATAAATAAAACTCGGTTAAGATGAACTCAGGAAGACCAGACAAACTCGTTCGTTATAACCTAAGTTCTTATTAATCGAAGTTAAAATAATTTAATTATCCACAAAATATTTAAGATTCATAAAAAAATTTTTTAAAGTAACTTATTTGCGATACATTTAAGTAAACAAATTTCGAGTTCGGTATAAAATTGACAAAATATTCGCCTTGACCGACACTTGAGGAGCAGTGCATACAGCAATAGCAACAATAAAAAACAGACATACAAAAAAAATTGTATAGCTCAGCAAAGGATTTTGGCAAGTTCAATGAAAACATGTTTGTTAAATACTTGATGATCCTGTAAGTAAAGTTTATTGGTGAAAAGCTAGACATTTTGAGGTTGAAAAAACCTCAAAAACAACAAAAAAAAGTACTTTAATGCTTTTAACGTTATTAAATTTACAAGAACATGGGTATGGTATTTGAGTTAACAGACTCGGTCTTCAGGCAAATATATTGTTGGTCATAAATTGAAGCTTTTAAAGTAGCATTATTTTCAAATTTGTGATAAACAATATGATTCTAAAGAAAATAGGTGTCATATTATGACCACCTTTAGAAAGTTTACCGTATAATATAATCTCTCTTTTACATTGTGCAGTTTAAGCATTTAGCAATTGGTTTAAACCCACAACACAATGCAACATTCATCTTGATTGAACAACACTTACTAATCAGCTTAAATAATTGCATTTTATGTAATGTCTACTTGATTATCGTTAATTAATGTTATTAACACTCATACAAAATAGCAACTTAGAAACGCTAAATAAACTATACACTCAGAGAATTTTGACGGTAAAATTAACTGCAATTGCAGTTAATAAGGCTTACACTGCAATTGCAATTGAATTACAATTGGAGTTATTTTTAATTACAATTGTAGTTAAAATAACTATAATTGTTAATTTGAAATGGAACTGTAGTGTACACTTATTAAACTGCATTGCAGTTAATTTTAACGACATAATTCTCTGAGTGTATTTAGGTACTTGTGGATTAAATATGAGAATGAGTAAGATTTCAAATATAATAATTTAACATACGAATAATCACACATACATTTATACAATTAGCAATTTAATTGTACTATATGTTTATTGTGTAAGTGTATGAAAGCATGGTTGGCAAACACTAACCCTAACATATCAATAACGATAATAACCTGAAAATACCATAGTTTAAAATTTAGCGCTTACTCTAAAATATTTTAACGAAATGACTTAAAATTCTGTATTTCTTTTTTCCAAAATGATCATACATGAAATATTGACCTTCAGCTTTAATTGGAAAGTTATTGCTGTTGTTTACACACACAAAGGTTTCACAAAGTGGCCGTCCATACACAGGACAAAAAAGGATTACCGTTAACCTTGAAATACCAGTAAAGAAATAAAATACCCTTATTAAATAATTTTGCAATAAGTTTATCCATTACCAATAAATCGGTTGCCAACCCTGATATAAATTGAGTGTAAATTTGAAAATATATACATTCTACGAGAATGTTGTCAATATGTATCTTAATAAAGACATGGCCATAAATAAATTATGATACATTTATGTTTATGTACTGCACTCAAATTAATTAGACAAAATGTTAATTTATTATCGAAAATTTTCAAAAACATAGTGGTGAGAAATTTAATCTTATTTAGAAATGAATATTTTATAATTCTTCACAAATTACCGAATTATTAATCTCCTTTTTCCTAGAGGCGTATCTGTTTTTTAAAATTATCCTATACAAACAGCAGCTGTTTGATTTTTTTCCCATAAGACTTTGTTAGAAAAATTAGAGAAATTCAAATACAAACCAAAAAACATAGTAGTCAAATATAAATTTTTGTTTACATGAAGTACCTGCTTATGGTCCTTGTAAAATTTTTGTGTTGTTCAGATTTTCCAGTAATTGCACCTTCACTAAAGTCAACTTGTTTTACTAAATAACTTCCTTTGTTTTTACAAAGTACTTAACCACACTGAGCAAAAAAAAATATATACAATATAATTTGACAGTTGAAGTAGGTAACTGAAAAAATATTTAATTTAATATAAACTATTTTCTCATTCCGTTTCAGCCCTCAAACCGGCCTACTATTTTTCGAAATCAAATAAATGCCATACGTAAGCACAATGGTAAGTTATATAAATTTTGATTTAAAATCTATAACTTCGGTATATGCGATCAATTGTATAAATATAAGTTAAATGCTAACACTAAATTTTTCAGAATATGCTTCTAAATTGTACACTTATAGAAATAATTCTGTAAAAATAGCAGAGAGAGCTACCGAAAATTAGTTAAAAATGATCTTGCACAAAAAACTGCTAAAATCAGCAGACATTTTTACATTTTTACTAAATAAGAACAGAAAAAATTAACTTGTTAAATTTAAAAAATTTTAGTTATATTTGAGTTAACTATTGGTTAACTAAAAATGAGAAATTATACTATGAAATCTACAGAAAATTTTGCTACCTATTATTTAGTAGCAAAACCAAAGTGTTATATCTAATAAAATTTTTTTATTTTTAATCTAAATTTAGTTCAATGCAAATAGCAGTCTATCCTGCTAAAGTCAACAAAAATATTTGTTAAAAAAATAGTATACCATTGATTTCATAAGGCTAGATTTCTATTTGTATTAAAAAAATCTCAAAAAAAAACTTTGACAATTTTAATTTTTTGGAATTTTTTAGTCTATTAATTATTTAGCAAAATTTTTTTTTTTACTTTAGTAGATTAAGTTGTCATTTTCTATTATCAAAAATTTAACTCAACTATAGCTAAAATTCTATATATTTGACAGTTTTATTTTTGCTTCTCACACAAATATAAAAATATCTGCAACTTTGAGCAATTTTTCCTGTAAAGTATTTTTTAACTATTTTTTTGTAGTTTTAACTAAAATTTTTACAGACTTTTTTCTTAAGTGTATAGTTTTGGTTTCTTATACTTTGATGATAAATATTACAACCATTTTTGTTGAAAATTATTTCAAATGCAAACTATTTTAACGAAATCATTTTGAAAGCAATTGTTTTGCGATTTTTTTATTATTTACTACACTCATATGTTAGATATATATAAATATACCTGTAAAAATAGCTGAAAAATAACTGAAAATTAGTTAAAAATTATATTGCAGTAAAAATTGCTGAAATTAGCTAGGTTTTTCTACCACATACTAGTAAGAGAAGAACAGGAATAAAAACAGTTAAATTTACAAAATTTTAGTTTTATTTGAATTAACTTTTTGCTAATTGGAAATAATAACTTAACCTTTTAAAATCTGTATAAAATTTTTACAACTGAAAAAACTGATATATCTATAAAATTTTAGTTATATTTAAGTTAAATTACTTGAATAGAAATATCAGATTATACTGCTAAAATCAACAAAAATATTGTATCTGCTGATTGTTGATTTCATTCGCAAAAAATAAAAAAAACTCTTAAAATTTAAATTTATTTTATATTTTTTAGTCTACTAATTATTCAGCAAAATCTTGTGCTAATTTTAGCAGGATAAATTGTTATTTTCTACTATATAAAATTTAACTGAAATATGACTTGAAATTTTGTATATTTAACAGTTTAATTTTTTGCTGTTCCTCTCTTACTATTATTTATTAAAACTAAGCTGCAAATTTTATCAGTTGTTTCTCCAAGATAATTTTTAACTAATTTTTAGTAGCTTTAACTAATATTTTTGCAGGATTTTTTCTATAAGTGTAACCACATTACGAGATTGATTTGTTTTTTAAGTTGATCTGGCATCTCTATTTCAAATGCAAAAAAATGGCTTCTTTAAACAGCTTAAATATGTCTTATTCACTTAAATTGATCCGCATTTTATTGACGAATAAATATTTTTTATTGATCAATGATTATTTTTTTATTAATGAATTAATATGAGCCAGTCAATCGGCTTTTAACTTATCTGCTGTCAATACTTCACGTCCTACACATTTTTCATCCGCAAATAGCACATTACTTGATTTATTTTTTGTAAGCAATGGGCAAAAAGTGTTACATTATGAACAGTTAGCTATTCCTTCGTTCTCCAAACATGATTTAATTTTTATTTCTTATAATTTTGCAGTAACAAATCATGTTGAAACGTACAGTTTTCGTGACTTCAATAATATTAATACTTTTGATTTGACGCGAGATCTTGAGAACATCATATGGAATCAAATCTTTTACTTACCAACGGTTGATGAGCAACTCAATTTTTTAAATATTGGAAACTTATAACAATCATGTTCCAATTAAAAATAGGACAATTAGAAAGAGGGCAAAGCCATGGTTTACGGATGCAACTAAACTTTTAATAGAATACCGAGATAGGATGTACCATAGGTGGAAACGTTATAGAACACCGGAATTAGAAAATGAATATCGTATGGCTAGGAAGTCTGTTGTTTCGAAAATTAAACACGATAAATCAGCTTATTATTTTGATAAATTTAATGCAGCAGTTGACAGTAAGAAAACTTGGAAGCAAGTACGTGATATTGGTATTGGTAAGACAGTTGGTCAAGCAATGGTTGATAATGTCGATTTGCTTAATAAGAATTTTATCAATATTTCTATGCCAACGGTTCACCCTGAGTTTTACGACCATCTTTCACCTTGTGACACTACTGAATTTAATTTCCACTGCCTAAATGTAGTTGATGTTGTTGAAGGATTTATGGCAGTGAAATCAGATGCAATAGGCCTCGATGACATAAACCCCAAATTTGTCAAAATGATCTTACCATGGATAATTCGATTTGTTACATATCTTTTTAACTCAATAATTACGACCAATATTTTTCCAATGCAGTGGAAACATGCCAAAATTGTTCCGGTGCCAAAGGCAGGAAATGAATATCGTCCGATCGCAATTCTTCCTTATTTTTCTAAAGTTTTTGAACATTTATTGCACAGGCAAATATATAAGTATGTTAATGAAAACAATCTACTAACTGATCGTCAGTCAGGATTTAGACCGCAACGTAGTTGTATTACAGCACTAACTGACGTAATAGAGGATATTCGAAGTAACTTGGATGAGAATAGATTATCGTTTTTGGTATTATTGGACCACTCTAAGGCTTTTGATACAGTGCACCATTCGATCTTGTGCCTGAAACTATCAAAATGTTTCAATTTTTCTTCGTTAGCTGTTAAGTTGATGTCCTCGTACCTTTCAAATAGATCTCAATCTGTTATTTGTGGCAAATCTATTTCACGTCCCTTAGAAGTATCAAGAGGTGTTCCGCAGGGTTCCATCCTCGGACCGCTGTTATACTCTTTATATTCTAATGATCTTCCACAACAACTTAATTATTCAAATATACAAATGTATGCTGATGACGTTCAGCTTTATCTTAGTTGCTCCAAGGAGTTGATAACTTCAAAAACCCAAGAATTAAATCATGATCTGGGAAAAATATTTACATGGGCTTCAGCAAATGGATTGCGTCTCAATCCAAATAAATCAAAATGCTTAATAATAAAGAAAAAACACTTACAAATTGATGGTGAAATAAATATTTTTCTTGGTGGTTCAAAAATTAATATTGTAGACACGGCTAAAAATTTAGGAGTTACATTTAATAACACGTTAACATGGTCAGATCATATTAACCAGGCCAGTGGTAGAACATATAGTATGCTGCGAAATCTATGGGCCACTCAACACTTTACCCCCTTGAAAGTTAGAATATTGCTTGCAAAAACATATGTTCTACCAACACTCTTATATTCATCGGAAATTTTCACTGGTTGCAACTCCAATGATATGAGAAAACTTACCATAACCTACAATAACATAATCCGTTACATTTATAGTTTAAAAAGATTTGATCATATATCCCAGTATTCCACCCGTTTATTCAATATGTCTTTTTTCGACTATCTTAAGTTCAGAAACGTTATTTTCATTCATAAAATCATTATTACAAAGGAGCCAAAATATCTTTACGATCGTTTACAATTCTTTATATCTCCAAGAGGCAAGGGCATAACTCAATTTCGTCATCGTGACCATGCTTCCGAATGTCAGTTTTTTATATTCACCATACATCTCTGGAACCAACTTCCAAATAATTTGCAGACCACGCAATAAGATTTCGAAAATTACTTGTCGAATATTTTTCATAAACCTTTTTTTTTTATTTCATTTCATTTGATTTTCATTTTCATTTCTTATATTATTATTATGTAAATCAATTTTTTTATTTAATAACTGTTTTTTATTTTTATTATTTTTTTTTATACATACATTTTTATATTTATTTTTATTTTATATTTTTTAAAATTTTTTTTTTTATTTTTATTTTTTATTCTTTTAATCACAATCTAATTTATTATTACTGTATAACTTGTCTGATTCTAATGCTGTCATTTATAAGATATTATGTCTTGTTGTATTAGAAAGCCAAAATAAATAAATACAAAATACAAATACAAATACCTACTTGATTGGCTAATTCTTAGGTGCCTGACCCATCTATATGGCCAAACTTTGGACGTATAAAGTTTTGGAAATTTAGGGAGTCATAATGGGTTTAAAAATCGGCTCCTTTCTCAATTTTTTATAAAATTTCATCCCTAGGATCTAGGAACATTTGATTAATACTTTCTTACCAATTTCTTTAAGTGGAATATTGCTTCCGTCTGTCAATATGATTTTTATTTAAGCCTTACGAAAAAAAGAAAGTATTTCTAGTTATTGTTATTTTAATTTAATTTGTTAAATATTTTCATTTAGAGAACCCTCTTGTCAAAAACAAAACAACTGACATTGTAAATATACTAGCAGCAGTACTCCTGCATATCCTTACATACACACACACGTTTTGTAATGCCAGTCAATAAAGTAATCCTCTTAAGTTTTTGTTTTCATAATTTTTGCACAGAAAATCAACTATGTACATACCTATTATATTTTTCATACTCAACTACATAAACTTCCCTAAAAATGTCAGACAGTCCATCAGTTTTGGACAGGTTGTTAGCAAATGTCATTGGTATAAGTACTTATATACATATGTTTGGGTAAAGGTACCTAAATTTATTACCAGGATGTTGGGTGCATAAGTCTATAGAGTGTCTGTCAGTAGTATTTTTTGTTAATTTTGCCTAAACTGTAAATCGGATTTTTATTTTTCAAAGAATATATCTTAAAAGGTATATAGTTTGTTTTAATGCAGCTTGTCATCATGTGGTGATTGAATAAATGAATATCGATTGTAATAACTGACACACTTATTTTAGGTGAAATTTGACAAAAAAAATAATATATAATTTTATATATATATATGGGGTATTTTTTGTCAACTGGGCCACCCTTTTTTCCAAAAATGGTGTTGGTTTATATTAAATGTTTTCATTGTCGAAATCATTTAAAAATATTTATTTTTCAATGCCGAGTAGAGTTTTTTTTATTTTAATTAGTACGGCGAGCAAGATAGCGGACAGATTTTTTTAGAAGTGAACGAATTCACTTAAAACTTTATACACACACGGTATTTTGAGGTTGGTTAACAAGAATATGCAATTAGATTTTCAAAATGACTTTTCCAATAAATTAAAAATTATAAAAACGGTATTTTGGATCAGACATTTGGAATATCTAACTTTAGATTCTTCTTTAGAAACTCCAAAAATCCGTATGTGGAAAATTTTAAGAGAATCTGATTTGTTAAAAAAACACATTCCGGTATATGGGATCTGATATATAGAATTTCATAAAATCTCACTCGGCGTTGAAAAGTAAATACATAATTTTAAATGATTTTTAAAATAAAAACATTTAACTTAAACCTACATAATTTTTGGAGAGATGGGTTTCCTAGTTGACAAAGATTACCTCATATATATCGTTAGCTTAGTGTGAAAATTGGACAAGTCTGCATTTTATTAAAACATAGATTTTTCTGCGGTATAACAGAACAATAATTTGCAGTAAAACCTTATCATTTTTAGATTCCTAATTGTTGTTATACTTTGCTTTGTAAACAAACTCAATCCACTTCCTCAAAACGCCAAAAGCGTTGTTTATCAACAACATTACACACGAATTTTGGCGTCAATTAGGTGATGTTTCTTTAAAGGTATTTTTTTTAATTCGTTTACTTTTGAACTACTAAAGTGGTCATTTAAGAAACTTAAAAAAACCTTTGTGAGATGTATTCATTTATATATTTCTTCCTAGAATTTCAAGGTCGAAAATTATTCTTTTAAAATAACCGATATCCCCACTGCAAAGGCTGTTGAAGATACTATAAGAACCGAATTTTCTAGTTTTATGGCGTTTTCTTTTCTGAAAAAAATGTTGCCTTTTTTTTGCATTTTGCTTTTGAATTGCCTTTTTTGTGTTCTTTTCTAAATTAAGGGTAACATTCTAAGAGGGCTAGGTGTTCTTTTCTAAAAATGTTGCCTAAATAAAGGGCAAAAAGGCAACATTTTTCGCCCTCAAAAAATTTACGGGGTAGAGTGTTGCCCTGTTTTTTTCTTTATGTCAATGCCATGTGTATTTACTGTAATGTTTTTTGCCAGCTAACTCACAACTTGGTGGCCTAGGGGGCACTATCATGGCTTCTGATGCAGTAGGTCGCAGGTTCAAACCCCGGTTGGAGCAAAATATTTTTTTTGTTTTTTTTTTGTTTTTATAAAATTTTAATTAGATTTTTGTAGTTTTACTGTTATTTAGTATTTAACAATTTTTTAGGCTAAAAATAAATAAAAAATTATACAATTTGCTTTAAATATGAAAAAAAAAAAAAAATTTAATTGAAAAAAGAAAATACATAAAAAAATTTATTTTTTACTTTGTCTGGAATTTGAACCCGTCCAGCCCATGTCAAAGGCAGGCATCACAACCACTAGGCTACAATTAGTAATAGTTTGCGTAAACAATATTGCATACGAGTATACAATACACATACATATGTTTAGAAAAATGCAACAATGATTTTATTGTGTTCTATTCTGATTGAAAAAATGTAACATTTTAATGGGGTGAGGGCAACATTTTTAAAATGTTGCCTTT
This sequence comes from Leucophora obtusa, assembly GCA_949987735.1. Taxonomy (NCBI): domain Eukaryota; kingdom Metazoa; phylum Arthropoda; class Insecta; order Diptera; family Anthomyiidae; genus Leucophora; species Leucophora obtusa. The sequence continues at coordinate 4,643,752 of OX465296.1, forward strand.
TAACAAGGCAACATTTTTTTCCAGAAAAGAAAACGCCATTAGTTTTGGGAAGTTTAAATATAATTTTAAATAATTTAATAAATTGTGTTTTTAACTTTATATACTAATACTAGTGTTGATCGTTCAGAAATTCGTTCCCATATATGACTATATTTATTGCATCGTTAACTGAAACTCCCTTACTGGAATTTGATACACTTCCCGGAATATGACCCCTATTCATATAGCCGGCATGCCCGACTTTAAAACCAATCGACTAAGAGTCACATTCTAAGTTACCCAGCAAAATTGTCGGATGCAAAGAACCGGTTGTAGAACAACTTGTTCTTGCATGCAACCTGTTCTAATTTATGTTCTATCATCGGTGATTTTTGTTTGAGTTTGTTCCAAAAGCAACAGGTTATGTTCCTCCAAACTGGAACAGGTTGCTTTGGAACCGGTTCTAGAACCAGTTATAGAACCGGTTCTGCGAAAGTGAGGCCTTCTATTTTGACTTCCAGGAATCAGTTCTAGAACCTGTTCCACGGAACCGGTGGTAAAAACATTCTATTCTAGACCAGATTCAAAGGCAACCAGTTCATAAAAATTTTGCTGGGTAACTTAGCGATCTAAATGCATCCGTCAGTCCATGCTTATCTTGTAGTCGAACTAAAGCTATCCAATATAAAGGTATTTAGATAAAATTTGTCTTTTTGAAATTGGTTAAAATCTATTCATATTAGTTAAAAAAAATACATCCACCATAAAAGAAAATTGCGTTTACAGATTTATAAAATACGAGTAATCAAACTTAACCATTTAAGACGTTTTTTTGTCTCTCCTAAAAACTTTCTAAAATGGGACTTAATCCCTTTTCAGACTAAGCTGTATCGTTAGTAAGAGAAATAAAACAAACTCCTTCTAGTTATTGATTTTCAAAACTATATTTTAACTATTAGTATAGAAATTTAATTAAAATTGCCATAAAAGGAGTAGAAATATCTATAAAGGCAACATATGAAAGTGAATTTTTTTGTGACATGAAAGTTAACATAATTTAAAGTCAAACCTATTATATATTTCAACTGTGAAATTGTAACCATAATATTAAATACAAATGTTTGTAATAACGCGAAGTAAATACGTACTAGTTTTTAATGCAAATACAGGAAAATAAATATTCCTTTTGTCCAGCATATGTTATGAAAGGGTAAGCCTTTGTTGGTTATAGAAATGGGGGAGCTTTATTATTGTTCTTTATTTCATTTACTCAGTCTATATTTGAATATTTGTTCTAACCTTTAATAGCTTGAAGTGTACATAAATGCAATATGGCATATAGCAAATAAAAAAGGGCATACAAAGTTCCCCCAAAGCATCATCAGACTACATTTGTATTCATACAAAAGATACTTACTTCGATTTCAATACAATCACATACATAGCACATAGTTATGTGCGAGTGTAGTACTATGTAGTTATTGTGAGAGAATATTTAGTAATACTTGTGAACTAGGGTAAAGCTTAATTCTGAAAAATCATTTTTGAAATCAGTGCTTTTGAAATTATTATGAAATCTTTTTTTTTGAAAATAAATGTCACCCTAAAACATATCCTTACATATGGGTGTGTGTGTAGAAATAGTCGTCTATGCTTAAATTGACTTAATATGACTAAACAGTTTAAGTTTTTAAAACTGAAGGGAAAGGAGTCAAATAGTATATCCTTAGGGTAGACAAGTTAAAAAAAAAAAACAAAAAAAAAAGAATAGAATTTTACGTACCCAAACGTAGCAGAAGAACTCTTAAATAGTTACCAAAGGGAAGTTTTAAGCAAAGATTTTTTTTTTCATAATATGGACTTTGCGTCTACTAATAGTAGAAATAGAATTGAATTTTCTTTTGTCAAGTGTGTGTTTTTATTTTGTCTTTTTAACAAAATTTTAAATACAGCTACAAAAAGGGTACAAATATATATAAACGAACAAGTGTATGTGTTAAATATGTATATTTCCAAGCACACAAGGAATATTCGTTAAGAGGCTCCCACAGATTGGCGATTTTTACTAAAGCAAGAAGAAAAAAAATTCGACTGCGTCGCCAACTTGACTGTGCTGAACTTAAATATCCCCACTTCAATTCTCTAAACCTATGGGAAAAGAATAAAGGGTACACTAATAGAAAAACGTCCGTAAAAAATTTAGTTAAAACTACTAAAAATTAGTTCAAAATGATGCTGCAGAAAAAAACTGCTAAATTAGCAGATTATATTTGCTATATATTAGTAATATAGGAACAGTAAAAATAAAACTGTTAAATGTAAAGAATTTTAGTTTTATTTGTTTTAAATTTTTATTAATGGAAAATAGCAAATTAACCTGCTAAAATCAGCAAAAAATTTTGCTAAATATTGAGTAGCCTAAAAAATCAAAAAAAAAATTTTTTTAGAAGTTTTTTAAATGCAAATAAAAATCTAGCCTTTTGAAAACAGCAGTTTAAAATTTTTTTAGCAAATATTTTTGCTGATTTTAGCAGAAAAGCTATTTGCTATTAGCATTCAACTAAATTTAGCTTAAAAATAGCAAAAATTTTGTAGATTAACAGTTTATTTTTGCTATTTTTAGTCTAATAATTTTTAGCAAAGTTTTCTGCAGATTTTAAAGTACAATTTGTTATTTTAAATTAACTAAGAGTTAACTTATATATAACTAACCTTCTGTAGATTTAACAGTTTTAATTTTGCTATTCTAATTTTAGTAGTATTTAACCAAAACAATCTGCAAATTTCAGCAGCTTTTTTTTGCTATAGCATTTTTAGCTAATTTTTAGTAACTTTTCCTGCTATTTTTAAAGATTTATTTCATAATAGATGGGACCCTTCTGGACCCACAAAATACAGAGCATTACCTTGGCGCCATGGATATTCGGCTTTGGCGTTGATTACGTAATTTACCCAATTTCCTTGCTTTTGGATGAAACCTGCTGCTTGAGTGACTCCCAATGATTTTGCAAGTTCTTCTTGAGTTCATATTCATAATCTTGGAACTTTTTTGGCTGACCTGGGCGGTCTTTGTTTTCCATGTCAAAATGCCGCTTCTAACCACACAAACTTAAAATTTTAAATGTGCTGAATTATGTAATCTAAATTAAAATTTCGAATTTTTTGCTAATCGAATGGTTTGTTTGGAACCACCGATATATTTGTTGTGAACATAAATTCGGTTGGAATAATATATTTTAATTGTAGTAGGAATGCATTTGACTGCTGCTGGTCAGTTGTTACAAAAATACTACTCAGTTGGCAAGAAATTATCACAACAAGTCTGTTTTCTCTGTAATGCAATTGATTCCATATTTTTAATTATTTATTTTTCCATTTAAAAAGACATTCAATGCGTACAATGTTTAACATATTGATTGCAACCACGCATACTCTTCCAGGAAAGTCGCTGTCCAGTTTATTTATCAACCAACTAATGAGGCCCCATATGGCCTCATTGGCATTACCCCAATTTTGTTCCCATTTCGTTAATGTAAATGTTAATACAAGTGTATGCTTGTGTTAGTATATAATTTAATTTCATGACAAGTATTTGGACAACCAAAATTCTAAACCATGTTTATCAAAAGTCTTTTAAGTTTTCTGGTTTTTTTTCAGTCTCCTCTACTAAATAAACTGTTTATTATGCATAACATAATGTTGAATGTCTTTGTCACCATATGTTGTTATTTTTTTAGATTTTCCAAAAAAAAAAAACGCAAATAAATAAGAAATTCTGAAAAAGCTAAATGTATTTTTACATTTTTCCATATTAAAATCTTATAAACTTGATTTTCTTTAAAAGAAAAACTCCACTTAAACTTTCATAAAAGCTGTAAAATTAAACGGAGGGTTGCTGTGTTATAGAAAAAAGTGGCTGTAGCCATAAATTAACTGATATCGAATGCCATAAAGGCCTCTTCTTAATTTCCTGTTTGGCTTTTAATGTTAACATTAAATTTAGGGTAAAATTACCATTTGCAATTTTTTTTTCTTTCTCTTGGTTTTGCTTTTTGAAGAGTTTGTTTTAGATGTATGAAGTTTTCAAAGTATACATAAACATTAGACTGGACTGGAAAGGCGAATTTTTGTCAACGACATGGGCTTAATGATAATCAATGCAAGTGGCTACAGAAATCATATAATCCCATCAGATATAATTTATAATATACAATCCTTTAAAAATCCGCTATTCTGAAAAATTAGTCTTATTAAAACTAAATGGCCAAATTTCGAAATTGTCCAATATAGTATTTTTTTTACATACTTGACTGTACGCAAATATGGAATATAACATAGTAATTTTCTTTGATCTAACATGATGTCTACATAGGAACTTAATTTACCACGCTCCAGCCTTATCAACATGTACTAACCCACACGTTACTGGTATGCTGTGAATGTATGCATGGATATTCAGTATGTTCTTTATAATAAACATGAGTTAGAAGTTTATTTTTTGTATTGCAATTTGAACTTAACTGCCCTCAAGCTAGACCATTTTTTTCAAGTTTATTCTCTTTATTAACAAACAAACAAAGTAATGGTACACAAGTTATGTTCAAGTCTACATGTTATAAAATGGACTAAAGTATGTTGCTTACGAATAGCACATTTTCTTTAAAAGGTATTTAATTTTAATGATATAAAATTATGTGGTTTTGAAAATCCCTTAGTGGTTCATAAAGGAAAAAATAATTATATTTAATATTGAATATGGGAAAAACTTATTTCAAAATTTGACAAAATACACAAAACTTACAATTATATGACTAACGGGAAATTTTCAAGTATCAGTAGATTGCTCAAAGGGATTTTAGAAAACACTTGTACTGAATTTAATTCTTCCGGAAATCTTAACCCTTAGAGTTAAAGTTTAAATTTAAATTATGTGTACCTTCGATTAAATTTTTTGTATTTTTGCTAGAAAACAATAGTAACAATATTCTTTTCACCCACTATTTTTAAAGTACACAGGTGCGTATGATCAATATTTTTTTATGAATTCTATATTACTCATTTGCGAAATAGTGGTTTTATTATTATTATGGATGCTTATATTAAATTGGGGAAAACAAACAAAACAATTATAGTCGAACTACTGGATACCCTACACCCCACTATGATTTGGGTCATATTCCTGGAAGCGGGAATACATCCAATCAATATTATATGGGCAGAAAACTAATGGGCAATTAAAAGGGAACTAGCACGAACTTTAAAAATATCTAAAACATATTAGTCCCTTAATTCGACTAGAGGTGAGGTTAGCGAAAATGCAAAATTCTTCCAAAATCTAAAAAAAACTTTTTTAAATGCTCCAGCTTGCGAGTACTATACTGGTGTGCCATTACATCACGAATTTCGTAACAGCCTAACGTACATATTTGAAAAATATGAATTGCAAAAATAGATGAAAATCAAAATTTTTTATTCTATTTCACTTTCTGAATTTTTGGCAGTTTAATGTTTTATATGGTAAATTACATTTTGAAGTTCCTTTTTTATTACACAACAACAAACACCAAAAAATTTCTATTAAATTTAATCAAGGATATTGCTTTTAAAATTTCTGCAATCCTTTTTTGTTGTCTACACTAGACTACAAACTAATAAACAAACAAATATATATACAAATAATAAAACAAAAAATAAAATATAAAATGAAAAATTTATTAAAATACCAGACAAGCACTTTAGACTGCTAAAACAATATTATATATAAAAAAAAAGATGTTGTTCACTTTAACAAAAATAACAACAGCAACAACAAGAAGAACAACATTAGCAACAACAATCATATAAGCAGCAGTTTCTAGTCTAACAAACTAAAATAAAAAATCTTGTTATTTCCGTTTTATAAATAAAATATGTACAAGAAAAAACATGTTGTATCTGCAACAGAATAAAACACCAACAGCAACAACATCCGACATACAAATATTATAACAACATTAAACACACACCAAAACACAAATAAAAAATTTAGCAAACAAAATTTTGGCATTAACTAAAAAGACAAGATGAAACAAAAAAGAGATCGAGGATTTTTGAGTATGAGCAACTGAACACAAAAAGTCAGAATCATATTTCTAAAAGTTGAAAGTTCATTTTATGCTGTAGACAATAATAGCGTAGTTGTAGTAAAGCAGCGCGAATCATAACAACCAAATACATATTGCCATAAACAAATGTTGCTGAATAGTGCTAAATAGAAAGGTCTAACATGTCTCAAATAGTACAAACGTAAAAACATAAAATTAGAGTGTCACTTATCTATATAGAGAAGCCTTGCATCTAACACTGAGAAAATTTTCATCACTTCAGTAATGAATTTCTTCATAGTTTTAATGAAAAACTGGAACTCGTCCATTGAAACTTTTCATAGAATCTATGAAAGAGGTTTCATTAAAATCAATGTTTATGAAAAGTTCATAAAATTAATGAAACTCTGCATAAAATTAATAGGCCACTCGTCCAATGAATAAATCATTCAGCCAATGAAGAGCTTCATAAAATCTATGAAGCAATTTCATTTACTATTATTTATTATAGTTGGTTGTTGTCGTTGCTAAGCTGTAGTGGATAAATAAAAAGTACTTAGCAAATGCAAAAGGCGTAATAAAATCGTAGCATATTTTACGGATGTACAAAATATATCTAAAGAAAGAATTCATTAAATTAAAAGGTTTCATAAAAAAAGTTTCGAAAAAATTAATATGATTTATAAAAAAATTTCATAGTCCAAAATTAATAATAAAAAATTAATTAAAAAAAAATAAAAATTTTTAAAGATTATTCTCTCAGGAAATGACGATATTTTATAAAACAATTAAAAAAAAGTAAATACTATTGAACAATTTCATAAATATTAAAGAACATTTTCATTAAATTTACGAAGATTTAATTTATGAAATTCAATGAATTTTTTTTTTAATGAAATTATGAAATTTTATGAAAGAAAAGTTATGAAAAATTTCATAATATTAATTAAATATTATATACATAATGAAATTTTTCATTGGTTGTAGGAAAAAAATTTTATGAAATTATATCATTAATATCATGAAGGATAATTCTCTCAGTGAACATTTATTGATTTAACATTATTTAAAAATAAATTTCAGCAAATATAACTCAACTCGTTGAAAAATTGTTGTATTTCCCCATCTTAAAGTTTTCGGAACTTCAGTTATATTTGCCAGCCTAATTTCTATACTTGAAACACAAGCTGTTTTCATTCATTAACCTTATTTTTTTTTGATAAAGAAAACTGTAGGTATGTTTTTTGTAATTGTTTGCGAATAAAAAACTGAAACGAGCCATTTTCGAAAATGAATATGAAGTTTTTCGTCTAAACCATGCAAGGAGTATGAGTTTTGTAATGAAAACTGTTTGAAAACAGCTTATACCCTATTTCAATTTTTTCCTCTATTTTCACTGTTAAATTCCATTTTTTTTAACGTATTGTTGATTTAAGCAAAGTGTTTACATAGACTGTGTTGTGTGTGTGTGTTTATGTTTGAGAGATGTGAATTTCAACATCAGCATCAGCCATGTCTGCTATTTCAATTACATAAATTTGTCGCTTTTGTTTACTTTCTAATTTAAATACGGGCTGTTACTGCATCACAAAATTTTAATAGTGTGTATTTTTCAAACAACACGTTTTTACTATTTTCATAAACCACCGAGTGAGTGTAGCTTAAAAAGGGCTGAGGCCGAGGGAGTTAGATCTGTATTTATTTTTAATGGCTCTGGGATTTAAAGAGTGTTTTTCCATTTAGTCTACCAACCAACCGAACAATTTATTGAAGTTCAAGTTCGCTGAAAGTTTAAATGTTTTCAATTTTTTTTCTGTTGATGTTGTGCGCCAGCCATTTAAATAAACTCTGTTAAACAACATACTAGAAATTGTCCCATCCTCATTTGGATACAGAACAAAAGAATGAAAAAATTGGTATGTTTATGGTCATGTTTTTCATAGTTTGAATATAAAATAACTTTCATCTATCTGCTCATCTATCTGTACCTGGAATATATTGTATTTTACCTATTGAGTAATTTTTTTTTCATCTAAATAGCTTTAAATGCGATTATTTGTATGTCATTTTTGCCACAACATCTGTAAAAAATATATATTACAATATTGAGATTGTATTTCGCATATGCAATACATTCCTGAAGAAATAATGCAAACAATTTTTTTGCCCCCTCACAACTGATCTGAAATCATGAATTGACAACAAAAAAAAAAAATACTCCAGAAAAGTATACATACTTTTGCTTTTAAAGCATGAATGCGATCGTTTTTAAGAATTTATTTGTATTTCTTTTTTCACCGAAATTTCTGTCCACAAAAGAAGGCTGAAACTAAAAACTAAAATTAATGTGTTTACAATATTTAGAGAAAAAGCTTTATTATTCTTCTCTACCTACCTACTAAAACAAAAAATTGATAGAAATGCATATAAATTATAATATTAATTGTAACTGTCTGTATGAAGTTAAACATTTCCCTGGCAACCCGTCTCAGTATATACGCAACCTGTTTGTTCTTGAACTTAAAAACCGTACGTAAATTTGGCAACATTTGCGAAAAAGGAGACACGAAGGAGATTGAAAGATCAACAAAAATCTAAAAACAGAGTGTTTGTATGTATCTTTGTTGATAACTTCTGAGTAAAAAAAGAATAATAGAAAGCTGAATAGGAAAGAAAACTACGAATGAATTAACACACATTGCATTCAAGCCTTGGGTGAGATGGTTAATCGGACGCACCTTAGTGTAGTTACATTTATAATCTTCGAACATTCGAACGTAACTATACTAAGCTGCGACCGCTTAACCATCTCACCCAAGCCTTGAATGCAATGTAATTAATTCGAAGTTTTCTTTCCTATGTGCCTCGCACAGTGTTTCCAAAAGAACTTTTTTTGAGCAAATAACATTACTTGGGGTTATTTAATTTTTTCGTTTTGAGAATTATTTTGTAGCGAGAAGCCTGTGTATCCCAACAATTTTATAATTCATACTTTGCCTCAATATGTAGTAAAAATATTTTTTATCATGGTACATGCAAAACATGAATTATCAGATAATTTGGTGTTGTATTGTAGTTTAACAATAAATTGCAATTTGGGCTTAATGTTTTGCCACCCTGCCTTATTTTCTCACTTTGAACGATTGTCAAAATGAAAGTGATGAAACGCCTCCTACTACAAATTTCCTTTTCTTGTTACATTTTTGTCATTCTTATCAGCTTTTCTACAATCATTGGATCCATTTTCAAGTATTGTTTTCATTGTTTTTCCCTTTTTTTTATTTTTTCTAATATTATCTTAACAGCAAATCAGGGTTATCAGTGTTTGTTACTATGTGTGTGTGTTTGTATTGTGGTGTTATGTCCTGTTTTAAAATCTTTCTTTTCCGGTTTTAACTATAATATCCATTTTCGTTTGTGTACTGTTTTGATCTTTGTTAAGTTGTTGTATTGTTTCTCTTCCTGGTGTTTGCCGTGCTGATGTTAATCTATTAAAATGGTCACTATTTGTAGTTCATGATACACTTTTTTGCCAGATAATCAAGGGTTAGTGTTTTTAATATCCCAGCCAGCAAAAATTTTAATAATTTGAGGGTTTCTATTATTTTATTTTTTTAATTCTTATTTTTTGGGAATATATGTATATGGGCCTTTTAAAAAGAATCATAAAAGACATAAATAGTTTAGGTAAATTATTAAATCCCAAGATGGTTCAGGAATGACTTAGGGCCAGTTTTATATACCGAAGTAAAAGGCGTTTATTTCTTACTCGTATATAACCATGAAAATTTTTTACAATCGGTAGCCAATCACACCCATTCTACAACTGGTTCCACTGCAACTGATTCCATGGAACTGGTTCCGGAACCAGTTCCTGGGATCCTATATGGAAGGTGTGGGTGACGTAGAATCAGTTCCAGAACTAGTTCCAGAACTGATTCTAGAGCAACCGGTTCCACTTTGGAGCCATAGAAGGGGTTGCTTTTGGGACAATTTCAAACAAAAAGAATCGGTGTTAGAATCGACAGTAGAAGGGGTTGTGAATGAAAAGTATCTATTGCACAACCGATTCTTTGGAACAGAAAATTTTCCTGGGTAGCTATTGTACATCCGATTCTTTGGAACAGAAGATTTTCCTGGGTAATTCTTAACTTAGAAACTACATATATGGGCATTTCTCCAATGTCGAATGCGACATTCGTACGCAATCAAAGTAAAAAAAGACATATACGAAAACATTTCTTCATTTTGACAAAAGGTGAAACTTATAGCTCCTGATTAGCACTGTCATCGGCGCTAAGGTTGATTTTTGGCAATTTTTCGTTTTCAAGATAATTACGAAAAACCAATGCATTCGCATGCGACAAAAACAGAACTAGCTTTCAAGGCGTACAGTTTAAACAATGATTTCAGCGAAACCTGAAGGGACATTTTAATGCGACTAATTTTAAAATGTTATGCATTGATGTATCTTAAACATGTTTTTTATTTGATTCAAAAATATTAAATAGTTTAGTTTTTATTCAATTTTAATCACTTTCGCACGCGACATGTTGCATGCGACATTTTGTTCCATCATACATTTTATGTATATTTTTTTACTTTTTATGTAATTAGACATGAATAAGACGATTACAAATGATTTTTAATATATTCAATATATTTATTTTCACAACAAAAAATATAAACTTAACAAAATATCTTCAATAAAGAAAAACAAAAATAAGTATATTCATAGTATATATATTAAAAAGGAAAGAACAGAAACTAACAAGTGAGAATAGTATTACTAATGCCAAATAAATTTTTTTTAATAGAATATGAAGTCCTAGCTGCTTCTAACTGTTGGCCATCGCAACAAAACGAATGCAACTGGGATATACATGGAATGCTTTTCATTTCCTTCCATTTTTCGTCCAACTTATAATGTAAAGACAAATTTTCAATTTGAGCAGATGGCATAAAATATATTTTGATTCCATTTATGTTGTTTTCTGCACATTTATAAAACGAATGTGCATCGGGTAAAACAACGTTTTTAGATTTTGTTACTTGCCACACTTTTCTTTTAATGACGGCTCCAACTCCATCAACGGCTCCCTTTCCATGAGAACTAGCAAAGAAATTCCATTCCATAGATATACATCCAATTTCTTTAATAATGTCAATCAAGCTTGTCAAAATATATTTATTTTTAAATTGAGCGCAGCTTCCGTCGGAAAATATTGAAATCTTTGAAAAATGCCCGTAAATTTTCTTAATTTCGATTAAAAGGTTTAAAACAAAAATAAATACATCATGCTTATTATGCGTAAGTTTATCGCTTATGACCGCAAACGACTGTGAAGTACCAGCCAACCAAGCTACGCAAGTAAAAATTGTTACCTGGCGGTAGCTGAAATGAGCACTTTGTATTTCGTTTTGGTGTGTCAACCTATAATTTTCGGCAAAGTCAATTTGAAGAACGAGCTCGGAAGGTTTTAAGTTAATTTTTGTTTCCTCAAAATATTTTTGCTGAGCTCTTTTTACAAAAAAATGGGTTTTAAATGATGGTAACTTAGTCTCCATATCAATGACTAACTCAGATAAAGTTGAAATTGTATTTGACAGAACTATGTGTTTATCTGTTTTACGCCATTGTTGCCAGTTTACTTCATCTTCCATATTAGCCAAATATGCAAGAGGAATAAATTGATCTCTTAAATCTATTAGGCACTTCTTACAATTACCTGTCATACAATATTCATTCTGAATATCGCAGCAAACTGCTTTAAGAAATGCTTCAAAATCTCTGGGAAAAGATGGAATACTTTTCGTGCAACTTTCCAAAAGAAAGCCGAAATTTGCATGATACATGCAAACACACATATTGTGCGGCATTTTATTTACCAGCTGGACATGGCGAGGTCGCATTTTAAAAAAAGTTGATTTGCCTACCTCTTCGCTTGGAAATTCTTTTTTGAACAACTCATATGATTCAGACACCGTCATTAACATAAAGCGCTTAGCTACTATTTTGCCTTCAATTATAACGGTGTCTTTCTTTCCCGAAGCTTGCACACTAACATTATCATTCTGATAAAAATCACTGATGGCATTAACGGAGCTTTCTGACACTGTTCTGCTGGATAGATTTACGTTTTCCTTTTCTTCAATCTGTTTATATTTTTCTACCAGGACATCAAGAACTTTTAGTCTTTTGTGCATGTCCTTTGGCATCGCTTTCTCCACTTTTTTAACCGCTTTCGCCAAGGTTTGTCTACATTCGTAAGGTTGGCTTTGTCGTGAGTATGACATTTCATTTTCTAAAAGTTTTCGGCGCCTCTCTCGTTGTCGTATGCGATTATATTTCCGTTTCTCTTGAATTAAATCCTCTTTGCCTTCAGCCAGCGCTCTCCACTTCTGTCTAGCATTCCGCATTCTTTCCTTGTTTTTTAACTTATAGTTCTGTAATTTTGGTTCATCATCCTTTAAACTTTCTCTCCACCGTTTACAGTTTGATTTATTTTTCTCGTCTTTACTCATCTACATTCAAAAATTTTATATTTTGGATTTACATTAAAAAAAATTATATAAAATTTATACATTTTACACTTACGATGTCGCACGCGACAAAATCTAAATAAGTACCAAGAGCAAACCGCTGAATATTTTCCAGCAAAACTTTTTTTATTTAATTTGAAATAAAAATATCTGTTTGCTTCGAATATTTGACGCGTATTGCACAAACACCTTTGACGCACTGATAACAAATGTTATTTTTCAATGTCGCACGCTACATCGAAATGTATGCTAAAGCAAAGAAAAAATTTACCGTAATTGGCAATCGCATCGCTCCTTTTACATTTTTCCTATATTCTTTAAATATTAACCGATATTTAAAATAGCAAATGTCAATGCATAATGGCTCTCATTGCGAACATTAATTATAACAAAACGTGCAATAGAAATGTTCAAAACAGAACTTTTGCACTTGTTCGACTTTGTATTTGAATATTTCAAAATCTGTTATGAATAAGTGTAAAATTTGTTAACATTAGTTAAATCTGATAGATTCCCTATAAAAATGTGTTAAAACAACATACTTTTATAGGCTTTGAATTTTTTGGCTGCGGTTGACATTTCTGTGGAAATGCCCATATGTATTTATATTTTCAAAAGTTTTGATTTTTTGAAAATGAATTAACAAATCAGAATTCTTAAAAAAAATCAAGTAAAAGCATCCCAAGATTCAAAATTTTAACTAAAGAGCCTTTACTGTTAAAGCCAATACAAATCTTCTACATCGTTTTTATGAGTGATTCCATAAAACTTTCATAAACAATTTTGAACATTAAGAAAAATATTTTGAGTCCACTTTTTACTGGTTGGGATATCTTTGGAGTGTTTTTGTTGCAAAACAATTTTGCGTTTGCTTGACATTGTTAACAATTTCATTTATCTGATTCTATAAAGCGTCTGCTTTTTATTTCTATGAGATACTTTTTCCCTAAGTTATCTTTGTCATCTTTGTTTTCTATTTCCTTTTTTATTTTCTCTTCATTTTATCGATTGTTTTCTAGTTACTTCCAACACTTGATGTTTTCGTTTAAATTAATTTACATTTTAATGTTTTCGACGCGTTGTGAATAAAAACAAAAACATATAGGGAAATAAGAGCTTTTATCGTAACAATTTTCCTAAATTTCCAAAAATTATGCACGTATAAACATGAATTGAAAACGTATATTAGTCAGACTCGTATATTTGTCATTGTAGGCGGTCGATTTGGTCGGTATTCTTGACTTTGATGGTGGTCTAGGCGACATGTTTAGCCATAAACATTACCATTAATTTTCCTGTGTTCTTTAAGGACCTGTTTCTTGGCTTGTTTTAAACATTACATTTCATTGTAATGATCATTGGAAGTCACTGTAATTCCAATTCAGAAAAAGAAAATTGACAAACACAAGAAAAAAAAATAAGAATGAATTCTTAACGAGATCTCATCAAAAGCGTTAGAGTATGAGGCGCTATCAAACTGCTGCTACGTGACTACTGCAACATTTAATAACAAGAACAAAACTAGGCCCAATTTTTCTCCCTACTTGTGGCATAATTATCATTTGTTATTTGGTATAATTATTTGTTTTTCTATTGGAATGTAAGGAAATTAAACATTCTTGTCAACACTTCTTTTTCTAATAGTAAAGTATTGTAAAGGAAACAAATATATATTATTTTTCTGATAATTTACTTTTCCATGAAATTGGTTTTTTCTCTGTTTTTAAAGTAGTTTGTATTCATTTGTAAATTATCTGATATAAATTTTAATAATTTAAAGTTTTTCTTTGAAAAATACAATAACTTAGTGGCTGGTATTCTTGAAGCCTTATTTAAGTTTGTTCAAATTGTTGTTTATGAAAAAACTTTTTATTTAAATGTAAACAACACAACTATTCTGTTAAAACAAAAAAAGTAAAAAAAAATATATGTTGAAAAAATTATATGTCCTGTATATATTTAGATTAGATTTTGTAAAGAAAACTCAGGGAATTCACAACACAGGATCGGAATAGTTATGAGGTGCTAGATCGATGCAAAACTCGGTAAACTGAAGTTATTATACCATTATAGATAATAAAACACTTTTCTTTGCTATAATTTATACTGTTATTTTTGTTAATATGGTAGGACTCTGAGGTTGGGCGTCATTTTCCATTTGAATATAACTACTGGGTTTGCCTTGCACTTTTGTTTTGAAAACAAGTTCTAAAATTTGTGTCAATGCACTGTAAAAAAATTAATTATTTTCTTATCTTTTTCATTTCAAGCTTTTCGCTTAATTGTTTATATATGTGTTATGAATTTGCAATTGCGTATCATTAATATTGCACTATTCTCCATGATCATTTAAAACGTTTCGTTTGTGTAAATATTTTGCAAGCTTCTACATATATTTTTTGTTGAGTTTATATTTTGTATATATTACAGTCATACTTAAAGCCATGTGACAGTGAATAATTAATTTCATCCATTAGTGCACATATTTATGCCATCAACCAGCAACAAAAATTTCCCAAAGGACTATTAAAAATTACGAAAAATACGATGATGAAAAAAAACATATATATATATTGTATACAAAATAAAAACTACTACCGGATGAATGAATAAACAAATGAAAAAGCATAGTTAAAACTACTAGTAACTACAAGTGCACACAAAAGAGCATACTGACCCAATTGGAAAAAGAGTTATATTGACTTTAAAATGTTATCTGATGGCATTGCCAGGCAATTAAATTTATAAAATTGGGCAACCATATCATTCAATATCCAAAAACGAACTTTATTTCCAGTTGTTGTTATGAATGTCGCTAAGAGTTGAGCATTACAAAACATATTATAAATAATAGCATCTGTAAATGCAAAAAATTTCTTTTACAGTAGTTAAAATGTAAAACATATTGTCTAATACAAATTAATGGCGCCCAACGCATGGCGCAAAAGTTTATTTCCATAATACAATTAGTTGAAATTAATGAATTTTTCAATAAAGTGTACGAATATTTGACTAAAATAGAATTCTGCAGAAACGCCATTCAACTCCTGATAGCGATTACTTTGAATTTTTTCGGTGCACAATCATCTGGCTCAATTTGTAGATGAAAAGCACCTATTTAAAGTTGGCCTTCGTAGTGTATTTTTTTGAAATTTTTCCCTCGAATATTTGGATAAAAGGGTTTAATATCCCTCAACATATTATGGGAAAAATATTTTTAAAAATTCTATGGAGTAATTGGGTGTACCATATCATCATTTAATTTGAAATAAGTATATATGGGGAAGGTTTGTCAAAAAATTCGAGAAAATATTTAAGAAAACATAATTCAAATATTCAAAAAAATACTTCAAATGCCGGTAGAGAACTATAAGAATCTTTGAAAAAAATATATTTCTTCCATAATTTTCATGAAACGCTTAATTTCGCCAATTAGAAGAGTCCTTATTCCGTCTTTAAAGATTTTTTATCGGAATACCTTCTGGAAACTTTCTGATTCCTATACGACTCCTAAAATCTTAGATCTGAGCAGTTTCTATACCAAAAGCATTTGTTTATAAAGCTATTTATGATCTTCAGCACCCCATTCATGGATTTCTCGCATCGAAAAATTTTCAAAAAAAATATACAGAATGCAACCTTATTTTATATATAGGGTGATTCGCAAAATCTATATTTTAAAATATTTACAAAATCTTAATTATTAACCATTAAAATTCCAGTCAACTTTATTATCTCATAACTCACCCTGTGTAAAGCAGAGTGAGTTACTTTATGGTTAAAAAAGTAAAGAATAGTATAATTCCTCATGTTCCAGCTCTTATAATGAATGACTACATAAAAGATATGAATAGCACAGTACAACACGAAAAAAATTGCGGTATTCTGACAATGGTTTCTGGTAGAGGACACAAAAAAAAAATATACGTGTGTCGGCGTTTTGAAAGAGCACATCGGAATTTTATTTTAGGGGAGGTTAAAATTTCTCCCCATTTTCTAATTTTTATTGTGAATCGGCAGGAAACCTTGTGGTATAGGATGTGTTCATCGAACTTATGTATAACACTACGAGGAACATTTTTGTGGAACATCTTAACCTACTAGATCTTTAATTAAGAGGACTTTTTTGTCGGCTTTTTAAAAACGGTCAAAAAGACCCATAAGTTGAAGAGCTAGAGGTTTAAATTTTTTAGTTCTTACCGAATAAAAAGTACCAAAAATGGCCAATTTTTCCCTAAAATTCTTTATCTGTCACATACCTAAACTTTATACAAATCGGAGAGATTATTTTGAAGTGAACTTCTTATTAATATTCGAACTTTATCATGTTATTACAATGATTATGAATTCGTATTGTTAGCTGGCGCCCAACCTAGTGCATATCACGGTATATAAATTTAGTCAGTATTAGTTAAACTTTTAATGCACCAACTCAAAGATGAAAAAAAAACTATTAAAAAAGTTGTCATGCCTTAAATTACGTGTCACAATATTGTCCCTGCAGACCTCAGAGTAAATATTTCCCATTGATCTATCAGATATATGTAAATTTAATAGTATCACAAAATTCACTATACTACAACAGAGAATAGCTATAAAAGTGTAAAATTTTATTGAGAAAAAAACTTGCAGCATATTGATGCTACTGCTGCTTGTGTTGTATACAAAATTATATATACATGCATATAAAATGAATGAGTTGTTGTTGTATGATGTACGAGCGTACAATACAAAAATGGCAAACATAAATCGTGGAATTTTTAAAATCAATCAAAAATTCCAATACCCTGTAAAAATAAAACCGTAACAAACAATAAGGGGGCTAAGTGCAGGGGGAAAAGCAGAGAGATATTTATATTAAACAAAAGCAGGGAGTACAACATAATATTTTTTATGCCATGTTGTTAAGCCTGCTGTTGATAAATAATAGAAAATGCATTACAATGACCAAGGATGCAAATATTCTATATACAAAATATACTACACATACATACTTTCATATACCATATACAAATATCTACAGCAACAAACTGTATTTCACAAAAATATGCCAAAAGTTAGAGTAAAAGAGTGGGTAGTGGAGTATATATGTTGTATTGTAAATCCCTGGGCAATAAATTTTACGCGATGCAATACAGTATAAATTAAAAACAACAACTGACGCTTTTACTGACTACTGCTGCTACTTTGACACTCTTACTCATCTGCCATCTGACTGCCAAGCGGGCTTCAATTTCACATCAGTGTAAAAACAACAACTGACATATGCCAGCGTTTTATGATGCTATATTTGAAAAGCGTCAAAATGACAAATCGATGCAACGCCAATATATTTGAATATGTCCAAAGCACACACTGCAGCATACAACCGCAAAAAAATGTTGTTGTTGTTCATCTATGCCAGACCTGGGTATTTTCGATAAAATATGTTATAATTATATAGTTGGGCAAATTTTCTGTTAAGATTTTCAGAACTATACTCACATTTGTGAGCTTAAACATTTCCTTAGAAAATTTTTAATATTTTTGATATCGGACATGAGGAATAATAACAAATTACATTTGTTTAAAGTTATCTGTAATTGCAGTAGTAATTGACCTATAATCTAATACACAATATGGATTATTATTTCCCATGTCAGGTATTAAAAATAGCACAAACTTTCTTAAGAAACGTTTAAGCCCACAAATATGAGCGCACATGCAGAAAATAGTTTCATGCTTTCATGCTGACAATCGAGTTTGTTGCCAAGCGAATGGTCCGGGTGCAGCAATCGAATTTTCCGATAGGGATTACCGAATTTTTATTGAGGCATATTAAATTCTGTTGTTTTAGTCAAATCATCCATGTCGCAATTGATCTTCTGAAGTCACAATTGAAAATTTCTGTTACAATAACCCAATCATTATATTGATCATAATTTCGGTTGCCAGCAAAAATCTGTTTTATCTGTGCAGGTCTGAAAGGATTAATAAAATAAGAAAACTTGAATTGAAAATTCCCAGGTCTGATTTCTACTCTCCAACAATTTGTGCTGTCTGTGTATGTGTTATGATTTTAAAAATCTTCAATAGATTTGTTGTTAAATGACGTTTTATTTTCTTTTTTGTGCAACATATTTGTTTTTGGTGCATTGAGCAAACATACCGAATTGAGCGACAGACAAACCAAAACTTTATTGTTGCAGTTGTTTGGGTTTTTTATTACTACTAACTGTTTTCTATATCGGTGTATGCTGCTGCTGCTTCATTGAAAACAGAAAACAAATACAACAACGATTTTGATAAAATCATAAAGTCAAAATAACAATTCAAATGGCATTGGAGGGGTTCGGGAAAAAGGTGTTTCAGGATAGAATGTTAAATAACTTTTTCAAATTGTTTTCATAGATTCCCCCAAACAATATATTGTTTAGTTTATTGCAGATTTATTTTGACTATATAATGGTTTTTAACCCATTTGCGATTGAAGTACAAAGTGATAGTGAAAATATTTCAGATTTAGTTATGTAACCAAAGTATTAAGATCTGAGATCATAATTAAAAACTTTCTTACAAGGCATCCCAATGGGTTCTCTCCGATCTTAATAGGATTCGGATATGTGATAGAGAAGAAAAAAATATTGCATACGTGCTTTTTTAAAGCGACCAAATCTTTATTTTAAATTTATTTCTTATAAAGAAAAATAGACAAATTGGGTATCAATATCAATTAAAGCTGTTTTGGAGACGCATCTACCGGTATATAAAACATGTCCGAACACATCCATTTCTTTGGTAATTCAGTTATTATTTTTTACACATTATGCACAATATACGAAGTCTTACCCCCCGTTTCCACATGCAAGTATATGGTTACAAGTTGAGAATACGTATTATCAGCGAAAATTTCGAAAATTACCGAAAAAACATGAAAATTTTACATGTGTCCACACTACTTGCTGCAAGTTCATTTTTAAAATGTCGTCGAAGGCATAGGTTGTCACTAAATAGGATTCAAGTATTGCCAAGTATTCAATATTCTAACAAAGCTGGGAAAAAATTTGTTCTTATCAATTTTTTTTTTCAAAAACTTGTAAAATTGATATTTAAAATTACCATTAAGATATGCCATTGTGTTCTTTTTCACTTTTTTTACAAATAAATACAAAATCAGTTGCATTACAATTTTTACTTTACCAAATACTAGTAAATTAATAGAAAACATTACTAGGCAACACTGTTTTCTTTATTCTGTCATTTCACTTGCCGCAAGTGTCAAAAATCCACTGTCTTCAAAATTTACTTGCAAGTTGAGTCGCAAGTCGTATTAGTGTGATTGTATTAGTGAGAAAGTGTGAGTGTATTGAGTTTTTCGAACTTGCACTTGCAAGTGGAAACGGGGGGTTACATGAATTTCTTAATTGTAATATTGTTGTTGGTTGCCTCTTAAAGTGTTAATAATTTTACAGAACTCTAAAAATTTGTGTTATTATTCAAAATTAATGAACTTTCAATTGTCAAACATTTTCTACAAAACTTTACAATTTCACTGTGGAACAAATTCAGGTTATCAAAAGTTAGGTCAATTCTGAGAGTGAAGGGTGAAAATAGAGGCTAAATTAGAAGACCCGTATCGCGGCGTTTGCTTATGTTAGTTCGAATTTTTTATATGGTTTTTTGGCTATAACTCGTCGACTAATTGATATTTTTTAAATCTTTATTATCTAAATCTTAAAATTATAGCTAAAGACCTGAGCAACAATTAAAAAAAAAAAAAAAATCAAATCAATTTTTTAAGAAATTTGAATTATTGCACAGGTCTCTAGCAATAATTTGGCTTTTACAGATTTAAAAATATCAATTAATCGACGAGTTATAGCCAAAAAACCATATAAAAAAAATGAAAAATTCGAACTAACATAAGCAAACACCGCGATACAAGTCTTCTAATTTAGCCTCTATTTTCACCCCTCACTCTCAGAATCTACCTAACTTTTGCTAACCTGAATTTGTTCCACAGTGTTTTTGGTACAATAAAAACAAAGTACATTTAAATAAACTTTAAGGCATGTTAGTTGATTAAGGTGCTTCATTTTTAGGTATAAAATAAGCAATAGTGGCATATTTTTCTTCATTTAAATAATGAACTTCTTTAGAAGTTTTATGAAATATTTCATGGTAATCCGGCTGTTGAAACACTTCATAGTAGAGGTATCATTGCATTAACCGATTTTTGTTAAGACAACTAAAGTTCATCTGTCCCACAATTGAATCAACCACAATTTAATCATCATAGCACAAATGGATTTTAGCAGGAATTTCTTTTTTCCGTAAGGTATAGCACAAAAGCACCTTTTAATATTAAGAAATATTTTTTGAAAACATTTTCAATCAAACTATAATTGCTTGACAAATAGCTGCCACCTTAATGCGTATATTGCAATTGCAATTTGTTGTTATTGTGGCTGCAATTTTTGGCAACCTCCATATATATCAAGCCAATAGCAATATATACTTTCAGCAAAATGTTGCAATGTTAAAATCAAAAGTTGCACCGAAAAAAAGTGGCAATAAACTCAAGCATGTAGCATGTTGTTGTGGCACATGCTATATGAAATCATAACTTTAAAAACACAATATATAGTTTGGCTTATATACATACTTATGAGTCTTTCCATACCGAATGTCCCGCAGCAAAAAAAAATAAAAAATTATCATATTAATGCCAAACCTATAGTATTTATGGTTGCATATTTGTATTTATTTCTCGTATAGCAATTAATATAAACATCCCAGTAAAAATGTAAAATCCAAAGAACTGGTTGCAGAACACCTTATACTGTTTTGGCATAGGTTTTAATTTATATTTTTCAGCTTAGTATGGAGTTGGACCTAGGAGCAATAGTTTCTTTTCCTCCAAACTAGAACACGTTTTATAGAACCGGTACTGGGACAGCGAAACCTTACAATTTTTCTTTTGGGAATCAGTTCTAGGTAAATAATATTGAACTATATTAAAAGGAATATTTTCTGAAGACTACTTTTTTGAATTTCCCACAGTTTGGCAGCTATGGGCCAAAAATGGTGAATAAAGGTAGAAAAAATTAAAATTTTTTAACATTTTAACAATTTTGAGGCCCTAGATGCAGTTTTTTCCAATTAGTTTGTTTAACAATTTCTTTCTCCTAGTCTATAGCTACAATTATGCCAAAGACAGGAAAACAAAATTCCAATTTGTTTCCGAGATATAGCCGTGAGAAAAATGACATGATTTTCAGAAAAATTAAGTTTTAGGCAAAATATACATGAGGCCATAAAATCCGAAGAGCAGCTAAACTAGCAAAACCCAAATGGGGTTTTGTTAGTTTCCCGCACGCCGGAAGGAGTTGGCATTTTATGTGTTGCACTGTGTAATATATTAAAAATGAGTACTTCTTCTGCTTTTTGGAAAATCTGAAAAGCGGTCCGTCCCACTTATTTAGGAAATTAAATTTTGTAAGTTTGACATTGTTACGATGTACCTATTTTTAGCTTGATAGTTGCTAAGGAAAGCCTCATATTTATATGGATAGTTATATTTGACTCACTTGGCTAAAAGATGAAAAAACTTACTCCAAGATGTGTGTTATAAAAAAAAAAATAACACATACGAATAAACTCTTGTTTCTGTTTTAATTTTTGTTTGTTTTTTATTTTGTCGGAAGTAGAGGCATTGTGGTTGAAATTGTGGTACAGATATTGCAGCATGTTTTTAATTTTGGGTAACACTTTTTGACATATCATAAAAATACACACTTTCCTTGTTGCTGCTGCTGTTTTAGGTTTTTTTTTTCATGTTCTGCCATTTTTAATATTCTTTTTTAAGAAATATGGCTGAAATTATGAAAAATGTTTTAACTGATAGCAGCCAAAAGTATGTCTGTTATTTTTTTTTTTTTTATATCATACATGCGAGCCATGCAGATAACAACCCTGAAAGTTTATAAATGGTTATAAATAAGTTTTAAAAAAATATATGTAAAAAAATAAAAATACCAGCAAGAATAAACATGCTTTTACTTTTCTACTGTCTAAGAAGTTATTCCGAGGAATATATATGGATTTAAAATTAAACTGGAATGCAATGCTTTAATCTTGACATTTGAGAAAATAACTTTTACTTTCCCCTACTAAGAACTTAGAAGTTAATTCTGAACATATCACTTCCCGGTGAAAAATATCCATATATAAACATTTATGGTTCAACCATATATGTATGGATCCGAAAAATGAGGTAACACCTAAGTATATGTTCCTATATGGTTATATATGAACATATACATTTATTAAATATATGCGAATACATGCGAACGTTGCTGTCCTTTCCCTACGGGAAATTTTAACAAACTATCACCGAACTGGCCCCTTTATATGAAATAGAGTGGTCACTTTTACATGGCGTTGTCATAGGAGGGGAAAATTGACACCTTGTGACATGTCACAAGACAAATTCCAGGACAGGTCCCTGAACTTTATTTTTTATGAGAGTTCAGTAACCTGTCCTAGGACGATAGATATAAATTTATGTATGACATTCAAATTAGGCGCTACATATGTTCCTTTTTTAATTCATGGCATTAAATATAATTCCATATTTATCCAAATATGAGTTCCTTTTACATATATGGAAAAATGTATTCTTCGAAATATGTTCATATACAAGTCCCTTTTGCATAAATTGAATAACATATACTTTCATATTTGTCCATATATGAGTGCCATTTCCATATATGAAATAACAGATGCTTCCATATATGTCTGTATATGAAATTTTTTCCATATATGGAATCACATATACTTCCATATATGTTCATATAAAATCCATATATGTTCATAAAAAATCCATATTTGTTCATATGTGTCCATACATAAACCATATATGAACATGTTTGAGCGTATATGAACATTTTTCACCGGGTTGTTATACAAAAAGAAAACAAAGATACACACTAGACCGTACCTATATGATATGATGTATTTTTGGAAGGCGATTTCAAAAAAAAAAACAATGTTTTTGCCGACCGTAGCGGTCGCCTTTTTTAATTTTTTGTTATAGCTTTGGCATTTAAAATCGGATTTTAAAGTGTGATATATCGATTTTTTTGCTTCGAGGAGACCAGTATTTTGCTATATAGTAAAAATTAAATTTAAAAAAATTTAAAAAGGCGACCCCTACGTTCGGCAACCAATATATAAAAAAAATGTCTACTGGGTTTAGCGAAAAACTTCCTTAGCAAAAGTTTAATGATTTTTTGCGAGCTTTAATTTTCTGAAGTTAGGGTGGTACATTAGGGTGGTAGCAACTGAGATCTGGTGGGTAACTACTAGAATGGGATACTTGAGGTCAAAATGTCCTTAAAGCAAAACACTGGTCTCCTCGAGAGAAAAGCATCGCTGTATCATAATTTAAGATCCGACTGTAAATACCAAAGATATAACGAAAAATGTAAAATGGCGACCCCTACGTTGGGCAAAAAAAATTTTTTTTGAAACCTCCTTGCAAAAATACTTCATATTGGAGGGTGTACGGCGCACTTTTTTTTTTTGCCTGTAAGGTGGTACGCTCTAATACACACTGATAACCAAATATGGTGTAAATCAAATGGTGTTTGCTAAAATCAAGCTGTTTACATATTCTCCAACATTATTCTTACGCCCACACTAAAACTTCTCTTATTTCATAATAATGCTAATATAATCGATCTATTACCACATTTAGACTAAT
This sequence comes from Leucophora obtusa, assembly GCA_949987735.1. Classification (NCBI taxonomy): domain Eukaryota; kingdom Metazoa; phylum Arthropoda; class Insecta; order Diptera; family Anthomyiidae; genus Leucophora; species Leucophora obtusa. Next base: position 4,668,103 of record OX465296.1, read on the forward strand.
CAAAAATCTCCTAGTTTTTACGTATTAAAACGCAGGTATAAAAAACAAGTAAAAACTAGTTATATTCGAAAATATGGTTCTTTTGTCCATCTAAACATGTGCAGTATAAAAGTCCTGCACTCAAAAAGTTTCACAGTTGCCGTATGACAGTTCTTTGTATATTATTCAGTAGTTGTTGTTTTTTATAATTGCTTTTCTGTAGAAAAATGCAAAACTACTATCATGACAGTTATTTGAAAGAACAACTAACAAAAAGTACTATATTTCCTAACAGTTTTTGAAAACAGTTATTTCTGGTATTATAATAAACAACTATAAAAACAGAATTTAACAGTAAACAGTTATTTTTGTTAATAATTAAAATAAATATTTTTTGAATTCTTCTCTAGTTTATATTTGTTAATATTGATAATTCTTAGTTTGCAATTAAAAATCAGAAAATTGTATTGTGTATCCAATGCATAAAAAGACAATAGTTGGAGTACCAATTGGAATTTTTACTTCAAATTTCAGAAATGATGAAATAACTACACATTTTTTGATACTCGTAGTCAAAAGAAAAAATATTTTTTTTTTATTAAAATATACTTTTATGACATTTTTCAGTTGTTTTAAAATTTTTGTAGTAAAAATTTGTCAGTGAATTTTACGACATTGTTAGTTATTTTTAATGCATTTGTTAGTTATTTTTCAGTAGTTCAAAATAACTATATTTCCAGTTATTTTCGCGCCTTTTTTTACGCCGAAGCAATTTTTGATTTTTGAGATTATTGTGATATTTAACCTAAAACAAATTAGCCGCTTAGATTCCCTCCTTCTTTATGTCCCATTAGAAGTGAACGGCACATAGTTCTTTGGATTTTCTACTAAAAAATAGTGATTTTTATTCCACTGTATACTTGCCCTGATTATGATTATTTATCTTTCGAATTTTAAAGGTTTGTGACATGAATCTGAACAGAAACAATTGGCATTTCTTGTCGCTCTAATTTGTTTTTCTTTCTCTGGAAGACTTTATAGTCTTAAACCAATTTCCACAAATCTTAGGCCACCTAAAATCTACCTATCGATAGTAGTATATGCTTTGCCAAGCTCTTCCATAGCAAAATTGAATTATTGTAAATTTTGCTAAAAAATATTTAACTCAAATTTCTTTTTGCAACTTTAAAACCCTTTTATATTTTTTAAGTTTTATTAAATTCCTAGTCTATTGATAAGGTTACTTTCCCTTTGATGTTTTTTCCTTAAAAACCATAGTTATGTCCTGGGTACATATAAATGATGTTTTTTTATTTTTTTTTTTCAAAGGGGAAAGTTTAGACAAAAAATATGACTTTATCTTCTTGTGATATTTTTATCAATCAATCTACTACAAATAAAGTGAACTCTTAACAAATAACCTTATAAGAAATGTAACATACATATCTGTATTTACTACTCGTCCAATGTAGTTATTATGCCCTACTCTTTTCCATTTCAAAGAACCCTAATTTGTTTTTCATAAAAAAATCAACGTATTAGATATGAAAAAAACAGACACTTTAGAAAATTGAAGAAGGTCGTAGCAATCCATCATTTTAATGATATTAAACACAACAAGCTTTAGGCCAAATAAGGCCATAATACCAACACAAACTCAAACTTACACAATCACCAATACATTAACACATCTTTCTACTTATATCTTCTTGAAAAGACCAAGTGCTTTTGCCAAAATAACCATGTAAACATCCCTCCTTACAATATGCTTCAAATGGCTAGAGTATAACGACCTGCCAAGTTCATATGCAAAACAACAATTTTTCTTAAGATTTTCCTTTACATTTTTGGTTTTTATTTTTTCTTATTCCCATATTCCTTTTTTTTATAAATTCTATTTTTTTTTTTTAGATTTTATCGAAGGTTTTCCTATTTTATTATTTCTTTCTAACCCTTTTTGCGCTTAATTAAGATTAATTTGAAAAATATTTAGAAAATGTATATGAACAAATATTCTAAGAAAAAAAATAAATATATAAAATGAAAACAGAAACACTCCATAAACAATATAATATTGCTTAAACACAACAACATAGATATTCAGTTTGCAAACTCAAGTATAATTTGGCCTTTTAGAAATATTAACTTTGGCGCCAAAGACTTTCGTTTAAACCTCAGGGGGTAAAGAAATACGAATTTAACTTTATCATTTTGCAAACCATAACAGTGTGAGGCAAAATAAATGATATTTAAATATAAACAAAAATTTAACAATTTTTTCTTTCTTACAAAAAACTAACAGATAAGTTACACGATGGGCGCCATTTTTGTTTTCTAGAAAATCTATGAATAAAGACCGAAGCCTTGAACTATTATGTGACAAAAATTATAAATAATACGTAGTCTGGTGAATTGAAAAATAAACTAACTAATACATATTTTAATTTTTTGACAGGAGAAGGAAGAAAACGGTAACCAAATAAAAGCTCAGAATATAAGATATATTTTATACTAAAATTTTTTTGTTAAACCCAAAAATTGTGTGTAGTCACATAGTTTAGCCAAATCAATAATGATAATCAATAAAAACGGTTTTGAAAATGATGTTGGTTATATTGTTTTGCATTTCTCCTTAGGATATACCATATAACAAATTCTTTTATTTTGATTCGTTGAATCTAAAGATTTTCGAATTTAGTGAAATGTTGGATAAAGTTAGGTCAAAGACTATTAGTTATAGAGATAGGAAGTCAGAACTTACACTACTCACCCGTAGTGGGCGCTGAAATTTAGTATTACCTGAGCAAATATTTAGTATCATTTTAGTATCAGCTGAGCCTATATTTAAAAACTCAGAAATTGATGAAAACTTCGCAAAATAAAAAAAAACAAGCGCGGAATATACTCAAATAATAAAATTTGAGATATGCGTTTGTTTTTTTTTTTGTTTGTTATTATTTAAATTTTATAAACATATAAAAGTGTCAATTTTTATAACAAACTTCCACCTAGTGATGACGATGTCATTATAACTTATTTTTTTGCTGAATCCATACCCCTCAGAGCTTTGAAGAATTGATTCCTTTTTGAATGAATTCACTACCAATCGAATTCAATTTTCTCTAGAATTGAATGAATTCATTTTCTTAAGTAATTCACTGAATTCGTTCAACTGAACGCGTTCATCAAACAACAAATTCAAAGAATTAATTCAATTGCAATAGTTCTTTTTATTAAATCACATGAATTAATACACTTGTGAACCCGTTCAATTTTATAAATCGAACGAAAAAAGTGAATTAATTCCTTACTGAATTAATTCACCACTGAATTCGTTCAATTTCATTTTCGTTCAGTGAATTAAAAAAAAAAATACATTCAGTGAATTAAAACAAAAAAATTACATTCAGTGAATTAAAAAAAAGGAAAATTAAATTCAAATTTTATTTGTTAAAGTTATGATTGTGTTAATTTTTACAAGTTTTGAAACAAAAATTTGTAGAAATATAATTTATTGTGATTTTGCAACAACAACAAACAGAAGGGCAATACAGTCACAACTAATGGTGTTTTCTTTTCTGGAAAAAAATGTTGCCTTGTTAAAGTGTAAAATTTTAAAAATGTTACCCTCACCCCAATAAAATGCTACATTTTTCCAATCAGAATAGAACGATAAAATCACTTATTTGCATTTTTCAAAACACATGTGTATGTATATATGGTTGTTTCATGTATATGCAATATTGTTTACGCTAGCTACTACTATATGTTAGCCTAGTGGTTGTGATGCTTGCCTTTCGCTCGGGATGGCCAGGTTCAAATCCCAGCCAAGGTGAATTAATTTTTATATACTACTCTCTTTTTCTTTTTTCAATTTAGAAGTTTCCTCCATATTAAAAAAAAAATTGTATAATTTTTTTTTATTTATTGGTAGCGTAAAAACTAAATAAAATTTTATAAAAAAAAATTATAAAAAAAAATTTATAAAAAAAAAATTATAAAAAAAAAATTTATAAAAAAAAAAATTATAAAAAAAATAAAATTTTATAAAAAAAATAAAATTAAAGAAAAAATGTTGGGGTCGAACAGGGGTTTGAACCTTCGACCTTCTGCATCAGAAGCCAGGATAGTACCCCCTAGGCCACCAAGTTGCGAGTTTGCTGGCAAACAACATTGCGGTATATACACATAACTTTGATGAAAAGAAAAAAACAGGGCAACGCTCTACCCCGTAAATTTTTTGAGGCGGAAAATGTTGCACTTTTGCACTTTATAAGACAACATTTTTAGAAAAGAACACGATGCCCTCTCAGAATATTACCCTTAATTTAGAAAAGAACACAAAAAAAGCAATTCAAAAGCAAAGTGCAAAAAAAATGCAACATTTTTGTCAGAAAAGAAAACACCATAAGTGTCACAGACTATTCGTAGTAATAGAGCATTGTTATTCTTGAATATTGATGCCTTATAATATTATGTATATATATTATCTGTTCTTATAATTCTCGCCTCAACTGTTTATAACACCACATCTAATACATATTAAGATAGATAGATGTATATTGTCTATGACTGTCTGCATTTGGCAAGCCTGACTTTATGCAAATTTAAACAACAAAAAACAATTTTAACAAAAATAAAAAAAATAAATTTTGTTGTTGTTGAAGAAGAAATAAAATTATGTTTACAAAAAAAAAACAATTTTTAGTAAAACTGACAAAAACACTTCAAATCTTAAAAACTTGGAAATGTTCTTTTTTACTGTCTATATATTTTATGCTGCTAAACATCTATTAGAAAAAAGGAAGAAAAACTTGATGATGCTAACGGCTAAACATACCTATGAGACATTTTAATAGTCCTTTTAAGCAAAACTAAAAAAGAAATCTTCTAAACGGAAAGGAAAACAGGAAATTTTGATAATGCAGCAAAAGTAGACAAACATTTTATGAAAAAAAAAACGGAAAATAAAGAAAAGTATTAAAGTATAAAAAAAAATCAACAAAAAAAGAATTCCTAATTGAACCCAAAAGTATTATTTTAGCAAAACACTAAAGTGTTAAATATTTTTTCTTCTTTAGATGAAACGTTTTGGAAATATATAATTATAAAATATTAAAATTTCGTTTTAAATGTTATTATTACGATTTATAACAAAGTCTTTGTAATTAAGCTTAAAATGATTCTAAGAATTAATTAAAAAGCAAAATAAGTTTGAAAAGAAACTGAAGTCATATCAAATTAAAGCAACAATTTAGAAGCAAAAAAAGCTATACAAAAATTAAGTAGAATAAGTGGGAAAATAAAATTTGTACAGTTATTATGCTTAAATAAGAAGAAAGACATCAAATAAATTACTTGAAAAATAATTGTTAACTCGTTTGGAAAATTACGAAAATTCTACACAAAATTTGTTTGAAGCTTTCATACAATTTCAACAGACACACAATATTCAGACATTGTTTCATTGAAACCCGCATCCTTAGCCAGTTTAACACCCACTACTACAACCAAAGCTGAAGTGTTCCACAGACAGAAAGTAGGAGAAGAAAAAAAAACACAATAAAATACCTAAACTTTATTGAACTGTACAATGAAAACTTTTTAACAAACTTGACCGCCACCCACTTACCATCAATACACATAAACACTCAACATTTATATCTCAGTCCCTACTTAACTAAAGTTAAAGAATCTTAACAATTAACTTTGTAGCCCCTTCATTAATGTTTAGCTGTAGAAGCTATTTATACTCTACTAACAAATTTATATGGTTGTTTTATTTGTTTGTAGTTTTGTTAGTTTATTTGTATATCTGTCGGTCTATTAATTTGTTTGTTTCTTATTTTGTTTTTTTTTTGTTTTTGTTTTGTAATTTACATTAAAAGGATAAAGAAACTACAACATACATTAGCTACTTTTGAGAAGAGACAGAACCGTAGGCTTGCAGAGGGAAGTGAAAAATTAGTGAAAGAGTAGAGAAAATAACCGAAACTTCCCTGTTGAAAAAGAGGGCTCAATTGTAATGCGAGAACCTATACTGGTAAAAACAGAACAGTCTGGAAAGACATTTTCCAGGACTAGTGAAAATAGTAGCGGTCTGAAAGGACCAGTCCCGTTAAAGGTGAAAACAGGACTGGTTTCAAAGTAACTGCACTGAGCCGGAACATATTCAAGTGGTACAAGTATTAGAGTTGTCAATTAAATATACGGGTATTTATTTTGATCGATTAAAAAAAATTTTTTTTTGATCGAACAAAAGTTTTATAAATATTTTACACTATTAGAGTGTTGATTAAGCGCTTAGTAATAAAGTCATTTACCAAAAATTCTTAAAAATCTCTTGGGCCATAAGCATTCATATTCTGCTTTAAGAGTTGAAAAAGCGACCAACATGTTTTTAGTGAAACTCCTCAATATGCAGATACGGCTCTGTGTTTGGAGTGCTAGATTTCTAAATATATTTCCAACTTGAATTATTTAAATATTTCAACTCATTGACTCCTTAATTTGAAAAAGATCAAAAGCACATTTGTTTGCTGAGGAGTAGTTACATGTACGTTTTAAATACATTTGACTACATTATTACCATTGTAGACATTTGTAATCAAATGAATATTTTTCTATTTTGGTATAAGAATTCTTGCTTTGTAATGTGTTTTTCCCTAGAGTATCCTCTATTTTTCTTAGGAGTCTACTAAAGATACATTTGGATTATAATATTAACAAAACATTTGTTGGTATTACATCTTAACATACCAAAATAAAAACAAAAAAAAACGACCAATTAATTAATCAATTCTAGAACTGGTTAAATAATTATCTACCATCAGAAGACACACTTGCGCGTGTCTAATATAACAACATCCGGTTGATTGTTATAGGCTGCAAGTAGTTTTTCTTCTTTTTCCTTAAATATTGAAAATATCTAAGAAATTATTCATTGGTTTGTTACAAAAGTTCTTTATCATAGAGTATATGTAAATCTTTTATTAGAATAAGAATTTTTTTATGGAATTTATGTACATTAGAGTGGGCCGAACTTTTAAAATTTCAATACTAAAATTGTGTCACTGCGAAGAAGTTGTGGAAACTTATCTCAAATTGGGAAAAAAGAAAATGTTGAAATTGGTTTATGTCGATCGGGGAAATCGATCGAAGGTTACAAGTTCTGAAAGATCTCTTAAATTTCTTATAATTATTGTGTGTCGTTTCATATATCGCCCTTAATCCTTGTTATCCTAGCGTCGCCATATGATGACACAACTTCAAGAACCGATATTTTCAAAAGTGTATTTGATATAACACCGCAGAAAAAGCATAATGTAGTATAAATGTTTGGTTATAGCCACAAATACAACATATCGTCGACCGGCCTGCAAAATGTCACATGTATTTTTTAATAGATTTTCAGGAGAGCGAAAAAACTGTTACAAAATCTACTTTTAAGATATTTTATAGGCATCATATGCCTTATTGATTCACTACCTCATTTAGTAAAATCATCATTAAGGCATATGATGCCAATAAAATATCTTAAAAGTAGATTTTGTAACAGTTTTTTTGCTCTCCTGAAAATCTATTAAAAAAAACATGTGACATTTTGCAAGCCGGTCGATCATATTTAGATTATCATTACAGGGTTGACTAATATTGAATTCAAAATCTTGTTGTCATAGATTTTAATTAAGAGAACAAACTAAAAATATTATTTTGAAAAACTCTGGTCCCATTGAATAATCAGCTAAGTTTTCAACTTTGAAATATTTTCTTCCACTTTTCTGCAGTAATACAACTAAATAATCAAAATTCTTTTAAATTCGGCCCACTCTCATGTGTATGGTTATTGAGCAAATGTATAGATGTTAATATTTAATTTATATTTTGGGTGTAACTTTAATAATTCTTTTGAAAACTACAATATTATCTGAATTTCTAGATCAAGTTATTGGAATTTAAAAACAAACAAAATTATTTACTTATGTATATGTGATAAATATTAGTAGAATGTGTACCCAAAACCAAATTTAATTAGAATTTTAATTTCACTGTATTTGTACGATATAGAAATATTTACAGCCAATTCGACCATATGCCTTTACGTAGTGTTCGAGTTTCAAAATATGGTAGTTCCAATATTTTTTCGTGCAGCTTTAACAAAATTCCTCACCATTCCAATTAACACTCCATTTCTTAATTTGTGTTATCTTTATTTATAAACTAATTACCAGCGTACTGTGAGTAAGTGTTATACTGCTATTGCCGACAACGGCGCGGCGTATTATAAATATTTCTGTCAGTGTTTATTACTGCCTTTATTTGGAAAATTTCGTTAGTTTGTTTTTTTTATTATTATATACGACTATGTGCATAGTGTTTATAAATGTCGTGCTCTTAACGCAATTTTACAACACCAACAGTTGCATAAGGGATTTTCCAGACATTACGTCTGCTGTTTATTGCTAATAGCCTTTGTTTAACATTTCTCTGTTCGTTCGTATCAGCAGTCATCTTCTTATGTATATGCGAAAAGCTTGTAATTCTTAAATAGTAATAAAACTAAAATACACATCCTTGCTCCAAGGAGTATACCAAAAAAACAAGCAGACACTATTAATGTAGGGAGCAACCTAAAACAATTGGGAGGGCCAAAAGTTTAAGTTAAAGCGAGTGAGAAAACAGAAGATATTTCATTATCATATTATACAAATTAGCTTAAAAATAGTCACAGTAGTTATCTTGAAAATTTTTTAAATTATCTTAAAATTTGGGTTGCACCACCTGAAAATTTTGAAAATTAAGAAAAGTTTCTTTATTATATTTTTTATATATTAGTTTGTAGGAGTCTAGGATCCCATAATCCATATAAATACGTGGCCTTCCATACCAACAGCCCATGCTAAATATATCCTATTAATTTCAAATTTACAGAATATGTTGTGTAAGTATATCATACGAATAAAAAATGGAACAACTTTTTAAAATTTTACAATAAGTGGCCGACGTATTTATATTAATTTAACAGAATTTATAAAATACTAGAAATTTGACTATATAGAATTTTCTTTGGGCAATTAAAAAAAAAAAGTTTTAATTCTGGTATGCGGCTTCGTTTAAGAGCATATAATAACACGAATCTAAATATTAAGTAAAAATTAATATTTTTGTTCAATATATTAGGGAAAATTAAGCGTGTGATAAATACCTTGCTCATACGTACCGATATTCCAAGCTTTTTTAGAACAAATATTTGAACTTTTTTGCAATAAAAAAAATACTGGGAGATTTTTAAATAAACTAAGTAGTTATCTATTACACTAAAACCCCGAAACTAGTTCTGAATTAAAAAAAATAAATATGTTTTTCGAGTTACCCATAAAGAATTCTATTGATTAAATCAAATTTCTAGCATTTTCTAAATTCTGTTAAATTATTGTTAATAATGTGTTAAAAGCTAAATTCATAAATATTTAGTCATACTTCCTTTTTGGAAACTTGAAAAAGTTGTTCCAGTTTTCATCGAATTATTCAATATTTCAAATCTACTTACTTGGGCATTTTGAAATTATGCAGTGTTTAATTCAGATCGTTTAGATCCTAGTATACAATTATTTTAATTAATTTCGGGTCATGGGTTTCTCATCATTTCTATTAGATTCATTTTTTCACTCACATATACAATACCATATGAGATGTGAAAAAGCTTGTTTCCTCATAACGGTTTATTGTTTTCTGTTATGTGGCTGCCTGCAATGTGCTTGAATGCCACCACATTTTACTGACATTATGACTTTCCACGATGATATTTATAGTTTATAGCCCGAAAGAGCAAATACTAATGTAGAAAATGTGACCAACTAAATATTTTTCTATTTTAGTAGGTTTGAGGTTAGGAAGAAGAATAAAGATTTTTCCCTTAAAATTATAAATACTTTAATTTTCAAATCAGAGTTTTGCAGTAAATTGTAGTAATTGTTTATGTGTTTATTATCAGAATGTTTCTATATGATAATTTTTTCAACAACCCATCGTCTATAAAATTCGACCACATGCGCCTATTACTACATTATCAACGTAAATATACTAAGGCGTGACCACTTCAAAATCTCACCCAAGTAAGGCCTTGGCTGTAGTATAACTAATTCGTAGTTTTGTTTCCTATTCATCTTTTTATTATTGTGTTTCTTTATTCTGAAGTGCTCAACACAGACACATACAAATGTTATATTTTTAGATTTTTTTTATCTTCTAATCTCCTCCGTGTCTGCTTTTTCGAAAAATTGCCAAATTAACGTATAGTTTTTTTTTTATAATTGAAGTTGCTTACGAATTTAGTGGATTGTGTTGATGTCAGGAAACGTAGGCTATGGGAAGCCCAAAAGAGAGAGTAGTATGTGTGAACACGCTTAAGCCCAATGGTGACAGCTTATCCCATCGGGAAATTTTAACAAACTGTCAACGAACTGGCCCTTTTATATGAAATAGACTGGTCACTTGTCATAGGAGGGGGAAATTGACCCCTTGTGACATGTCACAAGACAAATCCTAGGACAGGTTACTGAACTCTCATAAAAAACAAAGTTCAGGGATCTGTCCTGGGATTTGTCTTGTGACATGTCACAAGGGGTCAATTTCCCCCTCCTATGATAACGCCATGTAAAAGTGCCCAGTCTATTTCATATAAAGGGGCCAGTTCGGTGACAGTTTGTTAAAATTTCCCGTAGGGATATTCTAAATGGATACTTGGACTTATAAACTAAATTTATCAATAATAGGTGGCGTGACTCACTTTAAAATCAAACTAAAAACTGAAGAAGACATTTTATCGGCAAGTAATAACTGGAGTAGTAGATAGGCTGCAACTCGCACCAGAAGTTGGAAATTATATTTTGAATTCACTGCCCATATATAAGAATCATAATTTATTTTTATTGGGGTATAGACGATTTCCTTAGAAAGGAGGTGAGATAGAGTCAAATAAGTCTTCACCGTATCAGAAATAATTAAAAATCTGAATACTTCTCTAGACAGCGGAAGAAAGTTTAATTCAAGCAAACATCTTAATGAAAATATGGCGTCTGGTACTCACCCTCAAGGTCATAATCTCGATTTCCAGTTAGAAGTTATGTATGACCAAGAATTTTCAAACATAGCCCGTAACCATAAAATAAAAGCTACGACAATTTACGAAACGGTTATAATATATATCTGGCTGAAGTCCGATTTGCAGTGGAAGTTATGAATAGGGATTTTTCGTGATTACCACCATTTGCTTTTAGGGCATTTGGCGATCAAGCTAATGGTTAAATAAAAGCTAATTATATTTTTCTGACGACCGTATACCCTTAATCCCGGAAACTTTATTGAGTGACGCTTCGAATATATCACATAAAAGGAAGACCCCAAGCCTATCCTGTCAAAAAACCTTTTACTTTTTATTATTAAAAAATGGAAGATCTCTCACGTTTTTATACCCTTTTCCTCGTAGAAAAAATAATACAAAAATTAAATAATTATTCAAATTAACAGATTTTTGGCAGGACTAGGGGATTTAAATTATATTTCAATTACAATTACATGTAAATTGTAATTTAAAATTTGGAATTACAATTGCATATAATTTTCATAAATTACTTTATATTATGGTGATGTTTGTTACTACCAAAAATAGTGGACGTGGATCCACATTATAGTATTATGATTGACTCAGAATCTCTTACTGAGTAGATGTTGAGACGTCTACCCGTTCGTCCATGCATCCTTGTAATCAAACTACAGATCGCAATGCTGAAGATAATTAGATGAAATTAGTTATATAAAATTATAATAGCCCAAATTCTGTGAAAAATCCTTAAAATTTGTCAATATTTTGATATAGTCGCCATATATAGGTCCCATCAATACATTCTATTGGGCCTAAATAGTTTCAAATCGATTTTAAGCCTTTTCTTGCATGGACTTTATGAAAAAAATTTCATTATTCAGATAATGAAAAAAATAAATTGTTAAATGAGTCATACTAGTTCGGAAAGTTGGAATTGAGGCCTAACAGCAAAGAGTATACATAATAAAGAGATTGGGGGACTCTCTATCACTGAGATAGCATTTGTTCTATTATGTGCTTGGAACAGGAACATACTCAAACCAATTTCACCTAGCAAACATGGCAATACGAAGAAGATTCCACGAACATATCGCCAGGAAGAAAACATTTATTGCCGGCAATATCAATTTCGTATTAAAACAATACTTCCAGGCAATATGAAAGCAATAACTCATATGGAAGATAAAAGGGATATCGCTAAATAAACTCCCGGTACAATAAAAAAAGGATTTAATTTTTTCATTATTAAATTTAAGCCTGAAAAACAATATCTGCATACATAATCCATTGACCAACTAATAAATTATCTTGATTTCATCTTAGCCGATTTTTTCCGCGCAATTAATCTTAGCTTTTCACGAGTTTATTTCCTATATATCTTTTGATTGTTTTTGTACAAATTTAGTTTTAATTTTTTCCAAATTGTTAAAGATTTCAAACAAATTTGCCTTATCTTCCAAATGATGCAAAGGTGATATTGCCGCAATATTGTCATAAAAAGTTATGACAAAAGATAAAATTTTTTAATCATTTTTTTCCAAATATCGCCGAATTATCTTCCAAGTGATAAAAGGAAGACAATTTCAAAGTAAATACTACTTGATTATTTTCATTCAAATGACAAATAGAAGATATCGCTTTAACATCTTCTTGGAAGGTATCTTTTAAATGTTTGCAGGGTCATTATGTGCGCTCTTTGTATGACTCAAAACATCGATTGTAACCAGGGATGGAAAATAATAATTTAGTTATAAAAATCAAGAATGGAACTATACTATGGAATTATACTATTCCAACAGTGCGGCCCTATGCTCCTTGCAGGAGTGAAAGGAACAAATATATATATATAACAGTATTATAGCCCTAGATTATGAATTTTAAAAAACCATATGTAAAAAATTGCAAAATAATATCGGAATGCGAAAAAAGGCTTTGGGGTTCAAAAAATTAATTAAAAGATTTACATTCTGCAAACGATGCCAAAATTTTCTTTTTTTGCAACTAAGCACCAAACTTTGTTTTATGAAATGGGCATTATACTCCGTCGATTATAAATTTAAAAAACCGCACTTAAAAAATTGCAAAATAATAGACGAACGTGAAAAAAGACTTTGGGGTAGAAAAAAATAATTAAAAAACTCAATCAGCGATTAACAATCTGCAAATGAATACAATGACCCAAAAATTTTACTTTTTGCAAATATTTTTTTCGCGATTTATTTTTTTTTTTTTTTGCAAACTAAGCACCAAACCTTTGTGTGTAAAATTGGTACTATAGACCCTCGATTGTAAATTAAAAAAAACACACTTAAAAAATTGCAAAATAATCGCAGAAAGCGAAAAAAGGCTTTATGGTACAAAAAATTAATTAAAAAACTTAATCAGCTATTTACATTCTGCAAACAAATATATTGATGAACAATTTTTCCTTTCTGCAAATTTTATTTTTCGCGATTTTTTTTTTGCAACTTTGTTGTATGAAATGTGTATTATAGTCCCTAGATTATAAATTAAAAAGAAACGTACTTAAAAAATTGCAAAATAAAAGCGGAACGCGAAAAAAGACTTTGTGGTACAAAAAATTAATTAGGAAACGTAATCAGCGATTTAGATCCGGCAAACCAATATATTGATGCAAAAATTTTCCTTTTTGCAAATTTTATTTTTCGCGATTTTTTTTTCAACTAGCCACCAAACTATGTTGTATGAAATGTGTATTATACCCCCTAGATTATAAATTTAAAAAAACGCACGTAAAGAATTGCAAAATAATAGCGGAATTTTGAAAAAGACTTTATGGTACAAAAATTTAATCCCTTGCAAAATAACGGCGGAATTCGAAAAAGGCTTTATGGTACAGAAAATGAATTTAAAGAGGTAATCAGCGATCGACATTCAAACGAATATATTGTTGCAAAAATTTCGCTTTTTGCAAATGTTTTTTTTTTCGCAATTTGTGCTAATATTTGCTAATATCAAAATATTTAATTTTAATTTTTTTTAACGAGCCAAAGAGGAAGCTATTTTTTATTTACTTACATTTTTAAATATGTAAGATCGATCTAACATTTTTTGGTATAAGAGTCCGATTAAGTAAGCCTTTTCCATCCCTGATTAACCAGTCGGAGTTCGTTCCTGTTCCAAGCCGCATAATATTTTTTCAAATAAAAAATATTGAGAGAGTTGCAAGGCCATTGCTAACAGATGTAGCCAATTTTGACTTGTAAATTTTCGAGATCCCAAAAAACCGAATCAAATTTAAAATTCATGGTCGTTATTTTGGATTTGTGTTGGAAACTGCTGTCGAAACAAAATATTAGCAACGTACCAATTTGGAAACTAGAATATCTAACAGACAGCATATAGTTCGGAATCCTGATCCGTTCCGATATCGGAGAAATTAGTTGGTTACGTTTATTATAATAATGCTAACACATTGTTCAAAAAAGAAATTGGTAACAGCAGTAGTATCAACAACATCTAAAGCTTTGATGAGAACATTCATAACAATGTCAATGGCTCACATACTATTACCGACACTGACACTAACACCAACATTAGTTACTACCACCACTACCACCACCAACAGCAATTACACATATTTCAACTACCTACAACAACAATAGTGTTAGTAACAGCAAACCAGCTACAACGACAGCTGTTGTTATATGCTTTGCCGACGTTTTTGTGGCAGAGTTGCTGTTTTGTTATACTGTTGTTGTATGTTGCATACAATATTATACTGTTGGCACTTCTGCTCCTGATGTTGTTGCTTTAGTGTGTAGTGTAGTGGAGATATTATAAGCATTGGTATTACTCTTTAGATGGGTGTGTTTATTGCATTTTATTAGTATCTTTCTTCGGTTTTTATATTACATTTGTATACTGTTATGAATAAAAAGAAGACGAAACGGAGTAAGTGTATGTGGTGCTATGAGTGGGTGTTATTTGGTGTTAAGGTTTTAATAAATAGTATATTTCGCATATTGTTCTTTAACCTAATAAACCAGCACAGTTTTTTAGAATAAGGAATAAAACGCCTTTATTCACTAGTACTTTTAATGATTTTACAAAAGGAAAGTGCATATCGTATATTCTTGAATTGTCGTTTTGATAAAGGATCGTTTCGCTGACTTTAACTAATTTTATTCTGGGTTCTAAAGAAAACCCTTTAAAGCTTATCGATCAAGATTATGCCACTTTTCTTACTTTAAGCTTTAAGTTGTACTAGTTCCAAAACGTGATAATTTACAACTTTAAAAACAAAAAATGTTGCTGGGTTTATGAAACAGACCAAAAACAACACAGACAGGCAAATATATAAACAGGCAGTCTACTGATAAAAAAACTACTGCAAGTGGTGACATGGTATTTCTTTTAATTTAAATTATTCATCTTTTATTTTATTTTTTTTTTTTGCGTTTTCAGTATAATATTGTGGAATTATTTTATTTAAATGCAGAATAGCAATATATTCAAATTATGAAAATGCAAATATATTTTAATAAAACACACAGTACAATACAATTTCATATAAAAGGGGGTTGTTTATATTGTGCATAATATATTCTGTTATAACAATATGACTGAGTGTGTATGTCACTCTGTCTGTGTGTGTGTATAGTCGTGTGCATGTGTATAAATTTAATATTTATTAGCCAACAAATGAAGCGTATTTACAATTTGAAATATAATATACCCTCGAGATTCAGAGTCTGGTAATAATGATATTAAATAATTTAATTAATTTAATTTGAACTTTCAAGGGTTTTTATTTTATGCTGTTTTTTTTTTTTTTTGTTTAACAACAATAGTAATAATAACTTTAACTTCAAGTTCATTTTGTATGGGCATAATATTTAGGGTGGTCTAGTATGCTTTTGGTAATGCTATAGTATGGATGAATGGCATTAGAATGATTAAGAAAATTAACAAAATTTTATTAACAAGAATATGATATGCCAAGTGGTTATTGGGAAAATTTAGTGAAAGTCAAAAATTTTATTGGATGCAATTGGTCATATCCTCGGTATTTATCCATCGATTTTTTTAAATTACACCTCGATATATTTGATGAAAACTACTGTTTTTATCATTTTCTATTTTTACGATTTTTCAAAATTTAAAATTTTTTCAAATTTAGAGTAATTTTATAATAAGTTTTTGGCTACAGCACTGAAGCTGCTATACTGAATAAGTTAATGTTCATAAATTTAGTTTTTTAGTTGATTGTTTGTATTGAAACTTGCTTTCAAATCTTTCACTGCACAAGAAAAATGTATTCGAAAAAAATTTTGTAAATTCTGTTATATAAAAATATGTTAAATTTTAATAATAAAATACTTATTTAAATCATTAGTGCTCAACTTCCTTATCGCCGCCTGTTTTTTCTCATTAACTGTATCCTTTAAATCATATGCATTTGAAATTTTGTTATCGAAAGTCGAAAGTCTCTGACACGCTACCGAACAAAAAAGTACCAGATAATTGTTGATTTTCTTAAGCCTATTTTGCCTCCTAAGTCCCAAAGGAGGCCAAAATAATTTAAGAAGTTGTTCTTAGATTACCATTCTCTATCACATATCCGAATTAATAAGTATTGGGAATGCTAAACCCAAGAAAAAAGACAAGCGATTAAATTTTTGTCGCTAAAACTTATTAGATTTTAAAAATAATTTTATTGTTGTCATTCCAATAACACGACTCTATACTGTATATTATACTATTTTATTTAACCATAACATCCAACCCTTATAGAATAAAAAGGAAGCTAACACACACTCATTGTTATATATAGAAAAATAATAGAGTATTTGTGTTTGCTTTTAAGTTTAAATTCAACTTTTCCACTACCAAAGGCTTTTTTTCTTCTAAGGCCTTGAGGCATAAATACCATAAAGTACTTGGATATGTAGAATTCATACACATTCATGTACCACTAAAAAATATATGTGAAATTGTAAACGTAATAGAGTTGAGGAACAATAATGCCATTTTTTTCCAAAGTTTTTTTTTTTGTTATTATTGTCGCCATATATCGTGTTGTATGTATGGATTTGTATGCATGTGCAAATATGGAACAATGGAAACTTAAAATGTGCTGTTGCATGGGTGTATGTTGTATTAATGTATATAAAGAGAAGAACTTTAAAGTCAGCAACATTGTAAACTAAATATGCCTTAGCTATTGTTGCTGCTGACATTTTTTGATATCATTGTTGACAATGACACACTCATTTTGATGGTTGCCATTGTTATGAGCACATACATACATACTATAGTTCCATAAATATATAGTAAACTCATACTTATAAACATTTTAATACTATAGTATAATAACTTTTATATACCGAGTCTTCTTCTCTACATTGTTCTTAGTGACAGTAATAGCAGCAGCAACAGCAGTACCAGTTGTTTGTATGTAGTGGAAACAATTCCAAGCATGTGCTCCCATTGTTTGCATTTGATATTTAACGAGTCACTTAAAGAAGTTTAATGCCAAGTTATTATGTTATTAGTAAACATAACAAACTACTTTTAATTAAATGAACTAAGTTGCAACACAATATAATGTGGAAAAAAAAACAAGAAATAATTTTCATTTCCTTCGTCCGCCCCCTCCTTTTAACTCTCAGTAGAATTCTATAGAATTCTTGCAACAAACAAAATGCTCGAGTATTTTGTTGTTATAAGGGAAATATAAACTTTTCTACATAAGATAATATGTACGTACCTATGTACGTTTGAAGGATAAAATTGTTAACGAAATGTTTTTCCTCTCACTATGATCACTATTGGGAAAATCATCACAAAGTGTATATGGTTTTTTTGTTGCTATTTTGTGCTTTTCCAGTTGCTGTGATTGTTCAAGTAGTAAACAGTAGTGGTCTATCAAAGTGTTGAAATTATTAGTTAATATTAAGTTCCAAACAACATTGTTTTGAAAAGTTTTCCTCAAAATTTGATAAAAAAAAGAACTACTACAATCACAGTTGATGGTGTTGAAAAGAGAAATAAATTTCGTAAAAACAAATTAAAAAGACTGAAGTAGAAAACTTTTAAAAATAGCTATGAATCATCATGGAGAAATAATTTAGTTCTTTGGGAGAAATTTGTATCAAGATATTTTTTTCGACTTTTTTATATATAACTAAGATTAAGCGTTAGTTTCTCTTCAGACTTTTCAATTTCAATAAAAAAGAAGTAAAAATTAATCCAAATCAATATAGAATAACACAACAACATTTATTGTGCAGCAAATACGGGTTAGTCAATTTTATCCAGTTTTTTCTACACTCACAAAAGTTTGTAGGTAGAATCTACTGAAAACGACAGTTAAAAGAAGCAGTTTTTTTTTTTTTTATATAAAGAGAAGCAACACTCAGGAAATTCTTCCTATTAATTAACGTGTTGCTTCCTTTGGAAAGGGGATAGAAAAGAAGTGAAAGGTGGTGAAAGATGAAGGGCTTCAAATATGGCAACACTGTAATTGCGCGAGATGTTGAATTTTAGAACAGTTGTTGCGCGCCATCTGATGGTGAGTTGGCGAACTTTGTTGAAGCTTTTTAGTTCATAGCCCTGTTATATTATTTTACTTCGGTGGGGTTAAGTGCTATGGGAACACCGAAGGAGGACGCTGCGATATGTATGAGGGATAGAAAAAACTCATAAATATAACTATTTCTCATAAATTGATGTTGCCTTGATGGGGGCTCGAACCCGCAACCTCACGTGTAACAGTCCAACGCGCTAACCATTACACCACAGCGCCCACAAAAAGTTAAAAAGACAACAAAAGCATTTACTTTTAAAATAACTTAAACTTTTTTTATTTTTAACTGTTGCAAAATAACTAATAAATGCATTAAAAATAACGACCAATGTCGTAAAATTAACTGATAAATTTTTACCACAAAAATTTCAAAACAACTGAAAAAATCGGCAAAAACTGCTGTTTTTATAGTCAATTCTTTTTGTTTATATTTAATAAGAAAAAAAATTTGTTTTTTCTTTCGATTACAAAAATATGTATTATTACTTCAGCCTTTTAAAAATTCGAAGTAAAAATTCCAAACCGTTCTCCAGTTATTATGCTTTTATGCATTGGGAACACAATACAAGTTTCTGATTTTTATTTGCAAACTAGAAATATACCAATAATAAGAAATATAAACTAAACAAGAATTAAGTAGAAATTTATTAATTCAGTTCGAGGCCAATATCCTTATTATGAAATAACATAATAAGTAATTTTTTTCCAAGTACTCGAACTGAATTAATAAATTTATAATTAATCAATTAAAAAGGTCGAAAAAACAATTTTTATTTTTTAAATAAAAATTAAAAACTAAACAAGAATTTTTAAAATTCAAAAAAAAAATCAGCGAAATTTTTTAATTTTTAAATAACTACCAAAAATAACTGTATATACTGTAAAATTACTGTTTTGGTAGTTGTTTATTATGATATTAAAAATAACTGTTTTAAACAACTGTTACGAAATAACGGTATTTTTCGTTAGTTGTTTTCTTAAATAACCGTCATAAAAGTTCTTTTGTATTTTTCTATACAAAAACAACTGTAATTTCTGTTAAAAACAACAACTACTGATTACTACACAAACAACTGTCATGTAGTAACTGTCAAACATTTTTGACTGTATTAACTTGTAGTTAATTAAAAACTATAGTCCGTATTGTAGCTTTAACATAAAAGTGGGCCTAAATGTTTTCAAAAAATTTATTTAATGGCATATTGAAAAGCTTTTGAAGTAAAAAAAAATATTTTTTTTATATTTAAAATTCTTTTTATTTTACATTGTACAACAAAATCAATTTTTTTTCTAAAATTAGAAGGTTCTAACAACTGATTCTGGCAGAGAGGACTAAAAAAATATACGTGTATCGGCGTTTTACAAGTTTAAATCTGGCCCTATGTTTTTTGGGTGGTTGATGTTTCCTCCCTCTTGCAAATGCTTATTGTGAATCGTCACAGGAAACCATGTGAATCTTCCATTTTATGTATAGGATGTGTTCAGCGAACTACGAGGAAAATTTTTGTGGAACATTTTAACCTTCTTACTCTTCAATTAAAGGAACTCTTTCGGCCCATTTTTAAAAAGGGGACAAAAAAGACCCATAAGTTGCAGAGTTACATTGTTAAAATGTTCTGGAAAAATATTTATCATGAAATTCCACTTTAAGTCTCTGAAGACATCAGAGTTGAAAATTTAACTTCAATGCCAGAAAGTCAAAACTTAAAATGTGTTCAAGGGCTAATTTAGTTTTGGCGCTCAAATGTCCCACAAACGTGGATTGTAGGGGGTTAGTTTGTATGAGCAAAATGTTTTACATAAAATTTCACTACAAGTTACCTTGTTGAAACTGACGCTTATTAATTTCAAACAACATTTCCTACTTAAGTAAAATTTTCTTCCAAAATCCCACTAATTGCTAGTGCTGACTACAACACTTGCCCTTAATATTTAACTAAATAAAATCTTTATTTCCTTAATTGCAAATTTATTTCCCATCAAAATTTTGTCAGAATGAATTAAACAACTCAAACAAAATTGCATTAACAAAAAAAAAAAAAAAGAAAAAAAAATCTTTTACTTTCATTAATTTATTTTTCAATTTAAAAACAAATTTTTTAAGCATCTACCTTTCTTTTGCTTTTATAAACCGGTAATGAGGGTGTTTTAGCTAATTAAAACAAAAAAAGCTTTAAAAAAGGTGATTCAACTCTCCTAACTTATCTTGATTTAAGATATTTTTTTTGATTTATTAGGTCGCAAAAGTATATAATCTCTAAAGGAATATCATAGAACCCCTTTTTTGCACTTAACCAACAACACGAGCTGTTTGCTTTTCTAAAAGAAACCTCCCAAGATGATACGTTTGAAAAGATAACCACAAAAAAATAACAACAACGAAAAAATGAAAAGTCTTTTTATCCGGGCATCTTTGCCATTATAACAACAATAGAAGAGTTTTTGACTTTTATTTAATCAACGTAAAAATAAACGGAAATAACATCCTAATTGTAATGGAATCAAACAAACAAATCTACTCCTTTTTTAATATCCTCTATATTCACTCGTTCGTTCTTTCAAATTCCCATTGTCTTTCGAAATGTAATTTGTAATATGATGGCGTTAGTGGAATGATAAGATGAGGATATTGTTGACGCTGATGATAGTACTGATGATATTGTGGTTTCTTAATTTAAAGGGAGGTGTTATTGTGGTATGTATTGCTAGACATTATCCTAAACTTGTAAAGCTTTTGTGCAAATATCAACAAAACATGAAAAAACTGAAAAAATAAACAAAACTACATTAAAGAATTTTTCTTTTCAAAAAAAATAAAATAAAAAGAAGCAAAAACCACAAACACCACAGACAAAACGGCAATTAAATGACATTTTTTTTGTAGTGCTGGTTTAAGCTTTAAAGAAGAGGAGGTTTCCATTGACTTTTTCGTTAAAGCACATTTGAACAATATCACGCATTTATCGCGTTTGTTTGCTTCTATAATTAAAAAACGTTTTTTCGTCACTTCTTTCTTTTACAAAAATATTTTTTTCTGGTTTGAAAAGAAAACAACAAAAGTTGTTTCTTTTGCTTTGTTATTTTATTGTTTTTGGTTTCCTTTTTAAGCATTTCTTCTCACTTTGGTCCTTTTTTGCGTGAAGTGCGACAATGATTAAGTGTCCTTTTTCTTTTTTTTTTGGCATTAAGTTTGTTTGTGTTTCTCGTTCTTGTGGCCATTTGTTAAACAACAAACTTTTAATAAAGAGTTTTATTTTAAGAATGTGTAAAAATTATATTAAAAGTCTATATTAATCGTTATTGCTAATGTATTTTTAGGGTTCTTTCTAGAAGAAGGTTAACTTATACAATTTTGGTATTGTTAGGGGGACATTTTAAGCCACCAAAATCACACTTGGCTACACAAAACATTATAAGGATTATAAACAAGAAAAGGGTTAATTTTTTAAGAAATTATATTTCTTTGCCAAACCAAAAAAATAAAAAAAAATTTGTTAAACATTTTGTTCAATATAATGATGGCACTTTTTGTTGTTCTAGTGACAAGGTTAAATCTTTATATTTACAAGTTTGTGGTAAAAGGTTAATTATTAAGGGTTAACATTTTTATATACATTCAATATTTTAGGATTTATAATATTTACTAACTACATAGTTAATGCAAAGGCAAGAATGAAATGTAGAAAAATTTCAGTTTTAGAAAAAGATAGAAATAATAACAAATCTTAAGGATTATAAATTTTTTAGTTTAACGACAAGACAAGTTATAAAGTTTGGGAAGGCTTTTAAGTAATTTATGGCATATTATTTATATATTTTTAGATAAGGAGAAACAAATATAAATATTTAAATTGAAAAGGGAATAAGAGGGGGCCGAGATTAAAAATATTATATGGTTAGGAAAAACAAGAACAAATAATAAAAAAAAAAGTTGGACTAAATAAAATACCGTTATAAATCTATAACTGCTTTGGGTGAAACACGTGCAGAGTTTAACCAATTTAATATAGAGATCTCAAATGTACACTCAAAAAAGTTTGAAATGTCAGTTATTTGTGTAGTAATCAGTAGTCGTTGTTTTAACAGTAGTTACAGTTGTTTTTCTATAGAAAAAACTACTTTTATGACGGTTATTTAAGAAAAGAACTAACGAAAAGTACTGTAATTTCATAACAGTTGTTTAAAGCAGTTATTTTAAATATCACAATAAACAACTACCAAAACAGTAATTTTACAGAAAACAGTTATTTTTGGTAGTTATTTAAAAATAAAAGAATTTCTTTGAATTTTTTTGAATTTTTAAAATTCTTGTTTAATTTTTATTTGTTATTATTGATATACATATTTCTAGTTTGGAAATAAAAATCAGAAACTTGTATTGTATCTCCAATGCATATAACTGGAAAACGGTTTGGAATTTTTACTTCGAATTTTAAATAGGCTGAAGTAATAACACATATTTTTGTAATCGAAAGAAAGATTTTGGCAGTTATTTTGAAATTTTTGTAATAAAAAGTTATCAGTTAATTTTACGACATGGGCAGTTATTTTTAATGCGTTTATTAGTTATTTTTCAACAGTTAAAAATAACAAAAGTTTTAGTTATTTTAAAGGTAAATACCTTTGTCGCCTTTTTAACTGCATATACCTTTGTTTTAACTGTCATTTTCAGTAGATTCTAGCGACAAACTTTTGTGAGTGTATCCAAAGTACACACATATTTTTTTTTAAATTCTCTCAGTTTTGGGTAAAATGATTGGTACCAAATCGGCTCCCAAGTTTTCGGAACTACTTTTACTTTTTGGTGCAGGTTCATTATACAGAAAGGCTAAGTTTGAAAAAGTTACTTAAATCGATTGAACTGCCAAATTGTCAATCGAATGATTGAGAAGTCGAATGAATTCCAGAAAAAAGGTTGTTTAGTGTTTTAAATTAAATAAAAAGTGGTTTATTTGAAAAGTAATAGGTAAAGTTTGTTTTCAATTGAAAAATCAATTAAAACACATTGAAACATATTGTTTAAATTTTTTGTCAATCAATAAAAAACAAACTAGAAAAAAATATGTATCGTCTGTAGGAGTTGTTATTTTCAGTCAAATATTCTATTTTTAGAAAAAATAATTTAAATAATTTCGTTGTTTTCTGTTTTGAAATAAAAAATTCAAATATTTTCGGTTTTCTTTTTTGTTAAAATATAAATTATTTCAATTCAAATTACAAGAAGAATTTTACTCATACACACAAACATAGCCAATCAAAATATGAACGTGTGTGTTGTGTGTGGTGTAGTGTTTTGAAAATCCAAACAAAAAAAAAACTTTCAAATATGAAAAACAAACCATAATATCGTTTCTTTTACGTTTTGTCAGTTAAAAATTGATGATTGTTTTTACAGAATTTTCAGTTATTTTTATTTCTTTTATGCATTGTTTGAAAATAAATAGCAAAGTAGTTTATATAGTGAAAAATCAGTAGTCCTTTTTTCAATTGTGTTTTCAATTAATTTAATATGTATTTTAGGTTGTTTTTAACGATAAAATATTATGAGTGGATATTTTCTTTTAAAAAGTGGTAGTATTAATGATATTCACCTTTCATTAATATATTAGAGATAATTCAGATATTTCACCAGCAATTTGTTTTTGACAAAACTTATAAGTATTTATCAAAATCTTTAGATAAGACAATCCCTGATCACATAAATCTTTCATAGCTCAAGTACAAAATCTTAAAAAAATTCCTTGAATATTTAAGTATCTTTTTACCAGTTCTTAGAATCACACTTAAGAACACATTTATATATTTGTCACTTTTTTTTCTTAATTTCAAATACTTTATAAATATTCTTTAATGACAAGGAATTCTACGTAAAAATACACTAAAAATAATTATAAATCAAATGTCTTATTCCTTAAATTAAATAAAAATAAGAAGAATAAAGAAAACAATAAATGATAGAGAAAATTGCAATTATTGTTTCTATTGTCACACATACAATGCAAACAATTAACTCCCTTTTCTTCGTTCGTCATTCTTTCGTTATTGCTTTAATAAAACCCTACCATTCTTTTAATAAATCCTTGGAGAACAAACAACACTGCCATGAAAAGAAACAACAAAAATATGTTTTTACAATTACTTTGACAAATATTTACAATGATCTTCTATCACAGAATAGAAATGACAAAAAAAAAATATTGGAAATCTCTTTTTTTTTACACTGATTCCTGTTAACGAATGCCAGTCATCGTCATGTACCTATTGCTGCGTATTGTTTTCAAGTAACATCTTGAAAAATTGTTCTCCTAATACAACAACCAATTTAAATTCAATTTGCTCCATTATTTTGCCTATTGTCTGACAGTAGGAAGAAAAAACACACAAATTTTATACAATACGAATTTTGAAAGGATCAAAGTGTGTAAGTGTTAGTTTGTATGCGATAGTGTGTGCATTTGTAAACACTCTAACATTTTTAAACAATTGCAAAATTACAACAATAGCAACAATATTGTTAGCAAATAAGAATAAAATAATTTCAGTTAAGAAAAACAATACGAGTACTTTGCTTGTTTTGGTTTCAAACTGCAATTCAATATAAAAAGTAGAAAACTCACTGTGGGTAAGGACGAACAAAAAAATATATAATAAAATGTGAAAATTGTTGTAAAGGAATGAGAAAAGCAACAACAACAACAACAACTTTAGCAAAGGATAATAAGTAGAAATAAAATAGGATTGCAATTTACAATAATGAAAGCAATACGTAAAATAGCAAAATGTCGTTAGCACTATGTACGTATTACAGTTGTGACGATGAAATTAGCAGCGTATTCAGCAAATACTTATTAAATTATGAATTGAATTTCGATTGTGTTCTACCACAACAACTAGAAACCACTCGATAAGTCGTCGGACCCTTGGTAGAACTCAAAACTTTTAAAGCATTTTACAAATTTGAAAATCGGAAAATTTAAATTAGTATTCTTATTTTTTATGGAAATCTTTGTTGTTATTGAATATTTCAGCGTTTTTAAATCCAGGTTTTGAACTCTTTTACTGACTTCTTTAAATTTGGTTTATGTTTTCTAATTTTTTCCTACAAACTTTCCACTTTCATTTTTTTCGTAGCAGAGTTGTATTTTATTGCTGATTGTTTTAGCCGAGTGGCATTTTAATAACTTTTATTTATCCAAAGCAAATAGGGCAAAAACTCCGAGAATAAATACCTACTACTTTTGTTTATAAAAATGAATCATAGTGATCAGATTTGTACTAAAAGACCTACACTTAGAAATATTCTTAGAAACACTGCATTACAGTTTTGTGTGTATTAATCAGTAGTTGTTGTTTTTAACTCTAATTACAGTTTTTTCTCTATGGAAAAATTAAAAAATAACTAATATGACAGTTATTTGAAAAAACAACTAATGAAAACTACTGTATGTCATAACAGTTCACAGCAGTTATTTTTAAAAATTTGAAATTTAACGGTAACAGTGTTGTCTGTTGCTTTAAAATTTTTGTATTAAAAATTTGTCAATTATTTTTACGATATTGTTACTTTATTTTAATGAATTTATTAGTTATTTTTCAACTTTTTAACTGTCATGAATTTATTAGTTATTTTTCCTTTTTTTAACTGTCAGTTTCAGTTGATTTTACCGACAAAATTTCTTGCGTTTATGATTTTTGTAATACTTATGTGTTTGGATTTTAATTTAAAAAACATAATTTAGGTGGTCAGATGTTGGTACTGAAAATCCTTATATGCATTAAAAATTTTTTTATTTAAAATTCCCAAATGGAAATTTTGTAAAGACGTCTTCATGATGGCTCAGCGACATGTCGCCATCACTGCTCACTTGCTGATCCGCTCCCATACAAAATGATAACTGCTGACATTTTCATACAAATGTAAAAATGTCATCAGGACAATTCAACAAGCGGTCACTGCGATGAATAAATGATAACATATATGTATTTAGAAATTCGTTTTTTTCTCTTTCTTTTCATTGTAGTTAATTTTCTCCTATTTAAAATTCAAAGTTTTTCATTTGGTGTCACACTCACTAAGATTCGAACCTGAAGCCCTGTAGTTAGTAGTTCTGCACCTTACCAGTTGACCTAAACCATAATAATACAAAGAGTTTTATAAAGTTTCCTATATTCTATTTTTCAAATTAAATTTTTTTAAATTTGCTTATTTTCTTGCACACATCTGTAGGAAACTGATTGCCAAGTGAGACTATAATAAATGTAAAAAAAAAATTAAACAGTTGACAAGCATAAGCAAGTAAGAAAGCAGCAGCTGTCACTTAATGTGGATTTTGTAGAAAACTCCTACTACTAATACACATATCCATAAATACCAGCAACCACTTGCACATCTTGTTAAGTAAAATTAAATCCTGCTTATGCAATTCTAAAGATATGAGCCTTTAAGCCAAGATCATAAGAACAGAAGTCGAGTGTATAGAACTCCAGCTGAGTAAAAATCGATACAAAATGCACACAACAATAGAAACACAAAGCCATGAGAATACATGCACGCGTACACATAACAAAGGTTAAGGTAAAAATACCTATTGCATATAAATTGATGGCAGAAAAAAAACTTTTGTTTTCCGCAGTTTGTTCTCTAAAAACCGATTATAGTTGACAGAGAATTTTATTGTTTTTTCCAAGTATGTTTTCTTATACTAGTACCTTATCGATATTTAAGCCTAATTCGATTTTAGAAATTTTAGAAATTAGAAAGAGGGGAGTTTTACCAAAATGTTTACATGATTCTGAATGGCAATCAGGATTAAAATGGCTTAAATTTTATTTGTAGTACAATATATTGCGAAACCCAATAACAACAACAAAAATGTAATGCATATTTAACAGTAAACAGTTTTATTTTTAATAATTCAACTAGCAAAAGAGGTTAAAATTAAAAAGCTTTTTTCTCATCATATCTTTACATCATACACTTTAAAGCGACACCACTTAATTCATATTCACTTTTTATTCATTGTATTCAGAGGAAGCCCAAAAAAGTTAGAATTTTTCACAATTTCTATAAAATAATAATTATTTTTGACAACGTACTATGAACAGCCTTAATACACATTCCAAAATTCCCAGCAGGAAGGGAGAGGAATATTTGTAATAGGGAGTTATCACGTTAATGTAACATAGTAACCGCACCTTAAGCTACTAACATAGCAAACACACAACCATTATAATAATTCATCAGATTATAAACAATTTTTGTAACATTAATATTTGCTATTAAATTTAATAAATTTCTTAAAATGTTGTTGATTGCTTCCATAAAGTAAGCTTACAAACACACACAAACAGTTAGATATAAACTCTCATACACACTTACATTATATCAACATATAATTCGCTTTAAGCGTAAATATCTTTATGAATTAGTTAAAGGTGTGCGTGCGTGTATATACGTTTAAATTACACCTCTAGCTCATATAATATTCACAGTTACGCCAATAGAGCAACATAAATATATACATGCGGCTTACTTATACCAGCAAACATTCGTTAATTTCCATTTTAATATGCAGGCTTTATTGTGATTATGATTGTTGTATGATTCTTATCATAATTGTTATTATAACCAAACACACGACACAAAGTATTCTACATTTTTTTTTTAAATAAATTACATTTACTTCATAGTTTTCTTTTTATATTGCCTGAATGTTGCATCGATATGCTACAGACTTTTTCTTTTATAATAAAGAGAAAAGAAGCGTTTTTTTTATAAATGTTAATTAAATTTTCTAATTTGTGTTTTAGCAGCTACCAATTACTTACTAAGTTTTTCTATAACCATTACAATCATAGTCATTTTCAGTTTTGGACTTATCTAGAGAAATTTATATCCTGCGGCTATCGACTTTTGTTGCATTAGAAAACGAATAAAAAAGTTAAAGTCGGTCATGTCGACTGTATTATACCTCACACTACTTAGTCTGGCTGAAAGTCAAGTAATGTTGGTACCAGAGTTCCACAAATTATCGACGGCGTCGTGTGCAATGTAGTTCGGCGGGAGCTTCTCACAGTCGTCTAGCACTCAATTGGGCATTATATTTTTTGCCACATTGCACCTCACAGGAGGGTTTGGAAGTTGTTGAAGTTGCACAAATCTGAAATAAAAAATTTAAAATGGAGGATCCAGTTAATTTCTTATGTCATCCAATAAATTTCTTATGTCGTCTGAATTTTGGCCAAAACTAGAATATTGAGTATATGAGACTAAAAAGTATCACAAAGGAGGGTTTGGAATTTGTTGAAATAAAAAATTCAAATTTAAAATGGCGGATCCCGTTAATTTCTTATGTCATCCAATAAATTTCTTATGTTGTCTGATTTACTTAAAATTCTACCAGCAGAATTTTTAGGGTATCGTATTACAAATCAGAAATCAAATTTTAAAAATTCCACATGGCGGATCCAATATGGAAGCCATAAATTCAAAATTGTTATGTGTTCGAAAATGAATTATTCCTCTTACGGGTATTAAGGTCGCTGATAACAAATCAGATATTAAAAAAAATTCGGATTCCGAATGGCGGAACCAAGATGTCGGTAATAAATCCTAAATCAAAAAATTAAAATTTTAACCTGTTTATCCAATTTTAATTGTTTTCATACAAATGAGGTATAAATAAAGTTTTGTAGCTAAAAGATTAGCAAAGCTAAAAAAGTTGGATTTTGCATTCTCCACAATGTCTTCCTTAATGTCTAAAAGATCTCTGTGCCAAGTTTTAGCAAATTCCGCTTTTATTTAGAGGTGCAGAAAAAGTTATCTTTTAAAAATTAGTAACTTGTCTCTAGAGTAATTTTCATAGAAATTAGGGTTGATTTTAAATTGAATTATTTATTCATTTAATTTTATTTCCTAATTTTAGTCTAATCTTCATTAATATGCAAAAAAGGAATATGAAATCAAAACTTAAAAAAATTAAGTTACTTTTAAGTAGTTTGAGGTTTTTTTTAGATTATAAAAAAAATACATATGTTTGTAAAAATTTCCAAATTTTCAGAAAAAATATAAGTAAAAATCCAAATTGTTTATTCCTTATATGCGCAAATTTCTCAAATGTGATCTTTATTTTAACAAAGATTACGAATCTGAAAATCACTTGATTCTATGAAAAAAATCAACAAAACTCAAATTGATTATTTGAATAAGTTTTTGATTGAATAAAGTAGGAAATAATTCAATCAGCAAAATGAGTTTTGCGAATCGTTTCTTTCAAAATTCAATCAGATTTAAAAATTCAATTAAGGAATTATTTTTTTGAAGGACTGACTATATATGGTGCGCCAAATCAGCATAGATTTGATCGGTTCTAAATTGGGATCTAATGAGTTCTGACATAATCAAAAAAAAAAAACTCGTGTTCAATTTATACAATTTTTGATAAAATGTCATCATGTATGAAAATTTTTTTCGTGTGCACTGAGAGAATTATCATCACTTCAGTAATGAATTTCTTCATAGTTTCAATGAAAATTGTCACTGGAACTCGTCCATTGAAACTTTTCATAGAATCTATGAAACATGTTTCATTAAAGTCAATGTTTATGAAAAGTTCATAAAATGAATTAAACTTTTCATAAACTGAATATCCCACTCCTCCAATGAATAAATCATTGAGCCAATGAAGAGATTCATAAAATCTAAGAAGCAATTTCATTTATTATTTTTTATTACAGTTGGTTGTTGTCGCTGCTAAGCTGGAGTGGCTAAATAAAAAGTATTTAGCAAATGCAAAACGCGTAGTAAACTCTACCATATTTTATGGATGTACAAAATATTTCTAATGAAAGAATTCATAAAATTAAAATGTTTCAAAATATTTTTTAATAAGCTTAATTCAATTAATGAAATTCCTTATCAACGTTTCGAAAAAAATAATATGATTTATAAACCAATTTCATAGTCCAAAATTAATAATTAAAAATTAATAAAAAAAAAAACTAAATAAAAATTATAAGATAAGTCTCTCAGTATGAAAATTAATGCACATCACTAAAACTCGGCTTTTGGTTATATAAAAGTATTGTATTTGAGAATTAAATGTTTAATATAAAGTTCTAATTGTATTAAATTTTTAAAAATTAATGGAATGGCGATATTTTATAAAAAAATTAATAAAAAGTCAATACTATTGAACAATTTCATATACATATATATAAAGAACATTTTCATCAAATTTATGAAGATCTAATTTATGAAATTCAATGAATTTTTTTAATGAAATTATGAAATTTTATGAAAGAAAAGTTATGAAAAATTTCATAATATTAATTAAATATTATTGTTAGCATTTTTATTATATTTTTGGCTAATATATACTGTACCACAAGTTAAAAATCTATTTTTAAATCTATGCTGGCGATTGAGACTACCGAAATGGGAATATCTAAAAACAATTTTCTGGCAACACTGACTGTTATGGATTACTTTATTTAGTTTTTCCGTGATTTTTATAGTGACCGGTTGATTTTGTGTGAAAAATTTAAAACAACTAAAATATTAAAGTTTTTTTATTAACAAAGCGAACATTTTCAGTTATAATTGAATTAAAAGTGTTTTCTAGTATCTTTATTAAAATTAATTTATAAACATCTTTAAAAATTAAAAGTAAAGCTTGTTGCAAAAAAATGTTAGTGCCGGTCGGTCATTCTGTTTTGTTACCTATTTCGTAGATCAGTAAAGAAGAAAAAGTGAATTTAAATTATTAATAAATTGTTGGGTAAAATATTCCATTAACAATATTTACAAATTATTTAAATTTAAAAGTTTAAATAAAAAATTGTGTTAAAATTTAGTGAATTAACATTTAATGGCAACGTTTTGCTTTTCTGTGTGTTTTATTAAGCCATTCGTTAATGTTGAACTATAGTCGTGTTGTTGTAAATAGTCAGTGTTTTCTTTATTCGCTAATCGAGCTCTCATTCCGATTTTAAAAGAGTGCTAAATTTATGACGTGATTTATTTTGAACAACAAAGCAGAGGTAAGAGCAAAATGTGAGCAAAACCAGCAAAACAAATTGTGTTTTCATAATTCGAAAGAGAATTTCTGAGAAAAATCAGAAAAAAGAGAAAAAAAACCATTTTAGAAAACAGAGAACTTTAGTAAAAATATCATTGTTGTTATTAAAATTAAAAAAAGTATATTATTCAATTGAGAGGCAGTGTTGCCAGGTTAATTGGGCACAAAATCGTCAAATATTTTTGAGAAAATCGTCAAAATCGACATTGCGTTTTAAAATATCGTCAAAATATTGTTAAAAATTATCAAAACTTTAATAATCAAATATTTTTATCATTATAACCCTAAAATCATAATTAGAATTTAAAAAATCACCCGGTTTTCGGTGTCAGCTGTAATTTAAGAAAAACTCTAAAACTAGTTTTTTGTTTGATTGGTTGAAGTGAAGCAAACTTTCAATGTAAATTGATTTTGTAACAAAAATAATTTCTATAGAAATAACGCAACACTTTACCGAAGTGTTTTAGAAAATAATCCTTTAATACTCGTATCTCCAAATTTCAAACAATTTGATGTATGTATTGAAAATTTACCAAATTTATTGTTCGAAAGTAAAAGTTCACTTAAAAAAATTTCGTATCGAAAAAACTTTAGATTTTAATGTACTTAGTCTAGAGATATTTCACAGGTACATGAAAAAAGAGTACGATATGAGATATACATCCCTTCGAAAAGCACGTTACATTTATTAGAAGAGATTTAGGGAAAAATATTTTAAATAAAAATAATTAAAATGTTGGTTTTTAATTTTTATTCAAAAAATAAAAATTGTTTTTTCGACCTTTTTACTGATTAATTAGAAATTTATTAATTCAATTCGAGGCCAAATTCCTTATTATGAATTAACATAATAAGTACTTTTTTCAAAAAACTGCTATTTTTCTTCATCAGGATATTCTCCTAACAAATACTTCACAGAGTTTTTGCTTTCAAAAACCTCTACACTTTCAGGAATGAAAAGACGATAGTTTCGGGGATTTTCCAGATTCTGTGTTAGTTTTTCTACAAAACACCATCAGATTCTAAAATGAATAACTTAAATAAAAATTTTATGATAAATATTTATAAATTACCTGAATAAATTTTCAGATTTATTGATTTAGATAATGGAATAGCTTTTTAATTTTATTTTAATTACTTGTTCGTTAAAATACTGAATATTTAAAAAAATGTGTTGAAATATTATTAAAAAATATGAAAGAAGTGAATTAAGAAAGTCATATTAATCAGCTCGTTAATACTCATGGTTTAAGTGCTATTTCGTAAAATTTCATAATTTCGGGACAACCTACTGGACATGGGTTATCGAAATGCTAACTTGATTTTTGACACAATTATTTTATTTTGTATTTTTTTTGGTTATTTTTCTCAAAGGCATTTTGTCAAGGATATAATCATACTTATTATTCATGGCAGCCTAAATTACTTTTTCTCTTATTTCAAATTTATTTTTGTCGGGATAAACAATAATTGCATTAAATGTGCTAAAATCCCAAAACTTACTGGGCAAATTCTGAAAAATAATCTGTTGCAGGCATGTCCCTATCCGGATTTCATTCTTGCCTAAGGAAATCGTCAGGGGACGACGTTTTAGAATTTCTAGAAATATTTATTAGATTAAATCACAAACTCAATGAGAATTTCTTGTTCTCGTCTAGAAGCATTATTTAACATTTAAAATAGCAAAGAAAAACAAAACCAACAAAAAAATTTACCACAATTTGCTTTGTCATCTTCCAAAATACTACTCTGTTGTTTTGACAGATCTAGCAATGTAGTGACATCTATTTATGTATAACCAATAATAGAAAATCGTATGTTTTGTTTTTCTCTTGTTAAAGTTTTCATTAAAAACAACAAAAATTTTATAATAACAGTGCAACAATTGTCAAATAATCAACACTATCATTAAATTAAACACAATCTACTACTTATGTAGATATCAACAACTTAAAAATTTACAATTGTAAATTCAGTGAACACACATAAACAAGGATATGTGAGCGAACATTTAAGGAAGGCAGAAACGCAAATAGTGTATAATTTTGGTAGTGAATCCTTTTTCAAGAGTAGTGAATCCTTTTACACGTGTATTAACAAATTGTAACAAACGTTGTCATTTTCATCATCATTATATGTCTACAACATCAATGGTAATAACATGAAGATGATTTTCAACACATTTGTAGTTAGCTGATTAGAATTCGAGGTGTTATTATAGACATAAATAAACTACGTTTGTTAAAAAGGATGGGAAAATGTGGTAAATTATACGTTAATTATACTACAGGTAGTTTTTTGTTAGTTATTTGTAGCAGGTAAAACAATCAACTAAATTATTAAGCAGTGATTTTCGAAACAAAGTAGTTTATTTCCCACACTATAAATGTTGTTAATTTACATTAATCTTTAAAATGAGCCTTAACCGAGACAAGTTAAAGTCTACTGTAACCACTATCATTTTATATAATTAACACTGAGTTTTATGTTTTTGAGTTAACTACGAATTAACCAAAAAATGTGTTGTCGTATTTTGTACAATTTTTACAAATTTTTCTTTGTTTAGTACTTGTATGAAAGTAAACCCTTCAGTATAAAACCTTGAGTAAGTCATTAAAGAAAACATTCAAATTTTCAATTATTTTAGTAAGTTGAAAATATTTATTACAATTTTAATTAAGCTATTTTAAATATTTCGTTTATTTGTTTTAAATTTGATATACAAATTGTTATTTAACATCTTAAATATTTAAAATAAAGGATATTCAAACTCCAAAAATTGTTTAAAGTAACTATGGTTTTTCTATTACAGGTAGACCTTTTGTGTTAATGTTAAATGCTCAAGTACCAGAAATTTGAGCTACTCTTTAAAAATAATAATAAAAAAAACTTTATCTTAACTTTAAGTGAAAATTTCAGTTAATTTCTAAAATATCAGCAACAAGAAGCAAGTAGCACAACAAAAGCAATAAAATATCTATTTAAAATTCTACAATTTTACTAAATATTTTAACAGTACCTAAAATTGTAGGAACATGAACAACAAATACTTCTAGCTGTGCAATGGCTTGGATTTAGCAATACCCTAGAAAAAATATAAAATCCAAGGAAAATAACAATGTCTATAGTTAAGTTCTTTCTATACAACATAGAGAAAAATGTTTTTAGTTCAAAGATTTTCCCTTTTATAAAGTATACAGCAAAACTTTTGGTTACAAAATATCTATGTTGTATCTATCGTAAAGTACAATTCTAAAATGTGTAGATAGGTTGGTATGTTACCATGAATAGAAAGTGAATGTCAAAGTAACAAAAAAACAAATCACGTTTTAATTTGGTTTAAAATTTCACAATGTATTTTCATTTTCAATAAAAAAAAGAAACACTGAAAGAAAAAACAATTCATATAAAATCAAAATGTGAGTTTTCATGTACAAGCCAGAAACCTGAATTTAATTTATTGTCTGAAGATCCGTATAAAAATTTAAAAAACTTTAATCCACAACATCAAGTTTTGATAATCGGAAACTGAAGCCAAGCCATCTTAATTATCGTAGATTTATAAATATTCTGCAATCATCGTCATATAGTATTCAAGATGTTATATTTTTTAATTCACAAAATTCATGGATCCGCTGAATATCTTTCAACAAAACTTTACAGTTGAAAGATATTCAGTGCTTCTTTAAGGAATTTTTGCAAATTGTTTTTGCCTTATGTCCCTCTAGTGGAAATTTCAAGAGTTGAAATTTTGGTCGGCTGTGAATCCTTTTTTGTTTTTTTAAAATTTTTTTTTTTTTATAGACAAAGTTTTATTCCAAATTGTTTACCAATTTTCAATTTTTGTGAAACTTTAGAGGTTTCTGATAATTTTTTTAATTTCTGATATGGCAACTTTGGTATAAAAATTTATATAAATCTACTAAAAGCTATCATTAATATTTGAAATGCAATAAATTGAAAATGCAATCAATTTTAGCCGTCTTTCGATTTTGTAAATTTGAAAAATTCATATTCTGATCAATTACAATAGATTTTTATAAATTATGAACAATTGCCGAACCAATTTTTAGCACAGGAATAAAGTTTAGTTACTTTCTCATCAATATATCGGTCAAAGATAGAATTTTAGTCTTTTTTTTACATTTTCAAATAATTTTTAATAAAAGTCCCCTTAAAGGGGTTAAAAAATTGATTTTTTTAACTGAAGTACTTTTTGAATCTAAGTTTTGGGTAGGATAAAGTAATTAAAAATTTTTTGAATAAAAAGAAAAACTTCGTTTTTTTGTAATACCGAAAAAATAACTGTCAAAACTGTATTTTTGTTAATAAGTTGTTTAAAAGGTGTTGTTATAAAAATCTGTTAGTTATTTTTACTCTTAGTAATTTTTACTGTTAGTAATTTTTACTGTTAGATATTTTTACTGCGTTATTTGTTTTTTTTAACATATAAAAATTACTACACTTTCAGTTCTTTTAAAAGTAAATGCATTTTGAACAGGGTATATCTTTGTTTTAACAGTCATTTTTAAAAGATTTTCCCGACAATATTTTTTGAGTAAAACAAAATGTTTTAAAATCTTTCTGGTATGATTAGGGTTCTTAGGGTTTTGATAGAAAAGCACTGAAAATATTTTGACTCCAGATTCTTGTTAAGAGTTCTCAAATTAGAAAAAAATATGTGACACGTTTTGCGCCCTCCTACCCAGCAAAAATGACGTTCGAAAATCAATTTTTTGAAACTTCTCAGCCCCGTTTTAAACATTCGAGTATCCAAAAGTCAGCCAATAATTCCCTTTACTTGGTTTTTTTTCACCGTGTGTGTACTCGTAGTTGCGGTAAAAATATTTTTGAATAAATTTATTGGAATCAGTGAATTTTGTTTAACAAAAATTGTTTAAACATTTTACATTTCAAAAGTATTTTATTAAAAAAAAATTTTTTCGGACTTTTTATGTTTTTAAATATTTATTGCAGTTAGAATATTCTTGCATATAAGATTTGTTATAATTTCCCGACTTAAAATTCTCAAAATATTTATGCTGCTCTTATAGATCATAACAGCCCATATTTTTATTCAAGTGTATTTACTAACAGTAGTTACTTTGTAGCAAATATGTTCTATGAGTTAGATCTTTTTATATTTTGCCATTCTTTTTTTTTTTTTTTTAATGTAAAATAATTTGTATTAGTGAGTTGTAGTGTTGATAATATGCATTTGTTCAACATGTAACATAACAAGCAAACATTTCGCACCATCATTTTGTATACAATTAAATGGGAGTGACAGCAACTGTTTGCAAGTTACAGTTGTTTTTTACTATTCCATTCCAGGTATTTGTTGTTTTTTTTTTTTCAAAACCTACAGGATGTTTTTAGAACCAACAATTGTGTTGTGAGGTGTTGAAGTGGTGTAGACTTTGTAGTAGTGGAAATTGAAAATTTAAATTAAATTTTATTTGTTTTTAACAGCAAGTCAAAGTAAATGCAAATATTTTGAATAAAAAAGAAGAGAAATACGATAAAGCTAATGTTTTTTGAGCATGACCTTATTATTTATTCAACACAGAACCCAAGTTTACATATTTTTTTAGGGTAAATTCAAATTTTAGATGCGGATAATTTATAAATAAATCTTTGTACTCTACGACTTTTGAAAATGACGGAAGAGGTGTTGCTTAACAAATTATATAAACATGATTTTCCATAGTTAAAAGCGGCATTTTTTTATTAAAAAATGGAAAAGATAATTCATAAATATAAAACTCATTGCAAGATCATAAAAAACACCATGTGGCACATAACAAATTTAAATGTTTCAAAAAAAAAAAAGAAACGAAAATTTAAAAGGACCTCCTTATAAGATAAACCGCTGAAAGATGACTCTCAAACTATAAAAAGCATTTGAAATTAATACAAATCGATTTTTTGATGAGACCCTTAACCAAATCAAAAATTGGAGGCGTTAACAATTCCTTGTTAAAATTTTTCTGCTTTCATTGAAGTATCCTGTAATTTTATATGGTTGTATAATAAATGTTACGTAACCAATTTGATTTTAGTCTTTATGTTTTGGAATTGTGTTTTTCGATACCGCGCCTTTTTTTTAATTTTTCTTGCAACACTTTAGTGTCAGCTAGAATTGTTTTTAGGTATATTGAGCATAATATTTCACCATAATAATTGTTGATACGCATTCAATCATTTGTCTATTTGTAAGTCTCCTTAGTTGCCGGTATCATTGGAAATTTTTATAGATGTCTGCTAGAGATGCTACATTACTTCAATTGATTTACAGTGGAACCTAAAGAAATTTTACTTAATAGAACTAATAATAACTATTCTGATCATGAGTGGCACTAGTCTAAAATTTACTTAAGATATTTGAAAATATAAAAACATACATATTTACGTTGACGTTTAATAAGAAACTAGTAGTTGTCATATAAAAAAAGATCGAGTGGAATATAGTACCAAATAAGGCAGATAAAAGAAAAATTAAATTTCAATATTTGAAAATTAAATTGATCATAGGAGACACAAATAAATAAAAAAAAATATTTTTGTTCGTGGTACCGATAGAGGATTTAAATACATTGAATTAAAGGTACATATCATTTGAATTCCCTGAATTCTTTTTGGTTTTTCTGAGAAAAAATTTAAAAAATTATTTTTTTTGACATTCACAAAAAAAAAAAAAAATATTTAGAAACTGAAATTCAAAAATCGGCCATGAAGGATGCGAAATTTTACAAACTCAAATAAAAAAAAAACAATTTTAAAAATCGGTTTAGAATAGTGGCCTGAAATGTTATTTGCTCAAAACACACTGTGTGACGTAGCGGCATGTGGAACTTTTTACCAACTTCATGTAAAAAACATCATGTCTTTGGTGTTTTTTTTTCAGTTTTTGAATTTATAGTTATAACATGGTGCATTTATTAAGGTCCCACTGTAGATTGCTACAAGAAAACCAATTTTCCATGCCTTGCTATGCTATGGTATCAATTTTCATTATTTCTTTGACTTTTTTTTACTATTCACTTTTATTTCATACTTTTTTTCGGTCGCTCGATTTGTTGTCTGCTGCCTTTTTCTTACAATTTTACTCATTCATACAATGCAGTCATTTGTTAGTTGGGTTTTTCTATATGGCGAAGTGTATGAATGGCAAAGTTGGAAGATTTATCAAAAATGATTTCGTGCTTATTATCCTTAGAGTCTTGACTTTTGAATTTTCATTTTGGGCACTACTTTTTTTTATACATATAGCAAGTATTTTCTTTTTTGGCATTTCTTGTGGCTTTAGCATTGTTGAATTCATAGAGCCTGTTATGTTTCAGTTATTTGGAGTTTTTCCTCGTTTGGGTAGTTTCAATGTTTAGTTCCGAACAGCTGCTGGCAGTAAGAATAGAAGAAATAAATAGCATTTTATATCTAACAATATGACTGCTGCAAGACTTTAGATATTTCTTCTCCACATAGCGAACACCAACACTCATACATTTTCCTAGCTCACATATCAATGCGGTAATATAGAAAGGCCGTAACACGACTTTTTGTTACCTTCGAGGAGAAGGATGGAATTTAGTAAAATATAAAAAAACTTTAGATACAAAATTTTCTTAAATGTTGGCAACATTGATTTTTAAGAATTTCAAGAAAATCTATATTTAATGAGATTTTATACTAAATGTTCTTAAGATTTTGTTATGTTTAGTCCTTCTTCTGTAAATTAGTTAAAAATTCGACTTAGGGCTTTTCTACATCAGGTTATTGATATACTCACATTAATGCTAGTACATGCTACCACGACCATGCAACATCTAGTAAATTGTTATTATTGTTATTATTTTTATTGAACGAGCTCAAAAGCTGAAGTTTAGTTCAGTATACTGTTGCTGTATTCATATTCCTTCAAATTCGATTGTCCCCCTTCCCCTATTCATACATTGGATTCATATTATTTCATCCATGCTTAGCTTTATATTTTTCCAGCTTTTTCTATGTATACTCCATCTTTTTCATGCTGTCTGTATCTGTGTTGCTGACTCTAGCCCCTGTTGCTCATGGGAATACGGCTTTTGTGCATAATTGAGTGTTTGTTGTAGTCTTTATCATCATCATTTATTCTTTTTATTTATTTTTATTTCTGTTTTAGTCTTCGTTTTTTTCTATTTTATTTACATTTTTATTTCCAAATTCTAAACTTAATGCATTTGCAGTCAACCATAAAAGAGTATGGGATATTTATTTTTAATATATAGACAATTTCAGTTTATGTTATGGACCAAAAAATTATTATAGATAATCTTTTCCCATAGTTTAGTTTAATGGGATTTCGATTCTTACTAAGGGTAATAGATTTTTCAAAGGTTATTACTTTTCTTTAAGGATAAATGTAAATATTAATAAAAAGAAGTTATTTGAGTAGTATATTTTGTAATGAGTATGATGAAATTGGTATAAGTAACATTTGAAAAATAATTGAGTTAATGTTGGGGTTCTATAGTATTTATTGGCTTCTATTAACTGCATAATAAAAATTTATAAAATGTTAAATATCAGCGAAATTTTGATGAATTTATTGTGTTAATACATTAATATAACTCGCTCGTACGGGAACTTGGAAAATACTAAATTTCTGTTTTTGAGGCCATCAATGTTCAGTGGGTGGTTTAACCTGTTATTCAGTTACAGACTAAAGCCACTATAAATTTAACGGAAGTTTACAAAACAAACTTTTCATATAAAATTTGTTCCATAAAGCATTTATCAGTAAGAAAAAAAATTTATCTATATTTATCTTTAACATAAGCTAATTCGGCCTAAATTCAGTTAATGTAAATAAAAACACATTTACATTACATTTTTACCCCGACGTTTCGTCAATTATTTGTTGACTTTTTCAAGGGACGTCTATTTAAAAATTATAAAACATTAAATTAAAAACAATATCAAATACACCTTATAATAATTGCACTAACACTTAAAAAAAAAAAATTATCCATAGTATATCGGTCCCCAGCAAAATATTGGTAATCACACCTCATTACTATCTGCATTACCAAAAATGATATATCATTACCTTTTGCATTATTTTATAATATAAAATAATGACTTCCTAATAACGGCCTATTGTATTCATTGCTTTTAAATATAAAATACTGACTTACTCACAATAGTTTAAATAAGTACTTTTTACAAAGTTAAATTTTATACATTTATATTTATTACTTGTAAATATGTTTTGTGTTAAAATTTTTATGACTAGTCCTAAAATTACACACTAGAGAAAACTTAAATTTTTCTGAATGTATTTCTTTAGGGTTATAATCGGATAACCACTTATAATTCAACTTTTTGTAAGCATGAGTGTAACCACTAATTATTCAAAATCTCATAACTACTTATTTCTCATTTTTTCGTAAGCGAGCCGGTAAGCGTGACTACTTATAAAAACGACCACGCCAAACAAAAATAATGAGTTTAGACGCCAAAAAATAAGTTGTGCGGAGCTATGAATTTCTATTATATAACCACTTATTTTGTAATGAAAGATTTTGCTGGGTCCAGTAAATAAGAAATGGCGCCTTTATTTCCAAGATTTTTCCAAAATCCACCACTCTGCGGGGTAGTGAAAGTGTAAAAAAATGTATCATAATAAATAGAATATGATATAATTTACATAACTTACTCTTATAAAAATAATATCAATAAACACTTTTTAATTTAACACTCATACTTGTGAACACGATATTTTCTTAGGAAACTCTAGAAAAGCAAATCGTCATT
Organism: Leucophora obtusa; assembly: GCA_949987735.1. NCBI lineage: Eukaryota > Metazoa > Arthropoda > Insecta > Diptera > Anthomyiidae > Leucophora > Leucophora obtusa. The sequence continues at coordinate 4,709,612 of OX465296.1, forward strand.
ATAACCCTTAGCATCTGCTTCACTCATTCCCTAGAAATTTGAACCCAAAAAAATATCACAAATTTCACAGAAATAAAAAAAGTGAAAAAAGTCATTGAGAATAATATTAGGAAAAAGAGAAAAATCCTTTTTTTTTATTCATATTACTACACTCAAAATAATATGTCTGTTGGCTAAATAGAAAAATTTGTTAACCCAGGTAAAAATGGGATCCTATACGAACATGTATATGGTATAGCTGATCATATATGTCCATATATAGTTCCATATACGATCATATATGGCATCATATATGTCCATATATCTTTGGAACCAAAATTTTAGGGTACTTATATAGACGTATATGAGCATATATAATCATATATGCGCATATATGATTATATATGAGACCCATATATAGACACATATGATCGGCTATAGCCATATGTTATCATATGCAAGACCATGTATAATCAGGTATCTTCATATACGATCCTATTTTCTTCTGGAAATTTAACAAAATTTATTCCAGTTTTTTTGTTAAAATTAACGCAGATTTAACCCTTAAATGCATGGTGTAGCCATTTGGCAACATACCGGTTTTTTAATAAAAAATCCCACTTGATGCACAAAACTGCATTTTTGGACATTAGGGGTGTTCCTATACATAGGGGTGTTCTGAACATAGTGTTCCTATAGTTTAGCGTAGAATTTCTAAACAGTTAGAGTAAAAATCTTGGTTTTGCTCTGTATATTTGTGAAAAGTCTAAAACACGCGTTTTTTTTGTACAAAAAGTGTAATTTTCAAAATTATTTGTTTAAATATTTAAAGTGGTATTCTCGCAACAAAATTCATTTTGACGATAATAAATGTATAAATTATATTTTATAGATTTGTTTTTGGTATTTTTTTCATACACGTTAAAATAATCATAATTTAGCTATTTGGCAAAAAATCATATTTTTTAATAAAAATCACATTTTTTTTAAATACATTTTTTTTGTTGATATTTTTCTTGAAATGTACACGCCTTTAGAAATCATATATAAAAATATGGTTAAAATCGAAGGGATCATGCATTTAAGGGTTAAGTAAAAAATTAGTTAAACTAGTTTTATTTGTAATTATACTGAGTGGTAATATTTGTATAAATTATTGGGTTTCAGGGCCCTCTCCGGACCTGGTTAATATCATCTAAGGGCATATAAGAGTACTCCGATTTTTCCATTTCCATTTTTTTTAAATGGAACTTTTTATTAAAAATCTACGAGTGTCCAAGGCTTCACTTAGATCCATTTTTGGATAGAGATAACCTCTTTATGAGAATTTTCTATAATTAGGGGTAGTCGAAAATTGTATCTGTTTTGCTATATCTCTCTTAGTTTTCGAAATACACTGCTGGTGCCATTCGCCGGTTAATAGAAAAGCATTAAAATATTATATTTTAACAATAAAATTTAGAATTTTTCTTAAAAATTCTTTATGAATAATTTTGAAAATTAACACTCAAAATTAGTTAAAATGATTTTGCAGTTTTAGTATTGTGTCACATGAAGATATGTAACTAAAATCTAAAAATTTGTTAAAAATTAGTCAAATCGATTTGATGTCAGTTCAGAAAGTTTTGTTTTTACTGACATATTATTTTAAGTGTAACAAGGAACAAACACTAAGCATAAGTACACTTTTATATGCATATTAACAAATACTTAAGATCTAACGATATTTTACAAGGAAAACAACTTAAGACTTAAACAGACGGTGGAGAAAAATACTAACTACTTGATAGAAGTGAAAAGAAAACAATGAAAATTGACACTTGTGATATTAAAAATAAAAACTTAAACCTTGTTAAATACTTAAAAAAAAAGAAAAATAAATAAAATAAAGTGAATAAGAAATAGTCAAAATAGTAATGATTTCTATAAGACACAAATTCACACAAACAGTCGTCATCACATACAGAGTACATAAATATGTATCGTCTTACAAAGAGCAATAATTTGAAAAAAATTTTAAATAATACACCCATTCCTCATATAGCGCGGTCTCATGCAAAGCTGTACTGTTCTGCAGCAGTTCACTGAAAACGCAGTTTTTCTGCATTTAAAGCCAGTTTTAATAAACTAGGGCAGTATTAGTAAAACGCTTGTTGAGAATGAACATTCCGCGTTATACGAGGGAGGAGTGCACATACTAAAACGAAATTGTTACATAATGATATACATATGTTGTATATAAATATTCGATAAGATAGACAACCGATTCTTTCTTTTTTCGTAACTAATTAGAGTAACTAGATTTATGGTACTTTAAAGAGGTTTATTTATACAAAAAGTAGAATAAAAAACATGAAAATCCTTTCTTCCCTACAAGATTTATGTCACACATTTTCCATGTTTGTTTGAAGATTGTAATGATTATTTTTAAGACAAAATTGATGAACATTTTGATATGCTTTTATTTGAGTTAAAAAAAAACAATGTTAAAACAAGATTTTCTACTTTTTTAACCAATTTATTTAAAGGTCTTTAAATTCTATAAAATTTAAAAATTAATGTTTGTTTAAAAAATTTGGGAAAAAAAAACTGTAACATGAATATGAAATGATGAAAATAAGGAAAAAGAAAATGCGCGGTTACATTTAAAGATGTTCTTTCTGTAAGAAGATGCCCATGTGTAGTAAATTTTTAACTGATGTGTAACAAATTTTTGAAATACTATTAGAAAATTTATTTTCTAACTTTTAAATACCATTTCACAAAAGATAGCGTAGAAAATATAGCCTTAGCCAGCCACAACATATGGGTTAATAGCCGACAAACTACATAGACAGAAAAAAACAGAAGAATATTCAAACAAATGTTACATGGTCTGGTCTCATATTAAATAGTAAAATGCGTGAAAAATGTATTCAATATTATTCTTCAGGCAGGTCATGTTGGACCAATGCCATATGGTGTTTTATTCTATGGTACATTATTCTTGTGCCTTTATATTTGACTATATGGCTGGACGGGTTCTGTTGCCTTATGTTGTCGTTTGAAAATACAATAATTTTTAACAATTGATGCTCTGTTTTTGATAGTGGCTTTAAACACAAAAGTCTATTTTGTTTGTTTGTGTATTGGTTTATGGTCGGCCTGTCGGCTTGTTTGTATAAATGTTTAATGATTGTTTGGTTTCAATTTTGACCTTGTCTATTGACCATAAAAAGGCATATTTAATTTGGTTTTGTAGAATTAAATACAAATGAAAAATTTAAGAAATATTGAACTTTTTAAAATACAAGTATTTATTCACTCAAAATAATCTTGACATAAGTTTTTCCAATTGGTTACCAGTAAATTATTGTATAGAATTAATTTCACATATCATAACCCCTACGAATATTATACCCATTTCCAAAATAGGGGCCACGACCTACATGATTTTAATTGTAAGAACCTGTTGCAGTTGATATATTTCCAATGGGCATAATTACTATAGTGTTGATAGTCATAATTCCAGTTAAGATTTTTTCTATAGATCAAGGGTTTTCTACTCAGTGGTATGTACGAAGCTGGCTTCACGATGAAATGTTTTCTGCATATCGGCTTTCTATAACCACAATTGACCTGTGGTTTGTTAAGGTTGTTCGAACTATGGCTAAATTTTCTGCGAATTAAACAGCGCCTATATCTGACTTACTGAAATTTTATAATTTTCGCCAGATTTTCGAATTTATTTTATATTTTTTTAAATTGTTTTTTTTTACTGTTATTTTTTAATTTTGTTCGTTTGCATGAAATGTCTTTAATTTGATTAAGTTGGTTACGATGAGTTGTGATTGAAAACTACCCAAATTAATAGAGATTGCCTGCAAAAAAAGAGATGCCACAGCAGTAGAAAAAGGACTTCAATTGATGATCTAGATGTACTTCTTTTTTAACATAAACACTAATGATTTTAACATTGAATTGCCATAGGAGAGGAGTACTCCCACTTCAACATTTTTTCAGTACTTTCTAAACGAGTGCAAAGGAAGCTCTTTTTCACCAATTAAAAGTTAAAAAAATTTATTCACAAAAAAAATTATATTTTTTTTATTTTACAAAAGTTTTTTTATTGCCGCCACCGGGTATCGAACTTCCGACCCCACGATTGCTAGTCTAGCGCTTTACAGATGAGATATTCTTTGATATGAAAGTTGACTGGCATAAAAACACCACTTTGTTACTGCGAGATATTGTTCCTTATTCTCTTCAATAAAAGTACTTATTAAACAAGTGTAAAAGGTGCACTCAAATTCAATATTGTATTCAGTACTATTTTTACAGGTGCATTAAAAGCAATTTCTCACCATTTTTATATATACTATACATATTTTTAAAAATGTGAAAATTAAAAAAATATTGAATTTCAATAAATTAATTATAAATATTAAAAAAAAATTAATAGAATAAAAAAAATTTTAAAAATAAGAAAATATTCGTCCCGCCGGGAATCGAACCCGGGACCCTCTCTTTGGATATGCCAAATGATACCAAAATCACTTTTTACGATTACTTTTACAGCAATTACTCTTTAGAAGCAATACTTAAGTGATTTTTTGTATGTTGTTCAGAAGTAATTCTAAAAAAGCTGTAAAAATATACTAACGGATACTTTGGAAGCAATGAAAGAAGTGATTTTTTGAAGTTGTTCAGAATAACTTCTAAAAAAGCAGTAAAAATACACTAACAGATACTTGTGAAGCATTGAAAGAAGTAGTTTGTAAAGCACTACTTGCAATTTTTTTGCTGGGTTGTACTTTATGAAAGTTGAATTAAGCTAAAGATAAGTACTTCAATGTATTTGCATAGTATCGCTCTGTCATTAATTCACCTTTGCTAAGTATAGTTGGGTCTTTGGGGGTTTAGTACTCTGTAGTATGTCCAAATCCGGCTACGCTGAGGCTAATTTTTTTCCTAGGAAACCGGTCTTCTTTTATTACTAAAATACCCCACCCAAAATGAATATAGGAATAAAATCCATGGGGATTTTAACATTGGCCTTACGGACATTACTCCCATATCTGATTTGGGGATTATGTCCGAAATTTTTCGGCCGTTACCCACATAATTGATGTAGGGATATTGAGCATATATTTTTCAAGGTATATCAGGCATAAATAATGTTGTCATAATCTCAAAAATTTTATAAATAAATTGTGCCGATATTATTCAGTATTTTCGATTAACACATTCTATACCTAAAATCGAAGATTCCCATAGACATTTGAGCGCCAATTCTGAATAAGTACGAAATTAACCCTTAAACACATTTTAAGTTTTTACTTATTACTGGCACTGAAGTTAAATTTTCAATACTGATGTCTTAAAAGACTTATAGTAGAATTTCATGACAAATATTTTTACGGAACATTTTAACCCTCTAACTCTTCAAATTACGGGTCGTTTTTGTCCGTTTTTAAAAGTGGGCCAAAAAAGTCCCTTTAATTGAAGAGTTAGAAGGTTAAAATATTCCACAAAAATATTCTTTGTAGTGTTTTACATAAGTTCGCTGAACATACCCTATACCTAAAATGGAGGATTCACAATGTTTCCTATTTTAATTCTATTTAATTTTTTTTGTTTTAGAAAAATCATTTTAAGCGTTTAAAACGCATTTTTTATGAGAGACATTTTTTATGAATCGATTTTACCCAAATTTGGTACAACTGTGGCTTGACCTTATATCAATTCACGTGCTAAATTTCATGGCAATCGGATAATTTTTGCAGGTTTTATAAAGATTTTAAGGTGAAGGATATATGGCAGGACTAAGAGTCCTTGCTTCGATTTTGATAAAAATTGACACAAACTTTCCCAGTTTTATGTGTATCTCAATGGATACTTTTTGTAGTTTGACGTCCATTTATGTAGCTAATATAATATTTTTAAATTTCAAGACCTATGGGAGGTGGGCGTGTCCTTGGCCCGATATTTCTAAAAATTTAAATTTTTCTTAACTAAGGAGTTCTATGCCAGTGTACCAAATTTCTAAACTCTGTCTTCTTTCCTTTTATTTTTGTCCAATCGTTATGTGGGATCAAAGCACTGTGCGGCAGGGCTTAGGGGTTTTCCAGACTTTAGTATTTGCAACCATTTCGTAAAAGTTCATAACACTCATTATTTTTATAAAGCTTAAATCCGAAAACCTTTGACACATAATCCCTATATATGGTGTAGGTATTATGTCCGTGCAAGTAACCCATCAAAATATGGACCTGATATTAGAAGCACTGCAAAACTAGAAACACATTTTAGAGCATTACCTTTTTCGGATGTATATCGAAACGGAAATCACTGAAGGACCTACTTCTGTATGTGTTCGAAGTCAACAATCTTTGGTTTAAACTTAAATTTCGCTTTAAATTGACTGTAAAATATTAATTCGTCTGAAAATTTAAGGAAATCTTTTGAAATCCTCTAAACAAAAGAACATCGTATGCATATTCTACAATATTATTTTTTGTACATATATCTCTTTTAATGACATTACTGTCCTATCCCCTACTTTGGTAATTGTTAAATTCCAAACAATAGAATGATTAAAATGGGCGTAGAATAAGTACTCATCTACATAGTTTAAAGGAGTAGGCACTGGTTGGTAGCATAGACATACTAATACACTATAAGTTGTACATATGGATGGATAGATGAATGGTTGGTTGTGTTTATTGAACAAACACAAAAAGCTACTTAAACAAATGCAGGATTATCCTTTTGGTTCTTTTATTGCTTTTAGGAAAAATGAAACTAAAAAATCATCCGAAAAGCGAGTACCAAAGGATGCAGAGGACATGTGTAAAAGGGAAAAACAAAAAGATAGAACTTGTATAGAGGATTTAGTTAAATGAAGTAAAATGTCGAAGTGTTTTTATGTTTTTTTTTGTCGTTTTATTTAAGATTTTAGTTTTTTTTTCTCTCAATTTTAATATGATATTTAGTAGTTGTTTTATATTTTCAGAGAACTTTTTAAGTACTTTTTGTAGGGTTTATAATTCTACTTTATTTTCATTGATGTTGAATGTATGTGTTTCTAATATTGATGAGATGGGATGATGAAGTGTTGTTATGCAATTGTATGCAAGTGTCTGTATAGAAATAAGTGTGACTGTGTGTATTTTGTCAATGTATGTGTGTGTGTGTGTAAATATAAGTGTGTTAAAGTAGTGTAATATACTTATGTACTTAAATATTCTTATCGTCAACGAAGAGTTAACTGTAACACTTTTACACCCTCATGAACATTCCAGAGACAGAGGGACATGTGTGTCTGTGTCGTTTATTTAAGGAATTTTATGAAAAATACTTAATGTGCACCGTGCACCTCCAACAATGAATAAACGTTGGAAATGCCTGAAGTGCATTGGAATTTCCTTTTTTGCTCTATGTAAATTGTTGTGATCATCATGTTAACGATGATGGTGACAATGATTATTTATGTGCGTTGATGTTGTTATATAAACATATGTCTCTAGTTGTAGTTTTTTTATGTTTATTGTTGCAACAGCAAAAAATAAATTTTAATAGGTTTATGTTTCACATTGTTAGTTGCCCAGCAACAAAAATTGGAAGTCATGCTTTACAAACCATTTCCTTCGTTGCTGCAAAAGTAACAGTTAGTGTATTTTTAATGCTGTTTTAGAAGTAAATAATTCGGAACAACTTCCAAAAAATCACTTCTTTCATTGTTTCCGAAGTGTTCGTTAGTATATTTTTACAGCTTTTTTAGTAGTAATTCAGAAGAACATTCGAAAAATCACTTAAGTATAGCTTCTAAGGCATCACTGCTGCAAAAGTGATCCTAAAAAATGATTTTGATACAGTTTATTTTCATTACTGCTGTAAAAGTGATCCAAAAACGTGATTTTGATATAGTTTATTTCCATTCCATTCGATGCCTGGTAGCACCAATATTTTTTTAATTTTTTTTTATTATTTAGTATTTATAATTAATTTGTTTAATTTCTATATTTTTTTAATATTTCATTTCTTAAAAATATATAAAATTAAAATGATAAAAAATCGCTTTTTATGCACCTGTGAAAATTGTACTGGAAAGGATACTGAATTGCTGTGCACCTTTTGCACTTTCACAATATCTCGCAATGACAAAGTGGTGTTTTTATGCCACTCAACTTTCATATCACAGAATAGCCTGCAATCTTGTGATCGCAATTTCGAAACCCGGTGGCAGAAATAGAACAAATTTTTAAAATAAGAAAATAATTTTTTTTGGGGAAATTTCAGTTGATGCGAAAGAGTTTACTTTGCACTCGTTCAAAAACTACTTTTAAAATATTGAAGTGGGAGTTCTCCTCTCCTATGAAAACTCAATGTTAAAATCATTAGTGTTTCTGTTTAAAAAGAAGTACATCTAGATCATTAATTGTATTGGGTTTTCTACTGTTTTGGCTTCTCTTTTTTTGCTGGGTTGTTATCTACATATATAAACTAAAGTAGTTTTTGTAGTGTTTGAAATTTATGTGATTTTCCAAAGCAATAAATTTCAATTTAAGACAGCGAAATAAAATCTATTAAAGAAATTTTTAACAACATTTTAACGAGATCTTTAGTTGCTTGTTTACGAGGAAAAGACAACTTTAACATAATAGAGTTTTACATATGTTAATTTAAAAAAAAATATTTATAAACAAATTCAAAGACCACCAGTAATGCCAGGATGAATAATATCAAAAAGAAGGAGTAATATGGAAAAGAATATTATGGTAATCCCAAACTCAAATTAATTTTTGTTTGAAATAACTTAGCTTCCCATGTGAAAATCGATATATATATGAACATACATAATCATACATGGACTTGTATATGATCGTACATGGGCATACATAGTCATATACGTCCATGTCTAGTTCGATGTATGACCATACATGATCTCATATATTTTCATATATCTTCGGATCCGAAATTTTGAAGGTATATGGCCGTACATGTTCATATATGACCATATATGCTCATATATCATTCATATATTCTCATATATGGTCATATGTGGCCACATACCTCCATATACCCTCAAATTTCGGATCCGAAGATATATGAAAATATATGAGATCATGTATGGTCATACATTGAATTATGCATGAACGTATATGACTATGTATGCCCATGCATGATCATATGCAAGCCAATGTATGATCATGTATGTTCATATATGTATATTTAGATTTTTACTTGGGTTATATTTGAAAATTGTTTCCTACTTTAAATTGAGTAAATTTACTCCGAGTGTGAATATGATATGATTACTAACATTATGTGTCAGTTGATTACACACAAAATATGTAAATTTGCATTGACAATGTGTACACAATTTTAAGAAATTATGTGTCATTTTACCATTTTTGTGCCAATTATAACAAAAGAAAAAACGATTTATCACCTTAAATATAATAAAATAATTGTTGAGGTTTTTTAGTAATAAATAGAGGATATAGCAATTTTAAAGTAGATGTTTGTTAAATTCTTTGTTGTTTCATCTGTGCTTTGCTGTTCCTTTTTTACTAAGATTTAGGAAAAATAATCTGCTAACTCTGCAGGTTTTTCTGCAGGGCCATTTTTAACTAATTTTTAGTGGTCTTAACGGACCTTTTTCTACTAGTTTATATTGAAAGAACCATATTCAGCATAACTGCAGCAGGTATATCAAATATAAGAGCTCATCATAAATTTTGGACGTCATCGCTGACATTTCCAATATGTGTGTACTTAAATATATATTTAACAACCAATAAAAAATATTGCTCATTTTTTTCATCCATCTTTACAATATTAAACGAAATGACGTTTCTTTGTAATTAAATTTCTACATTATAACCTAGATAGAACCGCATAAAGATAATCTGATGATAGTGTTTGGTTACACTTGAAAATGCATTAATTGTCAACCATTAGTTCTATGAACGTTTTTTTCATAAGTTTTTTTTCTCTAATTGTTGTAAAATAAATTGTAAATTCTATTTGAAATTTGCCATATTTGATGTAAAACCGAACAAAAATAACACTCATTCCCAGCAAAAAACCTGCTTAGCTGGATGCAGCTTTGTAAGGGAATAAATAAAATTAATCCCTTACAAAGCTGCTTACGGAAGGCATGATTTTTCCACACAAAGGGTCCGCTTGAAAAAGCGCATTATTCGCTGCTGAAAACTTGCGGTAAATTCATGTTTTTAGTAAGTGCATTTAACCGCGAATAAATTCATGCACTTTTTTTGTGAGAAAAAATTTTTGTGTATTATATACGCATAAAGTAGCGCAACTCTGTAAAGCAGAATTTGTAGCGCTTTTTTAAGCGCTTCGTATTTTTACTGCTTCCAAAATACTAAAATTTTTTTGCTGGGTTGTAACAATCTTGACCAAAATAAAATCTAAGGTAAAATTTATAAAATCTTTATTAAAAAAATATATTTGTCCGTGGAAACTGTTTTTATTTTTAAAACAGTACAAGGTTAATCGTTAAAGATTAACCGAAGAGATATTTAATTTCAATAAACAATTTTTTTTTTTTAATTTCTTATTATAATTTATTCAATTCATGTATTAATATTGGAAAATTAATTTTAGTTATAAAATTAATATTCTATAAGAAAATTTTTCAAGAAATAATAAACTATAATTGGACTGTTCACAAGAGGTATTCTAAGTGCACTGAGAGAATTATCTGCATGATATCAATGAATTTTTGCATAAGAATAACGAAGTTGCACTGAAACTCGTCCATTGAAACTTTTCATTGAATTAATGGAATTTTTCATAAAATATTGTAAAAAATTTCATTTCATTTATTAAAACTCTCATACACTCAATGAAAAAGTTTCATTAAAATTAGATTCGTAAAATATATGAAGCTTTTTTATCACATTTAATAATTTTTTCATTTATTTTGTGAAGAAAACTTCATTAGTTCACTGAAAAATTTCATTAAACCTCGTCCAGCAAAATTCTCTCTGTGTGTTGTATTGTCCTAACAAAAACACACTTGTTGAAATTTACTTTGAAACAATTTCGCCTTTGTTAAGTATGTTATGTATGAGTGTGCTAACAAAGAGAAAACCCAATTCAAAATCATCGTCACAGTGATGGTATAATTTTAAAAAATCTGGAGATGAATTACGGTATTCGTGAACTTGCGAAATTGTTCGGAAACCTTGTTTTTGAAGAGTAACATAAATACATAAATGCTAACACGATGTTTTACTTTTATATGGCCGAACTTCTTTTTAACCGTAGCCCAAAGAATTTTAATCAAATTTCATAATTTTCGGAAATAAAAAACCTGATTTTGAGCCAACAATTTCAATCACGAATGCCGTAATTCGACCCCTGTTATTTTTAATAGGACATTACAACCCTTACAATAAAATCCCTCAAAGCCTTACATACCGGTTTCGATTAAAGTCGAATACAGGATTGAGACAAAACATCTAAGGTTTATCGATTTTTCGTCATTTGACATCTTCGATGTTGAGAAGGAGAGAAATGGTGCTAAAAATTGGTGCTTTTTAAGGTTTTTTTTAATTATTTATTTTTTTATTTTTTTAACATTTCTTCTAAAGGAACCATATAAAAAGTAGTATTAATGGAAAACGAATTCAAAGGACTACACTGGTACCTTATGTTTGTACTATTTTTGTTGTTGTTTAGTTGTTGTTGTTAAAAACATGATAAATTTTTGGTACTTTTGATACAAGAACATAATGGGCTGTCAAATTTGCAATAACAATTCCTTATTAAATTTAAGCGAATACATATTTTTTCGTTGTTAGTGATTTTGTTAAATTTTAACCAACACTTCTCGGAGTCCTTTTCTGATAATTTTCTCAAAGTGGTTTTTTCCTAAATTCTGACAAAAACTTTAAGTTTATGGCAAGTTTTTCTTCGCGTTTACCTCCCATTTTTATTGGAGATGGCACAAAAAAATATAAGGTGGATTATCTATTACATATCTGAGTTTCATTCAAAGCGTTGCCGCAATTTTAATCCTTTTTTTTAATTCTTGGAATACAAATTTTAAATTTAAACCCCAAAACACACTCGAAAAATAAAAGTAATAAAAAATATATTTATCTATACTTATATTTTCATTATTTTTCAATTAAGATATTATTTTGTACAAAAATACTACATTCCTGACTTATCATTTAACTGACAAATAAATAACCTTTTAATCAAATCAATCAGTTTATTTCCACATTTTCTTATTTTCAAAATACAATTTAATTAAAGAAAAAGATGTTAAATGAAAAAGGAAATTTCTTTAATATGTTTATTTGGACATATACTACATATAGCCAATTTCCTTTTTTCCTTAACACACCTGGACTTTCACTTTTATACTCGTACGAATGGACTGTCAATACTTAAATAACAAACCCTTAATAGCTATAAAAATAAGACCCTCTTTAAACTATAAAATACTATAGAAAGCATTTAATGCATTGGCATAAAATCGATAGTAACCAGTTAGTCGGCACCCAAAAAAAAAAAAAACTGAAAAAAGGAATTCTGTAATCAAAACAACTAACATTAAATGGTCACATACTCGTACTCATGCTCGTATAAATGCAAACGTTTGTAAAAATCAATTTTCAACTATCTAGTATTCAACATTGGCTCGTATGAATAAAAAATAGATATTACTAATAGGGGGAAATACAGGGTTTTTTAAGCAATTACTTCACAAATCTAGTCTGCTTGGGAGTAGACTAGAAATTTAACTTTTTAATTTTCGTTTACATTTCATGCTATTCTACCAGCCAATTGGTAAATTTGGAGTTAAAAGCCATTCCTAAGCCCAAAGTAATTACTTCGAAGTAATTGCTAAGTTTTATTCATATGACCCATTGTCAGTGTCTGTTTGGGTATAAAGTACCTTTTTCAAAAATGTGGGTATGTTATTGTCAAACAAATGTCAACAAACACCAACAACTACAAGAACAGCAACAGACCAACAAAAAAACACACAACACAGTTCAGCTCACAAACGGCTAACAAGGACAACATAAAATCCAATAAAATCTATAAAATGTCTAAAACATAAACACAAACACACGAGCTAAAGTCAATGCGAATGGATAAAACCAATATCCATGCTTTATACATACTAAAGTAACTTAATAGTACATATAGTACGACTAACGTATCTGTAAATATAATCGTAGTCATAGTCAACATGTGTTAGTATAAATGTGACAGTATAAGTGTATTGTTAATATTGATGCAAGAGCCACTTTTAAGATTAAAGCAATTGATAAAAAAAAACAAAAAAAGGCAGACGCTTTTTTATATAAAAAAAAATTGAAAAATAGGAGCAATGCCCAGCAATATTTTTCAAAATTTTTGCAATTTTTATTAAAATTATAATAGGATAACCTTGGAATTCTGCTGTATTAAGGAGTTTGTTACAGCTTGATATTTATTCGAAAAATTACCTTTTACTTACAACTGACAAGGATGATTTGTGTTGTGGTTTACTACGAGATGGATAAAATTTACAACAAATATGATATAAAGGAGGCAAAATTAATCAACCTGAAATTTTTCTTTTTGCCCCAATTTTAAACTTCTTTTTTTTAATTTTGGCATAATTGTAATACTTTTTCAAATACCACAAACATTCACTTGCTTTAGAACAAATCCCAAAAATAACAAAAAAATGCAAATTTTGCCATTTTTATACTATTTTTGTTATTTCACAGACTTACGCATTACCTTGTAATGATACCTAGTTAACTTCTGCATTATTTCAAAACAAAAAGTAATGACCTATCAATCACTGATTACACTCATAGAAATAAATCCGTAAAAATAGCAGAAAAAGTTACTAAAAATTAGTTAAAAATGATGCTGCAGAAAAAACTGCTAAAATTAGCAGATTTTTTTACTAAATACTAGTAAAATGAGAACAGCAAAATTAAAACTGCTAAATTTACAGAATTTTAGTTATATTTAGGCTAACTTTTAGTTAATTGAAAATAGCAAATTGTACTGTAAAATCTGCAGAAAATTTTGCTAAATATTTGTAGACTAAAAATAGCAAAAATAAACTGTTAAATCTACAAAATTTTTGCTATTTTTAAGCTAAATTTAGTTGAATGCAAATAGCAGTCTATTCTGCTAAAATCAGCAGAAATATTTGCTAAAAAATTGTAAACTGCTGTTTTCAAAAGGCTCGATTTTTATTTGCATTTAAAAAAAAAATCGAAAAAAAACTTAGAAAATTTTAAATTTTTTGGTGATTTTTTAGGCTACTAATTATTTAGCAAAATTTTTTGCTGATTTTAGCAGGTTAATTTGCTAATCTCCATTTACAAAAATTTAGCTCATATATAACTAAAATTCTGTATATTTAACAGTTTTAGTTTTGCTGTTCCTATATTACTAATATATAGCAAAAATAATCTGCTAATTTAGCAGTTTTTTTCTGCAGCATCATTTTTAACTAATTTTTAGTAGTTTTTACTAAATTTTCTACGGACTTTTTTCTATTAGTGTAGTTAAAAATGATGCTGCAGAAAAAACTGCTAAAATTAGCAGAATTTTTTACTAAATACTAGTTAAATGAGAACAGCAAAATTAAAACTGCTAAATTTACAGAATTTTAGTTATATTTAGGCTAACTTTTAGTTAATTGAAAATAGCAAAATGTACTGTAAAATCTGCAGAAAATTTTGCTAAATATTTGTAGACTAAAAATAGCTAAAATAAACTGTTAAATCTACAAAATTTTTGCTATTTTTAAGCTAAATTTAGTTGAATGCAAATAGCAGTCTATTCTGATAAAATCAGCAGAAATATTTGCTAAAAAATTGTAAACTGCTGTTTTCAAAAGGCTCGATTTTTATTTGCATTTAAAAAAAAAATCGAAAAAAAAACTTCGAAAATTTTAAATTTTTTGGTGATTTTTTAGGCTACTAATTATTTAGCAAAATTTTTTGCTGATTTTAGCAGGTTAATTTGCTAATCTCCATTTACAAAAATTTAGCTCATATATAACTAAAATTCTGTATATTTAACAGTTTTAGTTTTGCTGTTCCTATATTACTAATATATAGCAAAAATAATCTGCTAATTTAGCAGTTTTTTTCTGCAGCATCATTTTTAACTAATTTTTAGTAGTTTTTACTAAATTTTTTACGGACTTTTTTCTATTAGTGTACGTATTGCATGATTTATAAACGGAAAGTAATGATTAAAACATTTTTGAAAATCTATTTTTCAACACATTGCTAGATCTGTCAAAAATAAAAACGGAGTAGTATATTGGAAGATGACAAAGCAAATTGTGGTAAATTTTTTGTAGTTATTTTTGTGTTTTCTTTAACATTTTAAATGTTTAATAACGCTCCTAGACGAGAACCAGAAATTCTCATTGAGTTTGTAATTTAACTTAACAAATAGTTCCAGAAATTTTAAAAACGTCGTTACTTGACGATTTCCTTAGGCTAGAATGATATCCGGATAGGGACATGCCTACACCAAATTATTATTTAAAATTTGTTAAATACGTTCGGGATTTTAGCATATTCAATTCCTTTAATGCAATTAATGTATATCCCGATAAAATAGAATAAAAAAAAACACATTACTTTCTGTTTTTTTGTAAGCATGAGTGTAAGGTGTATATTTAACGCCATTACGAATGAAAATACAAAGCACAATTTATTTACTTTTTAAGCAATCAAATGTTTTATGTGTCGATAGCTCAGGTGCTAGAGTTCTCGGCTAACAAGCAGGGATCCCAGGCAATGTTGCCAGGTTAATTGGTCACAAATATTTTTGAAAAAATCGTCAAAATCGTAATTGCGTTCTGAAATATCGTCAAAATATTGTTAAAAAACGACAAAACTTTAATAATCACATATTTTTATTATCATAACCCTAAAATTATAATAGAACATTTTAAAATTTTTTCGGTGTCAGCTGTAAATTAAGAAAAATTCTAACCCCTCAATTTATAAATGTTTTGTAAAGTTATATCAGGTTTACCAACTGTTATTTTCATACAAAATTTGTCCAATAACCCTCCTATAATTTTATAAATCTTTTATGAATTTGGGGATAACACTTTAATTTTTTATTTGAACGACATTTTCAATCTAAATTGATTTTTAAACAAAAACAATTTCTATAGAAATAATGCAATACTTCACCGAATTGTTTTAGAAAATAATTATCCAATACTCGTATCTCCAAATTTCAAACAATTTTATGTATGTTTTGAAAATTTACCATACACTGAAATTAATTCTTCGAAAGAAAAAGTTCACTTTTAAAGAAATTTTTCGTATCGAAAAAATTTTAAATTTTTAAGTACTTAGTTTAGAGATATTTCACAGGTATTTTACTAAAGAATTTACATGATGAAGGAGTCCGATATGAGATATACTTCCTTTCGAAAAACACGTTTCATTTATTAGATATTTAGAAAAACCCTTTTAAATAAAAATAATTAGTTTTCCTACTAAAAATTTTCAGATTCTGAAATGACTACCTTAAGTAAAAATTTTATGATAAATATTTATGAGTTACTTGAATAAATTTCCAGATTTATTGATTTAGATAATGAAAAAATAACGTATTTTTGAACAATTGTTGCTATATTTCCTACTGAAAAAAATTGTCATTTTGAAGAAGAAAATCGTCATTTGGCTATTTTCGATAGTAAAAATCGTCAAAATGACGATAAATCGTCAAAACTGGCAACATTGAACCCAGGTTTGAATCCCAACGCGACCACGTTTATATATTTAATAAAAAAATATTTGTAATAAATTTTTTTGTTAAATAAAATTTTTACGAAAATTAATTTTATAACCCATTACTTTTCCCAACCTCGTAACCACATAAGTAACCAATTATTTTATCACCTCCTTCCCATACATTACCGTGGGGCTTATCGCCTCTAAAATTCAGCAGTGAAGTAAGGTGTAAAGTACTACATCGGCCTCTATGGCAACACATTACTTTACACATTATTTGGTAATGTGTGGTTTTGCTGGGTTAATCAAAAAATTGTTCCAAACAAAAAACATACGGGTCGATCATATATAAAAATTTCATCCATATCCAAATGAACCTCACAGCAGACCTTCCCTGGCAGTTCTAATTCTAAGAAGAATTTACCAATACCACTATCTGATTCATATACATATATATGTATGTTAGACCATAGCTCAAAAAACAAAAAAAAAATTCGCCGAACGTAGGGATCGCCTTTTTTAATTTTTCGTTATAGCTTTGGCATTTAAAGTCGGATTTTAAAGTGTGATATATCGATTTTTTGCCTCGAGGAGACCAAGGTAAAATCCAATTAAAAAAAATGTTTAAAGTCGACCCCTACGTTCGGCAACAAAAAAGTAAAAAAAAATTTCTGCTGGGTTTATCGAAAAACTTCCTTAGCAAAAGTTTAATGATTTTTTGCGAGCTTTAATTTTCTGACCTTAGCGTGGTACATTAGGGTGGTAGCAACTGAGATCTGGTGGGTAAATACTAGAACGGGATACTTAAAGTCAATGGCCCTTAGAGCAAAACATTGGTTCCCTCGATAGAAAAACAGCGATGTATTACACTTTACGATCCGACTGTAAATGCCAAAGATATAACGAAAAATGTTAAATGGCGACCCCTACGTTCGGGAAAACAATTTTTTTTTTTTTTGAAACTGCCTTGCAATTTTTTTTTAGCATGTAAGGTGGTACGGTCTAATGTATATATTATGACCTGTGGTTCCTATTGGGAACAAAGGGCCACAACTATCTGATTAATAAGCCGCTATGATTATGTTCGTGTGTCTAAAATTCAACAGCGACTTTTGACTTTGATGTTGTTAATTTTGTTGCTGGGATAGGGTGAGCCATATTAAGTGTTTACTACAATAAATGGAAAAAACAGTAATACAATACATAAAATTTTGTTTGGCATTATATTAAATCATTAATATTGTTTATATTCTACAATAAAAAAGCAACTATCGATTGATTTAATTCACCTATGTTATATTGAAAATATCAAGTTTTAAAAACCATATATTTTGATGATGTTTTTCATGAATTTTTGGATAAATTTTTTATGCAAAACATGGCACTTAAGCCAAACCCAAACAAACACGCACACACACAGTACAAACTCATGCCCATAATCATGAACATCAAGAAAAATAAGTATTTGCTTTGACATACGTAAACCAACACGTGTGAGTTTTTCTCTTTGCTTGGAGACACTCCTTAAACTTAAAAGGAAAAAAGATGATGATGAACAAACCACTTGACAACCTTAAAATATGAAAGGTGCTAAAGTACTACATATACTGTTAGTATATAAATATATGACTGACTGGCTACCTTGTACTACATAAGTATTTCAACTTTATATAAGTACAAAACAAGTAACTAAGGCTAAAAGAATAGGTACACATCCATATATGAGGTATTTCACATTTTATGCTTAGCGTAAAAATATATATATCGGGTCAATGTCTCACTTTCAGTACCTGTTCTTATATTTGACACAAATAAAATATGGAAAAAATATTTTCTACATGTGGATCCATGAGAAGTGGATAATACAAAATTTTTCTTACTTTAGTTAAAAATTGAATTATCTGTTCCATGTTTTGTGTACAGAAAAAATAATTATTTATAACCTAAAATATCGAATTAAACATATGATAAAAATAAAAACTGTTTTTAATCAAAAATTTAATTGAATCAATTAATTTTTTGATTCTTTTAATTACGATTAATTTTTAGTAATTAATAGTATCATTTGAGTGATAGATGAAAAATCAATTAAAATTTTAATTAATATAATCAATTTCGTAATTAAAACTCGTTTCTAGTTTATTCTGTATACGTGTGGTGTAAGGAAGTTGCTATGGGAAGTCTCATATATATATTCTAATGTCTATGGTAGTATAATCCTGTTTTGAAATATTTTCAATTTTTTATATTACAAAAACTATTTCTTCAGACTTTTATAAAATTTAATTATCTTAAATTTTATTTTTAAATACTTTAACAGTAATTAAATACACTGAAAAGCACCAAACACATTTGTAATTGACATAACCGTCAGTAAAAATTAAAATATTATTTGCCTATGGTTAAAACAAGAGGACATTTTCCTTAGCTCATCTTGGACATATCTTTGATGGATATCTAAAGTCTGTACTCAAAAATTAAGTCTTGTAGTTTAGTGTTATCAATCTAAATATAAATATTTATATAAAAAAATTTAATCTAGATTTAAAACAATTAGAATTTATTAAAATTAACTTTTTTTTTGCTCTCTTTTCTAAATTTCTGTTATGGTAAATTTTATTTATTCATATGTAATTGTAAATTTTTATACATGACACTTAACAATACTGTGCAAAAATATTCCTAAATATGTTGACAGATAAAGTAAATTGCAAATAAATTAGAGAGAAGATAGACAAAAAATCAAATATTGCATAAAATAACCCAGTAAAAAAAGTCATGCCTAAAGAATTGCTTGCAAAACATTTTACACTGCAGTTGGATAAATTCCAATTTATGTTCAACAACTTTTTCCTTTATTATGGAGTTTAGCAACAGGAACTGTTTCTGGGACAGTGAAACCTTAAATTTGGACACTTAGAAATCAATTTTAGAACGTCTTCCTTAAAACCAGTGGTAAAAGATCCTGTTCTTGAATAGATTTTAGGTTAACTGCTTTTAAAAAAAATTTTGCTGGGATATAAACAAGAATAAAAATACATTTTATTTTATTTCCAAAAACCAAGTATTCAAATGTGTTTATACATGTGAATAAGTAAAAAAAAAACACCTATTAGCAGTTCTATTAAAGCTATAAGTGAAAATGATGCATAGATCTTATAGAATAAGTATACCAAAAATCTATGCAGACATACAAGTAATAAAATGGTTTAAAAATACAACATAAAAATATGTTTGAGATTTTTAAAAAGGTAAAAATATGGATATGTGTATAAATTTTAGAAAAAATATGATATATAGTTAAGTACTACTGACTAATAAAAATTCTACTCGAACACACGTATAACATGCATTGTAATATGATTTTTATACATCCAGTTACGTTTTAAGAAAGGTGGCTTTTGATTTTGAAACCAATTACCAGTTATAGTGGAAAATAATAATATGTTGATGGGTTGCTTAATTATTGCGCCATAGCACGATAAAAGTTAAAGGTGAATTAAAAGATCAAATATATAACTTGAAATATCAACACAGCTTTTCGGGGCTTGTGTTATGGGCATCAGAGCGTATGATTTATATTTATGTACATGTGCTTGGTTAACTTGGTCTAAATCTTTAAATACAAAAGAATATGTGGCAATAATAATAATATAATGCATGCACAGCTTAAGCAATTAATATAAGGGGAAAAATCATACGCCACCGTAGACTTGGCCACTGTGGCGTATGCTTTTTCCCCTTATATTAATTGTTGGAGCCGCGCATGTATAATGTGAGACTCACTTATCCAGTATCGCCCAGACGAAACCGCTGGAGTGAGGAAGTTGAAATTTGCTATGTATATTCTTACTCCGGGGTAGAAATTGGCTACGTGGGAAAATTTCTACGGGGAATACGGCCTGCCTAAACGTCTTTGTATAGAAACCAAAAATTTGAAATATGTACGAGTATTCCTTGGAGCATAGACTAACTTACCGACACTTACCGAATCACTGTCCATACAAAATGCAGAAACTAGATCTAGTCTGTTTTAAAAATTAAAGTTTATAATTTTTAGAGAAAAAAGGTTTATTCTTCTTCTTAACGTTAAACCTACTAAATTACCGACAAGGTAATTTTTGAAAATTTTGGACAGGAACTTAGTAAAAATAGTGTAAAAAATTCACAGTGTCCCCCTTAATGCCCTTCCCAAACCGTTGGCGCTAGGAGATTCAAATTTGGTTTGGTGGTTCCTCTACTGTCTTAGACATTCGCTAACACGGGATTTTTGTAAGTTTTTACAGAAAGGAGCAAACAGTTTCCCATTGACCACCTGCCAAAACTGCTATAATAAGAAAGCTGAATTTCTTTTCCACCGTAGATGTCCGCTAAAAGGGAATTTTTGAAAATTCTACCGGGAGAGACTAAAAGGGGAAAAGGGGCTCTTTTGATGGCCTGTACAAACGCCTTTGACTAGAAACCTAAAATTTTGAATATGTGTTTCCTGGAGTATGTTCTTATATATCGATAAGGTACCTTCGGCAATATTAGGTAGGAACATGGTAATAATGGGGTAACGAAATAGCAAGAGGATCCCCCCTCAACATCCTGCACAATCCTCTTTGGCCTCTTTCACCTGAAATTTAAAGAACTACTGTGATTAGAACACTAAAACTGGGAAACGGGTGGAATTAAAACACTACACAAGTGAAACGAATGGAATGGAACAGGGAATAGGGAACAGAGAACGAGTGCAATTGAAAAACTAGACAATGGAAACGAAATGTAATGGAGCGGGGAACGAAGTGAAATGGAATGAAAAACGAAAACGAAATGAAATGAAACGGGCCACTAGTGTAATTTGAACACTTAAATTGGGATACGAAATAGAATGGAACGGGGAACGAGTGGAATTGAAACATTTATAAGTGGAAAGAAATGGAACGGGGAATGGGTGAAATTGAGGGTGGAAAACTATGTCATGGAACGGGGAATAATGACCTTGAAATACTGGACAAAGGGACGAAATGGGTTGGGACAGGGTATGAGTGGAATTGGAACAATAAAATTATAAGAGGAAATGGAATGGAAGAGAAAACGAATAAAATTGAAACACTATACCATTAGAATGAAATGGAATGGAACAGAGAATGAGTGGAATTGAAACACTTAAAGTGGAAAACGAAATGGAACGGGGAACGAAGTTAAATTGAAACATTGAAAAATTGAACCAAAAGGAATAAAACGGGGAGAGATTGAAATTAAAACTTCTGAAATAAGGAACGAAATAGAAAAATTTTAAATTTGTCCTATAGGTACTACCTTTAACGTAGACATCCGCTAACATATGCCATTGGTATATGGCATATGTGAGAGAAGAGAAGAAATAAGGGTGACGTATTTTTTAGAGGACCAATCTCACGTTTAAGGGTTAAGAAGTGGGATCAAAAACAATTTTTCTATGAAAACTTGTATGAAATTTACGAAATTTAGATTGTTTTGTAAACAACGTACGCGAGAAAAAATTCTATATCCATATTAGCCATGTCATGAACTCAGGGTTGCCAGTTATATGAAATAATGGTTAAAAGGAAGCTATACGAAAAGTCGCTCTGAAGCCGAACGATAAATTATATCGCAAAACGCTCAAAAAAATAATAACCTAATAACAAAAAAGTTGGTCCTGTTTGGATATATTTTGTATACCGATAGGTTCGTCTCCAAACAAGCTTTCCTTTCATACCCAATTTATCTATTTTTAACCCCACTTTTTAACTCCTTAGTATGAGATTGGGCCTCTAAACAAATACGTGTATATTATTTTTTTTCTTTTATTACATAACCGA
This sequence comes from Leucophora obtusa, assembly GCA_949987735.1. Lineage (NCBI taxonomy): Eukaryota > Metazoa > Arthropoda > Insecta > Diptera > Anthomyiidae > Leucophora > Leucophora obtusa. The sequence continues at coordinate 4,732,170 of OX465296.1, forward strand.
ATCTTATTAAGAACGGAGAGGACCCATTGGGATACCTTTCTTGTACAACTGGATATTTCCAAATGTTTATGGGGAGGGGAAAAGAGGAGAAGCAATCCCTTTTAATAACCTGTGAAACCTCTTTTAGGCAAAAATCCGGAACGTAACATCTACAAAAAGCTTAAAGAGGGGTCTAATTTTCTGCTAAATATATTCCAATATTTAAAAATACCGATAACGAACTATCAAAATTAAATGGAATAGAAAAAAAAATCTAAATACATATTAATTGTGCTTCTATGAAAATTTTATTGAGTGTATTTAAATAAAAAAAAATTATTTACATAAAATTTGAACCTGTTGCCCTGTAGAATTTAAAGATACTTTGTACTAGTCTTATTCTATGTACTGTACAAACCTATAAAAGTAAAGAGAAATATTATTATAAAACAATGTCTCTATCTTATATGAACACATAAATGTATGTCAGTAAAATATTTTTTGGTTATTACGTTTTTCCTCTTACCGACCAAAAGGTAAAATGAAAGAAAGCAAAAAGAATTAATGTAGAACCACTAAAGGTAAAAGACTCTTAAATATGAAACATTATGAAAATGTCGACATACTAACTACATAAATATTTATGTGAAATTGTATATGTATGTAAATTTTTGTGCATTTTTTACCAACACACAAACACTTACACATATGGTTTCGAGGAAGATGTAAAGTAACAGGAACAACAACAACAAAAAAGTGTGTTGTTGGTTTCTTGTAACCTTTTCATGTAACAATTATAACAAATGGAATGCTTTCGAATGAATTAAAGCTACTATAAATGGTTTTAACACTCTGGGGAAGTTATGGTTGTAACATGACACACACACACACACACACCCGCGCCAGTAACTATGATGTTGTGGATATGCTGCATGCATGGAGTGTGGGAGGGTAACGAAAAGGTGTATACTTAAAATTGTTACAAGTGTAAACCTCAACAGAGTGCATATGTAAATGTCAGTTTTTTCGCCTGTTGGGTTTTTAACTTTGGCAGTCTGGTGAATGTTGCTGCCAACGTACATAGATGCCACAATATACTCCATACAGGTTGACTACATACATACATATATGGTAGCCTTACTGGCCGATAGTACATTTATACATACATATATGCAGTAACTGTAATTATATTTTATGAAATTAAATATTTTAAATTGTTACAATTGTATATCCATATCAGAGAACGAAAAATAAAAAAAATAAAAATAAAAACTGACCACAAAAGGTACATGTGTGTGTGTGCACTAACACACATTAAACTTTAGCGTGCTTCTGCATAAAATGCTTTAAAAACGAGTAAAAAGGTTAAAGTCGGGCATGCCGACTATACAATACCCTACACCACTCTGGTGTATTGTTTGGATCCGAAATTCGAATGGGTTAAAATGGGGCTTATGTCAAAATTTTCTATAATGTGAGTTAGCGCACCAAATTTCATTAAAATATCTTAATATTTGCGACCTACAGTTTGTAACCAAGCCAATTTTGGGGGGACCCTTATATGGGCACTAGTTCTAAACATGGACCGATGTTCACCAAAATCAATAGGCTTCGTCCTTGGGCCAACATAGGTCTATGTACCAAATTTCATCAAAATAGCTTAATATTTGCGACCTGCAGCGTATAAACAATATAATTTTGGGGGGACCCTTATATGGGCACTAGTTCTAAACATGGACCGATGTTCACCAAAATCAATAGGCTTCGTCCTTGGGCCAACATAGGTCTATGTACCAAATTTCATCAAAGTATCGTAATATTTGCGACCTGCAGCGTATAAACAGTATAATTTTGGTAGGACCCTTATATGGGCACTAGGTCTAAACATAGACCGATGTTCACCAAAATCAATAGGCTGCGTTATTGGCCCAATGTAGGTCTGTGTACCAAATTTCATCCAAATATCTTAATATTTACGACCTGCAGCGTATAAACATTATAATTTTGGTAGGACCCTTATATGGGCACTAGGTCTAAACATGGACCGATGTTCACCAAAATCAATAGGCTTCGTCCTTGGGCCAACATAGGTCTATGTACCAAATTTCATCAAAATAGCTTAATATTTGCGACCTGCAGCGTATAAACAATATAATTTTGGGGGGACCCTTATATGGGCACTAGTTCTAAACATGGACCGATGTTCACCAAAATCAATAAGCTTCGTCCTTGGGCCAACATAGGTCTATGTACCAAATTTCATCAAAATAGCTTAATATTTGCGACCTGCAGCGTATAAACAATATAATTTTGGGGGGACCCTTATATGGGCACTAGTTCTAAAAATGGACCGATGTTCACCAAAATCAATAGGCTTCGTCCTTGGGCCAACATAGGTCTATGTACCAAATTTCATCAAAGTATCGTAATATTTGCGACCTGCAGCGTATAAACAGTATAATTTTGGTAGGACCCTTATATGGGCACTAGGTCTAAACATGGACCGATGTTCACCAAAATCAATAGGCTGCGTTATTGGCCCAATGTAGGTCTGTGTACCAAATTTCATCAAAATATCTTAATATTTACGACCTGCAGCGTATAAACATTATAATTTTGGTAGGACCCTTATATGGGCACTAGGTCTAAACATGGACCGATGTTCACCAAAATCAATAGGCTTCGTCCTTGGGCCAATATAGGTCTGTGTACCAAATTTCATCAAAATATCTTAATATTTACGACCTGCAGCATATAAACAGTATAATTTTGGTAGGACCCTTATATGGGCACTAGGTGTAAACATGGACCGATGTTCACCAAAATCAACAGGCTGCGTTATTGGGCCAATATAGGTCTGTGTACCAAATTTCGTCAAAATATCTTAATATTTACGACCTGCAGCGTATAAATAGTATAATTTTGGTAGGACCCTTATATGGGCACTAGGTCTAAACATGGACCGATGTTCACCAAAATCAATAGGCTGCATTATTGGGCCAATATAGGTCTGTGTACCAAATTTCATCAAAATATCTTAATATTTACGACCTGCAGCATATAAACAGTATAATTTTGGTAGGACCCTTATATGGGCACTAGGTCTAAACATGGACCGATGTTCAAAAAAATCAAACTTGTTCATTCTTGGGCCAACATAGGTCTGCGTACCAAATTTCATCAAAATATCTTAATAGTTGCGACCTGTAGAGTGCGCACAAGATTGCATGGACAGACAGACAGACGGACGAACGGACGGACGGACAGACGGACACCGTTAAATCGAAATAAAAAAAAATACTGAACCGATCGGTATACTATAAGGTGGGTCTACGACCAATATTTTTTGGTGTTACAAACATCAGCACAAACTTATAATACCCTGACCACATAGTGGTGTAGGGTATAATTACCAGAGATGCTGGTTTGGATTACACACACACTCTCTCGAATTACTACTGCAACATCAATACACACTAATGCCTGGCATACGGTGTGCTAGTGCGTACACAAAATATTTAATTAGAATAAATTATAAAAAATGAATATATTTTACTAAATCTAAATAATCATTTTATGTATAAAACTGACCCAGATTAATGTAAATTTTAATATAAATGAATTTAAATAATAAATTTTAGTAGCATTACAAAAATCCTTAAATCAAAAATAACAACATAATATAAGGGTAATTTAAATTCATGTATGTATTGGGTAAAGGAAATTTTAAATTAAAAAAAGTGATCACATAGGACGTTAATTTAAAAAGGGAATTTTAAACTTTCAAAAATTGTTTTTTTTTAACCGAACGAAGCGGTTTATGCTAACGCTATTTCAGTTATTTTGGTATCGGTATTTTATTTTGTTATACCGTTTTAAGGGTTCTAAGAAACCTGAGAGTTGATCCTGCTGATAAGTCAATTTGGCAGAGACAAAAGTGCTAGAGGAATTGGCCAAGTCTCTGCACGGCTATATTATTATACACCACATGGTTTCGAGTTTTGTAAATTTGGTATGTTTTTTATTTTTTTTTGGTTTGGTTAACACACTGAGAGAATTATCCTTCATGATAGTAATGATATGATTTCATAGAATTTTTTTCATAGAATCAATGAAGAATTTCATTATGTATATAATATTTAATTAATATTATGAAATTTTTCATAACTTTTCTTTCATAAAATTTCATAATTTCATTCAATTTCATAAATTAGATCTCCATAAATTTAATGAAAATGTTATTCAATAGTGTTTACTTTTTTTCTTATAAAATATCGTCATTTCCCGAGAGAATAATCTTTTATAATTTTTATTTTTTTTAAATTAATATTTTATTATTAATTTTGGACTATGAAATTTTTTTATAAATCAGCAGGGGGGTTTTTTGATTTCGGGTTTTACTTTTGCTGGAATTGTATTTTTTTCTGAATTTTGGACGATTTTTCGTTTTGGTTAACAGGGTTCTTTGTGATTAATGGTGGGGATCGGGGACATCTAGGGCTCCTTTTCCCTCTGGTTTTATTTCTCGCAGGAGTATCGGACTGGTGGTTGGCTAGTAGTATAAAGATCGTTGACCAACCGAAGTGGGGAACTGGCCTACTAAAGAATCGTCTCTAGGCCCCTTGTATACTATAGGTTCTGTGATAGTGAACTTTATACGGATTCATATTAAATTAGAATTTTACATTTCTTTTTATCATTTAATTTTTCTGAAATTCGGCCCACCTCCCTCATTACCCCCCGAGGTCAAATGTAAGATTTTTGGATTATTTTTGTATTCCATAAAAATATATCGAAATACTTTGTTGATTTAGGCGGATTTGGATGGAACTTGACTTAGTTTTTCTTCAAAGTCTTAACTGTCAATAGTTTTAAAGAAACAATTTCAATTCACCATTGTATGCACTTGGGGCCAATATGATCCAAAAATTTTGAAATGTTAAAATGCACTCTTCGATGAAAATTTTTCCATAATTAACTTAAATTTAAAACTAAAAAAAGGATAGAAAGATCGAAAAAAGCCTACACTGAAAAAGGAGGCATACAGTGAGAATTATCTAATTAAACCTATGCATAAAATCAAGAAGTTTCTTTGGAATTTTAAATTAATGTTGCTTTTCGTAGCATTTTATTAAAATTTTAATTTAATTTTTAAATGTTTCATACACTTAAAAAAAAAAGAATTTCATTAAAAAAATTTTAAGATTTGCATAAAATTAAATTAAAATTAAATTAAACGAAATTAAAACAAACAATTTTTAGAAATTTGATATTCATATTGTCCATGTTTTGATCACACAGAGCTCATAAATCTATGGGTTTTTCGGGGATAAACCGACCAAAACCGAGATATAATATATATGGACAAAATAAAAAACACGTGCCCACTTAAATTTAATAAAGCTTTATATATGTGACCAGTACCAGTATAGGTCTCCATATAAAGTATCTTAAAATTTGTACACCCAAGTAAGTAAGTTTTGATATGATCATATATTATCATATAAAATTTTGTACAATTATACATTGGAACATATATAACAAGATATAATTATATAAAATTTTGCGAAATTATATCCTATATATAGAACTATATCTTGTTATATATTGCACAATATATAGTGCAACATATTACAATATCCAATTATATATAGACCTATGCATAGTTACATATGCCTTTTATAGTTATGTATAATTGTATCGAATTATATACCATTATATCTAGTTGGATATGATTATATTATACTTGATACATTTGGATGAGGACAAAATCCGTATAAAATTGTATCAAACCATATTTTATTCCATCAAATTAGATCTAATTGTATCAAATTAGATCTAATATGATCATAATACCATCTAATTTGATACAATTAGATGTTCTCATTTTTAAGATATAATTATATATAATATCAAAAGTCATATATTTTTTTAGTAGGGCAGTTTTTTGTACATTACCACAAGAAAGCCAAGTTTTACAAAAGAAAACCTATGAATGCACCTTTCCATCGGCACCACATTTGTCCGAGTTTCATTAAATCCCTTGCTGGTGTAATTATATTTATTTCGATATAACTCAATTCCTTACCCCTTTCCATTGGTACTACATTTCGTCTATGATTCCTTAAGAAGAAATACCATAAAAATCGAAAAAACGAAAAAATGTATAATTTTTAGCCCCACTTTTTAGCCTTTACACCTTCATGACGGCACATAAGAAAGAGTCGGTTATTCTTCGATTTTGATGCTCTATCCCATATCCGAGTTGCATTTAAATCCCTTGTTAGTGTGATACTATTTATTCTCAAATATAACTGAATCACATTATATTTATATGAACGCATAGAAATATTTTTACTCGGGTAACTAAATTGTAATGAAATTATCTTTCAGTATTAAACAAATACTTTAGCACATTATGGAAAAAATAATAACTTTGAAAGCAGAAAACTGTTAAAATATCTATAAAAACTCTAAAAAAAAAATATTTCTTTTTTAGCTAATTTTTTCATATTTTTCCCCGACCATAGTAGGGTTTCTACTTACTAACATCTAAAAATGTTCTAACTTTATTGCCATTAAAACTTTTCTTCTTGTGTTACTTTTATCTTTGCTCCACTCATGTTGCATGCTACACAGAAAGAATTTTGTTGAACTGGTTTTAATAAAATATGTCACTAAATGAAAAAATAAAGAAATTTAATTCTCAATATTTATTGCCCTGTCAATAACAAAGCTCTACAAAATAAGACAATATTTATAAGTTGCACAACTTTGCACTGAATTTAGTATAATTGGGGGATGCTGATTTCGAATCTGCAACCAGTTTGCTGAAAATGGCTGTAGATTTTGCACAATTCGCGATTGATTCGCGAAAAACATTTATTTAGTGGAATCAAAATTATTCAAAGAGTCTGATGAAACACTCGAATTCTCTTAAAAAATCAAATCCTTTTAATGTTACTTGTTTTTTTAGTAAAATCAATTTTTTTTAAATAAACTATAAAAATTATTTCATTAAAAAAAATGATCAGTTTTCATACAGGAAATTTTGCAAAATCGTCGTTTCATTAAATTTTACTTCAAAAATCGTAAAAATGGAGGCAAATCGTCAAAGTTGGCAGCACTGACAACAGATTATAACATAAGAGAGTGCAAGTATGGAGCAAGAAAACAAAAAAACCAGTGTCTGTTTTAGTGAAAAACTACATATCCATATTTTATTTAAATGTTCATTTTTTTACTAAAATCGTTTAAGAAGTTGTTTTTTTATAATAAAACAATATCAACATGCGAAGTTTAGAATATTTTTCAACATAAATCCAACTTTTAGAAATTATATTACGGCTGATAAAAAGTCGCTAGATTTTTGGCTAATAGCACAGCACAATTTTTCCCGCTAGGGACTAAATAAAATCGCTAGATCTGACAAGAAAATCGCCGTTATGGCAACACTGGTTTCGTATATGATCGTTCGCTACAGTGTTGCCAGACCTTTTTGGTCAAAAGTCGTCAAAAAATATATAAAAATAAATCGTCAAAAACGTCAGAAATTTTATGAAAAAGTCAAGAAATAGTCACCAGTTAAATATCATAAAAAGCACTAGTTTCATCTATTTTTTATTCGAAGTTCAATTCATTTTAACTGCACTCATAGAAATAAATCCGAAAAAGTTATTAAAAATTAGTTAAAAATTATGCTGCAAAAAAAACTGTTAAATTAGCAGATTTGTTTGCTAAATACTAGTAAAATAAGAACAGCGAAAATAAAATTGTTAAATTTACAGAATTTTAGTTATATTTAAGTTAACTTTTAGTTAATTGAATATGACAAATTGAACTGTAAATTCGGAAAAATTTTTTATAAATATTAGTAAACTAAAAATGGAAAAAACAAACTGTTATATCTACAAAATTTTTATTATTTTTAAGAAAAATTTTGTTGATTGTAAATAGCAGTCTATACTGTTAAATTAACAGAAATATTTGCTAACAGAAATATTTGCTAATTTGAAATTGGAAACTGCTGTTTTCAAAAGGCTCTATTTTTATTTGCATTTACAAAAAAAAATCGAAAATTTGGCAGGTTAATTTGTTATTTTCTATTAACAAACATTTAACTCAAATGTAAATAAAATTCTGTATATGTAACAGTTTTAAATTTTTTATAAGTGTTTGTTAAAAAAAACCCCCCACTAATTTAGTGAAAAGTTTAGTAAGTGAATTTCAACCAAATTTTGTGTCAAAATTTCATTAATAGTAGACAAATAATTCTCTCAGTGTATGCTCAGAAAACTTAAATATGAGTGAAACACAATAAAGAAGCTTTTAAAGTAAGAACAACAAAATAACAACATTTAGAAAGAGAATAAGTAAGAATAAAATCATTACAAGCTACTACTTCGTAATTCTGAAATGAAAAAAAATATGTATATATAATTAAATTTTGTTATAAAACAACAACACGCGAATGTAATAACCTCAAATATTAACGCCAGTAACATGATTTCATATATTTTACACATTTCCCGAAGGTTTGCAAATAACATCCTTGTCTTCCGCGCTATTGTTGGGTTTCTTTAAGAAAATGCTTATGATTTTTCATCATCATAACCATCATCAGCATGCATGTCATCATACCATATTTACATATATGTAATGTGACGAAGTCTACTCTATTAGAGGAATAATATATTTTATTTTTATATTAAAGTAAAGCAGTGGAAATGAGATGAGATGTCCCAGCAATAATAACAGTGTTAAATTTAAACTGTTCCTTAAATGTATGGACTCAAAATCAGCTTAATGTGCAATCAAACACATAAAGTATTCACTTTTATCCCTCTTTTAAAAAAAAATCCTGCGCCATTCTGTTTTTTATTTATATATAATTAGTCCCAAATATTATAGTGAAATTTTTTGCTGGGAAATAGTTGAAAAAAAAAAATCTTAATGTGTAGACATTAAAAATTCTGTATGTCAGACAAGTGTAAAAGATGAAACAAACAAAAAAATCAATGAACACCAACAGCTGGAGCTAAATATTACACAATTTTTTGTTTTAAATCAAAAGAAGTCCCCCCCTTCCCCCATTACAAATACTTATCTTTCCATTTACCCCCTGAACTAAACCAAAACTCATATAAAGAAAAATTAATGCATTTAAAACAAAGTTAGAAGCCATTTTGGCGCCCTTGATGGCTGCTGTTATTATTGTTGTTGTTCCTATTATTTTGGCTACCCAAATATACGAACGAACGAACAAATGAATGAATGACTGGAGCTTAGACTGACTGCCACTTTCTACCACAGCTACTGTTGTGCTTGTGTTGCTGATGCCTTGGCAGCAGACAACATCAAATATTAAAAGAGAAAAGAAAAAAATCTGTGATAAAAAAAGTAGAAGGGGAAAAGTTTGTTAGTAGATTCTCTTGACATAAAAACGAAAATACTGTCATTTATGTTCTAGTGTAACACAAACAGGTACATACATATATTTATATTATGTTGTATAAAAAGAGTGTGTGGGCAAATAAAGCCCTATAAAATTATATTAAATTTAATGATATTATCGTATTAAAGTAATCAACAATAACAAAATTTTAGAAAAAAAATCCACATTATTTACAACAAATTGTTGGATTCTGGTTTCAGTTTATTGGCCTTTACCCATCATACAAATACGCTAAAAATTTGCTGATATTAATAAATAAGAAGTCTACTGATTTTGGTCCAGCAGACAAAGCTAATAATTTTATCAGATACACTGAAAGAATTATCCTTCATGATATAAATGATATAATTTCATAGAATTTTTTTTCGTAGAATCAATGAAAAATTTCATTGTGTACATAATATTTAATTAATATTATGAATATTTTCATAACTTCTCTTTCATAAAATTTCATAATTTCTTTTCGTTTATTTAACCTTCTTTTTTAATTTTTAACTCTACTATTTTCTTGAGCTTAAGGTTTGGTTTTTATTTATAAAAAGTTTTTTATTTTCGATATTTCGCTACTCCAATGTGTAGCATCTTCAGGAAATAACAATTAATTGAAAAAATTATAAACAATTTCAAAGCTTGAAAAAATTTTTTCAAATTATAAACAATTTCAAAGCTTGAAAAAATTTTTTCAAGCTTTGAAATTGTTTATAATTTTTTCAATTAATTGTTATTTCCTGAAGATGCTACACATTGGAGTAGCGAAATATCGAAAATAAAAAACTTTTTATAAATAAAAACCAAACCTTAAGCTCAAGAAAATAGTAGAGTTAAAAATTTCATAATTTCATTAAAAAAATTCATTGAATTTCATAAATTAGATCTTCATAAATTTAATCAAAATGTTCGTTATATATATGAAATTGTATAATAATATAAATATAATTTTTTTTATAAAATATCGTCATTTCATTAATTTTCAAAAATTTGCATGCAATTAGAATTTTATATTAAACATTTAATTCGCAAATGCAATAGTTTTATGTAACCATAAGACCGAGTTTTAGTGATGTGCATTAATTTCCGTAAAGGGGACAAGTATCTTTTATAATTTTTATTTTTTTAATTAATTTTTTATTATTAATTTTGGACTTTGAAATTGTTTTATAAATCATATTAATTTTTTCGAAACATTAATAAGGAATTTCATTAATTAAATTAAGCTTATTATAAAATTTTATGAAACTTTTTAATTTAATGAATTTTTTCATTAGATATATTTTGTACATCCCTGAAATATGCTAAAACTTTATTACGCTTTTTGCATTTGCTAAATACTTTTTTTTTATCCAATCCAGCTTAGCAACGACAGCAACCAACTATAATAAATAATAGTAAATGAAATTGCTTTATGAAGCTCTTTATTGGCTGAATGATTTATTCATTGGAGGAGTGGTCTATTCATTTTATGGAGAGTTTCATTAATTTTATGACCTTTTTCATGAACATTGACTTTAATGAAACATGTTTCATAGATTCTATGAATAGTTTCAATGGACGAGTTCCACTATGAGTTGAAACTATGAAGAAATTCATTACAGAAGTGACGATAATTCTCTCAGTGTAGCAGAATTTTCGCAATTTTGTGGTCAATAATTTTATACAGCGGATAGTGGAGGCAATATTCTCAAAAAATATCGTATGAAAATATAATCAAAATTCCACAAAAAGTTCGTACAATTATATTCAGAATTGCGACTTGTAGTTGGATTACGAGTGATTCTGAGTCGATCAGTATACTAAGTATAATAGGGGTCTATGCCCATTATTTTTGGTAATAACAACATGAGCACAAACTCCATATATCCTGTTCCATTGAATGGTATATGGTACAAAAATTTGGCTCGAAATTGTGACCTATTTTTAACATATTTTTTAATATTTGACGGATCGCATTTGTCCATGTAGGTTATGTAGGGTTAAAAAATTCTGCAACAAAAATCATCAGAAAATTTCATTGTGGACATCAGAACACAAATTACTCTCAGTATTGTCGACCATATTCACTCATTTGCACAGAGAGAATTTTACTGGACGAGTTTTAATGAAAATTTTCAGTAAACTAATGAAGTTTATGTTACAAAGTAAATGAAAAATTTCTTTAATTTCATGAAAAAGTGTTATAAATTTTTTAAATATAGTTTTAGCGAATCTTTTTCATTGAGTGTATGAAACTTTGAATAAATAAAATAAAATGTTTAATAACATTTTATGAAAATTTCATTACTTCAATGAAAAGTTCGAGTGAAACTTCATTGGTTTTATGCAGACATTCATTAATATAATGCAGATAAGTCTCTCAGTATACACTCTCAGAACAATTCCGGTTGCAGCAACCGAATTACAAGGTTGCAGCAACCGAGCCAATTCGGTCGGAAAAAATTCGGTTGTCACAACGGAATTGTTCTGGGAGTGTAGGAATTATCGACACCACAGACCATGACCTTCATTTTGTTGCATAGTGTAATTTATGAGTACTAATGTCAATAACTAAAAATCACTGTATATTTTTAACAGAACTTACACTCAGAGAAATAAATCTGTAAAAATAGCAGAAAAAGTTACTAAAAATTTGCTAAAATTGATGCTGCAGAAAAAACTGCTAAAATTATCAGATTTTTTTATTAACTAATAGTAAAATGAGAACAACAAAATTAAAACTGTTAAATATACAGAATTTTAGTTATATTTAGGCTAACTTTTAGTTAATTGAAAATAGCAAATTGTATTGTAAAATCTGCAGAAAGTTTTGCTAAATAATTGTAGATTAAAAAGAGCAAAAATAAACTGTTATATCTACAAAATTTTTGCTATTTTTAAGCTAAATATAGTTGAATGGAAATAGCAGTCTATTCTGATAAAATCAGCAGAAATATTTGCTAAAAAATTGTAAACTGCTGTTTTCAAAAAGCTCGGTTTTTATTTGCATTTAAAAAAAATCGAAAAAAACTTCGAAAATTTTAAATTTTTTGGCGATTTTTTAGGCTAATTATTTAGCAAAATTTTTGCTGATTTTAGCAGGTTAATATGCTATTCCCCATTTACAAAAATTTAGCTCAAGTATAACTACAATTCTGTATATTTAACAGTTTTATTTTTGCTGTTCTTATATTACTAATATATAGCAAAAATAATCTGCTAATTTAGCAGTTTTTTCTGCAGCATCATTTTTAACTAATTTTTAGTAGTTTTAACTAAATTTTTTACGGACTGTTTTCTATTAGTGTAGGCCTATTTTAAAGTGAATACTTAAGTTGAGTTTTTTTAACTTAGGTGTACAATTTCGATCAATTGAACTTCGTTAAAAAAATTTAAGCTCTCTGGTTTTATGATGGGCATCTCTTAAGTACCTAAGAACCTTACAATTCCGGAAAAATTACAATTAAGTGTTACATTTTACTTAAGTGTTCGTTATAATACTTGTCGTTAGTTAAGCACAGCACGGATGCATTGTGACAACCGAATTTCTTGCAAACTAAATGATGCTGGTGGAACATTATAATTATTTAGTTGTCAAAAATAATCACGAGCCAATCGAAAAATATTATTTCAACAAAAATTCTGTTAGAATTGAAGAATTTATGTTGCCACTAAAAAGTTATCAATGACCGAAATCGAATAATTCAGTTGGCAAAAAATTCGTTTTCTCTGTGAAATAAAGTTTTTATTTAAATTTGGTTAGTGAAACAAAAAAAAAAACACTATTAATTATAAAAAGTTATTAAATTTTCGCACAAACTCCTAAGTAAGTTTAATTTTTGCAGTATCCAAAAAATTTATTTCATATTTTCATTCTGGAATATTTGCCTTTATTTTTCGTTTTTTTTTTCTGGCTTTTGTAACACATTTTTCTGGCCTCAACGTACACGATTTGTTAGCATCTCTATACTTTTAAGCATTTGTTCATACTGAATACATATGGTAAACCATATACAACATTTCCTGTAAATTTTAAATTTTATTTTCCTGTGGTGCACAGGACATGTTTATGATAAAAACATAAAAATACTGATGAAAAATACTGATGAGAGTAAAGCAAGAAAAACCAAAGAGATGAAAATACTGGTAAAAATTTTGTTTAAAATGATGAAAGCAATTTATTGCCTGTGAGCTTAAATATATACACTTTTTCGTTACAAGTTCACACATTTAAAATTTCCAACAAAACATCCTTAATTTAAGAATTTATGTATAAAAAAATCCTTTTCATTTCACCTCATTAATTAATTTAACAAAATATGGTTTTCTTTGTAGGCTTACACTCATTAATTTCAATTTGTGATAAATGCTCTTTTCTCATTTTTAGTACATCTCTTTAACTTAGTTGCTCTCTTGTTATCTCAATTTATATTGAGTTTTGCTCTTGTTGGTGTAAAAGTCTCCAATTTGGTTTCTGTAACACACAAACTAATATCACTGTAGACTTGGGGTGAACATTGTAAATAGTATGGTGAATTTCTTTATTTCTTTTCTTGTTGCCTTTTTGTCTGTTAATATTTCTGCAAATAATTATCTTATACTCTTCTGGTTTTCAAATCTCTATCACAGAATCTGTGAACTTATTTATGTTTCATTTCGGCTGCATATTTTAAAATTCTTTTTGATTGTCACCAAAACAAAACAAAAAATTTTAGGGCATTATTATAACTGATTGTGAGTTTATTTTGCCATTGCTCTTACCTACCTAACCTAACACAACTTTTGTGTGTATGGGTTTTAAAATTTTAGTTTTGTTTGTGTGTTTCATTATTTGACATTTTAAATGTCTTGAGGGTATGATAAAATAACAAAATTAAAACAACACTTTAACTCCTACTGAGCAGTTTCTTTTTAAGATTTTACCAAAAAATACATGTGCAAAGATTTTCTAAAATAGTTTAAAGTCAATATGAAAATCATAGGCTGGATAATTTTGCAGCTAAAATATGTCATATGGAGATAATTTTGTGTAGCCCGTAGCTAAATACAAAACAATACTGTCAGTGGTCCAAATTTCCTTTACCAGCAGCACCAAAAGTCCAGTTTTTTTTTTTTTTTTTTTTGGTTTAAATACAAATAAATGTGAATAATACAATTTTCAACCCGGTGTGATTGACACTAAGGTGTCAGAAAAAGTTGTGAAAAACGTAAAAACTAACTAACCAACCTTTCAAACCAATCAAACAAAACAATTTTAACTGTGTGCTCTCTTGTTCTATATTGCAAACAAATGTCATGTTAAATGTATATTTTTTGACAGTTTTAGCACAGTATGTTGCTGCTTAAAGCGTTAAATTTTATTTCAATATATTATTCTAAAGTGAAAATGTTTAATTTCATGGCCTTTTGTTTATCAACGTAACGCTTAATATTTTCTAACAATTTGATTGCAATTTCTTTTTCATTTTACTTATATACTTTTTTTTTAATTATAATTAAAATGTTTCCGTTAATTTTTCACACTTACACACAACTGTCGTTTAGGAAAATTGTATTTTTTTTTTATCCAGAAGTGAGAAGAAACAGATTAATTTTAACCAAATGTTGCATAAAGGAGCAAAAAAAATATAAAGTTTCTTTTAATAATCATTTCTTTGCTTAAGAAAGGAAACTTGGAATATTGTTGCCAGTTGAATGAAATCAAAACGGAAATGGGGATTAAATTGAATACATTAAAGTGAAGATTAAAATAGATTTATATTCTCTGTCTTCGTAAAACACGCAATTGAACCATTGACCTAAAACTTACGTGCTATAAATTTTAAATTAATCGAAGAACTATAAACCGTATTTTTCGGAAAACTGTATAAAAATATAAAAAATTTTAGAGATATAGTGCAAAGGAGGATACTAATCATTAAGGGGGATATCGACTGTAGGAAAAATTTTGTTTTCGAATTTTTTTTTATATTTTATTTGGATAGGGCATACTCTTCAGTATATGCTCAGAAAATATCAGTACAAAAATTTACACATGTTTTTTTGTAAAATATATTTTAGTCACAAAGTAATATTCTATGCATTACATTTGTAGACAAAATTCTTTGGGAGCATTTTTTATCATTGTCTTTATTATAAATCTTATTTCGCATAATACAGCAGAATAACAAGAAAAAAAACTACATCTAAAGATGCAAGAATTGCACGCAGTCTTTAAAGAAAATCCTATGACGATTCCTAGATGGTGGGCGAAAGCACGTTATATGAGGCAGGTACTGAAGGCTTTTTATAAGCCATAAAAGTAATCAATGTACACTGAGAGAATTATCCTTCATGATATTAATGATATAATTTCATGGAATTTTTTTCGTAGAACCAATGAAGAATTTCATTATGTATATAGTATTTAATTAATATTATGAAATTTTTCATAACTTTTCTTTCATAAAATTTCATAATTTCATTAAATTCTTTTTTTAATTTTTTTTTTTATAAAATGTCGTCATTTCCTGAGAGATTTCATAGATTCTATGAAAAGTTTCAGTGACAATTTTCATTGAAACTATGAAGAAATGCATTACTGCAGTGATGAAAATTCTCTCAGTGTATATAAAAAATAAAAAACAAATACAAAATAAATTAAAAAAAGTAAGCAATAAAAGATTTTGACCGAAATTAATTGTCTTATAAGTTCTCTACCATCGTTTTTAAGAATATTTGGGTTAATATATAAAATGCTCTCTATCCGATTTTTCCCAAATTTGGTTTACATGTAGAAAACTGCGAGATATAAATTTTGTTCATACACGGTTTTTTTAAATTTTGCTGTTTTCTTAGCGTAAAATTAATTTTAAACTTTAAACGCGTTTTCCCACAACCCTGAGTTCAAAATCGGCTGCCACTGTACAGCCAAGGCGGGTGAAGCGATTTCGATCCGGCGTTTTTTCTTTCGTAGGCAACAAAAAACTCTAGTCCTTATCGTGGCCCTTTTTTTGAATTTTTGTCAAATAAATTTTATATCCCCGAGCAAATTGGTTTTTTCTTGCCTTTTTTGGAATTTTTAAGTTTGTGTGGTAACTTTGTTAAAACAATTTTGTAAAAATAAAAATCGGGCCACGATAAGGACTAGAGAATTTATCTGGGATTAAGAATCACTTTACATTTCCATTTGCCGATAATTAATGAAGGCTGCACAGTGGCAGCTGATTTTTCCTTTTTTAAAAAAGGCCAGTTATGAAGTGGCAACTCTGGCGACTTTAGCTGGGGAAATATAAAAGTGATATTTTTTGAAAATACTACAATAACATGGTTTTTAAACAAAAAAAAATAATATATTAAAAATATTGTTAGTTGAATTTTTGACAACCGTTCAAATATGCTCTCTAAAATACTGTTGTTACAGTATTTCCCCCCCTTAAGTACATTTGAACTCTCGGAACAATTCCGTTGAGACAAACGAATTGAGTCGATTACCCCAACCTCCTAATTCAGTTGTCACAACAAATTTGGTTCCCGAATTAAGGCTCTAATTCATCTGCTACAACTGAATGCGCTTGTGGGAACCTAATACGGGGTTAGGGCAACCGCACCAATTCGTTTTGGAAAAAAAATCAACGGAATTATTGTGACAGTGCAGCTTACAAGGAAACTATCGCAATAGGTTCCCTTTAGTCTTAATAAAATTTGGATATGTGAAAAGTAAAAATTAGGCATAAAAACCTAGCTCTTGTGCTACAGATTTTGTCGACTATATAGTAGAGGTGTCCAAATAAATGAAAGTTTATTTTATCGTTGGCATATAAAAATTACTGTTATAAAATTTGGAGGCGATTGGATAAAGGAAAGTCGCGCCGGAAATCGGTTGAAAATTTGATTAGTATTTCTAAGGCGTTTACACTCGCATTGAAATCCCTAGATTTTGATTCTTACCACTCTGAAAAAAAGCAATGAATGTTCAATTATAGATGTTCAATTTTGAATAAGCAAACATAGTTCAAATAAACACATTCTCTAAAAATTTTACGTTAATATGATTATCTTCACTTTTTTTTTAGAGCAAATATAAACCCAACCTTATTTTGAAAAATATATTTTTCGTATAAAATTTTTTTATTTTTTTTACGTCCGATTTGAGAATTTTTTGAAATCCTTTAAAAGTAAAATTATTTAGAAATTTAAAAATACGTTTTATTCTTTTTGGGAAATTTTCAAGATTTCTAATCAGGATAATCATTATAAATTCTTGTGGCATCTCTATTTATATACAACGACTAACTTAAATTCTACAACAAGCAACAGCAACAACTATCAAGTGACGGTTAAATGAGGTGTTAATTGGATTTTGAGCGCCTTCATCTCATTATCATCGTTATTTTAGTTTCAATGGTTGGTTTACTTACTTTAGCTCTCTATTCAAAGTTGTCATGGCTGTTACTAATGATTTCTTTCATTTTAGTTATTTTTATTTTTTCGTTATAGTTTATAAGATTCTATAAATATGTGTGTAGGTGTGTGTGTTGATGATGATGATTATCTTTCAGTTTTTTTATGATTATTATTTTTAGTATGTAGTTTTGTTCATATATTTTGTTTTTTTTTTTTTTTCTTCGTCCTCTCCTATATATTTAACCAGTCATCATAAGTACAACTAAACATCACTAGCATCACAGATGTCCTGTTTAACTTCTTTCCGTTTTTTTCTCCATTCGTCCATCCTTTATGATTATGATTAATGTTTGGGTAAATGTTGGTATTATTTTTTGTTGGTTTGAATTCCTTACATTTTTTTTGATGATTTTTCTTATTCGTTACTGGTTTTTATGTGTGGTATTGAAGCGGAAGTTATGTTATGAATTTCTTGAAAATTTTTTTTTTCGTTTCCTAGTATAATGAGCAAGTAGTTCTAGGTTAATGAAAATGATGACAGTTGTTGTTGATGATGATGACTATGATGAATACGATGATTTTGATCCTGAGACAGAAAATGGTGCATAATTATATACTTGTAGTATGATGCAGTTTATTTTGTTTTGTGTTTAAGATAGCTATTTGTTGCTGTTTTTTATGTTTTTCCTTTAGAAGAAATAATCTATTCCCGCCAATACTTGTTACTCTAATGATATGTTTGTACATTGTATACAATGTTTGACTTTATGATATTTGCGCCTTATTTGAAGTTACAATTTTGACATAATTATCCTTTACACATTTTTGTTTTAGTTATTTATAGAATAACTATCGTTATCAACATTATGATTACCGTAAGTGAAGGATTGTAACAGACTTTTGAGTTGTGCAATGATGTGGGAAATACGATTGCGGTTTATTGACGTTATGAAAATGTTTAGTTAAGCATAATGATTTGAAATATGTATGTATGTACTTAAACCTAGCATAGCAATTGTTAATGTGTTTTAGTTAATATTTAAGTTTCGTTTTATAGTATAATTTTGTTTAACCTATATCGGTCTGTGGATTAGGATACACTCAGTGGATTATATCGGTAAAATTTTCAGGTAAAAAAGTGTACACTACCATTGCATTAGAATTAACTAAAATTGCAATTGTTTTTAATTGCAATTAATTTTAAATCCAATTGCAGTCTACAGTTTTTTAACTGCAATTGTAGTTAATTTTACCAACATAATTCACTAAATAATAGCTAAAATGTGTTGAACTTAAATGGTATTACCAAACCAAAGTGATTTTTTCAACGGTACCTATATAATTTTCTACATGAATCAGAGTGTAAACTTCGGCCCAAATCTGGTTTAGTTCCTCACGTTTTTTTGTAGCGCTTTGAAGTCCAACTGGTTCAAAGTTATTTCTCTCTCGTGTATTTTAATTCTCAAGTATAAAATTGTTAAATGAATGAATGAATGAATGTGTGTAGTTGGCAACCGATTGTAAAAGTTTTTCCTGGGAACTGCCGTCTTAAAAATGGGTATTCAGACTATTTAAAAAAATAGTATTTCTCTTTAGACAAACGTGCACTCACAATATTTTATAGTTAAAAACAACCTAAAATACATATTAAATTAATTGAAAACACAATTAAATAAAGGACTACTGATTTTTCATTATATTCAAACCATTTTGCTATTTATTTTCAAATATTGTTTAAATAATACATAAAAGAAATAAAAATAATTGAAAAGTCTGTTAAAACAATCATCAGTTTTTAACTGACAAAACGTAAAAAAACGATGTTGTAGTTTGTTTTTTCATACTGGAAAGTTTTTTTTTTTTTGAATTTTCAAAACACTACACACACAACAATCACGTTCATATTTTTATTGGCTATGTTTGTGTGTATGAGTAAAGAATTTCTTGTAATTTGAATTGAAATAATTTTATATATAAACAAACTATTTTAACAAAAAAGAAAACCGAAAATATTTAAATTTTTTGTTTTAAAACAGAAAACAACGAAATTATTTAAATTATTTTTTCTAAAAATAGAAATCTAAAAATAGAATATTTGACTTAAAATAACAACTCCTACAGACGATACCCATTTTTTTCTAGTTTGTTTTTTATTGATTGAGAAAAAAGTTAAACAATACGTTTCCATGTATTTTAATTGATTCTTCAATTGAAAATAAATTATCAAATGAACCTCAATCGGTTATGGAAAATATATTGTGAGTGTGTAAGTCCAAATAATGTAATCGATTTCGTGTACTTCACATTGTGTGTACTTACGATTTTCTAAAGGATCATGCATATTAGTTGTAGGTATTTTGTTTAAGATTTTTTTGTATTAAAAATTAAGCATATACAAAAATAACACTGTTTTAAAAAATTTTTTATAACAACATTCTTATTTAAATATTATTAGTTGTACGTTGAAAAAAAAAACTAATAAATCATTTAAATATCATAAATTTCTTTTTCGTTTTCCAACAATTGAAAAACTCATATACTATAATTCTAAAACCATGCAGACTACTCGAATCAAGTACAATTCGAGTACACGCTGTTGAAATTTAACTGTACTGAAAGTGTTAATTTAATATATGACTCTACTATCAACTTGTAATATTCATGTAGCTAACTGAATATATTTTCATATATGAACACATTGTAAATGACAATTGTAAGTTATAATGTCGCATTTTAAATTAGTTTTACAAGGAAGCTATGCCCGGTGTAATAAACTGATTGCGATGAAGTTTAAGGAGAAAAAAATTTTCTATCAAATTTCATTCAATTTTGTTCAGAATTACGACCTATAGTTTGCTATATTGACTAAATTGACTCACATGGAAAATATCCCAATGGGATCTCTCCAATCTTAATGAAATTCCGATACATGGTAGAGGAGAAAAAATAATGTTTAAGTTTTTTTTTTTATTGAAGTATTAGTTTTTCCGTATTGCACATTTGTAAAGAAAATCGTTGTTGGTTTTAGTAAATTTTCATATTATAATGATTATTTAATTTAATCTAGGAGTGTCTAAGATTTTTTCGATATATATATGTTATCGTTAAGTTTTAGTTCGACTATTCTCATAGCGACTTTTTTTTACCAATATTTTAAATATTTCAAACAAGTAGCAAGCCTGGGTACACGATTTAGTCCCATATAACGATTGGACAAAAATAGAGGGAGTTGAGACAGAGTTTTGAAATTTGGTGCACTGACATAGAACCCCTTGGTTAAGAAAAATTATAATTTTTGGAAATATCGGGCCAAGGACACGCCCACCTCCCACAGGTCTTGAAATTTAAAAATATTATATTACCTACATAAATGGACGTAAAATTACAAAATGTATATATTGAGATACACATAAAACTGGAAACGTTTGTGTAAATTTTTATCAAAATCGAAGCAAGGACTCTTAGCTCTGCCATATATCCTTTATCTTAAATTCTTCATAAAACCTGCAAAAATTATACGATTGCCATGAAATTTAGCACGTAAATTGATATAAGGTCAAGCCATATTTTTGACAAATTTGGCTAAAATCGATTCCTTAGTAAAAAAAATGCGTCTCATAAAAAATGCGTTTTAAACGCTTAAAATGATTTTTCTAAATCAAAAAATAAATTAAATAGTATTAAAATAGGAAACCATGTGAATCCTCCATTTTAGGTATAGAGTATATTCAGCAAACTTATGTAGAACTCTACGAGGAATATTTTTGTGGAACATTTTAACCTTCTAGCTCTTCAATTATAGGAACTTTTTGGCCCCTTTTTAAAAACGGACAAAAACGGCCCGTAAGTTGAAGAGTTAGAGGGTTAAAATGTTCCGCAAAAATAATTGCCAAGAAATTCTACTATAAGTCTTTGAAGACATCAGCATTGAAAATTTAACTTAACTGCCAGTAATAAGTAAAAACTTAAAATGTGTTTAAGTGTTAATTTCTGTACTTATTCAGAATTTCTGCTCAAATATCCCACAAACCTGGATTTTAGGGTGAAAACATAGGAATCTTCCATTTTAGGTATAGGATGTGTTCAGCGAACTTATCTAGAATACTACGAGAAACATTTTTGTGGAACATTTTAACCCTCTAGCTCTTCAACTTAGGGGTCTTTCCTTTCATTGAAGAGTTAGAGGGTAGAATGTTCCACAAAAATGTTCCTCGTAGTGTTTTTTGCGGTAATAGGTACTTTAGTGAATTTGCTTCCAAAGTTCAAAGATAGTTTTTTGTTTTTTTTTAATCAGCTGGTAATTTAAATAAAAAATGAAATATATGTATGTAGCTTTTATTACGTAAATGAGATATAAAAAGGAGTCTTTAAAAAAAAGCATTTCTTTTGATTTTTATAAAAAAAAATTGGTAGATATTTTTTAATTATTTTTTTTTTTCCTAACAAAAAAAAAATAATAATATGAAAATCACTTCACATCATTTTTTTTTTTAATATATTATAAAACTTTGGTAATTTTTAGGATTTTAACCAAAATTTAGGTATATTTAAAGATTTAATAATGAAATAGGAAATGTGTTTTTGCCAAAGTTTATACTTTTTTTAAAATAATATAACCTTAATTTTTGGAAAAAAATTATGCCATTTCATTAAAATCTAAGAAAGTTGGAAACTTTTTCGTAACCCATTAGAGATGAAATTACAAAAATACATTTTTTGACACTTGGCAAATTTTTTTTATAGTTAAATTAAGAAATTGGTTCTTTCCTTTGTTTTTTCTTATACAAAATTATAAGAGCATGACAAAAAATTTTAAAATTTTAAAATCAATTAACATATTCATTTTTTTAAAAGTTCTATTTAACTTTTGATATTTTTAGGCTCCCAGCAAAAATATTGTTAAAATTCAAAAAATAGCTTGATATGTTCATTGCAGATTTTTTTAGAATTTTATTATCTTTTATTGATTCGAATATATTCACTTATTTAAAATAAAAAAAGAAAAATTTTAAAGATACCTCCAAAAATTAATTTTTACCATTTTTTTTTTGTAAGATCCAAAACATTCATATTTTTGCATTACATGCTATGTTAAAAATTTAGCGACTTTAGCGACCTCTAGTGTAGACAGAATGAGTTATACCAGAAAGGATAATATGTACAAGAATAAGTAATTTTAGTATATATACAAAAAAAATATTTTCATCGAAATCGGAGACACAAATTTTTTTTTTTATTATATTAGTCTATGGGACAAAGCACTGTGCGACATCCCCTCGATTAACTCAAATAATCATTATTTTATATAACTTTTAACAACAGAAATAAAATACAAAACAAAAATTGGGAAATTTTTATCCCACTTCTTAAGCCCTTAACATGAGAGTGGGTCCCTAAGAAATACTTGCCCATTATGTTTTCTCCTCTAATACACATCTGAATCTCATTAAACCTTTCGTTATTTTTTCAAGCAAAAATAAAAGTTATTATACCCTACACTACTACGTGGAGAGGGTATTATAAGTTTGTGCTGATGTTTGTAGCACCAAAAAATGTTGGCCCTAGACCCACCGTATAGTATACCGATCGGCTCAGAATCACTTTTTATTTCGATTTAACGATGTCCGTCAGTCCGTCTGTCTGTCTGTCCATGCATTCTTGTGAACACTGTACAGGTCGGAAATATTAAGATATTTTGATGAAATTTTGTACACCGACTTACATGGGCCCAAGGCCTATTGAGTTTGGTTGACATCGGTCCATGTTTAGACCTAGTGCCCATATAAGGGTACCCCCAAAATTGGCTTATTTACACGCTGCAGTTCGCAAATACGAAGATATTTCAATGAAATTTGGTACGGAGACCTATATCGGCTCAAGAAAGATGCCTATTGATTTTGGTTAAAATCGGTACATGTTTAGACCTAGTGCCCATATAAGGGCCCCCCAAAATTGGCTTGGTTACATGCTGCAGGTCGCTAAGATATTTTAATGAAATTTGGTTCGCTGACTCACATGGTCCAGAGAAAAAAGCCGACAGATTCTAGAGAGAATCGGTCCATATTTGGACCTATCGCTCATATGGGCTATATTAACGATTTTCTTTCCTTTTATTATTTTAAAGAAAATTTTGACACAAGTCCCATTTTAACCCATTCGAATTTCGGATCCAAACATTAGTTGGCTTTTAACCAGATGGTGTAGGGTATTGTATATTCGGCATGCCCGATTTTAACCTTTTTACTCGTTTTTTGATTTTTTTTTTCGATTAAAATTTAAAATTATTCTTTCGACAAAAAACATATAAAAATGTTAAAAATTATGAAAAATTAATTTCAAGCACATAAGAATATTAGAAATACCTATAAGAATGAGCTCCATTGCATTTTTTAATTGGCATTAATTTCAAAAAATAACTTTTACTTTTGTTCAAAAAAATTAAGGTCAAAAATTTAAAAAGCAAGCAATTTTTTAGAAGAGGATCAAGGATCAAAAACTCAAAAAACTGTTATTTTTGGCCCTTGGTATTATGTGTTCTTTGATTTTTTCTCCTCTACATATCCAAATTTCATTTCTGCTGTCATGTGGGTGACAGCGGAGTTACATTCTTTGCTAGTTTTTTTTTTTTTTTTTTTTTGTTATGCATTAAATTATATATAAGAGTTTTATATTAACTACAATTTATAGTTAATATAAAATGTAATTAAAAAAGAAATAAGTTATTTTCTGCGATGACAGAGCAAAATTTATGGTGCTAATACATAATAATGAAAGAATTTAATAATAGGAGATCATATGAATAAGATGAAAAAAAACTTCCACTTTTAAGTTTTAATACGCAAACGAATTTTTTCCAAAATACTGCTGAAATTTTTTGTATAAATTATAAAAACTTGGAAAAAGTGACCAAGTTCCTGGCTGATAAATATAAGGTGGTGTTTCTAGATGACGTTTTGCTTCACACAAAATAACAAAATAGATGCAATAAAGAAACAAAATACATGTAGTTCCTCATTCGTGTGACAACAAACGTCTTCTAGAAACTCCATAAAATTTGGTAAATTTTTCCAAGGTTTTAGAAAATCTATCTTATTCCTATTTTTTGTTGATATTTATATGTATCTGTTAGGGGGTATCATAGGTCTCCAGTTCAAGAATCTCATACACATGCCTGCAAACACGATTTTACAACAGTCAATAGATACATAGATATTTTTCTCTAGCTCTACCAAGCAACCCTTATAAATTAGTTCAAAACAAAATGTTAGTATTTGAGTTAATAACACAAAAAATTATAAGTATATATAATTATATAAAATGAAATCCTTTTTGTTATTTTAATTTTGGCTAGAAAGTCTTCTTTTACAACACAAAAAAAAATATACAAAATTAAACCAAGTTAATGAAGAATTCATGTCAGTTGCTAATTACCTTCATCGTGCATAAAAATCTTCTTTACTTGTCTTTAATCTTTACAAAAAAACATACAAATTTTTATTACAAATTCGTATAAGATCCTCATTTTGACTGACTTGTCTGACTGAGTGACTTAGTAACTGTACGAGAATACTTTGTTTCCATTGTTTTATGTTTTTTCCATTTCATTATTGTATTGTCTAATATATACAACCAAAGTAATTCTTTTATTATGCCACAAAACGTTATAGACAATAGCCGGGTAATTAACAAAATTTCCTCGTACCCCATCCACTACTCTAACTCCCTCTACTCCAGCTACCCTTATTTGGAAAATAATACAATTAGTTTGTGATGCTTGGCTTTTTTTCCAACCACTTTGATTTTTTGTTACTTATGTATTTACTACAGATTTTATATGCTCGTTTTAATACCAAACTACTGCCAAATTTCAATGTCGAGCTTAGTCCAGTTCAGAAAAAGTTCAAAAAAAAAAAAGGAATCATATTAAATGATGCAAAAAAGACAATAAAACTTTATTTAGTGGTTTGCTAATTTAGCCATATTCCCCTCCTGCTTTGTCTAATTCTATACACTTAGAAGGCTTAATACTCATCTTGTCAGTTAGATAAGGAGTTTAGCAAAACTGGAACGGAAAAAAATGTGTCAATTAAAATGAATGAAGGTCTTCATAGTATGAGTTAAATCAAATTAAATAAGACAGTGCATATAAGAGTGATATGTAATATTGTAAGTGTATAGTAGAGTGGGTCGAATCTTAAAAAAACTGTCGATTAGAGATTACTTTGCTAATATGGGCAACACTGTATAGATAATTAAAATCTTTTTCTTTGGTCATTATGATTATACTCAGCGGAAAATTTAGTTAATCAAAAGAAATGTGAGTTGGAAAAAAATTATCGAAAAATCTTAAGACTCAATGGTCAAATTTTCAGAAGTTGAGTGAAGTCAATAGAAATCTGAGAATTCCAATGCTAGAATTTTAAAGCTACTCCAATTTTGGAAATTACTATTCGATTGTAATAAAATATGTTCTAAATTCAGGGTCAGCATTATAAAGTTTATTAAAAATTCTATATTTTATGAAGAGTTTTTGCACATAAATAAAATATAACAGGGTGTTTCCTAATACCACAATTAAAAAGTTTAACCGATATTCTAAAATTCGAGCAAATTATGCTAAAAATGGCTAAAATTTAAGGAAATGATATTCTCCGAAAATATTTCTAAACTCGAAGTATTAAAAATGCTTCACTGTGTTAAAACAGGGTGACTTTAAGGAAACCGTAATCGATAACAAAAATGTTACTGAAGGACTTTTTAGCAATTTTTCACAGAGATCGTTTGAAAGCGATTCTGAATTGAGCGGTATACTATTTTTTTAGAAATAAGTAAGTGAATATAAATCGATCACACTCATAGGAGCAAATCTGTAAAACTAGCACAAAAAGCTACTAAAAGTTAGTTATAAATGACCTTGCTGAAAAAACTGTTGAAACTAGCAGATTTTTTTTTCTAAGTACTAGTAAAATAGGAACAGCAAAAATAAAACTGTTACATTTATAGAATTTTAGTTATATTTTGGTTAACTTTTAGTTAATTCAAAATTACAAATTATACTGTAAAATCTGCAGTAAAGTTTGATAAATATTAGTAGACTAAATTAAAAAAATTAAAATATTAGTAGCCAAAAATACAGCATAAATAATCTAAAATAACCAAAATGTTGTAGATATACATTTTGGTTATTATACCCTACACCACTACGTGGAGAGTGTATTATAAGTTTGTGCTGATGTTTGTAACACCAAATAATGGTCGTAGACCCACCTTATACAGGGTGGCGCAAAAATAACCTTCCGATGTTTTTTGGCTGTAATTTAAAAAAAAAATGAAAAACTTTGATTCTTCTTGTGGATTATTTTTACTTGGTCTTTTAATTTTTTTTACATCAAGTCGAGAATATGATGTCATGTAAATGGCCGCCGCCACAGTTGATTGTCATTTGAGCCCATTTTTTCATTCATCACCAATCATGAGTGATGAGGCCCATTTCCATCTTAGCGGGTAATTTACGCTTCTGGGGCACTGAAAATCCGCGTGTAACCCACGAAGAGCCATTACATCCGCTCAAAGTCACTGTATGGTGTGCTGTTTTCGCTGGAGGAGTCATCGGACCTTTTTTCTTCGAAAATGCCATAAAAAGGGCTCAAATGACAATCAACTGTGGCGGCGGCCATTTACATGACATCATATTCTCGGCTTGATGTAAAAAAAATTAAAAGACCAAATAAAAATAATCCACAAGAAGAATCAAAGTTTTTCATTTTTTTTTTTAATTACAGCCAAAAAACATCGGAAGGTTATTTTTGCGCCACCCTGTAGTATACCAATCGGCTCAGAATTTTTTTTATGTCGATTTAACGATGTCCGTCTGTCCGTCCGTCCGTCCGTCTGTCTGTCTGTCCATGCATTCTTGTGCGCACTCACATATTAACATATTTTGATGAAATTTGGTACACCATTCGGTCCATATTTAGACCTAGTGCCCATATTAGGGCCCCCCCAAAATTATATTGTTTATAAGCTGCAGGTCGCAAATATTAAGATATTTTGATGAAATTTGGTACACCGACCTATGTCGGCCCAAGGACGAAGCCTATTGATTTTGGTTAACACCGGTCTATGTTTAGACCTAGTGCCCATATAAGGGTCCCCCCAAAATTGGCTTGGTTACACGCTGTAGGTCGCAAATATTAAGATATTTTAATGAAATTTGGTTTGCTGACTCACATGGTCCAGAGAAAAAAGCCGATAGATTCTAGATAGAATCGGTCCATATTTGGACCTATCGCCCATATGGGCTATATTTACGATTTTCTCTTCTTTTATAATTTTATAGAAAATTTTGACACAAGTCCCATTTTAAGCCAATCGAATTTCGGATCCAAACAATAGTTGGCTCTTAACCAGACTGGTGTAGGGTATTGTATAGTCGGCATGCTCGACTTTAACCTTTTTACTCGTTTTTAAGTTAAATTTAGTTGGATGCAAATAGCAGTCTATCCTGGTAAAATCAACAGAAATATTTGGTAACAAAAATAGTAAACAGCTGATTTCAGAAGGCTAGATTTTTCTTTGCAAAATCGAAAAACATTGAAAATTTTAATTAGTAGACTAAAAAATTGTTTGGTAATTTTTTAGTCTACTAATTATTTAGCAAAGCGTTTTGCTGATTTTAGCAGGCTAAGTTTTTATTTTCTATTAACTAAAATTTAACCCAAGTATAACTAAAACTCTGTATATTTAACAGTTTTATTTTTACTGTTCGTGTCTTACTAATATTTAGCAAAAATAATCTCAGCAGTTTTTTGCAAAATAATTTTTAACTAATTTTTAGTAGTTTTAATTAAACCTTTTACAGACTTTTTCTGTTATTGTTCCGATTCTGAATGGCAAAAACTTACTCTTCACTCATTTTTTCACTCATTTGAAAATAATGTTAGTAAATGACAATACCTAGCACTTCACAGCTTCACAAATCATTTAGAATCGGCACTCTGGAAATTGTTTGTTTAGTTAATATATACAAATTTATTCGTTCCCCTAAAGAAATAAATTTTGTTGCATATTTCTCAGTTTGTTCGAAAATTTATTCTTAAGATTAATTCCGATTTCGTAAAAAATTTCTAAAATGAATGAAATTTAATTTTTAGTGAATTTTAGCAGAGGACCACACAATCGCTTGTATAGAAAATATATTTTCTAATCTTTCTTTTGTATAAATATAACCGCTTAAGTTCCTAATTAATTTGGATATATCCTTTAACATATTTTGACATATTTACTTCCGCTTTATATTGTGTAATATTCCTTACAATTTATTAAAAGATCTAGAATTGATTTTTTTGTTTCGAAATCAATAGTCATTGTTTTTTATTAAGTATTTATAGCAAAAAATTGTTTAACTTTATAATAAGATTAAGTAGTTAAGAAATATTTCATTCTTTGTTTGTTTCTGTTTTTTTATATACATTATATTCTTTTTTCTTACTTTTTCTTGTTACAGTGTTTCTTTATGATGGTCAATATCATCATCATTTATCATATGCAACTTCATCTGGGTTGGTCTTCAGTAGTTATTGAATGTTATGTTAGAAAAAGGAAACAGGAAGTTATCTATAGAGGTAAGTTTTGTTAAGAAAAATTTCTAAACAATTTAATTCAATTATTTTTGCAATTTTTGCTAGACACTGGTAACACATACGGGTTGTAGTAGTCATATGTAGTGTTATGAGTTTGAATAGTAGTGAAAACTATGCAATGTGTGTGGTGATATTTTGTTTTTTTTATTTTCTTTTGTCAAACTATTTCCTGTGGGAATTTTATTTTGACATTTCAATTATAAAGGTATTTTTCATAAATTAAGAAAATTATAAAAATGGACACTTTCTTTTATAAGTTGAAATATTTATTTAACAACTTAATTTGTGTGGCCACATCAATGGTTTTCTAGGGAATTTGATTTTACTTTTTTACTTACTTAATTATTGTAAAACAATTGCCACAATTACAGTAGGAACCACACACAAAAATTGGCTATTTTCCCAGCAAAACATAAACATTATCCTTGACTGCTTCTGTAAGAAACCTAAAAGCAAAACTGAAAAGACAGTCCTACTTACTTGCACATTAAAATAGTGTAAATGTGCAAATTGTATGTGCATTCAATAATTTATTGCACGCAAAACAACCTTGACTTAATGGCTGCAACTTACCCACAAAATCGAGGTTTATGGAAGATTTGCCAATTTCTCACTTACCGCAACGTAGCAATAGCATACCGGTTATTTTTTGTTTGTTTATTTGTTTGCCGTTGAACAGGAAAATCATTTTAGATTTACACCCTAGAGAACCTTGAG
Source organism: Leucophora obtusa (assembly GCA_949987735.1). NCBI lineage: Eukaryota > Metazoa > Arthropoda > Insecta > Diptera > Anthomyiidae > Leucophora > Leucophora obtusa. Next base: position 4,762,317 of record OX465296.1, read on the forward strand.
AGTTTTATTTTACCAGCACAAACTATAAAATATTAAAATAAAGAAATAAAAAACTTATTTTAACAAAAGCCAACTTACTACATGTATTTGTAGTTTAAAATTGGATTTTCATAGCAAGGCATAAAAGAAAATTGAAATACAATAAACAAACAACTTTGCTTTAATATGTTTTTTTATATAAAATAAAATCCTTAGCTAGCAAGGTTGTACTAAGGATATAAGAATGGTAAAAGCTACACATTTCAAGATGAACTCATCGAACTCATTCAATTAATGAGGCGAAACTATTTATTCAAAATTGTAGTCATTCTTGGGATTTCTTTATATTCCTAAAAAAAGAAACTATTTTACCCAGGAAATTTGTTTATAATCGGTTGTCAACCACACAAGCTCTGCAACTGGTTCCACTAGAACCAATTCCATGGAACTGGTTCCAGAACCCGTTCCATGGATCTTGTAGGTAAGGTATAACTGACGGAGCGTCAGTTCTAGAATTAGTTCAAAAACTGATTCTAGGGTAACCGGTTCTACTCTGATGGCTATAGAAGCGGGCACAAAAAATCAAAAATTTATGGTTATATACCCTTACCAAGGTTAAATAAATATTGAGTCTACAAATATTTAGATTTTCAAAAAATGTTGCGATAAAGAAGTATATATTTAAGATATATAAGAATATTTCTCAATTCGCATCGAGCTCTCTAAGTGGTCTCATTCGACGACTTTCAAATACATGTCACAGGGTTACGTAATTTTTTTGGTTAACAATTTCACTCTCGAATTTAAATCTTTGAAAAATATAATTTGTTTTTCGGGTGTAATGGAACTAAATTTCTTTAGACGAAGTCGTCTTTATTAGTTATTTTTTAGTTAATAATTTTACTAATTTTAATTGTGGGCATTGTGGTGTAAGGGTTAGCGCATTGCACTGTTACACATAAGTTTGCTGGTTCGATCCCCAACTACGACAACATCAATTTAGTAAACTAATATATATAAGTTTTCTATCTACCTCATACATATCGTAGCGTCCTCTTTTGGTGTTCTCATAGCAGTTCACCCCACTCAGGGGTATGGCATCACCAAAAACAAAAGTTATAACCACATCGTTATCACTAGATGGCACTTTGTTCAAAAAATTGACAATTTTCTTTTTTTATATAAATTGAAATAATAACAAACTAAAAAGCAAATAAAAAAAGGAATTCTCAAATTTTATTATTTGAACATATTTTGCGCTTGATTTTTTCTTATTTTGCGCAGTTTTCAGCAATTTTTGAGTTTTTAAATATCGGCTCAGCTGATACTAAAGTGATACTAAATAGTTGCTCAGGTGATACTAAATTTCAGCACCCCCTACCGGCGAGTAGTGTAAGTTTTAAATTCCTATCTCTATAATTAATAGTCTCTGACCCCACTGAAGTAAAATAACAGCATTAAAAAGTTTCAACAGAGTTCGCAAACTCTCTATCAGAATGGCACGCAAAAACTATTCTAAGATTCAACACCTCGTGCAATAACAGTGTTGCCATATTTGGAGCCCTTCATCTTTCACCACTTTTCATCTCTTCTCTATGCATTTTCAAAAGAAAGCAGCATGTTAATTAATAGGAAGAATTTCTTAAGTGTTGCTTCTCTTAAAAAAAAGTATTGCATTGCCTCAAAATACAAACTAAAAACTTATAACGAGTTATAGAAGTACTAATATACACTCAAAAAAAGTCAGTAAAGTCAGCAAAAAATATTGCTGTGTCAGCAGATTTTTAGTCAGGGTCGTGCTTGCAAAAAGGTTGGTAATTTCAGTAAAAGGTGTTTGCTGAAAATCAGCGAGAAGTACTAATATACACTCAAAAAAAGTCAGTAAAGTCAGCAAAAAATGTTGCTGTGTCATCAGATTTTTAGTCAGGAGCGTGCTTACAAAAAAAGTTGTTAATTTCAGTAAAAGGTTTTTGCTGAAAATCAGCGAGCTGATTTTTACCAAAAAAATAGTAATCTCAGAAAAAGTTTTGCTAACACTTAATCGATTGCAAATGAAAAAATCCTTGCCAATATCAATAAACTTTTTGCTGAATAAATTTTAAATAAATAAATAAATTTTTTTTTTTTGAAATTTTACTTTAGTTAGCTTATTTGCTGAAAATTTAAATATAAAAATTGTGTAGAGTTATTTTTTTTTTTTTTAATTATCATTTCCGTTGTCTATACTACTACATCCAGACAAGCTGCGAATCTTGTCTATCTGGTTTGTCGTACACGCTATAAATGCGGTTATCAGCCCAACTTTTGTAGCAAAATAAATTAGTAAAACATTAGTTCAAAATTAGTTTAGTGCTAAAAAAATATAACTAAAACTTTTGCTGTAAACGGAATTTCAGCAAACAAATTACTGAAAACTAGTACACTTGATATAAAAGACGTTTTACTAATTTTTCTACTAATTATTTTTTTGAGTGTATCTTTGCAAAATTACCGCTTACTGGAAATTGATTAAATAACTACCGATTTAGTATTTTTTTTTTATGTTTTTAATATTACACTAATAGGAGAAAGTCTGTAAAAAATTAGTTAAAACTACTAAAAATTAGTTAAAAATTATGCTGCAGAAAAAACTGCTAAATTAGCAGATTATTTTTGCTATATATTAGTAATATAGGAACAGCATAAATAAAACTGTTAAATATACAGAATTTTAGTTATATTTGAGTTCAATTTTTATTAAAATAAAATAACAAATTAGCCTGTTAAATCAGCAAAAAAAAATTGCTAAATAATTAGTAGCCTAAAAAATCACGAAAAATTTCAAATTTTCGAAGTTTTTTTTCGATTTTTTTTAAATGCAAATAAAAATCAAGGCTTTTGAAAACAGCAGTTTACAATTTTTTTTACAAAATATTTCTCTTTATTTAACAGGATAAACTGCTATTTGCCTTTTACTAAATTTAGCTTAAAAATAAAAAAAAATTTGTAGATATAACATATTGTTTTTGCTATTTTTAGTCTACTAATATTTAGCAAAATTTTCTGCAGATTTTACAGTATAAGTAATTTGTCATCTTCAATTACCTAAAAATTAGCTTAAATATAACAAAAATTCTATAAGTACAACAGTTTTATTTTTGCTGTTCTTATTTTACTAGTATTTAGCAAAAAATCTGCTAATTCGACAGTTTTTTTCTGGAGCATCATTTTTCACTAATTTTGAGTTGCTTTTTCTGCTATTTTTACAGATTTATTTCTATGAGTGTACTTATTATTTTGTTATATATTTATTTAGTATGAATATTGTTCTTCCTTTATTTGTTTTAAAAATTTTTACAACACAATAGGAAATTTTGCTAGGAAAAAGTTTTTTGTTATAAAAATCTGAAAATTTTAAGGGTTTCGTAAAAACGCTAAGTCTTTTTAAAGTTATCTTTTTTATTTTTTTGAAGTGTTGGGCATATTTCCCCACCATGCTTGAGCAATACTGCAAATATTACCAACAAAGAAACCACTTATTTCATAACTTAGAGGTAACCCCTTATTCTATCTTTATGCGTAGCAACTTATTCTTTCAACAGTTTTCAACGGTTTTGACCTACCTATATATAACTTGTGACCACTGAAAATGTATACCAAATAGTCACCAAACTGTACATTTTGGAAGAATTCTGTAACAAGTTGGGGGATATTTCTATAACATATCACAAGGAATACATTCTCCTCTCCCATGAAAACGCCCTATGTAATTAAACTGAATTTTTTCTAAATTTTAATGCAATTTGTTCCACAAAACTCCAATATTGTTATGTTAATACGATTTTTGTATTCTTAAAAATTAAAGACAAAAAACAAATAAATGTCAATATTAAATCTCTTAAAGAAAATTTTAATGAAAAAAAAATCTTAAACAATATCAAAACGGAAGTAAATAGTATGTTAAATCTCATATAAGGATTTGCTTATAAACAATGACAACAAAAATTGTTGAACGTATGTCTGCTTTTAATACATAAATAGTGAACTATACTAAGGATATTTATAATCAGCTTAAATTATAAAGCGGATTTAAAAAAGGACAACGTTGTTCTTAATTCTTAAGGAGATACGCATAACTATATATCCTTAACTTTGATGCTGCTACAATTCTTTTGAGAGACTTATATACAACATATGTACGTACATATATGATGGATTACATTTAAACGTAGTTGACTTTTTTAGGAATATAGTATTACAATTTTTTTGTTTCTTTACACATGAAATTTTGCAATATCATAGTGTAATGCCTTTGTTCCTTATCAAATTCTAGAGAGTTGAAAAATCTTAACATAATGTTATTTTTAAATCATTTTTATATTCTTTTATTTTGTGATATCCTGCTGTGGTGAAAATTTTCTTAAAAAAAATTATATATATAAAATCTGTTGCGACAGCTGTTGGACAAGGATTCTGTAAGCCATAGAATATTAAGAAGAAAAACTATAAAGAAAATAAAATAACAAAGATAAGCGGCGTTAATAATTTAAAAACAAGAAAAGGCAAAAACTCTACAAAATGTAACTTATTCTATAAGCAAGAGAATACCACATGTTCTCATGCTCTCTGTCTCTATCCTTTTTACAGTCATCTTTACTCACTAGTTGTTTAGAGATGCCACTGTTGCCATAACGGTGATTTTCTCGCCAGATCTAGCGATTTAAAAGCATGGGGCATATTACCTAAGAGCTATGTAATTATACAACTACATAATTTTCAAGTTAGTTTTACAAACTTCTAGTAAAATATGAACATTTTTTTGTAAAATATATACAAGCCTTGCAAAATATAAATGTGTAGTGAAATATATCCGAAAAAATACATATATTTTACTGGAAAATTTTTAATAACTTACTTGGAACTTATGTAGTTGTATAATTAATTTATTATATATATAATTAGCGAAAAATCTAGCGATTTTTTATCAGCTGTAATAAAAATTTTAAAAATCGGTTTTATGTAGAAAAATATATTAAAATTCGCATATTAATATTATTTTATTTAAAAAAAAACAACTTCTTAAACGATGCCCTCTATTGAGTATTTATATTAATATTAATTCAATGAAAATCGGGATTCATTATTTACAAATTAATCAATCATAAAATTGTTCAGTATTTAGAAGTTTATAACACCTCTTATGAACATATTAAAGACATTTTTGAGTAAAAAAAACCATTTAAGTACCAATTTTCAACAAGCTAGCTATAAAATCCCTAAATTTTTGGACTGTTTATAAATATAATGATTTTCTAGCGATTTTTTGGTCTGATATAGATATTTGTTGACAACACTGTGTTATGCTCTGTTGTTATTTGCCTTAAACTTATATAAAAAATATGCTTTCTAATACCGGTTTTCTTATGACTACGAAGAATACCCTTATTTCTCATTATCCTTCTCAGTGTGACCAACTCTCTGTTATGATTTTCTACGCCCGTTATTAAAACACTAGATGCTATACGAAATTTTGTCATTTTAATACATATTACTCTCTTTCCATCACTCTTTTTCTGTGTCATTTAATACGAGTAATAAACTCTCTTGTGTAAAATTTCACTTTTAAACTATCGCATCTATATAAGGGTTGCTGTTGGCCAAATACAAGTCAGTCTTTAGTTAGAACTTGATTATAAAACACCTCTACTCGTGATTCTTAAAACTTATATTGAAAATATAACCAACAAAAAATTTAATAGAAAAAATCTATATAACTTAAGAAACGGGTGCGTCTTTCATATAAAGTGATGAAGTGAAAACGAAAAATCATTGAAACGTGTGGCATTCCCGCATCTATTTTAATTAAATTTAATAACGTTAAATGTTCCTAATTAGACAAAATAAACCTTAAATGTTGAATATAAAAAATGTAATAAAATTATACGAAGTGTAAGGAAAGAAATGAAAGATTAATAACCGAAAGAAAACATGAATTTTTCTCAAAAATAAAAAAAAAATATTTAGCCTAAACGAAGCATCATCAAACAAAACAAAAAAAATTATTTGCTCTACTTTGTACAAACCTTAAACGTTATATCCTTAAACATCCTTAGAAAAGAAAAAAAAAAGAGAAAAAGTTACGAAAAGCAAATAATAGTAGAAAATCGTTTAACTCGTGATGTGAAAAAGAAATTCGTAGAAAACCGAACTTTTTATATAAAGCAAATAGAAAAACGAGAAAATTGGAAATAAATTCTTAATTAACGCCTAAAGATAACACAAAAAAAGACTAAAAATGTTAAAACTTTATTAAACTGGATTACAAAACACCTTTAACAATTATTATTTTACTTTTGTTTGGCAATTTTTTAAGTTGTTTTCTTTATTATTTCGTTAAATTATAATTTCCTATAAAACAACAAATTACTAACAACATGGCTTCCAGAACAACTTTTGCCATATTAATAACATTGACCAGCCTATTCTGCAATGTGAATATGCAACAGCAATTAGTACAACAGCAGCAACAACAGCAACCTCCCTTATCGACACATGTAACCCAACAACAGCTGCAACAACACTCAAATGCTATAATGGGTGAAGCCGGTGTTTCAAATAATCAATTACATACTCCTCCCAATGGAGCCCATAGCAATCGTTTAGATAGCCAAGATATGCGTTATGATGCTCCCGATGATTGTCACTTTCTGCCAGCTTTAGGGCCTGAGCATCCGGAAATTATGTTAACCTGTAATTTGCGCACCGTCAATAGTGAATTTGATACTACGAATTTCAGTGTTATACCCTCGGAACATACAGTGGGCTTACATGTTCTCTGCAATGATGAGATAATGGCCAAAAGCTCTTTAGAGCCTCAATCGTTTGCTCATTTACAAAAACTGCAAGAACTATCAGTGCAATATTGTAAATTATCTAAATTCAATAAACAAGTCTTAGACGGTCTTTCCCAACTACGTAATCTAACAGTACGTACCCACAATACTCTATGGCCTTCACTAAACTTTGACATAGAGCCGGAGGCATTTAATACGGTTAAAAACTTGGAACGTTTAGATTTATCCTCTAATAATATATGGTCTTTACCAGAGTATATATTTTGTGCTTTAAGTGGCCTTATTTCCTTAAATATGAGTGAAAATAGATTACAAGATGTCAACGAATTGGGATTTAGAGATCGTTCGAAAGATCATGCAGTCGAAACAACAGCAGCTACTGAAACCAGCAAGAGATCGGCAACAAATTGTAATTTGGATATTGAAATACTCGATGTATCCTATAATCATTTTGTATTACTGCCGGCTAATGGTTTTGCTACTCTCAGACGTTTGCGGGTCTTGCAAGTCAATAATAATGAAATATCCATGATTGGTGACAAGGCTTTAAGCGGTTTAAAGAATTTACAAATACTCAATCTATCATCTAACAAATTGGTAGCTTTGCCTTCAGAACTTTTTGGTGAACAGTCTGCCTGCATACAAGAAGTGTATCTACAAAATAATTCCATTTCAGTGCTATCACCAAAATTGTTTTCTAATTTGGAGCAGCTGCAAGCCTTGGATTTGTCTTATAACCAAATTACCTCTACTTGGATAGATCGTTCAACATTTGTGGGACTCATAAGATTGGTTCTACTTAATCTCTCCAATAATAAGCTAACACAATTGGATGCTGAAATTTTTACCGATCTTTATACTTTACAAATTTTAAATTTGCGTCATAATCAGTTGGAGAATATTGCCGCTGAAACTTTTGCTCCCATGAATAATTTACATACTCTATTGCTGTCGCATAATAAACTGAAGTATTTGGATGCTTATGCCTTGAATGGTCTCTATGTATTGTCATTGCTATCTCTAGACAATAATCATCTGATTGGTGTTCACCCAGAAGCCTTTCGTAATTGCAGTTCCTTGCAGGATTTGAATTTAAATGGTAATCAATTGAAGACTGTTCCCCTGGCCTTGAGAAATATGCGTTTATTACGCACTGTTGATTTAGGTGAAAATATGATTACTGTTTTGGAAGATAACGCCTTTAAAGGTCTTAGTAATCTGTATGGTTTACGTCTGATAGGCAATTATTTGGAAAATATTACCATGCATTCATTCAAAGAATTACCTAGTTTACAAATACTCAATCTGGCTCGTAATCGTATTGCTGTGGTCGAGCCGGGTGCTTTTGAAATGACCTCCAGTATACAGGCTGTAAGATTGGATGGCAACGATTTAAGTGATATTAACGGTTTGTTCAGCAATATGCCTTCCCTTCTGTGGCTTAACATCTCCGATAATCGTCTGGAACATTTTGATTATGCTCATGTTCCCAGTACTCTACAATGGTTGGATTTGCATAAAAATCGTTTGATAGAACTTTCTAATCGTTTTGGTTTGGATGCTCAAATACGTTTGCAGACTATAGATGCCAGTTTTAATCAAATATTACGTATATCACCGTCAGCCATACCCAATTCCATTGAATTGTTGTTTATCAATGATAATCTTATAACAACGGTGGATCCGGACACCTTTATGCACAAGACAAATCTTACCAGAGTTGATCTCTATGCTAATCAAATAACTACTTTGGACATCAAATCGTTACGTATTTTACCGGTACAAGATCATAGAGCTTTGCCTGAATTTTACATAGGTGGCAATCCTTTTACCTGTGATTGTAATATAGATTGGTTGCAGAAAATCAATCACATAAAATCACGTCAATATCCTCGCATTATGGATTTGGAGACTATCTACTGTAAGCTATTAAATAATCGTGAACGTGCTTATATACCGCTGACAGAAGCAGAACCTAAACATTTCCTGTGCTCCTATAAAACTCATTGTTTTGCCGTCTGCCACTGCTGTGAATTTGATGCTTGTGATTGTGAAATGACTTGTCCCATCAATTGCACCTGCTTCCATGATCAAACTTGGTCCACTAATATTGTTGAATGTTCTGGTGCTGGCTATTCTGAAATGCCTCGCAAAGTTCCCATGGACACTACGGAATTGTATATCGATGGCAACAATTTCATTGAGTTGGCTAGTCATTCTTTTTTGGGTCGTAAAAATTTGGCTGTTTTATTTGTTAATAACTCCAATGTCCATATCATCTATAATACCACCTTTAGTGGCTTGAAGCGACTACTGGTGTTGCATTTAGAAGGTAATCACATAACATCTTTGGAAAGTAGTGAATTTAGTAATTTGGAAAATTTAAGAGAACTGTACCTACAAAATAATCGTATAGCTAGCATAGGTAATGGTAGTTTCCAGGCTTTAAGAAAATTGGAAATTTTACGTTTAGATGGTAATCGTTTGCTGCATTTCGAGGTTTGGCAATTATCGCTGAATCCCTATTTGGTGGAAATTGGTTTAGCTGATAATCAATGGTCTTGTGAGTGTAATTATCTTATGCGTTTTCGTACTTATTTGGCTCAAAGTTCTGGCAAAATTATAGATGCCTCTCGAGTATCGTGTGTCTACAACAATGCCACCAGTGTGCTGAGAGAGAAAAATGGCACCAAATGTACGCTAAGAGAAGATGTGGCCACCTATGTGCAGCACAGTGAAATTGAAAGCTTACTGCCTCTACTGCTAATGGCCACCTGTGCTTTTATTGGATTCTTTGCCTTAATAGCCGGTCTGTTCTGTTATCGTCAGGAATTAAAAATGTGGGCACACTCCAATTGTCTACTGAATATGTGCTATAAGTCACCTGGTTTTGTAGAAGATCTCGATAAAGAACGTTTGAATGATGCCTACTTTGCCTACAGTCTACAAGATGAACATTTTGTTAATCAAATATTGGCTCACACTTTGGAAAATGACCTGGGCTATAGAGCCTGCCTGCACTATCGTGATATTAATGTTAATGCCTACGTTACCGATGCCATTATAGAAGCCGCCGAAAGCGCCAAACAGTTTGTGTTGGTTTTATCAAAGAACTTTTTGTATAATGAATGGTCACGTTTTGAGTATAAAAGTGCCCTGCATGAAATTGTCAAACGTAGAAAGCGCATTGTATTCATTTTGTATGGTGATTTACCACAACGCGATATAGATATTGATATGCGTCACTACCTACGCACCAGTACCTGCATCGAATGGGATGACAAGAAATTCTGGCAAAAATTACGTATGGCACTGCCTCATATACGCAGCAAGCGCACCACCAACTGCCTGAGTAATCGTTCATCGGTAAATATTTATGCACCAGCCCATGAATATCAAGCAGCCGCCAATGGTCGTCTGGTGGGTCAGGGTTCAGGTGTTGTTGTGGGTGATAAACACTATACAGACTGCAGTAATTATGCCACCATCAATGATTGTGTTCGAGGTTATGCACCAATACCGACAGCAGCAGCGAATTGTAAATTCAATACCCTAAATGAATTGGGCTACAAGGCATCAAAAGATTCCAAAGATATACAGCATGCCAAAACTCTAGAATTCCAAAGGCATCATCACATGCGTTTGGCTCATCCACCCACACAACCTCACACAGCAACAAGCAATACACATCATATGCATCATCAACAACATGAATATGCAGTGCCCTCATATTATGCCATAAGTAATGGTCAGGTTTCAAGGGGAGCCGCTGGTGAAATTGTCGCTCCTACATACGACAGTGTTGACTACTCCAAACAGCCAACATTGCAAAAATCGTCAACACTAACTTCAACTAACAATTGTGATTGTACACATGAAAAAATGAATACTAAACGTAAACAAGGTTTACAATCTAGTTTTTCTTCAAATTTTACACCTCCACCACCACCACCTCCCTCTAGTGCACAGGTGACTACCTTCAACTGTAAAAAGCCACCCTGTACATGTCGCAAGACAACGGCAACGACATCATCTTCAACAACAGCCGATGATAACATAAGCTGTCATTGTAATGCCAAAAGTAGTAGTAGCAACAGTACTAGCAGTCATACTACAAATGAGAGCTGTCCTCAAGATGACCTCAATCAATATGAATCGAATTTGTCGTTAAATGAAATTAATACAACTACCACAGCCTCGGTGGGAGATGAAAGCAACAGTTTATGGGCGTAACATCAAAATTATCCAACAACATTGCAGCAGTCACAGCCACAGCAACAGCAACTCCAAAATCATCTTCATCAACAACACCAACAAACGGCCGTTTGTTGACTTCCCTCTGATGATAAAGATGACTTTTTAATAGTTTTTAAGCTCAACAAGGAGACAGACTACGTAACCAGTGAATTTATGAAGTGCACCTCTCTATATTTCAAGAATAAAGGAATTTCCCAGCACTTTTTGTAAAAATACATTTAAAAAAATCTCTACTCTTAACTTACAAAAAAAAAAAATAGACATAAAAATTAAAAATAATAAAAAAAAAAACTTTCAATTGTTTGTTGTTAAATTAACTTTTTTTATGAAATTTTTATCTTAAATTATTAAAAAAAAAATTAATATATTTTGTAAGTTTTCTTGATTTATTAAAAATTGTTTAATATTTTGTACATTTTTTATATAAAAATATTTTTTTCTATATGATTTGTTTATTTCATCTTATTCTTTTTTAATTTATTAATGAAATACGAAAACAAAAACCCTTAAGAATAATATTGAAATATTATATTTTCAAAATTGGGTTAAACAGACTGATAAACTTAGTTCGTTCTTTATTAAGTAAATTTATTGTGAATTAAATTGTAAATATTTGGCTAAGATCAAAACAAAGAAATTAAAAAATACACTAAAAAAAATTACTCTCAAAAATAAAAATAAAACTAAATGGCTTATTATTTATTATGTTTTTTTTTTCAAAATTTACTAACTCTACTTCTATTGAATATTACTAATTTATGGAAAATTTTGTTTGTTGAAATATAAAACTCAAAATATTACTGCAGTAAGTATGAAAAAAAATTAATTCTATTGAAACATGGAACAATAGATTATGCTATATCAAAGCCTATAGAGGGTTACTGGTTCAATTCCCAGTCACGGTATAAAATTTATTTTAAAAACTGAAATATAAAAAACAAATTTTAAATTTGTTTAAAAAGTAAAATAAAAAATGAATGAAATCAGAATATCAGTATCAGAGCTTTAAAGGAATTAATTCCTTAATTCGCGTTTTTTTAACTTTATTTTGGACAGAATTTAAGTAACCAGTGTAGAAACAGTAATGACATATCATTATTTTTTGGACTACCAGTAATGACACGCACATACCTTCTGCATTATTTTAAAACATATAGTAATGTGTTACTGATAATGACTTATTTTTATTATTATTTCAAATAGAAAATAATTTTCTAGATTTTTTTTTTAATTTTTTGAAATCTATTTTTAGACTCAATATTTTTTAAACACTGGTAAGGATACATGTAACCACATATTTTTTGATTTTTTGTATGTTGGCGAGTAAGCTTATTTGTGTGCAGCAGGTCAATTATGTTTTTATCTATTAAATATTACTTGTCGATATAGCTCAGATGGTAGAGCTATTGACTTTCAATCTGTAGACCCAGGTTCGATTCCCGCACCAGGAAATTTTATTTAAAAAAAAATACAATAAAAAATATTTTTTTTATATAATTTATTTTTTTAAAAATCTATTTTTAGACTCATTATTTTTGTCAGTACTGGTAAGCACATAGGTAACGATATATTTTTTGATTTTTCGTATGCTGATGTGTAACCATAACTCATTATTTTTCGCGACATCGCCATATAAAGGTAATAAGAAATGTAATAACAAAAGTAACTAGTTACCATTACCAAGTAAGTAGTTACATAACCACATATCTGGTAATGATTTTCTACACTGGGTAATTAAATGAATTCTTGTTATTTTCCTTAGATTTATCTTAAAATAACTCATCATAATACGTTTGTTTTTTCTAATATTTTCCGTATATTTAATTAATTAATTCACCAAAGGATTGCTCAAGGACTTCATTCCTTGGACTTCATTCCCTATTGATTAAATTCAACAGGGAATTGGGGCACGTGCCCTAATTCCTTCAAGGAATTATAATGTTCTCTTAATTCTCTGATGGAGTTTAATTTCCTGATGGAATTAACTTATTTAGTTAATAACATGTATCTGATTTTTTACTTTATGGCCTGAAGAGTTTTACTTTTCAACTAACATAATTCAGAATTTGGTACAAAGGCGTTAACACTAATGGCGCCCAAGCAGAGACAAAGTAAAAGAGTTTTAAAGTTTGGAATACATGTTCAATATTATTGATCAAGTTTTCAAAAATCAACGAATCAGAACATTTTATTTTTAAATACTTTGTTGTGCTTGGTGGATTTTAAAAACATTGATCAATAATATTGAACGTGTATGCTGTCAAAACAGCGGTAATATAAAATTGATTAATATAAATTCCTAATATTTTGGCCACCCATGTGAGAATCGTAATATATATGAACATACATGATTATATATTGACTTGTATATGACCATGCATGGGCATACATGGGCATATGCGTCCATGCATAATTCAATATATGACCATATATGTATGATCTCATATATTTCCATATATCTTTGGATCCGAAATTTGAGGGTATATGACCGTACATGTTCATATATGACCATATATGCTCATATATAATTAATGTACGCTCATATATGATCATATATGGTCATATACCCTCATATTTCGGATCCGAAGATATATGGAAATATATGACATCATATATGGACATACATTGAATTATGCATGGACGTATATGACCATGTATGCCCATGCATGATCATATACAAGTCATTGTATGATCATGTATGTTCATATATATTTCGATTTTCACATGGGCAGGGAATTCGATTATAGTGAAACTGTTATAAATACTACATGTTTACAATTTCTTATACTTTAATCGGTTTAGCGTATATTTGCTTTAAAATCTTAACGTTGATAGATATGATCGAAAATACAGCTATAATATGTTATCGATAAAACAGAAAGTTTGAAGAAAAATTAAAGAAATTGTACTTTAAAGACCATCTTTTTACCGGGTAACTGTTTACACAAAATTTGTTTACAGATTTTTATTTAGTTGCCTTTGAAACTGCTCAAATTACTATCTAAGCATATTTTTTAGATATGAACAGATATGATCCTATATAAGCAGATATATTCATATCTGGCCATAAAAATAACACAATTTTCCACAGCCCTTTATATATTAACAGATCTGGCACTAGATCTGACCAGATGTGCCCATAATATGTGTCAAATATGTTATTCAGAAAAATCAATTAATATTCAGAAAACATAACATGAATGTTTTTTTTAAGGATTTCTGAATTTAAATAAATATTAATAATTATGTAAAATCCATCCATCATTTTTCGGACCTAATAATATATTTTTATATATAATTATATTAACCCATAAATGTATGTATAATTTGATCCGGATGATGGTACATCTGGTTAATATATATATATAAATATATGTCCTTTATTTATTTTAATTACGTTGTAAAAAAAGAGATTACACATAATACTTAAATAAAAAGTTCACGAAGAACATAGGGCGTTGTTAATATGCTTTTATATAATTAAATATATTTTGATATAACTATATAAAAATATATAATTCACAATACACGCCGAGACATAATTTTATAAAATCATAAATAATAATATAAAAATAATTTTTACTAGGGAACATATTTATTTATTTTTAATATGATCTCATATATGTTTAAATACATATTATTTTGTATTATATAATAAATGGAGATAAATAGCGTCATATGTAATTGGATTGACTCTATCTACCCAAGTAAAAATAGTTATATATTGTCACACATAATTTGATTAATTAATAACATAATAAAATTAATACAATAATAAAATTATATATAAATCTGATAAAACTGTCGCCAAATTATTGCGTGATACAAATGTATCAGTTTGTATCTAATTATATCAGTTTTGATATAAATTAATATGGGCATACATGATCATATACGTCAATGCATAGTTCAATGTTTGACCATACATGATCTCATATATTTCCATATATCATATATGACCATATATGCTCACATATGATTCATGTATGCTCATATATGATCATATATGGTCATATACCTCCATATACCCTCAAATTTCGGATCCGAAGATACATGGAAATATATGAGATGATGTATGATCATACATTTAACTATATATGGACATATGTGATCATGTATGCTCATGCATGATCATATACAAGTCAATGTATGATCATGTATGTTCATATATATTTCGATTTTTTTCACATGGGTGATTATATATTAATCAGACATTACTGTATCTAACTTTTGATATAACTCGTGCGTCTCCAATAGCTATGAGTTTCTTTTAAGATAGCTGTTATGAGAGCCAGAAATAAATTCTAATACTTTTATTTTGGAGAACACTAATGTTAAGAAATTTAATTATTATTTTTTTTATTGTCGGAGTCAGACAGAAATTTTTTTATTTCACATACTCTTTTGCGTTAATTCAGTGGCATATCAAAAAGTCTATAAAATGTAACTGGGTCTGTGTCAGCTGCTTTAAGGTTAGTTCAGTGACATGTTCCTTTAGGGCAGTTAGGTAACATGACCTTTTTTTCTTAGTACTGTACATGCCAAGCGGTATCTTAACTGTGGCAATTGGTCCCCTTCAATTATTATGCATAACATTTTTGTAACGAATATTTTTATTTCCCAAATTCACGATATGAACAACAGTTCATAGTAGCTTTAAAAAATTAAGGTTTTCGCAGTAACAATCCACCGAAACTAGCTTCTGCTGTGATGATGCTATCGCTTTTACTTTTTCCAGTATTTAATATGAAAATTTTGTCTGACAATCGCTGTCAAAAAATAAAGAAAGCTATTTGATTTGCCGAAAAAATGTTGTTCCATGTTTTCATTCTATTATCGTAGTAGCTACAATAACATCGGCTTAAAATTGACATACTTTTTTTTAGAGTGGTACAATTCACATAAAATTTACCATATATGAAAAAAGGGAATTGTATATATTTATGTATGTACAACAAACAAGTGAAATGTATTGAAATAATATTAAAAAAAGAATTGTAATAAAGTTTTAAGGTTAATTATATTTTTTATTTGTTTTTACTATAATAAGATTTAAATGTTTAAATAATAAGCGCCACTTTTCCGTTAAAAAGAATTAAAAAAACAAGTCAGCCATGCTACATAAAACAAAAACAAACAAAAATATTTACAATAAAAAGAATAAAGTATAAATAAATAAAGTAATTGATAAATTTAAATGCTTTAAAATATTTCATTATATTTATTTTTTTATAAATTCTCATACAATTTCATAAAACTTTATTAAGCCAATTAATATGCTGGCAGTGTAATAACAAACACTACTACCGCAGGAAGAGAAAAACAAAACAACAAAAAAATTAAAAATGAAAAAAAAAATGGAGAAAAAAAGTATTTAATAAAAAATACAAGCCAATAAACAAACAACCACTTAAATGAAAAAACGCGCATTAAATTTAAAATTAACGATAAACATCACATAATTAATATTTAAAAAATCAACCGACAACAACAACTTCAAAAATTATAAAAAATTGTCACAAGTTTTTTATGTATAACAAAAAACAAACAACCTGCCAGCATTAAAGATACGACAAAAAAATTGAATTAACTAACAAAAACAATTTAAAAAATATTTGTAAAAAAAGGAAATCAAAATAATAAATCGACACTAATGGCGATTTTAAATCATTTTAATTAATATAATAAAAAAAAATAAATTAAAAAGTATTGCAGAGGAAAAGCGCGTTTTACAAAAACAAAATCCATACAACATAAATTTTCAATATCTTTTTTTTCACAAATTCAAAGCAACATTCATTATCATTTATTTCACTACAAGTGAGTAATAAAGAATAATTTTTGTAAAAAAAAAACTAAAATCAATTAAAAATTAAAGTTTAGCTAATAAAATTTTTACATTTTTGAATAGAAAAAAACCCTTAATTGTCCTCTTCCCTAAGACAGATCTTTAAGAGAATTAGTTCTTTAGAAATTGTAACTATTTTTATAGACATATTTAAATTTTGGTACAATTTCATAATCTCTACAAAACCTGTTCCTACAAAAAACAAAAAAAAAACAGAAAGTGTTTAAAGTTTAAAGCCGAAATTCCATTATTGCAAGTAGATCCAGTTGAAGTATTGGGTTTCACAAGAAAATTTGTTTAAAACAACTATTATTTTCTGAACTAAATTAATTTAACTATTTTGTTTTATTTATTATTAATCTTATAAGTATAAATTATATTTTAATATCCTAACCGAACTCTAGCAATGCTGGCAGGTTCGGTTATATTCCAATACTCAATACAACTCCATATTTTAATTTGGGTATTCGGTACTACAATTCGGTACTTTTGATGGTTTTTAAATTTGAATTTATTTTAATATTTAAAAAAAAAATCAATTTTACTGCACTTTTAAATATTGAAACATATTTTTAAACATTTTTAGCTACTGTTTAATATGTTTTTCATAAATTTTAATCCATTTTCTTTAAATTTTGTACTTTTGATTTTGTCTTCTAGTAGAATATTTGCTTAATATTTTAGCAGACTCGAATTTTGGAATCTTTTTTCTATCAAAAATGGCTATAGGCTCGTTGAGTGGCTCTGCTCGGTTAACAGACCACAAACTATAGTAGTAATCGAACCCACGAACTATAGTGGGAATCATATGCACTCGCTCATATCAATTTATTATATTTCTAACCAACTTTATTCATTTAAGCAACTGAAAAGTGCTACCGTGTGTATAATAGAGTGGGATTCACTCCGCTGCATAATTAGCGCAATTCTGTGGATGTATTAATGCAGTAAAGAAGCAAAGTTATAGTAGAACTATTTCAAATAGGTGACATATAAAATTTTGAAAATAGGTTGAGGTTAAGCACTGGATTGCGAAAGTTCAACTAGCAAAAAAAATTGAAGTAATGATTTACAAACTACTTCTTTTACTGCTTCACAAGTATCCGTTAGTGTATTTTAACTGCTTTTTTAGAAGTTATTGTGAACATTTTCAAAAAATCATTATTTTCATTGCTTCCAAAGTACATATCCGTTAGTATATTTTTACAGCTTTTTTAGAATTACTTCTGAACAACATCCAAAAAATCACTTAAGTATTGCTTCTAAAGAGTAATTGCTCTAAAAGTGATCCTAAAAAGTGATTTTGGTATTATTTGGCATTTCCAAACGGAGGGTCGCGTGTTCGATTCCTGGGAGGACTAATATTTTTTTTTTATTTTATTAATTTTTTTTAATATTTATAATTAATTTGTTTAAATTCAATATTTTTTAATTTAAAAATTTTTAAAAATATGTATGTATATATAAAAAATGGTGAGAAATTGCTTTTTATGCACCTGTAAAAATAGTACTGAAAACAATATAATAATTGGAGTACACCTTTAACATTTATTTAATAAGTACTTTTATTGAAGAGAATAAAGAACAATATCTCGCAGTAACAAAGTGGTGTTTTTATGCCAGTCAATTTTCATATCAAAGAATAGTCCAGCGGTAGAGCGCTAGACTAGCAATCTCGAGGTCGCAAGTTCGATGCCCGGTGGCGGCAAAAAAAACTTTTTTAAAATAAAAAAAAATATAATTTTGTTTGGCGAAGAATTTTTTAAAACTTTTAATTGGTGAAAAAACTTCCTTTGGACTCGTTCAAAAAGTACTGAAAAAATGTTGAAGTGGGAGTACTCCTCTCCTATGACAACTCAATGTTAAAATCATTAGTGTTTATGGTAAAAAAAAAAGTACATCTAGATCATTAATTGTAGTGCTTTTTCTATTGCTTCAGCATCTCTTTTTTGCTGGGTTGTACACTTTTTGGAAGTAAATTTCTCATTTGCCAAACAAATTATTACAAAAAGATCTTACTAACCTTTACTTTTGCTTTCTTCTTTAACATTAGTAAAAATTTTGTACTTTACATAGAATTTTTCATTCGATCAAGTCGATCGATTTTTTTGCAGTAAATTTTGTGAGTATAGAAGGGCTAAAGTTTCAATTAGTCTCAAAAATTGTGTAATGAATAAAAATAGTTTAACTCGGTTAACAGCAGTCATACAGTTTTTTACAGACTTAGGACAATAAGATATATTTCAAGAAAATCCATTATTAAATTCCAATGTTATGGTATAGCCAATTATGTTCAAAAATTTAAAAGGAATAACTAAGTGACCAAATTATGCATTTGTTTGCAAATTCCTTTAAATTTCTATAAATAAAGAATAAATTCCTTACAAGATCTGTCTTGAACACTCCCATCATAAAAAAACAAAAACTAAAACACAACTATGCCAAAATAAAAAAAAATAATAATAAATGAAAAACTTGTAATATATTGGTAGTACATTTTATTTGCTCTTAAATAAGTTGTATAAAAAACATATTAAATTTACAGAAATTTACTAAACCAATTTAACACTAAATACTGAAATAAAAACAAAAGCAACGAATTAAAACAACATTTTTCCAGTTTAAGTTGTATACTTTTTTAATTAAATTCTATTTGTGTTTAGTTTTATAAGCCAAATTAAATTGAATTTTGTATATTGTGTTCCTAGTTATTTGTAAAGTTATAAAAATAAAATCAATACCGATTAATTAATTTTATGTTAATATTATTTTTCTAGCTTACATTGTTTAAATTTAGTTTAAATATATTTAATATATATATAAAAATATATTATATAAAAATATATTTTACATTAAAATTATAAAGAAAACAAAAAAAAAAAAACTAAAATTTAATAAATAATTATTTAAATATTTGCAGAAAAATATGCAACAAAACATATAAAATTTAAATGAAGTTTTATTATTTTTGAAGGTATAACAAAGTACTGCTTATACAGAAGTAGCTTTGTAAGGCGTGATAGAACTATAATACCATTTAAACTACAATACCTATCCTTAGGCCTGAGCTGTACACTAATAGAAATAAATCTGTAAAAATAGCAGTAAAAGTTGCTAAAAATTAGTTAAAAATAATGCTGTAGAAAAAACTGCTGAAATTAGCAGATTTTTTTGCTAAATAAGAATTCCAAAATTAAATATGTTAAATTTACTGCATTTTAGTTACATTTAAGTTAACTTTTAGTTAATTGAAAATAACAAATTGTACTAGAAAAATCTGCAAAAAAAAATTTATAAATATTAGTAGACTAAAAATAGCAAAAATAAACTATTATATCTACAGAATTTTTGCTATTTTTAAGCTAAATTTAGTTGAATGCAAATAGCAGTCTATCCTGCTAAAATCAGCAGAAATATTTGCTAAAAAATTGTAAACTGCTGTTTTTAAAAGGCTCGATTTTTATTTGCATTTAAAAAAAAAGTCCAAAAAAAACTTTGAAAATTTTAAATTTTTTCCTGATTTTTTAGGCCACGAATTATTTAGCAAAATTTTTTGATGATTTTAGCAGGTTAATATGCTATTTTCCATTAACAAAAATTTAACTCAAATATAACTAAAATTCTGTATATGTAACAGTTTTATTTTTGCTGTTCCTATATTTACTAATATATAGCAAAAATAATTTGCTAATTTTAGCAGTTTTTTCTGCAGCATCATTTTTAACTTATTTTTAGTAGTTTTAACTAAATTTTTATAGACTGTTTTCTATGAGTGTAGGTAGTTTGGTGGGTTTGTCTCCCTGGATACAAAACTCACATTATTTTTTAATACCACTCGTGGATAGCAGTTTTACTATAGTGGCATGTGCCAAGTCGGGCCAAAAGTATTTCTGTGGAGACGTTGTGCTGTTTCATGAATGGCAGGAGTCTCTGCCGTAAACGCTCTTTAATATATATTTCCGAGTTAATAAAACTGTAACTCACAGACGAATTTTTTGTGAAATTTTGTTTGCTTTTTGGTTCTATATTCTACTTCCACATTTCCTCGCTGCTGCGAAAAGTCGGCCAGTACATATGATACCACCCATATGAAAATCGAAATATATATGCACATGGGTGGGTCGATTTAGCAATCGATATTGCGTACTCGATTTTTCGAAAGCTTTTAGCATGGGAAAAAAAAAGTTCCTCTACGACATATCAAAAAAATCTTTTCGAGGCTCCCAAATTTAAACTTTTTGCAATTTTCTAATAAATGCTAGATTAGCGCCATCTTGAGGCGGCTTTTTGAAACAACTAATAAAGTTTGAAACAATATAACATTACAACCTTTCCAGAAAGGTATTACATATGAAAATCGGATAAAAAATGTGGCAACTAGAGGTAAAAGTATATAAGTAAAATTATTTTCTGCTTGATGATGAAATGCTGATAATGATGAGATGTGGATGATAATGATGTTGATGACAACAAGGAGAAAATAATTTTACTTACATATACATGATCATACATTAACTTGTATATGATCATGTATGGATATACATGATCATATACGTCCATACATAGTTCAATATGTGACCATACATCATCTCATATATTTCCATATATCTTCGGATCTGAAATTTGAGGGTATATGGAGGTATATGGCCATATATGATCATATATGAGCATACATGAATCATATGTGAGCATATATGGTCATATATGAATATGTACGGTCATATGCCCTCAAATTTCAGATCCGAAGATATATGGAAATATATGAGATGATGTATGGTCATATATTGAACTATGTATGGACGTATATGATCATGTATATCCATACATGATCATATACAAGTTAATGTATGATCATGTATGTTCATATATATTTCGATTTTCACATGGGCAGTGCAGATTTTAACTTTTTTGCTCTAGTTTTGGCCTGATTTGAATTATTTAAACAATTTAACATAATGCATTTTCGACTTAGAAATATGTTGGCTCGGGTGAAATAATTTTACTTTTAATTCATCTTTTATGCAACTTTTTATGTGTCACACTTTTTGCTGGCGAACACCTTATATAGTTTTTTAATACCTTTTTAAATTTATATCGATTACAGATGGGAAAACATTTCCCATTAATCAATATGATTTTCCTTTTGATAAATCTTATGATTACTTTCAATTGCAATTTACATATTTTTACTATATCAACATAGTTTTGATATACAATATAAAAATTTGTAAAATTTTCATCTTAACAAATTACAGTTTATCACTTTGGAAAATAATTTATAAATGAATCATACATTCTAAAATACATACTTTTTTTGCAGAAAGAAAGTTTTAAATAAAATACATTAAATTAATAATGTTTTATTTGAAAATACTTATAATTGTTTAAAATATATTATATTTTATATGAAATTATTTATGTGGAAAATTGCTAAAATCTGTTTTTGACTTGACGTTGTTGTATGTTTCATTCATTTACTCGTACATAAATATAAAAACAACTATTTAGTGTTTCCTCGAAAAAAAAACTATACCCGAATAAAATGTATAATATTATATATACATAAATAAATATGTAACTACAAATAATTTCATCCGGAAAGTGGATCTCTTGAATTGCATCAAATCGGACATAATTGCCTTCACAAGGATATAATTATCCCCTTGTATCATAGTTTTATTCCGATCAAATTGATTATAAGTGAATAACATCCCTACGGGAACTTTTAACAAACTGTCACCGAACTGGACCCTTTATATGGAATAGACTGGTCACTTTTACATGGCGTTGTCATATAAAGGGTCCAGTTCGGTGACAGTTTGTTAAAATTTCCCGTAGGGATATGACACAATATATTTCCATACATATACTCGGGCTCATACAAAAACAAATACAAGGCCATATGTATATGCGTATTAGATGGGCAATAAATTTTAGCTTAGGAAACCCGTAGATGCCAAGTCAAAATATAGTCCCGTGTAAAAAAGATCATATCTGGCCAGATCTCAGTAGATCTTACCAGATCTAATTGGATCTCAAAATTAAGGACAAATTTGAGATCTAATTATATCTGATCAGATCTAGGCATACCTGGTCAGATTTCAGTAGATCTTACCAGATCTAATTAGATCTCAAAATTTGGGACAAATTTGAGATCTAATTAGATCTGATCACTTTAGATTTGAACAGATTTGGCACTAGATCTGATCAGATCTTGCCATAAGGCATTATCTCATATGCCATATCTGATCATATTTGATGAGATCTGGTGCAGGATCTGATTAGATTCAATCATATCTATTTAAATCCAAAAAGATCTGATCAGATCTAAACTTTTTTACATTCGCAATATTTTGCTCAGTGGGTTGTCCCAAACTTTTTGTGCTAGCAAATAAGTACGACCCTATTGTTTATTATACATACATGTACAAAACATACATTAATGTTGTCATAAATTTTTGTTGTAAAATTTGTTTTTCTCCTTGTTTGTTTAAATTTCAAATTGAAATAAAAGCTAAAAAAGCGTAAATTTAATTTCAACAACATTTATTTGTATAAATGCTTTATTGTTGTTGGTATTGGTTTTTTTTTTATTATAGTCCATACAAAAATCATATGCATAAATATATTAGCGCACAAAAAAACAACAACAACAACAAAATTAATTATTTATTTAAATTTTTTTTCTACCATATTTGTCCATAAAAACAAATAACACATACAATAAATCCTTTTTATGACGGTAGTAGTTGGTTATTGTTAACCCTTATTATCCAAGTGACGAAATATGAAGACAGAAACGACTTTTAAGTACCGACATAATCAGATTGGTAATTGATATTACAAGATACCCGTATTATAAAACCTTGCCGACAATTAACAAATAAATTAAGCTAGAAAAAAATTTTTTATACCTTCCTTCAACTCGCTTAAAAAAATATTTAAGAGGAAAACAAATTCGAAGGAAAAATATTTCTCAAAAAAAGTTTTGCAGAAAAAAGTAGGAACAAAAATTTCGCGCAATTACAAAAATAAAAAAATAAAAAACAGTGGCAAAAATATTATTTAATTTTTATATTTGAATTTTTAATTAATATATATTTTTTAGCGTTTTTTTTTCTGGCAGATTTCCTTTAGAAAAACGTGTATTAAAAAAACTTTTATTTTAAATTTTTTAATTTCATATGCAATTGCTATACACAAGTAAGCAATTGGTACACACAATGTGAAGTTTATGAAACCTATAACATTTTATGGACCTACACAAATTTCTAAAGGGTTGTCATTACTTATATAATGATGTCATATTTTTAAATAACTGTGCACTAAAAAACTATATACTCGTATATTGTATAATTATAATCCCTACTAAAAAAATTATATGACTTTTGATATTATATATAATTATATCCGAAAAATGAGAACATCTAATTGTATCAAATTAGATCGTATTATGATCATAATAGATCTAATTTGACACAATTAGATATAATTTGATGGAATAAGATATGGTTTGATACAATTTTATCCGGATATTGTTCTCATCCAAATGTATCAAATATAATATAATCATATCCAACTAGATATAATGGTATATAATTCAATACAATTATACATAATTATATGAGGCATATGTAACTATATATAGGTCTATATATAATTGGATATTGTAATATGTTGCACTATATGTTGTGCAATATATAACAAGATATAATTATATATTTAGGATATAATTTCGTAAAATTTTATATAATTATATCTTGATATATATGTTCTAATATATAATTATACAAAATTTTATACGATAATGTATGACTATATTAAAACTTTTTTACTTGGGATACCATTTTTATGAAATATTTCGAGCTAATTTTTTCACTCATGACTTTTTAACTCATCAACGAATTTTGCTCAATACTAAATTTCTTATAATATGAGCAAATGAATTGATTGAAAAGAAGCAACCCTCCTGCACAGTGGAATGGACTACCACACATTAGTTAAAAATTCTTTAAAAAAAAATTGAAAGATCAACTATACATACCTTTATACATCTCAACACACTAGATACAGTGAAAATATAATTTAATATGCCTAATTGTTTACTATCAACATGGATTTATATTGTAAGTTAAAAGTAATTAGAATATGCATTTAAAATTTAATATTAACCTTTGTTCAATAAATCTGTGATTCAGAGTTGAATAGAACCAAGAATTAAAGAATTAAAGTTCCAAGAAAAAATAGTAATAACAGCCCAGCAAAAAAAAATTGGAAGTAATGCTTTACAAACTACTTCTTTCACTGCTTCACAAGTATCCGTTAGTGTATTTTTATTGATTTTTTAGAAGTTATTCTGAACAATTTCAAAAAATTACTTCTTTCATTGCTTCCAAAGTATCCGTTAGTATATTTTTACAGCTTTTTTTAGAATTACTTCTGAACAACATCCAAAAAATCACTTAAGTTTTGCTTCTAAAGAGTAATTGCTCTAAAAGTGATTGTAAAAAGTGAATTTGGTATCATTTGGCATTTCCAGCCAGAGGGTCGCGGGTTCGATTCCCGGCGGGACCAATATAATTTTTTAATTTTTTTTTGCAAAAAAATTTTTTTTACTTTTCATTGGTGAAAAAGAGCTTCCCTTGCAGTCTTTCACAAAGTACTGAAAAAATGTTGAAATGGGAGTCCTCTCCTATGACAACTCAATGTTAAAATCATTAGTGTTTATGTTAAAAAAGAAGTACATCTAGATCATCAATTGTACTGATTTTTCTACTGCTTCGGCATCTCTTTTTTTGCTGGGAGAGGACAAAAATAGCATTGTTGAAAATTTCGGTGATGTAAGTCTAATTGACACATGTGTTTATTTGGTTAAATTCAATATAAATGGATCATCATCAAATATTAACCAATAAAAGTATAGGATACTGAGGATGGGTCTGTAGCGAGACCCGACAATACGTATTCTATCCTGTTGGCTTTATTGAATTTTTTTCAATTTTTCTTCACTGTAGTTTACTTGTATGATCTCAAATCTGACAAATAACATTCATTTGAAAATAAAAAGGCAGAAGGGCAGGGTGAAATAATAATAAATAATCCAGGAAAATTTTATTTGGGTAGAAGTCTTTGGCCACACTTATTTTCATTCAGAAATTATAACGATTTTTTTTTATTCAGGAGAATATGTGTTAAATTGTAGAAAAAATTAACAATTAAACAAAAATATTGTTTTCACAAACAATAATAAAAAAAACATAATAATATTGCAGTTTTAATAACACAAACACACGCTCACACAAATATAAGTTAAAATAAATATAAACTTTTTTTAACATCCCAGTACACAGAAATGTACAGACATAAGTCTGTAAAAATAGCAGAAAAAGTTACTAAAAATTAGTTAAAAATGATGATGAATGCAGAAAAAACTGCTGAAATTAGCAGATTTTTTAACTAAATACTAGTAAACTAAGAACAGCAAAATTAAAACTGTTAAATTTACATAATTTTAGTTATATTTAAGTTCACTTTTAGTTAATTGAAAATAGCAAATTATACTGTAGAATCTGCAGATAATTTTGCTAAATATGTATTAGTAGACTAAAAATAGAAAAAAATAAGCTGTTATATCTAATTATATTAAGCTTAATTTAGTTGAATGCAAATAGCAGTCTATGTTGCTAAAATCAGAATAATTGTAAAGTTCTGCTTTCGAAAGGCTCGATTTTTATTTGCATTTAAAAAAAATCGAAAAAAAACTTGGACAATTTTAAATTTTTTGTGATTTTTTCGGCTACAAAATTATTTAGCGAAATTTTCTGCAGATTTTTTTTAATTTGTCATTTTCAATTACCTAAAAGTTAACTTAAATATAACTAAAATTCCGTAAATTTAACAGTTTTATTTTTGCTAGTATTTAGTAAAAATTCTGATAATTTTAGCAGTTTTTTTCTACAATACCAATTTTTAGTTGCCTTTTCTGATATTTCTACAGATATATTTCTATGAGTATATATAAAAAAAACACCCAGAATATCCTTACCGTAAAAGTTCAATAGTTATTTAAAAAGTATATCGGTAAAGTTGTTTCAATTGAACAAGTAGTTAAATTTAAAAGAAATGTAGGCTGAAATACTTTGAAAACTTTCAAATTCAATAATTATGAAAAACATCAAACTAGCATAGATTTTTAGTTCCAAATTTTTAATTATATAAAAAAAAGAAAAAAGTAATAAAAAAGAAACTGTTGAAATAAAAACATCAAAAAATAAAAATTCGTTTCAAATATCGTTTCAATTGGTGACCCCGATACTGAATATTAACTTTTTAATCATGGCACCACCATCAACACGTAGCATAGCCGAAACAGCCGGAGGTGATGCTACAAATCCAATAATTGCGATAAAAATTCCTCGTTTCTGGAAAGAAAACCCGATCCTTTGGTTTGCCCAAATTGAAGCCCAATTCGAATTGCATCATGTTACGAACGAAAAAACGAAATATTACACCATCTTGGCCGATTTAGATACCGAAATTTTGAGCCAGGTGAGTGATATCATCATGAATCCGCCCGATGATGCATACAAACAGATTAAACAGCGATTAATCGAACATTTTTCTGTTTCCGAGGAAAATCGTATAAAGACTCTGCTTACGAATTTGGAAATTGGAGATCGAAACCCAGTGCTCTTCTTCGGGAGATGAAAAGCCTAGCAAATGGTGGTGTTACAGATGATTTTTTACGTACCATGTGGTTACAACGTTTGCCATCTCAAACACAAGCTATTTTGGCTACGTCATCTGAGCCATTGGATAATCTTGTAAAAATGGCTGACAAAATCGGAGATATCCAAGTTGCAAAATACCCAAACATTTCCGAAGTTAATTCTCTATCCGATCTTTCCGAAATTAGAGCACAGATCGAAAGCATTCACACCGCTATACGTAATCTTCAGACATCTCGAAATAGACCCCGAAGCAGATCAAGAGAATCAAGCAGAAATTATAATCGAAGTTCTTCTACAGGTGGTATATGTTACTATCATCGCCGATTCAAAAACAGAGCCCGTAAATGTCGCCCTCCATGCTCCTTTGTTGATAATGAATCGGGAAACTTACAACCCGATCACTAGAGGCGTCAAGTGATCGGGGAAACGCAACAAATCGTCTCTTTATGTACGACAAGTCAGTAGGTAAACATTTTCTTGTGGATACAGGCGCCGATATGTCCATTTTGCCAGTTCGTGATCCATACAAGGAAAAGTGTCAAACATTTAAACTCTTTGCTGCTAACGACTCACCTATTAATACATACGGAGAAGTAATTTTATCACCATCTTTTGGTCTTCGGCGAAACTTTTCATGGAAGTTCGTTGTCGCTGACGTTTCCCACCCCATAATCGGAGCTGATTTCTTGAAGTTTTTCGGCCTTCTTGTTGACATCAAGAACGTTCAACTTATCGACTCAACAACTGGCCTATCCTCAAAAGGAAAAGCTGGACAACTACCGAATTACTTCGAGATAAAAAACATACCAAATTCAACACAATACCATAATCTGTTTTTGAAATATCCTGAAATAACAAATCCCTCCACAGCCGTTGGAAAAATGACACATAATATTCAACACGTCATAGAAACAACAGGAAATCCAGTCACTTCAAGACCACGTCGCCTTCCACCGGACAAACTTGAAATCGCAAAAGGTGAGTTTAATTTTATGATTCAACAAGGTTTGTGTAAGCCATCGAAAAGCTGCTGGTCGAGTCCATTGCATATGGCACCCAAGAAGAATGGGCAGTGGCGACCTTGCGGTGACTATCGTCGCTTAAACTCGCAAACAGTCCCCGACAAGTACCCCATACCGCATATCCATGATTTTACCAACAGTCTTCACGGAAAACGTATTTTTTCGACGCTGGATTTAGTAAGAGCCTACAACCAAATACCCGTTTTAGAAAACGACGTCCCAAAAACAGCAATCATAACTCCTTTCGGTCTTTTCGAGTTCAATTATATGACATTTGGGTTATGCAACGCGGGACAAACTTTCCAGCGTTTTATACATGAGGTACTTCGAGGACTTGATTTTTGTTTCGCTTACATAGACGACATTCTGATCGCTTCCGAAAATGAAGAAATGCATTTAAAGCATCTTGAGCAAGTTTTCCAACGCCTTCAAGAATTCGGAGTGGTAATAATATTCACAAGTGCATTTTTGGCCAATCTTCTGTTAACTTTCTTGGACATCTTGTTGAGGAAAATGGTATTAAGCCTCTTCCCGAAAAAGTTTCTGCCATTGTCAACTTTCCGCAGCCTAAAACCGTCAAAGAAGTCCGTCGTTTCGTAGCAATGGTTAATTTCTACAGAAGGTTCATTCCGAATGCCGCTACCACACAAATTCCACTGCTTGCATATCAAAAAGGAAACAAGAAGAACGACAATACACCAATTACTTGGACACCAGAGGCTTTAGATTCATTTGAGAAATGCAAAAAGGACTTGTCAAATGTTGCTCTGTTAGCCCATCCATGTGATACTTACCCGTTATGTATTATGGCCGATGCATCGGACGTTGCTATTGGGGGTGTTTTGCAGCAAAAGACTCCGGAAGGTTGGCAACCGTTATCCTTTTTCTCGAAAAAGCTAAATGAAACACAGAAAAAGTATAGTACTTATGACAGGGAACTTCTGGCTGCATATTCAATGGTAAAGTATTACCGTTACATGCTCGAAGGAAGAAAATTTATTATATTTACAGACCACAAGCCATTGACTTTTGCTTTCAACCAAAACATCGATAAAGCCAGCCCTCGACAATTTCGTCAATTAGATTTTTTGTCTCAGTTCTCTACAGACATACGCCACATAAAGGGTGCTAACAACCTGGTAGCAGATGCATTGTCTCGTGTTTCAGTTATTTCTACAAGCTCTAATACTGACTACAACAAATTATCCGATGACCAAGATAGTGATGCAGAATTACAAAATTTTTTATCAAATCCTAATAGCACATCCCTTAATTTAAAGTCTATTTTACTAACTCCAGATTCGAAGCCTATTTTCTGCGATACTTCAACTGAACATGTTCGACCATTTGTTCCTGAAAATCACCGCGAAAGTGTTTTTCATGCATTTCATGATCTGGCTCACAGTGGATTTACTTCAACTTTTAATTCTATACGAAAACGGTTTGTGTGGCCTAAAATGAGTAAGAACATCAAAGCTTGGACTAAATCATGCATAACATGTCAACGATCAAAAATCACTCGACATACACGTAGTGAAATTTCATCATATCCTTTACCAGCAGAGCGATTTTGTCATATAAATATTGATCTCGTTGGACCACTTCCCTTCTGCCAAGGTTTCACATACCTGTTGACATGCATAGATAGGTTTACACGTTGGGCTGAAGCCATACCGTTGGAAGATTGTAAAGCTACAACCGTAGCTGACGCTCTATACAGAGGATGGATTGCAAGGTTTGGAGTTCCTCTACGAATATCCACCGATCAGGGCCGTCAATTTGAATCGCAGCTATTCAAGGAACTTACTATTATACTCGGATCACAACGCATTCGTACGTCTCCATATCACCCATCCGCAAACGGAATGATTGAAAGATGGCACCGATGTTTAAAAACCGCTTTAACGTGTCATAACAATTCCAATTGGTATGAAGTCTTACCTACAGTTCTTTTGGGACTTCGGACAAGTTTTATGGAAAGTGTTAATTGCACACCAGCAGAACTTGTTTATGGAGCGACCCTGCGCTTGCCTGGTGATCTTCTAGTAGAAACTTCCGATAATCCTCCTACCAATGAATATGTGAAATCTCTAAAGATAAAAATGAACTCCTTAAAGACAGTTCCACCAATCCATAAAACCAACCGTACCGTATTCGTATCTCAAGATTTACAAAACTGCAAATTTGTTTTTGTACGAGAAGACTGCATTAGAAAATCACTCCAACCCCCATACAAAGGACCGTTTCGTGTTGTCTAAAAGTCTGAAAAAGTTTTCACCTTGGAAATAAATGGACGTGAGAAAGTTGTATCAATCGATAGATTGAAGCCTGCTTATATATTTAACCCAGAAATAAGTGAAGATCCAAGACTACTACATATTAAAAATACAAATCAAAGCTCAAGAAAGCCAAGTAAAAGGAACAGTCTGATTCCAATTCAAGTTAAGAAAAAAAGAGTTACTTTTCGATAGAGATCCTGCTCTGCAACATCTCTAGGGGGAGTATATGTAGGCTGAAATACTTTGAAAACTTTCAAATTCAATAATTATGAAAAACATCAAACTAGCATAGATTTTTAGTTCCAAATTTTTAATTATATAAAAAAAAGAAAAAAGTAATAAAAAAGAAACTGTTGAAATAAAAACATCAAAAAATAAAAATTCGTTTCAAATATCGTTTCAGAAATATATCTTTTAGCTTTTAGCTGCCCTAGTTATCATCAGAGAAGACAGAAAAAAGCAAAATCCGATGTGTTAAAGCAAAAAAATATTGTAAAAAAAGCAAAAAATAGCAAAAGTAGAAAAACTTGGAAAAACAATAGTTTAAAAAATAAATCAAAGTTAAGAGAAAAAATATTTTTTTGTGAGCAAAAAAAGTATTTTTGGGTAAAAAGTTTTAAAAAAGCAATTCAAAGCTCAAAAATCTTAAGAAAAAGCTATTTTGAAGCTAAAAAAACCGAAAATTCAAAAAAAGCTAAAAGAAGCAAATATGAGTAAAACAAGCAATAAAAAGCATAAAAAGCAAAACCAACAATTTTGTCTTCTCTGGTTATCATTAACACATTTTAAACCATAATATCTTTGTGTTTATTTTAATTGATTTTTTATTATAATAATTTTTTGCTACTTTGCTCCTGGCTATTTTAAAATCAGGCCATAAATTTATAAAATATTTATAGTAATTTTAAATGGAAAAAAATAATATAAACTAAAAATTAAATACTTATATTCATTAATAATTCATTGTGAGCAATTTTATTTATACATAAATTTCAAATGCCATTAATCATTGGTGGTTTTTAAGGAATGAAAAAAAAAATTTTATTTTCAATCATTGAGAAAATTTTGTCACAAAAATCTTTAAATGAAACCAACTGTTAAATTTTATAAAATAATGTCTTTATTTTATTATTTCAGCGATTAACTGTTGAATTAATTATTGAAAATATTTAACTACGTTTACCAAATCTATGACAAATTTTGTGCGAAGTAACGAATTATTAGTAATGATCAAAATAATAGGTTTGTTTCATAGATAAAAATTGAGAATTTATATTACTTAATCCATTTCATAAAAATAATTATATTTTTTAAGCATTGTTTTTGTCCTGGATTTATTATTTAAATGTTTTAATGCCATATTTCCAAATATTATATTTGGCAATGAAAAACATTACAGACGATCAATGCTTGGGTTTCCGTTGTGGTCAATCGGTTAGTTATCGGTTAATAACCAACTAGCTAATGTCTGACCTAAGTTAAATTTAATACGTCTTTTTATCATATCTCAAGGATATTCTTGCTTTAAATTCAAAGTATTTTTCATTAAATTTTTTTTAAGTTATTGAATAACACTCTGTAAAATCTCAGTAAATAATAAGTAGTTATCAAAATAAATAGTAATTCGTATGCTGATAAGCAGTTAAAAAAAAGTGGTTATAAGTTGTTAAATAATAAGGCTTACTCATATAATTATTAGAAGTTAAAAAATAAGTAATTACCAATGTCACAAAACTTTTTTTTTTTTTTGTGATAAAAAAGTAGTTGTGATAAAAGCCTAGGCTGCTTATAAAAACGACTTCGTCTAACAAATATCACTAGTACTGACGTCGAATTATAAGTAGTAAAAAAATTTGCGTTATATTATATAACCACTTATTTGGTAATGACAAATTTTACTGTGAAACACCCAAAGCAATGCTTGCCTTTTGTTAAGTTTGCTTTTATGTGCTTCCAGATTTATTTGCTGTGTCAAATTTTTCCTTTCCAATACGGTTTTTTTTTGAGATTTTTCTCTAATTTAATTAATGTAAATAATATTCCAAAAACTTTTTTTTTTAACAATACACCCCTTTCCCCTATATTGTAAGCATCACTTTGGGAAAAAAAAACTTTACCTTTCATTTAAGTACTTTACTTTTCATTTCATTTATAATCCTCAAAATATTAAATCCCTTCATTTTTCGTAATGGCATGCTGTGATAATTACTCCGTTATGAAAATGTTTATGAAAAAAAAGTTTTTGGTACTCGAAATTATAGAACTTTAAATGCTGGCTGCTTTTATGAAAAGTAATAAACCTCTTCTTACATTATGCCATTAAATACTTGAATTATGAACAAACCTTGCCATTAAGTTGACTGTTAAGTTTTTATCAACTACAATACAAAAATATTTTCAACAATATAAATGCACAATGCGGTGTACACTGTGATCGAAATATATACGAACAATTTTTGAAATTTGAATTTCTTTTGCTCCAGACCAGAGGTTTGCATTGATGTATGACTTATTGCAAAATACACTAATTTGAGGATTATTTAAAATTTAGCGATACGAAAAAACACTTCACAGTTTAATCACAACGGGGTCGTTTACACTGTGAGACAAATGGTAGGGGTCAGTGATCGGGAAGGGTTCAAACTACCGGGGAAAGTTATATCGGTAAAAAAGAAGTTATACGTGTCCCGGCGTTTCGCTGGGACAGCCAAGGTGGGTTAACCGATTTCGATCCGGGTTTTTTTCTTTCATAGGCAACAAAAAACTCTAGTCCTTATCGTGGCCCTTTTTTTGAATTTTGGTCAAATAAATTTTATATCCCCAAGCAAATGTGTTTTTTCTTGCCTTTTTAGGAATTTTTAAGTTTGTGTGGCAACTTTGTTAAAAGAAAATTTTTTAAATAAAAATCGGGCCACGATAAGGACTAGAGAATTTATCTGGGATTAAGAATCACTTTACATTTCCATTTGCCGATAATTAATGAAAGCTGCACAGTGGCAGCTGATTTTGCCTTTTTTAAAAAAGGCCATTAATGAAGTGGCAACTCTGGCGATGTTGGCTGGGGAAATATAAAAGTGATATTTTTTAAAAATACTACAAGAACATGGTTGAATTTTTGACAACAGTTCAAATATGCCCTTTAAAATGCTGTTGTTACAGTATTTAACCCCCTTAAAGCTGAAGTCTGCTTTTGAATTATTATTAATGGAAATTCGACATAATTTGTTGCCTTTTGCTGCACTGTTTCAAGCGAAATTGTTCGAAATATTTTTTTTTTTTTTATTTCAGTAGACAGCAAGGACAGCTAGTGAATGAATGAAAATGCAAAAGAAAAAAATAAATTTTACAAAAAATTTCATTTTAATTTAAAACAGTTTTTTCTTTGTTTTTCGGCATTCATTCGGTCATTTTCCTTTAAATAAGTTTTGTTTTAAAATAAAAGTGATTTATGATGTGCTTTAAATTTTCTGTCACAGGGATATCTGTATATAGAAAATACTCTTTAAATGGCTTTAAAATAAAACTTTTTCGTTTTCTCTTTCATTTTGAATTCGTTGTTGTATGTCTAAGATAAAAAGAAAAATTAGTATTGCTGATGATGTGAAGAACAAAACTTTTCGTGTTTATTTTCTACTATTTCAAGTTATTTGATCTAGTAGAGTATAAGCTATTTAATTTTTCAACTTATTGTAAACTCTCTGTAGTATTTTTTTTTTTAAGTAATTTTCTTTCCATTTGTAAATTGACACTGAAACTTAACTAGACCGACTCACATACAACGCAACATCAGCAAAATATTTTCAAACGAACAAATATACTTAGGAAATTTTTGCGTTATATGTACCATAACATGTTTTATAACTTTCCTAAATAAAAAAAATAACAAACAAAAAAAAAACTGGGTACGCATCTCCACTACCCTAGGAACTTTGAGAAAAAAAAATCAGTCAAATTGTAGAAAAATTTAAAACTAACTTGGTATGTGTAACACAAAACTGAAATCACAACAAATACACCTAACTCTCGATTTATATACTTTTATTTAAGAGTATTTCTATACCGACTGGGCGATACAGGAAAGAGGAAATGCTGGAAATTTGGCTAAGTCTGTGAAATTTTATATGGGCAAAAATCATGCTAATTATGACCATAAAATTGGCCCTTACTTAATATAATAATAATAATTATGCACACAGAGAAATAGCTGATTATAGAACAAATATTTGATTTTTTAATATTTGCGACACATGATTATTTTCTTCCAAACGAGCTAGAGTAATACCCTGAAATTTTCTACGCTGTCTGGAATTTTTCAAAAAAAGCTATTCCAGATTTTTGGATAAATTGAATTATCTAGTACACATTTTAATTTTTTTCCAAATTCCATTAAATCTCCATTCCATTTTCCAAATTTCATCAATATTTCAGCAAAAACTCATCATTTTTAAATCTCGTGCAAAACAAGGGCTTACGGAAATATTTTGATTTGGACAAAAAATATTTTCCAATTAAAATTTTACACACTTTTAGGCTTTTCATGAATAATAATAATATTTATTTGTTTCTAATTTATTGTTTCTAAATAGTAGAAGTTCCAAGATTAGTTTACAAAAATAAAGGAACGACTATATCTTGTCAATCGAGGTTTAGGTATAGTTTTTTTTTTGTAGCAAAACACCATACACATATTACTTACACACATATGATTTTCTTCCACACACTCAAACGCTTTCACTCTAGGAAGTATATATGCATGTGTGTATTTACTTTACATGTATTAGTAACATGAAACTTTTACAAAAACAGCATCCAACTAATGGACAAAATAAATTGCTCGTAAATGAATACATAGAAACAAAAAACCGGAGCATAAATAAATAAGTGTGTATATGTGATGGTTAACAAAAAATAAAGCGAGGGATTTTATGAAAAACGGAACATGAACAGGATCCCCCTTTTTTGTATCAAAACAAATAATGATAAAAATTCACTAAAGTGGCGTCACATACCATATGAGCAAATATACAGACAGATAAAGTGTACTAACAAGGAAACTGCATAGTGATGTAACTTGCAGCTTTTAAAGAAACTTCGATATGTTGTAGAGGGCAAAAATACTAGACACTTATTTAATTAGGTATGCAATTTTATATTAAGGGATAAAAATGCAATGTTTTTGCATTACAAATATCTAAAATGCATGAAACTTAGATTTATTTCCACACAGATTTAATTAATGCAGAAAAAAAAAACAAAAATATTGAAATCCATATTGCATATATGTCGGACCCAGGGTTGCAACTTATTATAAACATTTTTTGTTAATAAAAAAAAACACTCAGGATGCACCTTTGAAATCCCATTCATTTTTGGTGCCCAGTTTGTCTGTCTACAGTTTTTTAACTTACGAGTAAAATCTAAAAATTGGGTCATTTTTGACCGCACACTTTAATCCATAAATCTGAGATTCCACACCAAACCGGTAAAATTGTATCAGGTCAAAAATCGGGCAATTTATCGGATGAAACTGTATATTTATACAGATATTACTTAATTACATTATATGTAACTATTTTTACTCGGAAAATAAAACATCATATATAATTATATATGGGTATTCATAACAACATGTATAGTTATATATTGTAATATATGCCACATATGATTATTTACGACTTTTTTTTACTAAGGCGGTGATATATGATTATATCTATAACATCTTTTTTAGTCGGGTTACCAAATTTCTTTATCGTAGAATGTTATAAGTCCATAAGAAATTGTATATGATTATATATGGTGCGCCAGATTTGATTGGTTCTAATTAGGTCTGAAATTATTCCACAATTTTTAGATCTAATTAGATTTGATACAATCAGACCTAATAAGATCTAGTAAGATCTAATATTTTCTACATAGGGAAACATAGCAAATCGTTAAAGCTGTTACGAAGCCAAAAACAACATCTGTCTGAATTTCTTCTTTCTGTAAACAAATATTTAAAATTATGTGTTTTGAGAAAATCAATTTTGAATTTTAATTTGAAATATTCGGACATAGTTCTATATGTGAAAAATTATTTCAGCAATTGATAACCCATAAATCGGATATTTTATATAAAGGGGAATTTATCACCCAAATATATTTTTATTTCATTTGGGCCAAGTGTTTTTAATAGCCGGATATATTTCTGAATTCATTTTCTTAATTATATTTTTACACTTTAATATGTTCTTCTAACGAAACAAACTAACTTCAATGGTTAAAAACCTTTTCCTAATATATAGTTTACCACAAGTTAAAAAACTATTTGTAATTCTATATTGGTGATTTCAACTTCCGAAATGGTCACATACGAAAATAATTTTCTGGCATCACTGACAATTTTATACACCTTATTTAGTTTTTGTGCGATTTTCGTAGTGACCGGTTGATTTTGTGTAAAAAATTTAAAGCAACTAAAAAATTAAAGCTTTTTTTTATTAAAAAGGTGAATATTTTGAATCATAATTCTATTAAAAGTGTTGTTTTCTAGTATGTTTATTAAAATTAATTGATAAAAAGCCTTAAAAATTAAAAGTAAAAGTTAGTGCCGGTCGGCTCATTTTGTTTTCTTGCCTGTTTCGTGAATAGAAAAGAAGAAAAAGAAAGAATTAAATTATAAATAAATTGTTAAATATACCG
Organism: Leucophora obtusa; assembly: GCA_949987735.1. Classification (NCBI taxonomy): domain Eukaryota; kingdom Metazoa; phylum Arthropoda; class Insecta; order Diptera; family Anthomyiidae; genus Leucophora; species Leucophora obtusa. The sequence goes on from OX465296.1 coordinate 4,799,946, forward strand.
TTAAAAGATCTACAAATTATTAAAATTTAAAAAAGTTTAAATAAACATTTTGTTAAAATTTTATGAAATAAACTTTTAATGGCAACGTTTTGTGTACGTTTTATTAAGCTATTCGTTAATGTTGAACTATAGTTATGTTGTTGTAAATAGTGAGTAATTTCTTCATTCGCTAATCGAGCTCTCATTACGATTTTAAACGAGTGCTAAATTTATGACGTGTTATTATTTTTGAACAACAAAGCAGAGGTAAGAGCAAAATTTGTAAATCAAGAGAGAATTTGTAAGAAAATAAAAGGAAAAAAAACATTTTAGACAACAGAGAACTTTAGTAAAAATATCATTCTGGTTATTAAAGTAAAAAAAAATGTTATTCAATTCAGAGGATGGGCTGCCAGATCATTTTTATGAAAAATCGGCACTTTCTAAAAAAAATCGGCATTTTCGGCACTTTGATTAATAAAAATTGGTAAAAAGTTCAATCAAAAGTACTCATTAAAGTAATATTTAATTTATCTTTCATAGAACTATATATAAAAAGGAGATTTCAGTCTAAAATAATATAATTTTGAATCTGTAATTTTAACAACTAAAATAAAAGTTTCCATTTCTTTAATATATTTCTGAAGTCATTTTGTTAATTTTATTTTTCATCTTAACATGGTCTTCTAACGAAAAAAACTCACTTCAATGGTAAAAAAAATTGGCTAATATATGTATGGTAGACCCTATCGCAAAAAAAAGTTCGCCGTACACCCTCCAATATAAAGTAATTTTCCAAGGCAATTTAAAAAAAAAATGTTTCCCGAACGCATTTAAAGTCAGATTTTAAAATGTGATATATCAATTTTTTTTTTGCCTCGAGGAGACCACCCAGCGAAATTGTCGGATGCAAAGAACCGGTTGTAGAACAACTTGTACTTGCATGCAACCTGTTCTAATTTATGTTCTATCATCGGTGATTTTTGTTTGAGTTTGTCCCAAAAGCAACAGGTTATGTTCCTCCAAACTAGAACAGGTTGCTTTAGAACCGGTTCTATAACCAGTTATAGAACTGGTTCTGCGATAGGGAAGCCTTGTATTTTTACTCCCAGGAATCAGTTCTAGAAATTTTTCCATGGAACCGGTGGTAAAAAGACCTTTCTGGAACAGATTCAGAGGTAACCAGTTCAAAAAAATTTTGCTGGCACGTTCGGCAACCAAAAAAACAAAAAAAATTTCTACTGGGTTTATCCAAAAACAAAAATAAAAACCAAATTGCTTTTAAACAGGGAAATTTTGTTTTGAAATCAAAGCAATTTGCTTTGAAATCAAAGAAATCCTCTCACTTTGCAGACAAATTTTGCTTTGAAATCAGCGAAATTTACTCAAGAGAGAGGGAAATTCTCTCATTGGGGATCCCGTTACCGAGCCTTTGTTATCTGCACAAAATTTTGTTGGGGCCGTGAGTGTAAGTATAGCCAGTGTTACCATATATTCTTTTAGAAAAACTGTAAAGAAAAACTGTTTATAGAAAAACTGTTTTTGGAAAAAAATTTTAAAAATCAGAAGAAATTCTGGGATTTCGAAGTATCTTCGGACTAAAATATTACCCCAGGGTCTCAATTTTCAAAATATCGAGATTTCAATAGTTTATGCCTAAATAGTAGGCATTTATAGTAATCGACTTTTTGCACAGCTTCCTAATAAAGTTTTTTTTAAAGAATTTTGGTCACCTAGGTCCGAATCTGAAGTTAAAAAAAGTTCATCGAATCCGAGATGTGAACCTTTTCAAATTTCAGCATTTTTTGATAAGACATTGTTTTAAAAATTTTTAAAAAAAAATATAAATTTCTAAATTATCCTTCATTTAGAAGTGATCTGAAAAGTTCGGCTAAAAATGTCCGTCGGATCTATGACGTGTCAGATATGGTTTAGCCAAATTTATTCCGTACTAATTTTTGATGAAATTAGTTATAAAAATTTTTAATTTTTCCATTTATGTTTCGATTTGTACAAAATTTTTTATCATAAAACAAATTCAACAAATTCAGATTATTATGCATAAGCACTTTTATATTTTAGTTCTTAAATTTTAGTTAAAAAAATAATGAAAAAAATTGTAAATGAAACAAATGTGCCGATTTAATATGAAAAAACTGTAAAAATCCATGAATTTAAAAAAAAAACTGTTTTTTACATGAAGAAACTGGAAAACTGTTAGGCATCCCAAAAAACTGTAAAAAACAGTTAAAACTGGCTAAATGGCAACGCTGAGTATAGCTCTATTGTTTATTCTTACTCTATGTTGAAAACAACTCTCCCACAGTCAATATATGTTTTTTTTAATGTAAATTCAATCACTTTAAAATTTTTTCCCGATATAAGTAATTGTATCAGTTATTTATCATTAATTCGAAATTAAAAAAAGCAATCTTACTTTGATTTCAGAACTGTTTCTATTTAATTTAATATTGTTGTTGATTGATTAAAATTTATTTTCTGTTTGTAAGATCACGATTTGGTCCATAACTTTGGTCTTAAGTTTATAACCTCAAATCACGAAAAAAAAACGGAACGAAGGATTCTTAAACAAAATAATCTAAAATCCCTAAATAAACTACTAATAGTTTTTGCTTATATTGTAAAGTGCAATAACAAAACCAGAGACTATTAATTATAGAGATAGGAAATCAAAACTTAAACTACTCACCGATAGAGGGCGCTGACCTAAGCAACTATTTAGTATCAGTTTAGTATCAGCTGAGCCTATATTTAAAAACTCAAAAACTGCTGGAAACTGCTAAAAATAAGGAAAATGCAAACGCGCAATATATTCAAATAATAAAATTTTAGATATTTCTTTGTATTTTTTCCTTTGTTGTTTATTCTTATTTAAATTTAAATAAAAAAGAAAATTGTTAATTTTTTTACAAAGTGCCATCTAGTGATAACGATTTTTTTATAACTTATTTTTTTGGTGATGCCATACCCCTGAACAAAACATCTTTTAAACAAATCACTTTAAAAATAGAAGGAAACATTTTGATTTGTACAAAAAACAAAAATAAATAAAAGTATTTGTTACAAAAGCTTTGAAATTAGCGATAAAATTTTGCCACTAAAATTATACCAACAACAATAAAAGACAGAAAATATAAAAGGGGAAATGGGGATGCCTAGCAGAGTATGTGAAGAGAAGGGGGGTTAAAGATTTTAAAGAAAGTGACGAGCTACAGAATATTTGGTTCTTGATAGTATTTCTAATCCAACCAATAAATTTATTATAACTAAACAACAACAGAGTAGCAAGTATATTTTCATACAAAATCATAGCATATATGGGAAAAGACTAAAGAAGAGTGCAATTTAAAACAACAAAATCGATTTTGAATGATAAAGCTTTAGTTTTGCCAAGATACCTCTAGATTTCATATAAATTTTAAGTTAGATTTTCTTTAAAGTATATTTTCAATTAAAATATTGTTACATTTTTACACGTTGGTTTATATCCTTTAAATAAACTTGGTTCTTCTCTATTGCAATCAAAATAACCACACAAAATTTTGTTTAATATTGAGCTTATTTATTTAACACTTTATTACTTTACATGCAGCAGTATAACACACAAAAGTTTACCAACGATTTGTATGCAACGATTTATTAAAGCCCAACTGAATCACACAATCGCTAATAGGCAATTGACTACACAAACGCTAGAGTACAACTGAACTCCTAAAATGCTTATGCGCGACTTCGACTTCCTTCGTCAAGTGCAGCCTTATACAGTTTAACGGCCGTGGTTGTAGAATATATTACAAGATTCCAGGGTACTACTAGCATATATTGTGTTGTGTACTTAAATGTAGTGCTGCCAGAATGACGGGTTTAGTAAATCCCGTTTCTGGCGATACTTTTCTTCCAAAATTCCAGTATTTTCTATACTAGACTAACCTAATTTCGTAAAAATATACTACTTTTGGAACACTTACTAACTTTTTAGGTAGAGTATTTATAATAAACTTCCTATTAAAAGGTTTTAGTTTTAGTACACTTTGTAAAAACTTAGGGTTTTTTAAGGTGTCAATTTTAGTAAACATTTTATTGAAATGTATGGTTTTTTAACATTTTATGTATTTTTTAGTGTCCCATTTTCAATAAGTATGTACAAAAATTTCGAAATATTGTGCTTAAACAAATAACTTACACTGTAGATATCGACATACATAATGTCGCGTGGCTGGTTATTATATAATTTATAAATTGTATGATAAACAACATTGAGCGAACAGGGGGAATATTTAAAATGACACATTCCAATGTCACTCGCAAACATTTACTATTACTACTGACAACGATTTACCCCAGCAACCAGCCAGGCAGCCCCACACTAAGTATAATTATGTGTCCTGTTAGCTAAAACCAACATTTTATTGTGGCTCATAAAAAAACTCAAAATATACAATTTGTTACCCCCTTTATGTGGCTCATTTAAGCTCCAGAGCATAACAAAACCAGTCATCTAGACAGACAGTCAGACTCACATAAATAAATACAATACTATGACAAAAACCAAAAATTTTATATAATGTTGGAAAATAGGAAAAAGCAACAAAACATAACAAGATACACAAACACCGATAGATAATAAGTACAAACAAATAGTACACACTAAATTGGTTGATGTGATAGCAAAAGAAGAGTAGGACACATCGTCAGCATCATCGTAGACATCGCTGTGTTGTAATCAGACTAACAAAACTAGGTCAAACTGTTTCAGAATCTCTTTTGCTATTGCCTTTGCTGATTTTGTTTCTGTTGTTGTTGATACTTTTGCTATTTACAGCTAAACCGTATGGTTTTTAGTTTATGATATATACGCCAGGGATGGTAAATTGAATATTTAAATTTTTACTTACATATTAACAAGTCCCTTAGTAAGTACAATACAAAACATTGGAAAAATTAACCAAATCGCGTCGAAAGGTTTTAAGTTTTCAAAAATTTAGCAAATTTTAAATCATTTCATATAACCTACGACATAATATTTCTGCTTAATTTTGGTATGCTGATCACGAAAATATTAATATTTCAGCCAACATATTTCTGAGCGCTCAGAAATTATGACTCATAAAATACTCTGAAGTACACTCACAATATTTTGTAGTTAAAAAACAACCTAAAATACATATTAAATTAATTGAAAACACAATTAAAAACAGGACTACTGATTTTTCATTATATTCAAACCATTTTGCTATTTATTTTCAAACATAGTTTAAACAATCCATAAAAGAAATAAAAATAATTGAAAATTCTGTTAAAACAATCATCAATTTTTAACTGACAAAACGTTAAAAAACGATTTTGTTTTTTGTTTTTCATATTTGAAAGTTTTTTTTTTGTTTGGATTTTCAAAACACTAGACCACACACAACACACACGTTCATAATTTGATAGGATATATTTGTGTGTATGAGTAAAGAATTTTTTATAATTTGAATTGAAATAATTTTATATATAAACAAACTATTTTAACAGAAAAGAAAACCGAAAATATTTGAATTTTTTGTTTTAAAACAGAAAACAACGAAATTATTTAAATTATTTTTTCTAAAAATAGAAACCTAAAAATAGAATATTTGACTGAAAATAACAACTCCTACAGACGATACATATTTTTTTCTAGTTTGTTTTTTATTGATTGATAAAAAAAATTGATTCTTCAGTTGAAAACAAACTACCTATTACTTTCCAAATAAACCTCAATCGGTTATGGAAAGTATATTGTGAGTGTAGGCTTATTTGAAATTTTTAAAAAGTTGTCTATACCCAGCCAGCAAACGAGCCCAATAATGAATCAAAACAGAGCCCAAAATATATTATTAAAAGTTCTAAGTTTTCTATGAAAGTGGTTCGTCCAAAAAAGCCTTCTTGTTTAATTCAAAAATCACTCATAAAATGATTTTAAAAAATTCCATAGGCGGTAAAAAAAAATTATTTTTTACCCCTTTTTAAATTGCTCACAAAATATTCAAACTTTTTTAAATTTATGAGTCACTTCTAAAGCATCTTTGAATTTCATAATTTGCCCCAAATTGTTGTGCTTTTAATGATTATTTTAGAGGGCTCATATTTTGGTGCAAAAAATTAGCAATTTGTTGGAAAAAATTTTAATATTTTGAAAATATGTGTTTCATTTGAGTAATTTTTGACTCAAAAAATTAGAACACTCAAAAAAAAGTAACCAAAGTTTGTTGGTTGGGTACTTATACCCAGCAAAAAATTTTTAGTATTTTGGAAGCAGTAAAAATACGAAGCGCTTAAAAACGCGCTACAAATTCTGCTTTACAGAGTTGCGCCACTTTATGCGTATACAATACACAAAAAATTTTGCAATTTGATTGTATACCCTGCGAAACTGCCTTAAACGAAGCAAATCGTAAGCAAGTTATTTAAAAAATTATAGTGCTACGCTATTCCCTTACGACGAAGCAGGTTGTAAGGGAGTAAAGCCCAAATTAGTTTGGAAGTATCGTAAAAAAAGTAACGTATCATTCTCATAATGAATAAAAAGAGTATAAAAAATAAAAATATTGTATTTTTTATCATTTGCTTGTGCATAAAATTAAATGTCAAGTAATAAAATAGAAAATTTCTATTTTCAACAGAACTTTTTTACGATTTTACTTGACAACAGTTTCAATGCATAGAAAAAAGATGAAAATATATTTCTATATTATTTTAACACATTGAATTGATTAGAGATACGTTTTTTTACTTTACGATTAGACTAATGAAGCCTTAAAATAAAATGTAAGTTATCCAAAGATTAATGCGCACGAAATCTGAGTTATCTCAATCGTGTTTTACCCTTCTTTAGTAGAGTTTAATGTATAGACGCCACATAAACATGAGTCAGACTGCATTTTGAAGTCGGCAAATGAATGCATTTATTTTCATAAGAAGACGCGTTTAAATGCGTTCAATGAAAATCATGAATTTACTGCATCTTTTCAGCAGCAAAAAAAGCACTTTTTCCAAAAAAAAGTGCATGAATTTATTTGCGGTTAAATGCACTTACGAAAAACATGAATTTACTGCAATTTTTCAGCAGCGAATAATGCGCTTTTTCTCACAAAACAACGTGCTTCCAAGCGGGCCTTTGTATGGAAAAGTCATGCCTTCCGTAAGCAGCTTTGTAAGGGATTAATTTTATTTATTCCCTTACAAAGCTGCATCCAGCGAAGCAGGTTTTTTGCTGGGTAATTTTTCAATGCTCAAAATTAGAGCGCACTCATCGTTAACGAAAAAATTTAAGTTTTAGATATGTTTCTAAAAAGAAAACAACAAAAAATTTAGTAGGTTAAAAAGAAGAATAAACCTTTTTTTCTAAAAGTTATAAACACATTAATTTGCAAATCAGATTAGATCCAGTTTCTGTATTTTTCTATGAGCAGGCTTCATCAGTGATTTTCCATTAAATTGTATTATTGTTTATATTTTATTGTCAGATTGTCTCTATATAATAGGGATCGAACTCATGCGTTCCTAAATTACAAACGTAACTATACTAAAGTTCGACAGCTTAGCCATCTAAACCACGTAAAGCCTTGAATGTAGTGTAGCTAATTCATAGTTTTATTTCCTACTCAGCTTTCTGTTATTGTTTTTTACTTTCAGAAGTGATCAAACAGACACATACACACATTCTACTTTAGATTTTTTGTTTATCTTCTAATCTCCTCCGTGTCACATTTTTTGCAAAAAAATTATTTGTTTCAAACTAAATTATGCTGTGGCGGACAAACATTAGCACAAAGTCAATATATTCCATACTTTGTTGAGTTGTAAAAGTCTTGAATATTTGGGTATTAAAAATCGACCGTTTTTTCGACTACTCAATACTTAAAAGTACCTACTCAATCCTTTGAGAGTTGTATTTTTATATGCAGCTTAGTATTTTTTTAGTAGTTTTGTGAAAAAAAATCTGTCAAAATCCATATAAAAAATAATTTTTCACTTGCGCGGAACTGTTGCGAAATTGCGATTATATTTCTTTTGCATAAAAATAATAGAAAAATGTAACGAGAAGATAACATTCGGCTCTGTTATGGTTGTAGCTTTCTATGACTATAACAAAATTGTGAATTTTAAAGTTTTTTTGTACAGTTTTTGGTTATCAAACAAAATTTTTTCGCCCCTGCGAACAAAATACTGGGATTTAAGCGTAGTTTGCCAATTAGAAAACCTATAAAAATGCAACTCTGTTCTTTGGCATGAAAATACAACCCCATTTTTTGGTATAAATATAGAAAGTATTGAGCAGTATCGAGTTGTATCGAGTATTCATAAATTCCATAGAAAATCATAAAATACAATACGAAGACAAACTTCAAACATGGATAGCAAACTAATCATATATTTACCACTGATATTTTTTTTTAATATTTTTTTCATAATCAGTTTAAAAATAATACAATTTTTGCAATTCGTGATATCCTAAAGTACATTAAAGAATGCCAAATTCACTTATTTTGTTCCTTATTAATTTTCAGGAAACACGTCATTTTTTTTGAATTTTCCATTCCTGATCTATGTTACATTTATTAAAATCTGCTAAAGAATAAAAACACAAAACTTTTCTTGTGTTTGTAAATCTTTATTGTCTTTACCAATAACATCACAGCAGCTACTAATGTTGTGCTATTGCTGTATTTAGATTCTTTTCAGCTACTGCCATGTCTGATGCTATAAATGTTGTTTTCTTGGACAACTTTGAATGTCAACCTAGAAAGAGAAATAAAGCAATAAATCGATATTAGTTTTAGTAAATAAGTACGAAACATTAATGCCTACTAACTTATTTCAAAATATCAAGTTAGCAGGGGTTAGTGTTAAGCTCTGGTTATTTTTTGAAAACCTAACCAACCTAAGATTTATAAGTGGTAAACAATTTTTGTTACACCGTGCTACAATACAATTTTGAACTTTTGCTCTCATCCATGGGAAAATTGTAGCACACAAGAATTTATGGACAAATAGGCAGACGGGCGGACGGACGGACGGACATCGTTAAATCGAAACAAAAATTGATTCTGAGTCGATCGGTATACTAAAAGCTGCAATATTTTTTTGTGTTACCAACATCAACACAAACTTATTATCCCCTATCCAGGTAGTGGTATAGGGTGGAATTATTCTTCATTTGGACCAAATATGCTATTTTGGCTTAATTTTCTTTAATTCCATTGGGTCAGAAAAATATGAAACTTATTAACGATTTTCTTAAAATGCCAAACAATACTTTAATTTTAATCCTTATAATATTGTAAAAATTAATATGAATTTAGAAAATAAATTTTATTATTTTCTTTGAGAATCTCAAAGTAATATTCATAATTGAGCAGCTACAAGGTGAGTATAATTGAATTGATATTAATTCTACTGCTGTTTTGTAATCGGCTTTAAAATTATCATCCTATTTGTTGGATTGTTTTTCAATTTAGCTTTAAGTCCTTAAATAAGCTTGTGTGTGTTATAAAAATTATTTTTAATATTTTTGGTTTTTTATTTTTTGTACAAACAAAAACGTGTGCTATAGCGAACTACATACATATACACAACTACTTTATATATATATTTATATGATTGAAATTATTATTTATGTATATATAAATCGTACACATCCCAGCGAAATTGTCGGATGCAAAGAACTGGTTCTAGAACAACTTCTACTTACATGCAACTTGTTCTGCTTTGTGTTCTATAATTGGTGATTTTTGTTTAGGTTTGACCCAAAGGCAACAGGTTATTTTCCTCTAAACTAGAACAGGTTGCTTTGGAATCGGTTCTATAACCAGTTATCGAACTGGTTCTGCGATAGGGAAGCCTCCCAGGCATCATTTCTAGAAATTGTTCCATGGAACCGGTAATAAAACGACCTGTTCTGGAACAGATTCTGAAGTAACCAGTTCAATACAATTTTACTGGGATAGGTAGTATGTATTAAACATTGCACATATTCAAGTAAATATGTATATCATGAATTTATATGATTGTATTAATACTTTTGTAGTATTATATATCACACATGTTTTCCATCTCATTGCTGGTATCCTCATTATGACATTCCTACATATATTTTATCTACATATCAATGATTTAATTTTAGACAGTTTCATATTCCACGAATCTATTTATAGCTAAAAACGGAAATTTATAACAATTGTTATCGACTTGATGATAAATTAAATGAATTTAATGAGTTCGTGATTTGTGATTGTAGTTTTTTTTTTGACTACTCACATAAATGGTAGGTTGGTGTACAATTTTGTGATGTTTTCATCGATAAAAAAGATTTATTATTGCTGAAAATCATTTAAATTTATGTTTGGGTTTTTTTATTTTCTTTAATTTGACCTATTTTGAAAGCTAACTGTTAAATTATTAATATGAATTTCAAATGAAATTTATAACAAAAAAAAAAAGGAATTCGTTGAATAATAGTATTATTTATAAATGCAGTTTGCTAATATTTGTTTACAGTAAATATAATCCAATTTCATTTTGTATAATCGTTTTTTTTTTAGTAATTTAATAAAATCTGTAATAGAACATACATATACACTGAGAGAATTTTCATCACTTCGGTAATGAATTTCTTCATAGTTTCAATGAAAATTGTCATTGGAACTCGTCCATTGAAACTTTTCATAGAATCTATGAAACAGTTCACAAAATTAATGAAACTCTTCATAAAATTAATAGGCCACTCGTCCAATGAATAAATCATTCAGCCAATGAAGAGCTTCATAAAATCTATGAAGCAATTTCATTTACTATTATTTATTATAGTTGGTTGTTATCGTTGCTAAGCTGGAGTGGATAAATAAAAAGTATTTGGCAAATGCAAAAGGCGTAATAAAATCGTAGCATATTTTACGGATGTACAAAATATATCTCAAGAAAGAATTCATTAAATTAAAAAGTTTCATAAAAATAGTTAATATGATTATAAAAAAATTTCGTAGTCCAAAATTAATAATAAAAAATTAATTAAAAAAAAAAAATTAAAAAAAAAGTAAATATTATATTGAACATTTTCAAATATATAAAGAACATTTTCAATAAATTTATGGAGATCTAATATATGAAATTCCATGATTTTTTTTTTAATGAAATTATGAAATTTTATGAAAGAAAAGTTATGAGAAATTTCATAATATTAATTAAATATTATATACATAATGAAATTCTTCATTGGTTCTACGAAAAAAATTGTATGAAATTAAATCATTAATATCATGAAGGATAATTCTCTCAGTGTATGTATTGTATATTTCTATTGAAAAACTTTAACAATAAAATTCCACTTGCAGTTTTTCAATAACAATAAACTCCAGCTGTGTTCCAATTTTTCAAAGTAGCATGACACAAAAACATACTCTCTCAGTTACCTTCGAAGGAAACATGTTATACGTTGATGATGACAACGAAGTGTTAATTAAAACACATTTAAACATACTTTTTCCTTAGGTGTATTCACAGATGACAAGGTAATTCATTATTTTAGAGAGAACATATGAAATACAGAAAGTTCGTTTTATATTGTTGTTTTATATTGTTGCAATTAAAATTTTTTAGTATTGAATACAAATTAATTGTATTAACAAAGCGAGTTGTGAAGATGAAGTAGTTTTTATAAACAATTTATTTAATTAGAAAAAAATTAAATACATGAATCTGTACTTTTTTAGCCTCCAAGGCACTCCTTAGAAATCCATAATTATAAGGTTTTTAAATGTTTTTTTTCCCAGCAAAATGTTTTTGAACTGGTTGCCTCTGAATCTGTTCTAGAACAGGTGTTTTTATCACCGGTTCCGTGGAACAGGTTCTAGAACTGATTCCTGGGAGTCAAAATGGAAGGTTTTACTGTCGCAGAACTAGTTCTATAACTGGTTCTAGAACCGGTTCCAAAGCAACCTGTTCTAGTTTGGAGGAAAAGAAGCTGTTGCTTTTGATGTAAAGAAGCGATTGGTTGTTCTACAATCGCTTCTTTACATCCGACAATTTTGCTGGGTTACAATAGGAAAATAGAATTTGGAAAATACACCCAGAAAACATATTCGGTGCTGACAACCAAATTTTCTGCCAATCGAATGGCAAAAATCTTGTCTAATTGTGAAATCTCTATATTTTTTATATCAATATGTAGTAAATTATAAATATAAAATAACTATGTGAAGTTTAATGTACGAGAACTTTGTACAATGGATGGATTTTCATTGTAAGAAATACATATAAGTAAAAAGCGTGTATAGTAATTTAACGTAAGAAATGTAGCCAAAACTGTGTTCAAATCAAAAACTCCTGCTGTGTTGAGTAAATGTAAAAACAATAATAGTTGGTGGTATATATGTATTCTTTACAACATAATGAAAAAGGATTTTGAAATATTGATGATGCATTATGAACAAGGACAATGATGAATAGAATAACGAATAAGAAAGGAATCAAGTTGAGATGACATAAGGAGAAGAATAAGAGGAGACCAAATAAGAAAAGAATTAATAAATAAAATAAAAAAAAGTAGGTTGTAACAGCACCCCATTGACAATCCATTAATAACAATAGAACATTTAACAATGAACAAAAGTAGTTCTTGTATTTCTGCTGCTATAAAATATCATTTTATAAAAGCCGGTTTGATAAAAAAAAAGCGGTAAGTGTATCTGGTATACTATAAGATCTAAGCTAATTGTAGTTTTGTAAAAAAATACAAAATAACAATTACTAAATGGCAAAATAATGATAGTTCTATGCGCAGATATGACCTTTATCAAATCAACCTCACACAAACACATTTTTGACAAGGTTAGTAGTTAATAACAAATAGAAAGGGGTGGGTTCGGATAATTTTTCTTATTTTGTTTTATGGCGTTTGATAAGCGCCGCTTTGGAGTCTACGGCTATGTCTGCCACACATCAAACAAACTGTCAAATACAATTCAAACATACATATGTATGCCATGTGTCATCAGAAATGACATTTGCGGTAGTTTTTTTTAATGTACAACTGACTACTGACTTACTTAAATTTTCGGTATATAAGGGTTTCTGTGCCAACTGCCCAGCTAAAAAAAAATTAAAAAAAGTATATCGTACACTAATGGAAATAAATCTGTAAAAATAGCAGAAAAACCAACTAAAAATTAGTTAAAAATGATGCTGCCGAAAAAACTGCTGAAATTGGCAGATTTTTTTCTTAAATACTAAATTAAGAACAATAAAATTAAAATTGTTAAATTTACAGAATTTTAGTTATATTTAAGTTAACTTTTAGTTAATTGAAAATAACAAAATTTTGCTAAATATTAGTAGACTAAAAATAGCAAAACTAAACTGTTATATTTACAAAATTTTTGCTATTTTTAAATCAAATTTAGTTGTATGTAAGTAGCAGTCAATTGTGCTAAAATCAGCAGAAATATTTGCTAAAAAAATTGTAAAACTGCTGTTTTCAAAAGGCTCGATTTTTATTTGCATTTAAAAAAAAAATCTAAAAAAACGTCGAAGATTTTAAATATTTTTGGTGGTTTTTTAGCAGAATTTTTTGCTGATTTTAGCAGGTTAATTTGCTAATTTCCATTAACAAAAATTTAACTCAAATATAACTAAAATTCTGTATATTTAACAGTTTTATTTTTGCTGTCCCTATATTACTACTAACATATAGCAAAAATATTCTGCTAATTTAAGCAGTTTTTTCTGCAGCATCATTTTGAACTAATTTTGAACTAATTTTCAGTAATTTTTCTATGTTTTTTTAACAGATTTATTTCTACGAGTGTATATTAAATTTTAGTTGTATTAGTGACATATTTTGCTTTTTCTTATTACAGTCTTATAGAAAACCACATAAAATAAAATAAAAATATCTGTGGTTTATTTTACACCGAAAAAAAGTAGTCACCTACTTGGAATTTTAATTAAAATTTGTTTATTTTAAATAAATTTCAGACAATTTCTTGATTGGAAATTGTGTAGATGGTTTTATTTTTACCTAAAATTTCTTAAAAAAAAAAAAAATTCAGAGCTATAAAAAAAATAAAAAAAGGTTGTTACAAACTTTATTGTTGGTGTATATTTAAAAAGATTTTGTTTTTATTTACAAAAAAAAGTGTCTGAAATATTTTTAATAATACAAACACAATTTTATAAAAATTATCCCCGAACCAGAGATGTCACAATACTAATCCAGGACTGGTCGCGGAACTCTACTAGGATATAACACAGAAGTCATGTAGGATATATCTAAGAACTCCTCTAAAATACGTTGTTCGGAAATATGTCCTAGGTCAGTTTTATGACATATCACAAGAGGTCAACTAAAGGTAGAAAATAAAGGTTCATATAAAACCAAATCCCTTATAGATTTCTGTAATTTCATTAATGTTAACTTTTAGCTTAATAAAATTTTGTAAGGTATCTGAAATTCGTTTTAAACATCTTACACACTCTCTTAACTTCAACACAGGCGTTGCTAAACAAATTAAAAAATACATTAAATTGTTAAACAGAATATAAAACATTTGCACAAACTCACATGCAAACACTTTTACTTTTAATACATATTTGTGAATAATTCTTCCTTTCAGTATTTTATTTTTTTATTATATTTTTGAATTATTATAATTATAGTCATGATGGATGTAAGTATAGCATTTAAATGAAAATTGTCTTTAATTTACCAGTTTTTTCTTTGTTTTCTACATAATGTATAGTAAAACTGCGTGTGCTTTTATTAGAAAATTAAAATAGAAATGTCTGCCTGTTGGAAAAAAAAAATTAAAAAACTGTATAAAATTATATATGAAAGACACGCATACAGGAAATCATAATCACAAGGAAATTACGCGTTCAAGTCATACACACATTCAGTCCTCCTCTATCTATTTGTATACAATTGTATGTGTTCCATTATATTAATAAATATGTGTTTGTGTATGTTTTTATATGAAATGATAGAGTTTTCATTTTTATTGTTATGTAGAAAAATAACAAGAATAATATGGTATAAAAAAACATTTTTCATGCATAACATTTAGGATGTCATTAAAAATTGTAATTACGTGCTTACATTTATAATATAGTTGAACAATATTATTTTTTATAATACCAATGAAAAATCTTGGTTACATATATATACCCAGTAGCAAATTATACTAAAATATATAAATTAAGAACCAGTTATGTACTAGTTTATTTGAGTAAGACAACTAGTGCGAGTTCTACCGCCTCTCCATAAAAACAACTGTGGAATTTAACATGGATAAGTTATAAGAATTGGGGGAATTGTCGCCAAACTCCCACTTTGGGCCTAGTTGTAGAACTACTTTGAACATTACAATTTAATGATGAAAAATAGGGAGCAAATTTGGTACTAATGTGAAACTCGTACAACCAGTTTTTAAATAACTTTTTAGAAATTGAACTGTACTAAATGGTTTGAACATGAATTATATAGATAATAAACAAAATTTTTTTTATTTGATGAAACGTAGATTAGACCGAATGTCTCCTCATACTGAGATAATTGAAATTTGTATGTCCGGATAGGACATGCCTTCAACAGATTATTTTTCATAATTTGCTAATGACGTTTTGGGATTTTAGCACATTTAATTCCTTTATTCAAATATTTTATGTTTAAAATTTCTAAACATTATAAAAGAGTTTTTTTTTTGAAAGATCAGTTTATATTTATTATTAAAAACAAATGTACACTAATAGAAAAAAGTCCGTAAAAAATTTAGTTGAAACTACTAAAAATTAGTTAAAAATGATGCTGCAGAAAAAACTGCTAAATTAGCAGATTATATTTGCTATATATTAGTAATATAGGAACAGCAAAAATAAATCTCTTAAATATACAGAATTTTAGTTATATTTGAGCAAAATTTTTGTAAATGGAGAATAGCAAATTAACCTGCTAAAATCAACAAAAAATTTTGCTAAATAATTAGTAGCCTCAAAAATCACCAAATAATTTAAAGTTTTCGAAGTTTTCGAAGTTTTGTTTTTTGATTTTTTTTTAAATGCAAATAAAAATCGAACCTTTTGAAAACAGCAGTTTACAATTTTTTAGCAAATATTTCTGCTGATTCTAGCAGAATAAACTGCTAATTTGCATTCAACTAAATTTAGCTTAAAAATAGCAAAAATTTTGTAGATATAACAGTTTATTTTTGCTATTTTTAGTCTACAAATATTTAGCAAAATTTTCTGCAAATTTTACGGTACAATTTGCTATTTTCAATTCACTAAAAGTTAGCCTAAATATAACTAGAATTCTGTAAATTTAACAGTTTTAATTTTTCTGTTCTCATTTTACTAGTATTTAGTAAAAAAATCTGCTAATTCGAGCAGTTTTTTCTGCAGCATCATTTTTAACAAATTTTTAGTAACTTTTTCTGCTATTTTTAGAGATTTATTTCTATGAGTGTAAATAAAACTGGAATTTCAAAACTCGTATTTAAATTTAATCATTTAAAACACCATCTGCATAGTTTCAATAAACTAATAACCCAGCAAAAAATACTGCTTACTTGGAAGCAGGTTCGTCAGGGAAAGTAAATAATGCAGCGCTTCCATTATTGGTGATATAAGGAATGATTTTTGTTCGAGATAGCTCGCATAAAAGCACACGAATTATAATTATACTTAAAAATAAAAATATGCATTAAAAATGCATCAAATATACTACTACTTTAAAAAGGGCAAAATATAAATTAAAAAGCTACCAAATATGCATTTCAAGACAACTTAATGAAAAATGTGAATTTTTGACAAAACATGAAAACTATGCAACTATAAATAGGCATTTTATTGGAATGAATTTGATGATTCAGATAAATAAAAATATTTTTTCGGACTATCGCGAAAAATTTGCAATTGCATCGAATTCGTTTCTCTACTTAAAAATGCGGGACTCATAAAACAAGTGGCGTATCTTACATATGGTTTATGTCTTTAATAAGGTATATGGCATTAGTCATTAAACGAAATAGTGTAAACAAGAAAGTTTATTTTTGCTTCGAAATTATTTAATTTTGTGCCAACAAATCATCATTTGCGGGAAGTTTTGCTTTACTTCTTCAATTTGAAATAAAGAGCAGCTAAAGAACATCGATTACTCACCGAAGCTTATCCTGAATATGTTCCATCGATTTCAAAGTGCGAGAGATGGTTTGTGCGGTTCAGAAATGAAAAACAAAAGCCATCTAAGTCAGACATTGGTGGGACCAGAAGGGTCCCATCTTGTATGAGCTGCTGAAATCAGGCCAAATTATCACAGACGACCTTTACTGAATACAATTGATTAGTTTGAAGCGAGCATTGGCCGAAAAACGCCCAAAATATGCGACCAGACATGAAGCCATAATATTCCATCATAACATTTTTTGGCCTCAAAAAATTATCAGTTCTTTAGGAGCGGAATCAAAAATATTTATAAATACCCAGTCACAAAAATAAAACGTGAAAGCGGTGGCAAAGCTTTTTAACAGGTAGTACAAGTACTGGTAAAAAGTGCTTTCCCATTCCCAAAATGATAACATCATTAACCAAAAGAACCGGAACAAAATTTGCAAAACGCTGGCAAAACCAATAAATAGGTGGTCTGGAAATATATTTTGCAAAATAAAATTTAAAAAAAGTTCATATGTATTTTTTTGGTCCTAACGAGACATATAATATTTGATAGCTAAACACATAAATGAGTGGTAATCGCTGGACTACTGGCTGTGCGAAAAAGCTAGCACTGGCAAACAGTTTTTTGGAACTAATATGCCAACGTTGGGAGAGGAAAAAAAAGTTGGTCTTAAAGGAGCTTTTCAACAAACAAAAAAATTGATTTTATAGAACAAAAAAAAATTAAATTAAAAAAAATTGTAGTTGATCTGAAGATGTTTTTACAATGAGTGTTATTTTTGTTCGGTTTAAGATCAAATATTACAAATTCTAAATAGAATTTACAATTTTTATTTTACAACCAATAGAGAAAAACTTATAAAAAAAACCTTTCCTAGAACCAATGGTTGACAATTAATGCATTTTCAAGTGACACCGCTCACTATTAAATATTATCAATTAAAAAAAAATTTTTTGCTTGCAACCGGATTTAAACTCGGAACCTTTTGACTACAAACCTTTTTTTAACAAAGCGTCAGCATTTTTATAAAATCATTGGTCTACCAGTGAATTGATTTTTGTACCCCTGGTAGCATTGGCTAGGTAGCACTGGATAACCACTGGTTGCAAACCTTGGCATATCACTCTAAGCCAATTCTTTGCTAGTGGTTTTTTTTATAAACCCCCGAAATTTTTGTAAAACAAATACTGGCAAAACGCTTGGAAAGCGTCTCAAATGAGTGTTCTGCCAGTCATTTATTTTTAACACCGTGGTTACCCAGTGGTGTGCCAGTGCTTGATTTTTTGTACCACTGGCGATTTCTGACTGGGTAGCTTAAACAGTTTCCAAATTAACACGAAAATTTCTCCGAAAAGAGATTTTTTTTCGCTAATTTAGTAAAAAAATTAACAAAAAATTCACGACATTTCGAAAATTCTTTTGACGACTTCAAAAATATTTATATATTTGTATTCAACTAACTGTAATTTATTATAAGATTTATCAAAAGACTCAAGTAAAATATTTTTTTTTTTTCAGTTTGCTTCAAAATTCCGAAACTTAAACTTCAAATGGGCACGGCTGTGAATTATTAAATTTGGCTAAAATCTTCAAAAGAATAGTTTTGAATCAATATTCCAACCGAGTAGCAAAGAGAAATCATGCATTGCGTATTTTTAAACTCTACCATATATATAAATTAAATATTACTTCTTCCACAAAAAGCCTTCCATACAAATAGGTAAGTAATTTCAAAATTGTTCAACCATAATTATCTTTAACTACAACTGTCGAGCTCTTCGTCCATTTCTCCGACCATACAATAGTGGTTAGTTGTAATAATTATTAAATATTATGACTGGACGTATTTGTTTGAATCAAATCACTTATTTTTATTTACAAGCCTTAATTATGATTATTACAAAACAATTATGTGTAATTTTATCAACCACATACATGGTTAATACAAAAACTAAGAACTATCTAAAGAGATTTTTCATAAAAAAAAAACTAAGGTCACATATGGTTGTGAACAATGTGAATACACGTATGTGAGTAATTAGTTACTAATTATATTTCAAATCCAACTTTTGTTATTGTTGAAATGTTTAAATAGGGTGGTTGCTTTAAGTGACTGCTAGGTATAAGTACAGTAGAGAGAGAGAGGGGGAGGTGGTAAAGGTTTCATGAAAGATTTCATAATGACATGGGTTGGATGTACCCTTTTCAAAGCATTTACGTAGTTTTTTTAAGGTAATAAAGCGTTGAAATTTGGAAAACTCATTTTAAATTCCATGTGTGTAATGTGGCAAAGTTTCCTTTTAACAATTAGCCGAAACAAAGAGTCAGGTGCGTTATGGGTTTTAACTATACAACCAACATCTATTTATACTAAAGAATATATCTTGTAACTATAATTTGTTAGTTTGTTGTCATTGCAACCAAACTATGGTACAACATATGCTCTGAAACCACCACCATTGATGACAGGTTTTATACACAGTATACAGTATTAAAGGACTTTACACTATTACCAACTTGCCTCACTCTAACTATCCGACAGCACATGACTCTTGCTGTCTGGGATTTTGTTTCTTTTTAACAAAATAAAAGATATTTTAAAGGCTTCGCATATGTTGTTAAGATTTTCAATGAACAAGAAATTTAAACCCATGTTATTAAATATATTTATTTTCCAATCATGTTTTTAGCAGTTACTCCTACTACCATGCTCAAAATTGTTTTCTTTAAATGATCTTTAACCAAATTCGTTGCGCTGTATTTGTAAGTACCATGGCAAATTTAAAAATTGTGGAGTCTAGTGTTTTTTTTTTTTAATATTATGCGGACAGTCGTTCATTTGTTCCTTGGCCATCGCAATCTTTTAGATCTTTGTTTCTTGCTTGTATATTTTTACACTTCAGTAGTTGTATTTCTATAGAAGGCAGTTATCTATCTCTCTCTCTCTGAGTTTGTGTGTGGTTCTAGAAACTTTTGTGGTATTTGTTTGTTTGTTATTACTGAAATATGTTTTATATTGAAGGTAATGACAGCCGTATTGGCATTTTTAATTATACAATAGCCATTGTGCAAATGTTTTAATTTATGTGCGGTTGAAATAGTATTTTATTGTGTGGAAAACCATTCATATTACGAATATACTTTATTTGTTTCAGTTGTTGTTGTTTTTCTTTTGTTCCTCTTATTGTTCTACGAGTATTCCCATATTAAAGTTAAATAGTCTGCATTAATGAGTGAGTGGGAAATTTAAAGAAAACCAATATGGTTGGTAACAAACACCATACCCATACAGTATTATTATAGCCAGTACAAACTCATAATAAAAAGTAATATTAACGTGAGAAGTAGTATCCATTCAGCTGTGGTGGTGTTTTGTACCGCAAAGTGTTACTAAATGCATATATTTTTTATTTATTGGAAAAATATAAAAGGAAAGTAAGAGGGAATATAGAAAACAGTTTTTAATTGTTATTTAATATTTTACTGCAGGTAGATGATATTGAAATTACATTTTTTAAAATTCAATAAGGGGAACCCAGGAACATTTTTTGTTCCTATGAAAATTTTTTGTTCGGCTGTGGAACAACTTTTTTTCTATTATAACCCATTCTGCTGTCGGGTTTAACACCGATGACTTTAGTTTGAAATTGTTCCAAAGTAACCCCTGCTATAGCTACGAAGTGGCAACCTCGTCACTACGAAGTGTTTAGATTGCCTTAGAGTCACATCTAGCACTAGTTTCAAAATAAGGTATGAAACTAGTGCCTCCTCTTCAATGAAAGGGAATTTTTTGGCCCCTTTTTAAAAAGGGACAAAAAGACCCGTAAGTTGAAGATTTAGAGGGTTAAAATGTTCCACAAAAATATTCCGCGTAGTGTTTTACATAAGTTCGCTCAACACATCCTATACCTAAAATGGAATATCCCATGTTTTCTCCCTAAAATCCAGATATGTGGGACATTTGAGCACCAATTCTGAATAAGTACAAAAGTGCCAAAAATAGTGATTTTTTTAAATGTTTGTATGGGGAACTCCCCAGGGGGTGTGCCACTGGCATGGGTGGGTCGGCCCTCCAAAGTTAGTGGGGGTCGGTCATACATTTAGACTCGATTGGGGCACTCTAAATGGGTCAAAGTGGGATTTTTCAAAATTTGACCCTACGGGTCAAAAGTTAGGACATCAGAATTCGTTTTAGAGGTATGGTTCCTTGGGCAAAGTTTCTTATTTTGATCCATAGAATACGATTTTTTGCCTCCCTACAAATCGAGCCGGCCTTCCGTACACCGTCCAATCTATTATTTTTGCAAGGAGGTTTAAAAAAAATTGTTTGCCTTTTGTATAGTAGTACCTAATTTTGCAGTAACGAGGTATTATTATGAGTGCTTTAGAACCGGTCCCTAAGTACATGTTATAAAACATATCCCTTATAGCTAAAATCATCTACAATCTTTTATCATCATTAGACTCACTTTTCTACCATCTTTCTACCTTACTTTTCGTTTATCTATCCAACCCAATTATGATGTTATTGAATTTAACTTTTTATTTTTTTCTGTTCAATTTAACCATCTTAAATTAAGCAATTTCATATGAAACTTTTGTTGAAATGTTATAGATTTTTTTTATAATTTTTAATGTTCCAACCCAGTAACCTTATTAAATTAGTGTCCTTCCTTGAAAAGAAGCACACAAGCCAACAACATGAAACACATATAAACGGAGTATAAAAGAAGAAAATACAACAAGATTTATACCACATAAGCTTTTTGAGCTGGAAACTCCGGGATGGTAGTTTAGCTATAACTCGTACACAACCTTTTCAATGTCAAGTTAAATGTTTAATCTTCCCCAAAAGTCTTTGTTTGTACACGCCCACTTTTCACACACAATATAAAGCTGTGATTTTTTAATGGGAATTAGTATTTATTTTAACACTGACTCCCCACACTATCATACTCCATCAACGATGATAGTAATGACAACAACAACAGCAGTAACATTATCTCATTGCCACACAAATACAGACATATCATATATTTTCAAATATATTTCACATACACTGAGAAAATTTTCTGCATGATATTAATGAATAAATTAAATGAAGTTTCACTGGAACTCGTCCATTGAAACTTTACATGAAATTAATGGAACTTTTTATAAAACATTGTGAAAATTTCATTTTATTTGTTAAAAGTTTTAATGCATTCAATGCATAAGTTTCATTAAAATTAGACTCATAAAATATATGAAGCTTCTGCATAACAATTTAAGCAATGTTTCATTTACTTTGTGAAGAAAACTTCTTTAGTTTACTGAAAAATTTCATTAAAACTTGTCCAGCTAAATTCTCTCTGTGTACACATATGACTATACCAAACTAAAACTCTTTTGTATATTGTGTGTTTTAATCTGCAATATTTTCTTGGTTGACTTTTGTCATTTTCTATATAGAACACTGACTTCTGTACCAATACACATACACATATAAAAAACACCCTATGTTGGGTTAGATAGTAAGTAATAAGTCCTTCTTTCATTCCTGTTGTTTGTATCTTTATGTATATTCGTTGATCCTAAATAAGTGGTGATATAACTAAAACTTTAGTTAGTTGCAAAGATATCCTTTACATTGCTCTGTTATATTTTTCGATTTTGTGCTAATATTTTTATTTTTTTTTATAAAAATATAAAAAATTGGGCTAACAAAGAAGTCTGGGTATGTGGATTGTGTGAAGCAGGAGTATAAAGGAAATTTATCACTTTAAAAAAAAAAAAATCTGCAAAAATTTCCTTGTTATTATTATATACTTTCTTTTATTGTTATTTTTCGAGTTTATTTTTTTTTTATAAAAAATACTACCATATTTTTCACTGTGTGACTTTCCATTCTTTTTATTAAAGTCATGTTTTATGAAATTAAGCGTAAATGTAGTTTTATGCTTCATAAATTTAATAACAAATAATAAATATGTTTTAATAGAATTAGTTCAAATGGATGAAAAGTATTTTTTTTTTTATTTAGTTTTTTTCATCTTGTTGGAATTTGTATAAAAATAAAAAACGTTTGATTCTACTAACAGTATGTAGTAAATTAATGATGATGTAGGCAATGAGATTCTAATTGGATTTTTCTAAAAAGATATCTCCAAACTGTAAATGTCAGTGACTTTCAAACTTATCACTTATAAGAATCTTATGCAATTATAAATACATTATTCTTGTTAGAATTAATATGTAGTATAAAGGGTATTCACAGTGGGCTTCACATATTACAATAAATAGTTTTACTCAAATTTCTAACGGTGGGTCTCATACTGTAGGTTTAACTTTAACTTAACTAAAAACAAAATAAAATGTCAAAAAATGTACACAAAACAACAACAAATTTTTGGGTTAACTATTAACCTAAGTTTAAACCTGCAGTATGAGACCCACCGTAAATGTAAAGATCTAAATCACATACATCTAGTTTTTGCCAAAAAAAAAAAAAATTATGGAAATTGTATTGAAAACTGAAGTAATTCTGTAGTGTTTGGCTCCACAATTAAAAATGGCCTTTGTCCATATAGACTAAGAAAATTTTTAGAAATTTAAAATTGGGATTTTGTTAACCATATTGGTCATCTGGTAAATATAAAAAAAAAAATTTAATTTATTTTTATCAGTATATACATTAATTGCATTATAGGAATTAAATGTGCTAAAACCCCGAAACTTAAAAATAATCTGTTGTCCCTATCCGGATTTCATTCTTGCCTAAGGAAATCATCAGCAGACGACGTTTTTAGAATTTCTAGAAATATTTGTTAAGTTAAATTACAAACTCAATGGAAGTTTGTTGTTCTCGTCTAGGAGCGTTATTAAATATTATAAATATGAAAGAAAAAACAAAAACAACAAAAAAAAATTACCACAATTTTCTTTGTCATCTTCCAATATACTACTCCGTTGTTTTGACAGATCTGGCATTGTAGTGACTTCCATTCATGTATAAACAACAATAGAAAATAATATGTTTTCTAAAGTGTCAGTAACATTTTATTATTATTTAAATTTTTTATTTATTTAAATTTCCACAAGCACTTGTATATTAAAAATTTTTTAAAATTTTTTTTTTTCCTTTTTTTCGATATTTCTTTATCCGTTGGATAACATAAACAGGAAAAAATCAAAATGGGTAACAATATTCAAACAGCAAAATCAGACTACTTAACGCATTTGCAATTTATATTGTACTCAATGCGTTAAGTCGTCATACTGCTGTTTCATTACATGTTTTGATTTTTTCCTGAAGATGTCATATAATGGTTGACGAAATATTGAAAATTAAATAAATAAATAAAAAATTCTTATTAAAAACAGTGACCTCGAGTTCAACATTTATTTAAGTTTACAACATAAAGGTGGAAAAAACGAATACTTAAATCTAGAATGTTTCCTCTTTTTAATCCCATTCTGATCTCCTTTTCGGAGATCACATGATGATGCGCTTTATGCGCGTATTCAATTAATTTTATAACAAGTGTTGATTGGAGATGTTGTTGCCGCTAGGCAAATTTTTACATTGTTTTTGAGTAGTTTTTGCATAGGATAATCGTAATTAATATTAAGATTAATTACTGTGAATTTTTTAAAACTGATTTAGAGAAAGAAGGAGAAGAATAAAACGTTTTTATTAAAAAAAATTAACAAACACAATGGAATCACCAGACTGCCCTACACTCAAAAATAGTGTGTAAAGTCAGCAAATTTTTAGTCAGGAGCGTGCTTGCAAAAAAGTTGGTAATTTCAGCAAAAGGTTTGCTGTAAATCAGCAAGCAGATTTTTACCAAAAAAATAGTAATCTTCAGCAAAAGTTTTGCTAACACTTAGTCGATTGCAAATGAAAAAAATCCTTGCTAAAATCACTAAACTTTTTGCTGAATATTAGTAGACTGAAAAAAACTCAAAAAACTTGTAGCGAAATTTTATTTTAATTAATGTATTTGCTGAAAATTTATTGTGTAGAGCTGTTTTTCTTTTTTTATCATTTCCGTTGTCTGTACTACATCCAGACAAGCTGTGACATCTACATCTTGCCTATCTGATTGTCGTCCACGCTATGACTGCTGTTAACAGCACAATTTTTGCAGCAAAATAAATTAGTAAAACATTAGTTCAAAATTAGTTTAGTGCTAAAAAAAATATAACTAAAACTTTTGTTGAAAACGGAATTTCAGCAAAAAAAATTGTTGAAAACTAGTACACCTTTCTAGTAGTAACTTTTCTACTAACTTATTTTTTTGAGTGTTAGACTAGTCAGTTGTTAGCTTATGTGTAGATTGATCTATTTTAAATTCTAATTGTTAAATTGTTGCTATATGAAAAACCTTTTGTGTATGCCATGACCGAGAATCGAACCGGCAACGCTCTACACAGGCTGTGACTCGTATCATCACCTCTTCACACATCGATGAATGTGGCTGATTGAAGTTTTGTCTATCACAGCCTACACAATCTGTGTTTTTGTTAATTTTGTACT
The DNA here is from genome assembly GCA_949987735.1 of Leucophora obtusa. Lineage (NCBI taxonomy): Eukaryota > Metazoa > Arthropoda > Insecta > Diptera > Anthomyiidae > Leucophora > Leucophora obtusa. The sequence goes on from OX465296.1 coordinate 4,825,658, forward strand.
TTGTAGTTGCTTAAATTCATAATTTTGGCAAAAAATACAGTGGTGGAAAATATAATAGAAACGATTTAAGTTTTTCCTTATTTTATTCTCGTTGTCTTTATTTTTAAAGATCAAAATAGTGGCTAAATTTGCCCCTAAAGGCGAGGAGATGGTTCGGAAAATTGTACAAACTTTTAACATAACGTTTGATTTTTTCTTTGTCGCCTATTTTAAGTGGGCGTGGCTTTTAACGAAAACTTAGCAATATCGACCTTTTATCAAATTACATAGTAAAATTTGGAGAGTACTGATCGGTTCTGTACAATCCCCTACGGGAAATTTTAACAAACTGTCACCGAACTGGTCCCTTTATATGAAAAAGACTGGTCACTTTTACATGGCGTTGTCATAGGAGGGGGAAATTGACCCCTTGTGACTGAACTCTCATAAAAAACAAAGTTCAGGGACCTGTCCTGGGATTTGTCTTGTGACATGTCACAAGGGGTCAATTTCCCCCTCCTATGACAACGCCATGTAAAAGTGACCAGTCTATTTCATATAAAGGGACCAGTTCGGTGACAGTTTGTTAAAATTTCCCGTAGGGATCTGTATATTTTTGCAAATTCTATAAAATTTCTTTAAGTTTAGCATTATTTTGATCTATAAATACTCGCCAGACTTAAAATGGAAGTACCTTAAACATGACCAAATTTTTCTTTGTTTTTAGCGATTTTAAATAAAGTTAACAACACTCTCTTCCTAAAAACTCACAATTCAAACGTTTTTGTGTTTATTATGCAAATATTTTTATAACATGATATGAAAAGTATCCGAATAATTATTTTAAACGATTTCGATAACTTTTTTTTTAAAATATCCATTGTAGTAGATCCGTCATTGTGTTAAGTCCCTGTTAAGTCCCTTATAGAAAATATAATTTTGTTCAGTAGAATACAAACATGTTATTTTCTAAGTTATACTAGTATTTTGCAATATTAAGTTTTTTTTTTTTGTTTTATCATGGCAAATATATGACTACAGTGCAGCCAGTATCAATATATTAAATAACTTCCATATATTAAGTTCAAATGTAAGGCGTGGTAATATTGATGCTTGCCAAGAAGCATATTTCTCTTCATCAACATAATCATCATAGATACTTTGCTCTAAGAACTGTAAGTTAAGATATATGTAAATTTTCAAGAATATCAGAACAGATTTACTTGTTACCTTTAAAAGAAAACAAAAAAAAAAAAAAAAAAACAATAAGATGAAGATTGAAGCCAAAGTATTATGTTTAAACAAACACACACACACACATACACATACACATATACATTAATGGTCACACACATGTTGTACGTACTCGTATAATGCAAGAGTTGTATATATGTTAAGTATGAAAAGTGGATACCATTACCGAAAATTAAAGACAACAAATCTATTTGTTGAAACCTAAGCTAACAAAAAAAAAAAACAAAACATTAAATAAAGAAGAAATTTGAAAAGACAGGACGAACATAAAAACAACCAACAACCAAAAGAAGCATCAACGATCGACCACATTAACAAGCCCAACAAAACCTTTACATGAACAATACTTATAAAGAGAAATATATTTATACAAACATAACATACAACAAGCACATCAAAAACCTAACCAAAAGCAGCAAAATATAAACAAACTTATACTATAATAAAAAGCAACCCAACATATATGTATTTTAAAACAAAAACAATACAACAACAACAACAACAAAAAACCAAGTACACAAAACTTGAAATAAAGGATAACATCATCCATAAAAAGAGAGCTATACATATAAATACTTTTAGAATATCTAGACACAAAGAACAACAACAAAAATACACATGAACTGACAAACATACTTACATACATACATACATCTTAACAACTAACTATTTTATATATAGTAATTCATCCCAGACATGTATAAAATGTGAAACTTATACAGCATTTAAACAGTAAGATCATTTTAACAAGGACTTTTAAATATAATAATAATTAATATATTTAGGGAACAAAAATAGTTTTTTCGACCTTTAATTCTGCAGTGAAAAAAGTATTTATTATTATGAAATAACATAATAAGTACTTGTTCAAAAACTCAGTCATTTTTCTTCATCAGGACATTCTCCTAACAAATACTTCACAGAGTTTTGGTTTCAAACTATTCTGTACTTTAAGGAATGAAAAGAAATATTAATTATTCTCTCCGAAAGCATGTTAAACAAAGTCGTTAATTATTACCATGTTCATTCATACTTGATATTATTATCCATTTTAACTATATTTTACTGTCGCATCACTATATCTGTGTTTTAGTTTAATATTTATACATATTAGAGTGGGCCGATTTGTATGGACAAAATTTTTTTTATATAGTGCCATCGAGGACAAAAAAGTACCACTACGACATATCAAAAAAATCATTTTCGAGGCTCCCAAATTTCAGTTTTTTACAATTTTATAATAAATGCTAGATTAGCGCCGTCTTGCGGTGGCTTTTTGAAACAACTACTGAAGTTGTAAACAATATAATATTACAGCCTTTCCATGATAAAATCGGATAAAAAATGTGGCAACTAGAGGTAAAAGTATATAAGTAAATATTATTTTTTGCTTGTTTTTATCAACATCATCATTATCATCATCATTTCATCATCATTATCATCATCATGCGAAAATAATTTTACTTATATACTTTTACTTCTAGTTGCCACATTTTTTATCCGATTTTCATAACTAATACCTTTCTGGAAATGTTGTAATGTTATATTGTTTACAACTTCATTAGTTGTTTCAAAAAGACACCGCAAGATGGCGCTAATCTAGCATTTATTAGAAAATTGTAAAAAATTTAAATTTGGACGCCTCGAAAATGATTTTTTTGATATGTCGTAGTGTAACTTTTTTTTCCTCATGCCAAAAGCTATTGAAAAATCGATGGCACAATATCGATTGCTAAATCGACCCACCCTAATACATATACTTTGTAACCTACGTGTGTGTGCAGGAGTAGTAACAATAGTTTTAGTCTATTGGAGTGTAGCGTAATATAACAAATATGTTTGTCGACACAAAAACATTGTACTTCCATGGTTCATATATGAACATTTTCAAAAAAAGACAACGACAATAACAATAACAACAACAACAACTAATGGCAAAACTATTTTAAGAGATAGCTAAGTTGGCAAAGTTTACATTATTCTGAAAAACAAAAACAGAAAAAAATCAAATCAGAAAATATTTTAAGAAAATTAAAAAACAAACCATGCCATTTAGCATTGTACTTCAATTTAAAAAAAAAATAAATAAATAAACAATAATTTTAATGAAATATAAGAGCAGAGAAATAGTAAATGTACGAGTATGTCGAGTAGGTGAGAGATTATAAAATTATTAACACTATACAAACAGCCTAAAAAAGTTTCCTGTTACAATACATATTTTCATTAGGGTGTCCAGTTGGTGACAAAATTAATAAGAGTTACAAATTAGTTAATAAGAGTGACACAATTGAATAACAACTAAAATATTTCTAAGGAAAAATTTCAACATCCTTATAGTGTCAGTCAAGTATCCTTGAATACCCACCGACATGATTATACATAAATAATACACTCAACCAAAAAAGTATGTAATGGCTACTGATAATTTTGCTGTTATTACGGAAAATTTAACTATTTTGAGGCTAGCAGTATTTTTTGCTAGTTTTAGCAATACCTTTCTGCTGATCTGTAGTACAATTAAATTAGTAGAAAAAATTAGTAGTCACTACTAGATTTTAGCAAAATTGTTGTAAATTGCAATTCAAAATCGATTTGCTAAAATCAGTTAAAAAATTTACTAAATACCAATAATTTTAGTACAATGAAATTAATATAAATAATTAGTTGCTGCTACTAAATTTCAGTAAATTGTTGTAAACTGTAATTTGAAATCAATCTGCTGAAATTAGCAAAAAAGTGTACTAAAAAATTTTTTTTTTAAATCTAAAAAAATTATTTTTTTTCTTTCGATTGTAACAAGCTACAAGCACTGTGGAACAAATTCAGGTTAGCAAAAGTTAGGTCGATTCTGAGAGTGAGGGGTGAAAATAGAGGCTAAATTAGAAACCCGTATCGCGGCGTTTGCTTATGTTAGTTCGAATTTTTTATATGGTTTTTTGGCTATAACTTGTCGGCTAATTGATATTTTTTAAATCTGTAAAAGCCAAATTATAGCTAGAGACTTGTGCAACAATTAAAAAAAAAAAAAAAAAAAAAAAAAAAATCAAAGGAATTAAATACGCTAAAAATCCCAAACGTATTTAACAAATTGTGAAAAATAATCCGCTGCAGGCATGTCCCTATCCGGATTTCATTCTTGCCTAAGGAAATCGTCAGGGGACGACGTTTTTAGAATTTCTGGAAATATTTGTTAAGTTAAATTACAAACTCAATGAGAATTTTTTGTTCTCGTCTAGGAGCGTTATTAAACATTTAAAATATCAAAGAAAAAACAAAAACAACAACAGAAAAAATTCGAACTAACATAAGCAAACGCCGCGATACGGGTCTTCTAATTTAGCCTCTATTTTCACCCCTCACTCTCAGAATCGACCTAACTTTTGCTAACCTAAATTTGTTCCACAGTGTTACTTCATCGTGCTTGAAATTTGGAGTCAAAATTGCAAACGGTTCTCCAGTTATTAGCTTTTTATGCATTGGAGATACAATAAAATTTTCTGAGTGTTATTTCCAAACTAAAAATATATCAATAGTAACAAATATAAACTAAAAAAGAATTGTAAAAAATCAAAAAAAAAAAATTTTTTTTAAATTAATATATTTTTCTGCTCAATTTAGCACTCGGTTTTAAAAAATTAGTAAAATATTTTGCTGAAATTAGCAGCGAGAATTAGTAAAAAATACGTAATTTGTAATAAGAGAATAGCAAAAATGATTACTAAAAAAAATTGTACTAAAAATCGGTATAAAAATAGTAAAGTGCGATTGGAAACTGTTTACAAATTTTTTTACTAACTTTTTTATCTGAGTGTAGTTAAATTTATGTATATTATTAATTTAAAAAAAAAGAGAAGGCGTTTTTAGAAATTGCCAAAAAAATGGGGTATCGAAACCAAATTTTAAAACAGCGATTTCTCAAAGAAGATGCATTGCAAAAATATTTTCTTGCCAGAATCGAAATCAGTGTAAAAATGCGACCCCTATGTTCGGAAAAAAAATATATATTTTTTTTAACCTTGCAAAAATAATATAGATTCGACGGTGTATGGCGAAATTTTTTTTTTTTTTTTTTGTGGTACGGTCTAATGGACATATTCAAATTTTATGACGATTTCAAGTTTTAATTTTATTTGCCAATACTGCATGGCATATAACACAAAAACTTGTTTGTGACTTCATTTGAGGTAAATCCGTTCTTCGTTACCCTTAACGAAAACCCTGCATTTGATGTTTTTAAGGTCATTTTAGTACTTTTTTCTAGATGTATCAAAAGAAGTCCCCTGGTATGAGCGTTTCAAGGATTAAAAAGTTGTAAAAATGTGATCTGCAGATATATTATTAAAAAGTCTTAAGAAAAAATTCCCCATATAATATCATTGTGGATAATCGAAGATAAAATTTGTTTCAGAAAAACTTTTGCAAAGCCTTATTTCGAACAGAAAATTAAAATTATAAATGCTTGATTGTACCCACGCTAAACCCTTTTGGGGGTTATACTTACCTCACAAGTTCGGCCAATGTAAGAATTGTCCACACCCGAGACCATAATTCTCATTTTAGTGTTATTTACAATATAAATGAGTTAGTTATCTTAATAAATACCATATCAATCAATATACATATGCATTTATTTAAATAGCTTTAATTATGCAAACAAATTGCTAATAAACACCTTTTTCAAATTTAAAACTCATTTATTTAAAGATCCTTTTAAACAAACTCTACTCACTTTTAAACATAAACATATTAAATTGATACTTATTTATCTAATAAATTATTTGCTATGATAAAATTAACATGCATATTTTTAAAGTAGGTATATAGAAATCTCTTTAAATAAATAATTATCTTTTTAATGCTATGACTTAAATTTCCCAAAGAAAAACCATTTGTAAAAGAAGAAAAGTAATTAAATGCCCTTGAGAGACAATTTATCGAACCGAAACCCTAATAATATATGTATGGGTACAATACTTATTAAGACATTTGTTTTTCTAGCTAAGTAATCTTAGCATATAAATATTCTAAATTCACAAAATATATGCTTAAATTTATTACCATATTATATATATTTATACGTATATATACAAACAATATTAAGCAACAACTGAAGGTAAATATAAACAATATGCGCAAAAAGTATTCCGAACTTTATAATACACAATTAAGACAAATTTAATAATCCACCTCGAATATTTTTTGTTTATAGTATACCAAAAGAAAAACAAAACATCAAACTCGAAAATGAAAATGAAAACTTTTCTTTTTACTTCTTCTTCATGTTGTTTCTATAAATGTATACAGTTCTAAGTATTCTATAGCTTAATGGTAAACAATCAAAATAACTAATTGCAAAATTACTACTTAACTTCTTGGTTAAATCAACATGAATTTTGAGAAGACTAAAATATTTGCCAATAGTTTTACCTTGAAGATATAATACGTATATAAAAACTACACAACTACACTGGCATTCTCCGCTTGCACACTTATACTTATACATATGTACTAACACATAGATAAACAAAGTTAAAAAGAAAATGTTTTGAAGAGAAATCGAATCAACGTCCATGTAAGGATGTTTGAATGAGTATAAAGTTACTAATATAACTTGGTTAATGGTCTAATTTCTCAATTGAATACGAAAAGTTTTAAGCCACAAAATGCTTATCTAAACATCAAGTACTACAGCTACTGCTAAGTTTTTGCTACCAACAACTAAATCATCCACTTGTACCTACTTATTTTGTTGTTGTTAGTGTATATGTACACCCATAGTGTTCTATGCTCCTTGCAGGAGTAAAAGGAACAAATATATATATATACCCGTGGTCTTGTATAATAACGTAAATCAAACATTTTAACTACCATTCGATCGTTACACTCAAAATTATATGCCAGTACTGATTTTATTTGATAGAAAAGTCTTTTATTTCGGGCTAAGAAATGAAGTTTTCTTCACAAAGTAAACAAAAAATTTCTTAAATTTGGTGAAAAAGCTTCATATATTTTATGAATCTAGTTTTAGTGAAACTTTTTCATTGAACGTATGAAATCTTTAGTAAATAAAATAAAATTTTTCATAATATTTTATGAAAAGTTACACTAGTCCAACGAAAAGTTTCAATGGACGAGTTCCAGTGAAATTTCATTGGTTTATGCAAAAATTCATTAATATCATGCAGATAATTCTCTCAGCTTTAAGCTTTAGGTGGACAACTAGTACGGAAAGATAAATATATTTGTGTGGTCAAAAGCTAGGACAGGACCACTTCAGATTTTCAGCATTTTATATAATTTTTTTTTTATCAGTTAGCTTAACTTGGAAAAAAAAAAATTGGAAGTAATGCTTTACAAACTACTTCTTTGACTGCTTCACAAGTAACCGTTAGTGTATTGTTAATGCTGTTTTAGAAGTAAATAATTCGGAACAACTTCCAAAAAATCCCCTTCCTTTATCGCTTCCAAAGTATCCGTTAGTATATTTTTACAGCTTTTTTATAATTACTTCTGGTCATCAACCAAAAAATCACTTTAGTATTGCTTCTAAAGCATAATTGCTCTAAAAGTGATCCTAAAAAGTGATTTTGGTATCATTTGGTATGTCTAAACAGATGATCGCGGGTTCGATTCCTGGAGGGACCAATATTTTTTTAATCTTATTTTTAATATTTTTTTTTATTTTTTTTTACTTTTTTTTTATATTTATAATTAATTTGTTTAATTTCAATATTTTTTTAATTTTAAAATTTTTAAAAATCTGCCCTCACCAATTTTTAAAAATATTTAAAATAGAAATGACAAATTGCTTTTTATATGCTTATGAAAAAAGTACTGACAATAATACTGAATTGCAGTGCACCTTTTAAAGCACAATATCTCGCAGTAACAAAGTGGTGCTTTTATGCCACTTAACTTTCATATCAAAGAATAGATCAGCGGTAAAGAGCTATACTAGCATTCATGAGGTCGCAAGTTCGATACCAGGCAAAAAAAAAAACTTTTGTAGAATAACAAAAAAGAGCTTAATTTACACTTATTCAAAAAGTACTGAAAAAATGTTGAAGTGGGAGTACTTCTCTCCTATGACAACTCAATCTTAAAATCATTAGTGTATATGCTAAATAAGAACCCAGCAAAAAAAGAAATGCCGAAGCAGTAGAAAAAGCACTACAATTGATGATCTAGATGTACTTCTTTTTTAATGATTTTAACATTGATTTTAACATTGAGTTGTTATGGGAGAGGAGTACTTCCACTTCAACATTTTTGAGTACTTTTTGAACGAGTGCAAAGGAAACTCTTTTTAAAATTAAAAGAATTCCTCGCAAAAAAAACTATATTTTTTTCTTTTACAAAAGTTTTTTTATTGCCGCCACCGGGTATCGAACTTGCGACCTCACTATTGCTAGTCTAGCGCTCTACCACTGAGCTATTCTTCGATGTGGAAGTTGACTGGCATAAAAACACCACTTTGTTGATGCGAGATATTGTTCCTTATTCTCTTCAATAAAAGTACTTAATAAACAAGTGTGAAAGGTGCACTCCAATTCAATATTGTTTTCAGCACTATTTTCACAGGTGCATAAAGAGCAATTTCTCTTTAATTTTTTTATATAAATTGAAAAATTAAAAAAAAATTGATTTTAAACAAATTAATTATAAATATTAAAAAAAAAATTAATAAAATAAAAAAAATTAAAAAAAAAATATTGGTCCCGTCGACCCTCTGTTTGGAAATGCCAACTGATACCAAAATCACTTTTTACGATCACTTTTAGAGCAATTACTCTTTGGAAGCAATACTTAATTGAATTTTTGGATGCGGTTCAGAAGTAATTCTAAAAAAGCTGTAAAAATATACTAACGGATACTTGTGAAGCAGTGATAGAAGTAGTTTGTAAAGCATTACTTCAGGGTTTTTTTTGCTGGGAAGTTCATCAATTATAGTACTTTTTCTACTGCTTGGGCATCTCTTTTTTTTTTTGCTGGAAATTTAAGTATTATGAGGGGAAAAGATAGTAAAATCTTTGTTTAAAAAAAATTTAAAAAAGTAGGTTTTCAAAATTGGCTTAATTTTATTAATAAATACTCACTTGGGCGTGGGCTGTGTGGTGTAATGATTAGCGTATAGGACTGTTACACACAAGGTTGCGGGTTCGATCCCCAGCGACAGCAAAATCATTTGGCAAAAATAATATTTATGATTTTTCTCTCCCTCATATACATATATCACAGCGTCCTCCTTTGGTTTTCCCATAGCACTTAACTCCACCGAAGTAAAATAATATAACAGGGCTATCAACTAAACAGCTTCAACAAAGTTTGCCAACTCTCCTTCAGATGGCGTGCAACAACTGTTCTATGATTCAACATCTCGCGCAATTGCTGTGTTGAAGCCCCTCATCTTTCACCACCTTTCATCTCTTCTCTATCGTCCTTCCAAAGAAAGCAACACATTAATTAATAGGAGGAATTTCCCGAGTGTTACTTCTCCTTATAAAAATAAGTTTTTCTACAAACTTTTAATTTTGAGTGTAACCATAGATAGATGGATAGATAAATAGATAAAATGAATGAAAGTAGTTTTATGATTTGAATTGGTTCTTGGTATAAATTGTGGTAGTTTAGTATGAAATGGTTTAAGTTTATCCAACATCTACATAAAATAACATTTAATTGTAACTCTTGAAGAGTTTAATTTAGCTTGAAGTTATTTTTTCCAAAAAAAAAATGTATATCTACAAACTCCCACATAATTCTGCTCTATTAAATGCTTATTTGAATTTTTTTCATATAACATTGCGCGTGTTACAAAATAAACAAATCAATTTAAGATAATTATACAACATCAATTAAATTGAAACTGTTGTGTTTACTTTATTTATATATTTCTTGGAATCATTCGCAAACTTTAATTATTACAAATCAAATAAAGACGATAAGAAATGGTAAAAAGAAATTTAAAACTTATTTAATGGAAAAACCAATGTTAGATTCAAGTCAAAATATTTGAAACTTTGGTTTTAGTTATAAATATGGAACCAAACCTTCAAAGATTCTACGACAAGAGTATATTTTTTGGCATCCGGAATTTCAAATTAAAGCCCTCTAGTAAATGACTAATACCACCCACACAATGAGAAAATAGTGGAAAGTGGAATGTTTTATAAAAATAGAAAAATTTAGTTTTTGTCTAGTTTATTGTGGGGTAAGACAGAAGACCTGATCACACCACAGCCACATCTGATTGCACTAGAATTCAGTATAGAGGCAATTAAATAATTAAAAACATAACAAATATTACAGTGTATCATAACTACTGAAGACGGTTCAGAAACTGACAGTCAGTCTAGTTGATTTTTGCAAACCTGCTTTGTCCTCCTCTACCTCACCCTTCACAAGTAATGTTATAATTTATTTAACTATTTTCTCATAGAATTTAAATATAAAGGTGCTTTTTCGTAACCCATCTGTCGGCCAATATTTTCCTCATACAGCTTTTCTTTTTCCTTATTGACAGGAATTGATAAAAAATATTTTATTTCCAAACAAGCCAACAAACCGACAAAACAAACAGTTGTTTATGTTATAGCAAACCATCATTAAAGTAGGCTTCCGTTTCCTTTTAGTAAGTTTCATGTACATAGTGGTAACTTTGTTTGTGTGAGTGTATTTGTACACAACAGCAACATCTAACTATGTTTGTTGAACTGCATATTTTCTGTTTCCTATCATTCTTACTTATTATTTAAAAAAAAAAATACAGCAAAAATATAAGGCATAAATTTACCTCTTTACTTCTTATGCACTCATACTATTCGATATCGAATAGTGAATCAGAGTCTATATATCTACTTCTTGTAATGTTATAATGTAATAATAAAATAGAAAATACCCTACAAACATTTGGCAGATATATTGCCAAGAAGATATTGCGGTATTTTTTATCAACATAAATGAATTTCTTAAAGTGTTATGGACTTATCAGGCCCACTAGAGTTTGGCAATATATATTGTGCAGAAAAATTGCAGATCTTAAAATTTCATGGATTTATGTCCCAGGGGAATTACTTTCGTATTACCTGTAAGTATTACTTTCGAATAACAATTGCTTCCGATGGAAGAAATTTGAATAATACGAAAATTATTATTGCTGGCATTACATGTTTTCTTCCAGGCAAAGAAATCTTCTTCATATTGCCATGTCTGCTGGGCACTTTTTATATGAACAATCAAACACAAAATATGTTTATATATAATAGATACCTACAATACTATATATAATGTATAATGTAGTGGTTATTTTGCCTTTTATAGCTTTTACAATTTGCGGTTATTTGTTAGTGGTATGTGGTGCACAATGCCCAGACATTCATACTTTTATACTAGAAATATTAAATGTCTTTAGTTATTTGCCTGGTGGGTTGACTCGATGGTTGGTGGACGGACTGGTTTGTGGCAGTATGGCAAGTTCTAGTTGTAAAGTAATCTATGAATGGTTGGCATTGGCGATGATATAGCATTTCTTATTAAAATGTATGTTGGCGCGTTTTAAAAGTCATTGAATTGTAAAGATATTACAAAAAACGGAAACCAAGAAGAAAAACTTATAGTTTTAATACTTATACACCTAGATTCCAATATACTTAAGGACATGGTTGGTATCTTAACATAAACTATAAATTAACGGAAATATGAGTAGAAAAATTAACTTAAAAAAAACATTTACTTCTCCGTCTTTTCCACGTTATCTTCGACAAAATGGTGTTTTTAATTAATTCCTGAAGCATAAATATTACTGTAATTTTTTTATAAGTTATCATACTCGAGTTGGATATTTCGGAAGCTAATTTACACACATCTTGTTCAGCAGTAATAATGTCTAAGATTCTTTAGAAAATATTTACACAATCGGCTATTTATACACATATAGAAATAAATCTGTAAAAACAGCAGAAAAAGTTACTAAAAATTAGTTAAAAATGATGCTGCAGAAAAAATTGCTAAAATTAGCAGATTGTTTTACTAAATACTAGTACAATGAGAACAGCAAAATTAAAACTGTTAAATTTACACAATTTATGTTATATTTAGGTTAACTTTTAGTTAATTGAAAATAGCAAATTGTACTGCAAAATCTGCAGAAAATTTTGTTAAATATTTGTAGACTAAAAATAGCAAAAATTAACTGTTATATCTACAAAATGTTTGCTATTTTTAAGCTAAATTTAGTTGATGACAAATAGCAGTCTATTCTGCTAAGATCAGCAGAAATATTTGCTAAAAAATTGTAAACTGCTGTTTTCAAAATGCTCGATTTTTATTTGCATTTAAAAAAAAAATCAAAGAAAAACTTCGAAAATTTTAAATTTTTTGGTGATTTTTTAGGCTACTAATTATTTAGCAAAATTTTTTGCTGATTTTAGCAGGTTAATTTGCTATTCTCCTATTACAAAAATTTAGCTCAAATATAACTAAAATTCTGTATATTTAACAGTTTTATTTTTGCTGTTCCTATATTACTAATAAAGGGTTTTTCAACAGGGACGCTACAAAAGTAGAAAGACAGGGACAGCAAACGACGCCATATTTCTTGCCGCTCTTTTGACATTTCTCTTCTGGAAGGTTTGCCATTTCATGATGGAAAGATATACAAGCCAACAACGAGTCGAAATTATTAAAATTTACTACCGAAATTCGGAGTCAGTGGCCTCAACGTTAAGAGCGCTACGTCCAATTTATGGTCGTCATAATCGTCCTAGCAGATCAACAATTGAGCGTCTAGTGGAAAAATTTGAATCCACAGGCACAGTACAAAATGTTCCCGTGCCAGTGAGACAAAGAAGTGTCCGTAGTGTCGAGAATATTGCTGCCGCTGAGGCTTCAGTTGAAGGAAGCCCAAATGGGTCTCTTACACGTCGTTCTCAAGCGTTGGGCATCTCTGTGACGTCGTTGTGGCGAATTTTGCGAAAAGATCTTGGCCTACATCCTTACAAGATCAAATTGACGCAAGAACTGAAGCCGCTTGACCACCAAAAGCGTCGTATGTTCGTGAATTGGGCTGAGCAACAACTTGAAAATGATTCGGATTTTCATCGAAAAATCATCTTCAGCGATGAGGCTCATTTCTGGCTAAATGGCTTCGTCAATAAACAAAATATGCATTATTGGTCAGACAGCAATCCACACGTACTCCATGAGTCATCATTGCATCCCGAAAAAATTACGGTTTGGTGCGGTTTATCAGCCGGCGGCGTCATTGGGCCGTACTTCTTCCGTGATGATCAAGACCGGCACGTTACTGTGAATGGGAATCGCTACCGTTCAATGATAACCGAATATTTTTGGCCCCAATTGGATGATATGGACTTGGAGGACATGTGGTTCCAACAGAACGGCGCCACAAGCCACACAGCGAATGTCACAATCAATTTATTGCAAACCAAGTTTGGAGAACGTGTTATCTCACGAAATGGTCCAGTCGATTGGCCGCCTCGGTCGTGCGATTTGACGCCGTTGGACTATTTCCTATGGGGCTACGTCAAATCTATACTCTACGCCAACAAGCCAGCGACGATTGATGAACTTCGTACGAATATCGGCCGATTTATGCTTGAAAACCGTCGAAAATTGGGTTCAGCGTCTGGACTTCTGCAAGTGTGCCCGTGTGGCCATGCAAAAGAGATCGATTTCCATACATAATGACATCGAACGTTCTTTCACAGGAATAAAGAATTTCATTGATATCCAAAACCGTTTTTGTTTTATTTAAAAAAACTTTTGTAGCGCTCTTATTGAAAAACCCTTTAGCAAAAATAATCTGCTAATTTAGCAGTTTTTTTCTGCAGCATCATTTTTAACTAATTTTTAGTAGTTTTAACTAAATTTTTTACGGACTTTTTTCTATAAGTGTACCCTATTACTACTTTGTGTGGAATGCGGTATATTTAATTTATATTTATGTATTTTTGGGCTGTGCAAGGTGACTAAATAAATTCTAAACTAAATAAAAACTGCCAAAAGGGTTTAATATTTCTTTGAAAAATATATTTTAATCATTTTTCAAACTTCATTGAAATTTGGAAACCTGAATTTAGTTTAGATTTTATTTAGCCAGTTCTCATCCACCCTTAGTATATGGAATTTAAATAAATTCCAATATTCAACTCATTTCTTTGGATTGTCCTTCATTACAAATATTTTTATAATTTTCATATTTTATTTAACTATTTTTATTTTTTATAAAACTATTTTTTACATAAGCTGACGACTAGAGTTGAATAGAACCAGCTGCAATACTTTAAGAATTAGAGTGCAAAGCAAAATTTCAATTTCGTTGACTTTAGTCCAATTGAGTTGTGTTTACATTTGTTTATTTGTTTCACAGTCAATATAAATAGATCATTATCAATTATTAACCTATAAAGGCTTAAATATTGAAGAATAAAAAATACCGGCACCCGAAAATACGTATTTTATCCTGCTGGCCTTATCGAAATTTTTTTCAATTCTCTACAATTTACTTCCCAGGAAAATTTTCTGTTCCAAAGAATCGGTTGTAGAATATCTGCTTTTCCTTTACAACCCCTTCTATTGTCGATTCTAACAGCGATTATTTTTGTTTGAAATTGTCCTAAAAGCAACCACTTCTATAACGCCAAAGTGGAAACGGTTGCCCTAGAATCAGTACTGAAACTAGTTCTAGAACTGATTCCACGTCAGTCACACCTTCCATATAGGATCGCTGGAACTGATTCCGGAACCCGTTCCATAGAATCGGTTGCAGTGGAACCAGTGGTAGGATAGTTGTGGTTGGCTACCGATTGTAAAAAATTTTCCTGGGTTGTATGATCTCAAATTTAACTGAAAAAAACATTCATTTATCAATTCAAATCAAGGTTGGTTACCGTTATCGTTATAATACCGTTATCGCTAAAATACCGTTTCAAATTGAATACCGTTACCGTTATCGATACCTCTAAAAAAAATTATAAATACCGTTATCGTTACCGTTACCGTTATTTTTATGGGTAGTTACCGGTATTTTACCGGTATTTATTATTTTATATAAAAATTACAATTTTTTTATTTTATAATCTTAAGTGTTTTTTTTACAAAAAATTTATAGATAATAATTTTACTTATTAAAACAACCAGTATTGAATTTATAGCTTAAAATCTGTATTTTCAGTACTTAAAATTAAAAATATGCCAACCTTGATTAAAATATCAACCTTCATACATCTCAATACACTAGATGCAGTAAAAAATATAATTTAATATGCCTAATTGTTTATTATCAATGGATGGATATATTGAAAGTTTATTCTAAACTTTATAACAATGACAACATTATGACAACACTGGCCATTCACCACAGTGTTGTTACAATTTTGTTATTGTTATAAAATTTAGAATAAGGATGTAAGTAGAAAAATATCAGCTTTGCAAATATATTTTTGTTTTCATATGTTCGCTATATTTTTGGTTAGTGGGTCATGCGAATTTTTCACCATTTTCCACATACTTTCATATACGATTTTCTTTAAAATATCAAGTTTCTGGCAATAAAGTTTTAAAACAGGGTATCCTTATCATTCCTTAATCCAAAACATATATAAAAGTCGATCCTGCAGTTTCAAAGCTTATATATTAAAGAATATCTACAAGATAAAAAATATTTTTTAGTCTTAAAACTATTGATAACTTTATAATTTATCATCCAAATTAAGGACTTTTTAATGGAAAACAAATTTTACCATAATAAATTATTCCTTTTTTATAATTCCCATGAAATCAAATTTAAAGCTACACTCAAAATAATATCTGCTGGTTCTATAGAAAAATTGTGTAAATTTAACACAATACATTTTTAGCTTTAAGTCGATTTGTTTGTAAATTTCACAAATTTACATAATGATAAAACTATTGTTTAATATGTCGGAAAGTATTGAAAATAACTTTGAAGATTACAACTTAAAATTTATTAAAGAATTTAAAATTTTGAGTAATGTGTTAAAACGTAGATTAAAACATTGTCTCAACAATATATATCATCACTACGAATGTGAAACATATTTTACAGACTATTTTACTGACTTATTTTTTCAAGTGTCATGATTTGATTTACCATAAATGTTTAAATTACATAAACTGTTCAATAGATTTATTTAGTTTATTAAATGATAACTATAAACTATTGATTGACAATCAATCATTTACTATCAAAATACTTTTGAAATTCACTAACAAACATATGTACAGACATTCAAACAAATCAAAGCTTATTCTGAGGGCCAGTTATAGAATATTCCATTTAAATTTCTATTTTAATTTAATTTCTACAACATTTTTACAAAAGTAATCTATAGGAAACTTGTTACTATGTAATCGATACTTTACCATTTGTTGACAATAAGTTGACAACTCGAAACAGGCAATTTTTTTAAACATTTTGCAATAAGAAAGCCAAATGGCTTGAGGCATGATGTAGATGTCTGTTTGGTGTGTTTATCTCCAGTTAAAAACAATCTCTTTCAATTATGTGAAATCAACTTATGAACATCGAGCTGGTATTTATAACAAATCGACTTGTTTTAATAATAAAATTTGTTCCATTTATTTGAATTTTTATAGCAATACAGAGGTTAGTGTTTTCCTGCCTGCTACAATAAAAATAATTTTGTTGTAGTAGTACTACTACATCAGTAGTACTACTACATCAATTTTGTTGTAGTAGTACTACTAGAATCATCAGTAATAATAACAAAAATAACGTAAACATAACCAAATGTAAATATGTGCAAGTATGTGGCATATTGACATGTTTGTATACATATTTTTTGTTTTGTTTTAATAGAATGACCACTCACACATACATAACAAAACACACATACACTTACACCTACACCTGCATTTATGTTTTCATAATACTAAAAAAAAATATACATATATGCAAAGTGAAACATAACCAATACAAAAATTTGTCATGTTAAAAATACCATCATATCAATAAATATACATAGTTATATACATTAGGGTGGGTCGATTTACCAATCGATATTGTGCCATCGATCTTTCGATAGCTTTTGGCATGAGGAAAAAAAGTTCCATTACGACATATCATAAAAATCATTTTCGAGGCGTCCAAATTTCAATTTTTTACAATTTTCTAATAAATGCTAGATTAGCGGCATCTTGCGGTGGCTTTTCGAAACAACTAATGAAGTTGTAAACAATATAACATTACATCCTTTCCAGAAAGGTATTGCTTTTGAAAATCGGATAAAAAATGTGGCAACTAGAGGTAAAAGTTTATATGTAAAATTATTTTCTGCTTGATGATGAAATGATGATGATGAAAACAAGCAGAAAATAATTTTTCACTTATATACTTTTACCTCTAGTTGCCACATTTTTTATCCGATTTTCACAAGTAATACCTTTCTGGAAAGGTTGTAATGTTATATTGTTTACAACTTCATTAGTTGTTTCGAAAAGCCACCGCAAGATGCCGCTAATCTAGCATTTATTAGAAAATTGTAAAAAATTGAAATTTGGGCGCCTCAAAAATAATTTTTTTGATATGTTGTAGTGGAACTTTTTTTTCCTCATGCCAAAAGCTATCGAAAATTCTATGGCACAATATCGATTGGTAAATCGACCCACCCTAATATACATACATACATTTACTTAATACATACACAATTACAAAAAATTTGTTAGTGTGTATGAATGTTTGTAGATGTAGGTGGATGTGTGTTAGTGTGATCATCAATGAATTTATGCTTTTAATGGATATACAGCAAAGTGTTGAACAAAAAAGTTCTTGTACAAGTAAATATATTCATTCAAATACACATACATACATATATGTATATTATACTACATTGAAATCTTCCTTAAAGGGACATCAAATATTAAAAAAGTCGAATATATTTCATGACGAATTTCGATTTTGGTTTTATTAACGAGCACAAAGCAAAAGATGTTCAGCTGGAAATTTCAAACTGAAACATAAAACTTTTGGGGGAATTGTTGGCACACATTCCCATAAATATAACACTATGGGTGGATGCGAATTGGCTGAACTTGTAGGGTGTAGTTACAAATTTACTTATTACCATACCCAAAATTATTACTTTTGCCCATAGCCAATGTATACAATACATTTATATACGTAATGGTCAAAGGAAGCGATAACCAAATGACGGATAATGTAGTGCTCTGACCCGGGAACGAGCCACTATACTATCGCTCAAACAATTCCTGCTTCTATAGCTGAAAAGCTTTGTAAACAAGAGATAGACCCCACAGGTAATCATATTTTTAAAGGCCTTTGCATATTATTTATGCAAAAAGGCAACTAGAATGGCCAAAACACAAATTAGTCAAAACAACTAACAAAAATTACTTACATACATTTTCTCTGGCTAATTTTTTTTTTTTTTAACGAAATGACTATTAATAAATGTTACGAATTCTCAGTATTTTATGTTGTTTGTTTTTTTAATCACTTACGAATGTAGTTGAAATTTACATGTTATTTTCATTTGAAATATCAAAGTTGAAATAGTACTTAAACAACTAACAAATTCTAACTGCAGAAGTTCCTTTAGTGTATAAATGTTTATGCTCTTGTATATTAGTTTTACTACACTAACCGGGTACCTTCATTTACCGCTGCAATTATCCACCCCCTGACCATGACCTTAAATTTGCGTCATTGTGTAATCGGTTTAAACCGAACACCGAATATTCGGTATTTGATAGCAGAGACTATTAATTGTAGAGATAGGAAATCAAAACTTACACTACTCACCGGTAGAGGGCGCTGAAATTTAGTACTACCTGAGCAACTATCAGTAGTATCAGTTTAGTATCAGCTGAGTCTATATTTAAAAACTCAATAACTGCTGAAAACTGCTTAAAATTAATAAAAAAAACAAGCGCGGAATATATTAAAATAATAAAATTTGAGATATCCGTTTGTTTTTTTATTAATATTTTTATATTATTATTATTTAAATTTAAATAAAAAAAGAAAAATGTCAATTGTTGAACAAAGTGCCATCTTGTGATAACGATGTTGTTATAACTTATTGTTTTGGTGATGCCATACCCCTGTTTGATAGAATGCCGAATACACTATACCTAACATCTCAACTAATTTCCTTGTTTGTTGTGCACCGTGGCGTATACTTGATATTATAATTCAACTAGTTGTAAATATAACTCATACGCTGTGGGGGGTTCATTTGAAAACTTAAATTCAACTTGACTGAAATAATCGAAAATCTGAATTATTTCAGTTGGAAATAAAAGGATTTGACAATTGAATTTTTGGAAATTTTGAATCGTTATTTCTATATACAATAGAACATACAGTTCTCAACTAAAAATGCACACAGAAATAATTAAGGAGAAATATTAAAAAATATTAAAAACTATTTGACAAATTTGGTCTAAATGGCAGATTTATTATAGCACTTAATGAACTCTTAGGCGGCACATAAAAGAATAAGTTGGTCAGTATGTACGAGTATTCAGGATTTTTTTTTTGCCAACTAAGAGGATCATTACAGGCCCAAATTTTAAATATATTACTACACTGAGAGAATTATCTGCATGATATTAATGAATTATTGCTTAAAACCAATGAAGCTTCACTGGAATTCGTCCATTGAAGCTATTTATTGAATTAATGGAAATTTTCATAGAAAGTTTCTAAAAAGTTCATTTTATTTATTAAAAGTTTCATACACTCAATGAAAAAGTTTTAAAATTGATTCATAAAATATATGAAGCTTTTTCATCAAATCTAAGAAATTTTTCATTTACTTTGAAAGAAAATTTCATTAGTTCACTGAAATTTTTCATTAAAACTCGTCCAGCAAAATTTCCTCTGTGTACACTTAAAAAAAATCGATAGTTTTAATATTTAAAATGGCGCTTGGATTAAAAAAAAAACAATTACGTTTTTATTAAAGTTATTTAGTTTCGTTATAAGCTAAATATTCTTTCAAAAATAAAAAGTCTTAAAAAATAATTTTTTTAAAAAATTAAGATAAAATATACACTTTTAAATTTGTCACCGTTTGGATGATCAATATTTAAGTTTATAACCGTAATGGAAAATATTTTTTTTTTTACTTTTAGATAAATTAAAAATTATTAATTACCCGGCTAAAAATCGGCATATATGTATTCATACAGGTTTAATGTACGCTCGTGCTTGCTCATAAACCTGCATGCTTTTCCATACATGAATACATTAATCTGCATACATGCATCCATATATCTTCACACATGTGCATTAACGAAATTTGAGGTAATATCTACATGTATGTTCATGAACGAACATTAATGAACATGCATGAAAATGTATGATCATACATGCAGATATTACCTCAAATTTCGTTAATGCACATGTATGAATATATATGAATGCACGTATGGTGATTTATGTATCCATGAATGGACATACAAGCATGTTTATGAGCATGCATCAACATACATTAAACCTGTATGGATCCATATATGAAGATTTTTACCTGGGTAGTTTAATTTTTTTTTTTTACTATGTTACCCCCAATATTAGGTACTACACATTCTTGCGAATTCCCAAATTATGATTGTTTTCAAAATTTTTATTAAAAATTTTAAATTTTTTAGAAGATTTTCTGTTAAAAGTAGTTTTTACTGTTATGTGTTCAAAATGACATGTGTAAATGTATATGTTTTTATTCATTGGAAAAATTAATTAATATTTTTTTTTTCTTTTTTGCTTTAACACATAAATATTTGCGAAACCAATTTTGCATAATCCGGTAAAAGCATAAAATAATTTAAAATATATGAAACTACGTATAAAGAATGCAACATTTACAATGACTTAAAATAGTTATAAATGAAAAAAAAAATTTTTTTTATGCAAAATATATATTAACAGTGAAAGAAATTTTCTATAGAAACCGTACAATTAGAAAAAAAAAATAAAAAAATTAGTTAAAAATAATGAAAAATGTTATATTAAAAAAAAACAATTAAGAGATTTTATACATATTTTTTATATATAAAGATTCTTTTTAATATGCCTGCGATTTGAAGTAGCGATAAATAATTTTTTAGTAATTTTTTGGTATTTTTATAATAAATTTCACATTGGTTTTATTAGTGGTTAAATGAAAATAATTGGAAAGTTATGTGTGGTTAACAAACACAAAGACCTCAAACATCACCTTCACATACACATATAAACACTCAAATACTCACAATTATGCATACCTCACTGATGATGACTATGTTAATGATACATATATGAGGTGCATTAATTACATTTAAATTAAATAAATTGTAACTGAATAAAAATAAACATATAAAAAATTCTAAATACAATTCAAATTTTGCGCTAGAGTAAAAGAGATATCGGCTAATTGAAAAAATAAAACTGTTAATTCCCTACGGGGAATGAGGAGTCAATTGCCCTCCAAGGACCTATCCCGTGACCGGTCAACCGAAGGCATATTACTAAATTAGTACAAATATGAACAAAAGAAAATTAATTAATTTTCTAAGTATTTTCTGATCCGTTATTTTCACTGTTGCTTTTAAAAAAACTTGACCGATACCGAAATAAAAACAAAATTCGCGGCATATTTTTAAAAATATTTTTTATTTATTTTACTCTTTTATTTATTTTTAACTTTATTTTTTCACGATTTGCTTATTTTAGCTCTTATTTTAAATTTCTATAATGTTTTGCCAAGAAATTTTAAGTTTTGTATTTTCAACGTTTTTTTAATGTTAAAGCTGTTTTAGTTTTAACAATTGGTATTTCATTTAACTTTTCTTTGTAATTTAAGGGGAATTTTTTAAATTTTTATTTATATTATCAGAGGTTTTGAGGTAATTTTCTAATTTTTAATTGATTTTTTAATTTAATTTCGGCCAACAAAAAAACCAAGTCAACTGCCATTAAGGGACCTATCCCATGACCGGTCAATCGGGGGCATATTCAAGGCACTTCCACCATATTTGTGTGTGTGTTAATGTTGTTTTCTTTTCTATTTTTTTCTTTGCCATGTTTTTTTTTATTTGCTGTGTGTGTGTTTGTTTTTTCTTTCTCTTTTTTATTTGAACAGAAACGAAAAACATAACTTAACCATCAGCCAGCCATCACGCATAAGCAACGTTAGCTCAGACGGTAGAGCGTTTGCCTTACAAGCAGAAGGTTGTGTTATCGAGCCCTACTTCGACGCCAAGTAGATTATTTTTAATTCTTAATTTTTTATTAGTTTTTTTGAAAAGCTATTTTTAGACACACCACCTTACTGCCACAATGTGTCTAAACTGTGGCAATTGGTCATTTCCAATGACAACGCCATGTTAAAGTGATATGTCTCTTTCAAACAAAAAGACCGATCAGCGACCGGTCTCCGCCCCCTTGGGACCTATCCTGCGTGTCATCTGGGACCGATCCCTTTCCCCGTAGGGTTAATACAGAATTTTAGTTATATTTGAGGTAAATTTTGTAAATGCAGAATAGCAAATTAACCTGCTAAAATCAGCAAAAAATTTTGCTTAATAATTAGTAGCCTAAAAAATTACCAAAAAATTTTAAATTTTTTAAGTTTTTTTTTTCCATTTTTTTTAAATGCAAATAAAAACTGAGCCTTTTGAAAACAGCAGTTTACAATTTTTTAGCAAATATTTCTGCTGATTTTAGCAGTATAGACTGCTATTTGCATTCAACTAAATTTAACTTAAAAATAGCAAATATTTTGTAGATATAACAGTTTATTTTTGCTATTTTTAGTCCACAAATATTTAGCAAAATTTTCTGCAGATTTTACAGTGCAATTTGCTATTTTCAATTAACTAAAAGTTAGCCTAAATATAACTAAACTTCTGTAAATTTAACAGTTTCAATTTTGCTGTTTAAAAAAAAAATCTGCAAATTTAAGCAGCTTTTTCCACAGCATAATTTTTAACAAATTTTTAGTAACTTTTTCTGCTATTTTAACAGATTTATTTCTATGAGTGTATTGAAGAGTTTTTTTAGATTCGTACAAACTTAATCATAGATTATACTAAACGTTATAGGTCATTTTTGGGATTACACAAAATCCATATTTCTGTTTCTAACTCGACTTATATTCGAGCCAAAATCAATGTATACTTTATAAAATTTCATTGCTACTTAGAAAAAAATTAAAAATTCTATCTTGGGGTTACAAATTTCGAAATTTTACAAGTCTATTTTTTTTTTAATTATAAGGGCGTATGAGTAATATTAATTAAATATATTACTCATACGCTAGGCACATACCTAATATCCTATTTAAAACCTAAATTTAAGTTTTAATTTGCAATTACAAAAAACTAGTTGGAAAAATTAAACAAAATTTCATAAAAAAAAAATTAAAAACTCTTCATTTAGTTATATTCTGTTAAACAAGATACATAATAATTTATGAATCTACTTAACATGAACTAAATACCAATGATGACGACTGAATATTTAGTTCATACAATTCCTTTGATACCAAAATTCCCAATTGTCTGGTAAGATTCAAGATTCAAATTATATAAATTAATGTTTAATTTTAACACAACATTTTTAAGCACTTTAATTAATAAATATTAAATTATAATACCAATAGATTAAATCTGGAGCTTAACACTAGTCTGCTGTACAAGTTTCAAAAATTTACATATTTCTCTTAAGGCAAAAACATATTTTAACAATTTTCTTAGAGAGTTTTCTACACTTTGGTTTCATTTTTGTTTTTATATTTTTTGTTATTTACTTTGAGTTGACCTACATTTTATGTTATATAATTTTAAATGGCAATATGTGGTAAGAAACAAAACCGCATGTAATAATCTTAATGAAAAACACACAATTTTAACATACAGTCACATATTTGATATACTTATATAATATATATATAACTCCATATATATACAATATTTTATGTACTGACATACATTAGTACTGTATTTATGCTCGATGTAACTAAAGATTTTTAATAATAAATATTTTTCTTTTTATTGTAGTTGGTAGGAAGTGAAGTGAATTGAAGATAAAATGCATGCCTTTGCACACGCAATTTCTCTCTAGGAATTACATGTGTTTACCTCAAATACAAATTTCATTAGAATTAAATATAAGACAACAATAACAGCAACAACACAATGACGACACCAAACATGGCAACAGCAAATACTATCTGATGATATAAACTTACACCATATATAACATTTATATATGGTTATATAAATAATATAACCCAGTATACAAATCTAGAGCGGTATGTATTTTACGTGTACGTATGAAGAGATTTTTTAAAATTTTCTACGGAAAGGGCCTCAAAAAGGGAATATTCTCCCCCATTAAAGGCCTGTCCAAACCGTCGGAAGTTGAAATTCGGTATTTAGGTTCCTCCTTTGGCATAGACATCCGCTAAAATGAATTTTTGGAAATACCTACGGAGAGGTTCATAGAAGGGAAAAGTCTCATCCTAGACAGGCCTGTCCAAACTCCTTTTGGCTAGAAAACTGAAATTCAAAATAAATTTTTAGACTTTTCGACAGGAACGTGGTAAAAATGTGTTTTCAAAAGGACAAAAATTCAACCTTAATCCGCTAAGACGAGATTTTTTTCAAATTCCTACTTGGAGTGGCTCAAAGGGGAAATTTCCTAGCCCTAGCCGCTGGAACCGGGAAGTTAAAATTTGATATACAGGTTTCCGGAGTGGATGTCTACTCCTACTACAGGATTTTTGTAAATTTTTATGGGGAGGATCCAAAAAGGGAATTCTCTCCCTTGACGAAGTTCCCTAGCATCTTTGACTAGAAACTTGAAATTATAAATATGTGTTTCCTGGAGTATGTGCAAATGCTATGAAAATGTAACTTTTGAGATTATTTCCAGCAGCATGGTACGTCTTGGCTAGAAACCTCGTCGACTAGAAACCGGGAATTAAAGAACAAGTGTAATTATACTTATATTGTAAACACTATGCAAGTGGAGTGAACTGGAATGGAACGAGTGGAATTAAAACACTACACAATAAAAACAAAATGGAATGGGGAACGAAATGAAACTAAACGTGGAACGAGTGAAATTAGAGCGCTAAAATTTTGAAACCCAATGGAATGACGCAGGCAACGGGCGGAATTGAAAGTGCAAAAAAGTGGAACGAAGTGGAATGGGAAGTGATTGAAAATTAAATACTAGGCACTGGGAATGAAATGCAACGGAACGGTGAATGAAACGGAAGAGAATTGGGAACGGATAGAATTTTAACACCAAAATTGAGGATCGAGATGGAATAGAACGGGTACCGAGTTGAATTGCAACACTGGGGAATCGGAAGGAAATGGAATTGAATTTGGAACAGGTGGAATTAAAACACTAAATAATGGGAAGAAAATGGAATGGAAGGGGAAACGAGTGGATTTAGAACACTAAATTAGGAACAGAAGTGAAATAGAACGCGAAATGAGTTGAATTGAAATACTAGACAATTAGAACAAAATAAAATAGAATGGAGAACGAGTAGAGTGGAACATGGAACGAATGGAAAAGAATGGGGAACGAGTGGAATTTAAACACTAAAAATACAGGGAATGAAATGGAATAAAGCGAGCCAGTATTGTGGCAATATTTATTGATTTTAACATATTTTTTATTTTATCGATTTTTTATTTTATCGATTTTTCTTAATTTTTACATTTTTGCGAAAAGAAATTTAAAACCCTTATCATTTATTAATTAAATCTTTAAATCGTTACTAAATGAACTAAAAAGCTTCAACAAAGTTTGCCAACTCACCATCAGATGGCGCGCAACAACTGTTCTAAAATTCAACATCTCGCGCAATTACAGTGTTGCCATATTTGAAGCCCTTCATCTTTCACCACCTCTTTCACTTCTTCTCTAACACCTTTCCAAAGGAAGCAACACGTTAATTAATAGGAAGAATTTCCTGAGTGTTGCTTCTATTTAAAAAAAAAAAAAAAAAAAAATGATAATAAAAATAAATCCACTACAGTTGGTGTAAATGCGATGGTAATAAAACCATCAACAAATTTAATTTTTTCTAAAATTTTCTAATGCTATACAGTTTTATATTGCTAAGACCAGACAATACTTAGGTATGATTTTTCGTCCTTCGTGGATAACACTATTACATTCCTTCACTCACAATAACTTTACCGTAAAAGTTCAACAGTTGTTTAAAAAGTAAATCAGTAAAGTTGTTTCAATGGAATAAGTAGTTAAATTGCAAAGAAATATATTTTTTAACTTTTTCTATCAGTCATCCAATAAACAAAATGCACAAAATAAAATATTCAATCAAAATTTTATGTTAAAAACAATCAGTTGTTATAATGCAATTATTTTTTTTTTTTTCGTTTATTTAACCTTCTTTTTCAATTTTTAACTCTACTATTTTCTTAAGCTTAAGGTTTGGTTTTTATTTATAAAATGTTTTTTATTTTCGATATTTCGCTACTCCAATGTGTAGCATCTTCAGGAAATAACAATTAAATGTTATTTCCTGAAGATGCTACACATTAGAGTAGCGAAATATCGAAAATAAAAAACGTTTTATAAATAAAAACCAAACCTTAAGCTAAAGAAAATAGTAGAGTTAATAATACAATTAATTTTTTGCCAGTTAATTAACTAACAATTAAAAATAAAGTACAAAATACAATTGTTTTAAACGAAAAATGTGTAGTCCTTTTTTAACTTATTTTCAATTGTTTTAATGTATATTAGGTTGCATCGATTTAGCAATCGATATTGTGCCATCGATTTTTCGTTAGATTTTGGCATGAGAAAAAAAAAGTTCCACTACGACATATCAATAAAATCATTTTCGAGGCGCCCAAATTTAAATTTTTGACTTTTTAAGAACTTTTAATAAATAAAAAAAATCGGCTAATTTAATTTTTTTTAAATATTACCTTTCGAAATTGAAACGATGGCGATAGCAGTTTTTCCAACAAAAAATTTTTTTCTTGAGGCTTTGGACGAGTTTTTGTCGAAAAATCTATCTTTTTTTACGCGTTAATTTGTAAGGTTTTTTTAGTAGGCAGGTTAAAAAAAATTCGCCGATTTCAAATTTTTTAAATATATCCTGTACAAGGTAAAATTTTAATCGCTTAAAACGATGGCGATATCATTTTTTGGAAAAAAAAATTTTTTTTTTTGGTTTTTAGACGAGTTTTTGTCGAAACTGATTTTTTTGATATGTCGTAGAGGAACTTTTTTTTCCGCATGCCAAAAGCTATCGAAAAATCGATGGCACAATATCGACAAATTTTTGTCCTTACAAATCGGCCCACCCTTATGTACATATTCGCTAGATTTTAAGGAAAGAATATTGTGAGTGTTGATATGGTCAAAAATGGTAAATTTTTTTAATGCATTTTCAAAACACCAACTTCTGTTTTTAAAAAATTTCTTAAACCAAATTTAAAAAATTTGCCGATTGCAGTACGGGGATTTGATAAGTACATTTAATATTTAATTTTAGTGAATTTGTAGAAATTGCAATTTTTAGCCATAATTTGGTCGTTAACGTAAAATTTGTTCTGATTCAATACATAAAACTATCAAAATTTTTACTCATATCAGAAGAATTTTATGGTATGAATCATTTTAGAAAATTTTGCGAAAATCAGCCAACGTCCCTGCTTCCCCGCCGAAGTCAAACGTAAAATGTTTGACTATTTTGAGTTTGTCACATGTGTCAAAATATTTTGTGTAAGTAGTTTTCAATGTTGTTGATAAATCCTGACCCGATTACATCCGACGTCTGAAATTTATATTTTTAAAGAAACACAATCAAAATTTACTATTAGCGAAGAATTCCAGCCCTGTTTTCCAGTTTCAAGGCTTGAATACAACTTTATTTTTGTTAAATAAACAATGCTAGAATTTGAAATATACTTTACTTCAAGCAAAATTTAAAGCACTTGAATTTTTAAAACCTACACTCAGATAAAAAAGTTTGTAAAAAATTTGTAAACAGTTTCCAATCGCACTATACTATTTTTATACTGATTACACTGTGAGACAAACGGTAGGGGTCAGTGATCGGGAAGGGTTCAAACTACCGGGGAAAGTTATATCGGTAAAAAAGAAGTTATACGTGTCCCGGCGTTTCGCTGGGTCACCCCTAGGAATCGAGATATATCGATTTGACCTTTGGTGGTCTTTTTTTTTGACATAACTCGGGAACCACTAGTCCGATTTTGCTCAAACAATTTTAAAAAAATTAAAAATTACAATTCCTTTAATCTGTTCATATAACGTTTTTCTATATACTCAACAGTTTTGCCGGTAAAAATAAATGTATGAAGAAAAAAATATTTTTTGCCTAAAATATTAAAAAAAAGTAATAAACAAAAGGTTATTGATTTCTATGGTAGCGGTAACAAACATTTATTTTTACCGGCAAAACTGTTGAGTATATAGAAAAACGTTATATGAACAGATTAAAGGAATTGTAATTTTTAATTTTTTTAAAATTGTTTGAGCAAAATCGGACTAGTGGTTCTCGAGTTATGTCAAAAAAAAGATATATCTCGATTCCTAGAGGTGACCCAGCGAAACGCCGGGACACGTATAACTTGTTTTTGACCGATATAACATTTCCCGTTGGTTTAATCCCATCCCGATTTTGACTGTCGCATAGTGTTATTAGTACAATATTTATTTTTAGTAATCACTTTTGCTATTCTCTTACTACAAATTACGGATTTTTTTTTACTAATTTTCACTGCTGATTTCATCAAAACATTTTACTAATTTTTCGAAACCGAGTGCTAAATTTAGCAGAAAAATATACTAATTTAAAAATATATTTTTTTTGATTTTTTCCAATTCTTGTTTAATTTATATTTGTTACTATTGATATATTCTTAGTTTAGAAATAACACCCAGAAAATTTTATTGCATCTCCAATGCATAAAACGGCAATAACTGGAGAACCGTTTGCAATTTTGATTCCAAATTTCAAGTACGATGATTATACGCTTGTTACAATCGAAAGAAAAAAAATTTTTTTTTTTAGATTTTACAGTTTTGTTATTTTTTAGTACAATTTTTTGCTAATTTCAGCAGATTGATTTTAAATTACAGTTTACAGCAATTTACTGAAATTTAGTAGCTGCAACTAATTATTTACACTAATTTCATTGTACTAAAATTATGATATTTAGTAAGTTTATTAACTGATTTTAGCAAATCGATTTTGAATTGCAGTTTACATAAATTTTACTAAAATTTAGTAGCGGCTACTAATTTGTTCTACTAATTTTATTGTACTACAGATCAGCAGGCATGTGTTGGTAAAATTAGTAATAACAGCAAAATTTTCAGTAGCCATTACAGACTTTTTTGGTTGAGTGTATGTGCTTATTGGGATTATTGTTCTATTATTTAAAATTGTTTTTTGGGATATCAATGCAGTAATATATATATGAGCGCGTATGTAAATCTTATAAAACTAAATATTTGTAATATATAAATATATTCCCTTTTTTTGTCAAGATGCAGTAAAAAGCTTTTTCATTTAATCCCAAAGTCCCCATTGCAACAAACTCAAGGGTAAGTTTTTTCTTTTTTATTGCAGGGAAATGATGAAAACAAGAAAGTATGTTTATACATAAGTTGAAGAAGATGATGATGATGATGACAGTAGTACAAAGATATGTTCATTTAAACATGTTCAAGAAAATTTTACTAACATTTCCTAAAGGAATTGTGGTTTGAAATGCACAAGATAAAAAAAAACAACAACACTAAAAATGAGGAAAACATGCCTTAAAGATTACAAGAATCCCACCACCCAAAAAAAAAAAAAAATTAAAAAATAAGCTAGTAAAGGCTTAAATAATTTCAAGCAGAAACAAAATTTATAAGACAAAAAATGATACATAAAGAAATTTCTTTTTAAATTAATTAAATAAATTATATAAAAATCTCTCTCACACACACACACACATAAAACAACTGTGGCTTTAAACTTTTGAAAGACTTTTCTTTTTCAAAAGAGTCTAGATTAAACACGAAACTTAGTGCTAAAGTACAACGAACATTATAACAAAGTGCATAATATAAAACTGACTTTACAAAGCAACTATGAACGAATTATTCTGAAAACCCTAAAGAAAAGCAGAAATAAAAAAGGCTGACTGGCATGAATGCCAGTTAACACTAATTGGTAGCAATGCCATTCACATACACCGTTGTTGAACAAGTTAAAACAAAAGAAAACTAAAACGAGTAAAAATGTTAAAGTCGGGCATGCCTTGACTTGATGATACCCAACACCAGTGTGGTTGAAAGACAACTAATATTTGGAGCCTAAATTTGAATGGAGTGAAATGGACTTGGATAAAAATTTGTCTATAAAATTATAAAAAATTAGAAAAATAATAAGAAATTTTGATTTTACCTAATGTTGGGTGTATTTCAGAGAAAATCGGAAATAAAGTCCATATGGGTGACAGTTTCAAATATAGACCGATCCTAACAAGAATCGGCGTACCAAATTTCATTAAAATATCTTAATATTTCAACAATTATTTTAATTTTTGCATTAAAAAATACAAAAATTGTTTTTTCGGACTTTCTATATTTTCATATATTTAGTTAGAATATTCTTCCGCCTCAAGTCCAAATTCTAATATGATATTGTCATATTAGATTTTTATTTGTTGTTTCAAATATTTGCTTAATATTTGCTACATGTAGCGTGTGCACAAGAAAACATGGACAGAGAATCAGACGTGATGATTCTGAGAGTCAATAAAAGTTGGGTCTAATAGGTCCAATATTGTTTGGTGTTACAAACATTAACACTAACTTAATATACCCTGTTCACGTAGTGGTGTAGTGTATAAAAAAACAGCTCACACACACACACACACACACATCGTCATGTAGAAAATACAATAATTGAAGTTAGTTTGTTGTCGTCGGTACTACGTTACGTATACGTAAAATCAGTTAAATACTGGCGACAAATACATATAAACTTGAAATAAAAACTACAATAAACACTCACAGAAAATATGTCACATAAAGCAAACATTTGGTGTCAAATTATGATTATACCCAAAGTCAAATTTATGAATATATACACATCCACAATATTTTATGCTTAAAAACAACCTAAATTCCATATTAAATTAATTGAAAACACAATTAAAAAAAAGATTACTGATTTTTGATTATATTTAAACCATTTTGCTTTTTATTTTCAAACAATCCATAAAAGAAATAAAAATAATTAAAAAGTCTATTAACACAATAATCAATTTTTATAACTGACAAAAACGTAGAAAAAAAAACGATTTTGTGGTTTGTTTTTTCATATTTGAAAGTTTTTTTTTTTTTTTGTTTAATTTTCAAAACACTACACCATACACAACACACACGTTTATATTTTTATTGGCTATGTTTGTGTGTACACTTATAAAAAAAAAGTTAGTGCAAAAGTGTGTTAAACGCGTCCTGAATAAATTGAACTAATTTTTCTGTTATTTGATCTAAAAAAGTCCGTACAAATAGGTCAAAATTCTGCTAAAATAACAGGAAATAGTACATGTATTTGCGCCAGCACAATTTTGACCTATTTGTACGGACGTTTTTTTATGAGTGTGTGAGTAAAGAATTTCTTGTAATTTGAGTAGAATTAATTTTGTATATAAACAAACTATTTTAACAAAAAATAAAACCGAAAATATTTGAATTTTTTATTTTAAAACAACGAAATTATTTAAATTATTTTTTCCAAAAATAGAAATCTAAAAATAGAATATTTGACTGAAAATAACAACTCCTACAGACGATACATATTTTTTTCTAGTTTGTTTTTTATTGATTGATAAAAAAAGTCAAACAATATGTTTCAATGTATTTTAATTGATTCTTCAATTGAAAACAAACTTTAGCTATTACTTTTTAAATAAACCTCAATCGGTTATGGAAAATATATTGGGAGTGCAGGTTTTATCACAAAATAGCTTAAGTTTTCAAAAGTATAAAAAAATCCATTAAAAGCTTCCTATGCTGTCTATTCTACCAAAAAAGTCTCTGACTCAAGTTTTGACTGCGTTATCCCTGTACTTGTTGTTTCGAAGTCAAAGATTATTATTATTTATTATGAGTGTATGAATAATAAAAACTACTACTACTACTAGTAGCACACATTTCACCTTTTCCTATTTGACTACATACATACATATATAAACGAATATGTGTGTTTATGTATATTTTACTGCATTGTAGATACATAAGAGCATAAATTTGTGTATGTGTGTGTTGAACATTGGACTCAAACGGATGTAATGAATTAAAGTGCAAGTGGCAGTTAGCATTTTTTTCATACCAAGTCCTTTTTTTTTGTCTATCTTGTGCAAAAAAGACAATGCAAATGTCGTGTTTTTTGGAGCATAATTGTTTTATGGGTCTTTGTTACCCAATAAAAAACAAAGAAAATCTACACAATTAGATACACATACATACATAGATTCAAACAATTCACACTAAAATACAACTAACTACGTAATATTGCCGAGTATATCTCAAGATATTCATTCTGCAGTTTTTCCAATGCATTTTGTATATAAGTGTTTTGTTTTTGTTATTCGCTTTTTTATTGTACTGTATTTTTTTTTTTTTTGCTTTTAACTATGTATCTCAAAGAAGTCTTTTATATTCAAACTTATTGTTATAATGTTGGGTTTTTTTTTCTTCTTTTTAATTTTCTTCTTGCTTTCAAAGTTATGGTCATACTTGTGCACTGGTATTAGCCTAACAATTTAGCATGTTTTTGTTTTGTTTTAAGTATTTTTACCTTGGCATAAGAAACGGGAAGTTAATGTAGAACTCTGATTATACATTATTACTAGTGTATGTACCTATGTTGGTTTTAGAATATGAAATGTTTAAGTTTGTATACTAATGTAAGTATATAATATATGATTGTTGTTGCTGCCTATTAACCTCAATTTAAACTCAGAGAAAATAGCAACAACAAAACATACATTCAAATAATGTTCATGAATTTTATGATTCACATGTATATGAATGTATTTGTTTGTTTGTTTGTTGGTGTATGTGTGAACATAACATTTTAATTCTGTTGGTTTTACTTATTTTAAAATATATTTTGTTAACGTATTTGTATTTACATTCTGTGTACCACTAAATAAAAACCCAGTATAGATTTTCTATAAACAGAGCACACACCCAACAAAATCGCTGTAATGGGTGCTCATTACTAATAGCTAAATAATAAGCAGTAGAACTAGTACCTACCATTAAGAAGTGTTATAAGTTTGATACAGAGGACCAATTTTTAGCTAATTTGACACATCAAACAAAAAAATTCGTCCAAACAACTATTAAGTTATAGCGTTTTAAGTTAAATTCAGGATTAATTTTTTATCTAGTGTAAAAAAAAACGATTTTGTGGTTTGATTTTTCATATTTGAAAGTTTTTGTTGTTGTTTGAATTTTCAAAACACTACACACACGTTCATATATTTATTGGCTATGTTTGTGTGTATGACTAAACAATTTCTTGTAATTTGAATTGAAATAACTTTGTATATAAAGAAACTATTTTAACAAAAAAAAAAAAAAACCGAAAATATTTATTTTATTATTTTTTCTAAAAATAGAAAACTAAAAATAGAACATTTGACGGAAAATATCAACTCCTACAGACGATACATATTTTTTGTAGTTTGTTTTTTATTGACTGAAAAAAAAAGTTAAACAATATGTTTCAATCTATTTTAATTGATTCTTCAATTGAAAACAAACTTTACCTATTACTTTTCAAATAAACCTCAATCGGTTATGGAAAATATATTGTGAGTGTAGTACACTCAAAAAAATAAGTTAGTATAAAAATTAGTAAAACGTCTTGTATATCAAGTGTACTAGTTTTCAGCAATTTTTTTGCTCAAAATCTGTTTTCAGCTAAAATTTTAGTTATATTTTTTTAGCACTAAACTAATTTTGAACTAATGTTTTATTAATTTATTTTGCTACAAAAATTGTGCTGATAACCACATTCATAGCGTGGACGACAACCAGATGATCAAGATGTAGATGTCGCAGCTTGTCTGGAAACGGAAATGACAAAAAAAGAAAAACAACTCTACACATATTCTATATTTAAATTTTCAGCAAATAAATTAACTAAAGTAAAATTTCGCTACAAGTTTTTTGAGTTTTTTTCAGTCTACTAATATTCGGCAAAAAGTTTAGTGATTTTAGCAAGGATTTTTTTCACTTGCAGTCGACTAAGTGTTAGGAAAACTTTTGCTGAAGATTACTATTTTTTTGGTAAAAATCAGCTCGCTGATTTTCAGCAAACCTTTTGCTGAAATTACCAACTTTTTTGCAAGCACGCTCCTGACTAAAAATTTGCTGACACAGCAACATTTTTTGCTGACTTTACTGACTTTTTTTTTTGAGTGTAGGGTATTAAAATTTTTCCTAGGATTACAACTCAACAATAAGTTGGTGCGTTGAACAATAACTCAACAATAGTCATTTTGGATTTTTCGCATGCTGCTGTATAAGCAGTACTCAATATTTTGCGCGAGATCCTCATACAGAAGTAGTTAGAAATTCGATAAGAAATCTTGTAATGATTTTCTACACTGGGAAGTTTTTTGTAAAGCATGACTTCCAATTTTTTTTTTTTTTTTTTTTTTTTTTTTTTGTTAGTACCCAGCAAAAAAAAATGGAAGATTTGAATATATACGGTGCTTATGAATATTATTTAGTAATGAAGTTTACATACATATGTATTTTAAAACAACAAAAAAAAAATAACATAGAAAATATATTATCACATCTTTCAAGAAAAACATTAGCAAATACATAAGTACACATAAGAATAAGCACAAAGGTGTGCACTTAGAAAGTTGTTGCTTTTAGAAATTTACACCATTTTTCAATAATCTTGTGTTTGTTTTTATAATTTATTTGAAGGCAAATGAAAATAAATTGATAATAAAATTATACTTACATCATAATTTGAATAAGAAATTTTTAAAGAACTTTCAAATAACAACAGTCACAATAAAATCAGAACATGTAAAATTAAGGCGACAGAGATTTTAAAATTTATGTTTCTTTTAAGTTCATAAATATTTTGTTAAAGAGCAACATTATTTATTGTGTTAAGTGATTCTTGTGAGAGATTAATAAATGAACAGCAAGAAAGAAAATGTATTGCACCAACCCAATTTGGTTCCAACCGCATCGTTTGATTGCTAAATAACCACCAATAATATATTGACCTACTAAGCGTATGAGTGTTATTAATTTTTATTAGTTGGTAATACTCATACGTCTAGTACATCATTAATTCGCGAATACACTTGGCCATATCTTCGCAATTTACCCATGGATTTTCATAATATATTCCATGATATTGTAACTTCTTTGAAGTATGGGCATTACGCTTAAAAGCAGGGACCGTAACTGTTATGACCTCTATCATCAAAGTCAGATGCAAAAAGTTATTTTTTAACTTTTACTTTTTTGAGCAAAAATAAAAGATATTTTTTTTTAACAAAAAACACATTAAAATTTAAAAAAAAAAAAAATAGTAAAATTCTGATAAATTTATTTCAGACACATAAAAATATGAGATATCCCGATAAAATTGAGCTCCATGGCAATTTTTAATTGGCATTGATTTTAAAAATAAGACATTGAATCACTCATATTTAGATTAATCCTTTCATGCATTTGTTGTACGTATACAAATTTAGCAAAACAACTTATTACAAAAAGATCTTCGAAACCTTTACCTCTGCTTTCTTTAACATTAGTAAAAAGCAGGGTTTGCAGGCAAAACCTCTAAATTACCGTTATCGATTCAAAACCCTTTCAACTGACTACAGTTACCCTTAAAATACCGTTATCGAAATAACCAAAATACCGTTATCCTTAAAATACCGTTACCCAAATAACTCGGACACCGTTATCCTTAAAATACCGTTACTTAAGTAAATGAAATATCGATACCCTTAAAATACCGTTACCGAAAAAAATGAAATACCGTTACAAAAATACTGCTGCCGATATTCTTAATTTTTTGTTTTTAGTAATTAAACGTGATTACTGAGTATTTTTCGCACATTAAGTCGGTAAATTTGTTCTGCTTTTAATCTAGTTTGTTTCCTCTAAAAAAATTGCGGGATGAATCGAAATAACTGAGTACCGTTATCCTTAAAATACCGATACCGCAATAAATGAAATAGCGTTACCCTTTAAATACCGTTACCGAAATAATTT
This sequence comes from Leucophora obtusa, assembly GCA_949987735.1. Taxonomy (NCBI): domain Eukaryota; kingdom Metazoa; phylum Arthropoda; class Insecta; order Diptera; family Anthomyiidae; genus Leucophora; species Leucophora obtusa. The sequence goes on from OX465296.1 coordinate 4,862,256, forward strand.
AAAATAGCGTTACCCTTACCGATAACCGCATCGTTTCGCTTACCTTACCATCCATGGTAAAAAGTTTTGTGATTTATATAGAATTTTAGAAATTTTTTTCGATCAAGTCGATCGATTTTCTGTAGTAAATTTTGCGAATAATTAGTTTTGAAAATTGTGCGATGAATAAAATTCCAAGACTCTAAAGATTTTATGTAGAGTTTAGTAATAGAAAAAATATAAAATTAAAATTTAAGACAAAATTCGACCCACTCGGGACCGACAAGTAAGTAAAGGTAGGTTCCAAATATCTGCGCTAGGGGATGCTGCAAAGCCATAAAAGTAATGCTAAATATTTCTTTGGCATAAATCTACATTTCCACGAAGTTTGGTCGTTAAATTCCCGGCCATTAGAATTGGTTGAGGAAAGGGTTAAGTAAACTTTCGTATAGTTTTATCTATATTAATTCCGTTAATTTTCAATCGAAATTCATCGTACCAAATAAAATAAATTAAAAAAAAAAATAAAGCAAATAAAAAACACTAATTCTGCAACAAGTTTCAGAACCAGTATATGCAATCGATTCTAGTCGAACCGAACGAATGTCAAGAATTGTGCTTGGTATTTTATATTAAGAAAATTTTTTTGTAGAATCTGTCCAGTCTAAATTTGGGCTCCGAAATGAGTCATTTAATAGCCCTAAATCCCCACAAAAACATCCCAGCAAAAACAGACATTACCAAGTAATTAAGCGAGTAAGTAGCACGCAAAGACATGACTTTTGTTCGCTATGTCCAGAAATTCATGGATTGTCATTACCGTCTCGCTTACAAAAAAAGTGAGAAGAATAAGTAGTTACTCACAAAGTTAGAATAAGTGGTTACTCAGAAGTTAGTATATAAGTGGTTACCCTACATTGTGAAATATTTGGTCATATTGGCAAAATAACTTTTTACCTTGGAAAATTTTCTATTTCGGTCAAAAAAAAATAATAAATAAAATATTAATATAAAAAAGACTAAATCGGTACTTATTTCATCAATTACCAGTAAGTGATTACTGTGATTTTCTGAATATCAATTGATATTTTCTAAACTTTAAAGCACATTCTCTGAAGTTAAACTGGAATATCTTTTTTTTTTTTTTTTTTAAAGGAGAAGCAACACTCAGGAAATTCTTTCTATTAATTAAGGTGTTGCTTCCTTTGGAAAGGGGATAGAGAAAGAAGAAGTGAAAGAGGTGGTGAAAGATGAAGGGCTTCAAATATGGCAACACTGTAATTGCGCGAGATGTTAAATTTTAGAACAGTTGTTGCGCGCCATCTGATGGTGAGTTGGCGAACTTTGTTGAAGCTTTTTAGTTCATAGCCCTGTTATATTATTTTACTTCGGTGGTGTTAAGTGCTATGGGAACACCGATATTTTTTTTAATTTCAAATGGAAATTCAGCTTTTTAATTGATGTTGCCTGAATTTCAATTCATATCTGCTGAATTACAATTGAAAAATGCTAATTTTCGTCAATTTTGTACATATTATCCTCTAACAATAAGACCCTTTCCTATATGTGACAGGTAAAAAAATCAATTTTTTTTTTGATGTGGACAACATCTGAGCATCGAATGAGACCGATCCCATGCCCCAAAAGTGTTCCCTCCCAGAGATATGCGCGTTTTATGAAAGTGAAGTCGACGATTCTAAGCGCAAATAGAAAGGGATTCGTCCACCATTTCATCCTAAAACTAACAGTAAGAATGTTATCAGTTTTAAATTATTTTCGCGAATAACATAATAAGGTTATTAATAAATTTTGGTACTAACAGAGTGATATTCACGATTTAAAAGAATTATAAATGAGTATTTACTATAATTAACAATTAATAATTTCAGAAAATAAAGCTGGATTCGAAAAACCGCGAGCAAAATTGATATCAAACTAATGGAAACAGCGCGCTAGGTAGAAAACAGTAAAAACCAACTACACAAAACAAGAGGTAGGGACGACCTACGCGCGTTTTCAAGGTTGACCAACACGTTCCTGACGTCAGATGTGTCGCTTTCAAATGAGACCAATACCAACACGCTCAGTTATGGTACACCAAAGATACACGTATTTAAATCTTTAAAATGGCTCTCCTGAACAAAACCGGTTTTTACCCTTAGGTCCCTTTCTATTTTGCGCGTCACATATTTGGTCAGCTTCCCAGAATATGATAATAATTATACTACAGTGTACTATAGACCTCAAAAAAAAGTTCGCCGTACACCCTCCAATATGATGTATTTTTGGAAGGCGATTTCAATTTCGTGATTTTTTTTGCCGACGGTAGGGGTCGCCTTTTTCAATTTTTCGTTATAGCTTCGGCATTTAAAATCGGATTTTAAAGTGTGATATATCTATTTTTTTGCCTCGAGGAGACCAGTGTTTTGCTATAAAGGAAAAATCCAATTTAAAAAAATTTAAAAAGGCGACCCCTACGTTCGGCAACCAATATATAAAAAAAATTTCTACTTGGTTTAGCGAAAAACTTCCTTAGCAAAAGTGTAAAGTTTTTTGCGAGCTTTAATTTTCTGACATTAGGGTTGTACATTAAGGTGGTAGCAACTGAGATCTGGTGGGTAACTACTAGAACGGGATACTTGAGGTCAAAATGTCATTAGAGCAAAACATTGGTCTCCTCGAGAGAAAAACATCGATGTATCATACTTTAAGATCCGACTGTAAATGCCAAAGATATAACGAAAAATGCAAAAGGCGACCCCTACGTTCGGCAAAAAAAAATAAAAAAATTTTTTTTGAAACCTCCTTGCAAAAATACTTCATATTGGAGGATGTACGGCGCACTTTTTTTTTGCCTGTAAGGTGGTACGCTCTAGTGTACTATATCTTATATTTAAGCTTGACCGACTTTAGTTTATTTATTTTTTATTGCTTTGTAAAATTTCAATCAAACTTCAATTTTATCTTTGCTTATAGTTTTTATTTTTGTTGCTGTCAAACATTAAATGAATTGCAATTTAAATATTTCCTATCTTGTTATTTTTCATTTCCAGTATTTTTCTTAATCTTGTCACAGATTTTATCATCTTATCATTTTTTATTTAATTATATTGTATATACGATACTTTAAACCATTTTTCCCAGTGGAGTATACTCTGCATAAAGTGACACAGAACTACTACAAGCACTATTTTCCCCTTTTTTCTCCCTCTCTCTCAAGTGTCTGTCATTGTTTTTAAAGGTTTTTTTTATGCATGTATATTACATATTTAATTAAAGACAATACAGCTGGAAATAAGTACAGGGCATAATACAGAATACAATAGATGGATGACAGAAAGATGTAAAAAGAAATAAAAAACAATAAAAAACTTTTTACCTTGACATATATCTCATCGATTTGTGTCAATTACTTGTTGCCTAAATTGACAAAGAAGCAAAGCATGGCATAGCACAGCGTAGCAAAAATGGAAACTTGGTCCTTTTGTTTTTTAAACATGACAGGTCCAATATACAGTTACAAGAATATACAAACACAGGCACAGAAATATCCAACATAGATATTGACACTATGAAATGTTTCACAGCTATGAGAGATAGATCGACCATACGACCGACCTGCTTAACTACTTGCTAACTGTAACGTTTTAATGGAAAATGATTTTTTTGTTGTCTTTTTTTTTTCTTTATTTTTTGTTTTCTCCAGCACTTGTGTAATGTAATTAAAAACTTTAGACTTACAAAAATAAAAGAAAAAAAAAGAAGAAGAAATAAGAATAATGATGCTTGGTTGTCAATTTTTTAGGTTTAACTTTCCTTGCTGATGCTGATGTTGCAACTGCAGCAAATATATGTATGTCTCAAAGGTAAAGCAAGAGAATGAAAGTTTTACTTTAAACCAAAACTGAAAATAAAATGATGATGATTTTATAACCTAAAAACCTTAAAAATAAAAGTTATTAAAAACTATGTTTGTCCATGCTCTACTGAAAAATAGTTTATTTTAAAACAAAAATGGGGAAATTATTTATAAATTTAAGAACAATGAGATTTTCTTAGAAGTTGTTAAAAGAATTCCATATTAATTAATTAATTAAAATTAATTATGTGAAAAAGACTATATATATCAATAAGAATTATACAGTTTCGAGTGATTTTGAAAAAAACTATTTTTCGAATAAACCGGAACCGGTTTTTCAAAGGTCTGTAATTTTCAAACAAAATCTCTAGCTTAAGAAATATTTAAGACAAAAATTATTTCTGACTGTAAAACTGTCCTTCCTGCAGAAAAGTTAAACAGATTTATTAAAAGCAAAAATTTCTTAGAAAACAAAACTAAATATTCTTCTATACACTCCTCGATGTGTAAAACTCACGGTAAGGACATATTGGGGTTTTAAGCATTTCAAAATAAATAAAAACATATAAAACTACTTACAAAATAAATTCAAATAAATCCTTGATTTATGCTTTAGAAATAATTTATGTCACTTAACCTAATTTCCAGCTGTTATAAAATAAAGTGGAATTTGTAAATTTTCCCTATTATATTTTATAATAACTATTTACAACCATTACCATGGTAACCTATAATATGTTTTCATGTGGTTTTTGCTATGAATTCGTAAACTTACTACTCACAATGTTGAGATCATGTGCCACGCACTTTAAGAGCATGTATGTGTATTAAATGTGTTTAATTAACCCATAAATGGTTAGAATAAACAATATGAACTTATTTGAAGTTAATAATATGAATAAAATGTGAATTTCTTGAACACCATTAATATCATCTACTGATTTCTGCTAATACTTAAAATATCAAGTATTAACAAATGATATCGGACATTATGGTGTTGTCAGTTAGTCGATCGAAAAATTAGCAATAAGTGGAAGTAAATTGACAGAACTAGAAATTACAATAACAATTAAAAAAAATATTAAAATTAAGAAAAGAGATAATAAAAAAGTTATGAAAATATCGGAAATAAAAAATAAGCAAAGAATTTCATTCTTAAACATTTTTAATTTTACATATTCATAAATTATTGCACCTTTTTAATTTCTGATATTATTAGTTGTTTTATTATTATTTTTTTTTCATAATTTAGACAAGTTTTTGCCTCGTTATTCACAATTTTTTTTTCTGCGAAAATTCTCTTATATTGTGCCACCATATCATCACACCGTCATTTACGAACTTATTTTGTCCGATTTCCGATCTGAAGTGCGATCCGATAGCATTTGTATCTCCTAGTCTTATACTCTTCTTGATAATATATCAAGTATTAATAAAAATCCGTAATTTTTGTTCTACAATCGGTTCTTTTTGTATGGAGTTTTACCTGTTAGCAATAGATTATATTCTTCCAAACTAAAAGAGGTTGCTTTAGATCCGATTTTCAAACTAGTTATAAAACTTATTCTGGCACAATAAACCTTTCATTTTGATTTTCAGGAATCAGTTCTAGAATCTTGTTCATTATACGTAGCTCAAAAAAAAGTTAGCCGTACACCGTGCAATCTAAATTATTTTTGGATGGAGGTTTCAAAAAAAAAAAATTTTTTTTTGTCCAACGTAGGGGTCGCCATTTTACATTTTTCGTTATATCTTTGGTATTTACAGTCGGATATTAAAGTATGATACATCGATGTTTATCTCTCGAGGGCACCAATGGTTTGCTCTAAGGGCCCTTGACTTCAAGTATCCCGTTCTAGTATTTACCCACCAGATCTCAGTTGCTACCACCCTAATGTACAACCCTAATGTCAGAAAATTAAAGCTCGCAAAAAATCATTAAACTTTTGCTAAGGAAGTTTTTCGATCAACCCAGTAGAAAATTTTTTTATATTGGTTTGCGAACGTAGGGGTCGCCTTTTTAAATTTTTTTTCATTGGATTTTTCCTTTATAGCAGAACACTGGTATCCTCGAGGCAAAAAAATAAAGTAGAACCGTTAAGAATTCTTCAATATCTTCGATACCATATGTGATCTCTTTACCGCTAATGGGTTAATAAGGCACAATTTTATATCGTAAATACAAAACTATTACTATATTTTTTAAATAGCAAAGTTTATGTCTAAACCAATTTTTTCTTGTTTTAACAATTTGAGAGTTTGAATGAACAAAAACACCACACCAACCAACTGCATTACATTTTAACATTTGGTGATACGAAAAAAAATCGTAGCTAGTTTAACGCTTAATGCTTTGGCAACAAATGTGTGGTAAAAAGTTTTTACTTTAAAACTGCACTTAAGCGAACTAAATTTTTTTTAAACAGAGCAACTAAGAACAACCTCAAATTACGCATCAACAAACGAAGGGAATGGTGGTATGGTATAAGGGTGATTTATAACACTAGTTTACAGCCAGTTTGCACATTGAAGGCATTTATGCCTTTTTTTTGTAGTCTAGCCTGCTAAACATGAAAGTTTTATTAATTTTTAAACTTTTTTAGATTTTGATATTTTATAAATACTTCCACATACTTGAATTTTGGAGTAAAAATTTCTAACAGTTCTCCAGTTATTACATTAGAGATACAATAAAATGTTCTGAGTTTTATTTCCAAACTAAGAATATATCAATAATAACAAATATAAACTAAACAAGATTTCTAAAAAATCAACGAATTCTTGTAAATAAAATTTCCTTAAAGTACCCGAACAAAAAAACATTATATCTAGCATATATAGTCATATTTCATTTGATATAGATCGACATTTAATCTTATGCAAGTTCATCTTAAACTTGGGGTATCCAGTAATATCCAATAAGATCCCTCAAATATATTACAGGATTAAATTAGATCCAAATAGATCTCAAAATTGGGAGATCCAATAATATCCAATAATATCAAATTGAGATCCTGATAGATCCCAAAATATCCCATGGGATTAACTAAGATCCAGTTACTTAGATACAAACGGATAAGTTAATTTTGGCAGATCCAATTGGATAATTTGAGATCAAAATTTATCCCATGATATATTTGGAATTATTTAAATTTTAAAAAATTTTAAAAATTATATTTATTATTTAAAAAATATTTATTTCATTAAAAAAAAACGCCGCCGGCAGGATTCGAACCCAGATTGACGGCGTTGTAGTTGGTCACTAAACTCACTCAGCCGCACACTGCTATACAAAATGACTGACTATACGAGACAATATTGTTCGTGTTACTGAGTTATACATAATTATATACATTTACATATATACATAGTTGACTTAGAAAAAATAAATTCCCTACTAAAAAAAATTATGTCTTTTGATATTATATATAATAATATCCGAAAAATGAGAACATCTAATTGTATCAAATTAGATCGTATTATGATCATATTAGATCTAATTTGACACTATTAGATCTAATTTGATGGAATAAGATATGGTTTGATACAATTTTATCCGGATTTTGTTCTCATCCAAATGTATCAAATACAATATAATCATATCCAACTAGATATAATGGTATATAATTCGATACAATTATACATTATTATATAAGGCATATGTAACTATATATAGGTCTATATATAATTGGATATTGTAATATGTTGCCTATATATTGTGCAATATATAACAAGATATAATTATATATTTAGGATATAATTTCGTAAAATTTTATATAATTATATCTTGGTATATATGTCCCAATATATAATTATAAAAAATTTTATATGATAATATATGACTATATCAAAACTTTTTTACTTGGGTTAATAAATTATTTTCTATTTGAAGTAATGATAAAAATAAGTTATTATCAGTAAAATATATATTTTAAAATAATGCAGAAGGTAAGTGGGTGTCATTACTGGTAGTCCAAAAAATAATGATATGTCATTACAGTTTCTACACTAGGCTTATATGGAATCATATGCGATTATATCTTATAGCATTTAATATAATATATAATCATATATAAAAATATCTTACATCATACAACCAACAAATATTTATAAGAGGACATACATTATTATATCTCAAAATATATGGCTTATATGCCATCATATGTGATCATATATTATGTTATATATGATCATTTCTAATTGTTTTTGACAACAGATCTGTCATATCTCATTATGTATAGTATATATGGTTGATATCTAATCTTATAAAAGACAATATATAAAAATAAATGGTTATATAAGGTATCACATAAGAAACATTGCAATTCATGACAATATATATACTCACATATTATAAGATAAAACAAGATATTACTATATATGACTATATATAAATTTTTTTTATCGGGTACCCACTTGTTGTTAAATTAGTATATTTTTTTTTGCTCAGTTTAGCAATCGGTTTTGAAAAATTACTAAAATGTTTTGCTGAAATCAGTAAACAAAAATCCATAATTTGTAATAAGAGAGAAAAAAAAAATTTACTAAAAATCAGTACAAAAATAGTAAAGTGCGATTGAAAACTGTTTGCAATTCTTTTACTAACTTTTTTATCTGAGTGTATCCAGCGAAATTATAGTTTCAATGTAAAAGTCCTGCTAGGGAATTTTTGCCAGTACGAAAATAGTAAAGTGCGATTGAAAACTGTTTACAATTCTTTTACTAACTTTTTTATCTGAGTGTATCCAGCGAAATTATAGTTTCAATGCAAAAGTCCTGCTAGGGAATTTTTGCCAATTTATTTGGTTATCATAATATAATAATAATAAACATAAAGGCGATTTGCAATCTCTACACAGAGGGAATTTTGCTGGACGAATTTTAATGAAGTTTTTCAATGAACTAATGAAGTTTTCTTCACAAAGTATATGAAAAAATTCTCAAAATGGATGAAAATTCTTCATATATTTTATGAATCTAGTTTTAATGAAACTTTTTCATTCAGTGTATGAAACTTTTAATAAATAAAATGAAATTACCCAAGTAAAAAAAAGTGATATGGAGCCATATGAAGTTATATTTAATTATATATAATCTTTTATGTAATTAGATATAATTATATCCGAAAAATGAGAACATCTTATTGTATCTTATTGTATCGAATTGTATACAATTGTATACAATTTGGTACAATTTGATACAATTTTATGCAATTCGATACAATTGTATCCGAATTTTGTCCTCATCCAATTACATCAAATTATATCTTTTTGTATAAAATTATATAAAATGTTATAAAAGTGGACATAGTTTGATACAATTATATCTAAATATTGACCTCATAATTTTTATCATATTATATAGGACCATATCTAACAATATACAAAAATTATTTTTTTAAATAAAAAAGATATGCAATATCTGGAGATCAGACCTGGGGGATTTCAATTACAATTGCAAATAAATGTAATTGAAATAAAAAAAAAAACAATTACATTTCATGTAACTGTAATTGAAAATTTTCAATTACAAGTAATTGTAATTGAAAGTGATTTTGTAGAAAAAACTGACTGGGATAGGTTGGATAGGCGTGGATAAATATAAAAAGAATACGTCATGTTGGGCTGACCCCTCACTTGTGCTTTTTGTCATTATTTCTTTTCCGAAAAAAATGTAATTGTAATTGAAATTTTTTCAATTACAATTATATGTAATGTATAATTGCAAATTTTAAATTACAAATTACTTGTAATTGTTTTTTTTAATTACAATTACAAATAATATGTAATTGTAATTGATTTTTTTTCAATTACAATTACATGTAATTGTGTAATTGCATGTGTAATTAATTTCCAAATATAATGATTAACCCAAAGGTCTGCTGAAGATCCTCCAATTTCGATAAATCTTCCATTACTTTTATCCAGATTTACCATGACAGCGCATTAAACATGAACAAAACTTTCTTTATTTTTAGTAATTTTAAATTAAAGTTGACAAGACTGAAATTTTAAAGTCAATACGATCATGTTATATGTACAACCAAGATATAAGAAAAATAGTAAAAAAAAAATAGTCAAATATTACAAAATAGTAAAAATTACTAAAAATATACATATGATGCAAAAAATAAACTCACACGAATCATGCACGGGTTATATATTCTTATTCACGCTCACGCACGAATCACTTGAGTATAGTAATTACTACTCACGATCGCGTGTTATTCACAGAGATGTTCGTGACTCACGAACATTTCTAGTCACGCGCCAATCCCTAGTTATTACTAAATCTAAATTTAGTTCAAAATGAATTTTAACATAGAACCACATATAATATAATACGGTTTTATATGGACCTTATATATTTTTATATAAAATCACTTTGAAATAATTGCTAATGTGGGATGATATATAATTATAGATGATTTTATAAAGAACGTTATATTGTTATATATTAAAGAAATCATGAAATATTGTAGATATGGAACCGTATTAAGTTATATATGGGTTCTTATTCGTCAATATATAATCATATCTAACACAAATTATGAAATATTTCTTATATGGCTCCACATATAGTTTTATATTATTATGTATAGTGTCATACTAAATTATATATAAACGTATATGTAATTATATCTGTAATATGTTACTTTATGTACTTATATATAGCACATTCAATTATATGTAGGCCAGTATGTAATAATATAAAATCACATATGCCTCCATATTAAAACCTTTGAGGAAAAAATATCTAACATATGACTATATAAAAGTATATCTGCTTGAATTTAAAAGCATATCCTGCCATATGTAACTATAAGTTACTAAATGCAATTACATAAAATAATATATGATTATATCAAAACTTTTTTACTCGGGTAATCACAATATTTTATGAAAATTTCCATTAATTCAATGAAACTTCGTTCGTTTTATACAAAAATTCATTAATATCATGCAGATAATTCTCTCAGTGTAGAAAAATTGTCACCAGTTTCATATTAAAGCATATATTTTGCAGCGCTGGTCTCCTAATAACATTAAAATTTAGTGAAACTATTTAATAAAATGTCGTATGGCAGCGAATATCCACTCCGTAGTCTTTCCTTGTTAGTGCAATGAAAAATTGTATTATTTTGTAAGCTGGTGTAATCGAAAGTTTATGCCGTTATATACATATATCATGCAGTTTTCTGGGGTTAGGTAGCATTTGTTACCATTAAAACGAATAAGTGCGTGCCGCTATAAGTTAAAGTTGAAACCTTTGTAGAAAAGTCAAATTATGAAATTAATTTTTTGACAACGTCCCAGTAAAGTAAAGAGGAAATCAAGAAAATTGCATGCTAAGTTTTAGTGGCAAACAAGGAAACTATTTCAGAAAAACTCTTAGAACTCAATTTTTTGCATGTTTAATAAATACAAAGAAAATAAACCAAAATATGCAGTAATAAACGGTGCTGTATGCAACGGTGTACTAAAAATATTAAACAAATCGAACAATATTTAAGAGCTACGATATGGTGATCACTATTCAGTCCATACCGTTATTCATATTCAATCCACTGCTGAATATATTAAAAAAATAAAGTTTTTCTTTTTTGTTATATCGTAGGCGCCTAGCATGTGTTTCAATTCTATATCACACTCGGCAGCCTAGTTTTTTTTTTTTTTTTGCATTCAAACTTGTACTTGCACTTAAGCCTTATGTAGTGGAGGAATAAAAAATGTTATACGAAGAACTAAAAGTAACCTTAAAATGACTCTAAAAATACTAAATCGCATTTGCTTTAAAAATATGTTTTGTATAAACATCTAAATACACACACACACATAACAGTTGTTCAAAATAACTTTGTCAATGTGGTTTCCTAGATGGAAAAGTTTTATTTTTTATTTTCTGTTATATTTTTTTATTGTTGCAGCTATAAAGGAACCACTGTTGCTTGTTGAATAATTTTTGCTATTTTGCAATAATTTTTTTCCCACAAATGTTGTTACAAGAGCTCGCACTTGTACTTTGGAAAACTAAAACAAGGACAAGGGCATTTTTGCTAAACAAAAATAAAAATTATATATATAGTTTGTTCGTTGTATAGAAACAAAAGCACATCACTATTTCAATGGTATAGCAAAAAAAATACATCATCAAAATGAAACAAAAGAACGTGTGTAGCAGCAAAAACAACATCAATTTGAAAAGCATAAAATGCAATTTTGTACTTTGCAACAGCAAAAATATTTACAGCCTAAATCGGTTAAGTTCTATTATTTTTTTCTTCTTCTCAGAAACAACTTGAAAACATTTTTTATAGTATACTGTTAAGTAGAATGTGCTTTCGTTTTTATTTTTCTTATTCGTTGTTACAACCACTAACCCAAACTTAACAATGGAAACCATTTTTGCATATAAACATTCTTTGTACAATACAAATACAAAACTACTCATGCCACCCACTAGACTATGGGGCATTTAGAAATAATCAGGCATTTATCAACAATATAAGAAAAAATGTTGCATTATTGAAATTATAAGAAAGACCAAACCAGTCCGAAAGTTTGACTGGACAATTTCATATACAATTGTTTATTATTATAAACATTGTGTTACAATAAATAAGTATACCCTCAAAAATACCCAGTTTTATGCTCTGAATGTCCAGGATGACCGATAATATCTGACATCCGAACCTAACCTACTTTTCTTTAACAACATATATCGAAATTTATCTCATAAGAATCCTTCATGGCATTAAAATATGTCGAACCATAAGAATTCCCACTGCTTTCGATATCTGAAATATCTTACAATCTGAATGTCAAAATGCTATGACTTAGTTCTGACTTTTTATACCCTACACCACTATGTGGTCAGGGTATTATTTAAATTAAAGATCTTCTCGATGAAAAAATACCAGTTCCAGGTGAAAACGCGATCGCATGTGATTATACAATATATGATCTCGACTATAATCAGATACAGGTATAGCCGATCATATATGTCCATATATAATTCTACACGCAATCATTTATGGTATCATATATGCCCATATATGTTCGGATCCAAAATTTTACGGTATATGGCCGTATATATAAGCATATATTAATACTATATGCGCATATATAAACATATATGATCATATACGACCATATATCCCAAATTTCGGATCCTAACATGTATGGCCATACATGAGACTATATGTGGTCAGATATTATAATATATATATATTGACGTATATAATCATATATGGCTATAACTGATCATATGTGATCATATATGTTCACATACGATTCCATTTTCACCTGGGATAAAACCAATAAATTCGGTTTTACCAAATTTTTTATACCCTTCGCAAAAAAAAACAAAAATAAGAAAAGAAATGAACGGTGAAAAAACTATTTTTGAGGCAATAAACTTTTTTGGGTTTGAATATAAGTTTTGTAATAAAAATAAAAAGAATTTTGATCTGGAAAAATATCTTATATTGAAAAAATATTGTGGTAAAAAAAGCGTTGAGAGTTGAATATAAAATTGTTCACCTCTAGGTAGATAGATTTGAGATACCTTAATTTAATAAATTAAATAGTCAATCAGGCAAAAAACGGCCATCGCTAGATTGGGTTAGTAATATATACATTGGAGTTTTTCAATAGGAGCGGCTAGCTTTTACAGTTCATAGCGGTTATATTGTTTTATCTTTTGTTAATTTTCCTATTAATTCTTTTTCAGGCAATAAAGTCAAATCACCATGACCATTTACAGTGTCACACAACATTTTGTTAGCAAACGAATTCAATGCAGTGATCTCCGCAATGGAACCACGTAAGTTAAAACCTACTTCTTTTTCTTATCATAATTTTTTATAAATTATTTTAATTATCTTCGAATTTTTCTTGAATCTATTTATATAAATATTTCTTTTCTTAAACGGCATTCACACCTAAATCTTAAACACGTGTTTAGCTAAAACGAGTGTAAAAGAATAAAGAACTGTTGTAATAGAATAAAGAGCTAAAATACGTGTTTTTAGTTAAACACGTGTTTAAGAATTGGGTGTGAACTTAGCCTTAGTTTACTTTTTTTATTTTGACTTTCATGGGCATTTTACAGTTATTTTGAATAAATAACACAAAATTTTAAAAATTATCAACTAAATTTTCTTGATTGTTGATAAAACGTTCTTTTTCCAATAGTGGACATAATTCCTCTTCCTTTTTTTAACCTTTCTTTTTAAAATTTTAAAATAGCCGAACATTATGCCCTGAGCACGGTCGTGCAAAGCATTCGTTTGGCTTACCTAGTGTCTACAAATGCAATGAAATGTGCATATTTTATTGCATTTGAAGACACTTGGTTATTGTTACATTATGCACGACCGATTTTAGGGCATGGTTACCTCCAGAGATGGGCACGTGAGTGAATTTTGACTCACACTGATTCACGCTCACGAGAAAAATTCCAATCACGCACAATCACTCACAAACAATAGTTTTCTACTCACACTCACTCATGTTCACGTGAGTAAATTCAGATTTTACTCACACTCACGCGCAATAAAAGAAAATTCAAAAATTAAGGAAAATGGTGAATGTTAAACTAAAAATTACTATGAATATGTAATTTTGCCATCGATTTCTTATCTTAAAAACCCAAAAACATAAAATCGGCTAAAATGTTATGGGAAATACTAATTAAAAGCCTAAAAAATTTCAATAAAATTCGACTCACTCACGCGAAAATTTGAGTCACTCACACACGCTTAGGAAGAAATTTTTTTCACTTACACCCAACTCATGTTCACGTGAGTAAATTAAGCTTTTGCTCAAACTCATGCCAGAATCACGTGTCCATCTCTAATTTTCTCACAAAGTGGCAACGTAAACTGGTCACCGTAATCATTCAATTTGATCCCGTTAGACTTTTTCTCCAGCGACGTTGAGTTTCCTTATGCCAATAAGGAACAAACGGGTGTCCTCAAAGTAAACATAACCCGTGACTCAAGAAAAATTCAGCCTTATCTGTGCGCCATGGACAAAAATTCGGCTTTACAGATTGGTCCAGATGTATCAAAAATATGCTAGTGTAAAAAAAAAATGTTTCTGTTATTTCGGGCACTGCCAAGTGAACTCTCCCAAAGCGGTTTACTTTGCTAGTGACATAGAAAACAATGAAAATCAGTCCCATAATGCATCAGGCCAAACCTCATCAACATTTGGCTGGTAAATGTAACAAGTTTTATGAAAAGTACTTGAGAAAACTAAAAGAAATATTTGCTGTAGTAGAAAAAACATCAACAGCAAAAAAAAAAAAAAAATGGAAAAGGGAAAAACTTTTTCCTCATTTGTTCCTTTTTAATACGCACAACTTTGCAAACATACCTACAAATGTGACATAATGTATAAAAATATTTAATTTAAAGTTGTGTTAGCTGGTGTTGAGGGTTGTGCTGGTATTGCAACCATAAATGAGTGAAAGCTTTTAAACTTGTTGTTTACTAATGACAAATTCCAAGTATACATTTTATATAGTTTTTTTTTGTATTTTATTCATAATTTATAACAGAAAATTGGAGACAAAATAAACAACAACAACAACAAATTAACAACCACAAACAAACATATATGAACAACATTCATCTACATGTAATTGCTTGCTTCAATCTCTCATAGTTTTAGAAAATTGTAATTTTCCTTATTTTTCTGAACACACACATACACAGAAACCTGAAAGTGTGTATATGTAAATGTATGAGTGTCCACATTATGTCATTTTATCTGTTAATGGTCTTTACATATACCACAAACACACTTATGCCCAGCAAAAATATTTATTAAATGAAAAATATCGAAATATACCTATAATCCACAAGTACAGCAAAAATAATCATTTCAAGAAAGTTTTTCCTTAAGGCTTCCATACTCGAGCGTAAATGTAACGTATCTCTGCGTAGAATTAATAAGTTAAATAAGAAGAGAAGATATGTTGGGTTTTTTGTTTCATTTTTATGCATTGAAATTATAGAAAACGTAAACACACACCAAAAATCTGTTGTGAATCGATTTTTGTGGTGTAAGTACGTTTGATATGCATAAGTATGAAATAAAAACTCAACACATCTTCTGTTCTTATTTAACTCATGAATTCAGCTACGCAGAGATACATTACATTTACGTCTGAGTAACTCAGGCTTTAGAGTGGATGTTAATTTTTAGTATTAAAACTGTATAAGTAATTTTAAAACAATTAAAAAAATGTATATAAAATAAAAATACTTGTCGTTTATTTAACCTTCTTTTTCTATTTTTAACTGCACAATTTGCTTGAGCTTAAGGTTTATTTTTTATATATAAAAAGTTTTTTAATTTCAATATTTCGCTATTCCAATGTGTAGCATCTTCAGGAAATAACAATTTAAAAAAAAACTCTGTTTGCTGGTATAAATGTAGGCATACAAATAATTTATATTTGACAAATGTTTTCTAAAATTTTTTCAAACTTTCGAATTGTTTGTAAATTTTTAATTTAATTGTTATTTCCTGAAGATGCTACACATTGGAGTAGCGAAATATTGAAAATAAAAAACTTTTTATATATAAAAAACAAACCTTAAGCTCAAGAAAATTGTGCAGCTAAAAATAAAATAAAAATCTGTAGCATCCTTAAAGACATCATTTTTAAGAAGTATACCTAACAGCTTTTCACCTTGAAATGAAATATTTATTATTTTATAATGTCTACCAATTTTTTTTGCTGGGTTCTATGCACTTGCTTACATTTATTTTATAGCAATTTTTCATCGCTTGATTTGTGGTCTCATTAAAAACGTGACAAAATGTATGGTTTAAACAAGTATATATTTTAAACCTGCTCTTACACAATTGTAAACTGTCAAGTTTTATGATCCCCCTTCCTTGCCGATCGTCCGTCAGTCAGCCAGTGTTGTTAGTCCCCTAAAAATGAAATTTTAACTCATATGAGTATTTTTTTATATTGTGCTTGTTGTATTTCTATGTTGAGAGGTATAAGAAAATGTCATTTTTTATTATATTACTTTACGTTTTATAACGTTGTAAAGTTTAAACTTTGTTGATGAATTGTGGTTGGCAAAAGGATTTATATGAACAATTCACTATTTATATCCACATCCACCGTACAGAGAGAGAGAGAACATCAACAACATTTTCACCTATATTGCCATTACCATTATTCTTGTATAGCATGCAATTTACAACTTAAAACTCATATAATGCAGTTGATATATGTGATTGTTTTATATGTTCATACATAATCGTGCATGTGTGTGTGATTGTTTATTTGTGATTGAAAAACTTTTACCATCCTTATAGTTTATACACATCTGTATGTAGTATATAGAGTTGTTTGGGATGTGTAAATAGTAATATGGCAAGGTAAGAAATAAAAAAGTAGCACAAAACTGAACAACAAAAAATTTATAGAGTTGCAAAAAAAAAATAAAAACTGTAATCTGGAAAAAGAGATTTTAGAATTACAAATGTTGTTTTATTGTTGTTTGAGTTCATTTTTTTTTTTATTAATTCCAAGGTAAAATAAATTAAATACAGCAAAAAATAAGATGAAAACAAATTAAACTATTATTTACACCCAATAGTTTATTTACTTAGTTTTAAGGAAAAAGTAAAAAGTGTATTACACTAGTGAACAGCTAATTTGTTTCACTAGCAGCTGTTAGGATTTTTAACCTTTTAGCCCCCACATTATCTGCAGTCACCTGCTAAATATATTTGTTAGCTTAAATTAGAAACTCAAGGAGAATTTCTTGTTCTCGTCTAGGTGCGTTATACAAGATTTTAAATATCAATGAAAAAACAGAAATAAAAACAAAAAATCGACCACAATTTGCTCTGTCATCTGCCATAATTATTATATTATTTTGAGTGATCTAGCAATGTAGTGACATGTATCCCAGTGCCCAGACACTGGGATCCAGCTTCTATGCAACTTAATTAAAAACGTTTGTTTTAGCGTAAGACAACTACCTTTAGCTCATCAGCTCAGTTATAAGCAACATTAATTGCATAAGATGTGCTGAAATATCAAAATTTATTTAATAAATTGTGTGAATTAATCTGTTCAAGGCATGCAACCACCTGATTATTATTATATTTTAGTAGGTTTGAGGTTAAGAAGAAGAATAAACCTTCCTCAAAAGTTATAAACACATTAAATTTGCAAATCTGACTAGATCTAGTTTCTGCCTTTTTATGGACAGGCTTCATCAGTGATCTTCCATTAAATTGTATTATTGTTTATATTTTTATTGTCAGATTGTCTCTATATGAATAATTTCAGAAGTGATCAAACAGACATATACAAACATTCTACTTCAGATTTTCTCTGTTTACCTTCTTATTTCCTCCGTGTCACCTTTTCACAAATTTTGCCACATTGACGTATGGTTTGTGCGTACAAGTGCAGGCAATTTGTGTATATTGGAGACGGACAGCCAACAGGGCATTTTTATTTTTTATAGTAAAGTGTTGTTTTTTCAAACGCGTCGTATAGACAAAATACAATTAATATTTCATTAATATGTATTTTTATTAATTCTAATTTAGTAGGTTTGAGGTTAAGAAGAAGAATAAACCTTCCTCAAAAGTTATAAACACATTAAATTTGCAAATGAGACTAGATCTAGTTTCTGCCTTTTTATGGACAGGCTTCATCAGTGATTTTCCATTAAATTGTATTATTTTTATTCGACCATTTTAGTTTTTTTATTTTCCAGCTCGAGCTTGAATATTTAATTGGAAAATTAATAAATCATATAGTAAAAATTCTAAATTTGTCAATATTATATCACGCCTTCTTCGACCAATTTTTTAAAAAAATTGAAAAAGTTGTTTATTTTTTTATTTGTATAAATAATTAAAAACCAATAAATTTTGCACATTTGACTTTAATTCGACATAATTTTCTCTGCAGCGTGCCAGTTGATACTGAATACCTCATATTTGAAAACATTCCTCTCTGTACTAGACCTTTTTTAATTTTTAATAACTCTCCTTTTTTGTTTTATTAATTAAAATGATTGAATGTATTGTCATGTGACCTCTTCACACAATCTCGTACTTTTATTTTTCATTATTTGAACAATTAATTACTTTGATATGTAAACAAATTTCAGACAATCAACTCTGTCCTGTAACATAATTCCCCTCGCCAATTGGCCTTATATACAGATACACATTTACGCAACAAATTGTGTTTGCTGTTGTTTTTGTAAAATAAACGGCAATAATAAAAAGCAAGCTTAAAACCATAAACTTCCGTTAGTGTATTTGGTAGAAGAAGAAAAAAAAACAAAGCTACTATGTATAAAAGTTTATGATTGCAAAATACAAAAGCAAACCATATACAAACACAACACAAAAATGTACATATCCTTTGATAACAATGTATTTACAAAATGTTGGTAGAATGCCTGGCTGGCTGGATGGTTGGCTGGATGACTGACTACTAGCTACTAATATTTGACTGCGTTGCTTTTGTTGATGGATCAGTTTATATGGTTAAATTGTAACAAAACATTGATCAACAATTGTACAACCAAAATATTGCCAACATATTAAAGCAATACTCTCGAGAATTGCTTGTGTATGTGCTTACAACATCAGCCGCAACCTGAGCTCATCAAAGCATGAACAGCGACAACAACAAAAGCATAGAACGGAAAAATCTTAAACAAAGACCTTTAAAATGTAACCAAAACCGAGAGCAAGAAAGGCAAAATGGACATTGAACTCAATGTTAATGTTAAACGCACACAAATTTACTCACACACTCTCAATGGGAAGTTAACTCAAAACTTACACATAAATTAGTTTAAAACTTTGATTAAAACGATTACACTCTAAAAATTACGTAGTTGATGAACACTATTTTTTCAACTATGTCATAGGTGAAATAACCCTCACTATGTCATAGTCGGTACAAAGTAGTGAACACTAACTGGTAGTGAACACTAAACAAATCAACTATGGAGAATGTTATTAGCAACGATTTTATAGTTGAAGTGGAATTAATTTTAAAAATAGTTGATATCAACGGTTACTCATTTGAAAATCGTTAATAGAATCCACAAATCCAGCAGTTTTGAGTACATTAGAAAAGAAAATAAGAAGGAATCTTTCATTTTACACTTTTTATTAATATTTTCAAAATTTACAATTTAAATAATTAAGATGTTACCCTTTGCAAGCCCTCTGAATCCGCCATATTCATCGAATTTTATTTTGGAAGTCCTCCTTTTGGAATCTTCTCTTGAAGGCTTCTTTTCTTTTCAAATTTTTAATCTGTAAACAAATTGTGATTTAATATTAAAACCATTTTAAAAGACGCTAACAACATTTACTTACATTAAATAAAATTTGTCCTTCCGTTGTGTATATATTGTTTTAATTTTGTTTTTTTCTTAATTGCCTTGACAGATATTATTTGAAATTTCATTTCACAGGTCAATTAAAATATGTTTTTTTTTTCTTTTTCCATAGTTATTATTGATTATAATAGTGGATTTATTTAAAATTCAAATTGACTATGGATTTTGTTTACTATGCCACTATGTAATATTTTGGGTGTAGGAGAATAGCACAATAAGAATAAACTAAAAATTTAAGCAAAATTTTGAAAACGAAAGAGTGTCAAAATCGATATTTCGAAAACTGTTTTGAAACTTTTGCCTTCAAATACACTTAATTCTATAAGAATAAATTTAAACCTTTAATTCAGTGGTTTGCAATCTTTTGGTGTCAGGCTCTAAAGTTACAATATCCCCAAATATCTTCTCCAATATTGAGAGCTTTATTGCTAACATTTTTTTTTTTTTTAATACTGCTTGTATATAAAAAAACAGGAAATTTTAGTTTTATTAAAAAAAAATTGTTCCTTTACCCGGTGTCTTCAAATGCAATAAATTATATGATATGAAATGTCAAAACCATTTCAGTGAAACGTCAAAATGATATCAATTGCAAAGTGGTGGAGAACACTTGACCATTTCATAGATAAGAAATATCATAGATTTTTCTTAGAAAAACACAAAATTTTATCAAACATTAATTTTTATCTACAAATAATAAAAAATTAAACACTTTCCCATTCGTTTTTACCAAATTTCCTGTTGTTTTTTTTTATTACAAAATTAAAATTAAAACGAAAAGTGACATTTCATGGCAGGCATCATTGCAAGAGCCGCTGTCAAATTGAAATTGAGTGTCTTCACTTGAGATCATTTTGACAATTGCTTGCTATCATTTTATTGCATGTCAAGACACTAGGTTAGTCAATGCATTTGTATTTTTATTTAAAAAAAATATTAACCATGAAGATTTGAACAAATAATAAGACTCTGCTCATTGCTTCTTGAACATTAAAAATAATAACCCGTGAAAAAATAATCTTATTCAAAATTAATCAAATTTATTGTGTATTGTGTGGTACCTTGGTACCCAACTATTGTATGGAATAAAGCGCCTCATAATGTCATAATTACTAGTGAAAAAAGAGACAACAATGGAACTAAAAAGAGGAAATATTCTAACTGAGAAATAGAATTCGCTGTGACGACCATGGGTATCTCGTTAAAAGGTCATAGCCTATGTAGGGGATTGCCGGTTCGATTCCCGGCCATGCGTACACAATTTGTTTGATATTGTGCCATCGATTTTTCGATAGCTTTTGGTATGAAGAAAAAAAATTTCCACTACAACATATCAAAAAAAAAAACATTTTCGAGGCGCCAAAATTTCGTCCCAAACTTGTCTAAAAATCCAAAAAAGTGATATCGCTATCGCTTTAAGCGTACAATTTTACCTTGGATAGGATATATTTAAAAAATTTGAAATCGGCGAAATTTTTTTTAACAAACCTAATTTAAAAAACCTTAAAAATTAATGCGTAAAAAAAGATCGATTTTTCGACCAAAACTCTTCCAAAACCTCAAGAAAAATATTATTTTCGAAAAACTGCTATTGCCATCGTTTTAGCATACAACTTCACCTTGGAAAGGTAATATTAAAAAAAAAATGAAATCAGCCGATTTTTTGTTTTTATTACCTACTAAAAAAACCTTAAAAACAAAAGTTGAGAAAAAGTCAAAAAATTGAAATTTGGGCGCATCGAAAATGATTTTTTTGATATGTCGTAGTGGAACTTTTTTTTCCTCATGCCAAAAGCTATCGAAAATTCGATGGCACAATATTGATTGCTAAATCGACCCACCCTAATGTACACAGTTTCTGAACACTGGCATACCTTCCCTGTCAGTTATATACATATGTGACTTTCCACAGCATTAACATGCTTGATTCATTTACAAAAAATAGGCAAAGTAGACGTGGCTGACCCATCTACCGTTCATTATTGGTGTATTGTTTACTAAGAATTTGATTAAATATTTGCGATTCACAGTATTAAAAGAATATTTACTCCAAAAGGAAACCGGGTAGTACACTGAAACTTTCTAAATCGATAAAATAACGTCTTTAAAAAAAAATAAATAAAATTACACTAGAAATTCAGAACTAGTTCAGAATTCAAAAACATTTAATTTTCTCAAATTGCCTCAAATTTCATTAAATTATTAAAAAAAAAAATACCTTAAAAATGAGCACTAAATTGTATAATATTTTACCACGCTTACTTGGCCCTCTTTTCGGAATATTTAAAAATTTTAGAATGTTTGATTTTTTTAAGCTGGACTGTTGGTATGGAAAGCTTCATATTTTTAACACAAAACCATTTTGTACATATGTAAATATATATTGAATATATAAAATATTAACACATTTATTCATAATGTATTGTTGATTATATTGAGACACTCTTTCGTTTTTCCATTTAAGTTTAAACGTAGCTTTTAGGGTGTCCCGAAAGAATTATTCCTGTCGAATTGGTTAAAGTAATAGAACTCCAGGGACTTATAATAAACTGCACATGATGAGAAAAATTAAAAAAAGCAGCAATGTAATTTTAGTTTCCAAACACCTGATAGTATTAGAAAATTTTTTCTAAATAAATATTTTCAAGTTCATCAAATGTTGCAAAACGACGATCTTTCTATGAGAAAAGTGTTGAAAGTATTTTCATAAAGTAATTTTCGTCTAACTTTGCTATTTTAAATTGCAAATTCATAGATAAAATGGATTTTAAAAGTTCAGCATTGACAAGCCTAATAATTTGGTTTGCTCCTAAAAGCAATCCCAAATGCCATTTTAGCTTAAAAAAAATAAACTTTAGCAAAACTTTTCTTTTATGGATATTTTCATCATAAACAAAGCTTAAAATACCACAACTAGTGCAACATCTTTTCTATAATGTGATCATCGATACTCAGATTTTTTTGTATAAAAATAATAAAGATTATTTTCTTAACAAAATAAATCAAAATCCCTAACTCTAAAAGCTGGATGAAACCTTAAAAAACCTTCAAACAATTTTTCGTAAAATCTGTAGCTTAATACTCATCGTTTGTGTGCTTTTACTTAAAATATTTTAAAGGGACCGCCTTATATCCCTTACACATAAAACAATCCCTTTTTGATAATCAGTATGATGAACAGGGGTAAAAGGAAATTGAGAGTAGTAACTGTAAACACAGATGAAGAAAAGTTCACAATCAGTTTTTTTTTTTCTTTTATAATGAAAACCAATTTGCAACTTTTGCATGATTGACTGTGTGTTGTGTAAATTTTGTATAGACAATATCAAAAACAACAACAACTGCATCAACTTAATTTAATCATGGCACAACAAAAACAAATATTTAAATAAATTTTATGCAAGCAGACAGACGGACGACGACAACAGACAGACAGACAGAGGGACAGACAGTCAGTTATATAGAAATACAATACCCGTAGATTGATACAATATTGTATTAAACATTTAAACAATACACTACTCAAACAAGAACAATATATTCAAACTTAAACTCCCATAGACACAGCAGAGTAACAGACATATCACACACACTGACACAGACACACATACACAGTTGTGATGACTAGAAGAGAGAGTATAGTCTGATGACAGAATATAGAAAATCTTATCATCAAAGGATTTTAACTACTGTTAAACCAGACTATAAACTACCGGTGGCCTGTTTACTATTTGAACAATAATGAAAACTGCAACAAAAAAAAAAAAAATCAAGGAAGATAAACCCAAGAGAACCTGGAGAGTTGAGAATGCTATCAAACCAGACAGATAAACAAATAGTCATTTAGTTAAAAAGTCCTTGGCACTATCAGTCATTTACAAAGTCAGTCATTTATATATTCACTCATTGATTTATTTACTTAGTCAGTCACTCAGTCAGTCAGTTATTTAGTGTGTATATTTTATTATTTGGCTTTTCTCTCCTTTATATACATATATGTATATCATGCCTATCACGAGATCTTTAGTAAAATTTCAACAATTTTCCAATTTAAATGATTAAATAATTTGCATTCCACTTGAAAATTGCGTGTAAATGTTTTACACAATAGCAACAACTTTACATATACAATACATACACACAACAAAAGGCACTACTACATTGTTAAACACATTAGCAGACATCTACTTTAGGGTGGCAATAAAAATTAAACTTTGGATTTTCGCTAATATCCGCAGGGAATATAGTAGCGATTTCTCTAGAATTACCAATCGAGTAATTCTAAGGTTTGAAACTTTAAGGACAAATTTTTCGAATTTTCGAATACAAAAAAAAAATTTATATAAAAATATATAAAAAATATATTAAACATCCCAGCAAAAAAAAAATCGTCAAAAGAAGAGAAAAAGAAGCAGTGATTTGGATTCGATATTGTGAAAATTTGGATCGGAACCAATGAATTTTACATAGGGTTGTCATAGGGTGGAAGTTTTCTTTTATGATCCTTTTGATGTTCTTTTTATTGGTGAAAAGGAATTAATTTTTATTCGTAAAAAATTTAAGCAAATCACTTGGACCTGACAACTTGTCTCAAAATAATTAAAGTTAAGTGCTTAACCACAGTTATAAATGTTAAATTTATATGGAAATATCTGTAGTTAGATAGATTTGGAAAGACTTAATTTCCTTCAAAATCACATTTTTGGAAGTTGTGAAAAAGAACAGCTTTAGAAGCGGAAAATCAGAACTTAATGATACTTTGGAATCAATGAAAAATTGATTCCTTAAGATCACTTCCACGTTTTTTGCTGGGATGTTAATAATATCTGGTGATACATCCTTTTTATAAAATTTATTATGCTGAATACGAATATGAAAGCATTTTTTACAATCTTAAAAATAGTTTTCGATATATTGTAATTTTTTAATTATTTTACATTCAAGAAAATTCTTGACATTTAAATAGCAAAATTTTTACGAAATTTTCGAAAATTATTTGAGATAATTACAAAAATGTTTTTGTATTTTGTGAAGGGGAGAAGGGATTCAAGACAAGATTTGCGTTAAAATTTCGGAGACTTTGACATTAAAGGTGCACGGCTTAGAGTTATCCAAATTAGTCTAAATTTTCTCCATGTGAGCTTAAGATCGGGTTTCGTTAAAATAAAATAAAAAGTTTTTTTGCATTTACTTAGTTGCCACCCTAATCTACATTGTACTTTGTTTATGCACGAAGAGGAAACAAATTTACTTTTTGTACATTTGTACTGTACTACCACAAAGAGAGTGTTGTAAAAGTAAAATTTTTGTTGATTAAAAATAAAATTGTATACACTGAAAGAAATGTTAAATGTTTTGCTCAGCATAGATATGCAATATATAATCTAATGCATAATTAGAGAGGAAGTGTAGTGCTTTGGGAAATTAATGTTGCCACCTAACTGTTTCAACATATAACGATCTACAGGTTGCAAAGAGTAAGAGTGCAAAATCTTTCTGAGCTCATTAGTTATAAACCGATTTTAATACAAAGAATATTAAAAAAGAGGATTTTAATTGATTTTAATTCTTTAGAAATGAGATAGGGAATAAATAAAAATTGGTGACAGATGAAGGGTTTCAAATATGGCAACACTGTGATTGCGCGAGATGCTGAATCTTAGAACAGTTGTTGCTCGCCATCTGGTGAAAAATTGGCGAACTTTGTTGAAGCTTTTTAGTTCATAGCCCTGTTATATTATTTTACTTCGGTGGTGTTAAGTGATATGGGAATAATAAATGAGGGCGCTGCGATATGTATGAGGGATAGAAAATTCAAAAATATTATTTTTCTAAATTGATGTTGCCGTCGCTGTGAATCAAACCCACAACCTTATGTGTAACATTCCAATAAGCTAACCATTACCCCAAAACTCCCAGTGAAATGTCGATAAAATAAAATTGGAATTAATAAGAATCGGCCTTAAAATCCATTTTCAATAATATTATGTTTATGTTTTCAACATAAATGGAGTTTCAAGGTAAAAATTTAAAGAACACATTAAAAATTTTGGTTGTTCATAACGAGTGTGCTATCTGTTGTATCGTTGTATCGTCCTAACAAAAAACAGAGTTGTTAAAATTTTTATTTGTGTTTAACAACGATTTTCTATTCAGTTTTCTATCTGTTAGCACACTCAAACATAGGACAATAAACATACGTAAAAATGTTGTATCGTGCTATTCTCAAATGTTGTATTTTTTCAATTTAATTTTTAACAACTCTGTTTTTTGTTAGGACGATACAACGATACAACAAATAGTACACCCCTTGTGAAAACCCTTATTGTAACTTACTTTCCCATTTCTTACCCTCTACATCCCCGATATATCATAAAGTCTGCCAAATTAAATATTCATTTATTTTCATCTTCTGAAATACACATATACATTCAGAAACTTATTTTAAGTCTATTCACATAATTTTCCTAGGAATTTCCCTAAATGAGGTATTGTTACGTTTTTATCTTTTAAAAAAGTTGGTTTATTTCCTTTAAATAACCGGGTTCTTTTCTATTGCAATCAAAATAAACAATTCCACTGTTGACACCAAATGTTACGTTTTGCCTTCAAAAAAAGTACGTTTATCTCCTTTAGATAAACCGTGTTGGTGCTCTTTGCAATTAAAATAACACACACTTCTTTTAGTTTGAGACTGAGTTTAACACTTATTTATTTAACACTTTATTACTTTACAACTGTATAACACACACACACAAACTATACAAACGCTAGTATGCAAGTCACTATACAGTGCTAATACACAATTAAAACACTCTAGTATACAATTCACTTAGCGCAACTTAACTCCACAAATGCCAATGCGTGACTTTCACTTCCTTCGCTAAGTGTGGTCTTATATAGCTTCACGGCCGTGGATATAGAACATTGTATAAAATTCCAGTGCTTCTAAAATTATAACACTTATGTTATGTTATTCATAACAGAGCCTTGTACGTTTAAATCGATTTAGTTAAAAATATTGCTATAACATTTTGTAATTAAACTTCAAAATAAATTTCTCTCAGTATATTGCATTGTTATCGAAAATAACATTGATGTTAAACAGAAAAAAAATTAAATTTTACCAAAGCTTTTAACACATTTACAAAACACTTTACTTGGCATTGAAAATCATTTAATTGTAAAAGGCAATTGTTGCAATATACATACACAGGCAGAGGCATTAAGGCTGGTTGCCAGACAGCATCATCTACAGCAAACTTTAGTACGACGAACAAAGAATTTACTTCATTCCAGTCATTACATCAATAGCATTAACAAACGCTCATAGTTACTCTTTTGTATGTAGAAATTATTTAAGAACAAATATTACTATAAAACTTTACAAATATCTCTGTATGAATAAGTTAAAAACAAAAGGCTCAATGTTCTTTGGAACAATCATTAACAAATACTCATCTAACCATCTAGTAAGTCGTATAAAGTTAACAAACTAAATTCTACTCTTCTTCTTTAAAATTTTGATACTTATGAAATTTATACTTTAAATTTCTAAACGACTTCAATTTGAGTATGAATGTATGCAAGTTATCAAATAAGATTAAAAAAACTAAACATCGGTAATGTATTATTACTTCGATAGAGAAATATCAAATCTATTTAGTTCATCAGTAGGTTAATTGATTAGAGTATGAAATAATATGGATATAGTTTTAACCCTTTATTTGCTGCGAAGTTTTAGAATTTGTTGTTTAAAGATATATATAAATGCTTCTGTTATAACACAACTACTATATTTTGCATAACAATAACTACAAATTTAGTAATTTCAGTTATTCATAATATAACTATAACATAGTAACATTAACTACAAAGCAGAGACAAAATAACCAAAATAAAATTATTACTTCCATTGTAAAAACAACAAACAATATAACTGAAATGATAACATTATTATTATAAAATATATAAAAATTTATATAGAATAATAATACAAAAAAAAAAAGAGTTTTGAAATTTTTCTTTTTTTTTCACTCGATTTCAAATAAGTGACCTTTAAAATCCTATATTTGATATTTTATAGTCACATATTCCACTGTTTTTGAAAAAGATTTATTAAGGGTTCAAAAGCTATATATTATTTCTTGTAAAATTTTGGACATACAAACACGACAGTCACCTTAAAGTACATTTGCACTGTTTTTTTTCATTCCTACCAGCGCCAAAGAGGGGTTTACTAAAATAACTGCCTCTCAGCGTTGGAATTATCCACCCCCTAGAACATATCCTCCAATTTGTGTCATAGAGCCATTAAATATTTACCTTTTGGTTAATTATCAATTATCCCACTTCAATGTGCACAATTATACAACATTGCCTTCTTCTTTAGTATAACAAACACATATTTAACATATACATATGTCTGAGTATTTTAGTCTATTAAAATTTTAAGGCATTACAGAAACATATCGTTAGCTTAATATGAAAAGGCCAAGGTCCAATTTTAAAAAATTTACAGAAGAGATAAAAAAACTGTCTAAAATTGTTTGTTTAAAATATTTTTTAAACCAGTAATTGCAGTTTCCTTTTCTGCTAAGACTTTTTTTCAACTGCTATAAATTAATACTTTCTGTGTACATTTTTTTCTAATTTTTACCACTGAAAACCGGCAGAAACCGGAATATCAGATTCATGTCTTGGTTTACTCTAAATTCTTACTCTTAGTGGTAACAGCTATTGGAAAGTTTTGTTTACTTTTTGTATTGAATTTGGCAGCTGTAGTAAAAGTAGCAAAAGTAGTAAAAGTAGCAAAAGTAGTAACTGTAATAAGTAAACGAATAGGATTTATATAGGTATCATGCAAAAAATAGCTAGAAATTTCTTTATTTTGGTAATGCCATTTAAATTCAAATGAAATCTTTCAATGCCGACTAGGTCAACATATGAACCGATTTCAGACATTTTCAATAGGATTCGTCTTTGGAGCAATACAAATTTATATACCAAAGATTGATTGCAAAACTCGTTCATTTTACTTTCACATGCAGACGGAAGGACATCGCTTTATCAAGTCAACAAGTGATCTATGCCATATATATTTGACTATATTCTG
This sequence comes from Leucophora obtusa, assembly GCA_949987735.1. Taxonomy (NCBI): domain Eukaryota; kingdom Metazoa; phylum Arthropoda; class Insecta; order Diptera; family Anthomyiidae; genus Leucophora; species Leucophora obtusa. Next base: position 4,891,632 of record OX465296.1, read on the forward strand.
GAATACAAATATAGTTTTTTTAAATACATTTGGAATTTTCTCAAATACATTTGTAGAATTTTGAAATACAAATGGAATTATTTGAAATGCATTTGGACAATTTTGAAATACAGATTTAAAATTTTGAAATATAAATGAATAATTTTGAAATACATTTGGACAATTTTAAAATACAAATGGAATTTTCTTAAATACAAATAAAATATTTTAATATATATTTGTAATATTTTAAAATATATTTGAAATACATTTTCAAAATTTTAAAATATATTTTGGATAATTTTGAAATGCAATTGGACAAATGTCAAAGGTTTTTAGAAAATTTTAAACAATATTTGGAGAATTTTGAAAAATTTTTGGACAATTCAAAAACATTTTTGGAAAATTTTGAATGATTTTTGGAAAATTTTAAAACATTTTTGGATAATTTTGAAACATTTTAGACAATTTTGAAACTTTTTTAGACAATTTTAAAATATATTTGGACAATTTTAAAACATTTTTGGACAATTTTGTAATATATTTAGAATTTTCTGAAATAAAACTGAAAATGGTGTAGTATTTCACTACCAATTTTTTAGTAGAAACTCCACCTGTCCATGAAATCAATATTCGCTACATTTCAGCTGGCTCGAGTTGATTTTTTTAGGACTCCTTTATTTTGGGATATTTTTGTATCCGTCCTCCCAAAACGGGTTAACAAACTAAAACCTTTTTAAATTTTCAATTCTAATTAATAAGCTAATCAAAATCGTAGACAATGCTATTGTGAAATTTAACAATAAAAGACAACTTTTGATTTTTAATTCGTTTAATTGCACTTTCTTTTGAGAAATTGAACTTAGCTGCTTGACATATTAGTGCATATAGGAATCAGAAAACTTTTTAAAGTTTTAGCTACAAATGATGTATTCTTGCTACTTTTATCTTAAAATCAACGTTTTCATAATATGTGTACTTGGCACATATTCATACTCAGCTAACGATATATACAGTAGGGTGGCAGCTATTTTCCGAAACGTTGAATCCCCCTAATTCTTTTCATTTTGTCTCAAAATTATATGACGAACATTTGAGGACTAAAGGTTTGATTTTCGAAATATTTCGAAAAATATATATTTTACTAATTAATATACATTATATTTAAGGGGGGACATGACATTGGCCGTTTTTTGAAAGCGACTTTTTTTATAATTTTGTATTTTAGTAAATATTCTTAAGATTCTAAGAAAAAAAATTTCATGGAAAAATTCCTACGGGTTCAAAAGTTACAGCCGGATTAGTGAGGGCGCATTTTTAATTTTCGTGCTACCTATGAACGGCAGCGGGTATATAAAGGGTTTTTCAACAGGGACGCTACAAAAGTAGAAAGCCAGGGACAGTAAACGACGCCATATTTCTTGCCGCTCTTTTGACATTTCTCTTCAGTAAGGGTTGCCATTTCATGATGGAAAGATATACGAGCCAACAACGAGTCGAAATTATTAAAATTTACTACCGAAATTCGGAGTCAGTGGCCTCAACGTTAAGAGCGCTACGTCCAATTTATGGTCGTTATAATCGTCCTAGCAGATCAACAATTGAGCGTCTAGTGGAAAAATTTGAATCCACAGGCACAGTACAAAATGTTCCCGTGCCAGTGATACAAAGAAGTGCCCGTAGTGTCGAGAATATTGCTGCCGCTGAGGCTTCAGTTGAAGAAAGCCCAAATGTGTCTCTCACACGTCGTTCTCAAGCGTTGGGCATCTCTGTGACGCCGTTGTGGCGAATTTTGCGAAAAGATCTTGGCCTACATCCTTACAAGATCAAATTGACGCAAGAACTGAAGCCGCTTGACCACCAGTAGCGTCGTATGTTCGTGAATTGGGCTGAGCACCAACTTGAAAATGATTCGGATTTTCATAGAAAAATCATCTTCAGCGATGAGGCTCATTTCTGGCTGAATGGCTTCGTCAATAAACAAAATATGCGTTATTGGTCAGACAGCAATCCACACGTACTCCATGAGTCATCATTGCATCCCGAAAAAATTACAGTTTGGTGCGGTTTATGGGCCGGCGGTGTCATTGGGCCGTACTTCTTCCGTGATGATCAAGACCGGCACGTTACTGTGAATGGGAATCGCTACCGTTCAATGATAACCGAATATTTTTGGCCCCAATTGGATGATATGGACTTGGAGGACATGTGGTTCCAAAAGGACGGCGCCACAAGCCACACAACGAATGTCACAATCAATTTATCGCAAACCAAGTTTGGAGAACGTGTTATCTCACGAAATGGTCCAGTCGATTGGCCGCCTCGGTCGTGCGATTTGACGCCGTTGGACTATTTCCTGTGGGGCTACGTCAAATCTATGGTCTATGCCAACAAGCCAGCGACGATTGATGAACTTCGTACTAATATCGAACGTGAAATTGCAGCAGTATCGGCCGATTTATGCTTGAAAACCTTCGAAAATTGGGTTCAGCGTCTGGACTTCTGCAAGCGTGCCCGTGGTGGCCATGCAAAAGAGATCGATATCCATACATAATGGCATCGAACGTACTTTCACAGGAATAAAGAATTTCATTGATATCCAAAACCGTTTTTGTTTTATTTAAAAAAACTTTTGTAGCGCTCTTATTGAAAAACCCTTTACTTGTAACCTGACTTTTGGTGGTTGTTATTTCGTACCTACTTGAAGGGTGAGCATATGAAGCTTCAAAAGAAGGCCGAATTGCTAAACGATTGCAAAAAACTATAAGAAACAGCACAACACAAGATAACGAAGGCATACAGTACGAAGCAGGCATGGCAGATTGAAGGTAACCTTTTTTTTCTTTGTTCACAAACTTTGAACGCGTTTATCTCGAAACCATATTCATTTTTTGACGAATTTTTTTTTTGTATTTTTTTTTATCGTATGACACGATTTTTTTTATCGTGTCATACGATAACCAATTTTGTTAAGATTTAAAAAAGTAATTTTTTCCAGATCGGACAATTTTTGCGACTCCCAGCGCTGCAACCACGAGGCCCCGTTTTTTTCTCTGCCGCCAGTTTGGAGCTCTATAAAACCTCTATAAATATATTTTTTTGAATTTGAATTTTTGTTTTTGACTGAGTTATGAATTTTTAAAAAAAGGTCTGTTTTCTCTGCCGCGGATGTAATGTCCCCTCTTAAATAAATTGAAGCTGCTCATCACGAATGCTAAAAATTGCTGAGATTGGCCATAGGGGTTTCCAGTTGAAGCCCCTCGATTTTCATTAAAATTTATTTTTACCCCAATATTCATAAAGTATTTGAAAACAATTTAAAAATTTTTTTTTTTTATATTTTTGAAATTGAGGCAAAATTTACAAAATGTTCTGATTATGAATCGAAAATGTGAACTTTAGTGGAAATCGATTGGCCTTTTAACATATTCAGGATCAACAACCTACGTTTAGAAATGATCTATCACACGATATAAGTAAATTATTTATTATATATTTTAAAATGCTCCGAAAATCGAAGGTATAAATTTTACTTTTTCCAAATATTCACCATATAATTTTGAGATCGAATGTCAAATAGCCTACACCCTAATATTCAGCTTGGCTATATGTCTCACTGTCTGAGAGGTTGACTGGCTCGCTGCAATCAAACAGGCATAAAACAAAATATGCATGATAAAAGTATGAGTTTGTATTGGTGGCATACATGTAGTCAGTTGTCATTTGTTGCAAAACAAATTAAACTGCATTGCAAATTTCAAACGAAGCATAAGAAACGACAAACATTCGTATAAAGTCTATTCACAAGAACACAATCGTACAATATTTCTATGAAGCTACGCAAAGCAAAATTATATACCGTTATAACGGCATTAGCATAGCTTTGTGTATATTCAAATCAGTGGTGCCAGACTTTTTTTGGTCAAAAATCTTCAGAAGTGCCAAATTAAATCGTCAAGAATTTTATAAAACATCGTCAAAAAATTGTCATCGATAAAATATCATGAAAGCACAAGTTTTACCTAGTTTTCAATCAAAATTTTTTCATAAAACTAAAGCAAGAATTTATTTTAGCTGCTTTTCAATATTACAATTTTCATTAACCGGACGCTTGTTTAGTTTATCACCCTACTCTTCAGTTGTCTGCAATAAGAAAATGATGATTGGAATACACAAACCAAAACATTACATAACGTACAAAAATTCAATGGGACGAGAATTTTGTACTTTTTTATAGTTTTGTTAACAATTAGTTCAAAAATTGGTATTTTTCCGAAATCATGAGACCTTATTGAATTTTTAGCTGAAAATCGCCAATTGTCATTTGGCAATGTTTTCACAAACAAATCGTCAAAATAACGCTAAATCGTCACATCTGGCACCAATGCTTCAAATAATGTGGTATGTGTTGAAATATGTTTATGTAAGTTTGAATATTCGGTATTTGTATTCGTATGCGTTACACTAAAAATATTTTGTAAATAAAGACCGCCGCTAATGTATTTAAGAACAAATAAAATTTCACTTCGCAGGACCACTAACATTTCATTAAATTTAAATTATAATTTCTTTTCTTTTTGTTTCTGTTCATAAAATGAACCACAAATTTGTTAAAATAACTAACTAAAATTTTTATATGAAATTTTTGGCTTTAAATAAAAAGACAAAATAACTGAAGAATATTAATGTTACACTCACAATATACTTGCCATAACCGATTGAGGTTTATTTAAAAAGTAATAGGTAAAGTTTGTTTTCAATTGAAGAATCAATTAAAATACATTGAATCATATTGTTTAACTTTTTTTATCAATCAATAAAAAACAAACTAGATAAAAATATAAATCGTCTGTGAGAGTTGCTATTTTCAGTCAAATATTCTATTTTTAGTTTCCTATTTTTAGAAAAAATAATTTAAATAATTTCGTTGTTTTCCGTTTTAAAACAAAAAATTCAAATATTTTCGGTTTTCTTTTTTGTTAAAATAGTTTGTTTATATACAAAATTATTTCAATTCAAATTACAAGAAATTTTTTACTCATACACACAAACATAGCCAATAAAAATATGAACGTGTGTGTTGTGTATGGTGTAGTGTTTTGAAAATTAAACAAAAAAAAAAATCAAATATGAAAAATCAAACTACAAAATCGTTTTTTTTTTACGTTTTGTCAGTTTGAAATTGATGATTGTTATAATAGACTTTTCAATTATTTTTATTTCTTTTATGGATTGTTTAAACAATGTTTGAAAATAAATAGTTTGAATATAATGAAAAATCAGTAGTCCTTTTTTTAATTGTGTTTTCAATTAATTTAATATGTATTTTAGGTTGTTTTTAAGGATAAAATATTGTGAGTGTACAAATTTTCAGTATTTTATATTGTTTGTTTTTTAGTGACTTACTAATGTTGTTAAAATTTCCGTTTCTTCTACAAATGAATGTTATTCGCATTTGAAGCAGCAAAACTGAAATTCAACTCAAACAACTAACAAATTTTTACTGCAGAAGTTCCCTGAGTGTACGTAATATGTATTTTGCTAGCTAGTTGCTTGGAATTTTACATAGGAAAAGTTTAACATTTTAGTGTTTTCATGCGTGTTTTGGTATTTTTACAATTTTTAACTAGAAAACTCAAATGTTCCCCATAAAACTTAATTGTTACAACAGTTTTTAGTTTAATGTTACAGCAAATAAATAAAAGATCCATCCATAAAGGTATTAAATTCCAAAAGCGAAAAATTGTTAGATGTTTTTAAAAGCGTTTAAAGCATTCTTTTTTAAGAAAATCTTAATCCATTTTTTTATATGTTAATATATTAAGAACAGATTTAATTTTCTTTTCTTCAGGGCTTACATACATTATAAGTCTTACAACACAGTAAAAACTATCAAGAGAGGTAGTTTGAAAAAATATTCTGTAATTCTCTTTAGAAATTGGTCATGCAAATTTGAAAAAATAAATTATAATTTATTTAAAAGCTCCAAAATTTGTATAAAACTAATTTTTAATGAAACATTTTCATAGAAAGTATGGAATTTTTTATAAAATATAATGAAATTTTAAGAAAGAACTGCTTTATTTCAAGAAAAAGTTTCAACGGATGAATGCCAGTGAAACCTCATTGATGTTATTGAAAAATTCAGTCATATTTCTTATAGTATTTAAAATTTTTTTATATAGGCAAGAGTATTTAAAGAGGTTTTATTTTCTATCGAAAATAAACTGCCTTAAGAATGTTTTGTAGTTTTTGTTAATCTTATCATCAGTGCTTTCACAGTATTAGTAATAACAATCAGTCACAATTCGCATACACATTCATATAGTTAGTTTGGTCCTAGCACGTCTATAGACCAAGGCACAATATACGTATTTGCGTTAGTGTGGCTCAGGCATGTAGGGAATAGGAAAAGTAGTTAGTTAATGAGCAGACTTTTACCCTTTTGATCCCAATTTTTACCGCGTTCCTACCAAAAATCCCAAAAACTACCTAATCACTGAATTAGTACTAGGGTTTTCAATTAATCGGCTTTTTATTTTAATCGATTAATCGTGCAAATAATTATTCGGGTTTTTTTTCTCAACCCGTTAATCTAATAAAATTTTAAAATTAATCGATAAATCGAAAAAAAATTTCTGTAAAATAATATACATACACTTGGTGTGTTTTTAATAATTTTATTTAAAAAAGGAACAAAAATAAATTCAGTAACTCTTCTGAAATTCATAAAAATAAAAAAATGTAATAATTGAGATCAGATTTTGTCAGTATTTTTATTTTTCGGTCCGCTCTTTCAAATATAAAAATTTTATCCAAATCGGGGAGAACCACACCCGAAAGAAGAATATAAGACCCCGTAAATAATTTTGTATATCTTTCGTATGCATTGAATATATAAAACATATAAATGTAGTGAGAAATTCTGTTGAGAATTGATTTTACCTCTACGTTTCCATATCTCCATCCTTTTATTTTATTAACTCAGAGTGCTCACTAAACATGCTTTATTACATTGAGCATTAATTATAATTAATAATTCTAATAATCATTAATTACAATAATTATTAATGCTTTCATTTAATGTCAACGTTTAAAACGTAAAGAAAAATTAAATATTTATTATACATAAATAGATACCACTACTTTACTAGATAAGTCACAACAACAGGGTAGTAATTTGGAAGATGACAAAGCAAATTGTGATAATTTTAAATTCTTTCTATTTTTCTTTAGGATTTAAAATGTTTATTCATGCTCCTATTTGAAAACATGAAATTCTCATTGAGTTGAAGCTAACAAATATTTCTAGAAATTCAAGGGTCGTCCCTTAATTATTTCCTTAGGCCAGAATGAAATCCGGATAGGAAGAAGCCAACAGCAAATTATGTATCACAATTTTTAAAAAAAATTTTGAGTTTTTGGCGCATTAACTTAAATAAAAAATTTATATTTTTTAAACATTTTTGCAATTTCTTCCAATTTTGATTAATCGATTAATCGTATGAAATTATTCGAATTATTCGTTATTCGAAATTTGGACATTTTAAATTATTTGAATAATTGTTGAGAAAAATTAATCGATTAATCGAATAACGATTAATCGATTGAATACCCTAATTAGTACCTACTCCAGGGTAAACATATTTCAAATTTCAGGTTTCTATCCAAAGCGTTTTGGGCAGGCTATCAGTGATTAGGTTTTCCCCCCTTTTTCAAAATGAAGATTACAGAGCATTCTTCGAATAGAAACAGCTTTGTTCGAACAGCTCGAAAATACGCTACTTTTGTTTTTTCAGCCACCCTAACATACATATACATTTTGCTACTGCAACAACATCATAACCAAAGGAAGTCCGGTATGGTCTGCCGACAACATTTCAGCAATGTAAAATATTCAATTATTAAAATTAATATCAACTTTTAATACTAACAATTACAAAAGAAACAAACATTTTGTTAAAACTGCTTGGCAAAAATAATCCACACGCACATAAATGCTTAAAAACTGAAAAAATAAGAATTTCGTAATTTATATTAAGGGATGGATGGCTACAACAGAATCTCACCCACTACTTATATAACAAAACCCTTACAAGGAAACTACACAGTGAGGTGCTGCACATCTTAATACAACTTGAATAAATAAAAATCAAACATCCCAGCCAGCAAAATTTAGATACTGTTTTGAGGGTTCTTATTCTGTGATTCAAAACTTATTCAAATAAAACACATTTTCTGGACGAAAATATGAGCCTTCTGAAATGAATCATAAAAGACACAAAAATTTGGCCCAAATTATTAAATCCAAAAAATTGTTCAGAAATGATTCAGAAATGTAAACAAATTTGAATATTTTGTGAACAATTCAAAAAAGGCTTAAAAAAATTATTAATTTTTGAGCCTTTCGAATTTTTTTAAATCTTTTTTTTTGAGTCATTTTTGAATCAAAAAAGTAGGCGCTTTTGGATGAACCACTTTCATACAAAAATTTGAATTTTTAACAATATTTTTTGAGCTTTTTTTGATTCATTTTTGGGCTTGTTTGCTGGCTGGGATACCACTAAAACATACCTGTATCATCTAAATTGTATGGGCTAAAAATTGGTTTTTCGAAAGTTTTTTGTTTCAGAACTTTAAAAAATATTTACTAAGCTCAACTTTATAGATCACCAAAATCCTATTCCTCTCTTTGTATATAGTTTCTTAAGAACAATTTTTATTGGAAAACCCATTCTAAAACCACCAACATGGTTCGAATTCCTAAAAAATACATGTTTTATATTCAAGATTAATTAAGTTCTAAGGCTTACACCACTGTATAGTTTCCTTGTCAGTATTCTCTATGTATTTGAAATCAGTAGTAGTTGAAATTGTTTTCATTATATAGAAAAACCAACTGTTGTTGACCTTCTTCATTTTTTTTTTCTTTAGTCAGTTGTTAAAATTTAGTTAAGCGTAAGAAAAGCAGAAATTATAAATTAAAATTTCAAAATATAAACCCCCAAGATAATTTACAGAAAAATAAAATTTAACATTAAATAAGAAAACAAGCACAGTACCAAAACACTATTAGAATATAACATAAAGAATAAAAAAATAAAGAATTATAAACAACTGTACATAACACATAAAAAAAACCATTTTGTTTTTATAAAAATTCATTAAAATGAATTAAAAGTATAAAAAATGGAAATAACGAACAACTAGAAATAGAAACAGAATAATTAAAGTTTTCAATTATAAAGAAGTATTACAATAATCCTTTATACACTATTATGCTGAAGAAAATGATAATGGGAAATGGCTAAAAAAAAGCAACTAGAACAAAAACCTGCACGATTAATTTTTAAAAGTATCCATTCTATTGTGTAAGAATTACAAATACCACAAAAAAAATTTTTGTTCCAAAGAATTGATAGTAGAACAACTTTTATTGGTTTATAATCTGTTCTACTGCAGTTTAATGAGGTTTAAACTACATATTTTAACGAATAATATATTATTTGGAAAACATTCTATTATTTTGTGTCACATTTGAAAATACTCAACAAGATACAACTGTATAAAATCATAAATGATTATATAAAAATAGATGAATATTTGAGATCATATATATTATATCTCTTTCTTTTTAAATTCTTTTCAAATTAAAGAAAGATGATACAATTTTTACAAGTAAATTACAGAGAATAAAAAAATTAAAGAATTCGAAAACAGGACAGAATACGTATTTTCGGCTGTCGCTACAAAATAGTTTTGACTAGCCCTTTAAATTTCCGACTTAGAACAAAACTGCCGCAAATAAAAAAGAAAAAAAATTAACTCATATTTATTAGTAGTGTCCGACCGAACTCACTTTTTTAAGGCCGAACCGAAGCCGAACTTCGGCCAAAATTACTAAGTTCGGCCGAAACCGAAGCCGAAGCCGAATACTTTTGTGTGTGAATAAAAACACAATTTTATGCAACTTTTTCAAATTCAAAAACGTGGAAACCAATTTCTAAATATTTTTAAATTGCAAAAACATAAAAAAGTTGTATTTTTCGCTCTTTAAGTAAAAATTAAGTTAAAAATGTGCATATTTATAAGTTACTATACAAAATTAAAGAGCTAAATGTTGCAAAATATGGATTTATAGAAAAGTTCGGTATTCGGCCAAAATTTTGCAGAACACCGAACTTGGGCGAACATCACTTTTTGGCCGAACTCCGCAGCCGAAGCCGAATACTCGGTCGGACACTATTTATTAGTAAGGGGTCTTATCTTAAGAAATGAAAAGGTCGGTGACAATGGATAAAATCCCCGATACTTCGGTTCCGACAGTTTCAAATATTGAATTCATCAAACACTGACCCTAAAATAACAATAGCAATTTAAAAATTTAACTAACATCCCAAAAAATCGGCCTTAGTACATTCCGCTTATAGTTAATTAATTTAACCCTTTTGTAGCAGATGTTTTCGAGTTCAAGCTTAAAGGATTAATCTGAGAAACTCTCAATTCAGTATTTAGCCAACGTATCAATTCGGAAACCAAAACCCTTATTCGTTTCGATGTCGGAAAAATCGAGATTTTGATTTAAGGCTTTTTTATGGAATTATAGACTACACTATATGACGTTGTGCTGATTTTTGTTGCAACAAAAAATATTGGCTTAACTTAAGTAAAATTTAAGGAAACAAACCTACTAAAATCCTTCTAAGTTCTGACTATTAAACTGGCCGTAAGAGGTTTGATACTCAATACTGCATAACTTAGTCTTAAATATCTGATCAATCTTAAAGAATTTCTAGAAGAATTATGGAATTTAGTTTAAGAAAACTTCATCAAAATTTTAGATTGTATGCACAGAAAATTGGCATCTCAATAAAATGTAACGATTTGTTTAGAAAACTCTTCTTATAGAAAAAAGTTAAAATTAAATTACCACTGGGAAAGGGCAAATTATCGAAACTACTAACACCATTCATTAATCATTTTATAGACCACTTGCTTATTCTTCAACCATTTACTTGGCTTGGAAATAGAAAGCAATCTGCTTTTTTATTCGAAACAAGACAAAAGCAAACAACATTTGTTAATAGTAATGGTGATAATAACTTCAACTATTCACTCATTTAAGGGTACTCTGCTCAGCACGACTTGTCTCCACTGCTATTAGTGCAACATTTTCCACTAGATATTGTTAAGTATTAAAAGAAAAGGGTAAAAAAGTTAAGAGTATAAAAGTATATAAATAAAGTTGGTAGCTGTGATTTGAGCTTAAAACTATACTGACAACTTTTGTTTTACTACAAGTTTTTTCTATTCCACTGGCTGGTAGAATAGCTGCTGATGAAACACTACAATTACAGTCATATTCGTATAAGTGAAACTTAAGCTTACAAGGAAGTTTTCTGCGGCGTCACTCAGCGATTTCGCTGAGATTTAGGTGTTAGAAAGAGCAGAGAAAATTAATAACAACGTTATTTTTATCTCATGTGTAGAGGGAAAAAAACTCAATTTTTCTTCTTCAAAATTTCAATAAATTCAAATAAATTTGTACACAGAGCCAAAGTACTTCAAAAGAAAACAATTTTTATATCCACATTGCATAGAGTTTAGATCCAGAGCTGCCATCTATTTCAAATATTCGATAGCTCTTCGGGAATAGTAGACTTATCTAAACTAGAAGGTATATCGGGCGCTTAAATTTCCTAACATCCCCGCAAAAAAAATTTCAATGCTTCACAAGTATCCATTAGTGTACTTTTTTAGAAGTTATTCTGAACAACTTCAAAAAATCACTTCTTTCATTGCTTCCCAAGTATCCGTTAGTATATTTCTACGGCTTTTTTAGAATTACTTCTCAACAACATCCAAAAAATATGTTAAGTATTGCTTCTACAGAGTAATTGCTCTAAAAGTGATCGTAAAAAGTGATTGTGGTATCATTTGGCATTTCCAAACGGGTTCAATTCCCGGCGGGACCAATATTTTTTTTATTTTTTTTTATTCTATTTTTTTTTTTATATTTATAATTAATTTGTTGAAATTCAATATTTTTTTTAATTTTTAAAAATAATTATATATAAAAAAAATTGTAAAAATAGTACTCAAAAAAATATTGAATTGGAGTGCACCTTTTACACTTGTTTAATAAGTACTTTTATTGAAGAGAATAAGGAACAATTCTCACAGTAACAAAATGGTGTTTTTATGCCAGTCAACTTTCATATCAAATAATAGCCGATAACCGGTGGCGGCAATAAAAAAAACTTTTGTAAAATAAAAAATATAATTTTTTTTTGTAAAGAATTTTTTTTTTAACTTTTAATTGGTGAAAAAGGGCTTCCTTTGCACTCGTTCAAAAAGTACTGAAAAAATGTTGAAGTGGGAGTACTTCTCTCCCAATGTTAAAATCATTAGTGTTTATGTTAAAAAAGAAGTACTTCTAGATCATCAATTGTAGTGTTTTTTCTACTGCTTCGGCATCTCTTTCTTTTCTGGGATACATCATAAATATATGGATTTCTATACCAACTGCCCTGCTACCGAAAAAACTACCCTAATAGAAAAAAAATCTGTAAAAAATTTAGTTAAAACTACTAAAAATTTGTTAAAAATGATGCTGCAGAAAAAACTTGCAAAATTAGCAGATTATTTTTGCTATAATTTAGTAATACAGGAATAGCAAAAATAAAACTAGCTGTATTTTCGTTCATACCTATCAACGTTAAGTATTTATAAAAATTCTACGTTAAACTGATTGGAGTATCAAATTTTTCTAAATAGTGAGTGTTTATGATAGTTCCTGTATAATCTAACGTACGTCAGCAAAACTTTTTAGGTAGTTACGCGAAGAAGTTACGCTAGGTGTGAAAATGTATAAACGTTGAGTTTTCAACGTTGATAATTATCCACGTTGTAAGTTAACGTGCATACGAAAAGTAATATGTTAGTTTTCGTCTAAAAAACGTTTTTATGCACTTTGTGCTTTTCTAAAAGTTAACGGATATAGTTAAGTCGAAAATACAGCTACTGTTAAATGTACAGAATTTTAGTTGTATTTTAAATTTTTGTTAATGGTTACTAGAAAATTAACCTGCTAAAATCAGCAAAAAATTTTGCTAAATTATTCAAAAAATCAAAAAAAAAATTTTAATTTTTGAATTTTTTTTTTAATTTTTTTTTTTTTTATGCAAATAAAAATCGAGCCTTTCGAAACAGCAGTTTACAATTTTTTAGCAAATATTTCTGCTTATTTTAGCAGTACATTTGCATTCAACTAAATTTAGCTTGAAAATAGCAAAAATTTTGTAGATATAACAGTTTACTTTTGCTATTTTTAGTCTACTAATATTTAGCAAAATTGTCTGCAGATTCTACAGTACAATTTGTTATTTTCAATTAACTAAAAGTTAACTTAAATATAATTAAAATTCTGTAAATTTAACAGATTTAATTTTACTGTTCTTATTTTACTAGTATTTAGGAAAAAAATTTGCTAATTTCGGCAGTTTTTTCTGCACCATCATTTTTAACTAATTTTTAGTAACTTTTTCTGCTATTTTTACAGATTTATTTCTATAAGTGCACTAAATATTCAGAATTAGTTCTGAAATTAGAAACGCATGTGAAAATCGAAATGTATATGAACATACATGATCATGCATTAACTAGTATATGATCATGCATAAGCATATATGATCATATACGTCGATGCATAGTTCAATGTATGACCATACATTATCTCATATATTTCTATATATCTTCGGATCCGAAATTTGAGAGGATATGGAGGTATATGGCCATATATGATAATATATGAGCATACATGAATCATATGTGAGCATATATGGTCATATATGAACATGTACGGTCATATACCCTCAAATTTCGGATCCGAAGATATATGGATAATGTATGGTCATACATTGAACTATGCATGGGCGTATATGATCATGTATGCCTATGCATGATCATATACTAGTCAATGTATGATCATGTACGTTCATATATATTTCGATTTTCACATGGGAAAGAATATTTATTTCAAATTCACATTATTAGATTTCCAGGGTTTTCCAAAGTCCCTTGAATTAATTTATTCCACTAAATTGTTCAACATTAATTCAGTATTAATTCGCCCACCCTTTGTTCCAAGTTTTTATTCGTTTCACATTTCACTGTACATTTGATGTTGAAACGAAATACTTTTCTAAGCTGCATATTTAGTATGGAAAGCCTCATATATTTATTTGGTGATTTAACCCGTAACTTCCCCATACCATTCCCGTACAAAATCGCTTAAAAATTACCTTCTCTCCTTGATACCCAGTTCTTAGTTTGCAATTCAATTTCTTGGAAAAAAAATTAAATTCTCTTAAAATTTTAATAATTCCCTCTTTTAAATCCCTTATTATGAGAAGAGGCCACACAAAAAAACACGTACGAGTATTCGTTGATCACATATTTTTGTTTCAGCGAAATCATTGAGCGGTCCCATCTTTGTAAGTTAGATAAATTTAAATATTACTCGATTGTTGCTAATTCTTTTTTAAATCATTATTTGTTAAGTATAGTTTCTGTTATCCATAGTTGACTGTTTTAATTATAAACAACTACATATGGCCAACTGAAATGCTTATTTGCACAATGAAGTTTTTTAGCAACCAAAAATGTTATTGACTTATTTTCTAAATAAAGGAGTTAGTTGTTGGTAATATAACAAAACCTCAACGGTAGAAAATTGTTTTAACCCTCTAACCGGCCTAAGCTTTTTTGCAATGAAATTTATACCATGTGTTCCTCACGAAAAACAAACAATAAGTTCTTCTACAAAATTTTTTTTCGTTGCCTACTTTAGGCGATATGGGCCACAAAAGTTTAAGGGTGAATCTCGCACAGAAATTACTAGGTTTAAGCACAAATTATTTCTCTTACCAAGATGTAATTACAATAAAAAAATTACATTTTTTGTGCAGTTACTTAAGAGGATGTAGCGATTTTCGTTTTCCGCAAAATGCGAAATTGAGCGAAAACGCACCAAAACTTCAATATATATTATTCAAAATTTTAAGCTTTGCTACTTATAACAAATATATTATTTTTACCAAATTTCAGAAAAATCCGTCCATTCGTTTTCAAGTTAAGACGATGTCCTTTAAAGGTATCCTTATGGAATCCTGTGTGTCCTTGGACCAAAGTAAGGAATTTTTTGAACATATTAAGCTTCAATCTTACTTTATGGTCATTATCAATTGTTTTAGTCTATTTAAATATATTTTTAAGATTTTTGAAAATTTTGTTTGTTTTAAAATATTTAATTTTTGAAATTTTACGAAATTTTATCTTTGACACTTTCTTGCTTCCAAACCGTGCATTTTATACAAAAAAATTCTTCACAAAAAATTTAATAAATTTTGTTTTCTGTTGAAAAAGCACAATTTCTCATTATAAAATACTCCTTTGGCGCATTTCTGGTCAATTTAATATACTCCGCCTGGAGGCGGGCTTGCCGGTTAGAGGGTTAATAAAAAATTCCCATACTGGTAGTTTGAACTATGACCAAAAGAGTTCCAGTCGTAGTCACCTGAAGACAATGAACAAAAAGCCCAGAATATGAGTCACAAACTACGTAACATTTTAAAATTCCACAATATGTTCATCAGCTTCTTTGTTGGAGAAAGATATCGTGGCTGGCAGGCCTTGCATTTACAGTTTAAAAAATTAATAACTTTTGCAGCATAAATAACTGATATCTAAGTGCAGCAAAACTTTTACGACTGTTATTTTTTTATTAGCAAATTTCTGAAAATTCTCAAATTTATCTTCTATTAAGCCTTTTTGCATTTCAGTTGACATTATATAGAATAAACAAAAAAACAAAGGAATACCATGGTAATGACTAAACAAGAAAATGATAAAAGAAGATTTCATTTGCGTTTCTTCTTATGCAACTACAATCAACTAACAACTATATTTACTAAGAGTTCCTAGCTCTACACTACTACAACTACGATAGTTTCCATTGCATACGAATGATATTAAATCTTTTTCTGACCATAATCTCTTAGCTGCTGCTCCTGCTCTAAGGTTTTAACTCAAATGGTTATAGTTGTCGTTGTTAGTTTTGATGTTGCCATTGCAGTGACTATTTGTATTGCTAGTTCTACCTTTCTTTCCCCCTAACTCTTCCCCTCCCTCTTCCACTTTACAAACCATTTTAATGTTGAATTTTACTTGTTGGTGTCTCTAAAATTAAATCTTGATTATAAAATATCAAACTAAAAAAAATGGTAGAAAATTAAGAAAGTTGCACTTGGCAAGTTGTTGTTATTTTCATTTGTTTTCGTTATTATTCTTAAATTATATTCTTGAGTTCTAAGAGATTTATCTAAGTTGTTGCAACAGATTTTTTGCCGGTACAGCAAGTATATGTTTTTCTTTCTATCTTTAAACTAAAAGATTTTTATCTTATAAATTAGTATAAAAATTTGAATTTTTTAAAATATACGTACATCATTTCATTACATCTACGTAGAGATTTTTTATTTAAGATTTACCAACTTTATTATCAGGTATTTTGTTTATTAAAATTTCAAGAAAAACAAAACTTTTAAATGAAAGTGTTATTAAGATTGATAACTTAAAAAATATAGGAAATATAAGAACAATTTTAGTAGGATTTACTAAGATCTCAAGTAAGAAATTTTGTTTGTACTGATTACACAACTGGCCCAAAGACTTTATTGTGTAAAATTAAATAAAATTGAATATTTTGGTAGATATCTCAAAACCTTATGTTCAGTATTGTAGTAAGTAGGAATTTCGACTAAAATTTTTCTTAAGAGCATACTTGGGTATGAAATAAGAAACCTCATTCAAATATTTTAAAAAAAGCACTAAAAACAGCAAAATTTTAAATTTTTACAGAACTCTTAAAAATGGTTAGATTTTGAGGAGATTTTCCTACATAAAAAAGCTGACAGGTTTTTCAAAAAAGCCTCAAATTTCCCCGAGGACTTTTTTCCCGATTCTGAGGACTCTGCCAATAAAAAAAAACTCCAGAATTGGATAATTTGTCCTCCTTAGACTTCTATAGAAGATTAACAGAATATCCTTCACTTTCTAAGGATTCTTTTCCTGTGAAAAAATTTAGATGAATCTGAGTTATTTCATTAGAAATATCCCCAAATTTTTAGGATTTTTTGTAGGAAAATCTTTTGAATCTGATGATTTTTCTCTTGGAAATATAACACAGAATCTAAGGCTTTTCCAATAGGAAAAAAAAAACTCGGAATCTGAGACTTTTTCAGTGTAAAAAAATTTGAGACATTTAAAGTTTGAGTAAAAATTTTACACGTAAAAAACAACTTACGGAGCTTTAAGATCAAATATGACAAATTCCAAATAAAATGCAGAATTTATTTTACAACAAATAGAGAAAAAACTTATGAAAAAAACTTTCCTAGAACCAATGTTTGACAATTAATGCATTTTCAAGTACTACCAAGTACTATCATCAGATTATCTTTGTGGGGTTTTCTCTAGGTTATGATGTAGATTTAAGTTCTTGTATTTACATGAACTCCAAAGTGAAAAACTTAATGAGAAATTAACTCAAACATTTTTCACTATTCAGTTATTTGATCTTAAATCCCTTTGTTCGGTTTTGACGGGACGTGACACTCACTGTAACAATCTTCAGATCTACTAAGAAAATCTATGATAATATTATTTTTTCTACTATTTTTGGGCGGCATTACGTAATTTATTTTTAGTTAAATGTTTGTAACCGTCGCATAGGACAATCGTAATTAATATTAAAATTAATTACTAAAGAATTCTTTTTCTAAAGCTGATTTTATAGCAAGAAGAAGAAGAAAACATTTTTATTGAAAAATTTTACAGACACTAGGTAGGTAATCACCATACTGCCGCAGTTGCGAGTCACCCAAAGACTCGTTAGTGGTTAGTTTATGTGTCAATTGATTAAATTTTAATTTTAAATGTTAATTTGTCTCTATTTGAAAAACTTCTTGTGTATTGCCATGACCGAGGCTCGAACAGGCAGCCCTCAACAAAGGCTATGATTTGGTAAATTTACACACAAGGGTGGCAAAATTACACATCTTTTTTAAAAATTTTTTACGCATTTTCAATGTAAATTTACAACTTTTGTGTATGCAATTTTTTTAATTTACGCACTGAGAGTAAATTTACCATATTCATAGTAGTAGTCAAGTTTCCCACTATAAGTTGGGTAAATTTAAACAGAAATTAGTCAGAGTGTAAGCAAATCACAAAAAATAACATTCTTTACTTGAATACCCTAACTATACTCTAACAATTTATTTCATTTGATAAACCACAAACGCTTTTATTATGATTTCACTGGAGATAAAATATTGTCAGAATCCAGCAATGATTGAATGAATTTTAAATGAAGACAATTGTTCATACATTTACAATTATTTTCAAAAAGATATACGAGTACACTATTGCAAACAAAAATACCAACAAAATAAAGTATTTTTTGGTAACACTATTCTGGTACACTCATAGAAATAAATTTGTCAAAATAGCAGAAAAATTTAATAAAAACTGCTAAAATTAGCAGATTTTTTTTTACCAAAAACTAGTAAAATAAAAACAGCAAAATTAAAACTGTTAAATTTACAGAATTTTAGTTATATTTAAGTTAACTTTTAGTTGAATGAAAATAGCAAATTGTACTGTAAAATCTGCCGAAAATTTTGCTAAATATTTATAGACTAAAAATAGCAAAAATAAACTGTTATAACTACAAAATTTTTGCTATTTTTTTAAGCTAAATTTAGTTGAATGCAAATAGCAGTATATTCTGCTAAAATCAGCAGAAATATTTGCTAAAAAAATTGTAAACTGCTGTTTTCAAAAGGCTCAATTTTTATTTGCATTTAAAAAAATCGAAAAAAAACATTATTTAAAAAACAAATTTTTAATTTTTTAGGCTACTAATTATTTAGCAAAATTGTTTGCTGATTTTAGCAGGTTTAGTTTACTATTTTCCATTAACAAAAATTTAGCTCATATATCACTAAAATTCTGTATATTTAACAGTTTTTTTTCCGATGTTCCTATTTTACTAATATATAGCAAAAATCATCTGCTAATTTAGCAGTTTTTTTGTGCAACATCATTTTTAACTAATTTTTAGCAGTTTCAACACAATATTTAACGGACTTTTGCTATTAGTGTAACATATTCCATTTTTAGCCACACAAATTTTTTTGACATTTGAAACTTTCTTAGCAAATAACAACAAACCAACGGAAACATCATTATTTTGGGGATTTCAAAATATAATAAGAAATTTTACTTTATGCTTGTGTTTTCTTCATGATTGTTGTAGGTATGTCTGATTTAACATTTTGCTCTGTAACTCCATTTAGTTTTGATCATGCATGGTAAATGAGAAAAGGAATGTATTGTATGACAGAAAATCATTTCATTTTTATGTTTATTTCCGTTAAGAAAACCATGTCGAGCATTAAGTTTCAGAATCCAATGCTGCAAAACGCAATTGAACTGCAAATTTAACGGAAGCTTATATAAATGCAAACAAAAACTAATAAAATTGAATACTAGATATTAAGATATGATAGATAATATATGTAGTAAAAATTGTGTCAAGGGTTTTTAAAAACTTTTTTTTTGAAATTACACTAAAAATAAAAGTAAATACCGTCAACAAAATTTGAATAGATGTCAAGGAATTTCATGCAAATGCATTTTTTTCTCGATTGTCCAAAACTAATATTGATTAAATATTTATCCGAATTATCAAATTTAGAACAAAATGGCATCGATTTGTAGTTGCATATTTTTGCATATTTTGTCAAAAATGCATGTTTTTGCATATTTTGAATTTAAATGCATATTTCGTGCCTTTTTAATGCATATTTTAAGATTTTTAATGCATATTTTTAATTTTTTAGTATTTTTTTTTAATTTGTTAACAAAATGAAAAAAATTTATAGATTTTTATATTTTGATACAAACAAAAAAATTTGTTTTTGTGATTTCAGAAGAAAAAAACCTTTCTTGAAAATCATGATGACCACAGAAGAAGCAATCAACTCGGTGTTTATTTGAAAAATAACTAAATTATATAACTTTTTATATTCTAAGATGCTTAATTTTTGCAAAACTAAGTATTTTTAGTGCATATTTCATATGTTTTTAATGCATATTTCTCTTTTTTAGCTGCATTTTTTAGGCGCATATTTTCGTTTTTTAAGTGCATGAAATTCCTTGCCCTACTAATGACTATAACAAATTTGAGTACAGTTTAAATAGTTGCTAATTTCAAAAAAAAAAAAATCCACTAGATTTTCTTTAAAATGTAACTCTAATAAACATAATCGTCCATACTATAAAATACTATTTAAATTGTTAAATAAACTTTTTTATTAAGTATATTGATTAATTTATTTGGTTTTAGCATACCGAAATTTGCAAAAAAACTAATACATTTATTTATTATTACCTATAACGCTACGTGGACGCGGGGGTATATTGTGGTTATGCTGAGTTATCTTATTCGATGTCACCAAATTTCATATCAGCTTGTTTTGTAGGCAAAAAAAAAAAAGTAATCCAAGCGAAACTCCTAAAATTAATTTTCATTTTTTTGGACCCCCTTATCGTGCAGACTGACTTTATAGTAAGGCCCAATTAGTTTCTAGAAAAATCTATACAGCCAAGTAAAAAAATGTTGATATATATTATAATATATAATTTTGTATATAATTATATATTGGAGCATATATATCAAGGCATAATTACACAAAACTAGCTGATAAAGCCCGCTATCTTGTTAGCGTGCCTTAAAATTTATTTAAATGCAATTTATGTGGAATTATTTACAACCGGCATTTTAAGGGAATTTAAAAATTATGTTGGAAAGTTAACTGATTCGGAATCTTTAGCCAGTTTATCCAGAGAAAGTTTTAAAGCCCGATGCCCATAAATTTACCTTTCGTTTCCCCAATTTTAGTGTTCCAATTTCACTCGTTCTCCACTACTTTGTATTTCGTTCCACATGTCTAGTGCGTCAATATCACTCGTTCCCCGTGCCATTTCGTTTCGTTTCACAATGTTATTATTTCAATTCTACTCATTCTCCGTTCTATTCCGTTACATTTCATTCTCCATACCATTCCATTTCGTTCCCATTAGATCTAATTGTATCAAAGTATATCTAATATGTTCTACTAAGATCTAATTTGATATAATAAGATGTTCATATTTTTAGGATTTCATTATATTAATACGAAAAGTTACATAATTTTTGATTTTCTTTTTAGGATAAATGTTTCTAAGGAACTTAGGAAAACCTAAATCCAAACATTCCATTGATTATTCCTCTTAATTTTAATACACTTTCATAAATAGTTCAATAATATTGTTATGAATTTTGATTTGATTTATTATGATATTTGCATTTTAAAATCCAATCTCTTTTTTACAATATTGTACGAGTATTTATGATTTCCTCTTTGTTAAAAGTTGTGATTTTTTTTATGTAGATTTTAAAACTTTATAACAAAAATAAACAATAGGATTTTTATAACCGAATATAAAATTAAGGGATTTTGTGGTTAAATAAACTTTGTGCCAAACATTTTTATACATTTCCAATAACTGTGGTTGTATTAATTTGAACACCCCCCAAAAAAAAAAGACTAAATAAGGAAAAAAGCATTTAAACGGAAGAGAAAGTAATATTCAATGCAGGCAGCATTCAAAATCATCTCCAAACAACAACCAAAACATATTTTCCCGTTAATAACAAAGCATAATAAATAAATCACAATATAAACATACTCCCACTACTATTAACACAGTTGCAAAAGGAAGGAATGTACAAATACACATACAGACATCTACCACAATACAACGATGTGTTTTGCTTATACTTATACATATACATATGAGGCATACCAAGTCAATAGAGCTTTATATGGACAATTTAAAAAATTTGATTGTAAATTAACCAAATTAATAGAAATGGAACTTTACAAAACTTGACTTAAGCTAAATATCGAAGCTTCAATGTATCTTCAAGGTATCGATCGCTCTTTTTCTTAATTGAACTTATCTAAATATAATTGGGCCTTAAAGTCAATTATGGTTTCTGCTTAAATATTAAAATTTTTTTAATATGTTCAACCAATATTTTTACAAAGCGAAGCTGTTGAATAT
The DNA here is from genome assembly GCA_949987735.1 of Leucophora obtusa. Lineage (NCBI taxonomy): Eukaryota > Metazoa > Arthropoda > Insecta > Diptera > Anthomyiidae > Leucophora > Leucophora obtusa. The sequence goes on from OX465296.1 coordinate 4,913,847, forward strand.
ACTACAACTTTCTGATTGGAGACAAAAACATCTAAACTATTTTTAGAAATAAAAAAAAATTCGCCGTTTTCTAGCTACATTCAGTTAGCAAATAAAAGTCAGCACTAATTCTTAATTTTACAAACAATATAAAACACCATTGATATAGTCAAATTTAGAGCCTTTTCCAAATTTCATTAAATAAAATTAAATAATATCTTTAAAAACATCTTCAAATTTTCAATACTTAACCACGCTTACTTTGTCCACTTTCTTTAAAAATTCAAACAGCTGTTTCATGTTTTATTTTTATCATATTGGACAATAACAACTGTTATTACTGACACTGTTAAGATAGAATTTTTTGTTTTTTTTTTTCCTTTTTCCTAGGCAATTGGTATGGAAAGCTCATATACAACAAAGTTATGCAAATATTTTTTAGCACAAATAGCGGCTTCCTGAAATAATAATTCAAATGCCAAGATAAAAATCATTCACACACATACAAAGCTACCAATACAAGCGCAGGAAACTTCAACACTGCATGTTTATTATACAAAATCACTCCTTATAAAAGGGCCTACTAAATTCATCTACATCAGAGCAAAAACATCTACTTAAAAGGTTACAATTTACCAAGAAATATGAGTTAAGAATCGATTTGGTTAAAGAAACAGAAATTTGTATGTTGTATATATACAGGGTGTTAATAGTACACAGCATTACAACAACCCAGCGAACATTTTCAAATGGTACAGGTAAGACAACTAAAATTTATTTTACTTCATGGTTTCTATTACACTAGGGTATTCAATTAAACGGCTTTTTATTTTAATCGATTAATCGTGCAAATAATAATTTGGGTTTTTTTCTTAACCGGTTAATCGAACAAAATTTTAAAATTAATCGATTAATCGAAAAAAATGTATCTAAAATAATATACATACACTTGTTATGTTTTTAGTTATTTTATTTAAAAAAGGAACAAACATAAAGTCAGTAACTCTTCTGAAATTCATAAAAATAAAATAATTTAATAATTGAGATCAGATTTTGTCATTATTTTTATTTTTTCTGTCCCCTATTAAAATTTTATCCAAATCGGGGAGAACCACACCGCAATGAGTTAAAGAAGAATATAAGACCGCGTACATTAATAACATAAATAAAAACGTAATTGTAGAGAGGAATTCTGATGAGAATTGATTTTTCCTCTACGTTTCCGTACCACCATCCCTTTATTTTATTTTATTAATTTAGAGTGCTCACTAAACAAGCTTTATTATATTGAGCATTAATTATAATTAATAATTATAATAATCATTAATTACAACAATTATTATTGCTTTCGTTTAATATCAATGTTTAAAAAGTCGTAAAAAATAATTAAAAATTTACTATACGTAAATAGATACTTCTACTTTACAGAGTAGTAATTTGGAAGATGACAAAGCAAACTGTGATAATTTTATGCTGTTTTTGTTTTTTCTGTGGGATTTAAGATGATTATTAACGCTCCTACTTGAAAACATGAAACTGTCATTGAGTTTAAGCTAACAAATATTGCTAGAAATTCTAAAAGGTCGTCCCTTAATTATTTTCTTAGGCCAGAATGAAATCTGGATATGTACAAGCCTACAGCAAATTATTTATCACAATTTTGTTAAAAAATTTTGAGATTTTAGCACATTTACTTTAATAAAAAATTTATATTTTTTAAACATTTTTGCAATTTTCTACCAATTTTGATTAATCGTATGAAATTATTCGTTATTCAAATTTAGACATTTTAAATTATTCGAACAATTTTTGAGAAAAATTGTAAAGAAAAATTAAGCAATTTTTAATGGAAAAAATATTCATTTTAATTAAATACAAAATTTTGTAAAATATGAGCTGAGCCTTTTCGGAATTCAAGATTCAATATTATGCAATTTAATTAATTATTTTAATTGGTTAAAGTATTTGTTAAAAACCGACTTATTTTTGTCGGTTTTCGGCTTCGGTTTTGAGGCTTGGAAAACCGCGGTTTCGGTTTCGATTAAAACCGAACAGCACTCTATTGGATAGAGTCTGAAAATTTGTAGTAGCTTTTATTAATCATATATGGCCCTGAGGGTTTTGGTTATATAATTTGAAGTAAATAAATTCTTTATTTATTAAATAAAAAATTTCCATCATTTGAAATGCAAATATATACAAACACAAAAAATCCTCAAACTTGCCACCAGTTTTGTTCTGTTCAGTTTTTAATTTTTCGTGGAAACTGCTGGTCGGGGTCAAATGTGATATTAAATTTTCTCAAATTTTTTTTATCGGTATAAATATTAATTTTATTAAAGGAATTAAACTTTCCGAAATCCCAAATCATATTTAACAAATTATGAAAATTAATCTGTTGAAAGCATGTCCCTATCCATACTTCATTCTTTTCAAGGGAAATTATTAAGGTTCGTGCCTAGAAAAGAAAAGAAAAAAATCAAAAAATTGCTAAATAGGGCTGGGAAAAAAACGAAGCCAGAAAAAAAGTGAACTAAAATTGTTAATTTTAGGAAAGTTTTCGTACACTCAAAAAAGGTTGACTAACACTACATGGCAGTTGTTTCAGTATTTGTCGTTTTAACTGTAATTACAGTTGTTTTCTATGGAAAATTTTAAAAGAACTGTTAAAACAGTTATTTAAGAAAACAACTAACGAAGAGTACTATAATTTTGAAACAGTTGTTTAAAGCAGTTATTTTTGATATCAAAGCAAACAACTAAAAAAATAGTAATTTTACAGTAAACAGTTGTTTTATTAGTTATTTAAATAAAAATCATAATGTATCTCCAATACATAAAAACGTAATAACTGGAGAACGGTTTGGAATTCTTACCTCAAACTTCAAGTACGATGAATTAATTACACATTTTTTTATAATTGAATAAAAAAAATTATTTTTTTTATTAAAATATACTTTTAATATGAAAAAATAAACTGTAAAAAAAGAGTAGTTTTTATATATTCTGTCAGTTGTTTTAAAATTTTTGCAGTAAAAATTTATGAGTTAATTCTAAGGCATTGTTAGTTATTTTTAATGCATTTCTTAGTTATTTTTCAATAGCTAAAATTAACTGAATTTTTAGTTATTTTAAAGTCAAATACCCTTGTCACATTTTTAACTGCATATAACTTTGTTTTAACTGGTATATTCAGTAGATTCTACCGACACACTTTTTTAAGTATAATTTTGAAATTTTTTTGTATTTTTATTCTCAAAAGAAAAATTTAATGAAAACTTCATCGCAAGGTAAAGCTTAATACATATTTATAAAACTGTTCCATAAAAATTTTACAATTTCATTCTCGAGGTGTATTCATAAATAGTACTAACAATTCTACCTATTTAGATGTTCGTTCGATGTAAATGTTTTATAAATATAATGAAGCTTTTTTTCCTCAGTGTATGCATGGAATAAAGTGTATAACATAAGATTTGATAATCAATAAGATATAATTTCGACTTTAATTTGAAATGTGATGAGCAAGATTTTAAATTTAAATGCTTTTATCACAACCATGTGAAAATCGAAATATATATGAACATACATGAGCATATATTCACTTGTATATGATCATGCATGGGCAAACGCGATCATATACATTCATGTATGACCATACATGATCGCATATATTTCCATATATCTTTGTATCCGAAATTTGATGGTATATGACCGTACATGGTCATATATGACCATATATGGAAATATATGATTCATATACGCTCATATATGATTATATATGGCCATATACCTCCATATACCCTCATGCATGAACTATGAATGGACGTATATGATCGCGTATACCCATGCATGATCATATACAAGTGAATGTAGGATCATGTGTGTTATGTATATTTCGAATTTCACATAGGGATTTTCAAAAGAAAATCACAGCTGAAAAGATAAAATTTCATTTTACTATACTAATAGAAAAAAGCCTGTAAAAAATTAGTTAAAACTACTAAAAATTAGTTAAAAAAATGATGCTGCGAAAAAAACTGCTAAATTTAGCAGATTATTTTTGCTAAATATTAGTAATATAGGAACAGCAAAAATAAAACTGTTAAATATACAGAATTTAAGTTATATTTGAGCTAAATTTTTGTTAATGGAAAATAACAAATTAACCTGCTAAAATCAGGAAAAAATTTTGCTAAATAATTTGTAACCTAAAAAATCACAAAAAATTTATAATTTTCGAAGTTTTTTTTAGATTTTTTTTAATACAAATAAAAATCGAGCCTTTTGAAAATAACAGTTTACAATTTTTTTAGCAAATATTTCTGCTGACTTTAGCAGGATAGACTGCTATTTATATTCAACTAAATTTAGTTTAAAAATAGCAAAATTTTTGTAGATATAAATTTACAGTTTATTTTAGCTATTTTTAGTCTACTAATATTTAGCAAAATTTTCTACAGTTTTTACACTAAAATTTGTTATTTTCATTGAACTAAAAGTTAACTTAAATATAACTAAAATTCTGTAAATTTAACAGTTTTAATATTGCTGTTCTTATTTTACTAGTATTTGGCAAATAAATCTGGCAAATAAATCATTTTTATTTAATTTGGCAAATAAATCATTTTTATTTAATTTTTAGTAACTTTTTCTGCTATTTTTACAGATTTATTTCTATGAGTGTATGCTAAAATAATGACAACTATTTAATAGTCTCGATTTAGAATAGTTGTTGCAAGCCATCCAATAGTGAGTTGATGAATTTTGTTGCAGGTTTTTAGTTCATAGCCCTGTTGTTATTTTACTTTGGTGGGGTTAGTTGCTATGGGAACACCGCTGCTATGGGAACAGGGCTAGAAAATTTATTTATATTGTTTTTCTAAATTGATGTTGCTGTTGCTGAAGATCGAACCCGCAACCTTATGTATAACAGTCCACCACAACGCCCACAAGTGCAGCACCATTTTAAAGGGGTTTGGGTCTAAAAATTTTGAATTGAGTTTACAGTACGAAATAGGTTGAATTCCATAGGCTGTTAGGATTCTTTTTCTGAACCCTACACTAATAAAAAAAAAAAGTTACTACAAAAGTCTGTTAAACGCGTTCTGATTGAATTGAACTAATTTTTCTGTTATTTTCTCTAAAAAAAGTCCGTACTAAAAAACTAAAATAACAGGAAATAGTACATGTATTTGCGCCAGCACAATTTTGACCTATTTGTACGGACCTCTTTTTATGATTGTATGCAAGGCTCTATATTTAAGACTGCGGAATATGAGGATTCTAACCAAGCTTTAAGGTAATTTTCAATATATTTGTGTTGAGTTTTAAAATATGTTTTAAATTATATTGCTGGGTAAATAGTCTGTCTGTATATAGTCTTAAGTCTTTGTGAAATATAATGTCAAGGCATCGCGTTGTATTGCGTGTATACGTGCGCATATTTTATTAACTAACGACCCCTTTTAACTGGCAAAATGTGTTTTCGTTACGCTTACCATCTTTATCAAATAATAATATTACTGTATGCCGCAGCACATCGTCAACAAGAACAGCACAACAAATTCAAGCATTAGCAGCTATAACAACATCACCCTTCGCTCGTTTCAAAATAAAGAAAAATTCCTTACAAAATATCGAATAAAATAAATATAAACAGCACAATTTGAATGACGAAAAAAATCAAAATGAAAATATTAAACAAAGTTTACTTACTCTTACTTTCCTCTAAACACAAAATACTTTCCTTGTACCTTAATATTGAATGATAGAGCCAAGACCTTTTTTTTATAACATTTACAGCCAGGCATATTGTTGCTTTAAACAACTTTTTTGCTTCCACTGCTATTGTGTTGAGCATTTTTTTTTTAGATTCCTTTTTTTTTTTTTGTTGTATGTGCTGAACATTAGATGGCATTTGGTATTGAATAAATGGCAAAATATATACAAATGAAATATAAAAAAAGAATCGCTTAAAATTTGCATGCCAAAATATCAAAAAACAACTAAATAACAATAGTTAGTACATCCCACCCCCAACAACCATACATATTACACTTAAAAGAAAATTGGTAATTTTAAGAAAAGTTTAAACTAAATTTAAAGTATTTACTAAAATCTACATTATAACCTAGAGAGGTTGCCATAAAGACAATCTGATGATAGTGCTTGGTAGCACTTCAAAATGCATTAATTGTGAACCCTTGGTTCCAGGAAAGTTTTTTTCATCATTTCTTTTTTCTCTGTCAGTCGTTCCTCGATCCTCCGTTCTATTGCGTTTTCCAAATTCCGTGTTTCAATTCCATTCATTCCCAGTTTCATTCTACTTCGTTCTCCATTCCATTTCGTTTTCCATTCCACTTATTTTCCTATTCCTCACCATTTCGTTTCCATTTTCTGGTGTTTCAGTTCCACTTGTTTCCGATCTATTCCATTATATTCCCTTTGTCTAATGTTCCATCTCGTTCCCCAATTTTAGTGTTCCAATGAGTGTATTCTTTAAAATTCAGGGGGGTAACCGCATAATTCGATTCGAAAAAAAATTTTAGAATTCGTAAATCTTGCAAATATTGTTAAAAATATAATTCTGTATAAAAATTCTACTTTTTAATTTATTTTTATCCTAAGCCTTGTACACTACACATAAAAATTCAAAAAGTAAGATTTTTGCTAAAGCTGTTCTTTTTACAAAAGGTACAAAATTTACGACTTCGAAAATTTTTTTCCGAATCGAGTTACGCGGTGACCCCCCAGGTTTCTAGCCAAAGTGGTTAGAGCAGGCCGCTGTGGGCTCAATGCTCCTGACAAAAATTCCAAAAGGTACCCTCTCGGTGGATTAGCACATATTCCATAATTAAAACACATATTTAAAATTTAAGGTTTCTAGTCAAAGACGTTCGAGCCGGCCGCCCAAAAGGAAACTTTCTCCTATACTGGAGGAGAAACCATTGTACTTAATTTGAATACTTTAATATTTTAAGAGTAAAATAAGGCTGGGGAATTTCAAATGCATATTTTTGTAGATAGGGGGTGAAAGTGACAAATATATTTTTGCTAACTTGGGGACTCTTGGGGACACAAATATAGTTATTTATATAAGGTGAAGTCATTGCATTAATTTTAATCTCACAAACACTACTATTTTTTTGAGTGTAACAAACAAAAGGCTAGAATTAAAAATTATGCAAAAGGATCAGAAAAGAAAACAACAACATCACCCTAAGATAGTTTAAAATTTAAATAAAAGTAAATGTATTGCAAAAAAAAAAAAGGTTTTGTTGCTCAGTTTTCTTCTTTTTTTCAATTCATACTCATGCTTGAATATATGTATATTAAATATTTTTTATTGATATTGTATATTGGTTTGAAAAAAGAAATGCCGTAAAAAGGCTTGTTGTATTATTTTGAAGATATAACGGTAATTGAACAACAACAAAAGGATTTACTTTGACATGACTTTAAGAAAAAAAGAAAACACTACATACAGCTACAAAAGAAAATTGCGAAGAAAAAATAATAAGGGTTTGGAAATTTAGCTTTTTTACAGTCTTTTTTATGTATATAAATAATAAAGTGTTACTTAATAGCAAAATTATGACATACTTAAGCAACATTTATTAAATATTCACTTTTTATTTTTTAAAACACAAGCCAAGGGTAAAGGAGTTTTTTTTTTTTTTAATCAGAAAAAAGAAAAGTTTAAAACTCCTTAGGATAAATCACAGATTAAAAGAGAATTTGTAAAATATTATGCAAATTTTATTTATTTTTTATAAAAAAAAAACAATTTTTTATGATGTTTTTAAGAGGGGAAATTTTTATAAAATGGGGTTAGATTTTAATTATATTCATTACGATGTTTGAAACAAAATAGCATATCACTAGTTGATTTATTAGTTGATTTATTATTAATCAATTAAAATTATTTAATAACAAAAAGTTTTTTATTTCAATTGTTGACGTTATTAAAAAAAAAATCCCATTACCGATACGAAAACTTTTGTGAAGGAAAAATGAAAATTAATAAAAATTCACTAAAATTTTTAGCAAAAACTTTACAAGTTGTAGTGCATAAGTGTGGGGAAAGGGTAAAGAAAAAATTTAAAGCAAACTTTTGTTGAATCACATTAATTATTTTAAGCGTTGAAATTTATTGAAAAGTTTAAAATGTTTTATTTAAATTTAAGAAAAAAAATATAACAAAAATTATACTTTAATTATCTTAACTTTTGAAGCATATAAATTATATATTTTACCATTCAACAAAGAATAAAATTATCATTAATCATAGTTTAAAAATAAGAGAAAACCAAAGACCTAGAACTAATTTAGAAACCAAGGTCAATTCTAGCATAAATCATTAATAAACATGAAAAATTTCCAGCACAACCTACAGAGACATAAAAAATAAACAACAGAAAAAAAGGTCACAATTTACATACGAAAAAAAAGACGCATTTAATTTTTAACAAAATAAGAAAAGAACAAATTTTAAAACTATCGTTCAAGGCATATGATTGTTAAGCCCAATTTACACTACCACCAAAAACTAGTAGTTTTCAAAAACTACTAGTTTTTTGTTAGGTGTAAATGTACATTAGAGCGTACCACCTTACAGGCAAAAAAAAAGTGCGCCGTACACCCTCCAATATAAAGTATTTCTGCAAGGAGGTTTCAAAAAAAAATTTTTATTTTTTTTTGCCGAACGTAGGGGTCGCCATTTTACATTTTTATATCTGTGGCATTTACAGTCGGATCTTAAAGTATGATACATCGATGTTTTTCCCTCGAGGAGACCAGTGTTTTTCTTTAAGGGCATTTTTACCTCAAGTATCCCGCTCTAGTAGTTACCCACCAGATCTCAGTTGCTACCACCCTAATGTACGACCCTAATGTCAGAAAATTAAATCTCGCAAAAAATCATTAAACTTTTGCTAATGAAGTTTTTCGCTAAACCCAGTAGAAATTTTTTTTATATATTGGTTGCCGAACGTAGGGGTCGCCTTTTTAATTTTTTTTAATTGGATTTTTACTATATAGCAAAACACTGGTCTCCTCGAGGCAAAAAATGATATATCACACTTTAAAATCCGATTTTAAATGCCAAAGCTATAACAAAAAATCAAAAAAGGCGACCCCTACGTTCGGCAAAAAAAAAATAAAATTTTTTTTTTTGAAACCTCCTTGCAAAAATACTTCATATTGGAGGGTGTACGGCGAACTTTTTTTTTGAGGTACGGTCTAATGTACATATTATTAAAGACTTTTGTCTTTTATTAAAGACCACCATGGCGTATGAGTTATTTTTAAGAATATAAATTGTCACAAGAATAATAAATTTTGTAATAACAATGAGTTACGGCAATGACTGTTAAATTTAACTTGAAAGGTATTTTGTGTATTTCTTGTGAATTATAAAATTAACATCTTAAAATATGTATAAGAACATTAATGTGTAGGTAGTATATTAGGTACACATATATGAGGCTTTCCAAGCCAACTGTCCAGCTAAAGATCGTATATCTTATCAACCCAGTGTAGAAGATCATTACCAGATATGTGGTTTTGTAACTATATACCTTATAATGGTAACTAGTTACTTTTCTTATTACATTTCTTATTACCTTTGTATGGCGATGTTGCAAAAAATAATGAGTTATGCTTATACACCAGCATACGGAAAATCTAAAAATAAGCACGTAGGTAATGACGTGCTTACCAGTACTAATAAAAAGAATGAGTCTAAAAATAGATTTTCCAACAAATAAGTTTTATAAAAAAAAATTTTTTTTTATTGTAAAAAATTTTTTTAATAAAATTTTCTAGTGCGGTAATCGAACCTGGAACTCCAGGTTGCCAGTCAATAGCTCTACCATCTGAGCTATATCGACATGAAATATTTAATAGATAAAAACACAATTGACCAGCTCCACACAAGTCAACTTACTCGCCAACATACAAAAAATCAAAAAATATGTGGTTACATATATCCTTACCAGTGTTGAACAAATATTGAGTCTAAAAAGAGATTTAAAAAAATTTTTAAAAAAAATCTTGAAAATTACTTTCTATTTGAAATAATGATAAAAAATAAGTCATTATTAGTAACTCATTATTATATGTTTTAAAATAATGCAGAAGGTAAGTGGGTGTCATTACTGGTAGTCCAAAAAATAATAATATATCATTACCCTTTCTACACTGGGAATGTCAAACAATGTCATAAAAAATTCAAATACCATTAGGAATTTTTCAAATAGTCTTCGAAGTAGGCTTGGTTTAATATTGGCAAATTTAGTGCTACACTGATAATAATCCATGCATAAAATTACGAAAAAATGTCAAAATATACGAAAAATGGTTTATTTTACGAAAGTTTTGTTGTTTTGACATTAATTTCGTATTTTTATGCATGGATTATTATGTGTGTAGCGAGCAATTGTTAGCGTGCCTTAAAGTTTATTTACAAGTAAATTCAATTTATTTACAAGTAAATTCAATTTATTTACAAATAGTCTTGGCTAATGAAGTGAATTAAAAAAATCTGATCGAACGTTAACTGCTTTGAGTTTTTCCACCACTTTATCAATATACAGTTACGGACAAAAAATAGGGTAACTTATATTTATTATATAGTTTTTACTGTAGTTTTGAACTTTTATGTAGAACGACATATTTGTTTTGTCGGGATAATCTGGCAACACCCAACTAATAAATCTAATTCAGTAAATACCCTCAAACACAAAGGATCAACAATTTGAGCGGTCAAAAAAATAGGGTAAATATAAAAAATATTAGAAATTGGTGTGGAAAATGTGAAAAATACTGTTAAAAATATTAGCAAAAGACATTTTCTAAGTATTAGTCGAAAAATTATTAAAATATTTTATAGCAACTATTGAAAAATATAGGAAATATGGGTCGTGCCAAACATTGTTCAGATGACGAACCAACGGGCCCTAGGCCAAAGAAACGCCAAATAGCGAAAACTATTGGAAGATCACAAAATTTTTCATTAAATGCTTTGCAGACTTCAAAACCTCAATCAATAAGAGGTAGACCTAGAAAAACTACTGCGAAAGTTGACAACCTAATAAAACTATTATCAAGTCGAAATCCTTTTCAGGCTGCTGCAGTATTTAAAAATGAGTTAGAAGTCAAAATTTCCACTAGAATTGTGAGAAGACGTTTAGTAGAAAAAAATCTCTTTGGAAGATCCGTGACCTATCGTACATTGCACGATATATTTCATGGTTTCGCTCGAAAGAAATCTTTCGTAAAATATACAAAATCTACGAAATTTTTTTGTGCAGTTTACGAAATAGTTTTTATATTTTACGAAAGAATTTCGTTGTTTCGCACTACGAAAATTTTCGTAAAATATACGAAATCTACGAAATTTTTGTGTACATTTCACGCAATACTTTTTAAATTTTACAAAAGAATTTCGTTGCTGGGCACCACGAAAATTTATTTGAAAATAAATTTTTTTATAAAGATAGATTTTTTTTACAAATATATACCCTAACCTTTCGTTAGTTTCGTAAATTTACACAATTCTTGCTTAAACTGGATTTCGCAGAATATACGAAAGATTCGTATATATGACTAAAAAATACGACTTTTTTTTCCTAAATACCAAATTTCAAACAAATTTTGAAACTCTAGTGTCTGGCTAAACAGTTCGCACAGAAAATATATTTGGTCGATATTTGATATTCTGCAGCATTATGCACAAATTGTGCTAATGGGAAAATTTTTGTTGTGGCGATTAGAATCCATTTTGAGTGTCAAATTTAAGAAAAAGTCCCAACACAGGAAAATTTTTTGTTCCAAAGAATCGATTGCAGAATAGGTACTTTTCATTCACAACCCCTTCTACTGTCGATTCTAATACCAATTCTTTTTGTTTGAAATTGTCCCAAAAGCAACACCTTCTATAGCTCCAAAGTGGAACCGGTTGCCCTGGAATCAGTTCTGGGACTAGTTCTGGAACTGATTCTACGTCAATCGCACTTTCCATATAGGGTTCCAGGAACTGGTTCCATGGAATCGGTTGCAGTGGAACCAGTTATAGAATTGGTGTGGTTGGCTACCGATTGTAAAAAATTTTCCTGGGAAGTTAAGCAAGGAATTCAATATATATATGTAATAAGAATATTTGACGAAACTTGGGAAAGTAATTTTTTTTACCTTCCCATGTGAAAATCGAAATATATATGAACATACATGATCATACATTGGCTCGTGTGTGATCATGCGTGGGCATACATAGCCATATACGTCCACACATAATCCATACATGATCTCATATATTTCCATATACCTTTGGATCCGAAATTTGAGGGTATATGGCTCATATATGATCACATATGAGCATATGTGAGTCATATATGAGCATATATGGTCATATATGAAGATGTACAGTCATATACCCTGAAATTTCGCATCCGAAGATATATGGAAATATATGAGATCATGTATGGTCATACATCGAACTAAACATGGACGTATATGACTATGTATGCCCATGCATGATCATGTATGATCATATGTGTTCATATATATTTCGATTTTCACATGGATTATAAGTATACTTATGAAATTACACAGCACAACACGAAGACAATGGTTTCTGGTAGAAGAGACCAAAAAATTATATACGTGTGTGGACGTTTTGAAAGATCACATCGGAATTTTATTTTAGGGGGGTTAATACTGCCGCCCTTTTTCAAATGTTTATTTTTTAAGTATATGAAGTGTTCAGCGAATTTATGTAAAAGACTATGAGGAAAATCTTTGTGGAACATTTTAACGCTCTAGCTCTTCAATTAAATGAACTTTTTTGGCCCCATTTTAAAAAGGGACAATAAAGACCCGTAAGTTGGAGGTTTAAAATGTTCCACGAAAATGTTAATTAGTTCGTAATCTAAATCGAAACTTTGGTAGAATAAGAGCTACTGCAAGTTGGACATAGCTCTGCCACATTAAATTTTTGAAGTTGGACAGTTTTTCTAAAACGTCTCTTATGTTCATTAATAAAAATGGGAAAATTATGTTTAACATACATCATATATAAATACAAGTGTTTATGAAAATACATGTTATTTTTTAGTATTAAGAAATAAGATTTACAACTGAAAAGGTGCATTTTAAAAATTTAATTTGTATTACTTATGTCAACTACATTATATGTATGTGACTGATTGCTTACATTTGTTTCATTTATTATATTTTTAAAAAAACACAAAAAATATGTTCAAAGTCTAAAAAATTTTATTCTTTGTATGCATTTTTTTTTTTAATCAAAGATTTATTGAAACAAGCTTTGTCAGCATAGTTACATACTAAATTTATATATCAATTCCCAAAAACGAAAGAAAATTCAATAGAAAAAGTTTTTAAATTGATTGGCATTATTCAGTAAAAAACACGTTTGTTAGTTTATACATATTTAAACTTACAACAAGAACGAACAATATCTATACAGATATCCCTTATAACAAAATGAAACCAATTAAATCAGTTTTATAGAAATTTGTTTTAAATATTTTCAAAATTACAGGTCATACGTATAAAAATGGTATAGAAAAATGGATAACATGTTGAAAAAAAATATAAACGATTAACTCAAAATATGTAAGATTTCGGATTATATAAGAATGATGCTATTTCATTGCTGTACCCATTTAACAGAGAAAAGTAAACCCTCATAAAACCGGGTTTTTTGAATTTTTAACTAAATTCATTGAATTTTTTTTTTATTTTATTTTTTACTATCAATTTAAGGCACAAACAAAAAATTAATTAACTGCAATCAAGTATATTCATTTCAAACAGGCTATTAGAGACAAACAAATATTTGTAATATCCTTTTAAACATATATGATTTAACTGTAAAAAGGCAAAATCTAAATGCTAGGTTCCAGAACAGTTTTTACTGCATTAGCACAGCCCATGTGAAAACTTAAATATATACGAACATACATGATCATACATTGACTTGTATATGATAATACATGTACATACGTGATCATATATGACTATGCATAGTTCAATGTATGACTATACATGATCTCATATATTTCCATATATCTTTGGATCCGAAATTTGAGGGTATATGACATTACATGTTCATATATGACCTTATATGATCATATATACTCATATATGATCATATATGGCCATATACATCCATATACCCTCAAATTTCGGATCCAAAGATATATGGAATTATATGAGATCATGTATGATCATACATTGAACTATGCATAGACATATATGATCACGTTTGTCCATGCATGGTCATATACAAGTCAATGTATGATCATGTATTTTCATATATATTTCGATTTTCACATGGGAGGTTCAAATTTGTATTATATAATCGGTTTTTTTTTGTATGGATTTTGATCTACTAGCAATAGATTTTTTATCTAAACTTGCACAAGTAAATTGAGGACCTGTTTCAAAGCCGAAATAAGAACTGATTCTGGAACAGTTCTGCACAGTACAGTGTATTAAAATAGAGATGGTATGCTACAAAAATAAGCAAGTGCAAAAAATAAAGGAATAAAATCGTCTCTGCAGAGTAGAGTACTCCAGCTTTGTTAATCCAGCTTTTAGCCATAACCAAATAGTTTATCACAATATCCTGTGAGCTAGCTACTAACTTGGTTGCTGTTTTTATTTCCCATATAAAATTTTAATTTAATATTAACGTAGCATTCACTAATCGGGCTATTGTGTTATGAAAAAATATTTCAAATAATATAGAAACTGTTAAACTGTTTATAAATATTTTAGTTTTTATCTTAAACAACTACATGTTGCTACACAGTGTCACAAATTTAATATGCGACAAACTATGTAAAAAAAAAATAATAGTAAAGAAATTCTAATAAATTTCAATTTTATGTTAATGTGACTTTACAACTCGTATTTAAATACATACGTACAATATGCCTACAAGACTATTGACCTTTAGATGCATACAAATATTAGAAAGACAAACCAACACTTCCTGGTTCAACATATACATTTATGCTTAAACATACAATAATACAATACTTAAATAAATGCAACACAATACATACGAGTATAAACAACAAAACAATATAGCACAACACAACAATGCAATGCATACCAGTCATGTGTATCTTTAGCAACTATTTATATAGAATTGTAAATTCTTCTGTCCAAGACTTTAGACGATAACAACAACAATAAACTTAAAAAGGAAAAAATGGAATGACAGCAGTCAGTGGTGGTAGTAGTTATAGAAGACCTACACTATAACTACTACTTTTTATACCCTACACCACTATGTGGTCAGGGTATTATAAGTTTGTGCTGATGTTTGTAACACCAAAAAATATTGGTCGTAGACCCACCTTATAGTATACCGATCGGTTCAGAATTTTTTTTTATTTCGATTTAACGATGTCCGTCTGTCCGTCCGTCCGTCCGTCCGTCTGTCTGTCTGTCCATGCAATCTTGTACGCACTCTACAGGTCGCACCTATTAAGATATTTCGATGAAATTTTGTACATAGACCTATGTTGGCCCAAGGACGAACAAGTTTGATTTTTTTGAACATCGGTCCATGTTTAGACCTAGTGCCCATATAAGGGTCCTACCAAAATTATATTGTTTATACGCTGCAGGTCGTAAATATTAAGATATTTTGATGAAATTTGGTACACAGACCTATATTGGCCCAATAACGCAGCCTATTGATTTTGGTGAACATCGGTCCATGTTTAGACCTAGTGCCCATATAAGGGTCCTACCAAAATTATACTGTTTATACGCTGCAGGTCGTAAATATTAAGATATTTTGATGAAATTTGGTACACAGACCTATATTGGCCCAATAACGCAGCCTATTGATTTTGGTGAACATCGGTCCATGTTTAGACCTAGTGCCCATATAAGGGTCCTACCAAAATTATACTTTTTATACGCTGCAGGTCGTAAATATTAAGATATTTTGATAAAATTTGGTATACAGACCTACATTGGCCCAGTAACGCAGCCTATTGATTTTGGTGAACATCGGTCCATGTTTAGACCTAGTGCCCATATAAGGGTCCTACTAAAATTATATGGTTTATACGCTGCAGGTCGCAAATATTAAGATATTTTGATATAATTTGGTACACAGACCTACGTTGGCCCAAGGACAAAGCCTATTGATTTTGGTGAACATCGGTCCATGTTTAGACCTAGTGCCCATATAAGGGTCCTACCAAAATTATATTGTTTATACGCTGCAGGTCGCAAATATTAAGATATTTTGATGAAATTTGGTACACCGACTTATGGCAGCCGAAGGACGAAGCCTATTGATTTTGGTGAACATCGGTCTATGTTTAGACCTAGTGCCCATATAAGGGTCCCCCCAAAATTATATTGTTTATACGATGCACGTCGTAAATATTAAGATATTTTGACGAAATTTGGTACACAGACCTATTTTGGCCCACGGACGAAGCCTATTGATTTTGATGAACATCGGTCCATGTTTAGACCTAGTGCCCATATAAGGGTCCTACCAAAATTATACTGTTTATACGCTGCAGGTCGCAAATATTAAGATATTTTGATGAAATTTGGTACACAGACCTATATTGGCCCAATAACGCAGCCTATTGATTTTGGTGACATTAGTTGGCTTTTACCCAGACTGGTGTAGGGTATTCTATAGTCGGCATGCCCGACTTTAACCTTTTTACTCGTTTTGTAAATATATCTACATATATACAACAATACAATCCATGAATTATGCAATTTTGTGTAAATGAGACTTTTTTTCTGCTTTGAAATAAGAAAAAAAATATATACCCACTAACACACATACAGTACACTCTTGTAGCTTACAATACATTTCTCACCCATCATCAACATACTCGTGTTTTACATTAAAAATACAATAAAACAAAAAAAGTATTTGTTAAGAGTTTAATTACAACTGGGTCGACTGGCGACCGACGATAGCGAAAGTTGTTGCAATTAGTTTAAATTCAGCGGCAATGAACAGTCGACATTTTTTGATGTTTAGAAAAAAAGTAAAGCAAAACAGGAATATGGTTGGTTGTATTTGTTTTGCCATAATTCTTCACCAATTCAATTGGTTTTACATTAATTCTGGTTGTTTCTCATTTTATTGTATTTAATTTTGGTTTTTTTGCACAAAATTCTGTATTTTTATTTTCAAATATATTACCTCTATCAAACAAAAAAAAAAAATTTTTTTTGTAAACAAAGTACGAATTTTTGCAGCTCTGATACGAATTTCTACAACCCTGTTCTGATAGGCAACCCTTATTGGGGTAAAAATATGGCAACAATTTGATAAATATTTTGAGTGTTTGTTAATGTGTAGTTCTAAAAATAGAATAAATTCTATTATGACGACAAATCGCCGGACAACATGGCGACATTTTGCAAAATATGTGAAAAAGCAATACTCGCTGTCCTTGTCGACCCAGTTGTGATTAATCTCTTAGCCTGGTGCTACATATGTACATGTAGTAGTTAGAGTTAGAAGATCACAAATATAAAAAGACAGAACAAAATATGACTCAAAAAAAAGACGAAAATAATAAGTAACACGAGCGAAATAACAGCACTTTTTTATGTAATAAAAAATGCACTGGTAGTTAAATGTGTTGCAAGAGACCTTTATTGCCAGCCACATACCTATATTTAGACTAGGTTATTCAATCGATTAATAGTTATTCGATTAATGGAACAATTTTTCTCAAAAATTGTTCGAATAATTTAAAATGTCCAAATTTCGAATAACGAATAATTCGAATAATTTCATACGATTAATCGAAATTAGTAGAAAATTACAAAAATGTTTAAAAAATATAAATTTTTTATTAAAGAAAATGTGCTAAAACCTCAAAATTTTTTTAAAAAAATTGTGACAAATAATTTGCTGTATCCGAATTTCATTCTGGCCTAAGAAAATAATTAAGGGACGACATTTTAGAATTTCCAGAAATATTTGTTAGCTTCAACTCAATGAGAATTTCATGTTTTCAAGTAGGGGCGTTAATAAACATCTTTAATCCCAAAGAAAAAACAAAAACAATATAAAACTATCACAGTTTGCTTTGTCATCTTCCTAATTACTACCCTGTTGTTGTGATTTATCTAGTTATTGTTTACGACTTTTTAAACGTTGATATTAAATGAAAGCATTAATACCACTATGCGACAGTAAAAATCGGGATGGGATGAAACCAACTGGAAATGTTGTATCGGTCAAAAACAAGTTATATACGTGTCCCGGCGTTTCGCTGGGTCACCCCTAGGAATCGAGATATATCTTTTTTTTGACATAACTCGAGAACCACTAGTCCGATTTTGCTCAAACAATTTTAAAAAAATTAAAAATTACAATTCCTTTAATCTGTTCATATAACGTTTTTCTATATACTCAAAAGTTTTGCCGGTAAAAATAAGTGTTTGTTACCGCTACCATAAAAATCAATAACCTTTTGTTTATTACTTTTTTTTTAATATTTTAGGCAAAAAATATTTTTTCTTCATACATTTATTTTTACCGGCAAAACTGTTGAGTATATAGAAAAACGTTATATGAACAGATTAAAGGAATTATAATTTTTAATTTTTTTAAAATTGTTTGAGCAAAATCGGACTAGTGGTTCTCGAGTTATGTCAAAAAAAAGATATATCTCGATTCCTAGGGGTGACCCAGCGAAACGCCGGGACACGTATAACTTGTTTTTGACCGATACAACATTTCCAGTTGGTTTCATCCCATCCCGATTTTTACTGTCGCATAGTGGTATTAATGCTTTCATTTAATATCAACGTTTAAAAAGTCGTAAACAATAACTAGATAAATCACAACAACAGGGTAGTAATTAGGAAAATGACAAAGCAAACTGTGATAGTTTTATATTGTTTTTGTTTTTTCTTTGGGATTAAAGATGTTTATTAACGCCCCTACTTGAAAACATGAAATTCTCATTCTGAGCAAAATCGGACTAGTGGTTCTCGAGTTATGTCAAAAAAAAGACCACCAAAGGTCAAATCGATATATCTCGATTCCTAGGGGTGACCCAGCGAAACGCCGGGACACGTATAACTTCTTTTTTACCGATATAACTTTCCCCGGTAGTTTAAACCCTTCCCGATCACTGACCCCCACCATTTGTCTCACAGTGTTATTAAAATTATTAATTATAATTAATGCTCAATGTAATAAAGCTAGTTTAGTAGACCGTACCTCAAAAAAAAAGTTCGCCGTACACCCTCTAATATGAAGTATTTTTGGAAGGCGATTTCAAATAAAAAAAATTTTTTTATGCCGAACGTAGGGGTCGCCTTTTTTAATTTGTTGTTATAGCTTTGGCATTTAAAATCGGATTTTAAAGTGTGATATATCGATTTTTTGGCTCGAGGAGACCATTGTTTTGCTATATAGTAAAAATCCAATTAAAAAAAATGTAAAAAGGCGACCCCTACGTTCGGCAACCAATATATGAAAAAAATTTCTACTGGGTTTAGCGAAAAACTTCCTTAGCAAAAGTTTAATGATTTTTTGCGAGCTTTAATTTTCTGACATTAGGGTAGTACATTAGAGTGGTAGCAACTGAGATCTAGTGGGTAACTACTAGAACGGGATACTGGAGCTCAAAATGCCCTTAGAGCAAAACACTGGTCTCCTCGAGAGAAAAACATCGATGTATCATACTTTAAGATCCGACTGTAAATACCAAAGATATTACGAAAAATGTAAAATGGCGACCCCTACATTCGGCAAAATATATAAAAAAAATTTTTTAAACCTCCTTGCAAAAATACTTCATATTGGAGGGTGTACGGCGCATTTTTTTTTTTGCCTGTAAGGTGGTACGCTCTATTGTTTAGTGAGCACTCTGAATTAATAAAATAAAATAAAATAAAAGGATGGAAGTAACGAAACGTAAATGGAAAACAATTTCTCAACGGAATTCCTCTGTACATTTACGTTTTATGTATTTATTTATATTTGGGTGTGCTTCTCCCCGATTTGAATAAAATTTTAATATGTGAAAGAGGAGACAGAAAAAATAAAAATATTGACAAAAACTGATCTCAATTATTACAGTTCTTTTTTATTTTTATGAATTTCAGAAGAGTTACTGAATTTATGTTTGTTCCTTTTTTACATAAAATTATTAAAAAAAATTAAAATATTATTTTACTGAAAATTTTTTCGATTTAACCGGTTAAGTAAAAAACCCGAATAATTATTTGCACGATTAATCGATTAAAATAAAAAGCCGATTAATTGAATACCCTAATTTAGACCCATTTACTCAGGCTTTCTATTCTCTGCCGTCACTGTTTTTCACTTTTATTCTTAAACCATCACGGACAAGTATTAGTGTAAGTTTCATGACAACTACGAATATTAAATATTTTAAAGTGGCAATAAGAATTGTTCATACATACTCATACATAAATACCCAGCAAAAAATACCTTAGCACTTTTTAATGATTCACAAACAAGAAACTTTCAAAAGAATGAACTTTTATAGTACAATATAAATACATTCTTGTAATCAACACCCTTCAAGCAACTTCTTAGAAGTTCAATTGCCGATATCAATAACTTACTTTATAAGTCAGGTAAAATTCATTGGAGATTATGCTCAAAACAAACAAGTTCCATCATGTGTTGATAAGCTATTGAATATTTTAGAAGTTGTTAGTTTATAGCATAATCACCAATGATTTTTACAAGGCATGACTCATAAAGTAAGTTGTTGATAGCAGCAATTCAACTTCTAAGAAGTAGTTTGTAAGGTGTTGTATACAAGCATATATTTTTATTACTGTACTATAATAATTTATTCTTTTGAAGTTGTGTATTTGTGTATCACTTAATAAGTTATCCATTTAGAAGTTTGTTTTGCTGGGTACTTAATATAAATATATTATGATCAAAAAGTATAAGAAAATTTGTGTAGTAATTGTAAAGAACCTTCCCTCATCAGTCTACCTCTTTCGGGGTAGGGCTACCTATAAAGCCGATCGTGCTGATGGCTGGGGTGTGTTATTGCCCCTTAGGAGGTAGATCAAGGAACGTTAACAAAAATGTTAAAGAGGTAGCAAAGAAAAGACGAAATAATCTAAAACAAATGGTGAAAATGGACAGAGAAGGGATGTTGATGATGATAGTATGTTGTAGCTACTCCTGTCTTTACCCACCATACTTTGCCGACTACAGACTACAGGGTAGATTTCAGTCAGCCCAATTAAGGTACTTCACTGTTCGATAATATCCAAAATCGAAACTCAAATATAAAAACATAATTGAGAAATGAATTTCTAAAATTTCGCTAAAGTCATTAATTTTAATTAAAAATTTATTTTAACTTTAGTAATAATAATTTCTCATAACTAAGTTTGCTTAAAATTTCTGTTATTAATTCACTCTTTTTATCTTTTTATATTTTCAGTAGTTTACAAAAGAAAGTCATCGTTGGGGTATACAAACAGTGCTATATTTCACAGAAAAGTTAACTGCTGTATAAAGTTTAAGCCATTAAAAATTGCAACACATAAAAACTGAATAAAAAATGACTGGGGTAAGTTCGAGTTAAAATTAAATCCATTTGTTATTGTATACTTGTTACAGGTTTATATTCTGTTATTTTTATAAATTTTAATAACATGATAAAAAAATTTTTAATCTACTCATTATGCAATTTTAAAGTCTTTTCGGTGACTTTTTAGTACCAGCTGTACATTTACATTGCAAATTGGTTTTAGAAATGGCCCTGTAAATCGCTCAATGTAACTTATAAACACTACAAATAATTAAATTAGAACATACGACTTTGACTTAAAATCGCTCAATACTTTTTATGGGAAAATTTTTTATGTGCCTTCAACCAGGAACGAACACAGGCTCGTTAATCAGGAATGAAAAAGGCTCGCTCGTTCGGTTTTTTTAAATTCATAATCCAAGGACTAGATTACCCATATCTTACACCAAAAATTAGTACACACAGAAAATAAATTGGTTGGAATTCTATCGGAACCAACGAAATTTTTTCATTATTCAATAATTTTAATTGCAGTTATTTAAAATTCATCATCAGGAAAGTTATATTTATTTGTGAACAGAAAATATATAGGATGAACCAAAACACTGTCACATTATCCAAAATTTTGGCTTTACTAACCAATATTGAAAAAATACCAACTTCCACATTAACTTAAATACCAACAACCACTAATTCATCGAAGATTTAGCCATTTGAATAAAATATCGGCTGCAAAAATCTAGTATCAGTTGTATTTCAATAAAATCGATCACTCTATCCAAAGTATCAGTTTTTCCAATCAATTTAAATTTTTTTTTTCAACTTTAGTAGCTTTAACTATGAATTTCCATTATTTTGGTAATTGTAATAATATATTGAGACAGGGAACAGAAATTTTATTTATCATAATAAAATTTTGAAATCTATCATATTTTTTCGTTTCATATATATGCATGTTTAAATTCTAAGTTAGACAACAACTAAATGTAAGTATCTGTGGCGTAGGAGGTAGAGACACAGCCTTATAGCCTTAGAGATTTGAGTTCAAACCTCAACCAAGGCATTACTTTTTTTAAAATAAATTTTTTATTGATTCAAATTAAAAGACACAACTGATTTTCTGTTGTGAATATAATTTTATTCAAAAACAAAATATTCAAATTCTCAACCTGAAGAAATTCAAATTTGAAATTTGCCACAAAAAATTTATGTCGAGTTTAGCCTAGAGGAAAAGCAATGGGCTGACAAACGGAAGGTCGCCGGTTCTATCCCGGTTCGCTATATAAATTTTTTTTTTAATTTTTTTTATTTAAATTAAAAGACACAACTGATTTTCTGTTGTTAATATAATTTTATTTATAGACAAAATTTTCAAACCTGAAGAAATTCAAATTTGAAATTTGCCACAAAAAATTTATGTCGAGTTTAGCCTAGAGGAAAAGCAATGGGCTGACAAGCGGAGGGTCGCCGTTTCGATTCCAGTTAGCGACATAAAAAAATTTTAATTTTTAAATAAATTTTGTGGAACGTGTTTTTCTATTTATATAATTTATAATCCACAAACATTAAAGTAATCTATTAACACAAAAAAAATTCAAAAATTGTAAACAAATTTCGGTAATTACAACGGTATTAAAAATAAATAAAAGTGATTATACCTGGAACTACAAAAATTCGGTTGGCGAAAAATTCGGTTCGAACTACGAATCTGTTTTCTGTGTGTAGTTTGAAAAAAAAAAAAAAAAACTTGCGAACAAAAATTTTCCAAAAACAAAAAATTTTCCATTATTATTATAAAATCTGAAACCTTTATATTTTTTTTTTAAATAAGTTTACTACACTAATAGAAAAAAGTCCATAAAAAATTTAGTTAAAACTACTAAAAATTAGTTAAAAATTATGCTGCAGAAAAAAACTGCTAAATTAGCAGGTTATTTTTGCTATATATTAGTAATATAGGAACAGCAAAAATAAAACTGTTAAATATATAGAATTTTAGTTATATTTGAGCTAAATTTTTGTAAATGGAGAATAGCAAATTAACCTGCTAAAATCAGCAAAAAATTTAAAATGTTCGAAGTTTTTTTTCGATATTTTTTTAAATGCAAATAAAAATCGAGCCTTTTGAAAACAGCAGTTTACAATTTTTTAGCAAATATTTCTGCTGATTTTAGCAGAATAGACTGCTATTTGCAGTCACCTAAATTTAGCTTAAAAATAACAAAAATTTTGTAGATATAACAGTTTATTTTTGCTATTTTTAGTCTACAAATATTTAGCAAAATTTTCTGCAGATTTTGCAGTACAATTTGCTATTTTGAATTAACTAAAAGTTAGCCTAAATATAACTAAAATTCTGTAAATTTAACATTTTCAATTTTGCTGTTCTCATTTTACTAGAATTTAGTAAAAAAAAATCTGCTAATTTTAGCAACATTTTGAACTAATTTTTATTAAATTTTTCTGTTATTTTTACAGATTTATTTCTATGAGTGTAGGTCCTTGGGCACCAAATAAAACTCATTATATATTCAAGGGGTTCATCATGGTAATATTCATTAGTGGAGCCTAATTTTATTTTTCCATAGTCTCGGAGAAAATTTAGGTTTGGCGTTTCTCCTAAATCAATAAAGCTAGAAACATGAGGTTTAACATCAAAGAATTTTTGGCGTTGATTATTTTAGAGATAAAAAGTGCTGAGAAGTTAAAAAAAAGTCGATTTTCAAACGTCAGCGGATAAATATAATTTTCTTACAAATGTTAAATTCTTAATTTCGTTCAACACACGGAAATTAAAATTTTTACAAAACTGGAAACCGAAATTCTATTGTAATAACCGAATTTCTGTTGCCACAAATAAATATATCGGTGGCTCCAACCAATCTAATGCGTTGACAAGAAATTCGCTTCTAAATAAAATTAATTTAACTTTTCCATCACAGTGTATGTATGCATATAGGATCCAAACGTATAATGCATAGTGTATGTGGGTAAACAGTAGCAAACAACACAAAAAAGAACTAAAATACACTTGTAGTTAATTGACAACTGTCGAGTGTATTGTTGTTAGTATTCTTACTGTTGTTGCCTAAGTAATCATAAATATATGGTGGCTTAGCAAATAAGGCATTTAAATATAAATAGTAGTTTTTATTTAATCCTACCAAACAACGTAAATTTAAAATAATTTTAAAAATATTAAAACTTAATGATTGATTAAAAAATACGAATACTTGTTTTATAATAAAAATAATAATACTCATACGTATAGGTGGACCAATGTATACACTTGATTAAATATTACTCATACGCTTCAAATAAGAATGCACTACTAGAGTATTGAAAACTGAAAACTGGTTAACCAGTTTTTAATTTTTGAAAAAACGACCGGTTTCGATTTTTGCCGAAATTCGAATAAACCAAAAACCGATTTTGTCATCTCGGTTAACCGGTTTTCTTTTTATTTAGCATATATTTTTAGCTTTTTCAATTGGTTGCTAAAATTTATAAAATATTTGCGGGGCTAAAGTAAAAAAATTAATATAAAATTCAGTAGTAATAACTAAAGCCTGGTAAAGTAGTTAAAATTAGCCATTTTTCAACTTCAAGGTCAAAAAGTTCAGAGTCAGCATATAAAACTAAGAAGTCAAATTGGCAATATCTCGGAAAAAATATTATTTTGTCGGTCTGTATAATTTCCTAAAATTTTCTATTAAATAATGAAAATTTTTTACATTTTACTTTCAAATTGTAAATTTTAATTTTCATTAATTTCATACTTAAAGTTTACGTGATCTTCTCTATAACATTTCCAAAATTCATCTCAATCGGAATTTTACTGGGAAGAATTCCCTTATAACTAATCTTAATTGTTGATAATTTCCTTTTATTAAATAATTTTAGAAATATTTATACAACTTAAATAATAGGAAAAATATTGTTATTTGTAAACAATTCTATATTTCTTAACTGTCAGTTAAGTGATTTATATGTTTAAATAAAAATTATATATAACTATAGAAAATTTCTTTAGAAATTCATTTTATACTTTAGTTTAGTTTGATTATTATTTAAATGCATTCATAAAATCATTCACACATATGTACATGCGTATACGTCTTAAAATATGCTACAGAGTAATATTTTCAAAACAAAAAAAAACAAAAAACATTACTTAATTTTTTTTTTTTTTTATTACAGCATAACAACAACACAAAATGTTTGAAATACTGCTGTTACATTTATTTCAACACATGTTTATGCAACATTTCAAACTGTGAATTTAATTAAGAAACTTTTTGAAAATTTTAATTAAAGTTTTTCAAGAAAACAAATTACTTGGTAGGCTATAACAAAATATTGTTTGCATATACTGCCACACACATGCATAAATACTATTGCACATACATATGCAAACTATTATGTATGTATTATTACTTTTTTTTTACAAGTAGTTTTAACACCACTACAAATAAGTAAAAATATGTGTATATATAGGTAAAGAAATGTTTGCATAAATGTAGTTTCGCACTAGGCTTGTATTTATATGGCAGTTGTTGTAGGCATATAAGAGGCTTTCCATATCAATTGTGCAGCTTAAAAAAATGGGTTATAAGAATACAAATTTAAATTATTTTTTTTAATTTTTTCAAATTGATCAATTTTGTACAAAGTTTTAGTATATTACATACAGTGGCAAATGCTGCCCTCAACTAATTTCGTGCTACCCTTCATTCATTAATTTCAAAACAGTCAGTTTTTTTGAAAACTGTAAATAAATTTAAAAAAATTTAA
Source organism: Leucophora obtusa (assembly GCA_949987735.1). Lineage (NCBI taxonomy): Eukaryota > Metazoa > Arthropoda > Insecta > Diptera > Anthomyiidae > Leucophora > Leucophora obtusa. The sequence goes on from OX465296.1 coordinate 4,940,201, forward strand.
TTAAAAAGTTAAAAAAATATAAGACCATAATTTCAGAATAAATATATAATAGAGACTCGAAAAAAAGCAAAAAACTTCATTAAGATAAGTTCAAAGTTAAGGAAAACTATATTTTTTATGAGCAACAAAATGAATTTTTGAGCAAAAAAACTTAAAAAAGCAATTTAAAGTTCAAAAATCTTAAAAAAAGGCTATTCTAAAGCTAAAAAACGGAAAATCCAAAAACGCAAAAAGAAGCCAATAGAATAAGTATCAGAATTTTTCTAGAATTTTTATAATGTACAAAGTAGACGAATTTTTTCTCCGAAATGAAACAGAAAATGTAATTTTTGAATTGATAGAATTAAATCTGAGTTTTTTTTCGTAAATAAAAAATTAACCATTCAGTCGATTTTTAGATAAATTATTTTGAATATTTTGTATTTGTATTTATTTATTTGTTTCCAATACAACAAGATATTAAATCTTATAATTATAGTAAAGGATTTTTACAATGTTAATTATTGATAAAGTTTAATATGTAGGTCACAATTATTAGAATATAATCAGAAATAAGATCTCAAATAGGTCAAGCAAAATAAAAATAAAAAAATTAATCTAAAAAATTAATAAAAAAAATTACAAGACACTAAAAATACAGAACTACACCATTTTCAGTTTTATTTCAGAAAATTCCAAATATATTTTAAGATTTTCCAACAATGTTTTAAAATTTTCCAAAAATGTTTTAAAATTGTCCAAAAATGTTTTAAAATTGTCCAAATATATTTTAAAATTGTCTAAAAATGTTTCAGAATTGTCTAAAATGTTTCAAAATTATTCACAAATATTTTAGAATTGTCCAAAAATCTTTCAAAATTGTCAAAATATTGTTTAAAATTGTCTAAAAACCTTTGATATTTGTCCAATTGCATTTCAAAATTGTCCAAAATGTATTTTAAAATTCTCAAAAGGTATTTCAAAATTATGCAAATATATTTTAATTTAAAAATATTTTTTTATGTATTTAAGAAAATTCCATTTGTATTTTAAAATAGTCCAAATGAATTTCAAAATTATTCATTTCTATTTAAAAATTTTAAATCTGCATTTCAAATTGTCCAAATGCATTTCAAATAATTACATTTGTATTTTAAAATTCTCCGAATGTATTTGAGAAAATTTCAAATGTATTTAAAAAAACTCTATTCCGGAATACAAATAAAGTTTTTTTAAATACATTCGGAATTTTCTCAAATACATTTGGAGAATTTTGAAATACAGATGGAAATATGTGAAATGCATTTGGACAATTTTGAAATACAGATTTAAAATTTTTAAATACAAGTGAATAATTTTGAAATACATTTGGACAATTTTAAAATACAAATGAAATTTTCTTAAATACAAATAAAATATTTTAATATATATTTGTAATATTTCCAAAATATCCCTGGAAATATTAAAATACGAAAATGTTTCGCAATCGTATCGCCTGGAAGAAAAACTTTATTGCGGCAATAATCATATTCTTATTGCGGAAGATCCCCCTTTCGGGAGTAAATGTCCTATCTATAGCGATACCCCCAAGCAATACGAACGCGATACTTCTGAATGCTAAATCGGCGATATCGCTAATTTATCACCTGGAAGATAAAAAGGTGATATCGCTAAATTAACTCCTCCAAACAAACTAAACGATTTATATTTTTCATTATTAAATTTAACTCTGAACAAGAATATCTGCATACATAATCCATTGACAAAAACATTAGTTGTCTTGTCGCCATCATACCCGATCTTTTCCGCGCACTAATCCTCATTTTGCAACGAATTTGTTTCCCTTATTTCTTATAATTGTTTTTTGTACAAATTTCGTTTTATTTTTTCCAACATTTTCAAAAATTTGAAACGAATTGTGTTTATCTTCCAGATGATAAAAAAATGATATTGCTGCAATATTATCATAAAAAAAATTATAACAAAAAACACAATTTTGGAATTGGTTTTTCCAAATATCTCTAAAATATCTTCCAAATAATAAAAGAAAGACAACTTCAAAATACAACTTGATTATTTTTATTCAAATAAAAAATAGAAGATATCGGTTTATTATCTTCTTGGAAGATATCTTCCAACTGTTTGCAGGGATATTTGTATTATTTTGAAATACATTTTGAAAATTTTAAAATATATTTTGGACAATTTTGAAATGCAATTGGACAAATATAAAAAGTTTTTAGACAATTTTAAACAATATTTGGACAATTTTGAAAGATTTTTGGACAATTCTAAAACATTTTTGGACAAATTTTAATGATTTTTGGACAATTTTAAAACATTTTTAGACAATTTTAAAATATATTTGGACAATTTTAAAACATTTTTGAATAACTTTAAAACATTTTTGGAAAGTTTTAAAATATATTTGGAATTTTCTGAAATAAAACTGAAAATAGTGTAGGTAGTTCTAGATTTTTCAATAAATTTTATTTTTCTCAAAAATTTTATTGACCTAGTAAAATTTTTTGCATTCTCCAAATTTTATTAGATTATTGTAAAATTCATATTAAAAATGAGCGTTAAATTAGTCAACATTTAAACACGCCTACTTCGCCCACTTTTAGTTTTTAGTCATATCATACCCTATAAACAATTTCACTGGAATTCAAGTTGAAATCAAGTTCAATTCCAGCCCTGTTTTCCAGTTTCAAGGTTTGAATATAACTTTTATTACATTTTATTTCAATAGCATAATCCAGCAAAAGGGAAACAAAAATTCAAGTTTGAAATATTTTTGTTAAATATGCAAATGCTAGAATTTGAAATGTATTTTACTTCAAGCAACATTTAAAGCACTTGAATTTTTGAAACTTATGTGCTTATTGGGATATTTGACACTAAATACTATAAATTTTAAATTGATAGAATACACTTTTTCCAGTAGCCGAGCAATTAGTATGAAAAGCCCCACATGTGCTTATGCGTATGTAGCGCATGATGATTTGGATTTTCCCCCTTCAGTTTTACTGTTGTTACAATATATGAATGAAAAGAACGCAATGCATGTAGTGAAGTAAAAGCAGGATTTCGATAAAACTATAAAACAAAAGGCAATATTAAAGACATGGACATAGTTATGCAATCATATGTAAATATTTCTACAATACCACATCATTCTCACACACACTCTCATTCTTACAATTGCTTGCACACATACACACATTTTTAATTCTATAGTCTTAAGAATACTAAAAATAAGGCAACAAAAATACTTTTTGAAAGGCAGTACTAGTAAAGAAGGTATACTCACCGAGGTATCCAACGAATTCTGTAGCATACAAATATGTTTATGTACACTCAAAAAAATAAGTTAGTAGAAAAATTAGTAAAACGTCTTGTATATCAAGTGTATGTACTAGTTTTCAGCAATTTTTTTGCTGAAATACCGTTTTCAGCAAAAATTTTAGTTATATTTTTTTAGCACTAAACTAATTTTGAACTAATGTTTTACTAATTTATTTTGCTTCAAAAATTGTGCTGTTAACAGCATACATAGCGTGGACGACAACCAGATAGACTAGATGTAGATGTCGCAGCTTGTCTGGAAACGGAAATGACCAAAAAAGGAAAACAACTCTAAACATATTCTATTATTAAATTTTCAGCAAGTAAATTATCTAAAGTAAAATTTCGCTACAAGTTTTTTGAGTTTTTTTCAGTCTACTAATATTCAGCAAAAAGTTTAGTGATTTTAGCAAGAATTTTTTTCATTTGCAGTCGACTAAGTGTTAGCAAAACTTTTGCTGAAGATTTACTATTTTTTTGGTAAAAATCAGCTCGCTGATTTTCAGCAAACCTTTTGCTGAAATGACCAACTTTTTTGCAAGCACGCTCCTGACTAAAAATTTGCTGACACACCAACATTTTTTGCTGACTTTACTGACTTTTTTTTGAGTGTATAATAATAACCCAATTTTTAACTGTTTATTATTATACTTAACGATTCCATGAGAATTAAAAAAAATTGTAATAAATTGAATCGTAATTTGACTAAATGTAAGAAAATAGGTTAGTGAAAAATTGAGTAGCAATTTCACAAACTGTAAGCCCGTTATCAGACTTAAATTTCATAAAAATCTGTTGATGCCTCATTAGGGTACCTTCCTTATACATATAATGGATATACACTTACAAGAAAGCATATTTGCAACACACAATCCTTTTAAAAAACAGAAGTTTACAAATGACATTGGCATGTCAACACATATATTAAACAAACAAAAAAAAAAACAATAAAAACAACAGCAACAAAACAGAATTAAATATTTTACAAGAAATCTGCGTATGCTACTCGTAGTTTAATAGTTCTGTTGTCCCCCTAGTTCATTCTTTCTCATTTTGCCTCTAGGAACATTTAAATGTAAAATAATATGTAATATTGCAAAAATTACAATATGCCAAGACAATACAATTTCGTATATTATAATCAATATAAATGTAGTTTCAATATAATACTCGTATTAGGCTTTCTATATCAACTGTCTATCTACACTAATAGAAAAAAGTCTGAAAAAAATTTAGTTAAAACTACTAAAAATAAGTTAAAACTGATGCTGCAGAAAAAACTGCTGAAATTAGCAGATTAGTTTTGCTATATATTAGTAATACAGGTATAGCAAAAATAAAACTGTTAAATGTATAGAATTTTAGTTGTATTTGAGTTAAATTTTTGTTAATTGAAAATAGCAAATTATCCAGCTAAAATCAGCAAAAAATTTTGCTTAACAATTTGTAGCCTAAAAAATCAAAAAGAAATTTAAAATTTTCGAAGTTTTTTTTCCATTTTTTTTTTTTAATGCAAATAAAAATCGATCATTTTTCAGCAAATATTTCTGCTGATTTTAGCAGAATAGACTGATATTTAAATTCAAAAAAATAACAAAAAAAAATTTATTTTTGCTATTTTTAGTTTACTAATATTTAGCAAAATTTCCTGCAGATTTTACAGTACAAACTTTATTTTCTATTAACTACCCGAGTAAAAAAAATTGATCTCGCGCAATATCTAATTATATCCAATTTGATATTGTTTAAGATCTGCTGTAATATCTAGCTGATCCAATTAGATCTCAAAATTGGGTGTATCCAATCATATCGTATTAGATCCCATTGTATATATGGGGATAAACTAAGATCAAGTTATATCTCAAAATTGGGAGGTCCAGTGATATCTTTGGGGATAAACCTAGATCTATTTTGATCCGAAAATTGGCGGATCCAGCTATATATTTGCGGATATTTTTAGATCTAATTTGATCCGAAAAATGGCGGATCCAATTAGATCCAGCTATATATTTGGGGATAAACTTAGATCTAATTTGATCTCAATTTTGGCAGATCAAATTAGATCCGGCAATATATTTGTGGATAAACGTATATCTAATTTGATCCGAAAAAGTGGCAGATCGAATTAGATCTAGCTATATATTTGGGGATAAACTTAGATCTAATTTGATCCGAAAAATGGCACATCGAATTAGATCCAGCAATATATTTGTGGATAAACTTAGATATAAATTGATCTGAAAAATAGCAGATCAAATTAGATCCAGCAATATATTTGTGGATTAACTTAGATCTAATTTTATCCGAAAAATGGCACATCGAATTAGATTCAGCAATATATTTGTGGATAAACTTGGATATAAATTGAATAGAAAATTGGCAGATAAAATTAGATCCAGCAATATATTTTGGGATTTAGTAAGACCTAATTTGATCCGAAAAATGGCAGATCGAATTAGATCCAGCAATTTATTTCGGTATTAAAATGGCAGATCGAATTAGAAACAGCAATATATTTGGGGATTGACATTTAAAAGTATCCATAAAAATGACAGATAAAATTAGATGCCGCATTATATTTGGGTACTACGTAAGATCTCCATTTATTTGGGATTAAATAAGATCCCAGACATATATTGCCGACTGTTCAAAAAATAATATACTGGCAGAGCACTGATTGTATAAAAATTACAATATTTTGTTAAAATAAGGTTTAAACTCAGAAGGTAACGAGTTCAATATGCATTTCTTTTACAAAATGAATTTCTTTTTATAAAATTAAAATTTTTTTTTCTATAAATTTTTTTATAAAATTATATATTTATTTTTTTATTAAATTGAAATCTTTGAATAAAATAATTTTATTTACATCTTTTTGACGCTCTACACCATTTCCAATTGTATTAATTGTTTTAAGATTTATCAATTGTATTTCAGAAATAATCAATTGAACTTCAGTTTTATCAATTGTGTTTCAGAACTCATCAATTATTTTTCACATTTATGAATTGTATTTCAGAACTAGTCAATTGAAGTTCAGTTTTATCAATTGTGTTTCAGAAATTATTAATTGTATTTCCGAAATTCACAACTGTATTTCAGAAATTATCAAACTGTATTTCAGAAATTATCAATCGTATTTCCGAAATTATGAAATGTATTTGAGAAATTTTTCTCTATTAGCTATGAAATTCTGAAATAGATTTCATTATTTCTGGACACAACTAAATAAATAAATAATTAAATTTGCGTAATATTGTAGTTTCTGAAGTGCAAATAATATTTTGTGATATACAATTAAAATTTTCTAAAATACATTTAATAATTTCTGGAATACCTTTTTTCCATGCTTATAAGTTAGCTCGAAATGCTTTTATCATTCATTTAATTTGTAGCTATCACACATCTATAACAAGTCTCGTTAGATTAGAGTGTAGAGGTCTTGGCTGACAATCTGGTGGACTGGGTTAAATTTCATGTTTTTAAAAGCAAATATTAAAAAAAGTTTTCTCAATTTTTTCAAAAATGTTTTTTGAAATCTATTTTTTTGCCAAGATAGTTAATGCAACGTTCTGCCAACGCATAACCGACCATCGCCAACGGTTTGCCAGCATTGTGCCGATTATATTTTTCTGTCTGGGATGTTAAACTTAAACCTATTGTATATTAACATTAATTAACACTATATTTTTATTTTTAGGAAATACATTTTTATTTTATTATAAGTTAACATTAAATTAAATTTTAGATAATGGCACCAATTTGTAGTTGTAATTATTATATATTAAATCGTATATTCATAAACATTCTATACAGTTAGACGAGGTTTATGGAACTATTTAACTTTATAAAGTGTTTATAAATTATAACTTAAATGTACATATATATATGTTAAATGTACGTGAACAAATTGTTGATATGGACCCACAAATTGTATCTCAACTGATATTGGAATTATTGTACCATTACCATACATCAATATATATTGAATGATATACATATATTACAATATATGACACTGTATTATAAATATTGTTAATGAAGTAACATATCTGATAATATTTTTTATAGCGCCATAGTTTTACATTATTCAAATTAAACCATATATGGATTTGTATTCCAAATGTTGTTGATGTGGTACCAAATTTGACCATATATTGTTTAAATTGTGCCATATATGACAATATATTGTTTAAATGATACCATATATGTCTATATATTAATATTGTTTAAATGACACCATATATCAATATATATGGGACTATATATGGTAGCATATATTATCATATCTGCATCTGTATTAAAAATGTCGTTCATTAGGTACCATATATGAGCATATATTGTTGAAATGGCACCATATATGACAATATATGGTTTAAATGGCACCATATATGGTAATATATTGCTTAAATAACACCATATATAAATATATATGGCACTATATATGGTAGCATATATTATCATATGTGGAACTGTATTAAAAATATTGTTCATGAGGTACCATATATGGGCATATATTGTTGAAATTGCACCATATATGATAATATATGGTTTAAATGGTACCATATATGATAATATATGGTTTGAATGGCACCTTATATGATAATATATGGTTTGAATGGCACCATATATGATAATATATAGCTTAAATAACACCATATATAAATATATATCGCACCATATATAGTACCATATATTATCATATCTGGAACTGAATTAAAGATTTGGTTTATGAGGTACCATATATGACCATATATTGTTTAAATGGCACCATATATGATAATATCTAGTTTAACTGTCACCATATATAATTATATATTGTTTAAATGATACCATATATAATTATATATTGCTAAAATGCCACCATATATATTAAGATATAGTTCTATATATAACTATATATGCAATAAGATCAACCATGTTATGTAATATATAATTATATATGCCATATCTAATATTATGAAGGCCGATGTCTAATTAGATGAAATTATATATGGCATAATATAAGGAAAATTTTTCGGAAAAAACCTCATATATAATTATATATGGATATACATAACCACATGTCTAATTATATATTGTAATATATGCCACATATGATTATATATAATTTTTTTTACTCGGGTAACTAAAAATTAACTTCAATATAACTAAAATTCTGTAAATTTAATAGTTTTAATTTTGCTGTTACTATTTTACTAGTATTTAGTAAAAAAATCTGCTAATTTCAGCAGTTTTTTCTGCAGCATCATTTTTAACTAATTTTTAGTAACTTTTTCTGCTATTTTTACAGATTTATTTCTATGAGTGTATGAAAATTTGTGACTTCAGGTCTTAAAAATAGTCTTATGACAGTCACAAGTTTGTTCCTAGGAATAGGCACCATATAATACTTCATAACTAAAACCGTAAATAATAATGAACAATTTTAAATTTAAAAATTTTACCATATTATCGATCATTTTGCGTTTTCCATTACCATATAACTACACTCATGCTGCAGAGAAACTACTAAAATTAGCAGATTTCTAAATACTAGTAAAATGAGAACAGCAAAATTAAAACTGCTAAATTTACAGAATTTTAGTTATATTTAGGCTAACTTTTAGTTAATTGAAAATAGCCAATTGTACTGTAAAATCTGCAGAAAATTTTTCTTAATATTTGAAGACGAAAAATAGCAATAATAAACTATTATATCTACAAACTTTTTGTTATTTTTAAGCTAAATTTAGTTGAATGCAAAAAGCAGTTTATTCTGCTAAAATCTGCAGAAATATTTGCTAAAAATTGTAAACTGCTGTTTTCAAAAGGCTCGATTTTTATTTGCATTAAAAAAAATCAAAAAAAAAACTTTGAAAATTTTAAATTTTTTGGTGATTTTTTAGGCAACTAATTATTTAACAAAATTTTTTTGCTGATTTTGGCAGGTTAATTTGCTATTCTCCATTTACAAAAATTTAGCTCAAATATATTTAAAATTCTGTATATTCAACAGTTTTATTTTGGCTGTTCCTATATTACTAATATATAGCAAAAATAATCTGCTAATTTTGCAGTTTTTTTCTGCAGCATCATTTTTAACTAATTTTTGGTAGCTTTAACTAAATTTTTTACGGACTTTTTTTCTATTAGAGTACGACTCTGCATTTCAATCACATAACTTCCAATTTCCTTATTGAAATGTATTTATAAACTTGTTGGCTGAATGTCTCTGGCAATACACATTTAAATATAACTGCATTGTGGTTAGAAATCTTATAACCATTAATAACAACTTTATTGATTAAAAACAATTTAAAACACATTCACATGACATTCAATATACATAAAGTATAAGAATATGTATATAAATAATTATGGTTGCAAATATGCAATAAAGTATAGAATATTAAAAAGTAAATAATGGAAAATCCCTACTCCTTGTCATTTTCAATAATACTCGTATCAATTTAAAAAATATTATAACATGTATTCAATATAATGGTTTTTATAGATGTTTTTATGTGTATTCTAGAGAGCAATATAAGTGTAATAAAACAAAAATCTATTTTAACAACTCTTCATAACCTAAGGACAACATATTGGTACAATTGGGTGTCGCTATGTATGACTTCCCTAAGTACTACATATGAAAAACTTTCCACATTATGTTTGGTACCTTATGCTGTGAGCTTATGAGTATTAAGTTTATATTGTATAAATAGAAATAGACTAGATGACCCCTTTTTATTGTTTTTGCTTACAAGATTTGGACAAAGCAGTCATAAAAAAACTACAATCATTTCTCGCATACAAAACAATTTCAATGGTTTTGCAGATAATTTAAAAGCCATCGACACCCCTTCTGTTTATGCGGCATAAATTGTTGAATGACCAAATAAATCACAACAAAAGTGTCGTATAAAAATCATAATCAGATGGTATTGCAGTCAGATAAATGTCCATATATGTGAATTTAAGTACACTTTTTGTATGGAGTATATAAAGGAATACCAACAACAAACAAATATTAAAACACTTGAGGGAATTTTTTTCTACTTTTGTTTACTTGTTAGTACCTCCATTTTTATTTTCAATATTGGTTACTACAGCTAGCAATAGTCATCAAGTGTGTTTTAACTTAAAGCAGAGTAAAAAGGTTGTCGTCTGGTTAAAGGAAAAAAAGTGTTATCATTTTATATTCCAATATGACACAGCATTACAATCATAGCAGCACTTGTGATAGCCCAGAACCATAGCATATTAAACAGTTATACAAATACATGTGCAACTAAAGGCAATACAGACACCACCGACTGTGTTGGGTCAACGAATGTTAGTAAGGAATACCAAGCAACAGAGCATAGTAATTTCCAATTCTTTTATATACGCTGTTGTACTCCTGTGGCTACAAGTATTCCTAGTGTTGTATTATGACCAAAAATATTTTATAGATTACATACTTATAAACCAACTCCTCTTTTTCTTTTACTTACATTATCAGGTATTAATATTTTCAATACACAACCCAGTATACAATTGATTTCCGAAAATACTCATAAAGAGCTTTTTGACTATGTGGCAATCATAGATCTTCCCCTCTTTCTAAGAGCACTTTTATGACTGATACACTCATAGAAATAAATCTGTAAAAATAGCAGAAAAGTTACTAAAAATTAGTTAAAAATGATGCTGCACAAAAAACTGCTGAAATTAGCAGTTTTTTTTTGCTAATTGCTAGTAAAATAAGAACAACAAAATAAAACTGTTAAATTTACAGAATTTTAATTATATTTAAGTTAACTTTTAATTCATTGAAAATAACAAATTGTTCATGTAAAACTTGCTGAAATTTTTGCTAAATATTAGTAAACTAAAAATAGCAAAAATAATCTGTTACATCTACAAAATTTTTGATATTTTTACGCTAAATTTAGTTAAATGCAAATAGCAGTCTATTCTACTAAAATTAGCAGAAATGTTTGTTAAAAAAAATGGAAAAAAAACTTCTTAAGTTTTAAATTTTTTTTGTGATTTTTTAGGCTAAAAATTATTTATGAAATTTTTTTGCTGATTTTAGCAGGTTAATTTGCCATTTTTCATTAACACAAACTTAACTCAAATGTAACTAAAATTCTCTGTATTTAGTAGCTTTAATTTTGCTGTTCTTATTTTACTAGTTGTTAGCAAAAAATCTACTAATTTCAATAGTTTTTTCCGCAGCATAATTTTTAACTAATTTTTACTAACTTTTTCTGCTATTTTTACAGATTTATTTCTATTAATGAGTATTATTGGTATATTTAGAATTTATAAGTTATTTCAGATTCATTCCCGAGTCATTAATAAGTATTGAAAAAATTTTGAAAATGTTTAAAATAGGATAGTAAATAAAAATCTGTTATATTTCATTTATAACCCTAAAATTTTCGCACTCTGAAAATGATCATAATTTAGAATCTTTTATGAGATGAACTAACATGGAATCTGACTTCTCCATTTTATTGAAAGAAAAAAATTAAACTTTAAAAATTCTTATGATGGCCAGTAGGTTGGTCTACAAAATTCAAATACTTTTTTGAATATGTTTAACTTAATAACTTTTTATCGGGTGGCGATAAATTAAAAATTGTTGTGCCATTTTGCTCAGCTGAAAATTCTCTTTTATTGTGAAAAATAACATTGTTTAATTAATTTCTAACCGCTAGGCGTCACTTGGTGCAATTTAAAAACGTCAGAAAAGTACTTTTTATTATTTTTATTTCTAGAATCAAATCCTAAATCCAGATTCTATATAAATTCGCTTATTTTTGCTCTTTAGGAAATTGGACTCAAAATCTGAGTTTTTAGCAGCCGAAAAGCAGTGAAAGGAGTTGGAATTTAAAAAAGAAAATACAACATTATTTTTTAATGCAAAATAGCTTTTTGAAAGTGATGATGTCCTAGAAAACACATTATTACTTGTCAAACAAACTCCAGTGGGTTTATTGGTTTGAATAAGGATAGTTTCCCAGCAAACAAAGATGATCATTAATGACTCTGAAATGAGCTACCAAAACATAAAATTTTTTTTATTTTTTCCTATGAAAGTTTTCCGTTCAAAACTTAGAAATGACTTAGAAAGAAGAAAGTATAAAATCTAAATTTTGCTCATACATTTGAATAATTTTGGAACCTCTATTGAGTCCGGAAAATGAATACTCATTTTGACACAGCTTCATATTTTCTACCAAAAAAAAAAGAGCATTTTTAAAAAACAATAATTTTTATGATATATGTAGTAGGTTTGAGGTTACGAAGAAAAATACCTGAACTTTTTCTCTGAAATTATAAACATTAATTTTTAAATCAGACTAGATCTAGTTTCTACCTTTTTTTGTGGACAGGCTTCATCAGTGATTTGCCATTAAATTGTTTATATGTTTATCGTCAGATTGTCTCTATATGATAATTTTTTCAACAACCCATCGGCTGTGGCATTCGAAAACATGTCCCCACATTACAAACATAACTTTACTGAAGTGCGACAACAGCTTAGCCATCTCACCCAAGTAAGGCCTTGAATGCAATATAAATAATTCATTGTTTTCTTTCCTATTCAGTTTTCTGGTATTGTTTTTTACTCAGAAATGATGAAACACAGATACATACAAACATTCTATTTTTAGATTTTTGTTTATCTTCCAATCTCCTCCGTGTCTCCTTTTTCACAACTGTTGCCACACTAACATAAGAATTTTACGTTCAAGAGTAGCCAACTTGCATATAATGGAGACGGGTTGCCACAGGACATTTCATAATGTACTTTTAGTACAGTGTTAATTTTTAAATCAGACTAGATCTAGTTTCTGCCTTTTTGAATGGAGTTATTTAAAAATCTTATTTATGGGTGCTTCGAAATTGCTGGCTGGGTTAATAAAAAAGATTTAATTTAAATATTTATTATAAAATGTAAATTAAATGTAGTCATTTGCTAAGGTAAATTTTTCCTATAAATGTGTTTTTGGGGAAATTAAATCAATACACTTGTTATATGTAAAATTTATAAGTTCATTATTGCAAACGCCCAGTAAGGTGGAAGTTATTTATACACGATATACATGAACTCCTGCAGTGTCCAAATAATGGGGCTTCTTTGATACTTAAATTGTTCCTGACAAGTAACACAGTTAATGTTGGGCATAAAGACTGTAGTGCTTATGCAGAAATTTAAACACCTTATAACACGTTTTTAAAATGAATTTTGTATGGAAAATTTGTTTTATAAGCGATTTATGAATTAAAAATTGATTATGCATATGGCCCTAAATAATTAAAATTTTAGTTGAAAATTTTGATGATTTTTTCAAATAAAATTTTTACAAAAAACTTAATTTATATAATGACTTTCTTAATTGGTCCGAATTCAATTAAGCTTTTAATTGTATTTGCAAATATTTTAAATTAAATTCGATTTTAGTTTTTTATATGTACCCTCCAAAAAAGTTACTGTATATTTTCCAACATCTATCATAACTTACCATACACTCAAAATAAATATTTAGCAACCTAATAATTTTTCGTCCAATGAAACGTTTCATAAAAATATTATTGAGAAGATCCGTTTCGGAATTTCACTCGAACCTGGCCAAATTTTATTTATCTAGTACTCCACTGTACTATAAAAATTTTAGCTTTGTATTCACCATTTTCCAAAAAAAAAATATATACATATATAAATGACTTTTTTCTATGAAATGGCGGCGAAAATGAAAAGAAATGATGAGAAAGAAAGATTTGCTATAATATTTATAATAAAGGAATGTCGATTTCTAATTCGAATTATTAAAATCCATTTTTAAGACCTAATAAATAAATATTTTTATTTATTTTTTTCTCTTAGACACTCTAAAGTATTTATTCCTATTATTCAATATGCATTTAATAACATATGGAACTTTCCATACCAACTGCCGCCGTTACAGAAATATTTTTATTGTCACTACTTTTATATTTTTGTTCTACAAAATATACTGGGTACCCCTAGACGTATGATCAACTTAATAATAAGTATACGTACCGAGGTACCAACTGATTACACCGTGCAATGATCATTCCCATCCATGGAAAAGTCTTTAAAAACGTGAAAGAAGAGACTGTGTACTAGAGCGTACCACCTTACAGGCAAAAAAAAAGTGCGCCGTACACCCTCCAATATGAAGTATTTTTTCAAGAAGGTTTCAAAAAAAAAATTGTTTATTTTTTTTGCCGAACGTAGGGGTCGTCATTTTACATTTTTCGTTATATCTTTGGCATTTACAGTCGGATATTAAAGTATGATACATCGATGTTTTTCTCTCGAGGAGACCAATGTTTTGCTCTAAGGGCATTTTGAGCTCAATTATCCCGTTCTACTAGTTACCCACCAGATCTCAGTTCCTACCAGCCTAATGTACCATCCTAAAATTTAGAAAATTAAAGCTCGTAAAAAATCATAGAACTTTTGCTGAAGAAGTTTTTCGTTAAACCCAGTAGAAATTTTTTTATATATTAATTGCCGGACGTAGGAGTCGCCTTTTTAAATTTTTTTTAATTGGATTTTTACTGTATAGCAAAACGCTGGTCTCCTCGAGGCAAAAAAATCGATATATCACACTTTAAAATCCGATTTTAAATGCCAAAGCTATAACAAAAAATTAAAAAAGACGACCCCTACGTTCGGCAAAAAAAAAAAATTTTTTTGAAATCGCCTTCCAAAAATACTTCATATTGGAGGGTATACGGCAAACTTTTTTTTTGAGGTACGGTCAACTGTGTACAGTAAAACTGCATACTCAAATTTCCATGATGTCCTTTTAAAAGGATTTTACATTTTCAAAGGATATCCCCTTGGCAACACTCTTTTTTTTAGCCATTCTACACATGCTATGATGCTGATATGGGTATCAGAATCTCTTCATTTTAATAAAAGCTTTTATTTTTTCCTACCAAGACAAAATTATGCCATAATTGAATAATTTTTTTTAAATAGTACTTTTTCAAGGCTATTCAAAATTAAGAAAAATCGTCTTTTTTTGTCAAATAATTATTATTGAACTGTGAAGATTCTCCCCTCTTATCTGGTATTCATTTTGGATACCAGTGATAAAAAATATGTTGTCATTATAGTATACTTTAATATTTTGAAGTCCTTTATAAAATATATCTAACGTGATGAAGGAAAACTGGGTACGTAGTTTTACCATACATGGTCTCTACCTACTTTCATGTGTATATCGATTTTTCCATGGATAAGGAAAAATTGTTAATTGTATCACGGTGTTATAGAAAAATATTTCAATAATTGAGCTAGACATTATTCAAGAAATATTTAAAAAAATATTATAAAAAAAAAACAAAAAAAAAACATGTAACTACCCAGCAAAAAACGTGGAAGTGATCTTAAGGAATCAATTTTTCATTGATTCCAAAGTATCATTAAGTTCTGATTTTCCGCTTCTAAAGCAGTTCTTTTTCACAACTTCCGAAAATGTGATTTTGAAGGAAATTAAGTCTTTCCAAATCTATCTAACTACAGATATTTCCATATAAATTTAACATTTATAACTGTGGTTAAGCACTTAACTTTAATTATTTTGAGTTAAGTTGTCAGGTCCAAGTGATTTGCTTAAATTTTTTAAGAACAAAAATTAATTCCTTTTCACCAATTAAAAAGAACATCAAAAGGATCATAAAAGAAAACTTCCACCCTATGACAACCCTATGTAAAATTCATTGGTTCCGATCCAAATTTTCACAATATCGAATCCAAATCACTGCTTCTTTTACTCTTCTTTTGATGATTTTTTTTGCTGGGTAGGTTTGAATTGAAAAAAATATATTATTTCTTTAAAGGCAGGAATTCACGCTCAATATTATTGACCAAGCTTTCAAAAATCAACCAATCAGAACATATTATTTTTATATACTTTGTTCTGATTGGTTGACTTTCAACACATTAATCAATAATATTGAACGTTTATGGCAGCCTTAAGAACAATTTATTTTTAAATCCTGCCTTTAAAGCCGAGCACACACGGTCAATATATATTATTTCAATTTTATTGATCTTTTCACACACACTTTCAATGTTATTAGAAAAATATGAGTTAAAATTAAATTGATCAATATTTTCCATCCTTAGAAAAATTGCAAAATTTTGCAGATTTTAAAATAAAGCCACATTTAAAGTGATTACGTTTTTATTTTGTAATAATTTAAATGCTTTTTTAATTTTATTTATTTATTTTTCAACAACAAAAAACAAATTTAGAAAAAACTAACATTTCAATATTGGTCACACACTTATCAATAATATGAAATTGAAAAACAAAAATCCAAAACATTTTGAATTTTTCAATTTAATTGATAAACATTCAATACAGATTAATTTGTAAACAATCAAAAATTAATCCATAATATTGAACGTGTATTAAGGCAAAAATACACGTTCCATATTACTGATCAATGTTTTCAAAATCAATCAATCAGAATAAAGAATTTAAAATAAAGTGCTCTGATTGGTTGATTTTTTAAACTTCATCAATAATATTGAATGAGTATTCTTGACTTAGTATATTTTTTCTTTCCCATAAAATTGAAATATTGAAATTTCTAGAGTTTTCCAAATACAACCAAATTATATTAAATAATATATTAAAATTAAGCACTAAATTGATCAATATTTAACCACGCCTACTTTTATCACTTTTCTAAAGTTCTTCTCTATTTTATTCGTATCTTTTTTTGCTGGTTATTTGGCATGTTAAGACTCATACTCAATTGACTGCAGGAAAGATATGTTTTTGTAAATGTTTCTCTACTTTTAAATATCTTTTATGTAGTTTTATTGAAAGGGGAAAACAAAAATGCATTACATTTAATATTCCTAAGTAATTACAAAATAAAATAAATTCTCTACATCTATCATGTATTATTACTTTAGAACTTTTTTCCCATAAAGATCTAATAAGATTTATACCATTAATTTACAATACTTAGGGCCAACATTACAATCAGCACTTTGTAGGAATCTTTACTAAAATTTTACTTAAGTAAGAAATTTTGTTTGAAAATTTAAGTCAAGAATCATACGGAATGCCAACTATAATACTGGCCCATAACATTATAAATTTTAATTGTAAATACTGCATTGGTTTAGTATCTTATATAAATACTTATTTTAATGAAAATCCTTAAGGTGTAGTTTTAATTTAAAAGAAAAATTAAATTCTAAA
Organism: Leucophora obtusa; assembly: GCA_949987735.1. NCBI lineage: Eukaryota > Metazoa > Arthropoda > Insecta > Diptera > Anthomyiidae > Leucophora > Leucophora obtusa. The sequence continues at coordinate 4,957,765 of OX465296.1, forward strand.
GCAAATTTTAATGTACTTTAATCCTTGGAGAAATCAATAAATATTGTTAACATACACGTATAAGCTGATTAATGGATGTGATAGTAAAAATGTGATGATTTAATATTAGTATTTTCGATAATTTTAAAGATGAATCTTAATTTGGCTTTCTACTTGTTGGAAAATTACCTATATCTCAAAAATTCATAGTTACATGGTGAAACTAAAACTAATTCATTCATTTTCAAATATTTTATAACAAGAAATATGTTCCAAGCTAACTCTCCCTATGAAATCAGAATATCTGATAGAGAAAAGTAATTTCAGAACAATCTATTACATTTTTTTTTTTTTTGCCACAAAAGATAAAATCGGACATTATGTAGTGGAAAACTTTAGTTTTTAAGGAAAAAAACAAGCCCGATCGATTTTCGTTTAATAATAATTATCTTTTCTGCATCGCAACTATCTCAATTCCGCAAGTATATAAATTTGTTAATAACATTTACCTTTAATTATGAATTAACATAATAAGTACTTTTTTCAAAAACTGCTATTTTTCTTCATCAGGATATTCTCCTAACAAATACTTCACAAAGTTTTTGCTTTCAAAAACCTCTAACACTTTCAGTACCGATGGTACGAAATACAAAAACAAAAACTTTCATAATATTTCTATTGTTGGTTATGTCTTTGCAGAGACTTCGAAAACATATTTTATTGTTTACTCCATTCTCATTTCGTTGATGTAGTAGACTACGTTTAATATGAAATTTTGATGTTTCAATTTGCATTGCACTATTGCCACCACTTTCTAAAGAAAACTGAAGAAGGGGACTTGGAAAATCCCCGAAACGATCGTCTTTTCATTCCTGAAAGTGTTAGAGGTTTTTGAAAGCAAAAACTCTGTGAAGTATTTGTTAGGAGAATATCCTGATGAAGAAAAATAGCAGTTTTTGAAAAAAGTACTTATTATGTTAATTCATAATAAGGAAATTGCCTCGAACTGAATTAATAAATTTCTAATTAATTAATAAAAAGGTCGAAAAAACAATTTTTATTTTTTTGAATAAAAATTAAAAACCCAACATTTACCTTTAATTTTAAATAATTTAAATGTATTTATAATCGTAGTTGTTTAAAAACTGTATATATTTAAAAAGAAATAATGGGTGATTTTGGTTTAGAAATAAAGTTTTTCCTGCGACACAACTAACTCAATTTTCTACAAGAATTAAAAAATTAGAATATGGGGCAATGTTTTATATTTTTTTATTTTTTTTTTTTTTTTTGTTTTGTCAGATGTTTCATAATGGAAAATAGACCAATTATTTACGCAATTAAATCCAAAATTTGCAATTTTTATATGAAACTTTGTTCTTGTCGACCTGGAGAAACTTTTGGCGATTTTTTGTTTTTATTTTAGGCTCATTTTTCTTTTGTGTTACTTTGCCTACCGTCACTGATCCTTTTAAAAAATTTTAATTTATGTTTTTGTTTTTATAAAATAAATATTTATTTAAATTTCGATGAAAAGGTTTTGAATATTTTTTGTTATTTTTTAGAATTTGTTATTACATTATTTAGTTATAAATTAAGTTGATAAAAAAATCTAAAGTTTTGCTATTTGTGCTTAAAATAACGGAAGGAAGGGCAATAAGGAGATGAATGGTATAAAACGCATTTATTAATTTCCTAAATAAATATTTGTGTTTTCCAACAATGATCTCAACAACTCAAATATAAACATTAAATATACACAGATAGATACCCACCCACCCATCCACACACACACACACACACACATTCATACATATTTAAGTACTACTCCAGCAGTCGTTTATTTATTAATTCATTCACTTACCCACATACATATTCTATGATGGTATTACTCGTTTGAATTTTGTTTGTTTGTATTTGTGTGTGTATTTGTTAGTCATCTAATCCTTTACTTTATACAGCTGTTTGCTGTAAAACAGTTTAGCGCCCATTTCAAGTAGAATTTTTATATTGGTTTATTCTTGTTAGACACTCTAACCCTTTTATGAAATTTAAAAAAAAATCAAATAAAATTCTTGTATTTTTTCTATGTTTCCTTATATATTTTATACAGTTTGTATGTCAGTCATATAGTTAAAAATCGAGTCAATTGAACAGTTATCCGGCTTTACATACACACACTTGCTTGAATTGTGTGTAGTTGTATTTGTGTATAAGTAAGCAGAAATATATTTGTAATAGGAAATTGAAAAATGTTCTTAATTTTATGATTGGTTTCTGATACTTGTTCAAAGTCGTAGTAGCACTGCTTACATTTTATAAATTCTGCTTAATAAGAGGGTTGACTATAAAGTTTTGCTCCAAACCCGCAGTTTTTTTTTTTTTTTTTCTTTGTTCGTTCTTTTTGTTATTTGAAGGCATAGCGTCTGTGTGAAACTGCGTTATTTTTTCCTATTTTACTTTCGATGTAATCATCAACAAATGGTTACAAAACTTTTTATTTAATGGAATTAAAATTTAGAAGGGTAATCGTCAATACTAAACCAAAAGAGTTAAGAAAAAAATTTCGAAGTATGGGAACGAATTCCATAAATCATGAATGCTGATGTCATCACTGGCATGTAATGATTAGATGGATTTTTTTTTTAATTTTTATTAGGTTATAAAAATATATGTACACTTAAAATAATAAGCTAGTAAAAGAAATCTGTAAAATGTGTTTAAAATCGGGGTGACAATTTTTTTTTTTGCTGAGTCTTGGTTTTAAACAATGATTTAAGCCTTTTGGGGCAGAATAGCAAAGGCACGAAAATATTACTCCTTGTTACAATTCTCAACTTTTGCTCTCACCAATGGAAAACTCGATATGAATTTAAAGCAAGACCTTGTATAGTAAAGCAGGTTACCCAGTTTTTCTTCATCATGTCAGAATTCTTTAAAATATCGTAGTTTAGTATAATCAAATAAAATATCATTGAACTCCCCTTATCAGGTATCAAGTAAAAGGAATTCAATGATAGTGTTAATTTTTTGGCAAAAAAGGACGAAGAAAAAACTTGTTTTTTGTAAATTTTCAATAAACTTGAAATGATAAAGTTTTTTAAAGGAATTAAATATGCTAAAATCCCGAACGTATTTAACAAATGGTGCAAAATAATCCGCTGTAGGCATGTCCCCAGAGCTTTGAAGAATTAATTCCTTAATTCAATTTTTCAATTCTGAATCAAAAATTCGATGAATTAATTCACTAAGCACCATATATTGAATGGAATTAATTCATATTTGCTTTCGTTCGATTTATTTTGTTACGAATTAATTCAATTGCAATAGTTCTTTTTATTAAATCAAATGAATTAATTCATCGGTGAACGCGTTCAATTTTATAAATCGAACGGGAAAAAAGTGAATTAATTCCTCACTGAATTAATTCACCACTGAATTCATTCAATTTCATTTTCATTCAGTGAATTAAAAAAAAATTAAATTACATTCAGTGAATTAAAAAAAAATAATAAGTTCACTGAATTGAAAAAAATAAAATAAGTTCACTGAATTAAAAAAAAATAAAATAAATTGAACGCGTTCACCGGTGAATTAATTCATTTGATTTAATAAAAAGAACTATTGCAATTGAATTAATTCTTTGAATTTGTTGTTTGATGAACGCATTCAGTTGAATGAATTCAGTGAATTACTTAAGAAAAGGAATTCATTCAATTCTAGAGAAAATTGAATTCGATTGGTAGTAAATTCATTCAAAAAGGAATTAATTCTTCAAAGCTCTGCATGTCCCTACCCGGATTTCATTCTCGCGTAAGGAAATCGTCAGGGGACGACGTTTTTAGAATTTCTGGAAATTTTTGTAAAATTAAATTACAAACTCAATGAGAATTTCTTGTTCTCGTCTAGGAGCGCTATTAAACATTTAAAATATCAAAGAAAAAACAAAAACAACAACAGAAAATTTTCCACAATTTGCTTTGTCATCTTCCAATGTACTACTCTGTTGTTTACGGGTCTTTCTTGTTTCTTTTTAAATAGTTGCCAAAAAAATTCCCTTTCATTGAAGAGTTAGAGGGTTAGAATGTTCCACAAAAATATTCCGCGTAGTGTTTTACATAAGTTCGCTGAACACATCCTATACCTAAAATGGAAGATTCCAATGGTTTCTCCCTAAAATCCAGAGTTGTGGGACATTTGAGCACCAATTTGTAAAGTGCCAAAAATGGTGATTTTTTTAAATGTTTGTATGGGGAACCCCCCAGGGCGTTTTCAGGGGGTGTGCCACTGGCATGGGTGGGTCGGCCCTCCAAAGTTAGTGGGGGTCGGTCAAACATTTGGAATCGATTAGAGCACTCTAAATGGGTCAAAGTGGGATTTTTCAAAATTTGACCCTACGGGTCAAAAGTTGAGACATCAAAATTCGTTTTAGAGGTATGGTTCCTCGGGCAAAGTTTCTTATTTTGATCCCTAGAATACGATTTTCCTTATCAGTTGAGCGATTTTTTTGCCTCCCTACAAATCGACCCGCCCTAATATATATTAATATCTCTTTCTGTTTTAATTATTTTCCAAATTAAAGAAAAATGATACAATTTTTACAAGTATATTACAAAGAATAAAAAATTTGAAAGAATTCGATAAGGCCAGCAGGAGAGAATACGTATTTTCGGATTTCGCTACAAAGCCATCGTCAGTGTCGTTTGCCTTGATGGATTAATTATTGATAATGGTCTACTTATGCTAAGTTGAAAACAAATATAACATGTTAACAACTCAACTATCGATTGAGACTAACATAAACGAAATCTAACAATGCTAATTTTTTACTTTGTTATTACTGTTTTTGCTTTGAACTTTAATTCTTAAAGTATCGCAGCTGGCTCTATTCAACTCTGTGTATGATAACACAAATTTATGAACCACAAAAAACCGTTAAATTTAAATGTACATTAGAGCGTACCACCTTACAGGCAACAAACAAAAAGTGCGCCGTACACCCTCCAATATGAAGTAGTTTTGCAAGGAGGTTTCAAAAACAAAATTTTTTTTGCCGAACGTAGGGGTCGCCATTTAACATTTTTCGTTATATCTTTGGCATTTACAGTCGGATGTTAAAGTATGATACATCGATGTTTTTCCCTCGAAGATACCAGTGGTTTGCTCTAAGGGCCATTGACCTCAAGTATCCCGTTCTAGTAGTTACCCACCAGATCTCAGTTGCTACAACCCTAATGTAAACCCCTAATGTCAGAAAATTTAAGCTCGCAAAAAATCATTAAACTTTTTCTAAGGAAGTTTTTCGATAAACCTAGTAGAATTTTTTTTAATATATTAGTTGCCGAACTTAGGGGTCGCCTTTTTAATTTTTTTGTATTGGATTTTTCCGTTATAGCAAAATACTGGTCTCCTCGAGGCAAAAAAATCGATATATCACACTTTAAAATTCAACTTTAAATGCCGAAGCTATAACAAAAAATTTAAAAAGGCAACCCCTATGTTCGGCAAAAAAATGTTTTTTGAAATTGCCTTGCAAAAATACTTCATATTGGAGAGTGTATGGTGAACTTTTTTTTTGAGGTACGGTCTTATTTTCATATGTGACAGCGCATAGAGAAAGGGACCTAAGGGTAAAAAAATCAATTTTTTTTTTGATGTGGACAACATCTGAGCATCGAATGAGACCGATCCCATGTCCCATTAGGTCCCTTTCTATTTTGCGCGTCACATATATATTATGTTATTAAATTATATTTTTCACCGTATCGTGTGTGTTAAGAGATGAATGAGGGGTATGTATAGTTGACCTTTTATTTGGTAGATGAATGTTTTTCGTTCGATTTTAGTTCATATATATTAATATCTCTTTCTGTTTTAATTATTTTCTAAATTAAAGAAAGATGATACAATTTTTACAAGCAAATTACAAAGAATAAAAACCATTCAATTACCAAGTAAAAGATCAACTATACATACCCCTTATTCACTAAATACTTTTTTCACCTTAAAAAATTTTTTTGAACCCTGAAACTTCTTTTACCTGAAAATTGTATTTCACTTCAAAAAATACATTTTACCTCAAAAAAGGATTTTTTCACCTCAAAAAAGAATTTTTTCAACCACAAAAAATATGTTTCATATTAAAATATGTTTTTCGCCTTAAAACATGATTTTCGCCTGAAAAAAATTTTAACCTACAAAATACTTTTAATCTTTGCTAGTATACATCTTCAGTGATTGTCTTAAAATTAAACTTCAAATGAAAAGATCTGGGTACATATTTGCCAATAATATCAAATGAGAGCAATGGTTGTATTAGTATGAGTTATATAACTTAACAGTAATGTATTTGTTAGATCAAAATAGCAAAATAAGTATTTTGGCTAAATTTACTTGTAAGTGGAAATAAGTTTTTAGTTTTAGCCGCAAACTATTTACAAGCAACTACTACTTACTACTACTACATGTGAAAAAATAACTAAAACGTGAAGCTGTGTGTGTGTGTGTGTGTGTAATTGACTGTCTCCTTTGTTTTCATTAAAAGTTTTGTACATGATGGGCGAAAAAAGGGAAACGCTTACTATAGCGTATGGTTAACATTAATTTTTTTCCTACTTTTCATATCGTAGTAGAGTACACGGGAATACAATAAGGAACTTATAATAAGGATGTACCTGTAACTGTATTTATGTGTGTAACTGTGTGTATGTGTGTCTTTCAGTATGGTATAGTTTTAAAGTCATGAATTTTCCAAAATAACAAAAGACAAGACAAAGTTTTGTTGTTATTATATTGAAGGAAATAAACATTAACAAAAAAAAAGAAAGCTTGCAAACGGGAAGGTAGTTATGCAGTAAGTTTCATGTTTTTGCTCAACATCTCTTTGTTGGTTGAATGGTTCACTAGCTGTTGTATACGAGCAATATCCACTACATATATTCATACGTACGTACGTACCATTCAGTATATGGTTGGTTGAATGTTCAGTTTATTTTTTGGTTACTTGTTATCTTGGCGTTAAATTTGTTTCTGTTCTTTGGAAGCAAACTTTTCTTGGTTAGCGTGTTGTCTTTTTTGTTGTATCGTTATTATCATTTTCAGTTGTTATTTTAATATGTCCCTTGGATACGCGAAAATATTTGTCTTTAGTTTGTATTTTAATACAGATTAGTTTCTTATTCATATCACCATTATGTAGAAGGGGAACAGACACGCCCCAATGCAAAAAATATATACACAAAATTTTAAAATAACCAAACTCAAGAAGCCAACAAAACTTTGTTGTTTTGTTTATTTTTAGAATAACATTTGATAGAAATCTGAAAGGATTTGAAAAAAAAGGAAATTTAAATTCCGATTTAACAATTTAAATTTGAACTAGATAAATTAAGATGCCCTAAATATTTCATAAATATCACCTACAGGAATAAATTTTTACAAAAAAAAACATATAAAATATCTGGGCACTTCTAAAATTATGGAATATTAATATTATGTTTTAGAGTTTTATAAGGATTAGCAAAAACTTAATTCATATTTTGGATTTAATTGTCCGGTGATTTTGGAAAGTGACACTTATATGTGACACTTAAAGTAGGTGATATAGAACTTTTAGTGTACTTTCTTTTATTATAAATTTTAAAATAGTTTTTTTTGTTTTTCTACACTCACAATATTTTTTCGTTAAAATCAACCGAATATATACATTAAAACAATAGAAAATAAGTTAAAAAAAGGACTACCCACTTTTCGTTTAAAACAATTGTATTTTGTCGTTTATTTTTAATTGTTATTTTATTAACTGGCAAAGTCGGTAAAAATAATAGATTTATCGTTTATTTTAAAATTAATTGTATTCTAAAAACTGATTGTTTTTAACAGAAAATTTTGATTGAATATTTTAACTTCTACCGAAAGTCCGTATTTTGTGTATTTTATTTCTTGAATGACTGATAGAAAAAGTTAAAAAATATATTTCTTTGCAATTTAACTACTTATTCAATTAAAACAACTTTACTCATTTACTTTTTAAACAACTGTTGAACTTTTACGGTAAAGTTATTGTGAGTGTACTAATTTTATTCACTTTTATGTTGTAACCTTTTTCTTTGACATAAAAATAGCATCAAAAGTATTATGTTTTAGCACGTTTTTTGCTTTATAGTTTGTCATCCATTACATAAATATGGTTGTACTTATGTTGAACTTTAATTTTAGCATGTTCTCTGGTGTTTAGAATCCATCTTGTAGTTGATATTGCTTTTGCTCTTGGCAGTGTAATTTTACATCTTTAAGTAAAAATGTTTTTACCCTGCCAGCTATTGTGCAGGATATACTAAATTTGGAATTCCATTTATAACACATAGAAAAAGAACTCTAGGTCTTAAGCAACGTTATAAATTTTCTTTTAAAAGCTCAAAATTTAAAAGTTTATTAATTTTGTTCATTATGCAGACAGTCTTGTCAGACAATGTAATTTAATTTAGTAATTTAGCGTTTTAAAAATATTGGGTAATTTTTAACTTCGATATTTTCTTATTAAAAATTCTAAATGTAAACTTAGGCAGATAATTTTATCAAAAAATTAATTTTACCATTTCAAAAATTATGGGGCAATTTGATCACAGTGTTAATTTAGATGTTTTTTTGTTAAATATCCTAAATTAAAAAAAAAAGAAATTAAATTTTGTACTTTTGTATTATGAATTATCTAAATAGTACCCAAAGGGTATGTAATTGTTGCTTTCAAAAAGTGTTGATTTATGGCTGGTTTTACCAAATCAGACAGTTCATTGGACCGTACCGCAAAAAAAAAAAAATTCGCCGTACGCCGTATTTTTGCAAGGCAATTTAAAAAAAAATTTTTTTTTGCCGAACGTAGGGGTCGCCTTTTTCAATTTTTCGTTATAGTTTCGGCATTTATAGTTGGATTTTAAAGTCAGATATATCGAGTTTTTTGCCTCTAGGCGACCAGTGTTTTGCTATAAAGGAAAAATCCAATAAAAAAATTTTAAAAATCGACCCCTACGTTCGGCAACCAATAAATAAAAAAAATTTAACTGGGTTTATCGAAAAACTTCCTTAGCAAAAGTTTAATGATTTTTTTTGAGCTTTAATTTTCTGACATTAGGGTGGTAGCAACTGAGACCTGGTAGGTAACTACTAGAACGGGATACTTGAGGTCAATGGCCCTCTTCTCCTCGAGAGAAAAACATCGATGTATCATACTTTAAGATTCGACTGTAAATGCCAAAGGTGAAACGAAAAATGTAAAATGGCGACCCCTACGTTCGGCAAAAAAAAAACAAATTTTGAAACCTCATTGCAAAAATATTTCATATTGGAGGGTTTACGGCGCACTTTTTTTTGCCTGTAAGGCATATACAAAAGTGAAAAATTCTCGTCCCGTTGAATTTTTGTTCCTTACGTAATATCTCGGTTTGTATATTCAAACCAACATTTTCTTATGGCGGACAACTGATGAGTTGTATTGTCTATCATGGAAATGATCAACCCTTTTTGAAACAACAAATAAAATCTAATATGACAATATCATATTAGAATTTGGACTTGAGGTAGAACAAAATTCTAACTAAATATATGAAAATATAGAAAGTCTGAAAAAACAATTTTTGTATTTTTTAAAACAAAAATTAAAATAATTGTTTAAAAAATTATTTTTTTATTTTTATTTTTTTAATTAAAAATTAAAAACCAACATTTTGACAACACTCATAGTACGGAGAAAAAAAATGTTTTTGCCTCTTCTTGTATTAACAAAGAAGAAGGGTAAAAATAAAATTTGTATTTACTTATACCAATGGTATGAAATACAAAAACAAAAACTTTCATAATATTTCTATTGTTGGCTATGCTTTGCAGAAGACTTCGAAAACATATTTTATTGTTTGCTCCATTCTCATTTCGTTGATGCAGCAGACTACATTTAATATGAGATTTTGATGCTTCAAATTGCATTGCACTACTGCCACCACTTTCTGAAGAAAACTGATGAAGGGGACCTGGAAAATCCCCGAAACGATCGTCTTTTCATTCCTGAAAGTGTAGAGGTTTTTGAAAGCAAAAACTCTGTGAAGTGTTTGTCCGGAGAGTATCCTGATGAAGAAAAATAGCAGGTTTTGAAAAAAGTACTTATTATGTTAATTCGTAATAAGGAAATTGGCCTCGAACTGAATTAATAAATTTCTAATTAAAAATAATTTACATTATTATTAACATAATCTCTCTCAATTCAGATAATAATATGATTGCAGTTAAGAGAGAGGGATATGATTATCCAGATAATATTTGATTGTAGATGAGAAAGTTATGTGATAACCGAAAAATCAGATTTTAACTACAAAATAATTATAGGCGGCCATATTTTTAGTAAAGTCTGATTTATAGAAAAATATTTTGATTGACAAAAAAAAAACTATGATAGTAGGGAACATAGTTTTGTGCATATCATTGACCATATTTATCTTTTCCTTTCATGTATTGTAGTATATTGAATATTAAAATAAAGGAAAACTCTACTGTTTTTACCGATTTGGCCAGTTAACTTATTTGCAAAATAAACGACAAAACAGAATTGTTTTTAATAAAAATTTCTTTTAAGTAAAAAAATATTTTCAGATAATTTTAGTCAAAAAAACAATTTCCCTGAAATAAATATGTTTTACTTTCACATTTTTTACCTTCACGAAGAGAAAAGATATGGTTGCAATATGATCACAGCTACCAAACTATGGGCACTACTTGTATACATGGTTATTGCAATCAAATTATTAATGTATTAATCATACTTTACAAATAATATGGTCGCCTATAATCATTTTATAGTTAAAATCTCTCTTTTTTTCGGTTATCATATTAATTTCTCGTCTACAATGATATATTATCTGGACAATCATATTCCTCTCTTCGAATTGCAATTATATTATTATCTGAGTTGAGAGAGATCATATTCATAATCATTGGTATAGTTTCGACAACCATGAGATGATAGGTATATTTTTTATGTGCATCATCTATCAGTTAGCGTCAGTCTTGTTTAAGATTTTGCGAAAAGAAGTTGTAGGAAGCACTAAAATAAATAATATTATATATATATGTGTTAAAAAAAATACTTAAAAAATAGAAAAATGAATTTTAATAGCGACATTATTTTTGGAAGAAAGAACTCGCTCTACCCAAGAAGTCTAGAGAGATATTGATTGTCAAGCAATCCTCAAATAGAATTATAGTTTATTATGCAATAAAGTGTTTATTGCTATAAATTAAGTACAAAAAAGTAATTAATTTTTTGTACTCACACATAGCAAAAAGATTGTTTCAGAGCGTCTATAATAAGAAGTGTGATAGATTTTAGTTTTGTACGAAAAAGTGCAAAATTAAAAAAAAAATGTAAGTGCACGACAAAATTATCATAATATTTTCATACGGTTTATATTATGTTCCTAATGATCATAATATGATCCCAAATGATCACAAAATTTTCTTTATTACCATAATATGATCGTGAATAATATATTATGATCATTAGGATCACAATAAGATCAGTGAGAAAATATTATGATCATTTCGAATGCATTATAAAATTGTAATTTTAACAATATTTTTCTACGCGCAGTTATCAGATGTTTCCATAATTTATTTTTAGTTCTAAGTAAGTGATAACTTAAATTAATTTAAATTATTTAAGTTTGTAAATTAGTCATTGAATAAATAATTGTACTATTTTGAATAAAACAAATCGTGCACAGCTTTGTCACTCACCTTTAAGAGAATGCTAGAAAAAAAAACTATAGGGATCATAGTATGATATACGGGACTATAATATGACAATACTGGGATCAGTTTGGAATCATAATGTAGTAATTAAGGGAGCATATTATGATAGAAAAGGGTATTTGATAATATGATTGTCGCAATCATAAACCCAAAAATATATGATGCTCTTCGAATATGGTTTTCCCAACCATGTTTTTTCTTTGCGTGTTTGTACTTATTAGAGTTGAATACTTCAATTTTTAAAATATTTTTCACCTTGTAAGCATGTGTATATTATAACAATACAAGGTAAAAACGTAGTTCTATTTAAGCGGTGTTAATTTTATGAAACTTCCGAATTTCTGCCACGGAATACTTTTTACTTTGGCGATTATTTTTGTTTAAAAATGTTTCGTATATTTAAAAAAAAAACGTATAAATTTTGAAGTTATAGATAATTACGTATATCTAAATGCATAAATTTTTCTAACTAAAATTTTGTTTGCCTATGGATATGACTGTTATTTATACATCATACTCAAGCGCATTCAAAACTTTTTTACTCGGGTTACTAAAAATTCGCACTAAATTCCCTTTTACTAAAAATATACTCATCAAAGTCCATAATCACATAAAAATTACAAAAAAAAAAAATCTAAACGCAGCAGATGTTTTCTTCACCATTATCTGTGTATAGTTAAGAACAAATTTAACCTTAGACGAGGGAGAGAGAGAGAGAGAGAGAGAGAGAGTTTACACTAAGCTAATGCATTTTATAGCTTTTCCGTTTATTTTTTCTCCTAACTGTTTTAACATTGATGGAATTTTCTTTTAAAACGTAAAACAAATGCAATACATACATACAGAAAAATGTTTTAAAGTGTTTCCGCTGTCGTCTACAGGCAACTAGTTACTTATACACTTTATATCAAGGTGATGCTGATAATAGCGAAGGTGTAGTGAAGATGATTATTATGATGGTTTGTCAAGACAATAATCATGATGATGATGATAATGACACTGGTTGAGCTTAAATTGAAGGAATCATGCATTTTACTACTTGATGCCGGTGTGTAAAACATGTTACAGGCATTATTGGATTTTAAGGTGCAAAAAAAAATTGTAATAATAAATTTTCTTTTTAAAGGTTTTCTTCTAACTGAAATGTAGTTTTTGTGAGAGTAAGTTTGTTAGTAAAAGCAATAGGAATTATTGTCATTATGCCAACAATACAATAGATTATTATTACTTTTTTTTTGTTCTGTTTTGCCAAAGTTTACTAACCCATTATTCTTGAGTTGATGTTGTGCTGCTAAGTAAATATTGATACAATATTTTTTTTCCTATTTATTTCTCTTTTGTACAATGTTCATATTTCAATAAAAATATTGTTTTCTATTTAAACTTAATGACAATTTTGTTGCCAAAAAGCACAAAACAAAAATGGAATATGTAAAAATTTTAATATATTAAATGGATTTTCAATACCGCAGAGTAATACAATACATAAAAAAAGACAAATTGAAATTAAATTAGATCCTTGAACTAAACTAAAATTATCTTTTTAAAATAATCATCTTGGTTGTTATTTATCAGTGGTTTCTTTTTTTTTTATTTTTTTTTTTTTTTATTTTCGGATTTTTTTCTTTAAAGCTCTGCAAATTAAGGAATAAGTTCACAGACAACAACCTTTTCTCTGGAGAGGGGCACACCGCCAAGGTGAACAAGGTTTTAAATTTAAGCCAAAAATCCCCATTTAAAACTACAGTGGTGGGAAAAAATTGTTCAATGAAATGCAATTTTTTTATTTTCTTATAACTTTATCTTCAATTATGGCATTTTAAACAAAGTGCCAGAAAGTGTGCCTGGAATATTATGGAATTAGTAGTGTACGCAATTTTGATTTAATTTTTTATACACCCTATGAGGATGTATATTAGAGATGTTCAAAAACAATAAGTGAATATTAAGAGCTCTAAGTGGGCGAATTTTTTGAATTTAATATTGTCTCAATCGTTTTATAAAAAAAAATCTTATTAAGAAAAACATTTAAAAAAAATTTTTTTTTTGTGCATCGATTTTGGGAATTTAGTGCAACCAAAACAAAATTAGCCCAATCGTAACTGTTAAAATTCATTTGCATATTAATGGATGCCTCTGCTATATACATTTTTTTTCATAAATACATCTAGCTTAGAAATATTTTTACCCCTTTATCAGACCTATCGAATATTTTTGGATTCACTAAAATTTCGGACACAAATTATTGTGAGCTTTTACGCAGTCTAGTAAAGATTATCGGTCGGTTTTAAGCAACTAAATATATCGTAGGTCTATTTTCTCCACATTTATAAAGCATGACTTTTTTTTTACTTTTATTTTATATTTTGAATCTAGCTTAGGACAAAAATATAAATAAATGAAATATAAATAACATATTTATCTGAAAACTTAAAAGTTTTTTAGAATTTTAAAACGAAAAACTCATTGAATAGTATTTTACACCATCACAAGAAAATAACAAAATAACTACTTTTGGTACTACACTAAAACAAAGTAAAACCTTTTAAAAATTTCATGAAACAAATGAGCGTCCATTAGGGGTATAACTTTGCTAAACGAAAACACGGTACTAATAAAGAAAAACGTTTTCTTAAACCCTTTTAGAGCGAAAATGTTTCACAAGGAGGTTAGTTTCTAATATTAATTTTTCTTATATTTAGTTAGAATATATTTAGTTAGAATATTCTTCTACCTCAAGTCCAAATTCTAATATGATATTGTCATATTAGATTTTTATTTGTTGTTTCAAAAAGGGTTGATCATTTATTCTCTCTAAATATTCTTGAACAAATTCAGCCTTGATTACACTCAAATAAAAGTCTAGTTTATGTAGACATCAAAACTGTTTTAAAAATTTGAAGATTAAAATGCCAGAATTCCAGAAATTGAACGAAATTAGTTAATGAATATTCAACAAAAAAAAAAAAAAAATCTATACAGTTTGGAAACTAATCCATTTTGGTCCAGCATAATTATATAAATTCAAAATTACATATTTCAATTAATCTGTCTTTCAACCTTTAACACATTTGGTGCAAGAACTTTTTTTACAATATCAACATACATATATATATATTTTTTTTTTTGTAATTTTAATTTTCAAAAACTTCCAAAAAGTTATATCCCTGGTGTTTATATGTATATATTTCCACTATATTATTATGACGGCTTTTAAAAGTAAAAAAAATAAAACTTTTTTGCTGGTTTTTTTTACTTTGTTTACATTTTTTTATAAAAAGAATATATCATACATATATTTAAAAAAAATTCGACCATTTGTTATAAAAAAACGAAAAAATATTTTGTTATCAACTTCTGTTTAAAATAAAAAAAATTAATAAAAATGGGTAGTAGAATGTAGCTGAAAAAAACCGACCAGCATTATACAACAAAAACCCATAAAAAACTTTTTACTTTAACTAAAAATACGAGTATGTATATAAAGATACATACTTTGCATTGCAAGCTAAATGAACTGAAAAATCATAAAAAAAAGAAATACTGAAACAAACAAAATTACTTTAAAAAAAAAACTTTACTCTATATAACATAAAAGGCCAGCACATGGTGTTATTATACGCATATATGAAATATTTTGTATATTTAAAAAAAATACAAATTGCAGAAAAAAACTTTAAATGATGTTTATATTTTAATGTTTTTTGTTCAATGATAATACCACTTCTCTTTTTCACAACAACAACAAAAAAGCTGTTCATTTATTTTCATAAATTAAATTTTTAGTTATTAGCATTAAAATAAATTTTTATATGTCATTTTTAATACTGGGAATTGTAGATTGATATCAAACAGAAAAAAAATTGTTATAAGAAGCGAAATATATGTGACATTTTTTTATTTCCTTTAAAGTAAGAGGGTTAAAATTTTCCACAAAAATATTTGTAATGAAATTCTACTTCAAGTCTCTGAAGACATCAAAGTTGAAAATTTAAATTCAGTGCCAGAAATAAGTCAAAACTTAAAATATGTTTAAGGAGGGTTAATCAAGTACTTATTCAAAATGGCGCCCATTTGCGCAACAAACCTGGAGTTCAGGGGGGAAACATGTGAATCTTAGAGGATTAGAATGTTCCACAAAAATGTTCCTCATAGTACTTTACATAAGTTCGCTAAACACATCCTATACATAAAATGGAAGATTCGCATGGTTTTCTATGCCGATTCACAATAAACATTTGAAACTTTAACTCCACCTAAAATAAAATTCCGACGTGATCTTTCAAAACGCCAACACATGTGTTTTTATACCCTACACCACTATGTGGTCAGGGTATTATAAGTTTGTGCTGATGTTTGTAACACCAAAAAATATTGGTCGTAGACCCACCTTATAGTATACCGATCGGTTCAGAATTTTTTTTTATTTCGATTTAACGATGTCCGTCTGTCCGTCCGTCCGTCCGTCCGTCTGTCTGTCTGTCCATGCAATCTTGTGCGCACTCTACAGGTCGCAACTATTAAGATATTTTGATGAAATTTGGTACGCAGACCTATGTTGGTCCAAGGACGAACAAGTTTGAGTTTTTTGAACATCGGTCCATGTTTAGACCTAGTGCCCATATATGGGTCCTACCAAAATTATACTGTTTATATGCTGCAGGTCGTAAATATTAAGATATTTTGATGAAATTTGGTACACAGACCTATATTGGCCCAATAACGTAGCCTATTGATTTTGGTGAACATCGGTCCATGTTTAGACCTAGTGCCCATATAAGGGTCCTACCAAAATTATAATGTTTATACGCTGCAGGTCGCAAATATTAAGATATTTTGATGAAATTTGATACACAGACCTATATTGGCCCAATAACGCAGCCTATTGATTTTGGTGAACATCGGTCTATGTTTAGACCTAGTGCCCATATAAGGGTCCTACCAAAATTATACTGTTTATACGCTGCAGGTCGCAAATATTAAGATATTTTGATGAAATTTGGTACATAGACCTATGTTGGCCCAAGGACGAAGCCTATTGATTTTGGTGAACATCGGTCCATGTTTAGAACTAGTGCCCATATAAGGGTCCCCCCAAAATTATATTGTTTATACGCTGCAGGTCGCAAATATTAAGCTATTTTGATGAAATTTGGTACATAGACCTATGTTGGCCCAAGGACGAAGCCTATTAATTTTGTTGAACATCGGTCGATGTTTAGAACTAGTGCCCATATAAGGGTCCCCCCAAAATTGGCTTGGTTACAAACTGCAGGTCGCAAATATTAAGATATTTTAATGAAATTTGGTGCGCTGACTCACATTATAGAAAATTTTGACATAAGCCCCATTTTAACCCATTCGAATTTCGGATCCAAACAATACACCAGAGTGGTGTAGGGTATTGCATAGTCGCATAGTGCATAGCCCGACTTTAACCTTTTTACTCGTTTTTTTTGTCTCCTCTATATCAGAACACCATAGTCAGAACACCGTCATTTTTTTGTGCACTTATTTAATTTATGGCACTTAACATTATAGCATATGCTGTGGTGTATACTTAAATGTACACTGAGAGAATTATTATCACTTCAGTAATGAATTTCTTCATAGTTTCAATGAAAATTGTCTCTGGAACTCGTCCATTGAAACTTTTCGTAGAATCTATGAAACAGGTTTAATGAAAATCAATGTTTATGAAATCTTCATAAAATTAATGAAACTCTTCATAAAATAAATAGGCCACTCCTCCAGTGAATAACTCATTCAGTCAATGAAGAGCTTCATAAAACCTAGAAAGCCATTTCACATATTATTATTTATTATAGTTGGTTGTTGTCGTTGCTAAGCTGGAATGGATAAATAAAAAGTATTTAGCAAATCCAAAAAGCGTCATAAAATTGTAGCATATTTTACGGATGTACAAAATATATCTAATGAAAGAATTTATTAAATTAAAAAGTTTCATAAAATTTTATAATAAGCTTAATTCAATTAATGAAATTCCTTATTAATATTTCGAAACAACTAATATGATTTATAAAAAAATTTCACGGTCCAAAATTAATAATAAAAAATTAATTTAAAAAAAAAAATTATTATAGCTAATTCTCACAGTATGGAAATTAATTCTTATTAGAGCGTACCACCTTAAAAGAAAAAAAAATAGTTCGCCGTACACCCTCCAATATGAAGTATTTTTGCAAGGATGTTTAAAAAAAAATGTATTTTTTTGCCGAACGTAGGGGTCGCCATTTTACATTTTTCGTTAGTTCTAGTAGTTACCCACCAGATCTGAGTTGCTACCACCCTAATATACCACCCTAATGTCAAAAAATTAAAGCTCGAAAAAAATCATTAAACTTTTGCTAAGGAAGTTTTTCTATAAACCCAGTAGAATTTTTTTTTTATATATTGGTAGCCGAACGTAGGGGTCGCATTTTCATTGGATTTTTCCTTTATAGCAAAACACTGGTCTCCTCGAGGCAAAAAAATTGATATATCACACTTTAAAATCCAACTTTAAATTCCGAAGCTATAATTTTTTTTGAAATTGCCTTGCAAAAGTACTTCATATTGGAGGGTGTACGGAAATGACAAACAATTTCATATATATAATGAACATTTTCTTTAAATATATGAAGATCTAATTTATGAAATTCAATGAATTTTTTTTAACGAAATTATGAAATTTTATGACAGAAAAGTTATGAAAAATTTCATAGTATTAATTAAATATTATATACATAATGAAATTCTTCATTGATTCTACGAAAAAAATTCTATGAAATTTTTTCATTAATATCATGAAGGATAATTCTTTCAGTGTAATGTTACCAGATTGACGTGTTTTGCAAATCCCGTTTCTTGGGATACTTTTCCTCCAATTTCGTATCAATATCAATACCATGTGATGCCTTATTTAAAGACTAAACAAAGAAATAAACAAATTGGACCAAATTAATTGGGGCGTATGATTTATATTTCAATAAAAAATTTCGTATTATACAAGAAAACATAATTGTTCTTACATCTGCGTTTAAATTTTTAGTAAAATATGGATTTTTTAAACAAATTTTTCTGACAAATACACTAATATTAATGCATAAAAAAAACGAAAATATTTCGTCAAAACAACTAAAGCTTTAGTAAAATAAACCATTTTTCGTTTATTTTACAAAACCTTTCGTTATTTTGATATTTTGTCGTATTTTTGTGTATGAATTATTATTAGTTTATGGAAATGTAATAGATAAACCCCTCAATTCATAAATGCTTTGTAAAGATATAGCAGGTTTACAAAACGTCATTTTCATACAAAATTTGTTCAATAAACCTCCTATAATTTTACAAAGCGTTTATGAATTTAGGGGAAAGTTTTTAGCACATTTGTTTTATTTTGAATTTGCCGACATTTTAGACAGTTTCTAAATTATCAATTCCATATTATATTGAGATGGATCTGCAAGACATTGTATTACTCCCATATCTGTTAACTTTATATCTTAAAACAATCGCATACAACAAATAAATTAAAATTTTTCAATTGAAATTTAAAATTGTTAAATTATGCTGTAAATACTTATTAGTTTTTATTTTTGTGATTTAAGTTTATTTGTTTTTTTTTATATTATGCGAGTAGTAAATATAAATATTAAAGTTTTTTATGTACGAGTATCACTTTACATACTTTCTACCACATCGATAACAATAAATATGCAATTCAATCATATTAAATATTTGATTGCCTTTTTGTTTTTTTGTTTTTGTAATATGCAAATTCAAATGGATTTTAACTGATAGTTTGCTCATTTCTTTAATTTTATAGAAAAAAAAAATGTAATTGAATTTTTAGAGTAAATTCCATAAAAAAATATCATTAGCTTTTATTTAAAAATTTAAATAAATACGTGTAAATAAACAAAACTAATAATTATGTATACAAATCTTTGCATTCACTGCTATGTAAAAAAGTAACTACACTCAAAAAAATAAGTTAGTAGAAAAATTAGTAAATAGTCTTGTATATTAAGCACAAATTAATACCAGATGTGAAACCAATGACAGGTGTGAAAAAAGCATTCTCGAATCGTATGGTTTTGTTTACATGGAAGTCAAGTCAAGAGGGAGATAACAATAAAAAAATCTCCATACATTTTGTATTGGGCATTTTTTTATATATCTGCCTCTTTTTAGATTATTGTGCTTTATCTTTTGTGTTTTTCTTAAATTTTTGTGTTTTGTTTTCCTCATTTTATGCCTTCCATATTGCCTAAATCAGCTGATTCATATCTGGTATAATTTGTGATATTAAGTATTCCAGTTTTCACCAACTTTTACATCTGTTTTCTTCAATTTTACAACATGTATTAGTTTAGACTATAAGTAACAACATTTTACCTGGACTTTTCTGAAAATCCAAAGTTAAAATTTTAATGCCACCCTAATGTAAATGATAGATTCCTAGATTTGATGGTAGAATTTAAAAACAAAAGATATTTTTATAAAATATTTTTAAATATTTTTTTTTTTGCCAGTTTGAAAAGCAAATAACCAAAAACTACATACATATGTACATGAAATAAATGGAAAAAACCTACAAATTATTGCATAGATAAAGTATATGACAGAAAAAAAATAAACAATTTTTAAATAAATTTCAAAATTTTTTCACAATCACAATACACATGAGTGAGTGAATGAATGTGCCACAATAATTTTATTTTCAGTTGAAATACATATAAAAATAATATTGAAAAAGAAAACATTTGTTCACAGGTCAATTTATTTATTATGGGAAAAGTAAACATTATTAAACGATTGAATTTAAAACAAATATATTTCTATGAAGATAATAAATTTGGAAGAAAAAAAAATCATAAAAGACACAAAATTTTTAAACAAATAGTCCTTAAAATATTTAATAAGACTATAAATTAGGAAAAAAGAAATTCAAATATTACCCAATGGCCATTACCACCACTTGATTGGATTTTCTTGTGCTTGGAGCAGCTTGTTTTCCACTGAATTTATTGCGTAATTTCTAAATCGATTATCATTTATGCTGTTTATCAGCCAGGAAGTTGAACGTTGTTAAAGAAAAGCTGAAGCTATAAAATTGTTACAATTTTCTTTCATTTTTTTTTCTATCGTAGTTATTTTTCAGTTTTGTATACAAAAATATTATAATCAAATAAATGCAATATAAAATGATATGGCCATTATTAAGGAATGAATAGTCGGTCTGTTATTTTTTCATTTTTTACTTTGTTGTCATTTTCAATACATTATTTTTTGTCGTTTTCTGGTCTGATAAAAATGTTTTTAACACCATTGTGTATATGAGCTATAGTTAAATGATTTGGTATATTAAATATTTCACATCGTTTATGATTTCCTTCTTTTCCACAAGAAACAATATATAAATTCAAAGAACACAAATTTTAATTTTCTAAATAAATTAGTCTTCAGTTTTCTTATATCTTCAAACAGAAATTTTAATAAATATAATTTATTGGGATTTTGCAACAACAAATACAAGAAAAATACAGTTACAATTAGTCAAAATGTACTCGTACACCCAGGGAACAGATTCAGTTCTGATAACCCCATTTGTAGTCAATCGCATGTCAGCACCGAATCTGTTTTCTGGGTGTATGTGTTGTTGACTAACATGGAGAGTCTGTTTCTGGGTTTCCACAGATTTCGATAATATTTGATAGAGGAGATAAATAATTAACGGTTCCCAACATATCGGGCCAAGGGGTAAAAGTTATTTAAAAAGATGTTTGGACTTTTTTATAAAAAAATTTTTTTTTTATACTTTTACTGTCTACACTATTTAATAGATCTTAAATAAGTTTGATTTATTGAGCTTTTATACTTATTTATTTAACACTGTATTACTTTAAATACAACAATATAACACACACAATGCTAATACGTGATTAACAAACTCTGGTATGCAACTAATTAATTAACAAATTAATTGAATAAATTAAACATTTTATTGAAACCACATTTTATTAAAAAAAGATTTATTGAAATATGTTGTACAATAATTTTTTTCGGGCAATTTATGCAATTTTTTTTTTCTACCAAATTATGTATTTCCTTATTGCCAGGAAGAGCATAAAAAATTCTGCTTAAATCTAAACTTTAACTTTATAAAATTTTCCTTTATAACTTTTACTTGTGGCAACACAAAAGACTTTTTTCGTACCTTAACTGGCCACCACAAGGATATGCGTATTAGAGTTTTAATGAAGTAGAAAGCTGTAGCATATTTTCTTCATAAAATTACTCGCATCGTTAACGTTATTTCTTTCACACTGTTGGTTGGTTGGTTCCATTACCAGAGAAAAAAAATCTGAATTGGAAAAAACGAAGAAACAAAAAATTGTCATCACTTTATATAGTGGCCACAGCATGTAAATTTGTTTTCCTATTACACTGAACTATGTTTAAAAGTAGAAATAGAAAAAAAGGACCAGCTATCCTGTTTAAGCTAACACACACACACATAGAAAAAGGATATGCAAACACATTATCGCTTAATATAATGTGTAATTTTTTCTCAACTTGGTGTGTTTTTATATTTTGTTGTATCCATTACGTTTATTTGAATTATGTGTGTAGTATATACATAGGTCTGTGTATATGTGTGTATGTGCAATGCAAATTAAGTTGATGATATGATAAAATTTTTAAAATAACCAGGATGATTATAAAGGGTCGTTGGTCAAATAAAAAACACACTTATGCAAACACAAAGTGTATCCCATTTATAAATTGTTAGTATAAAAAAATATCAACAACATTTTCAAAATAGAAAAAAGTTGTATAGAAAAGAAAGGGTAAATGTTTAAGAGATTAGAGTGTTAATGTGTTTAAAGATTGTAAAGAAGACATTTTAATGATATTCAAAAGACCAAACAAAACAACAATCAAGAGAGCTCTCAAAGGAACCTCATTTAATAATGGTCGTTAAAAGAATATGTGTTTTCTTTTTTTTTTTTTTTAAAGCATCAACATAATTAAATGTTTTCTAATCTAGTCACAATTTCTAAAGATATTTGAAAGAAATTTGCCATAAATAAATTTTATATTTAACAAATTACTTTAATGCACTAAGAACGTTTTTATTCTTCTTAATTCTTGTGGTTATTAAAATTATTTTAATATTCACATTCTAACCCTAATTTTAAACTTTTACTTTTAAAACTCAAATTATTCTTTAATATTGGAATTCATTGAAATTTGTTATATAAAATTTTTTTGTACATGTAAAATGTTCTTTATGTAGATTAAATGTTTAAAGTGTTACAGGGCATTTTCCCCATTTTTTTTTTTTTACAGTCTAAAAAGTTAATATTCAAACTACTTTTTTAGAGCAAATTTTTTTATACCACAATATTTTTCATCATAAAATGTATATTAAAAAAAAGTACAATGGATTATGTGTGATCTACTTAAAACAATATGAGATAACATTTTATGTA
The DNA here is from genome assembly GCA_949987735.1 of Leucophora obtusa. NCBI lineage: Eukaryota > Metazoa > Arthropoda > Insecta > Diptera > Anthomyiidae > Leucophora > Leucophora obtusa. Next base: position 4,981,041 of record OX465296.1, read on the forward strand.
AAAAAATAGTCATATTTTGTGCATATGCAGATTTGCAATTTCGGTAAAATAATTGAAAATATGTAAATATTTACTAAATGTATATTTGTAATCATGCCTTTTTTGCAGTTGATTAAAAACTAAATAAGGTGTGGTTTATGGTCTTAGACGTGGACAAATGTAACAATGAACTAATGTAGAAGGACCTTCAAAAACAGTTTCCCCTGTTTTTCAAATGATTATTGTGAATCGGCATAGAAAACCATGTGAATCTTCTATTTTACGTATAGGATGTGTTAAACAAACTTATGTAAAACACTACGAGAAACATTTTTGTTGAACATTTAAACCCTCTAACTCTGCAACTTACGGCTCTTTTTTGTCCCTTTTTAAAAAGGCGCCAAAAAATTATTTTTAATTGAAGAGCTGGAGGGTTAAAATGTTCCACAAAAATGTTCCTCGTAGTGTTTTACATTAGTTCGCTGAACACATCCTATACCTAATATGGAAGATTCGCATAGTTCCCCGACTAAAATACAGGTTTGTTGGACATTTGAGCGCCAATTCTGAATAAGTACGTGATTAACCCTTAAACACATTTTATGTTTTGACTTATTTCTGGCATTGAACTTAAATTTTCAACTTTGATGTCTTCAGAGGCTTATAGTAGAACTTCATGGCAAATATTTTTCCGGAACATTTTGAACTTCTAACTCTTCAACTTACGGGGCTGTTTTGCCCCTTTCTAAAAAGAGGTCAAAAATGTCCCTTTAATTAAAGAGTAAGAGGGTTAAAATTTTCCGCAAAAATATTTGTCATAAAATTCTACTATAAATCTCTGATGATATCAAAGTTGAAAATTCAACTTCAATGCCAGATATATGTAAGTCAAAACTTAAAATGTGTTTAAGTGTTAATCACGTACTTATTCAGAATTGGCGCTCAAATGTCCAACAAACCTGGATTTTATGGGGGAACCATTTAAATCTTCCATTTTTGGTTCGGCGAACTTATGTAAAACACTACTAGCAACATTTTTGTGGAACATTTTAAGCCTCTAATTCTTAAACTTACGTCTCTTTTTGTCCCTTTTAGAAAACTTCGCTGAACACATCCTAGTTGCCATTAAAGGTTCCCCTAAACAACTTGTTCGCATGCTCTAGGTCGCAAATACGGAGATATTTTAATTAAATTTGGTAAGCTGGTTCACATATGATCAAGAACAAAGGCTATTCTAAATACGATCAATCCATATTTGAACATATCTCCCTGTGGACAATATTTCCCCTTTTTTCTTAAGTATACCCACCTACACTGAAAGAGTTATCCTTCATGATATTAATGATATAATTTCATAGAATTTTTTTCGTAGAATCAATGATATATAATATTTAATTAATATTATGAAATTTTTCATAACTTTTCTTTCATAAAATTTCATAATTTAGTTAAAAAAATTCATTGAATTTCATAAATTAAATCTTCATAAATTTATTGAAAATGTTCTTTACACTAATAGAAATAAATCTGTAAAAATAGCAGAAAAAGTTACTAAAAATTAGTTAAAAATGATGCTGCAGAAAAAACTGCTAAAATTTGCATATTTTTTTACTAAATACTAGTAAAATGAGAACAGCAAAATTAAAACTGTTAAATTTTCAGAATTTTAGTAATATTTAGGCTAAATTTTAGTTAATTGAAAATAGCAAATTGTACTGTAAAATCTGCAGAAAATTTTGCTAAATATTTGTAGACTAAAAACATCAAAAATAAACTGTTAAATCTACAAAATTTTTGCTATTTTTAAGCTAAATTTAGTTTAATGCAAATAGCAGTCTATTCTGCTAAAATCAGCAGAAATATTTGCTAAAAAATTGTAAACTGCTGTTTTCAAAAGGCTGGATTTTTATTTGCATTTCAAAAATAATTCCAAAAAAAACTTTGAAAATTTAAAATTTTTTTGTGATTTTTTAGGCTACTAATTATTTAGCAAAATTTTTTCCTGATTTTAGCAGGTTAATTTGCTATTCTCCATTTACAAAAATTTAGCTCAGATATAACTAAAATTCTAATATTTAACAGTTTTATTTTTGCTGTTCCTATATTACTAATATATAGCAAAAATAATCTGCTAATTTAGCAGTTTTTTCTGCAGCATCATTTTTAACTAATTTTTAGTAGTTTTAACTAAATTTTTACGGACTTTTTTCTATTAGTGTATATATATGAAATTGTTCAATAGTATTTACTTTTTTTTAATTTTTTTATAAAATATCGTCATTTCATTAATTTTTAAAAATTTTCATACAATTAGAATTTTAGAACATTTAATTCTCAAATACAATAGTGCATTAATTTCCATACTTTGAGAATTATCTTTTATAATTTTTTTTTAAATTAATTTTTTATTATTAATTTTGGACCGTGAAACTTTTTTACAAATCATATTAATTTTTTCGAAACAATAATAAGGAATTTCATTAATTGAATTAAGCTTATTTTAAAAAGTTTATGAAACTTTTTAATTTAATGAATTCTTTCATTAGATATAATTTGTACATCCATCAAATATGCTACAATTTTATTACGCTTTTTATATTTGCCAAATACCTTTTATTTATCCACTGCAGCTTCGCAACGCCAACAACCATCTAAAATAATAATAAATGAAATTGCTTCATAGATTTTATGAAGTTCTTCATTGGCTGAATGATTTATTCATTGGAGGAGTGGCCTATTTATTTTATGAAGAGTTTCATTAATTTTATGAAGATTTCATAAACATTGATTTTAATGAAACCTGTTTCATAGATTCTATGAAAAGTTTCAATCGACGAGTTGCAGTGACAATTTTCATTGAAACTATGAAGAAATTCATTACTGAAGTGATGATAATTCTCTCAGTGTAGGTGAAATCAAAATTTTCTCTTTTAAACTTTTTCACTCGTTTTATTTTAAGAACTTTTTTAGAAACCGGTTCTTTGTGGTTAGTCTATTAAAAGTTCTTTTGCGTCAGTTCTGTGAAGGGTGCTTTAAAATTAGTGCTATGACAAGTTCTTTTGGGTAAGTCCTGTGACAATTTCATTTGCATCAGGCCTGAGACCATTTCTTTTGTGTCAGTCCTGTGACATATTCTCTTGCTTCAGTCCTGCAACTCGTATAAAAGTTACAGGTACTTTTCATATATAAGAACCGGTCTCTGTCCCCCATAACCGTTGATATCACGTGTCCGATGACCAGTTCCTTTTCACACAGGGTACGTATAAATGCAAATACCATAAAACCATCAGAGCCCAAGAGATTTCTTTTCTTTTTTTCTTTTGATTTGTAGTTAAGATATTTATTACTGCAAATTCATTACGTTATGTGAATGAAAAATGACATTTTTATTAGCATGTAGTAGACAAATTTATCGGACCATAACATAAGCTTATGTAATCAACTATTTGGTATACAATTACTGGAATACAAATACTATTCACTCACGATAAGTTAGTTAGACCCATATACAGACAAACTTCCTTACTCAGCTTCTAAGCAATATTTAGCAAATATAATTTCACACTTCATTATACACAACTAATCCACCCAAACCTACAGAGTTAAGACTTAACAACAAATTTATTTTATCTTGGCAAAGTAAACACCCCCCAAAAACGACCAACCGCCACCCTTAGAAATTTCTATACAATTTAGTAGTAATAAAAAAATAGTGCAAAGCCACAAATTACGATAAAAAAAAATTAAATGTATTAAACGCACAGTAATAAATAATGTTATCAAAACAACTTTTGCACTAAATTACTACGCATACATTCACAATACAACTTACTGTAAAGTAATTGCAAGAAATGGAATTGCAAATGGCTTACTAAGGGTGGCTATTAATAGCCAAAGACCTCAATAGCAACACAATAACGTACAGGAAATGAAGAAGAAAAAAATTGAAAATAACGGAACACAAAGAAATTATCTTAAAAATGTATAACACCACCATTACAATCATCAACTAACCAACCAACCAACCTACCTACCACTTACATTCATGGCTAACAAGTGCATTATGTTGAACATTTTTTCTTTCTTTTTCCTAGTAATTTTAATGTTTATATCATAATATGACCATAATATAACGGGGCCAGACACACCATAACTTGCATGATAATAAACTGATAAACTTAAGCTTTTCACAAGCCAGACTACAACAATCTATTACTTACTACGTATTTGTAGTTAGCACTTAAGTATTTGCCAGACATTCAGTCATTTTTTACTCATTATTGGAAAAAGAAATATTTAATGGGAGAAATAAAAAATATTTAACAAATATCAGGTCACACCTAAATACAATTTAGATGCTGTTTGGATAACCAAACCAATACAGCAGGCGGACAGGCAGGCAAACAGACATTTTCTATTCATTTGGTAGTTTTTTTTCTTCTATCAAACAAACATCGAATAAGGATGATTGCGTTTGCTTTATTATTTTCCAACTTGAAATATCTAACAAAGAAATAAAGTTAGAACGAACTGAACTCTGTGAACTTTTCTAAGAAACGGATATAACAAATGCTTAGTTGTTGTTATCAGATGAAGACACTGTAATAAAAGAATGTGAACAAATAAATAAATGAATGAACGAATGAGTGCAGTTTGTAAACGGAAGCTATACATGCCATTTAAAGGAATGTCAAATACTTATGTACAAATGTAAGTACTAACAACATTTCATTTTCAAATATTTTACTTTTATCAAGATTGTTGTTACAGCAACAACAACAACTTGAATATTGGATATAAATATTTTTTTTTTTCAATCCCTAAATTGTTAATGTTCTTTAAGATTCATTGATCTCAAACTATAAAATAATTCTCAAATTTTATTATTTAAATATATTTTGCGCTTGATTTTTTCTTATTTTACGCAGTTTTCAGCAATTTTTGAGTTTTTAAATATAGGCTCAGCTGATACTAAAGTGATACTAAATAGTTGCTCAAGTGATACTAAATTTCAGCGCCCCCTACCGGTGAGTAGTGTAAGTTTTGATTTCCTATCTCTATAATTAATAGTCTCTGATTTTAACATTGAGTTGTCAAAAGGAGAGGAGTACTCCTAAACCCATAGAAATAAATCTGTAAAAATAGCCAAAAAAGTTACTAAAAATTAGTTAAAAATGATGCTGCAAAAAAAACTACTGAAATTAGCATATTTTTTTGTTGTTAAATAATAGTAAAATTTTTGTTAAATTTACACACAGAATTTTAGTTATATTTATGTTAACTTTTAATAAATTGAAAATTACAAATTGTACTGTAGAATTTGCAGAAAATTTTGCTAAATATTAGTAGACTAAAAATAGCAATAATAAACTGTAATATCTACAAAATTTTTGCTATTTTTAAGCTAAATTTAGTTGAATACAAATAGCAGTCCATCCTGCTAAAATCAGCAGAAATATTTGCTAAAAAAAAATTGTAAACTACTGTTTTTGAAAGGCTCGATTTTTATTTGCATTTAAAAAAAAAATCGAAAAAAAACTTCGAAAATTTAAAATTTTTTTGTGAGTTTTTAAGCTGCAAATTATTTAGCAAAATTTTTTGCTGATTTTAGCAGGTAAATTTGCAATTTTCCATTAACAAAAATTTAACTCAAATATAACTAAAATTCTGTATATTTAGCAGTTTTAATTTTGCTGTTCTCATTTTACTAGTATTTAGCAAAAAAATCTGCTAATTTCAGCAGTTTTTTATGCAGCATCATTTTTAACTAATTTTTAGTAAGTTTTTCTGCTATTTTTACAGATTTATTTCTTTGAGTGTACTTCAAAATTTTTTACAATAATTTTATATTCACTATTCTTATATCATTTTAATTTAAAATTGTCAATTATTTAGAATTTTCAATAAGTTTCAGAATTTTTTAATTGTTTTGCACATATAATGCAGAAAATGAAAATTCTAAAATAAAACTTTTTATTCGGGATATTAATTGATGATTTCCGAAATATAATACGAAATACAAATACAATATAGATTTGTATAAAATTATATTTTAAAAAACGGTTTAAAAATATCAGCAGGGTTACAATTTTTGCAATCCCGATTCCCGGGATTATTAAGCTCGAATCCCGGGATTCGGGACCCATTTTTATTGAATAATCCCGGGAATTCGGGACTCGGGATTTCGGAATTGGCATCCCTAAGTCAGTTGCAAAAAGTTATTTTTTGTCTTTTAGTTTTTTGGGCAACAATAAAAGTTATTTTTTTACTTTTGTTTTTTTCGAGCAAATATAAAAGTAATTTTTTGGCTTTTATTTTCATTCTCTCATTTTTTTATAATTAAATTCTAAAAGGACCCATTGAAATAGCTTCTATGCTAGTTTAGCTCTTAGTTTGCTTAAGGGACTATACGCCGCTATAAGATAATTTGCTTCTTAAATATCCACATCAAATTCTTTCGTTTCACAGTGGTTACCCTGCAAAATGTGTAACTTTTTAACACTGTGAAAGAATTCGTTCAAATATAAAAAAAAAGAAGAAAAAAAATCTTAATATGTTGAACCTTCTACCATGAAAAAATTCATTTACATTAGAATTTAATGATCATAATAACAACAAAATGTACAAACAAATGACGAAAGGAATGAAAATAGCATTCATACATTTATACTTATACAAATAGAAAAATATTTTTTTTAAATTACAGTTAATTTGAAGCTTTGCAATTTAATGTTTAGCCCAAAAAAAAAAATAATAAAAAAATATACATGGCGGCACAACACAATCATACCTTTTGACTCAATAAAAATAAAATTATTTTCTATAAATGTCAGAAGAAGAGGAGAATGTTTGCATACAATAATATTATGCTAAAGCCAAAATAAAAATTTTAACATTTTCTTAAAACGTATATTAGGGCGGCAGTTAATTAATTCATATACGTATATTTTTTGTATGGCAACATTTGCGAAAAAGGTGACAAGGAGGAAATAAGAAGATAAACAAAAAATCTAAAGTAGAATGTTTGTGTGTCTGTTTGATATTTTTTGAGCAGTGTTGCCAACAAAATTTCAAAATAAATGGCTAGATCAGACCCAAAAATCGCTAGAAAATCACTAGATTTATAAACAGTGCAGGAATTTAGCGATTTTATCGCTAAATTTTTACCGCTAGGAGCTCAATAAAATCGCTAGATCTGACGAGAAAATCGCCGTTATGGCAACACTGCTTTTGAGTGTAATAACAGTAACAGAAAGCTGAATAAGAAAGAAAACTATGAATTAGCCACACTATAAGCAAGACCTTACGTGGGTGAGATGCCTAACTCTAGTATAGTTACGTTTGTAATGTAGGAGTGCTTGGGTTCGATTCCTACCACCGACAGGTTGTTGAAAAAATTATCATATAGAGACAATCTGACAGTAAAATATAAACAATAATACAATTTAATGGAAAATCACTGATGAAGCTTGTCCATAAAAAAAGGCAGAAACTAGATCTTTTGAAAAAAAATTTTATTCTTCTTCTTAACCTCAAACCTACTGAATTAAAATAAATAAATAAAAATGCATATTAATTGCAGTTGGTCTATATGACACTTTTGAAAAAACAACAGTTAACTATCTAATGCAGGATTAATAAATTAATTGGCAATAAAAAAGAAATGGATAATGTTGCTGTGATTTTAAGAGTAGAGTTACAACCTTGTGGCTGCGGATTCCACTGCGGTGAGAAAACACAAATTAAATGTCTGCGATGTTTTCGCACATACATTGTCTTTACATGCATATTATAGAAACATCATCAGGGATGTATAATAAGGTTTTTATTTCGGTATAGAAAATTTTTTAATTTTTTTCAATGTTTTCATTTTAGCTTTGGCAAAGATCATTAAATCAAAATTATAGACTTAATGAGTTCTAAATTAATAATAAACATGAAAAGCAAGGCTTTTGGGATTCTTTTTTGAAAATATGGCAACATTGAATATAAGAATGAAAATATGCGAGTATGAAAACGCAGAAAAAAAAGAATTATAGCCGAAGCCGCAAAGGTTGTATCTCTACCCTTATACAGATATAAATATATATTGCAATACTTTCAAATAAAATGTACCCTAATATTCATTTATGGAAATGCAAAGATATAGTTATTCAGCAATTCTCTTTTATTTATATTGTTACAATTTTATCAGAATATATAAAATTTGGTTGCATTTTCACAACTTTGCTAAGGAATTTTTTCGAAAAATAAATGAAAATGGAGGAATTTAAAATTTTTTCTTTATTATTTTATATATTTTTACGATTGTTATTATTATTTAAGCTTTTCCCATAGAAAACAGTAAAAAAAATATATTTTCAGCTTAATTAAACTCAAAATAGCACAAAATAACTAAAAGATAATAACAGGGGAGGAAGAGTAGAAGTACATAGTTGATTTTAAAAGTACTTAAAGGCATAAATGTTGTATATAATTGTAGGCTATTGTAGAAGAATATTATATTATTAAACCATAAAAAACGGGAATGTTTTCAGAAGTATTGTCGTTGATTTCTTTTAATAGCAATTGTGGAAGTTATAAGTCGAATGTTGTAGAAAATAAAATAAAAATATTTAAAGAAGTTACTGGCAAAATATATTTTTATAAAATAATGTGAAAATATTTATTTAATCACAGGCAATAGCATCGTTCGAAATTAATTGACTTTAATTACAACATTTTCTTGTGGAATTTATAAGTTAGCTTTTAATTAATTGCTTATAGAAAAATATTTAAATAACACTGTACAACAAATGTTAGGTCATTGCTGTTGACTGATACTTCCAATGCGTAATGATAGTAGACCATTACGGAAACAAATCCCCTGAAAGGCTTTGCAATGTAATCCAGGACTTTTGTTTTATGGGCTATTGAAATATCCACCTTTTTCAACTACGACCGGGGCGTAATCGCTAGATAGGTTGTTCATTTTTACTCATGTTGTTTGTTGAATGTGATCAAATTCGGTGCAGCGGCTGATAAAGTGTGAGTGCAAATATGGAAACACCTCGATTTTTCAATACAAAATAATACATTTTTGGCCTTTGCGAAAATGTACCATTTTGAATTCAGATTTGGAGGAGTTCTCATATTTTCCTTAGAAAAATTCACACAAACAAGACTAGAGACCAAAGTAAGGACTTATTTAAAAAGCTAAAGCTTCACTTATTATTACACTACGTTCATTATAGAGGATTGTCAGTCAATTAAATACGTTTGTAGGATTTTGAAAATTGTGTTTATTCCAAACTATTATTCTTTTTTTTTACCAAATTGTAGTTTAAGCACCGTAAGTTGTTTTTCACGTGAAACAAATTTCACTCGAAATTAAGAGGCCTCAAAAGTTCATTTTTATTACAAGAATTAACAATTTTTTTTTATTTTTTTAGAAAGACACAACCACAATAAACACAAAAAAACACTTTTTCACAAGAAAAATAATGGTCTTGTAAATTAAATTTGCGTGAAACCAAAGTCTAAACGATTTTCACGTGAAACTCATTACCGTGACAAAATCGTTTTTTTATATGGAGTACCTATAACAGTTTCGAAACAACTTACGGTGCTTTAGTTAGATGCTTTTTGCTTTCGAACCGGGCACTTAACGCAAAAATTTATTCACCAAAATTTAGTAAATTTAGTTCTATGCCGGATTAGCTTAATTTTAAAATGTCGATTTGACCCATTTGTGGTCAATTGTGATTTAATATAGGGGGATGTTACACATAAGGTTGTGTGTTCGGTATCCAGCGATGGCTACATCAATAGTTTTCAGCGTCTTCATTCGGTGTCTCTATAGCTCTTAACTCCACCGAAGTAAATTAACATAACAAGGCAATAAACTAAACAAAACGCTTTAACAAAGTTCGTCGACTCTCCATTATGTGGCGCTTAACAACTTTTCTAAGATTGAATACCTCAGTTACAGTGTTGCCATATTTGAAGCTTTTCATCTCTTACAACTGTTCATCTCTTCTCTGTCCCTTTTCCAAAGAAAGCTATACTTTAGTTAATAGAACAAATTACATGAACCCCGCCTAGAGGGCGCCTTGTCGCTTAGAGAGTTAATGATAATTATTTTAAGGGTCTGATTTCATTAAGCAATTGCAGTGTATCTTAGTTCCATTGATATCAATAATTCGCTAATTAAAGAATAATTATAATTGTCTGATAAGCTTAAAATGGAGAAAACTTGCTGCCTTTTATGTCTATCCCTATGTTTAGTGTTCCAATTCCACTCGTTCTTTATTTCATTCCACTTTGTTTCCCCTGTTTAGTGTCCTAATTCCACTTGTTCCCCGTTTCAGTCCATTTCGCTGCCAGTGGTTTTGTGTTCCGGTTCCACTCGTTTGCGGGTCTTTCAAAAATTGATTCTTTTTCTTACTTTCGGTTCTCCCACCGATAATGTTTGTTTGAAATTGTCCCAAAAGCAACCGCTTCTATAGCTCCAAAGTAGAACGAGTTCCCCTAGAATCAGATCTGGAACTTTTTTTAAAACAGATTCTCCGTTCGTTCTTTCGTGAAACAGGTTCCGGAACTATTGCAATGGAATCGGTTCTATTGGAACCAGTTGCAAAATTAGTGTGGTTGGCAACAGACTGTGTAGGTTTGTGCCTATAGTGCACTAGGTGATTATGGTACAGTTCCGATTTTCAACCCTTTATACCTAATATACCTAATATATAATATTCGTAGAGCGGGTTCCTGAACTAGTTCCCATGGAATCGGTTCTAGCGTAACCAGTTGTAGAATCGGTTTGGTTGGCATCCAATTATAAAAAAATTTATTGTAGAATTTTTTCTTTAAATTAAAAAAATCCATTATTATTTCGCGAAAAAATAAAACAAAATTTTTTTTCGTTAAATTTTTTGCACGTACAAAATTTTTCACACGAGAAAAAATTTTTTATCAAAATTTTATTTATTTAAATTGTTTTATGAAAAAAAAACAAATAGTTGCGAAATTAGAATTTCTTTGCGTGGAAATTATTTTTGAATCAAAATAAATTTTTTTAAATATTTCGCGAAAAATCATTTATTTTTTACTTGAACTTGAGGTAATTTAATTTTAAATATAAAATATCGTTATTATTTTTTTTTTGTATATGTCACCGATATTTCGTCATTCATTGAATGATATCCTCAGGGTTTATGAAAACAACAACAAACAATATCAACAACACATTAAACATTTGTGGAAATGCTTTGCATGCATATTTGCTTATAATATTTGTTATCTTTTACATAAACCCTGACGACCTTATTCAATGACCGACGAAATATGGAATATATATATATATATATATATATATATATATAATAATAAAAGATATTTTATATTAAAAACTAACTGACCCCGTGCTCAATTATATAATAAATTTGTCGATTTTAAAAGTCCAATAGTATTTCAAAATATATAATTTTTTAAATTAAAAATTTATTTTTCCGAACTTGTACCGCAAATGATAAGAGAAAGATAATTCAAGTTTGAAGATCGAAAGTTTTTGTTATTATTTATTATAAAAAAAATTTAATTTTCAAAAAGTGCGGTCTCTGTGTGAAATTTTTCTACCAGTAAGTTTTTGTATGTTTCTGTGCTCTTTACCGAATGAAAGAGCACAGAAACATACATTTTCGTAACGTTTTTCATTTTCTTTTTTTCCGGTAAGATTTTATTTTGTGAATTTGTGTAATTCATGTGATTTAAGTACTAAAAAATGTTCCTGAGTGATTGAAACTTTCCTCTAGTCATCTTTAGTGAGTGTAAGTCAAATTTCAGTTAAGTGCCCATCTCTAGTATCAAATAAAAAAATTTCAATGATAATGAAAAATCACCAAGTTTGATATACAGCACAAATTTAAATTTTAAATTTCTGATAAAAAAAAATAAATTAAATATCGATTTATGTACAGTTAAAATTGTTTAGGGACTATTAAATTTCTCGTTTGGTCGTTGGCGTTATAAATTTATGTTATCAAATGCTATAATTTTTTGTTGCTGGAACAAATAGAAACAAAAATGCAAATAAAAAAAGAAAAACCCGCCAGCCAATATTTTTAAACACATATTGAGTAGGCTTTCAATTTTGTTTTTGTTGCTTCTCAAAGTCCCTTATGCCGTAATTGAAACGTGTCCCTAAAGGACTATTTCAGTTTTAAAATGAATGAATGAATGAATGAATGGATGTATGTATGAGCTAATGTATGTGTGTGCATAAAAACTTGCCGTTGCTTCCCAAAAAAAAAAAACAAAATAAATGGTCTTCCTTGCCAGTTTGGATGATATTTTATTTCCTTACATTTTCCAATGGATTTGTTGTCATTACTTAAAAAATATTTATTTGCTTATAAACTACACCCAGAAAAAATAGAATCGTACACTTATAGAAAAAAGTCCGTAAAAAATTTAGTTAAAACTACTAACAATTAGTTAAAAATTATGCTGCAAAAAAAAACTGCTAAATTAGCAGATTATTTTTGCTATATATTAGTAATATAGGACCAGCAAAAATAAAACTGTTAAATATATAGAATTTTAGTTATATTTGAGCTAAATTTTTGTAAATGAAGAATAGCAAATTAACCTGCTAAAATCAGCAAAAAATTTTGCTAAATAATTAGTAGCCTAAAAAATCATTCAATCATCAATCATTTTTTTTTTTTTGATTTTTTTTAAATGCAAATAAAAATCGAGCCTAGCAAATATTTCTGCTGATTTTTAGCAGAATAAACTGTTATTTGCATTCAACTAAATTTAGCTTAATAGCAAAAATTTTGTAGATTTAACAGTTTATTTTTAATATTTTTAGTCTACAAATATGTAGCAAAATTTTGTGCAGATTTTACAGTACAATTTGTTATTTTAAATTTACTAAAAGTTAGCCTAAATATAACTAAAATTCTGTAAATTTAACAGTTTTAATTTTGCTGTTCCCATTTCACTTGTATTTAGTAAAAAAAATCTGCTAATTTTAGCACTTTTTTCTGCAGCATCATTTTTAACTAATTTTTAGTAACCTTTTCTGCAATTTTTACAGATTAATTTCTATGAGTGTATTGACAACAAGCTTTATAGGATAACGTATATTTTGGTTGTAAGTATCGAACTTTTGTTAAATCAATCGAAATTCTAATGACACAGTCACATTACTGTTAGTCAAAATATAAACAGCTGATTTTCTTTTGTCCCAACCGAACCATTCGATTGTCAATAAATTCTGTTGTCAACACAAATCTGTTTTCCCGGTGTATTTTGTGCAAATATTTTGATGTTGTATATAACGAATGTCCCTTAAAGTTTGTAGTGAAATTTTTTCCAATTTCTTTTCAGCATCATGTTTATATAATGTTGATATGTTTGTTTATGTAGTTTAAATCGATTGAGAAAAAGAGATTTTCCGGTGTTGTATTTATGCTGCTGCTGATGTTGTTGCTTGTGTCCCCTTAGAGGCATCTGACATCTTCTTCGCGCTTTACCATTTAAAAGACATTTGTTTGTCATTTGGCTGCCTAGGTTTTACTTCCTTTTTTTCGGTATTGTAATGGTCCTTTTTTGCCATAAAAGGACCAGACAATATGGTTTTGATATGTTTTGCCAAAGGTCTTGTAGTTTCCTTAAATTGCAAACAGAACTGTTTAAATTTTTGTTTGTTGTATAGTTTCATATATAAATACATAAGTGGAATGTATGTTGAATTTTGTATGCCAATAGCTATAAAATGATAGTGATTTTATGTTCTTTTTTAGTTGAAATAAACGATTTTTAGTGTTCAAAAATGATTTTTTTTATAGAAAGTGGAAAAGAAATTTGTTTACTTTAGATTGCTTTTAAACTATAAAAATTTGTTTAAATTGTTTACTTATTCCATGATGGCAATATGGGTATTATATATACATAAAGCAAAAATCTCTACATTCTATACAAATTTTAGTTTTAAACTTTCAAAAATAGAATATGTTCTAATATATTAAGTATTATATTCTTTAAAGACATTTATTAATTTTGTGCCAGCAGATTAAAAGAAAAAATGTTCTTAAAAAGCGAAGATTCGATGCTTGATTAATTAATAATTATTTAACATTAATAAAAACATCATAGAATGGGTAAAAATATTTTTTAAAAATATTCCATTAATATAACTTTCGAGACCTTAAAAGTCTTTTTACGTGGAGAATGTTCACAAAGTTATATTTACTAAAACTCTCCACATATACTTTGTTACAGAGATTTATGTAAATCGTTTTGTACAAATCGCCATAGAACTCTTTGTACAGCGCTTTATCAGTTAAAAAAAATGAACATACCACACCCTCTTTTAATGGAACCCCATATAAAAAATCTCTTGCAAAAAAGAACCCAATAATTTTAAAAGAAATTTAATTAATTTTAAAGATGCCTTAAAGAACTCTACTCCTTATTATGAACACACTTTGTTATTATTTCCAATCGATTTGTTTATTTCTTTTTAATTAAATACTCTGACCTAATATTAACAAATTCCTATTAGCTTGTAACAACATATACCAACAATAAACTCAAATAAGGATTAAAATTTAAACATCATTAAATCCCTTTGTATCATCGTTATTTAAAATATTATTTTCACTTCAATATTAAATCGAGCAGAGCTGTTGAATGAAGCTTATCGTCATCAAATTGAAAATAATATATTATAAACAAATCCTAATAATGCTTAAAAGGAATTCTCTTTCATGTTCAAGGATAATAGAAATAATTTTCATTTTTACCTCCACTAACAAGTAAGAAATGCAGTCAGTCACGTGTTATGAACTTGTCACCGAAAATCTTTACTTAAGTGAGATTTTAATACTTTTCATGATTAAACTGACAGTTATGATGAAGATTATGATGATGAGGCTATGCAATATTCTTAACATAATCATTATAAACGTCATTATTTTTAAGTTATAATAAAATTTACATCTTCATCATTATTATTGTTCTTATGAATATTAGATGGCATGGGCATATTACATTAAGGCGGCCACTTGGTTTTTTTTTTTTTTCTTTAAAATCCCATTGTTATAACATTAGCACTTCATCTTTCATCTTAAACTCAATGTTCATCAGCAGTATTCAAGATGTTCTTAAGTTGTCATTAACTCATCATTGACTTACAAGTAGACTGTTTTTCTATCTTCTTCTTGTTTTTTTGAAAATATGTATTAGGAAAAAAAATTTTCATAATTTTATACGAAAGGGATTTATTTTACTGCGTAGGTTGAACTTTTAATATTACATATTATGCAAAGATTGTATTACAGTTACTAAGAATTGCTACCTTGGTGAAGGCTTTTTATGTTGCTAACTATAAACGTTTTAATTTAAAGCTTTTAATGTTTATTTTTGACTAAATGCTCTCAAATTGTTTTTTTGTGAAATAGTGTATTAAAATATTTTGTTCTGTTAATACAATTATTAGAAATTCCATTAGAATAAGTGCAGGCACTGTGAAAAAAGGAGTGAGATTGAAAAAACAACGACACACGTTTTCGCCTACGACTTTTATTATAACAATCGGGGAAGCAAGTTTTAATGGCAAAACATTCTTAAAAGATTAAAGTTATATGTAGTATACTCAATTAAAAAACACATATCAATTAAGTTAATTCATTATTGCAAATTCGATAATAAAAAATATTTGCGATATATTTTTTTCTAATATTGTTTTACAAGTGTTTTTGTAATCCATACAAAGTATGATATATTAAGCGAAAATGAAGTTGAATTAATTTTTAATGGCACTAAATATATTAAAATATATCACCCATAGTGACATTTCCAGCAGAAAACGTTCGCAGAACATTTTAACTGCCAAATTCTGGTTTCAGGAGGCTTGAAAGATGATCAAAAATAGTCCATGAAAATGCCAGATATAGGGTTAACATGTTCTACGAAAAAATTCCTCATAAAATTTTATTCTGGGCATCTAAAGACTGAAATTATCTTAGAAGAATTATGGAAATGGTTTGCAATCTTATTTCATACAGTATTGGCTAAAAAAATTAAAATTTTAACTGTCACAAAATTTGATTGTAATTTGAGAATTTAAAATTCTTTGTTATTGAATATTTTTAATAAAAAATCAAATTAAATAAAGATGATACAATTTTTACAAGTAAATTACAAAGAATAAAATATTTGAAAGGATTCGATAAGACCAGCAAGACAGAATACGTACTTTCGGCTTTCGCTACAAAACCATCATTAGTGTCGTTTGCCTTGATGGGTTAATTATTGATAATGGTCTACTTATGCTAAAGTTGAAAATAAATATAATATGTTAACAACTCGGCTAGACTAACATCAACGAAATTTTAACAATGCTATTTTTATACTTTGTTATTACTGTTTTTGCTTTGAACTTGAATTCTTAAAGTATCGCAGCTGGTTCTATTCAACTCTGTGTATGATAACCAGAGAAGACAAAATTGCTAGTTTTTATGCTTTTTATTGCTTGTTTTACTCATATTTGCTTCTTTTAGCTTTTTTTTGGATTTTCGGTTTTTTGAATTGCTTTTTTTGCCAAAAAAACACTTTTTTTGCTCACAAACAAATATTTTTCTCTTAACTTTGAATTTAAAAAAAATAATTGTTTTTCCAAGTTTTTTTACTTTTGCTTTTTTCTTGCTTTTTTACAATATTTTTTTGCTTTAAACACATCGGATTTTGCTTTTTTCTGTCTTCTCTGACGATAACACAGATTTATGAATGACAACGAACCATTAAATTTGAATGTATGTTATTTAAATTATATTTTGCACCGTATCTTGTGTATTAAGATGAATGAGGGGTATGTATAGTTGATCTTTTATTTGTTAAATGAATGTTTTTTTTTAATTTGAAAAATAATTTAAACAGAAAGAGATATTAATATATATGATCTAGAATCAAACGAAAAACATTCATTTACCAAATAAAAGATCAACTAAACATACCCCTCATTCATCTTAATACACAAGATACGGTACAAAATATAATTTAAATAACATAAATTTAACGGTTCGTTGTCGTGAGCCGATCTTTACCAGTATCATCATACTCATCCGATACTAATATGAAATTGTACTAAAATACACTAATGTGTATGGAAATTTTAGGTTTTCATATACATTTTTACTCACAATAAAGATGCGTTTAATAAGTTCAAACCCGATTTCAGACTGATGGACAGACCTACATCAACAGATCTCTTTTGAATTGCATAAGGATTATGAATATTTTAATGTCGAAAATTACCACTTCAATTTGGTTACTTACATAATTTTAATTTAAGGCAGTGGGAACGCACTTTATCGATAATATTTATTTTTACGCAGTGTGAATACGATATGGGTACTGCTAGTATTTATATGGGTTGGTATGTACGTTGTTTGCGTACTGCATACAAGTAATTCGAATAAGTAGTTCAGGTTTGTAGTCACTCGGGGTGGTTAATTCGAACATAGTGGCCTGTACCGAGCTAAACTTTGGAAAGATGATAAACTTCGGTTGGTTGTCTTATAGATAATTTGATAGCCACAGATAGTGATCTGGCGGAAGTACGGCCAAAATCAATGAATTACATAAAGTTCGAATTACTTCATCACGCGCCTTATTGGCCACATTTAGCTCCCTCGGATTATTTTTTTATGAAAAATACGCCCACAATGAAGAGCTGGAGTCGGCGGTTGATGATTATTTTGAGGAGCTCGGGAGTATTTATAGTCAATAGGATATCGAATCGCTGGGTCGGCTAGTTCTGGGACCGACCTCGTATCATCATCACTTGTGGGTAAAAACTACTCTATTAAAGTTTTAAATTTTTGCTGATTATATTTTTAAATTTTTGTATTCTTTTACAAATTTGAACATAAACTTTTTTTTTGCCAACATATAACAACAAAGGAAAAATCATTGAAAACTATTCTCAAACTTTTTCTTTAAAGTTTAGTGTATTGAATGTTTGCTGTAAGTAATGCTTTTTAAGGATTATTAGCAGAATTTTATTATAACCACAATTTCCACGGTAACAATATGTGTATACTTTTATTACAGCCACTTTCTGGTTTATTAAGTTTGTAAATAGAACGATGTTCTGCAACAAAATTGCAGCAAATACCCAGCAAAATCTCAGTAATGGCTGGTTATTACGAATTTCTAAATATATAATAGTATTAGGGTGTATTAGATATAATTCGGTTTGCCAATTCATTAATTTTATTCGACAAGGTCACTTTAGTAAGTACCCTACGGGAAATTTTAACAAACTGTCACCGAACTGACCCCTTTATATGAAATAGACTGGTCACTTTTACATGGCGTTGTCATAGGAAGGGAAAATTGACCCCTTGTGACATGTCACCAGACAAATCCTAGGACAGGGCCCTGAACTTTGTTTTTTATGAGAGAGTTCCTATGACAACGCCATGTAAAAGTGGCCAGTCTTTTTTATATAAAGGGGCCAGTTCGGTGACAGTTTGTTAAAATTTCCCGTAGGGTAGTTGTACAATAATATGATTTATTCATATACTTTTTAGTAACTAAAAAATATGTTGCAATTAACTAAGTAGTAGTGCGTAAGCTTGACTGCTTATAAAAACGATTTCTTCTAACAAAAATAACTAGTACTGATGCTGAATAATAAGTGGAGCCAAAACAACAGATTAGTATATTGGAAGATGACAAAGCAAATTGTGGTGAATTTTTTGTTGTTGTTTTTGTTTTTTCCTTGATATTTGAAATGTTTAATAATGCTCCTAAACGAGAACAAGAAATTCTCACTGAGTTTGTAATTTAACTAAACAAATATTTCTAGAAATTCTAAAACGTTGTCCCCTGACGATTTCCTTAGGCAAGAATGAAATCCGGATGGGGGCATGCCTTCAACAGATTATTTTTTACAATTTGTTAAATAAGTTTTGGAATTTTAGCACATTTAATTCCTGTAATGCAATTAATGTATAGTTTTTAGTTTTATTATATAACCACTTATTTGGTAATGAAAATTTTTACTGGGTAACTAATAATGTTGATGTGAGTGCAGATGCTGATATATAGAGAGAAGGTTTTACTTTGGCGAACGAGTTTCTAAACATTAATAAAAAAACTTCATATTAATTATGAAACTTGGTCTCAAATAACATTTTTTCATGAAATATATGAAACTTATCAAGGTTTGATGAATAAATTTTAATGAAAGTTCAAGATTTAATCAAACTGTTCAATAATGTAATATAGAAAATTGTCTCTTTATTCAAATATTTCTCCGTCAATTTCTATTAAACCTATTAAAATATTGACAATAAGTAATTACAGTTAGTGGGGGTTAAAACT
Source organism: Leucophora obtusa (assembly GCA_949987735.1). Taxonomy (NCBI): domain Eukaryota; kingdom Metazoa; phylum Arthropoda; class Insecta; order Diptera; family Anthomyiidae; genus Leucophora; species Leucophora obtusa. Next base: position 5,000,397 of record OX465296.1, read on the forward strand.
ATCTTAAATCAATACTTAAGTTATTTATGTTTAATATTAATATATTTTCATTTCATGACGAATGAAAAAAAAAACAATTATTCACGTCAAATGAAGATAGCAGCTAGTCCTATAGAAGTATAACGCTTAAGTCTTAAATATTTTTATAAATTCTTAAATTTATATGAAAGCCTCTACTGATCATTCTTCGTTAGTTTTTATTAAAGTAAACTTTAGCAAACAATTTACGATATTAGTAGAGGAGCAAGGGGTAATGTGGCAATTCGAGCTGCAACAGAAGATCTCTTTAAATTTTAAATGAAATTTAATTGTGTTTTATTAAGGAATAATTTTAATAAAAGAATCTAAAAAAATATTCATAGATCTCATTTAAATCCCAAACAATTTACCACTTTACCCCTTATTACTATAAATACAGTTTAACGTATTTTACAATTTAAAACAAATTCTTTGAAAAAAAAATACAAGTTATAAAAATGTACATATATTGAACATAATATCCAATACATTGCCCATTATAAAAGCCATAACTTTATACAAAACGGCAGCAAACTGTAAATGAGCACTCAACAATTGTATGGGAATGAACAGAGTAGAAAAAGGAAAACAATTTCACATACAACATACAAAACAATAACAAATATCAAAAGCAGCATACGATTTTTTGTTTGGAATTTGAAATAAGAAAAAAATAAATACTACATATTTTAAAGAATTGTATTCAATATGAAAATAAATAGAAACATACAATAGAACTCCCTATTAAATATTATATATATCCTGTTAGACAAGTAAATCTTATCGTGCAGAAAATTGTGAATTTCCCCAGACAAAATACTAACCGAACTGAAAATGGTGTTAGTACTGCTGCTGCTGCTGTTGCTGTTGCTGATGATGAGAAGAATGACGATAACTACGCAACAGGATGCAATACAAGAAGAGAAAAAATAAAAATATTTTATATACAACCTTGACAGTATGGAAAAGCATTCTAAGGAAATAAATGCAGTTGTAACAACCAATACGTAAAATGGCACAAAAAAAAAAAAAGTACACATAAAAAAAATACACCAAGACTAAGGAGAAGATGCAGAAAAAAGCGCAAAATATTAAGTAAGAAAAACGAGGGATTGCAATGGATTTGATTGAAACCTATTGTAATTTCCCAAACGTATTAAGCCAACTGCCAAATGCTTAAAAACGTTAAGTAAACGAATGAAAACTGATGATGGCAAAACATGTAACAGCATATTTGCAATGGTATGAACAGATCTACATTTACATCACACATTTATGTATAAAACACAAAATAAAAAAATACGAAAAAACTGAAGACCAAATATAAAACATGTTCTTCGTTTATTTTTACTATCAAAGGAAATTTTTTTTATTTCGTTTTTTCTTCTTTTTCTTCAAGAAATGAAAATGTATGCAATTTTAAGCTGAAGCATGTATATTTTTATAAAGTATTTTATATTGTATTGTTATATATACGTACGAGTACGTATAATTTTTGTATTTTTTCCTTAATATCGCAAATAACAAGCATTTAGTGTTAATCATACGCCAATCCAGTTAGTGACACTAGTTAAAGTATTTCCTTTATATACAAGGTATTTTTTTATCCTGTTTTTTTTTTGCCTTTTTCAAATTCTTTCTTAACTGCCATTTTCAACAGCACCTTTTAAATCTCCTAAACCTCTATAGAAATGTAAGTAAATTTTATAAAAATTATAAGGGTTTGGTACAAGAAAAAAAATTGAATGAATATAAGGAGATTAACTCTTCAATGTGTTATTTATAATTTGTGTCAAATTTAATTTGCGATCTTTTTTATTGAATCAGATAACTAGAATACTTCTATTTTGGATTCTTAAGGCAGTAATACAAGTTCAATATTATTGATCAAGTTTTCAAAAGTCAAACAGTCAGAACATTGTATTTTTAAATTCTTTATTCGGATTTGCTGATTTTAAAAATATTGATCAATAATACTGAATGTGTATGTTTGCCTTTAAGGCAGTAATACACGTTCAATATTATTGATTAATTTTTCAAAAATCAACCAATCAATACATTTTATTTTTAAATACTTTGTTCTGATTGGTTGCCCAAGTAAAAAAGTTTTGATATAGTCATATATTATCATATAAAATTGTAAATAATTATATATTGGAACATATATACCAAGATATAATTCTATAAAATTTTACAAAATTGTATCCTTAATATATAACTATATCTTGTTATATATTGCACAATATATAGTGTAACATATTACAATATCCAATTATATATAGACCTATATATAGTTACATATGCCTCATACAATTATGTATAATTGTATCCAATTATATACCATTATATGTAGTTAGATATGATTATATTATATTTGATACATTTGGATAAGGACAAAATCCGGATAAAATTCTATCAAACCATATCTTATTCCATCAAATTAGATCTAATTGTGTCAAATTAAATCTAATATGATCATAATACGATCCAATTTGATACAATTAGATGTTCTCATTTTTCGGATATAATTATATACAATATCAAAAGTCATATAATTTTTTTTACTAGGGTGATTACAAAAATATTGTTCAATAATATGGAACGTGTATGCTTGCCTTTATACATATTTTTATATACGCCTCTTACAAATTCATTTGAATATAGGGGTACACAGAAAGAATTTACAAAATTATAATTAAATTTTTAAACACCTTTCTCATACCAAAATTGTAAATACAAAAAAAAACTTTTTAAAAAGGAACCAACAAAGAAGTTTGTAAGGAAACCATAAGCGTTCAAAATTACTGATAAATATTTTTAACTCCACAATTTCCTTGAGCTTAATGTTTGTTTTTTATATATAAAAAGTTTTTTATTTTCGATATTTCGCTACTCCATTGTTATTTAACAAAGTAATCTTCAGGATTACTTTGTTAATTTGTTATTTCCTGAAGATGCTACACAATGAAGTAGCGAAATATCGAAAAAAAAATTTTTTTTAATGTATATAAAAAAAAACCTTAACCTCAAAGAAATTGTGGAGTTAAAAATTAAAAAGGAAGGTTAAATAAGCGACAAGAATTGATAAATATTTTTAAAATCAACGAATCAGAACAATCTATTTAAAAATAAAATATTCTGATTGGTTGGATTTTCAAAAATTCATTAACAATTTTGAACGTGTATTTCTCTGCCTTAACACTGAGGGAATGCCCTTAGATAAAAGAGGTTGTTTACCGAAGATTTTATAAAATCCCGACAACGTTAACCCTTTCTTTACCAAATTGGAATGTGAAATTTTTTAAAATTTTTCAATTTTTTTTTAATGTATGTCAAAACGTTGTGTTGTTTCTTGTGGAATTTGGTGAAAGTTATTCAATTAACTTTGTTAAGACCAAATTTTTTATATAGGAGCAATAAATTAGAAATTAACCCTTATAGGCACATGGGTCAAAATACTCCCAAATTTTTTAAATGTAAAATAAAGTAACATTTGCCATAAAAAACAACATAAAAAAACCTTTAATTAAGCATTTTCCAGAAAAAAAAAATCAAAATTAATCTGTTTTAGAGCATTATATCAAAATGGCTGGCTCAAAAATTTATTTATCTTTTGGATATTAATCAAATTTTGAAATCATATTTAGTCATCATACATCTTAAAAGGTTAATACTACAACATTTGTATTCAATTTGAATTTTTGTTGTAGAACTACATGGACGGGTACATTAGACCGTACCTCAAAAAAAAAAAGTTCGCCGTACACCGTCCAATCTAAATTACTTTTGCAAAAAGGTTTAAAAAATTTTTTTTTGTTTTTTTTTTGCCGTTATATTTTTGGTATTTACAGTCGGATCTTAAAATATAATACAAAGATGTTTTTCTCTCGAGGGGACCAATCTTTTCTTCTCAGGGCCATTGACCTCAAGTATCCCGTTCTAATATTTACCCACCAGATCTCAATTGCTACCAACCTAATGTACACCCTAATGTCAGAAAATTGAAGCTCGCAAAAAATCATTAAACTTTTGCTAAGGAAGTTTTTCGATAAATCCAACAGCAATTTTTTTAGTTTTTTTTTTCATTGGATTTTTCCCTCGAGTCAAAAAAATCGATATATCAGACTTTAAAATCCGACTTTAAATACCGAAGCTATAACAAAAAATTAAAAAAGTCGACCCCTACGTTCGGCAAAAAGAAAATTTGGAATTGCCTTGCAAAAATACTTTACATTTGCAGGTGTACCGCGCACCTTTTTTTCCCCTGTAAGGTGGTACGGTCTAGAGTACATACATGTAAGACGTATAGCTTTTGCCGCATAACTTAATTTTCTTCTACCGTCTTCGTTTCTTTCTATAATTTTTATGTCAAAAAAATAAATTAAATTTCCTTATTTGAAGATCGCGACAATAACATTTTTCTTGGCATGTTTTTTTTTTTATAAAGACCAAACTAAACTGGATGAGCTGTAAGCAGTCACGTAACGTATGCTGACACAGTTTGTTACTTTGCTGCATACGAATGAAAGTACATACATACAAATCGAAGAAGAAGAAGAAGATGTAGTTGTGGTATTATTTTTTAGCTATACAACATCATCATTATGGCCTTTACTCAATACTTGAAATAACCAGAAAAGAGAACAAAACAGAGACACGCCATAATCTTTTTTTTTTACATTTTTAAAAGTGAAGAATTTCACTTAAAAAGTGTCTCAAGTAAGATTCTCTGCTACACCTAATAAAACATATATATATATTAATAATAAAAGGTGTATAAGCATTATCATCAGCAGCAATATCATCATAATCAAGATGATGATGATGGCATACTTATTTGATACCAAAACCATCAGTTATATCAACCTTCTCTACTCCAGCATATTGTGATCCATATGGTGTCACGGTTCACCTTTGTCGTTTTCTTATTTCTTTTTTTTTTTTCCAACGTGTATTAAATTTTTCTCTGTTTAACTTCATTACTCATAAATGTTGCAATTCATGTAGTGTATGTGTGTAGCATATGCAACACATACACACACACACGTACTCACACATATCTTTGTCATACCATTGTAGTTCTGCAGAGAACAAACACAAAAAAAAAGAACAGAATTGGATAAAAGAAAAAGGAAACAAAAATCATATTTATAGGAATCTGAAACATTTTAAGTGTTATCGTTACAATACGATACTTTTCCTATACAGCCCTTGGTGTAATGTACAAATATGTCTGTATGTATGTCTCTCTGTCGTTCATACATGAACTTTATAAGTGAATGAAGTAAGTCTGTTTGAATCGGTCTAGTATATTGTAAAGGGAATATACTATAAGTGTATGAGGTGTATTAATAGACCTCAAAATATTTTACTGCTATTGCAGTTTCTGTCGCAATACTTTGGCCAAATACACGTATTTGTGGTTGACTTTAAGGATTTAATAACATTTATAACAACGACTTAAGAAATTAAGTAAAAGGGGAAAGAAAAACTATTTTTTTTTCTTTTTTTTAATCCCAAGATATATTGATGTATATAAGTTGACCACTTATAACTGACAAGGTTATGACACTTTGTCAGTTACAAGTTTATGTAACATAAACATTTAAAATAAATCGAAATTTCATGATCATGCTGTGCACAGCTATTGTCATACAAAAATGTTTGATAAATCTGAAGAAAAACTTAAAATTACATATTACAAATATTAATTAAATTTATAATTGATTCATTGATTGATTGATGGATCGATCAAGTTTATTCGGTCATTTAAAATCAGGCATGGAATTAACTCACTCACTGAGCACTATTGCTCATGGTTAAAACTAAACGAGCCCAAAAGAATTTGACTTGCTAAATTTAAAAAAATATACGAGTCCCAATAAACAAGATTCATAGTTTTTTGACCCAAGTTATAAGTTATTATGACTTCCCGAGCAGGTCAAAGATCGAGTTTATGGATATAATGGGTTTTTCATGAATATTTTTTGAATTTTACATTTTACGGATTTTGATGAATCACTATTCTCCGAAGTCTGAAATTTAATTTTTTTAAGAAATAATTTTAATTCATTCTTACATCCACTTGGGATCAAAATGGCCAATAATTTTGCAAACGTTTTAGGCCTAGTATTTAAATAATTCGCAGAATAAATGAAATCGGAAAAATGCATGAAGATACGAAATAACTTTTTAAAGTGTTTTCCACACAAGGAATTATACGCTTACGATTCTTATTCTGTTTATTTTATTAATCATATAAGTGATTTAGTTTGGAAAAACGGTATGATTCCTTTTGAGGCAATACAATCCTCCCAGCAAAAAAAAAAATGCAAGTAATGCTTTACAAAATACTTCTTTCACTGCTTCACAAGTATCCGTCAGTGTATATCTAGAAGTAATTCCGAATCACTTAAAAAAATCACTCTCTTCAATGCTTCAAAAGTATCCCTTAGTGTGTTTTTACAGCTTCTTTAGTATTAATTCTGAATTACTTCCAAAAAATCACTTAAGTATTGCTTCTAAAAAATAATTGCTCTAAAAGTGATCTTAAAAAATAATTTTGGTATCATCTGGTATTTGTAAACAGATGATCGCGGGTTCGGTTCGATTCCTGGCGGGAGCAATATTTTTTTAATTCTGTTTTATTTTTTTTTTAATTTATAATTAATTTGATCAAATTTCATATTTTTTTTTTTCATAAATTTTTAAAAATAGTATATGAAATAAAAATGATGAAAAATTGCTTTTTATGAGCCTAAAAAATAGTAAATAGAAAATAGTACTGAAAACAATAGTAAATTGCAGTGCACCTTTTGCACTGCCCAGGAAAATTTTCTGTTCCAAAGAATCGCTTGTAGAATAGCTACTTTTTCTTTACAACCACTTTGACCGTCAATTCTAACACCGATGATTTTTGTTTGAAATTGTACTTGCTCCGATTATCACTACCAGTACACTCATAGAAATAAATCTGTAAAAAGAGCAGAAAAATTTACTAAAAATTAGTTAAAAATTATGCTGCAGGAGAAACTGCTAAAATTAGCAGATTTTTTTTCTAAATACTAGTAATATGAGAATAGCAAAATTAAAACTGCTAAATTTACAGAATTTTAGTTATATTTAGGCTAACTTTTAGTTAATTGAAAATAGCAAATTGCACTGTAAAATCTGCAGAAAATTTTGCTAAATACTTGTAGACCAAAAATAGCAAAAATAAACTGTTAAATCTACAAAAGTTTTAATATTTTTAAGCTAAATTTAGTTGAATGCAAATAGCAGTCTATTCTGCTAAAATCAGCAGAAATATTTGCTAAAAAATTGTAAACTGCTGTTTTCAAAAGGCTCGATTTACATTTGTATTTAAAAAAAAAAATCGAAAAAAAACTTCGAAAATTTTAAATTTTTTGGTGATTTTTTAGGCTACTAATTATTTAGCAAAATTGTTTGCTGATTTTAACAAGTTAATTTGCTATTCTCCATTTACAAAAATTTAGCTCAAATATAACTAAAATCTGTATATTTAGCAGTTTTATTTTTGCTATTCCTATATTACGAATATATAGCAAAAATAATCTGCTAATTTAGCAATTTTTTCCTGCAGCATCATTTTTAACAAATTTTTAGTAATTTTTACTAATTTTTTTACGGACTTTTTTCTATTAGTGTCTCTCGATAGTTCCGACCTGCCGGTTGTTAGAACCTCTGCCGTGGTTACTAATGCTGACACAAAGCCGACGAATTCGACTGGAGAAGAAGGACTGCCTGTTTCTCATTGTGTGGTATAAATTTTAATTTTTTGGAGGTACTCAAGTTGACATTGAACATGATGGGTCTATCTCTGCCCTTGACTTAAACTTCGCTACAACATATTTGTTTTTTAAAGGCCTATTCTCACATTTAGGGGCCAAAAATATTGAATCTGAAACTAATCCATTTTTGTATAAAATATTAATATTAGAAAAGGCTCAGCCACCGCCCTAATAATATTAAATTGGATTTATATCCATATAAGGTACTCAGAGGTACTATCCCCTCTTGTTCCATTAAAAATACTTTTTCCCAACAATCACTTGGTTTCTTAAACAACTCTGTGTAAAGTAAATTCATGCAAAATAAGCTCAAAAGCTTAATTTTTGTAAATATTTAGCAAAATTATAGAATGAAATTGATATTTACAACAGAATTCGAAAAACAGTTTGAAGTGACAAAAAAATATTTTTCAATATCTTTTTATTGTAAGTTTTTTCAACCTCTTAATTTTCCTTAAAACTTGTAATATTTTATTTTTAAATGAAACCTTTTGTATCCCCACTCATTAAACAATCTAACAACTTAAAAATCTTTTGTAATAATCAAACAAAAGTCATCAAATTAAATCTTCTATTAACAATAAAAATAACCAAGTAAAATAAATAAAAAAGAATATTGCACAAATTTTTGTGGCATAAATTTTGATAAAAATAAACACAGTAAAACAACTTGAATTAAAAAATCTTAAATGTTTAAAAAAAAAAAAACAATTTTATTCCAAGAAATGTTCATTTATATTCGTTTTTATTGTTTCAGCAGTTTGTATTATGTCCCAACAAAAATTTTTGCCAACGGTTACCAATCACAATAATTATACAACTGGTAAGAGCAGAACTTATTATATGGAACTAGCACCTGAACAAGTTCCAAGGAACTTAAATATAAAGTATAAATAAGGGAGTATCATTTATAAAAATAGTTCCAGAACTGATTTTATGAGAACTAGCTTTATTTTGTTGCTATAATGGCGGTTGGTTTAGAGACAATTTCTAACAAAAATTAATGCAGAAATGGTTTATGACGGAAAAGGAAACCAACAAATTTTGCTGGTATGTATAAAATAAAAACTTAACTATATTTTGAAAAATTTTTATAACAAATTCATTACTGTGTTTTTATTTGGCTTTCATTTGGAATGAGATTCAATATTATAACTTATAAAGGATATCTAATAATATTTTGTTGGATTTCTGTTTTTTTTTTCATTTTAAATTCATAAATATAAACAAAACATTGTATATATCTGACCATTTTTTATAGCTTATTATTTGTATTTTTCTTTATTTCAAATTTTAACAATCATAATTTTATGATTATTTTTCTGTTGTTGCCTTTTATATGACTTCTTTTTATACTTCCCAGTCTCGTTTAATTTAAAAATGAATTCATTGACTTTTGCTAATATACTACTGTACTTAAGGCAGAGTTTTTAAATGATTAATTCATTGAGTGATCTGAAATTTTGAAATTAAATACATATTTTTGATTTTCTGCTTATACTCGTATGCGTTTATACCACAGCTTCAATTCAAAGTTATATATAAGTTATATCAATTTATTTTAGTATTAATTAAATGAGTTTAAACTTCAATTCTTACACTCAGAAATAGTTTTGTTACCCCAATCCAATCGTTCGGTTACTGCAACTGAAAATTCGGTTCTCACAACCCTCTTTCAGTGGGGAGAGCAGAAATAGGATTGTGACTGGAGATACAAATGTTCATAAATCACATGATTCACGCGTAAATTACGCCTGATCGTGAGTATTAACTACAATACTCAAGCGACTCATGCTGGAGCTTGAGTTTTGTTTTTTCATCATAGATTTTTAGTGAGAATTTTGTAATTTTTTAATATACTCACGTCAGCATGCATTAGTGTTACTAGCAAAAAAATGTTCGTGCATGATACGTGCGTGATTAATTATTTTTATTAATGAGCGTGAGTCAAAAATAACACATACGCTCATCTCTAGTTGTGACAGCCAAATTTTCAGTTCAAATTCGCTGTGATGAACAATTTTTGGATATGTGTATATTGAATTAATTCCTTTAATTAACTGCAAAAATTTATTCTAGTTGTTTGTTGTTATTGTGGAAAATGATGCTTAAAACCTGTTTTTGGGTTCTAGTTTTTCTTTTATATGTTTTCTTTATTCATTCATGGTGGGTGGTTTTTTATTCGTTCACTCATTCATTTATTCGTTTATGGTCTTTGGTTGTTTCATGCTTGATTTTTCGCCAATCTACACAAAAAATTATTTTCCAAAGATTGTTTTCGTTTAATATAGAACTCATTTAAGGGGGATTTTTCATTTTATGTTCCAATTGGCGCCTATTTTAGTAGTAGTTTGGCGCGTCTTAATAACGCCAAAATAACCATATCAACAAATTATTTACAAAGAAAAAAAACTGAAATAACAATATTCTAGTAAACACATACACATATACACACATGAATGAAATTACATTTTTGTAAGAATATTGGAGAAATTAAAAAAAATTACTTGGTCATTAAAAACAATATACAATATATAAGGAAATAACCTATAAATTAATATTTAAGGTAAAGAGAAATTTGTAACATTTAATAGAAAACTGAACCCAGTAAAAAAAAACTGGAAGTCATGCTTTACCAACCACTTCCTTCGTTGCTTCAGAAGTATCCGTATGTGTGCTTTTACTGCTTTTTAGAAGTAAGTCTGAACAACTGCAAAACAATCACTACTTCCAAAAGATCCATTAGTATATTTTTACAACTTTTTTAGAAAAAAAATCTGAACAACATAAGAAAAATTTCTTAGTTATTGATTTGAAAGCATTATTGCTCTAAAAGTGATCCTAAAACTTGTTTTTTGATATAGTTTATTTCCAAACAGATGATCGTGGGTGCGATTCATGGCGGCTTTTTCATAGGGAAATTCCCTCAGAATCTGAGGAGATTAAGGTGCCTATTCCTACGAAAAGTCTGTGACTCTTAGTTATGACTGTATTCCCCATGTATTTGTTGTTGCAAAGTCTTAATAAATTATATTTATTCAAATTTTTGTTTAAAAACTTCAAAAAAATTTAGACCTGGTATCGATACAATCATAACATTGACAAATAAAATTTTAATTTTTTGAATTTTATTGTTGTTTTGTATGAAAAGTTATGACTCTCAGTCTTAAAAATAGTCTTAAGACGGTCACAATGAGTCACAAGTAGGAATAGGCACCTAAATATAATTATAAAATTTTCTATTAATGAGTATTATTTTTGTTCGGTTTTAAAATCAAATATGACAAATTCAAAATAGAATTCACAATTCATTTTACAACAAATAGCGAAAAAACTTATGAAAAAACTTTCGTAAAACCATTGGTTGACAATTAATGCATTTTCAAGTGCTACCAAGCACTATCATCAGATTGTCTTTATGGGGTTCTCTGTTGAATTTGGTTTTTGTATATAGGTATATTAATTTTAAATTAAAAAACATTTAGAGACGTAAACTCAAACATTTTCATTTATTTGTGTGATTTTGACACCATGCTCTCAAACAGGTTAATTTAATTTTTTTTTTTCTAGAAAATAATTTTTATGCCGATTTTCAAATCAAATGGAACTTTTTTATATTTAAAAAAATTGGAGTTATTTTGACCCCAAGTGCCTATAAGGGTTTATTTCTAATTTTTTATTACTATATAAAAAATTTGGTATTAAAAGAGTTATTTGGACAAAATTCACCATTTTATTTTCGCCAATGTATGTTAACGAAGGTTACCCTAGGGTACACTCTGGCGTATGAGTGTTAATACACAATATACAATAATATTAAGTATACGTAACCATGTTAACCACTTGCTTTGATGATTATGTTTTAGCTATGGATCATCAGAAATCTAACAAGTAAAAGCATTGAATTCAGTTTTACCAAACATTTTTTACGACCTCCCCACTGTCTTTGCTATAATTAATAAACAAAATTCAAGCAGAAAGAAATAGTTTTGACATGAACAACTTTTTTTGAATGTAAAAACAATTTTTATGGCAAAAAAAAAATATTTAAGGTGCTTTCACAATGGCAGAGTGACTCTACTCTGCAGCACAGATTAAAATGTTAACTGTTCGAAATGCAGAGTAGAGTTACTTCAAAACTTATTTGACATTTTAGTACTTACTTCATATTTTCGCCACTTTTTTGCCAGAATTTTTACCGTTTTTAATTTAAATATTTTTTTATTTTAAATCATACCGAAAACACCACAAATTTTATATTTATTTAATATATTTTGTTATTAATTTTTTTAATTTGTTGACACTTAGATATGTGAACAAATTAGATATGTGTTTTTTTTTTTTGGTATATTTGTCATGTTAAACAGTTAACAGACCAATGTTAACTCCAGAGAGTAGCAAATCTGTACTCCAGAGTCAAACAAGTTTTGCTCTGGAGTGGAATAACAAGATATAGCACAATACAAAAATGTGTTAATATGAAAGAGAAAAAAAAACAAAATTTGCTACAGATTGGACCACTCCGTCATTGTAAACGCACCTTTAAAGCTTGAAACAAATTTTGTGTTTAAATAAAAATTGTTGTGGTATAAAATATTACTAGCTTATAGGTGCCTGACTAAAAAATATGACAAAACATTTTATTTACTAGATATTACTATGAAATTGTATTACTAACGCAATTGGAAATGTCATAACCCAGCAAAATATTTCATTATCAAATAAGTTGTTATATAATGAAACTAAAATTTTTTACTACTTATAATTCGGCGTCAGTACTAGTTATTTTTGTTAGGCGAAGCCGTTTTTATAAGCAGTCTAGCTTACTCGCGACTACTTATTTATAAAGATAATGTGAATTTGGTAACTACTTATTTTTTAACCACTAGTAAGTATATAAATAAGTCGTATTATTTAACAACTTGTAACCACTTATTTTTAAGCTGCGTATAAGTACACGAATAACTACTTATTTTTGTAACTACTTATTTTATATACTTTTGTAATGCAGCGGGTAAGCGGGTACACAAATTTTGTGCGTTTTTTCATGCAGCGAATATGGTCAACTACTTACAAAAACGACCTTGTCGAACAAAAACAATGAGTTTTGACACCGAATTATAAGCGGTAGACCCTAATTCTACTGCTTATTATTGAGATATTAGTAATGAGCACCCATTACTGAGGTTTTGCTGGGACCTTAATACATCTTGATGACGGCTTAGTGACATGTTGCTGTCATTGCGGAATTGCAAAACTGGTATTTTAAAACCTGCTGAGATTTTCATTCAAATGTAAAAATGTCATCATGACAATTCAGCAAGAGGTCAATGGTATGAATAAATTATGACATGTGTTTAGAAAGTCTTCACTGACATTTCCAGCATGCATCAGTAAATTGTCATCACCATCTCAAAACCACAAAAAAAAAATATTTTTGCATTTTTCATACCCTCCTCCCCTACTTTTAATACTCATTTATTATTGTTCTTTCTTGTAGTTAAATTTTACTTATATTTAAAATTCAAAATTTTTCATTTGGTATCCCGCTCACCAAGATTCTGGAATATTGGTACAATGGATAATTTTAATATAGGTAAAGCTTCATGGCAAAGGATTGAAAGTTTATTAAAAACACAGTAGTAAATAGTAATGGAATTTCACACTTTAAGTGCTAATTGTAAAATAGCAATATTTTTTGAAATTTAACCATTATAAAATTATTATCAATGTTAATACACTACTTAAAATAGTACATACTGTGCATTTCATCAATATACATACTTCAATTATTTGATAATAATCCTTTTTTTATCCACATAAAGGTATCTTTACTTATTTCCTTTTGAAGAGAAGTTTTTATTGGTATTTCTTGTAACCTTTGAAACGCAAATCTAAAGCTATTAAAAAATTGCAAGTTTTAACTTATTCTTCTTCTTATTTTGCCTTAGAATACGAGTAACTAGAACATGAGCATTATATATGTTATGTAACTATGCCTTTATTTTTAAATATATGCATAAATTTTAAAAAGTTGTTATTTCCTTTGATGTGTTTTCTAACATGTTCTTTGTAAAGAAAGAAATAATTTTCGGTTTGCAAAACGTGACAATAATATCGATGAAGCAAAGTTATTTTCTGTTAAGTTGAATTGAGTTGGTTGAGCTGGTTGGTTTGTTGGTTATTGAATGGAGTGTAGTGTGGAAAAAGATAATGAAATGATCGGAAACTGTTTTTTTTATTATACTTTGACAAGTCATGCGTAAGACTGTAATAATTTAAACACTTGAATGAGGAATTTGTTATTTTAATAAATATATATATTTTTTTTTAATTTAAAAAACCAAAAACTTGAAGTGGAATTTATATACTTTATAACAAAAAGTTTTTGTTAAACATCCCAAAGAACTTAGCTCCTTCTTTAGTTATTAAAAAACATTTTTAAAAATCTTTTCCTTTAGTAATTCAATTAACCTTTTTTAACATATAATTAGCGAAAAATTATCAATTATGCCCTTTTTTCTTATTTTATATTTTCTTTGTGTTCTAATCAAGTTAAATTTTAATGTGCATCCTTTTTTTCTCACTAAATATGAAAAATATATATATATATATATATATTAGGGCGGGTCAAATTGTATGGATAAAAATGTTTTGATATTGCGTACTCGATTTTTCGAAAGCTTTTAGCATGGGGAAAAAAAGTTGCTCTACGACATATCAAAAAAATCATTTTCGAGGCTCCCAAATTTAAATTTTTAGCAATTTTCTAATAAATGCTAGATTAGCGCCATCTTGAGGTGGCTTTTTGAAACAACATAAAGTTGTAAACAATATAACATTACAACCTTTCCAGAAAGCTATTACTTATTAAAATCGGATAAAAAATGTGGCAACTAGAGGTAAAAGTATATAAGTAAAATTATTTTCTCCTTGTTGTCATCAACATCATTATCATTATTTCTCATCATTATCATCATTTCATCATCAAGCAGAAAATAATTTTACTTATATACTTTTACCTCTAGTTGCCACATTTTTAATCCGATTTTCATAAGTAATACCTTTTTGGAAAGGTTGTAATGTTGTATTGTTTACAACTTTATTAGTTGTTTCAAAAAACTACCTGAGGATGGCGCTAAACTAGATTTATTAGAAAATTGCAAAAAATTTAAATTTGGGAGCCTCGAAAATGATTTTTTTGATATGTCGTAGTGGAACTTTTTTTTTCCCATGCTAAAAGCTTACGAAAAATCGTGTACGCAATATCGATTGCTAAATCGACCCACCCTAATATATATATTAGGCCGGGTCGATTTGTGGGGAGGCAAAAAAATCGCCCATGGCTCAGGGAAAATCGTATTCTAGGGATCAAAATAAGAAACTTTGCCGAAGGAACGATACCTCTAAAACGAATTCTACTACCCCCCAACTGTTGACTTTTGTCCCGTAGGGTCAAGTTTTGAAAAATCACACTTTGACCCATTTAGAGTGCCCCAATCGAGTCCAAATGTATGACCGACCCCCACTAACTTTGGAGGGCCGATCCACCCATGCCAGTGGCACACCCCCTGGAACTCCCCTGGGGGGTTCCCCATACAAACATTTTAAAAAATCACCATTTTTGGCACTTTATTTTATTATTTTTTATTTATTTTTATTATTTTATTTATTTTTTCTCCTTAGAAATTTATTTAGTCAGAACATATGTAAATGAAAAAATTAATTTAACTTAGTAATAGGAAAGAAAAAATAAAAAATTACTGTTTGAAGTCTTTTTTGCTTTCAAGTCTGGGCAATTTCGCACGGCTCTCTAATGTCGTCACCATAACAGCCTCTACATTTTCCGGTATAACTCGTTTGAAACGCTAGCTAGCAATTGAACGTGTCGTTCTGTTTCTTGTATGTGTGATGGAATTTTTGGATCATTAAACGGTGGATCATCTTAATTTAAATATTCTTTCAAAGTATCGTATGGAATGCTTCGCGTGAATGGTGGTTCAAATACGTCATTTATGTCATTCATATTGATCATTTCCGTGTAACTTGTGCAATAAAAGTTTATATCTGGTTTTTTATAAGCTCTAAGTCCCGTTGGGTCGTCAACATCGGTTCGATAGCGTAGAATTATCTTGATAGCACAGTCGCGCTTTTCTTTGCTATCATCAAACAACATTGATAACAAGATATTTTCCGAATGCGAATAATATGAATTATCTGTAATTACTTTATTGACAATTTTGCGTAAACGAGGTTCTAGAAATCTTGACCAACTAATGAATTTGAAAAATAATCTACTACCGTACACGACAGAGCTGTAATACTTGATATTGAAGTACATTGGCACATAACATGTAATTATAAATTCAACCAGTATTCTTAAATTTGCATCTGGATTTTCCGTTGTCAAATATAATCGTAATAGTCTAGCGGCCTTGGTGAGCCACCGAGAATGTACAATTTTCCCTGGTTTGATGTTTGCCAGATCCACTGAAACCACGCCGCTAGAAATTGCATGGGCCATGTCGTATAAGTACTTGGAATCGGTGGAAAATTCAATTTTTTCTGGAGCAGGGGGCATATTTTTCAACTCAATTTTCTGAAAACCGTGCCACAAACCCACACAACCTATTTTACGATCTGCAACAGAACGACACGTTCAATTGCTAGCTAGCGTTTCCAAACGAGTTATACCGGAAAATGTAGAGGCTGTTATGGTGACGACATTAGAGAGCCGTGCGAAATTGCCCAGACTTGAAAGCAAAAAAGACTTCAAACAGTAATTTTTTTTATTTTCTTTTCTATTACTAAGTTAAATTAATTTTTTCATTTACATATGTTCTGACTAAATAAATTTCTAAAGAGAAAAAATAAATAAAATAATAAAAATAAATAAAATAAATAAAAAATAATAAAATAAAGTGCCAAAAAAAGGGGAGTTCCAGGGGGTGTGCCACTGGCATGGGTGGATCGGCCCTCCAAAGTTAGTGGGGGTCGGTCATACATTTGGACTCGATTGGGGCACTCTAAATGGGTCAAAGTGGGATTTTTCAAAACTTGACCCTACGGGACAAAAGTCAACAGTTGGGGGAATTCGTTTTAGAGGTATGGTTCCTTCGGCAAAGTTTCTTATTTTGATCAATAGAATACGATTTTCACTGAGCCATGGGCGATTATTAAATCGACCCGCCCTAATATATATATTGAGTCATATACCCAGGCATGATGTTACTGTTTTTGGTGTGTCTACTGATTTGACTGATCTTAATTTACCAACCCATCTGGATATCTTGAGATATTATTTTTACTTGAGCGAACAAAAAAAGTTGTCCTATAAAGCATTCACTATTCAAGTACAAGATAAGTTGATTGGAATTTGGGAAAAACTTGGTATGGAAATAATGCTGAAAAAAAGTGTATGTAATAAATTGAATAGATTGCTTGACAAATATCAAGAGCAAATCAAGAGAAGAAACAAACCCCAACAATTTACAGAGTATGTAAAATCTCTGGAAACAATTTTTTTCATTGGAACATGTAAATGAGATTTGAAGGCAGCTCCATGTGCATGCGGTTTGGTTTCCAAACGAGTTATACCGGAAAATGTAGAGGCTGTTATGGCGACGACATTAGAGAGCCGTGCGAAATTGCCCAGACTTGAAAGCAAAAAAGATTTCAAACAGTAATTTTTTATTTTTTCTTTTCTATTACTAAGTTAAATTAATTTTTTCATTTACATATGTTCTGACTAAATAAATTTCTAAGGAGAAAAAATAAATAAAATAATAAAAATAAATAAAATAAATAAAAAATAATAAAATAAAGTGCCAAAAATGGTGATTTTTTAAAATGTTTGTATGGGGAACCCCCCAGGGGAGTTCCAGGGGTGTGCCACTGGCATGGGTGGATCGGCCCTCCAAAGTTAGTGGGGGTCGGTCATACATTTGGACTCGATTGGGGCACTCTAAATGGGTCAAAGTGTGATTTTTCAAAACTTGACCCTACGGGACAAAAGTCAACAGTTGGGGGGTAGTAGAATTCGTTTTAGAGGTATGGTTCCTTCGGCAAAGTTTCTTATTTTGATCCCTAGAATACGATTTTCCCTGAGCCATGGGCGATTTTTTTGCCTCCCCACAAATCGACCCGGCCTAATATATATATATATAAATTATTGCTTATGGAACTAAATTGTTAATGTATAAAAATAGCAAAAAGAAAGATTTATCAAACACTGTGTAATTAGCTTAGCCTTATGACTCTTTTAGCCTAGGCAATTTTTTTTCTTTTTAGCCTTTTTTAAGGGTAAATTATGTAAAAAGCTTGGGAAAGAAAAAAATTAAACAAATATTTTTCTAGTTAACTTTAGCAATATCTAAAGAAATTGCCATAAAAGATGATTATGTAAAGATATTTTTTATACGCAAACACATATTTGTAGTAAACAAAACTCTTATGTATGTATGTATGTATGTATGTATGTATGTATGTGAAAAAGTTTGTGTTTTTATTAAGAAAAAATAAATATTTTTTGTTTTCATACTCAAATTCAAACTCAAGATTTTTTTTTTTTTTTTGCTCATCTATGTCTGTTCACAATCCTTAATATGACAAAGACTTTAGAATTTTCATTTAATTTTCCAAAGCTTTGTAATTTGACATTATCTTGACAAGGAACACAAAATAAACAACTCTTAAACAATTTTCAAATTTATCGAAATGCATAAAAAGTTACGCTCAAACAAATAAAGAAGAACTTTATGAGACAAATCAGGAGATAACGTTTCAGAAGTTTTTTAGCATGTAATATGAGGTTGTATTGAAAAGGAATTATAGAAATTTTAAATTATTATTTGCTAACGAATACTTGAGTTGATTATGTAAAATACATTTTGTAAAAGCCAAAGATTTTATGATTCAAATAAACATTTAAAAGCAAACAAAACTTCAATTAAGTTAAATACCCGTATAAAAAAGTTTAGATCTGATCAGATCTTTTTGGATTCAAATAGATATAATTGAATCTAATTAGATCCTGTACCAGATCTCATGAAATACGATCAGATATGGCATATGTGATAATAGCTTATGGCAAGATCTGATTAGATCTAGTGCCAAATCTGTTCAAATCTACAGTGATCTGGACAATTGCGCCAGATATGCCTAGTTCTGATCAGATCTAATTAGATCTGGTAAGATCTACTGAGATCTGGCCAGATCTGATCTTTTTTACACGGGTAGGAGATTTTAGTTAAATTTGAAGACTAGAGTACAAAGTTAAGAAATTTTAAAATTTAGCAAGGAAAGTTTTTCAGTTAAATATAAATTTACCTTAAATAAAATCGAATTTTAAACAGAAACACAGATTTTCAGGCCATCATTGTTAATCAATTTGACTGACATCTCCCTTTAATATTCAATTTTGTTGTGACTGTTAAAAACTCCAATAAATGTATAAATTTGATTTTTGAAGTTGGTTAGTGCAGTGACTTATTTCATCGAATTTAGAGAAAATTTCAATTTTATTCAATTATTTTGTTTTTAGATTTTTTTTTGCTAATTCATATATTTTTCCCCGGAATATTACAACACTAGATCAAATACTGCAATCTTCTAATTAATGGCAAAATCAAGATACATTTAATTGCCCCTGACTAACAAGAAAAGTATCCTCCCCGATTTTAATTAAATTCGGATTTGTGATAGAGGTTAAAAAAGTTCCTTTCAAATCTGCATATAATAGAATATTTAAAAAACAAAAAACTTTTTAACAAAAATTATATATCTCATGCATGCCACATTGGGACATTTAAAAAAAACAGATTTTATTCTTTTGGGAATTGTTAATAGCTTCACTTTTTAAATAAATGTATTGTAATGA
Source organism: Leucophora obtusa (assembly GCA_949987735.1). Taxonomy (NCBI): domain Eukaryota; kingdom Metazoa; phylum Arthropoda; class Insecta; order Diptera; family Anthomyiidae; genus Leucophora; species Leucophora obtusa. The sequence continues at coordinate 5,020,104 of OX465296.1, forward strand.
AATATAACAAATAATTTTCTTAGTACATATTATAACATTAAATTTTAAGAGCACAAAAAAATGTAACATTATTATAACAAACAAACAAAAAAAAGACAAAAACTGTGCACTTTTTTATAATAAAAAAAAAACCATAAAGAGATAAAACTGTAAAACTTTGCATATTAAGACTATAATAAAATATGAAATAAAAAGAACAAGATGAAGAGAAGAAAAGTAAAAGTAAGATGTAAATTATATTCATACCATTACAAACATCAATCTACATATGACAAAGACTTTTCTGTATATGAGTCTAAGTATGTATTAGTATGTCATAATATCACGGAAGGATAATAAATGAGGCTCAATTTTTTTCTGCTGTTGTTTGTTTTCTTATACGAGGGGTCTCATCTTATCATTTTTATGGCTTAGAAAAACAAAGATTTTTAGTCTTTGTATGAGTTATGAGTGAATTCATATGCGTGTAAGTGTGTTTGTGTAGTAGTACACTATATCATTGGCTGCGATAATGGTGTTGCCATTAAAACTTCAACAAAAACTTCAGTTGTGAAAATTTGCTGACGCATTAAAACAGCCTTTAGAGTTAGCTTAATATTTCTGTAAAACGACATTGTCTCATTTTGCTTCTTGTTGAACTTGTAATGATGATATTTTTCATTTTTTGCTTTTCTCTCCCTGTGTTTTCTTTTTAAGTTTCAGTCGTCTTAGCCATAGGATATATTTGAGTTTACGACATTTACGTGTTGTGCATTAAAAAAACAAATTTTTTTTTATTTTGGGTTTCACTTTGCCCTTTTTTATGAGTCTTTGTTTTATTTTATATAAAATGTAAAACAAAAAATATTACCCAAAAAAAAAAATTGTGTACAGTTTTGATTTTATTTGAACATTACAATAATTTGCTAAAATACGTGTTGTCGAGCCTAACTGTTGCACTTAAATAAGAACTTTGAAAAGAATTTTGTGACACATAAAAAGGAACAACACTAAAGTCAATATGATTATTACTGGCCGATTGTAGAGAACAACCATAATAAAAAAAAATACTAACAAATCATAACCTCAAAAACTGAGATAAATGAGGGGTTATAAATGAGTTTGATATATAAATCAAATGTCATCAAAATATGAAAAAAGTACAAAAAATCATTTTAAAATATTAATATAAATAACAGCGTTTTCAGATGAACATTCTAAATAATAATAAATTATTTATGCTACGTTTGCATAATTTGTATTTAAATATAAAAATTTTCAACAATTATCTTAATTTTTGCATTAAAAAATACAAAAATTGTTTTTTCGGACTTTCTAATTTTCATATATTTAGTTAGAATATTCTTCCACCTCAAGTCCAAATTCTAATATGATATTGTCATTTAGTTAGAATATTCTTCCACCTCAAGTCCAAATTCTAATATGATATTGTCATATTAGATTTTTATTTGTTGTTTCAAAAAGGGTTGATCATTTTCATGATAGACAATACAATTGTTTCGTAGACATCACTCTACTCTTCAGTTGTCCGCAATAAGAAAATGATAACTTTCTTACTCAAACCGAGACATTACATAAGGTACGGTTTGAGTAAGAAAGTTATCATTTTCTTATTGCGGACAACTGAAGAGTAGAGTGATGTCTACGAAACAATTGTATTGTCTATCATGAAAATGATCAACCCTTTTTGAAACAACAAATAAAAATCTAATATGACAATATCATATTAGAATTTGGACTTGAGGTGGAAGAATATTCTAACTAAATATATATAAAAATTTTCTTTAAAATTTAATTTCTTTGTTATACCACATTCAGAGCTGAGCAAAAACTACCTAGTTTTTGTACAAAACTACACCATTTCCAATAGTATTTCAGCAATTATCATTTTATTTCAGAAATTATCATTTTATTTTAGAAATTATCAATTGTTATTCAGATTTATCAATTGTATTTCAGAAATTATCAATTCTATTTCAGAAATTATCAATTGTAATTCAGAAATTATCAATTCTATTTCAGAAATTATCAACACTCGTTTTGAGTTTTTTACAAAAAAAAAAAAAAAAAAAAAAAAACTTTTAAACGAAAACATAGTTTCGTCTTACAAAATGACCCAGTAGCATAAATGGGACAACACTACGTATGAGTGTTATAATAAGAAATTAATATTAATCATACGACCTGTAAACTTTCAGTTTAACATTGAACAATCGAATTTTTTCACTTTTGTTGTGAAAACCGTCATATATTTATTAAATTCTCTCAGCTTAAGGTAAAAATCTCAACTTTAATTGGTAGTTTATCAATTTTCAATAATAACAGTAAAACTCGGGACTAGATAAATTATTTCGTTGTTAGCGAAGTTCGTGTTAACCAGGGTAAAATTTATTTAAAATGTTTTAATTATCCACAAAATATTTCTTAATTTCTTAAAATAATTTTAAAAATTATGCAATATTTTCATATGGTTTCCTTAATAAACAAAAGTTTATCAAAATACAAAAATATTAAATGAAAAAATTGTCAATTTTTTTAAGTTATACACTCAGATAAAAAAGTTAGTAAAAAAATTTTCAAACAGTTTCCAATCGCACTTTACTATTTATACCCTACACCACTATGTGGTCAGGGTATTATAAGTTTGTGCTGATGTTTGTAACACCAAAAAATATTGGTCGTAGACCCACCTTATAGTATACCGACCGGTTCAAAATTTTTTTTTATTTCGATTTAACGATGTCCGTCTGTCCGTCCGTCCGTCTGTATGTCTGTCTGTCCATGCAATCTTGTGCGCAGTCTACAGGTCGCAAATATTAAGATATTTTGATGAAATTTGGTACGCAGACCTATGTTGGCCCAAGGACGAACAAGTTTGATTTTGGTGAACATCGGTCCATGTTTAGACCTAGTGCCCATATAAGGGTCCCCCCAAAATTGGCTTGGTTACAAACTGCAGGTCGCAAATATTAAGATATTTTAATGAAATTTGGTGCGCTGACTCACATTATAGAAAATTTTGACACGAGCCCCATTTTAACCCATTCGAATTTCGGATCCAAACAATACACCAGACTGGTGTAGGGTATTGTATAGTCGGCATGCCCGACTTTAACCTTTTTACTCGTTTTTTTTTTAGATTTTACAGTTTTTTTTAGTACACTTTTCTGCTAATTTCAGCAGATTGATTTTAAAATACAGTTTACAACAATTTACTGAAATTTAGTAGCGGCTACTAATTTTTTCTACTTATTTTATTGTACTACAGATCAGCAGACATGTGTTGCTAAAATTAGCAAAAAATACCGCTGGGCTCAAAACAGTTAAATTTCCCGTAATAACAGCAAAAATTTCAGTAGCCATTACAGACCTTTTTGGTTGAGTGTAATTAAAAATGGAAAAGTATATAAAAGTTTGTTTGTAGGATTCATCTTATCCGAATTCGTATTAAACGAGTTTTACTGTATAACTTTATTTTTTTTTTTTTTATCTTCTCAGTTCCCAGCAATTTAATATTGAATACGAATTTTTCAGTTTGAATTTTACCCTACGTATGGGTCAGGGGGATGTGAGTTTTATTCAAAAAGTGATTAAAAGATTTATTAAGTTGTATGAAAGTTTCATAAAATAAAAAAAACTGAATTTATAAAATATAAAGTTTCAATGGAAGAGTTTCAGCAAAACGAAAAAACCCATAATATCATGAAGATAATTCTCTCAGTGTATAGTGGTACATATACCCTTCATCACTCTGTGGTGCAGGTTATCAAAATGACTTAGAATAACTTGCTGAGTCGATTTATCAATATTCGTCCCTCCGCCTGGCCATACAAAATGAAAGACCTTTGCAATTACACTACAGGTCGCTATACTGGAGATATTCGGATGAAATTTGGTACATAAGTTTATAATACTCCAAGTATGAAGGGATTAATTGATTGATTAATTGTTTGATTGATGGATCGATTAATTGACGGATTGGTTGATTGATTTATTGATTGATTGCTTTAATTGTCTGATTTCTTTGATTGATTGGTTTGATTGATTCATTGCTTTGAGCGATTGATTTTTTATATTTATGGATTCTTTTATTGTTTTGATTTATAAATCAATCATTAACGCTCAAATTTAGAAAAATTCTGAAATAGATCTCTCCTTATTTTTTAATTGACTCTCAAAATATACAGCTGTTATCTAGATCTGGAGTTGAATGCAGTATAGGGTTAAAGATTTACTTGTGTTAAATGTAAGTTTAATTATTTACAAGAACTGCTCTTGAGAGACTTTCTTGTCAGCGAATATAGATACTTAGCACTTGTATTTTCATTAATATTAAATAATTTATTGACACGTCAACTTCAACATTTGTTATGTAACTTTGGGTAGAGGGGGGATCCATCGCCAGTGAGGTACATACACTAATCCCATTTTTCTCCGATGTTAAGGGAGATAAAAATTGGAAAAAAAAAGTGCACTTTTTATTTACCTTTCATTGACACTCACGTTAACGAATTTAGCTAACATGTGGTCGCAGACAGATGTATTTTTGTGTTTTTTGAGGTGCTAAAAAAATAATACAAAGCAACCACAATTTCAAACAACTTCCTCAAATCGTATGATAAAAAAATAATTTTTCATTATGTTAGACCTGTGACTCCAAGCATTCGAATGATAATACTTAATTTGATTTTAATAAATGCTAAAAAGTGTGAACAAATATTAATTTCATGTTAGTGGTTGGCTCTGGGGCACAATCACCAGATGGCCGCTGCAGATACAAAGAGTTGGTGCATCACCGTTTAAAATGCTTTTTGAGACTTTTCTATAATTATAAAATATGTTCAATAATAAATTAGGACAATCATATTGATTTTTAAATTTATATAAATATTTTTGATTTTTAGAATTTTGGAGAGTCATTTTATTATAATTTTAAATGATTTTTTTTTTAATATAGTGAAGATTTATAAATTAAAAAGAATCACATATCTTAAAGAACTTATTCTAAGTTATTTATTTCAATCCTTAAAATATTGACTTTGCTGTACTAACAAATTTTTTTGTTGAAATTGTTTTAGCTCTTTTGGCGAATGTCCACCAAGTTTGGGACAGTTTCGCCGATTTGGGTTACTTTGAAAATCATTAAAAAAAATAATAGAAGATATGCAAATAATTTGAATAAAAATCATAAAAATTAAAGCTAAGATATGTAGATCTTCAATTTGAAGAAAACAAGTGGCGAAGGATCCCCCTTTTACTCTACAAAAGCAAATTATGTTTATAAATTTTGAAGAAACGTTTTATTCTTCTTCTTAACCTCAAACCTAACTAAATTAGAATTAATAAAAATACATATTAATTACAATATTAATTGTACTTGGTCTATACGACGCGTTTAAAAAACAACACTTTACTATAAAAAATAAAAAATGCCCTGTTGGCAGTTCATCTCCAATATACACAAATTGCCTACACTACTTGTACGTAAAAGCCATACGTCAATGTGGCAACATTTGTGAAAAGGTGACACGGAGGAAATAAGAAGATAAACAAAAAAATCTAAAGTAAAGTTTCATCACTTCTGAAAGTATTCATATAGAGACAATCTGACAATAAAAATATAAACTATAATACAATTTAATGGAAAATCTCTGATGAAGCCTGTCCATAAAAAAGGCAGAAACTGGATCTAGTCTGATTTGCAAATTTAAAGTGTTTATAACTTTTGAAAAAAAGGTTTATTCTTCTTCTTAACCTTAAACCTACTAAAAAACAAATATTGTTTTAATAAAATCCATTAAAAAAATATAAAATTTTAAGAGGTACTAACAAAAATAAGTAACTAACATATTATTAGAACAGTAACTAATAATTAAAAAAATATATATTTTTTTTTTGGAAACTTTTATGTAACTACTATATAAGCTGCCCAGCAAAATTTTCTATTCCAAAGAATCGCTTGTAGAATAACCCCAATTTCTTTGTAACTACTTCCACTGTCGGTTCTAACACGAATGATATTTGTTTGAAATTGACCTAAAATCAGACGCTTATGAAGTCCCAAAATAGAACTTATTGCTCTAGAGTAAGTTCTAGAAGTAGTTCATTACACCTTTTATTAAGTTCCGTAGAAGCAGCTGGTTCCATATTGTAACCCTAGAATCAGTTTTGGAACTATTTCAAGAACTGATTCTCCCTCAGTTAAGCTTTCCTATAAGATCCGTGAAACTGGTTTCTGAACTAAGTAGTTCCATGGAATCGGTTCTAGTGGAAGCAGTTTCAGAATTGGTGTGGTTTTGGCAACCGATTGTAGAAAATTTTCCTGGTATGTAATGTTTATTCTTTGATTGACCTAAAGAACCATAAAATATAATATTACACTGATAGAAAAAAATCTGTGAAAATTTCAGTTAAAATCACTAAAAATATTTAAAAAATGACCTTAAGACAAAATTGCTAAAATTAGCAGATTATTTTTACTAAATATTAATAAGGTAGGAACAGCTATTTGCATTCAACTAAATTTAACTTAAAAATAACCAAAATTTTGTATTTACTAATATTTCGCAAATTTTTTTTTCCGATTTTACAGTATAATTCGTCATTTTCAGTTAACTAAAAGTTAGATAAAATATAACGAAAATTCTGTAAATTTAACAGTTTTCTTTTTGATATTCTTTTTCTACTAATATTTAGTAAACAAAATATCCTCTAATTTCAGCAGTATTTTTGCAAGGTCATTTTTAACTAATTTTAAGTAACTTTTTCTGCTGTTTTTGCAGGTTTATTTCTATGAGCGCAAGAAAGTTATGCTCTATACAGTATTGTACTTGCTGTATTCAATTACTACATAATTAATACGAGTGTATACTTTAAAACATTTCCTGTAAAGCATGTATGAAAAATTTAATTATATATTACATATTTCGAGTAGATTTATTTAAAAAGAACTTTGATCATTAATTATAATTTAGTTTAATTTAGGTAATGTTAGTTATACTTGAGAAAAAAAACTTTTTTTTATTTTTTTTCTTCTTTGTTGTTTCTTCTGCAAATTCTAAGCAACAATAAAGGAAATCACAGAGTAGTCTTGAGTAGTCATCCAGTAGAACTTAGGAGCAAAAAAAAAAAAAGCAACAAGAAACCAAAACTTTATTTTAAGTGACATCTAAGAACAAAAATAACAGCAAATAATGTTAAACTTACTTTAACACACAGCTGTATGAACACATTTGTATGAGAGTGGACTGAAATTTATAAATGTTGGTATTTAAAAAAGTAGTGCGGAAAAGTTGTGCAGGGACAAGATAAATTGTGAAAATCAAAATTTATATATATTTTTTTCTCATATAACCCATTCTAACTACAATACATAAGTGCTCTAGTACATTCTAACTAAGTACTCTTGTCGTTTTGTTTAAGTATAGGGCAGAAATTTGGTATTAAAATTGGCAAAATCGTTTGTATGTGACAATCGAAAATCAATAATTTTAGTACAATTATATGTTAGCGTCTGCTAACATTTTGTGAAATTTGCTCATTAGACGCCTAAGGACGAGTAATATTTTATATTCGCCTAAAAAAATATCATTGTTTTTCCCTCCCTGGCGAAAAATATTGCTTAATGCTTTCCCAGTGTAGACACGGGAATGACATTATTTACTGCAATATTTTAATGAGTAAATATCAAGTAGTTTCTTTATCCATTATTTTAAAACAAAATATAATGAATTTTCAATAATGACTTATTTTCATTAATATTTCATGTATGTACAATAGGGCACTCCAACCTTGTATGGAGCAAAAAAAAAATGTCAGTTATTGACTGGGCCCCTTAAAATATGTATTTGGGTGTAAAAGAACGTCTCCCAAAAAATTAGGACAATCGGATAAGAGGAACACGTGCCTCAAACGCCCTGAAATTTTAAAAACGGTAAGGATATACAGTGGTGGAAAATATAATAGAAACGATTCAAGTTTTTTCTAATTTTATTCTCGTTGCCCTTATTTTTAAAGATCAAAATAGCGGCTATTCGCCCCGAATGGTTCAGAGAATTGTAAAGAATTTTAACGTAAGGTTTTTTTTTAATTTTGTCACTTGTTTTAAGTGGGCATGGCTTTTAGCAAAAGTTAAGGATATCGACCTTTTATCAAATTAGATAGTAAAATTTAGAGAGTACTGATCGGTTCTATACAAACTATATATTTTTGAAAATACTATAAAATTTACTTAAGTCCTGCATTATTTTTATCTACAAATAGTCGCCAGACTTAAAATGACAGTAACTTAAACATGACCAAATTTTTCTTTGTTTTTAGCGATTTTAAAATAAAGTTAACAACACTGAAAGTGAATACTTTTATGCTTTTCTTACCACAATATAACAAATCAGTGAGGCTTTTCTTACGTTACAGTAAAAAGCATTTCATGTTAAAATTTCAGTGTTGTTAAGTTTCTTTTAAAATCGCTAAAAGATTTTGTTTAAAATCAGTCTATGTCTGTGACCTAGTGCCCATATACCTAAAGGTCCCCCAGAAATTTACATTTATGTTTGTTAGTACACTCAACCAAAAAAGTCTGTAATGACTATTGAAAATTTTGCTGTTAAGTATTACGGGAAATTTAAACACATGTCTGCTGAACTGAAGTACAATAAAATTAGTAGAAAAAATTAGTAGCCGCTACTAAATTTTAGTAAAATTTATGTAAACTTCAATTCAAAATCGATTTGCTAAAATCAGTTAAAAAACTTACTAAATATCATAATTTTAGTACAATGAAATTAGTATAAATAATTAGTAGCAACTACTAAATTTCTGTAAATTGTTGTAAACTATAATTTAAAATCAATCTGCTGAAATTACCAAATAGTGTACTAAAAATAAAAAAACTGTAAAATCTAAAAAAAAAAAAAAATTATAAAAAACAACCTTAATTAATTAAAATTAATAAAAATGCATATTAATTACAATATTAATTGCATTTGGTCCATATGACACGTTTGAAAAAACAACACTTTACTAGAAAAATAAAAATGCCCTGCTGGCAGTCCGTCTCCGATATACACAAATTACCTGCACTTTTACATAAAACCCATACGTCAGTGTGGCAACATTTCTGAAAAAGGTGACAAAGAGGAATTAAGATGATAAACCAAAAATCTAAATACGAATGTTTGTATGCCTGTTTGATCACTTCTGAGAGTAAATTATCATATAGAGACAATCTGACAAGAAAATATAAACAATAATACAATTTAATGGAAAATCACTGATGAAGCCTGTCCATAAAAAAATGCAGAAACTAGATCTAGTCTAATTTGTAAATTAATAACACTATGCGACAGTCAAAATCGGGATGGGATGAAACCAACGGGAAATGTTATATCGGTCAAAAACAAGTTATACGTGTCCCGGCGTTTCGCTGGGTCAACCCTAGGAATCGAGATATATCTTTTTTTTTTGACATAACTCGAGAACCACTAGTCCGATTTTGCTCAAACAATTTTAAAAAAATTAAAAATTACAATTCCTTTAATCTGTTAATATAACGTTTTTCTATATACTCAACAGTTTTGCCGGTAAAAATAAATGTTTGTTACCGCTACCATAAAAATCAATAACCTTTTGTTTATTACTTTTTTTTCAAAATTTTAGGCAAAAAATATTTTTTTCTTCATACATTTATTTTTACCGGCAAAACTGTTGAGTATATAGAAAACGTTATATGAACAGATTAAAGGAATTGTAATTTTTAATTTTTTTAAAATTGTTTGAGCAAAATCGGACTAGTGGTTCTCGAGTTATGTCAAAAAAAAAAGACCACCAAAGGTCAAATCGATATATCTCGATTCCTAGGAGTGACCCAGCGAAACGCCGGGACACGTATAACTTCTTTTTTACCGATATAACTTTCCCCGGTAGTTTGAACCCTTCCCGATCACTGACCCCTACCATTTGTCTCACAGTGTAATGTGTCTATAACTTTGAAAAAATGTTTATTCTTCTTCTTTACCTCAAACCTACTTAAAACTTTTTTTCTTTCGATTGTAACAAGCGTATAATTACTTCATCGTTATTGAAATTTGGTGTCAAAACTACTAACGGTTCTCCAGTTATTACCTTTTTGTGCATTGGAGATACAATAAAATTTTCTGAGTGTTATTTTCAAACTAAGAATATATCAATAGTAACAAATATAAACTAAAAAAGAATTGTAAAAATTTTTTTAAATTAGTATATTTTTCTGCCAAATTTAGCACTCGGTTTTGAAAAATTAGTAAGATGTTTTGCTGAAATCAGCAATGAGAATTTGTAAAAAAAATCCATAATTTGTAATAAGAGAATAGCAAAAATGATTACTTAAAAAAAAATTGTACTAAAAATCAGTATAAAAGTAGTAAAGTTCCATTGGAAACTGTTTACAATCTTTTTACTAACTTTTTTATCTGAGTGTACGCTATAAATCTCAAATATTAAGATATTTAAATGAAATTTGGTAAGCTGACTCACATGTGTCCCGTGACAAGGTCTATTGATTTTACAATTTCACTTTTTTAGCGGAATACAAATTTTTTGTTGGTTTTCCAAGTTTTTTACCACTTTATACAGAAATTTTGATACAAGTCCATTTTAACCGATTCAAACATTAGTTGACTTTCAAACAGACTGGTATAGCGTATTATATCGCCCGACTTTAATTTTTTTTAAATAACACTTTTTTCGAAACACGAAATTTAAAAGATTTTTTTATATTCGCCCCACTCTAATCTATGTGTGTTTGTGAAGACTCAATGCACATGAATGTATGCATTAAGTATGGTCTCATATAGCATGTGTATACTAGTGTGTGTTTGTGTGTGTGTATGTGTGTGGGCAAGTGTATTCGTTGTTCTTTAGACACAATACATACAATACAATATAATACAAGTAACAAAGCCACAAAGTAATACAGCATGAAATGGAAAATATTGTTGTTGCACTGCACAACAATGCATTTTCCTTTTCTTATACTTTCCGCACTACTTCACGACTTTGGTAAACTATGGACCATAGAACTAAAAATAAAATAAAACTCAAATTTATGTTTTGAACGAAATTCACACTTGCTAAGAAAGTATCTCAAGCTAATCTCTCCGATTTTAGGGAAATTTGGATATGCGATAGAGTAAAGAAGTCTAAGAACAAGCTTGTGTATTTTTTATTAAATTGTGGGAAAAAATCATTAGTTGTTTGGTAATATTTTGGATCAAATGCATTTTAAAAACGAATTTCGAAATAAAAACTTTATTCTTCAAAAGATAAAGTTAATTGGTATATTATCTATTTTTTGCGTAGGGTTTTCAAGGCTATAACTAAAAAGTACTCTCCAAAAAACTCGACATTTTCATCCAAATAGCGTACACCTTTGGATGAAATTCCATAAATCGCAAAAATTCTAAAAAATGAATGACTCTATTAACTCCATTTTGACCACTAAAATTCCGGAAATGGCTTAAAAGCCGAGATATGTCGTTCTTAGAATTTTTATTTCTACAATATATCCCAGTTTTTAGCTTAAAATACTCTATTAAATTGTTCAATATTATTCATTCCTATCCCATAGTTTGCTTGGGTAGCTTACGGGATTTTCCTTTAAAAAAACAACCGTTCAAATAAAACTTTTCTGCACTGTAACTGTAACGTAACTTAATGCTCAAATTTGCTTTAATGCAGGACAAAAAAAAGCAAGAAATTGCGAAACAAAAACATTCCCGTATAAATAAAGCACGCGACCCTGTCAGTCTCACTTAAAAAGTTGGCTTAAGTTAAATTTTTCAATTATTTGTATACATATTTTTCTTCTTATACTTTTTCATTGTTTTCTTTTACTTATGGTTTTTCACTCCATTTAAATTTGTTTTTTGGTTTATAAAAAGAAGGAAATATAAAGTTTCTTAATAAAATTATTTATTTAGTAATGAAACCAGGTAGCAAGTGAAGTAACTCATTTGAAGTGAGAGTAATGGTTATCATAATTATTAAATATTTACTTTAAACCTTAAATTAAAAAGAAGTATATCGATACCATAGATTCAATACTCTATATCTGCAAAAATACAATTGTTCAGGGGAGCAATAAAACTAATTCACTTGCTTATTTTTTTGAATCAATCTGTCTTCTAGAATATTATTTAAAAATGGCAACTTATTCCTACATATACTTATTTTGAAATTATTTGCGTTATTTACGTCGCTAATGCAGATATAGAGTTCTGAAATAAAATTTTTATATAATTTTATGATAATACTAGCAGATATTAGGAACAAATGACCATGTAAATCTCTCTATACTTTTTGTGGAAAACAATATTATGTGCCTCCAAACATCAGCGAACACAGAATTGTTAATCAGGGATGGAGAAGTCTCGATTTATTGAAATTATTAATCCAAGAACTATTATATCCATATCTTATTCCAAAAATTAATTGTTAGTTTGGAAAAAAAATTGGGAAAAAAAATTTTAAAAATATGAAAAAGTTCGTATTATTATAGTTTGCAAAATGTTAATCGCTGATTAAGTTTCTTAATTCATTTTCTGCGGCATAAATCGTTTTATTTACAATCCGCCATTATTTTGAATTTTTTTCAATGCGGTGTATTTTAATCCATAATCCAAGACTATTACACTCATATCTTGCCCAAAGTTTGGTGGTTAGTTTGGAAAAAAAAATCAGAAAAAAATTTTGCGAAAAGGATAATTTTACACCAATATATTCGTTTGCAGAATGTCAATAGTTGATTAGCTCTTCTAAGTCATTTTCTACGCTTTTTTGCATTCCGCCGTTATTTAGCAATTTTTTAAGTGCGATTTCTTAAAATTTATAATCTGGAGATTGCAAAAAAAATACAAAAAGGAAATTTTTTGCATTAATATATTTCTTTACAGAATGTATATCGCTGACTAAGATTTTTAATACAATTTTTGTACCATAAAGACTTTTTTCGCGTTCCGCTATTATTTTGCAATATTGTGTGGGTGTTGTGGTGTAATGGTTCGCGCATTAGACTATTACATATGAGGTTGCGGGTTCGATTCCCAGTGATTGCAACATCAATTGGGAATCGGTGTTCCCATATCACTTAACCCCACCGAAGTGAAATAATATAACAGGGCTACGAACTAAACAGCTTCAACAAACTTCACCAACTCACCATCAGATGGCGCTCAACAACTGTTCTAAGATCCAACATCTCGCGCAATTAGAGTGTTGCCATAAATGAACCGCTTCATCTTTCACCACCTTTCATCTCTTCTCTATCCCCTTTCCAAAGAAAGCTACTCGTTAATGAAAAAGAAAAATATCCTGAGAGTTGCTTCTCTTAAACAAAAAAAAAAAACAAAGAAAAAACCTCAGATTTTTAGCACTTTTCTTTAAGGACATTTCCTAGATTCTTAGGACTTCCTCTTATAGAAAAACGCCCAGATTCGGAGGGCTCTTTCCTATAGAAGAACCCGTACATTCTAATGATATTTTCATAAAGTAAGACTTTTAGAGCCTAAGAACGTTTTCTTATACAGAAACCTTTCGATCTGGTAAACGTTTTCTTTTGAAGAACCTTTAGATTCAGAGATATTTTTCGTATAGAAAACTCCACCTAATCCGTCGACTTTCTTCCATGAAAAAACGGTTTCTTTTCAGTGAAGTTTTTCTTATGGCTCAGTAAGTTGTTCTGATTTTACATAAAATACTTGTTATACTTCCTATAAAAAAAAATAATTTTTCACGATTTTTAAAACAAATTTTTATTTGTTATTTTTTTTGAGTGTAAAACGACATAGGCACAATTTTTTTTTTCAATCGCCCGAACTTTGACATTGTATTCGTTTTGCAGACAGATTGTAGGAAGTGTTGAAGAATTTTTTTTTTAATTAACATATAACTACCCAGTTAGAAATCGCCAGTGGTACAAAAAATCAAGCACTGGCATACCACTGGGTAACCACGGTATTAAAAATAAATGATTGGCAGAACACTCATTTGGGACGCTTTGCCAGCGTTTGCGAAAAGCGTTTTACCAGGATTTTTTTTACAAAAATTTCGGTGGTTTATAAAAAAAACAACTGGCAAAGAATTGGCTTAGAGTGATATGCCAAGGTTTCCAACCAGTGGTTATCCAGTGCTACCTAGCCAATGCTACCAGGCGTACAAAATCAATTCACTGGAAAACCAATGATTTTATAAAAATGCTGACGCTTCGTTAAAAAATGTTTGTAGTCGGAAGGTTCCGAGTTCAAATCCGGTTGCAAGCAAAAAATTTTTTTTGGATTTTTTTTAATTTAAAATTTTTTTGTTTTATAAAATCAATGTTTTTGTTCGTGGGAAAGCTCCTTTGCGCTCCCAACACTGGCATATTAGTTACAAAAAATTGTTTGCCAGTACTAGCATTTTGGCACAGCCAGTAGTTGTCCAGCTATTATCACTCATTTATGTGTTTAGCCATTAAATATTATATGTCTCGTTAGCTCAGTGGGTAATTTTATTTTGAAAAATATATTTCCAGACCACGTATTTATTGGTTTTGCCAGCGTTTTGCCAACGTTTACAAATTTTGTTCCTCCAATGCTTTTCCGGCGCTTTTTGAACAGCCGGTCCTTTTGTCTAATGATGTTATCATTTTGGGAATGGGAAAGCACTTTTTGCCAGTACTTGTACCATCTGTTAAAGTGCTTTGCCACCGCTTTCCCGTTTGTATTTTTCTGACTGGGTAGTTACCATTACCAGATATGTAGTTATATAACCACATTCTGGTAATTATTTACCACACGGGTACAATAGAAATTAAAAAAATGTGTTGGGTGCCATTTCTTCATGTAATGGAAGTGAAAAAGTAATGGTAATAATTTTGGACCATCTCCGTTTGTGATTAATCTCTTATAATTTTGGGAGTAAACAAAATTGTCTAGGGGCTTTTTTGGCTAAAAAAATTTTGTATAAACAGTTTTAAGAAACAAATTCTGGCTTTTCATTTTAGATTTTGCAATAGAGAACAATATTTAATCAAATAATTTTTAAGTTTTTGATAATTAAGTTAACTACTTAAAAGAACTTAACACTTTATAAAATTTTTGTAGCTACATATTATCGGCTTGACTGCAAATAGTGCTATGTGTTTTTTAACAGATTTTCAGGAGAGCGAAATAACAGATTTATATTATCTTTTCAAGATATTTTATTGACATCATATGCCTTAATGATTCACGACCTCACCTACTTAAGGCACCATTAAGACATATGATGCCAATAATATATCTTAAAAGAATAATATAAATCAGTTTTTTCGTTCTCCTGAAAACCTGTTAAAATAAAAACACATAGCACTATTTGCAGTCAAGCCGATGATATATAACTTACAAGATAACAAATAAAACGTATAAGAAACTCATTTAGTTTAATCTGTTTCATGTTCAAAGAGGAATAAATGTATTGTGTGCATAAACACACTCAAATTGTTGTGATAATATAAGCAAGTACTATTTCCGTTTCCTTTTACAAAACAGTCTCACACATACACACACGCATACTTTAATCAGCAAAACAAGAATTGTATGAATTTTCAACTAACACATCCAATGAAAGAAAGAAACGCACAATCACTTAAATATACAAACAATTCAACGTTAAATTAGCAATTACGAAAATTACAAAATTATTGTCATACTCCTACTTATATACGAGTATTTAACATTACACCTCTATAGAACGCCTCAAACTCCCTGAAATTATATCGACTTTAATTTCATGGTTTGTTATTTAATTTGTAAAGACAAAAGTGTAAAAATATAATACATACAAAACAATTGTGCACACTTTATTTTAAAAGTTTTCAATTTCAATTGTATAACGTCAGCTTAAATGAAAAAATACTATTTTTCTAGCATAAAAGGACAAAATTTTCTTGAAGGCATCGAGGACTATACACCATGATAGTCCTCGATGCTTACAACTGATTTTTGGTAGCTACAACTTAAATCGGTTGTTACATTTAAATATTGGTTTTAATAACAAAATTTGGCTGATGCAACTAAATTTTAGTATCAAAACTGAAAATATTTAGGAATTACATTTAAATGTGCTTATACTACTGGAATGTATTGGTTGTAGCAAACAAAATAGACTATATATATTAAAATGCTTCTTAATCAATTGAAATGTGAATTTTTTCAAATTTCAATGCTACATCATTTTGCATTTAAGCTTACCATATGTTTTATTGTTCACTGTAGCTGCCAAAGCATTAACTTCACAGACTTGACGTGTGGAAATGGTGATATAGCCACTTTTTGTTTTTCCTTATTTTTTTAACATCGACTTGATATTTCTACACTCAAAAAAGTTTGACAATTACTACATGACTTAACTAAAAAAACAATTTAAAATTTGCTAAGCAGCACCTACATCCTTTATCAATACTTGGTATCCATCTATTCAATGTCAGTAAATCGCATTATAATGTGATAACTGCTTGTGAAAAAGGAGATAACAGTGGGATTAAAAAGAGGAAACATTCTAATTGAGAAATAAATTGCTCATGTATTAATTACTTCTGGTTGTTCTGATTACAAACATACATTGTGTAGGCTGTGATTGACAAAACTTCAATTAGTCATACTCATCGCTGTGCCGACCGTTGTGTATCTCTTTAAGAGTCTTAGCCTGTGTTAAGGGTTGCCGGTTCGATTTCCGTTCTTGGCATACACGAAAAGTTTTTCGTATAGAGCCAAATTAACAACTAAAAGTACTTTTGTTCCATTGACACATAAATTAACCATTGAAGAGTCTTTAAGTGAAGTAGTATTCTCTATTTTGTAACCGTTTTTTAAAACATTTTTTTTTTTTAATATTATAATTCTACTTTTTTACCTTTAAAAAAGTTCGTTTATTTCCTTTAAATAAACCGGGTGCTTTTCTATTGCAATCAAAATAACTAAACACTCTTTTGTTTCTTATACACCTATTTATTTAACACTTTATTAATTTATATACAACAGTATAACACACACAAGTTCACCAACGATTTGAATACAACGATTTACTAAAGCTCTACTGAACTATACAATCGCAGCACTGGCAGCACTTTTATAGTTTAACTTCCTTGGTTGTAGAACAAGCTACATCATTTTATTCATAGCGAAGCCCCCAACCACTTAACATTGTTCTTAAATATAGTGCTGCCAGATTGACGGGATTATTAAATCCCGTTTCGCGAGATATTTTTGTCTTTAAATACCGGAATTTTTTTATACTAGACAAATTCAAATTCGTAACAATAGTAAACAACAGCGAAAACAGTTTTTTTATAGTAAACAGTTGTTTTTGTTAGTTACCCATGTGAAAATCGAAATATATATGAACATACATGATGATACATTGACTTGTATATGATCATGCATGGACATACGTGATCATATATGACTATGCATAGTTCAATGTATGACCATACATGATCTCATATATTTCCATATATCTTTGGATCCGAAATTTGAGGGTATGTGGATGTATATGGCCATATATGATCATGTATGAGTATATATGACACATATGTGATCATATATGGTCATATATGAACATGTATTGTCATATACCCTCAAATTTCGGATCCAAAGATATATGGAAATATATGAGATCATGTATGGTCATACATTGAACTATGCATAGTCATATATGATCACGTATGTCCATGCATTATCATATACAAGTCAATGTATGATCATGTATGTTCATATATAGTATATTTCAATTTTCACATGGGTATTTGAAAAATAAAATAAAATTCTTGTTTAAGTTATATTTCTTTTTATTGATCTATTTAAATCAAAAAATTTTACTTTATCTCCAATGCATTAAACCGCTCAAAATTTGGATTGCAAATTTTAAGTATTTTTTTTTTTTGGAACCAAAAAAAATTTGTTTTTTTATTCAAACTTATTTTTGTTATATCAAAAAAAAAATAACTGAAAAAAACTAGTTTTTACCAATTTTGTCAGTTGTTGTAAAAATTTTGTAGTAAAAATTTGCCAGTTATTTTTACAATAGTTTTAGTTGTTGTTAATGCATTTATTAGTATTTTTTTCAACAATTTAAAATAACTAGATTTTTAGTTATTGTAGAGATAAATAACTTTGTCGCCTTTTTTACTGCATATATGTACCTTTATTTTAGCTATCATTTTCAGTTAAACTTATTTGAGTGTATGTTTTCATATCTTCTTCCAATGTTTTTTATGTACTTCAGTTTTAAGGAGTTTTGCGCTTTTTCTTTTGCCAGCTCAATGTATTTGAAAATGTTTATTTAATTATGAAACCATCTGTGTTATGTTCGGGTTCCTTTTACTTTTTATATGATTATAGAGGGCGCTTTGATTTTATGCTTTTATAAGCATTAGCAATTCGCAAGCGTTATTATTATTTTCATTTTCTTTTTCAAATTTAATGTTTTTGTTATGTTGTAACAAACACCATATTATAAGTATAATTTTGTTTTATTATTTATTTTCATTTTATTTTCGTTGAGGTTTTTTTTCAAGTTTGGTTCGTTAATTTCATTGTTTTTGCATAATGCTTTAAAGAAACACCATTATAATTTTGTTTTTATATCTTAATTCAAAGTTGTAGTATAATAAAAAAAAATTTTATTATCGTATTTTCATTTGTTATCATTTTTAGAAATGAATGGCTATCATGGTCTTCTTTTCCGCTCATATTGATTTAAAGTGGCTTATTTTGAGATGCTTCAGAGGATTTTCGTAATTTTTTTAGTTTTTTTATTTGACAATAACCAGAACGTACTTCAAGCATAAAACCAATGATTTTGATGAAAATTGGACAATGAATATTTAAAAAGATGACTAAGATAAGGCGAAAAGGGTATTTAAGTATTTATAATTGATTGTAAGGATTACAAATCCAGTTTTACTTTAAAAGTTTTCGAAAATTTTAATCAATTTTGCTTATCCTACAAATCGAAAGAATCTTTGAATTTTCGACGAACTTAAATATCTTTAAAAATTATCGATTAAGTCGCAGGACTCTTAACTTTTTTATTGGTTAATAACACTTTCTGCGAGCTTCCATGAATCCTATGCCAGATGAATGTAACTTTCTGAATCGAAAAAAACCATCCAAATCTTTTTTTATATAAAAAATTAAAAAAAAAAAAATGTGGTCGATTGAGGTTGAACTGACAGTTCAAGAGAATTTAATTTCGATTTTCGGACCGTCTCGGAGTTAAGAAAAATCCCCAATTTTTTGTTATTTAGTTGTTTTGCTCGGGCTACAAGGTCTGCGCAACTTAAATGTCTTAATCGAAACAAAAGCAATTTTTCTATTTGTAGAAATAGTAAGTGCCAATTATTTAATTAAAATTTAAACCCTCCCCCCCCTCTTTTGATTAAAATCTCAACCTCTTCAAAAATATTTGTTTGTTGAATTATAGTTTCTCTTGAAATTAATTAATTTTCAACACTTTTATAATTAAAAGTGGGGAAAAACAAATAACATTATCAAAAATTAATAATAACAAGATATTGTTTAAAATGTCAAACAAAACTAAAGAGAAACAGAATGAGTGTAAAAAATAATTGTAAATAAATAATAAAGTAGTCGGTAATATACCGTTAAATAATCCAGAAAACCAACACTATTAATAAAATGCCACAAACACTCACACAACGAACTTTAATTCGAAGAAGAAGAAGAAGTCAAAAGAACACGCTTTCGTATATAAAAGCAAAACAAACAAACAACATTGGTCGGTTGGTTGTTGTGAGAAATATACACAATCCAATCAACTTAACAATTTTCGGCGTCTAAAAAAAATTACTTCATAGAGAGAACAAAAAAAAATAAAATAATACCCAGGAATATATTTTGTTGCCACAACCTATACAAGATTCAGTTTGGCCATTAAATCAGTTTGGCCGTTAACTAAACAAATAGTGATGTTAAAATTCCACCGATGATCATATTCGGAAGAAATGTGAAATCGCGTTATGGGAAAACAAAAATTGAAAGATGACAAAGCAAATTGTGGTAAATTCTTTGTTGTTTTTGTTTTTTCTTTGATATTTTGAATATTTAATAACGCTCCTAGACGAGAACAAGAAATTTTCATTGAGTTTGTAATTTAACTTAACAAATATTTCTAGAAATTCTAAGAACATCGTCCCCTGACGATTTTCTTAGGCAAGAATGAAATCCGAATAGGGACAAACCTCCAACAGATTATTTTTCACAATTTGTAAAATACTTTTGGGATTTTAGCACATTTAATTTCTTTAAGGCAGTAGCTCTTGATAAATTATATTTCCTCTACTCTTTCGAAAAATTAATAAATAGCAAAAATTTCAGAATTAATAGCGAGAAAATTTAATTCTGGCATATATGTAGTTATGCTGAACTGCTGTTGAGTATATATATAAATAGATGATATTGGTTTACAATGGTTCTTTAAAAGAATGCCGAAAATTACTTCTTCTATTGTTGATAGAACCGTTTCTAAAATTCTATGTTGGGTAACTACACAAATTCGTAGAGTATTTGCGAGTACTTCATTTATTAAATTTTATTTATATTGGCCTCTACGCAAAATACAAGTATGTCACAATGTCCCCTTAACAATAAAATATTAGGAAATAAAACGATTTTGACACTGAATTTAAAACAGCTTTCATTTTTTTCGTTGTATTTAACAGTAATACTTCTGTTGGAAAATATCAAAACATTTATTATCATAAAAAATAGTAGATGTACAAACTCTAAAAAGAAAAATTGTATAGGATTTTTTTTTTTTGTATTTGTCTTGTTTAAGAAAAGCAAATTAAGTAAATTGTTTGCAAGAGGGTCATTTATAAACGCAATTTTTCTATGATAAAAGAATGTAAAAATCTAAGGAATTTAAAGGAATCCTAACAAAAATTTTGATTAAAATTAAGTTGATTATACCAGGCTCTATGCAAGTCGTTCAATTACTATTAACTGCTCTTTCACTGGCTCTGTCTGGCATTTCAATAAGTTGAATTGCAGTTAATGGGTTCAGTTTTTGTATTATGTTTTTCATATTTTTTTATAGTTATTGGAACAATTTTTAATATTTTATCGTAGATTTTAGTTGATCTGAAGACTAATACAATGAGTGTTATTTTTGTTCGGTTTTAAGATCAAATATGACAAATTCCAAATAGAGTTCACAATTTATTTTAAAACAAATAGAGAATAAATGTATGAAAAATGGGTTAGGTGTAATACAGAGAACAAATAATCATTGTTAAAGTTCTTTGCTTTCGTTCTAATCACTATAAATAGAATTAAAATGTTGAATGTTAAAAAGCAGAACATACATTGCTTTGCTACTGAAGGAGCTTCAGTCAAAGCAACAACTATAACATAGAGAAAAATAATAGCTTTGTTAAAATAATGTGATTTTCGTTGTAATATGAAATAAATAAGTAAAAATGTTTGAGTTTACTTCTCCAAATGTTTTTCACTTTGAAAGTAAACATATATGGGTGAAATCAAAAAATGTGATAAATTTTTGGGCCAAATTTGTGAGAAGCAAAAACAATATTTCGGTTTTTTCTTAATGGAATCAGTAAGTTTAGTCATTATAAACCTAATTGCAAAAAATCTCTTCTACAAGTTGTCGTAATAACTTTTTTTGCACAATTTTAATTTTTTTTGTTGTAACGGAGTTTACATTTCTGCAAGCAAAAGATATAACAAAAAAATTGCGTACGAGTTTTCTTCAATTTATTAGTTTTTCGTATTTGGGTTTTCAACTTGCTTTCCAATGATATATAATGTGTGTTGATCAAATTGGCGGTTTCGCGAATAAAAATACAATTCATTCCGCGAAAAAAAATTTTTTTTTTTTTTTTAATTTTGTATATTTGGTCCTTTAAAATGCTTTTCAAAAATATAAAATTTTTTAAAATCCAAACAGCGGTTGCGCAGTTAAAAAATAATATATTAAAAACATAACGTTTCGCGATCAAAAAATTCTTAAATTGTGTGAAACAAATTTAATTTGTCAAACTAATGTCAGTAATGACTCGAAATATCGATTCAAAACCAATGAAATGCAAAATCAATCGTTTTTCGCCCCAGCAGCTTAGGGTAAAAAACTGATTACTTTTTTTGATTTGACGCAAAATTATTAGTTGAATCGTCTTTTGACACATAAATATTAGTTGAATCACCTCTGTTTATGGTTATTTTAAAATATTTTAAACATTTATCTGCATTTATTTGAATGAAATCTGATGCAAACAATTGTGGTTACGGAGTTTACAGTTACGGAGTTTACATTTGGTTACTTTTATCATTTTCTTTCAGAAACGCTTTGTCAGAATTTTTTTTCCTAAACAAAATCGCATGATGCGTACAAGGTGAATCCTAATATGACATTGTTTTTCTTGCTCGTTAAATAGTTTGGTGTAAAAATTAGGAACGGCGTTTAAAACACTTTTTCAAATCGTATTAAAGACATCCTTTTTCATCTCGACAATGTTACATGCTGCAGAAAAGTTTCAAGTCTGTTATACTGGATGATTACTTACAGTCCAGCGATCATTTGAGTATAAATAACATTATAGTTTTTGGAATATAAATAATAGATAACTCCAAAATTCTGGTATATGCATTTTTATCAAAAATTATGACGAAAAATCGTTACAGAGTTGAAGTCGTGATAGCTAAGATATACGATATAAAATGTATTAATTTTTATTAAAAACGGCACTTTTCCTCTTCATAAAAATTCTTACAGTTAGTGTTTAGCTTTATTGGTTATTAAAATATAAGCTATTAAAGCTAAAAAACCTTATGAGTTACTTGTTACGGAGTTTACATTTGGCCTATAAAATTGGTCACAAATTTTATGTATTAACCAAAAATTGGTCAGATTGATATAAATTTTGTAAAACAGGTGACAATGCGCTGATATATATCGAAATATGTAACTGAAATGTAATCCATGCATTAGAAATTAGGTGGTTACACGGTTTTTATTCAATTTTTTGATGTCACCCATATATAAAAACTAAAATCTGCATTATAACCTACACCGAAAAAATTTCTCGGTTACTGACTACTTAAATTTCAACTGAGTGTCAGGTGAAATACCCCTTACTAAGATTCAGTTAATAAAATTAATTGTATATAACTAAGTCGGAATTTAGGAAATTTTTCATTTACTTTGTGAAGAAAACTTCTTTAGTCTACTGAAAATTTTCATTAAAACTCGTCCGGCAAAATTCCCTCTGTGTAAGAATTATTCTTAGTTAAAATTTTAGGGTCTTTATTACTAACTGAGAATATTTATTATTTTCTATTATTTTGATAATATGAAGAAGAACTTGACTTACATAATTTATTTTATTTTTATATTAATAGTTTTAACAGAAATAAGAATCAAATTACATTAACGAAAACGTTGATTAATTTTACATTCAATTTGATAATCTTTTTTCTTGAAACTTCTGCTATGAGATTTAATATAAATTCTTACTTGGATGGAATCTTCTCCTATAAAAAAAATTAAGTTGTTTTTCTTGAAAGATCAAACATGGATCAAATTTTAAACTTATCTTTTAATATTTTATTTGCATTTTATTTAAAAGAAAGTATATTGCGGGCTTTCCAATTTTCCTTATTTAATTATATTAAATTTTGTTTGTATTTTTTTTATTATTTTATTTGAAAAATATTTGACAATTTCAAAATTGATTTACAGGGTAAGAGAAACAAATTTATTTAAATGAAAACTTAGTTGCTAATGCTTATTTCAGTTAATTTAAAAGTTTTTGGTTTTAACTGAGAAATTCTTTAACTGAGCAATTGAGAAATTTTATCGGTGTAGAGAGAACCCCATAAAGACAATCTGATGAAAGTGCTTGGTTGCACTTGAAAATGCATTAATTGTTAACCATTGGTTCTAGGAAAGTTTTTTCTCTATTTGTTGTAAAACAAATTTTAAATTCCATTTGGAATTTTTCATATTTATTAAAATTTTACCATAAAATTTAAAGCATTTCGGTCAGAGCCAGTTAACAGAGGATGAGATGTATGCATACTCTTGAGATTCTATTCTCGTTGTAAATCCTTCAAAGCAAAACACTGGTCTACTCGATAGAAAAACATCGATCCGACTGTAAATGCCAAAGATGTTCGGCAAAAAAACAACAAAATTTTTTTTTTGAAACCTCCTTCTAAATATACTTCATATTGGAGGGTGTATGGCGCACATTTTTTTTTTTTTTGCCTTTAAGGTGGAACGCTCTAGTGTACACTATAGTATACAAAAGTAGTAACAGGGTTAAATTTATATTCTCTATCACATATCAAAATTTCATCAAAAGCGCTTTCCTTCTTTATATTTTACTCAACTGTAAGTAAACGTAATATTAATAACGACCATACTCCACCATTTAAATTGTCTTTAACTCGTCCTGGAGATGATCAATCAAAACATGGTTTGGCGATTCGGTAAATTTGCTTATGTAATGGACTTATCATTACATGAACAATTGCAGCACATGCTAAGCAACATGATTGATCGTCTCTGGGGCCGCTTAAGCTTAAAAGATATTTTTTAATGGAAAATTTTAAGATTTTTTATTAACTTTTTTTGATATATTTAAGTGCCTATTCCTGCTTGTGACTGTGATAAAACTATTTTTAGGACCTGAGGCCACAACTTTCTATATACACCAACAATGAAATTCAAAAAACTCAAATTTTATCTGTCAATATTATGATTGTGTCGTTACCAAGTCTTAATTTCTTTTTGGAAGTTTTTAAACAAAAATTTCAATAAAATTTAAATGAATACAGTCACAACTAAGAATATACACATTCATTTATTTTAATCCAAAATAAATCAGAAATCCATTAACCGTAACATTGTTAAATAATAATAAAACAAAAACTTCCCTTTCTTAAATTATTTACTGCGACACTCCAGTACGTTTCATATTACGTCTTAAAAATGATTAACTTCTCACAGTAATTTCAATATTTGTCTATCTCAATCACTAGTTACTATATAATTTGTTGTTGTTATATTTCGTTAACAAAAAGCCCATTAATCATTTAGTAACAAATTTACAAACATTATTTAAAATCTCAACAATACAAACATTTCAGTACTGTAGTGGCTGGCAAACCCCTGCCTTACAACCGCTGATTTTGGTGCACAACAATGAAAATGAAATAAAAAAAAAGTAAAATTTATGAACAAACAATTGATTGATTCGCCATCAAATTCACACCACGGCAACAATACACAAAATAACATCAAACAACAATGTTTTAGAAAAATGACGGTAAAGATGACGACCAAATAATAAAACAGGGCTGTGTATAACAACACCACTAAAGTTTTGTATATATAAATTTTTTTAATCAAATGCCAATCAAAAGACCTTATTTTCATCTGTTCTTGCTTACATTGCCATAAGCATGAAGCCTTTAGATTATTTCACACCAAGCAATAGAAAAACATTCAATACTTTTAATATTAACAGCACAAGACGGTACTGTTTAATGTCTTAGACTTTGAGGGTTTAGAACAGAGCACTAGAATACAACTAAAGAAAAAAACCTCGGATTTTATAAGCAAATAAAATAGAAAATGTGAATTTTGTAGTTACTGCAAACAGCAACAATCAATGGTAAGAAATATTGAAAAAACTCGCGGGTATGCAGATTCAAATTTCATTACAAGCCGTCAAAGTCATACTTACGAATACACTTTCTATTTCATAGCTAAAGGGAGTACGACAAGTCTATACCAATTTCATTTCTTTTTTATTTTCCTACTTAAGGGCTTAAAAATAAAAAAAAAAACAAATAAAACAACTAAAGTGTATTAATATAAGTATTAAAAAAAACTGATAAACAAAAGTCAACACCTTCTTATTAAAGAAATCTCTTTTTTATTCTTTAAAAAAAAAACTAAAACAAAACATTGTAACAAGCAAGTGATTGAATTTATATAAAAAATGTCATTTGTTGACTTTGATGTTAAAGAATTTAACTTATCGTGTGGTTTGCAACAAACACACACACACACACAGACAACAACTCAAAACATGGCAACCACCACAAATTTGTTTAGAAAAAATTTACAACAACTTAACCTAATCTACTAAACTCTTCATCTTCATCTACATCATTTACAACAATTGTTACTTTAACTTTTTAGTAATTTGTTAAAAAATGTTTTATACAAGTACAACCTCCCCTTAACCCTAATACCAACATTAAATTTGTTTTTTTTTTTTTAAAGCAACAAATCCGTAAAGTCTTTTTTATTTTTAAATGGGAGTGTGTATAAAATTTAATTTATTAAAAGTCAAGGAACTTGTTATTTAAATCAATAGTTTATCTACAAATAACAATGATTTCTTTAAAGTTTATCAATATTACAAACACAGATATATTTAATATACAATACACTTAGAAAAACTTATCCGAAATTAAAAAAATTAAAAATTTCTTTGCTTTGAAATGAAGTTTACAATATTTCGAAATATTTTTTTGGGAATTGAATATTTATTTTACAAACCATATAAAAAATGTTGATATAGTCATTTAGCCATTCATAACACTGTGAGACAAATGGTAGGGGTCAGTGATCGGGAAGGGTTCAAACTACCTGGGAAAGTTATATCGGTAAAAAAGAAGTTATACGTGTCCCGGCGTTTCGCTGGGTCACCCCTAGGAATCGAGATATATCGATTTGACCTTTGGTGGTCTTTTTTTTGACATAACTCGAGAACCACTAGTCCGAATTTGGTCAAACAATTTTAAAAAAATTAAAAATTACAATTCCTTTAATCTGTACATATAACGTTTTTCTATATACTCAACAGTTTTGCCGGTAAAAATAAATGTATGAAGAAAAAAATATTTTTTGCCTAAAATATTAAAAAAAAAGTAATAAACAAAAGGTTATTGATTTTTATGGTAGCGGTAACAAACATTTCTTTTTACCGGCAAAACTGGAATTGTAATTTTTAATTTTTTTAAAATTGTTTGAGCAAAATCGGACTAGTGGTTCTCGAGTTATGTCAAAAAAAAGATATATCTCGATTCCTAGGGGTGACCCAGCGAAACGCCGGGACACGTATAACTTGTTTTTGACCGATATAACATTTCCGGTTGGTTTCATCCCATCCCGATTTTGACTGTCGCATAGTGTAATTATTTAATTTTTATTAATTTTTGAAAAAATTGAATTTTTCCTGAAATTGAAATTTTTTAATAAAAAAAAGTCCTTTACTCTCTCTTGTTAACGAAAAATACGTTCATTTCAATCAGTCAAAATTTATAGCCACCACAGAGACTGTAAACTCAAGCCCAGTGGGAAAAATTATCCGTTTTTTAACAATTTGGCGTACAGCTCACAATTTTTAATGGACTTTAAAACAGTAAATCTTTGTATATGGGAATATTAACTTAAATGTTCAGCTTTAATTTTTAAGTCTATCACAAAGAAAAGTAAACAAAATCCAAATATAAATGAACTGACATGTTTATACATGCCCAGGTGAAACTATATGTATGTATATGAACATATATGACCATATATATGCTTGTATATGATCATGTATGGGTATAGCTGATCATGCATGGCCATATATATGTCCATGTATGATCACATATGATATCATATATTCCCATATATGTTCGGATCCGTAATTTGAGGGTATATAGCCATATACGATCATATATATGAATATAATAATCATATGCTCATATAGGAAAATACATGCTCATATATCCTCGAATTTTGGATGCGAACATATATGGGAATATATTATAACATATATGGGCATATGTTGTACTATATATGAACATATATGATAGTCATATATGACCAGCCCATGTATGTTCATATAGGATCACATTTTTACCTGGGTGGTCTTGTATATGATAATGCAGGGGCATACATGATCTTATATGTATGTATATGACCATAATAGGATCATATATGAGCATATATTAATTAATTATGATCATATATGTTTATATATGATTTATGTGGCCATAAATCCTCAAATTTCAGATCGGTAGATATATGGTCATATAAGATCATATATGGACATATATGATTACCCGGTCAGAAAAATACAAACGGGAAAGCGATGGCAAAGCACTTTAATAGGTGGTACAAGTACTGGCATAAAGTTCTTTCCCATTCCCAAAATGATAACATCATTAGACAAAAGGACCGGCTGTTCAAAAAGCGACGGAAAAGCACTGGAGAAACAAAATAAATAGGTGGTCTGGAAATATATTTTCCAAAATAAAATTTAAAAAAAGTTCATATGTATTTTTTTGGTCCTGCCGTGATTTGAACCCAGGCCATCAGATTGGCAGACGATTGCTCTACCCACTGAGCTAACGAGACATATAATATTTAATAGCTAAACACATAAATGAGTGATAATCGCTGGACAACTACTGGCTGTGTGAAAAAGCTAGCACTGGCAAACAGTTTTTTGGAACTAATATGCCAGCGTTGGGAGAGCAAAAAAAAGTTGGTCTTAAAGAAGCTTTTCCACAAACAAAAAAATTGATTTTATAGAAGAAAAAAAATTTCAATTAAAAAAAATCAAAAAAAAATTTTTTGCTTGCAACCGGATTTGAACTCGGAACCTAATGACTACAAACCTTTTTTAAGGGGGGACGTGACATTGGCCGTTTTTTGAAAGCGACTTTTTTTTATAATTTTGTATTTTAGTAAATATTCATAAGATTCTAAGAAAAAAAATTTCATGGAAAAATTCCTACGGGTTCAAA
This sequence comes from Leucophora obtusa, assembly GCA_949987735.1. Lineage (NCBI taxonomy): Eukaryota > Metazoa > Arthropoda > Insecta > Diptera > Anthomyiidae > Leucophora > Leucophora obtusa. Next base: position 5,048,951 of record OX465296.1, read on the forward strand.
AGTTACAGCCGGATTAGTGAGAGCGCATTTTTAATTTTCGCGCTACCTACGTACCTTTTTTTTCTTTGTTCACAAACTTTGAACGCGTTTATCTCGAAACCATGTTTTTCGTACTGGTTGCGGCACTAGCGGGTTCATTTTTTGACGAAATTTTTTTTTTGTTTTTGTATTTTTTTAAACTTGATTCGCTATCGTATGACACGAGCTTTTTTTTAATTTTTTTTCGATTTTTTATGAATTTTTAAAGTCAATATTTTTTTCGAAAATTGAAAAAAAAATTTAAAAGAAAAAAGCTCGTGTCATACGATAACCAATTTTATTAAGATTTAAAAGTAATTTTTTCCAGATCGGACAATTTTTGCGACTCCCAGCGCTGCAACCATGAGGCCCCGTTTTTTCTCTGCCGCCAGTTTGGAGCTCTATAAAACCATGTTGGAGTGGAAAATATATTTTTTTTAATTTTTTTTCTTGTAATTTGTTCAATTCTCTAGAATAATAAAAAAAAATTGTGGAAACATGTCTGTTTTCGACTGAGTTATGAATTTTTAAAAAAAGGTCTGTTTTCTCTGCCGCGAATGTAATGTCCCTCCTTAACAAAGCGTCAGCATTTTTATAAAATCATTGCTCTACCAGTGAATTGGTTTTTGTACCACTGGTAGCATTGGCTAAGTAGCACTGGTTGCAAACCTTGGCATATCACTCTTAGACCATTCTTTGCCAGTGGTTTTTTTTATAAACCACCGAAATTTTTGTAAAACAAATGCTGAAAAAACGCTTTTTGCAAGCGCTGGCAAAGCGTCCCAAATGAGTGGTCTCCCAGTCATTTATTTTCAACACCATGGTTACCTAGTGGTATGCCAGTGCTTGATTTTTTGTACCACTGGCGATTTCTGATTGGGTATATATGTCCATGTAGGATCATATGTTAGACTTTTTTCTGGATTTTTGCAACTGTTAAAGCAGAATATGAATTCTTATGGCCCAAAAGATTTTTGAGAATTTTTTATATCTAAGATGGATTCAATTCAAAAAATGAGGTACCACCTTTTTAAAAAAACCGAAAAAATTCTCAAAAACTTTTTGGATCAAGAAAAATCTTTTTGGTGAAACGCTCTAATCATCAGGTATTTTCATTTAGGCGATAAGCGATTTTCAGAATGAATTTTAAGTACTGCGTTTAGGCTAATTCTTTTCGTTTATATATAAATATTACTAATATGAAATTTGTTGGCGATTGGATAAAGAAAAGTAGAGCCGAAAATCGACTGAATATCTGGTTAGTATTTATAAGACGAAAAAAAGACTTTTTTAAGTTTTATTTAAAAATGTTGTTATTAAGCACATCTTTTTACATCAACTGATTACAGAATTGTAATCTATACTTAATTGTCATTCTAAAAATGTATACAAGTTAAAAATCGGTGGGAAAATATTCAAGTTATTACAGCTTGCCCAGGCCATTAATGTTTCAAAGACCACTTAACTCTATAAACGAAGAAAAAATTTAATTTTTCTTTTTTGTTTTAATTTTCTAATATTATTTTCTATATTTTTTTTAATTCTTACGACTTAAAAGTACTCAGATATTGTTTTTGTTCCTCGAGAATAATCCTTACCCATTCTCAGATGTAGCCCAAAATGGTAAACTTTTTTTAAGGCATTTTCAAAACTCCGACTTTAGTTTTCAAAAAGGTTCGTTAAACCAAAATTAGAAATTATAAAATTGCACTACGGGGGTTTTTTAGGTACATTATAAGGAATCAAAATGTTAAATATTACATTTGTCCCTCTTTTAAATTTCCTATTTAATTTCAGCGAATTTCTAGAAAAATTAAATTTTGTGCCATAATTTGGTATTGAGCGTAAAATTTGTTTACTGTTACTGAGATTCAATCAAGAAAACTAACAGTATTTTGAACCATAGCCTAAAGATTATTATTATATTATAAAAATGTTAGCAAAATCGACCAATGTCCCTCATTTACCACAGAGATCAAATTTTTGGATATTTTGTGTTTTTCAGGTAAATTTATTGAAATATCATATTATCAATCAACATACTAAGGTGTTGATTTATACGTTTAATATCAAATGTTAATAAAAAAAATCGAATTTGTAAAATTTATGACTTAAAATAATAAGGAGTCATTGAATCCCTTTGCTAATTTTACTCTATGAATTTTCAATTGTAGTGAACATCACCACAAATAGCCAAAAGGTGGGAAATATTTTGGAATTTGACATACGAAAAATGAGAGTATGAGTAAACCCGCCATTAAAACGCCGACAAATTCTATAGAAAAAAGCACTCTGCTGTTATTCTGCTTTATTCTATATAAAGTTATTTTTGTATAACTTCAAATCAAATTTTTGTGAGTGTATAGCGAATGCACTATATATAGTGTATACCTATTTAGTCCATAAATATAGTGTATGCAAGGTTACTTGAACCTGTCACAAGTCAATTGTACGTGTGTGCGTCTTAGGGATTTCTTAGTGTTTTTTTTTTTTCTTCCTTCCTCCTTCCTCCTCTCTTTTATACGAGTATCTATAACTTACCTTACAAAATATATTTACGTTTCAATTTTACAAATTTCTTCAATTCTAACAAGTTCAGCACCTGACAGTGTTTGACACAAATCCTTAAACATAACAAGTTTAAGCTTATGAGGTCCCTATGAGACATTTTTTATATTTCTTAACACACACATCCCAGCACGGGTGCTGGATGTTTGTGTGTAGGTGTTCATGTGTATGTGAGTGTTTGTTAAAAAACCTCAAGGTTTTAGTAGAATATTTACTCATATGGTTAGATTTCACTAACATCTAAGATATGTATGAATGTTTTCTCATATGCTGCCGTGATGCTGCTGCAGCTCCATTGGAGTAAATGGTATAGAACTGTCTGTTTGTCTTTTTAGGTTACCGCCAAAATGTCTTTTCAAGTCAATTTGACACGTTGATTGATCCTTTTATATTTGAGTATTGTAACTATGTGTGTATGGAAGAAGTAATGGTAGTATAAAACCAATTTTAAGGTGGAAAAAAAAAGATGAAAAAAAGTCTTATTCTTCATTGAACTTGTGGCTTGTAGAAGCAACCAAATTAAACGCATGTGATAATGTCGCTAAAAAGGTTAAAGAAAATATTAAATGTGTGTGTATGTGAAGGATGTATCTATTTTTAAACATGCAACATTTGTCTCTATAAAAAGGTTTTTATTTGACTGTGTGCGTTAGATAGATATTTATTCTTAAGATGGGTGCGGTTTAAACAACAAAAGTACGCACATAAATTTAAACGTGACAAGATTTCAAAAATGGTAGAATACATTAAGCTTTAACCCTCTAAAAATATTGAAACTGAGTTTTAAAAATAAAATTAATTATATTTTATATATGAGGCATGCCATACGGTCCACCAAAAAGTGGGAGAAAAAGTTGTGGCTACATATTACACAGTCAGCGGTTACAAGGGGAGAGTCTCGGAGGGTCTTTCGAGCTCCCACTAAGTCCCGAGTTTGCCTGTGATCCTTGTAACGTCGTGGCGAGCAATTGGCGTCAACCAACAAAACCAATATCCCAACCGACCATGGGCGGTATAACCCTATTGGCGCTTGGCTTAAATCCCTGAGCAACCACTGCAGGCCTGGAGGCAATGTTGGCAGCCCCAACACCAGGATCGGATGCTTTGGCCCAATCAGCCATTCATCTTAAACCAAACATGATTACCGAAACCGTAGCGGCCCTATGCTCCTTGCAGGAGTAAAATGAACAAATATATATATACATATAAGTATATAGAGAGAAGAATATCCAAGAAAGCTTTGGAATTTATTTTTTTATTTTTATTATGTATATCTATAGTAATTATAAAAATGCAAAAAAAAAATATTAATCAGAAAATGATTGATATGCAAAACATCGCACTTTTTTCGAATTCATCCCATTAGTGTTTGCACGAAATTTTCATCCACTTTTCTGGCTGTCACATTCCACTTATTGTTAGTTCTGAACTCTTCTATAGGTGACACTGCCTGATCTGTCTCAATTATAAATACAAAAACTAACATCCTCATTATAACCTAAAGAGAACCCCATAAAGACATTCTGATGATAGTGCTTGGTAGTACTTGAAAATGCATTAATTGTCAACCATTGGTTCTAAGAAAGTTTTTTTCATAAGTTTTTTTCTCTATTTATTATAAAATAAAAATTGTGAATTCTATTTGGAATTTTTCATATTTGATCTTAAAAGCGAACAAAAATACACACACTGTAACAATCTTCAGATCAACTAAAAATCTACGGTAAAATATATTTTAATTTTTTCAAAATTTCCATAAAAACTGTTATGATTAATCAAATTTATAGCATTTCCCAAATTACATTAAATTAAGTATTAGAAATAATATAATAAAAATGAACACTGAACTGGTCAATATTCAAAGGTTTAAAAGGCTTAATTCTTTCATTCACTTTTTAAAAATTAATGAAATTTGGGTTAAATTTCATTCCCTAATAGCATTCTTATGGAATTAATTCGATAGCTTAATTCCCTATAGCTTAAAATTATATGAATTCATTCTATTTTGATTGAATTCTAACTGAATGAAACCCAATTTACCTGAATTCATTTAATAAAAAAGTGAATGAAAAATTATTTGTTTTCATTGACTTAATCAAATGAAAAATTTAAATTTTCATGTAATTGCTGAAATATTAGCATAATACAATGAAAAACGTTTAAAATTCATCTTACAGAAATAAATAGTATCGTATGCTTTGTTACAGCTTGTATGCTTTGGTTTTGATTATATGTTAGTTTCATACTACACTGCACTAAGTGAATGGTAATAAAATTTCTTCATTCAATTAGTAAAATGGTGAATGAACATGCGATTTGAATGATTCAAGTTAGGAATTCATTCAATTCATATTAAAGCTTTGGGAATGAAGCTTATGAATGAATTCTTTACGAATGGTTTAAGGGTATGGTACAAGAATCTTTTTAAAATTTGAATTTAATTTTTAGTGAATTAAGCTTAAATTGAATTAAGTTTTTCGAAGCTCTGTCAATATTTAACCACACCTATTTTTTTGTAAAGATTGGAAAAGTTGTTCGTTTCATTATTTATTTGTTCGTATAAGACAATAAATACTATAAGGCTGATATCGATACGATAACTTTTTCTGTAGCAGGGCAGTTGGTATGAAAAGCCTCATGTATGGGTTAGATATTTGTGAGTCATTTTAAATTTGTTTTCAAATTGATTCTCACTAATTTTGCGAATAATTGTTCTGTTAGTTAGGAAAAATTCATATAAACTGACCAAAAATTTAAATAAAATATTAAATTTAATAAAAACAAAAATAAACAATAACTTAGGAATTTATATCCAACAATTTTGTAATATTTAACTTAAAACCCACCCATACTTAACACTAATTATACCGCTTAAAGTAAAATTTTGTAGGCAAAACTTATAGCAGCTAAATTTGTCTCCTTATTTAGCTCGTTCTGTACTAAAACGAGGTACAACGAAATACAATGACAAAATTCATAGTTTGTAGTATATTAAGTACTAAATTAACATTTGTCGTAAATTTTACAATTTTCTATGGATTGAACTTCAAAAATCATGCTATTTTACAAAAATTGTGAATACCCTCTATGTTTTAGTGTCCTAAATTTTTTAGATCGTACTAAAAGCTCAAATTTTTAATTTTTTTTTTTTTTTATTTGTAAAATTTTTAATTTCTTAAAACCTTTCATTTACGAGTTTTTAATTTTTCACACTTATACTAAAGCAAAATAACTCTAAACCTGATATTCTAAATAACCCAAATTCTTCTCCATAACAACTCCATAAACTTCATGGCAATCGGTCCACCAGTTTATGAGTTATTATACAACAACTAATTTTACTTTAAACGTTAAAAATAAGTAGGTACATTTTGTTTTGCGTTACATTCAGTGTTAATGCATGCGATCTAGAACAAAACATTACATAGTAAATAGCAATTCTATACAAATACAATAATGTATACAACATATATGTATATACTCTCATTTGAAAAATAAATACAATTTTTATTGTTAAGCCTTGACAACGACATTTTCAAAATTAACTTCAATTTTAAGCCTCTATTATTTCTGCGATTATCCGGGGCAAAAACAAAATAATACTAAATAAAACAAACAAACTCGTGGCAACCTAATAATTTACATTAACACATACCAATATTTACACATACACTGATACAAATTAGGAGGAAAATAAATACATGAAAGTATGTATTTTCCAACTTTGATATGTGTAAGTAAAAATACTATAATATTCATATTTATTTTCATAATTTGGTAAAATACCAAATATGCGTTTGGCTGTATTTGTATGTGTGTATTAATGTGTGTGCATGCATGTGTGTTTGTATTAGTAAATAAGTATTTATTGTTAAAACAGCATTTATATGTTGTTTAGTTTTCTGGTTAAAGTTACAAATATTGAACTTGCACATTCAATAGTTTATACATTATCTGCAATTTTGAGGATCATAAATTGATAGCTTAAAACAGTTGTTTTTGCAGAGGTACACGTGGTGCAGAAAATTTCGAATTGTCATTTACTTGGGAGTGACCAGGATGATTTGAGTTTTTCATAAAAAATTAATTTGGCGTACATTTTTCAAACTCTAATTAAAAAGATTCATATGTTATTGGTAGTCAATTTATAACCATCTATTTATATTTTGTACTGCCTCTATATACACAGCAACAATCATAAATATATATCAGTTCCGGTATATTGTTAGTAAAATATTTGGGCTCTCCAGAACTAATTCGTACCTGATCTATCTACATGTGGCACAAGATACGAGTACATTGAACCAGTTCTAGAATTCTTTTCATTGAACTTAAATCGAAGGTTCATCTAACTCAGAACTTGTACCAAAACTAGTTTCCTAATATGTTATAGAAGAGCCAGTTCTAGATTGGAGTAAAAGAACAGATTACTTTAGGGGCGATTTCAAACAAAAATTATTGGTGATAGAACTGATAGTAAAAGAGATTCTGAAGCGAATTAAGTTGGTTTCTTTACCTGAAATAACTTTACTGAATATTAATCATGGTTTAATTATAAAACGCCTACTCAATGATAGATTTTTCGGTTGCCCTAAACAAATTTGACAAAAATAAAATTGAATTTACAAAATGTAATAGGAAAATAAAATTCAGCATAAATGGCTCATGTTTACCCTAAAATATTTTTGTGAAAAATGTATTGAAATTTAGAAAAAACTGCTTTTTTATTACAAAAACTCTGATACTAATTAAATTTAAAGGGCAAGAAATTTCATGCAAATGCATGTTCTATACGGACTAACCCCTCAATTCATAAATGCTTTGTAAAGTTATAGCAGGTTTACAAAACGTCATTTTCATACAAAATTTGTTCAGTAAACCTCCTATAATTTTACAAAGCGTTTATAAATTTAGGGGTAAATATTTATCCAAATTATTCAATTTTATCAAAAAATTTTTATCTTTAAATAGGTACTTTTGAGAAATATTACATTGTTACTACTATTTTATTGACCATAACTGTTTGCATATGTGAATATATTATTGTTGATGATTTTACTTCCTACTACGTATTTTATTTTTACCGAAAAATATGGAAGTACATTTTGAAAATCGCATAAAAATTCCTATAATCGCATGAATAGAATTTTTTTGTTGTATTAGTACATGCTGTCTGTATTGGTGATACTCGTAGTTGTGGCAGTGTTTGGTTAATAGAAAAAACAAATCATTAGTAAATTTGATTTTAGCTTAATGGCAATATCAGTTAGCCTGCTAGGCAGTCATAGTGACTGCCTTGTATGGCTGCCTATTTTTGGCTAATGGAAAAACAAACAAAAATATTTCAGCTGCATGGCATACTTTATTAATTTCCAAAAAAAAAAAAAAAAAAAATTTAATTTATTATAGGAGTGCCTATGGTAAATGGGGAAATTTTTGTTAAAAGTACGTTCTTATGACAATTTATTATTGATACCAGGAAAACATTAAAGAATAAGACAGAAATAATGCAAAGAATTTGTTTACAAATTTACAAATCTATTTAATTATTTTATGGTGTTTAAAATTGTGAATAGAAATGTTAAAAAGCCTGTTAGCTAAATTTTTATACAAAAATTTTACATATTAATAATCATAAGTTGATCGCCTTTAACTGTCATTGAAATTAATATATGAGTTAAGCTTACCAATTGATTTCTGTGTTACACTGAAGTAATTTGGCAGCCTTATTTTAAGATGTAATTAGATCGTTACCAACTTGACTGAAATTGCTTTTGATGTTGGTGTAAAATAAACTCTGATTAATTTTAGTTAAAAACGAGTAAAAAGGTTAAAGTCGGGCATGCCGACTATACAATACCCTACACCAGTCTGGTTAAAAGCCAACTAATGTTTGGATCGGAAATTCGAAGGCGTTAAAATGGGACTTGTGTCAAAATTTTCTATAATGTGAGTCAGCGAACCAAATTTCATTAAAATATCTTAATATTTGCGACCTGAAATTTGTAACCAATCCAATTTTGGGGGGGCCCTTATATGGGCACTAGGTCTAAACATGGACCAGTGTTAACCAAAATCAATAGGCTTCGTCCTTGGGCTGATATAAATCGGTTTACCAAATTCTTAATATTTGCGACCTGCAGCGTATAAGCAATATAATTTTGGTAGGACCCTTATGTGGGCACTAGGTCTAAAAATGGACCGATGTTCACCAAAATCAATAGGCTTCGTCCTACCAAATTTCATCAAAACATCTTAATATTTGCGACCTGCAGCGTATAAACAATATAATTTTGGGGGGACCCTTATATGGGCACTAGGTCTAAACATGGACCGATTTTAACCAAAATCAATAGGCTGGGCCGACATAAGTTGGTGTACCAAGTTTCATCACAATATCTTAATATTTGCGACCTGTTGAGTTCGCACAAGAATGCATGGACAAACAGACAGACGGACGGACGGACAGACGGACATCGTTAAATCGAAATAAATAAAAAAATTCTGAGTCAATCGGTATACTATAAGGTGGGTCTGGGACCAATATTTTTTGGCATTACAAACATCAGCACAAACTTATAATACCCTGACCACATAGTGGTGTAGGGTATAATTAGCAAAATATACGAAATTATTGTAGACATACTAATTTTGAACTAGGAAACTATTAATTTTTCTTTCTTCAAAGTCGAAAATCAAAAGCAATTTCTATTGAATTACAGATACGTTATTTAGAGTGTACAGAAAATTATTAAGGGGGGTATCGACTCTAGGAAAAATTTTGTTTTCGAATTTTTTTATATTTTACTTGGATAGAGCATAGTTTTCAGTATATGCTCAGAAAATATCAATTAAAAATTCGAAGAATTAAAATTTACACATGTTTTTTTGTAAAATATATTTTAGTCACAAAGTAATATTCTATGCATTAAATTTGTACACATTTTTGGGAGCGTTTTTTATCATTGTCTTTATTATAAATCTTATTTCGCATAATACAGCAGAACAAAAAGGAACAAACCACATCTAAAGATGCAAAAATTGCACGCAGTCTTTAAAGAAAAGCCAATGACGATTCCTCGATTGTGGGCGAAGGCACGTTATATGAGGCAGGTCGTGATCGCTTTTTATAAGCCATAAAAGTAATCAATGTATAAATTAAAAAATTTACGAAACAAAAGATTTTGACCGAAATGAAATGTTTAATAAATTCTCTACCATCGTTTTTAAGAACATTTAGGTTAATATATAAAATACTCTATATCCGATTCTTCTCAAATTTGGTTTACATGTAGAAAACTGCAAGATATAAATTTTGTTCATACACGGTTTTTTGAAATTTTGCAGTTTTCTTAGCGTAAAATTAATTTAAACTTTAAACGCGTTTTCCTACAACCTTAAGTTCAAAATCGGCTGCCACTGTACAGCCAGGGCGGATTAACCGATTTCGATCCGGGTTTTTTTCTTTCGTAGGCAACAAAAAACTCTAGTCCTTATCGTGGCCCTTTTTTTTGAATTTTGGTCATATCAATTTTATATCCCCGAGCAAATGTATTTTTTCTTGCCTATTTTTGAATTTTTAAAAAACTTTGTTAAAAAAAAATTTTTTTAATAAAAATCGGGCCACGATAAGGACTAGAGAATTTATCTGGAATTAAGAATTACTTTACATTTTTATTTTCCGGTTATTAATGAAGGCTGCACAGTGGTAGCCGATTTTGCCTTTTTTAAAAAAGGCCAGTAATAAAGTGGCAACTCTGGCGATTTTGGCTGGCGAAATATAAAACTGATATTTTTTAAAAATACCACAATAATATGATTTTTAAATAAAAAAATAAAATATTAAAAATATTGTTAATTGAATTTTTGACAACCGTTCAAATCTGCCCTTTAAAATGCTGTTGTTACAGTATTTAACCCCCTTAAGAAGATTCTTAGAGAAAAACTTAGCAGATTTTAAAAAATTTTCAGAGCATAGTTTGTGCCAATTTTAAAATAAAAAAAGTTAATTTTTTTGATTAAAAAATTTTTTGTGAACTTTCAATTAATGACAAACTGTTTCCTTTGCACTAGTACAAAAATTACTGAAAAAATGTTGAAGTGGGAGTACTTCTCTGCTATGACAACTCAATGTTAAAATCATTTGTGTTTCTGCTAAAAAAAGATGTACATCTAGATCATTAATTGTAGTGCTTTTTCTATCGCTTGGACATCTCTTTTTTTTTGCTGGGTTTGTTTTGTCAGAATATTTCTTTTGTTGAATATTTGTTTTTTATATTTTTCTTAATTTGAACTAGAATTTTTCAAAATTCTTTATATTTTTGATAAAGATGATTGTTTTTTTTTTTTTGCGCAGTTATAATATGGGAGAAGAATATTTCTTATTTAGCAACAAAATATATATTGTAAATATTACCATAAATTTCATAATACTGATATTTCGTTATATATTTTTAGTAATTTCGTTGGCAATTTTATACTACACTGACGTGAACATGCTTGAACGTGATTAATATTTGTGCTTCATCAACATGAGTCAAAAGTCACCACGGCACCATCTCTACTTTTCTACTTTTCATCTTCGCAACATGTTTTTATTTGATCGCCCGAGATGACTGCAAAAGCAAAGAGAATCATACGATGTGTAGCCTCCCTGGTAAGTACATACATGGGGAAAATAGATTGAGATTACCAGCAGAATAGTTAGGTTAGGCAGTCACCGATGTATTTATTGGTGGTAACAGAAATTCGGTTACTACAAAAAAATTTCGGTTTAAACAATATATTTAAATTGTCACAGTAACACATTTGATTGCGACAACCAAACGTTTCTTTTTGATATAACTGTATTTTAATAATAACAACAATTTTCTGAGTGTATTCTTCTGAAGAAATTTTTAATTTATTTCAGACAGTTATTTACTTAATTTTTCTCTTCAATTCTCTGATGTTGGTTATAATAACCTCAGTGAAATTAATAACCATAATTTTAACAAAATGCCATTAAGTTGCGATACATTCACACAACTACTTTATGAAAATTATGCACATACTCACACATACATACATATGTGGTTCCATAATTGTATAAATGTATATTTTATACGCACACACAAGATCTTGCATTATGGTATATGTGTGTGTTTATAAGTAAAACAAACACAAATATACGTATTACACAGAAATGACATTTCTATGTAAATATATGTAGGCATGTGCTTATACACTCAAAATAACATCTCTGTAGTTCAATAGAAATTTTAACAGAATTTTACTAAATATCTGTTTAAAATTGTATAAATTTACTTATATTTAAGCAAAAATTTTTAATGTTAAATGATTTTATTTGAAATCGAATACTAGTGAAGCAATTTCTATTACAAATATATTATTTTTAGTGTATTCGTACTTTGTATCATAAAGTTATGCTGATATAATTGTGTACACTCAAATAAAAAAGTCTGTAAAAGTTACAGAAAAAACTGTAATATTACAGAAAAATTAACTAATATTAGGCCAGCAGACCGATTAGCTAATTTTAGCAAAATGTGTCTGTAATTATTAGTAAAGTCAAAGTTGTGGAAAAAATTTGTAATAGTTACTAAAATTTAGTATAATTTTAGTATATTCATAATGGAAATCAATTTGCTAAAATTAGCCAAATTCCTTACTAAATATTAGTGAAATTCATTTAGAAGCAAAAATTAGTAATTTTACTATATATTAGTAAAATTTCTGTAAATTTAAAATGGAAATAAAATAGTACTTATACTAAATATTAGTATGCATACTGTATTTTATTTCCAAAAAATCTAAAATAAAATCTATAAAAAATGCTTACGAATAGTAAAATTTATTTCTTTTTAGTTATAAAATGAAATGTAATTTTAAATACGATTTAATTATAAGTAAAGTTTTAAAATTTAAATAACTTTTAGATGAATGCTACATTGAATGTATGTATATAAAAAGATAAAAAGATTTATTATAAATATATGTACTAAATAATAGGCTTTTGAGATCAATATCAAATTGATATTCACATTTAAATAAATTTTTGGAGTATTAATATATATAAGTATTTAAAAGAAAGTCACACATTCATTTAATGCAAATTTTCATAACTATTCACTTTTAAAAGTATAAAAAAAATGCCCACATTTATTCCCAATTAATGTAGGTACATTTTATTATTTATCTATACGCTCGGTTTCATATTTAAAGTTAACTTGAACTTAACGATATTGAAAGATAAAATGTAAAAAATTGTATACGAAATAACAAATTAAATAACTAATGCTTAACTCAAAAACCTTCAGTATGAAAACCACCGTGTAGGTTTTTGAGTTTACTTTTATTAATCCATAATTTTTTGTTGTTTCGTACACAAATTTCTTGGCATTTTCTTTTATTTAATAGTGAAGTTAAAGACTTCAGTATGAAACTCAGCTGTAAAGATTATATTTAGAAATTAAGAGTTTCAAAGTTAACAAAAGTAGGCAATTGTTATTTCCTTTAATTAATAAATTGATGCGAAAACAGCGAAAAATAACATGTTTTAAACGACTTAAAATGTGAAATTATCAAATTAACTAACATAGGAGTACAATTTATAAATTTTTCTCTTCATTTATATTTTTTAGATAAGTTGTCAGGCTAAGTTGCTGTTGATAACTTGTCTTTAGGAAAATTGATTCCAAAAAAAATGTGATTGAAGAGCCATACATGTTTACATTCAATCGGATATTTAAAATGAAAAACCACATAAATATGAAAAAGACATGTCAAAGCCTCTAAAATACTTTCTAGTTTATAAGTAACAGTGTCAAATTTTACAAAAATATATTTATAAACTGCGTGCTATTAAATCATTGATACCATTACCACGATCGCCGTATTCGCCTCCACGCTTAAAGGATACCGACACTTTATTCTTACAAGCTTCACGTGGGCTACAAAACTGTAGATAAAAAAATAGAAGTTAATTTTTGCTACATATAAATTAATATAAAGACAATAAACTTACTAAAAATGCACACATAAATTCACTAACAGCTTGAACCTTTGTACCCACTGTAAATATCTCATGAATAATATCTTCCAAACAAATAATGGGTGATTTTTTGCCATTGATACGAGCAAAACCTTTTTAAATACCAATTCACGTATGGAACCAATATTGGGATAACCATATGTAATTGTAAAATTATGTATCGCTTTTCCATAATTTTATGGTTTTGTCATTTTCCAAAGCCGCCGAAGCAATAATATTCTCTGTTGGATGACAAGCAGTATACACCACAGTGTCGGTGTGACCCTGTCATTTCTGGACCACCTCTTTCGATTGTAGATTCCAGATGTAAACCATATTAACTGCCGGAAACAACCCACAAAAAAATATTACAAACATTTAAAACAAATTTATAGATAAAAAAAAATCTTGCCTTTAACTAACATTTCCTCCAGTTACTGAAAAATTTGCAAAAATACAATATTTTTCATTTTTATGTCCAGTGTAGGTTTTTAAACATTTTCCTTTTGAATAGTCCCATAATTTCAAAGTATTATCCAAAGTAGCCGCCAATATATACTTGCCATCATCTATTAAAGTCTTCAAACACTGACCACTGGCTGTATCCCAAATACGACATAAGCCAACATAGCTAGAAGAGACAATTAACGAATCATCACGATTAAAATGAACGGCCGAGACAGGCCAATTCATAAAATTTCGAAATTATTTCTTTTCCCACTTCTGGTACTCACATGAACTCGCCAACCATTCCCCATTGGGTGAAAACAGCTGATACTGCCTTGGTATGACCAGCCAAAGTAAACTTTAAAGTATAATTGGGTTTTACGGATAAAGACGATTTATTTGAAGATGAGGATGTTGTTCCGGTCGAAGATGATGTTTGAAGAGTATTAGGACCACTGGGTGCGGTGGGCATATGTTGTGGAGCAAGTACCCCAGGATGACCACCATGTACTGGTCCAATATGTACCATTGTTATTGATTTTTACAAGTTATTATTTTAATTCACTTTATTTTTTTAACTATCAAAACACTACCGAATGTTTTTGTTGAAAAACTTCGTGCTTAGAGTTGTGTCGTTCATGAACGAACTAGTTCATTTGAACGGTTCAGTTCATTGAACGATATGACATCGTTCACCATTATTCGTTCTTTTCGTTCAATCGTTCATTTCGATCAATCGTTTATTTCGTTATTTTTTTTTAGTCATAGAAAATTTGTATTCCTTTCTTATTAATTTTATTACAGAATTTAATGTTTTTCTTAATAATTTAAAATTTTTAATAAAATTGTAATTTTCTGACGCTATTAGTCTATGCACAATAAAATTAATACAAACATCATATCGCTGACATGCAATCGGCTCTTGCAGTGATGCCAGAGATCAAATGTCACTTTTAGTTTTCATTTTAATTTTGTAATAGAAAAACAACAAAAAATTTGGTAAAAAAGAATGGAAAAGTGTTTAGTTTTTTTATTATTTGTCGGTAAATATTAATGTTTCATAAAATTTGTTGTTTTTCGAAAAAAATTTATGATATTTTTTATCCATGAAATGGTCAAGTGTTCTCCTTTGCAATTGATATCATTTTGACGTTTCGCTGCAATGGTTTTAACATTTCATATCATATAATTTATTGCATTTGAAGACACCGGGTTAGCACGCGTGCAATTTACAGTTGTTTATATTATATATGTTTAAAGGAAAACTGGTCAATACATTGTTACAATTTATATTTAAGGATTTTTTCTTAATTGTCTATAAATTTTTATATTCATTTATAAAATTAATGCAGTTTTCGTTATTTGTAATTGTCGCCATAATGCGCAATTACAAAAGCACCTCCCAGTACGACTGCTCTTAATGAACTAAAACAGCAAAAACAGTAACATCGATACACACGATGGAAATTTGAGTTAGGAAACACAAAATATCAAAAAATGTTGATAACACGAATGTCAACACGATACATTAGCGGCCATATAGACTGGCCGGCTGTATGAATTTGACCATGTAATGTCTAATTAGACGGTTTGTCAAGCATGTTGGACGAAAAACAAAATTTTTTGGTTTTTCGGCAAGTTTGACAAACACGCTTTACCGTATATTGAAAAAAATCATCAAACATTTTAGAATTTTACATTTTTAATAAGTTATTTTGTGACAAGAAAGGGATAACGTTAATAAATAAACTAGGGATGTGCGATTAATCGATTAATCAAACAGTATGATTAATCAGAACTTTGATTAGTCAATTAATTGATTAGTTGAAAATTTGATTAATCAGAATTATGATTAATCGATTAATTTGAATTTTGATTAATCAAAACTTGAATAATTTCAATTAATATTTAAAATAGAAAAATACGGAAATTTTATCCTTGTTTTGTGGCGATACTTTATATAGATCCAAATAAAGAGAATAACAAAGGTTGTTTGCTCACTGGTCAGACTTGACCAACTCCGTTCCTAAATTTAAAGTCTCTATTTTGAACTGGCTTTAAAAAGCGTCGTCAATGGAGAAAATCAAGATATTATTCAATTATTCATAAATTTGATTAATCAAAATCATGATTAATCAATTATTCATTATTTTGAATAATCGAAATAACTGATTAATCGATTAATTATGTTTTTGATTAATCAAAATTATTGAATAATCGATTAATTGATTAATCAGAATTTTGTTTGTTTGATTAATCGATTAATCGCACATCCCTAAAATAAACTAAAAAATTAAAAAAACAGAAATTCAAAACTGAAATTCCAAGAAAAAAATTAATAAAAATAATTTCGTCATTATCATCCGCTGTGTTGATTTTGTGGTTTTGAAGTAAAGTTTTACAGCATGCTTGTCCGTGTATACCAAAAACCATTTTTTGTTTGTCAAACAAGCTGGACAGCATGCTTGCTCGTATATAGGCCGCTATTGACATAAGCGGACTTTATACGATCAAATACACGGTCAAGCATGCTGTAAAATGTACCTTCAAAAACACAAAATTAACACAGCGGATGATAATGACGAAATTATTTTTTTAATTTTTTTTCTTTAAATTTAATTTTTTTCTTCTGTTTTTCCATTTTTTAGTTTTTTTATTAACGTTATCCATTTCTTGTCACAAAATAACATATTAAAAATGTAAAATTCCCTAATGTTTGATGATATTTTCCATTACACTGTAAAGCGTGTTTGTCAAACCTGCCGAAAAATCAAAAAATTTTGTTTTTCGTCCAACATGTTTGACAAGCTATCAAATTAGACACTACATGATCAAATTCATACAGCCGTCCAGCATGCTGTACAGCATGCTTGATTTTCTATAGGTCGCTATACACGAAGGGCATTTTGTGACGAATGTTCCTTCGTGTGTAGGCAGCTTTAGAATAGAAAACAATTGTACCATTTACAGTAAAATTCTTTTAAGCTAAACTTGGTTAAAGACGAATTATCGGTTAATACGAACTAATTTGAAAGACGTTTTGGCATCAATTTGCGTATAAAAAAGATCATCTGCTTTATGAAACGCTTCGTCATATTTATTGCCGATGATTGATTTATGAAGCAGTTTCATCAATATGATAACTCTTTTTTTCACCGAGTGTACGAATATGGATGATAAAAATACATATTGAAAAAATTGCAAACTAATTTGTATTTATAGCAAAGAAATATTCGAAAAAAGCAAAAAAAAAACGTGGAAATATAAACATTAAAAAACAACAAAAAAATTTAGAGAACAAATCTATTTTTATTATAAATGGAAAAAAAACGCTTAAAACAACTTGGTTTTCTGGTAATCATATTGCAACAAAAATTTCTATCAGGTTGTGTATATTTTCAAAAAAAAAAAAATTTTAAACTTCCAAAATAAAGAAGATTAGTAATTTTTTTGCTAATTTCAGCTAATCGGGTTTCAAAATTTAGTAAAATTAAATTTGTAGATTTAGCAACTCAAATTAGTAAAAAATTCTGTAATTTGTAAAATGAGAATACCAAATTATTTTACTAAAAAACAACTTTATACTAAAAATTAGTATAATACTAGTATAATAAAATTGGAAACCGTTTTACTAATTTTTATACTAACTTTTTTTTTTTAGTGTATATTTGCATACACGAATATGTGTAGTTTCAACAAAAAAAATGTAAAACCATTTACCCATAGACAATCATAAAATTAAAACGCGCCACATACACGTGTACACTAACGACGGCAACAACAATGGACGACTCTCTAAAAGTTTTGCTGGATAATAAATGGCCCACCATTAAATTGCAATTAAAAGCTCATATGTGTCCATAAACTGCTGCGAAACGTTAATTTTCGAAATGCTGCTAAAGACAAAAACAAAAAACATTAAAACCGAAGCCGTTGCAATAGCTATAGCAGTTCTTGTTCACATATTATTGCTGATATTGTAGAAAATATTAAACAAAAACCAAAAAATAAAAAGGTATTTGGCTTCTATCGTAGTAAGGACTGTTTCTCTTTTCTACAACCTTCTTGTAGTACAATTAGTTTAACTCGTATTCAAGGAAGAACTCTGCCGAAAACTTGAATAATAGCCCATTTTAAAAGGTTTTTCTGTTCGACCCACAGATGCTAGAGTCTACTATTACATAAACAAAATTGTATTTTGTAGTTATTTTGTTTATCATTATTACTTTTTGTTTCAATGGAGAGTGAGCGACTATGGTAATGCATGTTTGGTTATAAAAAAAAAAAAAAAAAAAATACGGACAATGATTAAGACTTGCACGTGAACATAACAAGGACTTCAAAGGACTTAATTCGTGCGAAAATCGGCAAGCGCGCCTCCATGCAGGTGTCATAAAATTGACCACAAATAAACCTATAAAATAACAGAAAAAAGTACTAAAAATTAGTTCAAAATGACATTGCAGGAAAAACTGCTGAAATTAGCCACTTTTTTTTTTGCTAAAAACTAACTAAAATTTTTACAGACTTTTTCTCAATCTCAAAATTAGATATATAAATGCTTATTAAGTTTGAGCGAACACAGGTTTTTTTCTTTTTCCGATATGATACTTCGGCTTTTATCGACGTTTTTCCCGAAGCCCTTATTTGTTACTTTTTGCAAGAACTTGGCAACCCTATGTAAAAACTTAGGCATTATGCACATTATTTGATTAATAAATTAATTTCATATAGTTTTTATATCAAATGTCGAAAGCTTCTGATAATGCTGCCGAACAAAATAGTACCAAAAATAGTCGATTTTCTTCCTCCTATTTTGCCCTCTAAATCACCAAGATGGTGAAAATAATGAAACAGGCTGATCTTACACACATAATAATTCATGCATAAAAATACGAAATTAATGTCAAAACAACAAAAACTTTCGTAAAATAAACCATTTTTCGTATATTTTACGAAATTTTTTGTTACTTTGACATTTTTTCGTAATTTTATGCATGGATTATTTTCAGCATAGATTTCCATTCTCTGTGACATATCTGAATTTCGTAAAAAGCGGAGACTATCACATGAGATACTTTCCTTGTAAATGTTGAAGCTTAAAAAATGTATACTGCAGGTTTTTAAAAATCAAATAAAGGGTGGAAGGGACGTAGAGGAAGAGTCGATTCTCAACAGAATTTTCTTTATGTTCACGTTTTTATTTATGTGTTCAATGCACACGAAAGAGACAAAAATAAACAAGTTTTTATTCTATTATCATTTACCTCGCTGAATATATTATAGAGATCTACGCTTATGTCTGAATAATCCAGGCTTAACTTTATAAAATGTTAAAGTTACGAAGATGGTCCGTGGTCCGATTTGACAAAGGGGGCAGAAGAAATAAGAATATTTAAAAAACATGATCTAAATTAAAACATTTTTTATATATGTAGTTTTAAAGAGATACTGAAATTACATTGTCCCTTTTTTTAGTCAAAATGATTAAAAATACAACAAATTTGTAATCGATTAATTTTTAAATTTTATTCGATTAAACGGTTTAGAAAAAAATCCGAACTATTATTTGCACGATTAATCGATTAAAATAAAATGTCGATTAATTGAATACCCTACCAGGTTATTCAATCGGTTAACGGTTACTTGATTAATCGATGAATTTAGAAATAATTGTTCGAGTAATTTAAAATGGCCAATTTCGATAAACGAATAACTGGAGTAATTTTGGTCTATTAATAGATTAAATCAAAGTTGAATTAAATCGAAGTTGAAAAAAAATATTTTTTTTTGTTAAAAATTAATGATATAATCATTTTGAATTACTGTAAAACAACGACTATAATATGGACTCATTTTTTACATACGAGTGCCCAGCATATACTCAAAGCCAATAGTCTCATGTGAATATGATAATAAATGAGTTTATTTAACTTGAAAATAACAAATATCGAATGAATCATAATTAAATATGTCTACATGCAATATGACCTTAACACTTTGAACATTAAACAAATTAAGTGGCATATAATAACAAATTAGCATAAGATATATTTTCACCAACACCACCATACATACTACTACTACTACCACATCTAATCCAAACTGCAGTACCAATACACACTTACATTATACTCATGCTAAAGCATTTAACAACAACAACAAAAATTTGGAAAACATTTTGCAAAGCATATGAGAGCAAATATGGTATTTAAAATATAAAAACCACACACACTCAACATAGATTTCTTTTTTTTCTAATGCAATTTTAAATACATTAATAAAAATTTATAGCCAATAAACTAATAGGGGGGAAATATATTCATGTACAATTAGTTTGTGTTTGTGTGTAGGTGAAACCAACAAAATTAAACTGTAAATAAGTAGAGAAGAAAAAAAATCACTTTTAATAAAATGAACAAAAAAAAAGCTTTTAATGGATTTTCATAATAAATTATATGCATAAAAATATATAAGTACTATAGTACATATTCATTTGTATGCTGCATTTTTTTCTAAATAAAATATTAAACCAATTTAAAAGTAGAAAACTAGTATAAATGCAAATAAAAACTAATAAAATTTCAAAAAAAAAAAAAATATATATATAATAAAAGAAAAAAGAGAAAAATAAAACTAATAGTTGAAGTTTAACGTCATAAACAATAATCATAACCTAGAATTGAAATAAAACAACAGCACAAAAAAAATCTTCAAACATATATTGAGTTTTGTAATATACACTACTACTATGGGCCACTTAAACAACAACGAAAAAGGCCAGTAAAAGCCTTAGTAACAACAAAACCAACAATTGCAGAAGTAGTATTAGTTGTTAGGGCAGGCAGACCATACAGACAGACAAATAAAAGAGATCTAAACCACTTATATGTAATGCTTTTTACACGCATATCATAAAAAAAATAACCCATTCACATGCATACAATAATTTTTTGCAATCGTTTTCAAACCCACACACACACATGCTATATACAATCACATAATTACAGTGGGCTTTTACTGAAATACCATGTTCATAAATTTAATTAAAAGATTTCGATTTTTTTATAAAATATTTAGAATTTTCTATTGATAGCAAATATTTCATTGCATGATGATCGATTTTAAACTGTTAGTTAAGCTTTTTTAAAGCGATTGATAATTTATTTTTATAAGGACTTTGATGATCCCACATGATCGAATCCATCGAAAATTTTGATTTTAATCGCAAAATTGTTTTGAAACATGCTAAATGGATACTCAAAACAAACATTTAAGATTTTTGCACTATTTGGTTAGGACTTGTTCCCACGAACCCTGGTAGTATACACCAGGGTAGCCATTCCAATGATTCGGTTGTGGTAGCCAGATTTTTTTACTTCATTTTATAGGTTTTTTTAATTTTAAGGAGCTCTGAGACCAAAATAGTCCAACTGGTGGGTATACTCTGAAAGCTACTTCATTCGTTATCGGTAAAAATACAATCACAATGTTTTATCCTTAAAAACAACCTAAAATACATATTCAATTAATTGAAAACACAATTAACACAAACCATTTTGCTATTTATTTTCAAACATTGTTTAAACAACCCATTAAAGAAATAAAAATAATTGAAAATTCTATTAAAATAATTATCAATTTTTAACTGACAATCGTAAAAAAACGATTTTGTGGTTTAATTTTTCATATTTGAAAGTTTTTTTTTTTGTTTGGATTTTCAAAACACTACACCATACACAACACACACGTTCATATTTTTATTGGCTATATTTGTAGGTATGAATAAAAAATTTATTGTAATTTGAATTGAAATAATTTTGTATATAAACAAACTATTTTAACAAAAAAGAAAACCGAAAATATTTGATTTTTTTGTTTTAAAACAGAAAACAACAAAATTATTTAAATTATTTTTTCTAAAAATAGAATATTTGACTGAAAATAACAACTCCTACAGACGATATATATTTTTTTGTAGTTTGTTTTTTATTGGTTGACAAAAAAAAGTTAAACAATATGTTTCAATGTATTTTAATTGATACTTCAATTGAAAACAAACTTTACCTATTACTTTTTAAATAAACCTCAATCGGTTATGGAAAATATATTGTGAGTGTAGGTACTATTAAAAAATGTGGTTAATAATAAATGTGAGTTAAATTTTTAGTGGCTGTGAAAGAGTTAAGTTATGATAAATAAAGATTTTTATATAAAACAATTTTATTGTAAATTTAATTGTTTATATCTAGTTTTTTACCATTTTTTCCTTTCTTGCTCCACAGTATGTATAATAGTGGTATAACTTTTAAACAATTTTTGCCAGTATCGAAATTAACGTTATAAAATGGACAGTAGATTTCTATAGCACATTCCTAAAGCTTGTGTCACTGTTATTTATTCGATATTTATTCCATGATATTTCTGAAATATTACACCCAACATAAGATGTTCTCAACATAGTTCCATATTAAAATTTTAGTTATATCCCTAATCTACACCCACTTATGTATAGCTTGGTACTCTTGTTGTATTTTAAGTTCAGTGAAGCTTACCGATTTTAATATGCAACTGATTGTGAGTTGTACAACCACAGCAAATCTCTTAATATGCATATATTTCTATGGGCATGGAGAAAATGTTTTTGTTGGTCTAGTTTTTTGTACGTTTTCGATTACTTTTTTTTCGTTTTTTTTTTTTTTGTCGATGAAAGCCAATTTGTAAAATCCTTTCACAATCAAAATCAACCGCAGAACCCAACAACATTTCAATGCAATGCTAGTTTAGAAAATATCTATTAATGCGTATGTGAATATGGATCTGTGTGTGGTGTGTTATACAACGACCTAAACCCATATACACCCAAACACCCACACAAACATGTGGACATTAACATGGCAATATTAGTGACATAATATGGCCGACACATGGACGAGTGTGTGCGGGATAGGGATAGTTTGTGTCTGTGTACAAAACGTTTAAAGCTAAAACATAGATAAATTTTGATCACACAGACGTAGGGTATACACACATATACAACAATGATGCCTGTTCAGGCTTTAAATTCTATATATAATCTTTTACATTTATCTAACAGTTATATGCAAGACCACAAACAATAGATTAAACATTTATCTAATCACGTACGTGAACAAAATAAATAAATAAAATGGTTAAAACTATTGAAAATCATTTGTAAAACATTCTAAAGTAAAATTAATGTTTTTTTTAAACATGAGTTTTCTGGTGGAAAGTCCAAACACCGTTTTCGCTGAGGCAAGCATTTTTGCGTTGATGCCTTCGTCTGAAAAATAATACAAATTTTTGGTCATAATGCGCACAACAATTGGGTTTGAAACACACAGGCTTCCGTTAGGATACCTTTAACCTTTAAATGCATGGTGTAGCCATTTGGCAAGATACCGGTTTTTTAATAAAAAATCCACTTGATGCACAAAACAGCATTTTTGGGCATTAGGGGCCCCTTCTGTACATAGTGTTCCTATAGTTTAGCGCAGATTTTCTAAACAATTTTACAAAAAGTGTAATATTCAATATTTGTTTAAATATTTAAAGTGGTATTCTCGCAATAAAATTAATTTTGGAGACAATAAATGTATAAATTATAGTTTATAGATTTTTTTTTGTTTTTTTTTCATACACGTTAAAATAATCACAATTTAGCTATTTGGCAAAAAACCATATTTTTCAATAAAAATCACCTTTTTTTAAAACATTTGACATTTTCCTCTTGATAAGCTTTAATTCACAAAACGATTTGGACCCATTTTGCATAAAACAAGAATAAATCACGAAATGTTAAACTTCAAACTACTTGTACAGAGGTCTACAAGTACCTACCGTCCAAACATTTTTTAATATTTTTCCCGTAATTAGCTTAAAATTAAGCATCTAATAGTTAATGCGATTCGCAAATTTTCGAAATATCAAAACACCCTAGTGTACGGTCAAAAAAGCTTATATGTACAATCTACTGACAATTACAGTTAAACCGAAATACTATGCAGTTAAAAAGACGACAAAAGTATTTTATTTTAAAATAACTAAAAATGTGATTATTTTTAACTGTTGAAGAAACAACGTCTTTAAAATAACTTAATAAATTTTTACTACAAAGATTTTAAAATAACTAACAATATTGGTATGAACTACTGCTTTTGTAGTTAATTTTTTAATACTATAGATATAGATTTTAGTAAAAAATATATATATATTAAAAAAGGCATTTTTCTTCTTCAGAATTCCTAACGATTCTTCAGTTATTATGTTTTTAGGCATTGGAGGGAAATATAGTTACGTTGTGTGATTTTTTTTTGCAAACTAAGAATATTTCAATAATAAAAAATATAAACTAAACGGGAATTAAAATTTTTTTTTAAATAACTAACAAAAATAAAGGTTTACTGCAAAAATAATGGTTTAGTAGTTGTTTATTAAAATGACAAAAATAATTGCTCAAAACAACTTTTGCGAAATACAGTACTTTTCGTTAGTTGGTTTTTTTATTAACTCTTATATTTGCTGTGTTGTATTTTTCCATAGAAAAACAACTGTAATTACAGTTAAAAAATTAACTACTGACTACTACAGAAGCAATGGTCATGTTAGTATTTAACAGCGCCAATTCGACACAAAAAGTTATACTGAGTCGATGGATATATTAAGGGATTTGTCCCGTTCCAATATTTTTTGTTGTTACAAATATCAGCAATAAATAATAATAAAATTTCTTTGAAGGTGAAATTTGTTTAGTGGTAAATTATTCATTTTCCGTGGATTAAAGTTTTGCTGACGTGAGTTTAAAACCAAATTTAAAGTTGAACTATAACAACAATCTGAAATATGTGGGCGCTTAGAGTAATAATGCCTGTTGTTAGTTAATGGTGTTTCATTATAATTTCATCAGTTGGCATGCTGAATGAATTTACATATCGTCATATGAAATTAAAAAAGCCGTAAGTAACATTTAAAAAAATTTACAGTAGAAGCAAAAAACTTTTTAAAATTGTTTGCGCTTACACTTGGGGCTGTTTAGAATTTTGTTAATAAAATCGTTGTGTTTAGTCGTAGGAGTGTAAAACTTTGCAGGAATATGTATTGGTACGGTGCATCATAATCGATCAAAAAGTCGATTTTGAATTTTTTGTAACTTACGGCTTTTTTGATTCTATATGACGATAAAATTCCACCGATGACAGTATTTGGGAGAACGTGAAAAATTTATAGTCTAAAATGATTTTATTTTAAGTCCAAAATTAAACAATAAAATTTGATTCGACTATGGCAACAGATTTTAGTTGACCTCAATAAAAATTCGTTGGTCGCAACTGAACCATTCAATTCGCACTAAAATCGATTGTCAGCATCTCTCCGTTTTCTTAGTGTAAAAGAAGTTGTTATAAAATAACTAAAGTATTTGTATTTAGTGCATGTATTGGTGTTCTTTTATGTTTACTTGTTTACTTTGGTGTGATCAAAGACATACAATGATGATAAACAGTTAGAAAATAAGTTTTTTAATCCGTTTGGGGATATTTTCTTTATATTGTAATCAATTCCTAAATAAATAGCTTTTATACTTTAATGATTTTCAACTAATTAAATAGTAATATTTACTAAAGCCTTCGAAATTAAGAGGAAATAAAAGTAAAATCTAATCTCCTTTAGAGACTGCCATATATACATTAGGGTGACAGCTGTTTGGGGAAATGTCGATTTCCTATATTTGATTTCTAAAGGCAAACATACACGTTCAATATTTTTAAAACAAACCAATCAAAAGAAACTATTTAATTCAATATTAGTCTGAAAAACGAATCAACATAAAATCATGCGATTTTTAGCAGCAACCACGATTTTAAGTGGATTCGTTTTTCAGACTACCACCGAATACACTTTTTAGTATAAAAATTAATTTTAAATATTTTTTCTCAAAATTTTTGAAAATCCTCAGTACGAGTACTTTTACTTTGCATTAAAATAAGAGTTACATGAGAGGTAAAAATCATCTTTGTTATCCATGTTCCATGAACACTTTTGCAGCCGCTATCCGTCGTTATTTTACCCCGTTGTTTTTTTCTCCAAGCGGCAGTCGCTTACCTTATGGCTATTATTCTGGGCCGATATATATATTTGTTTTTCATTTTGTTTTTAAAATCTTCGATTTAAAATTTACCCCATTTCTCCGTTTTTGTTTTTTTTTTTTTGTTTTCAAGTTGTATGTAAGTACATTCATACATACATATGTACGGATATGTGTGAACATGTTTGTATTAGTATTGACATTGAACAAACGAACAAAACGAAAAACAAATACAACTGTTAAATTGATTTCTAATTCTTTTTCGTCTTTCGCAGACTTTTTCATTACCAAGACATGAACAAATACGAAAAAGAAATATTCTCACAAGACAACAAGAACTAAAACAACAACAAAAATAGAATAGAATTGCTTAACAAGCATAAGTACAGATAGGCCTCGAAAGCAACCATTTTTTGTACTTAATTCAACCTACTTTTGGTTGTCATTTTGTTGCAAACTAACGTCCTTCTCCAGCCAACAACAACAAACATGAATTTACATGAACTTCCTAGCTCTAGGGATTCCTAAATTCTTTAATTTAACATTGAACGAATTATCTTCATATTATTTATTTTCTTTACCACAAATGAATTTTGGTTGGTCATACCAAAAAGGTGTAAATTTTATGATCTCCTATAAAATCCGTATTTCTGTCAAATTTTTCTTTAATATACGTATTCGGTTTAAAACCCTAGTGTTAATTATTAAATTTCTTTCTTTCACAAGAGAATAAAATCTAAGAATTTCAATAGAAATCGCGTAAAACGATGTTACCTGTAGTTATTTATATAACAAAAAGTGACTACACACAGAAAAAAAATTAAATCAAGCGGAAACAACATTTAATTAAATTAAAAAACAGCTTCGAAATCAAACTAAGTTTGTTTCTTTTAAATGTATTTCTACTTATTTTTATAATGCATAAATAAAATCTGAAATGATGAAGTACAATTTTAATATTTACTTTAATACGATATATATTTAATTTTAAAATGTTCTCAAAACATAAATAAGATGTTAATTGAAATAGTACACGCAAAAATAAAATGTGTATAATTGCTGAAGTACTTCGGTAAAATACAACTTCAAAAGTTTTCTGCTAAGTAACACAATTCATTAATTAAAATATAATATAATATTTTTTAAGATAAGTTACAAAAGAAAAAACTTAGGTAATTTAACATATTTTGAAGTGCCTGAAAATGAAATAGCTCCAAAACTAAGGCAAGCTGACAAAAGTAAAAATTGATAAATCTACATGTATTTTTTTATTAACTTACAGAAAATACTTTTGAAGTTGTATTTTACCTAATAATAATAATAATACACTTTTTATTTTTTCCGTGTTATTTAATAATTAATTTAACTATAATTTTTTTGCTCTGTGTATAGTATTTATCTAACACATGATCTTGGCTGCTGTTGTAGTAGTAGTAGATGTAGTAGTATACGTTAAATTTACTGTTACTGCTACTTCTTATACTTTTCTTACTATTAATATCTCGTTTTAGTCTTATTATGTATTTGTTTTAGCGGTAATTACGAATTACTAACTTGTTTGCAAACAGGGCGGGAGTATACAAACACACAAATACATTTGCCAAACTCAGAAAAGCTGATTTTTATTATAAAAGAAAAAATAAAAATAAATAAGATAAGGATGATGGTGTGTTTGGTTTCATTTTGTGATTCAATGTTTGTTGGTTTCCAGATTATGTGCCAAGATTTTACAAGTAGCTTTGCTAGAAAATTTACAGCAATTAAATGGTATTAAAAAGACAGTATACCAGCAACAAACAGCAGCACCAGACAGCAACAACATTTTCCATGTAATTCAGTAACACGGGCAACAAAGTCATCCAACAAACGATATCTTTGTAGAAAGGCAACTGTTCGTTCTACTTTAATGAAATGCAAAAGTAATTAAAAAAAAACGAACTCAAATCTTACATTTTGTATTCATCTTTTTAAGTATTTTTTCACTTTATCAAGTTTAAAATATAAATAAAACAACAAACATGCAAATTAATTTTAGAAATTAATATTTATAAGCTTAAGTAATTTCCCATGAAATTAGTATTGGGGGGAACATATAAAGACTTTAGAATCCTTAAAGGTTTAATACATGAATACTGTAAACTTGACCATGCTCCTTGAATCATGGTAGAGTACAAGAGTAGAGTTTATTAATATTGGCTAGTACCCTTGGTCACTTCCTTCCTTTTTTTACTTTCTTTCTTTCTTTCTTTCTTTATACAAGGCAAACAACCAAACATTATACTACAATAAAACCAACATCAGAGGCATCCTCTTCTTCAACAAGAAAAAAACAGAGAAAAAATTAACAACAGCTATAAGAACATCTTTTTTGGTTTTGGCCAGCAGTGTTGTCAAAAAAAAATTTAGCTCATGTGCCCATTTTGCTAGTTGAAATCCCCAAAATTCCCTAAAGAAAATGTTTGCAACCCCAAAGTTTTTCCAAATTAAAGTTTTAATCAAATTTTTTTTTTTTATTAAATCTTCATTTACATAACCGAGCCCTTAGGGCAGGGCTGGCAAAACTATGACACGCGTGTCAGTAGTGGCACGCAAGTGGATTTTAGGTTGCACATGACGTTTTGTTGGATATTTTCAAAAATTCAAACTATTAGAAGACCAGCAAAAAATTAAGTTAAACGTTAAATTTCGCTACAAAAATGTGTGATTTAACTCCATAATGGTGAAATTTTTCATAGAGGTTGTAAATCGTCTTTTTTGTTTAAAGAAATATGGTTAATACAGAACTAGTAAATTCGATTATCATAAAATTCTGGGAAAATTTTAAAAATACTAGATTGAAAGAAGAAAATTACACAAAAATTGAAAACAACTTGTAATAAAATTGGATCTAAAAAAATTTTTTTAAGGGAAAATGGGTGCTACGAAATAACCCTCAATGAAATAAAGGCTGAAAATAAGTTTCGTAATGGAATAACCTTCTTTGTTGGAATATGAAATTGGGCTTTGATCGTACGTCGCAGAGCCATTTCATCTGAAATAGAAATTTCTCTGTTCAAATCCAGATTTATTTTAACACCATCAAATTTTTGCCCGAAGCACATTTTTCAACCAGTTTCTTACGTACTTAAACAATTGATGGCGCCCAATAATTTAACTTTTTTTTAACAAAATGAAATATCCACCAAAAATGGAATAACCCCCCAAAAAAATTAAAAGGCAATAATGTTCAAACTGTTTTAATTTTATTTCATTGGGGATTTTTTCATAATGAACTCATCTCAATATTAAAAGACTAAATAAACCCCCAAAAATTAAATAACCGTCAAACATTTTTACGTCATTTCTTGGATGTTATTTGATTTTGCCCTTTGGGGGTTATTTCATGAGGGTTATCCGTAGCGCTGATAAATATGTACATCCGCGATGATATTTTTAAAAGAAATTTTAAAAATTTTTAAAAAAGGACTTTTAAAAGACAACTAAATTTAACGTGGCATGCGAGAAATTTTTACAAAAAAAATTTGTCCGTTTCTGGCACGCAGCGAAAAAAGTCTTGCCACCCGTGCCTTAGGGCCTTATATGGCTAATTAAAGCTAATAAAAAATATATAACAGACTTCTATATAAACAACTTATTTGAAAAAAAATCACAATTACACTGTGATAGTTTAAAAATCCGTCAAGCGGCATGCGCGGTTCCAGCAATTAATATAAGGGGAAAAATCATACGCCTCAGTGTCCAACTCAATGTATTTGTCTACGGTGGCGTATGATTTTTCCCCTTATATTAATTGCTGGAACCGCGCATGGTCAAGCGGGATAGTCGTTTGGTATCCAGTGGTCATTATTTATAGTTTATCTCTTATAAATATATTTGAATTTGAAAGTTATGGTTCCAAGGACACCAAAAACGCGTTTTTCTAGTTTTTCGACCATTTATTGTTATTTTTCGTTAAATTTTTTCTTAAATAACTGGCATAATAGTTGTTTTTATTTTTCCATGGAAAAACAACTGTAATTACAGTTAAATACAACAACTACTGATTACTATAAAAACAACTGTCATGTAGTAACTCTCATACTTCTTTGAGATTACATTTATATTGAGAATCGTTTCGAACATTTACTTGTATCTTTTGTTTATAACGAAAATCACATATTTCTTAAAAGGCTATTTCTTTCCTCTATGTCATTGTTGTTGCTTCAATCAAGGTTCCTTTCCCCAGCAAAAGAGAGATGCAAAAACAGTAGAAAAAGTACTGCAATTAATGATAAAGATGTACTTCGTGTTTAATAGAAACACTAATGCTTCACACTTCAAAATTTTTTCAGTACTTTTTGAACGAGTACAAAGAAAATTCTATTTCATATACTGAAAGTAAAAAAAATCGCAAAAAAACTTGCGAGCTCAATATTACTAATGAAAGTCCTTATTAAACAAATGCTAAAGGTGCACTGCAATTCAATATTTGTTTCAGTACTTTTTTCACAAATACATAAAAAACAATTTTTCATCATTTTTATTTTATTTATTTTTAAAAATTGAACAATTAAAAAATATTGTATTTAAACATATTAGTTATAAATATTAAAAAAAAAAAAATATCGGTTCCGGCAGGATTAAAACCCGCGATCATCTATTTGGAAACAAACTGTATCGACTTCTCTTCTTAGGATCACTTTTAGAGCAATAATGCTTAGAATAATAAATGATTTTTTGGATATTGTTCAGAATACTTTTAAAAAATCTTTAAAAACACACTAACGGATACTTTGGAAGCAATGAAATAAGTGATTTTCTTTTGAGGTTGTTCAAAATTACTTTTAAAGAACTCAATAAATATACACTAACGGATACTTTAGAAGCAATAAAAGAAATGGTTTGTTAAGCATTTTTTTTTTTTTTTTTTGCTGGGTATTAGTATATCAAATGTTTTTATTGTATTTTACGTTCAGGCTTTTAATTCTAATTTAATTTATATTTATCACAATAAATTTTTAAAATTTTTAATACAACTAAATTAAGTTACTGCGGCGTTTAGATTGAAATGTTAGTCTAGTAAAAAGTGGATTAACTGTTTAATTCCAGTGCAACCACATCAGTTAATCCAATTTTTAGTAGATTAATTTTCCAGTATATGGACGAGTAATTTATATAATAAAAAACCAGAATTAAACGTTAACCACAGGAATCTCCATATGAATTTGACATTCATACACACAGGAAAAAAATTGCAACCCGAATTGCTTAGCCTATATTGGTTCCCTACGGGAAATTTTAACAAACTGTCACCGAACTGGCCCCTTTATATGAAATAGACTGGTCACTTTTACATGGCGTTGTCATAGGAGGTGGAAATTGACCCCTTGTGACATGTCACAAGACAAATCCCAGGACAGGTCCCTGAAATTGAGAGTTCAGTAACCTGTCCTAGGATTTGTCTTGTGACATGTCACAAGGGGTCAATTTCCACCTCATATGACAACGCCATGTAAAAGTGACCAGTCTATTTCATATAAAGGGGCCAGTTCGGTGACAGTTTGTTAAAATTTCCCGTAGGGTTGCTACAACCAATAAATTCGGTTGGTGAAACCATATTGGAATGTGATTCCTAAATATTTTGGGTAGTGCAACTATGTTATGTAAACCGAATTTTGTTGTGATAACCAATATTTAGTTGTACCAACCTATTTTAGTAGATGTAACCGAATTTCAGTTGGAAAATGACATATTTTTTCTCTGTGTGTAGCTATGGATAATAATTAAATTTTGGTTATTTTGGGAAAATTTAGCAGAAGATTGTTATAAAAAAATATTTTAAATTCCCAAAAATACCTAATAACAAGTGCAAAATCCCCAATATGTCGTGAAATCTCCAAACCCTTAAAAATTATTCCGCAAACCAATGTTTGGGATCAATTCTCCTTATCTGACAACACTGAAAGCAAGTAAATTTTAATAACACAACAACAATTTTTTTAATAGCAAGTAATACCAACAACAACCATTGAAATGCTCTATGGAAGTAAAGAAAAACAACAACAGTGCCACAAAAGCCAACATAATAAATTTTC
The DNA here is from genome assembly GCA_949987735.1 of Leucophora obtusa. Taxonomy (NCBI): domain Eukaryota; kingdom Metazoa; phylum Arthropoda; class Insecta; order Diptera; family Anthomyiidae; genus Leucophora; species Leucophora obtusa. The sequence goes on from OX465296.1 coordinate 5,081,193, forward strand.
TTTACATCTCCCTCTCATTTATTTTTTTTTTATAAAATCTTTACTTGTTGTACTTTAACGCCATAGGTATTTTAAATTTCCGTTTTGCTTTGACCAACAATAGATTATTTTAGATTAAGATTCTAAGCTAAAACAAAAAAATTAATGAAAAAATTTTTGAGGTGAAAAAAAAATTTTTTTGGTATGGAAAACATTTTTGAGATGAATATAAAATATTTTTCACCTCTAGGCCTCTGGTGAAAAACATAACAAAATGTCTTATTTACCAGACGCTACTATGACAACAACATAAGTGTGTTGGCCTACTCAAAATTTTGTGCAAATTTGTATTCAGTTAGGAGAGATTTAACATTTCCATATTGGTCAGTTGCATATTTTTTTACATTTGGTATTTAAAATCAGCTGTTCTAACTATTTTACTAATAATTAAAATAAATGAATGTTATTTTAGTTTGACTCAAGATCATAAATTAATATCACTTTCTGTTTAAATTATTTACAGATCGACTAAAAACATTTCCCCCATTCAATAATTAAAATGGTTAATAAAAATTAATAAAATACCATTAATTCTTATATTTTTAGTGTATATACATATATGTATATAATTCATCGACATCAAATCATCATTTTACATCTACATCATCATTTTCATCATAAACCAGCATTATTTGTTCCAGCTTGAAGGATCTTTCAACTTGGGAGAGTAAAAAGGCTGTAAGTTGAACTTTTTAATTTTATTTTTTATATTTTAATATATCCGTGCCACTGTTATCACATTAGCAGACCTCTCTTTATGTAAATTTAATATTCTTGCATTTTGTTATTAACATGATGTGCCAACGTTAGCTTTCGGGTTCATCTGTTAGCCATACAGTGACAAAAGTTTATTTTAAGATAAAGTGATCATTTTATATAAAAATTAAATAAACCATAATATCAAAAATTTTATAACTTAAATTTTGATACCAAATACGTGTTATAAATTATTTAAAACGTTTGATTAATTAATGGAAACGTAATTAATTATTTTATATATACAAAAGTACGTTAATTTTCCAAATCTTTAAAAGAATGATTTAATTGAAAACCAACTTTCTTTGCATATTTATATAAAGTAATGTATTTTTTTTTTTTTAAGTAAATTATATATATTTTTTTCATGTATATAAAAGAACGAATTCTCATTCCTAAATTTCTTATAAAAATTTGAGTTGAGAATTTTTATTTATCGCTATATTGTTTTGCAAAGAGAGTAAATTCTTTCCCAAGAGAGTAAATTCATTCCTTATTTAATAAAAGTAATTTTTTTCCCTTCATTCATATAAAAGAATGAATTATTTTCCTATGAAATAAATTTAAAAAATCCGTTTTGACAAATCAGTATAAATTTTTTTTCTATATTTGAAGGAATGCTTTCTTTAATAATTCTAATAATTTTTTCCTTATGCTAATAAGAGACATTCGTATTCATTCATATTAAAAAGTTATATTTTTGTTATATATGTATGTATATAAGAGAGTTAATTCATTGTTAAGATTTAAAGAAAAATTTTCATTTGACATTTAAAAGAATTGATTCGTCGTTATGTTTGCAAAGTTTTAATTTTTATTTTTATTCTATATTTCAAAGAGAAAAGTCATCATTTAATAAGAAAAAAGTTTTAATTTTTAATTTCTCATACGTTTAAAGGAATGAATTCTTCACAAAAATTTGTTTAACGCGTATTTGAAGCATAATTTTATTATTTTTAATTGGCACATTTTAATCGCGTATTTGATCGTTATTCGAAGTCATATTATATTTGATTAATATTATTTCCATAAATATTACCCTGATTTCTTTTTAATTTTTGCACAAAGAAATAATTTTTTGTTGATTAATTTTTTTTCTAATTTTTTAAATATGAAATTTATGTATATGTATGTACATATATATAAAAAAAATTCATCGTAGAATTGAAGGTCGAAACTAACAAATATATATTGAACCCACTCATTGTACGGAGTAATATTCTCCCTCTTCTTGTATAACAAAGAAGTAAGGTAGAAAGAAAAAACTTGTAATTTTTTATTTACCAATGGTAATAACCAGAGAAGAAAAAATTGCTGTTTTAGCTTTTTATGCTTTTTACTCATATTTTCTTATGTTTGCTTTTTTTGGAAATAGCTTTTTCTTAGGAATTTTAAGCTTTGAATTGCTTTTTTTAAGACTTTTTGCGCAAAAATAATTTTTTTGATCACAAAAAAATATTTTTTCTCTTAACTTTGAATTTTTTTAAACTGTTGTTTTTCCAAGTTTTTTAACTTTTCCTTTTTTACAATAATCACTTGGATTTAATAACCCCAAAAAGTAGTTCTAAAAGTGCTCAACAGATGGGGTTAGATTCTCCCTATTTTAAAAGGAATTTTCTGTCCGACACTTCTTTCACCCTAATTTTTAATACCGAATTCAATGATGAAGGATTTTATTTTAACTTTTAAGTTTTAATTATATTTTATATAAAACAGCGATAGACAGTCTGCCTTTTCAGTTTTATCACTTCAATTTATATTTTTACACAATTGAAAAATTCCATTGCAATATTTAATATTTACTAATTGGATTTAATTAAATTAATTACAGTAGAGTGAAAAATTGCCATTTCTATTTGAGCTATTTCTCCATGTCCAAGATGGAAAATATGTATTTGGAGAGGTGTAGTTTTTTTTCTAAACATATTTGATTAAAAAAAATTTAATAAAAACCTTTTGTTTGTTAGTTTTTTTAATTTTTTTGTTTCTCTTTTAATTTTCATTCGTATTTTTTTTCTGACATTAAATTAATAGGCTGTTTCATATATTCGTGGTTTTATTGTGGATTTATTAAATCCAGTTTTTTTTTGGATTTATTAAATCCACTTTTTGTATGAAAAATTCTAAATCCAGGTGATTAAAAAAACGCTAAATATTTTTTTGCTTTAAACACATCGGATGTTGCTTTTTTCTGTCTTCTCTGGTAATAACATACAAAGTATTAACAAAAACTTCCAAAATATGTTATGTTATTTCATACCAACATACATATTATTTTGAGTGCATTAATGAAAAACTGGTAATGAAATTTTTTTAATTGTAATTGATACTTTTTTGTATTAGCGTTTTTTTTTCATTTATTTATTTTTACCGGCGTTTTTTAACCTAGTGTCTTGGCATGCAATAAAATGATAACAAGCAATTGTCAAAATGATGTCATCTCAAGTGAAGGCACTTAATTTAAATTTTATGGCAATATCATGATATCGCCGACATGCAAGTGGCTCTTGCAATGATGCCTGCCATCAAATGTCACTTTTAGCTTTTGTTTTAATTGTTGATAAAATTTTGCGTTTTTTAAAAAAACTGTAATATTTCTTAACCATGAAATGGTCAAGTGTCCTCCATTACAGTGCAATTGATATCATTTTGACGTTTCTCTTCAATTATTTTGACATTTCATATCATACAATTTATTGCATTTAAAGACACCGGGTAATGGTATTGAAATTTGTCATTACTTATAAAGCAGTTTACTATTTTTTAGCAAATATTTTTGTTGATTTCAGCAGAATAGACTGTTAATTGCATTCAATTAAATTTAACTTAAGAAGAACAACATTTTGTAAAAATAACAGTTTGCTTTTGCTATTTTAAGTCTACTAATATTTTTATTTTTTTCGTCCTTTCTGCAGATTTAACAGTATAATTTGTCATTTTGATTTAACTAAAAGTTAACTCAAATATGACTAAAATTCTGCAAATTTTCTGTTTTATTTTTGCTTTTCTTATTTTAGTAGTATTTGAAAAAAAATCTGTTAATTTTATCAGTTTTTTTTCTGCATGCTTTTACTAATTTTTAGTATCTTTTTCCGCTATTTTTCCATTTCTATGTGTATAGCATAATGTAGTAAAGTTCTTAATATTAAAAAAAAATATATATCCAAAATTGTATGATGAATAAATATTACACAAATCTTAACCCATCCTTAAAGTTTGGTCTAAAAATCGGCAGCCATTTGAATTGAATTTTCGGGTGTAGGACACCTGAAATTCGTTTTATGCAAACACTTTTACTTGTTCCTTTTCTATGTTGACCTCCAGCCTAAGCACTTTTAAATCATCCTCTTCTACACTTTTGATCTAACTACAAGGAATACCAACAACAACAACAACAACAACAAAAACATAAAAAATCGAAAAGAAAACCAAACATACTAAAAAATACAAAACAACAATACACATACACAGAGCATTATATAATATAAAGAAAATAACAACGACCAAAATAATAAACTCCACTTTCATTTACCACTACTGCTACTACTACAACTACACTTCAATAAAAAAAAAGTTGCAAAGAAGATCTGAGGTAAGGTTCACTCCGATGTGGAAGGTTTTTTAAGATTTTTAATATTTCTTTCAAATCAACAATGATCAGTCAAAACAACAAAGTATTATTTTTGAAGATAACAAAGCTAATTGTGGTAAATTTTTTGTTTTTGTTTTTGTTTTTCCTTTGATAATTTAAATGTTGCGTTAACGCTCTTGTACGAGAACAAGACATTCTCAATGAGTTTGTAATTTAACCTAACAAATATTTCAAGAAATTCCAAAAAAATCCCTGGCGATTTCTTAAGGCAAGAATGAATTCTGAATGGAGACATTCCTTCAACAGAATAGAGACATTTTTTCACAATTTATTAATAAATTTTGGGATTTTAGCACATTTAATTCCTTTGATTTTAAAATACATGTGAACCACTTCGCAGACCTTCCATGTCAGTAGTCAGTCAGATTGTCTACTTACTGGGTGTAAGTCAAATTACACAGAATAAGATGAAAAACTAAAGAAAAAAAATTGTGTTTTACAAGATAAACGGAAACAAGCCAAGATGGAATTAATTTTCCGCTTTGAACAAACAAGCGGAAGTAAATAAGAAGACCAACTTCTAACAAAAAAAAAAAAAAATAGAACAAAAATAAAACAAACTGGTATCACCGCTAGTAGTAGGGGGAGAAGTACAAAGTGGTCTGCTACAAGTTACTAGAAAAATATTGTTGAAATCCTGTTTTATTTTATTTTTTTTTTTGCGTCCTTTAGAAAACTTTCGGTATATTTTGGTTTCAAGAGCTTAAAGTTTTTTATTTGCAAATAAAATGAAATTTATAAACATTCTTACATATTTATTTATTCATACAAACCATCATATAAACCATATGAACCTTATAAACAAGCAAGGAATGAATAAATGAATCAACAAACCCCCAAGTGATGGTGACCACTAATGGAACATTGTTAAACACTAAATTACTACATATATATGTTTCTTGAGTGAAATTCATGGTCAAACAAAATTTGAATAACACATACAATAATATCCAAAAGTTTATTAGAAATCGTAGATTTAAAGAATTTTAGTTAAATAAATATTTTAAAAGAAATTTGCCAGAGAAAAGAAAATTGCTTTTTTGCATTTTGTGTTGTTAACTTTATTTTAAAATCGGTAAAAACAAAGAAAAATTTGTTCATGTTTAAGGCACTGTCATTTTAAGTCTGGCGACCATTTGTAGAAAACCATAATGCAAGACTTAAGGAAATTTTATAGGAATTCCAAAAATATACACTTTTTTCAGAATTGAATTGATTCTGAACTATCTCCTCGCATTTTTGGGCGAATCTATCCACTATTTTGATCTTTAAAAATAAAGGCAACGAGAATAAAATTAGAAAAAAACTTGAATGGCTCTATTTTATTGCACATCACCGTATTTGTTTTTAAGATTTTCAGTTTGTTGGCTTTAAAATACGTTGTTCTTCCAAGCTTTTTACTTTTGCTTTTTTTGTGTTCTCTGCTGATCACAACTAAATTCACTTTTCGCATTTAAAATTGTTGTTTTAAAGATTTTAGCAGTTTAATTATATATTTTAAAAAATTCTAACATCAAAACTATTCCCGATTTTTATACTTTTTTATCATAGTGTATTTATAACAGCAGACCAAAAATATAATTTAACAAACAGAACTCTCGTACATACAAACCAACACATATTATGGTTTTTATAGTGATCTGCTATAAATCATTAACATTACATTGTTGTTCGTTTCTTTTCTTCAGACTTTTTGAACACACAGGAAGTTTAATGGTTAAAAGTTTTACTTAAAGGAAAGAAAAAAAAAATGTCATACAAATCTACAAGAAAAAAGTGAAAGATCTTGTTAAGAATGATGAGTAATTTACTTCTGTAAATGTCAAGGTTTATGATTTTTTTTTTTATTACTTTTCTTGTAATGAATTATGGCTTGGTTTGGGGATATATCTTAGATTTCATTTAGATATTTGTTTTTTTTAATTAAAAATTCGTTTTTTGACAACTTCATCTTATACATTGGAGTAATTTATCTTACAATCTATTTTTTAATGGGATTTACAAGTCAAAGCGTATAGGTAATATTAATTGTTAATGGAATTTAAATAAATCACGCGCCTTGATTACGTATGATTAATTTTGTCTAAAATATGGTTTGAAACGCGCGAGATTTAATGGTAGCACTGTTACCAACTTGGAGCTTTTCCAGCCAATCTAACGTTTTTTTTACTGCTCATAGCAGGGGATACCAGCGCTTTTTTAGCTGATGGAAATTTTCAAAGAAATTGAATATTAATTAATATACAATCCACACATTTTCATTCACAATAAACAAATTTTATTTAAAATAAACACATTTTCGTTCACAATAGATAAAAAAATCCCTTAAGAGTCGAATACATATAAACACAATGACAGAATTCACAGTTTGTGCTATATTAAGTACTAAATTAGCATTTGTCGTAAATTTTGACTTCAAAAAACATGATATTTTACAACGATAGCATTTTAGAACTTAAACTGTGAACACCCTCAATATTTTATTAAAAGTTTGTAGGCCAAGTTATATCGAATATTTTTGAATACAAATTTCAAAATTTTTATTTTAATACTCTGTTATTTTTTCTTACGAAACAAAAAGAGTAAAAAAGTTAGAGGCGGGCATGCCGACTATATGATACCCTACACCAGTCTGGTTAAAAGCCAACTAAGATATGGATCCGAAATTCGAATGGGTCGCAATGAACTTGTGTCAAAATTTGTCTTTAAAATGATAAAAAAAAATAGAATAACGGTAAGAAGTGCCTTATCCTTGTTAAAACACAGATATATGCAGTTAAAAAGGCGACAAAGGTATTTACCTTTCAAATAACTAAAAATTTTGCTATTTTATACTGTTCAAAAATAACTAACAAATGCATGAAAAATAACAAACAATGTCGTAAAATTAACTGACAAATGTTGACTACAAAAATTTTAAAACAACTGACTAATTGGGTAAAATCTACTGTTTTTTTACATTATGATATTATAAAAGTATAGTTTAATAAAAAAAAACAATTTGTTTTCTTCGATTACAAAAATATGTGTTATTACTTCCGCCTATTTAAAATTTGAAGTAAAAATTCCAAGCCTTTCTCCAGTTATTATGCTTTCATGAGATCTATTACCGGAGAAGGAAGAGTTTAACCGATTTCCAAAACAAAATTTTTTTTCGCGATTTAGAATGTTTTTTCAAAACTCTTCGCAATGGCACAACTTCAGAATTGAAATTTCGGCTTCCTCCTATAATGATATTCGGGGCGTTTTGAAAAGCAAAACCGCATAAAATTATTCGTTCTTTTTTTTTTGTACAAAAACGATTAATTTTTTGTGGTTTCGTTTTTCAGAACACCCACGCTTATGATTATGATTACTGAAGACAATTTTATGGTCATTTAGTACCATATTATGACAATTTCGTATTTAAAACATGATTCTCTTCAACTATATTTTCCTCTGCGCACATATATTATCAAAATAGGTGGCCCCAAGCATACTTTCCTGGTATATTGATATAAAATTTGTTTACTTTAACCCTTTGATGACCATAGGCAAGTATGCTTGCCTATGGTCATCAAAGACAAAAGATAGAGTAATTATGTCCAAAGGTGATTTGTAGAGGAGGGATGGGGCAACAAAAATGTAGTAGGCGGTAAATCCCTACTTGGTCCCGCTTTCCCTTTGCGAGTCCTCAAAGTTGGCTAAATAGAATTCTTTAATTTAAGGTGCAATATTCACAATCTTTGAAGGGCAAGGTCAGAGATCATGAAAATCGCAAAAACTTTAAAATCTCTTCGGCAGAAAATGTATGGTCCTCAAAGGGTTAAGACATTTTTGTCATTTGCCATTATTATCACATTTTCTTTTAAATTATTTTCAAATTAAAGAAAGATAATATACTGTTTACAAGTAAACTGCAGAGAATTAAAATTGAAAAAATTCGATAAGGGCAGCAGGATAGAATACGTATTTTCGGGTCTAGCTACAAACCCATTCTTACTATCCTATGGCTTTATGGGTTAATAATTGATGATGATCTATTTATATTGAATGCGAAAAAACTCAATTAGACTAACAACTCAATTAGACTAACAACTCAATTAAACTAACATCAAAGAAATTCTAACAATACTATTTTTATTCTCTGTTAATACTGTTTTTGCTTTGAACCTTAATTCTTAAAGTATCGCAGCTGGTTCTTAGGAATTTTACTCTGATCGACAAACTTATGAAGCACAGGTTTTATGAACGACAACGAACCGTTAATTTTAAATGCATATTCTAATTATTTTTTTAGTTTCAGTTTTATCCAAGATCTTTAAAAATGGCAATTCGAAAAAAAAAATACTTATCTGTTTCAAAAGATTCAGCTTTCTTAATAAAACCACCGTAATAATTTTATTTGTTTGCCTAAAATATTAGCAACATTTAATCTTTTGGAAAAAATTGGCATCTTATTAATCTAAATTATGTTTTTTAACTACAAATTTTAGAATACACTATAATATCAATTAATTTCTATGCAGTATTCTGCTCAGGACTTTGATGTATTTTAAGGCCGTTAACAGTTCAAAAAAATTATAACTTAGGATTAGTTTATTAGTTAATAATGAGCATTAATTTGCCAAATTGTTTCAAACTTTTTTTGTTGACTATTTTATAAAAATTTCATTAATTTTCTACTAGTTTTTCTTCCGGTGTTTGTTGCCTCTTAATCCAACATAGAATATTAACCCAGACAAAACCACAAACACCCATATAAATTACACGAAATCTAGGTGCTATCAACACAAAATTGAATATTTGAGCAGGCATCCAAAACATACAGGATCTTTCAAACGTGGGTAGAAATTTTTGTTTTAGTTCTAAGGTTATATCATCAGCACCCTCCATTAAAGACATACCTAAAGAGAAATCAGGGTATGTTTATTTATTAAAAATTCAGAAATTTATAAAAAGTTACCTGCATAAAATACGGTTAATAAATAGGGTGTTAAAATAAATTGATCCAGTACCAACTTTTTGATAATAATTTGTTTAGTAGTACCCGGAAATGTACGATCCAACCATTTATACCTTTATTGAAAAAAAAAACACATACACACAGAGGCGTATTATTAATATTATTTGTAAATAAAATTAAACATACGGCTAGTTGTACATTTATTGTGCAATTAATATTTTTCTGAGTGTATAAGAGTAAGGAAAAGCATAAAATGTGTTTTTTGTATGTATTGTAAGATTTTTGTGTGATTGTTTATTTAATTAAAGCTTTAACCTTTTTTGTATTTATTTAGTAAGTGACGTCATTCTGTGTTAAGAGTGTTAGTGTATTATGGTTTATTTTGTTTTATTATAAAACTTTACTAGCACGTGTTTCTAGTTAAAGCGTGGCGTTTAATGTAAACAAAAACAGTTATTTTTTGTTAAAAGCTTTTTAAAAAGCTTCTTTGTTTATGAGAGTGTAGTTATAATCAACAGAAATGACCAGCGCTGCCAAACAACCATTATGTTGAAAAATCAAAAAAAATCGTCAAAATAATCATGTTGTCAAATTGTCAAAAAAATCTTCAGTCCAAAAGCAATTATCCGGAATTGAAACAGTAATTTCCATGACGAAATGTTTCACATTTATGTTTCATTCATTATGGTCTAACTTATTTAAATTTTTTAAGAAAATCAATAAATTAGTAGAAATATAAACAAATCTGGTAGAGCCCTAGAATTCTTTTCAAAAAATTAATTTGAAATCCCTTTATGGTGGGTCTCATACTGTAGATTTAACTTGAACTTAACTGTTAACAAAGGAAAATGTTAAAAATTGTAAAAAAAAAAACAACAACAAATTTTTGGGTTAACAATTAGTTAATTTTTAAACCTGCAGTATGAGACCCACCGTTGTTTTTCTTTTTATTAAAATTACGTTTTTTTCAACAATAAACTATAAAAATTTTTTCATTTTTAAAAAACTATCATATATCATACATGAAATTTTGCAAAATCATCAATCGTCGTAAATTCATCAAATTTCACTTCAAAAATCGTCAACATGGAGACAAATCGTCAAAGTTGGCATCGCTGGAAATGACAGTGAGGTAAAGAGAGTGCCATTCCAAAAACCACATACCTTTTTCTTTACTAGTGCTCTTTATCTAAAATATATTTTTTAATCATATTCTTATTTTCTATATTATTTTGTGCTTTGCTGCTGTGCTTTTTTCAATAATGTTTTTAGTATTATTAATAAAAAAAAATAAATATTTATGATTTATAAATTAAAAGTTATACAAAAAATGAGATATAAAAAAGAATTGATAATAAAGTAAGCATAAATAACAATAAAATAAAAAAGAAAGAAGGAAAAACAAACCATGTATATAAAGTGGGTGCATAAACCACAGTTCCCATTACCGCATAACGACCTATGGTTGGATAATCAATGTCCTGTTTTAAGGAATCTTTTTCAACCTAAATTTAATTTTGCAATAATTTGGAATACATCAATTACTTAAACTTTGTGTTGTTTTAAATTATTATTAAATTGTTATCATTCCCCACCCTTACTTACCATGACCCTTTTTGTCAAAAATTGTTGTGAATACTCGGCTCCTACATAGAGACTTCCATACACTGCACTGTTAGTAATAAAAGGATGCCTTTTGAAGAGATTACCCACGACATTAAATATTTTAGACATTTTTAACTATTTTAATTTTTTTTATAAAATTTTCCAAACTAGTTTTTTAAAGATTATAACTGTAGTGTTTTTTATTGCAAAGGTACTTCTCAACTACTGACTGTCACACTCAATTAATTTTTTATTTTTCTGTCTGCTGGTTTGGTGCCCATTCGTACTCTACAATTGAGTTTGATGTTAATTTACTGTTTTAGATATGAGTGTAGTAATATTGAAGAACCATATAATAGGAATAATAGTAGTAATAACAACAACAAGAAAATAAAAATAAATAAAACAATTTATTGCATATGATTTTTATATATGAAGTATTTATGATAAACAGAGAATATTTGTTGGATGATTAAAGAGGGTTAAGATAAGAAAGAGGAACAGTTTCAGTGTTGTCAAATAAGGTGATTTGGTCCCAAATTGGGGATTTTAAACTCGGGTTTGTTGACAGATTTTTATGGCGGGGTATGATTTGAAGATTTCAGCAAATATTAGAGAATTTATCCCTTCTTTTGGGTACGAGATGTTGGGTGATTTAAAATAAAATTTTGTAAATTTACTAATTTTTAAGTGAAAAGTTGTAAATTTTAATAGATTTTATAAAGACCGAAAATCAGTAGCAATTTCTGTTGAATTACAGATTTTAAGTGTAAAACCGGCCAATGAAAGTGGATAAATAAGTCCCTTATTTTTACTATCATGAAGATATCTCAATGTTATATCCCATAATTTGAAAAACTGTTGTACCTAAAAAGATCTGCGCTAACTTCACTGAACGTATGTACCTATATACATTCAAAAAAAGTTTCACAGTTAATACGACAGTTGTTTGTGTAGTAATCAGTAGTTTTTCTATTGAAAAATACATAACAACTGTTATGAAAATTATCTGGGTCAAGTGAAGCAATCAAGCAGCCGAGATTGCAAGAATTGTGTAAAAAGTACCAGAAAAATGTACCCTAATTAAGTGTATTTTGATATGGCAATGCTTCTATTATTGTTAAAAGTTATATTTATATGAACTTGGCATCACTTGGAAATAAAAGTGCTACCGCCATAATACAACTATAAAAGCAGTTAACTTTCAAATATTTGATATCTTAACACTACCGAAAAATAGTTCAAAGGCCCTTACTATAAACAAATAATCACTATAAACGTGGTTTTATTTTAAATCTGCTAAATTTTGCAATTTTTTATAGGAAGGAAAATATTGATAAATTTTAATTTCAATTATATTTTTCTAATAACATTTAAAGTGTGTGTGAAAACATCAATAAAATGTAAACCAATTATATTGACCGTGTGCTCGGCTTTAAATACTTTGTTCTGGTTGGTTGATTTTAGTAACATTGATCAATAATATTGAACGTGCATGGCTGCCTTTAAAGCCGAGCACACACGGTCAATATAATTTATTTCAATTTTATTGATCTTTGTACACACACTTTCAATGTTATTAGAAAAATATAAATGAAATTAAAATTGATCAATATTTTCCATCCTAGAAAAAATTGATCAAACCACGTTTATTTGTGATTTGTTTATTTTGCAATAATTTACATGTTTTGTTAATTTTATTTATTTTTTAACAACAAAAAAACAAATTTAAAAACCATTATTTCAATATTGGCCACACACTTTTCAATAATAAGAAATTGAAAAACAAAAATCCAAAACATTTTGAATTTTTCAATTTAATTGACAAACTTTCAATACAGGGTACAGACCTTCAATTAATTTGTAAACAATCAAAAATTGATCAATATTATTGAACGTGTATGGCTGGCTTTAACAAAATTTTCCGCCCCTGTCAGAATATATATATATTTTTTCTTATTAGTTTTTCATATTTTTCATTAATAAGGTTTTTAAAAGTTCCGTTAAACTTTAAGAAACGACGTTAGACAAACAATTTCTTGTAAATAATTGCGCTAGTTCAATAATATCTCATAACAGAAACTTATAATATAATGTCCCGGGATATCCAGCAGATACCAGCAAACACATTAAGCACAGAGAAACTTCAAAAGAAAAAAACGAACAACGAAGAGCTTCCATTTTCATCTAAAGCAACAGATATTCGTTTAGATCAAATTCTACAGACAGTCTCTGAACTAGAACATTGCTTATTACAAGATCATCAACAGGATTATAAATTACGTATGGCTTTAGAAAAACAAACGGAAAGAGTTCAGGATTTACATGCGTGTTTAAACAATGAAAAACAAAAAAATAAACGTTTGGTTGATTTAATACTTAATGTAGACTCTTGTCCCTCGGATGAGGATGATTGCGATAATAGCGATTTACAGTTAAGAAGATATAGTAAAACTGGAAGAGATGTGTTAAATAGATGGCCTTTGAATACAGTAAATGATGCTTATAAGTCAATTAGTCCTTTATTAATGCAACAAAGGTTGGTAATACCCAATTCATACAGAAAAGTTAATCTAGTAAAAGTCGGATTAACTGCTTAAAGTCGATTAAACAGGTATAGATTAACAGTTATTCCAACCTTTAGTATAGTTACTATGTTTAAATAACTCTGTATTCGTACTATTGAGTGCAATTCATGCTCATCTAATGCGTATCGTGGTCGGCGCCAAAGTTAAACCTTTAAATGTCAAGTTTAATATTAAACAAGTGAATTAACTTTTATTCAAGTAGATAGATTTCGCTGACTAAACGAGCTATAATGAGGGATGTTTAAAAAACGACTGGTTATATTAACCCAACTAAATTGTAAAATAGAATCTACCGAAGTTATAATATAGAATCTACCCAAGTTATATTCTTCCAACTTTTTGCACAGTTTATGAAAAAATTGGCAGAGACATTTTACCAATTTTATTTTTTTACGGGCAATAGAATTATTTTGTCTAAGTAATGAAAAATCATTAATTTTATTTATAATATTTTTATTTTGGTGCGTTTCATTATACCGACTCGGATTAAATTTATTATTTTGTTTTCAAAGAAAACAAAACTTTATTCACAAATTAGTGAGAGCATATATTTTCCAGCCTCTAGTTCGATGTTTTTATTTTTTATTTATGTAAATAAAATCTGTGCGTATTAGTTTTAAAAATTTTGTTCTTGCAAACAGGATAGGAATTAAATGTATCAATTACATCTATATTTTAACTATTTTTAAGATACGAAGAACTTTCAACGTCATATAAACAGTGCTGTAAACGATTATTGAATAAGGGAAAACAATTAAAGGCACATAAATGTGAAAAGGAAATTTTACAAACCCAATATGATAATCTAATAGAGGAATATCGAAAGGCTCAGAAAAATTTTGAAGTTTTATGTGCTAGGTATTTGTCTTTGCAGAAAAAGAAAAATTACGAGGTATGAAATCTAAATTATTCAAAAGCTCTCAACAATACACACAAATTTTGTAGATACAACAGCTACGAGAATCCTTAACATATGCCAGTGATTGTATTATAGTAGCCCAGCAGATTTTCGATTCCAAAGAAGGATCAACAAAATATTTACAATATTATAATCAAGAATTTGAACAAAATTTACAGTTGTTAATAAAAACCTTAAAACTTTGTGAATTCACACAATGTCAATGTTGTAGTACATATATCAAATAGAATGCAATAAACATTCGGTAATTTTTTAACCCAATTTTGTTCAAATTTAAATATAGAAATGCAAAAAATTGTTGATTTTGTTTTAATTTAAATATAGAAATGCAAAAAATTGTTGATTTTATCGTTGTAATGTTAAGTTTTAAGTATGTATATTTTTCATGTTTTCCTTTTTTTAGGAAACCAATATAGGGGCTACAAAATTTTAAAAGATTATTAGCAAATGATTTATCTAATAACTAAACTTATAAAACAGCTACATAGAAAATAAAAAATAATTACAAAAATCAATTTTGTTTCTTTTTTTTTTGTTTGTAAAGAAAGGAAGACGTTTCTTATCAATATTTTTTGTTCAGTAATTTTTAAAATGATTTTTCATTTATACACAATATTTTTTGGTTTTCGAATTTTTCCTTTTCTTGAAAGTGCATAAAGCTTAATTAGTAATTAAACATAGTTGATAACTAAATTTAGAACTTAAAATTATAAAAAAAAAATTACAATTACACATAACGAATGGCCGAACAAAACACTTGGTTCTGTTGCTGTTACGACTATTAACAAATTCAAAGACTTTTAGTGATATTATTAAATAAACGACGACCCCACCATGATTCCAGATCAAAAGGTTTAAAGTCACTTAAAACAGGACTTGGAGGTTCAACGCAGTAAATGGAAGATGCCGTTTGGGTGGGACCATTAGCTGATTTAATGAGGGAGGTAGCTGAAAAGAAATGAATGAAACAAGAAACATTAGCATTTTCAATAGAACAAGAGTGTTAAATTCGACAAAATGAAAGCTTTTATATCGTTTACAATGATAAAGTTTAGTAAAATTAGAGTAAGCACAAAATATTCTCACAAAGTGACAAAAATGTGCAAAAGTACGCAAACGCGAAAACCCATATTTCAAGCCACTATTACCATAACGGCGATTTTATTTTGCACCTAGCGGGAAATATTGTTGAGTAGCTATTAGCCAAAAATCCAGCGATTTTTTTATCAGCCGTAATATAATTTATAAAAACCAATTTTATATTGAAAAAAA
The DNA here is from genome assembly GCA_949987735.1 of Leucophora obtusa. Lineage (NCBI taxonomy): Eukaryota > Metazoa > Arthropoda > Insecta > Diptera > Anthomyiidae > Leucophora > Leucophora obtusa. Next base: position 5,096,969 of record OX465296.1, read on the forward strand.
TTCAAAAATTTAACATATTGATATAATTTTATTATAAAAACTAACTTTTTAAACGATCTTATCATAAAAACTTTCTAAAAAAAAAAAATACGTATGTATTTCGATAATATATGGGTATGTAGTTTTTCACCATACAACTAGCGACCTCTATTGAGTATTTTAAAAAGGTACTAATATTAGTTTGTGATGTTACGATTTCGTTTGTATTTTATTTGTATTTACCAACACTATCATTTTTGTTTACTTTATGTTTTTACGTTATACAACACGGTCAATTGACTTGCTAGATTTTTCTAGAATAGACGCTTTGTGTTCATGATAATTATAAAGTTTTTGTAATTAATAATAAGTTTTTAAGCCTAATAAGATTTGGAAAATTAAACAACTCGCTTTTCGAAGTTTAATATCTAACATATTACATAAAAATTTTAAAACATTGTAACAAATTTGGTAAGACAGCCATTTTGCACCATATATTCCAAGATTTTTTTAGCCACCTTTAAAATGTTGGAAATTTTACTTTGAAAAGTGGACGATAATGATCAATTTTTTGTGGAATCCCCAGCCAGATATCAGCGGCTTTAAGTACCATTTTTCGACAATCTAGCGATAAAATCGCTGAAATTTTGCACTGCTTAAAAATCTAGTGATTTTCTAGCGATTTTTGGGTCTGATCTAGCCATTTTTTTTTAATTTGTTCGCAACAGTGTTTCAAGCCCAAAAAAACTTAATTAGAATTGGATATTATAGTTCGTTTTGGTGAACGCTCTTTCTACTTCCATTTGTTGTAAATTAAAAATTTTAATAAAAAAAAATATCTTTTTTTTATCTGTTTCAAGCATTTTTCATTAACAAAAAGCAATACATAGTTTATTAAACCTGGAAAGGATTGTAATATTTAACAAAAACTTCTATTTATTTACATATTTATCTCTTTAAACATTTATCTAAGCGTCTCGAAAAATTTACCGTTAGTTTTATGTAGTTGTTATATTACCAAGAAACTTTGGCAACTTTTCACACAAATTTTTGTAAAAGATGCACATTTTTATACCCTCCATCCCACTGTGCAGGAGGGTATATATCATTTTGTCATTCCGTTTGTAACTCATCGAAAAAAAAATCTGGGACATAAAAAAAATATATATTCCTGATCGTTATCAATAGCGAAACCGATATAGCCGTGTCCGTCTGTCTGTCTGTCTGTCTGTCTGTTGAAATCACGATCACGCTCAAAATAGTTGTGCTAGAATTTTAATTTTTAGTCAAAATTTTGGTCCAATTTCTTAAGCAGTTTGCTATTGGAAATGGGCATATTTGGTCCAGACGTTTAAAAGTTATGAAAGAAAATGTAGAAGCACCTCTAGATTTTTCCATATTAACATGAAAAATATATTAACTGTGTGTTGTTGTTGTTACTGAATAAGAAAAAAAATACAAACATACACACCCAGACCTTGAAAGAGTTAATTCTTTTTTTGAATTTATATGCATAACATTGGATTCATTTCATAAATTACTGAATAATTCATAATGCCTTTAAACCAATGATTGGACATTGAATAAAGTGAGATAAGATTTGTTCCTATTTGTATTGATTCAATTTCGATTCTACTGAATAATTTGGACGTATGTTGGCTTTAGAGGCACCTCACCGATTGATTCTAAATTTTTACCACTGATATAACTCTCTTTTGGGGGCCCGAAGAAATTTTTTTTTCAGCGAAAAGCCTGTATGGGGAGTTATTTCGGTTAAAAGTTTAAAAATGAACTTAACTATATTTTCTTCATTTATGATAGGGTTGGAACAATATGTACACCATTGGAAAGGTAATAAAAATATCTTTAGGATAGAATTTTTTTGTTGACCCATTATGATTCGGCGTAGGAATTTTTATTTTTTTGTTTTTTTTAAACCTATATAAGAAAATATAATAGCCGTGTCCGTCTGTCTGTCTGTTGAAATCACGATCAAAATCACGATCAAAATAGTTGTGCTAGGATGTTAATTTTTAGTCAAAATTTTTGTCCAATTTCTTAAGCAGTTTGGTATTGGCAATGGGCATATTTGGTCCAGACGTTTAAAAGTTATGAATGAAAATGTAAAAGCACCTCTAGAATTTTCCATATTAACATGAAAAAATATATTAACTGTGTGTTGTTGTTTTTACTGAATAAGAAAAAAATACATACATACACACCCAGACCTTGAAAGAGATAATTCTTTTTTTGAATTTATATGCATAAAATTGGATTCATTTTATAAATTACTGAATAATTCATAATGCCTTTAAATCAATGATTGGACATTGAATAAAGTGAGATAAGATTTGTTCCTATTTGTGTTGATTCAATTTTGATTCGATTGCATAATTTTCGTCGATTTCATATCTGGCAACCCTATCCCAAAATATGTTCGATTCCCGATAAGTTAATTCAGTATAATTGTTGGTTAGAGTCAAAATTGTATCTTTTGTACCATCTGCAAAAAAATTAGGCTTGACTTCTAATATCTTCGGTGTTTGAAGTGATAAAATTTGAACTACATCTTAAGTTTTTAATCTTGAGAATATATTAATAAGTAAAAAATTATGTGGTAGTATACGGTGGTTTTTATAAAAACGGTTTATTTTAAAAAATCTTAAAAATAAATCTCATTCGCCGGTAATGGGTAAACAAACAAAACAAAAATGTCGTCCATAAGATATTTTTACTATCTTTCCAATGGTATATATATATTGTTCCAATCTGACTATAAATTACTTAGATATATGTAGCTAAGTTCATTTCCAAACTTTTCACAGAAATAAACTCCCTACAGAGGTCTTTCCGCGGATTTTTTTTTTAACAGCTTGAAAAGTACTACATCGGGGTAAAAAAAAATTCACTGAGATCAACTTATTGCAAAATTGAGATTTAAAATACGAATTAAAGAATTATATTTTTAAAGGTCTGCACACATCTATATGAATAACATAAGCAGTGTTGCCACTTCATGGGCAAATTTGATAACTTTCTCAATTCAAATGAATGAATTGAGAAAGTTATCAAATTTGTAAATAAAAAATATATATTATACATAAAAAAGAATTTAATTCATAAACTAGCCAATAGATAGTGGGTCTATGAATATAACTTAGCAATTACTTCAAAGCATTGTTGGTAGCAGAAACGGTGCGATTATCGGTGAGGGTAAGTAACGCTATCATAGATTATTTCGGTTACAGTATTTTAAGGATAATTGTATTTCGATAACGGTATTTTAAGGTTAACTGCATTGCAATTATTTCGATAATGGTATTTTAAGATAAGCGGTATTCAGTTATTTCGGTGCATTCCGCAAATTTTTTTTTATGAAAAAACAAAGTAAAGTAAAATAAATTTATTAACTAAGTGTATGTAAAATTCACAATTACGACGTGGAATTACAAAAAGTTTAGACTAAAAAATAATGGTGTTGTAAGGATAATGGGATAATGGTATTTCATTAATTTCGGTACTGGTATTTTAAATGTATCGATATTTGAATCTATAACAGTATTTTAGCGATAGAGCCTACCAACCCTGCCTCAATGTATGTAATTACTTTTGGCTTATGAATGACTTAACATCTAATTGTGAAGTTTGCATAAAAATTCCAATGTCTATTTTTTATTCATATGAGTTAATGAATTGATTCACAGCGACTGATCATCCACGAATTAAACCGATACATCAGGAAAGTGTATTAATCTATACAAGCTTTGAAATTCTTTCGTTATACAAATAAGCTATTAACGTACACAAAAAAATCGTTACCAAGTAATTAAGCAAATTTCCACTAATAAAGTTTTATCGAATAATTTATTATATTGTGTATGCCACAAAAACATTATTTTAGTTGAAGTGCTCCCAATTGCTGGCCAAAGATTTTTTGTGTGTATTTAAAACGCAAATAAAACTTGATTTTTGAAAGACTCTGAAATAAGATTATTTTTAAATCGTTCACATGTGATCATAACTGACTCTTATTTACAAGCTTTTTAAGTGTTTTGTTCTAAAGTTAATTTTTTTTTCTCTAAATTTTATGAAGATTCATATAAGACTAGGGTTTGGGATTTCCCGGACTTTTTTATTTCCCGGGAAACGGGAATGAAAAAATTTGATTCCCGGGATTCCCGGGAATCCCGGGAAATATTTTTAAACAAAATTATTAATGAAAACCACCTATATAAGTAATTTTTGTTAAAAAAAAAACACTATTTCAGTACAAATACAGTCTGTGTAGTGAGAATTCAAAGTAAAAATATCAGAATGTTGAACATTTGATTTCACATAAATTACTGCCAAATGAATTTTATGATTTTTATGATTCCAGCAGAAAGCACCCACTACTGGATTGTCGGAAATAAACCGTTTCATCACATTTGGCCCATTAGATATGGTGGCCACAATTTTATTTTCCAAAGACAAATAAAACTCTTCTAGTTTTTTCTACAATTCTTATTTCATCAGCATTACATTTTCCTGATATATAAACCAACCCCAGGTTATAAAATTAATTATTTCCCTATATTTAGTTAGAATATTCTTCTACCTCAAGTCCAAATTTTAATATGATATTCAGGAAATGTTTGCCCTACCATAAAACCTTTAATGCCTATTCAGCTTACACTTTTTTCTTCGGGTACTTTGCTAATTTTAGCTGAAACGTTATTCTTGTTGTTTTCTGACCATAAATTTTTTTTTTTTTTGTGAACCAAATTTAGATGTCGGATAACCAAATTTAGATACCACCGATAACCATTAGTCTTTTCTTTTCACATTTATTAATGAAAACGTTACTTATAAAATTATTGACCCTTAATATAAAGGAGTATTTTAAATTTAAAGTCGACTTTATTTTTAATCAAACGGTTTTGTTCATTTTGTGTATGAAAACCTTACAAAAATATTTATATTTTCAAATATTTTGATTGGTTGAAAATAAATTAACCAATCAGAATGCTCCAAAAAAAACCAAGTCAAGGTATACTGCCACCCAATATTTTAACTAAAGTCGGCTTTACCTAAATTATACATTTGAAAAATTTAGATAGTAAGGGCGATTATTTGTAAGAAACAAAGCTTTTTTTCATATTTCTTTTAAACATATTATCAAGTTTTTAGGTTTTACTTCTTAAATTTGGAATAAGTTATGCGAAAAATTTTTATTAGTTGAAATGCTCCTAATTACTTGGCAAAGATTTTATTTGTGTGTCAAATAAATGTATTCCCTTTTAAAAGATTTTAACAATGACATTTTTGTTTTGGTATTTAAAATGTTATTTATGACTAAAATCAAAAAATCCTATTCGAAACAAAAACAATTTCAAAAATTTAATATTTTTAAAATTTCCCGTTTTCCCGGAAAAAATATATTATTTTCCCGGGAATTCCCGGCAAACTTTTCCCGGGATTTCCCGGGAATTCCCGCCCGGGAATTCCCGAACCCCAAACCCTATATAAGACTCAAAAGTTCATCATAAATGCTGCATATTTAAGGAACTTTTCTTTGTAATAATATAACGCCCAGAACAATGGGACAATTTAAATTGCCAATTTTTTAAGTTTACTGATGAGGTTATTACCTTTTTTCGGAGTTCAAGTTGTAATACATAATATATTAATTGAATTTATTACAATCTTATTATTTTTGGGGAATTTTGTCTACACTTTTGGGAATTTTGAATCTTGCTTGTGGCAGCACTGAGATTAAACAAGATTAAACTGAAATATTTACTTGTAGTGGTGGAAAATATCATACACATTTGTTGCACAGTGGATTGACCGAATACAAAATGGGTAATAATTCATACTTGTTTGTACTTAAATAGTAGAATCCCCGAATAAAAACACCAGGATGGAGGGTATCTAAAGACTCGGCACAGCCGAATTTAATCTTTGGTTTGTATCAGTTCCCAGTCACCTGGGGACTTATACAAACCATCGAGCGGGCTTTAGCCCGCTTGTTTTAGTATTGAAATGAACGATTGAACTCAAGTAGTTCAATTGAACTAGTTAAACCCATCTAATGATATAAGGAATTTACCCAAATTTACACGAAAAAAGTCTGGGCTTCTTCGTGCAAGAAGCAAAAGAATATTACTGTCTCATGACTGCTCTATTTACCAAATTTTAGAGTACGCGAACGCTTTTTGGTAAAATTGGTATCCCGCGGGAACTAGTGTAGAAAGTAAATCTACTACTACCGTAAAACGCGATTTAAGGCGTTTACGAGGTAGTTGTGAATCACATATAACATTCTCATACCCTTTCGAAAAATTTAGTAAATGTAGCTCTTTATCAGATGGCGCACAACAACTGTTCTAAGATTCAACATCTCGCGCAATTACAGTGTTGCCATATTTGAAGCCCTTCATCTTTCACCACCTTTCACAACTTCTCTATCCCCTTTCCAAAGGAAGCAACACGTTAATTAATAGGAAGAATTTCCTGACTGTTCCTTCTCTTTAAAAAAAAAAAATACCTACCAGTATTATTATTAGCATCAGCTACTGGTAGATTTGTTGGCGGTCGATCATATGGATTATGAGCTAATATTATATTCCAGGCTAAAAATATATTATAAATTAACTTTAGCATTTAAAAATGAAAGCGTTTTTACTTACAGTCATTTATATATTTTATAATTTCCTCGTGTTGTGGTGTTATTACTTCCTCTTCTACGATTTTTGGATGAGTAAAAATTTTCTTTGTTTGAAAAACGGGACGTGGAACACTAGAAAAAAATAATATAAACTTAATTTAATTAACAATTATTTCCAGAAATTCTAAAAACGTCGTCCCCTGACGATTTCCTTAGGCAAGAATGAAATCCGGATAGGGACATGCCTACAGCGGATTATTTTTCACAATTTGTTAAATACGTTTGGGATTTTAGCATATTTAATTCCTTTAATGTAATATAAACTAATTAGCAAATAAAAATAATAGATGAAGATTAGGGGTTAAAAGTTTAACCAATTTTACTGAGGATAAAACAACTAAAATCGACTTAATTTGTTTTGTCAAAAAAAAATTCAAAAAGGCGTTTTTTAGTTTATAACAGCAGTTTCCTTGATCTGCTAAAAATGCACACAATGAGCTTAAAGTCTAAAAAAACAGTCTTTTGAAAAAAGTCTCAATTTTTTTTCCAAAAAAAAGTTCTTTTGTCCAAATGCCACAGAGTTAATCTTATCTTGAACGCCAAAATATAATGTTATATGGTAATAGAATAAAGAACAAAAATGAGGAGATTTAGTTATCTCGTTCATGTGAATGACCTATTATACTTTAAATAAAATTGGTTTTAATTTTTTTAATTGGTGTATGAACTCTTTTTAAGTTCACTGTTTTTTGTGTTATGTATGTTGTTGATCATCACATGTAGATCATCTAATTTCAACTATTCGTCCATTTGCCTGTGCTACATGTTTGTGTTATTTGTTTTTTCAAGAGATAAGCACTTATTGTAGTGTAAATTTTTTTTTTTTTTTTTGCTGATGTAACGTTGTTAAGGTCGCTAAACGACACCATACACTTTTGCTTGGAAACTTGTGTTTCCTTCTTCTAGAAGTAAATGTTTTTAAATATAGATTTTAAATATCAATCAATTATTAATTTTCAAAAGAAATTCATGCATACATATGTAGCTCTCCAAGAGTGTTATAATTGTTAAATAATATATTCAAAACAACGTAAAAAAAAGTGCTGATACAATAGCAAGTAAGAATTTCAACATATTTTTGTTTTAAGATTAAAATATTAAGGCAGACTTTTTTATGATGTAGATTATCTTCAAACTGGGGGGTTATTACGTAAGCGCATTCGAAAAATAGTGTTCGAATTCGGAAATTTTAAAACTCTTGTAAAAATATATTCCTTTTTAAAAGTCAAACTTTTTTTATTTTTCACTTTTATTAGACCTCAAAAGTTAATTTAAATTCTAACCCCTCAATTCATAAATGCTTCGTAAAGTATAGCAGGTTTACAAAACGTCATTTTCATACAAAATTTTTTCAATAAACCTCCTATAATTTTACAAAGCGTTTATGAATTTAGGAGTACAAATTAACAATTTTTTGATTTATTAAAAAAACACAATCACAATAAACATATAATATCACTTTTTCCCTAGAAAAATAATAGTCTTGTACACTAAATTTCCGTGAAAACAAACTCTACGCAATTTTCACGTGAAACTCATTATCGTGAAAAAATTCTTTTTTTATATGGAGTATAACAATTTTTTCACGTGAAACTCAAACAACTTACGGTGCTTAAGGACCAAAATTCTAAACAAGGAAGAGTTGTTCCAACAAGTTTTTGTTAATAAACTTGAGCATAGCTGACTAAATTCCCTATAAACATTTTCACTGGAATTCAAGTTGAAATCAAGTTCAATTCCAGCCTTGTTTTCCAGTTTCAAGGCTTGAATTCAACTTTTATTACATTTTATTTCAATAGCATACTCCAGCAAAAGGGAAACAAAAATTCAAGTTTGAAATATTTTTGTTAAAAAAACAAGTGCTAAAATTTGAAATATACTTTACTTCAAGCAAAATTTAAAGCACTTGAATTTTTAAAACCTATGTGCTTATTGGGTTCTTTTTCGATTTAACTAATCAAAGTTTAACTGACATCCCATAAACTTGGCCCAATGCAGTCGTATTTTTTATAAAAATTAACAAAATTTTTAGCTCGGGCCAAATAATAGAAAATGTTTATCATTTTTAGCAAAACATTACTTCAAAAAATACTGAAATCGAAAAAATAAATTTAAAAATAACATAACTGAGCAAACACTATAATCAATAGTGTCCGACCGAACAGTTCGGACAGTGCCTTTTTGTCCATTTTTTTGGTATTTAGAGTTTTTGTGGAGAGATTTTTTTTGAGCCCATTTAATGCGATGTTGAATGCCAAATTTTAGGAAAACCCGTTGTTTTGCTGTTAAAGGTTCGGCCCACCGTACTTTTTCCAATTTGGACGTAATTTAAGCGGCCGAACAGTGAAAATTAGTTGCTTGACTACGGACTTTTCCATAAATTTGACACTCAAAATGGTTTCCAATTGGCCAAACAAAAAATTTTCCCCTGGCAAAATGTGTCCATAATGCCGAAATGTTCGGTCGGACGGTAATAATGAAAAATCGCCACTATGTATTAAAAAACAAATGAAAACATATATATGTATATTAAATTAAATTAATACAAAAATGAGGGGAAACGCTAGAATCAGTAAAACGCTAAATGGGCAAAAATGCTAAAATTAATAAAATGTAAAAAAGTTGCTAAAATAAAAAAAAATTGAATAAAATAAAATAATTAAATCTGTAAAAGGCGTAAAATTGCCCAAATGAAAGAAAAATTTTAAAAAATTAAATAAAACTCCAAATAAAATCTTTCGTTTTCCTATAAAATTTCGTGTTGTTAAAAATCGCATGATTTTATGTGGAAAAATTGTCGAAAAAAAACGTTATTAAATCAAAAGTTTTTCTTACGCTTAAATAAAGAATAAATAAAACGCTAAAATAAAAAAATTGTTCTAATTTAAAACTGGAAAAATTAATTGAAATGAAACAAAAATTTCCAAAATGGCCGATCGTAGAAAATATTTTGAACCACAAAGTTTTGCGTTTCGGTTTCGGACCAAATTAAATATATATTTTTTTTTTAACAATTATTTTAAAGTGGTAATAAAACATTTTTGTTCACTGTATGCATAAACACATCTTGTAATCGTATGGGAACAAAATATTTAAGTATAATGTAAAATACATTCTGAAAGAAAATCTCATAAAAACACGTGTTTTTTTAAAAAAAGCACGTACAAAGTAAAATCATTTGAAGTTTCATGGTTGACAAGCGAAACGATTACATTATCTGTAGCTGTAACGCTGTTTAATAAGCCGTTCACAGTTTAAAGGTGTTAAACATCAAGTCCGAATCAGGCCAGTTTTTTTTCATAATCACTTAAAAAATAATTTGTAATTGTCAGATATTGATATTTAAAAAACTGATACAATGAAAATTTTTTATAAAAAAAATTTTCCCTATTAAACCATATTATAATAATCCCAATATTGATATTTATAAAACTGATACAATGAAAATTTTTTATAAAAAATTGTTCCATATTAAACCATATTATAATAATCCCACTCATTTTCGGTCTGTAAGAAAATTTTTTGATTTTGTTATTGAGTCGAGCTCCTATATCGTAATATGCAACCAACTATGTGCCGTTATTAAAGAACAACGGAATTGTTTATCACCAAAATTCGATAAAGTTAGGGTAATTTAAAAATTGTACTAAAGTAATTTTTATTTATAAGGGAACATAGTCCATTCTGGGAAGTGCGCAATGTTTGGACACGTTTTTGCATATTTTGAAAATTTAACACCTAGCAGTAGCTTAATTGGCACTACATCATTCGTTAACCGTTGCAATTTCCTAAACGGTTTTGGTTTTTAATAACAATGTAAAAAATAAGCTTTTTATTGCATTGGTGTTTGTTATTCAAAAGTGTAAATTTTAGACGTAAAATACAAAACAACTGTTATGACAGTTTTTTTTAATATCATAATAACCAACTACCAAAACTGTAGTTTTACAGTAAACAGTTATTTTTGTAAGTTATTTAAGAAATAAAAAATTTCGTTAAGTTTTAAAAATTGTTAAATTTTGTATTTGTTATTATTGATATATTCATAGTTTGCAAATAAAAATCAGAAACTTCTATTGTATCTCCAATGCATAAAAACGTATTAACTAGAAAACGGTTTGGAATTTTTTCTTTAAATTTCAAGTACGTTGAAGTAATGAGACATGTTTTTTATAACCGAAAGAAAATTGTTTCTTTTTTGTTCATTATAACTTTATGTTGCTAGATGAATTGAAAGGGGGATAAAGAGACCATATAAATAAATTTTATAGTATTAAAGCAATTAAACTTACTTTAATTTTTCAGGACTATTGGCATCATTATTACGTTTACTGCTCTCTTTAATAGTTTCAAATTTTTCAAAGTTTTGTGATAAACCTAAAAATAAACAAAAAAATAAATCTTAAATTTTTTCACAATTTAAATATAATTTCATAATTAACCTCCTTTTTTCATAATAATAAACATGGATGGTAATCGAAACGATGCGGTTATCGGTAAGGGTAACGCTATTTTAGATTATTTCGGTAACCGTATTTTAAGGGTAACACTATTTCATTTATTTCGGTATCGGTATTTTAAGGATAACGGTTTTTTAGTTATTTCGGTAACGGTGTTTTAAGGATAACGGTATTTTGATTATTTTGGTAACGGTATTTTAAGGTTAGCGATATTTCAGCTATTTCGGTAACGGTATTTTAAGGATAACGGTAGTCAGCTATGTTGATGCATCCCGCAATTTCTTTTACAAAAAACAAACGAGATTAAAAACAAAACCAATTTACCAACTTAAAGTACGAAAAATATTCAATACCCACATGCAATTACCAAAAGCAGAAAATTAAAAATAACGGTAATGGTATTTTAGGGGTAGCGGTATTTCATTTATTTCGGTAAAGGTTTATCGATATTTCGGTAACGGTATTTTAAGGATAACGGTATTTCGGTAACGGTATTTTAAGGTAACGGTAGTCAGTTGAACGGGTTTTGAATCGATAACGGTATTTTAGAGGTATTGCCTGCCAACCCTGATAATAAATAAATCGACCGGCAAATTTGCCACCAACAAAGAACATGCTCTCTCATTACTCTCACACTCTCGAAAACTCTTAACTATTCATACTCTTTGTTGTAGTTTTCCACTTGCATATTATTTCAATCTGTGACATAACAATTTAAATAACATTAATTTTCTATTAAATAAAATATCCTTTTGAAATCCTTTATATTTATTAAAAATTCATTATATCCTTTAACTCACCTCTGCGTGTTTTGGCCACAATTTTACTGGGACCTTTGGAAACAGTATACATTCTTCTTTGTAGGAACTTTTCTGGTTGGAGGTATACTTCTTACGTTGTTTTCCCTTTACCAAGTTTTTTACACTTTTGTTATAATTTTTTTATATCACTAGATAATTTCGCTTTTTATTCTATTTCGAAAGTTTTTAATATTATTTTAAAAATAATTTAAACTATAATTTATTTATTTCTAATTCTCTGACTATACCATAGACTATACGATTCACAATATTGTAATATCAAAAGTAACGTGCAATTGCTAAAGTACTGGAAACAAAAACACAAGAGAATTTTACTCGATTATGTGAAAACAGCTGTTTTAATCAGAGATACAAGTCGAGTAGCGCAAAGTCAATGAGCCGCCACCGACGCCTTTTGTTTTTGGTAGTCGAGCCACCGCTGAATTGAGCGGCTAGTTTTGGCTTATATTTGTTGGCTTGTAGTAAGAACTTAATCACAACTGGGTCGATTGTCGACCGACGACAGCGATTAATTTAAGTTCAGCGACAATTCACCGTCGATATTTTTTGACGTTTAGAAAAGAAGAAAAGCAAAACAAGAATATGGTTGCATTTGTTGCGCCATAATTCTTCACTAATTCAATTGGTTTTGCATTAATTCCAGTTGTTTTACATTTGATTATATTTAAGTTTGCTTTTATGCGGAAAATTATGTATTTTTATTTTCAATTATATTTCTTCTGTCAAAAAAATAAATTTCTTGTAAACAAAGTACGAATGTTTGCAGCTCTAATACGAATTTCTACAACTCTGTTCTAATGGCAACCATTAATAACTTAAAAATATGACAAATGTTCCGAGACTGAGTGTTAAAAATATGGCAATAATTTGACGAATATTTTGAGTGTATATTAGTGTGTCATCATGAAACTAGAATAGATTCTATTACAACGACAAATCACCGGACGACATGGCGACATTTTGGTTCCCATACAAAACATATGAAAAAGCAATTCTAGTTGTCGCTGTCGACCCAGTTGTGATTAATCTCTAAGCCAATACTTTTTTTAATTTTCCATTTATTAATTTTACATTATGAAAAATACACTCTTACACTCTTAGCAAAAACCACCTTGTTTTTGGCTCTTGTCAGTTTTTATTTATCAAGACGAATAAAAAAAAATTGTTTTAGGTCTTTTTCATGTTTCAATTAAAAAATAAGGATTTTATGTGTTAAATTTTTAAAATTTATTATTTATTTCATTTTTGCACTTGTTGAACGAAATTTGAGGCTTGATATAAAGTTTTATTAGTTGAAAATGTCAAATTCTTTAGTAAATCCAAAAATTGTAAATGTAACACTAAAGTAGAATTTCGAAGATTCTTGCAAGGTCTGTAAATTCTTTTAAAACTTTTACATCTATGATTACACTAAAATAAACTAAAACACTACAATAAAATATAATACACTAATCATTTTAAAACAAATTAATAGTTTATTTAAAACAACCATTGGGCTTCGCTCAAACTGTCCTCTTTTTATTTGTTCGTGATAGTCGGGCAAATCAAATGAAAATATGTTGGCAAAATATAACACTTTAATTTCCCTTTCTTCATATTTTTTTTAATAATATTTCGACACATTTTTTAAATATCCAGTATTTTAAAGAACGAACGAATGGGAAAACATTAAATTTTTATAAAAATAACACAATAAAAGCAAAATAAAAGTTCGTGTTAATAATAATAAATAATAAATGTCATTTGTTCTCATACTCTTCGATACAACGGCTTCCGACGACTTTGGGCTTCCGCCGATCATTTTTTGTTTAGCCGCCGACAGTTTGGCGTCGACTTGTGTCTCTGGTTATAATTGGTTTGCAGTAATTCACAATAGAGAAAATCATATGATTGAAAAGCGAGAGTTGCCAACACTTTAAAAGTTTAGTAGGAACCATACTACATAATCCCCAAAATTCCATTTCCAACCAAAGTACAATAAAGATGTTCACAAGGTGTTCAATTAAAGCCATAGACCCATTATCCAGGGCTGTTGTTCTTAATATCACTCTGAACATTTTGAAATCCAGAAAAATTATCTTGGTCGCCTTTAGTGTTCAGTTAACAACTTGATTCATATGAACTAATTTTTGTTATTTTCTCTTTTTTTGTGATGGCGTCCTTTTCTTAAATGTCAAACGAAATTTAAAACTGAGTTTGACGTTTTAGAGACTAATCACAACTGGGTCGACAACAAGAATTGCTTTTTCATATATTTTGTGTGGGAAGCAAAATGTCGCCATGTCGTCCGGCGATTTGTCGTCGTAATATAATCTATTCTATTTTCCTGACGATACACTAACCCACACTCAAAATATTTGTCAAATTGTTGCCATATTTTTAACTGTAGAAATTAGTATTAGAGTTGCAAAAATTTGTACACACAGAAAAAAAACAGGGGGATTATTACCTAAGAGCTATGTAATTATACAACTACATAATTTTCAAGTTAGTTTTACAAAGTCCTAGTAAAATATCCACATTTTTTTTGTAAAATATATACAATCCTTGCAAAATATATACATGTGTAGTGGAAAATATCCGAAAAATTACATATATTTTGCTAGAAATTTGCAAAACTTACTTCGAACTTATGTAGTTGTGTAATTACATATCACTTAGATAAAGTTCCACCTGTTTTTTTCTTGCGTGTACTTGGTTTACAAAAAATTTATTTTTTTACAGCAGAAATATAATTGAAAATAAAAATACAGAAATGACAAATGAAAACATTCAAATATAATTCGAAAATAAAAATTTAAAACAAATAAAAAGAAACTAGAAAAAGTGTATTAAAAACAAAACAAAGAAAACATCGTTCAGCAGAGTGAGTATATCAATAACACAGTTTGCAGAAGAGCAAAAGGCATCCAAATAGCTGTAATATTTTACAATACAGGTAGTTGGAGATGCCGAAAATGGTGTTGAAGGCAGAAATTCTGTATAAAAGATTTTAAATTCGAAATCAACTGTTAGGCCATGGTTTTAATTGCTATTTTACGATTAATTATGAATTTTGGCCTATGTCAACGGATGTTATTTATATAATACTATTATTTTTTATAAGTAGTAGGCAATTTAATACATATCCGCTAAATAGCAGGATTAAGATTTAAATTAATCCTACACAGAAAGAATTTACAAAATTCTAATTAAATTTTTAAACACATTTCTCATACCAAATTTGTAATTACAAAAAAAAAACTTTTTTAAAAGGCACCAAAAAAGAAATTTGTAAATCCAAAAAAAAATTTCTTTTGTTTTTTTTGTAACTTTGAATATTTATTTTTAAACAATTTTTATATGAAAGATAACAATTTACAAACGAGCTACAAATATTTCAAACAAAAACATTGTTGGAAATAAAATTTCAATTTAAAAGAAAATGTGATTGCTTCTACAAATTCCCTTTGTTAGTGCCTACTATTTTTTCTGTGTACAATTAAATTAAATTCTCCGATAATGAGTTTCACGTGAAAGTTGTGTTGACTTTATTTTCATGCAAATTTAATATACGAGACTATAAATTTTCGGGTAAAAAAGTAAAATTTTTTGTATATTGTGGTTGTGTATTTGTTAAGGCTCGTGTACACGCGAGAGAACACTGCTAGCGATAGAGCAAAAAACAACCCTAAATAGCTTAAATCATTCACAATAGAGACATTTAGAGGTGTTTTTTCTCTATCTCTAGCAGTTTTCTCTCGCGTGTAAATGTGCCTTTATAAAATTAAAAAACCTGTTAATTTTTATAATTTAAATTGAAATTTGAGACCTTCAAAGTTTGAGTGAAAATTTTCCACTTAAAAGCAACTTATGATGCTTAACGGTGGAAGTTGTGGTGATACTTGCACGACCATATAATAAATTTACCTGTTTTAAAATTAAGAATTAAGGATCCGTTACCTGGTCATTAAATTTAAAAGAATTTATATAATTTGCCTTAATTCCTAGAAAATAGGTTATACTACATTTTATGTGTGTAATTCCAAATTCTAGTTCCCAGAATTTATAAATTACATTTATTTTATTAAGGATGAAGATAATTAAGGATGTTTTAACTTGAGTTTACTATTTTCCAGCGAAATTTATAGAAATCGTTTTTCAAACGAAAACTGCATATTTTAAAAAGAGAATTTTAAAAATTTTGCAATTTTTTTTACTTTTTATGAAAAAAATTATATTTGTTGAAGAAAACCTTTCTCTAATTTTAAATAATGTAGAAAAATCGTAATAAAATTGAGATAAATAAAAAAATAATTAAAAATCAGAGAAATAAAATCAACGATTCAATCATGTCCAATTGAAGTAAATTTGTTTTATTTGAAAGAAGACACACTTAGTTGATATTGAAGTTATACTAAAGGAAACGGCAACTTTGAAACACATTTAATTGCTTAAAAACATCTGCTTTATTGATCACGAAAATTTAAGCCATAAGTTTTGGGAATCACATTTTGAAATCACACACAAAATGTGGGAAGACACTTTTTTAGAAATTAAATAAAATTTCTTATACATAAGTGTTATATACAGGTACAGTAATTCTGCATATGCTTAAATGTAAAAATTCAGGTAAATATATTTTGTGAAATTCTCGTGCAAATTTAACTACAATTTCCACTGTTAATCCTGGGATTAATTTGCATCATATTTGTGTATTAGCGGGTATATATATAAATTGCCTGTTAACACGTGAAATAAAATCAGTACCTCCTTATCTATTTTACAAACAACATCCGTTCCCACAGGCCAATATTTATAATACTCGTAAAATGGAACCCAAAATCATGGCTCAACAATTGGTTTCCAATTTAAAATCTCTTAATTTAAATGAGTGCGAAATTGCCCACCTCACTAAGAAGGATGATCTAAATAATACATTTCCTGCAGACTCATCAAACTGCGTGCCTTGCACACCATCGTCAGAATCATCTTATAGTGTGGAATTAAAAAAAAGACGTAAAAAACAAATTCGTATAACGCCTTACGCTCCCAAATCATCGTATAAAGCCAGAAAATCGTTAAAGTTTTAAGAAAATTGTATGAGTTGAAAAATAGTCACGTAAATATTGAGAGAAAAGTGCTAGAGAGAGAGTAAAAAACAACTCTAAATAGCTCTGTTGTGAATGATTTAAGCTGTTTAGGGGTGTTTTTTGCACTATCACTAGCATTTTTCTCTCGTATGTAAATGTGCCTTTATAAAATAAAAAAAATTAATATTTCACAAATTAAATTATGATTTAAGAACTTTAAAGTGCAAGTGAAAAACAACTTACGGTCTTAAGCAAAGTGATTTATTTCGTGAAAAAACTGTTATACTCCATATAAAAAAAATTATTTTTCACGATGAGTTTTGCGTGAAAATTGTGTAGACTTTGTTTTTACGCGAATTTTGTTTATTGTGATTGTGTCTTTCTAATAAATTAAAAAATTGTTCACAACATACTAAACTTAAAATCCAAAGTGACCATTCAGTGAATGAATTTGATTCCCATTTGGCCCCGTTTAATTTATTTTTAATAGAATTAATTAAATTTTAACGGTGAGTTATATCAAATTTCTTTATCAAGGAATTTTTTCCGCTCAGTGAATAAATTTATATTGTAATTGAATGCGCTCCATTGAATGAATTCACTTGAATTGGATAAAAATAAATTCTTTAACTTCAGATAAAAATTGAATTCGTTAAAAATAAATAATTAATTCTACCAAGCTCTGCTCTTAATTGATCAGGTTTACTAATATATAAGTTTTATACATTTATACATGGAAAATATTTTATTGAAAATTTAGCTTAGCTCTTAATATCAGTTATTATTTTAGATAATAAATAAAATATTATAACCTGAATATACAAAATGTTTAACTACCTAAGTATGGGGTCATTAGAAGGTAAGTATATGGAAATATTCGTATATAAAATTAGTTGAACTAAGAATTTCCATATTAGTTGTACATAAGTCTTCAAAATGATTGCAATTTTTTCCATTTTCTTTGTACGGTTCATAATTATTTTGTGTTTAATATGTATTAAATTGACCGCATCATGTAACGAAGATGTTTGTGGTTCAATAGTATCAAAATGTACATTAACTCGAAGCTGTATATGTGAACCAAAAGAAGTTTCATGTTACAAGGATTGTGTTCTGTGTATGGGTGGAAAATATTTTGAAGAATGCTGTAGTTGTGTGGATCTTTGTCCTAAATCTAACCATATCAAATCATCTTTATCAAAAAAATCACATGTAGAAGATTTTGAAGGCGTACCCGAACTATTTGATATTTTAGTATCTTCACCTGCAGATGAGTTGGAATATAGTTGGAACGTTTTTACGTTTCCTGTGGATTTTAAAACTGTGTTATCCAATAAACAAAAATCCAACCGAAATTTTAATAAGGCTTTGGCAGAAGATGACAAAATTTTAACCGTAAACTGTACTGTTGTTTACTTTGACAATTGTGTTTCTTGGAATAAATGCCGGCAAAGCTGTAGAAGTACTGGTTCCAGCAGTTATAGATGGTTTCATGATGGTTGCTGTGAATGTGTTGGTGCGACTTGCATAAATTATGGTGTCAATGAAAGTCATTGCAAGTTTTGTCCCGAGAAAGAGGATGAAGAAGATGAAGATTTTATTGACATGGAGGAATATGATTCATATGAATTTGAAATTTTTGATGATAATCTTAAAGATAATACAGTTTAATTTAATGTGTAATTATTAAAAGTTGTAAGTAGGGCATGCAAAATCCCGCACTTTTTGATTTCCCGGGAAAGCGGGAATTTTATCTTGATTCCCGGGATCCCGCAAGGGAAATAAATTAGAAAATATTTTACAATACTTTTATTTTTATAAATAAAATATCTTAAAGATCTCAAACTTTCATGGTTTTTCTTGGAATTTTCGTAGCGAGAAACAATTTTATATTAGAAATTATGTAAGTCTAATTATATATATTTTAAAATTGAATAAAGTAAAACTAATTTTTAGATTAAAAAGCTTGTCCGTCAAAAAAAAAATAAATAAAAAAATTAATATAGAAAATAATTTTAGAAAATTGGAAAATTTTTAAAAATTATGGGAACAAATTTTAACTTACTTAAAAATGTTTAAAAATCAATGGACAAATTTGTCTTTAATTCAGTACAGGATAATTGCGATTAAAAATTTTTTATACAAACACTATTTGAGTGGTTTCAAGAGGCACTGAAGGAACTTAAAAAGTTCGATCAAGTACACAAATTAATCAGTGTGTTCGTTAACTCGAAAATTATACTACTTTTACTCAATGATTGTTACTCTTTGAATTTTTCCAGTAATGGTAAAAGTAACAAATTGTTATAAGTAAACGAACAAGCCTAATGTAAAATGTTTACTATTTTCAAAAGGTTGGAGAATTTTGAATAAGAAAATTTTAAATAATTCACTTTATTATTTTAAACTGCATTTTTTGAAATCCCGGTATTCCCGATCCAAATTCCCGGGAATGCGGGAACTTAACTTAATTTAATTTCCTGGGAATCCCGGGATGCATTCCCTAGTTGTAAGTAATTTCCATCATAATTAAATGCAAGGCTCTTTTAAGGCACATGTACACGCGAGAGAAAACTGCTAGATATAGAGGAAAAAAACCTCTTAATAGCTCTATTGTGAATAATATAGGCTATTTAGGCTTGCTCTATCTCTAGCAGATTTCTCTCGCGTGTAGATTTGCCTTTATTAAGGCACATTTACACGCGAGAGAAAACTTCTAGAGATAGAGCAAAAAAACACCTCTAATTAGCTTTATTGTGAATGATTTAAGCTATTTAGAGGTGTTTTTTGCTCTATCTCTAGCAATTTTCTATCTCGTGTAGATGTGCCTTTAGGGCAAATTTTTACATGAGAGAAAATTACTAGATATAGAGGGGAAAGACCTAGTTTGCTTAAATCATTTACAATGGAGCTATTTAGAAATATTTGGAAAAAAGCTGTCTAATTATATATTAACTGGAACCTTAACTAACACATTTATAGTTGCTTTTGTTTAATTAAACTATTTTATTAAGAAACCGTACGAGTTCTTCAAAGAAAATAAGAATGACGTAGACTTGTACAGAAATAAACTTTTTATCGATTATTTCTTATCCTACCACAATACTCAACATGTTGAGTAAACGCTTAGTAATCAAGTTGTTCACCAGATAGTTGTAGAAGTATTGTGGAAGTTTTGGAGTAGCCAATAATAATAATAATTAAATAAATAAATGATTTTTAAAAATCGAATTATTTCTCGTTTAGAAAGTGAAATTAATCTATTTAATTAACGTTAATCCGCTTTTACACCACTCATCGTTTACACATGCATTTTCTGACATAAAAGATTAACTTGACAGTTAAAAGTTTGACTTTCTCCATTTAAAATAGCTATCGCCGAAAAGAATGAATGAAAGAATTTTTGCGTTAGCAACAAATTTAATCGGCATACCCAAAATATCATGTCATTTCTATTTTAGTACACCCCATTTTGCAGCGTGGAGTACTTCAGTGTTGTGAATTCGGCTTTATCGATAATTTTTATCTGATTTTGTGTTTTCTAGTGTTGGAAACAAAGAGTTAGTTCACAATTAGTAATATAAATACAGAGCCGTTTAGAAATAGTACCCTGATTAAAAGTCGGGTTAACTATTAATCAAACAGAAAAAAATATGGTTTAATCGACTTATTTAGTGCTCGATCAAGCAGTTAGTCTGAATTTTACTAGGTTAACTCTATTGTGTGAGTCGGGTTAGTTAATACTGTTTGACACCAGCTTTCTTCTTCACTTTTTCTGATTTTTTTAGGTGTTTTGTTAAATTAATTTTTCTGTGTGAATCGGGTATGACGACTTATGATTTTAAAGTCCTATTTTAGCGGGACAGATAAATAAGACTGCATGACACTAGTTTTTGTTTTTCTTGACTTCTTTAGGGTTTTTGTTAAAGTTTTTGATTATTTTTGGTCATACCATTGTACCTTCCAATTATATATTGTGAGTATTTGTATTTCCAGAGATGAATATATTCCATAAGAGTCCAGAGCACCGATTCCGAATGGCCTGTGGAGCTGTGAAGCGGTGAAAAACATTTTTCACTCATTAAAAATAATGTTAACAAATGACAGTTTTTATCACTTCACCGCTTGCAAAATCAGAATCGGTACTCAGGTAACACTATTATTGTGATTGGTTTTTATATTAATGATTGTGAATTGTACGGAAAGAGCAATAAGTGGCAATTACATATTGCCGACAGAAAATAGTTTTATATAGCTGGCAACGCGAATTTTATTTATTTTAGTTCCGCGAAGCTACTGCTACCACACAAAGAAAAAAGCCTAAAGGGCGGATTATGGGACCGTAAACGTATATGTGATGTAACTGTACCGTGCCGTAGCTAAAAAGTACACTTATAGATTATCGTAAACGACATTACTATTTAGCATCTATTTCATGTGGTTTTATATTTTATTCTAAATTTATCCATTTATTTGCTAATTTTTAGTCCTTATTTGTTGTTTGAATCATTTTTCTTTATTCATTTCATTCTGATTTCAACAGAATGATCCGGCAAGTTCGTTTACATTTACGTGTTAGTAACCATTCGTATACATTTCTTCTTGTGGTATCGAAACAGCCGATTCGTTACAGATACGTTTACGGTAGGGTAACTCAGCCTTAAGTGTATTTAAAAAGTATGAAATCGTAAAATGTCCTTATGTTGCATTTACATCTGCACCCAAATCCCGAGGTTTCGACTAAAATTGAGATTTCAGTGAAAATCTCATGTGAAATCCCGAGATTCCCCATACAAAAGAAATCCCTTAAATTTGCGAGATTTCTAAGAAATATGAAAATCTCACAAATGTGGAGACTTACAGAATACAAAACTGCGTTTCGCTTAATTTTTAGAGTTTTTGCATGAAAAAGTAGAAACGATGGTCAACAGCTGACTAAAAAAATAACCTAAAAATAACAAAATAATGAAATAAAAAAATTATTATACATAAATATAATAAATATGACTTTAGACCCAATGAAAATGTACTAATTAATTATAAGAAGTTTTGCGTGTTTCTACTTTTTGCTTCCCGCGAAGCATAGCTATTAGGAAAGCATTGTAAGTGCATGTCTTCCTTCCACCAAAATATTGAAAAATCTGGATTTTAGCTTATAAAAAAAACAAATTTACTAACATATTTAGCGTTAATCTTTACATGAAATAATGTGAATTGCACTCCGCCAATGAATAAAATGGTTTTTAATTTGAAATTATTTTTTTATGGTACTTTGTTTACAAAAAAAATTAAGTTGTCAAATTGAAATCTCGCTACTGTCATAAAGTGCAAATGTAAACGGTTAAGATTTCGGGTTTGAAAACAGATGTAAAAGCAGCTTTAAATAAAAAGAACTTTAATTAAGATTTGAATTTGGAAAGAGCGCATTTTGAATTGACATCTTTCATTTTATATTGATAAACCTTTTAGTGTTGCACTGAATTTTCATATTTCTCGTCTAAAAATTGATTGGTATAAAATATATCGAAATGGCATATTTGAAATGAACTTCGCCAAAGCTTCCTCTTCAAAAAATACCTGTTAAAAATAAGGGTGTTATTCCTAACATGTACAAAGTCTAAATAATGCTTCATCTACTATACCTTGTATATTATTGAATTCTTTATTGGTTAGCACCACTGGCATGTGTGATGTTATTTGATCATTCAACTTAAGGGAGACCGAAATTTCGTTTGCCATTTTTGGCATTTTCAAATATTTCTCCCACACTACATTACTCTCAAAATTTTGTAATTCTTCAATGGACATTACCACAGGTTTATGAACGCCCATTTCATCATTCGTCTGTAGTGAGACGGGGGTTTTATGAGATGAATTTTGCATTTTCAAATATTTATCCCAAATTTCATTAACATTTTTTCTTTTATCTGGAAATGCTTGAAACTGCATACTAACAGTCCTTTTATTTACGTAAACCTGAGGATTTAAATGAACATGCCTATTTGATATGTATATTTTGTTAATATTTTCCTCTATAGTTTGATTAGGATCCTGAATATTCCCAGCCTCTAGAAGTTTATATTTTAATTCTAGATTTTGCTTTTCTAATTTATTGATTTTTCTTAAGAGATTGGTTTGCTGTTTATGTAACTCATCTAAAGTATCCAATTCCAAATCCATTTCAGCAAAAGAGGGACCATAAAATTTACGTTGTAGCCTCTTGGCCATATACTTTTCCGCCAAATGAGTAATTTTTGCTAATGCATAAATACACACAAAGATGCATAAAAAATGTACATAAAAATCATAATTATCTCGCTGTTCATGAGTCTTGATTATCGATGGAATTGGCAGTTCGGACATGGTAGGACAATCTAAATAAATAAAATAGTATCAATTAAACTATAGAATGTCATTAAAAAATTACAAACCAATCTGTGTACCTCTAGCCTTGTCAGATTCGTCTAAAATCTTATTCTCAATCTGATTAAAGTAACACAAAATAGTCCAGGAAAGAAACCCTAATGACAAAAGAAAAACAAAATTTATGCTAAAGAACATTTTGGATGTATATTTCTTTGAATTTGGAAGACGAACACAATTAAATTTTTGTGGAAGAAAAATACCAGTTTTTTAAGTAATGACACATTAAATTAAAAGAAATTAAAATGCAGAGGTAACTTAAAAATTTTGGAAAAATTTCAATAAAAGTGTTACCAATTTTTTTTTGAATTGCTAAGAGTGCTAATAAAAGCCTTAAATATTTATGTAGGAAACATTTCTGAAAAATTTAAATAGTCCTTAATCTAGCTTCAAATTCTCGTAAAAAGAAATATTTTAATCACAGAGGGAAATAGTACCGAGAAAGCAATACAAAATAATGACTTACTAATAATAGGTTATAGAAGTACTTATATATTC
This sequence comes from Leucophora obtusa, assembly GCA_949987735.1. Lineage (NCBI taxonomy): Eukaryota > Metazoa > Arthropoda > Insecta > Diptera > Anthomyiidae > Leucophora > Leucophora obtusa. The sequence continues at coordinate 5,120,931 of OX465296.1, forward strand.
TTGCAAAGTAATCACCTACTGGTAATTGATTAAATAAGTAATTTTATATTAATATTTTATTTATAATTTTGTATTGAACTAAATAGGAAATTTTCGAAAGGTAAAAAGTTTTTTTTTGCCAATATGACTAACTATTTCACAATGTAGGGTAACCACTTACTTCCTAACTTCTAAGTAACCACTTATTCCATCTTTGTGAGTAAGTACTTATTCTTTTACTATGGGTAACTCGTTATTTGCACTTGTTTTGTAAGCGAGAGGGTAATGACCACCCATGAATTTTTGGACATCGGGAACAAAATTAATGTTGCTAGTAAATAGCCTGGTAAGTAGTGGAACCCTTTGTGTGCTACTTAATCGCTTAATTGCTCGGTAATGTCTGTTTTTGCTGGGTAGGTGTAAAATAGAGTTGTATAGTTGCAAAAAAATTCGACTTTTTAACTGCTGTAAAATTTTTAAAGACGTTTTTTTTGCAGTAAAAATCTAATGAATTTTTATATGAAAATTTCTAATTCGTAAAAAATTATATTTCTTAGCTGATTTTGGGGTCAGTGAAATGACAGCTATTTTGTTAAAAAAAACCCCACAGAACTACTGTGTTTTCGTTACAGTTACGTTATGCAGTTGTTTTTAGTTTTTTAATATACAGATTAATATTTACACCATGCAAAAAAATAAGAAAGACATTTCGTTAAAAAAAAAGAACGCTGAAGGAAGCAGCCACATAAGGCTGAATATTTCATAGTAAGAAATTTAATTAAATAAAAAAATTAATGTTAGTTCTATAATAGAAAATATATAAAAGGATCTATAATATCTAAGAAGTGACTAATAAAAATGATTTCAAGGGTGGGTGCGAACTGGCTAAATAAAATCTAAACTAAATTCGGGTTTCCAAGTTTCTATAAAATTTGAAAAACTTCTCAAAAAAGGTTCAAAGCAATTTTAAACCCTTTTGTCAATTTGTATTAAGTTTAGAATTTATTCGCGCACAGGGCCTAAGTGTAAATTTTATTTCTCAATTGTAAAATTTATCTGAAAATAAAATCAAGTTTTTATATGCATATTCACAAAAATCTTTTTATCTTATTAGAAGCTAATTGAAGGATTTTTGTTGTTGGTTTGCATGTTAATTTTTTTTTATTAAAATATAATAAAATTCGAAACATTTTATTGAATACAAACTTTAGTATTTCAACTAATTTATTTTTATTGAATTAGTAATTTTAGCAGCAAGTTTAATTAACAAAAACTGTAACAGGTTTACAATAATTTTTATATCCGTTGTTTTAATTGCATTTGTAGTTGTTTTTACAGTTTTAAAAAAATGTTCATGTATGTTGTTTAACTGCAATTGTAGTTGTTTTTACTACATATTGGAGTTGATTTAAATGGTAATGTAGTGTACACCTTTTCAGTTGATTCATTTAAATGGTAATTGATTAAATGGTAATTGCGTGTAAATATGCCTTTGGATAATTTTTTAATGTCATTTAATGGTTGCAATTTTTAGTTGGCAACAACCCATTACGATGTCTTTCCTAGTGTTTTCAAATGCACTAAAAATTCCATAAAATTTGCGAATTATACACAAAGCAACAAAGGCAAAGGTTTTCATATTAATGTTTTAAAAACTAATTTGAATTTAAATTTAATTAACGATATTTGACGATAACAGTCTGGCAACACATCACATTTATGTTAACAACAGTATTTCATTTAATCACTTTATGGGATGATAAAGTTGGTACTACAGTACTTTTTCTGCTACAATTAGAACCTTTAAATTACTATGGTACTCCTATGCACGACTTATTCTGTACTAATTTCAAATTCTATTTTAACGGTGGGGGTCATACTGTAGGTTTAACCTTAACTTAACTAAAAACAAAATAAAATGTCAAAAAAATGTACACAAAACAACAACAAATTTTTGGGTTAACTATTAACCTAAGTTTAAAACTGTTTGTGCTTTTTGTGCTTTTTTAAGTTCTCATAGAAATTGTTTAAAAATTCTGATTTTAAGTGCTAACTTGCTGATAGAGCAAAAACACCTCTTAATAGCTCTATTGTGGATGATGTAAGCTATTTGGGGTTGCTTTTTCCTCTATCTCTAGGAGTTAAATGTGCCTTTAAGACACATTTACACACGAGAAAAAACTTTTAGATATAGAGCAAAACACACCTCTATTGGGAATTATTTAAGCTTATTAAGGCACATTTACACGCGAGAGAAAACTGTTAGAGATAGAGCAAAATGCACCTCTAATTAGCTCCATTGCGAATGATTTAAGCTATTTAAGGGTATTTTTTGCTCTATCTTAAAAAAAAACTTAAAAAAAGTAACATATTCACTAAATATTGCTGATAATTTAAGAAAAGTAGTTTGTTATTTGCATTTACTTAATTTTTTAGATATGCAGTGTTTTTTGCTGTTTCTAGTAATTTTGTAGTTTGCAATTTACTTATCCCAGAACCTTTTTAACTTATTGCTAGTAGCCTTTTCTGCTATTTTTACACACTTATTTCTATGAGTGTGATTTTGTTTTATTTATTTTTCAAAGTAAAAATTTGTTGCTATTGGGTTTCTAGGAAACTGTTAAATTTTCTGTAATAAAATAACAAGTTTGTCAATTTTGTAAATTTTAAAATCGATGTGGCAATTACAAGTTCACCATCGACTGAAACAATAACCGTGTTCGTTTACCTACTACAAGTTACTACTTTTACTACAGCTGGAAAAATTCGATACAAAAAGTAAACAAAACTTTCCAATTGTAGTAAAAGTAGTAAGAAATTCGAGTAAACGAACACACTGAATATTAAATAAATAAAAATTGATTAAATTCCAAAATAGACTAAATTTGGCATAAACTAATTCAACGATTGAATAAATTAAATGAGCTATATGTACGATGATGATTTTCGATTTAAAATGAAATTGAATATGATTTTCAGGGCCAACATTCACTCTTTGAAACTCGTTATAATGAAACCCTATTATATTTTAATTTTTGTTTAATGTAGAAATGACTTTTTATCAACGTTTTTCTTTGCTAAAGAAATAAAAAATAAATTTTTGGTACTTCAAAGTTCAAAAATTACTATTTTTAAGCTGGTTGGTGCTATTTTGGAAATCCTATTTATCATCACTGATTCACTTGTTGTTTGAAGCATGTTTTTTATTCAGTTGTTTTTGGTCATTCGTTCGTGAAAGATTGGGAGGCGGAAAAGTTTTTAGTAGCAAATTAGTAGTTGATTGTGATGTTATTGCAGTGAAATATAGACAAGAGCAATAGGTGTTAACTGAAAATAAACAAATAAATTGTTTAACTATTAGTTTATATAAAAAGAAAAACTCAATTATACATAAATGTTTAACGTACAAGAAAATAACTTAATAAAATAGTGTACAATGAATATCGAAAAAAGAAAAGTAAAATAAAAATATTCTTCTGTTCGTTCACCTATACTTGTTTACACGATCGATCCCGTAAAATAAGTAAATACACGAATATATAACAGTGATGGAACTTGGAAATTCATGAATTGTACCGAATCGAAACAAATGTTCCGTGAGGATATTTCCTGTGCCAAACCCAATTTTTTAACCATACCGGTAAGGGTATATTGTAGGTTATTTCGTTAAAAGTTTTTAAGGGTAACGCTATTCTAAAGTACGCACTTTTTACAAGAACATTGTATTTTTTCTAAGTTACTCCAAATATGTAAGTAGCACGTTACATATTTGGAGTAATAAATATAAATAATAAAAATAACATATTTGCAAATAAAACAGCATTTTTTGCCGTTGTTTCCTTTAACGATTTTTGTTTATTAGATATAAGAATATTATTTAAATATTAGAATATACCCCTATTTTATAATTTAATATTCGGGCAACTATAGCAACCCTATGTATCCACTTAATTATAGAGCTTTTTTTAAGACAAAATCTGGTACCATTGTTCATCCATGAGCAATCATCTGAAAACAAAAAAAAGAAGAAATATAAATTTTCAAGTCCCTTACGTGATCGCATTTAAATTTTTTTTGTTTGAATAAGAATGGTACAAGGCTAAATTCAAAAAGTGAAAAAATTAAAAAAAAAAAACAAGCTATAAAACTAAAATGGCAAATCGAAAATCGGTTTACCCGTTCAAGCTGATTAATGGAACCCGATTTTCAATATGATGTTTCGAGAAAAAACAATTTAAACTGAAGTGTGCTATTAAAATACGGAAACAAAACTTTTGACATTGGAGTTTAATGTTGTACTTTATTCACTGAAAATTCTAGAAGAACCGATTCCTTATTTTTTATTTTTATTGCCTTATTTGAATTTAATTTTTAACAAAAATAGTTAAAAATTGATTATTTTGCTTTCATTCAATGAAAAACAAAACTTGTTTGTTCGAACTTTATTCAGGCTGAATAATATCTGCCCTCACCAAAATAGTTCATTTTAATCCGAAAACAAAAAACCAGCTAAAATTACAAAAATCCTTGCGAAACTATTTGTACAAATTAGTAAAAAGTTGTAAAGTAAAAATTTTTTGCCAAAGTTTTTTCTGAGTTTACTAATAAAAAAATTTTAATTAGTATTAGTAAGTTAGTGCAATAAAATGAAATAAAATATCACATCACGAATTTGTTTCCATGATGAAACTATTTTAATTTAGCGGATTTTTCATTACAGTTTTTACAGTATATGGAAAGATTAAATTGTTGAAATATAAAAACAATAAAAATCAAAGAGAATTGGAAAACTGTTGTATATAATTTTTATCTGCTGACCGCACTTAGTAATTGCATTAAAATAATCGCCACTTCTTTTTTTAACTGAAATCAATAATTCACCATACAAGACATAAAACAAATACAGTATTTTCAAATTTTATTTGTCATTACCAGGTTAAATTTTATTAAAATAAAAAAAAAAATTATATGTATGTATCGTCTGCTTATTATTGGTGTGACATACTGACAGTTTTTGAAAAATTTGACGTACACTCAAAAAAGTTTGGCAGTAGTAATTAGTTGTTCTTGTTTTAACTGTAATTACAGTTGCTTTTTCTATGAAAAAGTACAAAAAAACTATTATAATAGTTATTTAAGTAAACGATTAACGAAAAGTACTGTAATTTCGTAGCAGTTGTTTTAAGAAGTTATTTTTTATATATGTATGTATATTTCGCCAAACGAAATATGCTAAAAACCATTTAGCATATTTTTTAGAATAATATTCGAAATTTTCAAACTCAATCTGCTAAATCTAGCAGAAAATAGGCTAGCATGGTAACACTGTTTCTATTCATTTTTGGGAAATAACGAAAACAGTTTTCATTGTGCCAGTGTACCATTAAGTCTTCAATTGTGACAAAATGATTCAATTGTTCCACAAGTCCCATCACTGAAATATATAACAAAAAAAGAATGGGTGAGTAGAAAACGAGAGAAGAGATCTTTAAAGAGAATAGTATAAAAATAACAAAACACGCGCAGTAAATAAGCAATGCGAGTGGATGGAATAAAAATATTAAATAATTATTGATCGTTCGTTTAATGTTATTTTCTGTTTGATAAAATCTAAAAAAAACAAATAAGTGATAATTTTTACCAAAAAAAATTAATAAAAGTGTTTATACATATTGTTAATAACTTATAGTATTGAACTACATAAACAAATTGGTTTTATAATGTGAGTATATAAAAAGAGTTTAATTATAGTAGAATTTCTTAACTACATTCCATGTACTTATTAATGGATGAATGTTTTTGGAACTAAATGTGTTATCTTTTTATGATTTAAATTAATTTAAACACTATCTGGTGCTCATGTGTTAGTGTATTATCAACAAAATAATAGCAAAAACCACAGAAAACAATGAGATTTTAAGCTAGAATTACTCATACGTAAACGTAACGTTAGGAATCAGCTGATTCAACATATAGCGAATTTACGTTAAGGTAGCCATACAATACGCAATATCATTGCAAATATATTTTCTATTATCGTTGTTTTGCCCTACACAGAGAAAATTTTGCTGGACGAGTTTTAATGAAATTTTTCAGTAAACTAATGAAGTTTTCTTCACAAAGTAAATGAAAAATTTCGTAACTATGATTAAAAAGCTTCATATATTTTATGAATCTAGTTTTAATGAAACTTTTTCATTGAGTATATGAAAGTTTTAATAAATGAAATGAAATTTTTTAGACCATTTTATGAAAAATTCCATTAATTCAATGAAAAGTTTCAATGGACGAGTTCCAGTGCAACTTCGTTATTTTTATGCAAAAATTCATTAATATCATGCAGATAATTCGCTCAGTGTACACTGTATAATAAGATCTACAATACTTTTGCACAGGATATGGCACAACTGTTTTCTTCTTTATCAAAATTACATAATATGATATTACAAAATATTCGTCAGTGTTCATGCTTGCATCGGCCAATAATCTGTAATCGACTATAATTTAGCCGATTACCGATTATTGCCCAAACAACAATTTTCAGTTAGTAAAAGTTTTTAGTCTATTTTAAGTTATCAGGATAAGCGGTAACCCAAAAGTGTGTTTATATTGCATTTTGGGTTTAATAAAAATAATCGGCTTATGCGGATTATTGAAAATTTGGCCTATTTTCGGCATCGTCTTCGTCATCGGCCCAAAAATGTACCTTTGGGCGGACATTACAAATCAGTTTTGATTTTTTTTAGTATATTGTACATTTTTCCAATGTGATTAGGGTTTGGGGTTCGGGAAATCCCGGGCGGGAATTCCCGGGAAATCCCGGGAAAAGTTTGCCGGGAATTCCCGGGAAAATAATATATTTTTCCCGGGAAAACGGGAAATTTTAAAAATATTAAAAATATTTTTTAAATTGTTTTTGTTTCGAATAGGAATAGGATTTTAGTCATAAAAAACATTTTAAATACCAAAACAAAAAATTCATTGTTAAAATCTTTTAAAAGGGAATACATTTATTTGACACACAAATAAAATCTTTGCCAAGTAATTAGGAGCATTTCAACTAATAAAGATTTTTCGCATAACTTATTCAAAATTTAAGTAGTAAAGCCTAAAAACTTGGTAAAATGTTTAAAAGAAATATGAAAAAAAGCTTTGTTTTTTACAAATAATCGCCCTTACTATCTAAATTTTTCAAATGTATAATTTAGGTAAAGTCGACTTTAGTTAAAATATTGGGTGGCAGTATACCTTGACTTGGTTTATTTTTGGAGCATTCTGGTTGGTTAATTTATTTTCAACCAATCAAAATATTTTTGTAAGGTTTTCATACACAAAATGAACAAAACCGCTTGATTAAAAATAAAGTCGACTTTAAATTTAAAATACTCCTTTATATTAAGGGTCAATAATTTTATAAGTAACGTTTTCATTAATAAATGTGAAAAGAAAAGACTAATGGTTAACGGTGGTATCTAAATTTGGTTAACCGACATCTAAATTTGGTTCACAAAAAAAAAAAAAAAAATTGATGGTCATGCAACTTCTCTTGAAGAAAACAACAACAAGCTAAAATTAGCAAAGTACCCGAAGAAAAAAGTGTAAGCTGAATAGGCATTAAAGATTTTATAGTAGGGCAAACATTTCCTAAAATGGTATCCAAATTAGCCGCAGTCGTCGGAATGTCAATCCGCACCATAACTAGATCTTCGTTTATTCGAGAAAGTTTTTATAATAAAAACCTGGCATTGCAAAAAAAGAAACCGATGTAAAGAACATTATATTAAATTACTACAATCATGTAAAAGATATCATGATAAAAGAAATATTGACCAATATTTCTAACAGTAGGAGATTTACTATAATCTTAGATGAATGGACAAGAATATCACAAAAGAGATAATTGAACATAAGTATAAACGTAAATAATTCATTTTATAACCTGGGGTTGGTTTATATATCAGGAAGATGTAATGCTGATGAAATAAGAAGAATTGTAGAAATAAGACTAGAAGAGTTTTAATTGTCTTTGGAAAATAACATTGTGGCCACCATATCTAATGGGCCAAGTGTGATGAAACGGTTTGTTTCCGACAGTCCAGTAGTAGGTGCTTTCTGCTAGAATCATGCAATTCATTTGGCAGTGCTGCGATTAATTTATGTGAAATCAAATGTTCAACATTCTGATATTTTTTACTTTGAATTCTCACTACACAGACTGCATTTGTACTGAAATAGTGTTTTTTTTTAACAAAAATTATTTATATAGGTGGTTTTCATTAACAATTTTGTTCAAAAACATTTCCCGGGATCAAATTTTTTCATTCCCGTTTCCCGGGAAATAAAAAAGTCCGGGAAATCCCAAACCCTAAATGTGATATACATACACACTGGCAATTTTTTCCACAATACTAAAATTTGCACAAGAATATAGCGTAGAGTATCTTGGCCACCCGATCAAAAAACATTAATTGTAGCACATGTAGTGATATCTTATTTGATATAGATCGAGATTTAATCCTATCCAAGTTCATTTCAAAATTGGGGTATCCAATAATATACAATTAGATTCCTCAAATATATTACAGGATTAAACAACAACGAAAATAGCTTTTTTTTGGAGTTGTTGCATTTGAAATTAGTTGATGATGCCGTGTAAAAGTTTGCGTGTCAGAAGGAAAAGTTAGTGAGACCTTTAAAGTTAAAATAAAAAAGTTTTACAAAAAAACGATGGCTTTTAACGGTGGGTCTCATACTTCTGGTTTAAACTTTAGTTAGTAGTTAACCCAAAAATTTTTTGTTGTTTTGTGTACATTTTTTTGACATTTTCTTTTCTTTTTAGTTAAGTTAAAGTTAAACCTACAGTATGAGAACCACCGTAAAAAAATTAAACAAATAGTTATATAAGCTGTGTTTTCGACTTAACTATATACATAAAAAAAACTCAAAGTGCATAAAAACGCGTTTAAGATGAAAACTAACATATTACGAAAACTAACACGTTAACTTTCAACACGGATAATTATCAACGTTGAAAACTCAACGTTTATACATTTTCACATCTAACGTAAAAATGCATATTTCTTTAGTTTTTAATGCATACTTCTTTAGTTTTAAATGCATATTTTTAAATTTTTAATACCTATTTTATGTACATAAAACACGATTATAAATGTATGAAAATCCGAGCCCTAATGATCACATATTATGTTATATCTCATTGTGTATAGCACACTGATAGAATTATCTGCATGATATTAATGAATTTTTGCATAAAACCAATGAAGTTTCACTAGAATTCGTCCATTGAAACTTTCCATTGAATTAATGGAATTTTTCATAGAAAGTTGCTAAAAATTGCATCTTATTTATTAAAAGTTTCATACACTCAATGAAAAAGTTTCACTAAAACAGGATTCACAAAATATTTGAAGGTTTTTCATCAAATTTAAGAAATTTTTCATTTACATTGTGAAGAAAACTTCATTAGTTCTATGAAAATTTTCATTAAAACTCGTCCAGCAAAATTCCCTCTGTGAATATATGGTTGATATATAATGTTATAAAAGACAAAATATAAAAATATATGGTTATATAAGGTACCACATAAGAAACATATTATATATGACTATTCATGACAACATATACATATGTATATATTCACATATTATAAGATAATATAATATGTGAATATTATATGCCTCACTCCTAGCGAGTGAGGCATTTAAGCAACAATTTTATTATGGAATTTAGAACAAAGTGTACACCATACAAAATTTCTCTGAATTATCCTTTATGATATTAATGATATAATTTCAGAGAATTTTTTTCGTAGAATCAAGAAGAATTTCATTATTTATATAATATTTAATTAATATTATGACATTTTTCATAACTTTACTTTCGTAAAATTTCATAATTTCGTAAAAAAATTCATTGAATTTCATAAATTAGATCTCCATAAATTTAATTAAAATGTTCTTTATATACATATATGTATGTATGTATTAGGGATGCCAAACGGGAAATCCCGAATCCCGAAATCCCGGGATTTTCGGGATTGGCAAAATCCCGAATCCCGGGATTATTTCTAAAAAATCCCGGGATTTTTTTATATTAATATAAACGCAAATAAACAAAGTGAGCAATTTTAGATTACCTACGTTTTTTCTTGAATTTTCTCATATTGACAAGAAATTGATGCCAAGATATTGGTAAAATTATAAATGAAGTAGATTATTCGAGTAAACTATGCAAAGACTTTGCAGAAAAATTTTAAATTTTGGTAAACAATATTAAGTTTTTGTGTAAAACATGCGAAAAATCAAGTTTGTTTGTTATTTTACCGATTTATTCTTCCAAGCGAAATTGGATTTCTGAAACAGATACTGTAAGTTTTGGTTGGGACTTTAAGTTTGAATTCTTCCATGAAAACATTTGATAACGATAACCAAATAACTTTGTTGCTGTAATTACACGATTTAGTGGGCAAGGTTATCGCAACGAATCTGCTTTAAAATCTGCTTACAAAATAAGGGGCGCAAGTGTACTTAATGACAGGCCTTCATATGTTATCGCAGCCAGAAAAATACAAACGGGAAAGCGATGGCAAGGTATTTTAACAGGTGGTACAAGTACTGACAAAAATTGCTTTCTCATTTCCAATATGATAACGTCAATAGACAAAAGGACCGGCAGTTCAAAAACCGCCGGAAAAGTACTGAAATTTTTAACTTTTGCAAAACGCTGCCAAATTATATTTTCCAAAATAAAATTTAAAAAAAGTTCATATGTATCTTTTTTTTGCCCTGCCGTGATGTTTTGTAAAACAAATACTGGCAAAGCGGATTTTGCAAACGCTGGCAAAGCGTCCCAAATGAGTCTTCTGCCAGTCATTTATTTTTAACATGGCGGTTACCCAGTGGTATGCAAGTACTTGATTTTTTGTACCACTGTCAATTTCTGACTGAGATGTTTCAATATTCATAAAATGGACCACATTATTAATTAAAAACTATTAAATAATTATAAAACGCTTTATTCTATAAAAAAAATTAGTTCCATAACATAAAAATTTTTACAAATAAAGGAAAATTTAAATCCCGAAATCCCGTAAAATCCCGGGATCCCGAAAAATCCCGTAGTCCCGAAAATCCCGGAATCCCGAGATCGGGATCCCGGGATTTCATACAAAATCCCGAATCCCGGGATTTTTAAATATCAATCCCGATTGGCATCCCTAGTATGTATATATAAAATTGTTCAATAGTATTTACTTTTTTTAATTTTTTTTTTTTTCATAAAATATCGTCATTTCCTGAGAGTATAATCGTTTATAATTTTTATTTTTTTTTTAATTAATTTTTTATTATTAATTTTGGACCATGAAATTTTTTTATAAATCATATTAATTTTTTCGAAACTTTTTTTTATAAAACTTTTTAATTTAACGAATTCTCTCATTAGATATATTTTGTACATCCGTAAAATATGCTAAAATTTTATTACGCTTATTGCATTTCCTAATTACTTTTTATTTATCCACTCCAGCTTAGCAACGACAACAACCAACTATAATAAATAATAGTAAATGAAATTGATTTACAGATGTTATGAAGCTCTTCATGGGCTGAATGATTTATTCATTGGACGAGTTGCCTATTAATTTTATGAAGAGTTTCATTAATTTTATGAACTTTTCATAAACATTAACTTTAATGAAACCTGTTTGTATGAAAAGTTTCAATGGACGAGTTCCAGTGATAATTTTCATTGAAACTATGAAGAAATTCATTACTGATGTGATGATAATTCTCTCAGTGCATGTTGAAAGTTAACGTGCATACGAAAAGTAATGTGTTAGTTTTCGTCTCAAACGCGTTTTTGTGTACTTTGAATTTTTTTCTGAGTTAACGGTTATAGTTAAGTCGAAAACACATCTAGTATAAAACCCAGAGAAAGTTTTAAACTTGTTGAATGTTAACATTTAGTTAAATTTGTATGGCAGCACTGGTTCTTTAGTAAAATTCACGAATGCTCTACTCGTGTTTTAAAAAATAAGAAAACCGTATTAAAGCGTTTTCTTTATTATTGTGTATTTTTCTTCTTTCTATCGCGATACGAAATGAGTATGTAATTTACTAGATAATGGAGTTAAGAAAAAATAACAACCTGCTACAATTTTCATTTTGTATTTATATTTCTTTTCGTATCATATTCTTGTTGAAATTATTTCATTGGATCTTGTTGCTCTCTCTAATAGCTGATCGTTACCCCATGTCTCCAAATGCAATAAAAACAAGTAAAAAATTATAATCGGTCAAGCGCGCCATGAGATACCCTACACCACTATTTGAGTCATATTCCCACAATAGACATGATCCTTATTTCCTGAGCCGGTTAAATAATAAGCCAGATAATAAACAAATCTGAATGAAATTGTTTGAAAATTGCATTTACGCAAATATCGGGTTGTTGGTATGTATGCATACATTGCAATTTGAATAAGGTCCAAAAGTGGTCCGATTTTCTTAAAATTTGTAGGTATAAATATACGCAGCAACAATTTAAAATATGGAAAAATATGCATTTGTTGACAAAATGTGCCACAAAATATGACAAGCATATGCATTAAAAGCAAAATATGCATTTATAGCAAAACATGCACTAACAAAACGATGCCATTTTGTCCAAAATCACCGGAAAATTAAATCAAAAAATTTTGTTGTTGTTAATTTTTACACAAAATTAAGGTCAAATATTGCTAGTTTCTTAATTTTAGAAGCGCCGAGATATTCTATATTTCGACAGCTTAGATTCAATAGTCTATATCTGCAAAAATACAATTGTTCAGGAGAGCAAAAACACTGATTCACTCGCTAATAAAATTTTTTTGAATGAATCTGTCTTTTATTTTAAAAAGTCCTTGTTTTTTCATTATTATTAGTTTCGAACTCATTAAGCCTATCATTTTAAAAAAATCAAACAAATTAATAAAAAATTAAAAAATTTTCTATACAGTAATTTTGACTTAACTGCACAACTAACTTTTGCAAGAATTTTTGTGTAGGTAAGCCAAAAACGCAGCTAAGTCAAATTGTTTATCTGCCTTAATGTGCAACTATACCAATACAGACTGAAAACAAACAAAACAAATGAAGCTAATGATGACAACTTTGTGCTTTGCACCAAATCTCGCGATTTTTATGGTTAAAAAACGACTAAAGTAGCATATTTTTGTCACAAAAAAAGTTGACAACACATTTATTTTATGTGGGTTTTTTACCTGGAATTGAAAAACAAAGCAAAACACAAGAGGCAGCTAACGGTGATCTTTTTTATGAAAATAATGTAAAACTGGCAAAAATATGAGGCAGTTATCTTAAATGCGCAGGTACAAAAAGTGCACTTAAAGAAGACAATTGCGTACATAATTTAGTAAAATAGAAACGAAACCAAAATTTTGTGCAGTTATAGCAAATGTGCACTTAAGAAAAAGGCACTTATATCAAAACTACTGTATTGAAACAAAAACCTCATTTCCAATCCCTGGTGCTCTCAGTACATACACTACATGTGCACACATGCATGTAAAGAAAATGTGAATGTATAAACAACCGCCTGGAGTCAATTAATTTGCTTTATCTCACCGCAGCGGAATCCGTATCCGCAAGGTTGTATCTCTACTCTTACCTCGAAGAAAAAATGTATATTACCCCTTGTTTTTATAAAGCTAGCGAAATAATTCTGCCTGAGGAATATGTGTATTTTGTTATTGTAGCAACAACAAAACACACAATTCCTCTGGAGGAATAATTCCGCTTGCTTTATAAAAACAATGGGTTAATTTTAATTAATTTTTGAGCTTAAAAATCCCGGGAATCAGTATCAATGTTTATTAAATAATCCCCTGATTTCTGGATTGACATCCCTAGTGTTAATAATTGAATGAAAATTTTTACATGACATTTTAAAAAAATATTGAAGGAATTCACAGTTTAAAAGCTTACGTTGTAAAATAGCATAATTTTTGAAGTTTAACTCATAGAAAGTTGTGAAATTTAAAATAGCATGAACTGTGAATACCCTCATTGTATTTTTATTAATTAAACACATAGTATTTGTCATTAAAATTTTACCAAAGTACGGTGCAACAGGTACTTAACGAGAAATTATAGTGAAACAAAAAGTCAGAATTTTAATTTAAATAAATGTCACAGTTAAAACAAAATGAAATCTCCTTCGAACAAACAAGGAAAGACAATAAGTGTTAAAGCGGAAATGTCATCAATGATTTGTTTCTTGTTTGTAGATGTTTTATTATGGCGCTAACACATTCACAATCTGTGACACATACATACACAGACACTCATGCAAAGTATTTTAATTTTAATTTTCAAAGTCGCAAATTTCTTTATTTCGTTTTATTTGGTTTTCTTTCTATAAAATAAAGTGTACAAATTGAATACTTTTTACGAGTTTTATTTTTGGCTCGCTCACTCTTGTTCCCAGCAGAAAAATATGAACACAAGCGCTGATTTAAATATAAGTCAATATAATAAAGATTAGCTTGGTGCTGCTTATCAAACTTTTATTTCCATTTTTTACACATACATACATATGTACGAGAGTGGTCCAAAAACATAAAAGTTGGAATTTAGATTAAGCCATACGCTTTCAATCTAGTCTTAATTAATGTGCGGAAAAGGAATACAAAAACGAAACTTAAAAAAATAAAGATGTAATCAAATATCGAACTTGTTTACGCCTTCTATGAGCAAATTTCTCAAATCCGATGACATTATAAATATGTAGTCGAAATAAAAAATTTTGGTTATTATCGGTTTTTGAAAATTTAACTAAAATCGACTTTTTTGTATGAGTGTCTTGTCCTTACTAGCTGAAAACAACAGCGCCATCGAAGAATCAAACTTGTTACGCTTTTGCAATCTACTTACCAAGGACTGCTTGTAATCTTAGAAAGAGTGACAGATATCCTTGAAACTTGACTATTTTTAGTATTTCGCGATTATTTTTTGGCAGACAATATTTATTTTCATAATGGTGTATTTTTAGAGAAGTGGAGCCTTTTTTTGGACGCCCCTAATTATGTACATTTCTCATACGTATAGCAGTGGTGGATCGTTTTGTGGGTTTGGTGTTGAGCAGACTAGTGTTTTATTTTTTCATCATTATTTCGTTATTGTATGCACAAATACACACTTGTTTAAAAATGGAGTAAAAAACGAGAACAAAAACATTCTAAAGGGATTAAAATTATAACAATAACTAATAGAATGTCTTATACAATTTTCCCAAGCGTGATACGTACACACAGTAACGGTGCATATAATAAATATTGTACATTGAATAATTGATAAATATTTCTTATCCTGTTTATCCTATTGATTTGATTCGTCTAAAGTCCTCGGATTCCACAAATAAAACTACATTGATAGAAATAAACCAGTAAAAATAGCAGATAAAGCTACTAAAAATTAGTTAAAAATTACCTTGCAGAAAAAGTGCTGAAATTAGCAGATTTCTTTGCTAAGTAACAGTAAGATAAGAAAAACAAAAATAAAATTGCTATGACAATTACCCTGTTGAAATCAGCAAAAAATTTAGCTGAAAAAAATAGAAAATACAAATTGTTCTACATACAAAACTTTAATTATATTTAGTTGAATGCAAATAAAAGTCTATGCAGCTAAATCAACAGAAATATTTGTTAAAAAATAGCAATAACATCGCAGTATAAAAAATCGAGAAAAAAAACTTTAAACATTTTACATTTGTTTGTGGTATTTTTAGTATACATATTATTGAGCAAATTTTTTTTACTGATTTTAGCAAATACACTCAACAAAAAAAGTCTGTAATGGCTGCTGAAAAATTTATCGTTACTACGGGAAATTTAACTATTTTGAGCCCTTCGGTATTTTTTGCTAATTTTGAGAACGCATGTCTACTTATTTCTAGTACATACAATGAAATTAGTAAAAAAAAATTAGTAACCGCTACCAAAATGACGTCGGAGACTTTAGAAATAGAATAACTAGCCATGGTGTAATTTTATTTTGAAGAAATCAGATTCAGTACGTCCATATGCATTTACTTTATTTTATCGCGCCCCATGCTCCAGTGGGAGTTAGAGGAGTATATACATAAGTATATTATGTTATAGTAAATGGCAACACATCAGCAGCTCCTACAAAAGTCTCTAGGTTGTAGTGCAAGCAGTCCTTATATTTTTGTAAGCAGTTTTTAAGTTTTTGTTCTTCTAGGATCAGACAATTGTCCTAGGGTTTGGGATATACTATCGGGCATGTTACAGACTTCAATTTCACTTGAAAGTGAATTTTAAAACGCAAATTGCTTCTCCAGAATTAAATGGTACTTTTGCGTATTTAGGCCAAATATAATAGATAAACATAACTAATTATATGTCAAAAACGCTGTTTTTATTAATTTCACTTCACAAACAATTTGTTAGAGTGCATATTTAATGATTTAAGACATATTTCGTATTAAATTAATATGATTTCGGAGTGCCATTCCGTAACGTTTAATTTTGCATCTTCAGGTTTTTTGCGCTTTCGCAATTTCTAAAATGTTAAAAAGAAACTTTTTTGTGGTCATTTTGTGTTACAACTGCAGGTTTTGATAAAAGTTCCCATTTATTGTTAAAAAAAGAAGATCGGCGATCAGAATTTAAATTTTTTATTTTTCAGAAAATATTGCGCTTTGCTAATTAGTCAAATAGTTTTTATGAGTTAAAGGTGCTCTAATTATCAATTACACTTTGGTTTTTGAAAGTGGAATGAAAACGATTTTTGTTTTGTTTTACGTTTTCTGGAGAAGCTTTTAACGTTTTAAGTAACACTATTAAGCTTGTAAATACCCGATACTTACTAAAACGTTTTATTTTTAACACAAAATTATCCTTAGCAACCTAAACTGCAAATTCAGGAGGAAATACGTTCTTTTGGAGCATTTTAGAAAAAAAATTACGATAGTGAAATTGCGAAATAAAATCAATTCCGTAAAAAAGCTGTGACATGCCTGTTTATGTAGTTAATGCTCTGCAATTCGTCCGCTTCTTCCTACCCTATTGAACAAGTTGGTAGCTATAGCCTAGCTCTTGCAGTATAAAACTGCGAGCAATGTGTCAGCATTGTATCCCTCAATCTAAAAGCGGCCCCGGCTACCACGTTTCTTACATCCATCAACAGAATGCGAATGGATGGTCATTTGTCAAATGTAAATTGTCAAATGTATTACCCGTATATTCTAGACAAAAGAAGTGAAAGGGGGAGAATTTAAACTGACAAAAGAGAATGAAACTTTTTCTGAATGAACCTGGAAAAGTAAGGCTACACAGAATTTTCTTGGACAAGTTTTAATAAATTTTTGCAGTTAACTAATGGAAGTCTTCTTCACAAAATGAATGAAAAAATTCTTAATTTTAACGAAAAAGCTTCATAGTTTTTATAAAACTAGTTTTTAATGAAACCTCTTCATTGAATGCATAAAATCTTTAATAAACAAAATGAAATTTTTCACATAATTTTATGAAAAACTTCATTAATTTAATGAAAATTTTCAATGGACAAGTTCCAATGAGTGATAGTATTTTGGAGAGTAGCTAGAAGAGTAACAGACAAAATCTTCTATTGTGTCCTAATCCTTCCGTTATTACCATGTTTATGCTGGGTCCTCAATCTCGCATCTTTAACGACTGTACAACTATTCACATACAAAATAGTGAATAAATCTGTTAACAAACTAGCCATTTTCGCCATAACATATGAATACTTGAGCTCATGACCTTGACTCGTGTAAATAGCTGCTACGGTGATGGAGATGTTTTGAAAGCAATATTCAACATGATTTCACTGCCTCTTCTATATACATATAAAAGAATAACGTGACTGACTGACTCACTGACTCAACATCGCCCAGCCCAAACCACTGGAGCTAGCAAGTTAAAATTAGCTATATAGGTTTCTCCGGCGGCGTAAACGTCGCTAATGTTGGAGTTTTGGAAGTTCCTACAAGGCGGAAAAAAAGTCAAAGTCTCCGATTGACGGTCTGTCAAAATCCCTTTGGCAACAAACCTGAAAATTTAAGTATGTGTTCCCTGTAGTATGGGCTAATCAACCGAAAAGGTAGAAGGTGGAATTGAAACACTAGACAAGTTAAACAAAATGGAGTAGAACAGCGAACGAGTGGAACTGAAACTCCAGACAATGGAATCGAAATTGAATGGAACGGGAAACGAAATGAATTGGAATGGGGAACGAATTGGAAAGGGGAACGAAATGGCATAGAGGGGAAAGGAGCGATGGAATGGATTGATTGATTGATATTAAAACACATGGCGGAATGGAATGAAACGTGGAACGAGCGGAATTGGAACACTAAATGAAATGGAACGGGGAACGAATGTAGTTGGATCACTAGACAATGGTAAAGGCGTGTGAATGGAATTGGAACACTAATTTTGGGAAACGGAATGGAATAGAACGGAGAACGAGTGGAATTGAAACACTAGATAACTGAAGGGAAATGGAATGTAATTTTAATGAGTCAGAAATCTGAAACTTCTGAAATATTTAATTTGGCATGGGATGATAGTGATACGATCATCAATCACAGCATCGACGAAGAAAGTATACCTCTTGGAGAAGACACTACCTGTTATTTTTGAACAGTATTGATGACATTCAACGATCAACACTCGCTTAGATTTTTTAACAAGAACTAAAAAAAACCATGGTTTCGATTCAAATATTCAGACTAAATAAATTTTCCAACAATGTGTTCAAGTAGTTCAGCAGATAATCTTGAACGCATGGATCAATACCAAATCTGGAAAGATTGACATATCGAAAACTAACTTGACATCGCATCAAGATAGTGGGTTATATCCATTGACCAAACTGGCAAAGAAGACTGGTTTATGAGACTTGATTATGAGATCTCCACCATCAGAGCCTGGGGATTTAAAGTCACTTAAGCATGAAGGGTCGTATAGGATCGATCCTCATTAACTACGCTCTAACATGTACCTTTAGATAATTGAACAGTTGTCACTTCGTATTTATCTTTGCCTAACTCACGAAAGGTTCATATGTTAGTAGGGCAAGTTATCATTACATCTACTTAAATCAATCCATATCATGGATAAATAGCATTAGCGAGTTCATCATTGTATCCATTTAGAAATAAAGTTCTTTCCATATTAATATATACTATTGACATATGTAGCCAGTGTACAGAAATATAATTAATATTTGATATAATTACGAAAAACACACATACTCGTATTTTAATACTCGTATTATGATTGTCATTTACACATACATACATGCATACGTATAAAGAAATTTTTGTATATTTAAACAAAAGCAAATATTAATAATTATAACTAATGAAAAAGTAAACATTTCTCTTGTTTTAATTAATATTTTCACATTTTTAAATACATACAATACAACACGAGTATGATTCGGAATTCTTTATTTACTTTTAAGAGATTGCATTTCAATCATATTAGTTAACATATTTATTCGGTAACATATGTCAAGTTGATGATGTAGAGCACAATTTATAGTCGTTATGATTGTCAGGTTAATTTTTCTTTTTGTTTTGTCTGATTATTTTGCTTGTGTTCATTTCTGTACATACAGACAAACAAATACTTTATTCCACACAAAAAGCAGCTGATAAAATAAAGAACATTGTTAACACAAATTTATAAATAGATTTTGCTCTGGCGAATTGATGAAATTTGCTTGCACAAGAGAATAAATACTACAACGATACGACGATGATGGTACTACATATATCACTGCTCAAAATTATAGTGCACTTACTAGCGGTATCTTGATGTTTGAGTATCTCGTAAATGACTGGGAGAGGGGTATCCCAAAATCAAGGAAAGTCTTAAAAAGTGTTCATTTACATGAAGAGGACAATATTTTTTTTATTGAAAAGTTAATGGGCACAAGGGAATTTACTAGGCTGAAGTAATTTCGTCTCATCGTCTGGTAGTTTTAAATATCGCAATATACTGAGAAGAAAAAATCATTTTAACCGGTTTCAATCATATCAATTGTAATGAAATTATACAAGGGGTTCTATTTATATTTCGGGAACTGGCAACACTCATGTCAATAGCTAAAATCTGGCAACACCATAACATTTTTTAGCATAAACGTACTCACAATGTTTTGATGTACAAGTGCTATTTGTTTTGTTTACATTGAGTTAAGAAATTCAATTTGGCCAAAAAATGGAAATTTCAAGAGGTTTTCGTTGGATTATTTTTCACAACTTTCGACGTGGACTATCTCAACAAGAATGTGTCGATGAACTTAGTTCTTTTTATGGCGATAAGGCAGCATTAAAAACGACAGTATATCGCTGGTAAAGTGAATTCAATCGTGGTCGTAGTTCGGACGCCGGCGAATTCCGTGAAGGTCGTCCAAAATCGGTTGTTGTGCACAAAACATCGATGCAGCGCGTGAACTGATAATGCAAGATCGTCATGTGACATATCGTGAGATAGAGGCATCCTTACACATTTGTTCCACTTCAATACATTCGATTTTGCATGAACACTTAGTTGTAAAAAAAAATTTGCTCTCGTTGGATACCCCATAATTTATCAATCGGTCAAAAAAAGGCTCGCGCCGATTTGTGTAAGGGAATGATTAAAAAGTTCGACCGTGGTGCTTCAAAAGACGTGTACAAAATCGTGACAAGGTGACGAATCATGGATATATGCGTATGAGCCGGAAACAAAACAGCAATCGACCGTGTGGGTATTCAAAGACGAGCGGAATTCAACAAATTTCCTATTTCCTATTCGCCTATTTCTTCGGCCGAATGGGTCATGTGGCCACTGTTCCGCTTGAGCAACGTCGGACGGTCAATTCTGAGTGGTACACAACAATTTGTTTCCCGGAAGTCTTCGGAGAAATTCGTAAAACCAACCCCCAAAGACGAATGATTCTCCATCATGACAATGCGTGCCAATTTCTTTTTGTGCCATTTTAAACTTGCCCTGGTTATGACAAATGGTTTGATCATCATCATATATTGATCATCAAGGGGAATATTTTTAAAAACAATAAAGACATTTTTATTTGAAAATGTTTGTTATTATTTGCTATTCCCGAAATATAAATAGTACCCTCGTATGCATTATAATTTTTTAGTTTAATGATAATGATTTATAGATAAATATCACTGAAAACCAGGCTCTCTCCATTCCCTCTTGTTCCCTGTGTTTAGTGTTTTAATTACACTCGTTACCCGTTCCATTTCAATTCGTTTGCCAATTTTAGTTCTATTCCATTTCACTTCCAGTTCCCCGAAAAAATCAAGTTTTAAGTAAATTTATAAAAAAAAACAAAATTTGATCCGAAAAATGGTGGATCCTGCTGAACTAATTTTGATTCACATCTAATACGATGAAATACGATCCAAAAAATGGGTTTATAGATTTCAATTTAGAGAACAAATTAAAAATATAATTTTTAAAATATCTGGAACCATTGAGGAACATCAGCAGGTCAACGTTTTGATTGCAAATATATCCGCTGGAAGGCAAATAATATTCATTAATTACTTACTGTTATCTGTTTCAAAAATCTTTCAAATGGATAACCGTAATTGATACCAATACCGAAACTCTTGATTTTAAAAATAACGGTCTTCCAAAACCTTTCCACTCAATACCGGTATCGTACCGCTATTGAATATGTTTTTAACAAAATTAGTTTTTTACGTTTCTATCAAAAAAATATAAATTTTTTAATACAAAATATAAATTTTTTAATACAAAATATCTAAAATGGCGAGTTAATTTGACTTTATAGTTTGTTAATAAGAAATAGTGTTGCAACTTGACTAACGGTTATCAATTTTTAATTTGCGCTGGCACCACCATTTTCTTAAAAACAACACATAATTTTTTGTGAAAAATAAATTACCGATAGTAACCAATTGTACTTGTTTTCTAATGAGTCGTTTACGAAGCATTCAAACACCAAAATACTGCTTGAAAGTGTGCTATAATTTTGAGCAGTGCTTTACAACGTACTGCATACATCTCACAGTTGTTAGGTTGGCCCCGTACTGTCCGTCCGTCCGATCAATCGCCGGCCTGTTCCTCCGTTGATAAAGAGGATGTCCAATAAATTGTTTAACATATTTTGTTGCTTTTTTTGGAGCATATACCATAAATTCCATACATTTTATTTTGTTTTGCTTCTGGCGGTATGGGATAGAAATTTTATGCGTATGTAACTTTTCATTCTTCTATACTCTGCATACATTGTATGCTTGTATTATTAGTGCATCTAAATTTTATGGATACATTCATACATACATATTTATGAATGTATGTAGATTTATTTTTAATAAAAATAGTAACTAATATACGCGACATCACGTTATTGAGCTTGAGCCGACGAGAGTACTTATGATCATGTTGAAAGAGCGGATAAAAAATTTACAAATATACAATGTTTATATACACTTAAAAAAATTGCATTCTAAAAGCTGTTTTTCGAAAACTCTGGGAACAATCCCAAAAGACATTGTTGAATATATTTAGAGGCCATTATTATATATATATGTTTGCTAAATACTATATATATATATTTGGAGTATCCTTCCTATTATTTTATTTTTGTCGTTACTGTATGTATGTTTCCAGGCAAATACGTTAATGTTTGTGAGTCATATTTCCCCCTAAACAACGATACATTTGCAATTTTTTTGTCATTATTATATTTGTGAGATGCAAACATAATAATGATAAATATGTATATATTTGCTGGCAAATCCCAAATATAATATAAAAAAATATTTCTGGTGTTCATACAATTATGTTTAAGTCGAGATGTTGAGGACAAACACAAGATTTCCAAAAGCCCTCCGCAATACATAAAAAATCTTAAACGCTCAGCCTGTGAATACATCAGCCAGTTCATCTTAAAAGCGCGATAAAATCTCCTAATGATTTCACTTTTCCTTCCTAAATAATTTTAAATAACAAAATATTTCATATGTAACTACATATTTTTAGAATATTCGAATCATGTCAATAATATTTTTCTAATTTCTTTCGCAACAAACATATATTCAAAAATTAAAATCTAAAATTTTTGGCGGTGTTAATATTACAATGGAAATTATAGAGTACGCCATTCAATTGTGTTTCTGAAGAAGAATAATTTCATAAAATATATGTACCTTTTCGTCAAATTTAAGTAATTTTCTTTTATTGAAAATTTTCATTAAAACTCATCCAGTAAAATTCTCTCCCCAATTGGCCGTCCAGAAGGTTGATGGTCATTAGTGCTTGTGCGACCACAACGGAACTCAGTAAATCACTTTTTAATTATTACAATTGATGCCGTTGGTGCAAAGTCCCCATAGTACTTATAAAGCTCTTCGTTGATTTTGAGTGATGGTTTTTTCCACAAAAAGTAATGTTTTATGACCTCTCAAGTTTTATTTCCAAAAATTTACGGGGATATATGCTTAAAATAGCTGACATAAACTAAATGACGAAGTTTGCTCAAAATTTTACAGTAGTTCATTAGCCCATATTATGCTGAATTAACCCTCTATGCTATTTCTTCTGATTACAATAATATTTAAACCATATATTTGGCTTTGAAAATCTACTATGGAATACATATTAAAATTTTAATTTATCGCTTTATTTAGGCGATATAGCACAACAAAGGTTGAAGACGTATCTTGAAACTCAGTAGTCAAATAATTTCTGTTTTTGCTGTAAATAACACTATCAATAAAATAAAATTACTGACCAAAAATTGTTGATCAATTGTTGTTATTTCAAAAGTTATGGCGATTTTCGCTTTTTGAAAATTACGAAATTTGGCGAATTTGGCACTAAGCATCAATAAATTTTGACGACGTTAGTTGTGCTTACTATTACCTCTAAGTATATAATCTGTGTTTAATTTCAAGAAAATCTGTTTGCTAGTTTTCGAGTTAGAGAGATATTTGTAAAACGTATCCTGGCATTATCCTGTGAGTCCTGGAGAAAATATTTTAACTGATTTTACAATTAGAGACTCTAAACTAGCTTTATTATTATCGGTAATGTACGCCAGATCGTAAATGTATTTTTGGCAATTTTTCAAATATTTTTTTCTGTTTTAAAAAGTTAATTTTTTCAAATTTTCTAAATTTTCTCTTCCCAGCGAACAAAGATGATCATTAACGACTCAGAAATAAGCTCCAAAAACATAAATATTTTTTCACTTTTTCCTATGAAAGTGGTCCGTCCAAAAGAGCCCCCTATTTACTCAGAAATGACTCAGAAAAAAGAACGTATAAAATCGAAATTTTCTTCATAAATTTAAATAATTTTGGAATCTTCTTTGAGTCCGAAAAATGAACCCTCGTTTTGAGACAGTTTTTTAGATTGTAGAGACAACTTTTTGGATTGTTTTCTGAGGGTTCATATTTTCTACCAAAAAAAAAAAAATGTTTTCAAAAAAAAAAAATAATCATTTCTATGAGCCATTTAAAAATCTTATTTATGAGCGATCCGAAATTGCTGGCTGGGTTTACAAGCAGTTAAGTTTTCTATGGATATAATACAACTTGTTTAATAAAATATGTTTATTTAGCCAAAAACTATTTAAAATCTGAAGACCGCCAAAAGGCGGCCTTGGGCATTAGAGGGTTAAGAAATCGTGTGAATTTTTTTGGTGGTTCTTATTTTTTGAGTCAAAACTTACTTAAATAAAACACATTTTTTTTTAATTTTCAAATTTTTTGTCAAATAAATCATAAGACACAAATATTTGAGCCAAATTATTAAATCCAAAAGATAGTTCAGAAATAATTCAGAAATGTAAACAAATTTGAATATTTTGTGAACAATTCAAAAAAGGCTCAGAAAAGTGATTAATATTTAGCCTTTCGAATTTTTTAAAATCGTTTTTTGAGTCATTTTTGAACCAAAGAAGGATCTTTTGGATGAACCACTTTCATACAAAAGTTTGAATTTTTAATAATAGTTTCTCTTTTTTTATTAAGTTTTGAAAAAAATTAATTTTCACAATAATGAGTTTAACGTGGAAAATGTATAGACTTTGTTTTCACGCAAATCTAATTAGTTTTCTTGTGAATAATAATCATTTTGTGTTTATTGTGATTGTGTCTTTCTAATTAAATAAAAAAAATTGATCATTTCCAGAATTTAAATTGCTATTTGAGGCCTTTAAAGTTCGAGTGAAATTTTACACGTGAAATTCAAATTAATGTTTTAAGCACCGTAAGTTGTTTTTCACGTCGAAAAATTTCACTACAACTTTAATTTAATTTGTGAAAATAACAATTTTTTTATTTTATAAGAAAGACACAATCACAACAAGTATAAAATGTCAATTTTTCACTACAAAAATAATGGTCTTGTACATTAAATTTGCGTGAAAACAAACTCTTCACAATTTTCACATGAAAATCATTACCGTGAAAAATATTTTTTTATATGTAGTATAACAGTTTTTTCATGTGAAATCGAAACAGCTTACTGTGCTTTAAGCATTAAATTTGAGTGGAAACACACTCCACAGAATTTCCACGTGAAAATCAGTAACAATTTTTACCCTTGAAATCGAAACAACTTACTGTGCTTTATTTTTAAAGTTTTTGGTGATTTACGAAAAAGTTAAAAATAAAAAGAAAAAATCATATAAAAACCTTAAAAAATTCAAGAAAAAGTGAAGATAACTAGTATCAATCATATGGTCTTTAGAGACTTTGATAATTTTTTATATTTAAAAAAATTTTTTTTTACTTTCCAACTTATTTTTAATTCATTTTGTCTTTTTCTATGTGTACCATTTTCTCCGAGCTACACTGACTTATTCCATAAGCTCTTTAAACAAGATACCACTACGCACTCTCAATGAATAAAATAAACGACCAGTGTTATTTCTCAGTGTGATTTTTTTCTATTTCTGTTCGGTTTTTTACTAAAGTAGAGCGCCGCACTTGTGCTTTGTGAGCATATTTTTAGTATTATTCTACATGTCTGCGATAATAGTTGCGTTTTTGTACCGAAAGACCTACGTCGCGTGCTGTAATTGAGTAGTTTAAATTAAAAAAATAAAATAAAAAAAATATTAATAAAAAATATACATATGACATATGTATTAATATTAAATTGTTGAATTTGCAAAATTTCTTTCTTTACGATCACTCTTCGAGTGAGAATTGAAATTAATAACTATTTCTTTTTTTTTTGTCTATTTATAAAATAAAAAATATTCTGTTGGTTTTATTTGAACAACTCTGAATAAATTAAATTCTCTGCTCACCGTCGGTAATTCAATGTTTATTTAAGTGATTTTTAATTATTTAAACATAATTAAACATAAATAATGAAAACAAAATTAAATTGATGAGAAATTTTTATGAATTAATTTATAAAGTAATATTTTAAATGTGATTTTTTTTTTGTTATTGATTATACATTTATTATTTATTATTGTTTAATTAAGAGGAAAATTTAAATATGTACATGATTTTAACTGTAATGTAAAACATAAAATTTAAATAATATTAATACACTCAAAATAATTCGTAAAATAGAACTGTTTTAACTCAAACTTATTTTTAAACTTATACTTAAACTAATTTTAACTGTTAACTTTCAAATATAATATTAAATTATTAATTTTCAAACATTTATTTATCAATAAATTTGTTTTTTTATTCATGTATGTTTTTTTTTTTTTTTTTTTTATTGATAAAAACCATTTTATGACAACAAAAGGAAATATTTTTGGCTTCTAATTTTTAACTGACAAATTTCAATTCCCAACAATTTTATTTTGTCCAAAAAACGAAAATATTTTTTTTATTACAACAACCGATTTTTCAGTTGTTTTTATAAGCGTGTTATTTTGAGTGTATTCGTGCAAAATCGTTTTAAAATATTTGTGCTGATAACAGATCAGTGTGGAAAAACATAAAACAGTGATCTTAAGAGCTTTTTGCTGAAATTAAGCTTCAATTATACTTTTTTTTGCGTAATTTGTGAAAATGTAAGTAACTAAAAAATATAGTAATAAAATGTGATATTTACCTACAAGTATTTTTCTGGTCTAGTTTAAGATAATCTCTTTAATATTGCTTGATTTACAAATTAATAACAATGTGTTAGTTACCCAGGAAAACTTTGGTAATGGGTGCGATATATGTACTCACGCATTACCTTGTAATGATAGCTCGTTACCTTCTGAATTATTTCAAATCAAAAGTACCGATCACTGATTACGTAATGCATGATTTACAAAAGCAAAGTAATGAATAAAACTTTTTTAAAAATTTATTTTTAGACACATTACTTTATGTTTATTTGTAAGCATAAAGGTAAGGTGTATATTTTTCGACTTCACTAACGAAAATACGAAACATAACAATTCATTTTCTAAGCCACCAAATATTATGTGTCGATAGCTCAGTGGTAGAATTTTCGGCTAACATGCAGGGATCCCAGGTTCGAATCCCAGCGCAAGCACCCTTATTTAATTAATAAAAAAAAATATTTGAAATAAAATTTTTTTAAATTAAATTTTTTTTATGAAAATCTTTTTTTGGACACATTACTTCTCGCACTTCCAATTCGCGCGCCATTTTGAATCGAAAAAAAGCTTCTATCGAAAAAATTTAAACTAGGAAATTTTCTTACATTCATTTTAAAGCCTACTAAAATTAAAATTCCATTTTAATCGATTTTTATAAAAAGTTATTGCAAAAAATGTGATGGACAATTTTTTCAAACGCAGTCTTTATGACAAAAAACTAGAAAATTTCCATTTTCTTTACTTTTCTTCTAAACCCTTAATATGATATTGGGCCGCTTTTCCTTTATTAAATCAACAGATTACATAAACATCTGAGATAGCCCATTAGCGAACCTTCCTTGGGAGTGAAACTAAGTATATAACTTTATCAAACATAATAAAATTTGATCTTATCTTGGTTTTACGTAGAATATTGCACGTCAGATTGTGTGGTTTTTGGCAAGCTTTTCGTGTTGGTATGTTATTACCCGCTTTTTTTTCTTTTTGCCCAATTTACTTTTAGAAAAACATAATACAAATATTCTGTATATGGGGCAATACGCGCGTGATTTAACTAGTGGTCTGAGATTTTGCTGCTCTTTGGTTGGTTAGTAGCACTAAGCGAAGCAAATTTGGCTTTAAATTTTTTAGACTTTTTCACTAATTTTAAAGGTTTTTTTAACTTTTTAAAAGACAATGTTAATAAAAAATATAAAAAATGTTATATTTTCCTGTGAAGGACTTAGGTGGAGTTTTTGGGATGTCAGTTAAACTTGGTTTAGTTAAACCGAAAACGAATTATGTCAGCCATTTCCAAGTTTATTAACAAAAATTTGCCGGAACAACTTTTTCTCGATTAGAATTTTGGTCTTTATTGAAATAAAACCAAATAAACAGAATTTTAGTAGCGGTATTCCAGTTACAAACTGCGTTAATCTGAGTTTAAAGAAAATCTGCATTCTAAAAACTGGGCCTTAAAGAATTTTTATAAATATTTTGATGTTCAATATGTAGATGTTCTGAGTATTTCAGAGGTGTGTTTTTTTATATTTGAAAGTATTTTTTTTTTTAATTTCCTCTTCCAAAAATTTTTGCTAAAAAAATGTAGTAGTAATTGGTCTGTGGTAAAGGGACTCTTCGGAGAATCATTTATTGGGCCGATTTTGCAATGAAAGTTTAACAAGGACCTAAAATTCAGAAAAAGCCTGGAACGGTGCGGGCAATGTTCGGAAACTTTTGCTTTTGTGCACAGAATTAAAGCTAACGTTGGGCTTAAAATATATAAAATTTAGAAAGTTCCGGAAAGAAATGTTATGAAGAACGTTGATGCCAGAACTTCTCTGTATTAAATTTTTTAATGGCGCACTCTTTAGTAGTTTGTAAACAAATATATTATTGCCTGTAAACATATCATTAAACAATTTTATACCGAAGAATTAAAAACACAAAATATCATTAAAATTATTGTAATTTTTCGGGTTTTCAAAACTTTGTAAGAAAGAAACCGAGAGTAACTGAGCCAAAGTTGGTCCCAGATATTTTAGCTTCGGTTTGCGTTTCAAATATAAACTTTTTAGCAATTAACATCTTCACTTAGCGCTTACTTAGCGCTACTAACCAACAAAAAATCGGTAAAATCGCAAACCACTAGTTAAATTTCGTGCGTTTCCTCCCATATATGTCAACCAAAATAGAGAATTTAGTCTTTCCTAAAATTTGTCTATTTGTCTTTGTGAAATGGACCATTTTAAAATGCACTAAATAATATTAAATTAGGATAATATTTACTATATGATGTTTGTCTATTTCTGTATGAAGAAAATATATATTAACACGGTATATACAGTATCAGGCAAAATATCATATAAAATATTTAGAAATTTTAAATTTAAATAATACTTTACTCAAGTAAAAAACGAAAATTAAAGAAACAAAAAACTAATTGGGGATAAATTTTAAACATACCTTTTTTTATTTTGTAACTTACTGTATTTAGTTTAATCCCAGCAAGAAAAAATGTTGTTTGCTTGATACAAGATTTGTAGTATAGACTTAAGTTATCATATTTTTTTTAATATTAAAAATTAACGATGACCCCAATTGTTCACAACAGATCCTATTTTATCACAGTCTATATTTATTATATTGCTGTAATTAAAGTCTAAACCTATCAATGAAAAGAATTTAATGGCAGTAAAATACACTTGAAATAATACATCCGTGGTTAAACAGAAATACTATTGATATTTGACCTAAAGCTTTGTTAGTTGTTTGGGTTTTACTGTTATACTCGTTTTACTGTTATATATACGGGTTAATGAAACGTGAAAGTTAAAATTGTTTATATTTTGCTTATACGCAAATTTAATGTAGGCGCTGTGGTGTAATGGTTAGCGCGTTGGACTGTTACACGTTAGGTTGCGTGTTCGATCCCCAACCAAGGCAAGATCAATTTATTCTATCCCTCATACATATCGCATCGTCCTCCTTCGGTGTTCCCATAGCACTTAACCCCACCGAAGTAAAATAATATAACAGGGCTATGAACTAAAAAGCTTCAACAAAGTTCGCCAACTCTTCATCAGATGGCGCACAACAACTGTTCTAGGATTCAACATCTCGCACAATTACAGTGTTGCCATATTTGAAGCCCTTCATCCTTCACCACCTTTCATTTCTTCTCCTATCCCAAATGAAGCAACACGTTAATTAATAGGAAGAATTTCCTGAGTTGAAGGATTTTTATTTAAATAAAGAATGAATTACAATCATCAATAATAACACTTCCCGTATATGAAATAAAAAATTTTATTTTTGAAAATAAATAATTATGTTTCTTAACACATAAAAGTGTCCTATTTCCAGAACTATTATTTTCTATTGAAAATGTCACATTTTGGGTTTATTGTAATTGTATAATTTAAAGTTCAAGTGAATTTTTTTCTCAGAAAAAACTATTTTATTCAGTTAAAATAATTAAATATATAAACAAGTTCAATTAAAATACATAAAATATTTATAGATTTACTAGTTTTCTTAATGCAAACAAATTAGGTTTTAGGCCGAAATATAAAAGAATTTTTTTTAATTACAGTGGTATTATTTTCAGAGTAACAGTAATTATTTGCCCTATGTAAAAGATTTTGCTGGGAAATTCGTTGTTATTTTAAATTCCCGTCAATTATTAAAAGTTTACAGTATTAAAATAAACATTATCAACACCAACTAAATCACACACATGCTGGCATATAAAATTGTATTCACATTGCCATCATTATTTTATTTTTATATTTAAAATAATTTTTTTTTCTCTCGTAAGGTTGTTTTTATATGCCTTCTGAATCTTATTCTTAAGTTTTGTTTCATTCGTTCGTCATGTTTATTTTGCCAAAAGCGATTTCTATTATGCACATCTATGTGTGTAGATTGTTTGTTAAAAATTTCTTGCTGAAAAATAATTATCATTTTCTTTTGTTTACTCAAAAAAGCCCCAAAATTGATGATAATGTTAATTCAAGTGTTTTTAAATCTATTTATAATGTAAACACAGACCATTTGAATTTTTATTGTTGATTTATTTAAAAACTTATTAGACGTTCTGTTTTTAGTCACTTTACTTACGTGCATACATATTTAGGAAATTTTGTTGGTGTAAAACGAATTTAAATAGTAAAATTATTTATTTTGTTATAATTGATTTTGAATTGTTTTACTGCTGTATATTTAAGGATAACAAGTGTCAAGAGAAATTAATAAATATTACATTAAGTTGCATTTACATTGGGTGCAAATCCCAAGATTTCGACTAAAACTGAGATTTCAATGAAAATCTCATGTAAAATTTGTAAGAAATCTCATTAAAATCTCACACATTTGGAGACTTTTACAGAATACAACACTGCGTTTCGCTTAATTTGTAGAGTTTTTGCATGAAAATGTGGTAACGCTAGTCAACAGCGGAGTAAAAAATAATAAAAAACAATGAAATAAAATAATTATTGGAAACAAAATAAAGATAAATTTAAACCCAATGGAAATGCACTAATAATCAGGAGAAGTATTGAGTAGTTCTAATTTTTGCTTCCGGCGAAGCATAACTATGAAGAAAGCTTTGGAAAGTTCATATCTTCCTTCCATGAAGATATTGAAAATTCTTGCTTCTAGCTTGTCCTTACAAAAAAAACAAATTCACTAATATAATTAGCATTAGATGTTTACATAAAATAATGTAAATTGTACTACGTCAAAGAATAAAATGGTTTTTAGAAATATTTTTAATTTGAGGTAATTTTTTTATAGTTCTTTGTTTACAAGAAAGTGAGATTGTCAAATCGCAATCTAGCTACTGTCATAAAGTACAAATGTAAACGGTCAAGATTTCTTGCCAGATTTCCATTCAAATCTAGGAATTTAAAAACAGATGTGAACCCAGCATTATATTTAAATAACCCATAAAAATTTTCGGCTCTAAAAATGTCTTGTTGTATGAAACCAATTCTACTTTCAGTTCTATCATCAATGACTTTTGTTTGAGTTTGTCACAAAAGCAACCGATACTGCAGAACCTCGTTCTAGAATTGATTAAAGTATCCGATTGTTCACTACATTTATCGATTTAAAGAAGAAAATATTCGTATATATGGGGTATACCCATATCATACAGTGGGGAATCAGGAATCAGTCGTTTCTTATCTACTGGGCCGATTGTAATGAAATTTGGGGTAGTTGGAGCTAAAGTATATTATAGCTTAAGATTTAACTATGCACCAACATTAACCTCCTGGGAACGGCCCCATGAGCCCCCAAAATGAGAAACCTCATGAATAAAAAAACTTCAAACAATCTCAATTTGATAAATTTCTGTAATCTGCTAGCAAAGACCTTCAAAAAACATGTTTTCGAGATATTTGCATTTGAAAAAAAAATTTTTAGCGGGTGCATGGTAGGCCAAATATTTTTGAAAACTATGTTTTATATTTTTCTTTTGCCTCAGGAAAAAAGTTCTTTCAGAACATATAAATTATTTATATTATCCTCAAAAGGCAACTTAATAGGGATAAGTTTTATGAAAATTTTTTTTCCAGATTTATTTACACTTATTCCAGCCTGCCCCGAAGGGAGAAAAATATTTCAAGGTTGACCAATCACCAAAATCTGTACAAAACTAACTTTTAAAATGTAAAAAACGACTTGTAAACTTTAATCTATAACCAATGGATCATATAAGTCTGCCCTGATCCGAGCTAAGTATAAATGTGAACTTGACTATTTTGTGATGTGAATTGTGAATTTTCTATTTTGGGAATTGCAGTTTATTATTTTTGATAGAAAGTCCTATTGAAATCCAAAGTTTTATTACAATTTGTTCATCAATAAAAAGTTTATTCCATACTGAAAATTTAACATTTCTAAAAATAAAGAATTTCGCATAAATATTGGGAATTCCCAAAATTTTGTTCCACCGATAACTACACGTAATGTTTTCTCAGATGATATCAAACACATATCGTCAGCTTATTATTAGTTTGACCCATAGGCCAAAAGTCGTTATCGAGAAACAGGACAAAGAAAGTTTACATTTTTTCCTTTTTGTATGGAAAATTCACAGGTAGATCGATTCGATACTGGATATCTCAGATGTGTTACAATCAAAGATATTTAATCAATTCGTAATCAATTTTTTCCAAAATGGTCAGTGGGTCATCACAAAACTCATAGCTATTAAGTTCCCTTTTATTATCAAGTAAAAGGTATTTTTAAGATCTATTAGTTATTGTACTAAAAATATTAAAATATTTTCAAAGAAAAAGATTTCAAACAACAATTAATTTTTAGCCCCTAGATCTAAAGTTTGGAAGCGAAAGTTATTTATTTCTGTCCCCTCTATCACACTCACAAAACAGATTCGGTGCTGACAACCCCACTTGTTGCTAATCGAATGCTTTAGTTGCATCAAATGAATTTTTCGGTTTAAACTACCGAATTATTCTTGATACTACTGAAATACCGTTAACACAGCTAAAGTAGTCCTGTCTTAATTGGTTTTCTGTTGTCTTAACTGGAAAACTCGGCTACCACAACCGAACAATTTGATTAGCTACAAAAGCGGTTGTCAGCACCGAACCTATAAACATACTATCCTTATTAGTTTGGAGGTAGATTTGAAGTAAGAAAATAAATTTCTACCTCGCTTATTCTTATTTCGCCGCACTTTACTACAAAACTAATTTTTGCTTTAAACATATTTATATTTAGGTCTTTAAAATCGTTCGTTATGCATTAAGCTAGAATTAGTTATACGTACATAACGTGACGAATCAGCTGATTTAATCTAAAATAATGAGTAAAAAAGAAATAAACTGTCTAAAATCATTAGATTTTCCATAAGGAGCTACATCACGTTACGTCCACGTATGTCTAATGGAGCCTTTAGAGGGTTAAAATTTTTGTTTTTTTATTTAGCGTGATAAAAGCTTTTATTTACCTTTGAGTTTTTGCCGGTTGTAAGTTTTGTTTCATATTGACTCATATTTTTTTCTTTTTAAAATATGTTTAAATTAGGGATGTTCGATTAATCGATTCATCAAACTTCCTGATTAATCAAAATTCTGATTAATCAATTAATCGATTATTCAACAATTTTGATTAATCAAAAACATGATTAATCGATTAATCAGCTATTTCCATTATTTAAAATAATGATTAATTGATTAATCATGATTTTGATTAATCAAATTTATGAATAATTGAACAATATCTTGTTGTTCTCCGTTAAAGACGCCTTTTAACTCCAGTTCAATACAGACACATGAAACTTAAGAATGGACATTGGTCAAGTGTGACCAGTGAGCGAATAGTCTGTCTGATTTCCTTTATTTAGAGCTATATTAGGCATCGCCACAAAACAAAGACAAAATTGCTGTATTTTTTATTTTTAGGCATTTTTTTTAAATTTAATTAAAATTATTCAACTTCTGATTAATCAAAATTGAAATTATTCGATTAATCATAATTCTGATTAATCAAATTTTCAATTAATCAATTAACTGATTAATCAAAGTTCTGATTAATCATACTGTTTGATTAATCGATTAATCGCACATCCCTAGTTTAAATATAACTATTGAAAAAAAAATTAATTTGTTCTAAAGTACAAATCAGATTGCCACAAAAATATCTCACACATATTTCGTAAAGTCTTTATTACAAATGTTTATAAAATGTTTAAAGAACTTCAGAATTAGTTTTTTCAGTTTTTTTATAAATATTTCACTTTGTTATTTTAATTTTTATTATTTTGTTTTCAAAGAAAACAAAAATTGTGTGTTCGCACTTTATCCTAAATTTTCAGCCACTAACTAATTCGATGTTTCTATTTAGATTTATTTTAATAAAAACAGTGCGTGTTAGTTTTAGGAATTTTGTTGTTGCAGACAGGATAGACAACCATAAAGGTTGACTCTAAAGTTAGTCTGATTACTTAAGTGCAATACATCACAGTTTATACTCATCCCAATTTTAAATTAATGAGAATTCTGTTTTCTCCGAAGCTAAAAAAAATATTTATTTTCAAAGAACTTCGAATAAATTCATTGTATTTAATTTTTATGAACTACTTTAAATTTCAATCAATTTTCTAAATTGGTATTGACTTTTCTCAAAACTCTAATATGTAATTAATATAATGGCGCCCAACGTGACGCCATTTGTTTTTTAATAATGGACTGGCTAACATTGTTAGGATTTGAAAGCTTTAACATCTTCATGTTAAAGGAGACAACAGCGACTATTTCAGGTAGCTCAAGTTGTGTATGTGTTTTGTCCTAAATCCTTTGCTAACAGGAATTCAAATTTGCGCAAGCGTATACGAAATTTGTGTATACAAATTTTCAATTTTTAGCTTTTTTTTTATTTGTTCCATTTGATTTGTGGATTGATTAGAATCATAGTGTTAAATGAACCAAAGCCAAGCGCTATTTATATCCGGTGGTAGTACCAGCATTTTGGATCAAATGAAATTCACATGCTCTTGCAAATAGAATTTAATGAATTTAGATATTTTTAGACATTTGTATTTTGTACAAATATCTTTGTATCTGTTTTTTTAGTTTTGTTGTGTATTTCTTGAAAGTCTTACTAATTGATATTTCACATTTTGATATTTATTTTTTTAATTTTGCAAAAACAAAATGTGTATATGTGATCTTTTCTCTTATTTAATAATTGTTTGGTTGTCGAAAATCAATCATCACATGTTATTTCAACTGAATTTGTTGACAATATTCTGACAACGTAGTAAACTTGTTAAAAAAATAATAAACCAATATGCAGTTGCGCTGGTGTGTGTGTGCATATAATGCTACTGACAAGGATGGTCTGCGATGTGGTTCACTCCAATTTAAATGGAATTTTCATATGTTTTAGCGAAGGAAAAATAGTTGATGACGACTTTTTTAAGTCCCAATCTTAAGTGGACATGGGGAGAATAGCTTTATCGAAGACTTTTCATATTTCTTTCAAAGAAACTACACAAATAGAAAAAAGTCTGTAATAATTTTAGTTAAAACTACTAAAATTTAGTTAAAAGTTACATTGTGCAGAGAAAACTACCGAAATCAGAGATTATTTTTGCTAAATATTAGATGGGAACAGCAAAAATAAAACTGTTAAATATACAAAATTTTAGTTATATTTGAGTTAAATTTTAGTTAATAGAAAGTTGCAACTTTTCCTGCTAAAATTAGCAAAAAATTTTGCTGAATCATTAGTAGACCAAAAAATTACAAATTACAAAAGTTTTTTAGTAAACATTTTTTAATGCGAATAAAAACTTAAATATAGTTAAAATTAGATATAACAGTTTTATTTACTATTTTGTATCTGCTAATACTTTTGTAAATTTAACAGTTTTATTTTTGTTATTCTTATGTTACTAAATAGTATTTAATAAAAAATTGCTAATTTCAACAGTTTTTCTGCAAGGTAATTTTTAACGAATTTTTAGTAGATTTTTCTGCTATTTTTACACTTTTATTTTTATGAGTACAGGAGTACTTTAAAGATATATGTGATTAAATCTGAGTTTTATAAATCTCAGACATTAAGATATCTACGAATTTTAAATACAACATCGGGCCAATAAAATATACATGCTCTTAATTTTGTCTCTTATATCAAAGTTTCATCAAAATCTATATGAACCACTTCGCCGACCTTCTTGTAAGGACAACTAAACAGCATTAGGGTGGCATTTAAGCAAAAGCAGGTCAGGATTAGATTTTTCTCTATATATTCATATTTAAATTTCATTAAAATCGGAGTGTAACCATTGCTTGTCTCTCAGTATCAAATATTTTTGGTATAAGTAAACAAAAAAAAAATTGTAAAAATGATACCTCTGATTCCATTTGTAAGCACACTGATTCGGTACTGACAACCGCATTTGTAGCCAATTGAATGGTTCGGTTGTGGTTGGCGAATTGTTGTCACCAACTGAAATTGTATCTGGAAAAGTTTCCAGAAGAAAGACCGAATCATATTTAGGGTATAAAAATGGACTTATTCAGCAAATTCTTTTGCTGATTTCAGCGATGTGAATTGTTATTAAATAGAAATTAACTAAAGAATAATTTAATTATTCAGCAAATTTTTTTGCTGATTTCAGCGATGTGAATTGTCATTAAAAAATAATTTAAATATAACTAGTATTTTGTAGATTTTTTTTCTTGCTGTTTTTATCTTACTAATATTTAGCAAATTAATTCTGATGTTATGAGCAGTTTTTTCTGCAGGGCCCTTTTTAATAAGTTTTTAATATCCTTTTCTGTTGTTTGTAAAGGTTTTTTTTATTATTATTTCATGGAAATAAATTGGTTTGCCCAATAAACCATGAAAAGATACAGTATCGTTAACGAATTCATATTCAGTATCATATTTGCTATCGTTTATGATATCATAATTTTTAAAAATAACGATAAATTTTCTGAAAAAGTCACATTTGTTTGTTCATTGCCTGATATTTTCGATATCATAACGATATCGTTATTTCATGAAAAAACGATATCATTAACGAATGTGCACTTTTCTTCACTGTACCTATTACTTATGAATCGTTAATGATATCATTCTCGGACAAACGTATCATCGAAATGATATCGTTACGAATTCGAAACGATATCGTTTGGTTTGTTGGGTGATTTCTAAAACAACTACTAATTTTTCTATTGTTTAAAAAAAAAATTTAATGTAAAATCGAAAACATATTGTGAGGTTAGTAAGCGAAAGAGATATACTGAAGCAGAAAGAGTCTCTACGGTGCTCTTGACAGTAAAATAAATTTGAAATTTTTTGTAGTCACCGTCGAACGTCGTTATATACAGCTGTGTTTTCTCTTACAACGACAGTCGCTTTACGTCACGTTCTTATTCTGGGCCGTCACTTAACCTGTCCCACATAATAAAAATGCAGGCTCATGTGCGCCATCCTAATACACATAAACACTATTATGTGAACTAGTTGTCCAAATGCAATACAGACACGTGTTTTCTACATTTTGAGTAAATAAATACAGAATACTGCAGTATTTATTTCATTTGTGTCGTAGATGTTTATATGTTTAGACATCAATACATGTTTAGACATTAATCTAATATAGATTTATTTAAGTAAATTTTAACAAAATAATACACAAGCAGGCAGATATTTGAAAATATTGACCTAATGAAAATATAGCAGCACTGAACCGTTACCATTGCTCGATACTAACATAAGACATATTTAATTTATTTAGAATATTAACCCTCAAACGGTTACAAGTAAATACCACAATGGGGAAAAATGTTTTTTTTTTTTAAGTTTAACCTCCTTCTATAAAATTATTACAAATTCAAATAAATCCAAATGTAATCCAAAGAAATCTGGAAAACTCTTAAACACGTTTGTAATTTAGAGTTGGGCTTAATCGTTCTTTTTGATAAATCGATCATATCGTTGACTAAAATTCATTGAACTAGTTCGTTCAAATCGTTCAATCCTTCTTTTTTGTTATGAGCTTTGACTGAACAGTAATTTTATTGTACATATACTAAAAGTATCCGAAAATTACAACTTTAATAAAAGTTGTAATTTATTCTATAAATAAAAAAAAACAACGAAATGAACGATTGAACGAATAATGGTGAACGATGTCATATCGTTCAATTAACTGAACCTTTCAAATGAACTAGTTCGTTCATGAACGACACAACTCTATTGTAACTTAAAAGGTGTGCAGATTTTTGGCCAAGTCAAATATTTTATTTAAACTACATCTGTTTTCAAATAATAAATAGTTCATGAAATATTTTCATTGATTATTGTTAAATTGGGAGTACTCGCTATTTTTAATGGCTTTACGTATGTGTAAAGTCTACTAAATATAACAACAATATACTTTGTTTATTCTTTTCTATGGAAAATTTCCATAAATTGTTTGCATAAAATGTGTTATTTGTTATAAAAAAGGGAACTGATTCGAATGCAATGATTGTCGTAAAAAGTCTACGTTCAATTTATATCGAAAATGAACAAAATAAAACTGTGCGCTAAGATATTGTAGATTTATTTTGTTATCACCATAGTGTCGATTTTAATTTTTTTTTTTATTTTTTTGAGTTTTAAGAAATGAAATAAAATATGATAAAGTGTAATTGTTGATTCATTTTATATGCATTATTAAATAAAATTAGTTAAAAATAAACTCAACCAAGTACAGAAAGATATTAAGAGTTTATTTATTAAATTCTCCCCAAATGAATTTATTTTGTAAAAATTTTATTTTCAACCAAAGTGACAAAAAATTACAGATATAATTTTGTTTGTTTGTATTTAACAAACTCACATACTTGCAAATTCTAATTAACATTTGCCAAAAGTGCTAAATGATCACACGATTTTCAATAATTAACATTTATTAGATTATCAAATAAAATAGTTACCACCATCACCACCACATTGTGAGACAGTGACTGTAATCATGGTCACACATGTTTTAAAATCAAGAATTGTTTAAAAAAAGAATACTTCACAATAAGTAAGTAGAGCATTTTAGAGCACCTTATTTTTACTTTCAAATAAAACTAAAAAATTTTAAGACTAATTTAAGAGCGTGTCTGGTCAAAACCCAGAAATCACTTTTTTGCAAATGGTATTATAAATATCTCGTTTTTTGTTTTAAATCGGAGTAAGAGTTTGGGAGATATGATAATGAAACTTCCCGAAATATATCCAAAGTCGGACTGTGGTGTAGTGTATCATGGACGACTTTAAATTTTTTAACTTGTTTTCTTTGAAAGTGGGAATGAGATGTTTTAAAACTCAATACTTACTTTTTGTAAAATTTTGTTTTTGTCAAATCATGATTTTAAACCATGTGTGTGACTAATGCACACTGTAACGCGGCAAGACTTGAATTTTTAAAACAGATTTCTCAACTTTTTTTTTTGTCTAAACTCTAATTGATTTTAATTTATAGTAGCAAAACAGTTTACTGTATAGTCGGAAAACGGTTTAATATCATAAATTGGGTAAATTTCCTTTCAATGAGTAAACAAAAGAATTAAACGCATTATGTCTGCAATTTTACACACGAAATTTGTTTATTTACACATTATGTATAAGTTAGAACATTTACAAACTATGTGCTAATTTTAGTCAGAATATGTAATTAAACTCGTCAAAAGAATTAAAACCCTCCTGCTGAACAACATATTTTTTAATAAACTTTCATATTTTTCGTCGTTATACCGTTTATTAAAATTTTTAATTTCATTTTTTTTAATATGGTCTTTAAAATTACAAAGTTTATGTAAAGTAAATAAATCTGCATAAAAAACGTTTCATTTGAGTGACGGTGGGCGTTCAAGGAAATTTTAAGTGAGATGCAAGGAAACTTAAAATTACCGATATGAAAATATTTGGTAATAAACTTTGTCATTTTCTTCTCACATATAAACCAGACAAATAAATAAAATTTTGTATTAAACTTGACATGATATATCAAAATTTTGAACTAAATGTGGATATATCTGATATATAAAACTTTTTAATTAAATTCCGCTTTCATTTTAGTTAAAGATATGTTTTACTTTGTTTTAAATGCATGGTGTGTGCCTTTATAATTTACAAAAAACGCAATATGGCCCTCAGTGACAATTCCGTGCCCAAATATCATCGCTTGTAGTGTTATGTCAAATTGTAAAACAGTGTTGTTTAGAATCTATCAACTTATGACCATCGAAAGATAATTTCTATGTATTGATAAATAATTTTCAAATCATATCGAATATTAAATAAAATTTGTTATGCGAAATTACACTTGTTTTTTTTTTTTTTTTGCCACATACAATTTAAAATATGTCAGAGCACGTCTACCTATTGTATTTAGTAGTCCCAATGAATGAAACTATTAAAGTACACATGTTTTTATGTTTTTAATTCGAAACTTTACGAATGGGTACATTTTTAAAATCCTCATAACCAGAAAAAGATTTCATGTGTAAATTTTATTTTGATGTTTCATTGAAACAGTCAATTTTAGAACATTTGTGGTTATTTCGGTTGTCATGGATGACTGTATATAGATACGTGTGCCAATGTATAAATGTAACATTATCCATACGTATGGATAATGCATAAATTTTGGTTTGCAATGAATTTCAAACAATGCATGTGTTTGACAATAAATATAAACTGCGAAGGCGTATTTGCAATTACATTCATAGCTGCCAGATTTGACGATAGATCGTTATTTTGCCGATTTTTCATCAAAAACTTGCCAAATAACGATTTGACGGTTTTTGGCCCCTAAATGACGATTTTTTAATTAAAAAAAAAAAAATTAGCAAGTCTTGTATTTTCTTAAAACTTTTTAAAGATTTTAAAAAAAGAAAAATATCAACATCCTTGTAGTGTCAGTCAAGTATCCTTGAACATCTTTCGGCATGATCATACTTAAATGATAGTTAAATTTATGTAAATTAATAGTTTTAAAAGAAACACTATGATTTTATTGTTCAAATTTTAAAACTTTGTTAAAAACTATCAAAATATGGTGTATCGAACGCAGATTTTAAAACAGCGATTTCCGAAGAAAGTCTATTGAAAAAATTCGGAATCAGTGTACAATAGTTTATTAGAAAATATGCATTGCAGGACGAGGTTCTTCAAAAATTTGTTGAATAGTATTATATGCAGAGACAATTAGCGTTTTTTTAATCACCTGGATTTAGAATTTTTCATACAAAAAGTGGATTTATTAAATCCAAAAAAAAGCTGGATTTAATAAATCCATAATAAAAGCACAAATATATGAAACAGCCTATTAATTTAATGACAGAAAAAAATACGAACGAAAATTAAAAGACAAACAAAAAAATTGAAAAACTAACAAATAAAAGGTTTTTATTAATTTTTTTTTTATGAAATATGTTTAGAAAAAAAAACTACACCGCACTAAATACATATTTTCGATCTTGGACATGGAGAAATAGCTCAAATAGAAATGGCAATTTTTCACTCTACAGTAAGTAATTTAATTAAATCCAATTAGTGAATATTAAATATTGCAATGGAATTTTTCAATTGTATAAAAATATAAATTGAAGTGATAAAACTGAAAAGGCAGACTGTTTATCGCTGTTTTATATAAAATATAATTAAAAATTAAAAGTTAAAGTAAAATCCTTCATCATCGAATTCGTTATTAAAAATTAGGGTGAAAGAAGTGTCGGACAGAAAATTTTTTTAAAATAGGGAGAATCTAACCCCATCTGTTGAGCACTTTTAGAATACTTTTTGGATTTATTAAATCCAAGTGATTAGAAAAAACGGCTATTAATTCTACTGTTTATTATTTAGTTGTTAGTAATGAGCAACCATTATTGAGATTCTGTTGGGTAACATCATTATTTTTGAGATACTAAAAAAAACTCATCACTGGATGGCCTTACATTACTTTATAAGCAGCCATAGTACGCAGAAAAAAACACCTTGTCTGTAATCTCAATGAAGGATAACAAAGTTCATCGTATTCACTGCACTATCAGCAATAATACACTCAGACAAATTTTACTGGTAGCACATTATAGCTTTAGAATTTAAAATCTTTTCCCATTGTCATAAACAA
Source organism: Leucophora obtusa (assembly GCA_949987735.1). Classification (NCBI taxonomy): domain Eukaryota; kingdom Metazoa; phylum Arthropoda; class Insecta; order Diptera; family Anthomyiidae; genus Leucophora; species Leucophora obtusa. Next base: position 5,163,705 of record OX465296.1, read on the forward strand.
CTGTGTTGGTAGTTGTTTTACTTCATTTGTTAATCAGTTTTTGACAGTTAAAAAATAACTGCAATATCAGTTATTTAAGCATAAGTTAGTTGACAACACATTAACTGCAATTTCAATTGATTAAACCGAAAAAAAAATTTTAAGTGTCCATGTATATTCACATACATACATTTCATATTTTGTATTGTTTTTTCATCGTTACAGTTCCGTTTCATAGTAATGTTTCGTGTGCAGAAAAAAATTATGGATATTCACATAAGAAATGCTTGCCATTGTAAAACACTACAGAAGGAAGTTTTGGCAAATAAAATTAATGGAATTTTTTAATAATTAGGGTTTTTTTAATCACCTGGATTTAGAATTTTCCATACAAAAAGGCGATTTATTAAATCCATTAAATTCTCTACAAATTTTTTGAGTTTTTTCAGTCTACTAATATGTAGCAAAAAGTTTAGTAATTTTAGCAAGGATTTTTTTCATTTGCAATTGACTAACAAGGAAAGACTCCCAACGCGGACCGGCAGATCTTAATGAGCTTCGGATATGTTGTAGAGTAGAGAAGGATACGTATTTTTTTTAGCTGCCCAATCTCATATTTAAGGGTTAAAAGATGGGGTCAAAAATGGCCCAATTTTTCGTTTTTTCGCTTTATTTCATATTTGTTCCAAAGTAACTATAGGAAATTTCAGGGGGCTATTTATCGATGTATAAAACATGCTCAAGCATGCTTATTTGTTAATGGCATAGCACAAAACATGAAAAGTTTAGGTGGTTTTGTATGGGGACGCATACACGGTTAAGAGCGAGGGGGTGTTTCGGCTTTTTTCGATATTCGGTCTACTTCGGGTTTGAGACGAATTTTCCCGAAGGTCTATATTTTTAAAGATTTGGGAACCCCTGAATACTTAATATATGCAATATAGGTATCAAACTTTTTCTTTTTGAGAGTACGTTCCTGTTATTTAAAAATAATTTCATATTTCATAAATTTCAGACATGTCTCCGTACAAAAAAGTATGAAAAATGGAGTTTTTCCCAAATAATTTTTTTGGTTGTTATACAACATGCCATGTCTTTCTACATCAACTGCAGGATTCGAACATGTTCATATTCCTATATTCTATGTTGTATATTATTCGACCTCTCAACTGTTAATTTAAAAAAAGAAAAATGCTCGGGTTGGAGGTCTCAATTATTTTATAAGTATTTTTTTTCAATTTAAAATTTCTTTTTATTCATTCTGTTGAGTATTTATAAAAACCAATAATACATATTTCTGATATTAATGAAAAGCCTTATTTTTGTTAAAATGATTTTTTAATGAAACTTTTTCATTTAATTTACGAAACTTTAAATAAATTTGCTGCATACAATTTCATGAAAAATATACAAATTTCATTAAAAAATATACAAATTTCGTGAAAAATTTACAAATTAAAAAAAATTTAATAATTTCATTTAAAATTTTGCCGAATTTTAATGAAAATTTTTCGATTTATACGTAAATTAATAATATAAAGAGATTTCTCTTAGTAAGAAAATATTCAATTAAATAAATATGTTACAATAAACTCATAACGGTGTTTACTGTTTTTCATTCTACAAATTTTTAACATGAATATCCTTAATTCCTTTAAAAGTCTTATAAAAATTATGTTTTACATTATATTTAAATATTACAACTACAACAATTTTTTACAAAGCTGGTTGTATTACTTTAACAAAATTCAATACTTGTCTGTATTTACTGTCAGTTCGTTTTTAATAAATTTCAAAACTTGATTTAAAAAAAAGTACAACATTTTGTTTATTGCTTAAATGTTAAAATAACAGTACATAAATAACAATTAAAAAGTAATAGTACTTCTTATTGCCAGGGCCTTGATGCTACTTCAATACTAAACGGAACAGAGACAAAGTTGGGCATAAATCATTATCATTACATTTTCAATTCTATTTGAAAATATATTTCGTTATCACTACTTAAATGTAATGCAAATGGAAAAAATATTTCATTACAAATACTGAAAACAAATTGTTTTCTTTCATTGCAATTACGTTTATAAAATGGTAAAGAAAATTCCAAATTATCATTATAAAATAGTTAATTACTTCCAACTCTGAACAAAGTTAATTTCGTAATTCAATAACTCAAATTTAAAAGAAAGTCCCAGCAAAAGCCATGAGTTAGCAATTTCTTACTAAACTGCTTTAGATTGAATAATTTTTGTTTGCGTTTCTCCATAATTACACTCGTAGAAATAGACCTGTAAAAAAAGCAGAAAAAGCTACTAAAAATTAGTTAGAAATTACCTTGCAGAAAAAACTGCTGAAATTTGCGGATTTTTTTGCTAAATACTAGGAAATAAGAAAAAACTGTTAAATTTAAAGAGTTTTGGTTATATTTGAATTAACTTTTATTTAATGGGAAATAGCAAATTGTATAAAATCTGCAGAAACATATACCCAGCAAAAAATTCAGATAAAACAACACCTTATACTGCTTAGCATAGGTTCTATTATTTTTTTATTTATTTTTTTTTTTACTATAGAACAACAAGGAGGAAAGAGGGAGTATTGTCTGTAGATATTTGATTTAAATTTCCCTATATTGTAAGTATCTGGAAAAACATATGCAGGGAGTTTATTCCACATACGGGTGGTTCGACTAGTAAAGGAATTTTCCCTGTAATGCGTTTATTTAATATATGTTCTACAACCGTTTCTTTTTGTGCAGAGTTTGACTAGGTTATTTTCTTGCAAACTAGAGCAGGTTGCTTTAGAACTGGTTAGAACCTGTTATTGAACTGTTTTTGGGGCAAAGAAACCTTGCATTTCAGCTCCTAGAAATCAGTTCTGAACTTGATTCCAAAATCGTTTGTAAAAGAACAGGATTCAAAGGTAACCGGTTCCAAAAAATTTTGCTGGGTATGGAAAATACAAATAAGGACTCCTATATATTTCATTATTTCAAGTAGAGTATTTAAAATAAACAAATTGCCTTTACTGACATTCAGTTATTTTTGTACAAAAACCATTTGTCATGACTTAAATAAATAACTTTGTATTCAAAGAACAGTCATCCTTAATTAAAAGTACAAACATAACTATGTGGTAATAATTACAAAACTTTTAAAAAATCAGTGCACAAAGAAAACTGACTAATTCATAATTATTCTGTGAATTCTGCATTTTAAGCGCAAATGAATGTCGAAAGCTAAAGAAAAAAATAGTATCCCTTCAGTTTATCCTTTTCATTTGCTTTTGACATTTATTTGCAGTTAAAATGCAGAATTCCCAGAAAAATTATGAATTAGCCTGTATTATAAATATAATGTAAGCAACATATAAACAGAGTAGTATATTTTCAAGTTTTTAATATACAAATGCTTAACCCTGTAATGCTCAAGAATATATTTGGGCACTCTTTAACATTTTACTTTATATTAAAAAAAAAAAAATTAAAAATAATTTTTAAATTAGATCAGATCAATTGGTTATGTAAAATTGGATCAAATTAAATAAAATTATGTAAAATTAGATATAAAAATATACACTTCATCCAAATATTTTGGGGTTTTGATCTTATTTAATTATATCTAACACTTTGTTATACTAAAAAATCACTCGTCAAATGACCTAGGGTAGGTTATAGGTCTAGCTGAGCGTATTACAAAACCGGTTTGACAAGTTACAATATACCCTTAAAACTTCGAGATAACGGTAAATGAGTATTTTTTGCGACTGGCGCATGTAAATATTTGTAACTTAAGCCTAAACCACATAGTGAAAGTGTCAGTGGCAGCGTTGTCAAATTTTGTTCTTGAATTTCGCGATTAATATTTTTAAAAATCTCTTATTGCGTTTTGTTTAAAAACAGCTCTTGCTTATTTAGAAACTTTTCTAATTTCTCGGTAGTGACAAATAAAGAAAATACAAAAAACTGCTTTATCGACAAAACGGTCGACACTGCGTTTATCTGGTTTAGGCTTTAGTCATTTTTTAAACGATTTTGAATTTTAAAACGTTATTTCAAATAAAATTGCCTGACATTTCCAAATAAGTATATATACTTTCTTTTTTAATAACATTTAAAATTTTCATTTTTTTTAACTTTTTCAACTTCTACGAGGTTTTTTTTCGAATCTTCTTCGAAGAGAAAAATATTCTTAAATTTAGTGTTTTCCTAATAATATATTACATAAGACGACGAGAAGCTCAAAGGAGTCTTGAATATTAATAATCCAGAAATGTAGTAAATATTTAATAATTCCTATCGGGCCAACTGCGAGTTCTTTGGCGCCAGGGCAGAAACCCTTTTTGTTTGTTTTACCATCTTCTACTACTTTATTTTTAAAAATATCCAAATAATTTGATTTGCATATACATATGTATGTATGTAACACCGTCCGACACAAGTTTGTACCTATGACCAAATATGTTTTGAAAAAATCGTCAAAGAATCATCATCCAGTTTTTCTAGATCAATTCATTCAGTTGCATAAGCAAAAAATTTATAATTTATTTAAATGTTCGTAGCATGTCTTACTTTTTAAATATCGGAATTTATTTTTATACAGCGCTAACGTACATTTACTAATATTGTCCATGTTTTGCAAACAGCGTTGCCACTATATCGAAAAACATGGTTTTAGCGAAATTGCAAATTTTGGAAACTATTTTTGCGTAGCGTTAGCCTCATTTTCACAATGTCCCGTTAGTTGTTAATTGGGGCTTTTTCTGACACATTTGTTGTTATTTTCCATATAAAATTAGAAATTTGATACCCATATTATCTATGCTATGTAAACCGAGTTGCTACCGTTCCGTAAAAACAAAGAGAAAACTTCAATGCAAAGATCCCCGTTTTTTTTATACAATTTAACAATTAATTCCGGTCATCGGTTTCCGTGAGAGATAAAACTTATTTTATTTTCTCGACGGATTTTCTTATTCTCTTATTTTTACACTCAGATTATTTTACTAATGTTACCATATTTTCACACAATCAATTCAAATTTGTAAACAAAAAACATATGATTTCAATCACAGTACAAGTATAGTAAGATTACATGGTTGATTTCATCATTCATATGTTTAGTGACAGTAAACGATTTTACTTTTTAAATTTACAAAATTCATAAGAAAACAGAAACAACACAATAATACTTTCGCAGCATTTCTTTCTAACTAATGTCTAACAACAACCATATGTTGGAATGTGGCAAGAAGAAAAATATAAAATATAGAGGAATTGACTTTCTATGTGTTCTCTCCTGTAGACATCATGTGAAATGACAAGTTTTTCAGATTCCGTTTCCGCTGCTATTTTTTCATATTTACGGTTTACTCGTCTGAACGAATTGCTTAAGAAAAACTGCAAGAAATAGATATTTTATTTTTGTCCCTTCTTTCTGAATATATTGGATTTTTCATGGCTGCAGCCAAAACTTTAATTTTGTCGAAAGGTGTAATATTTCATAATTAACACAAATACTCTTAATCAAACTAAAAGCTAAATTAAATGCAAAACTTTTGTGTCGTCACTAAAAACGACGTAAACAACAGCACTTATATATAGATCGTTAGTTTAATTAGAAAAAGTCATAACTACAATTTATAATTAACATAATTAACATAATTAACAAATTATGTCAGCATCAAAATCATGCTATCTTACTAAATTTAACAAAAATACAAACTTCATAGTTAATACTACATTTACCCTTAAGTATAAACTAGTATTTTTCGAAAACTACTGGTGAAATTCCGTACAAAATTTTGAATCAAAAACTAATAGTTTTTGATTGTAGTGTGAATTGATCTATAAACGTAATTGCTCACAATTTTTGTTTTTTTAAATATTTAAGTAGATTTTTAATTAGATTTGCAACATTTTAAACTAAATTTTTTGTTTGTGCAATAGAAAAATTTCAAACTTTTACTTTAATTAAATTAATATTTGTATGTTATGACCAGAGAAGACAGAAAAAAGCAAAATCCGATGTGTTTAAAGCAAAAAGATATTGTAAAAAAAGCAAGAAAAAAGCAAAAATAAAAAAAATTGGAAAACAGCAGTTTTTTTTTTTTTTTAATTCAAAGTAAGAGAAAAAATATTTTTTTGTGAGCAAAAAAAGTATTTTTGGGCAAAAAGTCTTAAAAAAGCAAATTAAAACTCAAAAATCTTAAGAAGCTATTTTTTAAAGCTAAAAAACGGAAAATCCAAAAAAGAAGCAAATATAAGTAAAACAAGCAATAAAAAGCATAAAAAGCAAAAACAGCAATTTTGTCTTCTCTGGTTATGACCCTTTTGTCATTAATGTCATTGACATATGTGTTCACTCATTTGTATGTACTGATACCAGCAATGTTTAACACCAAAAATCTGTTAAAGTATATGAATAAAAATAATTTGGAAAAAATAAACTTATCTGCATTTAAATTTTTTGGGCTCTTGTTATTCGCATAAATACTAAATAAACCCAGATAAAAATAAAACTAAATCTTATCGCAGTACACATTAAATTCGCGTTATAGATAAGCATTTTTTCACAAATAAATTCCCACTTAAAGTTTGTTTAATATATCACACAAATGTTACAGGTAAAGCTCGATTTATGAGGTACTAAATTTTCAATATTATAAAGTGTTTACCAATTCGAGTATGGAATATTACATTTTATGCATCTGTATTTTCGTAAACTCGAATTTGAATTTACGCGAAAAACCCGAATTACACGGATTTCACAATAAAGCGATTATAACTTGTGACAGGCCATAGCCTCCATGGACATTATCTACATTGCCATTTTGGGGATTATGACCGAATTTCTTTCGAAAATTCGGATCAGCAAGTCAACAGTGATAATGACATGCTGTTGAGCCATCATGAAAACGTCTTTCAGACATTTCATGCTGGGAAGTACAGACCCGTTCGAGCATTAAATATTACATTTTATATAACTGGATTTTGTCGAAGTCGTATGAACTTATTCATTAAATTTTATACGGATTTAAATTGTTTCGTACTTCTCTGATCTATATCATATTAAATTCTATTTAAATTTCTTAAGTTAAAAATCTAAAAAGTTTTTGTTGTTCCAATTTATAGGCATAGTTCGAGGGTAACCTGCATATCTACACATGTGACAATGATGGCAATAAACAAATACTATTTATATAGATTGGTTATTACTTTTACATATTCCATATATGAAAAAGCACACACATTAAATGAATGTTTGCTAGGGTGTCCCGTTAAAAAGTGTTCCTTCGGACTGTTTGTAGGAATTCAAAACCACAAACTATCCTTAAATGGCTTTTTTATTTAAAATCGTCTTAAATCGTCAGCTTATTATTGATTTGACCTATTTGCCAAAAAGTCGGTACCGAGAAAACGATTAAGAAGGTTTGCATTTTCTTAAAATTTCCTTGATCATTTTTTTTTTGTTATATTTGCGCCATGGATTGCGGAATGTATTTTAAACAAAACTCTTTATTTTTATAGTAAAAAAATATTAAGCTTTTACAATAAAATAAATCATTTGTTTTGTATGCAAAATTTGCTGCATATATAAAATGCAGCAAAACAAGAATAAATAATTTTTTCTTATTTTTGTATGCAAAATTTGCTGCATATGCCAGAGAGTGGCGTACTATAATGTATTTTAGGATGACACAAAGTTTTGATTTTAAAGCACCATAAGTTGTTTTTCACGTGTAAAATTTTTCCTTGAACTTAAAATGCCTCAAAAGTTATTTTAAATTCTGAAAAATATTTTTTTTTTGCAATTTCCACGTATTTCTTTGTCTTGAAAAATCATGATTTTTATATGCAGTATAACAGTTTTTTCACGTGAAATATGAACAACTTACTGTGCTTAAAATTATAGCCTGTGAAAAATTTGTGGTAAAATATTTCAAAGCGGGCAAATTTAAATTTTTAAAGCAGCAAATTAAATTTGATATCATCCATTTTGGGTAAGTGATCGAATTTTTCGAGCTACAGAAAATTACCAAAAATTTCCAAGAAATCCTTTTAATTTAAATTGGCTTGTTAAAGACGAATTTGCCAAAATCTTGGAAAGCTTCTGAAATTTAAAAAAATGGTAGCGCTGTTTGTGATGATCTGCTTGTTAGGATTTAAAAAAAAAATAGTTTTTTCCCAATAAACCAAAAAACGATACGATAGCGAAATCGCTATCACCTTAAATATCCGAAAACGATATCATATTCCAACAAGATTATAATATCATTTTCGATAAGGTTTAATGATAACGCATACTTCAAAATATTCATTATTTACAAAAATTCAAGCTGTTTTCAAAAACAAATAAAATTTACAAAATTTTGCAATTTTTTCTTCGTTTGGCTATTTATCCTTTTTTTATTGGACAATTAGTTGCAAAATCTAGGTGAGTTCGGCTTTTCTTCTTAATATAACAATCTCATTATCAATTTTCCATTATAACGTCATTTCACCTCATATTAAAGAATTCCGTTTTTTCGATATCGAAATCGCCTAGAATAACGATAATGTTTCGATGCTGGACCAGATTTTTGGCGATTTTACTATCGTTATTTCAGCGAATTTCGATAGCGAAAACGGTATCATAATTTCTTGGAAAAACTATATCGTTAGGAAAGGTACATTTTAGAACAAAAAATCTATCGTTTTCGTATCACAAGTGATTATCATATATGATAATAAATATCACCTAGGTGATATCGTTTCGATATCGTGAAGATATCGTTTGGTTTATTGGGTTCTTACATTTTCAGAATCAACATAAAAAAATTAACCAAAATCAAAAAATCGGATTCAACATGATTTTTGTTTTTAATGATTAACTCCATGTTTTTATAAAGCGAGCGGAATAATTCCGGCAGAGGAATGTGTGTATTTTGTTATTGTAACAAAAACAATATACACACATTCCTGTGGAATAATATTTCCTTTCGCTTTATAAAAACAAGGGATAAGTCTCGAAACATTAACTTGGGCTTATTTAACATAAAAATCAATTTGAATCCGATTTTTTGATTGATTTGTTTATGTTGATTCTGAAAATGTAAAAAATATAGGATTTTCTAAAATCCTAGAGTAACAATTCAAAACAAAATTTAAACAGAGTTGCCATGTTTTAAATTTTCAAACGATTTTGACAAAAACATACGAACATGATTGGGGAAACCAAATTATTATAGTATGATTCTAGTGATCATAATTATGAGCCAGGTTCAAATAAAACACCATAAAAATCCTTTAAGGTTTTTTTTAACCCAACAATTTTCTCGTTTATTTTACAAATTCTTTTACTTTACATGTTGGCAATCTCTGTAGATATGGGTAGCCAGAGATGGATATACTTGCAAAATATATTCATTCAACGCATGGCCGTAAAATGAGTATAATAAATCATTGATGTGTGAAGTAAGTTTTCGTGAACAATAACTTATTAACGCTTGAAGATATACTTAATACATTTTTTAACACATTGGCATGTCAAGCCCATACAAATACACTATGCAAATATGTTAATACGTAAAATAAAAAGTACCAAAAGGAACCAAAACGAATCCTTTTTAATTGTATATATTATCAGCTTATCATATATTACGTAATAACATGTATATAAACGAATATATAATGTGAATATGAACAATGGCATGAAACCATATGCACTATGGACCAAGTAAATAGAAAAACTGATGATTTTAACATTTTATTTAACGAATTGTGAACATTTTTCTTTATTTTTTATAAATTTTTTTTATTGCCACCAACGGGTGTCGACCTCGCGACCTCAAGATTGCTAGTCTATGTCACTATGTTTTTCGTAGTTTTTTAACACTGACCTTTTAATATATATATATATTTTTTTTTTGATATTTTCTTATAGCAGAATTGCATTTTTGTGATAAACTTTGCTTTGAACTTTAATTCTTAAAGTATCGCAGCTGATTTTTATAAAATTCAACTCTGATTGACAACTTATATTATGAAGCTCAGATTTAATGAACCGTTAAACAGTAATAACAGAGGATAAAATAGCGTTGTTAGAATTTCGTTGAAGTTATTCTAATTCAGTTGCTTTGAATTTTTTTTGTTTCACATTAAATATAGAGAGCTTTGAAGAATTGATTCAAAAAGAATTATTTTCAAAGATGATTCAAAAAAAGTGATTTATAAATTCGCGCATCAAAAAAATATTAAGATAATTCGCGCGAATTGTTTCCATATTTTTTAATTCGATTCGCGAATTGATGTCAATTTTTAATTTATTTAAAAGACGACATTACAATTTAAAACATTGATTTATTAGGATTAAATTCAATTCAATGCATTCAATGAAAGTTAATTTTTTTCAGATATATTAATGACTAAAATACTGTTTTAATTCGCGAATCAAATAAATCCAGACATAATTCGCGAATCGAAAAAAATATATTCATTGTTTTTTTGAAATAGAATTATTACTAATGCTTGAATTATCAATTATTAACCCATAATGACATGGATTCTGATAATGGGTTGTTAGGGAGATCCGAAAATACATATTGTGATGGTCTTATCGAATTTTACAACTTTTATTCTCTTTAATTTAGTTGTACAAATTTTATCATCTTTCTTTAATTTGAAAATAATTTAAAAGGAAATGTGATAATATGCGATCTCAAATCAAACGAAAATTAATCATTTACCAATTAAGAGATCAACTTTTTGAACTTCAATTAAAAAAAATATTATTTTAATTAATGAATTTTTTGGATGTTGTTCAGAATTACTTCTAAAAAATCTTTAAGAATACACTGACGAAGTTGTTTAGAATTCTTTCAAAAAAAGCAGTAAAAATACACTAACTGATACTTTTGAAACAATGAAATAATTGGTTTGTAAAGCATGACTTCCAATATTTATTGCTGGGGAACTCTATAAATCATACAAATGTTTTAAATTTAATATAAACACTTAATAAATTGTAACGTTTATAGCATACCTATAACACCGTTTAGGGCTGCTAGCCAAAGCTGTGAAGTTTTTTCTTTAAAAAACTTAAAATTGCTATTTATATATTTAAGTTGAAAAATAGTTCTGTTGAATTAAACGAATGCTTTGGTGTATGTTTTTGCTTATCTCAATAACCCTCACAGTTGTATAAGCAATGCAAACTGAATCTTTGTAGTAGCTTGGTTTTTATTCAATTCGCGCCCAACATGCCACTAAAAATCAAAGTTTTTGCTAAGAATCTTTATAAATAGATCTTAAAATTCCAAAGTCATATTTATGATATTTGAATACTACAGCAATCTTGATTTATTAAAAAAATCAATTGGCGCCCAACGAGGGGTCAAGGAGTCAATTTGTCACTTCTTCGGTAATTCAGCAAAAATAATGTAGGTTTTTGCTATGAATCTGTATAAAAATATTATTGCGGATATATAAATATAATAATACAGTATTGTAGATTTATTCAAACTAATGGCGTTTTCTTTTCTGAAAAAAATGTTGCCTTTTTTTTGCATTTTGCTTTTGAATTGCCTTTTTTGTGTTCTTTTCTAAATTAAGGGTAACATTCTAAGAGGGCTAGGTGTTCTTTTCTAAAAATGTTGCCTAAATAAAGGGCAAAAAGGCAACATTTTTCGCCCTCAAAAAATTTACGGGGTAGAGTGTTGCCCTGTTTTTTTCTTTATGTCAATGCCATGTGTATATACTGTAATGTTTTTTGCCAGCTAACTCACAACTTGGTGGCCTAGGGGGTACTATCATGGCTTCTGATGCAGTAGGTCGCAGGTTCAAGCCCCGGTTGGAGCAAAATATTTTTTTTTTGTTTTTTTTTGTTTTTATAAAATTTTAATTAGATTTTTATAGTTTTGCTGTTATTTAGTATTTAACAATTTTTTAGGCTAAAAATAAATAAAAAATTATACAATTTGCTTTAAATATGAAAAAAAAAAAATTTAATTGAAAAAAGAAAATACATAAAAAAATTTATTTTTTACTTTGTCTGGAATTTGAACCCGTCCAGCCCATGTCAAAGGCAGGCATCACAACCACTAGGCTACAATTAGTAATAGTTTGCGTAAACAATATTGCATACGAGTATACAATACACATACATATGTTTAGAAAAATGCAACAGTGATTTTATTGTGTTCTATTCTGATTGAAAAAATGTAACATTTTAATGGGGTGAGGGCAACATTTTTAAAATGTTGCCTTTTAACAAGGCAACATTTTTTTCCAGAAAAGAAAACGCCATAACTCTTATCAAATTACACACATATAGTAGGTATATGCCGCTTGTATGTGTTTAAATTTGTATTTGACTATTATTTAAGTGTTAATAGAATGTTCATGAATATTTTTATTCAATTGTATATCAGCAACAACAATAGATTATAAACTAATTCACGTAGTATCACTAATAAAGTTTTTTTTTTGTTGTTCTAAAAATAGATTTCATTTTACAATCTTATTTGTAAGCTAAACTGCTATATTTGAAACTAATATACTTATACAAAAACAAAAGTTTCAACAAATAATATAATTATTATTTAATGTTATACCTTTAGATTTAAACGCATACAATATTAAACAAATTTTCCTATTTGGGTCAATTTTTAAGGATAATAACATTAATATTAACATTATATATAATACATACGATATTTATGTGTGTTGTTTAATAATTTAATTTATTAGTGATACTTTGCCGCATGTGTTATTATTATAAGATTAAGGGATATTATTATTTGAATTGAACTAGTTAACTATTGACCCCATGCTGGGCGCCAAATTATAACAGTAGACAAAATAAGACATTATAGCCTTTGCATAAGGTTAGAATTATTTTGCTAGAAAATCTTAAAGCGTCTAAGGATTTCAACATCATGTTAAATAAACAATTTTCTTCTACTCGAATTATTCACTTTAAGAGGAAAAAAAGTTGATTTTACTAAACGCATACCAATGAGCATAACTTCTTAATTGGCAAACAATAAACTTACGCTAAAATATGTACGTTTTAATAAATTTTCATAGCAATTATGGCAAGATATAGTAATGGGAAATTTTCTAGGTAAACAGTTATTAAAACAAATGATAAACAAAATGTAAAAAAAAAACTGAAGCGTACCTAGTCTCAATGGATACAAAACTGTTCTAAACTCAACACAAAAACGATTAATAATAGCAACTAATGGACTTCTTTTAATGGTAGCAAAATGAAATACTCTTCTTTCTTCTACATTACACTTAGCTTTCAGCTACTTAAGGTCCTCTTTACAGCGTTAGAAATGTGTTTATATATTTAGATATATATTATTTGCTTAACAAACAGTATTTAATAATGGGGACAAGCCCAACAAAAATATTTTTTTAATGGTAATAAACTAAACTGCAATCGTTGTTATAAACTAGGTATAAAGACTTATAGAAAAGTAGAAAAAATCTAACCTCTAAACGGAAACCTTTAATGACACTAGTGTACATCCATTTTCCTTGCTAAAACCAAAAGAGGGTTTTGAACAAATTTTAAGACTTTCGTTGGAGCCAGCTGGATTATTTGCGCTGTATCTCAGCCAAAGAACAACAAATCTATTTACCAGATGGTATTAGTATAAATATCTCCCACGAAATTGTTAACAGAAGGACATAAAAGGCCATTAAACTATGTTTTCAGTCGAAATTTTCAAAACTTGACGCGAAAACTCTCGCAGAAGATGTCATTTGATTAAAAACAAAAAATACATGTGCAATGTCGCTTCTTAACTTCTGAATACGTGTCTCTTAATTTTCTCTCCTCTATCATATCTGCGACCTTCCTCGTTAGTGCACAGAAAAATATATATATATATATATTGTAAACTAGTGTAGTTATTATTGCTCAGTAAGAGATCAAACTTTTCTATTCTAGTTTTTGGAAAGAAAAAACATAAGAGAACAAAGTTTTTGAAAGTATAAATTAAAAATTTTTTAAATAACTGCACTTTCTAAGATACACATTCATTTTGAGAAAAAGTTATACGCAAACATAAGGGATGCATTTTTATTTTTATTGGAATTCAAGGAGCACTTAAAAGCTTGTTAAATAAAATATAACAAAATTGTCTGTCTTCAAATAAATGCTGTTAGCCATAATTTAATTTTTGCTTGAAAAGATAATATGGGTCGAATTGGGAAAGTCATCGTGACAAAAATTTACCGAGAATGTGTATTTAGCCTCTTTTAAGGAATCTATTCTTTAGATTGATTTGTGGCCTAACTTTTTGCGTTAACAGAATACAATATATAATTATATGTATGCATAGCGCATGGTACGGCGGCATTTTTTCGATAAAGTGTTTAGTATGGAGACATTTGGTTAGTTTGGGGAATGTCCTCAAATTCTTCCTAGGTCCTGCGCATAGTATCAAGACATTTCTGACTCATATACAGCATAGTTTGGGCACATTTTTGGCTATGTCTCCGAACTATGCGCACCACATACATATATATTTATATTAATTTTTGGAAGATGTGTTCAAATAGCTAGATTTTCCACATTCTTGCTCCCCTTTATTTTTTTTTTTTTGTATTAGAAACAGAAGCAACACACAAAATGTTTCCTATTTATTAACGTGTTGCTTTCTTTGCAAAAGGGTATAGGAAAGAAATGCAAGATGGTAAAAGATCAAGGGCTTAAAATATGGCAACACTGTAATTGCGCGAGTTCTTGAATCTTAGAACTAGTGCTGGTAAAAATATGAGTAGTGGGTATCGAGTATTTGTCTTTCTTTTGGGAACTTGATTCTCAAAACCACTACTCGATATTTTTAGAGTTGCATTTTGGACGGACAAAATACATAAAAATGTGACTCTGCTAAAATATTTACTACAAAAATGTTACTTTGCTAAAATATTTATCAAAAACTACAACTCTGCTAAAAGAAAAAATTAGAAGTAAAATATTTAGGAGAATATGTTAAAAGACTATGAAAAACGCAATGAATATTTGGTAAAGAAGTTTAAAAATATGTTTATAAATTTAAATATTGAATTAACATAAACATCTTCAAAGAATTTTATTAAACATTTTTAAAAAATTTCAAATTGAAATCATTTAATTCAAATTTAAAAAAATTTTAAAATTAAAAATATCGAGTAGTATCGAGTATTGAAAAGTAAACGAAGTTTATATAGAACAACTGTCGCACGGCATTTGATATCGAGCTGGCGAAACTCTGTCATAGCCAAAAGCGCTAAAAATATTCTAAAGAGGGTAAAAAACGCGTAAATTTCTCTTTAAAAAAGGGTTAAAAAGCACAAAACAATTTTTATGACCTTTACAAAAAAAATCATCGCGTTTCACATAGTTTGATTAAAAAACAAATATATTTTAATAAATAAAACCGAATAATTTCAGCAAGATTTTTAAATTTAAATAAATTTTTTCTGGAATTGAAAATTTAAAATTTTTGCTATAAATAAACTTTTGTTAAATTTCCTGTTTCTTATAATAAATGAAGCCATATAAAAAAATAAAATTAAAAAAAACACCAGATTTAGCGTTAAAGGAACTAACTTGGCATCCCTGATGGCGAACTTTGTTTTTATTTCATAGCACTGTTATGCAATTTTACTTCGGTGGGTTTAAGTGCTATGGGAAGAAGGACCACGTTGTGGTGTGTATGAGTGATAGAAAAATCATACATTTAATTTTCTAAATTTATTAATGTGTAACAGTTCAACTCGGGGTTGTGCCCCTCATTTAGCATAGAAAAGGCATTAAAGAAAAATCGTTATTCCAAATTAGTTTTAGCTTTTTAAGTCACATTTCTTAAAATTATTTAAAAAAGTTATACCCATAAAAGAGATTGCTGCCTTAATGCACATATTTAATAAACCATACAAACCATCATGCAAAACCTTTCAGTACGTCCGCACATTTCAAACCAGATGAATGAACATTCTTGATAGATTAGGTTTTGTGCTTTGCTTTGTTTTTTTCTATAGGACATGAATAAAAGATTCTTTACTCACATTGTCTTATCAAACTATTTGCAGACAGAGTTCATACATAAGGGACCTTTATCTGTCACACTGATAACACCTTTATTAAAGGCGCAACATGCGTGTTAAACACTTGTGGAAAACTTATTAAATATAATACATTAAGCTCTCTAATATATGATTTACAAAGAATTTAATTATTTGTTTTTACTATTTTAATACAAATACGAGTAGTTAAAAATAGAAAAAAAAATGAATAGATAAACATAGCAGTGTAAGCCAAAGTATCCGGTGTTTGGTGAAATTTTGGTTGAACACCAAACATTTATACATATGAACCAATATTTTGCAGTTAATTTTGCGTAGTAATATACATACGGACATCTACAAATTCAACTTTATTTTACGACAGAAAAATATAAGTTTTGTAAGTTTTTACAATTTTGAAATATTTAATCCCCTTGATTCGATCAAAGACTTTAGAAAATAAAGTGAAGGCAATCCTCACAGTTAGTGAAAAAATATATAAAATTTCGCCCCTTTTTAATGATAAATAGATACATTAAAAAATAATTTTGCTTTAAGAGTACATAATGAAAGAAGAACTTTTATTCTCTTAAACATTTTTTCAGATGCTCTTAACGAAATAAACATATCACTTTTATAACGCAGATTTTCCTTATATTTTTAAATATTTTTTGAAAAAAGGCTAAAATAGTTTTTTTTTAAATCATTTTATGGTAATCCTGGAATAACAATTTTTATAATTTTTAAAATTGCGTATATAGTCAAGGCCTCAAAGTATCACATGCTTTTTTCTATATTGTTATATCGCCTTGCCATAAAAAGTTATAGGCTCTTAAAAGTAGACTTGCCTTAAAAGACACTTTGTTAAAAAAGTGGGAGAAAAAACGAAAATTGTGTTGCTTAGGATATTTTGGCAGTCATAGCTCAATATTTTCACTTCATTCTTGAGATAAAATTTATCCTAATTTTTCTTTCGAAAAATTGTAGCTTAGCAGGGAAATTGTTGTAATCTAGTACTTAAAAATTTTATAATTTAGTCCGCTTTTTTTAAAAACATGTACATATACTTAAAATTTTTAATAAAAAAAATTCATTTAATCAGTGTGTTCGTTTACTCGAAATTCTTACTACTTTTACTACAATTGGAAAGTTTTGTTTACTTTTTGTATTGATTTTTTCCAGCGGTAGTAAAAGTATGTAAACGAACACGCTTAATATAATTTTTGAAATTTTGTTTTGTTTTATGATTATTGAATTAAATTACTCAACGATTGTACGAGTATGTACCCAGTAAATTTTTTTAGAACCGGTTACATCTGCATCTATTCTAGAGCAGGTTCTTTTACCATCGATTCCGCGAAACAAGTTCTAGAGCCGATTCCTGGGAATCAAAATGTAAGGTTTGACTGCCGCAGGATCAACTCTGTAATTGGTTCTAGAACCGGTTCTGAAGCAAACTATTCTAGTTTTGTGGATAAGAACCTAGTAATAGGTTAAACTCCATGCAAAAGGAACCGGTTGTGGAATATAAACTAAAACTTATGCTAATGCAGTATAATGTGTTGAATTCTACCTTTTGACTGGGCTAATTTATATAAAGCTGGATTCACAATGCTAGAGTACTCCATTCTGCATAGTGGATTTTGTTCCTTACTTACTTACATATTTTTTTGTACACCCGGAAAACAGATTCGGTGCTGATAACCCAATTTGTTGCCAATCGAATGATTCAGTTGCATGAGATGAATTTTTCGGTTGCGCCGAACGAATTATTCTTAACACAACTGTAATTCAGTTATCACAGTCAAATTAGACCTGCCTCAAATGGTTTTCTGTTGTCACAACTTAAAAACTAGGCTGAATCTCTTTTCTGGGTGTATGATGCCACCCTATTTTAGTATACTCCACTCCGCAGTACTTCAGCATTGTGAACACAGTTTAACTCATAACATGTTTGTTTTCAAAAAACTGGTAAAATAAATTGAAGTTAATTAAGGGAAAAATTTAAGTCGTCATTATCCGAGTTGTATACTTCGTTAAATTATTTTACCTAATAGGACTTTAAAAGTTTTCTACTATGTATCTACTTAGTACCAGTATTCGTTCCTGAACACCAACGAAACAGTTGTGCTGTTACAAATAAAACATAAGCTTTTGTATAAATCCCCTAAAAAGTAGTCTCTTATAGAATTTAAAACTTTTATTTATATTTAAAATAGAAAATCCTCTTTTGTTTCATTTCTTTTGCCAGGCAACACGTGAACTAAGCATTTAAAAATTATATAAAGGTTATACATTGGCATTGGTATTATTTGTTATATTTTGTTGTTTTATAATAAACTTACAAAAAAAAAGTTTTCTTGTTTTTTAACAAAATTCTAAGAGATTTTTTATGGTTCCATAGATTTAGAAGTAATTATTTATATAACATATCCTTTGCTATGGAGATTCGAATAAATCTTTGCTAGAGGCTGTTTATATATTGATACAATAATAAATATTTTAACATAATGTTAGGTTTAAAGATATTTATTACTATACACTGAGAGAATTATCCTTCATGATATTAATGATATAATTTCATAGAATTTTTTTCGTAGAACCAATGAAGAATTTCATTATGTATATAATATTTAATTAATATTATGAAAATTTTCATAACTTTTCTTTCATAAAATTTCATAATTTCATTAAAAAAATTCATTGAATTTTATAAATTAGATCTCCATAAATTTAATGAACATGTTTTTTATATATATGAAATTGTTCAATAGTATTTACTTTTTTAATTTTTTTATAAAATATCGTCATTTCCTGAGAGAATCTTTTATAATTTTTATATTTTTTTAAATTAATTTTTTATTATTAATTTTGGACTATGAAATTTTTTTATAAATCACAATAAGCTTGTTCGTTTACTTACTACAAGTTACTACTTTTACTACAGCTGGCAAAATTTAATACAAAAAGTAAACAAAACAAACAAAAATTGTGGTAAAAGTAGTAAGAAATTCGAGTAAACCAACACACTGATTAATTTTTTCTAAACTTTTTTTTATGAAACTTTTTAATTTAATGAATTCTTTCTTTAGATATATTTTGTTCATCCGTAAAATATGCTACGATTTTATTACGCCTTTTGCATTTGCTAAGTATGGGTGAGTTCCTAAACGTCAAAACACATTGCAGTGTTTGCGGTTTTACTACTGTTTCGATACAAAGCAAACAAGTGTGTTGCTTAATTTGTAATAAAAACATGTCAACAAAGCATCAACAACATTTGTGATGCACAGTTTGCTTTTTATATGCGCATCAATTGCGTTTACGAGTGCATGACTTTGTTCAGTTGCATTGCAAATGACGTTTTGGAACTCAGCCTACTTTTTATTTATCCACTCCAGCTTAGCAACGACAACAACCAACTATAATAAATAATAGTAAATGAAATTGCTTCATAGATTTTATGAAGCTCTTCATTGGCTGAATGTTTTATTCATTGGACGAGTGGCCTATTCATTTTATGAAGAGTTTCATTAATTTTATGAACTTTTCATAAACATTGACTTAAATGAAACCTGTTTCATAGATTCTATGAAAAGTTTCAATGGACGAGTTCCAGCGACAATTTTCATTGAAACTATGAAGAAATTCATTACTGAAGTGATGACAATTCTCTCAGTGTATATTTATTATGTTGACCAGACTAAAAGATACTTACACTTCTAACACACTGTACGATTTTAACTACTCAAAACACACAATTTTTACAATACATTTTTTTTTATTGCACGTGCCAGCAAAAATATTTTTATCAAAAAGTCCTTCTAATTCGGCATTTTCATCGATGAAGTCAACATAGGCTTGTCATAGGAAGGAAGCATTCTTTTATTAATCTTCTGATTTTGTGTTTCTTAAAGAACTTCTTTGAAAATTATTTAATCACATAATTTTTCTAGAAATTTATTTTGAAGCATTATATTATAATGTTATTTGTTACTGTTGTTCCTATAAGGCGTTGAGGTTAACAACTTTGCTGAACATCACTTTGCGATATTCGGACATTAAGGTCGTCAAAATGCCTGAAAAAGGCACAAAAAATGACAATTTCCCCTATACGATACTTACTAACTTTAAATCGATATATCTCAATTCCTTGACCTGACCCAGCAAAACCCCAGGGCAGGAATAACTTTTTTTTGACCGATATAACATTTCCCGTTAAGCAGAACCGCCGCCGATCACTGACCCCTATCATTTGTCGTTTGTCGGTGGAGGTTCTGCTTCCAGGGAAAAGTTATATCGGTCAAAAAAAAGTTATACGTGTTCCGGCGTTTCGCTGGGTCAGCTCTAGGAATCGAAATATATCGATTTAATGTTAGTAAGTAACGTATAGGGGAAACTTTAATTTTTTGTGCCTTTTCATGCATTTTGACCATATAAATATCCGAATATCGCAAAGTAATGTTCAGCAAAGTTGTTAACCTCAATGCCTTAACGCGATATTCAGACCTTTAGATAGTCAAAATGTATGAAAAAGGCACAAAAACTGTTAAATATATAGAGCACTGAAAATATTTAAAATCTTTAAGCAAACATGTCTCGAACATTTTTTAACACCTTTTGTGTTTGCCCAAGATACAACAGTTTTATTTTTTTAATCGAAAACTTTTCTTAACAGTAATCATAAATATTTTTATTTATTTATTTTTTTTTTTAATTTCAGTTATGGATAAATGAAATCAGTATTAGTTTACTGTTTTTTTGCAGAATTTAAATCACAAAAATCCCATCAATCATCACAATAACATCATGTAAGTGATAATACAAGCATTTTAAAATGCTTTTTATTTAATTTAAAATTTGTCTTTAGTCTCTTTTATCATCATATAATACAAAAGACGAATTGAATATACTATTGTTAAATAACATTTATTAATTCGGAAATATACAACTATTTGTTTTCATATTGTATTTCGTATAATTGCAAATCGAACCAATGCAATTCTGATTAGATGAATTGATGAAGAACTAATTATAGAGCACAACAATTCAAGCACACATTATTTATGTAGTAATAAGGTCGTTCAAAATACCAAAAAAAAAGCTAAAATAGTTTATATAGTGCTAAAAATATGTCTTAGATATGATTTCGGTCGTTTTCTTTTTCGGGCAAAACTAAGAGAAATAAAAAAAAAACGGTAGAAAATTTGAACTATCGCTAACTGAAATACTACACTGGCAATTTTCATCGCTTTCCGAAATTATCCAGCAAAACGGACAAGATTTTAATTTAATTTTACTAAAAATAAGCATAGAGTTACGCAGCTACACAAAATAAAATTTCTTCGCTGCGGTTCAAAATTTTATAACAAATTTGAACTCGCTTATTTTAATGTTTTTTCCAAATGAACACTATTTTGCGTCTATAATTTGCGCAAATTGATGACTGATTTTCAAAGTAAATCTGGTTAATTTATTAGCATTGTTCAAGCGTCAATCTATTCATGATGATTCGTCAGAGTATACTGATCATAAAGGTCAAAAAATGAGGGCTGTATGACAGTTCGTTTGACAGTTAACCCTTTCGTAAGTTCCATTGGGCTTAAAAAAATACCCTTTATTAAGATATCGGAAAATTCTATACACCGACCAATATCGGCCCATTGATAAAGTCCACTGATTTTCCCAGGAAAATTTTCTGTTCCAAACAATCGGTTCTACAATAGCTACTTTTCATTCACAACCCCTTCTACTGTCGATTCTAACACCGATTATTTTTGTTTGAAATTGTCCCAAAAGCAACCACTTCTATAGCTCCAAAGTGGAACCGGTTGCCCTAGAAGCAGTTCTGGAACTAGTTCTAGAACTGATCCTACGTCACCCATACCTTCCATATAGGATCCCAGGAACTAGTTCCGGAACCAGTTCCATGGAACCGGTTGCAGTGGAACCAGTTGTAGAATAACTGTGCTTGGCTAGGGATTGTAAAAAATTTTCCTGGGTTGGTTAGAACAAGATTGATGTTAATATTAGACCTAGTCACTATACAAAGGTCCCCAAAAAAGTGGCGTGAATCACGCGTAATCGTGAATTTTTGTTACTATCGGCGCTGTTCTGAGTTCCGAATCCTAAAGTGAAACATTCCGAATTTTTTTGCTATTCTGTGATCCACATCCGAATTATTTCTTTCGTTTTATTTCGTGTAGAAAAAGCTTGATGAAAGTGAAACGAATATATATTTTTTAACAAGAATTATTATATAATAATTTATTTTAAAATTAGTCTATTAGTATTAAAATTTGGTAGAAATAGCAGATTTTCGAAATTTTTAATTCCGTGTGATTTTGCAAATCCACTCTAATTAAAAAGTTTCGGAACTCAGAACAGGGGTGTATATTCACGTGATTCGTGCGTGAGTGTGAGTAAGAATAAAAAACTTGCGCTTGAGTTTTGTCTTTACTTTTTACTGTTTTTCGTGAGAATTTCGCAATTGTTAGTAATTTTTTAATAAACTCATGTGAGTGTGAGTAGGACAAAAATACTCATGCGTGACTTGTGGATTTTTACCGCACATATACATTCCTTACAGAAAAAACACATACGCTATCTCTTCAATTAGTGTTTGTGTTTATACACACAATCGGAATTCGGTAGATGACAAACTCAACGATCATGTGAGTTAGCAACAAAAACAAACAAAAACTAAACCTACAAGAAACGAAGCGAATTTGGGTTATGCACAGACGAAAATCCACAACTACTACTAGGAAGGGCATGCAATTTTTATAATTTTTTTATTTAAAATGTGTTCTATGCAAAATAATTATTTTTAAACTAAAAAACTTTTTGCGAAAAAAATGTTTTTCAATAAAAAAACAATTTTTTTTTGATTATTTATTATTATTTTTTATTAAAATAAAGAACTTGCGAGTGAAAAAAAATTTTGAAAATTTTTCACGTGAAAACTTTTCCTTCGACAAAGTCAATAATTTCTTGTGAAGCAAAAATCCGTTAGTTAAGAATAAATTTTATTATTTTTAAATAACGGCGTAAAACCGGTTTCTGTTGGTTTTTTAAATACCGTTTCGATTACCCTAGGGCTCATTCTGGCCATACCTACTTTTTATTGCAACTATTATTAAATATTTCACTATATTTATTACGATGGAGTTCAATACCTTCCCGGATTTTCATTAGCTTTCCAGAATATGACCCAAATTGTAGTGTGTTGTAGGATAGGGTATCATACAGTCGGCATACCCGACTTTAATTTTGTTTACTGGTTTTTTGCTGCTTTTAGTCTACTAATATTTAGCAACATTTTTTGCTGATTTCAACAGGGTTTTTCATTTAACTAAAATTTAACTCAAATTTTTTACATTTGACAGTTTTATTGTTGCTGTTTTTATCTTAATTATGTATGTGTAGCAAACATATTCTGGTTATTTAAGCAGCTTTTTCTACTTTATAAATAATTGTTAGTAGCTTCTTCTGCTATTTGTACATATTTATTTCTATGAGTGTACTACATAATCAAATTTCGTTTGAATCGGCGGGTGGCCCATTGCAAAATGTCATATAAATATATTAAGTCTCACACAATCAGTTAAAAGGAAATTAATTATATATTAAATATCACTCTGAGAATAAATTAGATAACAATATGCAAACTTAAAACAATAATATAATTTTATGTAGTACATAACATAATAAACATAAAATCCTTACGTATTAATATAATTAAGATATAATTTAATTATAATACAGTTAACACTTACACTCTTAAGGACATACAAACAAAACTTAGGTTAATAAATTGAAATTAGTTTTGTAACTATAGATACTGAACATAAAATAACTATGATAAAGTTCTGGGATTAATTAGGAATTTTCTTAATTGATAACAATATGTAAATAGAGTGAAGTCTCGGTTGGTTGTATGAAATTGTATTTTTATTCAAACACGAAATTGTTCGGCTTTGGTTTCGCCTCACTTTGAAATTTTGGCCGAAGTTCGGCTTCGGTTCGTGCTTGAAACGTGAGTTCGTTCGGGCACTAGTGTTTACATTTACGTTTTGATTTACGTTTGTCCAAAATAGTATTTAAACTTAAGTAATTTGGAGTTTAGTGAGTGGAAAATATTTATAAAATTTTAATGAAATTATTTCATTACGTTTAGTTTGATTCCGATCTATTTTTCTAATTTATTTTTGGGACACCGTATTGTGTCTGAGTAATTACACATACATAAATATTTGTATACTTGTATAATTTGTTTATTATAGTTCTTTTTTAATATTTATATAATAAAATATCTATTATAGTTTTTGTTTTGTCAAAGTAAATAGTATTGCAATTAAAAGATGAGAGATAAAATATTTGTGGTATTTCCAGAAAAGATTTGCTAAGAGAAATTTCGTGCAAAAAGTTTTTTGTTGGATATTTTTAAACAATCATAGTTGAATATTACTATTTACTTCCAAAACTTAAGGGCGACATTATTTTCGACACAATTCCCTGTAACCTATTTGAGCCTGAACTGAAATACGGCAAGAGCGTAACAATTCCGTTGTGACAACAACGAATTGGCTCGGTTGCCCCAACCGAATTCAGTTGTGGCAACCGCGAAGTGCAGATATATTGTGGAATTTCAATATCATGATTTCATGCGTTCCCCAAAAATCAGCAGTAGAATTTTAATATAGTTTTTATTTGATTTTTGAGATTTTTTTAAATTTGCAACATTCTTCAAAATCGTTATACGGACAAATCTAGTAAAATAATTTCTACATAAAGCCAGTATGCCACTAGCTTTTTTCTTCACTTGTTTTTGACTTTTTTTAGGGCTTTGATGAACATTAATTTAATTTCTTTATTTATTAAAATAACCTGGCCTAAAGGCCATAATCGGTTGCAAATTTCTACTAAAACAAATTTCTTTTGTTAAAGGTTTTGCTTATTTGCGAAAAAGTTAAAAATTAATAGAGAAAATCTAATAAAAATCCTAAAAAAGTCAAGAAATAGTGAGGGAAAAAAGCTAGTGTCATACGGGCTTAAGTAAAGTTTTATTTTGAAGAAAACATTTATGTTAAAAAATTAAGAAAATTGATTAAAATGAACAAAAATTTTAAAATTTCCACGAAAATGTCATCACTCCCCAACATTTTTTTGTTTTGAGAAAAATTATATTTTATATTAATCACATTTTATTAAAGCTGACACACTATTCTACGAATTTAATTAAATTTAGTATATCGAAGGCTTACATTCAATAAAGGCTATCTACATATATCCACGAGACCTAAAACAACATTTAATTTCCGAATAACGAATATTTTACCAAATTTATCTTCTAAAATATTTATGAAAAAATGTCTATAATTCTTACATATAAATTTTTTGTTAAAGTTTCATGTTTTTCGTGTAGATAAACCTTATTGCCTTTGATTTTTTTTCTTATTCTTTATTCAGAAAAAATATATACTCGTATATTACAAGATATAGTACCTCAGCCTCTCCAAGACGTTATTGAGGCGTGTTGGCAATTTTGACAATTTAAAAAATATAATATTATTTTAAAAGGAGAAAACAAAATAATAATAAATGATTATGTCTATATGTCAATTTTTCTGTTGAATAGAAAATTGAGATCAAATCACAATCGAAACATTTCTATATTTTGAAATAGATACTGTTTTAAGTTTTTCTTTTGTTATAATATATCAATGAAGTTTAGCTGAAACTTTTCATTAAATTAATGCAGTCTTATAAGAATTGCCGAAAATTTTCATATTATTTATTAAAAATTTCATTAAAAAAGATCCATTTTAGAACTTTTAAGAAACCGCTAACTTTAAATGCAAATTTCACATATACAGGAAAAGCAATTTTAAAATATTTTTTACCAATTGTAAAGAAAACACTCCAATCTTACTTTTAAATATTAAACAATGTCTTAAAGAAATCTTTTGCGTGGTGCAAAGGCTCTCAAAAACTATAAAAACAAACACAAATTTTTGACTGAAAAATTTTGAAAATAGATTTAAAATCAGTGATTCGATATCTATTCAAAATTGCAAACAAAGGTGAAAAATATATTTTTACATAGCTTTATTTTCTTGTATGTAAGAAGTAAAATGAAATTTGTGTAGATAGCCCATTTTACATTCAGAAAAAATGTTTGGATGATAGCCAAATTACTTAAATGAGAAAAGGTGGTTCTAGAGATAATTTTCCACTTCTAAATTAATTCCATAGATTATAGATATATAACTAAAAATATTTGTCATCAAAAATTCAAATCTTAAAAGCCGTAGATGACCCCTATTGAATATAAGCCCTAGATATTTACGATAAAAAATTAATTTAGCTGCACTCATCGTGTGGCATCGTTATGTTATGTTTTCAATTTATAGTGTTTTAGATGGCGCTCAATTTGTTTTGTTGTATTTTTTCTTTTCTATATTATTTACTTACAAACTGTCGAGATCATTTATTTTAGACGATTATTATTGTTTGGTTATTTCAAATTCACGCTCACTTATACACGATCCAAGGCCATTTAAAAATACGTTAAGCTAAAAATAACTTTTGTTTTTCTACCATGACACTGTGTGGCGTACAAGAGACTAATCATAATTGGTTCGGCTAACTACAATAAAAATCGTTGCAATTAATTAAAATTAATTAACAAGGAAAACAAGACAAAAATTTTGTGGTGCCATACCAGATATTTTTTTTGTATTATTTTGTTGTTTTTTTTTAAATTCACTCTATTCAATTTTGCTTTTTGGTAGTAAATTCCGTTTTTCAATTTTCAATAATTTTCCTTCTATATATTTTTGTAAACAAAGTTCGAATTTTTGCAACTCTGTTCTAAATGCAACTGTAATTCGTGTGAAAATGACAAATATTTTGAGTGATCGTTAGTGTGTCGTCTTAAAAATAGAACAGGACTGCATGTCGGCATTTTACTCCTGACAAAAAATATATGAAAAAGCATTTGTCGCGTTCGTTGTCGATCCAATTGTAATTAATATCTGATGTATACAATACAACAATACAATAACACGGCAACATGGACTTTTTGTTGTCGTTGAATGGCACCCACATATACAATAAAAACAACAGTCTCAGCAGTAGATTGCAGTCTACGATTTTAAGAGTGATATACTTCAACAAAATATAATCTCTATGTATTGTTTATTAAACTAAACACAGTGGAGTCGTAATTTAACGAAATATACAATGAACTGGCCCATTTTTCGGACTAAAAAGAAAACTACTTTACGAACTCTCGGATTTGTAAAAAAAAATGTATTTGTGATAGAGGAAAAATTTTACAAGAGTAGTCAAAATGATCCCATCTTTTGTTTTTCGAGAATCCAATAGCAAAGTAGGAAAATGGTGTTTCTGCGTACAAAGATCATTGAATAAATAAATATACAATTATTTTTCTTATAAAAAGATCTCACAAACAAAACAATAATAGAGAAATAGCAAAAATATATTTGAAAATACATATGCAGGAAAGCACTCAAAACAATTAATTAATAAAAAATTTGTTTACAGAAAATCGTAGATATGTACGTTAGAGTGGGCCGATTTGTATGAACAAAATTTTTTGATATTGTGCCATCGATTGTTCGATAGCTTTTGGCATGGGTAAAAAAAGTTCCACTACGACATATCAAAAAAATCATTTTCGAGGCGACAAAATTTCAATTATAATTTTCTAATAAATGTTAGATTAGCGCCATCTTGCGGTGGCAACTAATGAAGTTGTAAATAATATAACATTACAACCTTTCCAGAAAGGTATTACTTATGAAAATCGGATAAAAAATGTGTCAACTAGAGGTAAAAGTATATAAGTAAAATTATTTTCTGCTTGTTTTCATCAACATCATCATCATCATTTCATCATCATTATCATCATTTCATCATCAATTAGAAAATAATTTTACTTATATACTTTTACAGCTACTTGCCACATTTTTTATCCGATTTTCATAAGTAATACCTTTCTGGAAAGGTTGTAATGTTATATTGTTTACATAATCATTAGTTGTTTCAAAAAGCCACCGCAAGATGGCGCTAATCTAGCATTTATTATAAAATTCGAAAAAATTGAAATTTTGTCGCCTCGAAAATGATTTTTTTGATATGTCGTAGTGGAACTTTTTTTCCCTCATGCCAAAAGCTATCGAAAATTCGATGGCACAATATCAATTGCTAAATCAACCCACCCTAATGTACGTATATACAGTCAGGCAGTCAGTTTTGCCGACATTCATGTATGCACAAGTACATGTATGTATATAGGAGTGAACCGAAACTTCCAAAATATCAAATCTTAAAAAAACCGTCTTTAGGAAAAGTTGTGAAGACCATTTAAAAGCAAGAATTTAATCAATAATATTTCAAAACCAAAGTTTGTTTAAACACAAGAATCACACAGTACATACAGCCGATCCAGGATTGTCCGTCTGTCTGCAGACAATCGCAATACACGGTAAAATTCTTTGTTGACATTATCAGCAGTTTATTCGGTTAAGCGGTTCACAAGTTATTAATGAAAATCTGTTGCAAAACTGCTCCATCCCTATAAATTTTTTTTCCGTAAATTAGTTTCCGCCAATTTTTAAAATTGGCGATACTTAGTGTCAATTTGTAGTTGCAACTTTATTTCACATGCATCATTATGGAGCGTATAAAAAATTCGGCACAGACGAATTTCATACCTCTACTAGTTTTAATTTCACTACACTCTAATGTTTATACACAACACCTTAAGATTCTATTCAGGTGGGTGTGTAAACCGGAAATTTAAATTGGGAAAATATAAGCGAAATAGAGAAGAAATGCTTCACAAACTAAAAACACCTTATGAACAACAAGTCACCGTAACTAAATGAAAATTTATGGCTTAATAACTGCATTTGACATAAACAACAAATATGTATGTATATACCATGAGGGTGGCAGCTTTTTTGTAAATTTTCACCCACGAATTTTCTTTCTAGAAAGTAAATTTTAAAAATTTAAATTATTCAGCCTGCTAGAATTTCTTACTACTTTTACTTCAATTGGAAAATTTTGTTTAAGTACTTTAGTGAGTAAACGTACAGATATATTTCAATTTAAGCTTTAATTTCAGTTGACCTCTAAAATTTGAGTTCAATGATCAGTTTTATATAATTCTTTAATTTACTTTTTTTAGTTCCTGAATTAATTAAATTTTTGTTGTACGAACTATATTCTTATTTTATATTAATAAATTACAAAATTAAATTCACTCTTATTATATTAAATGTTTTAATTTACTAATTTCCACTAAACTAAAAAAATTAAATTAATTCCCGAATGGAAAGAAAATTGAACATTTTGTGAGTTAAAAAGAATCTAATTAAAAAAAAATCATACTAGCTTTCGAATGGAACATTGCTTTTAAAGTCTTATATGATTTTAATTATTTTAGAACGAATTCTACAAATGTTTGATTTAAATATTTAGATTTGATTTATCCTCTCACTACCAATTTTTTTATGTTAGCTTAATGTCTTACATTAACCATCATTTACAATAAAAATATCCAAAAAATTATAAGCTCATTGTTGTCATATTTATTTCCTTCTGGAAAAATCATTTTTACGTTTTTTTTTGTTGCTTTTTTTTAGTTAATTGGGGAAAAAAATATATGAATTCAAACCCCTCAATCCATAAATGTTTTGTAAAGTTACAGCAGGTTTACAAAACGTAATTTTCAAACAAAATTTGTTCAATAAACCTATAATTTTACAAAGCGTGAGTTTAGGGGAAAGTTTATAACAATATTTAAAAATTGTTTGCCAACAATATATTTTTTTTTTTTAATTTGTCCGATTGGGGTACATGAAAATTAGTTCTATATAAAATGAGAAATTTACAGATATGTATGTGTATGTTTTTTTTAATTTTGGTAAAAAATTCTATATTTTTTATCTAAAAATTATTCACTGTGAAAAGTTATTGTATTTACACCAGGGTTGTCATATAAAAATTGTAAAAAGTGGTCCAGAATTGGCATTTCGGTTTAAATTTTTAGTCAAAATTTCTTCGCTAGGTGGTGCGACAAAGCTCTACAAGCAAACAAATATGCATAGTTTATATTTCAACAAAATTTGGTCAAAAACTATTCGGCCAAACAAAATCTGTACCGAAAGGGTGAGATTTTTTTATTATTTAGGCCAAATTGTTTTTGAGTGTCAGCTGAATTTGGTTTAGTTACCAATAAAAATACTCGTACTTCGGGAAAAAAAATGGTTTCTTTAAAACGATGATCTTTGTTCAAGTAAAGCAATATATACAACATTTCAACATCATTATTTCAGTTCCAAATACATCCAAAAAGTCATGTGCATTAAAATTTAAAAAATTAGTAATATTTTCATATTTTCAGCTGATATAAATAATTTGAGTGTTTTTTACTTCAAATAATTTCATTTAAATTTCAATTGCTACTCCTTTATTTTAATTGTATTTTTTAAAAATTATTTATTTTTCAAATAGGGCATCAGATGCTTTTTCAAATTATTTTGGATTTTTTATATGTTAATTTAAAATGCAACTATGAAAACCCAGCAAAGAAAAATTATCATTAATGACTCAGAAATTAGCACCAAAAACAAACATTTTTACACTTTTTCCTATGAGCCATTTAAGAATCTTATTTACGAGCGCTCCGAAATTGCTGGCTGGCAATTTATTTTTAAAAGTTTCTGATCAATAAATACCAATTAAAGTTAAAAGATTATTTAATAATATTTTATTTTCTATTTTTATAAAAAAATTTAAGCCAATTTGCCTAAAAATTTGTGTGAAAAATACTCCCTTTTAAACTTTTTTATAAAAATAATTATAGACGAATTCTTCCGGAAATCTCCATAGAAACAAAATATCTAGAAATAGTAATTTTTGGATACCATACTTAAGAAATGTTTAAGCAAAAAAAACGGTCTTAGTTCTGTCTATAAAACTGGTCCGAACACAAGTTTGCACCCATGAATAATTCGAATGTGTCCTAAAAGAAGGGATGAAAATAAAATACCCGTGTCTTTCACTTTGTCTATATTAATTCGTTTATAAACGGTTTAAAAACGCGAATTAATATTCAGTTATTTCTAAGAGTTTTTTAAAATTAAGACGGCCTTCCATATAAATATATTACCTCAATATTAATTCGCGATTTAAACTGTTAGACGAATTGATCTAGAAAAAGTGGAAGATATGGATATTTTATATTTAGCCCTGCTTTCAGAATATATTAAGTCGATTTTCTCATAGGTACAACCAAAAAATGAACTTTGTCGGACGGTGTTGTAATAGAAATCGAGTTTTTCCAATACAACATATGTCGGATTTATTTATTTTCGAATGAGCGGGAATTCCCGGGATCCCGGGAAATTCAGAAAAAAATCCCGCTGTCCCGGGAAATGAAAAAGTCCGGGAAAAGAAAAACCCTAGTTAAGACAGAATTCAGAAACACTTTTTCTTAAAAAAAATTTCATTTTGTCAATAAAATTTCTGATTTTTAAATAAAAGGTTTCATCATTTTCGATTTGATTGAAACTTTCCAAAAATATTTTCTACATCTATCCCTTGTTTGTCTATTTCTGCCCTAAGCGATATTCCTCCAAAGTTCGAACTCAATCCACCCCACCCACTGTACCCAAAAGAAATTGATTTCCCAAAACTACAAATAATGATTTCTGATAACAAAATTTTTGTATCAACAAATGTTAATAGATTTTAACTTAACATATTGTAGAAAATCATTAACAAATATGACCCGTTAACTTATCTCAACATAAACTGAGTTTAGTGCTTAACCATAGTTATGAATGTCAAATTTATATGGAAATATCTGTGGTTAATGTTTAACCATGGTTATGTTGGAAATAAGTTACTCGCCCTATGTGGTTATATAACTACATATCTGTCAGTAGACATCTCTATCATATCAGCTATCTCGATATGTTATGTATTAAACGGGCTTTGGGTGTTTCTACTCGATTATATGGCTTAAGCTGACTTCACTGGGTAAAGGTTTTTCTATGTAGCTGGCCTTTGGCCTGGCCTAGGGGTTTCCTACTCTGCGGTATGTCCAGAGCCGGCTTCACTGAGTAAAGTTTGTCTGTCGTAGATGAAAGTTTTTCTACGTAGACGGACTTTGGCCAGGCTTTCGGGTTTTCTAATCTGTGGTATGTCCAACGCAGGCTTCGCTGAGAAAACGTTTTGTGCATAGCTGCCTTTCGGCAGACTTAAGGGTTTTTCTTCTGTGGAATGTCTAATGGTATTCATTAATTTAGTGAAAAATATTAGTTGAATTGGCTAAAAATTATCTATTTGCATAGAAGTTCACTATTAATATTTAAAAAATTAAGGACTTTTTGAAATTGTTGCTTTATAGATTCTATCATAAAAACACATACTTCTGGAAATGCACATAAAGGCCATTTACAACAATTTGTTAGTTAATGAATCATTTTTAATTGATTTAACAATTTTGCTCGTGTATACAAAGGCGGCATGTACAATTTTCTACTTTAATATTAACAATTTTTATTAAATATCATGTAAGCGGTAAAAGGGGATATACTACTATATATTTTTAATATATTGTGTATTCATGTATAATACTCAGGTGACAGAGTGACTGGCTTTAGCTGGATGGTTTAGTCGTTTGATTGGCCATACATATTGTTGCAGTAGTATTAGATTAATGACTTTTAGCTGGTTTTCTTAGCTGCTTGGTCAGTTGGTATCTAATCAATTCTATTTTTTTTTTTGCCATAATTTTTTGAATTTAATTTAAACATGTAACAAGTTTAACTCTTATTCACACTATGTTTGCAGCATTTAAGTTGCGCCTGGTTGTCTGTCTCTTATAAAAACCACAAAAATCTTGTTACCACCATCAAAGTGCCACCATCATCATAATCATACACATTTATAAATAGTGTACGTATTAGAAACTGGTTGCATATGTAAGATAAAACAAAATCAGTGATAGAAATCTAATTTGAAGACATCCGGATAGTTGCTTAATTAATAAGAATAGGGTTTAATAAAAATACGGTTTTTAATCTCACAGATAAGTTAATCTCTGGATCACATTTTGATAAAGTTAACTAGAAATTAAGAATGTTAAATAATTAAAAATGTATTAATTAATACACTAATAGAAAAAAGTTCGTTAAAAATTTAGTTAACACTACTAAAAATTAGTTAAAAATGATGCTGCAGAAAAAATCTGCTAAATTGCTATATATTTATTAGAATATTTGTGGACGCTACATTTTGCTATTTTCAATTAACTAAAAGTTGACTAAAATTCTGTAAATTTAACAGTTTTAATTTTGCTGTTCTCATTTTACTAGTATTTAGTAAAAAAATCGGCTAATTTTAGCAGTTTTTTCTGCAGCATAATTTTTAACTAATTTTAAGTAACTTTTTCTGTTATTTTTACAGATTTATTTCTATGAGTGTAGACTAAAAAATCACCTGCAGAATCTGTTTGCAAAACCTTAATACACAAAAAAAGGCCGTAAAGGTTTTAGTAAAAACTACTAAAAATAAGTTAAAATGGCCTTGCAGGACAAGCTGCTGAAATTAACAGAATATTTTTGCTAAATATGAGTCACATTAGAACAGCAAAAATAAAACTCATAAATACACAAAATTTTAGTTATATTTGAGTTAAATTCTAGTTAATAGAAAATAATTTAAAATTTTAAATATAACATTTTTTGGAGATTTTAACAGAGTAAATTGTTATTTAAGTTAACTAAAGTTATCTCGGATATAACTAAAATTTCGTAAATTTAACAGTTTTTTTATTAGTCTTCTTCTTTTTATTAATCTTCTGAAATCAGCACTCTTCTATTTTGAAGAAAATATTTTTGTTGATTTTAGCAGGATGATTATTTTAAGGATACACTAATAGAAAAAAGTCCGTAGAAAATTTAGTAAAAACTACTAAAAATTAGTTAAAAATGATGCTGCAGAAAAAAACTGCTAAATTAGCAGATTATTTTTGCTATATATTAGTAATATAGGAACAGCAA
The DNA here is from genome assembly GCA_949987735.1 of Leucophora obtusa. Classification (NCBI taxonomy): domain Eukaryota; kingdom Metazoa; phylum Arthropoda; class Insecta; order Diptera; family Anthomyiidae; genus Leucophora; species Leucophora obtusa. The sequence continues at coordinate 5,197,833 of OX465296.1, forward strand.
AACTAAAACTGTTAAATATACAGAATTTTAGTTATATATGGCTAAATTTTTGTAAATGGAGATTAGCAAATTAACCTGCTAAAATCAGCAAAAAATTTTGCTAAATAATTAATAGCCTAAAAAATCACCAAAAAATTTAAAATTTTCGAAGTTTTTTTTTTGATTTTTTTTTTTAAATGCAAATAAAAATCGAGCCTTTTGAAAACAGCAGTTTACAATTTTTTAGCAAATATTTCTGCTGATTTTAGCAGAATAGACTGCTATTTGCATTCAACTAAATTTAGCTTAAAAATAGCAAAAATTTTGTAGATTTAACAGTTTATTTTTGCTATTTTTAGTCTACAAATATTTAGCAAAATTTTCTGCAGATTTTACAGTACAATTTGCTATTTTCAATTAACTAAAAGTTAGCCTAAATATAACTAAAATTCTGTAAATTTAGCAGTTTTAATTTTGCTGTTCTCATTTTACTAGTATTTAGTAAAAAAATCTGCTAATTTTAGCAGTTTTTTCTGCAGCATCATTTTTAACTAATTTTTAGTAACTTTATCTGCTATTTTTACGGATTTATTTCTATGAGTGTAAATTTAACTTCAGCAGGGTAAATCGTCATTTAAAATTAACTGGAATATAACTAAAAATTTGTTGAATTAACAGTTTTTTTCTGTTTTGATCACCATAACTAATATTTAGCAAACTATTTCTGCTGATATGTTTTTCCTGCAAGGCTTTCTTTGAGAAACAGGCGCCCTTCAAAGGGCGAACGACACAGTTCATCAATTCAAGTTGTTCAATCACAACTCAAAATAAAAAAGAACGTTTGAACGATTTGAACGAAATGAATTGCATTGAACGATAATTACCGAGTCACCAAAATGAACGATTGAGCCCAACTTTAAAAATCATGTGCATTTTCTTGTAATTTCAAACAAGACGCATGTTTTTTTTTTTGTAAAATTATTCGAATAAAACGCAACACTAATTGTAAATGATGCAGAATACCATAATAGTAATACATGTATCGTCTTGTTGGTTGGTCATCAAATAACGATGTCTGGTGATTAAAGTTGTTGATCTGGTTTTTTGCAGGTGTTTAGTATCATAATGTTTCATTTTTATTATTTTTCGATTTTTTTAAATATTTCTTTTGCTTGCTTAACATCATCATGGATTTTTGCATGAAATTTTTTAAAGATTTTCAAGCATTTACGAGTACAAAATATATGCACATTATAATTATTAGTTTTAATTTAAATTAAAAATTTTATAAAATGAATTTCTTAAAAAAAATATTGAATTTAACTAAAATGCATAGTCAGCGAATAACAAATATTTAAACCAGATGCAAGCAGGGTACTACAACAAACAAAATTTTTATGTTGGTTTTCGTTTTACAGCATGAAGACGTAAACAAATTTTTAAAAGACAAAACGTGTTGGAATGTTGTTTTTGTTTTTACCATTTTTTTGTAGTTGTTTTAGTTTGTTATAGTTATTTTTATAGTGTTTTTGTTGCAAAGGTTTTGTTATGGTGTTTTAATTTGTTTGCCAAAAACTGGATTTTTCTAAAAATAGACCGTGGGGAAATACTTGAATGCGCCCCACATGTGCGCCACACTTAAAGTAATCATACACACATGCACTGTTGCCATAACGGTGATTTTCCCGTCAGATCTAGCGATTTTTTTGCCCCTAGCGGAAAAAATTGTCGTGTAGCTACCCAGCAAAAAACCTGCTTCGCTGGATGCAGCTTATTAAGGGCATAAATAAAATGAATCCCTTACAAAGCTGCTTACGGAAGGCATGATTTTTCCATACAAAGGGCCCGCTTGGAAGCACGGTTTTTTTGTGATAAAAAAAAGCGAATTTTTCGCTGCCGAAAAATTGCAATAAATTCATGTTTTTAGTAAGTGCATTTAACCGCGAATAAATTAATGCACTTTTTTTGTAAGAAAAAGTGATTTATTTGGTGCTGAAAAATTCAGTAAATTCAAGATTTTCATTGAGCGCATTTAAACGCGACTTCTTGTGAAAATAAATGCATTCATTTGCCATCTTCAAAATGCAGACTGACTCATGTTTATGTCGCGTCTCTACATTCAACTCTAGTAAGGCTTGTTTTACTCTTCTTTAGTAGGATTAAAGAAGAGTAAAACACGATTGAGATGATTCAGATTTCGTGCGCATTAATCGTTGGATAACTTACATTTTATTTTACTCCGTAGCACTATAATTTTTTGAATAACTTGCTTACGATTTGCTTCGTTTAAGGCAGTTTTGCAGGGTATACAATCAAATTGCATAATTGTTTGTGTATTGTATACGCCTAAAATGGCGCAACTCTGTAAAGCAGAATTTGTAGCGCTTTTTTAAGCGCTTCTTATTTTTACTGCTTCCAAAATACTAAAATTTTTTTGAATGGGTATTAGCCCATATAATTTTAAAAAATCGGTTTTTTGTTTGAAAAATATAAAATTCGCATATTGATATTCTTTTATTATTAAAAACAATTTCTTAAACCATTTTATTATAAAAACTTTCTAAAAATACACATTTCGATAAAACACGGGTATTTTTCACCGTACAACGCCCTCTATTGAATATTTTCAATACTAATATTAATTCAGTGAAATCGGATTCATTATTTGTAGCCTAATCATAAAATTTTTCAATATTTAAAAGTTTATAACACTTCTTATGAACATATTAAAGAAATTTTTAAGTAAAAAAAAGCTTTAAGACCCATTTTCAGCAATCTAACTATGAAATTGCTAGAAAAGCACTAGATTTATAAATCTAGTGGTTTTCTAGTGTTTTTGGCTCTGATCTAAGTCATTTGTTTTGAAAATTTGTTGAAAACACTGCACAGATGAAGGCAGGCAGCCAGACAAACAAACAGACAGAAATTATAAAACACATACTCACAGAAAAAATAGTTGAATCTCTAGATACTCGCCAACACACAAACAATTATATTGTCAACAAAACAGGTATAATAAAGTTTGATACTATCGTACTTTTTGTGGTACTGTTAGAATCTCCAAAGTACTATGGTACTTCTATGACGGATTTGGACTTTTTAGAAATTTTACCAGTTTGTAAGTGCTACACCAACAGTTTTGTTCCATTTAGTCACAAATTTACGAATTAACGTTTTTCGAACACGTTAACCCGTTCCAAATCGCTTATAAAGTGCCTGAAATTGATGATGAGTCAATTGATCTCAAAGGATATATCCCGTGACCGTCAATCAAGGGCATATTACTGAACATCTATTTTATAGATACACGACCAGGTATGCCCTTTACGCCAGTTCTGTTACTGGTTCTTTTGAGTTAGTCCCGTGGCCACTTTTTTGCCTTACTACTGTGACAGGTTCCTTTGCGTCAGTCCTATGCAGTGTTGCCAATTTAGCATATTTAATGCTACACTGAACCAAAAGTCGTAAGTGAAATCGACATAAAAATTTATTTTTGAAATAAAGTGTTTTAAAAAAAAATCATTACTCAAAAAATATTATTCGGAAAATAATTTTCGAAATAGGGAATGTAAAAATAAAACTAGAAACATGATATTCATCGGGTAAATTTGTACAAATAACAAAAATACAAATGTTTGTTAATTAAAAAAAAAAATGTTTGGATACTTTAGGGTCCAAAAAGTGCTACCTTTTAGATGGTTCCCATATATCATCCCTGCAACAAATGCAGCATTTTAAAAAGAGATCTTTTTATATAACACTATTTTTGTTAATTGCATTATTGTTGACCACGTTTTCTTGTTCGTAAGCAACACTGAGAGAATTATCTGCATGATGTTAAGGAATTTTTGCATAAAACCAATGAAGTTTCACTGGAACTCATCCATTGAAACTTTTCATTGAATTAATGGAATTTTTCATAAAATATTGTGAAAAATTTCACTTTATTTATTAAAAATTTCATACACTAAATGAAAAAGTTTGATTAAAACTAGTTTCATAAAATGTGTGAAGCTTTTTAATGAAATTTAAGAAATTTTCTATTTACTTTGTGAAGAAAACGTCATTAGTTTAGTGAAAAATTTCATTAAAACTCGGCCAGCAAAATTCTGTCTGTGTACAGGTCGAAAATACAGAAATATTTATATAAATGATTTTTGTTAGAATTGGTTTGTAGGTCCCTAAAAAAGAATCCTAAATCTGGACTTAAATTCATGTTCGAACGCAAATGCAAATACAAATATAAGTTTTAACAATGAAATTAGGTTAACTTGGTCATTTATTAAAGAAATTACCACCATTACTGAACTTTGATCAGAAGTCCAATTTGTACTATTCAAATTTAGCACGCAAACTTTAGTTGATCTTGAACAATACTGATGAAGGGTATCGTATGGTCGTTTTTGACCGACTTTAATTTTCTTAGTAATAGTAATTAATGTGTCTTTAAATCACAGGTTTTCAACATTAAGCATTGTTCACACTATACCACAATTCTTGAGAACAGCCAAAATTTCGTATATAAAATAATTTTTTTTTACGTTAAAACTTAAGTGGAGTACCTGGAAATTGGAATAAAAGAGGAGATACGAATAAGTCTCTTTTCTTATGAAATTAAAAAAAAAAATAAAAAATTTTCTGTCAAGCGGATTAAATTTTATTTTTTGTTTTATAAATTCTGGTAGTCTAAACGGTGTGTAAGCAGTTTTAAAATACAATGTTGCAAGCCATCAGATAATAAATAATTGTTTATGGTTTTTTGTTTACTGAGCTTTATTAGTCTTAGTCTAACAATGAATGCAGGCATAAGAAATATGAAACGAAAGCGTGGCTTAAGTGAAAAGGCACATTCAAAAGAGTATTGTTAATTTTTACAGCACAACTCATACAGGGTATATTAAGTTTGTGCAGATGTTTGCTACATCAAAAAAATATTAGATCTAGACCTACGTTTCAGTACGCGTATACCCATCGACTCAGAATCACTTTTTGATTCGATATAACGATGTTTGTCGGTCTTTCTGTATGTCTGTCTTATTTGTGTAAGATATTTTAATGCAATTTTGTACACCGACTTCTATCGGCCCAACGACAAAGCCTATTTTTATCAAACATGGATTCCGTGCGAATTTTTTGATAAAACTTGGTAAGCTTTTTCGCAGTAAGCTTTTTTCTAATTTGTATAGCTTAGTCGCGCACTCTTGTGGTGGTATAAGTAATTCAGATTGAAACTTTGACGCTTTGTGCGAACCTTAAGGTTAATATTTTTCAAATAAAAATATATATTTTTATATTAATACAAATTTCTGTTAACAAATTTAAGCTATTTCCTTAGCAGTATTTTTCTTACTTCTTAAAAAATTGGTATTACTAAACATTTTTTAAAAATGATTATTTCTCAACTCTAATTTCTCAGATTTGCATTCCCATTTTTGATATTAAAATTAAAAAACGGATTAATTTCCTGCATACTTACCATTTTACAAATACGGTAACCCCTCGATTCGATCAGTCAATTTTGCTTTTAAAGTAAATAATGAACGAAGAATTTTTCTGCTCTTAAATTTAATTCTTTTTTTTGCATATCTTTATCGAAATTAGCATATTACTTTTATTACGCCGATATTCATTATATTTTTCAATATTTTTTGAAAAAAAAAATGCTTGGAAGAAGTCAAAACTAGTTTTTTTCAAATCATTATATGGCAACCCTGCATTTGCAATTTGTATAATTTTATTAATTTAATTATCACCTGTTTTTCACCTCGTTGTTATATTGCTTTACTATGAAAAGTTGTAGATTCTTAAAAGTAAACGTGTGACACGTTTATAAAAAATGGGTTCAAATCGGTCCATGCTTACACCTAACACCCATATACCTGTATAGGTCTCAGCTATGTAGATCTTTTAATGAATTTTGTTACACTGATTCACATGGACATCGAAACAAAGTCTTGTAATTTTGGTTAGAATCGGTACATATTTAGACTCATATGGACTCAAGGACAAGATCTATTATTGATTTCGAGTATAATCGGCGCATATTTGAAACTACCCAGGAAAATATTTTACAATCGGTAGTCAACCACACCTGTTCTACAACTGGTTCCACTGCAATCGATTCCATGGAACTGGTTCCAGAACCAGAACTAGTTCCAGAACTGATTTTAGGGCAACCGGTTCCACTTTGGAGCTATAGAAGTGGTTGCTTTTGGGTCAATTTCAAACAAAAATAATCGGTGTTAGAGTCGACAGTAGAAGGGGTTGTAAACGAAAAGTAGCTATTCTACAACCGATTCTTTGGAACAGAAAATTTTCCTGGGTAGCGCCCATACGGACTATATTTCTGTCTTTGTATTATTGTACATACACCTAATATTGGGCAAAATCAAAATTTCTTAAGCCCGCATGACACTATTAGCTTCATTTTGTATTGATTTTCTATTGACAAAAAATTTATAAATTTTCTTATGGGAAAGTACAACTACACATATAGAATAAATTAGTATATGTTAGAGATGGGTCGATTGTCGACTAATGACAACAAATAACTTCATGTTTATTAAGCGACAATCAACCGTCCAAATTTTTTTAAACGATTAGAAAAAATGAAGCAAAACAAGAATTTGGTTGCATTTGTTTTGTCGTATTTTTTCACAAATTCAATTAGTTTTCCATTCATTTTTGTTATTTCTTTTTTTACTGTTTAATTTTGCTTTTTGGTGGTGAGTTTCGTATTTGTATTTTTCCTCTGTCAAAAACATAATTGTTTGTAAACAAAGTACAAATTTTTGCGGTTCTGATACGAGGTTTTGCAACTCTTTTCTGATAAATAGGTAACCTTAATTCAAGTAAAAATATGGCAACAATTTACTAAATATTTTGCGTGTGTGTAAGTTTATCGTCGTGAAAATAAAATATAATTGGGCGGCACGGTGACATTTTGTTTCTTATACAAAATGTATGAAAAAGCAATTGTCACTGTCGTTGTCGACCAACTTGTGATTAATCTCTTAAATTTATATCGGTAAATCAGTGCTCTATTATGTTTTGCATGACTATCAATATCAATTCTATTTTATATAAATTCAATACAAAAATAAAAGGTGTTATACGGGCTTTGTTGATTTCCTACTGGTCGGCATGCCCGCCTTTAACTACTAATATTTATTTAGCAAAATTCTCTGCAGATTTTGCAGTATAATTTGTCATTTTCAATTAACTAAAAGTTAACTCAAATATAACTAAACTTATGTAAATTAAACAGTTTTATTTTTGCTGTTCTTATCTTACCCCCCGTTTCCACATGCAAGTGCAAGTTCGAAAAACTCAATACACGCACACTTTTTCACTAATACTATCACACGTATACGACTTGCGGCTCAACTTGCAAGTAAATTTAGAAGACAGTAGATTTTTGATACTTGCGGCAAGTGAAACGACAGAATGAAAAAAACAGTGTTGCCTAGTAATGTTTTCTATTAATTTATTAGTATTTGGTAAAGTAAAAATTGTAATGCATCTGATTTTGTATTTATTTGTAAAAAAAAGTAAAAAAGAACACAACGGCATATCTTAATGGTAATTTAAAATATAAATTTTAAAAGTTTTTGAAAAAAAAATTGTTAAGAACAAATTTTTTCCCAGCTTTGTTAGAATATTGAATACTTGGCAATACTTGAGTGCTATTTAGTGACAACCTATGCCTTCGACGACATTTTAAAAATGAACTTGCAGCAAGTAGTGTGGACACATGTAAAATTTTCATGTTTTTTCGGTAATTTTCGAAATTTTCGCTGATAATACGTATTCTCAACTTGCAACCATTTACTTGCATGTGGAAACGGGGGATTACTACTCGTATTATGTAGAAAAAAAATCTGCTAATTTCAGCAGTTTTTTCTGCACGGTAATTTTTAATTAAATTTTAAATAGTAGCTTTTTCTGTTATTTTTACAACTTAATTTCTATGAGTGTAGTTGACTTTCAATCAAAATTGTGTAGGATATCATATAGTCGACATTCCCTCGTTATTTTGTAAACAAGTGAAATTCAGGTTGAATCACTGCACTTCACTGTGTTTAACTTAATATATATCAATGATTTTTAAAATCCCAACACAAAAAGGTTTAAGTTTTGCAGACTTAACTTCATTCTCGCTTTTTTGTAATTTTTTACTTTTTAAAAACTTTTTTCGTTGCCTAGTAACCCTGCTCACATGTATTGTTATATTTCCTATATATGGTTAATCAGGACAACTTTTTTCCTGCTTTTTTCATATTCCATATGACGATGTTAATGATGTTGCAACAAATTGATGTTGAAATGAAAGTGAAATTGCAGTAGTACTTGCTTTAAAAGTGGAAATGTATGGTCAGAATATGGTTAGACATTTAAACGAGTACACATGGCAATACTAAAAAAAGCCATATAAAAGAAAAACATGAGTTAAACGTTTTCTAGTTTACAAAAAAACTGAATACCTTTTAAGGAAAATGTTAACCAGGGCTTTTAGCAACAAGGTGCGTTAACTTGCAGTTTGAATTTCCAAGTTCACTATTTCAACATACTAAGGACGGTAACTTATCAAAAGTAAAATAATTATTTTCACTCAGATTTGCTTTCATAATTTTTTTAGCGTCTATCTTAGTTTAGTTTGTAATAACCAGAAGGTTGCCAGATGACTTTTTCTAGAAATCTAAGGCAAGCGGACTAAATCATAAAATAAATAAGTCCATGTACAAGTATTTTATTACTAATTAGTTTTTCGTGTTTTGTCGTAAAACAGGCATACAAAATTAGCAAATAACTCGAATTTCCGAAAACGGTGTTCAAAAATCTAGAAAATACAAGAAATAAATAACAACAAAAAAAATTAAGAACAAATTTTGAAGTTTTTGTAACAAAAAAGCCAACATTTTTGTAAGCAAAAAATTTTCTAAAAAATACCAAAATATGTTCATAAATAAGAATTTTTTTCGAAAAATGTGGTCTTTAAAATTACAAAAATATGCTATTAAGTACAAAATATGCAAAAATATGATCTAACAAATCATTGCTAGAATTAGTCAGATATTCTGAAAGTATCTTATCCATTTTTCAACACAAGCACAGGAAAAATTATGATGCAGCATATTTCTGGTTGGCTTGGTTACTACTAACCAAACCAAAATGATTTCTTCCTTATGTTACTTTTCATTTAAATAAATTACTTTTCAACATTACGTATAAATCTTGTTCAACATGCTTACATGTATGGTAAGTATATATGTAAATTTGACTTCCGGAAATTTGTTTGCACCCTACCCATATTAAAGTCCAAACCTTAATGAGCCCCTTGTTGGGCGCCATATAAAATAAACGAGAAACAATATGCAGTACCATATGTTCATCGTCAGCGGTTTGATTTTTTTTTTTTTTTTTTGAAAGAAAACCGCCTTTGTGTCTGTTAAACTTTAAAACAAAATGTTTTCTTCTTCCTGTAAATGAACTTTAAAAATATTACAATTTAAAGGGCATTTAAAGAATGACACTGCAAGATATTGATTTAAAATGTGTGCAAGGTGTATAAAACTGTCACTCGATTTTCTAAGGTACTAACCTTGTAAATTGGAAGAATGTGCACAAGATTTTCTATTTACATCCTTGTTATTTTTACAGCATTTAAATGGCATTTCAATTTATCAGAGCAGCGACTTTCATGAAAATACATGTTTGTAGTTAGCGCCCCTAAAACGATTTTGACCAAATACTTTTCTGAATCAAAAAAGTTTAATAAACTTTTTTTGCATATTTTGTTGTACATATGTGCATATATTTGCATAATTTTAAATTTCTAATGCATATTTTGCATTTAATTACATACTCTTTGAGTAAAAATTTGGAAATCTCAGCACTAAACTAGAAAAAGAAACAGACATTTGTATTGGATCTCATTATTAAATCAACTATTTCGATCTGGTTTATTAAATCCACAAACTTTAAGTGCATATTTAATTTTTGATGTTTAGTGCATATTTTTTTCGATTTTTAATGTTTTACTGCCGTTTTACTTTAAGTGTAAATTTCCGATTTTTTAGTGCGTGACAGTAACTACCCTGATAATGACTTGCGTCACACTGTGCATATATAAAGTAGATAGCAGAGCTTTGAAAGAATTTATAAGGTTCATTAATTAAAATGTTTGATTTCTAATGCCAGATATTTACATGGGGTTTCTAAAAGACGTTCGTTGTCACACGAATGAGTGACAACATGTATTTTGTTATTGTATTTTCGTTCGTGTGGAGCAAAACGTCATCTAGAAACACCACCTTAATGGATGTGAACTTCTAAACCGTATTTCGTGGAAACAGATTTATGTATTACAAATTTTTTTGTTGATCTTTTCATTTCACAGCGCCTTTAATTGTTAACAATTTGACTGTATAAGAAAACGACAACTACACGGCTGGATCTTACACATAAAAAATGTAGGAGGGCCAAAGGTTGGCATTTTCTCATTTTTTAAATATATTATATTAATCAGTCAATTGAATTGTACACAAAAAAGTTAATATTTGGCCCTCGTATATTGATAATAATAAAGTGCGGGGCAGGTATTGAGGTCCTTAAAATGCCCTCAAACATTTCCCGAGATGATTGTACTTAAATGAAAGGTCATTTTATATCGATTAGAAATATGTAAAAATTAAATGCTGAAGTACTTGAGCCAGTGATAGACTTTTCTTTATCCCTGGTTCAGGGGTTGAAAAATAAAGGCCTATAACTTGAAAAGGTAATTTAATCGAACTTATTTGATTTCAGACTCATATTAAGGAAACCGAAATACTTTAAAAATTATTAGTTAGTAGAAATCTGTTAAAAAGTTCGATTTTTATTGAGTATTATCATATAAAATTTAAAAGTGAATTAAAGAAATTATTATTAAAATGAATGCTTTTCGTTCGATTTGAGATCAAATACTAATTATCACACTTTATTTTAAATTATTTATTATTTCAAAGTTCTGGTGCGAGTTATGTATGTTTTTAGGTAAAATTATACATATACCAATGACTGTATACCTGGGCATGTCTATTTGTGACCTTTCACTTGATGGGATCAAATGTATCAATTTTCACAATTTTCAAAGAGAATGTGTCAATTATAAATGTGCAATAGAGCGTTTCACTTACAGCCTTTCCAAAGCTTTGTTTTGTATTTTTGCAACTCTTAAAGCGGAATATAAATGCTTATGGCCAAAACATTTCTGAGGTTTTTTCAGAGCTTTTAAAAGGGGTACGTGGTTGTTGAAATCAGTTTAAAAAGGCACAAAATCAGTTTAAAATGCAATAAAAAATTGGCACGCAGAATGCCAACAGACCTCGCCATAATGTTCTGTCCGATGTCCGGTGCGATATGCAATCCGATAGCTATTGTATCTTCTAGTTCTATATGCTTCTTGCACAAACTCAATACACCCTGCCCACGTAGTGGTCTAGGGTAAATATAAAAACGGCCGTTTTTTCCTCAATTTTTTATATAAAACCGTATATGTCTTTTAATACTGTATAAATGTGCTTGAATCATCTTGTAACAATATGTTTTGTAAAAAAATTTTACAGTTCCTTTTAAACTACACATTTTAAATAAAAGCAATGCTCAAGTTATTTGTTATTGTTCGATTTTATCGCACACAAACATTAATATTTTTCAACCAATACAGACACAAATAACATGCTAAGCACGTGCTTGATTAAATATTGTGACGTTTATGATGAAAATGATTTGTATGGGGTCAAGCATATGATTACATCTTAATTCAATATACCTGTGTTTTGTTAGTTTTATGTCTCTTGTATTTGACTGAATAACAATGTATCTCTGAAAAGCATAATTGAAGAAGATACTGAAAATTTTCAAGAATTATTTTGTTTCCTTTAGGAAGTTTCATTGAATAGCTTAATTCAATTTAATTCTATGCCCGGTTAAAAACGATTTGTATATAATCATTTATGATTTTTTTACAATTATATTTATTTTTTATATGATTATATCAAAATATTATAAATAAAAAAAAATAAAAATTATATTAACCACAATAATATAAAATTATATTAACCACATGAAATTATATCTTTTTACTTGGGTTGGTAAATGTGGTTACCAACCCAAGTAAAAAAGTTTTGATATATATTTATATGCCTAGAAAATTGCTTGTGGTAATATATTGCAAAATATGTATTGATACAAAATTATATTACATTATATAACATTGTATAACGCTGTATATTAAATATATAAATATATCTTTCTTCATATTACAATTCATATAGTGCAATATATAATATCCAATTATATATGTCACTACATATGCCACATATAATTACATATTTTTATATACGAGTGTACCTAATTGGATATATTTGTATTTCTTTATATATAATTTTATACATTTGACTGGGGACAAAATTCGGATCAAAATGTATAAACGCAGAACAAACCGTAAGGTTGTATCTCTACATGTATGTGAAATAAACTCCCCGCAGAAGTCTTACCTGTTACAATGTAGAGAAATTCAAGTCAAATATTCACCAAACACTACTCGCTCCTTCCTCCACAATCTATTTTTCTAATATCAACACAATGCACTGCGTTAGTAGGAGGCATCCCCTGAGTGTTGATCCAACATAAAAAAATGTGCATACTAGGGAGGCGGTAGAACTGTATGGAGAGGCGGTAGAACTCGTTCAAGTAAACTAGTACATAACTGGTTCCAAACTAGTATTTTTTGCTACTGGATACTTATGTATGTACTCAATAACATATTTTCTATTGGCGTTTATACATGAATGGATGTCACTACATTGCTAGATCTGTCAAAAAAACAGGGTAGTATATTGGAAGATGACAAAGCAAGTTGAGGTAAATTCTTTGTTGTTGTTTTTGTTTTGTCTTTGATATTTTGAATGTTTAATAACGCTCCTAGACGAGAACAAGAAATTCTCATTGAGTTTGTAATTTAACTTAACAAATATTTCTAGAAGTTCTAAAAACATCGTCCCCTGACGAGTTCCTTAGGCAAGAATGAAATCCGGATAGGGACATGCCTTCAACAGATTATTTTTCACAATTTGTAAAATACGTTTGGGATTTTAGCATATTTAATTCCTTTAATGCAAACATATTTTTTTATTTTAAGGGAAACCATTTACTTTATACTGGAACGTTTTTTCAAGTAATAATGAACTGCTTGTAAGTATATTAATTCCACATAATTAGGACGAAATTAACTAGTAGTTATTTTCTTCTAGTTGTTAGGAATAAACGATAATAAATAGCAGGACATATTTGCGAATTGAAGGAATCCCTTAATTTAGTTTCATTACTTTTTCCTCTGCACTTATAAAAACAGTTAGTACAAAAGTCTGTTAAACGCGTTCTGATTTAATTGAACTAATTTTTCTGTTATTTTGTCCTAAAATAAAGGATTGAACTAATATTTTTGTAAATCCCATTTAGCATAACAATTACTTTCATCCATATTTGAAATAACTTTGCATCTTAATTTTTAGTAATTTATGTTTCTTAACTTAACAAATTTTTCAGCTAATTTAAACCCCAATTATTTCCCAAAGTTTATATTTTTGTGTCTCTGCTATCAATATCACATAGAGATGGCGCTATATTTTCATAATTTTTTATTGTATAATCACAAAATGGTTTATATGTATCTCGGAAACTAAGCGCGATAGAGCAAATTGGACAAAAATTCGATATTATGAACTTATCGATCTTTATAAGTCATCTATACTCCCAAAAATAAATATGGGCCTGTCTCGGGACAGATCCGTAGAGCCCAAAAACCAAGACTGTAAGCGACATTTCAGCAGGAATTTTTAGTTTAACTTAGGAATTTTTTAGATAAGTTAACTAGAATTGTCTGTGTATTTAGCAGTGTATAAAATTTAGCTTACCTAAATTTAGCAGACTATTTCCTGTTATTTTAGCAGAATTTTGAACTTTTTGTACGGGTTTTTTTATGAGTGTATTTAGTTAAAACACTAAAGAAAACGACTTTTACTTCTTCTTACTATGAATAACAAAATAAATGAAAAGTTATCCTGGTATTAAAATAAATTGTTCGAATTGCAGTTAAGGCGAATGTCAAAGGGTGTGTAGTACACATATTTTTTTAAAATTTAATTTTAACTCAAGGTCAAAATTTATGATTTGTTTTCCTCTGCAAGTCTTTATAGTGCTTAACCCTCTAACCTCTAATGATTAGCATGTGTTCGACACGAAAAATAAACAAGAAGTTATTCTACAAAAATGATTTTCGTTGCCTGCTTTAGGCGATATTAGCCAAAGATAGATATAGATTGAATCTCGAAAACTAATGCATAAAAAGAGTAAGTTTCTCGCAAAAAGTATTATTTTGTCGAGCTGTGTAATTTCATAAAATTTTCTACTACAGAATGAAAAATTTTCACGTTTTATTGTCAAACTATCAGTCCCAATTTTTATTAATTTTCCACTTAAGTTACTTAATAAAGAGCGTTGTACGATGAAAAAAATATACAGACATTTCTTATCGAAATATGGATTTTTATGAAGCTTTTAAAAATAACTTTTTTGTCCATAAAAAATAATATCTATTTGTGAATTTGAAATATTTTGGAATAATCAACTGTAGTTTGGAAAAAGTACGTCTGTTCATTGAAGAAAACTTTTTGGATGCAAAAAATATTGAATAATTTTTTGTCACAAATGTGATAAAAATCTACAATTTTATGAATCCGTTTTTTTTTTAATATTACAAACCTTAAAAGGGTTGTTTTGTATTTAATATGGTTATTTGAATTTTTTGCAGCAGATTTATTTTTAATGAAAGAACCAAAAAATCGGTTTTTCAACCATTTTTTAACCAAACCAGGTTGAAAAAAAAACAAACGATTTTTTGAATAAATTGTGAATTTTTATACTGATGAAAATCACAGTTCGTAGTATTTTAAGTAGTAAATTATCATTTATCATAAATTTGACAACTTTCTATGGGTTAAACACATAAAAGTGTGCTATTTTACAACGTGCTAACGTTAGTACTTCAACTGTAAATTCCTTAACAGGTTTTGCGTCTTATTTCCTGCAGGGCTCTCTAAAAATATGAAAACTTTAAACGACCACGCAGCGCCAAACACTTTGGGGGTTTTACTATACTAACCTAATACTTATGTACATTCATCGGACATACACCCAAAAACATATTCAGTGCTCACAACCCCATTTTTTTCCAATCAAATAGTTCAGTTGCATCTAATGAATTTTTCGGTCGCGACTACCGAATTATTTGTAATGAACTGAAATTCCGTTATCACAGTCAAATTAGACCTGTCTCAATTCGTTGTCTGTTGTCACAACTGAAAAACTCGGCTACCACAACCCAACCATTCGAATGGCTATAAATGGGGTTGTCAACATCGAATCTGTTTTCTGGGTATATGGCACAATGTTATTATATATACTCACTGGACTCATTCACAACCGCCTGTATTCTCGGCTGCCGTTTACAGGGTTAAATGCTTAAATTTGTATGCTTAAGAAGGTAAAAATAAAAATACTATTTGTTATTGTATCAACCGCGTACTATTTTTTATACGATTCAATAAACTGTATAATTTTTTATGACTTCTTATGTTTATTTTTACTTTACATATACATACATATGTACATGTATTAATGTTTATACATGAGAGTACTCACGTAAAGAGTGTAAAGTACTTAATTTCCAGTATAATACAATAAACACTGCTGTATGCAATTTGGTTGTACTTTAAAATTTTCAACAAACTTTGAATATAGAATATAGAAAATTTTGAACTTATCGTAGTTTTTTAAATAGTCTATATTTAGTTTAAGGTGCCTATTCCTACTTGTGACTCATTGTGACCGTCTTAAGCCTATTTTTAAGACTGAGAGTCATAACTTTTCATACAAAACAACAATAAAATTCAAAAAATTCAAATCTTATTTGTCAATGTTATGATTGTGTCGATACCAGGTCTTAATTTTTTTTAGTTTTCAAACAAAAATTTGAATAAATATAATTTATTAAGACTGCAACAACAAATACATGGGGAATACAGTCATAACTAAGATCACAAACTTTTCGTAGGAATAGGCACACCCAGAATACAGATTAGGTGCTGATAACCCCATTTGTTGCCAATCGAATGGTTCAGTTGCAGCAAATTAATTTTTCGGTTGAGGTTACTGAATTATTCTTGATACAACTGAAATTCCATTGCCACAGTCAAATTAGTCCTGTGTCAATTGGTTTTCTGCTGCCACAACTGAAAAATTCGGCTACCACAACCGAAACATGCGATTGGCTACAAATGCGGTTATCAGAACTGAATCTGTTTTCTGGGTGCACCTAAATCATATTTATTTTTATAGTAGTATTTTTTTAAGTCACAATCTTAATCATACTTCTTACCTTTATACTCAATTTGTTTGTCTAATAGTACTCAGCGAAATTGTCGGATTCACAGAACCGGTTGTAGAACAACTTGTACTTACATGCAACCGGTTCTAATTTATGTTCTATCATCGGTGATTTTTGTTTGAGTTGGTCCCAAAAGCAACTGGTTCTTTTCCTCCAAACTAGAACAGGTTGCTTTGGAACCGGTTCTAGAACCAGTTATATACCTGGTTCTGCGACAGTGGAACCTTCTATTTTGACTTCCAGGAATCAGTTCTAGAACCTGTTCCACGGAACCGGTGGTAAACAGACCTGTTCTAGAACAGATTTAGAGGTAACCAATTCAAACAAATTTTGATGGGTAGTTATTTTTATACCCTACACCAGTGTTGCCAATTTAGCATATTTAATGCTAGATTTAGCATATTTTTAAATCATTTAGCATGAAAAAAATGTATCTAGCATATAGCATTTTTTTCAGCATTTTTCCAAAAAAATTTAGCATATTTTTAGCATTTTTTACAGTTTTATTTTGTGTTTTTTTAGAATATTTTGCTTTAATTTGAATTTTTGCTATAAAAATATTATTGATGTTGTTTCCGATATAAAAACGGAATAAACAATATGAAATCAACCTTTTTCCAAGCTTCTCGTTTAACAACTGAACTGAGATTTTCACAGTTTTGTAATAACATGTTAAAAAAAGTTTAAATATAACCGAATAAGAAAAAAAAAATATTTTTTTTTACATTTCGAGAAGGTACTAGAACTATTTTTATACGAACACATTAATTTCACTGTGTTATATTCAATAGAGTTAAGAAAAAAATTTCTTTCGAAAAAAAAAACAAAAATCGGGAAAAAAAATTTTTCCTTGCAAAAATAGCGAAAAATTGTATTAAACAGAATTGGATTGATTGAAATTCAAAAATTATCCCAAAAGTATAAAAAGTATCGTTTTATAGTACTTTAATATCGAAATTTTAAATCGCGAATACTAGCGCTAACTTCGAAAAACGACTAGCACCATTCAATTCAGAGTACTCAAATTAGCTTTACCAGTGGGGTGCCCAGCTTTTTAAAAAAAAGCGTCAAATTCGAGCACAGTGTTATTAACGTTTGACATAAACCATGAAGTTTTGCGGATAATCGTTAATTTTCAGTAAGACAAATAATAAAAATGGTGTTTATACTCTACACCAATAATAAGTTCGAGCTGGTGTTTGAACCACCAAAAAATATTGGACCTAGGCCCACCTTTTAGTATACCAAACGACTCAGAATCACTTTTGTTTTGATTTGTCTGACTGTCCGCCCGTAAAAAATATTAGATGTTTTGATTAAATTTGGTACGCTGACTTACTTCGGCTCAAGGACGAAGCCTGTTGATTTTGGTTAAAATCGGTCCATGGTGAGACCTAGTCCCCATATAAAGGTCCCCCCAAAATTATATTGCTCGCACGCTACAGGTCGTAAATACGAAGATATTAATTTGGTACCAAGGTTGCCAACACTTGAAGTGAAAAAATGGCTAGAAATGGCTAAAATTGGAAAATAATGCTAAAACTCAATAATTTTAATGTAAATCAGTAAAATTGCCATTTAAATCTTAATGCTTGCCGAATTTCTAAAATATTTTCATTAAAATTTTACAAAAAACGTGATTTCAAATCGAATGTAAAAATTACACGTATGTCTGTAAACCTAAATAAAATTGTAAAAATTTTTTACCAAATTTCGAAAATCACAAAAATTCAAGCGCTTTTATATAACTGCAAAATATTAAAGAAAAAAAATGGCTAGGAAAAAATAAAATGGTTAAATCTTCCGGCTAGATATAATCTAGCGATTTCTTTATAGCTAGATGAAATTAAAGTGGCTAGATCTAGCCGGAAAATGGCTAAATTGGCAACCTTTTGTGATACACGGATTCACATCACATTCACATTAGTTGGCTTGCAACCAGACTGGTGTAGGGTGTCGTATAGTCGGCATGCCCGACTTTAACTTTTTTATTCCTTTTACTTTTTCTGTTGTTATGGTGAAGGAATAATTTTGCACAAAAATACTTCAATTTTTGATAAAGAAAAAATAAAAGTTTATAGAATAGAGTTTAAAATAGAATTGCAAAATGTTTATCAGGTCCGTTTTTAATCTTTGCAATTTTTAATGATTTTTTTAGCTTTGGCTCATAGAGGGTAATGTGGATAGCGTTTGCGATAAATAGCGTTTTCCTATCTTTTAAGAATTTCTGTGAATTTTGATTTTTTTTACTGTAACACCAGTACACTTTTTCATGAAATCATACCAAAAATCTTACAATGTAAACCAGCTTTACAAAAAGTATTAAACCTGACCGCGAAAATTATTTTTTTTAAAGAATTTCATGCAGATAAGCCCAAAGATGCAGAAATTTGAAAACGGGAAACAGAGCATGCAATAAAAACCATTAAATTATTTTGGAATAGATACATTAAGGCAGAACGGGAAATTCATATTACCCGCCAAAGTATTCCACATTAACTCCTATTTTAGAAATGCTTATCCGCCTGTAGCTTTTTGAGATAACATATTTTCAATGACACAGTTGGGAAATCAAATAATAATAAACTTATTTTAAAGGATTTTTAATTTTTTTTTAACAGAATCAGCTTTTGAGTTGTTTTTAATTTATCTTTTATATAATTTTAGTAAATAAGATGACATGAATTCATAATTATAGATGACTTATTTTTAGTTTAATTGTAAAAAGTCACTAAAATACACACAATAAAAGAACATTCATTTACCAAAATAAGAGATCAAATAAACATTCCCCTCTTTCATACTTTTTTTTTTAACAAATTCAAACATTTTTTTATAAAATCTTTTTAGCATATTTTTTCTAGCATATTTTTTTAGTTTTTAGCATTTTTTAGCATTTTTATCAATAAAATCTAGCATTTTTTCCTAAATAAGTTTTGGCAACACTGCCCTACACCAACCACTACGTGGGCACCACTGACTTTGTCCTGAAGTTTGTAACACCATTAAAATATTTGACCTAGAGCCATCTTTTGGTAAAGTGATCGACTCAGATCCACTATTTTATTCGATTTAGCGATGTTCGTCTGGCCGTTATTCCGCCTCTCTATTATTAAAATATTTTGACGAAATTTCATATACCGACTTATTTCGACCAATCTACAAAGCCTATTGTTTAGACATGTAAACAATAGGCCCATATAAAGGTCCACCACAAATTTACTCTTATGTTTGTTCGCACGCTACAGGTCACAAATGTAGAAATATTTTATTTTATTTTAAACGCTGACTGAAATGGACCCAAGAGGTATTGAAGGATATTGGTTTTGGATAGAATTAGGCGTTGCTTTTTATAAACTTACCCTGTTCGTTTACTAAAAAAAAATTTTTTTACCACTAAAGTTTTTTTCAACCATTTTTGTTATATGTAACAAACATTTTATAGGATGTATAAAAGAAAAGCGGTTATGGCAAACTTAACGCTTTTGTTTTTTTCTTTTTTTGCATATTGGGTTACAATTCTCATGCTCATTTTGTAAGTGGTTAGTTGTTGTTTTTTATGTAGAAGTAGTTTAACAACTTTGAAACGATCGCTCTCTGTTTGTTAAATCTATTTTTAGATTTTTTAAGTTTATTTTTATTTTATAGCTGGTTTTTGTTGTTTATTTTTAGCAGCAACAACCACAATAATGAATAAATATATATATATATATATTTTGCGTTGTAAGCATGTTTAAGCAGGGATGCCGAATATGTTACATACATATATGATTTGCTGAAATATTTAAATTTTGTTTAATTTATCGATTCTTTTCGACACTTTAGTTTTTTTATGGAAACATAAATCGAAAGAAAAATTTTTTTTTATAAAACTACTTTTATAATACCAAAAGAATTAACTGTAAAAAACAGTAGTGTTTATCCATTTTGTCAATTGTTTTACAATTTTTATAGTAAAAATTTGTCAGTAAATTTTACGACATTTTTAGTTATTTTTAATGCATTTTTTAGTTATTTTTCAACAAAATTTTTAATTATTTTAAATTAAATTATTTTTGTCGCATTTTGAACTGCATGTTTATTTAACTGTAATTTTCAGTGGATTTGTTTTAAATTTGCTCTTTCGGATAAATACTTGGTCCATATTAATTTTAGACTATCGATATTCCTTTATTAACATTTTGGGACATACATAAATACATTTATTTTAGGCGGAAGAATTCACGCTTTGTAGGTATATGCATAATTTATATATTTAAAATTAATAAATTACAAGTATTTTTCTAACAAGTAGTTTTTTTACTTGTTTTACAAAACCAAATTTATTTAAACGTATTAGATTTACATACAGTGGTACCTCGCTTAATGCCGCCCACGATGAACATAACTCTTCGGTTATCGCAACAAATAAGAGTTTCAACAATTGATGTTTTTAAAAAATGTTCCATTTCAGATACGCCAACCAGATATTTATATATGAAATTAAAACATTTGGGTTAATGTCATTGCTGACTCAACGTAACTACTGCGGATTTTGCAACTGCTTCGATTTCTATTAGTTACGTTTAGCTAGGTCGTACTGTATTTCATTCCTAAGTTTAAGCTGTTTTTTTTGTAGCACTGTTTCTACACGATTATCATCGTTACGTATTGAGAGAACTTTGTACGTGACAAATAATGGTACTAAAGCGCAACTACTACTACTATAAAAAACAAACACAAAAAAGTCTAAAAATAGCCACATAGTGCAATGAAAACAAAGTTATAAACATAAAGAAAAAACGAGTAAAAAAGTTAAAGTCGGGCATGCCGACTATACAGTACCCTACACAAGTCTGATTAAAAGCCAACTAATGTTTGGATCCGAAATTCGAATGGGTTAAAACATATATGGACCCATCCTATCTAAAATCAATAGGCTTTGTCCTTGGGACCATGTGAGTCAGCAAACCCAATTTCATTGAAATACCTTCGTATTTGCGACCTACAGGGTGTAAACAAGCCAATTTTGGGGGGACCATTATATGGGCACTAGGTCTAAACAAGGACCGATTTTAACCAAAATCAATAGGCGTCGGGCCAAAGGAAGTCGGCATACCAAATTGCATCAAAATATGTTAATATTTGCGACCTGTAGACTGCGCACATAAAATGCATGTACAGACAGACGGACATCGTTAAATCGAAATAAGAAGTGTATACTATAAGGTGGGTCTAGGTCGAATATTTTTTGGTGTTACAAACGTCAGCACAAACTTATTATACCCTCTGCACGTAGTGGTGTAGAGTATAATAAACATATTTGAAGACGTGATTAAACGTTCAAATAAACGGTGTTACTGACCAGTGAAATGTACTACATGTTTAGTTGCTATGTTAGGGTGGCAACTATTTTGAAAAATGTCAAATTTCGAAGATGATCACAAATGTGTCGCTTAAATAACGAAATGTCGATTTTAAATTTGGTCCATTCGACATTAAATGTTGGAATTTTAACAAAAAAAACTTTTGTTTGGAAGGCGTTAACCCGTGCAAAATCGCGTCTAAAGTTGAAATTTCTAAACATTTTAATAACTTTGATACATCTTCAAACATATCGTTTATATATAAATTTGGTATGTTGATGAAAAAAATATTAAATTTTTTTAAATCGATTGTTGCTACTTGAGTTTTACTGATAATTGTATTTTTTTTTTACTATATTCGTAATATTAAGGCAGAAATACATGTTCAATATTACGAGTATTGATTAAGTTTTCAAAAATCCACCAATCACAATATTTTATTTTTAAATACTTTGTTCTGATTGGTTGGTTTTAAAAACATTGGTCAATTATATTGAACGTGTATCGTTGCTTTAATAACCTTATTTTTAAGGCAACAATACACGTTCAATATTATTGATCAATGTTTTTCAAATCAACCATTCAGAACAAAGAACAAAATGTTCAGATTGGTTGATTCTTGAAAACTTGATCAAACTTAAGCTCTTAAACACTTTGACAATGAACCATCCAGTACAAAATTGGTAGAAATACTCCCATTTTGTTTTGTTAAACCCTCACTGCTCATCACAGTTCTATCGCTAGATGGGATACCGTCTTTACAAGAACTTTGTACTCTTGAATATTTTATGCGTCATTTATGTTATTTTGTTTAAATTTCTCTAAAGAAACGTTCGTTTCTGTATGCCAAATATTTTAGCACAATAAAAATAATTTCATTGCCAAGATCTTTTCGCAAAACATTCTTTAAATACAGTGCGATATTCATGATATTACACTTAACAAGTATGTTGGGAAAATGTTGAAACTGTTTACTCATGGTTTTACGAGCATCTTTAATGTTGTTCAGTTTTAATTGGAAAAAATTTTCATTGATACTTACTTAAAAGATTACGCAAAAAATAAGATGCTAAATATGAAGCATAAATTTGCATTGTTGATTAAATGATAAAATGGCATAACTACATTTTACACTTTTTTTAAAAAGCAAAACCAAAATCTCACAATAAGGTTGTTCACAAGCGGGGTGATATTTGTTGAATTGTGCTAACAAACAATAGAGTTGTTAAAATTTTATTTTAAAATATACAATATTTTAGAATAGAACGAAACAACATTTTTACATATCGACGCTTGGTTGTTGGAAACCCGCACAGACCAGGAACTCTGTTTCGAAAAAAAACCGATAAAGAAGGTTTACATTAATGTTCCTAAAAAAAAACTGCACAATAAATAATGACGTACAATATATCAATATCTAAGTTATACTTGAGTTAACTTCTAGTTAACTGACAATGACTAATTATACTGTAAAATCTGCAGAAAATTTTGCTAAATATTTATAGACTAAAAATAGCAAAACAAAAAAAGAAAGAAAATATTATATCCCCAAAATTGTTGTTATTTTTAATTTTAGTCGAATGAAAACAGCAGTCTATCCTACTAAAATCAACAGAAATTTTTGCTAAAAAAAAATAGTAAACTGCTGGTTTTAGAAGGCTCGATTTTTATTTGCATTAAAAAATTTTGAAAATTTTAATTTCTTTTGTAATTTTTTTGTCTACTAATTATTTAACAATTTTTTTTTGTTGATTTAAGCAGGTTAAATAGTTATTTTATTTTAACTAAAATTTAATTCATATATAACTAAAATTCAACGAAAATAATTTTGTTGTTGCTTTGTGTGTTATTTTCAAATTTCTTTGCACATTTCATTGCATTTAAAGACACTAGGTTAACACATACATACATACAAAATAATACGTATCACTATAAGAAAAAAGCAGATTTAATATAAACAAATTAATTCATATAAAATCAAAACAATTCATTTACGTATGTCAATCATATTAGGTATTGACAATCGTATAAATTCCACAAAAGTTTATGACAAATATTAACATAAGGATACTATTGATAATAATTGAGTTAAAATTTCAAGGAAATATTGACTGGGTTTCATACTGATGTTTTATGTTTTAACTCTTAGTTAACCAAACAATTTTTTTAGTAGTTAGGTTAAAGTTAAGCCTTCAGTATGAGACCCACTTTTGATAACTACTTGACCAATTAAAATAAGATTTATGATTTAAGTAGGCTATTATCTCTTCATCTTGTCAACAAATAGATTTTTAATATCTGATATAGTTTTGTGAAAAAATGGCTTCGGAGCTTGAACAAAGAAAAGCAAAAGCACGAATATAATAAAAATAAAATTGTTTCCATATGATTTATAGCAAAACAAGTTAAATTACCATACTCTACGGTTAGAAAAGTGATAAAAAAAACTTTAATGCACTTTTGTAAATCGATAGAAAGCATGGAAGTGGTGGTGAGCATGGCCAAAGATTCCGTAAGCGGCTCAAAAGGTAATTAATGTTTCTACTAAGGATCCTGGAATTTTAACTCGCGTAGTGGCGAGTAAAATCAAGAAGTTGCAAAATTTTGTTCAAATGTCAAACAGCTTAATGGACTCAAATGTTATATAGCCCAGGTATGTCCAGATAGGAATGCAAAGCACCATTTATCAGCAAAAACACGCAGTCGACATCTTTAATAAAAGCAATTATCAAAATATAATTGCGTGATAATGAATGGCGAAACATATTGTTTTGCAAATTTGCTATAGATATAGCACATATTTAATAAGAAATAAAAAAGAAATTCAAAAGCTTTCTTGGATGTTCTTTTATTTAAAAAACAAAAAGGTTCTATTTTGGTTATTTCAACCTTTATTGACAGTGCAAAATAATCTACGCTACAGATTGGACTCCAGAAAAAAGAAATAGAATGATACAAAAAATATATAAACGCGAAGTAGGAAGAAATAAACCCCAATCTGTAGCGTGAATTAATTAGCATTGTGAATAAACATTAACGGTGCGTCTCATACTATAAAAAAAAGAAAATACAAAAAAATGTACACAAAACAACAACAAATTTTTCGGTTAACTATTAACTAAAATTTAAACCTGCAGTATGGGACCCACCGTAAGAATTTATTTATCAAAGCAAATAACATAAGATTTTTTGCAAGCAAGCTAAACACGAATTTGGGGGTAAAAATATGTCGTTTTATTAATTTTTAAAAAATATTGATACATGTTTTGAATTTTGTTGAATAAAAAGATTTGGAAATTTGTAAATTTCCACTTCTACGGTTAATACGTTCATAAACCCTGTTTCAGTAGGACGGCGCCATATACCACAGCATGTGGTTGATTTTAAAACTTCAACCCATAACTACAAAAATCGCGTTTTATTTTTTACTATTTAAGTTCATTTGGCCTCTTTCTTTATTTCGGTTTCGAAAATGAAAATTGAAAAATTAAACTTTATATGGGTTTTGACATCTATAACTGTGAGTTAGCTAAAATTTTAGGTTATTTTCTTTATTGTCAATTGCCTTTTCAGTTGTATACAATTTATTTTATAACCTGAAAAATATAGGGTAATCCTAGATGCATAATTTTAAGGCTGTCATTTAATGTGAATTTCAAATTAAATCCAAATTTCAGTATACCTTTCAACACTTTTTATTGTTTCAAAATTAATTTGTTTTATTATATTTCTTTTGAAAAATCATGTCTTATTAAATCCTCCAAAATCATTACAAAATTATCCGTTAATACAAAAATTGTACAAAATGTAAAAATTATTGCAACATTTAATTAAATCCAGTAAAAAGAGCTCTGGCTGGTTTCGACGCAGCTGTTTGTATCGGTTATGGCGGTTTATGAAAAACACAATAATGTTAATATCTGGTGGTTTCCTACAGAATTTTGCCAGTCACGTTTTGGTGAATATCGTGAAAGTGGTACAAATTCTTGTACATTAATATCGCTTTTATTGGCTGATAAAATGTCCAAAGAACTTGCATTACAAGTGGTGGCACAGACATTACCACGTAGGGCCATAGAAATATTTGGCGATGCTATGAATGAAGGCAACAGGGTATATTCTAGGATATTTAAACGATCTGATAATAAACTAAAGAATACTCCTAATTTAAGTATACCAGAAGCTATAACAGCTTTAATTGATCACTCATCCATACAATTTGATTTACAAGAATGGTTTTATACCCATTTAACAGCAAATCCTACCAAAGAGACTTATAAGCAAACGGTAGCTACTCGTATAGATCAAGTTTTAAAACTGGGAGTGCAACTTTTTAAACAACTTCGTAATAATACTGAAGCTCGCAAGCTGTTTGCTGCTTTAATAGCCGACAGTCGTACAACTAGTTTTATATTTGAATTTCCTAATAATGTTGTATCGTTTTTCGATTCACACCAACATGGCCGCCAGCTGGGAGCTGTTGTGGCTCAGTGCTCTATTGATCATTTGGAAGATTTGTGTCAATGGTTTGTTTCGATGCTTGAGGAGATATATAATAGTCATCCCTCTGTATATGAAATATCATTTCTAACAACGGCCGCTGATGCTCCCTATCTAGTATCTCCAAATTGATTAATTTTTGAAGGACAAATTAGAATGCATTTATTCAATCAAATAGCTGGATATTAGTTTAAGGTCAACGTTTAATTTTTAATACATCTTTTTGGAATTTTAAACGAATAAAAAATGTAAAATAGATACATATTTGTGATTCTTTTTATTTTATGGATCTAAGGAGTGAGATAAAAGAAACCGACACACATAAAGTTAAATAAAAATTCAACCGTTTAATTTAAAATTTTAAAAATAAGTTATAATTTGTTGCAATTTGAATATCAATAGCCATTAACGAATTTTTCCACTTTTTCTGGAATATCTCACATTAAAGATTTAATTGTTGCAGTCCTTAGATACCTTTTTGTGCCCTTCGTAATTCGTTTTACTAGAGCCCAATATTTCTCCACAGGCCTGAGCTCTGGACAGTTTGGTGGGTTTGCCTCACTGGGTACAAAAAGTGCATTATTTTTTTAATACCACTGGGGAACCGTTTTACTCCAGTGGCATGAATTTAAATCTGGCCAAAATTATATATGCTGTTCAAAGAATAGCAGCTGTCTGGCTGCTGCGAAAAGTCGGCCAGTACATATATCGTCGTTCATTACGCAGCAGGTATACTTTTTTTTTATAAAATTTGATTTTAGGTTTTTTACTCTAGTTTTGCCTCAGAGTTCGTTGTTGCATTCCTATCTGAAACTTTTTGCACTTTAAACGCTTGCATACCTACATTGAAAGTTTTTTGGCCTCAGCAACATCCTGCGGTAATAGTTTCCTTCCCGATCAATGTTTCAATGGTTATGTCCTCTTCGTAACGTTTAATTCTAAACAAGAAAAAGTTTTTCCGACAATTTTTTTTTTTGTTTATAAACTCGAAAATGACTGACTAAATTTATTTTCGGTATAACTAAACCAAGTTTAACTAACGTCGCGAAAAATGAGTAGTAAAAATATCATTTCATCATTAAAAATGTTCGAAAAATTTTAAATTTCCTCTTTGCAGTCACATTTTATATATATTTCCTCATTAACTGAGAGAGTTGCGTACTCTTTATTTTATAAAATCTTTGATCATAGAACAACATAAAACCAAACATCAACATTAAGTCTAGATAATATACTTTAAACCTAACGTTTCGTCGCTAAAAGGCAATACCCTAACGCCGGGTTTCATACTGAAGGATTTTAAGTTAACTATTATTTAACCATATATTTGTTTTTATTTTACATGCAACTATCTGACACTCTCTTTTGTTTGATAGTTAACTCTTTAATATTAGACCTACCGTAAAAGTTCTATAATTGCCAACTGCTTTACGTGTCATATTTCTATTAGGGTCACCCTCCAAAAGTGGCGGAAAATTAAATTTAAAGTTTTAATTAATTTCTTGTTAAAGCCCGTATGACATTAGCTTTATTTTGTAGTAGTTTACACTTGTACGTATAAGTAATATTTTCTTCATACCAATTAACAGTACTTATACGCCACATATACGAGTGCTTTTAAATTATACATACGTATGAGTTATATTTCCCATTACAACACTCATACGTCACATATAAATTAATAACTATTTTCAGAGACTATTAATTATAGAGATAGGAAATCAAAACTTACACTACTCACCGGTAGAGGGCGCTGAAATTTTGTATTACCTGAGCAACTATTTAGTATCAGTTTAGTATCAGCTGAGCCTATATTTTAAAACTCAAAAACTGCTGAAAACGGCTCAAAATAGGAAAAAAACAAGCGCGGAATATATTCAAATAATAAAATCTTAAATATCCGTTTGTTTTTTTTTTGCTTTGTTGTTGGATATTATTTAAATTTAAATTGTCAATTTTTTAAACAAAGTGCACCTACAAAAAAATTTTGTTGTCCCAACCGAATTTGGTTGCAACCGAATCATTCGGTTGCTGCAACTGAAAATTCGGTTGTTTCAACTCTATTTCTGGTTGTCACAACTCTATTTCGGTTGCCGCAACCCTATTTCAGTTAGATCAACAAACACAACCGAATTATCGGTTGCAGCAACCGAACGATTCGGTTGGAACCAAATTCGGTTAGGACAACAAAATTTTTTTGTAGGTGTGCCATCTAATGATTACGATATTTTTATAACTTATTTTTTGGTGATGCCATACCCCTGACTATCTTCTTCCATTTCCTTTTCTTTTTAGTAAAAAACATTGCTACTCATAGGTGTCGCGCTGATCGGCCCCGGACTAAGGGGCCATGACGCGGTGGCCCTCTATCATCTTACAATTGCTCTCGGTGGCTGTAATACTGGTTCCGGGTCTTAAAGTAGTGCGCGATAAGAGCAATCGCACTGTAGTCAATGTCGGCTATCTAACTGCCTTAACGGGTGAGCTTAAAGATAAGCAAGGTTTAGCTATATCCGGAGCTTTAACCATGGCCTTGGATGAGGTAAGTACTTAAACTATAATAATAATAATAAAATAGTAATAATGTAGTTCAATTTTAATTAATAATTGCATCGTTTTCTTGATTTCCTACAATAGATCAATAATGATACAAATTTATTGCCTAATGTTTCATTAGAATTACGCTGGAATGACACTAAAGGTGATACAGTGTTAGCCACCAAAGCTATAACCGAAATGATATGTGATGGCATTGCAATGATATTTGGCCCTGAGGGTCATTGTTATGTCGAAGCCATTGTAACACAAAGTCGTAACATTCCAATGATATCTTATGTAAGTATTAAAGTTTTGTAACAGCTATTTATTTTTACTGTTTTCGAAAGGCATTTAGTGTATTAACCCTTTGACGATCAAACTGGAACTGCTGCAGATTTTCTAATGAAAATTTTTGAAGACACGGACTTATGGCTGGGAATTATTGTTATGCTATTTTTGGCGCTTTACTATGCTCCGTATCGGAGAAATATGGAACTAAACCTATAATGTTAATGAACTGTCGCTTCTGAATGGGTTAACATTTTTAAAAAGTGTTTGTGCGGCATTGGCTTGTGTCATTCCCATACAAGTTTGACATTAGTAACGTTGAAAGTTAATAGTAAACGTTGGCTAATGTCAAATTTATATGGGAATTACATAAGCCAACGTTGATAGTTTGCCGCGCAAACACAGCTGCTGTGCCCAATCCAAAAATAATATATAATTTTGTGTATATTTTAAATTGAATTTTTAAAATTAAAAAAACTAAAAACAAAAGAGTAAAAAATAATCTTAAAAAACAAAAATTTTGATATTTGATTTCGAGATGACGTTGTAATGCTCTGAGACTATCAGGCTACAAGTTATAGATATCGTTACAAAGCTATATCTCTCTAGTGTCGAACACAATAGTTTAGTTTAAATCGTCTTAAGATTTCCTAAAATAACAAAAAGTAAAAATGGGATATACAGTGGTGGAAAATATAATAGGGACATTAAAGTTTTTCTAACTTTATTCTTGTTGCCTTTATTTTTAAAGTTCAAAGTAGTGGCTAAATTCGCCCCCAATCGCAAGGAGATGGTTCAGAAAATTGTGCAGAATTTTAACGTAACGTCTGTTTTTTTTTTGCCACCTTTTTTAAGTGGGCGTGGCTTTTAATGAAAAATAAGCGATATCGACTTTCTATCAAATTACATAGTAAAATTTAGCGAGCACTTATCGGATCTATACAAACTGCATATTTTTGGAAATCCTATAAAATTTCCTTAAATTTTGCGTTATTTTTATCCACTAATGATCTCCAGACTTACCATGACAGTGCCTTAGACATGAACAAATTTTTCTTTGTTTTTAGCGATCTTAAAATAAAGTTAACAACACTGAAATTTTAATACGAAATGCTTTATGCTTAATTGAATTGAAAAATTTTGCAATCGAATTTGTTGATTTTTATTTATTGTTTAGTTAAAAACTACCCCTTCAATATAAATACATGTTTATTCAAAATTTCAGTAGTAGAAAATGAAATGTAGAATTTGAAATGAAATGGCTGACTTTTAACTGACAAATTTTTAGTTGCAATTATTTTTTGTTGAAGAAAAGTAGAAGTAATTTTCAATTAATTTAACAGATTCTTATGCTATTTATACACTGAAAAAAATTTGTCCATAGAATATACTGAAAATGCCAGTTGAAACATAGGTATATGGGTGTTTCCAGGGTCCCCAACGCGACATTCCTACGACTTTGAAGTGAAAAAAATAAAGAAATCTACATTTTTTTTTTTTTGTTTCCAGACTTAGCCGTGGTGATTATATTTAATTTGTTTGGGATAAATCTCGTTGTTTTTACAAATTTTATTGACAACGAACACACAAACATACATATAAATAGTACCTAAAGCGTACTGTTATGTAAATGTTGCTTTCAAAAAGTGTTAATTTATGACTGGTTTTACCAAATCAGACAGTTCATATATAAAAGTATAAAATTCTCTTCCCGTTGAATTTTTGTACCTTATGTAATGTCTCGGTTTGTATGTTCCAGTCATCATTTTCTTATTGCAGACAGCTGATGAGTTGGAGTGATGCCCACGAAACAATTGTATTATTGGGTCATATGAATAAAACTTAGCAATTACTTTGAAGTATTTACTTTGGGCTTAGGAATGACTTTTGACACCAAATTTATCCATAGACTTGTAGAATAGCATAAAATATAAACGAAAATTAAAAAATTAAATTTCTAGTCTACTCCCAATCAGACTAGATTTGTAAAGTAATTGCTTAAAAACCCTGTATTTCCCCCTATTAGACTATAAATTTTATTTTTTAATTTTCGTTTACATTTCATGCTATTCTACCAGCCAATTGGTAAATTTGGAGTCAAAAGCCATTCCTAAGCCCAAAGTAATTACTTCGAAGTAATTGCTAAGTTTTATTCATATGACCCATTGTCTATCATGAAAATGATCAACCTATTTGAAGCAACAAATAAAATCTAAGATGACAATATCATATTAGAATTTTGACTTGAGGTAGAACAATATTCTATATTCTAACTAAATATATGAAAACAATATTTTATAAAAAAAAACAATTTTTTTCTTTCGATTACAAAAAAATGCTTATTTACTTCAGATTTGAAGTCAAAATTCCAAACAGATCACCAGTTAGGTACTACATTTTTGTGCATTGGAAATATAATACAATTTTCGGATTTTTAACTAAGAATATTTCAAAACAACAAATGTAATCTAAACAAGAATTTAAAAAAATTCAACGATTTTGTTTTATTTTTAAATAACTAACAAAAATAAATACTGCAAAAATACTATTTTGGTAGTTGTTTATTATAATATTAAATATAACTGAATTAAAAAACTGTTGCGAAATACAGTACTTTTAGTTAGTTGTTTTTTAAAAATAATTGTTATCATAGTTATTTTGTATTTTTCTACCATTGATTACTACACAAACAACTGTCATGTAGTAACTGTCAAACTTATGTGTGTACAGACCTTTTATTTTAAAACAGTTTTCAATTAAATTGGCTATAATTTTCAACTTTATCTCAACTAACCAATTTTACTGGAATTCAAGTTGAAGTGCTAGAAATATTATATAAAAAAGTTTATACAAATTTTTCCTTGGTTGACAATCCTTGCAAGCATTTGTTGTTAAGGTAAAATCCTATAAAAGCTATTGTAGTAGCTTCGGTTATTTCTTCCTTGTTATATGAGTAAGGAAGAATAGTTAAATGCTACATGTACATGTAAATATGAAAAATATTTCTTTGGAGAGTAGTATTGTATAGAAAATAGATTTGTTTTTATACTGCACTTAAAGAATTATTTCTAACGAATTATTTTTATAAAGATAGATAACGTTTTGTTGATATTCTGCCAATTAAGCCCCTGTTTATGTATTACGAAAATGGTCTAAACGAAAGCAAAGAAACGAAAATTTGTTTTTGTTTGCCACATTATTGTTACTTTTATATTTTTTGTAAGTAAAACAAATTTTTATTACAAATTGTTTTATCTTGTAGTCTCTTTCAAATGCTCTTATATACAAATTTAATTAATTTTTAAGACTATAGTTTTAAGAAATATTATAAAATAACCTGTTTTTGTTAGTCTACCAACTATATATGGCCCTAAGGGCTCAGTTGGTTTATTTGAATAATAAATAAATAAATATATTTTTGACGAAAGTAATTGTCAATTGCTATCGTTTTGAGAATTTTCGTAATAGATAAACAGGCCCTAAGCTTCTTATTGAATTATTGAAATTTTTCATATAATTATCTAAATAAACATATGAAAAGTTGGGTTTATTTAAGTCAATTTGAGCTACAAAATTTCGCTCTATGTTTGAAGCCCAAAAACTGTAATAAAAGCTTTTTACATTTTTAAATGGTCTGTCTTCATTTTTATATGGTTCTGTCTAGTAAATTGATGCGATAAAAATCCCCCCACAATTTCACAACAATGCCACGCAAGCGAAAAATTATTTCTTTTATATGGAGTTTGACAGCTTTTCTCGCAAAAGTGCGAACAAAATACGATAAAGTTGCATTAACAATTTGAAAGGTGAAAATTCTTTCGACCAAAAATTCTTTATGTGTAGCAAAAACAAAAACATGAATAAACTACTGATTCAAGTACACATTTAAATATGTATATATGAGAATTGTTATCTTTATTAAATGTTTAACTTGTATCTTTACAGAAATGTCCTGAAAATCGAGCATCTTCTATACCCACATTTGCAAGAACAGAACCTCCAGATACGCAGGTATGTCTGAAATGTATATTAAAATTGTATGAAGTTCCGACTTATGAAAAAATCTTTATTTTAAGGTTATAAAATCGGTGATATCGCTATTGCGTTATTATGGTTGGAAAAAATTTACTATTTTACATGATGAAAGTTGGTCTATGGTGGCCGATTTATTAAAACAAGAAGCCCAAAGAAAGAATATGACTATAAATCATAAAGAATCGTTTATAGACAATATGGCTAAATGTTGTGAAGAAATGTTAGCCTGTTGTCGAACAGGATTTTGGTATCAGGTAACAAAAATTCAGGAATAATATTTCAGTACATTATGGTTTGAATTTAACGTTCTTTTAAAGATTGTACAAAATACTATGAATCGTACCCGCATCTATGTATTTTTGGGTACCGCTAACGCTTTAGTAGATTTCATGGTTTCAATGGACACAGCGAATCTATTTTCCAAAGGTGAATACATGGTCATATTTGTGGATATGATGACCTATACGCCGAAGTAAGTATTTCTCATTTTATTATTCGTGCAATCATAAGCAAGTAATCTTGATTAGAAAACGTTAAAGCATCCAGCTAATCTTTGAGATTAGTATATTTTAAGAGCCCCAATTTCTGAGCCCTTAGAAATAAGTTTTTTGTCATTTAGTGTATGCTATCAAGATTACTTGATTGGCTTGTGCAAGTCTTAAGAAAATTGTATTGCGTGTAATTTAGTCATACAATACATTAGAGAAGCCGAAAAATATTTACGTAAACCAGAACACATTGAACATATGAAAAGTTGTGGTGAAACTGATAATTTAATACAACGTGCCAGAAGTCTATTGGTGGTAGCATCCACCCCACCTACAGACAGTTATGAAGATTTTACAGCCAAAGTAAGAGAGTACAACTTAAAGCAACCGTTTAATTTTAATATGCCACAAATATTTCAAAATAGTAATTTTGTTAAGGTAAGTTACATAAACCATATTACATACGTACTTATTTTTAATCTAAATTAGCGGTTAATAAAATAACACATTTACTGGGTGTTTTTATAAAAGGAAACAGCCGAATTCGTTGAAAAATTTGTATGAAAAATACTAATTTGGAAACGTTTTTGTTTTAAAAAATTTTAGACAAATTTGTTAGGATATCTATGTAGAACAGATGTGGCTAGAAAATTTCAAATAAAAATGTTGTTAGGTTTGTGTTTTTCACACGAATATTTTAACGAATTTGTCTGATGCTTTAAAAAACAAACAGGCATTTAGTTTAAAACATTGGCGTACCAATACAATTATATCTGAAAAGCAAAGAGTCTAACATCCATAAAATCCTTTTTTTTTTTTTTTTTTTTTTTTTTTTTAAGGGAAGCAACACTCAGGAAATTCGTCCTATTAATTAACGTGTTGCTTCCTTTGGAAAGGGCATAGAGAAGAAGTGAAAGGTGGTGAAAGATGAAGGGCTTCAAAAAAATATGGCAAATATTATTTATTATCTATTAAAATGCTCTTAGAAGTGCCAGTTGTATAGAACTAAAGTCAGAGCTATGGGAACACCAAAAAAATAAGTTATAGCGACATCGGTATCAATATGTGGGTGGCACTTTGTTAAGTAAACTGACACTTCTCTTTTTTTATTAAAAATTTAAATAATAGCAAACAGATTCAAACCAATTAAACAGTCCTGTCTTCTAACAAAATCTATTTATCAAAAGATACATAGACTTATTGAAGAAGCTTGATTAAAAAACTATATTCCTAAATACTTTTCATTAATATTAAGAAATTTATCGTTTACTTTTTGAAGAAAAATT
Source organism: Leucophora obtusa (assembly GCA_949987735.1). Lineage (NCBI taxonomy): Eukaryota > Metazoa > Arthropoda > Insecta > Diptera > Anthomyiidae > Leucophora > Leucophora obtusa. The sequence goes on from OX465296.1 coordinate 5,232,781, forward strand.
TCATTAGTTTAATGAAAATTCTCATTATTTTTCATCCACTAAAATTCTCTGTGCATGAAAACTATTCCGGTCTTAGAAATTGTGTAATTTTATAATTTTAGGTTAAAATGACAGAAAACCCTATTTTACCCAATTTTATAAATTTTTTTGGGTGAACGGAATCTTTTTTGTAATTGCTGAAAGCAGTGTTGTAATACTGAGATGATATTAATGACTGTTTGCATAATACCAACGAAGTTTCACTGGAAACTTTTCATCGAATTAATGGAATTTTTCATGAAATGTGAAAAATTTTATTTATTAAAAGTATCATACACTCAATGAAAAAGTTTCATTAAAACTAGTTTCATAAAATATATGAAGCTTTTTCATCAAATTTAAGAAATTTATCATTTACTTTTTTGAAGGAAAATTCATTAGTTTACTGAAAAATTTCATTAAAACTCGCCCAGCAAAATTATCTCTAATATAATATAATTTAATTTTTTTGTGTAAATTATTCTTAACACATTCTATTTTTATCGGTATAATACTTATGTCTCCAGGCAAATAATGTAACATTTGTATGTTAGTAATATTTTCCCACTTAAACAAAAATATATTTGCAATTTTATTTTATCATTATTATGTTTGCGGAGCGCAAATATAATAATGATAAACATATATGTATATGTTGCCTGCAAATATTTATATGTTTGCGGGTAGATACATTTCATATGATCCAAACATATATATTTTTACATGCGAAAATATTATATGTATTTGCAGGCAAAAATATTAGGGGCACTCATTATAACTCATAAATTCCTTGTAAACCTTGTATTCCGCCTGATTTGAAGGCGTAGACGTTTTTAGGCATTTTTACATTAAAGTCGTTGTGACAAATATTTTTGCAATTTTTAACAGTGAAGTAAAACTTACACTTTATTAAAATTGTATTAGATTCCCTAGAAAATTTTCACTTTTTTTTAATTTCGATTTTGAAAAATTCGATTTGTATGGAGGCGTTTTTACTAAATACGCCAACGCCTTACATAAACAGGGGGATTAATACAAGTAAATTCAAATAAATAAAAAACACATTCTAGTTCAAACATAATATCTATTTATTGAAAAGATTAGTAACTGCCATTTTAAATAACAAAACACGACAATCGGTTTCAATGTGATTAGGTAAATCTTTTTATATAAAATTTTGAATATTTTCTTCTTTACCCTAAATTACCGAAAAATCGTCTAAAACCAACCCCATTTAAATTCACTAAAATTGATCGTGTTCTGAAAACGCAGCAAGTTAAATCACGACCAACTTTATAAAATAGATTCTTCAGACTAGGGGACCAGATCAAAATGTTTGTCTTCTTTACCCCAAATGACCCTATATACATATTTGCAATTTGTTTCTAAGGTGTGGTATTATTTTCCATCTTTAACTAACAATACCGTCATAGAAAATATATGTGTTTCAGTTTGTTTAACAAGAAATTATTATTATTCGTTTTTTTTTTTGTTTTCTCCTCTTTGTCTTCCTCTAATTTCATGTACACTTTGTTTTATATTGTGATTTCAATGAATGGCATTCTTGTTAATGATGACAATGATAATTGTGTTGTATCTATGGAATATTTGCATTTAGTTTGTATCTATATATGCCTCCTACCTCTATGATTCAGCCAAGTTATATGCTTGGGCCCTGGACGAACTGTTGCGCAATGCTTCAAAAACTCAAACATTAACGGATGAGGAAGTTTATGAAATAGCCAGAAATGGTAGTAAAATTATTCAGACTATCATTAAAAATGGAACATATAAAAGTAAGTTAATATTATAAATCAAAAGCAACATTATAAAATCAAAAATTTATAAATTTCAATTCAATATTTTCTAATATCTAGGTGTTACGGGCGCTACTATTAAGATCGATAATAATGGAGATTCTGAAGGAAATTTTTCCGTATTAGCCTATAAGCCTTTTAAGTATTCATATGGCAATTTATCATGTAATTTCCATATGGTACCTGTAGCACATTTTCAACAAGGATCTGATATTCCAGTGAGTGAGTCGTCATTTTTTGTTCTTTTTATTTATTTTCTTTAAAACTGTTAAGAAATTCATCATTAATTCGTCATTACTTAAGCCAAAGAATAACATTATCCTTAATTATTTTCAAGAGAAACTTTACGTAAATCAATGTGATTTTTTGTTTGCTTCAATCTTTAGGAATACAAACTTATCAATGGTTCTATGCGTGTGGACTGGCCATCGGGCGCTGATCGACCGTTTGATGAACCTATGTGTGGTTTTGCCAATGAATTGTGTAAAAAAGATGATCGTCACATCACCTCTTTGGTGGCAGCTGGAATTTTAGGTTTATTACTGTTTTGTGCTGGTGTTGTGACCATGAGTATATATCGCAAATGGAAGATAGAACTGGAAATAGAAGGTCTTTTATGGAAAATTGATATATCCGAGATAAAGGGTTACTCGGGCAATGATATTGTGTCATCACCAAGTAAAGTAAGTACAAAGTTGTAATTGAAATTCATTATTATCTTATTCCCTTTTTCTTGTTATTTTTTTAAATATTCGACTTTGTTGCTAGACTACAATTTAAGCTTTTTGACTATTTTTCTTCGTTTGCTTTCAACTAATTAAAATTATACAATTTGAATAATTGTTAATTATTTGTTCAAATGTAATGTGAATGTATACACTTCTCTTTTATTTTTGTGTTTTTACGACCTTCAGCTTTTATTCTATGGAAAATTAATATGATATAAATACATATCATCTTTTAACAAAATTTTTACACTAATATTCATCTTTTAACAAAATATTTACACGAATATTCGCATATGCTAGCGCATAATGTATAAATTCGCGGTGCACCTCGAATATAAAGTATTTTTGCAAGGCAATTTAAAAAAAATGTTTTTTTTTGCCTAACGTAGGGGTCCCTTTTTTAATTTTTACAGTCGGATTTTAAAGTGTGATATATCGATTTTTTTTGCCTCGAGGAGACCAGTGTTTTTGTTTTGCATGTAATTCGTTTCATGTTCGCGCAAATCCATGGCTAGTCAAGACCATAGCTTACAAATCATGAACACAAAATATTTTAAATTTCATTTGGTAAATGAATATAATTATCTTAGTAAGAGGAAACTATCGGTCTAATCTGCGTTTTATCAAAGGAAAAACGTTTGTTTTTATCTATATATTTCAGGTAGCAATCAACTGGTATAGTACTATTTCCAAAGAATCACTTCGGAACTAGTTCCTCAAGTGTCACATTAGTACCAGTTTCGGTCCCTATTTTTCGTCCTTAAATTGTAATTTCCAATCTAGTTCTACAACTAGTACCAAAGTGGGAGTTTGGCGACAATTGTCCCCATGCCTATGACATCTCCATGTTAAATGCTACAGTTGTTTGTATGGAGAGGCGATAGAACTCGTACTAGTTGCCTGGTTCAAATAAACTAGTACATAACTGGTTCTGAACTAGTATTTTTTGCTACTGGGAACGCAACACTTCACCGAAGTGTTTTAGAAAGTTACCCCCTTAATTAATGTCAAAACTAGTTTACGAGCCCTCGTAAATATACACTTACATTTTTATGTGTAAACTTTTTCGTATTTATACACATATTTGAATATTGTCAAAAATAAAATTATTTTGTATTGTTTTGTTTGTTGTTTTTTATTTTCTCTTTTATTTGTTTTTAAATGCTACAAATTTAAAAAATTCTGTGTCTAATTTAGAAAATATCAAAAAAGTGGCTTAATGCAAAATGAAATGTGAATAGTTCAAAAAGGTGCATTCATTAAAATAAACAGGTAAAGTTACAAATATACGCGATTACAAAAATACACGGTTTACGAGGGGATAAATGCAGTTAGATGAATACCACTATTATTTTATATATTACCCGGTAATGACAAAATTTATAATTTAACAAGAATTTAAAAAAACATTAGGTTTGTTCCACATACGTTACCGTGCGTTCCACGTAATCTTACCAAAAAGCGTTTCTATTGTTAAAAATTGGGTAAATGAGAGCGTTGATGAGAAGTTACTAGAAGTTACCCGTACTTTTTTCGGCTAAAATGGTAAAACTGTCAAATCACTAGTTGTTTATAAATCAGCTGTTTTAAATTTGTAAAAATAATTTAAATATTAACCAATTGTAAACAATAATTAATATCGTTAATAAATACCACGTTCTAACATTTTTTCTTTATTCCCTTCGATATTTTATTCTTAAAAATATCTTTTGTTTATATGAATAACTTTGACGTTAATTTTTGGGCTTGAAATGTGGTTTTGTGCGTTCCCGATATTGTGAGCGATTTTACCATTTCTTGAGATAATTATTTGATTACTCTCAGTCTACCAGACTTTACCCAGAATTACGTGGAACAAACCCATTATTTACTCTTTTCTCATTTGTCTCATTGAGACTCATTCATTTTTCTTTATGGTATTAATCGATTTGGCAAGTGAAGCATTCAGTTGTCCATTATTTATTTGTTTTTATTAAAATTGTTGTATTTTAAAGAATAATTTTATCACTAAATACCAAAGGGTGTATTTAAAAAATTAAATGTGTAATAATGTTACAAGTCATTTTAAAAATTGTTACTAATTAAAGAAATTGTGTTTGACATCAATTACCGTGTAGAATGTGCCTTAAAGTTTTCCCTCCCATGCAAACGTGTCTTAGATACATTTACACGCAAGAGAAAACACACGAGACTTTACGAAAATGCAGCTCTGTATAAGCATACGCAATGTAATTTCTGAACCATTGAGAGTTGCTGTCATACACAATTTCATTAATTCGTACAAATGTTTGAAATGTGTTTTAAATTATTGAATAATTGTTTAAGACAACAAAATTTTAATAAAAACAAAAAATATTATAGAGGACAACTTTAGCTCAAAGTTTACGAGATTTCTATACGTGTAGATTTTTTAAATGTCTTCCCAATAAATCAAACGATATCAGCTGTATTTTGTCTCATGCCTATCAACGTTAAGTATTTAAAACAAATCTACGTTAAACTGATTGTAGTATTAAAAAATTTTAAACAGGTTATGTTTATAAATGTCGCGCTATAATCGAACGTACGTCAGAAAAAGTTTTTAGGAGGTAACGCGAATAAGTTACGTTAGGTGTGAAAATGTATAAACATTGAGTTTTCAACGTTGATAAATTTCCGTGTTGAAAGTTAACGTGCGTACGAAAAGTAATGTGTTAGTTTTCGTCTTAAACGCGTTTTTGTGCACTTTGGGTTTTTTTATGAGTTAACGGATATATTTAAGTCAAAATCACAGCTATCAAAACGATATCACCTAGGTGATGTTTATTATCATATATGATAATCACCTGTGATACGAAAACGATAGATTTTTTGTCCTAAAATCTTCCTTCCTAAATAGAAAACTCGCGAGACTTTACGAAAATGCAGCTCTGTATAGGTCTTCGAAATGTTATCTCTAGACCATTGACAATTGCTGTCATACACAATTTTTTTTAATTAGTAGCAATTTTTAATATCTTTTGTAACATTATTTAACATTTTAGTTTGTTAAATGGCCGTTTTGGTATTTGAAGAAAAAATTATTCTTTGAAATACAACAATTCCCTATAAACATTTTCACTGGAATTCAAGTTGAAATCAAGTTCAATTCCAGCCCTGTTTTCCAGTTTCAAGGCTTGAATTCAACTTTTATTACATTTTATTTCAATAGCATACTCCAGCAAAAGGGAAACAAAAATTCAAGTTTGAAATATTTTTGTTAAATAAACAAGTGCTAGAATTTGAAATATACTTTACTTCAAGCAAAATTTAAAGCACTTGAATTTTTAAAACCTATGTACTTATTGGGTTTTAATAAAAACAGATACTTGACAACTAGCGAGAATAATTTTTTCTCCAAATACCAAAAGGTGCATTTAATAAACTGAAATGTTTAATAAAGTTACAAGATAAAAATTACTAATTAAAGAAATTATGTATGACAGCAATTGTCAATGGCCTAGACATTACATTTCGTAGACTTATACAGAGCTGCATTTTCATAAAGTCTAGCTAGTTTTATATCCCCTTGTAGATGTGCCTTAACGATATCATTTTTCCATATAATTTCGGAATTCCCTGGGATAACGATCGGATCTTTATCTAAAGCTGCAGTGGAGAAAAATAATGTTTTACAATATATTAAGCCGCTTGAGAAGATGGAAATAGGTGAACCTTTGGAACAAATAAAAGTAAGAAATGAACCACTATCTGTTATGGTAGTCGCGAACATAGAAATAGATTTTTCTTTAGAGAAAGTAGAGATAAAAACGAGCCACAATCCGTTGAGCCGTATGTAATTTCATCGAAAATATTTCAGTATAACCAAGCAGAACTTCAATTGTACTGAAATTGTAAGAATAACGAACAAAAAGCTTTGAATGAAAGTTTAGAATTTGTTCCAGAAGATCCCTCAAAAGAAATTGAATTTGATAGCCAAGGTGTATCCAGAAAATTTAACAGTTCCCTTTTTTCTTTAAAACTGCTCAATTTTATATGTCAACTTCCCAAGTAAAAAAAATGATATGGAGCCATATGAAGTTATATTTAATTATATATTATCTTTTATGTAATTAGATATAATTATATCCGAAAAATGATTCTTATTGTATCATATTGTATCGAATTGTATACAATTGTATACAATTTGGTACAATTTGATACAATTTTATGCAATTCGATACAATTGTATCCGAATTTTGTCCTCATCCAATTACATCAAATTATATCTTTTTGTATAAAATTATATAAAATGTTATAAAAGTGGACATAGTTTGATACAGTTATATCTAAATATTAACCTTATACTTTTTATCTTATTATATAGGACCATATCTAGCAATATACATACAAAAATTATTTTTTTAAATAAAAAAAATTTTCAATTACTTGTAATTGTAATTGTTCTTTTTTGAATTGCAATTACAAACAATATTTAATTATAGATGAGTTTTTTTTTCAATTACAATTACATGTAATTGTGTAATTGCATGTGTAATTAATTACAAAATGTAATGATTAACCCCAGGCCTGCTGGAGATCTTATAATTTCGATAAATCTTCCATTACTTTTATCCAGATTTATCATGACAGTGCAATAAACATGAAAAAAAATTTCCTTTAATTTAGTAATTTTAAAATAAAGTTAACAACACTGAAATTTTAAAGTTAATAGGATTATGATATACAACCAAGATATAAGAAATCAGTCAAGTGTACGTTATAGTATACAGAATTTCGTATTAAAGCTTCAGTGTTGTTGCGGTGCGTAAGCCATTTTTGACTCATGCTCAAAAAAAAACAAATTACTCACGCACGAGCATTTCGTTTCTTACTCAGCACACATGATTATATTAAAAACTTACAATCAGAAAATTCTCACGCAAAACAGTAAAAATTACTAAAAACATATGATACAAAAAATAAACTCACACACGAATCATGAACGGGTTATTCTTACTCACGCTCACGCACGAATCACTTAAGTATAGTAATTATTACTCACGATCACGTGTGAATAACGTGACTCACGAACATTTCGTGTCACGCTCCAATCCCTAGTAATTACTAAATCTAAAACTAGTTCAAAATCATTGATAACATGGAACCAAATATAATACAATACGGTTTTATATGGACCTTATATATTTTTATATAAAATCACTTTGAAAAAATTGCCTATGTGGGATGATATATAATTATAGATGATTTTATAAAGAACGTTATAAGTTATATATGGGTTCATATTCGTCAATATATAATCATAACTAACACAAATTATAAAATATTTCTTATATGGATCCACATAGTTTTATATTATTATGTATAGTGTCATACTAAATTATATATAAACGTACATGTAATTATATCTTTTATATGTTACTTTATGTACTTATATATAGCACATACATATATATGTAGGCCAATATGTAATAATATAAAATCACATATGTCTCCATATTAAAACCTTTGAGGAAAAAATATCTAACATATGACTATATAAAAGTATATCTGCTTGAATTTAAAAGCATATGTGGCCATATGTAACTATAAGTTACTATATGCAATTACATAAAATAATATATGATTATATCAAAACTTTTTTACTCGGGTTTGCAAGACCAACTGCGGCAGTTATTATGAGTGGCATGAACATATTTGTAACAAGCATGGGTTTCCAAAATCCAATTATAGTTTTTCAAGATTCCAGTGCAAATTTTTATCATATCCAAACGTATCACCGTAAAAATTTTGAAAACTCCTTGACTAATGTATGGCAACATGTACGATACTGCTGTGTTGTTTGTGGAGAATGGCAAACAGATCGCCAAAAAGCCGATACCCACTTGGAGGAAAAACACAATTTCCAAAAGGAACTCAATACAATGTGTCATTGTACATTGGATACCACTACTGTTCAATGTTTTATATGTTAGGTAAAAATAAAAATTAAAAGTCTCAAGCTGCATGTACTCAATCACAAACCCTTTCAAATGTTTCATTGTGTTCTTTGTAGCAAATATAAAACAAATAATTTTTACAGTTGCACGGCTCATATTAAGAAAAATCATTTAAAAAACTATACGTGTCCACATTGTAAGAAAATTGTCATCAGTAAAGATTTTCATTTAAAAACAAATCATCAAGATAAGCTAAGAAAATGTTTTAAGTGTGGTGATCTTTTCAGTGATGTACTATTTTCTTTACATCATATTAAAAAATGCGGAAACGAATAAAATCAACTGCTAATTTAATGACGATTTCTAATTTTTGTTTAGTTTAGTTTTAGTTATCTGTTATAAATATGTTAATACATTATCATAAAAAATATTTTCGTTCTATATAAAAATTTTATTGGTTTTGTTTTGCACTTATTATAATTTCAATTGTAGTTATCTATTTATAACGTTAATAAATTTGTATAATATTTAAATGCAGTTTAAAACTTACTTTTGTTAATTTTATACTTCTTACAGGTCTATACGACCAAGACTTTCAAGTAAATTATATATTTTTACCTCCATTTTAAAATTTACCTCCATTTCGAATTCCAGAATGGGTTTCAAAATTGTTCAAAACTTTTGCAAAGCTTGCAAATTTTTTAAATGCGCATTTTGCCTTGCTGGTCTTATCGAATTTTTTCAATAATTTTTATTCTTTGTAATTTACTTGTAAAAATTATATCATCTTTCTTTGATTTGAAAATAATTTAAACAGAAAGTGATATTAATTTATGATCTTGAGTCAAACTAAAATAACATTCATTTATTTAAAATAGCAGATCAACTAAAAACATTTCCCCCATTCATTTTTTAAATTTTTATTCTTCTTATGGATAGATCTTCAAAATACCTGTCATTTGGTATGAAATTTGCTTATAGCTTCTTTAAAACAAATAATTAATTTTAATTTTTTTTTTTACCCTACTCTTTAAGTCTTAAATGTTAGATTGAACTGCTAAAAAGCATGGATGGTAACCGAAGCGATGCGGTTACGGTAACGGTAGTCAGTTGAAAGGTACACATGCTTTTTTGTTAAGTAGGGCATACACTTTGTTCTGATTGGTTGATTTGAAAAACATTGATCAATAATATTGGACGTGTATGTTTGCCTTTAGACCTTGGAAACTTTAGCCTTTTATTTCGAAATTATTTCAAGTTTAACCATTTAAATTGTTTGTCTCGCTCTATTTTTTTTAGCTGAGTTTGGTTAGTGCCCAATCATTTGGTTCACGATGCTCAAATCAAGTTTTCACCTCAACGGCACGATTACGCGGAGCGGTGGTACGTATTAAAGAACTTAAATTTCTACGTAAAAAGGATATGTCACGAGAAATTATGAAGGAAATGCGTTTACTGCGAGAACTACGCCATGATAATGTCAATAGTTTTATTGGAGCCTGTGTCGAACCCATGCGTATTTTACTAGTCACCGATTATTGTGCCAAAGGCAGTTTATATGATATAATCGAGAATGAAGATATTAAATTGGATGATCTGTTTATAGCTTCCCTCATACATGATCTCATTAAGGTAATGCAATCAACTTAATTTCCATTTGGTCATGTTTAGAAAGTTTTATATTTTTTCTAGGCTATGATTTATTTACACAACTCCTCATTAGTATATCATGGCAATCTTAAGTCTTCAAATTGTGTGGTCACTTCAAGATGGATGTTGCAGGTAACCGATTTCGGTTTACATGATCTAAGGCACTGTGCCGAAAGTGAATCAATAGGAGAACATCAACATTATAGAAGTAAGTTAAATTTCACATGCTTAAAGATCAGTTTTTTGTTAAGGTCTTCTTTGTTTTGTTTTGCAGATCAATTTTGGAAAGCTCCGGAAATTTTAAGAAATCCTCATGTTTATGGTTCCCAAAAAGGAGATGTTTATGCCTTTGCCATTATTATGTATGAAATATTTAGCCGTAAGGGCCCCTTCGGCCAGACTTTATATGAACCCAAGGAAATTGTTGACTTGGTTAGAAAGAAACCCATCAAGGGAGATGTGCCTTTTCGTCCAGAATTAGAGTGTATAATTGAAGGTGAACTATGTCCGGATTATGTTTTAAGCTGTATAACAGATTGCTGGCATGAAGATCCAGATGTTAGACCAGATTTTCCTACTATACGGTAAGATTAACTGATTATTTTAACCCATAAATGCATAAAACTCTAGATCTTAATTAAAGTTATATATTTTGAGAGAAAAGAAAAATTAAATTAAATCAAAAATTAACAGACAAATATTTAGCGTTTTTCCAAATTTTAGTTTTCAAAGATGTTATTAGCAAAAAAAAGCACCCAGCTAGAAATGATTTAATAATTTGACATAATTATAATATCTAATTAAATGTTGTTAAGTGATATCACATAAAACTTTATGTAACTTCATCAACATAAATTATACAACCTGGATTAAATAATATTGGGAAATTTTCCCTAACAAATTATATAAAATTGTATACGGTTATATGTATATGGTCTAACAATTTATATATATTTATATCAATGGCTAATGTAATTCTCGCACCCTATGTTAACAGCTTGTACCTGTAAGCAGGAAACGCACTAGTTTTAAGGGAAACCAAAGATTAATTGAAAAATTTTATGCTTAGATTACAATAACACTGCATCCCGGTAAAAAATTTCCATTATGAACATTTATGGTTCAACCATATATGTATGGATACGAAAAATGAGGTAACACCTAAGTATATGTTAATATATGGACATATATGAACATATACATTCATTAAATATATGCGAATACATGCGAACGTTGCTGTTCTTTATTATAAGGTTGTACTATAGATATAAATTTATGTATGACATTCAAATTAGTCGCTACATGTTCCTTTTTTTATGCATTGCATTAAATATAATTCCATACTTACCAAATATGAGTTCCTTTTACACATATGGAAAAATGTATTCTTCCAAATATGTTCATATACAAGTCCCTTTTGCATAAATTGAATAACATATACTTCCATATGTGTCCATATATTAGTGCCATTTCAATATATGAAATAACAGATGCTTCCATATATGTTTGTATATGAAATCTTTTTCCATATATGGAATCACATATACTTCCATATATGTTCATATAAAATCCATATATGTTCATAAGAAATCCATATTTGTTCATATGTGTCCGTACATAAACCATATATGAACATGTTCGATTGTATATGAGCATTTTTCACCGGGATGACAAAATCTTGTCTTTTAAAAATTAATAGAGCTCTTTTCGATAAATGGTACAGATTTTTCCCTAAATATCTTTAAAGTTTGGCGGTTGGGCCTGTCTATTAAATTGATGCGAAAAAAATTCCACCGCAATTTCGCAACAATTCCACGCAAGTGAAAAATAATTTTTTTTATACGGAGTTTGACAGCTTTTTTCGCAAAAGTACGAACAAAGTACCGGGCTTAATGAAAAAAAAAAAAAAAAAATTAGACATCAAATAAACACAATCCAAAAGCAAAACTAAAGCCCCCCATACATTTGCAATATTATGCCCAATATAATGGCACAGTATTTTTTGTCGTTTTGCCACACACCATACAATAAATTGCAACATATATATAACAAAAGATCGCCACAATAATTTATGCAATATATGAATTCAACATAACCTCAAAATGCACACAAACCTAAACAGCTCAAAATTAAAATTGCACAGTGTTGTCAATAGATTATGCAATATTTCACGCTGTTCAATAACAATCAAAATTGTTTTGATTCACTACATAATATTGTTCAACCTTTAATTTAATACATACACGGTCAATATGCTGGCACCAGTTGGAAAGTTGTACCATAATATTGCAAATGTATGGCCCGCTTAAAGCTTTTCATTTATTAAAAAAAATACATCTTTTGCGCCACCTTGTACATAAAGCCTAAAAAATTGGCAAAATTTAGATTGTGGAATATATCACATTACATTCTTTTAACAATATTTAATTTTTGCAGGTCCCGCCTGAAGAAAATGCGTGGTGGTAAAACGAAAAACATTATGGATCAAATGATGGAGATGATGGAAAAATATGCCAATAATTTAGAAGATATTGTGACCGAACGTACCCGTTTATTATGTGAAGAAAAACGTAAAACGGAAGATTTGCTACATCGCATGTTACCGCAGTCTGTAGCCGAAAAATTAACAATGGGTTTGGGTGTCGAACCTGTTTCTTATGATTTGGTATGTACAGTTTCGTTACAGAGTAAAGCATTCTTAAAAAAATATATGTATTAGAGTTCGTCACAAAAATTTGATTTTCGGATATCATCACTTTTTTTAAAGTTTTTGCATAGAAAAAAAGAATGGCGTTTTTTTCTTTTTTATTTCAACTCCTTCCACTGGCGCAAGTCGGCCAAAAACGCTGATTTGGAGACCCTTTTCCTCCAGAGCAAAAACTGCTGCATTTATAGGAAATCTGATTTTACCATTCGATTCTACAACAAAATTTAATACACAAAACTTTTTTTTGCATTTTCAAAATACACCAGATAGCCATTAGAGTGGTTCGAAAATCCGCTTTATTCAAAAACTTTTTTATTACACCCAATGAAAATGTATTTCCGGCGGAGTACATGGGTACAAAAATTTTGGATATACCGCGAACCGTTAAAAAGTTATTAGCTAATCAAATTTGGTTTTTTTATTTGAAAAAAGTGGATTTTTGGACCACTCTAATGACTATCTGCTGTATTCAGAAAACGCAAAAAAAAAAATGTTTTTTATATTAATTTTTGCTGTCGAATCGAAAGGTAAAGTCAGATTTCCCAGAAATGTATCCGTTTTTGCTCTGCAGAAAATGGGTCTCCAAATCAGCGTTTTTGGCCGACTTGCGCCAGTGGAAGTAGTTGAAATAAAAAAGAAAAAAACCCCATTCTTTTTTTCTATGCAAAAACTTTAAAAAAGAGTGATGATATCCGAAAATCAAAGAATTTTTTTTTTTTTTTTGACGAACCCTAATATGTATATATATAACTTCTTACTATTGTTAAGATTTCTAGATAATGTACCATAGGCGACAATCTAATAATCTCATTAAATCAGTCATAGTCCAATAATGCTTTTAATATAATTTTCTATAAGAACATTTGAGATATTTGTTTTGACGTTGTATTTTTATTAAGATCTCTCATATCAAGGATTTAAGATATTATATTGTTTAAATACCCAAACCATCAGGAAGACCGAGTTTTTGGGATATCAGTGAAACTTGGTTTAGTTAACGTATATTCTCTAAAAGAAAGTCAGCGATTTTATTACAATCTTAAAAGGAAAAGTTACAATCTTAAAAGGAAAAGTTTTCATATATCGTTGGCTTAGTCGGCAAATATGTCAAGTCCTTTTTTTTAATTTTTCAGGAGAGACAAAAAACTGTCGTAAGTTTTTTTTGGATTAACTTTTTTTAAATCTGTAAACGCAGTTTTCTTCTTTAGTTCATCTTGTTTAATCACAAGAAATCATAGAATTCCAAAATAAAAGTTTGCAGACTTAGCATATTTGCTCTTTATAATTTTCTACTTTAAATGTAGACTTAGCAGATTTTCTTTTTTTATTTTATTTTTATTTGTGTCAGCAGAATCCATGACAGTCGCCTAATAAAATTTATAAGTTAACAATGTTTTTCCTGAAAAAATTTATAAGTAATAGTTACCCAGCCAATATTTTTCTGAGCGCTCAGAAATTATGACTCATAAAAGACTCTAAAATACGAGCATTTTCAGAGTGCTCAAATCTTAGAGTCATAAGTGAAACATAATAGACTCTTATTTATGAGTGTATTCAAAATTTTTTAAAAATTTTTTCAATATTCATAAATGACTCATAAATGGCTCAGAAAATTCAAAATTTTCCAGCAATGCTCATAATTTGGAGTCGTTTATGAGTCATAAAAGTGCGCTCAAAAGAGGCTTCATCGGTGAAGAAAAACACCCTCATATATCTATGATTTCAGACGGTCTAAGGGCTCTTTTATGAGTCTTTTCGGACTCCAATTGTACACTGGGTACCTTAAAAGTTAAAATAACTAAATAATTATTTAGTTAATCTTTAATAATGTTTTGTCTTTTTAAATAAAGAAAAGTCGCATTTAATTCAATTGAAGAAATTTGTTGAAACAAAATGTATGTTCAAAGGAATTAAATATGCTAAAAATCCCAAACATATTTAACAAATTGTGAAAAATAATCCGCTGCAGGCATGTCCCTATCCGGATTTCATTCTTGCCTAAGGAAATCGTCAGGGGACGACGTTTTTAGAATTTCTGGAAATATTTGTTAAGTTAAATTACAAACTCAATGAGAATTTTTTGTTCTCGTCTAGGAGCGTTGTTGTTTTCAACTGGACTTAGCACGTGGTTTTCGATGTTTGTTTTTTTTTTGGTCTTGGCAGAATTGCTTACGACTGCATAACAACAAGAAAAAACAACATAACGACATTTTGTTTTTTGTAAATGATGTGTTTTGAGTTACACTAGCATACTACATTAAAAATATAATTTGCCGACTTGCCAACGATATTTAATTAGAATATAAAAAACAATTTTGTATTTTTGAATACAAAAATTTAAATAATTTTTAAAAGTTTTTATTGCACAAGACAGTCAAATGTTTAGCAATTTTAACAAAAGTGAACAAAATCTCTAATTCAAAAGCAGTAAGAATAGTTAACCATTCGAAAGGCACCCAACGTCGTACGCCTATTTTCCTTATGAATCATAGGTTATGATATTGTAGTATTGTCCTTGACACCGTAATTAAAACTCTTTCATCTTTATTTTTTAGGTGACCATCTACTTCAGTGACATTGTGGGCTTTACGGCCATGTCAGCCGAAAGTACACCTCTACAAGTGGTTAACTTCCTTAATGATCTCTACACTGTTTTCGATCGAATCATACGTGGTTATGATGTCTATAAAGTAGAAACTATAGGTGATGCTTATATGGTGGTATCTGGATTACCCATAAAAAATGGTGATCGACATGCTGGCGAAATAGCTTCCATGTCGTTAGAATTGCTACAGGCTGTGAAACAACATCGTATAGCCCATAGGCCAAATGAGACCTTAAAATTGCGTATAGGCATGCATACTGGTCCGGTAGTGGCTGGCGTGGTAGGCCTTACTATGCCGCGGTATTGCCTATTTGGTGACACTGTTAATACAGCCTCTCGTATGGAATCAAATGGAGAAGCTCTGAAAATACACATCTCTAGTAAATGTAAGGATGCCTTAGATAAACTAGAAGGTTATGTTACAGAGAAGCGTGGTTTGGTTAATATGAAGGGCAAAGGTGATGTAGTTACCTATTGGTTGGTAGGAGCTACCGAAAAAGCCATACAAAAGAAAGAAATAGATATGACCGATTTGCCACCGCCCTTATTCTGCCGCCCACGTAAAAGTCCGAAATTAAATTCGGATTCTCGGCAACCCAGCATTGTGGGCATGCATTATGCTGGCTATGGCTCCAGACGTCAGTCTAGTGTACCACGAACCGATTTAGAATCCAATTATAGTTTACAAGGTTCTACTTACCAAGTCCAGCGTGAATCGCCTCGATTGTCCATGAAAAGATATGAACGACCGTCTGCCAATGGAGTGGGGAACTTTCAGGATAACAGTATACCTGAATATATGAGTTACTGTGGCACTGGTGGAGGAATCGTTGCTGGTGGTGGCAACAGTGCTGGTAGTGGTGTTGTTGGCAACTCCGATTATATGCCGGAGACTTTTCATGCATCGCATATTACTCTGGAGCATTCCGTAACAAACTGTGATAATAACGGTGTGGGTGTCAGTGGGGCCATAGAATTGCCCTCTGGTACAACGCGCCTTGCTGCTAGTCCCTCGCACAAACCTTTGGCCATGGTGCGTCCGCATCGTATTGTCAACTCTCCCAATTTTACTCAGGATATGTATGGAAGCGGTATTGTACATGGTAGTGCTGTGATTGCTCATCATAATTTACGTGAAGCCATTTCCTTGGATCCCATACCATTTCAATTACGTAAACGTCACGAGTCAAAGATACTGCCACCATCAAAGTTAAGTAAAAATAATTCAAGATCTTTAGATACCGGTGTGTCCTTAATAACGGATAATCCCAATGGTGATGGTGACGATGATGATAATGATGAGGTGGAAATAACGCACGAGCCAACATACAACGAAGCTACAGCGGAAACAAACAATGTACCTGCTTTAGAAGAATATGAGGGTGATGATGTGGGCTTACTTATGCTAAGGGATAATGGCGATTTAAATATACGACATTCAGCCACTATTGTGCCTGTTGGTTCAACTCTACTCAATAGAAGGCGTAGTGGTGGTGGCTATTCTATAGGAGGCATCAGTACCGGTACAGGAGTATCCATGTTACCCTACAAACATTTAAATAACAACTGTAATGGTGGCATGACAATTGAGGAAGATGCCCAATCTCCGTTGCTACAACGGCAGTCCTCACTGACAACACCCACTAGTATAGAAAAAGCCAAACGATGGCATTCCTTAGAAACTATAGAACATCATACGGGCAATAGCGTTAGCTATGCTGCCGACATTGATGGCCGGCAAGCTGCTAGTGGCAGCTCCAACAAGGGTGCAGCTGGAAAAAAAACTTCACGCAATTCTTCGGCCAACGAAGCTGGTAATTCCTCGTCGTCAATTTTAGATCGTTTGGTTAGCATATTTCATGGGAATGGTAAAAAGGCCAGTGACGCTTCCCTAAGACGAGTAGGCATATTGCCGAGTGGTGTTAGAGGGGTGCCCGGTTTCAGTGATATCAGCAGTTCATCCAGAGATCGGGAGAGCATAGTTTGAGGAGCCTTTATCAGGCGTTGCTTACAATTATGTTTATATAGTTAGGATTATCATGTTTTATTTGATTTTTTTTTTTCATTTTGTAGAATTGTGTCTAGTCACAGTCTCTAGACTAGTTTATTGTTTTATTATTATAAGTAATTATTTATATGTTAACTTTCTTCTCATCGCCCCGTACTAACTAATTTTAAACACAGATAATTTTTATGCTTAATTAGTTGCAAGTTTTTGATTTAAGTAATAAACTGTAAAGTATTTGCACTTAATGAAATATAAATATGAAATTAGTTTTTATATAAATACGAGTGTCTACTATAGTTATTGTAAAATGATCACATTAAGCCAAGTTTTTTACACGGTAAATTATTTTTTTTTTTTTTTTGTTAACTGTGGATAAAATATTTTTGCAAATCTTATAGTGTAAGCTGGACTTTCCAGCACGCTAAATAAAGAGATACATATATAAAATAGAATATAGTTCGGAATAAAGAAGTTGTATTTTAAGACAGCTTCCAACATTTAGTAATTTATGGTGAGTATTCTCAATATTCATATAACAAAATGTTTTATATATTAAACCAAGTATTCATGTAGTTGAATATTTTTTAAATAATCAAATTGTATATATATATATATGTATGTATGTGGTGCGCATAGATCGGAGACATGTCCAAAAATGTGAAAAAAATATGCTGTATATGAGTCAGAAATGTCTTGATACTATGCGCAGGACCTAGGAAGAGTTTCCAAACTAAACACTTGATCGAAAAAATGTCCCCGTCCATGCGCTATGCATACATATGTATATATATATATATATGGATATTTATTTTTTTCAATTTTTTTTCTTACGTTTAACAAGGGTGAAAATGACTCAATCCTTGCTGAATAATAGACAGAAAACTCATTTGTAACCAAGTAACGCCGAACATTGCTATAAATCGGAACGACATGGAATGAGACGGGGAACGAGCTTAATTGAAACAACAAACTCAGGGAACGAAATAGAATGGACCAGGTGGTCTTTCTTGCCATGTATCCCATGTAAGTTACATGGGACATATGAGATTTTTCATATATTGAGCAGCTCCCACATAAAGGTTTTTTGAATAAATGTATAAAATTATGGCTTGCTAATGAGCTTTTTCCAACCTGTCTTTTTTAAGCCTTTATGACATTTTTCGCTTTTGCTTCAACTTTTAATGGGGTTAAGTTGTTTTTTTTTTCAAAATGTTTAAATATTTTGAAAAATACAAATAAAAAGTTTTAAGTTATGAAATAAAATCCTCTTAAAACAATCAAATAGAAACAAACCTACAAAATCTAGAAGAGTTAAAACTAAAAGCTTGTATTAGTCAGAAATTAGGTGGAATTTTTACTAAATTCAAAATTTCTTTCTAATATTGAAATATGTATGTTAATTTGAAGGGTTTTATATCTCCTAAGGTGTTGTAATGTGAGGACGAGAAAGAAATATATTCAAAAGTTTATTTAACTATAAAAATATTTGGATATTATTCTAAACCCAATTTACACTACAACGGAAAACTAGTAGTTTGTGAAAACTATTTGTGTTTTCTGTCAAATTCCATAAAAACTTTTAGTTTTTGATTTAAAATTTGTATGGAATTTGACAGAAAACACAAGTAGTTTTCAAAAACTACTAGTTTAGGGTTAAGTGTAAATATAGTATTATACGGAATATAGACTGAGCAAAACTACCTACGGCAAGTTTTACAGTCAGAACTAAGAAATGTTTGGCTTATAGTGTATTTAGATTTTTGAGACGAAATGGGCTATTAAAAAAAAACAATAATTGAATAACAAGAAAAGCTGGACATGTCGGATATTTTTTGTGCACTGGAAAATGCGGTTCAAATTGGGTATCAACAAGCTTTTATACGATGCCCAATTTTTCTATTTTGCTTTGAAATTATAAGAAATTTATTTAAATTTACTTTATCGAAAAAGTAAAGGAACACAATATGTCTTCTACCTCCTTGTTTATCCCTAAACAAATCAGAATGCGTATAAGAAACTATTATTTTTATCACATATAAACTGGCGTATACCATTTGGCGTATTTTTCTTGTAAATGCAAATCTACACCTCTAAAAAGCTTTACTGTTAAGGGTGTTTTTTTGCTTTATCTTTAGAAGTTTCCTCGCGCGTGTAAATATACTTTAAGACTTATTAGAACCAGCTGACCGTTATTGACTTTTGAACCGTATCGGGATTTATAGGGGGAAGAAAATACCTTCCTTGAATAAATGTCTCCGTCTGCGGTAATCGATCGAAGTTTCCGGGTTTCGAAAAATCGTTTTAATTTATAACAATAAATATCGTGTACATTGAAATCGGTTAAAGTTTTTAAAATATGGCAAATTTGATTTTGATGATTGATCAATACAACAGAATTATTTTTTAGAAAAATTTTATAAAAACATAATTTGGAAAATTTTGTTACCAAATTCCTTTAAATTTATTTTTAATGTATTCATATTCGTATAGAAGAACGATAACGAACAATAACAAAAAAATGTAATATTTGGAAAACCCAAATAAAATTGTAGCCTTTGCTGCAATGGACTCATTATATACTGCAACAAAATAAGGACGAGTTATATTTAGATGAACGTTTATTTTATGCAGATTCTGCCAGTGCCAAAAAGAATAGAGTAACGGGCAAAAAGGTTATATTAAGAGAAATCAGAGTTGCCATAATTTAAAAATGTTTTAACCGATTTTAAAAATGTTGCCTTCAACGCACTAAAATTTGCTGAAAACTGAAATTCAGCATGAAGGTCTTGCAAAACATGCTCTTGCTTGTACTGAAGCCAGATTTGACGATTTTCAATACTAAACATTTCTTAATTTCGCCCCCTTCTAATGTGTAAATATTTTTGTCCATATGCATAATCAATTTTGGAATTTATAAATAGTTTATAAAACAAATTTTTCATACAAAATTCATTTTATAAACGTGTTATAAAGTTTTAAAATTATTATTCATAAGCATTTTTATATGTATCTATTTTATTGTTTTCTAGTTTTAATAAATACAAACAATTTTAATTATAAGAAATTATCAGCATAAATGTTATGATTTATTTAGGAAATGTGAAATATAAAAAAAAAAATTATATCAAATTCTAAAGTAAATAAATAAAAACAAATGTTGTTGTTTTTTAATGTATGTATGTAGCTGTAATATATTGTAATCATGGTTGGTATTACCATTTCAGTTTTAAAATAACGGTAATTGTCTACCATGCCAAAACCAAAATAGATATGCACTTTTTATGACGCTGGTACCATTGAGGGTAGTTGCATTCATTCAAACCAAGAATACAAAAACAGCAAAATATGGTGAACATTGTTGCCGCTAGTGATATCGGGGATCTAAAATGTTCAAATCAATTTTGATTTCGTCATAGAAGATAATTACCGTTATTTTAAAACTGAAGCGCTAACAAACCTTGATTGAAATTTAAAATCCTATATTATATTTACTACATTTACACTTAACCAAAAATAAGTCGTTTTTGAAAACTACTTGTGTTAATATGTCAAATTCCATACAAATTTTGAATCACACACAAAAAAAAAGGATTTTAAAAACTAAAAAGTTTTAATAACTAGTAGTTTTTAGATGTAGTGTAAATTGGGTTTAAATGTATGGTATATGTATATATATTTGAAAAATAAAATTAAAAAAACAATAAACTTATATTGCAATGTTTTAACAAATGTTCATCATTGGCTTAGAATCTTTGTTATTTGTAAAGTTGTAAAGTTTTCATAGGATGAACATACAATGTATAAATTCTAGTTATTTTTATAATTATTCTCTAATAATTTGCCATACTAAAAATATGAATTATCTTAAAATTTCAATAAATGAAATAATTAAAAACAAAGGAATGAAAGATTTTTACTTTTTCTATGCGGTTTAAAACTGTTCAAAGGAAAATAAATTAAATTTTGTAGATATGCTACAGAAGATTAACAATTCTTAGGTTGTTATGACCACATTATAATAAAGTAGCTTTACTCTTTTTCTGTCAATTGAAAAAAATATGTTGTTTTTGTTATTTTACACGTACATATGGTTTTTAATACCACTACAACTACTTGACATAGGAGCGACCTCTCAATTTTTTATTGAGTCACGCTACTATATTATACTATGGTTTTGACTGGTCAAAAATAGATAAAAATACAAGTTTTTAGCTGAAGACAAAATCAGTGTCTGAATCAAAAAATATTTATCTATGTCATTTTCGCATAATCCTACTAAATCTGAAGTTTAGGGTTCTATGTATAATTTTGTATTGAAAATAAAATGTTTTGAGAAGAATCGAAGGTTTTGGTAAGTATCAATAATCGTCATTTTCTCAAAAACTAAAAGGAAGTGGGCACTGAAAACCATTTTTATTGGATGCCCTATAAATTTCCTTTCGTTTAGCAAATAGCCTAAATTTCATTCTGCCATTTGGCGAAAATTTCGGTCAATTATCTCCAACGGTTTCTAAGTTATTGCAATTAAAAGAAAATTTAAAGCATACACTATCCAGGGCTGCCGCATTTTGAAAATGGAAAATAAAACGGGGAAGCTTGAAATCAAATTTGGGTGAAAAATTCTGAAAGAGCATCGCAAATCTGGAACAGTAGGTTTTCCAGCCAAATTGGACCAGTATTTCCCGAGATATTAAAAAAACGGGGAAATCGTATGAATTTTTATTTTCTATATTTTTTTTACATATAAGTTATATTTATTGTACCTTTTCATATAGAGTATACGTAGTGGTGTACCCTTAATCGATACAGAGAACAAAATACACTAGAAAATTTGTTTCCAAAAAAAGATTTTTTTTTTTAAGCCAAAAAATTCACACTGTCATTATTTGAGACCGAAAAATAGGTTTTTCTGAATTTCGCCCCAATGTTACCAATATTATACTCAAATGAACGGGCATTTCAAGGGTAATTAAACAGTATATAATTCTTTGGAAAATTTGGTGCAATGAAGTTTTCCTAATCAATATTCAATAATCAATATTCAATTCCCAATCGATTTTCGTAAATCGTGATTTTCTCAAAAACTAAAAGGCATTGGGCACTGAAAACCATATTTATTGGATGCCCTTAAAATTTCCTTTCGTTTGAGTATAATTTTGACCAAAACAAAGAGAATTTTTTTTTAAGCCAAAAAAAATCAATGGACTATACACTGTCTTTTTTTGAGACCGAAAAATTGGTTTTTCTGAATTTCGCCCCAATGTTACCAATATTATACTCAAATGAACGGGCATTTCAAGGGTAATTAAACAGTATATAATTCTTTTGAAAATTTGGTGCAATGAAGTTTTCCTAATCAATATTCAATAATCAATTTTCAATTCCCAATCGATTTTCGTAAATCGTGATTTTCTCAAAAACTAAAAGGCACTGGGCACTGAAAACCATATTTATTGGATGCCCTAAAAATTTCCTTTCGTTTGAGTATAATTTTGACCAAAACAAAGAGAATTTTTTTTTAAGCCAAAAAAAATCAATGGACTATACACTGTCTTTTTTTGAGACCGAAAAATTGGTTTTTCTGAATTTTGCCCCAATGTTACCAATATTATACTCAAATGAACGGGCATTTCAAGGGTAATTAAACAGTATATAATTCTTTGGAAAATTTGGTGCAATGAAGTTTTCGTAATCAATATTCAATAATCAATATTCAATTCCCAATCGATTTTCGTAAATCGTGATTTTCTCAAAAACTAAAAGGAACTTGGCACTGAAAACCATATTTATTGGATGCCCTTAAAATTTCCTTTCGTTTGAGTATAATTTTGACCAAAACAAAGAGAATTTTTTTTTAGGCCAAAAAAAATCAATGGACTATACACTGTCTTTTTTTGAGACCGAAAAATTGGTTTTTCTGAATTTTGCCCCAATGTTACCAATATTATACTCAAATGAACGGGCATTTCAAGGGTAATTAAACAGTATATAATTCTTTGGAAAATTTGGTGCAATGAAGTTTTCGTAATCAATATTCAATAATCAATATTCAATTCCCAATCGATTTTCGTAAATCGTGATTTTCTCAAAAACTAAAAGGAACTTGGCACTGAAAACCATATTTATTGGATGCCCTTAAAATTTCCTTTCGTTTGAGTATAATTTTGACCAAAACAAAGAGAATTTTTTTTTAGGCCAAAAAAAATCAATGGACTATACACTGTCTTTTTTTGAGACCGAAAAATTGGTTTTTCTGAATTTTGCCCCAATGTTACCAATATTAGGCTCAAATGAACGGGCGTTTCAAGAATAATTAAACAGTATATAATTCTTTGGAAAATTTCGTGCAATGAAGTTTTCCTAATCGATATTCAATAATCAATATTCAATTCCCAATCGATTTTCGTAAATCGTGATTTTCTCAAAAACTAAAAGGCATTGGGCACTGAAAACCATATTTATTGGATGCCCTTAAAATTTCCTTTCGTTTGAGTATAATTTTGACCAAAACAAAGAGAATTTTTTTTTAAGCCAAAAAAAATCAATGGACTATACACTGTCTTTTTTTGAGACCGAAAAATTGGTTTTTCTGAATTTTGCCCCAATGTTACCAATATTAGGCTCAAATGAACGGGCGTTTCAAGAATAATTAAACAGTATATAATTCTTTGGAAAATTTCGTGCAATGAAGTTTTCCTAATCGATATTCAATAATCAGTATTCAATTCCTAATCGATTTTCGTAAATCGTGATTTTCTCAAAAACTAAAAGGAACTTGGCACTGAAAACCATATTTATTGGATGCCCTTAAAATTTCCTTTCGTTTGAGTATAATTTTGACCAAAACAAAGAGAATTTTTTTTTAAGCCAAAAAAAATCAATGGACTATACACTGTCTTTTTTTGAGACCGAAAAATTGGTTTTTCTGAATTTCGCCCCAATGTTACCAATATTATACTCAAATGAACGGGCATTTCAAGGGTAATTAAACAGTATATAATTCTTTGGAAAATTTGGTGCAATGAAGTTTTCCTAATCGATATTCAATAATCAATATTCAATTCCCAATCGATTTTCGTAAATCGTGATTTTCTCAAAAACTAAAAGGCATTGGGCACTGAAAACCATATTTATTGGATGCCCTTAAAATTTCCTTTCGTTTGAGTATAATTTTGACCAAAACAAAGAGAATTTTTTTTTAAGCCAAAAAAAATCAATGGACTATACACTGTCTTTTTTTGAGACCGAAAAATTGGTTTTTCTGAATTTTGCCCCAATGTTACCAATATTATACTCAAATGAACGGGCATTTCAAGGGTAATTAAACAGTATATAATTCTTTGGAAAATTTGGTGCAATGAAGTTTTCCTAATCAATATTCAATAATCAATATTCAATTCCCAATCGATTTTCGTAAATCGTGATTTTCTCAAAAACTAAAAGGCACTGGGCACTGAAAACCATATTTATTGGATGCCCTTAAAATTTCCTTTCGTTTGAGTATAATTTTGACCAAAACAAAGAGAATTTTTTTTTAAGCCAAAAAAAATCAATGGACTATACACTGTCTTTTTTTGAGACCGAAAAATTGGCTTTTCTGAATTTCGCCCCAATGTTACCAATATTAGGCTCAAATGAACGGGCGTTTCAAGAATAATTAAACAGTATATAATTCTTTGGAAAATTTCGTGCAATGAAGTTTTCCTAATCGATATTCAATAATCAGTATTCAATTCCTAATCGATTTTCGTAAATCGTGATTTTCTCAAAAAATAAAAGGAACTTGGCACTGAAAACCATATTTATTGGATGCCCTTAAAATTTCCTTTCGTTTGAGTATAATTTTGACCAAAACAAAGAGAATTTTTTTTTAAGCCAAAAAAAATCAATGGACTATACACTGTCTTTTTTTGAGACCGAAAAATTGGTTTTTCTGAATTTTGCCCCAATGTTACCAATATTATACTCAAATGAACGGGCATTTCAAGGGTAATTAAACAGTATATAATTCTTTGGAAAATTTGGTGCAATGAAGTTTTCCTAATCAATATTCAATAATCAATATTCAATTCCCAATCGATTTTCGTAAATCGTGATTTTCTCAAAAACTAAAAGGCACTGGGCACTGAAAACCATATTTATTGGATGCCCTTAAAATTTCCTTTCGTTTGAGTATAATTTTGACCAAAACAAAGAGAATTTTTTTTTAAGCCAAAAAAAATCAATGGACTATACACTGTCTTTTTTTGAGACCGAAAAATTGGCTTTTCTGAATTTCGCCCCAATGTTACCAATATTAGGCTCAAATGAACGGGCGTTTCAAGAATAATTAAACAGTATATAATTCTTTGGAAAATTTCGTGCAATGAAGTTTTCCTAATCGATATTCAATAATCAGTATTCAATTCCTAATCGATTTTCGTAAATCGTGATTTTCTCAAAAACTAAAAGGAACTTGGCACTGAAAACCATATTTATTGGATGCCCTTAAAATTTCCTTTCGTTTGAGTATAATTTTGACCAAAACAAAGAGAATTTTTTTTTAAGCCAAAAAAAATCAATGGACTATACACTGTCTTTTTTTGAGACCGAAAAATTGGTTTTTCTGAATTTTGCCCCAATGTTACCAATATTATACTCAAATGAACGGGCATTTCAAGGGTAATTAAACAGTATATAATTCTTTGGAAAATTTGGTGCAATGAAGTTTTCCTAATCAATATTCAATAATCAATATTCAATTCCCAATCGATTTTCGTAAATCGTGATTTTCTCAAAAACTAAAAGGCATTGGGCACTGAAAACCATATTTATTGGATGCCCTTAAAATTTCCTTTCGTTTGAGTATAATTTTGACCAAAACAAAGAGAATTTTTTTTTAAGCCAAAAAAAATCAATGGACTATACACTGTCTTTTTTTGAGACCGAAAAATTGGTTTTTCTGAATTTCGCCCCAATGATACCAATATTATACTCAAATGAACGGGCATTTCAAGAATAATTAAACAGTATATAATTCTTTGGAAAATTTCGTGCAATGAAGTTTTCCTAATCGATATTCAATAATCAGTATTCAATTCCTAATCGATTTTCGTAAATCGTGATTTTCTCAAAAACTAAAAGGCATTGGGCACTGAAAACGATATTTATTGGATGCCCTTAAAATTTCCTTTCGTTTGAGTATAATTTTGACCAAAACAAAGAGAATTTTTTTTTAAGCCAAAAAAAATCAATGGACTATACACTGTCTTTTTTTGAGACCGAAAAATTGGTTTTTCTGAATTTTGCCCCAATGTTACCAATATTAGGCTCAAATGAACGGGCGTTTCAAGAATAATTAAACAGTATATAATTCTTTGGAAAATTTCGTGCAATGAAGTTTTCCTAATCGATATTCAATAATCAGTATTCAATTCCTAATCGATTTTCGTAAATCGTGATTTTCTCAAAAACTAAAAGGAACTTGGCACTGAAAACCATATTTATTGGATGCCCTTAAAATTTCCTTTCGTTTGAGTATAATTTTGACCAAAACAAAGAGAATTTTTTTTTAAGCCAAAAAAAATCAATGGACTATACACTGTCTTTTTTTGAGACCGAAAAATTGGTTTTTCTGAATTTTGCCCCAATGTTACCAATATTATACTCAAATGAACGGGCATTTCAAGGGTAATTAAACAGTATATAATTCTTTGGAAAATTTGGTGCAATGAAGTTTTCCTAATCAATATTCAATAATCAATATTCAATTCCCAATCGATTTTCGTAAATCGTGATTTTCTCAAAAACTAAAAGGCATTGGGCACTGAAAACCATATTTATTGGATGCCCTTAAAATTTCCTTTCGTTTGAGTATAATTTTGACCAAAACAAAGAGAATTTTTTTTTAAGCCAAAAAAAATCAATGGACTATACACTGTCTTTTTTTGAGACCGAAAAATTGGTTTTTCTGAATTTCGCCCCAATGATACCAATATTATACTCAAATGAACGGGCATTTCAAGGGTAATTAAACAGTATATAATTCTTTGGAAAATTTGGTGCAATGAAGTTTTCCTAATCGATATTCAATAATCAATATTCAATTCCCAATCGATTTTCGTAAATCGTGATTTTCTCAAAAACTAAAAGGCATTGGGCACTGAAAACGATATTTATTGGATGCCCTTAAAATTTCCTTTCGTTTGAGTATAATTTTGACCAAAACAAAGAGAATTTTTTTTTAAGCCAAAAAAAATCAATGGACTATACACTGTCTTTTTTTGAGACCGAAAAATTGGTTTTTCTGAATTTTGCCCCAATGTTACCAATATTATACTCAAATGAACGGGCATTTCAAGGGTAATTAAACAGTATATAATTCTTTGGAAAATTTGGTGCAATGAAGTTTTCCTAATCAATATTCAATAATCAATATTCAATTCCCAATCGATTTTCGTAAATCGTGATTTTCTCAAAAACTAAAAGGCACTGGGCACTGAAAACCATATTTATTGGATGCCCTTAAAATTTCCTTTCGTTTGAGTATAATTTTGACCAAAACAAAGAGAATTTTTTTTTAAGCCAAAAAAAATCAATGGACTATACACTGTCTTTTTTTGAGACCGAAAAATTGGCTTTTCTGAATTTCGCCCCAATGTTACCAATATTAGGCTCAAATGAACGGGCGTTTCAAGAATAATTAAACAGTATATAATTCTTTGGAAAATTTCGTGCAATGAAGTTTTCCTAATCGATATTCAATAATCAGTATTCAATTCCTAATCGATTTTCGTAAATCGTGATTTTCTCAAAAAATAAAAGGAACTTGGCACTGAAAACCATATTTATTGGATGCCCTTAAAATTTCCTTTCGTTTGAGTATAATTTTGACCAAAACAAAGAGAATTTTTTTTTAAGCCAAAAAAAATCAATGGACTATACACTGTCTTTTTTTGAGACCGAAAAATTGGTTTTTCTGAATTTTGCCCCAATGTTACCAATATTAGGCTCAAATGAACGGGCGTTTCAAGAATAATTAAACAGTATATAATTCTTTGGAAAATTTCGTGCAATGAAGTTTTCCTAATCGATATTCAATAATCAGTATTCAATTTCTAATCGATTTTCGTAAATCGTGATTTTCTCAAAAAATAAAAGGAACTTGGCACTGAAAACCATATTTATTGGATGCCCTTAAAATTTCCTTTCGTTTGAGTATAATTTTGACCAAAACAAAGAGAATTTTTTTTTAAGCCAAAAAAAATCAATGGACTATACACTGTCTTTTTTTGAGACCGAAAAATTGGTTTTTCTGAATTTTGCCCCAATGTTACCAATATTAGGCTCAAATGAACGGGCGTTTCAAGAATAATTAAACAGTATATAATTCTTTGGAAAATTTCGTGCAATGAAGTTTTCCTAATCGATATTCAATAATCAGTATTCAATTCCTAATCGATTTTCGTAAATCGTGATTTTCTCAAAAACTAAAAGGAACTTGGCACTGAAAACCATATTTATTGGATGCCCTTAAAATTTCCTTTCGTTTGAGTATAATTTTGACCAAAACAAAGAGAATTTTTTTTTAAGCCAAAAAAAATCAATGGACTATACACTGTCTTTTTTTGAGACCGAAAAATTGGTTTTTCTGAATTTTGCCCCAATGTTACCAATATTATACTCAAATGAACGGGCATTTCAAGGGTAATTAAACAGTATATAATTCTTTGGAAAATTTGGTGCAATGAAGTTTTCCTAATCAATATTCAATAATCAATATTCAATTCCCAATCGATTTTCGTAAATCGTGATTTTCTCAAAAACTAAAAGGCACTGGGCACTGAAAACCATATTTATTGGATGCCCTTAAAATTTCCTTTCGTTTGAGTATAATTTTGACCAAAACAAAGAGAATTTTTTTTTAAGCCAAAAAAAATCAATGGACTATACACTGTCTTTTTTTGAGACCGAAAAATTGGCTTTTCTGAATTTCGCCCCAATGTTACCAATATTAGGCTCAAATGAACGGGCGTTTCAAGAATAATTAAACAGTATATAATTCTTTGGAAAATTTCGTGCAATGAAGTTTTCCTAATCGATATTCAATAATCAATATTCAATTCCCAATCGATTTTCGTAAATCGTGATTTTCTCAAAAACTAAAAGGCATTGGGCACTGAAAACCATATTTATTGGATGCCCTTAAAATTTCCTTTCGTTTGAGTATAATTTTGACCAAAACAAAGAGAATTTTTTTTTAAGCCAAAAAAAATCAATGGACTATACACTGTCTTTTTTTGAGACCGAAAAATTGGTTTTTCTGAATTTTGCCCCAATGTTACCAATATTATACTCAAATGAACGGGCATTTCAAGGGTAATTAAACAGTATATAATTCTTTGGAAAATTTGGTGCAATGAAGTTTTCCTAATCAATATTCAATAATCAATATTCAATTCCCAATCGATTTTCGTAAATCGTGATTTTCTCAAAAACTAAAAGGCACTGGGCACTGAAAACCATATTTATTGGATGCCCTTAAAATTTCCTTTCGTTTGAGTATAATTTTGACCAAAACAAAGAGAATTTTTTTTTAAGCCAAAAAAAATCAATGGACTATACACTGTCTTTTTTTGAGACCGAAAAATTGGCTTTTCTGAATTTCGCCCCAATGTTACCAATATTAGGCTCAAATGAACGGGCGTTTCAAGAATAATTAAACAGTATATAATTCTTTGGAAAATTTCGTGCAATGAAGTTTTCCTAATCAATATTCAATAATCAATATTCAATTCCCAATCGATTTTCGTAAATCGTGATTTTCTCAAAAACTAAAAGGCACTGGGCACTGAAAACCATATTTATTGGATGCCCTTAAAATTTCCTTTCGTTTGAGTATAATTTTGACCAAAACAAAGAGAATTTTTTTTTAAGCCAAAAAAAATCAATGGACTATACACTGTCTTTTTTTGAGACCGAAAAATTGGTTTTTCTGAATTTTGCCCCAATGTTACCAATATTATACTCAAATGAACGGGCATTTCAAGGGTAATTAAACAGTATATAATTCTTTGGAAAATTTGGTGCAATGAAGTTTTCCTAATCAATATTCAATAATCAATATTCAATTCCCAATCGATTTTCGTAAATCGTGATTTTCTCAAAAACTAAAAGGCACTGGGCACTGAAAACCATATTTATTGGATGCCCTTAAAATTTCCTTTCGTTTGAGTATAATTTTGACCAAAACAAAGAGAATTTTTTTTTAAGCCAAAAAAAATCAATGGACTATACACTGTCTTTTTTTGAGACCGAAAAATTGGCTTTTCTGAATTTCGCCCCAATGTTACCAATATTAGGCTCAAATGAACGGGCGTTTCAAGAATAATTAAACAGTATATAATTCTTTGGAAAATTTCGTGCAATGAAGTTTTCCTAATCGATATTCAATAATCAGTATTCAATTCCTAATCGATTTTCGTAAATCGTGATTTTCTCAAAAAATAAAAGGAACTTGGCACTGAAAACCATATTTATTGGATGCCCTTAAAATTTCCTTTCGTTTGAGTATAATTTTGACCAAAACAAAGAGAATTTTTTTTTAAGCCAAAAAAAATCAATGGACTATACACTGTCTTTTTTTGAGACCGAAAAATTGGTTTTTCTGAATTTTGCCCCAATGTTACCAATATTATACTCAAATGAACGGGCATTTCAAGGGTAATTAAACAGTATATAATTCTTTGGAAAATTTGGTGCAATGAAGTTTTCCTAATCAATATTCAATAATCAATATTCAATTCCCAATCGATTTTCGTAAATCGTGATTTTCTCAAAAACTAAAAGGCACTGGGCACTGAAAACCATATTTATTGGATGCCCTTAAAATTTCCTTTCGTTTGAGTATAATTTTGACCAAAACAAAGAGAATTTTTTTTTAAGCCAAAAAAAATCAATGGACTATACACTGTCTTTTTTTGAGACCGAAAAATTGGCTTTTCTGAATTTCGCCCCAATGTTACCAATATTAGGCTCAAATGAACGGGCGTTTCAAGAATAATTAAACAGTATATAATTCTTTGGAAAATTTCGTGCAATGAAGTTTTCCTAATCGATATTCAATAATCAGTATTCAATTCCTAATCGATTTTCGTAAATCGTGATTTTCTCAAAAACTAAAAGGAACTTGGCACTGAAAACCATATTTATTGGATGCCCTTAAAATTTCCTTTCGTTTGAGTATAATTTTGACCAAAACAAAGAGAATTTTTTTTTAAGCCAAAAAAAATCAATGGACTATACACTGTCTTTTTTTGAGACCGAAAAATTGGTTTTTCTGAATTTTGCCCCAATGTTACCAATATTATACTCAAATGAACGGGCATTTCAAGGGTAATTAAACAGTATATAATTCTTTGGAAAATTTGGTGCAATGAAGTTTTCCTAATCAATATTCAATAATCAATATTCAATTCCCAATCGATTTTCGTAAATCGTGATTTTCTCAAAAACTAAAAGGCATTGGGCACTGAAAACCATATTTATTGGATGCCCTTAAAATTTCCTTTCGTTTGAGTATAATTTTGACCAAAACAAAGAGAATTTTTTTTTAAGCCAAAAAAAATCAATGGACTATACACTGTCTTTTTTTGAGACCGAAAAATTGGTTTTTCTGAATTTCGCCCCAATGATACCAATATTATACTCAAATGAACGGGCATTTCAAGAATAATTAAACAGTATATAATTCTTTGGAAAATTTCGTGCAATGAAGTTTTCCTAATCGATATTCAATAATCAGTATTCAATTCCTAATCGATTTTCGTAAATCGTGATTTTCTCAAAAACTAAAAGGCATTGGGCACTGAAAACGATATTTATTGGATGCCCTTAAAATTTCCTTTCGTTTGAGTATAATTTTGACCAAAACAAAGAGAATTTTTTTTTAAGCCAAAAAAAATCAATGGACTATACACTGTCTTTTTTTGAGACCGAAAAATTGGTTTTTCTGAATTTTGCCCCAATGTTACCAATATTAGGCTCAAATGAACGGGCGTTTCAAGAATAATTAAACAGTATATAATTCTTTGGAAAATTTCGTGCAATGAAGTTTTCCTAATCGATATTCAATAATCAGTATTCAATTCCTAATCGATTTTCGTAAATCGTGATTTTCTCAAAAACTAAAAGGAACTTGGCACTGAAAACCATATTTATTGGATGCCCTTAAAATTTCCTTTCGTTTGAGTATAATTTTGACCAAAACAAAGAGAATTTTTTTTTAAGCCAAAAAAAATCAATGGACTATACACTGTCTTTTTTTGAGACCGAAAAATTGGTTTTTCTGAATTTTGCCCCAATGTTACCAATATTATACTCAAATGAACGGGCATTTCAAGGGTAATTAAACAGTATATAATTCTTTGGAAAATTTGGTGCAATGAAGTTTTCCTAATCAATATTCAATAATCAATATTCAATTCCCAATCGATTTTCGTAAATCGTGATTTTCTCAAAAACTAAAAGGCATTGGGCACTGAAAACCATATTTATTGGATGCCCTTAAAATTTCCTTTCGTTTGAGTATAATTTTGACCAAAACAAAGAGAATTTTTTTTTAAGCCAAAAAAAATCAATGGACTATACACTGTCTTTTTTTGAGACCGAAAAATTGGTTTTTCTGAATTTCGCCCCAATGATACCAATATTATACTCAAATGAACGGGCATTTCAAGGGTAATTAAACAGTATATAATTCTTTGGAAAATTTGGTGCAATGAAGTTTTCCTAATCGATATTCAATAATCAATATTCAATTCCCAATCGATTTTCGTAAATCGTGATTTTCTCAAAAACTAAAAGGCATTGGGCACTGAAAACGATATTTATTGGATGCCCTTAAAATTTCCTTTCGTTTGAGTATAATTTTGACCAAAACAAAGAGAATTTTTTTTTAAGCCAAAAAAAATCAATGGACTATACACTGTCTTTTTTTGAGACCGAAAAATTGGCTTTTCTGAATTTCGCCCCAATGTTACCAATATTAGGCTCAAATGAACGGGCGTTTCAAGAATAATTAAACAGTATATAATTCTTTGGAAAATTTCGTGCAATGAAGTTTTCCTAATCGATATTCAATAATCAGTATTCAATTCCTAATCGATTTTCGTAAATCGTGATTTTCTCAAAAAATAAAAGGAACTTGGCACTGAAAACCATATTTATTGGATGCCCTTAAAATTTCCTTTCGTTTGAGTATAATTTTGACCAAAACAAAGAGAATTTTTTTTTAAGCCAAAAAAAATCAATGGACTATACACTGTCTTTTTTTGAGACCGAAAAATTGGTTTTTCTGAATTTTGCCCCAATGTTACCAATATTAGGCTCAAATGAACGGGCGTTTCAAGAATAATTAAACAGTATATAATTCTTTGGAAAATTTCGTGCAATGAAGTTTTCCTAATCGATATTCAATAATCAGTATTCAATTTCTAATCGATTTTCGTAAATCGTGATTTTCTCAAAAAATAAAAGGAACTTGGCACTGAAAACCATATTTATTGGATGCCCTTAAAATTTCCTTTCGTTTGAGTATAATTTTGACCAAAACAAAGAGAATTTTTTTTTAAGCCAAAAAAAATCAATGGACTATACACTGTCTTTTTTTGAGACCGAAAAATTGGTTTTTCTGAATTTTGCCCCAATGTTACCAATATTAGGCTCAAATGAACGGGCGTTTCAAGAATAATTAAACAGTATATAATTCTTTGGAAAATTTCGTGCAATGAAGTTTTCCTAATCGATATTCAATAATCAGTATTCAATTCCTAATCGATTTTCGTAAATCGTGATTTTCTCAAAAACTAAAAGGAACTTGGCACTGAAAACCATATTTATTGGATGCCCTTAAAATTTCCTTTCGTTTGAGTATAATTTTGACCAAAACAAAGAGAATTTTTTTTTAAGCCAAAAAAAATCAATGGACTATACACTGTCTTTTTTTGAGACCGAAAAATTGGTTTTTCTGAATTTTGCCCCAATGTTACCAATATTATACTCAAATGAACGGGCATTTCAAGGGTAATTAAACAGTATATAATTCTTTGGAAAATTTGGTGCAATGAAGTTTTCCTAATCAATATTCAATAATCAATATTCAATTCCCAATCGATTTTCGTAAATCGTGATTTTCTCAAAAACTAAAAGGCACTGGGCACTGAAAACCATATTTATTGGATGCCCTTAAAATTTCCTTTCGTTTGAGTATAATTTTGACCAAAACAAAGAGAATTTTTTTTTAAGCCAAAAAAAATCAATGGACTATACACTGTCTTTTTTTGAGACCGAAAAATTGGCTTTTCTGAATTTCGCCCCAATGTTACCAATATTAGGCTCAAATGAACGGGCGTTTCAAGAATAATTAAACAGTATATAATTCTTTGGAAAATTTCGTGCAATGAAGTTTTCCTAATCGATATTCAATAATCAATATTCAATTCCCAATCGATTTTCGTAAATCGTGATTTTCTCAAAAACTAAAAGGCATTGGGCACTGAAAACCATATTTATTGGATGCCCTTAAAATTTCCTTTCGTTTGAGTATAATTTTGACCAAAACAAAGAGAATTTTTTTTTAAGCCAAAAAAAATCAATGGACTATACACTGTCTTTTTTTGAGACCGAAAAATTGGTTTTTCTGAATTTTGCCCCAATGTTACCAATATTAGGCTCAAATGAACGGGCGTTTCAAGAATAATTAAACAGTATATAATTCTTTGGAAAATTTCGTGCAATGAAGTTTTCCTAATCGATATTCAATAATCAGTATTCAATTCCTAATCGATTTTCGTAAATCGTGATTTTCTCAAAAACTAAAAGGAACTTGGCACTGAAAACCATATTTATTGGATGCCCTTAAAATTTCCTTTCGTTTGAGTATAATTTTGACCAAAACAAAGAGAATTTTTTTTTAAGCCAAAAAAAATCAATGGACTATACACTGTCTTTTTTTGAGACCGAAAAATTGGTTTTTCTGAATTTTGCCCCAATGTTACCAATATTATACTCAAATGAACGGGCATTTCAAGGGTAATTAAACAGTATATAATTCTTTGGAAAATTTGGTGCAATGAAGTTTTCCTAATCAATATTCAATAATCAATATTCAATTCCCAATCGATTTTCGTAAATCGTGATTTTCTCAAAAACTAAAAGGCATTGGGCACTGAAAACCATATTTATTGGATGCCCTTAAAATTTCCTTTCGTTTGAGTATAATTTTGACCAAAACAAAGAGAATTTTTTTTTAAGCCAAAAAAAATCAATGGACTATACACTGTCTTTTTTTGAGACCGAAAAATTGGTTTTTCTGAATTTCGCCCCAATGATACCAATATTATACTCAAATGAACGGGCATTTCAAGGGTAATTAAACAGTATATAATTCTTTGGAAAATTTGGTGCAATGAAGTTTTCCTAATCGATATTCAATAATCAATATTCAATTCCCAATCGATTTTCGTAAATCGTGATTTTCTCAAAAACTAAAAGGCATTGGGCACTGAAAACGATATTTATTGGATGCCCTTAAAATTTCCTTTCGTTTGAGTATAATTTTGACCAAAACAAAGAGAATTTTTTTTTAAGCCAAAAAAAATCAATGGACTATACACTGTCTTTTTTTGAGACCGAAAAATTGGTTTTTCTGAATTTTGCCCCAATGTTACCAATATTATACTCAAATGAACGGGCATTTCAAGGGTAATTAAACAGTATATAATTCTTTGGAAAATTTGGTGCAATGAAGTTTTCCTAATCAATATTCAATAATCAATATTCAATTCCCAATCGATTTTCGTAAATCGTGATTTTCTCAAAAACTAAAAGGCACTGGGCACTGAAAACCATATTTATTGGATGCCCTTAAAATTTCCTTTCGTTTGAGTATAATTTTGACCAAAACAAAGAGAATTTTTTTTTAAGCCAAAAAAAATCAATGGACTATACACTGTCTTTTTTTGAGACCGAAAAATTGGCTTTTCTGAATTTCGCCCCAATGTTACCAATATTAGGCTCAAATGAACGGGCGTTTCAAGAATAATTAAACAGTATATAATTCTTTGGAAAATTTCGTGCAATGAAGTTTTCCTAATCGATATTCAATAA
Source organism: Leucophora obtusa (assembly GCA_949987735.1). NCBI lineage: Eukaryota > Metazoa > Arthropoda > Insecta > Diptera > Anthomyiidae > Leucophora > Leucophora obtusa. The sequence goes on from OX465296.1 coordinate 5,269,378, forward strand.
TCAGTATTCAATTCCTAATCGATTTTCGTAAATCGTGATTTTCTCAAAAAATAAAAGGAACTTGGCACTGAAAACCATATTTATTGGATGCCCTTAAAATTTCCTTTCGTTTGAGTATAATTTTGACCAAAACAAAGAGAATTTTTTTTTAAGCCAAAAAAAATCAATGGACTATACACTGTCTTTTTTTGAGACCGAAAAATTGGTTTTTCTGAATTTTGCCCCAATGTTACCAATATTAGGCTCAAATGAACGGGCGTTTCAAGAATAATTAAACAGTATATAATTCTTTGGAAAATTTCGTGCAATGAAGTTTTCCTAATCGATATTCAATAATCAGTATTCAATTCCTAATCGATTTTCGTAAATCGTGATTTTCTCAAAAAATAAAAGGAACTTGGCACTGAAAACCATATTTATTGGATGCCCTTAAAATTTCCTTTCGTTTGAGTATAATTTTGACCAAAACAAAGAGAATTTTTTTTTAAGCCAAAAAAAATCAATGGACGACTATACACTGTCTTTTTTTGAGACCGAAAAATTGGTTTTTCTGAATTTTGCCCCAATGTTACCAATATTATACTCAAATGAACGGGCATTTCAAGGGTAATTAAACAGTATATAATTCTTTGGAAAATTTGGTGCAATGAAGTTTTCCTAATCAATATTCAATAATCAATATTCAATTCCCAATCGATTTTCGTAAATCGTGATTTTCTCAAAAACTAAAAGGCATTGGGCACTGAAAACCATATTTATTGGATGCCCTTAAAATTTCCTTTCGTTTGAGTATAATTTTGACCAAAACAAAGAGAATTTTTTTTTAAGCCAAAAAAAATCAATGGACTATACACTGTCTTTTTTTGAGACCGAAAAATTGGTTTTTCTGAATTTCGCCCCAATGATACCAATATTATACTCAAATGAACGGGCATTTCAAGGGTAATTAAACAGTATATAATTCTTTGGAAAATTTGGTGCAATGAAGTTTTCCTAATCGATATTCAATAATCAATATTCAATTCCCAATCGATTTTCGTAAATCGTGATTTTCTCAAAAACTAAAAGGCATTGGGCACTGAAAACGATATTTATTGGATGCCCTTAAAATTTCCTTTCGTTTGAGTATAATTTTGACCAAAACAAAGAGAATTTTTTTTTAAGCCAAAAAAAATCAATGGACTATACACTGTCTTTTTTTGAGACCGAAAAATTGGTTTTTCTGAATTTTGCCCCAATGTTACCAATATTATACTCAAATGAACGGGCATTTCAAGGGTAATTAAACAGTATATAATTCTTTGGAAAATTTGGTGCAATGAAGTTTTCCTAATCAATATTCAATAATCAATATTCAATTCCCAATCGATTTTCGTAAATCGTGATTTTCTCAAAAACTAAAAGGCACTGGGCACTGAAAACCATATTTGTTGGATGCCCTTAAAATTTCCTTTCGTTTGAGTATAATTTTGACCAAAACAAAGAGAATTTTTTTTTAAGCCAAAAAAAATCAATGGACTATACACTGTCTTTTTTTGAGACCGAAAAATTGGCTTTTCTGAATTTCGCCCCAATGTTACCAATATTAGGCTCAAATGAACGGGCGTTTCAAGAATAATTAAACAGTATATAATTCTTTGGAAAATTTCGTGCAATGAAGTTTTCCTAATCGATATTCAATAATCAGTATTCAATTCCTAATCGATTTTCGTAAATCGTGATTTTCTCAAAAAATAAAAGGAACTTGGCACTGAAAACCATATTTATTGGATGCCCTTAAAATTTCCTTTCGTTTGAGTATAATTTTGACCAAAACAAAGAGAATTTTTTTTTAAGCCAAAAAAAATCAATGGACTATACACTGTCTTTTTTTGAGACCGAAAAATTGGCTTTTCTGAATTTCGCCCCAATGTTACCAATATTAGGCTCAAATGAACGGGCGTTTCAAGAATAATTAAACAGTATATAATTCTTTGGAAAATTTCGTGCAATGAAGTTTTCCTAATCGATATTCAATAATCAGTATTCAATTCCTAATCGATTTTCGTAAATCGTGATTTTCTCAAAAACTAAAAGGAACTTGGCACTGAAAACCATATTTATTGGATGCCCTTAAAATTTCCTTTCGTTTGAGTATAATTTTGACCAAAACAAAGAGAATTTTTTTTTAGGCCAAAAAAAATCAATGGACTATACACTGTCTTTTTTTGAGACCGAAAAATTGGTTTTTCTGAATTTTGCCCCAATGTTACCAATATTAGGCTCAAATGAACGGGCGTTTCAAGAATAATTAAACAGTATATAATTCTTTGGAAAATTTCGTGCAATGAAGTTTTCCTAATCGATATTCAATAATCAATATTCAATTCCCAATCGATTTTCGTAAATCGTGATTTTCTCAAAAACTAAAAGGCATTGGGCACTGAAAACCATATTTATTGGATGCCCTTAAAATTTCCTTTCGTTTGAGTATAATTTTGACCAAAACAAAGAGAATTTTTTTTTAAGCCAAAAAAAATCAATGGACTATACACTGTCTTTTTTTGAGACCGAAAAATTGGTTTTTCTGAATTTTGCCCCAATGTTACCAATATTAGGCTCAAATGAACGGGCGTTTCAAGAATAATTAAACAGTATATAATTCTTTGGAAAATTTCGTGCAATGAAGTTTTCCTAATCGATATTCAATAATCAGTATTCAATTCCTAATCGATTTTCGTAAATCGTGATTTTCTCAAAAAATAAAAGGAACTTGGCACTGAAAACCATATTTATTGGATGCCCTTAAAATTTCCTTTCGTTTGAGTATAATTTTGACCAAAACAAAGAGAATTTTTTTTTAAGCCAAAAAAAATCAATGGACTATACACTGTCTTTTTTTGAGACCGAAAAATTGGTTTTTCTGAATTTTGCCCCAATGTTACCAATATTATACTCAAATGAACGGGCATTTCAAGGGTAATTAAACAGTATATAATTCTTTGGAAAATTTGGTGCAATGAAGTTTTCCTAATCAATATTCAATAATCAATATTCAATTCCCAATCGATTTTCGTAAATCGTGATTTTCTCAAAAACTAAAAGGCACTGGGCACTGAAAACCATATTTATTGGATGCCCTTAAAATTTCCTTTCGTTTGAGTATAATTTTGACCAAAACAAAGAGAATTTTTTTTTAAGCCAAAAAAAATCAATGGACTATACACTGTCTTTTTTTGAGACCGAAAAATTGGCTTTTCTGAATTTCGCCCCAATGTTACCAATATTAGGCTCAAATGAACGGGCGTTTCAAGAATAATTAAACAGTATATAATTCTTTGGAAAATTTCGTGCAATGAAGTTTTCCTAATCGATATTCAATAATCAGTATTCAATTCCTAATCGATTTTCGTAAATCGTGATTTTCTCAAAAACTAAAAGGAACTTGGCACTGAAAACCATATTTATTGGATGCCCTTAAAATTTCCTTTCGTTTGAGTATAATTTTGACCAAAACAAAGAGAATTTTTTTTTAGGCCAAAAAAAATCAATGGACTATACACTGTCTTTTTTTGAGACCGAAAAATTGGTTTTTCTGAATTTTGCCCCAATGTTACCAATATTAGGCTCAAATGAACGGGCGTTTCAAGAATAATTAAACAGTATATAATTCTTTGGAAAATTTCGTGCAATGAAGTTTTCCTAATCGATATTCAATAATCAATATTCAATTCCCAATCGATTTTCGTAAATCGTGATTTTCTCAAAAACTAAAAGGCATTGGGCACTGAAAACCATATTTATTGGATGCCCTTAAAATTTCCTTTCGTTTGAGTATAATTTTGACCAAAACAAAGAGAATTTTTTTTTAAGCCAAAAAAAATCAATGGACTATACACTGTCTTTTTTTGAGACCGAAAAATTGGTTTTTCTGAATTTTGCCCCAATGTTACCAATATTAGGCTCAAATGAACGGGCGTTTCAAGAATAATTAAACAGTATATAATTCTTTGGAAAATTTCGTGCAATGAAGTTTTCCTAATCGATATTCAATAATCAGTATTCAATTCCTAATCGCTTTTCGTAAATCGTGATTTTCTCAAAAACTAAAAGGAACTTGGCACTGAAAACCATATTTATTGGATGCCCTTAAAATTTCCTTTCGTTTGAGTATAATTTTGACCAAAACAAAGAGAATTTTTTTTTAAGCCAAAAAAAATCAATGGACTATACACTGTCTTTTTTTGAGACCGAAAAATTGGTTTTTCTGAATTTCGCCCCAATGATACCAATATTATACTCAAATGAACGGGCATTTCAAGGGTAATTAAACAGTATATAATTCTTTGGAAAATTTGGTGCAATGAAGTTTTCCTAATCGATATTCAATAATCAATATTCAATTCCCAATCGATTTTCGTAAATCGTGATTTTCTCAAAAACTAAAAGGCATTGGGCACTGAAAACGATATTTATTGGATGCCCTTAAAATTTCCTTTCGTTTGAGTATAATTTTGACCAAAACAAAGAGAATTTTTTTTTAAGCCAAAAAAAATCAATGGACTATACACTGTCTTTTTTTGAGACCGAAAAATTGGTTTTTCTGAATTTTGCCCCAATGTTACCAATATTATACTCAAATGAACGGGCATTTCAAGGGTAATTAAACAGTATATAATTCTTTGGAAAATTTGGTGCAATGAAGTTTTCCTAATCAATATTCAATAATCAATATTCAATTCCCAATCGATTTTCGTAAATCGTGATTTTCTCAAAAACTAAAAGGCACTGGGCACTGAAAACCATATTTATTGGATGCCCTTAAAATTTCCTTTCGTTTGAGTATAATTTTGACCAAAACAAAGAGAATTTTTTTTTAAGCCAAAAAAAATCAATGGACTATACACTGTCTTTTTTTGAGACCGAAAAATTGGCTTTTCTGAATTTCGCCCCAATGTTACCAATATTAGGCTCAAATGAACGGGCGTTTCAAGAATAATTAAACAGTATATAATTCTTTGGAAAATTTCGTGCAATGAAGTTTTCCTAATCGATATTCAATAATCAGTATTCAATTCCTAATCGATTTTCGTAAATCGTGATTTTCTCAAAAAATAAAAGGAACTTGGCACTGAAAACCATATTTATTGGATGCCCTTAAAATTTCCTTTCGTTTGAGTATAATTTTGACCAAAACAAAGAGAATTTTTTTTTAAGCCAAAAAAAATCAATGGACTATACACTGTCTTTTTTTGAGACCGAAAAATTGGTTTTTCTGAATTTTGCCCCAATGTTACCAATATTATACTCAAATGAACGGGCATTTCAAGGGTAATTAAACAGTATATAATTCTTTGGAAAATTTGGTGCAATGAAGTTTTCCTAATCAATATTCAATAATCAATATTCAATTCCCAATCGATTTTCGTAAATCGTGATTTTCTCAAAAACTAAAAGGCACTGGGCACTGAAAACCATATTTATTGGATGCCCTTAAAATTTCCTTTCGTTTGAGTATAATTTTGACCAACACAAAGAGAATTTTTTTTTAAGCCAAAAAAAATCAATGGACATACACTGTCTTTTTTTGAGACCGAAAAATTGGCTTTTCTGAATTTCGCCCCAATGTTACCAATATTAGGCTCAAATGAACGGGCGTTTCAAGAATAATTAAACAGTATATAATTCTTTGGAAAATTTCGTGCAATGAAGTTTTCCTAATCGATATTCAATAATCAGTATTCAATTCCTAATCGATTTTCGTAAATCGTGATTTTCTCAAAAACTAAAAGGAACTTGGCACTGAAAACCATATTTATTGGATGCCCTTAAAATTTCCTTTCGTTTGAGTATAATTTTGACCAAAACAAAGAGAATTTTTTTTTAGGCCAAAAAAAATCAATGGACTATACACTGTCTTTTTTTGAGACCGAAAAATTGGTTTTTCTGAATTTTGCCCCAATGTTACCAATATTAGGCTCAAATGAACGGGCGTTTCAAGAATAATTAAACAGTATATAATTCTTTGGAAAATTTCGTGCAATGAAGTTTTCCTAATCGATATTCAATAATCAATATTCAATTCCCAATCGATTTTCGTAAATCGTGATTTTCTCAAAAACTAAAAGGCATTGGGCACTGAAAACCATATTTATTGGATGCCCTTAAAATTTCCTTTCGTTTGAGTATAATTTTGACCAAAACAAAGAGAATTTTTTTTTAAGCCAAAAAAAATCAATGGACTATACACCAGAGAAACAAGCCGACCAAAATAATCGGCGGCGGCGGCGCAAGCAAAAAATCGGCGGCGGCGGCGGCGATTGATGTTGAGCCGGATAAAAATCGGCGGCGGCGGCGCAACCAAATAATCGGCGGCGGCGGCGGCTTGATCGGCTGAAAACAACATTTTGTAATGTGATTTGAAAACGTTTAAGTTTTTTTACGAAAGATAGATATTTTACTATCACTCTATATGCCTTTACTTTTTTTGCCATTACTCTTACCTGACCATCTCTCAAGGATTTTTACGAATAATCTTCAAGGTTTACTATTTTTGAAAAGTTATTCATCATCGCTCTTATATCTGAACATTTGGAATAATTATTGGAGGCGGTTTTTCGTCAGACAGCTCTTTGTTAGCATTATCGTTAATATAATTATCATCATCATTATTGTCTACATCAAGTGCAGCAAACATGTTGTTGCTAGTAGGTACTTGGTATATCATCATTAGGGCAAGGAATTTCATGCACTTAAAAATGAAAAATATGCGCCTAAAATATGCACTAAAAACTATAATTTTTGCAAAAATAATGCACTTTAAAACTTAAAAATATATTTAAGTTAGTTATTTTGCAAACAGACACAGAACTCGAAGATTTCCCATAGGTCAATAAAGTTTTAAGTGTTTATTTTGATTGAATCAAAATATGAAAACGTATCAATTTTTTATATTTTTTTACAAAATAAAAAATGCTACTAAAAATTAAAAATATGAACAAATATGCATTAAAAAGCACAAAATATGCATTAAAAAGCCACCAAATATGCATTTAAAGTCGAAACATGCAAAAACATGCATTTATGTCAAAATATGCAACTACAAATCGATGCCAGTTTGTTCTAAATTTGATGATTCGGATAAATGTTTAGTCCATATTAGTTTTGGACTATCGAGAAATAACATGCATTTGCATGGAATTCCTTGCCCTAATCATCATTGTTGGTAGTTTTTTTTATTTTAATTGCATGCTTAACTAATCCTGGTGATCGATTTTGTCGTTGTTTTGTTTTCAGCGACTGTCTACCAGACAATATCGCTTGCTTCAGTAGACTCGCTGCTACTATCCATTTTGCTGTAACAGCAGAGGATTAGTATAGCAGAATATTAATCCCTTTGTTTACTACTGATTAATAAGTAATAATTTGTTGTTGATTTCAATATACAATGCAGTGTTGCCAACAAATTTTCAAAATAAATGGCTAGATCACACCCAAAAATCGCTATAAAATCTCTAGATTATAAACAGTGTAAATATTTAGCGATTTTATCGCTAGATTGTTGAAAAATGGTACTGAAAGCAGTTTTTACTCAAAAATTTCTTTAATATGTTATTAAGAAGTGTTATAAACTTTTAAATAATGAAAAGTTTTACGATTAAGCTTCAAATAATGAGTCCTGATTTTCATTGAATTAATCTTAGTATTGCGAATACACAATAGAGGGCGTTGTACGATAAAAAAGTGCATACCCATATTTTATCGAAATGTGTATTTTTAGAGTTTTTTTTACTAAAATCGCTTAAGATGTTGTGTTTTATAATAAAGGAATATCAATATGCGAGTTTTATAATATTTTTCAACATAAAACCGAGTTTTAAAAATTATATTACGGCTGATAAAAAAATCGCTAGATTTTTGGCTAATAGCTACAGGACAATTTTTCCCGCTAGGGGCGAAGTAAAATCGCTAGATCTGACGAGAAAATCGTCGTTATGGCAACACTGATACAATGTATTAAAAAAAAGTTTTTTCTTAAAACAATAACAAATGCAATTGCTTTTAATTTTAAATAGAATTATAGAAAAGAGATCACAATTAACGTCTGCACTTTATCACGGTCAGAAAATCACTCGCAAAAAAATATATATAAAATCAATTTATATAAGATTTGTTGTTGGTTCACGTGTGATTTGTTTCATGTTCGCACAGATCCATGGCTAGTCAAGACTATATCTAACAAATGGTCCTAAATATTTAATATAACATACAAGTTTTATTTAATAAATTATAAACATACCCTTTTAGTACCAAGTCCTTTTCGTTGAAACATAACTTGCAAAATATTAATTTTGCCAGCACATTTTTTTGCCAATGTAAAGGGCTCCAAAGTAATCCCAACATTGGGAAAATGTAACCCCCTTGGAACTCAAAACAATTTTTGCCTCTTATAGAATTTTCAGACAATTAAAGCATACTGGGAATCAATTTTTTTTATTTATTCTTTTTAATTTTAACAAATTAAGGAATAAATAAAGACCATAGAAAAAATACATATCGATTGATTTAAGAAATTAAACTTGTTTGAAGGCTTTTGAATGGAGGCTTTGTTAGAAAGTTTGGGCAGGATGCACATATCTTGTAGGGACCCATTTGAATTAGATGCCCAATCAATAATGTCCTTAAATGATGAAATTATGTGATCAATTCGAACATTGGTTTGAGCATTTTATCCGTAAAAGTGTCCTTTTCTAAATATTATAGAATTTTACAATATCTCTTATCTTTACTTTTTCATTTATTTGTTACAAAATGTCTTAATTTATCCAAAATATTCAACTGGACCATTTTTAAAAATGTATTTTAGAATTAAAAAAATATATATGGGTGATATCAAAAATTTTTATAAAAACCATGTAACCAGCTAATTTCAAATGCATGGATTACATTTGAGTTATATATTTCGATATATATCAGCGCATTCACCTGTTTTACAAAATTTATAACAATCTGACCAATTTTTGGTTAATACATTTATAACAATACAACCAATTTTATAGGTCAAATGTAAACTCCGTAACCAGTAACTCGTAAGGTTTTTTAACTTTAATAGCTTATATTTTAATAACCAATGAAGCTAAACACTAACTGTAAGAATTTATACGAAGAGGAGAAGTAACGCTTTTAACAAAAATTAATACATTTTACAAACTTTTTCGTATATATATGCTAACACGACTTCAACTCTGTAACGATTTTTCGTCATAATTTTTGACAAAAATGCGTACACCAAATACATATATTGAGTTTTAAATGCAAAGTTAAGCAGCTATGTTTTTTTATTAATTGATTTTTTACACATCTGCAAAGAGTTGCATTCTGAAGTATTATATTAACCCATTAAGAACTTTTTTTTAAATTTTTTTCATAGTATAAATTTATATAAGCTTTTATAGCTTAAAAAAATTATATTTATAAAAATTTAATATTTAGAAGATTTTAACTTTTTTCTTTTCATATAAAAAAAAATTGTTTTTAGCTCTGGTTGTTCAAGTTTAATGAATTAGTAAATTCTTTTTAAAAAATATATTTATTTTTAAATTTTTTATATTTGAAAATTGATACTTCCAGCCGAAATGAGCCGAAAAAAATCGGCGGCGGCGGCTGAAGCAAAAATGACCGGCGGCGGCGGCTTAAACGGCTCACGGCGGCTGGCTTGTTTCTCTGCTATACACTGTCTTTTTTTGAGACCGAAAAATTGGTTTTTCTGAATTTTGCCCCAATGTTACCAATATTAGGCTCAAATGAACGGGCGTTTCAAGAATAATTAAACAGTATATAATTCTTTGGAAAATTTCGTGCAATGAAGTTTTCCTAATCGATATTCAATAATCAGTATTCAATTCCTAATCGATTTTCGTAAATCGTGATTTTCTCAAAAACTAAAAGGAACTTGGCACTGAAAACCATATTTATTGGATGCCCTTAAAATTTCCTTTCGTTTGAGTATAATTTTGACCAAAACAAAGAGAATTTTTTTTTAAGCCAAAAAAAATCAATGGACTATAACACTGTCTTTTTTTGAGACCGAAAAATTGGTTTTTCTGAATTTTGCCCCAATGTTACCAATATTATACTCAAATGAACGGGCATTTCAAGGGTAATTAAACAGTATATAATTCTTTGGAAAATTTGGTGCAATGAAGTTTTCCTAATCAATATTCAATAATCAATATTCAATTCCCAATCGATTTTCGTAAATCGTGATTTTCTCAAAAACTAAAAGGCATTGGGCACTGAAAACGATATTTATTGGATGCCCTTAAAATTTCCTTTCGTTTGAGTATAATTTTGACCAAAACAAAGAGAATTTTTTTTAAGCCAAAAAAAATCAATGGACTATACACTGTCTTTTTTTGAGACCGAAAAATTGGTTTTTCTGAATTTTGCCCCAATGTTACCAATATTATACTCAAATGAACGGGCATTTCAAGGGTAATTAAACAGTATATAATTCTTTGGAAAATTTGGTGCAATGAAGTTTTCCTAATCAATATTCAATAATCAATATTCAATTCCCAATCGATTTTCGTAAATCGTGATTTTCTCAAAAACTAAAAGGCACTGGGCACTGAAAACCATATTTGTTGGATGCCCTTAAAATTTCCTTTCGTTTGAGTATAATTTTGACCAAAACAAAGAGAATTTTTTTTTAAGCCAAAAAAAATCAATGGACTATACACTGTCTTTTTTTGAGACCGAAAAATTGGTTTTTCTGAATTTTGCCCCAATGTTACCAATATTAGGCTCAAATGAACGGGCGTTTCAAGAATAATTAAACAGTATATAATTCTTTGGAAAATTTCGTGCAATGAAGTTTTCCTAATCGATATTCAATAATCAGTATTCAATTCCTAATCGATTTTCGTAAATCGTGATTTTCTCAAAAAATAAAAGGAACTTGGCACTGAAAACCATATTTATTGGATGCCCTTAAAATTTCCTTTCGTTTGAGTATAATTTTGACCAAAACAAAGAGAATTTTTTTTTAAGCCAAAAAAAATCAATGGACTATACACTGTCTTTTTTTGAGACCGAAAAATTGGTTTTTCTGAATTTTGCCCCAATGTTACCAATATTATACTCAAATGAACGGGCATTTCAAGGGTAATTAAACAGTATATAATTCTTTGGAAAATTTGGTGCAATGAAGTTTTCCTAATCAATATTCAATAATCAATATTCAATTCCCAATCGATTTTCGTAAATCGTGATTTTCTCAAAAACTAAAAGGCACTGGGCACTGAAAACCATATTTATTGGATGCCCTTAAAATTTCCTTTCGTTTGAGTATAATTTTGACCAAAACAAAGAGAATTTTTTTTTAAGCCAAAAAAAATCAATGGACTATACACTGTCTTTTTTTGAGACCGAAAAATTGGCTTTTCTGAATTTCGCCCCAATGTTACCAATATTAGGCTCAAATGAACGGGCGTTTCAAGAATAATTAAACAGTATATAATTCTTTGGAAAATTTCGTGCAATGAAGTTTTCCTAATCGATATTCAATAATCAGTATTCAATTCCTAATCGATTTTCGTAAATCGTGATTTTCTCAAAAACTAAAAGGAACTTGGCACTGAAAACCATATTTATTGGATGCCCTTAAAATTTCCTTTCGTTTGAGTATAATTTTGACCAAAACAAAGAGAATTTTTTTTTAAGCCAAAAAAAATCAATGGACTATACACTGTCTTTTTTTGAGACCGAAAAATTGGTTTTTCTGAATTTTGCCCCAATGTTACCAATATTATACTCAAATGAACGGGCATTTCAAGGGTAATTAAACAGTATATAATTCTTTGGAAAATTTGGTGCAATGAAGTTTTCCTAATCAATATTCAATAATCAATATTCAATTCCCAATCGATTTTCGTAAATCGTGATTTTCTCAAAAACTAAAAGGCATTGGGCACTGAAAACCATATTTATTGGATGCCCTTAAAATTTCCTTTCGTTTGAGTATAATTTTGACCAAAACAAAGAGAATTTTTTTTTAAGCCAAAAAAAATCAATGGACTATACACTGTCTTTTTTTGAGACCGAAAAATTGGTTTTTCTGAATTTCGCCCCAATGATACCAATATTATACTCAAATGAACGGGCATTTCAAGGGTAATTAAACAGTATATAATTCTTTGGAAAATTTGGTGCAATGAAGTTTTCCTAATCGATATTCAATAATCAATATTCAATTCCCAATCGATTTTCGTAAATCGTGATTTTCTCAAAAACTAAAAGGCATTGGGCACTGAAAACGATATTTATTGGATGCCCTTAAAATTTCCTTTCGTTTGAGTATAATTTTGACCAAAACAAAGAGAATTTTTTTTTAAGCCAAAAAAAATCAATGGACTATATATACACTGTCTTTTTTTGAGACCGAAAAATTGGTTTTTCTGAATTTCGCCCCAATGATACCAATATTATACTCAAATGAACGGGCATTTCAAGGGTAATTAAACAGTATATAATTCTTTGGAAAATTTGGTGCAATGAAGTTTTCCTAATCGATATTCAATAATCAATATTCAATTCCCAATCGATTTTCGTAAATCGTGATTTTCTCAAAAACTAAAAGGCATTGGGCACTGAAAACGATATTTATTGGATGCCCTTAAAATTTCCTTTCGTTTGAGTATAATTTTGACCAAAACAAAGAGAATTTTTTTTTAAGCCAAAAAAAATCAATGGACTATACACTGTCTTTTTTTGAGACCGAAAAATTGGTTTTTCTGAATTTCGCCCCAATGATACCAATATTATACTCAAATGAACGGGCATTTCAAGGGTAATTAAACAGTATATAATTCTTTGGAAAATTTCGTGCAATGAAGTTTTCCTAATCGATATTCAATAATCAATATTCAATTCCCAATCGATTTTCGTAAATCGTGATTTTCTCAAAAACTAAAAGGCATTGGGCACTGAAAACCATATTTATTGGATGCCCTTAAAATTTCCTTTCGTTTGAGTATAATTTTGACCAAAACAAAGAGAATTTTTTTTTAAGCCAAAAAAAATCAATGGACTATACACTGTCTTTTTTTGAGACCGAAAAATTGGTTTTTCTGAATTTTGCCCCAATGTTACCAATATTAGGCTCAAATGAACGGGCGTTTCAAGAATAATTAAACAGTATATAATTCTTTGGAAAATTTCGTGCAATGAAGTTTTCCTAATCGATATTCAATAATCAGTATTCAATTCCTAATCGATTTTCGTAAATCGTGATTTTCTCAAAAAATAAAAGGAACTTGGCACTGAAAACCATATTTATTGGATGCCCTTAAAATTTCCTTTCGTTTGAGTATAATTTTGACCAAAACAAAGAGAATTTTTTTTTAGGCCAAAAAAAATCAATGGACTATACACTGTCTTTTTTTGAGACCGAAAAATTGGTTTTTCTGAATTTTGCCCCAATGTTACCAATATTATACTCAAATGAACGGGCATTTCAAGGGTAATTAAACAGTATATAATTCTTTGGAAAATTTGGTGCAATGAAGTTTTCCTAATCAATATTCAATAATCAATATTCAATTCCCAATCGATTTTCGTAAATCGTGATTTTCTCAAAAACTAAAAGGCATTGGGCACTGAAAACCATATTTATTGGATGCCCTTAAAATTTCCTTTCGTTTGAGTATAATTTTGACCAAAACAAAGAGAATTTTTTTTTAAGCCAAAAAAAATCAATGGACTATACACTGTCTTTTTTTGAGACCGAAAAATTGGTTTTTCTGAATTTCGCCCCAATGATACCAATATTATACTCAAATGAACGGGCATTTCAAGGGTAATTAAACAGTATATAATTCTTTGGAAAATTTGGTGCAATGAAGTTTTCCTAATCGATATTCAATAATCAATATTCAATTCCCAATCGATTTTCGTAAATCGTGATTTTCTCAAAAACTAAAAGGCATTGGGCACTGAAAACGATATTTATTGGATGCCCTTAAAATTTCCTTTCGTTTGAGTATAATTTTGACCAAAACAAAGAGAATTTTTTTTTAAGCCAAAAAAAATCAATGGACTATACACTGTCTTTTTTTGAGACCGAAAAATTGGTTTTTCTGAATTTCGCCCCAATGATACCAATATTATACTCAAATGAACGGGCATTTCAAGGGTAATTAAACAGTATATAATTCTTTGGAAAATTTGGTGCAATGAAGTTTTCCTAATCGATATTCAATAATCAATATTCAATTCCCAATCGATTTTCGTAAATCGTGATTTTCTCAAAAACTAAAAGGCATTGGGCACTGAAAACCATATTTATTGGATGCCCTTAAAATTTCCTTTCGTTTGAGTATAATTTTGACCAAAACAAAGAGAATTTTTTTTTAGGCCAAAAAAAATCAATGGACTATACACTGTCTTTTTTTGAGACCGAAAAATTGGTTTTTCTGAATTTTGCCCCAATGTTACCAATATTAGGCTCAAATGAACGGGCGTTTCAAGAATAATTAAACAGTATATAATTCTTTGGAAAATTTCGTGCAATGAAGTTTTCCTAATCGATATTCAATAATCAATATTCAATTCCCAATCGATTTTCGTAAATCGTGATTTTCTCAAAAACTAAAAGGCATTGGGCACTGAAAACCATATTTATTGGATGCCCTTAAAATTTCCTTTCGTTTGAGTATAATTTTGACCAAAACAAAGAGAATTTTTTTTTAAGCCAAAAAAAATCAATGGACTATACACTGTCTTTTTTTGAGACCGAAAAATTGGTTTTTCTGAATTTTGCCCCAATGTTACCAATATTAGGCTCAAATGAACGGGCGTTTCAAGAATAATTAAACAGTATATAATTCTTTGGAAAATTTCGTGCAATGAAGTTTTCCTAATCGATATTCAATAATCAGTATTCAATTCCTAATCGATTTTCGTAAATCGTGATTTTCTCAAAAAATAAAAGGAACTTGGCACTGAAAACCATATTTATTGGATGCCCTTAAAATTTCCTTTCGTTTGAGTATAATTTTGACCAAAACAAAGAGAATTTTTTTTTAGGCCAAAAAAAATCAATGGACTATACACTGTCTTTTTTTGAGACCGAAAAATTGGTTTTTCTGAATTTTGCCCCAATGTTACCAATATTATACTCAAATGAACGGGCATTTCAAGGGTAATTAAACAGTATATAATTCTTTGGAAAATTTGGTGCAATGAAGTTTTCCTAATCAATATTCAATAATCAATATTCAATTCCCAATCGATTTTCGTAAATCGTGATTTTCTCAAAAACTAAAAGGCACTGGGCACTGAAAACCATATTTATTGGATGCCCTTAAAATTTCCTTTCGTTTGAGTATAATTTTGACCAAAACAAAGAGAATTTTTTTTTAAGCCAAAAAAAATCAATGGACTATACACTGTCTTTTTTTGAGACCGAAAAATTGGCTTTTCTGAATTTCGCCCCAATGTTACCAATATTAGGCTCAAATGAACGGGCGTTTCAAGAATAATTAAACAGTATATAATTCTTTGGAAAATTTCGTGCAATGAAGTTTTCCTAATCGATATTCAATAATCAGTATTCAATTCCTAATCGATTTTCGTAAATCGTGATTTTCTCAAAAAATAAAAGGAACTTGGCACTGAAAACCATATTTATTGGATGCCCTTAAAATTTCCTTTCGTTTGAGTATAATTTTGACCAAAACAAAGAGAATTTTTTTTTAAGCCAAAAAAAATCAATGGACTATACACTGTCTTTTTTTGAGACCGAAAAATTGGTTTTTCTGAATTTTGCCCCAATGTTACCAATATTATACTCAAATGAACGGGCATTTCAAGGGTAATTAAACAGTATATAATTCTTTGGAAAATTTGGTGCAATGAAGTTTTCCTAATCAATATTCAATAATCAATATTCAATTCCCAATCGATTTTCGTAAATCGTGATTTTCTCAAAAACTAAAAGGCACTGGGCACTGAAAACCATATTTATTGGATGCCCTTAAAATTTCCTTTCGTTTGAGTATAATTTTGACCAAAACAAAGAGAATTTTTTTTTAAGCCAAAAAAAATCAATGGACTATACACTGTCTTTTTTTGAGACCGAAAAATTGGCTTTTCTGAATTTCGCCCCAATGTTACCAATATTAGGCTCAAATGAACGGGCGTTTCAAGAATAATTAAACAGTATATAATTCTTTGGAAAATTTCGTGCAATGAAGTTTTCCTAATCGATATTCAATAATCAGTATTCAATTCCTAATCGATTTTCGTAAATCGTGATTTTCTCAAAAACTAAAAGGAACTTGGCACTGAAAACCATATTTATTGGATGCCCTTAAAATTTCCTTTCGTTTGAGTATAATTTTGACCAAAACAAAGAGAATTTTTTTTTAAGCCAAAAAAAATCAATGGACTATACACTGTCTTTTTTTGAGACCGAAAAATTGGTTTTTCTGAATTTCGCCCCAATGATACCAATATTATACTCAAATGAACGGGCATTTCAAGGGTAATTAAACAGTATATAATTCTTTGGAAAATTTGGTGCAATGAAGTTTTCCTAATCGATATTCAATAATCAATATTCAATTCCCAATCGATTTTCGTAAATCGTGATTTTCTCAAAAACTAAAAGGCATTGGGCACTGAAAACCATATTTATTGGATGCCCTTAAAATTTCCTTTCGTTTGAGTATAATTTTGACCAAAACAAAGAGAATTTTTTTTTAGGCCAAAAAAAATCAATGGACTATACACTGTCTTTTTTTGAGACCGAAAAATTGGTTTTTCTGAATTTTGCCCCAATGTTACCAATATTAGGCTCAAATGAACGGGCGTTTCAAGAATAATTAAACAGTATATAATTCTTTGGAAAATTTCGTGCAATGAAGTTTTCCTAATCGATATTCAATAATCAATATTCAATTCCCAATCGATTTTCGTAAATCGTGATTTTCTCAAAAACTAAAAGGCATTGGGCACTGAAAACCATATTTATTGGATGCCCTTAAAATTTCCTTTCGTTTGAGTATAATTTTGACCAAAACAAAGAGAATTTTTTTTTAAGCCAAAAAAAATCAATGGACTATACACTGTCTTTTTTTGAGACCGAAAAATTGGTTTTTCTGAATTTTGCCCCAATGTTACCAATATTAGGCTCAAATGAACGGGCGTTTCAAGAATAATTAAACAGTATATAATTCTTTGGAAAATTTCGTGCAATGAAGTTTTCCTAATCGATATTCAATAATCAGTATTCAATTCCTAATCGATTTTCGTAAATCGTGATTTTCTCAAAAAATAAAAGGAACTTGGCACTGAAAACCATATTTATTGGATGCCCTTAAAATTTCCTTTCGTTTGAGTATAATTTTGACCAAAACAAAGAGAATTTTTTTTTAGGCCAAAAAAAATCAATGGACTATACACTGTCTTTTTTTGAGACCGAAAAATTGGTTTTTCTGAATTTTGCCCCAATGTTACCAATATTATACTCAAATGAACGGGCATTTCAAGGGTAATTAAACAGTATATAATTCTTTGGAAAATTTGGTGCAATGAAGTTTTCCTAATCAATATTCAATAATCAATATTCAATTCCCAATCGATTTTCGTAAATCGTGATTTTCTCAAAAACTAAAAGGCACTGGGCACTGAAAACCATATTTATTGGATGCCCTTAAAATTTCCTTTCGTTTGAGTATAATTTTGACCAAAACAAAGAGAATTTTTTTTTAAGCCAAAAAAAATCAATGGACTATACACTGTCTTTTTTTGAGACCGAAAAATTGGTTTTTCTGAATTTTGCCCCAATGTTACCAATATTAGGCTCAAATGAACGGGCGTTTCAAGAATAATTAAACAGTATATAATTCTTTGGAAAATTTCGTGCAATGAAGTTTTCCTAATCGATATTCAATAATCAGTATTCAATTCCTAATCGATTTTCGTAAATCGTGATTTTCTCAAAAACTAAAAGGAACTTGGCACTGAAAACCATATTTATTGGATGCCCTTAAAATTTCCTTTCGTTTGAGTATAATTTTGACCAAAACAAAGAGAATTTTTTTTTAAGCCAAAAAAAATCAATGGACTATACACTGTCTTTTTTTGAGACCGAAAAATTGGTTTTTCTGAATTTTGCCCCAATGTTACCAATATTATACTCAAATGAACGGGCATTTCAAGGGTAATTAAACAGTATATAATTCTTTGGAAAATTTGGTGCAATGAAGTTTTCCTAATCAATATTCAATAATCAATATTCAATTCCCAATCGATTTTCGTAAATCGTGATTTTCTCAAAAACTAAAAGGCATTGGGCACTGAAAACCATATTTATTGGATGCCCTTAAAATTTCCTTTCGTTTGAGTATAATTTTGACCAAAACAAAGAGAATTTTTTTTAAGCCAAAAAAAATCAATGGACTATACACTGTCTTTTTTTGAGACCGAAAAATTGGTTTTTCTGAATTTCGCCCCAATGATACCAATATTATACTCAAATGAACGGGCATTTCAAGGGTAATTAAACAGTATATAATTCTTTGGAAAATTTGGTGCAATGAAGTTTTCCTAATCGATATTCAATAATCAATATTCAATTCCCAATCGATTTTCGTAAATCGTGATTTTCTCAAAAACTAAAAGGCATTGGGCACTGAAAACGATATTTATTGGATGCCCTTAAAATTTCCTTTCGTTTGAGTATAATTTTGACCAAAACAAAGAGAATTTTTTTTAAGCCAAAAAAAATCAATGGACTATACACTGTCTTTTTTTGAGACCGAAAAATTGGTTTTTCTGAATTTTGCCCCAATGTTACCAATATTATACTCAAATGAACGGGCATTTCAAGGGTAATTAAACAGTATATAATTCTTTGGAAAATTTGGTGCAATGAAGTTTTCCTAATCAATATTCAATAATCAATATTCAATTCCCAATCGATTTTCGTAAATCGTGATTTTCTCAAAAACTAAAAGGCACTGGGCACTGAAAACCATATTTGTTGGATGCCCTTAAAATTTCCTTTCGTTTGAGTATAATTTTGACCAAAACAAAGAGAATTTTTTTTTAAGCCAAAAAAAATCAATGGACTATACACTGTCTTTTTTTGAGACCGAAAAATTGGCTTTTCTGAATTTCGCCCCAATGTTACCAATATTAGGCTCAAATGAACGGGCGTTTCAAGAATAATTAAACAGTATATAATTCTTTGGAAAATTTCGTGCAATGAAGTTTTCCTAATCGATATTCAATAATCAGTATTCAATTCCTAATCGATTTTCGTAAATCGTGATTTTCTCAAAAAATAAAAGGAACTTGGCACTGAAAACCATATTTATTGGATGCCCTTAAAATTTCCTTTCGTTTGAGTATAATTTTGACCAAAACAAAGAGAATTTTTTTTTAAGCCAAAAAAAATCAATGGACTATAATACACTGTCTTTTTTTGAGACCGAAAAATTGGTTTTTCTGAATTTTGCCCCAATGTTACCAATATTAGGCTCAAATGAACGGGCGTTTCAAGAATAATTAAACAGTATATAATTCTTTGGAAAATTTCGTGCAATGAAGTTTTCCTAATCGATATTCAATAATCAGTATTCAATTCCTAATCGATTTTCGTAAATCGTGATTTTCTCAAAAAATAAAAGGAACTTGGCACTGAAAACCATATTTATTGGATGCCCTTAAAATTTCCTTTCGTTTGAGTATAATTTTGACCAAAACAAAGAGAATTTTTTTTTAAGCCAAAAAAAATCAATGGACTATTATACACTGTCTTTTTTTGAGACCGAAAAATTGGTTTTTCTGAATTTTGCCCCAATGTTACCAATATTATACTCAAATGAACGGGCATTTCAAGGGTAATTAAACAGTATATAATTCTTTGGAAAATTTGGTGCAATGAAGTTTTCCTAATCAATATTCAATAATCAATATTCAATTCCCAATCGATTTTCGTAAATCGTGATTTTCTCAAAAACTAAAAGGCACTGGGCACTGAAAACCATATTTATTGGATGCCCTTAAAATTTCCTTTCGTTTGAGTATAATTTTGACCAAAACAAAGAGAATTTTTTTTTTAAGCCAAAAAAAATCAATGGACTATACACTGTCTTTTTTTGAGACCGAAAAATTGGTTTTTCTGAATTTCGCCCCAATGATACCAATATTATACTCAAATGAACGGGCATTTCAAGGGTAATTAAACAGTATATAATTCTTTGGAAAATTTGGTGCAATGAAGTTTTCCTAATCGATATTCAATAATCAATATTCAATTCCCAATCGATTTTCGTAAATCGTGATTTTCTCAAAAACTAAAAGGCATTGGGCACTGAAAACGATATTTATTGGATGCCCTTAAAATTTCCTTTCGTTTGAGTATAATTTTGACCAAAACAAAGAGAATTTTTTTTTAAGCCAAAAAAAATCAATGGACTATACACTGTCTTTTTTTGAGACCGAAAAATTGGCTTTTCTGAATTTCGCCCCAATGTTACCAATATTAGGCTCAAATGAACGGGCGTTTCAAGAATAATTAAACAGTATATAATTCTTTGGAAAATTTCGTGCAATGAAGTTTTCCTAATCGATATTCAATAATCAGTATTCAATTCCTAATCGATTTTCGTAAATCGTGATTTTCTCAAAAAATAAAAGGAACTTGGCACTGAAAACCATATTTATTGGATGCCCTTAAAATTTCCTTTCGTTTGAGTATAATTTTGACCAAAACAAAGAGAATTTTTTTTTAAGCCAAAAAAAATCAATGGACTATACACTGTCTTTTTTTGAGACCGAAAAATTGGTTTTTCTGAATTTTGCCCCAATGTTACCAATATTATACTCAAATGAACGGGCATTTCAAGGGTAATTAAACAGTATATAATTCTTTGGAAAATTTGGTGCAATGAAGTTTTCCTAATCGATATTCAATAATCAATATTCAATTCCCAATCGATTTTCGTAAATCGTGATTTTCTCAAAAACTAAAAGGCATTGGGCACTGAAAACCATATTTATTGGATGCCCTTAAAATTTCCTTTCGTTTGAGTATAATTTTGACCAAAACAAAGAGAATTTTTTTTTAAGCCAAAAAAAATCAATGGACTATACACTGTCTTTTTTTGAGACCGAAAAATTGGTTTTTCTGAATTTTGCCCCAATGTTACCAATATTAGGCTCAAATGAACGGGCGTTTCAAGAATAATTAAACAGTATATAATTCTTTGGAAAATTTCGTGCAATGAAGTTTTCCTAATCGATATTCAATAATCAGTATTCAATTCCTAATCGATTTTCGTAAATCGTGATTTTCTCAAAAAATAAAAGGAACTTGGCACTGAAAACCATATTTATTGGATGCCCTTAAAATTTCCTTTCGTTTGAGTATAATTTTGACCAAAACAAAGAGAATTTTTTTTTAGGCCAAAAAAAATCAATGGACTATACACTGTCTTTTTTTGAGACCGAAAAATTGGTTTTTCTGAATTTTGCCCCAATGTTACCAATATTATACTCAAATGAACGGGCATTTCAAGGGTAATTAAACAGTATATAATTCTTTGGAAAATTTGGTGCAATGAAGTTTTCCTAATCAATATTCAATAATCAATATTCAATTCCCAATCGATTTTCGTAAATCGTGATTTTCTCAAAAACTAAAAGGCACTGGGCACTGAAAACCATATTTATTGGATGCCCTTAAAATTTCCTTTCGTTTGAGTATAATTTTGACCAAAACAAAGAGAATTTTTTTTTAAGCCAAAAAAAATCAATGGACTATACACTGTCTTTTTTTGAGACCGAAAAATTGGTTTTTCTGAATTTTGCCCCAATGTTACCAATATTAGGCTCAAATGAACGGGCGTTTCAAGAATAATTAAACAGTATATAATTCTTTGGAAAATTTCGTGCAATGAAGTTTTCCTAATCGATATTCAATAATCAGTATTCAATTCCTAATCGATTTTCGTAAATCGTGATTTTCTCAAAAACTAAAAGGAACTTGGCACTGAAAACCATATTTATTGGATGCCCTTAAAATTTCCTTTCGTTTGAGTATAATTTTGACCAAAACAAAGAGAATTTTTTTTTAAGCCAAAAAAAATCAATGGACTATAATACACTGTCTTTTTTTGAGACCGAAAAATTGGTTTTTCTGAATTTTGCCCCAATGTTACCAATATTATACTCAAATGAACGGGCATTTCAAGGGTAATTAAACAGTATATAATTCTTTGGAAAATTTGGTGCAATGAAGTTTTCCTAATCGATATTCAATAATCAATATTCAATTCCCAATCGATTTTCGTAAATCGTGATTTTCTCAAAAACTAAAAGGCATTGGGCACTGAAAACCATATTTATTGGATGCCCTTAAAATTTCCTTTCGTTTGAGTATAATTTTGACCAAAACAAAGAGAATTTTTTTTTAGGCCAAAAAAAATCAATGGACTATACACTGTCTTTTTTTGAGACCGAAAAATTGGTTTTTCTGAATTTTGCCCCAATGTTACCAATATTAGGCTCAAATGAACGGGCGTTTCAAGAATAATTAAACAGTATATAATTCTTTGGAAAATTTCGTGCAATGAAGTTTTCCTAATCGATATTCAATAATCAATATTCAATTCCCAATCGATTTTCGTAAATCGTGATTTTCTCAAAAACTAAAAGGCATTGGGCACTGAAAACCATATTTATTGGATGCCCTTAAAATTTCCTTTCGTTTGAGTATAATTTTGACCAAAACAAAGAGAATTTTTTTTTAAGCCAAAAAAAATCAATGGACTATAATACACTGTCTTTTTTTGAGACCGAAAAATTGGTTTTTCTGAATTTTGCCCCAATGTTACCAATATTAGGCTCAAATGAACGGGCGTTTCAAGAATAATTAAACAGTATATAATTCTTTGGAAAATTTCGTGCAATGAAGTTTTCCTAATCGATATTCAATAATCAGTATTCAATTCCTAATCGATTTTCGTAAATCGTGATTTTCTCAAAAAATAAAAGGAACTTGGCACTGAAAACCATATTTATTGGATGCCCTTAAAATTTCCTTTCGTTTGAGTATAATTTTGACCAAAACAAAGAGAATTTTTTTTTAGGCCAAAAAAAATCAATGGACTATACACTGTCTTTTTTTGAGACCGAAAAATTGGTTTTTCTGAATTTTGCCCCAATGTTACCAATATTATACTCAAATGAACGGGCATTTCAAGGGTAATTAAACAGTATATAATTCTTTGGAAAATTTGGTGCAATGAAGTTTTCCTAATCAATATTCAATAATCAATATTCAATTCCCAATCGATTTTCGTAAATCGTGATTTTCTCAAAAACTAAAAGGCACTGGGCACTGAAAACCATATTTATTGGATGCCCTTAAAATTTCCTTTCGTTTGAGTATAATTTTGACCAAAACAAAGAGAATTTTTTTTTAAGCCAAAAAAAATCAATGGACTATACACTGTCTTTTTTTGAGACCGAAAAATTGGTTTTTCTGAATTTTGCCCCAATGTTACCAATATTAGGCTCAAATGAACGGGCGTTTCAAGAATAATTAAACAGTATATAATTCTTTGGAAAATTTCGTGCAATGAAGTTTTCCTAATCGATATTCAATAATCAGTATTCAATTCCTAATCGATTTTCGTAAATCGTGATTTTCTCAAAAACTAAAAGGAACTTGGCACTGAAAACCATATTTATTGGATGCCCTTAAAATTTCCTTTCGTTTGAGTATAATTTTGACCAAAACAAAGAGAATTTTTTTTTAAGCCAAAAAAAATCAATGGACTATACACTGTCTTTTTTTGAGACCGAAAAATTGGTTTTTCTGAATTTTGCCCCAATGTTACCAATATTATACTCAAATGAACGGGCATTTCAAGGGTAATTAAACAGTATATAATTCTTTGGAAAATTTGGTGCAATGAAGTTTTCCTAATCAATATTCAATAATCAATTTTCAATTCCCAATCGATTTTCGTAAATCGTGATTTTCTCAAAAACTAAAAGGCATTGGGCACTGAAAACCATATTTATTGGATGCCCTTAAAATTTCCTTTCGTTTGAGTATAATTTTGACCAAAACAAAGAGAATTTTTTTTAAGCCAAAAAAAATCAATGGACTATACACTGTCTTTTTTTGAGACCGAAAAATTGGTTTTTCTGAATTTCGCCCCAATGATACCAATATTATACTCAAATGAACGGGCATTTCAAGGGTAATTAAACAGTATATAATTCTTTGGAAAATTTGGTGCAATGAAGTTTTCCTAATCGATATTCAATAATCAATATTCAATTCCCAATCGATTTTCGTAAATCGTGATTTTCTCAAAAACTAAAAGGCATTGGGCACTGAAAACGATATTTATTGGATGCCCTTAAAATTTCCTTTCGTTTGAGTATAATTTTGACCAAAACAAAGAGAATTTTTTTTAAGCCAAAAAAAATCAATGGACTATACACTGTCTTTTTTTGAGACCGAAAAATTGGTTTTTCTGAATTTTGCCCCAATGTTACCAATATTATACTCAAATGAACGGGCATTTCAAGGGTAATTAAACAGTATATAATTCTTTGGAAAATTTGGTGCAATGAAGTTTTCCTAATCAATATTCAATAATCAATATTCAATTCCCAATCGATTTTCGTAAATCGTGATTTTCTCAAAAACTAAAAGGCACTGGGCACTGAAAACCATATTTGTTGGATGCCCTTAAAATTTCCTTTCGTTTGAGTATAATTTTGACCAAAACAAAGAGAATTTTTTTTTAAGCCAAAAAAAATCAATGGACTATACACTGTCTTTTTTTGAGACCGAAAAATTGGCTTTTCTGAATTTCGCCCCAATGTTACCAATATTAGGCTCAAATGAACGGGCGTTTCAAGAATAATTAAACAGTATATAATTCTTTGGAAAATTTCGTGCAATGAAGTTTTCCTAATCGATATTCAATAATCAGTATTCAATTCCTAATCGATTTTCGTAAATCGTGATTTTCTCAAAAAATAAAAGGAACTTGGCACTGAAAACCATATTTATTGGATGCCCTTAAAATTTCCTTTCGTTTGAGTATAATTTTGACCAAAACAAAGAGAATTTTTTTTTAAGCCAAAAAAAATCAAAATACACTGTCTTTTTTTGAGACCGAAAAATTGGTTTTTCTGAATTTTGCCCCAATGTTACCAATATTAGGCTCAAATGAACGGGCGTTTCAAGAATAATTAAACAGTATATAATTCTTTGGAAAATTTCGTGCAATGAAGTTTTCCTAATCGATATTCAATAATCAGTATTCAATTCCTAATCGATTTTCGTAAATCGTGATTTTCTCAAAAAATAAAAGGAACTTGGCACTGAAAACCATATTTATTGGATGCCCTTAAAATTTCCTTTCGTTTGAGTATAATTTTGACCAAAACAAAGAGAATTTTTTTTTAAGCCAAAAAAAATCAATGGACTATACACTGTCTTTTTTTGAGACCGAAAAATTGGTTTTTCTGAATTTTGCCCCAATGTTACCAATATTATACTCAAATGAACGGGCATTTCAAGGGTAATTAAACAGTATATAATTCTTTGGAAAATTTGGTGCAATGAAGTTTTCCTAATCAATATTCAATAATCAATATTCAATTCCCAATCGATTTTCGTAAATCGTGATTTTCTCAAAAACTAAAAGGCACTGGGCACTGAAAACCATATTTATTGGATGCCCTTAAAATTTCCTTTCGTTTGAGTATAATTTTGACCAAAACAAAGAGAATTTTTTTTTAAGCCAAAAAAAATCAATGGACTATACACTGTCTTTTTTTGAGACCGAAAAATTGGTTTTTCTGAATTTTGCCCCAATGTTACCAATATTAGGCTCAAATGAACGGGCGTTTCAAGAATAATTAAACAGTATATAATTCTTTGGAAAATTTCGTGCAATGAAGTTTTCCTAATCGATATTCAATAATCAGTATTCAATTCCTAATCGATTTTCGTAAATCGTGATTTTCTCAAAAACTAAAAGGAACTTGGCACTGAAAACCATATTTATTGGATGCCCTTAAAATTTCCTTTCGTTTGAGTATAATTTTGACCAAAACAAAGAGAATTTTTTTTTAAGCCAAAAAAAATCAATGGACTATACACTGTCTTTTTTTGAGACCGAAAAATTGGTTTTTCTGAATTTTGCCCCAATGTTACCAATATTATACTCAAATGAACGGGCATTTCAAGGGTAATTAAACAGTATATAATTATTTGGAAAATTTGGTGCAATGAAGTTTTCCTAATCAATATTCAATTCCCAATCGATTTTCGTAAATCGTGATTTTCTCAAAAACTAAAAGGCATTGGGCACTGAAAACCATATTTATTGGATGCCCTTAAAATTTCCTTTCGTTTGAGTATAATTTTGACCAAAACAAAGAGAATTTTTTTTTAAGCCAAAAAAAATCAATGGACTATACACTGTCTTTTTTTGAGACCGAAAAATTGGTTTTTCTGAATTTTGCCCCAATGTTACCAATATTATACTCAAATGAACGGGCATTTCAAGGGTAATTAAACAGTATATAATTCTTTGGAAAATTTGGTGCAATGAAGTTTTCCTAATCAATATTCAATAATCAATATTCAATTCCCAATCGATTTTCGTAAATCGTGATTTTCTCAAAAACTAAAAGGCACTGGGCACTGAAAACCATATTTATTGGATGCCCTTAAAATTTCCTTTCGTTTGAGTATAATTTTGACCAAAACAAAGAGAATTTTTTTTTAAGCCAAAAAAAATCAATGGACTATACACTGTCTTTTTTTGAGACCGAAAAATTGGTTTTTCTGAATTTTGCCCCAATGTTACCAATATTAGGCTCAAATGAACGGGCGTTTCAAGAATAATTAAACAGTATATAATTCTTTGGAAAATTTCGTGCAATGAAGTTTTCCTAATCGATATTCAATAATCAGTATTCAATTCCTAATCGATTTTCGTAAATCGTGATTTTCTCAAAAACTAAAAGGAACTTGGCACTGAAAACCATATTTATTGGATGCCCTTAAAATTTCCTTTCGTTTGAGTATAATTTTGACCAAAACAAAGAGAATTTTTTTTTAAGCCAAAAAAAATCAATGGACTATACACTGTCTTTTTTTGAGACCGAAAAATTGGTTTTTCTGAATTTTGCCCCAATGTTACCAATATTATACTCAAATGAACGGGCATTTCAAGGGTAATTAAACAGTATATAATTATTTGGAAAATTTGGTGCAATGAAGTTTTCCTAATCAATATTCAATTCCCAATCGATTTTCGTAAATCGTGATTTTCTCAAAAACTAAAAGGCATTGGGCACTGAAAACCATATTTATTGGATGCCCTTAAAATTTCCTTTCGTTTGAGTATAATTTTGACCAAAACAAAGAGAATTTTTTTTTAAGCCAAAAAAAATCAATGGACTATACACTGTCTTTTTTTGAGACCGAAAAATTGGTTTTTCTGAATTTTGCCCCAATGTTACCAATATTATACTCAAATGAACGGGCATTTCAAGGGTAATTAAACAGTATATAATTCTTTGGAAAATTTGGTGCAATGAAGTTTTCCTAATCAATATTCAATTCCCAATCGATTTTCGTAAATCGTGATTTTCTCAAAAACTAAAAGGCATTGGGCACTGAAAACCATATTTATTGGATGCCCTTAAAATTTCCTTTCGTTTGAGTATAATTTTGACCAAAACAAAGAGAATTTTTTTTTAAGCCAAAAAAACTCAATGGACTATACACTGTCTTTTTTTGAGACCGAAAAATTGGTTTTACTGAATTTTGCCCCAATGTTACCAATATTATACTCAAATGAACGGGCATTTCAAGGGTAATTAAACAGTATATAATTCTTTGGAAAATTTGGTGCAATGAAGTTTTCCTAATCAATATTCAATAATCAATTTTCAATTCCCAATCGATTTTCGTAAATCGTGATTTTCTCAAAAACTAAAAGGCACTGGGCACTGAAAACCATATTTATTGGATGCCCTAAAAATTTCCTTTCGTTTGAGTATAATTTTGACCAAAACAAAGAGAATTTTTTTTTAAGCCAAAAAAAATCAATGGACTATACACTGTCTTTTTTTGAGACCGAAAAATTGGTTTTTCTGAATTTTGCCCCAATGTTACCAATATTATACTCAAATGAACGGGCATTTCAAGGGTAATTAAACAGTATATAATTCTTTGGAAAATTTGGTGCAATGAAGTTTTCGTAATCAATATTCAATAATCAATATTCAATTCCCAATCGATTTTCGTAAATCGTGATTTTCTCAAAAACTAAAAGGCATTGGGCACTGAAAACCATATTTATTGGATGCCCTTAAAATTTCCTTTCGTTTGAGTATAATTTTGACCAAAACAAAGAGAATTTTTTTTTAAGCCAAAAAAAATCAATGGACTATACACTGTCTTTTTTTGAGACCGAAAAATTGGTTTTTCTGAATTTTGCCCCAATGTTACCAATATTACACTCAAATGAACGGGCATTTCAAGGGTAATTAAACAGTATATAATTCTTTGGAAAATTTGGTGCAATGAAGTTTTCCTAATCAATATTCAATAATCAATATTCAATTCCCAATCGATTTTCGTAAATCATGATTTTCTCAAAAACTAAAAGGCATTGGGCACTGAAAACCATATTTATTGGATGCCCTTAAAATTTCCTTTCGTTTGAGTATAATTTTGACCAAAACAAAGAGAATTTTTTTTTAAGCCAAAAAAAATCAATGGACTATACACTGTCTTTTTTTGAGACCGAAAAATTGGTTTTTCTGAATTTTGCCCCAATGTTACCAATATTAGGCTCAAATGAACGGGCGTTTCAAGAATAATTAAACAGTATATAATTCTTTGGAAAATTTCGTGCAATGAAGTTTTCCTAATCGATATTCAATAATCAGTATTCAATTCCTAATCGATTTTCGTAAATCGTGATTTTCTCAAAAACTAAAAGGAACTTGGCACTGAAAACCATATTTATTGGATGCCCTTAAAATTTCCTTTCGTTTGAGTATAATTTTGACCAAAACAAAGAGAATTTTTTTTTAAGCCAAAAAAAATCAATGGACTATACACTGTCTTTTTTTGAGACCGAAAAATTGGTTTTTCTGAATTTTGCCCCAATGTTACCAATATTATACTCAAATGAACGGGCATTTCAAGGGTAATTAAACAGTATATAATTCTTTGGAAAATTTGGTGCAATGAAGTTTTCCTAATCAATATTCAATAATCAATTTTCAATTCCCAATCGATTTTCGTAAATCGTGATTTTCTCAAAAACTAAAAGGCACTGGGCACTGAAAACCATATTTATTGGATGCCCTAAAAATTTCCTTTCGTTTGAGTATAATTTTGACCAAAACAAAGAGAATTTTTTTTTAAGCCAAAAAAAATCAATGGACTATACACTGTCTTTTTTTGAGACCGAAAAATTGGTTTTTCTGAATTTTGCCCCAATGTTACCAATATTATACTCAAATGAACGGGCATTTCAAGGGTAATTAAACAGTATATAATTCTTTGGAAAATTTGGTGCAATGAAGTTTTCGTAATCAATATTCAATAATCAATATTCAATTCCCAATCGATTTTCGTAAATCGTGATTTTCTCAAAAACTAAAAGGCATTGGGCACTGAAAACCATATTTATTGGATGCCCTTAAAATTTCCTTTCGTTTGAGTATAATTTTGACCAAAACAAAGAGAATTTTTTTTTAAGCCAAAAAAAATCAATGGACTATACACTGTCTTTTTTTGAGACCGAAAAATTGGTTTTTCTGAATTTTGCCCCAATGTTACCAATATTAGGCTCAAATGAACGGGCGTTTCAAGAATAATTAAACAGTATATAATTCTTTGGAAAATTTCGTGCAATGAAGTTTTCCTAATCGATATTCAATAATCAGTATTCAATTCCTAATCGATTTTCGTAAATCGTGATTTTCTCAAAAAATAAAAGGAACTTGGCACTGAAAACCATATTTATTGGATGCCCTTAAAATTTCCTTTCGTTTGAGTATAATTTTGACCAAAACAAAGAGAATTTTTTTTTAAGCCAAAAAAAATCAATGGACTATACACTGTCTTTTTTTGAGACCGAAAAATTGGTTTTTCTGAATTTTGCCCCAATGTTACCAATATTATACTCAAATGAACGGGCATTTCAAGGGTAATTAAACAGTATATAATTCTTTGGAAAATTTGGTGCAATGAAGTTTTCCTAATCAATATTCAATAATCAATATTCAATTCCCAATCGATTTTCGTAAATCGTGATTTTCTCAAAAACTAAAAGGCACTGGGCACTGAAAACCATATTTATTGGATGCCCTTAAAATTTCCTTTCGTTTGAGTATAATTTTGACCAAAACAAAGAGAATTTTTTTTTAAGCCAAAAAAAATCAATGGACTATACACTGTCTTTTTTTGAGACCGAAAAATTGGTTTTTCTGAATTTCGCCCCAATGATACCAATATTATACTCAAATGAACGGGCATTTCAAGGGTAATTAAACAGTATATAATTCTTTGGAAAATTTGGTGCAATGAAGTTTTCCTAATCGATATTCAATAATCAATATTCAATTCCCAATCGATTTTCGTAAATCGTGATTTTCTCAAAAACTAAAAGGCATTGGGCACTGAAAACGATATTTATTGGATGCCCTTAAAATTTCCTTTCGTTTGAGTATAATTTTGACCAAAACAAAGAGAATTTTTTTTTAAGCCAAAAAAAATCAATGGACTATACACTGTCTTTTTTTGAGACCGAAAAATTGGCTTTTCTGAATTTCGCCCCAATGTTACCAATATTAGGCTCAAATGAACGGGCGTTTCAAGAATAATTAAACAGTATATAATTCTTTGGAAAATTTCGTGCAATGAAGTTTTCCTAATCGATATTCAATAATCAGTATTCAATTCCTAATCGATTTTCGTAAATCGTGATTTTCTCAAAAAATAAAAGGAACTTGGCACTGAAAACCATATTTATTGGATGCCCTTAAAATTTCCTTTCGTTTGAGTATAATTTTGACCAAAACAAAGAGAATTTTTTTTTAAGCCAAAAAAAATCAATGGACTATACACTGTCTTTTTTTGAGACCGAAAAATTGGTTTTTCTGAATTTTGCCCCAATGTTACCAATATTATACTCAAATGAACGGGCATTTCAAGGGTAATTAAACAGTATATAATTCTTTGGAAAATTTGGTGCAATGAAGTTTTCCTAATCAATATTCAATAATCAATATTCAATTCCCAATCGATTTTCGTAAATCGTGATTTTCTCAAAAACTAAAAGGCACTGGGCACTGAAAACCATATTTATTGGATGCCCTTAAAATTTCCTTTCGTTTGAGTATAATTTTGACCAAAACAAAGAGAATTTTTTTTTAAGCCAAAAAAAATCAATGGACTATACACTGTCTTTTTTTGAGACCGAAAAATTGGCTTTTCTGAATTTCG
Organism: Leucophora obtusa; assembly: GCA_949987735.1. Classification (NCBI taxonomy): domain Eukaryota; kingdom Metazoa; phylum Arthropoda; class Insecta; order Diptera; family Anthomyiidae; genus Leucophora; species Leucophora obtusa. The sequence goes on from OX465296.1 coordinate 5,300,939, forward strand.
CCCCAATGTTACCAATATTAGGCTCAAATGAACGGGCGTTTCAAGAATAATTAAACAGTATATAATTCTTTGGAAAATTTCGTGCAATGAAGTTTTCCTAATCGATATTCAATAATCAGTATTCAATTCCTAATCGATTTTCGTAAATCGTGATTTTCTCAAAAACTAAAAGGAACTTGGCACTGAAAACCATATTTATTGGATGCCCTTAAAATTTCCTTTCGTTTGAGTATAATTTTGACCAAAACAAAGAGAATTTTTTTTTAGGCCAAAAAAAATCAATGGACTATACACTGTCTTTTTTTGAGACCGAAAAATTGGTTTTTCTGAATTTTGCCCCAATGTTACCAATATTAGGCTCAAATGAACGGGCGTTTCAAGAATAATTAAACAGTATATAATTCTTTGGAAAATTTCGTGCAATGAAGTTTTCCTAATCGATATTCAATAATCAATATTCAATTCCCAATCGATTTTCGTAAATCGTGATTTTCTCAAAAACTAAAAGGCATTGGGCACTGAAAACCATATTTATTGGATGCCCTTAAAATTTCCTTTCGTTTGAGTATAATTTTGACCAAAACAAAGAGAATTTTTTTTAAGCCAAAAAAAATCAATGGACTATACACTGTCTTTTTTTGAGACCGAAAAATTGGTTTTTCTGAATTTTGCCCCAATGTTACCAATATTAGGCTCAAATGAACGGGCGTTTCAAGAATAATTAAACAGTATATAATTCTTTGGAAAATTTCGTGCAATGAAGTTTTCCTAATCGATATTCAATAATCAGTATTCAATTCCTAATCGATTTTCGTAAATCGTGATTTTCTCAAAAACTAAAAGGAACTTGGCACTGAAAACCATATTTATTGGATGCCCTTAAAATTTCCTTTCGTTTGAGTATAATTTTGACCAAAACAAAGAGAATTTTTTTTTAAGCCAAAAAAAATCAATGGACTATACACTGTCTTTTTTTGAGACCGAAAAATTGGTTTTTCTGAATTTTGCCCCAATGTTACCAATATTATACTCAAATGAACGGGCATTTCAAGGGTAATTAAACAGTATATAATTCTTTGGAAAATTTGGTGCAATGAAGTTTTCCTAATCAATATTCAATAATCAATATTCAATTCCCAATCGATTTTCGTAAATCGTGATTTTCTCAAAAACTAAAAGGCATTGGGCACTGAAAACCATATTTATTGGATGCCCTTAAAATTTCCTTTCGTTTGAGTATAATTTTGACCAAAACAAAGAGAATTTTTTTTTAAGCCAAAAAAAATCAATGGACTATACACTGTCTTTTTTTGAGACCGAAAAATTGGTTTTTCTGAATTTTGCCCCAATGTTACCAATATTAGGCTCAAATGAACGGGCGTTTCAAGAATAATTAAACAGTATATAATTCTTTGGAAAATTTCGTGCAATGAAGTTTTCCTAATCGATATTCAATAATCAGTATTCAATTCCTAATCGATTTTCGTAAATCGTGATTTTCTCAAAAACTAAAAGGAACTTGGCACTGAAAACCATATTTATTGGATGCCCTTAAAATTTCCTTTCGTTTGAGTATAATTTTGACCAAAACAAAGAGAATTTTTTTTTAAGCCAAAAAAAATCAATGGACTATACACTGTCTTTTTTTGAGACCGAAAAATTGGTTTTTCTGAATTTTGCCCCAATGTTACCAATATTATACTCAAATGAACGGGCATTTCAAGGGTAATTAAACAGTATATAATTATTTGGAAAATTTGGTGCAATGAAGTTTTCCTAATCAATATTCAATTCCCAATCGATTTTCGTAAATCGTGATTTTCTCAAAAACTAAAAGGCATTGGGCACTGAAAACCATATTTATTGGATGCCCTTAAAATTTCCTTTCGTTTGAGTATAATTTTGACCAAAACAAAGAGAATTTTTTTTTAAGCCAAAAAAAATCAATGGACTATACACTGTCTTTTTTTGAGACCGAAAAATTGGTTTTTCTGAATTTTGCCCCAATGTTACCAATATTATACTCAAATGAACGGGCATTTCAAGGGTAATTAAACAGTATATAATTCTTTGGAAAATTTGGTGCAATGAAGTTTTCCTAATCAATATTCAATTCCCAATCGATTTTCGTAAATCGTGATTTTCTCAAAAACTAAAAGGCATTGGGCACTGAAAACCATATTTATTGGATGCCCTTAAAATTTCCTTTCGTTTGAGTATAATTTTGACCAAAACAAAGAGAATTTTTTTTTAAGCCAAAAAAACTCAATGGACTATACACTGTCTTTTTTTGAGACCGAAAAATTGGTTTTTCTGAATTTTGCCCCAATGTTACCAATATTATACTCAAATGAACGGGCATTTCAAGGGTAATTAAACAGTATATAATTCTTTGGAAAATTTGGTGCAATGAAGTTTTCCTAATCAATATTCAATAATCAATTTTCAATTCCCAATCGATTTTCGTAAATCGTGATTTTCTCAAAAACTAAAAGGCACTGGGCACTGAAAACCATATTTATTGGATGCCCTAAAAATTTCCTTTCGTTTGAGTATAATTTTGACCAAAACAAAGAGAATTTTTTTTTAAGCCAAAAAAAATCAATGGACTATACACTGTCTTTTTTTGAGACCGAAAAATTGGTTTTTCTGAATTTTGCCCCAATGTTACCAATATTATACTCAAATGAACGGGCATTTCAAGGGTAATTAAACAGTATATAATTCTTTGGAAAATTTGGTGCAATGAAGTTTTCGTAATCAATATTCAATAATCAATATTCAATTCCCAATCGATTTTCGTAAATCGTGATTTTCTCAAAAACTAAAAGGCATTGGGCACTGAAAACCATATTTATTGGATGCCCTTAAAATTTCCTTTCGTTTGAGTATAATTTTGACCAAAACAAAGAGAATTTTTTTTTAAGCCAAAAAAAATCAATGGACTATACACTGTCTTTTTTTGAGACCGAAAAATTGGTTTTTCTGAATTTTGCCCCAATGTTACCAATATTAGGCTCAAATGAACGGGCGTTTCAAGAATAATTAAACAGTATATAATTCTTTGGAAAATTTCGTGCAATGAAGTTTTCCTAATCGATATTCAATAATCAGTATTCAATTCCTAATCGATTTTCGTAAATCGTGATTTTCTCAAAAACTAAAAGGAACTTGGCACTGAAAACCATATTTATTGGATGCCCTTAAAATTTCCTTTCGTTTGAGTATAATTTTGACCAAAACAAAGAGAATTTTTTTTAAGCCAAAAAAAATCAATGGACTATACACTGTCTTTTTTTGAGACCGAAAAATTGGTTTTTCTGAATTTTGCCCCAATGTTACCAATATTACACTCAAATGAACGGGCATTTCAAGGGTAATTAAACAGTATATAATTCTTTGGAAAATTTGGTGCAATGAAGTTTTCCTAATCAATATTCAATAATCAATATTCAATTCCCAATCGATTTTCGTAAATCATGATTTTCTCAAAAACTAAAAGGCATTGGGCACTGAAAACCATATTTATTGGATGCCCTTAAAATTTCCTTTCGTTTGAGTATAATTTTGACCAAAACAAAGAGAATTTTTTTTTAAGCCAAAAAAAATCAATGGACTATACACTGTCTTTTTTTGAGACCGAAAAATTGGTTTTTCTGAATTTTGCCCCAATGTTACCAATATTACACTCAAATGAACGGGCATTTCAAGGGTAATTAAACAGTATATAATTCTTTGGAAAATTTGGTGCAATGAAGTTTTCCTAATCAATATTCAATAATCAATTTTCAATTCCCAATCGATTTTCGTAAATCGTGATTTTCTCAAAAACTAAAAGGCACTGGGCACTGAAAACCATATTTATTGGATGCCCTAAAAATTTCCTTTCGTTTGAGTATAATTTTGACCAAAACAAAGAGAATTTTTTTTTAAGCCAAAAAAAATCAATGGACTATACACTGTCTTTTTTTGAGACCGAAAAATTGGTTTTTCTGAATTTTGCCCCAATGTTACCAATATTATACTCAAATGAACGGGCATTTCAAGGGTAATTAAACAGTATATAATTCTTTGGAAAATTTGGTGCAATGAAGTTTTCGTAATCAATATTCAATAATCAATATTCAATTCCCAATCGATTTTCGTAAATCGTGATTTTCTCAAAAACTAAAAGGCATTGGGCACTGAAAACCATATTTATTGGATGCCCTTAAAATTTCCTTTCGTTTGAGTATAATTTTGACCAAAACAAAGAGAATTTTTTTTTAAGCCAAAAAAAATCAATGGACTATACACTGTCTTTTTTTGAGACCGAAAAATTGGTTTTTCTGAATTTTGCCCCAATGTTACCAATATTATACTCAAATGAACGGGCATTTCAAGGGTAATTAAACAGTATATAATTCTTTGGAAAATTTGGTGCAATGAAGTTTTCGTAATCAATATTCAATAATCAATATTCAATTCCCAATCGATTTTCGTAAATCGTGATTTTCTCAAAAACTAAAAGGCATTGGGCACTGAAAACCATATTTATTGGATGCCCTTAAAATTTCCTTTCGTTTGAGTATAATTTTGACCAAAACAAAGAGAATTTTTTTTTAAGCCAAAAAAAATCAATGGACTATACACTGTCTTTTTTTGAGACCGAAAAATTGGTTTTTCTGAATTTTGCCCCAATGTTACCAATATTAGGCTCAAATGAACGGGCGTTTCAAGAATAATTAAACAGTATATAATTCTTTGGAAAATTTCGTGCAATGAAGTTTTCCTAATCGATATTCAATAATCAGTATTCAATTCCTAATCGATTTTCGTAAATCGTGATTTTCTCAAAAACTAAAAGGAACTTGGCACTGAAAACCATATTTATTGGATGCCCTTAAAATTTCCTTTCGTTTGAGTATAATTTTGACCAAAACAAAGAGAATTTTTTTTTAAGCCAAAAAAAATCAATGGACTATACACTGTCTTTTTTTGAGACCGAAAAATTGGTTTTTCTGAATTTTGCCCCAATGTTACCAATATTATACTCAAATGAACGGGCATTTCAAGGGTAATTAAACAGTATATAATTCTTTGGAAAATTTGGTGCAATGAAGTTTTCCTAATCAATATTCAATAATCAATATTCAATTCCCAATCGATTTTCGTAAATCGTGATTTTCTCAAAAACTAAAAGGCATTGGGCACTGAAAACCATATTTATTGGATGCCCTTAAAATTTCCTTTCGTTTGAGTATAATTTTGACCAAAACAAAGAGAATTTTTTTTTAAGCCAAAAAAAATCAATGGACTATATATACACTGTCTTTTTTTGAGACCGAAAAATTGGTTTTTCTGAATTTCGCCCCAATGTTACCAATATTAGGCTCAAATGAACGGGCGTTTCAAGAATAATTAAACAGTATATAATTCTTTGGAAAATTTCGTGCAATGAAGTTTTCCTAATCGATATTCAATAATCAATATTCAATTCCCAATCGATTTTCGTAAATCGTGATTTTCTCAAAAACTAAAAGGCATTGGGCACTGAAAACCATATTTATTGGATGCCCTTAAAATTTCCTTTCGTTTGAGTATAATTTTGACCAAAACAAATAGAATTTTTTTTTAAGCCAAAAAAAATCAATGGACCGAAAAATTGGTTTTTCTGAATTTTGCCCCAATGTTACCAATATTATACTCAAATGAACGGGCATTTCAAGAGTAATTAAACAGTATATAATTCTTTGGAAAATTTGGTGCAATGAAGTTTTCCTAATCAATATTCAATAATCAATATTCAATTCCCAATCGATTTTCGTAAATCGTGATTTTCTCAAAAACTAAAAGGCATTGGGCACTGAAAACCATATTTATTGGATGCCCTTAAAATTTCCTTTCGTTTGAGTATAATTTTGACCAAAACAAAGAGAATTTTTTTTTAAGCCAAAAAAAATCAATGGACTATACACTGTCTTTTTTTGAGACCGAAAAATTGGTTTTTCTGAATTTCGCCCCAATGTTACCAATATTATACTCAAATGAACGGGCATTTCAAGGGTAATTAAACAGTATATAATTCTTTGGAAAATTTGGTGCAATGGTGATTTTCTCAAAAACTAAAAGGAACTTGGCACTGAAAACCACTTTTATTGGATGCCCTATAAATTTCCTTTCGTTTAGCAAATAGCCTAAATTTCATTCTGCCATTTGGCGAAAATTTCGGTCAATTATCTCCAACGGTTTCTAAGTTATTGCAATTAAAAGAAAATTTAAAGCATACACTATCCAGGGTTGCCGCATTTTGAAAATGGAAAATAAAACGGGGAAGCTTGAAATCAAATTTGGGTGGAAAATTCTGAAAGAGCATCGCAAATCTGGAACAGTAGGTTTTCCAGCCAAATTGGACCAGTATTTCCCGAGATATTCAAAAAACGGGGAAATCGTATGAATTTTTATTTTCTATATTTTTTTTACGTATGAGTTATATTTATTGTACCTTTTCATATAGAGTATACGTAGCGGTGTACCCTTAATCGATACAGAGAACAAAATACACTAGAAAATTTGTTTCCAAAAAAAGAATTTTTTTTTTAAGCCAAAAAATTCACACTGTCATTTTTTGAGACCGAAAAATTGGTTTTTCTGAATTTCGCCCCAATGTTACCAATATTATACTCAAATGAACGGGCATCTCAAGGGTAATTAAACAGTATATAATTCTTTGGAAAATTTGGGGCAATGAAGTTTTCCTAATCGATATTCCATAATCGATATTCAATTCCTAATCGATTTTCGTAAATCGTGATTTTCTCAAAAACTAAAAGGAACTTGGCACTGAAAACCTCTTTTATTGGATGCCCTATAAATTTCCTTTCGTTTAGCAAATAGCCTAAATTTCATTCTGCCATTTGGCGAAAATTTCGGTCAATTATCTCCAACGGTTTCTAAGTTATTGCAATTAAAAGAAAATTTAAAGCATACACAATCCAGGGTTGCCGCATTTTGAAAATGGAAAATAAAACGGGGAAGCTTGAAATCAAATTTGGGTGAAAAATTCTGAAAGAGCATCGCAAATCTGGAACAGTAGGTCTTCCAGCCAAATTGGACCAGTATTTCCCGAGATATTCAAAAAACGGGGAAATCGTATGAATTTTTATTTTCTATATTTTTTTTTACGTATGAGTTATATTTATTGTACCTATTCATATTAAGTATACGTAGTGGTGTACCCTTAATCGATACAGAGAACAAAATACACTAGAAAATTGGTTTCCAATCTAAATTATTGGCAATTACACAAATTTTAATGTAAAATTTCGATCCATAAACAGTATTAAACCTAACGAGAATTCCATTTCTTTGGAATTATTATTGAGTTGACGACAAACTCTAATATTTAGTTATTTATATACTTGTTCTTTCCAATTAAAGTAAAAAAGCGTTTATTTCCAAAAAAAATCATTATTTAAGCTATTTATTAAATATTTTATTTATTTGTAAATACGTCTTATGAAAATGCACATTTCTCTTATGTCGATTTTTATTTTTCTACAGAACGGTTCAATTCAAATCGCAACTAATGTTCCTTTTATTAACTTTTAAATGAAACGTCAGAACGGGAAACTCAATATGTATATCAATTTAAAGAGCATTTATTAGAATTTGAAGAAGTATAAAAGTAAAACCAAAATTTCTTGACTACACTCAGATAAAAAAGTTAGTAAAAAAATTTGTAAACAGTTTCCAATCGAACTTTACTATTTTTATACTGAGGTTTAGTACAATTTTTTTTTAGTAATCATAACAGTATATAATTCTTTGGAAAATTTGGTGCAATGAAGTTTTCCTAATCGATATTCAACAATCAATATTCAATTCCTAATCGATTTTCATTAATCGTGATTTTCTCAAAAACTAGAAGGAACTTGGCACTGAAAACCATTTATATTGGATGCCCTATAAATTTCCTTTCGTTTGAGTATAATTTTGACCAAAAAAAATTGTTTTTTAATCCAAAAAAATCAATGGACTATACAATGTCTTTTTTTGTCACCGAAGAAATGGTTCAAATGAAATGGCTTCGGAAGACGTATTAAACGGTATATAACTCCTTGGAAAATTTTCGGATTTAGTATGCAATTTAGTGCAACGAAGTTTTCCTAATCGATATTCATTTTCTCAAAAACTAAAAGCAACTTGCCACTGAAAACTTTTATTGGATGCCCTATCGATTTCCATTTTGGTAAAAACTTTGATTTTTAAAAACATCTTCAAATTCGTAAATAGTTTTACCCAGTATGTATTATTGTTCAACAATTAATGCAAAACTATTTTTGAAGAGTTAAAATGTATTTTTAACTCATTTTGGCAAAAAAAAAGCAATCAAATATATGAATTGGGAAACGCAAATTCTTCTTTCAGAATTTCATTCGAATTGAAATCGCAACTCTTCGGGAACTTGGGTGATTATCACTATGTTATAGGTGCTCAAATTAGAAAAAAAATACAAGCATAAAACTGTTAGTATAAAGTTCAAATAAAAATAGAGAATTGTTTGCCATTTTGAAATTTTGTTTTATTCATAAAAGTTTCGTGAAAAATTATATAAAATAATAAGATATTTACTTTTTTTTATTATTATTATTTTTTTTAATTTATAATATCCTTTATTCATTTAAAATTTTACAATATATGAGATTTTGCAATATGTGTTACAGCAATATAGATCAAGTGTATTTAAATGTAAAAAACTAGTTACTATCACAGGTTAAGGAAAAAGTGGTGAAGTTAAAAAAATATCTTTTAGAATATGTGGTATATACAATATATAAATACCTATGTATGTATGCACAGCGCAAGCTACGGGGACAGTTTTTCGATTCAGAGTTTATACATATATCGTCGACCGGCCTGCAAAATGTCACATGTGTTTTTTAATAGATTTTCAGGAGAGCGAAAAAACTGTTACAAAATCTACTTTTAAGATATTTTATTTTAGTAAGTTGTTTTATTTTACTATGGATATTAATTGAGATTTTCTATTATCGTTACATCGTTGTAGCTTACGTCTGAATTTATTCCTTTGACTGATCAAGTATTTACTTAGATCAGAAATTTCTCTTTGCCATTCATTTTTATTGCCGGTGGGTATTTTTTCAAAGGAACTTTGGATAATATTAGTAAGAATTTCTAAAACCGAATCGACGTTACCCAGAATTATTTTTTGAGTCATAAGGTGTTGATTTGTCAATTCATTATTGACTCATGATTTTGCGGCAGAACAATTAGTTTTATATCATCAAACAAACGGGACCTTGATGTTAATACAATGAATGTTTAGATAGATGTTGCATATTACTGGAATGTCTAAGGCGTAGAAAATAATAAAGATGAGTTAGAAAGCAGGATATCTACAGTAGATGGTTGAATAGCTCTTGAAACTAGAAAAAAATAAGATATATATATAAAAAATCGGTAAAAATTGTATGGAATTTTGTAGTTTATTTAACTATAAGTTGTTTTGTTAAAAAATCACATTTTGCACAAATTTAACTTAAGCACCGTAAGTTGTTTTTCATGTAAAAATTCCACTCTAATTTTAAAGAAGATACAATTTGTTTTGCCAAAAATACTGAATAATTCGCTTATCCTTACAAGATTAATTGTGCAAACACTGAAACAAACGCTATAATTTATTTCATTATTTTTTTTGCACTGAAAAAATCACTCAAGTAAAAACGCCCACCGTTACAAACGAAATAAGTTCTTTTATCAAACGGAAATTAATAAAATTTTGACACAAGTTGATTTCATGGTTCTCAAGATTTTTATTTAGTATATAAGATGTAGAAATGAGATGACCAGACAGAAATATGCGTATTCAAAATTTTTATTGACCTCAAAAATCTTGGAAAATGTTCTTAAGTCGACTTAAGTGCTTTTGTTAAAAGTCAACAGATTTTTACTTTCAAACCATAGCTCGCGAACAAGAATAAGACTTAAAATATAAATACAAATTTTTAAAATATTTTCCCATAACCGAATAATAAAAATATTAATAATATGTACCGAATATGAATGACATCTTTAATTAATTTCCTTTTATTTCCCAGTTCTATTGGATTTTGTTATAACATGTAAATAAACATGTAATTTCTTTTAATAGCTATAAATATTTTGAAAAAGTTTATAACTTGCTGTGACTTTTAGTGACCTCTAAAAAAGAAACATCCCTATCCTAAATTTTGGGATTTATAGACAATTTTTAAAATAAAAGTTTATATACTATGTTGCAAACAGAATTGGCAACTGAAACCAATCAGGGTTAATTTTGTATTTAGTACCTAAATTTAGTTAATACTTAAACTACTGAAATTGAAGGCGATTTAAAATGGATGAAGGGTATTTAAGTGCTATATATTCTTATGCTGTGCGAATTAGTGCTTATAAATAGCTTAAAAATAGTACTTTTTCCACCTCTATAGTAGCAAAAAAAAATTTCATTTCATTTTTTAATCATTAGCTGTGTTTGTGCGGCAATCTATCAACATTGGCTTATGCCATTTCCATATAAATTTGACATTAGCCAATTGCTAATCTCAGCAGTTTCTTTTATAAGGCCACTGTTAACCAAACTTTTGTGGCATTTTGTGCTATTTTTAGAAGTTTACTTCTGTGAGTAAAAGGTGCAGAATTTACAGTCCCTGAAAACCGTATTCAACTTCGTTTTAAAGCGAATACCGTTTTAAAGGTATTTACGGGTATATTCCACCTTGTGAATATCATAAGAATATTTTCGAATGAACAAATTGATTCATAATCGAATCAAATGAATTTAGTACTATTGAGGTTCCAATAGTAATACAAATAGTACCAACTTTTATCATCCCTGAACAGAACAGTAAAAAAATTCAGAATGTGTCACTTTACAACATTTTATGAGGATTTGAAATTTAGAAGAGCGCTGTATATAAGTTTTTAATTTATATTAAATTTAATATTTATTTAGTATGTTAGTATTTAAATATTGTTTTTTACACATTTACATTGCAAGTCAAATTCAAAAACAATAAATTTCTTTAAAATATAACTTTGGCTTTCTTTCTTGTGAAGCGAAAATGTATTCTTTTTTTTTTACAAAATAATAAGGTTAATATGAAACCATAAAGCTAGCATATAATATTACAAAATCATCTTATGTATCAAAGGAATACAGAAAAAATGCATTAAATAAAAATTTTAACTAGATAACAATTCAGTAAACATTATAAACTAAACCAAATAAATCTTTAGTATTCACTTAATAATACTTGTCAAACTGGTGTATCCAGTGGGACCAGACACAGTTGATGAATTTGGATTACGGCAGCAATCACAGCAGCATGCCTTGCGTATGATATCTAGGAAATTACTATGTTCAAAATCATCCATATTGGTCATAAATACACCAGAGGTAAGATCTGCTTCGGTACGTGTACCCACAAATTCTTTAAGATCGGATATGGGAAAACCATCACGGTAATAACGTTTAATGGTATCATAGGCGTCCATTATAACCGAAATGAATAGTGATAAAACCACATAGATGTATAGCGAGATAAAGGAGTATAGGTAAATTTGACAGAACCACCACAACCAATTGGCTTTTGATGATAGAGTAGCAAATGTGGCAAACATATCATCACCATTAATCAAAGAGAATAGACATTCTGAGGTAGTAGCCAACGAGCGGAATTTCATATGATATGGTCCCAATATCAACCAACCACAAAAGGCAAAACCAGCATAGATAAGTAAGGCCGCAACAAGGAAACGGAATATCTTAGGTGCTGCTTTCTTTATGGTCAATATTACAACATTATAAGTTTTAAAAAAGCCCAAATAACGTAGGACTCCAAACCATACTAATAAGTTGCCAATGCCCAAAAATAAAGAGCAAGTATCCCATTGATCGGCCACTAAAAACTTACGTTCGATTTGTTCTTTCAAGGCAGAACCCAATATTAACAAAACATCATTAAACAATATCATAATGTACCTAAAATATAACGATGAGTATTATTAAAAATTTATTTTAAGCAATTTACATATTCCAGTTTTACCGCAAAGACACTTACCAAAAATTAACAAATTCTATTCGTCCATCAAAACTCAATTCCTTGTTGAAGTGACAACGAAAAAAGTTAACAGTCTGGCATCTTAACAAATATGCTCTGTACAAAGCTCTGGCACATAACGCAAATGATAGCAGACACACCAGCAAAACAAATATATTTAAGATTGATCTCAATATGGCATCAAATTCAGCATCTGAAATAAAATCTACATCGCCCTTACAGTGCAGACGTGTAGCATCGGCATCCAAAGACAATAACATTTGTCCATCATGATCTCGATTATCGAAAAATATCGTAATATCAAATTTAAAACAGTCTGGAGCAGATAGAGGTCCTCCGTAGGCTTTGAAATTGATCGTCTTAATAGCAAATACCAAAGTGGCTTTAACCAGCGATGAAAAGCTAACTTCTACACCTCTTTCCAGCAGATATTGTTTAACACCTATAGCAGTGACATTGGATGGCAATGTTTCGCATAGTAGTTCAATTTCCGGATTGAATATGTACGACTCATTAAAACCAAATATGGTACCTTCTCGGTAATTGTATAAACACAATTTCATAGGAGCCATAGTATTATCTTCTGTGGGATAATCATAGGGTCCTATGGAACGATTCACAGCCGCATAACCCTTAACAGCATAATCTATAGTATCAAAAAATTCTGTCTTTTCGTATAGAGCAAAGGGTCCCACCGATGGTGGATAAGATTCAACTTCACGTGATGAATCCCAACCACGTAAAAATAAATGTGAAAAAGCAATACGATTATCCCAGGTGTAATTGATGTGATTATAACGTGAATGGGCAAATAGACACAATTGCATAGTAACCAAAACTATTTTAACAATCTGAAATTAAATGAAAAATATACATCTGTATTTTTACATAGAAAAAATCTTCATAATTAAAATAAACGAGCCATTAAATTTTAAAAATTAAATTTGTATGCTTGTTAGTTTGTTATTGTATACTATGAGCAAATCTTTGTGTTGGGGAAATCCCTTGACTCGATGAATGTTTGTAAGTGTGAATATAGTTTACATTAAATATTTTTAGATACTAGCTGTGTTTGTGTGGCAAGCTATCAACTTTGTCTAACGTCATTCTCACACAAATTTGACATTAGTTAGCGTTTAGTGTTAACCCTTTAACGTTACTAACGTAAAATTTGTATGGGAATGTCATAAACCAACGTAGATATCTTTCCGCACAAACACAGCTACTATCGACATTATAAAGGGTGGTCCAACCAAAACGCACGATGTGAATTTTAAATAAAACAAAAAGTTTTCAGAGAATTATCTTAATATTTTTTCTTATGATAGAAGGATCCATGACAATTATGTGTGAAACAAAATATTGGACAAATGCTCGCCACGGCTTCGGAGGCATACCTCTATCCGATGGTCCATATTTTCAATGACTCTGAGACATAATTGAGGTTCAATGTCGTTAACAACAGCAATGTTTTCCGCAGAACGAACTGAGTGAGCATCCACAGGTGTTTTCACATTTCCTACAGACCAGGTTTGCTGAAATTTGCGCACAATTCCCCCGATTGTGGACACATTTGGTCGATTATGCTGACCAAAGAAATCACGAAGTGCACGAAATGCATTTTGATTTGAACGCCCATTTTCGTAAAAGGCTTCAACAATCTTAACGCTCAATTGTGTACTTTTCCATGGTTGAATTTGTCAAATACTGAAACAAAGAAATGTCAAATTAAGTTGGGCAAAAAACTTGACGTTAAGGTGTGACTCACAATTAACATCGTGCATTATGGTTGGACCACCCTATACATTTCAATAAATTTATTCATAAACAATGGAAACAAATCCTCGCTGTGCCTTAGAAATCAGCTATTTGTTTTTAAAAATTCTTTGTGGGTCACCTAAATTAGGTCATTATTTTGTGCCTTGGCTCTGTTTGTTCGATGTTATTCTTTTATAAATGGAAAGTATACAGTTTTGTTTATATTTGTGTAAAAAACGCTAAAAAAAAGCTCTTTTGTAGGAGCAGCGACGAAATGCTAAACCAGGGGGTATTCATTATGGTGTTTTAAGAGCGCGTAGTTTCCTAAAAAATTTCACCCACGAATAAGAAGAAAAACAAAGAATTTGAAGAAATTTAGCAGCGAACAAGATAAAATGAAGTCGGGAAAACAAAAAATTAAAAAAAAACGGTTTTACAAGCGGAAAACAAAAAATAATTAAATTTTTACAAAAACACCCAGTTAAACTTGTTTTTGTTACTGTTTTAATCAATAATCATAAGAAACAATAAAAACAAGTGCACTGCTAACTTTTTCCTTTTCCTTTTGTTTCTCTTATTCTTCACGGGAATTAACTGAACCGACTTTTCATATAAATTAAGGGATCCAAAGAATGTACTTTTTTGATTTGGGAACTCTTTAGCCTTTACCCTCCTTAGTTAAACATACATTTTACCTTTTGACAAAAGCACTTCTACATCTAAATCTTTTACACTAAAAATATGAAACAACTCAAAACAAGTTATGTAAAAACTTTATTTCCTTTTTACAAAAGAACGTAGTTCATTTCCCCTACACCACTGATGTTTGTAACACCAAAAAATGTTGGACCTAGACCCACCTCAGAATCACACTTTTTATTTCGATTTTACGATGTCCGTCTGTCCGTCCGTCTATCTGTCCATGCATTCTTGTGCGCACTTTACAGGTCGCAAATATTAAGATATTTTGATGAAATTTGGTACACCGACGCCTATTGATTTTGGTTGAAATCGGTCCAGGTTTAGACCTAGTGCCCATATAATGGTACCCCCCCCCCCCCCAAATTTGGCTTATTTACACGCTCCAGGTCGCAAATACGAAGATATTTCAATGAAATTTGGTACACGGATTTAAATGGGCTCATGAATAAAGCTTATTGATTTTATATGGGATCGGTACATGTTTAGACCCAGTGCCCATATTAAGGTCCCCAAAAATTGTCATATTCTCACGCTACAGGTCGCAAATATTAAGATACTTTGTTAAAATTTGGTACACAGAGTTATATCGGCCCATGGACGAAGCCTATTGGCTTTCAACCAGGCTAGTGTAGGGTATCGTATAGCCGGCATGCCCGACTATATGATACCATACACCAGTCTGGTTGAAAGCCAACTAGTGTTTTAATCTGAAATTCGAATGGCTTGATATGGACTTGTGTCAAAATTTGTGTATAGAATTTAGAAAAACGGTAAGAAATTTTGATTATATCTAATGTTAGATGTATTTAAGAGAAAATCGGAAAATGTAGTCCCTATGGGCGATAGGTTCAAATGTGGTTTCTTGGGCCCATGTGAGTCAAGGTTCCAAATTTCATTAAAATATCTTCGCATTTGCGACCTGTAACATGCGAAAAATCAGTTTTTGGGTGACCTTTATATGGGCAGTAGCAGTATCCATGGACCGATTTCAACCATACACTATAGGGTTCTTCCTTAGTCCAATAAAAGTCGGTGTACCAAATTTCATCACAATATCTTAATATTTGCGAACTGTAGCGTGTGGATATGCAAATTTTTGCTGGACCTTTATACAAGCAATAGGTCTAAAAATGGACCAATTTAAAAAAAAATCGTTGGGATTTCGTATTTGAGTCCTGTAGCGTGCGAAAAAGCCAATTTTGGGAGGAACCTTTATATGGGCATTAGGTCTAAACGTGGACCGATTTTAACCGTAATCAATAGGCTCCGTCCCTGGGCAGATATAAGTCGATGCACCGAATTTCATTAGAATATCTCCGTATTTGTGACATGTAGCGTGCGAAAAACCAATTTTGGGGAGACCTTTATATGGGCAGTAAGTCCAAACATGGCCGATTTCAACCAAAATTAATATGCTTCGTCCTTGGGATAATATAAGTCGGTATATCAAATTTCATTAAAATATCTTAATATTTCCGACCTGTAGCGTGCGTGCATTTTCAGGCTGACTTTTTATGTGATCTGCTTAGCAGTTTAGTCAAAAATAAAAATATTTCGAGTTTTTTTCTTATAATAAGGAAATCCGATGAAGACTCCTATCTAAAAAGTCCAGAACTATTATCCTGTTTCACAATACTTACCTGTTAACGCAAATTTTACACAAATATTGCAGTGAAGCACTACCTAAAACATATTTTGGAATTTCCGCAAGCTCGAAATCCATTATAGAAATATGGTTTCTAGGGCAAATTTGCTTAGAATTCTTCTTAGAATCATTTCCCCCCTAATTTTTTATTATTTTTGCATACATACATATGTATGTACAAATCGACCCACCATAACGTACATGTTTATGTCTTTAAATTATACAGCTCTACAAAATATGACAATATGTATAAGTTGCACAACTTTGCGGTGGTTTTAGGATAACTAGGCGGT
Organism: Leucophora obtusa; assembly: GCA_949987735.1. Classification (NCBI taxonomy): domain Eukaryota; kingdom Metazoa; phylum Arthropoda; class Insecta; order Diptera; family Anthomyiidae; genus Leucophora; species Leucophora obtusa. The sequence continues at coordinate 5,317,441 of OX465296.1, forward strand.
GCTGATTTCGAATCTGCAACCAGTTTGGTCAAATTAGCTCTAGGTTTCGCGCAATTCGCGATTTAAATTTTTTTAATTTTTCAGCCGATTTTTTCAATAAAAAATTTATAATTAGTAACTATAGCTTCGGAAAGAAAACGCTTCACACAGTTTAAGCTTAATTCCGTGTCCTATTTTTCAAACTTAAGTGTGTATCAATATCTCAATAACTTTTCTAAATATAATCGCTGAAAGTCAAAATTTCAAAATTTTTTAAGGTTTTTTTTTAAAAAAACATTTTTAAATATAAGACGAAGTCCGATTTTAAATATCAAAGCCAATTTTTGAAGAAAACGTCCAATATTTATATATATGTCATATTGAATTAACAAATTATGTGTAGTTTTAGAGCCTTTTGTAATTAAATTTAGACTTAAAATGAACAAAAAAATATTTTACTGTACTAAAAATCTATTGTACTATTACAGAATTTTGTTTTTCCAAAAACATCAGATTTCATTCACCTTTTTTTGTAGAGCAGTTACAAATACATTAATTTTCAACTGTAAATAAAATAAATATTCTACTAAAGAAAACACTTGTATTGCTTATAGTGTAGTTTTCTTAATTAATGTTGAAAAAAAGTATTAAATAAATAAATCAATTGAAACTGATAACTCTGAAATCAGAACATACTACGCTATAGGACAAAAAAAAATACTCAATAGAGGTTAAACTCTTGTTTAAATTAAAATAAATATTAGAAACAAAATTAATTTCATTCCTTTATTAATTTCTTTTAATTATTCTGCCTGTAATATTTGTTTATATTAGATTATGCAGATTAAAACATAAATATAAACAAAAATAGCAAAAAATACAGCACACATTTTAGAAAACACGCCCATATCGTGTAGTATTGTATGGGGTGGTGTAAAGATAATTCGTAGTAAGCGTTTGTTTCTTTGCTTACGTAAATTTGACTTGATTTTTTTTTTTATATAAAATTGACAAGAACAACTTGTGCTACTAACAAGTAAGATAACTTGCGGGGCCACTTACCGATTTATTTAAATTTTAACATAAGACAAAATAAATAAATACGTATATTTTTACAGCCCAATGTTACAATTAGGGGGTAAAAGAGTTTTTCTAAGAAGTTTAAAGTTTCAGACAATTTAAAGGTATAAATACCACATAATATAAGGGAATTTTGTATAGTGGTGGTAAGGGAAAATTTAGAGATGACCGTTTAAACGAATAGGTGTATTTAGGCTTTTTTATATTATTGATAGTTTAGGTTTTATCCTATTTTTCCCAATGCACTATTTTCATTTATAATATTTCGAATGGCTGACAACTCTGAAATCAAACCGCAGGCAATATAAGTATCAATTTTTTTTTTCAATTTCGTAAATTTCCATCATGTTTCCTTACAAGCAAATCTACGATTTTACCGCCTTAACATGCGATTTTTATTATAATTTTAACATATACAAATTTTAAAGAAATTGGTCGATGACCCGGGGAAATCTTCCTTGCAAGATAACAACAGGTAATATTTACAAAGTTAAATATAAGAGGAAATATTTAAACAATGAGTAATAAATTAAAAAAATATTTAACGAAATTACCCATTACCCTGAACAAAACCCAGGTATCGTTTTAAATTAAGAACAGATTTTAAAATAAAAATCAGGGCCGTTAATCGTTACAAATGTAAAATTTTTTAATATATCTTTCGCATATGTAATAGCATAAATTCCTTTAGAAAGTAATGTGTTTAAATTTCATGAAATTAAGTTAATGTTTAGCATATACGCTTACGGTGGGTCTCATACTGTAGGTTTAACTTTAACTTAACTATAAAAAAAAAACAAAATGTCAAAAAAATGTACACAAAACAACAACAAATTTTTGGGTTAACTATTAACCTAAGTTTAAACCTGCAGTATGAGACCCACCGTTAGTGGTTAAAAGCCCTTTTTAAATTTAAAAATATATTTTAACACCCTAATTATAAAATTCTCTTAGGGAAATGATTCTATGGTAAATTTTTGACAGTTTTGAGGTGAATAAAATTTCATTAGCCCATAGGGCTAGTGGAATTTTTGTTTCCTTTTATTTATTTTTTCACTATTATTTACAATTGTCAAAACATATTGTCGAAAAAGATTCCATTTCACACAGGAAAATTTAAATTTTTTTCACCAAAGAAGAAATGTTTTTCACCATGATAATTTGCTATCGTTTCACACACACCCTTTCAAGAAAATCGTTAAAATATTCGAAAATATAAAAATTTTGATTATCATATTACCCAGGGTTGCCGCTTATTTGAAATATTGGTGAAAAAGGCGCTATGGGAAAAAAGTAGTCCCAAAGCCGAACGATAACAAATATCGAAAAAGCTCAGATATCCTCTCGATTAAATTAAATAGGCATTATATCATTTTTGATCCCACTTTTTAACCCCTATACATGGTACATTATTTTTTTCTTCTCTATCACACATTTGAATCTCGGTCTTTGTGCAAAGTAAGTTTAAGACAAAAAAAGTTGTTAATTTTCTTTTAATATAATATGATTACTTTAATAATAAGTTGTTGTTTAGTCAAAAACTATTAGAGAGTAAAATATTTAAAAAAAATTTCCATCCATTTAAAATCCGTACAGTAAAATCATACAAATTTAGGAGTTATTTAGAAGCTTGCCAGTAGCAAATGGTCGAACTAGTGCTAAAAACAATTAATATGAAATTCTTATTTTGTTTGCATTGATTTTTAATAAAAAAATCTAAGTTTACAAACAAACACATACATATTGTGAATAGAATTAAGGTGTAAATCAAATTGTACAGTACTGATGCCAAAGAGTCAATCCAGAACTAGTTTGGCAAATTTCTCATAAGTACCAATACAATAAAACTATAATTTTTAAAATTTTGTGTACCTAATAGTTTCATTGAAACTATGAAGAGACTTCAAAAGATCGAATTCAAATACGAGTTTTGAAATACTACGATAGTTTTGGTTACATTTGCTTTTAATAATATGTACATTTGGAGTTTGCCAATAAACACTAGTAATATCGCTAAGTTTAAACTAACGACTAACATCCAATGCTCGACTTTTTATATACATAAATTTACATAAGGGAAAGTTGTGCCTTCGTTTTGCAGTCGTTGTTTTTAGCTCATGAATACCGCACTAAAATATTTTATTGTGATTAGAATTCATAAACACATAATATTTTAAATTTCATTTGGTAAATTATATCTTTGGTTTATTATCTCAGTAAGAGGAAACTATCGGCATGATCTACGTTTTATCAAAGGAAAAAACCTTTGTTTTTTTATATCCATAAAGTTGGTACTAGTTCCGCGAGTGCCTATTTCTTAACTAAGAAATTTTGTTTCAAACAAAATTTCAAACTTAAGAAATATTGAAGACAAAAACCGTTCTTAGTTCTGATTAAAAAAATGCCCTTATTTTCTTCAAAATGAATTCCAAACTTTCTAGGGTTTATGTGAAAGAATGTACATGCAACTGCTATTTTACCAAAATTTCTTGCATATAAACCTTCAAAATATTTGTTTAATAAGCGTACTGAAGATAGCGTTTTGTAGACAAAATGAAAAAAAAAATAACTTTAACCGGCTGAAAAATCCAAACAACAGGCTGAGCTTTTTTGAATTGTGTGTGCAAATCATAATCGTAAATACCCTCGATGTGTCAACTAGTCAATATTAAAAAATATAAATGAAAATTTTAATCAACCGAAAATTTTGATTTATCGACTAGGCCGAATAACACAATGTCCCGATAAAATTTAACCTAAAGTTAAATTTAAATTTTATGTGGTAAACAACAACAACAAATATATCAGTTAAAATACCAGTTAGCATGTAACAGGACATTGTGTTAATGGGGGTAAGCCCCATTTTCACAATGTCCCGTTAGTTACTAACTGGGACATTTGTTGTTGTTTCCCACAGAAAATTTGAATCTAACTGTTAGCTAAACTTTAAATGGACATTGAGTAATCGGGCTAAATCATTAAAATTCTCAATCTGGTCAATTAAAAGCAATGATAGTAGTTTTAGAATTCTGGTACGAATTTGGTTGGGAGGTTTTATACTGTCGGCCTTGCTAGGGCCGAGTTTTGCGAATGTTTAACTGAAAACGAATTTTGTCGGACATTTCCTATATTTTTAACAAAAATTTGCTTAAAAAACTTTTCCTAGTTTATAATTTATTTCTTTATTGAAATAAAACCAAATAAACAACATTTTAAATGCAATAGTCCAGTTACAAACTCCGTTGGTCTAAGTTTAAAGATTATCCTTATTCTAAAAACTTGGTCTATGTACATCAGACGTGTCCAAAAAAAAAAATAAAAGTTGGAATTTTTACGCTCCAAAACCATAAACATAAGCCACTTTGAAAAAAAATGTGGTCTGATCAAAAATATCACGAAAAAAGTTTTGTTTAGAGGTAGCACATCGCAATAATTTAAAAAAAAAAACCGCGAATGACTTAAAAGTTTCTTAATTTTTTTAAGTTTTGATTTCAAATTCCTTTTCTTCACATTAATTACGACCAGATTAAAAATTGTTTGTTGAATAATAGCGTACAGCTAAAGAAATAATTAAATTTAAAATCAACCCTACTTTTTTGTATAAATTACTCTAGAGATAAATTACTAATTCTTAAGTCAACTTTTTCCGCTACCTCTAAATAAAAGCGGATTTAGCTGAAACTTGGCACAGAGAGTTTTTAGACATTAAGGAATAGGGGCAACATTGTGGAGATCGCGAATTCCAACTTTAATGTTTTTTAGACCACTCTAATGTACCCAATTTTACCGAAAGGCGTTTCTATTGTCAAAATTGTGTGTAAATTGTTGTTGTTTCGGGTAAATTGGGTTCCCGCGGATTCCCGCGGATACGCGCGGTAACGACGTCATATAGACCTAATATTTATAAAGCGAGTTCACAAGACATCATTTAATTGAATGTTTCAGTTGCCAAATCGATTAAGTCCATTACGAAAAATGAATGAGTCTCAGTGAGAAAAATGAGAAAATACCTATTATATATAAATTTTACCATTTAGGTCGGCTAACTTATCTAAAAGTACGTCTAATTTAAGACTATCCAGAGCCATTTTAATGCAAATTTTTCTGGTGGTCAAGGTTAAAGACCAACTTTACTACCTTAACCAAGAGTAAAATTTTCATCAAAATAACTCTGAATAGTGTAAAAATCGGCATACTTTGAGATAAATTAGCCGACCTTAGGAGTGTTAATATTTATTATAAGAAAAATTTGTTTTGAATATTATACAGTTAGGCGTTAATAAAGTGTTTTGATATTAAAGTTTTATAAGTTTCAGAAAGTGGAGTTTATCGATTTGACAACTGAAGCGTCCAATTAAAAAACAGCATCTTTTATCAAATTAAAGATTAACAATAACAATATTTATATTATACAGTAAAAATGTTATCAAAAGCTACAATAACATCATCTATGTATATTGTCTGGTAAACATCAATAACCATAAAATGTGCCCTTATAATGCAAATAAAGCAACCTTATAATAAATCTGAATTTAACTTACTTGTACAACAAATTTATAAGGGAATTTTCTTCTGGCTTGCCATTTTTCTATGGGATTCATAAAGAAAAATTGTAATTTGCGTCTCATTCGTTCTTCATTATACATGGCCATCGGTGAGACACCCTCTATGCAGGTTGAAGAAGCGGGCATATCTACAAAACTACCATTTGCAGCTGACCCCTCTGATAGTGGTGTATTCATGGCTTCTTTATACGACTGCCTAGATCCAGCCGTATGTGGACTACCATATTCTTCATCACTTTCACAGCGTGAATTTTCCTCGCTACTGCGTTGTCTGCGATCTACGCCCTCTGTTCTTTCATTTGTGTTAATGGTGGATGTACGGCTTTCGGAAGTGGAGGCATTATTATTGCTCGACATTTTAAAAGCTCCACTGCCGTAATTTTTTAATTCGATTGACTGCACTTAAGCTTTGAAGTTTGAGAAAGCAGAAAATTCTTTTACTATTCGGAATAGATGTTGATTGCACCTTGATCCCTACTTGTACAGCAAAAGAAAGTTTCCGCCAATTTAGTTTTAATATGATTCAATGCCAAAAAAATGCTGACACCACTTTATTGTCAATTTTCCACTAATTCAACTAAACACTTCCGCTTAATTTTTGCGTTGAATCTGTGAAAAAACGATGAAAATAATGAAAAAATAGTCGTAGTAATTAACTCTTGCTTGTTGTTTTGGTAATTTTTGTCTTTGTTTTCATACGAATGATATGGAAAAGAACAAAGCAATAAAAACAGAGATGTTGTACGAAAAGCAGAGTTGCAATTGCTTAAAAAGTACCAGAAATTACAGGTTGCCAGATTACAGTGATGTTGTTCAATATTTATAATATAAGTTGAATTTAGGTGAAACTCTCCAATTTTATTTGGATTTTTAGCCAATGCATGCTGGCAACCAAGCATTGGCCAAAAATCCAAATAAAATTAGAGAATTTCATCTAAATTCAAAAATATGTATAACAAAAAAGCCTGAGTTTATAAATCAAAAATATATAAACAATTATAAACTGCAGTCTCCAATAACAAAAAAATAAAAGAAAAACATAAAATGATCCAAAGACAAACATTATCAAAACATCGCTTTTCAAGAAAATCAGTTTTTGATTCTAAACGCTTCAGTTGGACACAGAAATCTATTGTATTAATTTTAAAATAAAAAGGAATTATGCACTAAAAATTGTTTGTCGGTAGAATCCCTTTTCAATTTAAAATTAATACAATAGATTTCTGCTGTCTTACTGAAGACTTCATTTAGTCATTTAGACTAATGAAATTGACAGTTAAAACAAAGTTATATGCAGTTAAAAAGGCATAACTGCCATTTTCAGCAGATTCTACCGACAAACTTTTGTATATAAACTTTTTTTTTATTTTTACAATATTTTTAAAATTAACAAAAGTCAACGAAATTTTTTATTTTTTAAATAACTAACAAAAACAACTGTTTACTGCAAAATACTTTTTTGTAGTTGTTTATTATAATATTAGACATAACTGATTTAAACAACTATTACGAAATTCCAGTATTTTTCGTTAGTTGTTTTCTTAAATAGCAGTCATAAAAGTTTTGTATTTTTCCAGAAAAACAACTGTTATTACGGTTAAAAACAACAACTACTGACTACTAACAAAAAACTGTCATGTAGTAACTGTCAAACTTTTTTGAGAGTAGATAAAATCAAAATTTCTTATCGGTTTTCTAATGTTTTTATCATTTGACTCAAGTCGATTTCAACTCATTCGAATTTCGGATCCAAACATTAGTTGGATTTTAACAAAACTGGTTGGGTAACGTATAGTCGGCATACCCGAATTTATTTTTTTATTCGTTTTTACTATTTGGAAGAAATAAGAGAAAATATACAAAAATTTCGGAGTGCGTGTATTTATGACAAAAGTTTTTAATACAGGAACTGGTCTTTAGCAACCAAAATTTATAAATCATTTAGTTTTACTCCACCGACAAAGTTTATGAAAATTGATGACCTATTTAATTTTCTTATATAAATTAAAGTTTTATACTCAAGTATATTTTCACTTCCCAGCCAGCAATTTCGGAGCGCTCATAAATAAGATTTTTAAATGGCTCATAGAAATGATTATTGTTTTTTTTTGAAAACACTTTTTTTGGTAGCAAATACGAACCCTCAGAAAACAATCCAAAAAGTTGTCTCTACAATCTAAAAAGCTGTCGCAAAACGAGGGTTCATTTTTCGGACTCAAAGAAGATTCCAAAATTATTTAAATTTATGAAGAAAATTTCGATTTTATACGTTCTTTTTTCTGAGTCATTTCTGAGTACACAGGGGGCTCTTTTGGACCTTTTGGGCCACTTTCATAGGAAAAAGTGGAAAAATGTTTATGTTTTTGGAGCTCATTTCTGAGTCATTAATGATCATCTTTGTTTGCTGGGTTACGACAAAGGCATTTACCAAGGTTGGCAACCGATACCTTTATAATACCGTTATCCGTTTCAAAACTCTTTCAAATTGATAACCGTTACCGATACCAATTCCAAAACTCTTAATTTTGAAAAGTACCGGTTTCCAAAAACCTTTTCCCTTAATACCGGTATCGTACCGGTATTGAATCGGTTTCTAATAATATAATTTTTTTTTACGTTTTTCACAAAAATATATAACTTGTTTTATACAAAATATGCAAAATTTAAAATGAATTGAATTCCCTCTGTGTTTTTAATAAAAAGTCGTATTGGCAGCGGCGTATTGCTATTATTTTTTTTAATTTGGTTTAGCAACATTGTGTTTTTTTACAACAACACATAATTTATTGTGAAAACACAATTCTTCAATAATACCGGTACGCACCGCTACTGATGTTTCGGTATCGGTAATACCAATACCGATAGAAATGAAATACCGTTACCGATACCAATACCGAAACAAACAAAAAATTGATACCAATACCGTTATTCGTTTTGGTTGCCAACCTAGGTATTTACCTTTGTCTTTCAGTTACAAAAATATGTGTTATTATTACTCCAAACCGTTCTCTAGTTATTATGCTTTTAAGCAGTGGAGATAAAATACAAGTTTCTGATTTTTATTTGCAAACTCGGATAATAACAATAATAGTCAATATAAACTAAAGAAGAATTTTTAAAATTAAACGAAATTCAACGAAATTTTTCATTTTTTAAATAACTAACAAAAACAACTGTTTACTGTAAAAATACTGTTTTTGTAGTTGTTTATTATGTTGTTAAAAATAACTGATTTAAACAATTGTCATAAAAATTGTTTTGTATTTTTCCATAGAAAAACAACTGTAATTACGGTTAAAAACAAAAACTACTGATTACTACACAAACAACTGTCATGTAGTAACTGTTTAACTTTACTCTTTTGAATGCCCTTTTTTAGTAATATTGACTTATCCACGAATTTGCATGATATATAAATGCAATAAATGAAATCTGCAAGAAACACATTTTTATGCTCAACATAAGACCTAAGAACTTAGGGAAGGTCACTTTTTAAAAAATAAAACACGAAAACAAGAGACTGTAGCCTTTAGCTTCAGTCAAGTGATATAACAAAAATTATCCGCGTATTATAATTTTTTAATAAAATAAAACAAAACATGATTTAAACAGAATAAAATTAATGTGTAAATTCATAAATGTAAAGCATGTAAAGTAAAGTTATAGGAGGCTTACAAAAGAAATTTTTCATACAAAATTTGATTCATAAGCCTCCCATAAATTTATAAAGCATTTATGAATTTACACATAAATATTTATTGTATTTTTGTCTATAACTTATATAAATTTATATATGTTGTGACATACACACATACATAACTATATTTTAAAATATAGATATTTTTTTTAATAACATTATTCAACTATGGACATTAAAAAGCTTTTCCTTTTAGACTTGCGATACCATAGTTTTATTGTAAAGGCCATTGAACTAAAGGAAAAATAATAAAAAGAAACACTGGAGTGGGTTCCTTTCAAAGAAGCAAAGTGGGCAGATTTTTTTTCGAAAAAGTAGTGGTTTAAACAGCTTTTAACACCATACATTTACTAAATGTTTACCTTTTAGTCTTTTAAAGGTACATACACTTACCAACATATGAGCATGTATGTGTAGTACTACATACATTTACACATACAAGAAATGCCACATACATACTATATACATTTACTCGACTAGTTTCCAACTATAAGATTTGCAAAAACAATAAAAATTCCTGTAGTATAAACAAAAATTCGGTAGCTCACAAAATAGCATACCAAGCCACTATACGAAAGCAATAGCAACATATTATTGATATTTTTGTTTTAGTTTTAATTTTGCAAGTAAAACTTACCGGCCTATTGCAAATATGCATATTGAAGAAACTTTTCCTTAAGTCCAACCATAATGCCAACCAGTCAAAAACAAAGCGTTATATGTGTTCAGCATAAAAAAACAGAAGCTTAAAATCGCATTTTTTTCTATATAAAAAAAAACAGAAAAAGAAATATACCAACAACAATAAACACAAATGGCATATTTTAGTGACATGTCGCGTGTGCCAAACTTGAAACCCCTCTCCTCATAACAAGATTTATTATTTTTAGTATTTTTTTACTTCCATATACACACAACCAATTCAAAACGAAAAACAAAACAAATTCATAAAAAAGGGAATTTCTTGAAATTTGAGTTGTGTTAAACCACTAAAATTGAGTGATTTTTTCAAACTAGATTTTACATGAAGTAAAGTCTTTAAGGAATGTGTTTCAATCCTAAATTATAACTATAAACTCTATTTGAGAATGAAAAAAAAAGACATTTTGTAATAAAAATTAATTCTAAACTTCCTATAAGCTTTTATTTTTAGTTGGTATGTAATTTTGTGTAATTCATTTTTATTAAAGATTTTCTAAAAATTAATTGAATTTTTCTAACAAGGAAGACATTCGGTGTGGTTTACCTTAATTTGTATGAAATTTGAATATTTGATAGGGTCTCAAAATCATTTGAAACTTTTTTATATTTTGCTACTTAAATATGTTGTTTGCACAATTGTAATAATTTTTAAAAAAACCTTTCATTTAATACCCCTACACCTCGTGTTGCTTCCGAGCAAATACTAACATGAGAAAAAGTCACAAATTCCTTCATTTGTAAGTCTCTTTTTACACCTTAAGTATTAGATTGGATAAAAAAGAAAAATACGGTTCGATTTATTTTGCCTCCTCCATAAGATATTCAAATGTCATCCAAATCAGACTGAATCGCACCGCAGACCTTTCTTGTTATATAAGACTCTAATAGTTATCTTAATAGAATGAATTCATTTTTAGCAAGAAATTTGCAAAATAAGTCATACAAATATTTCATAATAAATAAACCTTGCTTAACTGTAGTTAAGTTGTAACTCTCGGTTATTTAAATAAAAGATACTTAATGATTTTTACTCACTAACGCATAGGTACCATATTATATAGATGTTTGATTACTTTATTTTTTCTTCATAATTAGTTCTTAAGTTATTAAATTATAAAAAGTATATTTAACGAATAATCAGTTCTTCACTGCAATATAAGACTTTAAGTCTTGTGTGTGGAACAACAAAATAAATAAATAACGGAGAAAAATTGTTGTAATTGTGCAATAAAAAGCTTGTAACTTTAAGAATTGTCTCATACAAAACAAAAGACTTAAGAAACAAACTTGTGCTCATATTAATAATAAAATATGGGGAATTATAGGGTTAAGCAATTGCTTCGTAATGTTAGTCTGCTTGCGAGTAGATTAAAAAAATTTTTTAAAGTCTCAATTATATTTCATGTTATTGTGATTTACTTTTATTTCCAGCTGGGGTTTTGGTCAGTCTGTCCAATTTCGTCAAAGGTCTGCTTCCTTTAAAATGAAAACACGATGACTTTTATATATGATAATAGTAGGACAATATTTCGTACACAGCATTAATTAATCAAACAATCTTATTTCGACAATTATATTAATCATACTAGCTAGGGCAGGCGTTCACACTAATTGTTGACTCGGTTCTTCTTCGGATTTGGTTTTTGCAGTAGACTCTTTGGTAGTTTTAGCCATTACGGAATCTTTGGCAATTCTTGTAGTGATTAAAAATCTTTGGCTCACACCTATAAAAATCTAGTCCTATGCCAAAAGTAATTAGAAGTAATTGCATCCTTTATTCATTTAAATAGTTGTATATGCACAATAATTAGATGGAAAATTATATTTCATCTAAAACATCACGTAAAAATATTTTTAAATATTTTTAGAGTTTACTTAAAAAATTATTCACAAAAAGCTTTTTATGTTATAAAATATAAAACATTTTTGTGAATACAAGCTTTAGGCAGTTAATTTTACCAAACTTATTGTTATGTCATTTTTATAAACGAACATAATATCCCGAAAACAGTCTCACTTGTGATCACCGAATTTTTTGCCAATCGAATTCTGGCGGTTAATGTAAATATTTTTTTTAAGTAAAAGTTTTTTAAGGAATAAAATGTGCTGAAATCCCAAAACTAATTTAGCAAATTGTGAAATATAATTTGTTATAGGCTCGTCCCCCATCTGAATTTCACTCGTGAGGAGATGAATATATAAAAAATAAGTAAAAAATTATAAAAAAGAATATTGATAAATAATGACAACTGCGATTTCTCGAAAATCGTATTGAAAAAAAAAATTCTTGACAGATGTATTTAAGAGAAAATCGGAAATATAATCCAAATATGGACGAATTCTATCTTAAATCAATAAACTCTATCCTTGAGTCCATGTGAGTTAGCGTACCAAATTGTAATACAATAACTTTGTATTTGCGATCTTTAGCGTACAAAAAAGCATAAGAGCCAATTTTTGGGGGACCTTTATTTGGGCACTGGGTCTAAACATAGACCGATCTTCACCAAAATAAATATTCTTCTTCCTTTGATCACTTAATATTCCAAATTTATCAACATACATATATATTATATTAATTAATATATTAATATTTGCGAATACATGGCCAGACGGACGGACAGACGGATCTCGCTAAATCTTAATAAAAAGTGTTGGATCAGTATATTTTTTTGGTGTCATAAACACCAGAACAAACTCATTAAATCCTGTGCTTTCTTACCAATTTTTTCAGTTGATTTAAAATTTTTTAGTAAAAATTTATGAGTTACTTTGCGACATTGTTAGTTATTTTTAATGCATTTTTTAGTTAAAAATAACTGCATTTGTAGTTATTGCAGTCTGGCAACACTGATTACGTCCAACGTGATTTAAAACAGAAGACTTAAGAAACAATTTTTTTTTTATAAATTAAGTACAAATTATCAAAATAAAGAATGGCCTAGTTAAAATTGGTACGAAATAAAACAGGAATAAAAGAGCCCCTCTTGCAACCACGAAATTGATTAATTCATATATGTTTTTGAAAATATTTCACACATTACTGACTCCAATTTTCATGACATTCGGATAAAAAATGTAGAAAATGTAAGTAATAAAGCAAATATTAAAATAAAAAAAGTTGCACACCTGCTGTATTTTTGTATACAGTCACATGGAAAAAAGTAGTTGTTTGAAATTTTAGTACCAAAATGTTAGGTTTTATTGATTATGGAGTTGTGCACTAAAATTTTAGCTATGGAAACAGTTTTTTAGGCTACTAATAATTTAGCAAAATTTCTTGCTGATTTTAGCAGGTTAATTTGCTATTTTCCAATAACAAAAATTTGACGCAAATATAACTAAAATTCTGTATATTTAACAGTTTTATTTCTACTGTTCCTATATAACTAATATTTAGCAAAAATAATCTGCTAATTTTAGCGGTTTTTCTGCAACATAATTTTTAACTAATTTTTAGTAGTTTTAACTAAATTTTTTACAGACCTTTTTCTATTAGTGTAGAGCTAAGATTGATTTTTTTTTCTTAAATATTTTTTACATTTTCAGAATCAAAAAAATTAAAATTAACTGCAATTGTAGTTAAGAAGGTGTACATTACAATTGCAGTTATTTTTAATTGCCATTGTAGTTAAAATAACTGCAATATCAGCTAATTTTAAATGCATTTGCAGTGTACACTGTTTAAACTGCAATTGCAGTTAATTTTACCGACATAATTATCTTTGTGTAGGTAAAAAAAATGTAAAACAAAATTGATAGCCATTTATTTTCAAAAAAAAAAATTGTTTACTTAAGTAATATTTAAGACAAATACCGATCTTAGTTCTGACTATAAAACTGGCCCTAACAAATGAAAAAAAAACTTAAGAATTTTAAAGTTATATACCAAAAATTAAAGAAACCGTTTTTTTTTTTTAATTTTATTATTTTAAAGGTCTTTTCTTACAAACTTGTAATGAGTACTTCTAATAGCTTGTGTAACAGGTTTCCTTTACAGCACAAACAAACAAGAAATCACTCACATACATTTACAAATTCCACTCAATTTTAAAAACCAAACAACTCAGACTTTGTTGCCACTATCGAATAACTAAATGCCAAAAACTGAAGAAAATAAAAAAGCAACAACAACGCAGACCAAACCATACATACCTACTACAAAACCAGCACTAGTACTTGTTGAACGAAATTTACGATTGAGGCTGCTCTTACTGCTGTTGAAGCTGTTGGACAACCAGTCGCAATCACAGTTACGATTTGAACTCTCGAAGAGCAGAACTATTCTGTAGTAGTGAAATATGCGCGCGTGTATGTATTTTGTATAATATAAAGTGAAAAGTAAAAAAACAAAATTGAAAAAGCAAAACAAAAATAATTTATTAAAAATATCTATGGAAAAATGTGAAAAAATTCAAATTGAAATACAAATTTTTAGCAAAAATATTTAAGAATTAACAAAATAATTTTTTAACAAAGCAAAAGTTTAGGTTTAAAGAAAAACTTCGAAAACCTTAAATTTTTATATGAAAATATACAATTATTATTATTTTTTTGTTTTAAATTGAGTTAAAGTTTATGCTACCAATAGTGCAAATAGTGAAATCTTGTTTTTTTGGTTGGCCAAAACCAGTAATTTGTATTTTTTTTTTTATAATAAAATTTTTCAAATTTAATTGGTTTTACAAATAATGCTAATATTTTTAAAAGTGCAATACTATTTTTAAATAACTAGTACAATAATAAAACAAATAATAATAACACTTTCAAAGTATTTAATATAGTTTAGTACCTATAGTATAAAAATAACTACTCGCTGTACAACTTTTGTTAAAAAATATATAAAAAATTTATCATCATACAAAGAAGTTTTTCACAACAAGAAAAACTAATTCAATATTGTGGATTATGATTACTTGTACACTTAAATTTTAATAAGGTAAGCTAATAATTATATTTGTTATAGTTTGTATTGAAAAAAATCAATGAATCATTTGCCTCTCCCATTTCTGGAACAGCATAAAAAAAAACAATATATCAAACAATTGTCCACTTAAGTATTTTATCAATTCTATTATTAACTATTATGCTGATATCTATAAAATCCATCTACATATTAATTAAAATTTTACGGAAAAACACTCCTTTATTCATATTTTTGTTTTAATTGTTAAAATTTGATACTGTTTTATTAATTTATTGACCTTAATTTCGGTTTCGACTATATATATGTATATAAATATTTATATATAGGTATAAGAGTGTGTGCATTTTTGTATGTAAATTGATAAAATTTCGAAAATTCTTTTCTATTCATAACCTGTTCAATGTTAAAGCATGAACTCGTGTTAACACTATAACTTTATTGTTGTTTGTTTATGACACCATGAATATCACTTTTAAATAGCGATAACCGAATATTCTTTTATATTTTACACCATTTTAAAAATACGAATTTTAATGCTTTTACAAAAGAGTTTATGCTTGAAATCCCCAGAGTGGTCCAAAAGGCGATTGTGGCTTTTGTTTATAGAAAAACAAACTACATAGTTGTAAATTCTTTCTGCTATAGTCTTAAGAATTTTTCTATAGAAAATATTTTAATTTATATAACTTTAGATAGTTATATTATGAGAACACTTTCTCACATATAGCATTTTCTCTCTCTTTTCCACACAGCATTTGACTACAGGTAAGAGATCAAAGGTTTAAAAGAATTAATTCTTTAATTCAGATTTCAAAAACTAATGTAAATTGAATTATTATTGGGAGTATAGGTGGTTGATAGGGACTAATAGTACAGAGTAACGAATTTTTGTCCATTTTGCTCTATATAGTTTAGTTTCCGAGCTATAAGCCATTATATGATTATACATATATTAAAAAATATGAAAATAAAGCGCCATCTCTATGTGATATTGATAGCAGAGACACAAAAATATAATCATAATTAGCTGAAAAATTTTTTAAATTAGGAAAAACAAATTACTAAAAATTAGCATGCAAAGTTAGTTTAAATACGGATGAAAATAATTGTTATGCTAAATTGGATTTACAAAAAATATTAGTTCAAATCTTTGTTTAAATCAGTGTTTCGTTTCGACTAAAAATTTGTTAAAAATTAGTCAAATATATTTGAAATCCGTTTGATATATTTTTCTACTGACGTATTATTTTAAGTGTAGTATTTGGCAAAAATTCTGCTTGGTTTAGCAGTTTTTTCTGCAAGGTAATTTGTTAAAGGTTTATTTATATGAGTATAGGTATAAACATCAGATGGGCAATACTGAAACTTTTTAACGACAAACTTCAGTAGTTAAATTGAAAAGTTTTAATAGTAAACTGACAACTTAACTACCGAATTTTGTTGTGAAAAAGATAGAGAATCGCACTGCAGCACTAAATTATTATATCCTGTACCACACAGTGTAGGGTAATATTATATTTAAAAAAGCGTCCACAATTTTTCATTAAACTAATGAAGAATTGTGGACTTTTTCAAAAAGAAATTATTTCTTTCAAAAAATGTATCTGTTCCTTTCGAATTCGGAAACCCTACATTGAAATTATAAACTCAACTAATTATATGTAGAAAATAACTGTTTTATTATGCTCTTTTATCAAGCTTAATAATCATATAAAATTTTAATTTTACTTTCAAATATTTTCTTGAAATTAAATAAAAGTTTTACGGTGGATCTCATACTATAGGTTTAGCTTTAACTTAGCTATAAACAAAAGAAAATGTCAAAAAAAATGTACACAAAACAACAACAAATTTTTGGGTTAACTCTTAACTAAAGTTTAAATCTGCAGTATGAGACCCACCGTTAATGAATATTCATCTTAAAATAAATGTTTATAAACAGAACCAAATTGTTGTTTTGTAAAATTTAACCAGAAGTGGACAATTCTATGAAAAAATAGAATGATAAATATAAATAAATTATTTTGGGGCGATAAATTTAAACAAATAAATTAAAATTAAATAGAGTATCACATTCCATAAAAGAGTTGTGTTTATGTAAATTTCTGAAACAAAAGACTTAACCCTTTACTGCATGGAACTATACATATATGTGACGCGCAAAATAGAAAGGGACCTAAGGTCCCCTTAGGTCCCTTTCTCAGGAGGACATCAAAAAAAAATTTATTTTTTTACCCTTAGGTCCCTTTTTCTATGCGCTGTCACATATATGTATGTAACGACTACTAGTGCATAAGCTAATATATGAATGCTTCAGTTGCCAAATCAATAAACTCCACTTTCTGAATTTTAAAAAACTTGTATAATATTTAAAACAAATTTCTCTGATAATAAATGTTAACACTACCAATTTCCAAATTTATAATTTAACAGCAATTTTAAAAAATAATTGTTCTTTATGGAGTTAATCGATTTGGCAACTGAAGCATTCAACTCAAAAAAGTTTGACAGTTGTTGTTTTAACAGTAGTTACGATTGTTTTTCTATTGGAAAATACAACCTTTAAACAACCTTTATGACTGTTGTTTAAGAAAACAACTAACGAAAAGTACTGTAATTTCGTAACAGTTGTTTAAATCAATTATTTTTAAAACCATAATAAATAACTACCAAAACAGTATTTTTACAGTAAACAGTTGTTTTTGTTAGTTATTTAAAAAAATTTCGTTGAATTTTAAAAACTCTTGTTTAGTTTATATTTGTTAATATTGATATTTGTAGGGGAGAGTCGTGTACCTTGGTACTTTTGAAAATTCTGTGCCAATATCTCTAAGATTAAGATAGATGCGAAAAATCTTTAAATGCAGAAATATTAGTGTTGGTGTTGTTATAGATTGCAAATAATAAAAACTTAAATAATTCTTATGCATTTTAAGAAATAACAAATTTTTTAGAAAAGCGAAAAAGTTTACTAATTACCAATTGGCGTGTATCTTGGAACTCGTAAAAAATTAAGGGAATTTCTTAAAAAATATTTTACCCCATAATGAAATTTGTTGCATAATTTGCAATAGAGTTGATAGCTACTTGAAATGAGACAATACAATTTAATATTTGTATAAAAACATCATTTCTAAAAAATGGCGAAAATCTTAAATCAAAGGTTATTTTGTAGCGAATTAAATTCAAAAAGTACAATTAGCCTATGGAGCTTCAATTAATCATGTACTGGAATTTTTTGGATACACAGAAGAGGAAATATTCAAAACGTTCCAAGGTACACGCATTTTAATTTTTGCGAAAAAGATAATTTTTTTCTAATTTGTACAATATAGTGAAGAAATTTACTGGTTACTGCATTTAGAAAACGACAAACTTTATATTGATTTAAGCGCATATCATGAAATATGTTGATTATTTTTAAAAATTAGTTAAAATTTTTTTCAAAAATTTACTTTTGTCGATCCAAGGTACACCCACCCAATTTTAGGGTCTCCTATAGACTTATCTGAAACTCTGAGTAGTTCAAAATGATCATTAGGCAAAATAGGCAAAATAAAAACTTCATAGAAGAAGACTTTACAATAAAACATTAACAAATAAGAGAAAAATGCAAAGTTCCAAGGTACACGACTTTCCCCTATACCTAGTTTGCAAATAAAAATCAGAAACTTAAGTTGTATCCCCAATGCATAAAAGCATAATAACTGGAGAACGGTTTGGAATTTTTACTTTTCACTTACAAATTTTAAATAGACTGAAGTAATTACACATGTTTTTGTAATCGAAGGAAATAAAGTTGTTTTTTTATTAAAATATACTTTTATAATACCAAAAGAATTAACTGTAAAAAAAGAGTAGATTTTACTCATTAGTAAAAATCTGCACGCAATTTTACGACTTATTTTTATTTTTCAACAGTTAAAAATAACAAAATTTTTAGTTATTTAAAGGTAAATACCTTTGTCACCTTTTTAACTGCATAGCTGTCATTTTCAGTAGATTCTACCGAAAAACTTTTTTGAGTGTATAATTGTTGATATTTCTTTTAAAACAAAAGACTTAATATGCATTAAAAAGCACAAAATATGTATTAAAATCGCACCAAATATGTATTTGAACTCAAAATATGCAAAAATATGCAACAACAAATCGATGCCATTTTGTTTTGAATTTGATGATTCGGATAAATATTTAGTCTACATTACCCAATAAGCACAAAGGTTTTAAAAATTCAAGTGCTTTAGATTTTGCTTGAAATAAAGTATATTTCAAATTCTAGCATTTGTATGTTTAAAAAAAATAGTTCAAACTTGAATTTTTGTTGCCCTTTTGCTGGAGTATGCTATTGAAATAAAATGTAATTAAAGTTTTATTCAAGCCTTGAAACTGGAAAACAGGGCTGGAATTGGACTTGTTTTCAACTTGAATTCCAGTGAAATTGTTTATAGGGTTAGCTTTGGACTATCGAGAAAAAACATGCATTTGTATGAAATTCCTTGCCCTAGTTATCACTCTAATAAAATTTGCGTTGCAGTTTCTTATTTTTGTTTCGACGAAGAAAATCTTTGCAAACAACATTAAAATTTGAATTTTTTAATTTTGTTGTGAAAGTTGTGTGTGTGTCATAAAAATAAATTTATGATAGTCAGAACAAGTCACAGGTAGAAAGACACCAAATATTTTTTTCTTTAATTTTAATTTTAGATTTTAGATTTAAATTTTTGTTTTATGGATAGCATATTCTAAGCACAGATAAAATTGGATCTGATTATATATTGACACAAGCCAATGTGGTCATTAGAGCGTCCCGATAAAAAACAAATAGATATAATAGCACTAAAATGATGCTTATTAACACGCTGAATAGAGGGAAAATAATTTAAAAACTCTTGGATGAGATCTTCAGTTCCCGGTAATGTATGTTTTATGATAAAAAAACATGCATGCAAACAATAGTTTTTTTAATTTTTTCTTTTAAGAAATTTAAAGGCAAGGGTGAACTAGAATTATTGCATAGAACATACAAAAATTATTAGACACCTCAACGCGCAAAGACCAATTTGCATCTTAAAAATTCAATGGTGGAAAGAGGTAAATAAATTTAAGTTAGACACTTAACAAGAACTTACATTTTATTTACAAACAACAACGAAATTGTGATTATTTTTGAAAGATTAAGAAAGATTATTAAATTAATCCAACATAAAATAAAAATTCCGCAGTAACTGTGTCAAATTTAATTTTGTTAAATAGTCAAAATATATTGTGGATATATACAATAAAAAGGATTTCACTTCATAAATATTAATCTACGCCCACGCAAAATATTAAAATTAATAAATAAAACTTATCAGATATAAATCGTGTAAATGATAAACATTCCATATACATACATTGTATAAAAGTCCTTCATATGAAAACATTCACCAGAAATCAATTGTTGCTTTTATTGTTATGGTTGTTGCTGTTGCTGTTGTTGTTGGCTGCTTATTGATATTATATGAATAATGATTTAAATGTCAATGGGCGTCTGCTAACAATCAAAACATAAACAATAAGGCCTGCACATATTTCATGACAACACTGACCCAATTTTTGTGGCACAAAGCAGTCAAATGGACAGGCAGGCAGGCAGGCAGGCAGGCAGGCATTTGGACGGACAGCTACAAAATAATACACGAGCATATTACATGGAACCTAAACACTTTCTCTGCTCAGGCTTTGTATTTAGTTATTTCTTTTGTAGCTGTTTTTGGTCATATGTGTAAAGCAATTAAAAGAAATGAAATTTCCAAATGATAAGAATTACAAAAACATATAAAAAAAAAGCTGAAACATTAATTGGTCAATAAAATAACAAAAAGTTCACTGAGAAAGAGAGAAAGAGAAAAACGAAAATACAAGCAAGCACGGAGATAGAAAATGATACTGGTTGAATTTTTTTGGTCTTGTATATATGTATGTATATATAGTATATTTTTTTGGAGTTTCTTGTAAAACCCCTAGCAAATTATTTTATACAAAAGTGACAGCCATGTAGCATACAATATGCATATATGCGTACATATGGTTATATTCGATAAAGATAAACACAGGGAAAAAATGACAGCCAAAAAATTCTTTGATTGAAGATTGCAGACATTGTTTACCAAAAAAGCAGCACAAGAAATAACAACTTGAATACCTCCAGCTATACTAACATACATGCTTACATATACAGTCAAATACTATATAAAAAAAATCTGGTATATGTGCATATGTTGTAAGATGCTTAAGATGATGCTATCATGATTTTCAATGTTTGTTTATAACATTTAGAATTGAAACTATTGTAACGTACTTTCAAGTATCTTTAAAGGAGTTTATGCAAAAAAGAAAAACACCACCAAATAATAATACTTGAGTAACAAGCTCGTTTTATAAAGATTGTCAAGACAAACAAAATAAACAACAAGACTTTATCAAAACGTGTCAAATGCTAGACTCAAGGCATCAAAATATGGTTGTTTATATCATCGCCATTAAAAACACCAAAAATGCAGGTACGTCTTGTTTATATTTTTACAATAACATTTAAAATTTATATAAAAAGGAAAATAAAGAAGAATTACAAGAAAAATCAAATATCTACAGAGGGGGAAAACCAATAAAATATCACAAATATTTAATATTGCCTTTGAAAACCAAACAACAAATATTTTTACAAACACATATTCACTATTTTATATCATACTTGAGAATTTTTCATTGGCATTGAAATTTAATTGGCATTACTTAATTTCAATGCAAAAAAATTTAATTACAATTCAGTGGAAATTAATTTTTGTTCAATTGGTATTGATTAAACCAATGGTAGTGAAATGTACACCAATGACTCACAGCAACCAAATATAACTGAAGAAAAAATCATTGTATACGAAAAAAAATTGTTTTGGAAAAAATATAAATTAAGACAAGAATGTAAAATTTCCGAGATATCATTTACACGCTGTTCACTCTTCTTTGAATACCGGTTAGTCCAAATGGAACAGCCTCTAGAAATCTAAACTAGACGAATATTTAGATAAGAAGTAAGCGAATTTTTATTCTATTTCTTAATTTGTTTTTTTATCGAAACAAAATGTCCTTGAAAACAAATGCCTTTTTCAGCAATTATAATTGGTTATTTTAGTCATTGAACAACTCCAATTAAAAAAAATTTCAATTTCAAAAAAAATCGTCAATTAATTGTTGCATTCAATTAACTAGTCCCAAGTATATTTTATATTAAATTAAAGAAAATCATATAATTATTTTAGTATTCATTGTGATTGTATTGTGCAAATATTTGCATATTATTTGAGAAAGCTTATAGACCGACTATAAGTTGCAACAACTACAATTTAATAAAAATGGCAGCAGCATTTTTTGTTGTGTTGTGTTGTGTTGTTTTTTTTTTGTCGAAAGCAAACAACGTGACTATTGTAATATTGTTATGGTTTATTACAATTTTTTATAAACAAAGTTTGTATCTTAAGTCTTTTGATTTGGAAGGGTATAATTTATAAGGAAAAGTGTCATAGCATAAAAATACTGCAAATATATTGAATTTTAATAAGATTTAAGGTTGGAATTAATAAATATAATTATATAAGTTTGACTTAAAAAAATAAATATACGAGGGTATGTTTAATCAGTTTATCTAATTTTGACTGTTAATTTTTAAAGTTTATTTTTGGCTTCAGAAAAGTTGATCATTTTCATAATATAAAATACAATTGTTTCCTGTCTATCACAACATTCATCACTTGCATGCAATAAGCAAATAATGATTGGGTAACACAAACCCGGTTACAACATACAGTAAACATAATCAAACGAAACGAGAATTATGTACCTTTTATGTATGAACTGTCTGATGTGGTACAATAAAACTCCAGTCATAAATCAACACTTTTTGATTTTTTATTTTAAAATAATTTATTTCAAGATAATACTATTTTAAATTTCGGAATAAAATTACAGCCTTTTGAACTTAAAAACTTCAGTCAGATTGTATATGTTTTTTTTTTAATTTCAATAGTATTTTTCTCAAACCCTTTTTTCAAAAAGTACACCACTGCGCACACGTTCACCGGCGTAAATTTGATCCATTTAATAATATATTAGAAAAACTATTCATTCTCCATAAAATTCTTTTCTTGATGGGATACAAAATCCTACAAAGGTATTTTGGAAGGCTCTAAATGTGGATGCCCCCCTTAAATTTATGTTTATAAACAGTCACTAATTGTAATATTCATGCACAGTTTCACCGTATGGTGCCTCATTAATAATGCCTATAAATATTATTTTATATTTCTTTTGAGATTAAATAGTCATATAAAATAATTTTTAAAAGCCAATAAAACTTAAAACCATTGTGGATTAATTATATGTTTTCTTTATATTGAACATTTTATTAATAGACTTCAAGACACGTTAGATATACGTATAAACACCCCCAAGGTTTAAATAATTATTTTTATACTCATTGGAAAGCAGTGATTATTATACCCTACACCACTACGTGGTCAGGGTATAATAAGTTTGTGCTGATGTTTGTAACACCAAAAATTATTGGACCTAGACCCACCTTATATTATACCGATCGACTCAGAATCACGTCTGTCCGTCCGTCTGTCTGTCCATGTATTCTTGTGCGCATTCTACAGGTTGGAAATATTAAAATATTTTTTTTATGAAATATGATACACAGACCTATGTTGGCCCAAGGACGAAGCCTATTGATTTTGGTTAACATCGGTCCATGTTTAGACCTAGTGCCCATATAAGGGTCCCCCCAAAATTATATTGTTTATACGCTGCAGGTCGCAAATATTAAGATATTTTAATGAAATTTGGTTCGCTGACTTACATGGTCCCGAGAACAAAGCCGATAGATTCTATATAGAATCGGTCCATATTTGGACCTATCGCACATATGGGCTTTATTTACGATTTTCCCTTCTTTTATTATTTTATAGAAAATTTTGATACAAGTCCCATTTTAACCCATTCGAATTTCGGATCCAAACATTAGTTGGCTTTTAACCAGACTGGTGTAGGGTATTCTATAGTCGGCATGCCCGAATTTAGCCTTTTTACTCGTTTTTCATATTAATTTATTGAAAATCATTTAAATATTTATTTTATTTATTAATGAGTAGTAGCAGTTTAATAAAATACATAAATAAATTAGCAAAAACAAATTAGTGGCTACCAATTTTCAGACACCAAACAAAAAGAAAAAAAACAGTAGGTTAATATTATACACACAATGTAATCGATACTATATCTGTGATGATGATCATTAGGGCAAGGAATTCCATGCAAATGCACATTTTTTCTCGATAGTCCAAAACTAATATGGACTAAATATTTATCCGAATCATCAAATTTATAACAAAATGGCATCGATATGGAATGGTAATTGCATATTTTATCAAAAATGCATGTTTTTGTATATTTTGACTTTAAATGCATTCTTATTGACCTATGGAAAATCTTCGAGTTCTGTGTCTGTTTGCAAAATAATTAACTTAAATATATTTTTAAGTTTTAAAGTGCATAATAGTTAATGCATATTTCTTATATTTTTAATGCATATTTTTCTTTTTTAGCCGCATATTTTAGGCGCATATTTTCCATTTTTAAGTACATGAAATTCCTTGCCCTAATGATCATAAATAAAAAAACATTCACTTTTTTGTACACTCATAGAAATAAATCTGTAATAATAGCAGAAAAAGCAACTAAAAATTAGTTAAAAATGATGCTGCAGAAAAAACTTAAATTAGAAAATTTGTTTTGCTTAATACTAGTAAAATAAGAACAGCAAAAATAAAACTGTTATATTTACAGAATTTTAGTTATATTTAAGTTAACTTTTAATTAATAGAAAATAACAAAAACAAACTGTTATATCTACAAAAGTTTTGTTATTTTTAAGCTAAATTCAGTTGAATGCAAATAGCTATCTATTCTGTTAAATTAAGAGAAATATTTTCTGAAAAAATAGTAAACTGCTGTTTTCAAAAGACTCGATTTTTGTTTGCATTAAAAAAAATCGAAAAACTTCCAAAATTTTAAATTTTTTCATGATTTTTTAGGCTACTAATTATTTAGTAAAATTTTTTGCTGATTTTAGCAGGTTAATTTGTTGTTTTCTATTAACAAAAATTAAACTCAAATATAACTAAAATTCTGTATATTTAACAGTTTTATTTTTTCCCTTCTTATCTTACTAATGTATAGCAAAAATAATTTGCTAATATAGCAGTTTTTCTGCAGCATCATTTTTAACTAATTTCTAGTAGTTTAAACTAAATTTTTTACAGACTTTTTTCTACTAGTGTATTGAGTTTGTTATATCAAGATTTTGCAGAATTTAAGTACTGTTAAAGTTATAATAAATTTAATATGGCTGCCTTAAAGACAGCTTAAATAAACAAACAATTTTTAAGATTAAATTTCTTAGTGTTTACATAATTTTGGTTATCATGCATGATATTGAAAATAAAAGAAGTTAACAAATTTCACATTAACTGCTTCATTAATGTTCGTGTCTTAAGTCTTCTCTTTAATTCCAACAAAATGTACAGTGTATTTCTTAAGTCTTATGTTTCTAGGCTATTGTTCAACAAATTGTCTTTTTTAGTTTCTAACAAATATTTAAACAAAATTTAACCCTTTTGCTAAATATCGTCGACCGGCCTGCAAAATGTCACATGTGTTCTTTAATAGATTTCCAGGAGAGCGAAAAAACTGTTACAAAATCTACTTTTAAGATATTTACTAAATGTGGTCGTGAATCATTAAGGCATATGATGCCAATAAAATATCTTAAAAGTAGTTTTTCGCTCTCCTGAAAATCTATTAAAAAACACATGTGACATTTTTCAGGCCGGTCGACGATATTTTGTTTGGCTGAATAGTTTTAGATCAAATTTTCTCGAAAATAAACCTATGCCTGAGAAATATTTTTTTGTAGCCATGTTGCGCCTCCTAGCGGAGGAGCTGTTGCTCCCAAATGGGTTAAGATTTTTCTAATTTTAAATTTTCTGTTATTTCAGCGACAAAACTCTATACAAAATAAAATAAATTTTAAAAAAATCCCAATTTTGGACCACTTTTTACAATTTTTACAATTTTTATATGGCAACCCTGATGTAAATATTTTTATTAAATTAAATAAATTTTAGGGCAAAAATTGCCAAATTTTTATCGAAATTAAAAAAAAAATAGTCACATATCTGTTAATTTTTCATTTTATATAGACGCAATCTTTATGTACCGATCGGTCAAATTTTGAAAAAAATATACATATGTATTGTTGGCAAACAATTGTTGAATATTCCCTTAAACCCTGAATCTCTCCTAATAAAAACAGGCTAAGAAATTTAGAAAGTGGGAATTTCATATACTTTTTAATAATTAAAAAACAAAAATTGCCAAAAAAAATGTAAAAAATGCTGATAGTTATTTTCAAATTTTTATTGTAAATGATCTGTAATACCTTAAAAAACCATTATCAATTAAAATCCAAATTATTTCTCTGATATGGAGATTGCCAGATCTACCCAAAGTTAATGTATTCATATGGATACAATATAGAGAAAGGGTTAAGCTTTATATGGTTCATAATTAAAAAAAATTATAGCTGTATATTGTAAAGTTTGTGTTTTAAGTCTAACGTTTTTTAGTAACATCACATAAAGTATAGGCGAAATTATATGCTTTTAAGATTGTTTCCAATAAATTTCATACTGCAAAAGAAAGGCTTTTATGGATTAACAAAGATTGCAACATTTGAATATGAGACAAAAGAAAAAACAAATATACTTGTCTTTGAAGAATTTTTTTAATACTTCCACAGAACTTATAGATTTGCTACTTAGCTGTAAAAGCTTTTAATATGTCCCATTTAATACTTATTTTGTGATTAACTCTCTAATGCTGTATCTTAAGAAAACGGGTTGAAGGGTTGCAGACGAATTAAGAAATCCAATAACACTGCTCTACAAAATATGACAATATTTATAAGTTGCACAACTTTGCAATGGTTTTAGGATAATTAGGGGATGCTGATTTCGAATCTGCAACCAGTTTATTCAAATTCGCTCTAGGTTTTGCCGGTTTTTTCAATAAAAAATTTATAATTTAGTAACTATAGCTTCGGAAAGAAAACGCTTTACACAGTTTAAGCTTAATTCCGTGCCCTATTTTTCAAACTTAAGTGTGTATCAATATCTAAATAACTTTTATAAATATAGCTTTTTTTAAATTTAAATATAAGACAAATCCGATCTTAAATATCAAATGCTAATTGGAAAGAAAACGGCCCAAAATTTGTACATATGTCATATCGCATTAACAAATTATGTGCACTTTTAAAGCCTTTTGTAATTAAATTTAGACTTAAAAAAAATATTTTACTGTACTAAGAACTTACTGTACCTACTAAGTATTACAATTTTTTTTAAAAACATCAGATTTCATTCACTATTGATACTGTTGTGAAATTATTGTGATTTTCAAAATTTATATTTAAATAATGCCTTCGGTTTCTTTCTACAATTATTTCTCGACGAACTCATTTTGAATGTGTAAGAAAATATTGTGATTTAAATATAAACTTTGCAAATCGCAATAATTTCGGAAAAAAATCAATAGTGGATGAAATCTGATGTTTTTATAAAAAAAATTTCTGTAATAGTACAGTAAAATATTCTTATCCAAAAATTATAGAAAAAAATACCAACTTAAACTCGGTTAGCGAACTTTTTTTTTTTTTTGTTTTCCCATAATTTACTGGCTAATACGCATTATTTGATCTTCAAATTTCGGGACACGCTATTGTACAAGTTCGAAGTCAAAAAATTAGTTAATTATGTTTTCTGCAGACATTAATTATGAAATAAAAAAATATTGTCTATTCAAAAATTATTAAAGATCTGAAGGCTATTTCATATGGTCTTGGGAATTAGAGGATTAACAATAAAATAATTCAGATACGAACTTCACATATTAGATCTTTGCTACAAATTTTATCACAATTAAAATTATTGGTGTTACTATTCATTTGCAGGTGCTACAAATGGAACGATAAACTTAATAATGTTATTGTGCCCAATGTTTAAAAATTGCATGTATGCACATTAAACAACATCACTGATAAAAAAAATATATATATAACATATTTACAGGTTGCACTGCATTAATTTAAGTTTTTTTTTCAAATCACATTAAGACCAGTTTATTCCAGGGCACCCACGTTACACGTTAACATGCATTTACTTGCTTGGACAACAACAGCAAGAATATTTGAATAAATATTTTATAAAAAAATGCAGTTTTAATGAGAGTATTGCATTTATGACCACAATTAACATTTAATCATGCGAAAAATATAAAAAAACAATGTCACTACAAAAAAGGTTTGCAAGATTTATAGACTCGTAAACAGTTTGAAATTCATTATTATACCATCTATCCTACTGCGCGAGAGGGTAAATGAGTTTGCCACTACGTTTGTCATATAAGTGTAAAGAAATATATTTAGATATGATGAGGGGGGTCTTAAGTGCACTCTAAAAAATGCTTGTATTTATATTCTCCACTATGAAAGGTGTATATTAGACCGTGCCGCAAAAAAAAAAGTTCGCCGTATACACGTACGTAATATGAAGTATTTTTGCAAGGCAATTTAAAAAAAAAAATTTTTTTTTGCCGAACGTAGGGGTCGCCTTTTTCAATTTTTCGTTATAGCTTCGGCATTTAAAGTCGGATTTTATAGTGTGATATATCGATTTTTTTGCCTCGAGGAGACCAGTGTATTGATAAAAAAAATCAAATGAAAAAAAATTTAAAAAGGCGACCCCTACGTTCGGCAACCAATATATAAAAAAAATTTCTACTGGGTTTATCGAAAAACTTTGTAACGACGAGTTTTCCTACGTTAGCTGGGGAAAGCTCGCGGGGTAGGGATCGTCACAGAAATTTATTTTATTCAGTGACAGAGAGTGAAAGGCGTGGTTTTGAAACGTTATAAACTTTAATATATTGACCTATATCTACAAACAAAACACTTAGGACTAACGGGGCGGGAAAAGAGAGGGACTTCGGAGGGCGAGTGATGACCTGGTTTCGTCGGAGCCCACGGGATCTGTCTGCACGAATTCTCGGGAGGTGTCAACGCTCGGCACACACTCGAAGCTGGGAAAGGAGGTGGTGCTGCAAAGTACCTCAAAGTATATTCGCCGGACCTCTAAGTACCTTCGCAGGACCTCGACGGATGTATGCAGGACCTCAAAGGATCTTTCTAGGACCTCGAAGGATATCAAAGGATGTGTCCCACGCACGGCACACGTCCCTGTCAGGATGAGTCTCCAAGACCTAGACAGAGAAAGAATAATTAGTAATACCTTGTGAACCCGTTGGCGGCTGCCAGCAACTGATCTAGATTTCTTTGATGTGCTGCCTTTTATACTCTTTTTGGCAGCTGAGTTCGTTACTACACCATTTCCAATTGAAATTGAGAGCTTTCCATGTAGTATTGAGAAAAGAACAATTGAAATTGGGATTTTCCATTTGATAATGGGAAAGGAACAATTGAAATTAAGATTTTCTATTTCATATTGAGAAAAAAAGAAATGAAATTGAGACTTTCCAATTAAAATTGAGAAACGAATAAATGATATTGAGACTTTACAATTGAAATTAAGAAAAGCATACATGAAATTGAGATTTTTAATTTGATATTGAGAAAATAACACATGAAATTGAGATTTTGCATTTAAAATTGAGAAGAAAACAAATGAAATTGAGATTTTCCAATTAAAATTGAGAGAAAAATAAATGATATTGAGATTTTACATTTGAAATTGAGAAAAAAACAAATGGAAATTAGATTTGTTCATTTGAAATTGAGAAAAGAAAAAATTAAATTGAGAAATTTTTAATTGCAATTTAATAAAATTCTTGTGAATGAAATTAAGCCTTGCACGGAGATAAAAATACCAAGAAGTTGGAAATACCTTACACGGCCAAATATATTCCTGAAAATCTTTCCACATTGAGCTGGTTACAATGAATAACTTTTAGAATACCTTATTCGTCTGAATGAGTATGTCAGAGCCGGTAATCAAATACATAGTTCGGCTGAAGGAAATAAATTTCAATTTGAATTCGCGCTACCCAAACGCTCCCATGTTCATTTGATCGGAGCGATTGGAAGGACCATCACGCGTTATAAAAATGGATGAAAATAGAAGTTCTGTTAATGTACCTGCTGCTAGGGAATGTATAAAAAATTTTCTGGTGAAATTGAAGGAGATGGGGAACGACCTTTCAGAGTAGGTGGTAGTTGCTGATAGTGCTACTTGTTACAAAAGGTTCCAAACTGTATTTGAAAACTCTTCCGGAACTATGCTCAGTTTGAGCCCATAATCCCGCATTTTCAACTCCATTGAAATAATATGTAAAAAATAAAAGCCCATGTCAAGTCCAACATGGACATTCCAACAATTTCCCCACCCAACATTTTGGAGCAGAGATTGGTGTACATTGAAAGGAAGCTAGAACATTGGTAACTGCTAGCGACTGCAGCTGAGCAATAAAACATTCCTGCACCTTCCATCAATCTGCCATCCCAGCAAGACTTTGGTAATGGGTGCGATATACTCACGCATTACCTTGTAATGATAACTTGTTACCTTCCGAATTATTTCAAAGCAAAAAGAAAGGACTTACCGATCACTGATTACTTTACTTTTTAATTTTTTTTTTATGAAAATCAATTTTTAGACACATTTCTTTTTCCATCCTCGTAACCACATAAGTAACCACTTACTTTATCACCTCCTCCCAATACCTTACCTTGCACCTAATCGCCTGTAAAATTGATCAGTGAAATAAGGTATAAAGTAATGCGTGGGCCCCTATGGCTGTGCATTACTTTATACATTTTTTTGTAATGTATGATTTAATAAAATTTGTTCTTTAATTAAATTTTTTCTCAAAATCATTTGATTTTTTCTCAATTACATTTATTCATTTCTTAATTTAATTTATAATTTTCCCAATTTCATTTGTGTTTTTCTTAATTTCAAATATAAAATCTCAATTCCATTTGTTCTTTTCTCAATTTCAATTGGAGAATCTAAATTTCATTTGGTATTTTCCCAATATCAAATATAAAATCTCAATTACATATGTCCTTTTCTCAACTTGAATTGGAAAATCTCAATCTCAATTGTTATTTTCTCAATTTTAAATGGAAAATCTTAATTTCATTTACTTTTTTCTCAATTTCATATGGAAAATCTCAAAATCAATTGTTCTTTTCTCAATATTAAATAGAAAATCTCAAAATCAAATGAAATTTTCTCAATTTCAAATGGAAAATCTCAATTTCAATTGTTCTTTTCTCAATTACAGTTGGAAATGGTGTAGTAGTGGTAGCCTGAAAAATTCGCAAGGTGTGTAGAAAGAAACAAGCGGTGCGACTTCTGTCGTTACAACTTCCTTAGCAAAAGTTTAATGATTTTTTGCGAGCTTTAATTTTCTGACATTAGCGTTGTAGCAACTGAGATCTGGTGGGTAACTACTAGGACGGGATACTTGAGGTCAATGGTCCTTAGAGCAAAACATTGGTCTCCTCGAGAGAAAAACATCGATGTATCATACTTTAAAATCCGACTGTAAATGCAAAAGATATAACGAAAAATGTAAAATGGCGACCCCTACGTTCGGCAAAAAAATAACCTCCTTGCAAAAATACTTCATATTGGAGGGTGTACGCCGCACTTTTTTTTTTTGCCTGTAAGGTGGTCCGCTCTAGTGTATATACATATGGTACGCAAAATGCCTAAATTTAGACGTTAAATAAGTAAAATTCTTGTTTACGCATTTATTAGTTAATTTACAACCATATTAAAGTAAAGCTGAAATTTTTAATTAAATATTTTGAAACAAATCATAAGTAGGTCAACCAAAAAGATGCCAGAGCTTGTTTTTGAAGAAAAGAATAGAACAATAATGCAGTTCACAAGTAGTGTGCTATTTGTTGTATCGTCTTAACAAAAAGCAGTGTTTGTTAATAAAGAAAACATATACTTTTCAATGATTTTAGTAATTTTTTACCAAATTTGATTTATCGATTAATCGTATTAAATTATTCGAATTATTTGTTATTCGAAATTTGGACATTTTAAATTATTCGAAGTTTTTGAGCAAAATTGTTCCATTAATGGAATAACGATTATTCGATTGAATGACCTACTATATACAAAAAGAACATGGTTTAATTAATATATGCGTATGATTAATATATTAAAATAATACATATTACTCATACGCTTCCAGTACTCCTTTAAAAAAATATATGAAAAACACACAATTTTAGAAGAAGGTTTTCGATCCGCCCAATATCGGGGACAATTTTTGTTTATGTTTTTTTTTATAAATAATACATATATTTTTTCTGTCCACGAAAATATATGTATTTCCATTATAACTTCAAACACCTGTAATTATGCAATGTGCTACTAAAATCTGAGCTAAATTATGACCGTAATAATTTTAACAAAACTTTGTATGTTTTTTAAAGTCATAAACATTGAATGCTACCGGACTTTGTGCATAAAAATTGTGTTTTTTAAATTTTCCTGCTGAGCATAAAAATGTTTTATTAGACTAAAACTTATTTTTTAAGGGGCAAATTTTTTGTTACTACAATATATTTTATAAATTATGAAATAATAGTAGTAGTAGTGGTTCTTTATTTTCAGAAATATTACATAAAATGTGTTGCAATAAATGTTGTATTTTTACATATTTATATTACTTAAAATAAGAACTTACTACTTTGACAATAGTCGTAATTATGAAATAGTTGCAAATCTTATGAAAAGATAAGTAATAGGATGTCCTGATATTTAGAAAGCCTTACGTAATAGCTCTCAAATGATGCATATTAACAAACTTATTATGGAAAAAATACTTAACTTTTTTTTCCAGCATACTAATAGTTTGCTATTGCAGTGTCGCCATATTTGAGACCCTCCATCTTTTACCACCTTTCATTTCTTCTATAATACATTTCCGAAAAAATGGGTTATAAAAGAAATTCCGAGAAAGCTTTAAATTCCGGGAAAGCTTTAAAAAAAAGTTATATAAAACAACTTTTATTTTTTAAGTTAATTTTGTTTTTATAATTTTTTTTAAAATACACTTATTTTTTTCAACAAAATATATAAGATTAGAAATTAGATTTTTTATTAAATCGAAATTAGATTTTTTATTAAATAGTGCAATAAAATTTTAAATTTCCATATAAAAAATTTAAAAGCAGCCAAATTTGTAAAATATAAACGACCTTAATGAAATATATTTCCTTCTCTAAAAAAAAAAACATATATATCGCTTACCAACACACCAGCTATCACAGAATTAGTTGAGACAACATTAGTGAGACTCAACTATGAACAAGAAAAGAGATTTAAAAATTTGTAAATTATGTTTGGTATGCGAAATATTTTTGTTGTTGTTGTTTTCGGCATAAATGACCAAGCAAGCTGGTATCCTAAAGGAGTATATATAATATGTTTGTATATCTACGTGTCTGAATGTTTAACAGTTATTTGTATTTTATTTGGCATAAGACAATACGAAAAGGTAAGCCATTAAAACCGTTAGATATGTTTTAATGTCTTAAGTAAATAAATATATTTTGAAAATATATTTTTATGTTTTTACTTTTAAATGGCATATAGACTTTATTTGTACAATAACTTCAATAACACGGTGCTACAAAATATAACAAAATTAGGTACCTATTCCTACTTGTGACTAGTTCTGACTGTCGTAAGACTGAAAGTCACAATTTTATATACAAAACAACAATAAAGTTAAAAAAATTCAAATTTTATTTGTCAATGTTATGATTGTGTCGATACCAGGTCTTCATTTTCTGAAGTTCTCAAACAAAAATTTTAATAATTACACTTTATTGCGAATTTGCCAGAATAAACATAAGCGGTATACAGTCAGAGTCACAGACTTTTCGTAAGAATAGGCACATTAATATACTTTGCATATGACCTGGTAAAGGTTGTAGATCTGCTTGAGTATATCACATTACTATTTTCAGAAATTTAAAATACATTAAAAATTTCAAGTTATTGTTTAAAAAATAAACACTTTTCTAAGACTTCCCAAAAAAAAAAAATTATTTAGTTAAATAGATTTTTAATTTTTTAAACTTTTGTACTAATTTCTTCAACTTTGACATCTTTTCTACCATAATTTTTTCTGTAAAACCTATTTTTTCTATTTTATTCTAAATGCCCGTTTTATTTTGAGTTTAAAGAGCTTTTATTTTTCTAAATCTACCTAAAATTGTCATAGTTACGGTTTTTTATACCTTCCACCATAGGCTGTCCCTTAACATACAATTGGTCGATTTTAATTCATTACACCCCCAAGTTTTGATGTAGTTGGTTAAAAATGGAAGAATTCGACCTTTTTTATTAATGTAACAGATGGCGTATCTTTCACACATGGTTTGTGTCTTTAATAACTTATGTAGCATTTTGGAGGGTAAACATCTGTAATTTATTCTCACTTAGTCATTGAACGAAATAGTGTAAACAACAGTTTTTTTTTGCTTCGAAAATATCGAATTTTGTGCCAATAAAGCAAAAACACTGCACCGGAAGCACATCGATTGCTCACCGAAGCTTATCCTGAATATGTTTCATCGATTTAAACGTGCGAGAGATGGTTTGTGTGGTTCAGAAGTGGTGATTTTGGCTCGAAAGACAAAGACCGGCCAGGTCAGCCAAAAAAGCTCGAAGATGATGAACTTTGTTTTTATTAAATTAATAATTTCCCGGTCAGAAAAATACAAACGGGAAAGCGTTGGCAATGCACTTTAACAGGTGGTACAAGTACTGGCAAAAAGGGCTTTCCCAATCTCAAAATGATAACTTCATTAGACAAAAGAACCGGATGTCAAAAAAGCGCCGGAAAAACACTGGAGAAACAAAATCTTTGAACGTTGGCACAACGCTGGCAAAACCAGCAAATAGGTGGTCTGGAAATATATTTTCCAAAATAAAATTTAAAAAAAGTTCATATGTATCTTTTTGTCCTACCGTAGTTCGAACCCAGGCCATCAGATTGGCAGACGACAGCTCTACCCACTGAACTAACGAGACATGGTGGCTAAACACATGGTAGCGGAACACATAAATGAAACAACTGGACCACTACTGGCTGTGCTAAAATGCTAGCACTGGCAAACAATTTTTTGTAACTAATATGCCAGTGTTGGAAAGCCAAAAAAAACGTTGGTCTTAAAGGAGCTTTTCCACAAACAAAAAATTGATTTTATAAAAAAAAAATTGTTTAATGAAAAAAATCAAAAAAAAATGTTTGTTTGCATCCGGATTTAAACTCGGAACCCTCAAACTACAAATCTTTTTTAACGAAGCGTCAGCATTTTTATAAAATCATTGCTTTACCAGTGAATTGACTTTTGTACCGCTGGCAATTTCTGACTAGGTAGCATTGGATAACCACTGGTTGCATACCTTGGCACAGAACTCTAAGCCCATCTTTGCCAGTGTTTTTTTTTATAAACCACCGAATCATTTATTTTTAACACCGTGGTTACCCAGTAGTCTGCCAGTGCTTGATTTTTTGTAGCACTGGTGATTTCTGACTGGGTGGTGTTAGTAATTTAGTTTTTTTGTAGTTTTTTGTACAGTTTTACAATAATTTGCATGCATGTTGTTTTAACTGCATTTGTAGTTGTTTTTACTGCATTTGTTTAGCCCTGTTAATGAGTAAATAATACCAGGGTAGTCTTTGTTTTTAATGTATCATTTCTGAAACTTATGGTTTTAACAAATGAAAAGAAAAATGATCAAGGACCTCCTCCTATAAAGGAGGAGGTCCTTCACATTTTTGTATTTTTCGTATATTACAGTGCATTTTAAAATGCTTTAAAAATAGTTTTCTAATAGAAAAGTAGCTAAAAGTGGTGTTATAGATTTTAATGGGTTAATAATAATGAATATTTATAATTTGTTTATTTAGAACAAGAACTATCTAGATAAACCATAACTTATAAACTAATTTACCAACATTTTGATCTCCCACAAATTTATTTAAATGAATATTAATTATACAATGCGTGATCATAAATAATGCCACCTGTTGTTTGAATTGATTATAAAATCAAGTTTATGCATGTATAATTTTTTAACTCATTTAAAGTACAAATGACATCAACATGTAAGTTAAGTTGAACTATTAAAATGCAATTAATCTTTTTACACCATTAGAGCTAATGCAATAATAAAATTGCTGTTTTTTTTTTGCACAAACAAAAACAGAAATATAACAAAACAGGCCATAATTTCATGTTGATTGGCAGTTTATCACTTACTATACATAGTATAATCCTGTTTTGTTTGGTTGCTGTTTTTGAACTGAAAAGAGTAAAATTTATACAAAATGGACAATATAATATTAAACTTGTTGAAAATTTTGAATTTAAAAAAAAAATCCTAATTGCTATCCTCTTATCGTAGGTTTTACTGTATACAATTATTTTTACATTTATACAAGTAAAAAACATAAATTTAAAAATTTTGACATAAGTGCTAACTGTGAGAGCAGAATTTATCTAATTGTTGTATATTTTTCGTATTCTATCATACAAAATTATTTTGTTTTGTTTGAAAACATTTTTAGCAAGTTACTTCATCTCAACATTTTTAAAACTGCCAAAAAATGAGGGTCGCTTAATTACATTGCTACACGAAAAAAATATTTCAAACAAAACAATATTTTAAGCTTAAAATAGTTGCAAACATTTCAGTAAAAACAAAATGAGTTGCTGTAAGCATGTGGTCTAAAATCATGAATTGCCAAAAAAATACATCGCACAGAAATATTTTTAATAAACTCACATTTTCACCAAATCTTTTTTGGTGACTATTCCCATTTTTCAGCCGAGGGTCACTTTACAAAAATGCTTACCTCGGCGAAGCCGGTTTTTGCCATCCCACAGAAGAAAAAATCTTGACCAAAAGCCACTATGCAGTAAACCTTTCCACAGTGAACCCGCATTGGACATGCTAAAGAGCAGAAAACCTCTAAGCCAGGCTGATGATTGCTTCGGTCATACCACAGAGTAGATAACACCAAGGTCCAGTTACGCAGAGAAACTTTATTTAGCGAATCCAACTTAAATACAATAGATTAGAAATTCCTAATCTCGGCCAAAGGGCTGCTAAAAAGAAACCTTAACCCAGAAAATCCACAATAGAGTATAAAGCCTCTTATACTGGCCTCTGTGCAGCTACACAAGAGAATTTTAGTGTGATTATAACTTTCTCCACAATGGTGACTATATTAAATTATTTGTGAAATAAGTTTTGCCATTTTACCACATTTAATTCTTTTAATGCAATTAATGTCCCGATAAGAATAAATTAAGAAAAAATTAATATGTCACTTTAGAAAACATATTTTATATTGTTGTTTGTATATGAATGGATGTCACTACATTGCTAGATCTGTCAATAAAACAGAGTAGTATTTTGGAAGATAACAAAGCAAATTGTGGTAAACTTTTTGTTGTTGTTTTTGTTTTATTTCTAGAAATTCTAAAAACGTCGTCGCTTGTGGATTTACTTTGGCAAGAATGAAAACCGGATAGGGACATGCCTTCAACAGATTATTTTTCACAATTTGTTAAATAATTTTTGAAATTTTACCACATTTAATTCCTTTAATGTGATTATATCCTTTTCAAAAACAGCTCTAAAGCCCATGAGGAATATACTAATTTTTATTTGGGGATTGTGACCAAAATTATGTAGGTCATAGTCCTTATTTTAATATCGGTGTTATTAATTTAGGTGTCATTTTCGGTTATAATCTCCAAATCGGTGGTGGTGATAATGTCCGTTAGGGTTATGGCACGTAACCAAAAACTTTTATACTGTTATATTTCTTAAATTATCGCTAATTTAAGTGAATATTGTGCTATTATATAAAAATTAAATTGCAATGTATCCAATTTCAGCTTGTGCTTGCAAACATGAAATTTTAAGGAAAATAAAAGATTAATTGGAAAATTTAATGCTTAAATTATAATAAATATTACGAAATCTATCAGTAGCAACATTAAAAAAATAATGTTTTTTGTCATTCATTTTCCTATTTGCAGCCACATTTTATATATTTTTTCTCACTGACTGAGAGAATTGCATAATCTTTATTTTCTAAAATCTTTGCTTAAATTTACTTGTCTTATTTTTGACCAGACAAGCAAAAAACTTTAAAACGAAATATCTCGAAAAATATAAAATTTTTTTCAGTGTGACAATATTTGCAAAACAAGAGACACGGAGGAGATTGGAAGATAAACAAAAAATCTAAAAGTGGAATGTTTGTATGTGTCAGTATTTGATCACTTCTGAGCTAAAAAAATAATAACAGAAAAGCTGAATAGGAAAGAAAAACTATGAATTCATTGCATTCAAGGCCTTGCGTGGGTGAGATGGCTAAGCTGTCGCACCTTAGTATAGTTACGTTTGTAATGTAGGAATAGGCACAGGTTCGATTCCTACAGCCGACGGGTTGTTCAAAAAATTATTATATAGAGACAATCTGACAATAGAATATAAAGAATAATACAATTTAATGGAAAATTACTGATGAAGCCTGTACATAGAAAAAAGGC
This sequence comes from Leucophora obtusa, assembly GCA_949987735.1. Lineage (NCBI taxonomy): Eukaryota > Metazoa > Arthropoda > Insecta > Diptera > Anthomyiidae > Leucophora > Leucophora obtusa. The sequence goes on from OX465296.1 coordinate 5,356,176, forward strand.
AGAAACTAGATCCAGTCTGATTTGCAAATTAATGTGTTTATAATTTTTAGAAAAAAAGGTTTATTCTTCTTCTTAACCTCAAACCTACTAAAATAAATTTTTTTGTTTTATTTAAAAGTATACTTAAGGTACTTTGAAATGTGCTGCATTTATTTTTGCAATTCATGATTTTAGGCCCCATGTATGTTGCAAACATAAACAAAAGACTTAATAAACATACACGATCATTTGCAGCTGTTTTTGAGCCAAAACCCCAAAAAAAACTCCAATTATTTGGTGAGAAATTTTTGTCCAGTTTTTTTTTGTAATGAAAATGCACAACAACAACACCAATAAAGAATGACCGGTTGTTTATGCCTTCAAAGTGCTTTTTTGTAAAATAAAAAAATACAAATTCTTAAAATATTTTTTAATATCATCTTCCCCATTTTACTTTGAATCATAAATTAAGTTTAACAGAAAACCTAACTTTGTAAATTCGTACATGCAAACATATTTAAATATTTATGATTATAATTTAATAACAGCAAATTAACATAACTACCACAATTTTAAATTATTGAATATATAAACATTTTAGATGATTTTAGAGTCAGGCTAAAAACTTCAAGTGGTTATTGAACTTTTAACATAGTCTGTTAAGTATACAAAGAAAATATGCACAATAGGGATATACCAAAATTTGATTCTAGCACTAGGCGATGATAAAAAATCGTTTATTTCATTTTGGTACCAAACACCTGCGGAACTGAGGGCAATTTCCGAAATGACATATTTTTATATTATTACAAATTTTTTTTTTATCCCAATAAAAATTTAGCCTTCTAAAACAAGCAATCTACTATTTTTACCCAATGTTTTTTGCTGATTTTAGCATTCAATTAAATTTGACTAAATGTAACTAAAAAAAAGTTTTTTTTTTGATATTTTTCTACCAATATTCAACCAATCTTTTTACAGATTTTAACAGAAAATTTGTTATTTTCAATTAACCAAAAGTAAACACAAATAAAATTAAAATTAAATTAAATAATCTGCTACTTTAACCTATTTAAAAAAATCTTTTTCTGCTACTTTTACTGGTTTATTTCCATGATTTATTAAAAATAATGGTATTGCAAACTGAGGTATGAAAAAATTGAAGAATATTTTTTATTCAGAACTTTAATGCGATCGGTGCGTGAACTTTTATAACGATCGCGAAGAAGTAGTAAATTTTTTCTTCATATTTATTCCAGTCGTTCCAAGTTGGAGCATAGGTCCATAATACATATTGTGTGGTTTCATTAATGATTTGCAATTCAAGATGTACCGGTGACTAGCCGATAGCATCCGAGTCTGGTATCGGGATTGTCGATTGAAGCCCCCATACCTGCTTTTGGTTTCACAGCAAGCGTTGTGAGATTGGGATTTTGATGGCGCCAATTGCTCACCATGACATCACAAGGATCACTGGCATTCTCGGTATTTGCAGGAACTCGAAAGACCTACCGAGACTCTCCCCTTGAAATTTTTTCTTCATAGTTTTTCTGTTTTATTCTTTTCTGGTTTAATATTTTCATAAACTGTTCAAAAGTTATATCCCTAATTGCATTCTGATGTTATTTTAAAAGAATTTTTGCTTCAGGCTAGTTTAATAAAAAAAACTAAACTTTGTCCATTTTTAAGGTTACATTTATTCACTACCCATACTGTTGCAGTTTGTATAGAAAGTTATGTGTTATATCACAAATTTCTATAGTTTAAGCTGGAAAATAAATTTTCTTTTAAAAGTTTTCTTTTTCTTATCTAAGAAAGTATCATTTACAGCAAAAAAAAGAAGGTTGTGTAGAACCACATACATTAAATATACATGTTTATATTTAGCAGATATATTATTATTAGTGTCAAAAACCTGATGGCGAATTTTTCATATATTTATTATTTATGAAGTAGGCTTATTTCTATCATCATATCAAGCCGGTTTTTTTTTGTTGGGTTTAAATTTTGAGTCTTCTTAATAATCATATTAAATGATGATTAATTGCTTATTGTTTTTTGATGTCACTTAATAATATGCTAATGATACGATATTTTCTAACCAAATCTATACAAAATTTATAAGATTTATGAAGTGTTGTATGAAAAGAAAACAAAAGGTAGACAAGTTTTACCTTGTTAATTAGGCCCTTAAAACTTTTATTTATAAATTAATTTTTTTAATTCATCATTTTACTTCAATGAAATTTGCACAAACTATCAACATAAAACACACGGTTTAACATTTGTTTAACCTATTTCGTCTTCTGATCGATTTGTGGAACAACAACTTTTAAGAAGAAATATTTTATAACTGGGATATGTTACAGCAGCGATTTAAAATTTGTAAAAGAATAATAACAACACATTACCACAATTTGCCTTGTCACCTTCCAAAATACTACTCTGTTGTTTTGAAAAATTTGGCAATTAATGTTTCTCCTGATAAAAATAAATTTAAAATAACGAAAAATTTTAAATGTAACTGACACTTGCAGGAAACATATGATTTTCTATTATTAGTTGTACATAAGTAGATAAATAGATTTCCAGAAGTGTCAAAACAACAGAGTTGTATTTTGAAAGATGACAAAGTAAATTGTGATAATTTTTTATTATTGTTTATATTTTTATTTTTTATTTAATATTTGAAAAGTTAAATGACAGATTAGCACAATAATTTTTCAAATATAAAGAACTGTTCATTTTTTGAGCCAAGAACGAATGAAGCCAATTTCGGATACCCTGTGCTGAAGTTAACCGCATTCCAGTGAAAGCATTTTGCAAGGTCTGGACTATAAGGCAGGTAAGGCAAAACTTCACAACCAATATTTTCTAAATAGTTTTAACCGGTCTTGCAACAAGTGGCCGAGCGTTGTCATGATGTAATATTGTGGCTTCATATCTGCTCGCATTAGGGTTGCCAGATATGAAATCGACAAAAAACAAGAACGTCGAGGAACAAAAGCAATACAATTATTAAAAAAGAAGTACACTTTTTCTTCATTGAAAATATATTAATACTGCATTTATAATTAAGTTTTGAGAACTACTTATATTTACTTGTAAAATTCCATAGAAATTTTGAATAAAAATAAAAGTTTTTAAAAACTACTGTCAGATGTTCGAAAATGCATCACCAAAACAGATGATGCGCAAATTAACGTCAATCCAGGCGGTATTCGTCGCTCTCTTTCGAAGATTGACATTTTGTATCGAAAAATGTTAGCCAGACATGTGTAATTCATATGGTAACATTTTTCGATACAAAATAAGAAGAGAGTGATTTAACAGAGGTTGGGTGAGTTGGTACCTCTTTTAATTATATGCTCGCTGGTCAATCACTCATCAATAAACTGAGTGATACAAAAGCATCAGCTGATGTGCAGCGGCATATCAAACTAATCAATAATGCGCCTCGGACGCAGAGCGGGGATACATTTCCGAACAGGCCCATAGTTCATTAAAGTGTATTTTTTTCAAGACACCAAGTTAGGAGGTATGCAGAAAGCAGTACAATCAGTAAAAAAAGTACGCGTACTGCTCAAAACAGTACGTCTGGCAAGCCTAGCTCGCATATTCCGGACGATTTTCGGCCAATGCTCGTTTCGGTACAGGTCTCTGTGATTTTTAGTTAAATTTTTTTCTTTCATTTATTTCAAATTTAATAAAAAAAAAACTTACCCACAAAATGAAAATTTATGGTTTATTCGTCTCCAGTTCTTATAAATTTAAAATTTTCACGATAATCAGTTTCACTTGAAAGTTGTGTAGACTTTGTTTATACAAGACTTTTTTATTTTTTTTTTTTTTGTGTGTTCATTCTGCTTGAGACACACACATAAAGCCATTCAGACAGCGCTGTCCACTTTGGCAATTTATCTTCATTTTGACGATTTCTGAAGTGAAATTCGAAGAACCGACAACTGACGATTTTGCAAAATTTCATATATGAAAAATGACGATTTTTTAAAAATGTTAAATTTGTATAGTTTATTGTTGAAAACAATAAATTATATTATAAAAACTGGATAAATTAAAAGAATTTATAATTAATATATTTAGTTAGTTTAGTTTATAATTAATTTAATAATTTTTAGTTTATAATATAATTAATTTTTTTGAAGAGAATTCCAGACTTTCATTATCAAACTCATTGATAATTTTGAATTCTATTGACCGAATGAAAAATAAGTTTTTAACATATCGTCATGGAATTAGTTTTTAAATTTTTGGTGTCGGTGAAATTACTTTTTCAATTACGGGTAGTTATTAGAAAAGCATTGCGTAATGTGGAAAATTAAATTAAATGTATTTTGTTACCAAAGAGAGTCAAGAACCTAAAAATGCTATAAAAAAAAGTATTCTTGGTACATTTTGAAACAAAATCAGATTTCCACTTTATTTCACATTAGTCTACCGAAAGAAGCCACGTTTTTAAATAAAAATATGAAATTATTACAAATAAAGAACGTTGACGACTCTTTAAGTAAAATTTTCCCTTCTTTTATTCAAATATAAAAAGTGGGTCTCATACCGTAGAGTTAATTTTAACTAAACTGTTAAACAAAAATTCAGACAAGATGCGTTTATAGTTTCTGTTTCTCTGCATTTAACGATTAAAAACAAAATATAAAACAGGTGACATCTTCAAACAGTGGTGCCATACGTGATGATTTTACATAATTTTTATTTGTTAATAAAATTTTAACAAATGACGATTTTTTGGTAAAGATACACACAAACAAAATCTTTGCCAAGTATTTAGGAGCATTTCAACTAAATTTTCTGAGAGATCTTAAAGCGGTAATTAGAGCTAGAAAAAGATAATTCTTTTTGGAATAAACTCGCATTAAAATTGATTCATTATATGAATCAGTGAATAATTTATTATCATTTTAAATCAGTGATTTGATATTGAATAAAATGTGGATGTGATTTATCCAAATTTTAATTGATTCAATTTTGATTCAGTTGAATTAATAATTTAATTCGTGAACTATAAATCAAGGAAGCCATTTTTTGCTAAATTAATTTATTGAAATTGAATCAATTCGCTTGATTCTATGAAAAGAATCAACAGAAATCAAATTGATTCTTTGAATAAAATATGGATTGAATAAAGTCTGAAATAGTTCAAGTAACAAAATAAGTTTTGCGAATCGTTTCGTTCAAAATTAAATCAGATTTAAAAATTGAATTAAGGAATTATGTTTTTAAAGGACAGGCGGTAATAAAGCATTTAAAATTCATTATTGCTTAAAAATACTAGAAACTAATACCCTTAACTTTATAACAATAATAAAATTGTGACAAAACTGAGTTGAATGGAAATTGTTATAGTTTTGGTATTCTAAAATTGTCACAGCAAAAACTTGACAAAATTATCATGTAATAAAAAACACATAATAAACAAATATTTTTATTTGTCAATAAATTGAAATATAAATATTTTGTTTTCTTTTGAAGAATGTTGTAATGTTTCTTCACAGAAATAAAATATGAAATACCTCATTCCTCTTTTAAGATTTATTTTAAGATGTAAGATACGTCAAACTTTTTACCGATTCTAAAATTCCTGCAAATTCCTTCTAAAGATTACATATTAATATGGGATTTTTGGGGCTAAAGTTGTTAACAATAAGCTCAGGGTGCTTGATGCTAAAATTAAAAGAAAACTTCAAGTGCTTAGAACTAGTTCTCTCGTGTTCTGCGGTCCCTGGACATTTTTTAAGTTTTCATTTCATTTAAGATTTCATAAAATTATCAATAATTGCAATTTTTCACAAATTTTATTTTAGTTTTGGCAGAAAAAGCTTTCACCATTATATAGTGAAATTTTTAAATCTTTTTTTGTCATAAAAAAACTAGACTACTATAACAAATTTTTGAAAAATTCCTATAACAAAAAACATGACAATTTTAATAACAACTGTCACATTTGCCTAGAATAAGGGTATAAATATTGTTTTTATGACTTTTTACTGTTCAATTGACGTATTACAAAAAGGCACTGCTAATAGCTGTAGTAATTTACCCTTTAACGAAATATTTCAAATATTTTTTTATTTCTACCTGTTTCAGAAAAAGAAAGATTTATCATTTATAATCCACAAGTAGCATGAGTCATATTGTGGAATCTCATACTTATAATAATGATACGCATATCTATCATTAAATAAAAATCAATTCCATAGTTTCCTGCTGTTTGGACAGATCAAATTTATTTATAAGTTGCTACTGATAGCTCGCTAGCCAGGTTTTTAATACATACAAAAGAGTAATTGAATTAAATGTTGTTTTTCTAATTGTGTTTAGAAATAAAACTCATCAATTTTTTCTTTTCTAAACTCAAACCTAAAGGAAAAAAAAGTGTAGTGATAAATGACAGCTACTCATTTTACATTTCTTTATGATTTATTAGCTACATAAAATAACTTCAAGTATATACAAATATGTTGTGTTACTTGGCGTACATTTTAATGAAATGTTGGCATAGAAAGAAGAATAAAATATAGTTGCTATGTTATATAAATCATTTTTGGATTTTTTACTTCTCGGTTATTGTGACTCAATTGTAACAATCTTAATATTTTGACTGACATTAACAAAAACGCCTTTAAATTCCCGTAAAACTTCCTGCTTCTCAAAGTTAAAGAAATGAAAATATAAATTTAAAACTACTTTTGATTATAGTTCGTTTGTGGTAGTGGGAATAAAATTTATTATGTGTCATGAGAATTACAAGATGGAAAATAATTTAACAATAATAAAAATAATCAATAAATTAACAAAGTGAAAGAGGATTTTTTAAAGTTATGTAATAAGGAAATTCATCATAGCAATATTTAACTTATATGTTCTCAAAGAATAATAACCAGTTTACTTTTTTTTAACGCATTTTGATGTTCTAACTTTAGCTGTTTACACTTCTAGCTTGTATTTATTAGATGAACAAACGAAAGACTTAAGGCACATACTTTGCTATTAAAACTATTCTATTTTATTGTACAACATTCAATTGCAATGATGTGTTGTAATTTAAGGCGCCTACAACATGTCTTTAATACAAAAAAACTGTCTCTTTTTAAGGAATGTTATATATTCAGTAGATTTAATAGATGTTTCTTTAAAAGGACGTAGTCAATTATAATCTAGGGGGAGGCAGGGTCGATTTAATATCTAAGTAAAGTATATTAGATTGTTTTAAAATCTTAACTGCTAATTGTTTTAAAACTTTTTGTCATATTTCTCAAAAAATATGCTTCATCAAACCTTTTGCCCCATATTATTTACCTTCCTACGATCCTGATTCTTTAAATCATAAAATGTTTAACATTTAAAGTATTTCTTGGTTGTACTGTCGGCTTTAAAGTCTTATTTCTTTAAATATGTCCATCCAACATATACAAGTATTTTAGTTTATTTCATATTTTATAAGGTCTTAAACACCAAATGCCAATTGATGTCGATCTCTGCAACAAATCTGCTGATTGTTTTTGATATCACACAGTTTTGTTAAATCATTGTAGCTTTGACAAAGCGTTAATTATGTTGAGTCACTCCAACAATGCAATGATGGCTTTTGGATAACTTTCCTGAATGGTGGCTATAATTGTAACTAGAATGCCACTTAATTTGTTGTTCTCGTGTAATAAACAGGAACATTGTATGTATTTTATATTACAGTGAGAAAAACGTTGAAGTAGTAAACTATAAAAATTGTCATTTGTTATAAATTTGAACAGTTTATGGTAACATAAAGAGATTCCGTGCTTATTTTCAATGATTATTTTTACACAAGTTTGTTGCTTAAGTCTTTTGTTAAACATTTCTATATAGTTTTGAAATTTATGAATATTTGTTTTAAAAATTCTTTAAAAACTAGTTTTTTAAGTAGATTGAAATTCATTAAGCTGTGTTGGAAATTAAAGCGCTATTGTTTGAAATATTGTTTTGAAGAACAGAATTTCGTTATTAATCTAACGTATAAATTATATGTATGTTAACAAAACCTTTGATATATGGTCTTATGGCGTATATAAATGAATTGACAAATTTCTAAAATCTTAATTACTACTGATAAAAGAAAACCGTTAAATAATGTAAATTAAAAAAAAAAAAAAAAAAAATGTTGTTTACAATGGAAAATTTGACCTCAAATTAAATGAATCATACATTCTTTTCAATTGTTAGTTCTTTTTTCTTATTATTTTCAGTGGTTTAAACAAATGTTGTTTTCTAAATGGTGGTCAATCAATCGTTAAGTTCTCCTGCTACACAACAGGGTCTTTTACGATCCAAAGCTAGCACAAATTCTACAATATTAAACAATAGCAGCAACAATTGCAGCAGCAATAACAACTTAACAATCAAAGTTCATACCACAAATTCCATGCAAACGACAAATGTGGTCAATACCAGCAATAATTATCCCTCGAAAAACCTACAAGTGCCATTACCTGCCGCAAGAACCACAATTAACAATAGCACAATCACCACAAGTACAAACAACAATAATAATAGTGCCAGCAGTAGCAGTAGTAACAGCAATAGCATTGCAATTATTAAACCAAATGTTAACACACCTGATAGTGGTGCTTTAAACAATACACGTTTACAAATAGCCGGTAGTAGTTCAAATCAACAACATACTATATCAAACTCAAATATGCCTGGTCGTCATAGTTGGGATCCTGGTCTTGGTATGGAACATTTAGCTGGTGCCTTAAGTCCTTTATGTATTACAAATGCCAATCATGAGATTGTAAGGCCAAAGCCTAGAAGGTAAGTAACATATAAACATAGTTGCCATTCGTCGAATAATTATGATGTTGTTACCAAGTTTTAATATTCCTTATTTTTTTAATAATTATGGACAAGTGGCATCACTTATATTTTAACCAAACATTTTTTGTAATGCATACTTTGGGGCGATTTTTATATCGTACTAATATAACCAATAATGATGCCACATAAAAAAAGAATCAAATCATTCTTTAGTGGGAAAACTTTTTTAGGTTAAGGATTTTGGGATTTCACGAAATTGTGAGCATAATTTTTTTTTTAGTTTAGCTCGCAATGATTCTTTTTAAAAATTTACATAAAATTTACTCCATCAATTGTGAAACTAAAATAATTTTCTTAATTTTATTTTTATCGGGATATACATTAATTACATTAAAGGGATTAAATATGCTAAAATCCCAAACGTATTTAACAAATTGTGAAAAATAATCCGTTGAAGGCATGTCCCTATCCGGATTTCATTCTTGTCTAAGGAAATTGTCAGGGGACGACGTTTTTAGAATTTCTGGAAATATTTGTTAAGTTAAATTATAAACCCAATGAGAATTTCTTGTTCTCGTCTAGGAGCGTTATTAAACATTTAAATATCAAAGACAAAACAAAAACAACAACAACATTTTTTTTTCACAATTTGCTTTGTCATCATCCAATATACTACTCTGTTGATTTGACAGATCTAGCAATTTAGTGACATCCATTCATGTATAAACAACAATAGAAAATAATGTTTTTTTAAAGTGTCAGTAACATTTAAATTTGCACAAGCACTTGCATATTAGTTTTTTTAATATTATTTTTATCGGGATATACATTAATTGCATTAAAGGAATTAAATATGCTAAAGAAGAAAAGTTAAGAAGAAGAAAAAAGATTTTTTCAAAAGTTATAAACACATTATTAATTTGCAAATCAGACTAGATCTTCCTTTTCTCTATAACAAAATCCCAGAATCTAAGGTCTTTTTCTTACAGGAAAACCATGAAATAAAAATTCTGAAATTTCCATTGTCGCAGTTTTCTTTCTATTAAATCTGCGCTTGCTATAAGAAAAGCGATATAAAGGAAATATTTGAAAGGTTGTCAACAACTCAAACTATAAAATGTTAAAAATTTTAATTTCTTATTAAAAACCCATGATGTTATTTCGGTGTTTTCTAAGTATTAGCTTTAAATTAATCGCCAATGTTGCTACTTTATTATTGTTCTGTTAAAGCAAAATCGACTGTCACTGTGGATCCTTAACTAATTAACGGAAAATAAAACAGTAAGGTCATATTTATGCCAAATCATATATCTAATCTTTTTCGTGCCCAATTTTTTTTTATGCTGCATCTTCATCTAAGAAATAATTTTAAAGTTTAATAAGTTATTTACTTTCATCGTTCCAATGTACATATACTATTTTTTTTTGTATCCAAATATTTTGTTGATGGAAATATTAGCTAAAGATGAAGATGAAGCTTAATAAGAAACATTTCAAAAACCATTAGGAAATTGTTATTAAATGCAAAGTGGAAATACGTCCCAAGGCACACATTATCAGAGCTTCTAATTAATTCAATTCTTCAATCAATTTCGAATTAAAATTGACTATAGAATGGTTGCATTCTGAAAGTAATATTTTACGAATCGAATGTATTCTTATTTGGTCTCATTCGATTTTTATTTTTAGCTGTCAAATTTTCTAATGTAAGCGATGTGGATTTCGAGCTGGAACATTTGAACAATGTAAATTCAACATAAGTGAATTTGATGGAATTAATTTGAGGGAATAAATTTCCTGCGAATGTTTAAAAAGGAATTCATTCGATTTAAAATGAAATTCAACTCGACTTTTAGGGAATCTATTTAAAATATAATTCATTCTTATACTACATTTATACTTAACCAAAAAAAACTAATTGTAATACGGCGCGTTATTGGTAAAATACAGCCACATTTTTGCGAAAACCTTATTCAAAATTTCAACAAAAGAATAATCCTGTGCCAGAGGTTTCGTGATGGCAATTTGCCTAATGTTGTATTTTGCGTTTAATCGGGACTATTTTTCTTTATATTGAAAATAAAATGTTTGCTTTATTCAAAAAATAAATGTGTTATTCTTTTAAATTAAATCCGGCGCTCTTGTTGAGACACCCGATATTTGCTCGTCAAATTCAATACAACGTTTCAATCAAAAACTACTAGTTTTTGGTTTGGAAATTTGTTTGCAGATTTTTGGAAATTTTAACTTGCAAAACGGGGACATAAACATTTTTCCGGCAACACCTCTAAATAAGTGCACATAGTCACAGACTTGCCAAATACTTCTTCGCCATCCTCAAACAAATCGAAAAATACCCAAAAACTACCCAAGTAAAATAAAATGCATTTTTAGTTAAGTACAACTAAAATTTTATACTCTACACGGAAAATTATTGCCCAAATTATTTTGAAAAATATCAGTAGGAGCTAATTTTGAGAAAACCTTAAATTCTGGAATTTTTTCCTTGTAACTCTTTGGAAATCTTAAAGCATCTTTTGAAATCATGATCTATCAGACTCTAGTACGATAGTAATGTGTACTTGAAAAAACAGCGAATAATTATAAAATAACTATGCAAAATATATTTTCTTTTTCTAAATTCGAAGAACATCAATTATAGATGGTTGTTATTTTTGGCATTGGCATTAATCAATGCCAATTGAACAAAATTATATGGGCATTGATCAAAATAATTATTATGTCACAAAATTGCATTACCCTTGGAAAGTAGTATCAATGAAATCTTCAATTAACTTGTCGATTCAATTAACTAATCTCATGAATGGTTTAAATGAAGTTTTTCTGAAAATTTATGCAGATTTTTCACAATATTATTTAATTTTTCACAATATTATTAATTTTTCCGTCAATATAATAAGGATTAGGTCACTTTACGGAATTTGGTCTTTTACCCGCAATATTCTGCTTTGTCGGATATGTAAATTTTTTATCAGTTATTTTTTATTCTTACAAGGAAATTCTGCGGTGTGGTTCAATCCGCTTTAAATATAATCTGGACAAGGAGTCAAAAACAATATTCCTATGTGCATTTTTAGTTTTTTTTTTACTTTTTTAATGTTTTTTTTTTCAAGGAAATATGTACAAGTGTTAAATATAAGGTATTTTGAAGATCTTGCAATTGAGAAATAAAAATATTAAACACTTTTGGAACAAAAAACTATCGAAGAACTTTATAGCTCATTTTTACACGTATTTTTTATTCTGAAAAAAACCCCACAAATATCATTTTGTAGTAGTATGTAAAAACCAATTTTATACCCTCCTTAAATTTCCAACTCATATGTTTGTATTAAGGTACAAAAAGATGGTTGGTTATTAATAGAAAACTTACAAAGTAGAATAGTAGCACAAAAAGATAAATAGCCACAGTTAACAAAAAAAAAAAAAACATTTTACGGTAAGATTTTTCTTAACAGAATTTATGAAAAAAATAAACATATAATTTGGTCAAGGTTAGTTTGTGAAAATTAATATTATGGCTGTAGTAAAATATGAATAAATTGTATGTAGACAAGTGTTTCTAACAATTTAGCAAAAGGCATTGTTATTTGAATAAAAAAACAAAACAAAAAACAGATAAATAAAAGTTATGATAGTAGCAAATAACTCATCACAATTATAAAAAATTTAACATGATTGTTAGTGTGTAAATATTTATATTAAAACGCTGTCACTTACAAATGTGTTTTTTTAAAGAGGTTTAACATAATAATATTTTTTTTTAAATATTTAAGAATAGAACAATTAAAACTATTATTCAGAGGTCAAGCTAAATGGAATATATTTTAAAAATTATACTCTTGTTAAATATAGAAAAATTCAATATGTATGAATGCTTAAAAACTGGTAACTTATTTTACGCTTGTTTCTTAAGTCTTTTGTTTTTTCCATATTACAAACATAAATAATGTATGCCAATATACATGTGCATATCTTATGTAATAATATGCACATATGAATGAACATATTTGCTTGTAATGTATACATATGTAATATGGCTATAGTAGGTTTACAAAAAAAAAGGCAAAAAAACTAACACACACAATTGTTGTCTAATGGCTTTTCAATTTCAATAATATTAACAAGAAAACAAACTCAATGTAGAGCAATAATATTAACTATTGTGTATACAAACATACTACCATAACAGATTGTATTTGTATTTAAAAAATATTTATTGCTTTTTGATTAGGCTTGCTATTGTTCATTGTTCAATATTTTTTTATTTTGTGTTATTTTAGATTGCGGTATCTATCTAACACCTGCACTTTTAAGGCTTAAATGACTCTACGTACTAATTATTAAATGTATGCAGTAACAATACTGCCCCGTCCCCTGTTTCCAAAATTTTCTAAAATAAAAATACTTTGGATAAAATGTTACAATGATATTAAAAACAAAAAAACTTTTTTTAAGAGCACCATTTTTTTATATGTATGACAAATTTTAACATTTTTATTTATAGGAAAACTACTTAGCCCATTGTTGCTATAAAACTACCTTTACACTTTTAAAAAATGACCACACACAGAAAAAATATATTGTTGGATATATTTGCAGGCAATTATATATATTTTTTTATAAACTACTATATTTATATTTGAGGTGTGCTTTCAATTATTTTATTTCTATCGTTATTATACATATTTATGTCTCCAGGCAAAAACTATAATTTTTGTATGTGAGTCATATTTTCCCACTTAAATAAAAATATATTTGCAATTTATTTTATCATTATTATGTTTGTGAAGTGCGAATATAATAATGATTAACATATATATATTTGTTTGCAAATTAAATAAAGAAATTAAATTCAATATAAGTCCTTAGCTTATAAAAATCACTCCTTACGAAAAACTTTGAAATTTTTAAATTTTCTAGAGCTTTTTCCAAAAATATTGCACTTAGCTTTTTAAGATTTTCCCCTAAAGAATAATTTTCATCTAGATTTTCTTTTGCAAAAATTTATAATTTTTTATAGTTTTTGTGGTAATTTTTACTCCATTTTTCAAGGCTTTTATATACTCAAAAAAGTTTGTTAGTAGAATCTACTGAAAATGACAGTCCAAAAAAAGGTATATGCAGAAAAAAGTGACAAAAATAACTAAAAATATAATTAGTTTTATTTATTGAAAAATTAATAAAAAATGAATTAAAAATAACTAACAATGTCGTAAAAACATCTACAAATTTTTGCTACAAAAATTTTTAAAACAACTGATAAAATTGGTGAAAAAACTACTGCTTTTTATAGTTAATTAATTTTTTTTATTAAATGAATAGTAAAGCTTTAGAACTATTCATTTAATAAAATTAAAGAAATGTTAGAAAAACATACAATATATTACAGTTAATTTTTTTTAATAAAAATATATTTTACCATATATTTTAGCTTATCTGAAGATTGTGTTAATTTTCTTCGGTGTAAGATGACAAATTCCAAATAGAATACACAATTTATTTTACAACAAACAGAGAAAAAACTTATGAAAAAAACTTTACTAGAACCAATGATTGACAATTTATGCATTTTCAAGTGCTACCACGCACTCTCATCAGATTCTCTTTATGCTGTTCTCTGTAGGTTATAATGTAGATTTTAGTTTTTTGTATTTACATTAACTCAAAGTAAAGAATGTTATGAGAACTAAACTCAAACAACGAAAATCACATATTTTTTTACAAAGCTATTATTTTTCTCTATGTTATAGTTGTTGCTATAAACTAAATTTCCTTTAGTAAGTAAAGCAGGTATATGTATGTTGTGTTTTTAACATTCAAGCTTTTAATTCTATTTATAGTGATTAGAACGAAAGCAAAGACTACAACGATTATTTGATATATTTTGTATTATGTCCTCGCCCATCATGCTGTTAGTTTGAATCCAAAGATATTTTCTAGTTTATTTAATATTTTTTCTGCTTGATTTAAATTTTTTATGTGTAGTATTAGAGAAAAACTTCCTTAAGAAGCCATCTATACTTTTTTCCTATAGAAAAATAATAAAAATGATTTATGGAGTTTCGTTTAAAATAGACCATCATAAAATTTTATTTGATATTTCAGAAAACACATTTTCGATTTGATGAAAAAATTAGAAATAGCATTTCGTAAGGCGATAGAAGATACTCGTTCTCTTTATGAAGTAATATTTCTACCATAACATTTTTTTAGGAAATTTTAGCGATTTTAGTAGAACAATAAAACAATTTTACATCATATCCCTATAGGAAACTTGTACAAACTGTCACAGGACTGTTTCATTTTCATGTTACTGATAAGTCGTGGTCATAGGAGATGAAATAAACCCATTGTGAGAGATCAAAGAATTTACCTGGGCCATATCACCAAATTTTTTTATTTTCCTATAATTCAGTTTCATATCCTACACTGAGAAAATTATCTGCATGATATTAAAGAATTTTTACAAAAACCAATGAAGTTTCACTGGAACTCGTCCTTTGGAACTTTTCATGGAATTAATGGAGTTTTTCATAAAATGTTGTGAAAAATTTCATTGTATTTATGAAAGATTTCATACACTCAATGACATAAAAGATATGATACTTTTTAATCAAATTTAAGAAATTTTTTATTGAATTTTTGAAGAAAACTTCATTAGTTTACTGACAAATCTCATTAAAACCCGTCCAGCACAATTCCCTCTATGTAGAATATGTCACCGAACTGTCGTTTTATGGAGGGTACAGTGAGCAGTTCTTGATTAGTCTTCTTGTTAGAAGGCATAAATTCCCCCTTTTATTGTCATGCCTGGTTAAAGTGGCAAATTCCGATTCTGTTACAATTCTGTTGAAAACATTGGTCAAATGACAGAATTTCACTATCGTGTTTTCTTATAGAATTCTAAGCCTGATTATACAAAACTCGGATTCGAATAAGCGTTTTTCTTTTTATAAAATATAAAAATAAAATATACAAGTAGATAAATGTTGTCAAAAAGGGAAATTAACAAAATGAATTAAATTTGTCATTATCATACAAAGCTTCACTTGAACGAATGTATTTAAAATAAGCATCCATACATATTTCTTAAATATAACATTTTTTGCATGAGCAGGCCAATAAACTTTTGAATAAATAAAAATCTTTTTGAATAATTTAAATTTTATCTTCAGAGTCATTATTATCATCTTCATGTCAAAGTGTGAGAATTGAATGTAATTTTCAACTTGGCATTTGCCAAATGAATAACATAAAACCATAGTTGGGAATTTTTCACTGGCATTGAAATTTAATTGGCATTATTTGACGTCTAATCTAATGCCAAAAAGTTCCATTGCAATTTAATGTCAATGAAATTTTTTCATTTGGCATTGACTAAACCAATGGTAATGAAATACATATACACCAATGCCTCAAAGTAACCAATTATAATTGAAGAAATAAGCATTGTGTAACCAAAAAATTGTTTTGGAAAAAGGCAAATTAAGACAAGAATTTAGAATTTCAGAGCTATGACATTTTAAATACTCACTATTTTATCAAGTATATGCTGGTCAGTCTTCTTTAAACACTGGTTAGTCTAGATGGATCAGCCTTTAGTAATGTATACTTGACGAAATAGCAAATATTTAGAGAAGCACGCGAATTTTTAATTTTTTTTTTCTAAATTTGTTCTTTTATGCATTTTTTATAAATTATAATTGACAATTTTAGGCATTGAACAAGGACAATTAAAAAACAAAATCATTGACATTGATCAATTGTAATGTTCACAAATTTCATTATATTTGTTATGAAATAATACATTCAATTAACTAGTCCCAAGTATGCATAAAAGAGTATGAATAACAAATCTTAAAGAAATCTGAAAACTCAAACATCCCAGGAAAATTTTCCGTTCCAAAGAATCGGTTGTGCAATAGCTACTTTTCATTCACAACCCCTTCTACTGTCGATTCTAACACCGATTCTTTTTGTTTGAAATTGTCCCAAAAGCAACCCCTTCTATGGCTCCAAAGTGTAACCGGTTGCTCTAGAATCGGTGCTGTAACTAGTTCTAGAACTGATTCTACGTCACCCACACCTTCCATATAGGATCCCAGGAACTGGTTCCGGAACCAGTTCCATGGAATAAGTTGCAGTGGAACCAGTTGTAGAATGGATGTGATTGGCTACCGATTGTAAAAAATTTTCCTGGGATATATTAGGTAAACTTACATACATGTACTATACTACATAGGTACATACATACATACATATATAAATGCATATGCATATAAAAACTTAAAATTTTTGTATGTATGAATGTAAGTAATTAGCATAAAAACTTTCAATGGTCTTAAAACATCGACCACACTATAATGTGGTAATTGTTTAATAAAAGTTTATTGGACAATTTGTTATAATAGTTAGAGTATCTTGTGGTCTATACATACTTGTAATTGCATTTTTAATGGGTATATTCAGATGAACATCTGAACAATTCAGATGTTTCGTCTTCTCTAGCTTTTAAAAATTATATTATAAAAATTAAATTACCAACCTTTACTTATACATATGAGGCTTTCGATAACAAGTGCTCCGAACCAGGTAAAGTATGTATATCGTATTAATATCAAACTTTCAGTACCTATACAGTATACTTATTATTCTGTAATAAAAAAATAAAACAAATTTTTTAATTTATACACTCATAGAAATAAATCTGTGAAAATGGCAGAAAAGTTACTAAAAATTAGTTAAAAATGATGCTGCAGAATTTTACTAAATTTTTACTAAATACTAGTAAAATGAGAACAGCAAAATTAAAACTGTTAAATTTACAGAATTTTAGTTATATTTAGGCTAACATTTAGTTAATTGAAAATAGCAAATTGTACTGTAAAATCTGCAGAAAATTTTGCTAAATATTTGTAGACATCTTATTGTTGTTATTGCTAGGTATAATACGCCAAACGAATGCACGAGACTTATAAGTACGAAATTAATACTTGAATACATTTTAAGTTTTGACTTATTTCCGGTAGTGAAGTTAAATTTTCAACTGTGATGTCTTCAGAGATTTATAGTAAAATTCCATGACAAATATTTTTGAGAAACATTTTAACCCTCTAGTTCTTCAATTAAAGGGTCCCTTTCGTCTCTTTTTAAAATGGGGCCCAAAAAAATCGATAGAATAACATCTCAAGTTTTTTTTTATAAATAAATATATTAAAAGAATTTGATCGATTTTTTTTAATTAAAAAAAACTTATTTCGTTAAATTTCTCATAAAAAACGGCACTGAAATAGTAAAATTTATAGCATTTTCGCAGGTTTTAGGTTAAGAAGAAGAATAAACCTTTTTCTCTAAAAGTTATAAACACATTAATTTGCAAATCAGACTAGATATAGTTTCTGCCTTTTTCTATGGACAGGCTTCATCAGTGATTTTCCATTAAATTGTATTATTGTTTATATTTTATTGTCCGATTGTCTCTATATGATAATTTTTCAACAACCCTTCGGAATCGAACCTGTGCATATTCCTACATTACAAACGTAACCATACTAAAGTCGACAGCTTAGCCATCTAATCCAAGTAAGGCCTTGAATATAGTGTACCTAATTCATAGTTTTCTTTCTTATTCAATTATTTTCAATAATATACGAAAAATGAGCTCTAAATTGGTGAATATTTAACCACATTGATTGACATTGATTAAGCTGGGCACTTGCTATGAAAAGCCTCATATATGTATATGTTTGCGTGTACTTGAAATCTTTATATTACATTATTGTTAATCAGGCGAGAAAGTGTGGGAGTTGTTTTGTCTTTAATATCCAAAGTTATTCCATTGTCTTTACTTTTTTGTATAACATTTGTTGCTTGAGTTTTCAAATTGTTGTTTTTATTTAATTCCCTTAAAATTTCAATAACCTGCATGTTATTCACATTTTGGTGTTGTAAAATTTCAACCTGAACTTTGACGGCTGTTGCATTGTCTTTATAACTTAGTACTTATTGTTAGTGTTTTATGTTTAGAGTTTCAAGTTTTATATTTTTTATCAGATTAAAAGTTTTTAATGCGCTTATTTCACGCTTTTTTATTTGCTTGTCAAATTTTTGATGCTGTATACCTAAGGGGTCTTTTTTGATGTGGTAGCAGCAAGTCAAATTTATACAAATATTTGTTAAAACCAATAGTTTTTGAAGAAATAAATTATCTTTATAAGGGTGGGGAGCTTAATCCTTTAATGCTCAGCGTATCTTCAAAGATACAACCATATAAAAATGTTCTAAGGCTTTATTTTGAGATAAAATAAAACGAAAATTAAACAAATGCATTAATAAAACTCAAACGCTGTATTGTAACATTCTTGTTTATAAAAATATTTTGAATTGTGTGTTTAATTGATTATAAAATTTGAAAAAGATTAAATTATTTAAAATCAAAATTCAAAAATCCGGAATTTATGATATCAACAAATGGTAAACATAAGTTTGAAATGTTTAAATAAAATAAGTATGTTTTTGTGAACAAATATAAGTAGTGTTCTCCTAAAAATAGTTTTTGTCTTTATGCCTTTAATTTTTTATGTATTTTTAATCATTAATTGGCTTTTTTTACTTATAAAAAATCTTAATTTTTCTTGTCATGATTATTTTTATTGTTTTCACTTTTTATTTCTATTTCATTTCACATTAAAAATAATATTTTTTCCAAATCGGCATACCAGAGCATTTAAGGGTTAACGGTTACCATTGTTAACTCCATACAAATTTGATATTCATAACAATTGTTAAACACTAAGTTCTGGTTATTTTGAGTTAATTTACTAGACAAATCGATTTTTATAAAGATAAATATATATCACATGTAAATAATTCAATATATTGTCAGCAAAATCTGCTGAAAATTATAATTAAAATAAAGGTATATATAAAGCTGAAAATGGAGACAAAAGGTTTTACCTTTAAAATAACTGAAACGTAGATATTTTAACTGTTAGAAACTACAGTAAAAATAACTAACAATGTTATAAAAATAATCGAAGAGATTAGAATGGTTGAGTGAATTGGAAAGAAAACTACGAATTAAATACATTTTATTCACGACCTAGCTTGGGTGAAATCGTTAATCTGTCGCATCTTGGTATAGTTACGTTTGTGATGTAGGAGTAGATGCATTTTCGAATACCTATAGCAGATGGGTTGAAATAATTATTACAATATGACAATTATAACATACAAGCAATTTATGTAATTTAATGGAAAACGAGTGAAAAGGTTAAAGTCGGCCATGCCGACTATACAATACCCTACACCAGTCTGGTTAAAAGCCAACTAATGTTTGGATCCGAAATTCGAATGGGTTAAAATGGGACTTGTATCAAAATTTTCTATAATGTGAGTCAGCGAACCAAATTTCATTAAAATATCTTAATATTTGCGACCTGCAGTTTGTAACCAAACCAATTTTGGGGGGACCCTTATATGGGCACTAGGTCTAAACATGGACCGGTGTTAACCAAAATCAATTAGCTTCGTCCTTGGGCCGACATAGGTCGGTATACCAAATTTCATCAAAATATCTTAATATTTGTGATCTGCAGCGTATAAACAATATAATTTTGGGGGACCCTTATATGGGTACTAGGTCTAAACATGGACCGATGTTCACCAAAATCAATAGACTTCGTCCTTGGGCCAACATAAGTCTGTGTACCAAATTTAATCAAAATATCTTAATATTTGCGACCTGCAGCGTATAAACAATATAATTTTGGGGAGACCCTTATATGGGCACTAGGTCTAAACATGGACCGCTGTTAACCAATATCAATAGGCTTCGTCCTTGTACCGGTGTACCGAGTTTCATCAAAATATCTTAATATTTGCGACCTGTAGAGTGCGCACAAGAATGCATGGACAGACAGACGGACGGACGGACGAACAGACGGACATCGTTAAATCGAAATAAAAAAAATTCTGAGCCGATCGGTACACTATAAGGTGGGTCTAGGACCAATATTTTTTGGTGTTACAAACATCAGCACAAACTTATAATACCCTGACCACGTAGTGGTGTAGGGTATAAACACCGAAAAAAAATGCATAGTTATTTCACGGAAAAACCCAAAAAATACAATATTTAAAAATTTTTCTACGAGACAATTTGTTTTTTTTTTTTCTTCCAAAACATTTTTTAATTACCAGATGTATTTGTGTAAAAAGAAAACATTTATAAACCAAACATTTTTATTCTCAAAGAACTATTTACTTTTGCGGAAAAAGTTTTTTGTGGAAACTTTTTTGGAGCGCTAAAATAGATTCCAAGTAAAAAACTAAATTTCAAAGTTTTTCCTAGTGAAAAAAATACGCCCTTACTATCTAAATTTTTCCAATGTATATTTTAGTTAAAGTCGGCTTTAGTTAAAATATTGGGTGGCAGTATGCCTTGACTTGGATTATTTTTGGAGCATTCTGATTGATTAATTTATTTTTAACCAATCAAAATGTTTGAAAATAGAAATATTTTGGTAAGGGTTTCATACATAAAGCGAACAAAACCGTATGATTAAAAATAAAGTCGACTTTAAATTTAAAATATTCTTTTATAGTAAGGGCCATTATTTTTTAGTTCAAATTTTTATTAAATAATAATAATTAGTATAATTATTATATTCATGAAGAGCGTAAATCGGGTTTAGAAGGTCGCAAATTGATCTTAACAGTTGACATCGTTTAAGTAATATTACTTAAAAAAACGTTCTCCTTAGGGACACTCTAATACATAGTTTTAAATTTTTTTCTACATTTTTTTTAATGTATAAACGTATTAACAATTTATTTTTTTTTTTTTATATAAATTTTCTTGTAATCTTACGCATGCTGTGTCATGCTAAGGCCTTTATGAGACGACCAAACATTAACTAAAATATCATGATTTTATATTTTACAAATACAAAAGAACTTAAGCAGCATAGTGATAAAAAAAATATAATTGTATGTATATCCTTACTACCAGCAATTCAAATGACATTCGATTTCTGTTGAAATCATGGTTAACAACAAACGACAATTTTCGTTTTTTTCAAATAAACATAAAAACTAATAAACAATGTAGTTAAAACAAGTTTTGTGTTTTTAAGATAAAGGTGATTAAAGGAAAAATAATAATAAAAAATAAATTCCGAGGAAATTGTAAAGGTACTTCAAATTTTTTTATAACACCAACAAAAGACTTAAGAAATTAACTTTGTTCAGCACTCAAAAGACTTAAGATACAAACTTCAAATATATTATAGATATAAAAAATAACAAATTATCTTAATTTGTTCCTCTCAATTTATTATAAACTTTATAAAAGAAGTGAAAAACTAGAAAAAAATCTACTCCCATTTCATAACGCATTGTGTTAGATAACAAATGAAGCTCATCATCATTTAATATTTGATTTCAAGCTAAATAAATTTAGACATTTTTTATTTGTTGTATTTTTTATTATCATAAAAGGCCCACCTTCACTTTATCATCAATTTTAATACAAAACCTTAAAAGACGGAAAATTTTAATTCAATGTATACTTTCTTTTCTTGGATGTATCGTTAGATATATTGTTTTATATTTCATTTTTATTTTCAGCCAATTATGAAAAGAAACAATAATTAATTTATTATACAACCAAAATACATCAAATTTATAGCAGTCTGCTATTCAAAAAAATATACAACTTGTGTACAGGAAAACAAATGCGAATGCAATTATATATTTTTTTTTTGTTTTTGTGTTGATGATGTGAAAAAAGTACCTTTTACACATACTTAAATATAGACATGCATACAACTTTAATAACATCATGAAAGGTACTCTAATATTAGAAATTTTTAATGTAATTTTTGCGTGAAAATTTTTAAAAACTTTAACAATAGCAAGTAACTTTTTTCGGTTGATAATAACAATATTTTTGTGGTAAATTAGTTAATATCAGGTGGCAATAACACTATGATGTTGATATTAAACAACAGAAAAAAACCGACTAGACGTGCGCCTTTGTTTTTTCAAATGTTGTTGTTGCACAACAAAAGTAACAATGAAAAGTGTAAGTGAAAAAAGGCGTTGGTGGTAAGAGACCATATAATTAACTTTATCATTTTTAAAATACATAGTTACTGTCACAAATAAATTCCGAAAACGACAATGAATGTGTCACTTGTTTGAAAAATTTTATAAAGAAAAACAAAAGAAAATTATAATAAAGAAAGCTGTATTTGTAGGGAATTTTCGAGTTAATTAAATTTGCATTTATAAGAAGGTAAGACAATAACATAAATAATAAACTTTCAAGAGAAAAAACGATTTCCAATTTTTTCTATTGATGGCTATAAATTGACAGCCCTTAATAGCTGACTGTTTACAACTTGAGATAAGGCGATCCTTTTTAAATTCAACAAATGATAATAAATATCAACTTATTATTTACCATCGATATTTCAGTATTCTGGTATTTATAAAGAATTTGAAATATTTTCAGGTTAGGTTTTAAATATACATAATTTAAAAAGTACTGTTTTATTAAAAGATATTTTTTGAATAAATGAAAGGTACCTACTTTAGTAGGTTTGAGGTTAAGAAGAATAAACCTTTTCTTCAAAAGTTATAAACACATTAAATTTGCAAATCAGACTAGATCCAGTTTCTGCCTTTTTTATGAAAAGGCTTCATCAGTGATTTTCCATTAAATTGTATTATTGTTTATATTTTTATTGTCACCTACTTTTTAATAAAATGTACTTTTTTAATAAAAGGTACTTTTATAATAAAAGGTACTTTTTTAATAAAAGGTACTTTTTTAATAAAAGGTACTTTTTTAATAAAAGGTACTTTTTTAATAAAAGGTACTTTTTTAATAAAAGGTACTTTTTTAATAAAAGGTACTTTTTTAATAAAAGGTACTTTTTTAATAAAAGGTACGTTTTTAATAAAAGGTACTTTTTGAATAAAAGATACTGTTTTAATAAAGGTACTTATTTAATAAAAGGTACTTTTGTACTAAAAGTTTCCGATTAGGCCAGTTCAGGTTGGGATGGCAGCCGCTGCTTAGTCCTAATCAGATTTTTATTTATTCTTCGAAGCATCCAATATTTTAATCCTCATATTTGCGCCCATTTGTTTGCTAAGCCAAAAGCATTTCAGCACGGCTAATCGTGTATTGTACTAAAACTAAAATAGAATTACAATTGTGATAGTTTGCTGAAAAATGCTAGCAGGATCTAAATTTCCACACTTCCTCCCTCATAAAAGACTTTAAAATATGATCAACAACAGAGCACTCAAATTTTGGGCCCAATTTTGTAGTCAGAATCAAGATCGATTTTTGTCTTAAATATTTTTTTTTTAAAAAGAGATTTTGTTTGAACATGTATTATTTAAGAAATAATTCGATCTTAGCTCTGACTATAAAACTGGCCCTTAGAGTAATAAGTGAAACTTAACATAATTTACTCTTATTAATGAGCCTAATTGGAAATTCTTTAAATTAAATGACTCATAAATGGCTCAGAAATTTTGAAATTTCCAATAATGCTCATATTTGGGAGTCTATCATAAGTCATAAAAGAAAAAGCTCAGAAAGAAAAACACCCTCATATAGATAAAATTGTACACTGTGTACTTATAATATCCATTTTGGCACTTCGCTGTTAAGTAACACAATTAACACTGTAATACTGTGTTGATCCCGATTTAGTTACACTGGTTTAAACTTCCAACCTTGAAAGCTTCACAGACTGGAAGCGTTGCCACCTCACTTTTTCCAGTATATTCTCTTGATTTATTGGAGTATTGCCATTAAGAAAATATACACTTTTTAAAATTTCCTAAATTTTGTTATTGTTTTCGTTTTGTTTTTAACTGGAAAAAAGCTTTTATATAGTTAAGGTATTAACTCAGCTTTAAAGTTTAAAGATTTAACTTAGAATCCCAGAAGATGTTTAAAGAAGCTAACCAAAATATGGCAAGGAAGTAAATAATTAAGAATTTATTTGGAAAAATTTTCTATTTCAAACGCGGCGGCATTGGCTACAATAAAATTTGTAATATTCAAAATATTAAAAATTGCTTATACAAATATATTGCACCCTAATAAGCATATTTATGTTAAGCATTTACATTTATGCTATAACATGTTTAGACTGCGTGCCTTTAACTCATTAAATTGACTTTTTTTCTTGAAATAAGAACACAGTGTCTACTCCGAACATTGCTTTAACAGCGTGTAAATGACTGGATGTCTGTCGAGATTAGTTTTTAATACCGGGAAGTATAATAGTATAGTTTTAACAAAAGAGGAGTTACTACTTCCAAGTTTCAGATTTTTGTTGTTATTATTATATTTTTAGCTAAAAAAAAAAAAGAATTACATGCAAATTGCATGTTACATGAGAGAAAAACATAAATAATTTGAACTTTTCATAATAATTAAAAAAATATGTATTCGGAGAAAAATTTCATATTCTAAGACAATAATATTATTACTTACTTGAAATGTATAATATGCACGGGCATTATTTTAATTTCAATTTAAATCTGCTTATTTCTTCAAGAAATCAATAAAAACGGTATTTTGTTTACAATAATATTTTCCTTTCCCAGTTCATACAAAAATTATAGTTTTCTTACAAAATTTTCTTGAAAATGAACTTCTCATAGATTTTTACTGCAAAAGTGGAAATTGTTCAAATACATTTGCATTTTGCAGTCTTTTTTCTATTGTTTTATGTATATGATGACTGTATTGTATTTACGAAACAAAAACTCACACTTTAGCTAAAGATTCAAAGACTTAACAACACACTATGGGCAAGAATTTGAAATATTCTCTATTAAACTGAATTACAATATATTTTCAGTTTTTTAATGAAAAGAGATAAAAAAAAAAACGTTGATACTAGAGATGGGTACGTGAGCAGAATTTTGCGTCATTCACGTGAGTCGAATTTTCCCAAATTTTTTTTTCATCATTTAGTAGGTATTTTCTTTATTTATTTTGCTGATTTTGAATTTGCGCGATTCACGTGCATAACGCGTGATTGTGAGTAATATCCGAATTTACTCATGTGAACGTGAGTGTGTGTGAGTAGAAAAAATTTCTTCGTGAGTGATTCTGTGTGATTAAAATTTTTTTCTCGTGAGCGTGAGTGAGTGTGAGTCAAAATCCACTCACTTGCCCATCTCTAGTTGATACCAATTTTTTGCTATATACATACCTAGTCAAAATAATCATGGATGGTAACCGAAACGATGCGATTATCGGTAAGGGTAACGCTATTTTAGATTATTTCGGTACGGTATTTTAAGGGTAACGCTATTTCATTTATTTTGGTATCGATGTTTTAAGTATAACGGTTTTTTTTATTATATCGGTAACGGTATTTTAAGGATAACGGCAGGCAGTTATTTCGATGCATGCCGGAATTTTTTTTTTTTTACCAAAAGAAAACGAGATTAAAAAGAGAACCAGTGTACCAACTTAAGTGCCTATATCTATGAAAAGTCTGTGACTCTTAGATGTGACTGTATTCCCCATGTATTTGTTGTTGCAAAATCACAATAAATTATATTTATCCAAATTTTTGTTTGAAAACTTCAAAAAAATGAAGACCTGGTATCGACATAATCATAACATTGACAAATAAAATTTGGATTTTTTAATTTTATTGTTGTTTTGTATGAAAAGTTAAGACTTTCAGTATTAAAAATAGTCTTATGACGGTCACAATGAGTCAGAAGTAGGAATAGGCACCTTAATGTACGAAAAATACTCAATAACCACGTGCAATTGCCAAAAGCAGAAAATTAACAATAACGGTAATGGTATTTTGGGAATAACGGTATTTCATTTATTTCGGTATCGGTATTTTAAGGATAACGGTATTTCAGTTATTTCGGTACCGATACTTTAAGGGTAACGGTAGTCAGTTGAAAGGATTTTGAATCGATAACGGTATTTTAGCGGTATTGCCTGCCATCCCTGAAAATAGTACGTTTGTAGAAACAAGCGACAAATCGTTTGATTTAATAGAAAACAGTACAGCGATATCCTCCTTTCTGTCCTTTGAAATGGCTATTACACCGCAGGGATTCAAAGGGGATATCTCAGATTATTTTTGTATTCCTCCGAAAAGTTTGGTACTAAAATTGAGCAAAATTGTTATGTGGTATTGGTATGTGAAAGAAGCTCTGAATTTTCGATATTTCAATTGGTGTATTTTAGCAAAATATTTTGACATATTTTTTCCTTAGAGTCCTAAAGTTGAATAATATTTTATATTCACCTTTAAAATTAATTTTATATAAAATATTTTTCGACTGGATAATATTTTTTCATCCCTTTTTGTAACAAAAACACTGTGAAGCGTATAATGCCCAATTTAACGTTATTACTTGTCACTATCTACCAAGAAAATTTTGTGTTGTTGATAAAAACATTCTGTCGAAATTTTGAAATAAATTGGTAACAACTAGTTATAAACAACTATAAAACTTAACAGTTGAAATTTTAATAAAAGGCTATTCAAATTTAAGTAGTAAAATTTTTACATTATAACCCATAGTGACAGGGTAAACATTCGTTCGCATTCAGATAGACACATACTCATACAAAGCTCATGGATGAATTGAATTTGAAACGCCTAGTAGTATACGTCGCAGCTGCTGCTAAATTTTCTTAGCTTTAATAGTATTTCGACTATGTTACAGCTAAATTTAAAACCAGGCTCTTGTAAACTTTAAACAAGTTTCAGTTTCATTTTGCTGCTGGTCGTGAACGGTTGTCATGAAAAAGAGGGGAAAATTAAAATGGAAAACTATAGCAAACCCTAAACTAAACCTTGCGAATAAGAAAAAACACAAACAAATGAACGACAAAATTTAAAGTGGAAAATGTGTTAAATATTTTTCACCAAAAACAAAAAAATAATTGTGATTTATTCAAGTTTTTGTTATGCTCATTTAAAGTCTATTAAACGTTCGGTCGCTAGTGAAGTGTGTCTACAGGAAATTTTGTAATAATAAAAATTAATGAATGGAACGTAATTTGAAAAAAAAAATATCCAAATTAACGAAAAATTAAATAAAATTTTCTCAGCATATATTAAATATGAGAAATAATTATTTTCATAAAAAAATTATAATTAAAATGTTATTTATAAAGTACAAGAAACATAAGTAAAAATTAAAAAAAAAATGTGAATTTCTAAACTAAATGAGAAAACTTCTACCTTATAATTAACCAAAGCTATTGGATATTTAAGCAAATTTCTTCTAAGTTATAACCATGTATTGCACCAAAGATTGTAATTGCAGTTTATGTCGAGAATTAAGAGGATTTAAACCTATTAAATTATCTAAAAAACCAGCACCTCGCCCACCTTCGACCTCGATATTTGGACGTCTTAATGAAAATTTTATATTACGAAGACGTGGTTCCAGTTCGCTAAAAACATTTCAACCACAATCTTTAAAATGTAGTGAAATGTGTCAACAACGCGATATGGGCCACATATATGATTTTTGTAAACGTCAAACAAATACACCCTCACCTACACCGGTAACACAAGCTCCCCCTTCGCCGCTCTTAACTAACAATAAACCGGTAACACCGCCTAAGCCAAATCACAAGGTTGTAATATACTTTGGTGATTCTTTGGCTTATAGAGGTAAGTCGTATACAATTGATTCCACTAAAGAGAAGGAAGAGCAGGTGCTGGCAAAAACGTTAACACCACCACCACCTCCACCACTACCACCACAATGCAATAACCAACAGCTGCAAAAAAATGAGGTCATTGATATGTTAGCGTCAAAGAACGATGAATTACCACCTTACATAGAAAGCATACAGAATGGTGTAATTAATATTAAAATTGAAGGCAACTATCAACGCGCTTCAGCTTTAGTGGATAAAGTATCAAAGCCTACCCAAGCTGTGGTGGGTAAACCAAAGGATATTATTGATGATGATGATGACAAGGGCAGTGATGATGGCGACGCTACCAATGAGACTTGTGATTGGAGTTTTGTACAACATTGGAGAGCCCGGTAATTTTTAAACATTTCAAGTACAATTTCAATCAAGTGTAAAAAACGAATGATACATTTCAATAACGTATCGATGGGGAAGGTATTCTAAAGGCACATCTACACGGGAAAGAAATCTCGTAGAGTTTGCGCTAAACTTGTCATCTCTAATATACATAGGTGGCACTAATTTTTATCGTAAAAGTATCATCTCTAGTTGTCAAGTATTTGTTTTTATTCAAATTGTTGTATTTTAAAGAATAATTTTTTTCTCAAAATACCAAAAAGTGCATTTAATAAACTGAAATGTTCAATAATGTACAAGACATCTTAAAAATTGTTACTAATTACAGAAATTATGTGTGACAGCAATTGTTAATGGCGTAGAGATTACAGTTAATCGACTTATACAGAGCTGCATTTTTATAAAGTCTAGCTGGTTTTCTATTCTGTGTGATGTGCCTTAAAGAATATTCATTGATTTAAATGAAATTTGTATATGTAATGGTTAACAGTGTTAATCGATTCATATTATTGGTCCACGAATTGAGCCGAAACTATTTTTTCAGGAATTAAAATAATTGAGCTGTGTAGTTTAGATGTTCCTGCATCCAAATATGTTTTTCAAATTAGTCTAGTACGCAATATTTTGGGAAAACCGCGATGAAAAATTTAAAACCCCCCTATTGGACGACTTTCTAAAACTTTGCGGGTTCTTTTTTGACCTTAACGGTAAAAATTACTACCGAATTTAAACTGGACCTTAAAATTCCAAAAATGATATTAATTTTCCCGCTTTTATGAGAAATTACGCTTGATAAGATATTATTTTTATTGCCTTCACCATATGTGAGATATACACCCTATCCTAATGCAATTCTGTTAAAATGGCGATCACTGCTCGAAGACGGTTGCTCATTTTTAACTAGATTAATGGTCTTCTTCCCAAATAGTTTATTACTGAAAATTAGCAAAATCTTGTTACTATTTCTAACTGACTGTATTCATAGCTCTAATTGTATGCAACTTTGTTTTTTGTTATAATGACTGTTGGCAACACTAAAAAGCATATACACAAAGACAGATAAAAATTACCGTTAGGACGCTGCCGCAAAAATATTTTGTCATGTTCATCATGTGTCTAATAGCTATCGGCGCCACCTTGGTATTTCAAACTGGCAGAGTTAAACTTTTAATAAGTTACATAATCTTTTAACTCTTAAAAATGCATATGTTAACGATGAAGAATTAAAAGTTGGATTAAGTTGAGTCAAGTAGATTAATTTCGTTCGCTTAATGAGCTATAACGTTCAATAATCTATTGTATTCGCCTCAAATATTTTCCCCTAAACATTTTTTTCACCTTGAAAATACAACAAAATTGTTTTTCACCTAAAAATTGTTTTCACATCACAATTAAACGAAAAAGTTAATTCCTTCGGGAATTAAACGAAAAAGTCAAT
Source organism: Leucophora obtusa (assembly GCA_949987735.1). Classification (NCBI taxonomy): domain Eukaryota; kingdom Metazoa; phylum Arthropoda; class Insecta; order Diptera; family Anthomyiidae; genus Leucophora; species Leucophora obtusa. The sequence goes on from OX465296.1 coordinate 5,386,535, forward strand.
TCCTTAGAAAGTTAAACGAAAAAGGTAATTCCTTAGGAAATTAAACGAAAAAGTTAATTCCTTAGGGAATTAAACGAAAAAGTGAATTCCTACAGGTAATTAAGTGAACAATTGAATGAATTCCTTGGCCAAAAGTTGAATAAACTACAATTGAATAAATTCCCAGGGAATAAATTCCTTGCCCAAAATTTGAATTAACTAGAATTGAATAAATTCCTTGTTGAATGAATTCATTAAATTTTATGAAGGAATTAGAAAAAAATTATTGAATTCCTTTAGATAAATCGAATGAAAAAGAGGAATTCATTCAATTCCTTAAGTTTGGTCGGAGAATGCATTTCCCAAATATAAATTCAGTTCAAAAAAGGGAATTAATTCTTCGAAGATCTGATGACCAAATTGCTAGATGTATATTAGAAGATTACAAAGCAAATTGTGTTATTGTGGTTGTTGTTTTTTCATTGATATTTTAAATGTTTAATAACGCTCCTAGACAGGAATAAGAAATTATCATCGAGTTTGTAATTTAACTTGACAATGTCATTAGGAAATAAATGAATTCCGGATAGGGACATGCCTTCAACAGATTATTTTTCACAATTTGTTAAATAAGTTTTGGGATTTTAGCCCATTTAATTCCTTTAACGCAATTAATGTATATCCCGATCTTTTATCAAAAAAAAAAAACCCCTAAAAAATTACTTTTGACCTCATCATGGAAAGTACCGATATCGTATCGATTTAAAGGGTATATTCTTACCTAAAAAGTAAGACCCAGAGGAATTTTTATTTATTATAGCTAAAATTTGAAAGCAATTTTGTAACGATACTTTCATAAAATTTTAACGGTTTGCCAATTTTCATCACGTCGGTCTCCGGAAGGAGAAAGGGCCTGTATTCCTAAATGTATACATCTTTGAGCTCTTGTTGTATGCGTGAATTTAGGCGAATTTCATTCAAATCGGAGATGGTAAATCCGAATGTTGTGTTGAGTTTGCGCATTATGAGATATGGGTATTTGAACTAAAGACGTATGTATGTGTGTCCGAAGATTTAATTTTAGATTTAGATAAAATATTTTATTTTTATAAATAATAATTTTTTGAGAATATAGCATTCTATTTAATTCTATCTGGCCTGATAACTTAGCTCATTGAGAATATGTTATAAATAATTGAAACTCTTTTTTTTTTGTGTGTTCCCATTATTTATGTTTTAGGTGAAATAAATTTAAGCAAATTTTTAAATTCATGTATCTCGAAAATGTATGCTCCGCTCGTACAGTATTTTCAAAAATACATACTGTACAATTAAAGAAATAATTTTTAGCACAGAAATAAAGTTGCGTATTTTCTCATCGAAAGATGAATGAAAAACGAAACGGAACAGTGTGTCTATGATGGGTTAAGCTTATATTCCGTTATACCGTGTAGAAACGGTAATAGCGTATCATTATTTTTTGGACTACCAATAGTGATACATTTGTAACTACGTCTTTACTGGGACTTTGGCACATTTGTTGTTGTTTCTCATATAAAATTTTAAATTTAAATGTCGGCTAAAGTTTAACTGGACTTTTAGTAATCGGGTCTAAAGAAAATAAAGCCATTAATTTTCGTTTACAAAACGATGCACCGTTTTAAATTACACTTTCACATAATATACTTCCACCATGATTCTCCTTTTAATAGTATTAACAATGAAATAATCACACAATAAACATAATATGTATTTAATCATGTCATTTCTTGAGTGAGCATGTTCTTATATAGATAGTTATCAACTTAACAGTTTTGTTTTTTGTTGTATCGTATTCATATGCAAATGCAGATATGTCTGTTTAAATACCAGAGTAGATTAAACACAAGTTAGTTAACCGTGCCAGAAAAAAAAGCAACAAACAAAAAAACAGTGACATAATTTCATTTTGATTCTCAGTCAAGTGTTAGAATAACGGTTGAATTTAGTTTGTTTGCGATATAAATGGACTGAAGACATATATATGTATGTGGAGAACAAAAATCTTTTAAAGGGGAGAAAATTTGGTTTAATTTGTAATACATTGTTTGCTTTACTATAAGCTATTATAGGATAGGGTCAAACTGTTGTTTATATTATTTAACGGTAATTGTTTGAAATTAATTATTTTATTGTTTCTGTTTTGTTTTTAGGCCAATTGGTAATATACGACCAGAACAAAGCAATGCTCCATTTTCCTATACTTCTGGATTGCCTATAACACCTAATCACTTAAGTGCCAATATATCGCCATTGAATGCTTCCACATCTTCAGGACGTATACAGAATCCAGCTGTAGCCACACCAGCTCCACGTGTACCAAAGGAAGTTGCTCAAAGACCGGTTGTACCAAGTAGTAGTGGGAATACCACAGCTAATGCTACACCTATAAATATTACCACAAATGGTTCATCATATTTTGAAAATGTTCAAACAAAACTAAACTCTTCAGTGGTTTTAAACAACAGTGGTCATATAACAAAACCCATACCACAAAGAGCGATTGCAGGGCCAGCTAGACTAACGGTACAAAGTACTCCCGTTCGTTCGCAACCACCTATGATAAGTGGTAGTTTAAGCCAGCAACAACAACATCATACTAGTACACCACTTAAAAGTTCCGATAAATCTAACCTTGATTTTAGTACAGCTAGTATTGGTATACCCATAGATTCCGGATTCCAACACAGTCCAAATAATTCCACCAAACTCAAACATTCTACACGCACACATCATCATGAATTTCGAGCTTTGGAACGTGTACAAGAATGTCATAGTTCCTCAGATGAAAATCGTTCCTCGGGGCATGCTAGTATGTCGGATACTGGTGGCCATGGTAGTTCTTCACCAGGAGGTGTGGCATTGGGTCCCTTACCTGAAGATCGTTTAGCTGCTGGCGTAACAAATCGCAGCACACGTTCTCGCACCGCTGCCAATCATCCAAGAGCACGACATCGTGCTACTCCTGCTAAAGCTCCCTGGAGTGGAAATGGTTTAGAAGATATAAAATTAGCCATACAACAATTAACCATGAGATCCCAAACAAGCACAAGTACCTATAGCAGTATAAGTGCTGGTTCTGAGAGTTCAGAACCAGCTAGACGTTTGGGTCGTTATGCCTCCTTGGAAACGGTAAATACAAATGTAACCAGTGCTGATGAGTTTGTATGGGTTGATTCTCACAATCGTTTGGTAGAACTGCAACATCCTCCTTGGAGCCAACACTGCATTATGAAAGTTATACGTGATGGTCGTTGTAAGGAATATGCGGAACGAGTTTCCCCAGATGCTCTTTCACGTTTGGGATACTTATTGCAACGAGCTTTAGTACGTATAGCTAGAGAAGTACAACGTTTGTCATCAAATTTGGGTTTATGTTCCAAACAAGAAGTAGCAGGGGCATTTAAAATTGTTCTCTGTCCAGTGTTGGCAGATTCATGTATCAAGGCTTGTCTTAGAGCAGCGGCTATGTTCGCCGTGCCGGGAGATAGTGCTCTAAAACAAAGTAAATCTTCGCGAGCTGGTATACAATTATCTGTGGGAAGATTTCATCGTTGGATGACTGATTCTAGATTAGGAAAATTTATTCACGAATATGCCGCTGTATATCTATGTGCGGGCTTAGAAAATTTACTGGAAGAAATATTACTTCAATGCTTTCCTACTGATTCGACTTCACAATTAACTGCGGCTGCTCTGGAACATGTCATCTCCATATCGGGTGATATGTGGGGTTTGTTACAACCATTTGCACATCTTAATGCTGGACGAATAGCTTCTGGAGCTCTAACAATGCCTCGTTGGGCAAGTCAATCTTCTTTGGGATCAGGCACTCATCAAAGTGGTTCATCGGCCGGTAGCAGCAATATTAGTTTGGAACCCTGTTTACTTACCACCTGTGTGGGTAGCGTTAGTGAATTGAAAGAATTGACTTTAAGGGCACAAAAAAAATTTCAACATTGTGCTATATCGAACGCTGCTCTCTCCGCTCTATTTTATTTCATGCGTTGTTCTCAATTAGAGCATAGTGAATTTGGCGCCCAACAAGGTGCCGGTGGTAGTGCTAGCAATTCAAATGCTAATAGTAGTCAAAATGTACAAGAATTATGTTATGAACGTGCTTATGTTGTGCTGCCACCCTTAGTGGAATGGTTAAGAGTAGCCTCGGCTTATGCTGAATATCGTAATGCAGTTATGATCGATAAAGATGATATAATGCAAGCCGCCAGATTATTATTACCAGGTGTTGACTGTCCTATGCGTTCTGTGGCTCATGATGAAGAACTCCCTACAAAAAAGACACATTTTTCACATGTATCCACTGCTACACCCATACCAATGAGTTTAAGTGAAGATACCTCGGAGTTAGGAAAACGGGCCACAATTGCTTTAGCTTTTAAACTGATGTTAACAGGAAGAGCAGAATTATTGGCGCAAGCGTCGAACTTGTTACCACCCACCACTCGCTATGATACTCTTAATCATGCTGGTATGTCGGCTTTGATGATAGCCAGTATACGAAACGATGAAATTGTTATACAAGCTCTGTTAGATGCTGGTTGTGACCCTAATATAGAAGTACCCGCAATAGGTAATAATAACTATCCTGCCATACATCCCGATACGCAACATTTTACAGCGGTAACATTTGCAGCCAGTAGATCAAACTATTTGGCTTTAAGATGCCTTCTCGAACGTGGTGGCAAAGTGGAGGGTGGAGCACGACAAAGTGAAGATAAACATACTCTTACACCCTTGCAAGTAGCTTGTGGTTCTGGCAATATTGAATTAGTTTCCTTGTTGTTAGTCCATGGAGCCAATGCTTTTTTGTCGACCCAACAAAAAGACTCTATGAGTTTTGCTGGTTCCGCTCAGCGTGGTTGTTATTGTGCTTTAACTGTGGCGGCCGCACATGGACAACGGCCGGTGTTAAGAAAACTTTTGTCGACGCCTATTTCTCAAGGTTCCAAGGATGTTTTATCATTGGAAGAAATGTTAGCCGAAGGAGATTGTCCGAGTGCTCGGGCTACTACCATAGCAGATCGTTTGGCAAATGGTGAAATAGCGAATACATTGAATAAAACACAGATAAAAAGTCTACAAGAAGCCATGTACCATAGTGCTGAAAACAATCATTTGGGTAAGTTCTAAAAATAATTGGGTTATCTCAAACGAATTAATCCCACATGAATCTTTGTTGTCAAAAACCCAAATTTCTCTAATGTGGCTGCAGAAATTCGGTTGAGATGGCCCAATTTCTACTATGAGTCCTCACAACAAATTGACACAATAAAATAATTCAGTTAGATTTCAATTTAATTGCTGTTATATAACACATATTTCTAGCGTGGATCGATATCGGATTTTGGTGGAACTATAACAAAGTTGTGGATCGCTGAAAACAATATTTTTTCAAAGTTTCAGTCAAATTTCAATTTCAAACCACTTTTCATAATTCCATCAAAATTCCAAGACAATTCTCACTAATTACAAAGTGATGTTATAAAATTTCAAAACTTTTCCCTTTCTATTAGACATTACGATTGAATTAAGAACACTAGGTGTTCCCTGGACTTTGCACTGCTGGATGCATGCTTTGGCGGCCGCACATGAGTTACGTCTTGATGCCGTTATTGATCAACTCTTACAAGACTTTCTACAAGTATGCCCCGATGACTATAGCGTTCAATTTGTTAGCGAATGCTTGCCTTTGCTGTTTAATATATTCCGTTATAGCAAGAATGAAGGCACAACTTTATTGCTGGCTGATATATTTGCCACTTGTTTTGGCTGGCAACAAATAAAACCTATTAAGGAACCTGTATCACAGCCAATAAATAGTTCCCGTATAGATCCGAAGTTTGTTAATAATCCAGAATTGAGTGATGTTACATTTAGGTAAGCTAAAATGGATTCGCTAAAGCCACTAAATTTTTATATAACCGAAACTTTCGGTTGTTTTTCTGTGTAAACATAATTTCGGTTGTTAACAACAAAAAATATATCAGTAACTGGAACTAAACAATTGGAATGAAATTCAGTTGTCAGTACGAATATTTTTTCTCTGTGAAGAATTCATCTTATTGTTACTTGTTTAGGTATTCATGACTATTATTTTTTTTTATTCCTATTTAGGGTTGAAGGAAAAATATTCTATGGTCACAAAATTGTACTAGTTACCGCTTCATCGCGTTTCCAAAATATGCTTAGCTCGAAATTAAGTGAGGGTAGCACTCCCACGGTACAAATCAATGATATACGTTATCATATATTCCAATTGGTAATGCAATATTTATATAGTGGAGGTTGCAGCAGCTTAGACGTTTCCAAAGGTGATGTTTTAGAACTGATGGCAGCCGCAAGCTTTTTTCAACTAGAGGGCCTCTTACGTTATACAGAATCTAGATGTTCCGATATGATAGATATTGATAATGTTGTGGCCATGTATATACATGCAAAGGTGAGTAATTTGAAGAGATTTCCACTCTTTAACATGAGTTACTTCTATTCTCAATTTCATTTTTACTAGGTTTATAATGCCAACAAACTCTTGGAGTTTTGTCAAGGTTTTTTGTTGCAAAATATGGTGGCCTTGTTGACTTACGATGATTCTGTTAAGAGATTATTATTTGCTAAAAAGATACCCAATCATGATGTTTTAACCGGTCTACTGCAGGCCTTGCAGCAACGCATTAAAGAACGTAAATCAATGGGAACATGTAATTTTCGACAACAATTGAGTACTCCTTCCATAACTGGAGCAGCTACTAGCAATGACAATAACAATAGCTTAGGGGCTCTTCAAAAGTAATTTAAACTTTCTACAAGACTCTGTTAAAAATTTAGTTATTTAGTTTTAGGTATTTAAATGTTAAACGTTAAATGCTGTAAGCAAAAGCTATTATATATTAATATTTTTATTTTGGATTAAGTTACCGGTATATTTCTAAATATTCCTGGCAAAAACTAAACACTATCAATTAAGGTTTCATACCTTTAGCCAGCGAGTCATATAATTGATATATTAAAACGTATCAGTTGAGCAAAAGCAAATTAAAAGCAAATGCCTTTTCGATATCGCTATTTCGCCATTTTTCTAATGAAATATAAGATTTTTTTAAATGTGTCTTGCTTAAATTATATTTTGTAAACTTTTGGAATCTTTGTGTCCAAGTAAAGGAATTTCGAGTAAAAAATTTTATAGAATGTGGATTTTGAAACCCAATCCTATATTAAGTAAGATATCAGAATCTCAGATAAATCAAAGGTATCAAAAGCCAAAAACTTTCCTATTATAAAGTTACCCGAACCCAAGAATTTTCTTATAGAATTGAGTTAAATAATACCAGAATGTAGTAATTATACAACGGAGCGGAGGGTTGCTAAAGGAATCATTGTAGATAGAATTCTCGAATTCAATCGTAAATTTCTCTGTATAGGGAAAACTGGGTATAAGGATTAGGACTGAAAATTTTTCGGACTTAATATTAAAAAAAATGCCGGTTTTGTTATGGCCAATTTTTGTAGGGATTATGACCGAATATACTTATACTTATCTTTAAATTATCAAATTCAATTTCACAAATCTGTAGGCACATGGATGACTCACAAATGAAGTAAAAAAGATTCAAGGAAAGTTTTAAAAATAAAATTCTTAAAATATAACTGCTTTTGTCATTGCACCGACGTTATATCTGTATATGTACGTATATATTAATTGTATTGTTTCTTATTGTAAAGAATCTTTTGAACTTGTATTATTTTTATACAATATTTATCTCGTTCTTCCAAGAATAGAATTCATTTTATTTATTATTTATCTACATATCAAATTATAACATTTTATTATACACGTATAATAAAAATAATTATTATTTGGACTGTTATACTCATACTATAATTTTATACAAAATAAAAATATTGTCAGTGCACAGATTTTATAAGCGTATCTACGTATTCATTGTAATCTTAACATTTTTAAATGTTTTATGTTGTAGTTAATTTTTAGCAAGAAAATTATAAAAAAAATAAATGTTGTAATTTTGTAATTGTAAAAACAAAATTATAATTTATAAATTTTCTTAGACCCCATACGACAATATCCCGTTAAAACTAAACCAACAGTTAAAATCAAAATTAATATGGTGAGCAACAACAAATCAGTTACTAAAAGACCCAGTTAGTAGCTAACGGGAAATTGTAATAAAAGGGCTTAATTAGATTTCTCTTTTGAAAGAACCAAATCTTCTTTAGTACGAGTCTCATTTTCATCTGAGCCATCATGTATCGAAGGTAATTGACTATTTTCTTTGGCTGCCACTGAGATAGAATCAGGTATATTATTGCCCACAGGAACAAAACCACGATCATCAGCTTTATAATGTACAACAACCTCTTTGCCATCGGCATCAAAAAATGAATATGATCCGTTTACTTCTAGATATTGATTTTTAGCGCCAGCATTTTTTACTACAGCTGTTTCTTCTCGGAAACTACCATCTTCACCACGATAATGAAAACTATATGAACCATCATTATCATGCACATTATCCGATTCTAATATTTCCACAAATTTGGGTAATTTTTTCTTGTCCATCGTTGTCTCGTCGTTATCCTCAACTGAATGTGAGTTTACTTGTGTAGAAACGTTGGTTACAGCAACATCATCTACTTCTTCAACAGTTTCAGGTGTAACATGATCATGCTGTTGGGTTGAAACTTTATCATCCACTGGAGCCGAATAAACAGCAGCCATGAAGAGGATTAAACAAATCTACAACAAAATAAATAAATTTTTATAATACTGAAAATTTAATTATATATTTTATCAAAACTTACATATTTTATCATTGTTCTTTCTTTTATCGAACTCAATTCAAACACGTCCTGTCTAAGTAAATTCTTTTCAACAATTGATTGTTTCATTCATGTTCCTTGTAATTTTTATAAACAAATGAAATCATAAAATAAAACATTTAATTGCATTCTCCAAAATTCAATTTTAAGAAAATATTAGTAAAGTTTTGTTGAAAAGATGTTTAGCAGGTTTTTGGATCATTATATGACCACAAAATATAATAATTAAAATTTACGCCGTTTTACACACTTTTGAAAGTGCAATGAATTCAATAATTCATACATATGGGAAGTACAAAAGAGAACAAGTTAAAATTAAACAGTTTAAACCAGGATTGGCAAGCAAATATATTAAATACCGTTCTCGATTCAGAAATCTTTCATCTAAATACAGGTAAAAAACCTTTATCTAAATAACACAATACCATTGATTAGCCTTGCAATACCGTTACCAATGTATTCTAAAAAACCGTTACCGACAACTATATTGTTTTGCTTCTCAATTACACAGTACAAACGAGAAAAAATTACAGCGTTCTGGAAATGGATTCTGGTAGAGGAGACAAAAAAAATATATGTGTGTCGGCGGTTTGAAAGATTATTGTGAATCGGCATAGGAAACCATGTGAATCTTCCATTTTAGATATAGGAGGTGTTCAATGAACTTATGTAAAACACTACGAGAAACATTTTTGTGGAACATTTTAGCCCTCTAACTCTTTAATTAAAGGAGATTTTTTGGGTCCTTTTTAAAAAGGGACAACAAAGACCCGTAAGTTGAAGAGTTAGAGGTTAAAATATTCCTCGTAGTGTTTTACGTTAGTTCGCTGAACCCATCCACATTCACGTGGTCTCCCCCTAAAATCCAGGATTGTGTGAAATTTGAGCGCTAATTCTGAATACCGTTAAACATATTTTAAGTTTTGATTTATTTCTGGCATTGAAGTTAAATTTTAAACTTTGATGTCGTCAGATACTTATAGTAAAATTTCATGACAAATATTTTTGCGGAACATTTTATCCCTCTTACTCTTCAATGAAAGGGACTTTTTTGCCCCCTTTTTAGAAAGGGACAAAAAAGCCCCTAAGTTGCGGAGGTACCTTTTAGTGTGCCGATCTTCTGTCTGCCTGTCCATATATTGTCTTAAATCGGGGAAGCCTAGTAATTTTGACTAAGATCGAGGCATACTAGGTCTCACTAATCCAGGCATAATTGCATAACATGTAAAAGGAAGATGGTTAACTCCGATCTGGATAAAATTTGAATATGTGACAGAGAGGACAGAAATAATAAGAACCCAGCGTAAAAAGAAATGACAAAGCAGTATAAAAAGAACTACAATTAATGTTTTAGATGTACTTCTTTTTTAACAGAAACGCTACACGCAGAAAAAAGCAGGGGTCTAAGTGCTATCTTAATTTTTTGAGGGCGAAAAATGTTACACTTTTGCACTTTATTAGGCAACATTTTTAGAAAAGAATACGATTCCCTCTCAGAATCTTAACCTTAATTTAGAAAAGAACACAAAAAAGGCAATTCAAAAGCAAAGTGCAAAAAAATGGCAACATTTTTGTCAGAAAAGAAAATACCATTAGATATTAGTAATGAGCACCAATTACTGAGGTTTTTCTGGGGAGAAGAGTACTCGCACTACAATATATTTCAGTACTTTTTGAACGAGTGTAAAGGAAACTGTTTTTAATCAATTGAAAATTAAAAAAGAACAATGTTTCGCAACATGATTATATTTTTGTATTTAATAAAATGCTTTTACTGCCGCCACCGGGTATCGAACTTCCATCCTCAAGATTGCTCTACCGCTGAGCTATTCTTTGATATGAAAGTTGACTGGCATAAACACACCACTTTGTCAATGCGAGATAGTGTCTTATTCTCTTCAATAAAAGTAATTATTAAACAAGTGCGAAAAGTGCACTATAATCGAGTATTTTTTCAGTACTATTTTCACAGGTGCATAAAAAGCAATTTTTCGTTATTTTTATTTTAATTCAATTCAATTTATTTCTTATAATATTTATATTATTTACATTTGACTTAGAAGCTAAGAGTTTAGGAACTTCGTTCCTTTTCTACTTAGATATATAAACGGAAGGAAAAAAGTTCACAAAAACCTTTATGAACATTTTTATTTTATATATTTTTAAATTAACATGCAAAACAACAAAAAAAATCATTCAATTAACCTTTAATAATACATAGTTTTTTGTGAATTACCATTTTGAAAATGATAGATTTTTATAAATTAAAAAATTATTGAATTTAAAGAAATTAATTATAAATATTAAAAAAAATAAAAAAATTAAAAAAAACTAAAAAAAATATTGGCCTGCCAGGAATCGAACCCTCGATCAACTCTTTGGAAATAAACTGTATCAACTTGACTTTTTTGATCACTTTTAGAGCAATAATGCTTTAGAAGCAATACTTAAATGATTTTTTGGAGGTTGTTCAGAATTACTTCTAAAAAAGCTTTAAAAATGTACGGCTACGTTTGAAACAATGGTAGAAGTTTTTTTTTGAAGTTTTTCAGAAATACTTCTAAGAAAACAGTAAAAAATACACTAACGGATACTTTGAAGCAATGAGAGAAGTGGTTTGTAAAGCATGACATCCACTTTTTTTTTGCGGGAATGTTTACAAAATATGATCTCTTTTAAATTTTTAAAGAGTTACTGAAATTATTTTTGTTCTTCTTTTTATACCCTACACCACTATGTGGTCAGGGTATTATAAGTTTGTGCTGATGTTTGTAACACCAAAAAATATTGGTCCTAGACCCACCTTATAGTATACCGATCGGCTCAGAATTTTTTTTTATTTCGATTTAACGATGTCCGTCTGTCCGTCCGTCTGTCTGTCTGTCCATGCATTTTTGTGCGCACTCTACAGGTCGCAAATATTAAGATATTTTCATGAAACTTGGTACACCGACTTATGTCGGCCCAAGGACGACGCCTATTGATTTTGGTGAACATCGGTCCATGTTCAGACCTAGTGCCAATATAAGGGTCCTACCAAAATTATATTGTTTATACGCTGCAGGTCGAAGCCTATTGATTTTGGTGAACATCGGTCAATGTTTAGACCTAGTGCCCATATAAGGGTCCTATTAAAATGATATGGTTTATACGCTGCAGGTCGCAAATATTAAGATATTTTGATGAAATTTGGTACACCGACCTATGGCAGCCCTAGGACGAAGCCTATTGATTTTGGTTAATACCGGCCCATGTTTAGACCTAGTGCCCATATAAGGGTCCCCCCAAAATTGGCTTGGTTACAAACTGCAGATCGCAAATATTAAGATATTTTGATGAAATTTGGTATACCGACCTACATCAGCCCAAGGACGAAGCCTATTGATTTTGGTGAACATCGGTCTATGTTTAGACCAAGTGCCCATATAAGGGTCCCCCCAAAATTATATTGTTTATACGCTGCAGGTCGCAAATATTAAGATATTTTGATGAAATTTGGTACACACACTTATTTTGGCCCAAGGACGAAGCCTATTGATTTTGGTGAACATCGGTCCATGTTTAGACCTAGTGCCCATATAAGGGTCCCCCCAAAATTGGCTTGGTTACAAACTGCAGATCGCAAATATTAAGATATTTTAATGAAATTTGGTGCGCTGACTCACATTATAGAAAATTTTGACACAAGCCCTATTTTAACCCATTCGAATTTCGGATCCAAACATTAGTTGGCTTTTACCCAGACTGGTGTAGGGTATTGTATAGTCGGCCCGACTTTAACCTTTTTACTCGTTTTAATTAAAAGGATTAAAAATACAAAAAAATTTTACATTATTTTATATAAAATTAAGAAAAAAATACGAATAATTATTTGGGCGATTAATCGATTGAAATTAAAATTCGATGAATTAAATTCCCTAACAAGTATCCTCCAAAAATGTTTGGGTTCTTTTCGGGACACCCTAATGTCCATCGATGTAGCTCCTTACCTAATAACATGTATACTTAACTTACAGGTAAGGAGTTTTCAAAAACATTTTATTTAAATTTTAATTTTTTTAATCGAATACGATAAAACTCAAAAAATTTTAACAAAAAATTATACAACTTGAGAATGATTTTACACTATTTAGGTTCTTACTTAAGATTTCATCACGTTCCTTATCTTATGTGTTTAACAGTTCTTATGCTAAATAAACAAGATTTAAATGTTAATCTTAGCACTGTAAAAATTATTATTGTTGTTAATCAATTTCATTTTTAATAACTCATGAACGCCATTTATAGCTTAAGTATAATAAAAACAATAAAAATTGTCATTAATTTGTTATTTAAAAAAATTATAATTGTCATTGAACCTAATTTTGATAACATCAAAATATATAGAACCTGTTAAGTGATATTCGAATGCTTTTATTTGATTAGGGCGGATAACTTGACTAAAAAATAACCAGGGTAAAATATTGTTAATTCCATTATACTATATTAATTATATTGGTGGGTGCAGTTATTCAACATTTAAATATAAAAAAATATATTTTTGGTTTTTAACCTGAATTCGAATATTAATTTATACTATAAACATATTTTTAATTAATTTTAAGAGAATTGTGGGGTTCTTAAAAATTTATGAATTCTAATAAAAATCAAACGAAAACAATACATAAATTATAATATACAAAAAAACCAATACATTTTAAGATAAAATTAATGGTATTTTTCGTTAGCCCAAATTTTATTGATGAAAGATTTAATACATACATTTGAAGCAAAAAAAAAAGAAAATAATTCCAGAATAATTTTTTTTTATAACAAAATGGAAAGTTATTTTACTGTTCTCATTTGAACAATTTCGTTTGATTTTTTTTCAATATTTGTTTATATAAAACTATTTTTAAATACAGTTTCAATCTAGTGGAATCTTAAATCCCAAATGTTATTGTATATTTTGTTTTATATAATATTTTTGTTGTTATGAATTAATTTTCTGTAAAGGTAATTCTTTTGTATGTATGTGTGTATGCAGTTTCACTGCACTATATTGAGGTTGTTTAAAATATATAATAAATTCACAAAAGTTTGGAGAATTATTTACAGTAAAACCCGCTTATCCCTTTCTACAAGAGTAAACACGCGATTACATACAAAATTCTTAAGCTCCTGCCGTTCTTTGCTTATTCATAAAAACTAGGTTGTTACTTACCCTGGAATGGTCTTCTACACGATGTCGTAAATGGTTTGCACCTTTACTGCGTTTTAGGTTTAATTTACATTTTTTGCACATTGAAATACTAATTATTTCCAAAATTATTATATATTACACTGAAAATTCTAAATCACTCACTGTTGAATTAATCTTAGCAAAACAAGTAAATAAACTAAACCAGCTGTTTCCTTTTTCACCACTGTCAAGATAAAGTTACAGCATTGCCATACCAACTTGTTTTAAATATCACCCACACACAAAAAAATCGTTGCTAAGTAATTAGGAGCATATCAACTAATAAAATTTTTTGGAATAAATTATTCAAACATTAAGTTGAAACTACTAAAAACTTGGTAAAATATTTCTATTGTAGTTTTCGCATAATATGTCCAAAAATACTTTATTAGTTGAAATGGTCCTAACTACTTGGCAACGATATTTTTGTGTGCTTTGCTGCATTTGACACTACAAGTAGACTGAAAATATTTTCTTTTTAAATAAAATGGATTCCAATAATTTAAAAGGTATACAAAATCTGAACAATTTTCAAACTAGTCCTAAATTTTCTGATTATGCAACTGAAGCATCCTCTACCAAACTGATTGCGATAATCAACTAGCGATTCACAAAAATAGCAATTGATATTTCGTCTATTATAGAAACCAAACTCAGGGAGTCAGAACGTACTATGTATATTGAATCCCTTGATGGAAAAATTACCGCTGTATCTGAAATAATTAGTAAACTTGAGGCAGGTGTATGGCATCACCAAAAAAAAAAAAGTTATAAAAACATCATCACTAGATGGCACTTTGTTCAAAAAATTGACAATTTTCTTTTTTTATTTAAATTTAAATAATAACAAACAACAAAGCAAAAAAACAAACGGATATCTCAAATTTTATTATTTGAATATATTTCGCGCTTGTTTTTTCCCTATTTTGAGCAGTTTTCATCAGTTTTTGAGTTTTTAAATATAGGCTCAGCTAATACTAAACTGATACTAAATAGTTGCTCAGGTAATATTAAATTTCAGCGACCCTATCGGTGAGTAGTATGAGTTTTGATTCCCTATCTCTATAATTAATAGTCTCTGACTTGAGGAATGTATGCCAAATATGAATGCTCTGAGTGATGATATTGGCAAGTTAAAACTGCGTATTGCTAAACAGGAAAATTCTTTAGTCGCGTATTCAGGGAGAACCTATTTTTGAAACTATATGTAAATCCACTAATACTCCTATGCCTATAGTCATCAGTATTAGACGTTTAAATAGTTTCCGTCTTGATGATAGTAAAATTGATGCCGTCATTAGCGTAAAACTGTCAACACCTAATGAAAAAAACGTTTTTTTTTATTAATCCGTGGCTGATTTTAGACGTGAATCTAATGGTACCTTGCGTTTAAGTCACGCTGGTTTCAAATCCGTTAAACCATTTATTTATCAACGAAGCATTAACCAAATTTAATTATGACACTTTAAAAGAGACCGTACCTTTGAAGAAAAGAAATCAGATCTGGTCTGTGTTTACTCGTCGGAGTCGCATTTATGTAAAACGGACCAAAACTGATACTGCAATCTGCGTAGAGAATAAAGAAATACTTAATAATATTACTTCACAACATACTGAAAACGCCATATCTATGGACCATGGGTTTCGTCGATAAGAATTATCTTCAAACAGAAAAATGGATTGAAAGTTTCACATATAAATGCACAGGACCTTTACCCAAAAATGAATGAGTTTCGATATATTTTTGAAAACTCGGAAACTGATATTTTATAAGTATCCGAAACGTGGTTCACGTCTACTGTAAAAGACTTCCAATTAAAATCGGATGGCTTTAATCTCTTACGTGCAGGTAGGAAAAAGCCCGATGCTAACGGTCATGTGGTCGGAACTTATCGTGGTGGCGGAGTAGCTTTTTACATTCAAGGAAATTAAACTTTTGATTCCAAAAACATTTGTATTGCCAACTTTATTACTCAATCTATTCGAAACAATATGATATCACCCATATTATACAAAAGGCTTATTTAAAAACGGTAGTTCTTAATTAAAGCTATTCGTCTTTGGAATACAATTAAACATTTTTTCGGAACAAACTTTTCTATTTTTTAAAAACATAAATTTATGTCTAGAGCAGATTTTATAAAGAAGAGAAAGAAAACATTTTTATTGAAAAATTTAACAGACTCTAGGAAATCACTAGACCGCCGCAGTTTCGTCTCACCCAAGGACTCGTTAATGGTTAGTTTATGTGTCAACTGATCAAAGTAATTTTAAATAGTTAATTTGTCTCTATATGAAGAACTTTTTGTTTATTGCCATGACCGGGGATTGAATTATTTATTTATTTTTACATCATTTTTTATGTAGTTTAAACATTTTTTATTTATAATTATAGCCTGCTGTGCAGGTTTTTTCATTTATAATGTGATTTTTTGTATTTATTGATAATTTATTTATATTTTTTTATATATTTTTTTAACATTGCTATAATAGTTTTTAATCCCAATTTCAATAATTTTCGAATGATGTTGTGATAATAAGATATTAATTTTGTAACATTAGGATGCTCGAAATAAATTAAATTAAAACCCGCTTAAGACGAACTCCGAGTGGCCCTATGTTCCGTATAGGAACTACGGGAACTTATATATATATTAAGGTGGACCTTGAAATGAAATTTTTGCGATATTTTGGTAGATGAGGGCTCTATTCCGTGCCTTTTTGAAAAAAAATGACAATGCCGAAAAAAAAAATTAAAAAAAAAAAAAATTAGGGGTTGCGCACGAGCCGAGAAAAAGGTCCACTTTGCCAAAATTAGGGGGGAAATTGCCATAGGTCATCAGGGGTCACCCGTAGGGGGGAAGAATGTATGGCCGACCCCCATTAACTTTTTACCGCCAACATTTTCCCCCAAGCCACCCACCCCCTAGCTCCTCCCCTTAGGGGGGTCACCATACAAAAATGGAGGTTGCTCAGTATTTTCGAAAAACACCATAGGTCATCAGGGGTCACCCCTAGGGGGGCAAAATATATGACCGACCCCCATTAACTTTTCATCCCCAACATCTTTTCCGAACAAACTTACCCTCTATCTCCACTCCTTGAGGGACTCCCCATACAAAAATAAAAGAAGCTGTAATTGAGTAGTACTACTAAGCACTTTTAATATAATATAGTCAAATTAACATATTTTTGTTCGCTGATGGGTATTTCTTGCGGTAAGAATCGATAACATGTAGTAAATACTGTTTCTCTTCTTCGCCTTGACACAGTATTCTATTATAATCTTGTATCATTTTTACTCCTCTTTCGGCAGTGTCGTTCACAACGCGCAAGTTATTTACAATTCTACGACCTTCTTGATAGTCTGCGCGAGATTTCCAGGTTGCTGGATTTGCTAGAATGAAATCTTGCGATATTCCAAATCGTACAAATAAATTTTTGGTATTATGAGAGACGAAGTTGCTCAAGTCTTTAGCCAAGAATTCCTCATTCACATCTTTGAATTTCACCTCGATTTTTTTAACGCTGGTGCTTTTGATTACGACGCGAGGAGCTGGGGGAACCGGGTCGTCTTCTTCATCTTCTTCACCTTCTTCGTCTTCTTCGTCTTCTTCATCTTCTTCACCTTCGTCATTCTCCTTTTCTAGCAATGCTTGGGCCATTTTGGCCTTCAACTCATTTGAAACCTTGTCATCGAAAAAGGCAAGGGCTATGTGCTCATCGGCGAGATACCATAGGTGACCGATAAATTTCTTTATCATTACCCGAGATAAATCCTGGTCAACGGACTTGTACTCGACGATGTCCTTCAAAAACTTCCAATCTTGATTCGGCGCCTCAGCTGCTCGAGAAGAACCAAACCATGCCTTGACGTAAAGTCGCACCACAAAAATACAAACGTGTCGAATACCATTCAATTCACATACAGATAAGTGAAAAGTTCTCCGAAACAAAAACATCTTGAGGCTGTAAATGGCTTTTGCCATCCATCGAGCATGGGAAACGGGTCCTGGAGCTCGGAAATGGTAATTCTCAAGTTTTTCACCCAGAAACAAAAGAATTAATTGTAGCATTTCTTTGTAGTCATCGCGAGGGTGTTTCTCCTTCAATTGATCTAAGCAAAACTCCTTTATGCCGACTTGCATTGCCACAGGAATTTTTCTGACGACTTGATCGTCTATCAAGCCAGAATGGAATGGTTTAACCTTTACAGCGTCCCATTCCTGTTTGAAACGGTCAAAGCAAGGAACGCCTGGTGCACTGGTCTTTCCCATTTTTGTCTCAAAAACTTCCCTTAGCACCAGTTCGTATACGTGGTGTCTGCAAGGTAAATATAAGATTTCTCTCTCCAACAGCCGCTCAAGAGCAACTGCGGCTCCGGAGAATGGGCCACTGTTCGTTGATGTCGTGTCGAAAGAAAGTCCTTGTATTCGATGTGTCATATGCCAAGATGCCAACAGTTGATAAACGGCATGTGCTATTCTCCGGCCTTTTCCTTTCCCATCTTCTACTTTGGGAACTCCAAGAAGTTGTTCTTTTTCTCCGTACGAGACAATTACCGGTAGACGGTCCACCTTCTTTGTACCCACAAAATCCAAAAGCATTTTGCCATCCCAATGGACTACGAAGGATTTAGCTGCGACAAGCTGGAGATAAATGAAACGCGTTGAAGAATAAGAATTCTGAATGAGAGCAAATAAATCTATGCGATCTTACTTCTGGATTGTCTTTCACATAACTCAGCATGTTCTCTCGATTTGAACGCCGACATCTCCGAAGCGACGTACGGTTTATTGTGTATTGTTGAGGATCGCGTCCAAATGCTTCTGCCGCCGCTATCATAATGCCGACCGCGTCTCGGTCAGTCACTTTGCACTTGTCCAAAGCTGATAGGACTCGTTCAGTAAAACATTGTTTGTAACCTCTTATGTCACCAACATTTGATGGGCCAGCTTCTGCCGGGAAGTTTTCGTCCTGTCTCCCATTATCATCGCTTGAATCACTGCTTGAGAATTTAACCACTGCAATTGAAAGAATTTCATTTGAATATAAACATTGGACGAACACACAAAGCGCGAAATAACTTACCGCCTTTAGCGAACTGATCTCTACTAGATTCCGTTGCACGTTTGCGTCGCAACTCTTCTTGTTCTTCGCGCTCAGCTTTTCTTTTCCTCGTTCGAGTATCAGTAGCGTCCACACCTCCCATAGTTCCTGGCCGGCCATCTTCTCTTTGCTTTAGCAGAAACTCAATGTCTTCGGTATTTGTCATTTTCTCAAGGGCGTTGGCGTGTGCGATGTCGAAAAGATTATCCAAGCTATCAGAAAACTTATTCTCTTTTTCTCTAGTGGACTCAGTCTTTCTGTGAGATGACTTTCTTAAAGCATCCCACTCATCGTGCAGCGCAGCTATTTTTCTTGTAACATCTCCTCTGGCTTTCGTCGGAATAGCTGCTTGGCGCCAAAAAATCATCACTGCGTCCGCGACTATAACCGCACTATTTTTCTTCGACATGTTTCGTTTGCGAATGTTGAAGAAATGCATTCTTAGCACTTGCTTCTTCGACGGTAATTTGTTCCCCGTAATATTCATGCTTGGATAACCAATCAAAAAAATATCGTCGCGCGATCTAAGTTGTGTTGTCATCTTAACTTTGGTGGAATATTGGTGGAATTTCTGTAAAAAAATCAAAAAAAATCAAAAAAATCTCGATATTGTGCAACTGTAAATACATAGATTTTCAGTATTTTTGTATGGGGAGTCCCTCAAGGAGTGGAGATAGAGGGTAAGTTTGTTCGGAAAAGATGTTGGGGATGAAAAGTTAATGGGGGTCGGTCATATATTTTGCCCCCCTAGGGGTGACCCCTGATGACCTATGGTGTTTTTCGAAAATACTGAGCAACCTCCATTTTTGTATGGTGACCCCCCTAAGGGGAGGAGCTAGGGGGTGGGTGGCTTGGGGGAAAATGTTGGCGGTAAAAAGTTAATGGGGGTCGGCCATACATTCTTCCCCCCTACGGGTGACCCCTGATGACCTATGGCAATTTCCCCCCTAATTTTGGCAAAGTGGACCTTTTTCTCGGCTCGTGCGCAACCCCTATTTTTTTTTTTTTTTAATTTTTTTTTTCGGCATTGTCATTTTTTTTCAAAAAGGCACGGAATAGAGCCCTCATCTACCAAAATATCGACACAAGGTCCACCCTAATATATATATAAGACGAACTCCGAAGGACCAGAAAAATTAGTTAGTTGTAAGCGAGGTTACAGGGGTGAAATTTCTTAAACATTTTATTAGTTCTTCACAGAATATTTAAAATTATTAAAATCAATTTAAAAAATTGTGCAATTCTTTCGTTTGTTTCTTTTTTTTTATTTACATGTTTGTGATATCGTCGGCTTAATTAGCTGGTCTAACAAAATTTTTTGGAAAAATTGAGTTATATAATGTAAATATCCTCTTTCTGATTACGAATATCGAATTTGATCTACCTGCCAAATTTGCATACAAAAATGACAAAATGTATAACTTCTTTATGGGTTTTCTCGAATACGACTTTTTGGCATATGGGTCAAGCCAATAATAAGCCCACGATATACATATGTAATTAAAAATTTCGGTGTATTCGACTTAAAATTTGCCAAAATATAAATAATTATAAAAAAAATTGCAACAGTTCGTTTTAAGCGAGGGTTCGTTAGTCTAAAGCGGGTTTTTATTAACAGTTATTTCTTATATTGAAATAAGGGCTTTCAAATAACTAACAGAGTTCGTATTTAACCAGTTTTACTGTATCTACATATATTCATGCAATTAAGAAACAAACAAAAAAATATATAATTTATGAATTTGAAAAAAATAAAAACGTTTATGAAATAAAACAGACCACAATTTCCAATACTATATAGAAAATATCAGCAGCAGCAAAAACTAAACAATTCTTAACGCTAATGCTTGGCAACAGGCCAATATTTAAGTCATATATTATTGAAAAAAGTAAAATACTACAATATCAGCAACAGCAAATCAAAAAAAGCCTTAACAGCACAATATAGCATCATCATCAGTAGCAATAGCCATAAAAAATAATTGACTACAATTGCAAATGTAAACAAAAAAATTTCATATACAAAACTATATTGAATTGAAAATTCAAAATATATAAATTTCTAATACATAATATTTAAATCTATATATTGTATTGTACATCCTATGTAGTAAATGTTTTTGATATATTTTGCAACTAGTATTTTGTTGTTAGCATTCATAGTCCATACGCCTTTTTCCCTTTCCTGTCGTCTTTAATAACAGCGCCAGTAAGCGGAAAAAGACAAATTAACTAGAATGTCTTCCTAAATTAAAAAATAATATATTTTAAAAGTTCAAAAGGTTACCTAAACACCCATCACACATAAATTTGTTATTTATTTTTTTAATTAACTAAATCACATTTCTAGACGGAAATATTTTAGGGAGATATGGCCATATGGTTTATTGTTTTAGTACAAGATTTGAGATATAGTTTTAAACATAGAAAGAAATACATATAAACAACATTAGCCACATGTTATGCAGTATGTAGAAATGTTTTGTATTAAAGTGATTTGTGTTGCTGAATAATACTAGTTTACAAAATTATTAAAATTTTATGAGCACAAGAGAAAAAAAAATTATGTTTCATAACCTAATTTTTAGAATAAAAACCATTTCAGCAACACCGCAGCCCCTTCAAAAAAATCTGAATAAATTCTTAAAAATCTTTCGCTTCAAGAGTTGCAAAAATCCAAAATATTTTTTTCGGTAAGTTTTAACTATTTTATTTTTTCTCTGCCTATACAGCCTTATTTTTTACCCAAGTTTTATCAAGATCAGTGTAAAACACCATTTAAAAAAATATTCCAAATTAAAAAAACATATATAATTTCTTTTTAAAAATTCTTAAAAACATTTTTTTGTTAAATTTAACAAATATGAATTTAAGTAAAAAATTAGTAAAACTACAGTTTTATTTGTAATTATACTGTTCAAATTTAGGGTCTCGGAACCGGACCTAGTCCATATCATCTAAGGGCATGGAAGGACACTCTAAAGGTACAAACATTTTGTCCGTTTTGCTCTTTCTCACTTAGTTTTCGAGATATGGGCCATTTTTTAAAGTGGAAAATTTTTATTAAAAATTTCCGAGGTAGTCGAAATTATCGTCCGTTTTGCTCTATCTCTCTTAGTTTTCGAGATATGGACAATTTTAAAAAATCGGGAGGGAAAGAAATAGCGTCATCTTTAAAACTGACTTATTTTAAGTGTGGTTATAAACTATTATATTCACCACCGATGGACGAATATTAATAATTTACTGAATTATCACAAACATCTGGAAATAAATATAGGTACTTCGGTTGATCAATTGTAGATTTGTTAATCAAACACAGTGTGTTGTTTGAAATATTTAAACATTTTAAATATTTATATCAAACATATGAACAAATTTAATCAAACAATCTGCAAAAGATTAATAGAATATTCTTTATAATTAATGTATAGCGATGTTTATTTTTCTCAAAAAATTAAAATATATGTATGCATGTATATAGTATATCTGTTTTCTAACAAAATTGTTTACTTAATCATATTAAATACACTTGTGTTATTTATGAATTTACTAACAAATTTTAATGTTTGATTTTTCCTACTTTTTTTTCTTTGTTTTTGTTATAAAAACTTGGGAGGGTATCAAATACAAAGTATTTAAAGTAAACGTTTGTAGTTTAAGAATATACATTTTAGTTTTTTTCAAAATTTGTTGTACTATAAACATTAATTTTCTTTCATTATGCTTGGGAAAAAGCTAAAGAAAATTTTGGCAAAATTTCTTAAAAAGATTTGCCTCTTGAAGAGTTTTATGTGTCTGTCATAATTAACTATTTTGTTAAGGAACCCCTCATTATCTGGTATACGTGCACATATTTTTATCTATAACAAATAAGAAAAGTATAGTCGTTCAACATCAACCATACGTACAATAACCTACAATAGTTAAGGGCAAACTTTTATAAAAATCCATAATAAATTTCGATAACATGTTCCCTTATAAGGGAATTTAGGATTTTCCTGATTCATTCTGGATTAGGGACTAGGTAGGTACAAGAAAAGAATGTTTATTATTGTAAAGTTCGAAAAATTAAAAGATTTCTTCTTGCTGTATGTGAAAGTATTAAAAAGTTATTTTGAATCGATCAATATACGTATTCTAAAAAAAATTGATAATTGTTTAGTACTATTGGTATATAAAAACTTAAGCACAATCTCATAGTGCTCTGACCGCATTAAAGTATAGGGGGTAAAAATATTCATTTACTTAATATTTCTTTATGACGGACCACCGAGATTTTTTTAATACTCCTTAAGTTTATGTATGGCACACACTTAAATATATATTACAAGTATATACTGACCATAATGCGCAATATTCTTTCATCAAGACTCTTGGCGCCAAATTGCGTAAATGTGACACTTTTTGTTTTTACTTAGCAATTTTTAGTAGCAAGAGGGATTTACTGTTAATGAAGTTTACAGAATATATAGAACATATAAGTAGATACCTAAAGTAAATTAAAAAAGTGTTCCTCTTTTTCTTAATTTTTTTTTTTTTGATATAATTTTATGGTTTCTGGGTATAATTATATATCACTCACCCACTTTATCAGGCATTCATAAATGCAGTTGCTCAAGCTTAAAAGTGTTAACAATGCTTCATAAAAATGTATGTTTTATTAATAAATCTACTCTATGTTGTTGGTTCTAGATTCTAGAATTAACGCGTGCCATACATACTACCGCATTCCAAAATTATAGTTTATAGTAGTACAAGTTGGGTACAAGGGGGAAAATTCGGCATTTTTTTGGGAAAACTTTTTTAATTTAAAAATCTGCTTCTCTCAGGTTTAATTTGTGTATTTAAAGCCTAACTTTTCTCTGGTTTTGGTATAATTTTTGATGATTTTTCAACTAACTCAAAACATCAAAACTTGTCCACCGTGGGCAAAATTGGATAATTGCGAAAATTTGACTTTTGTTGAGTAAGTTTCTCCAAATTTCAAAAAATAAATTTTTAAAAATTAGCTGCATAAATTCCGGAATGATTTCTTATGACTAATTTTTAAAAATCAGTTATTTTCTATTTTTAATAAATTAGAAAAATCAGCGAAATGTTCAGTTTTGGGATATTTGCGCTTTAAAAAAATTAAGAGATATGGGGTATAATAGACTTGTGTCGTTCGTGAACGAACAAGTTCAACTGAACTAGTCACTCAATTGATCGAAAGATCTAGTTCACTTCTAATCGCTTTTCTACTTCAATCGTTCATTTTATTACTTTTGGCCGGGGATAATTTTATTTCTTTTTATTAATTAAAAATATATTCTACACTAAACATTTTTCTTTTTTTCTTAAAATTCTTAATTTTTCTGATATTTTATATCCTTGTTAACTAAAAGACGAGCTATATGAATTAGCTACCTATTCAAAATTGCCAAACGAAAGATCGAAAAACTTTTGTTCTGAACTAAATTGCCAAAGAGCTATTGAACTAGAAGAGCGATCTAGTTCTTTACAACAAATTGAACTAGAAAAAGCGGTCACCAAACACACGTTCATTTTTTATAATTATTAAGCTTCTTCATTTACCTCCCAGAAAAAAAAATGGAAGTAATGGTTTACAAACTACTTCATTCACTGCTTCACAAGTATCCGTTAGTGTATTTTTACTGCTTTTTTAGAAGTTATTCTGAACAACTTCAAAAAATCTCTTCTTTCATTGCTTCCAAAGTTTGCGTTCGTATATTTTTACAGCTGTTTTAGAATTACTTCTGAACAACATCCAAAAAACTACTTAAGTATTGCTTCTAAAGAGTAATTGCTCCAAAAGCGATCATAAAAAGTGATTTTGGCATCATTTGGCATTTCAAAACAGAGTATGTCCCAGGTTTTTTTTTTAATTTTTTTTATTCTATTACATATTTTTTTTTTTATATTTATAATTAATTTTAATTTTAAAATTTTTAAAAATATGTATATTTAAAAAAAATGGTGAGAAATTGCTTTTTATGCATTTATAAAAATAGTACTGAAAACAATATTGAATTGGAGTTCCCCTTTTACACTTGTTTAATAAGTACTTTTTATTGAAGAGAATAAGGAACAATATCTCGCAGCAACAAGGTGGTGTTTTTATGCCAGTCAACTTTCATATCAAAGAATAGCTCAGCAGTAGAGCGCTAGACTAAAAATCGTGGGGTCGCAAGTACGATACCCTGTGGCGGCAATAAAAAAACTTTTGTAAAATAAAAAAAAAATTTTTTTTTGCGAAGAATTTTTTTTTTTAATTTTAATAGTTGAAAAAGAGCTTCCTTTGCACTCGTTCCAAAAGTACTGAAAAAATATTGAACTGGGAGTACTCCTCTCCTATGACAACTCAGTGTTAAAATCATTAGGGTTTATGTTAATAAAGAAGTACATCTAGATCATCAATTCTAGTGCTTTTTCTACTGCTTCGGCATCTCTTTTTTTGCTGGGTTATATTTTGTTACTACTTTTACTAAAGCTCTTCAACGTCATAAAGTTTAATTGTTTTTTTTTTTTGTTTTTTTACATAAGAAATGAAAAAATAATGCCAAATTTACTAACATTCAATTACTTATATTTTTGCAAACACTTCCATCCATGATCAGCTGTAGAATAAAATTGTACAAAATGAGGGCATGAAAGATGATCAAAAACTGCACAAATTGTCTATAGTAACAATTAAATAACTCCTTAAAATACCACGAATATCGGGGAGACATATATATTATACAGTGGCGAATTCTCCCCCTTCTATCCTATATACAAAGTTCACATATAGTACAAGAATACATATGTGATGGAGTATTTATTTATGTATTTATGTATAGTGCAATACACCCTCCTAGTTTGTTTAACATCATCCCACTAAATATCTATTTGCAATATATTCCAACCACACTTGTATTTTCAAAATTCTGTCGAGTTCATGATACTATTTTTAAACGGAAACAAATAAAAACTCCTAATGTTATGTTTGTGCCCCATCATATTTTGTGTTCGTCTGTTCTTTTGGTGTTCCATCATTAAATATCGTATTTAGCAAGTTGTAAGAATTGTTTACAGCAAGTGTAGTGTAACATAACATATGAATTGTGGTTTATTTTCCTTTTGAAATGTATTTTTCAAATCAACATACTTGTATTAGGATGTTTATGTTATAATTCCAAGGAATTTGTTTTATGTATTTAAGTTTTTTGATCTTTTGAACGTTTATTTGTTTGTTTATTGTTTATTAGCTAACTAATAAAATTTACAAATGTTTTTTTAATGGCAATATTTGTGTAATAGCGTTAATATAGGGATGAATTACTCCTGCTTTTGTTCTGACCATCTGTTTAAAATAATTATCGCTTTTTAAATTTTATCAGTTTTAACAAATTGCAGAATATATTTTACAGCAATACAGATTTACGTTGAAACGATGTTAAGAAATATTTGTTTTTCTATAATTAACTTTTAGCAAAATATGATTAAAAAAAATAACTATAAATTAAAACTGAAATATCTGTAATTTTTTTAAAAATAACAAATATTTCAGTCATTATTAACTACTTAACATTTAACTAACAAATACGGTAAAAACAAGTAAAATATACAATAAATTGTCCTTAAATTAAACTAACTACCGAGGTAAAAAAACAAATTTCCAATTTCCCAGCATTTGGCAGTCAAATTCACCAACATTTGAATTTCATTAACAAGCACTAACCCTAAAATTCCAATCCCTTTTAGAGGACCATCGTTAATTTTAAAACACCACTAACGAAATAACTTAAAATACAAGTAACATTAAAAAAATATTATTTAATACCACTAACCTTTAAATATCCGAACCCTATAAACAATTTCACTGGAATTCAAGTTGAAATATAGTTCAATTCCAGCACTGTTTTCCAGTTTCAAGGCTTGAATACAACTTTCATTACATTTTATTTCAATAGCATACTCCAGCAAAAGGGAAACAAAAATTCAAATTTGAAATATTTTTGTTAAATAAAAAAGTGCTAGAATTTGAAATGTACTTTAATTCAAGGAAAATTTAAAGCACTTAAATTTTTAAACCTATGTGCTTATTGGGAAGTAACTGATTTTACTCAAATCATAAATTAAAAATTATATTTAGCTTTTATTGGACCGTTTTTGATATTGTTTACACTCACACATAAGGGTTAACACAAAGAACTATATCTTAACATATTGCCAACCCTGAGTGTATCGTACACTTTAAATTCTCTAGAAAATCAATAGATTTATAAACAGTACAATTTTTTCGCTAGACCAAAGCCACTGATACAAGGTTTTTTTCTGAAAAATGTATTGAATATGTTCATTAAGGTAGATCGTTTCAGAAAAAAATATTAGTGGTCCCCTGAAAATAAACGTTTGGCATTTTCTAAGAATATTTTCTAAATATATGAAATATGAATTTTTTTTAATAAATATCAACATGGAAATTTTATAATATTTTTTTAACATAAAAGTGCAAATTAAAATCGCTAGATTTGACTAGAAAATCGCCAAATATGTGTTATTAGGGTGGCAATGATGTATGTGGTAAAACAACTTTTCTGAATGCTAACGGAACCCGAGTGGGTTTTGTTTTGGTTTGTCTAAAATTCAGATGTTAAAAAAAATTATAATTCTACATACATATTTGTTGTCAAAGTTTCGGAATTTTGGAATAAATCCTACAGAAATATTTTATTTTATTTCCCTTAATTAATTATTTCCCGGGAATTCCAGTATTCCTGGAAAATCATGCATGGAAAAATCGAGGAATATCACACAATATTAATATTTTTTAAATGGTTTTTTCAAGAATTGAAATAATATAGAACGATTTAAGGGTGTAGTTTATGGTAGATAACAATGTAAAAGAAAAAAAAGTAAGAACTAAAAAATATTTAGAATAATCAACATACCAATATCTAAATTAGAAGAATTGACCCCTCTAGGTTAAAGCTGATTTGATATCTTTATATTTAAAACTAACACAACACAAAAGATGTAGTTGCCAATTATAGCTAAACCCCAATTTGTGTCAATTTTGTGACAGACGTAAATTTGGGACGATAAATGTCAAACGATTTTTTAATTAATTTTAAATTCACATGCCTTCAACTTAATTTAAATTATAACACTAAACAACAAATATTATCGTAATAGTTACTTTTTGCAAAATTTTGAATTATTAACTTATTGAATTTAAGTGGAAAAATTTAATTATTGTAAAAAAACATGCACTCACGAAAGTTTGTCGGTAGAATCTACTGAAAATGACAGTTAAAACAAGTATAGTAACTAAAACTTTTGTTATTTTTAACTGTTGAAAATTAACCAACAAATACATTAAAAACAACTACCAATGTCGTAAAATTAACTGATAAATTTTTACTACAAAAATTTCAAAACAATTGACAAAATCGTTAAAAAACTTGTTTTTTACAGTCAATGCTTTTTGTTTATAAAAGTATATTTTAATAAAAAAAATATTTTTTTTCTTTCGATTACATAAAATATGTGGTATTACTTAATTCCAAACCGTTCTCTTTTATGCATTGGAGATACAATACAAGTTTCTGATTTTTATTTGCAAACTAGAAATATAACAACAATAAATATAAACTAAACAAGAATATTTAAAATTAAAAAAAAATCAACGAAATTTTCAATTTTTTAAATAACTACCAAAAAGAACTACCGTAAAATTACTGTTTTGGTAGTTGTTTATTATGATAATAAAAATAACGGTTTTAACGGTCGTTAGTCGTTTTCTTAAATAACCGTCATAAAAGTTGTTTTGCATTTTTCTATAGAAAAACAACTGTAATTTCTGTTAAAAACAACAGCTACTGATTACTTCACAAACAACTATCATGTAGTAACTGTCAAACTATTTTGAGTGTACAGAAACATTTGCTGGGGAACCTCATGCATTAATAAGTTTAATTCTCCTCTTTTGGGGAAAACTTTATTCTTTTATAGATTAATTTAACGTAGATTATTTAAAGTAGATTATACCGACAAACTTTTGTGAGTGTATAAATAATGGCAAGTTGTTTAGGTTTAACATAAAAACAGTGTTGTATTCCATTAAAGATTTTTTCGAATTTATTTTAACACAAATTTAATATATAAGATTGCTTATCTTATGAAAAAGTGAATTTTTGGGTTTATTGTGATTGTGTCATTCAGTAAAATAAAAAAAACCATCCTGTTGATGTCAAGTGCAACAAATTTTTTTTCTGGGTGTAGCAACAAATTACTACTCATTTAACCTAGTGTCTTGACATGCAATAAAATCCTATAATGATGTCGCTGATGCCTGCCATCAAATGTCACTTTTAGTTTTCATTTTAATTTAGCAATAAAAGAAAACAACATAAATTTAATAAACAACAACGAGAAAAAGTTTAAATATTTATTATTTGTAGAAACAAATTAATTGTCGGTAAAATTTAGCATTTCGAAGAAAAAACCATAATATTTCTTAGCCATGAAATGGTCAAGTGTTCTCCACTACAGTGCAATTGATATCATTTTGACGTTTCTCTGTAATCGTTTTAACATTTCATATCATATAATTTATTGCATTTGAAGACACCGGGTAAGGTGCATATAAAATCTTTCTGCAAATAAATTATCTACGCCATACCGCACCACTAAATAAACAATTTAATTTGTTCGGTTGATTAATGTTGTTTAAACTGTTCGTCGTTAAATGTTAATGTTACTAATTAATAATTAAATATATATGCTTTAATAATTTTTCGCTACAAATATAAAAAGACCCTTCTTAAATTGTATTTTTGGCTTTGAATTTTTTATTTTGTATTAGTAACTTGTTATTACCCCTACGGACATTGTCTCCATCTTCGATTTGCGTAAAGTTTCTGAAATATTTCTTTAGTTTAAAATTTTGTTTAGGAATTTCTATTGTTTGAAAAATTATATTCAAGAACAAAATCGATCTCAGTTCTGACTATAAAACTGGACCTTAGTCGTATACCCAAACTTTTATGGGGTTTTCTTCTTTGTTAAAGCCAAAATTCCAAATGGTTCTCTAGTTATAATGTTTTTATACATTGGATAAATAATAAAATTCTCAAATTTTGATTTGCAAACTAAGAATAAATCAATAATCAAACGATAAACTAGACAAGAACTTTCAAAAACTTTTTATTTTTAAATAACTTACAAAATTAATGTTTTCTGTAAAAATACTGTTTTGGTGATTGTTTATTATAATATTAGAAATACATACTTTAACAACTGGTACGAAATAACTGTAATAATAACTGTTATGTATTGTTTCATAGAAAACAACTGCAACAAACAACAACTACTTATTACTACACAAATATGAATACTTTGTACGAAAGAATTTTTTAACAGCAGAAAAAATGTTTTTCTCCAAAATTTCTTTATTATTTATTTATTTAAAAGGTGTTTTCGTACAAAAAGATCATTTCTAAATATACAAAAATATTTGCAAAACTATTTTTTAAAGTGAAAAATTTGTTTTCGGAATTTTTTTTCATGGAAATTTTCTTTTGATAAAACAAGAGAAAAAAATATTTAAGTTTTTTGTGCGAAAAAAAAATATTTTATAGGCAAAATAAAATAAAGCGAAATTTATAGCGAGTGACTAATCCTATTCGGAAGCAAAAATACATTTTCCTATAATAATTTTTATTATTTTGTAATAGGCGGAGTAAATCGAGTTTCTAGGTTCGATAATAGATGAAATTTCAAGGGTTAGCGTTAAAATATTGGAATCATTCGTTTTAAGTAATTTGTAATTACTAAGTTTTAATTTTAGAAATTTCGCGGTCCCCGGAAATGCAATCTAAGAAAAATTCACGGTCAAAATTAATGTCAAAATATCGACAATACTTCCATATATATTTATGTATATATGGCTGAAATACCATAAGTATTAGCCAAAAAATGCTTTTTTGAAAAATTTTATTTCCGTTCTTATTCGAGCGCACATTTGTTTTTTTTTTTTTTTAATACCCAGCAAAGTACTAAATACTTCCTAAGTATCCATTAGTATATTTTTACTACTTTTTTAGAAGTAATTCTGAACAACTTAAAAAATCACTTCTTTGATTGCTTCCAAAGTATCCACTAGTATATTTTTACAGCTTTTTAGAAGTAATTTTCAACAAGCATATTGCTCTAAAAGTGCTCCTAAAAAGTGATTTTGATATAGTTTGTTTCCAAACAGATAATCGCGGATACGATTCCTGGCGAGACAAATATTTAAAAATTTTTATTTTTAATTTTTATAATTAATTTTTTTATTCAATATTTTTATAATTTTTTAATTTTTAAATAAATAAAAATTATGAAAAATTTAATTTTATGCACTTGTGAAAATAATACTGAAAAACAAATTTAATTGCAGTGCACCTTTTGCACTTGTTTAATAAATGGCTTTATTGAAGAAAACAAGGTACAATATCTCGCAATGACAAAATGGTGTTTTTATGCAAGTCAACTTCCATATGAAAGAAAAGCTCAGCGTTAGAGGGCTAGACTAGCTATATTGAGGTCGTAAGTTCAATAACCAGTGGAGGCAATAAAACAAATTTTTTAAATAGGAAAATATATATCTTGATAATTAATTGTAGTTCTTTTTCTTCTTCTTTTGCATTTCTTTTTTTTTTGCTGGGTAATAATGTTTTATAAACTAATTAATCAAAATTTTTAACTCGACCGTAAACCAAAATTATTGCAGGGAATAAAAAATTCGTCTTAACCGAATTTAAGTGCATTTACTACTTGTTTTCATTAGTCAATTAACAAATTTGTAAAGTGTGTATGAATAAATTACATATTACAGTTCAGACATTCGAAAATTTGTGATAAAATGTTGGCAATTAATTGTTGGCCAAATTATAATTAAATCGTGTGGAACCATGGCATAAGGAATGCATTCTACATAAATACTATAGTGGCAGTGAAATGTAACATGAAGAGTTTACAAAGAAAAATATATGTATGTATTTTTTTTATTAACTTTCAAAACAGTTCTTTAAGTTTAATTGATAGGTGATGGGTATTGGGTGCATCCTTTTTAGTTATATAAATATAATAAATGTTATACTTACCTTTTAAACATTTATTTTTTACTAGTTTCACTTTCTGGAAAAATCTATTATTAATTTTTGTGTTTTCTTAAAAAAAAAATCATTTATCACATGTTTTTAAAAATTAAAAATATTTTTTACAGTTCTTATTAAAAATAATTAAATGTTTTTTTTTGCTTATGAATTTTTTTAAAAATAGACTTATTTCCAAAAATATATGTACAATGATGTAGAGAATAAAATAAAAAATACACAAATTTGCTAATGAATTGAGTGAGTCAGGAGGTATAAGCACAAGAACCAACAAAATTAACTTGGTGTGAACTGTTTAACGCGTCGCGACGCACTGCACCCACACTCCAAAAGTTTTAGAAAATCCAACAAGCAGAATATTTGTGTTTTATCGTTTCGTACTAGCGAAAAATAAGAAAGAAACTATAAAGAAAACAAATTTTCAGAATATTTATTCAAAATTTTGAAAATATACATACTGCTGCTCTAAGATCTTTGCAAGATAGAAAGAAAACGCACGAGGGTACAACCATTTCTTTCCATTCTATTAAACAGTCACAACAGTCGAATAAAATAAACAAATATAGACCTAATATGCGCAGGATCATTAGATCGTTTAATACGTCAGCACCCCCATAGAAGCAAAATCAATTGGTTTTTGAGAAAAGCAAAATTATGGAGAAAATAATTTCTAGATTTAATTTTTTTATAGTTTCTATTGAAAAAATAAATTAAAATATTACTTTATAGTTAGATAGAGAGTGAGAATGATTTTAAACAGAAGAAATCTTGTGAATACAAAGTGAAAATTGTATGTATGAAACTAAAACATAAACACCCACCCACACACGCCCAATACACGCGATCATGACGATTGATCGTTTCCGTTTTGCTGGGTGCATTTGTATCCTCTAACTGTATTGAAAATGTGTATTAAAAAGAACAAATCAAACTCGTATTGTGTATACCAAAAATAGTAACAACTGCTAGAAATTGTAAGTAATTTTGAATACTTTGTTAAATACATACAGATCCATGTATTTGCAAAACACATGCAAAAATCGATTTTGAATTGGATTTTGAAATTAACAATGCAATATATAGTATTAATAAATTAAACTACACTCAAAATAATACGTTAGTTAGTACACGCTGAAAAAACACATTGTTCCAAATATAATTCTGCTGGTAATATAATGATGGAATTCACAGTTCGTACTATCGTAAACCTGCACGTAAAGTAAAAATATGGTTGAGATAGTGTTTCCAATTATTCGACGTAGGCGGTTAACCGGTTAATGCATTTTTCGAAAAATGCCTAAAATTGATTAACCGGTTATTCGGGTCGGTTAATCGAGAAAATTGGCGATTAATCGATTAATCGCTTAATACAAAATTAATGTATTTCCTTAATTTTTTATCAATAAAAACAAATATCTGCCTATTTTTGTTAAATGACAATGTGACATATATACTCGCTATATTTAAAACAAGTTTCAATATTCTAAGGTTGAAAAGTTTTGGAATCTGAGGTTTTTTTAATTAAAAATTTTCTTAGTAGACATAGGTCTGCAAAAAATTTGCTAAAGCTACTAAATTTTCAATGAAAATGGCAGAAATAACTGCTGAAAATAGCAGATTTTTGGTTTGGCAAATATTAGTAAATTAAGAACAATAGTCAATACAACCGCAAAAAATTTAGTATTGCATTTAAATAAATGTTATATCTAAAGTTTTGAAGATTTTATTAAGATTCTTCTTCTCCTCTGAAGAAATAAAAATTTGAGACCTCGATATAAAAAAAATAGTTGAATTTCAGTTAATGAGAATGCTAATTTTCTCAGTCTCTTTACCGTTTTCTAAGGGCTTTTAATAATAAAAAAAATAACCTAATGTTTGAGCGAACTTACGCAGATAGCATTTCGTCAGACAAGTATTAATGAAAATTTTCAGTAAGCTAATGAAGTTTTCTTCCCAAAGTGAATGACAAAGCTTCATTATTTTTATGAAGCTCTTTTTAATAAAATAATATGAAAATTTTCATAAAATTTTATCAAAAACTGCATCAGTTCAATGAAAGCTTTCAATGGACGAATTCCAGCGAAACTTAATTTAATCAATGTAAAAATTCATAAATAGCATGTACACAATTTTCTCAGTGTGCGGTTATAGATGTCAAATTGCATATAGATTTCAATTTTTTAACTTTAATTTTCTGCTTTTTGGTTATTTGTTTTAATTCGAATAAAAATTTAATTTCATTGAAACGGGTTCGGGTTCTAGTTGAACATGTCGTAGAATTGATGTGATTTGGTATTTTGTGCAATGCCGACTTGCTTGGAGTTCCCCCAAAAAAGGTATTTAAAGGCTTAAAGACCTCTTTCTCTCGATTTTTAAAGAATTTTGTGGTATTTTTAGTTAGTATTTGTTTTTCTAAGCTTTTCTTGCAATTTTTAGCCAAGGCTAAGAAAATTATGAAGTTTTGGGAAAAAAAATAAAGGAAAAATTCCATATTAAAAATGTAACCGGTTAATCGACCTATTTTAACCGATTATTCGGGTCGAATAATTGTTTGAGTTTTAAACTATTTGTTTCGACATTAACCGAAATAGAGGCGATTAATCCAGGAATCGGTTAATCGATTAACCGAATTGGAAACACTAGGTTGAGATGATCATATTCGATGAGCATCATACATATATTTATGGGTTTATGATTGCGACGACCATATTATGACAATCATACTCTAATTTTTTAAACCAAAAAGTTTATTCAAAACAAATTTGTGAAATGAATTTCTATTTGCTTAATTTCCAATTATAATATACGCATTTACGGTAAATTTTATTAACCCAGCCTTGAGGTGGTCTAGCTTAGAGGGTTAATCGACTTGTTAAAAACTCAACTCAAGTCTTTTAAAAAACTTTGTCAGTTACTTATATAGTAATCGGTAATTGTTGTTTTTAACTGTAATTACAGATTATATTGACGAGTATTTAAAGAAACAACTAACAAAAAATACAAAATTTCGTAACAGTTGTTTAAAGTACTTGGAAATTTTTTATCAGGAAATCTTTGATTTTAAATAGATCTTGCATATTTTTATAAAATTCAATATTAACGCTAAACACATATGTACGTACCACTCATTCCTTTTTTATTTCTGTATTTCTTTTTTTATATTAACCAATAAAAAACATTTAATTTGTATAATTTTAAATCTAAATATATATATTTTTTTTTTCAATAAATTTATTCACACCTTGTAAATATTTCACTTGTTCTCACTACTGTTTTACGGAAAAACAAAACAAGATCAAGAGTTTTATTTAAAAATCATGGAAACGAAGATTGTATAAAATTACACCTATCCCTCGGGTAAAACTAAATTGCTTTGCCTAAAATGATAAATATTCAATTTCATTTAAAACGTTTATACGTACCATATTTTTCCGAGGTTCATACAAATTTCCGAATTATTTAAGAAAATACGTGAACGGTTTTCCTTCACTAAATTTGCAAGAAGTTTCTCGATAGAATCTACTGTAAATAACAGTTAAGCAATTAAACAAGTCTGTTTAAAAGGAGATAAGAATAAAAGAATTAAAAACATGCGCGGCTTCAGCAATTAATATAAGGGGAAAATTCTTACGCCACCGTGCCCAAGTCAATGTGTTTGTTATTTTTTTGTTTACCGTGGCGTATGATTTTTCCCCTTATATTAATTGCTGAAGCCGCGCATGCTAAAAATAGCTAACATTGTAAAAATATCACATTTTTGCTAGAAAATATTTAATAAAAATATTTCAGTTATTATATTCCTACACTTAAAAAAGTTCGACAGTTACTAGATGACAGTTGTTTGTGTAGTACTCAGTAGTTGTTGTTTTTAACCATAATTACAGATGTTTTTCTGTGGGAAAACACAAAACATTGTAGTTTTTTTTTTTAATAAAAACCATTAACGAAAAGTATTGTAATACATAATTAACAACTACCAACACACTATTTTTACAGTAAACGGTTATTTTTGTTAGTTATTTAAAAAATAAAAAAATTTCGTTGATTTTTAATGGTGGCTCTCATAGAATTCTTGTTTAGTTTATATTTGTTATAATTAATATGTCCTCAGTTTGCAAATAAAATTTTATTTTATCTACAACTGTCATGTATTAACTGAAAAATGTTTTTCAGTGTATAATTAAAATACTTTATATTGTACCACAATCGTACACTTAAACTTCAGTTGTGCTAGTTTAACATTTTTCTATTTATATATGTTACATTTCCGGAATTATCCGTGTTATATGAGGGATCGATTTATTTAACACTACACTTGGAGAATAATTAAATCAAACAAAAACTACAGGCTACAGACTATAGCAAGGAGTAGGAATATTAACCGTAAATTGTTTATAAAATCATAAACAATCAACGAATAAAAGCGGCGATGCAAGCGGGAAATCTGCGATAAATGTGTGTGTTCATTTGTTGTCATTGTTTAAAATACCAAAACATGTATACTAGAGTGGTACAATGCTAAAAAAAACTTTCATTCTAAAGTTCAGAGCTTCGAAAGAAATAATTGAATTTATATCAACTATTTCCCAATCCATATCTACTATTTCCCAGTACCTATTGGGGAAACGAAATGTAATTTTCAAAATAGAATTTTACAATTCGCATTGCCAATACTGGGTAATAATAGACATACACTCAAAAAAGTTTGACAGTTACTACATGACAGTTGTTGTTGTTTTTAACAGTAATTACAATTGTTTTTCTATAGAAAAATGTTAAAATGCTAAAAATGCGTAACAGTTGTTTAAAGCTGTTATTTTTAATATCATAATAAACAACTACCAAAACAGTAATTTTATTGTAAACAGTTTTTTTTTTGTAGTTATTTAAAAAATAAAAAATTTCTTTGAATTTTTTTGAATTTTAAAAAATTCTTGTTTATTTGTAATATTTGTTATTATTGATATATTTCTAGTTTGCAAATAAAATTCAAAAACTTGTATCCCCAATGCATAAAAGCATAATAACTGGAGAACGGTTTGGAGTTTTTACTTCAAATTTTTAAATCGGCTGAAACGAAAGAAAAACTAAACATAAGAAAAAAATATTTTTTTTTATTAAAATATACTTTTATAATACAAAAAAATAATACCAAATAAAAACAGTAATACCCATTTTGTCAGTTTTTTTTTAATTTTAGTAGTAAAAATTTCTCAGTTAATTTTACGACATTCCCAGCAAAACCTTCTATTACCAGGTAAAGGGAAATGTAATAAGAAACTGAAAATTGTAACTACTTACACTTTGGTCGTATAACACATTATTTTAACATGGGGGTGTCATTGGGGGTAAATGGTTGCCTAAATCGTACCGGTATAGGCTAAAATAAGTGATTACGAAGGAAGTACTGAAATAAGTTATTACTTGTAATATTAAATTCTCTGGTTAGCTAAAATAAGTACATACTTGTATGGAGTGAAATAAGTAGTTACACATTACTACTAATTTCATTGGTTACAAATAGGGAATAAAATAAAACGTTACCAGTAATGACGTTGTTTAAAAGTACACCGATCCGAGCAATGTAATTAGATTCTAAATTTTTATTAAATCGTACTTTCGCATATTAAGTAGTTATAATATAATACGAATAACTTATTATTTTTACCCTTATTAATAAGTTATTATTAAATACAATATCGGTAATATATTATTTTTAAAACTCCAAATAAGTAGTGATATATCTCCATATCGGTAACTCATTATTTCATACCTCCCACATAAGTACTGATGAATCACAATATTAGTAACGTATTACTTTAGGTTTCTAAGTAAAACCAAGGGTAAAGGGGTACCCATTGCCAGGCAATGCGTGAAAAAGGTCAAACCCATTACCAAGGTTTTGCTGGGTTGTTAGTTATTTTTAATGCATTTGTTAGATATTTTTCAACAATCTTTCAACTGTAAATACCTTTGTTTTAACACTCAATTTCAGTAGATTATACTAATTTTTTTTTAAATACGGCTTAAGTTTCGTATTGCCAGAGCTTTAAAGAATTGATTCAAAGAAGATTTAAGAAAAGTGATTCATAAATTCGCGAAGAATGCTACACATATGATCAATATAATAGAAAAATTCACATTTTTTCTATATTTATTCTCGTTGCTTTTATTTTTAAAGATCAAAATATTGGATAAATTCACCCCATAATGCGAGGAGATTGTTCAGAAAATGGTGCAGAATTTAAGCGTGACGTCTGTTTTTTTATTTTGTCACTTGTTTTAAGTAGGCGTGGCTTTTAATGAAAAATAAGCGATATCTTATTTCTGGAGATAGAGCAAAAAACTCCTCTAATTAACTCTATTGTGAATGATTTAAGCTATTTAGAGGTGTTTTTTGCTTTATCTCTAGCAATTTTCTCTCTCGTGTAGATGTGCCTTTAGGACTTTTCTGCAATTTTTCTGCAGTGTTACAACGTCAGAATCGAAATGTTTTCAAGTTCGACCCACTCTAATGTAACAACATATACAACAGATTTTATTACTCGTTGCAGTAGTTTTAATGATCTTAATTTCCTTATAAAATTCAAATAAAAATTTTTGTTGAAGCAACGAGCATTGGTTAAAGTAAACAAATGTTTAAGTTTAGAATTGTTTATCTTTCAGAAATTCTTTTAAACTGTCGGAAAATATATTTATATTTCTCTGTAATATGTTACCATAAACTATTGAGTAATATTTAAAATAGAAGCAGATTGTGTTAAATTTAAGTACATATTCCAACATTTAGCCTTTTAAAGTCAAAAATAAGAGCTACTGAAACGCAATGTACTGAAAAATAAGCAGACATCTCTATTTGGACGTTTGTATTTCAAAATTTTCATTTTAAATACTTAAAAAAGCTTGAAAAAGGTCTATCATTGAGACTGTTTTTGGTTACAAAATAGACTAGAAATTGAACACACTCGCCATAGATGGGTGTAAACAGTCGTTGTTTTTTAACTGTTATCACAGTTGTTTTTCTATGGAAAAGACAAAACCATAATAGTTGGAGTAGTTATTTAAAAAACATCTAACGAAAAGTTTAAAACAGTTATGTTTTTTATTAAATTAAAAAAAAACAACTGCCAAAACAGTATTTTTGCAGTAAACAGTTATGTTTGAGTCATTTAAAAAAAATAAAAATTATTTGATTTTCTTTTACTGATACATTCTTAGTTTGCAAATACAATAAAAATCAGAAAGTTTGATTTTATCTCAAATGCATTGGAATTTTTACTTCAAGTAGGCTGAAATGAAATATTTTTTTCTAATCAAAAAAAAAAATAATTTTTTTTATATTAAAATATAACTTTTATAATAATAAAAAATTAACTGTCAAAAATAGTAGTTGTTGCCAATATTGTCGCCAATATTGTCAGTGGGTTTAAAATTTTTCTAGTTAAAAATTTTTTACGAAATTTTTAGTTATTTTGAATGCATTGGTTATATATTTTTCAACAGTTAAAAATACCAATATTTTTAGTTATTTTAAATGGAAATACCCTTCCTTGTTGTCTTTTTAACTGTTTTAACTATAATTTTCAGTAGACAAACATTTTTAGTGTAATTTAAGTATTTTTTTAGTACGCATTTTTTACATTTTTATTAATTTTCTTGTTAAAAAAATTATTTAACTATTGGATTTCCAAGTATATATAAAACTTTATCATGTTCAATAGAAATATTACAAATATTTTGACTCAATAGATATTTTGCATATAAAAACGGTTTAATGCTAAATGGCAACACGATGCATCAGGGGTTAAGTTAAAAAAAACAAAACAATAGGGTTACATGCTGGTAACAAATATAAAGCTTAAAAAAGCACAAAAATCTTGCGAGAAAATTTTGTACTTGAAAGACAAAAAATATATATATTTAATAATCCTTGCATTTTTTGAGAGAAATATAATAGTCATGTATTTAACAGATTTTTGTAGCTTCTTTATTGTACCAAGTTGGGAATAAAGAGTCAATGAAGATTGGGGTCTGAAAAATCGCGATGAACTGCCTTATAACAGGAATTTTCAATATGTATCTCTACTATATTCAATATTTCAGTATTTATATTTAATATCTCGATTTTTGTTGTGCTAAAAGTGTACATGTTCTGCTATCTCTCGCCATCATCTAGTTTTTAAATTGTTAGACCTCGAGATAAATATTCTAGTATTTTCATACATTTAGTTAGAATATTCTTCCACCTCAAGTCAAAATTCTAATATGATATTGTCACATTAGATTTTTATTTGTTGTTTCAAAATTTTTAATTGTAATAAATTATGAAAATAGTTTGAATAACAAAAAAATACATAAATACAAAATACATATTAATTACAATATTAATTGTATTTGGTCTATACGACGAGTTTGAAAAAACAACACTTTACTATAAAAAAAATTAGAATGATGTAAAAATAATAAAAAATGTATTCAATATTCAAGATGCCTGACTTATGCTATGGTAAAATCAGCAAATATAACTTATTTAATCCTTTTCACTTTAATGTATCATTTATTTTCCGGTTGTTTCGATTTAGAAATATAGTAAAAACTTGCTTCCTGCAAATGTACTGATAAAATTAAGTTATTCCTAATGTATAGATTTTCAACACAAATCATTTTATATTAACAAAATACTATATTAAATAAAATTTAGTACTTTTCG
Organism: Leucophora obtusa; assembly: GCA_949987735.1. Taxonomy (NCBI): domain Eukaryota; kingdom Metazoa; phylum Arthropoda; class Insecta; order Diptera; family Anthomyiidae; genus Leucophora; species Leucophora obtusa. The sequence continues at coordinate 5,427,594 of OX465296.1, forward strand.
CTATAGAATATAAAATCTGTTTAATTAAACATAAAGCTAAGGTCGATAATTTAAAATGCTAATTTTTTCATCAACAAATACATTTGTTGATCCACTTCAAAACCATGTAAATTGTTGGCATCACCCTGCAGACGCATTAGCAAACCACCAAAGGATACATAAGCGGACAGTCGCGAGGAGGCTTCATTATGCGCCTCATCACCTTCAATGCGATATACTTTACCAAACATTACATATTCGAAACTATCGGCTCGTGTGCCCTCCTGTTCTAAGGGATTGTATTCACCGGTATCAGGACAACCATCTTCACGCAATGTGGTGGCCAAAACTAAACGAAATTTATCACCTAATTCCATAGGATACAACCAAGAGTTTATGTCTAATATCAAGTCCATTTTAAAAGATTCTGATTCGCAGTGTAATCTGGAAACACGATCAAATTTTTTGCCCTCTGGATCCATATCTTTCACATTGAAAATATCTTCAAAGAGAACACCGGCCATATTGGGGCAGTAAATTTAGAAATTGCTAAATCTATAAAATTAAATATTTGTTATAGTTTATATATTAAAGCTTATTTAATAACCCACCTGTTGGTTTGTTTTAATAACAATAAATTGTTGAAATGTGTAAAAAAGTAATATTTTGTCTGCTATAGCGCGTGTTGTGTTCTGTTTACTAAAGTTTGACGTTCACTAGAGTTGTAAAAGTATTGAGTATTCCGGTACTGAGTACTCAATACTGGCTCTTTTTTTGAGTACTCAATACTAAAACGGTACTACTCAATACTTTTAAAGATGCAATTTTCCGTAGAAATGTGTATTTTTCGTATGAAAATACAACTCTAAAAATAGTACTCTAAAAATACAACTCTGAAAATACAACTCTATTTGTGAAGCAAAGAAATTTGTAACGAATTTTTGGGAATAATTTTTTAATTAATTTATTTAAAATGTTTTAAATTAATTAAAATGTAAGTAACAATAGTTATTTAACACGTGTATTTGAATTGTTATTATTTTTCTTATAAATACGAATTCATAACATTTTTATTTTTAAATTCAAAAAAACCGTTAAAAGTATTGAGTAGTATCGAGTACTCAATTGAAAAGTATTGAGTAGTATTGAGTATTCACAAAGTATCGAAATTTCACAACTCTAACGTTCACCTTAGTATTGCCAGATTGCTTAAATATATTTTGGTAATGCCAATTGATATAAAAGGTTGTTGTTTAGGCTATAGTAAACATAGAGAAGCCACATAATTATATCCCGGTTCGACGATTTATTTTCCATATTAACGATTTGTTTAATACCATTAATACTGCATTTATATCGGCAAAAACTATATAGTTTTTGGCTCTTGCTAGTTTTTACTTGTCAAAACGCATATATAAAAAACAACGAAAAACTAGTTTTGTACGAAAACTAGGTAGTTTTTGCTCAGTCTAAATTCACAATTAGGCCATAGTACCAATTCTAAAAGATTTGTGAAGCTGTGAAAATTAATGATAACAAATGACAGTTTTTATCACTTAACCGCTTGCTAACTATTCAGAATCGGTACTCAGATTACAGAATGTTCAATTAGCTACTAAAGCCCGGTATTTTGTTCTACTTTTGTGAAAAAAGCTGTCAAACTCCATATAAAAAAAATTATTTTTCACTTGCGTGGAATTGTTGCGAAATTGCGGTGGAATTATTTTCGCATCAATTTAATAGAGAGGACCATTTGAAAATGTAGTGAAAAAGTGACATTTAGGTTAATTATGATTGTAACTTTTTATAGACAATAAAAAATTTGTGCATTTTAATGTTTTCATTATAGTTTTTGAGCTCCAAACTTAGAACGAAATTTTTTCGCTCTTTTGAACAAAATACTGGGCTTAAAGAGCTGTTTAAATTATAAGATTAAGTCATATGATTTTTAGTAAAAGAAATCATAACACTGGAAATATAATCCTAATTAAAATCTCAAAGACTTTAAATGTGAGAAAGCTAACTTAACAGAGATAACTTTGTGTCTGCAAATCTTATGAGAGAATGATTTTTTGAAAAAGTCGAAAAATAAGAAATCCGATAAGAAATTTTATGACTGCCAAACTAATCGTATGACTGACAAAAATATCTTATGGGTTTTTTTGACAGATCCTAGCACTCAATCCTATAACGTAAACTACTCTTAACTGGGTCTTTAACTAACACATTTGTTGTTATTTCCCATACAAAATTTGTATTTAACTGTCAGCTAAGTTTTAACTGAACATTCAGTAATCGGCTCCTAGGGGGTTATTTTCTAAAACCTTTCGGTGAAGTGAAAGTTACATTCACTTACAGTGAAAGTTAAATTCACTTCACCCAGCTGTTCTACGAAAGTACAGTCGAACCTGGATTATCCGGGTTGTTCGGGACCATGCTCAGCGCGGATAATAAAAAAATTGGATGACTTAGCAACAAAGGTTTAAAAGGCTTAATTCTTTCATTCGCTTTTTAAAAACTAATGAAATTGGGTTAAATTTCATTCTCTAATAGCATTCTTATGGAATTAATTCGATAGCTTAATTCCCAATAGCTTTAAATTTTATGAATTCATTCTATTTTGATTGAATTCTAACTGAATGAAGCCCAATTTACCTGAATTCATTTAATAAAAAGGTGAATGAAAAATGATTTGTTTTCATTCACTTAATCAAATGAAAAATTTAAATTTGCATGTAATTACTGAAATATTAGCATAATACAAATGAAAAACGTTTAAAATTCATCTAACAGAAATAAATAGTATCGTATGCTTTGTTACACTGCACTAAGTGAATGATAATAAAATTTCTTCATTCAATTAGTAAAATAGTGAATGAACATGCGATTTGAATGATTCAAGTTGGGAATTCATTCAATTCATATTAAAGCTTTGGGAATGAAGCTTATGAATGAATTCTTTACGAATGGTTTAAGGGAATGGTGCATGAATATTTTTAAAATCTGAATTTAATTTTACGTGATTTAAGCTCAAATTGAATTAAGTTTTTCGAAGCTCTGCTTAGCAAAGGCATTTAAAATTTTAGTCGTATCACTTTGATTTTTAACGTGTAGAAAGTTTTTTGATTAACGATTTTTGACGATTTCTTAAGCTGCCTACACACTGGGGAACATTCGTGACAGAACATGTGTTTCTGCAAAAACGTCAAACGAAACGTCATTTTTGTTTGTTTGTAAAACTGATCACATGAAATATGGGCGGAAGAAAATCAAATTAATTAATTTGTTAATTGTTAGTTTTCCATATGCTGCTGTTTTTTTAGTTATCACATTTTATGTCCCATAATTCTCGCAAATATATTCATTTATAAAATTAATCCATTTTTCATTATTTAAAATTGTCGTCATTTTCATTTTCTCAGATGCGTAATTAAAAAAGCTCCTGATAGCGTAATATCGATACACACGATGAAAAATTGAGTTTGGAAACAAAAAATATCAAAAAATTTTGTAAACACGAAGGTCAGCATGACCCCTAGTGTGTAGGCATCTTTATTCACAAAGTGTTGACTTTGACGATTTTTTGAGCACGATTGGCAGCACTGCAGCAAAACAACTGCAGCCAACTTCCGATTGCTCACTATTGTTGCAGGAACAGCGGTTTTCCATTAGAATTAGCGATATTTTTCCCGCTAATGTTTAGCATTCTCGATCAGTTTTTAATTATTTAACGGAATATAGACGCTAAAAAATGCTGAACAGCTTGCTTGGCAAACAACTATAAAAGATTTGCAACATGAGAATTTTTTGATTTACACTTTTTTGACAAAATTTAAAACAATAAGGTCGTTCACAAGGGGTGTGTTATTTGTTGTATCCTTGTATCGTCCTAACAAAATACATAGTTGTTAGAATTTAAATTGAAAAAATACAACATTTGAGAACATCACGATACAACATTTTTACGTATGTTTGGTGTCCTATGTTTTAGAGTGCTAACAGATGGAAAACCCAAAATAAAATCGTTTGTTAAAGTCAAATAAAAATTTTAACAACTCTGTTTTTTGTTAGAACGATATAATGATACACCAGATAGCACACCTCTTGTGAAGAACCTAAATATTAACTACGAATTTACAAAAAGTAAAAAGGAAATAAAATTCTCCATAAAGGACTCGTATTCATAATAAAATACTTTTTTTTTTTGTTTTTGTTAAAAAATGTGCAAAAATGTTGAAAATTTTGCTTTGTTATTGCAAGAACTTTAATTGCAATTCAATTTATAAGATAATATCTAGTTATTTATGAAATGTTAAGGGCATACAATGAGCTAAGCAAATTGTGTAGTGAACATTGCAAGCATTCGGCAGAGAAAACTTAAACTGATACCGGTGACTTGTAACGTTTTGTGATTACTTACTCTGCCGAACGATGTTTTCTTTGTTTTATTTTTAAATACACTTTTTCTATAGTTTTCTTTTATTTTTAAAAATTTTTGTTTTCGAATTATATTTGTATGTTTTTATTTGTTATTCTTACAAAACAATTTTTATTGTAAATGAACAACAACAAATGTATCACTATTTGATCAAAAGTAGCAAACATTTTTTACGCTACCAAAAAGTTCGTTCAGCAGATAATTGTACAACTGTTGTAGAACTGTTGCCTATTATGTTGTATCTGCCGAACGCACCCATTGAAGTTGCCCATGGTCATGTTTCTGGATTTTGAAATGTTATTGGTCTGAGCAATGTCACAAACAACAGTCCTTGGTAATTGGTATATGCTTCAGCATTCTTGAAATATGAAGATAAAATTCCAAACGTTTCTCCAATTTTTTCTAAGCATTGGAGATACAATACAATTTTCTGTTTTTTTATTTGCAAATTAACAGCAGGATTTTAAGCTAATTTGTGAAAAACAGTATTCAGATTTGCTTAATAATGAAAAAATAATAAAGGTTTATAGTTTAAAGTGACATTGGAGTAAGGAGGTCACTATTTAATTGTTAATTATTTAATTTTCAGGCATTTAATGATTTACTAAAGCCATCCTTTCCTTAAAATGTGTGGATTCCAACAACCTTCACCCATCAAACTGTAAAAAGCTACAACAATAGCGTAGCTAATGAACTTTTTCAAAAAAAACCTAAAAACAATATAAAAATAAAATTAAAAAGAAAATCAAAACATATTGATGTACAGACTATCAAACATTATTCGACATTCGATGACTTTTTATATGCTTCCAATAATATGTTCTAAAAAATTGCATTCTTAAACACATTTCCATTGATTTGCTCTATAAAATAAAAAAAAATGTTTTAATGCCGATTCAATTTATCTTAGTACATCATTAGTTCTCTAATTTAACAAATTCATTTTCACTTCCGATAACCGAGTCAATCGTTTACTAAATTTGTACATCACTTACCACTAGGGAATGCAAAATCCCGCACTTTTTGATTTCCCGGGAAAGCGGGAAATTTATATCGAATTCCCGGGATCCCGCAAGGGGCATAAATTAGAAAATATTTTATAGTAATTTAAAAATTTTTATTAATAAAATGTCTTAAAGACCTCAAATTTTCATGATCGTGAAAAAGCTCCGGTGGTTTTTCTTGGAATTTTCGTAGTAGGAAAGAATTACTGCGTATTTTTATAAAAAGCATCAAACGAATTCGTTAACAAATTTGTGTGAGAAACACCAATTTAAAAATTTCAAATTTTTTCACAAATTTGTTAGGACTTCTATGAAGAATAAATGAGGTTAAAAAATTTTTAAGATAAATCTTTTTAAGTTTGTGTTTTTCACGCAAACGATTTAACGAATTTCTCCGATTCTTTTTATAAAAACAGGCAGTTAATTTTATATTAGAAATTATATAAATCTAATTATATATGTGTTTTTAAAAATTTGATAAACTTAAACTAATTTTTAGACTAAAACACTTGTCCGTAAAAGAAAATAAATAAAAAAAATTAATATTGAAAATAATTTTAGAAAATTGGAAACATTTTTAAAAATTATGGGAACAAATTCTAACTTACATAAAATTTTTTAAAAATCAATGAATAAATTTGTCTTTAATTCTGTACATAATAAGTGCGATTCAAATTTTTTTATACAAACACTATTTAGTTGAGTGGTTTTTTAAAAAAGTATATTTTTTAAGTTCCTTTTAGTGCCTGTTAAAAAAAAGTAACTTCAAAAGTTCGATCAAGTACACAAATTAATCAGTGTGTTCGTTTACTCGAAAATCTTACTACTTTTACTACAATTTTGTAAGTAAATGAGCTAGCCTAATGTAAGATTTTTGAATTTTTGATTGAAAAATGCATAATTTCCCGGGAATCCCGGGACGGGAAATCCCGGAATGCATTCCCTACTTACCACTTATTTGGGAAAAGAAAGAAAATAAACGATAGTGTTGCCAGTATCAAATAGAAAAATTAATTTATAGTTAAAGTACGATTATGAATCAAGATTTCTAATAACTCTTTATTAAAAGAAATGGGTAATTTTTAATTATTTTTATGAATTAACACATAAAGGTATATCAATAACTAGGTCTAAACATGGACCGATTTTAACCAAAATCAATAGGCGTCGTCCTTGGGCCAACATAAGTCGGTGTACCAAGTTTCATCAAAATATCTTATATTTGCGACCTGTAGAGTGCGCACAAGAATGCATGGACAGACAGACGGAGGGACGGACGGACGGACGGACAGACGGACATCGTTAAATCGAAATAAATAAAATTCTGAGCCGATCGGTATACTATAAGGTGGGTCTAGGACCAATAAAAATTAGAAAAACAAAATCAACGAAATTTTTTATTTTTGAAATAACTTTTTTTTTAATGGTTCTTTATTAAGATAACGATATATTAATTAATATTTACTATGTAATTCCATTGAATTACATAACTTTATACAACAAACTATCAGTCATTTTATAATTTTTCTATAATATATATTTACAAATTTTAAATAAAATAAATGGTTATATGGTTAAATATATATATACACAAAATATATATAATATACACAAAATATATATAAATAACTAACAAAAATAACTGTTTACTGTAAAAAATCTGTTTTGGTAGTTTGTTATTATGATAAAAAAAAATAAAATTTCACTTCTACTATCATAAAGGCATATTTACACGCGAGAGAAAACTACTAGAGATGGAGCAAAAAGCACCTCTAAATAGCCCTATTGCAAATGATTTTAGCTATTTAGGTTGCCTTTTGCTCTAACTGGTTTAAATAATTGTTACTAAATTACAGAATTTTTGTCAGTTGTGTATTTTTTCAATAACTGTCATATAAATTGTTTTGTATTTTCCTATAGAAATAAACTGTAATTATTATTAAAAACAACAACTACTGCTTACAGCACAAACAACTATCAACACGTTAGAAAAACACTGCTAGGGGTAAAAGCCTACAGATCTATTTAAAGTTGTTTTTTCTCTGCAGTCTTGATGTGTTATTACATATTTGTGAAAAATTTCTAAATTTGCAAAGGACCTAAATTATCGCTGGCCCTACTGATAAAAAAATTTAAAATCGCCAGATTAAGCCAGAAAAGCATAAAATTCACAACACTGCTAACTAAAAGAGAAGAAAAACATTTTATGAACAGCCGTTATGTGAGTAAAAGAAGCAAGAACACAGTGAAAATAGTGCTTAAATTTCAATTAATTTAATTGGCTTTTAATTAATAAATAATATTTATTAAATAAACTATAAACAAAGTGAAAAAATATAAATTCACTCAAAAAACTTAAAAGCTAGTGGATTACTAAAAAATAAGGGTTATTTCCAAAGGGGAAATTGTGGTAAGTGTGCTTTTTATGCCCAAAAACGTTATCTTCCCATGAAATAACCCACCACCCCCCACAAATGATAGGAATTAAGAAGTTTTTCGGTTATTTGAGTTGATTTTATTAATAAATTTATTTTTCTTTTATTTATAGTTATCAAATATAAACGGTTGTGCAAAATTTTTTAAAGGCAAATGCTAAATTTGTGAGATTTAATTGTACGTTGGCTTGAGTTTTTTTTTCATTAGGAGGGGTGGAAACGTTGAAGGGTAAGTTTTCTTTTTATTTTTTGTTATTGCTTTCCAACATTTCTTTCTATTTTAAATTCTTTTGTTTTGCTATGAAAGAGTATGCGTGATTAAATATTGCTTATTTGCAAATGTTATGAATGGTGGAAGATTAAATTTAATAAAGCCCTGTAGTTGTAACAAATAGAATCCTATACTCAATGGATATAATTTCAATTTAATTTTACTTCTTTTTCTATTAGTTTTTGAACTTTATTTCGACTTTAATGCTTAAACTTAAATTATTTTAATGTTAATCATTCAAATTTACAAAAATACATTAATTTTTAGAGAAAACAAAAGACTAATCATAAACTAAATAATGCATGCATATTGTTTTATCTTATTGCCAGAGGCGTAGTAATTGTAATGATATTTTCACTTGTTTTTACAGTATGCAGACCTTAAAATTAAATCAATTCGTGTAAAATTTATTCATATGTGTGTTTTATTCAAAATTGAACATCTATATGCTTTCCTTCATTATTTTTTCAGTGTGGTGAAAAACGAAATCACGAAAAAGCAATGAAGGAAAGCTTAAAGATGTTAAATTTTTGAATGAAGCACACATAGTTAGGTCTAATAAATATATTCTCAAAAAATTTAACGTATATTAGCTTTTCTTCATTATTTTTTCAAGGTGGTGAATATCGAAATCCCGGGATTTCCATGCAAGTGTAGATGCAGCTTAAAGGACATATAATTAGTTTTAATAAATACACTCCAACAATTTAAAATCTATAAGCGTTTATTTATTGTTTTTACAGAGTGTTGAATATCGAAATCTCTTGATTTCGATGCATGTAAACAAAGCCTTGTTGTTTTAGAAACTTTTCAGATTATAAAAACAGGCGGTTTGCATCGCCTCTTTCGAACATTAACAGTTTGTATCAAAAAATGTTAGCCTTTGCAGACGTGTGTAATTTTTATGGCAAAATTTTTCGATACAAATTAAGAAGAGAGTGATTTAACAGAGGTAGGGAGAGTTGGGTAGTCTTAATTATATAGTCGTTGATAAAAATATTCACATTGAACCAAAAATGGATTTACTTTGTTAAGGTTACTGTTTAAAAGTAATTGTTTTAGAAATTTTTCAGATTCTGAAAACAATTTTATTGAAGGAAACAAATTGGATTTAGGTCCTCTACAATCTCAGTTAGTTTCTTATAAGGAATTTATCTTTTTTTAAAAGATCATCTGCAAATTAGAAGTGTTTCGATTTTGAAACATTTTTTTACAATTTAAAATTGTATGGAATGTTTTTTTTTTTTTTTTTTTGTAGAAAGTTTGTCTGTAGAAGTGCTCTAAGTGCACATTTAGACCTAATCCGCATATGTACAGTATTGTTCGAAACCTAAGCAACTTCTCCTAATAAAGTAATGAATGTCTTATCAATTCTTTTTAAATTGATTTATAAAAAATAACACTTTTAATTTTTATTATGTTATGTGCCTACATTCTAATAATAACAAGAAAAATTTAATTCCATTTCCTTGCCAGTAAAAAAAAAAACAAACGAAATTGACTCCATATATTATTGTTCGAAACTTAAGCAACTATTTTGTTGTTGTATTTTTTTGCAACAAATGAACAAAAATTTTGTAACGTTTATTTAATTCCCGTTTAGTTTGACACAGAAAATTTAAATTTTTTTTGTTTCTGTAGATTTAGAATCAATTACTTAGAAGTGCAGCTATGGCGCGTACACGTTACGGAACCGATTTTAAGCTCAAAATTTTTGAACTATTTAATAAGGGCCAATCGCAAGTCTCTATAGCTAACAAATTAAGCATTAACAAATCAATAGTTTCGCTACTAATTAAAAAGTACAAAGCTACTGGAATAGTAGAGAAAGCCAATACTAGAGGGCAACCTCGAAAAACTTTACATCGAACAGATTGAAAATTGTCCGATTAATTAAGAAAAAAACCCTTTATTTCTTCCAAAGATGTTGTGAGTGAGCTTAATATCAATATTAGTTCGAGCAGTGTGAGAAAACGATCATTGGAAAATAATTTGAGAAGCTTCATGCCATCTAAGAAACCTATACTGATAAAGAAACATTTAAAAAAGAGGTTTGCCTAAATGATTTTGCAACGTATTCGTTAATTTTCATTAGTTTTATGAAATTTAAGGTTGGATTTTGCAAAAGCTCACGCAAATTGGGCTGTGGGGAAATGGAAAATAGTTTTATTCAGCGACGAGTCTAAATTTAACCTGTTAAATTCAGATGAAGTATGCCACGTTCGAAGACCGAAGGGAAAACTATTACATCCGCGTTATTGTAAAGGAACAATAAAGCATTAGGGGCGGAAATGTAATGGTGTGGACCTGCTTTTCGACGAGTGGAGTTGGCCTTTTGTTGAAATAGAAATAAAAATGGATCGCTTTGTTTATATGGGTATTTTATTTTTTAATTTTTAATTTTTTTTAATAATGACCCAAACTCTCGTCAAAGTGGTTCAGAGAATGGTTACCTGTTAATGGGATTCAATTATTGGATTGACCAGCTCAATCTTCAGACTTGACTCCCATAGAAAACCTATTCGGCATTTTGAAGCGCAGGGTCGGAACTCGCCGTTTTAGTAATAAGCGGGAGCTGATAAATTGCTTAAAATCAGAAGGGGAATCAATACCAACCACAACACTATCAAATCTAATAGATTCTATGGCAAAACGATGTGCGGAGGTCATATGCAAGAAAGGGTATCATAGGAACTACTGAAAGTTGCTTAAGTTTCGAACAATAATATATGGAGTTAATTTTGTTTTTGTTTTTTTTTTATTGCCAAGGAAATGGAATTAAATTTTTGTTGTTATTATTAGATGGTAGGTACATAATGTAATAAAAATTAAAAGTGTTATTTTGTATAAACCAATTTAAAAAAAATATGTAGGACTTTGATTACTTTATTAGGAAAAGTTGCTTAGGTTTCGAACAATACTGTATATACAAAGTTTGCCGGTAAAAATAAAAATCGTCAAAAAAAAAAAAAAAAAAATAATTTCATTTGCAAATATACGTTGAAAAAAAAAATACGAAAATATTGAGAAGAATAAAATATTCTAAAAAATTTTATGTTTAAAATAATTTTCCAAAAAACAAAAATTTTCTCTGGTTATTATGTCCACAAATTATTCAAAGTCCCCACTTTAATTATGTATGTGGGTAATGAGCGAAAAAGTTACAAGTCCGAAAAAGGGTTAATGTCCGTGGGTGCAAGATAAGGACACCGGTAATTCCGTGGTGAGTGGGTTTTTTTATAATAAGTCTATTGTCTGTAGAAAACCTATTAAAAAATTCCCTTATTCAAAATAATTTTTCTTATAAAAAACAGGGTGTTTTCTATACACAACGCACTGATTCTTATTATGTTTTATCTAATTATTTTTGTTAGAATGATACTTGTAAAAAACACAGAAAATTTCTATTTAGATCAATTTCTTTCCCAAAAAATATTTTAATATGGTGGAGTGTTTATACAATTGAATAAATAATTCAATTTATAAAGACTTATATAGAAAAAAAAATATTCTTAATTAGCTTAAAAAATATTCGCCACAAAGATTAAAAAATAATAAAGGGTGTAAATATTCCGACCTGCCAAATAATGTATGTATTCAACATTCTTATACAATTGTCTTGATTTAATACTGCTTTGTTGAACAATTTTACTTAATTTGAATATGCTTATTCAGCCCCCTAGTGTCGATTACTTAAAGACAAAAAATAAATACAAAACACATTTTGAAATGAATGAAGAATTATTCAAAAGCCAAGCAGTAATTGACAAAACAGCAGAAATATAAATTTACATTAAATTTCAACGGAACAAATAAACTTAAATTCAACACATCTACGAATACAGAGGGTCAGTAATAGTTATATTTATACAAATGTTATTTTGTTATATAAAGAGCTCTAAAAGTGTATTAAAAAAACCAGTAGTTCTATTGAATTTCAAATTTGTCAACATTTTATTAAAATAACGAAAATGTTGAAACCTTTTTTCTTTCAATAATTGTAGTTTAAAGCAAATTCTAGGTGAGGACTTATTCAAGCATTAACGACAAAAAATTAAAATTACAAACTGAAGTTAATGTTTAGTTTATATGTATAAAAAAATGTAGATTAATGAGGAAAACCCCATGGTTCTTCCACTTAAACTATAGAGAAAAATATTAGGCTTATAGCTAGCTGCTAGTTATGAGTTTTTTCGTATTTTTTAGTTCATATAGGGAGTGTACTAAACTCGTTTATTATTAAATACAAATATATTAAAATGGAGTTCAATGTTATAAACACAATATGCACATTATTTGTTCAAAAATGTTCCATATGTTTGTAGTGTGTTTGTGTATCGACGTGCAGTCATCAATAAACATCTGCTACACACATGGGTTGCGAAGGAACAATATAATAACTCTGTTAGTGTCGTCTGAGTTTTTATTTTTTCTTGTATGACTCTACTACTCTACTCTGGGTCTGACTTTGTTATGTTATTTCGTGCTTTATTGTATATTTTATTTTTCAGAGCGTTCTAGCTCTGATTGTATGATGCAGAGACGTGATTTAAAAGGGTTGTGTAAAAGAGTTGAATAACCAGCTTTAGCGGGTGCTGTATGAAACAGCCGTACATCAGTAGGGACGTAAAAATAAAACTAAACTTTTCTAAAGATTTTCTTTTTATCTAAAAGAAAAAAAAATGGACAAGTTTTAAATAATTTTTTCGATGTGTTAGATTCGTCCCACGTACCTACGTTACCGCGGCAACACAATCTTAACAAAAAGCGTTTCAGTTGTCAAAAATTAAGTAATTCTGTTTCTTTTTTAACGGAAGTTAACCGTACTTTTTGTTCGGTTAAAATGGCAACTCTGTCAAATCACCTATTGCTAATAAAACAGCTTGTTTTGAAAAAAAAAAGAAAAAAATGAGTTCTTATCAGATATCACTGTATAATATTTTATTTGTATTACTTTCTATACTTAATTATTGATAACAGCTTTTTTTATGTGATTAACTCTGGCGTTTATTTTTGGGTTTGAAATGTGGTTTTGTGCGTTCCCAGTATTTTGAGCATTTTTATATTTTTGCAAGAGAATTTTTAGTTTACTGTCATTTTAACAGACTTTACCCAAATAATAGTTGCTGGAGACAAGATTAGATTGATAAGGGGGTTGGAAAACAGTACGGAATGGCAACGGGTGAAAATTTGCATAGCAATTTTCTTAGGTGTTTTTGGTTAAATGTCAAATGAGGTCAAAATGCTGCACCCAGAGAGCTTTTTCACCGAAATGTTCATGTAATATATGACAAATATATTCTGTCGATATATTTATGATGACAGTAATTTTACCCATTTTACCTATTCGATCATTCAAAACATTTCGATTTACTTTTTGTTAATCGGAGGTTTTGCAAGATACGTTTAAATTCAGTTTACCATTATATTTATCAATCCATTCTTTGCCTTAGACAATATTTTTCGTATTAAAAAACTATCAGCCTTACTATCAATATTTTTAAATGTATATTTTAGTTAAAGTCGACTTTAGTTAAAATATTGCCTTGACTTGGTTTATTTTTTGAGCATTCTGATTGCCCAGCTAAAAATCGACATATATGGATCCATACAGGTTGAATGTATGTAGATATTACCTCAAATTTCGTTAATGCACACGTATGGTCATATATGATTCATGTATAGAGATTTATGTAACCATGTGTGGTCATGAATGCATGTTTATGGCCATGCATGAACATACATTTAATCTGCATGGATGCATATATGTCGAATTTTAGCTGGGTGGTTAATTTTTTTTCAACCAATCAAAATGTTTGAAAATGCAAATGTTTTTGTAGGGTTTTCATACACAAAATGAACAAAACCGTATGATTAAAAATAAAGTCGACTTTAAATTTAAAATACTCTTTTATAGTAAAGGACTATGCTTACAAGGAAGGTATCCCAATGGGTTCTCTACGATCTTAATGATATGCGGATATGTGATAGAGGGGAAAAAATAATGCACACTTATATTTTTTTAGGGGCCCAATCTCATGTATAGGGGTAAAAAGTGGGGTTAAAAATGCCCCAGTTTTTCGTTTTATGCAATTTATTTTTAACAACTTCAAAGAGAAATAATAAACTGGTTTTTGGAGACGCATACAAACCAAGTCCCAACATGACCAACTTTTTTCTCATTATTAATTTTTCGGATGGTTTTAGTTCAAATTTACAAATATCTGAGCTTTTTTCGATATTCGTTATTATACGACTTTTCCCATAGCGCCTTTTTCACAATATTTTAATTATTTCAAATAAGTGGCAACCCTGGGTCCACGACATGGGCAATATGGGTATTAAAGTTTTTATTTTCTCGAGCGCATTTTAGACGTGTTTTCACAGAAAAAAGTTAGTTTTTGTTTCGGATATGTGGTAGAGGAGAAAAAAAAATAAGAGACACTCTTTTTTAGCGGCATAATCTCACGTTTAAGGGCTAGAAAGTGGTATCAAAAACTAACCCATTTTTCTATGAAAAAACGGTCTGAAATTTAGGAAATTTAGATTTATTTGTACAAAGCGTTAACGTTATGGAGAAAAAAATTGGTACCCATATTGCCCGTATTGTGGTTATAAACCCTTTCAACTCACTACCGTACCTTTAAATACCGTTACCGTAATAACCTAAATACCGTTATTCCTAAAATATGATAACGAAATAAATGAAATATCGATACCCTTAAAATACCGTTATCCTTAAAATACCGATGTGGGAAAAGTCATCCTAAAGCCGAACGATAATGAATACCGAAAAATGCTCAGACATCCCCTCGACTAAAGGAAATAGGCATTATTATGTGTAAATTTGAACTGAAACCAACAATAATTGAATAACAAAACAAGATGAATATGTTTTGTATGCCGGTTGGTGCGTCTCAAAAAGCTTTTATTAGATACCCAATTTGTCTATTTTTCTTTGAAATTATAAGCAGGGCAAGTTTTTTTTTGGCATTTGCCATTAAAAGCCATTTTTGCCTTTTTCCACTTATTTTGTTAAAATGCCATTTTAAAAATCCTTGCCGAAAAGTATCATTTTGTCGATATTTTTAGACTTTTCATTAAAAAAAATCAAGGTTGGTTACAGTTTCAGTTAACCACGCTGAAACCAAACCCAATATGAACGTTTTAAAACGCTAATAGCATTAAGGCCTATTTTTTTTTGGATGCCAATTAAACTTAGTTTAATAGGATGCTTAGTTAATCTCAAAACAAAATTAAACCAAGTTTAACTGAGCGTGATCTTTTTCAGTTCTAGGTCATTTTAAGAAATGTCAAATTAGTTGAAGTAGCCACATTGGCTGTGTCAAAATAATTGATATCCAATTGGAATTGTCATAAAATGTTGTAGTATTTTATCTGTCAATACATTGAAATATGGCATCGCTATTACTAATAGGGGGAAATACAGGGTTTTTAAGCAATTACTTCACAAATCTAGTCTGCTTGGGAGGAGACTAGAAATTTAATTTTTTAATTTTCGTTTACATTTCATGCTATTCTACCAGCCAATTGGTAAATTTGGAGTTAAAAGCCATTCCTAAGCCCAAAGTAATTACTTCGAAGTAATTGCTAAGTTTTATAGATAATTATCGTTATTTTAAAAGTAACCAACCCTGAAAAAGTGCTATAAAATGCAGTAAAATCCAACCTCTGTAGATAATTTTTGGAACTAAGTTCGATTTTTCCCTAATTCTGGGTTTTATACTGACGGTTTATGAGTTAAATATTAGTTGAACCAAAAATTTGTTTTTGATTCGTATACAATTTTTGAAATTTTCTTTTAAAAGTTAAGTTAAAGTTAACCCTTCAGTATGAGACCCACCCTAAAAGAGTATTTCCTTAGAGAGAATTATTATGAATTCCTAGATTTTTATTGCAAACATATTTAGTTAGAAGGTTCCATATAAGAAAGTGAATATTTAAGGACGGGAATTTTTTATAAGAAAAGTTATAAGAATTTAAAGATTTTATTAAGAAAAAAATAAAAAGAATTTGAATTTTTTTTTTTAATAAATGTAGTTTAAAGTGTTTCTTAAGGAATAATTCCAAAGAATCTTAATGATTTTACTATAGAAAAAAATCTTTAGAGTATGATTCTCAAAACTATAGGAAACATAATCTAAAGATTTTGTAAATAAAGCTAGCAATTTTGATGGTTTTCCTATGTCATTGGAAAATAATCCTTGAAATCTACAGCCTTTAATAGCGAATACATTTTTCAAAGTACCTACGCTCCTGCTATGACTTATATTGTTGATCTAGACTTGCATTTATCAGCATTAGTTCTCTATAGTTCTGCCACTTTCAATGTTTTTTTTTTGACTACTCTAAACCCTCTTTATTGTTATTGCTAAATATTTATGTATTTAGCTGCTATATACATATTTTGTTTTACAATTTCTTTTCATTATTATTTGTTTTTATTGTTTTTGTGCTTAATTTGAAATTCGTTCATTTGTATTGCAAGTATTTTCATATATTAAAATCAGTTTAAAACAGCACGTCGTCTTTACAAAACCTTAAAAAATAAAACAACACAGAAGAAAAAAAATATTGCAACGGATGCAAAAAAAAAACCTAAAAACTATTTAAAACTGTTTTTATATAAAGTTCTTCAATTTTATTTCTTATCTTGGCGATATAAAAAATGATAACAATATTTACTTATCTCAATTATTATCTATATAAAAGACAAATAGAAATGTTCTTTTTAATTTGATAAATGCATTTTTATCACTAACGACAACGACAGACAAAACAACCAAACACACCACTATTAAGACAAAAGACTAAAGAAGCAAACTTTTGTAAGTGTGCGGTTGTATTTGAATTTTGTTTATTTTTACTTAGACCTTGTAATTGTTTAAGTGTCTTTTTTAATTTTTTTATTGATAACAGTTCTATACCACAAAATATATGTGTAACACCGAAAAGAAATGGAACATTTTGTATAAAAAATTTTAAATGAATTTAGTATGATTTTAAACTTCATTCGTTATAAAGCTTGTGTTCTGATATCTTGAAATACTTTAACTTTTAGTGTTGATTCAACTGTTTATAAAAAAAGTGACAATAAATAGGAAATTATCAACAAAATTATGCACATACAAGTGTTTTTTTAACACACCTCATTAAAAATCGTAAAATTATAAAAACAGTAAAAATTTATCAACACTGTGACTAAAATTTATGTGTTTAATCATTTTGAGAACGTGGAGAATATTCTAAATTAAATGGTCTGAATAATATTATGTTTTCTAGTATGATTGTAACGTTTATCGAGCGTTACGTTTATGATATGAAAATCCTGCAAATTTTGATGGCTTCCAAATGATTTTTTCTATATACAGTTGTGGCCAAGCATTTAAGTCAATTCAAGTTTTCTTCTATTTTTATTGTTGTAGCCTTTATTTTTAAAGATCAAAATAGTGGCTAAATTCGCCACAAAAGGCAAGGAGATGGTTGAGAAAATTGTACAGAATTTTAACGTAATGTTTGTTTTTTCATTTTGTCACTTGTTTTAAGTGGGCGTGGCTTTTAACGAAAAATTAGCGATATAAACCTCTTATCAAATTACATAGTAAAATTTAGGCAGTATTGATCGGTTTTGTACACACTGTATATTTTTGGAAATCCTATAAAATTTCCTAAGTCTTGCATTATCCTTATTTACAAATAGTCACCAGACCTAAAATTGCAGCACTTTAAACATGACCAAATTTTTCTTCGTTTTTAGCGATTTTAAAAGAAAGTTAACAACACTGAAATTTTAACATGAAATGCTTTTTACTATACGGTAAAAAAAATCTTGACTGATTTGCTATACTGTGGTAAGAAAAGCATAAAACTATTCAATTTAAAATTTCAGTGCTGTTAACTTTATTAAAAATCGCTAAAAACAAAGAAAAATTTGGTCATGTTTAAAGTGCTGCACTTTTAAGTGTGGCGACTATTTGTATATAAAAATAATGCAAGACTTAAGGAAATTTTATAGGATTTCCAAAAATATACAGTTTGTACAGAACCGATCAGTACTGCCTAAATTTTACTATGTAATTTGATAAGAGGTTTATATCGCTAATTTTTCGTTAAAAGCCATGCCCACTTAAAACAAGTGACAAAATGAAAAAACTAACATTATGTTAAAATTCTGTACAATTTTCTGAACCATATCCCTGCCTCTTGTGGCGAATTTAACCACTATTTTGATCTTTAAAAATAAAGGCAACAACAATAAAAATAGAAGAAAACTTGAATTGACTTAAAAGCTTGGCCACAACTGTACATCATCTTATATTATTAACCCTTTCACTACCGACTCTTTGTTTGTGGATGTATCGTTATTTCGACTTCAGATTTTTGTTAAAAGTCCTCAAATTAGAAAAAAATATGTAATATATTTTTCAAAAAACTAGACTTCATTAACAAATATCGCGACCATATTGCCATGTTGAACTGCTTATACATATAATGATTTTTATTTGAAGTCCAAGATCCTAATAAACTTATTTGTAAAAAGTATAAAGTTTATTTTGCACTATTAAATTTTATATATTCTTTTAAAGAATATAGTGTACAAGGGTAGTGAGAGAGTTAAGGTCGCGTTTATATCTTGCTCAAAATTTCGAGATTTTCATATGCACTACTACGAAAACACAGAGAAAACTTATAAACTTTTAATTTTATACTACATTTATAATTGAGCAAAAACCACTTAGTTTTAGTACAAAACTAGTTTTCGCTTGTTTTTTGTATGCGTTTTGACAAGCTAAAACTACAAGAGCCAAAAATCAGGTAGTTTTTGCTCAGGTGTAAATATAGTAAGTATTACATAAAGCCCGCCTGGATAGTTCTAAAGTCACATCTACACGGGATAGAAAACTCGCTAGACTTTATGAAAATGCAGCTCTGCATAAGTCTACGAAATGCAATGTCTAGGCCATTGACAATTGCTGTCATACATAATTTCTTTAATTAGTAACAATTTTTAAGATGTCTTGTAACATTATTGAATATTTTAGTTTATTAAATGCACCTTTTGGTGTTTGGAGAAAAATTATTCTTTAAAATACAACAATTTTAATGAAAACAAGTACTTGACAACTAGAGATGATAGAGATGATGTTGGATGACAAATTTAGCGCAAACTCTACGAGATTTCTATCCCGTGTAGATGTGCCTTAATAACTATATTCTCTCAAAGTTTAACGCCTAGAATCTTTTCTTTATTGTGAATATCAAAATATCGGGATTTGGATGTAGATGTAAACGTGACATAAAACTTATCCCATCAAAATCTCAGTAATGAGTGCCCATTAGACCGTACCACCTTACAGGCAAAAAAAGAAAGTGCTCGCTACACCTTCGAATATAAGGTATTTTTGCAAGGCAATTTGGGATTTATTTATTTTTTTGTTTTTGCCCAACGTAGGGGTCGCTTTTTTAATTTTTCGTTATAACTTTGGCATTTACAGTCGATCTCGAAGTGTGATATGTCGATTTTTTGCCTCGAGGAGCCTAATGTTTTGCTATAAAGGAAAAATCCAATGAAAAAAAAAAATAAAAAAAATTTCTGGTGGAATTATCGAAAAACTTCCTTAGCAAAAGTTTAATGATTTTTTGCGTTTAAAGCATTTAATGGAAGGAAGGCTAATTCACAAGTATCAATAAGATTCTTTTCTCCGACGTTTGCTTTTACATGCTTTTTGGCTTAAAAATCCAAAAATAATTGTTATTTTCGATCCGTGATATAAATTCCCAATACTGATCAAAACAACTTTTTACGAAATTATTTATTATTAATCCAAATTCTTTCTCTCTTGCAGTTAAACCAAAACAAATTTAACAAAAGCTAATAAAATGTAAAAAAATCTAAATTCTAAAATTCTAAGGTGTTGGTAAAATAATAAATCAATAATCATATTAAATGGTAGTTATAAAATAAGGTTTAAGACCCTTAAAAACATTGACTTTAAATTTTGACAATCCTATATGGTGAAGGTGTTTTATCCTAAAAATAAGAAATAAAAACAAGTAATATTAACAAATTATTCCTCAAAAAATGGTACGTAGTCGTCGGTCAATATCCAAAGAAGATGCCTCTTCCGTATTGGCAGATAGTGGTATATCCTTATCTTCTCCTCCGGCAAATAAAAAACATTTTTCTCGTCTTAACGAAGATGAAGAAGAAGCCATATTGGGTAAATTGTGTGTAACAGATGACGAAAGTGATTATGAAATTATCGAATTGAATGATGTGGAAAATGTTACTATCAGCGATAATGATGATGAAGAAAATGAGTCTGTAGATTCAGATAAATGTAAAGTTTATGCTACTGAAGATGAGCCCAACGCTAAACGTTCACGTAAAACCTATATATGTGACGTTTGTCAAAAAGAATTTCGCGGTAAGACCGATTTAACCAGACACAAATATATACATAGCGCAGAAAAGCCTTTCAAATGTGATCTGTGTGTTAATAAGAGTTTTAGACAAGAAGTTAATCTTAGAAATCATATTATATCGGCTCATAAGAAACAAAAAGAATTTGCCTGTAAACAATGCCCGAAAAAATTTGCCATAAAGGAAAGATTAAGACTACATATGCGTTTGCATACGGGTGAAAAGCCATATGCATGCCAACAATGCGATAAACGTTTTGCCAGAGGGGGTCAAGTAAGTAATCCCAGCAAATTCTCAATTTTATTAAAAAAAACTCTCAATTTTATATTAAAAAAATAAATTGTTATGAAAAATTGTTTTTTTTTTTCATTTTAGTTAAGCCAACATATAGTAACCAATCATCATAATGCCCCCAAACAACATAAATGTGAAAAATGTGCCGAGCGCTTTACAACACCCTCCAATTTGCGTATCCATATGCAGAGCCACGAAGAAACTCCCGATTTTTTTTGTGATATCTGTCAAGAAAATTTTGCCAACGATGTTTTATTAAAGGCTCATGATCATAAAATGCACTATAAAGTGAAACAATTGGTTTGTGATATATGTAAAAAACCCATCGAAGAAGAGGAAGACTTGGCCAGTCATATGAAAACCCACAGTAAAATTAAGGCTCATGTCTGTGAGATATGCAATTCAGTTTTTACACAAAAATCTCAATATAATGTGCATATGCGTATGCATAGTGGAGAGAGGCCATTTCAGTGTCGGGTAAGTGTTGAAATTTAAATTTTTTTTAATTGTTTAGGAAAATGGATAACAACACAAAAATCCGTTACAACTTGAAAAAATTAAGACCACCTTGTACCTAAAACTTATTGGAACATATGAATAAAACTTAGCAATTGAATCGAAGTAATTATTTAGTTGTTGTTGTTGTAGCTACTAATATTTAGCAAAATTTTCTCCAGATTTTGCAGTACAATTTTCTATTTTCAATTAACTAAAAGTTACCTTGAATATAACTCAAATTCTGTAAATTTAACGGTTTTAATTTTGCTGTTCTTATTTTACTAGTATTTAGTAAAAAAACTGCTGATTTTAGCAGTTTTTTCTGCAGCATAATTTTTAACTAATTTTTAGTAACTTTTTCTGATATTTTTACAGATTTATTTCTACGAGTGTACTTTCTGAATTTCAATTTGTATTTTCTCAATTATAATTGGATTATCACAATTTGAATTCAAAATCGTATTCAACTATAAAAATGTTTGAAAATAACTAAATTTTGAACTACTTTGAAACCCATTTTTTCCCCTAAACATCAAATTGAGACGATTTGTTATTTACCGAAACATTTTAGTTTTGTCCCCTCTATCAGTCCTAGTTCATCCCTTCTAGGATGTACTATAATATTTCCAAATTTCATGGATTGAAATCTGAGTTAAATTTTTAACCATTTACTTAACCTAATAATTTTTTTTTCAGCTTTGCTGTCAAACTTTTGTCCATTCTAGTGTTTTAAAACTACACATACGTAAACATACTGGAGAAAGACCTTTCAATTGTTTGCTGTGCAAAAATGATGAAACGGCTTTCTCGCAATTGGCTCATTTAAAGACCCATATGAAAAGGATACACAAACAAATAAAACCGTACATGTGTGAAGGTTGTCATGATTTCTTTAAACTTAAAATCGATCTCGAAACCCACCAGCAGAAATGTCGAAAATATACAAGTAGCTCCGAACAACAAAATGACCAAATTATCGAAACTCAAACTCTATCACACATTCGATTTCATATGGCCATATTGTTAAAGAAAATCTCAACAGAACAAAAATTACAGCAGCTAGGATTTGAAAAACGTTTGATTGATAATGTGATAATAGCAGCTTTGAAATTGGCCAAACGTAAAGTGTATGAAGATTTGACATTAACTTGTTTGGAGCGTATGCGTTTAAATGTGGAGGAATTTCTGAACTGGATTGTTCCCCCAAAAATAATGCAAAAGTTTAAGGAAGAAAATCAAACGATAGAGAACATATTGGATAAAATTGTAACCATGTATTTGAAGAAAAAGTAAGATGTTATATAGATTTCAAGTTGAAGTACACAAAAATTAATATTCAATCAGTTCATATGTGCCATAAGCAAGTTTTGACATAAGTAAGCATTTTATTATTTTAAATTTTAATTTTTTTTTCTCTTTAAAGCATAGGAAGTTGTTTGTTTTTTATACGGAGAAATCTTTCACTCGAACTTTTAAGACCTCAAATTGTAATTGAAATTGTCAAAAATTAACAATTTTTTTATATTATAAGAAAGATAACATTACAATGTCAATGTCAACCAGAAAAAAAATTCAACGCACTTTTTACGCGAAACTTATTATCGTGAAAATTATTGTTTTTACGATCATAACAACTTACCATGCTTAATCAAGAAGTGCAAACATAAAATTAAAAACTGTGGGTTTTAAAAAACAACATTAGAACTTACATGAATTTCAAAACATTGTTAAGATAACAAATTTTAAAGATTTGTAAAAAACAAATTTTGGCAATTTTTTGAAAAACTTCTTACAACTCTATTTCCTATACAAAATTAAAAATTTTTATTTGAAATTTATTATACACCAGTAATTTTTGGAAAAATTTCCGTTAAAAACAATGCTTTTTAAGTCATAATAAATGTTTCTTAGCCGTTTGCAACTTCTCTTATATTTATGCGATTTGATTTTATTTTTGATTTTATCATTTATTTTATTATTATTTTTTTTCTTTTTTGAAAAAGAATTTAGACTTGCCATTTATTTTTAGTTAAACTCCCAAAGTGAATTTTTAATTTTAATTATCCCAAAGAATTAACTTTAAGTTTTCCTAAATGAAATCCAAAGATTATTAAATATTAATACATACACATAAATTTTAATTTTAATCAAACATTTACCCACTCTTTACATTAAAAAAGAATAAAAAGAAACATTTGAAATGTTTATATGTAATTTCATACAAAGCAAAATATATAAATTTATACAAAATCCAGTCAAGCTTTGTTTCTCTTGCCACATTTTTCGTGCTTTTGTTTTGTAAACTAAACATTTAAATTATCCAAATACCAAATATGAATTATATACCAAATAAGAATTTTTAAAAACTAATAAATAAAATTGAAAACGAAAGAAAATTTAATTTCAAAACATTTTAATTATTTGCAGAACTCAAGATATGGTATGTTTGTTGCTTTAATTTATGCTACCAGCAAGATTTTTAATACATAAATCATGAACCTGGTTATTAAAAAATATCAAGAACTTTAACCAAAGGGTATAGCTGAATATATTTTTTGTTTCTTAAATTGCTAACAGGTAAATCTTTTGATTATACATACCAAATCAAATTGTTGTAGGGCACTGTGGGATAGAAAACAAAAAAAAAACAAAACGTGGATAAATATTAAAGTTAAGTTAGTTTGACTTAAATTTAACTCACAACATCTTTAACTGGTTTTATTTATGTAATTAATAGTAGGTTATTAAATCCTGCAAATCTGGCAAGAAAGTTTACTCCGAGAAGTTCTGTAGTTGCTACATGTCAGTTATTCGTGTAATAATCGTTAGTAGTTGATTTTAACTACAATTGCAATATAACTAACTAACTACGAGGATGGTCTTAGAACAACCTGATCTAACAAAGAAAACACAACAAATTTGGGAAACATTTTCTTTATTTCTCAACATCGTCTCCTTAAAGCTTGATACACTTTTCCTAGCTTCGATACCCTGTTTATAGCCATCAACCGCAGACTCCACCTCTTCATTGTTGGCTAATCTTTTACCACTGAGCCATTTTTCCAAGTATGGTAATAAAAAAATAATCCAAGGGAGCTAAATCTGGCGAATAAGTTGCGTGACGAAATAATTCAGACTTTAATTGATTGATTTTAGACATCGTAATAGTGTATGTGTGAACTGGTGCATTGTCTGGATGAAACAAGACTTCCTTTTTTGCCAAATGCGGCCTTTTTCCTTAACTTCATCACATAAACGTTGCAATAAGTTTGCGTAATACTCGCCGTTGATGTTTTTCCTTTTTGAAAATAATCAATAAAAATTATCCCACACGCTTCCCAAAAAACAGACGCCTTAACCTTGCCTGCAGATGGAACTGTGTTCCCCTTTTTTGGACATGATTCTCCCATTTCATTCCACTGATTTGACTTTTTCTGTAAAGTGGTGGACCCATGTTTTATCCATGGTTACGAGTCAACGCAAAAACTGGGCTTTATTGTGGTGGAACTTCGCCAAACAATCTATTAAAACATTCTCATGAGGCTGTTTTTGTTCTATTGTGAGCAAACGTGGCACCTATGTTGCGCACAGCTTTCTCGTCCTCAGATTTTCGCTAAAGATGCGATGTATAGCAGTTTTTGAAATGCCTATAATTTCAGCTAGCTCACACACCTTCAGCCAACGGCTATCCAATACCATTTTGTAAATTTTCTTAACCATTTCTGGCGTGGCCATCTCAATTGGTCGACCACAACGGTGGTAGTCGTGGCAGCTCTTACGGCCTCGTTTAAACTCTGCAACCCAATATTTTATAATCGTAAACGAAGGAGCAGACTCCCCCACAGTAGACTCCCCCACAGATCGGCTTAAATATTGGTTGGACTGAGAAAGTATTGAATTGCATAATGGTGACAAATTTTTTCCATGTTTACAAATTCACAGATCGTTTACTATTGATGGCTCCAATAAATATTAAACAACGTGGCTCCTTTAAACTGAAAACATATGTTTTATAAAAATACTTCTGTAGATTTTACAACGGTCGTTTACTCTGCATTTGTCAATTATTTTTGAACAGTTATTGTTAATACTTTAACAGTTACTAAAGCACTTTACAGAGCTTCGAGATGGCAGCTTTCTGCAGAACATTTGGCCATCAAACAATCACCGCCTAGGTGATTATTTGTTTCACCTACATCCTGTAGATCCATATGACCACTTTAAGGCCCAATGTTCGAGCCCATATGGCCTGTAGCCTTGCCTTCGGTATTATCAATGTGAGTATTCCAACACAAGTTCTTATCTCAAGTCACAGCCAAGTATACGACCTCCAGCACAGAAATCTCCTTGTCTTAAACGCAACTAGTATGGTTTTACTGGGGTTCACAAGATCCTGGTCATCACACCATCTCAGTACCATTCGAAGAGCTATCGATTTAAGGCCAGTTCAGTGGATTTCCCCTTATATAAGCGAATTGCGTCTTATGAAGCCGTGAAACAGTCAGAGCTGTGGATCCTATAACCTATCCAGTTAAAAATTCTAATAGTTGAAATCAAATAAATATTTAGTACACTCAAAAAAAGTCAGTAAAGTCAGCAAAAAATGCTGCTGTGCCATCAAATTTTTAGTCAGGAGCGTGCTTGCAAAAGAGTTGGTAATTTGCTGAAAATCAGCGAGCTGATTTTTACCAAAAAAAAAAAATAGTAATCTTCAGCAAAAGTTTTGCTAACACTTAGTCGATTGCAAATGAAAAAAATCCTTGCTAAAATCACTAAACTTTTTGCTGAATATTAGTAGACTGAAAAAAACTCAAAAAAACTTGTAGCGAAATTTTAGTTTAGTTAATTTATTTGCTGAAAATATAAATATAGAAATTGTGTAGAGTTGTTTTTCTTTTTTATCATTTCCGTTGTCTGTATTACATCCAGACAAGCTGCGACGTCTACAACTTGTCTATCTGGTTGTCGTCCACGTTATAAATGCGGTTATCAGTACAATTTTTGTAGCAAAATAAATTATTAAAACATTAGTTCAAAATTAGTTTAGTGCTAAAAAAAATATAACTAAAACTTTTGCTGAAAACGGAATTTCAGCAAAAAAATTGCTGAAAACTAGTAAACTTGATATACAAGACGTTTTACTAATTTTTCTACTAACTTATTTTTTTGAGTGTACCGTTGATTTAAATGAATATATAGTATACATTAGACCGTACCACCTTACAGGCAAAAAAAAAGTGCGCGGAATACCTTCAAATATAAAGTATTTTTGCAAGGCAATTCCGCATTTTTTAATTTTACGTTATAGCTTCGGCATTTAAAGTCGGATTTTAAAGTATGATATATCGATTTTTTTGCCACCAGGGACCAGTGTTTTGCTATAAAGAAAAAATCCAATGAAAAAAAGGCGACCCCTACGTTCGGCAATCAAAAAAATCAAAAAAAAAAAATTTGGGTTTATCAAAAAACTTCCTTAGCAAAAGTTTAAGGATTTTTTGCGAGCTTTAATTTTATGATATTAGGGTTGTACATTATTGTGGTAGCAACTGAGATCTGGTGGGTAAATACTAGAACGGGATACTTGAGGTCAATCGTCCTTAGAGCAAAACATTGGTCCCCTCGAAAGAAAAACATCGATGTATCATACTTTAAGATCCGACTGTAAAGGGTGAGTAACCCAACCGTAAACGTAACTTCTATTCTATACGGCAAGTTACAGTTACATCATATTTACATTTACGGTCCCATAATCCGCCCTTAAATGCCAAAGATATAACGAAAAATGTAAAATGGTGACCCCTACGTTCGGCAAAAAAAAATTTTTTTTTTTTTGAAACCTTACAAAAATAATTTAGATTGGACGGTGTACGGCAAACTTTTTTTTTTGAGGTACGGTCTAGTGTACACCATTCCAACAGAAAATGCAGGTACTTTAACTATTATTTGCACACTCAGGGAACTTCTGCAGTCAGAATTTGTTAGTTCTTTAAGTAGTATTTCAGTTTTGTGGTTTCAAGTACAAATATCATTCACTCGTAGAATAAATGCAAATTTTAACAAAAACAAACAACATAAAATGCTCAAAATTCATAACACTAATTTTATTCTGTCAATTTGTTTAAAAAAAATAAACCAAAAAAAGTATGTAAGTAATTTTTCTTAGTTGTTTTGACTAATTTTATTAATGTTGTTTTATTAGTCCGTTATAAAACAACTACTATTACAGTTAAAATAACTGCTAGCGTTAACTACACGAATAACTATAGACGGCAAATGTTTTGTGAGTGGAACAATATTCAATTCACATCGCCATAATTGCTCTGCCATCGTTAATTTTCATTTCAGAAAAGTTTTTAAAACCGTCAAAACATTGAGTTAGAGATATTTTCCAATTTTGTTAGGAAATTGAGAAGGAGGCTGGATATATTATTATTATTAGTGGTTTCTATCCCATAGTGCCACTTAAGAGAAACGAACATAACAAGAATTTTCAATCTTTAAACAACCAATGAACCCAACAAACCCAATAAAATCATTTTGTTTCGCTGTCGTCTAAAACAAATTCAATTCAACAAGGACTTTATTGAACAAAATCGAAATGAAAAACAAACTTGTTTAGTATGATTACACTGAATTGAACTTATAAATAAGTAATGACAAACTATTTGTATACGATTCATTGACAGCTCATGCTAAACAGTTGACAAATAAGGTTATATAGCAATCTCTTTGGACAAATGTTGGACTATGATGATGATGACGCAGACGACGACTACGACTATTCCAACATTGACTTTGCTATCTTAATGCATTATTAAACAACATCAAAGCATTCTTATCCTCCGTAACCATGTGTTTAACAATTTGATTGACAGGTCGGCTAATGTTTAAAGTCATATAAAACGAACTGAAAAACAAATTTCTTAACAAATCCAAAACAAAAAAAAAACATACTTCCTTCCAATCAACAATATCATCATCAACAGCATCACTAGTGTCAATAGCAATTGGTGGTGGCCTTGAAATACTAAAATAAAAATACAATAAAAAATCATTAATTGTCAAGACTTTGGTTATATGAAGTCAAAAACTTAAAAATACAAGAATTCTTAAACAAGAGTAATCCAAGATATTGCTGCATAATGCAACTTGAGTCTCTCCGAGGCTTTGGCAACTATTACGAAAGTTATGTTTAAAATGTCATGCATTTTGGGTGGTCATTGAATGTTTTTATAGACAATGACAATAAAAAAGTGTGTAGTCTTCGTATGTTTAGTATTCATAAAAACTCCTCTACCTCTCCCTGTCTGTCTACATGTCCAACCATAATAGGTAAAGCCAATGATATTGATCTGTTCAATGTTCTATTCGCAATACTTTAAATCTATCTATGGTTTGAATAATAATGACTTTTTTTCTTTGAGGAAATAATAAAATGAAAATTGATTACTTTATCGGTAAATTATATTTATAAATATTAATGTTTATGAAAGAACTTTAAATTTATGTTCATTTAGTTAAGAAATAGTGCGACTTAAGTTATTAATGATAATAAATATGTATAAAACATTAAATAGGAAAAAGAGTAGCAAAATATGTTTCTATAGCTGTCCCATTTAAAAATATGACTTTATAAACAATTATTTAGAATTATATTTTTGCGATATTTAAAGAAATGTATCTTTAATTATAGAAGATTCCATTGATTGTTTTAATTCTTATTCTCTCTTAAGATCCCATACAAATTTTCAAATTCGGATTTCATTCATTTTTTCCCGTATTTTTTTTTTTAATTCTTGTTTTTGTAAAATTATTAGTAGTAGAAGAGTAGTATACTAATAGAAAAAAGTCCGTTAACAATTTACCTAAAAGTAGTTAAAAATGATGCTGCAGAAAAAATTGCTAAAATTAGCAGATTATTTTTGCTATATATTAGTAATATAGGAACAGCAAAAATAAAACTGTTAAATGTACAGAATTTTAGTTATATTTGAGTTAAATTTTTGTAAATGGAAAATAGCAAATTAACCTGCTAAAATCAGCAAAAAATTTTGTTAAATAATTAGTAGCCCAAAAAACGAAAAATTAAAATTTTCGAAGTTTTTTTTTCGATTTTTTTTGAAATGCAAATAAAAATTGAGCCTTTTGAAAACAGCACTTTACAACTTTTTTAGCAAATATTTCTGCTGATTTTAGCAGTCTAGGCTGCTAGTTGCATTCAAATAAATTTAGCTTAAAAATAGCAAAAGCTTTGTAGATATAACAGTTTATTTTTGCTATTTTTAGTCTACTAATATTTAGCAAAATTTTCTGCAGATTTTACAGTACAATTTGTTATTTTTAATTAACTAAAAGTTAACTTAAATATAACTAAAATTCTGTTAATTTAACAGTTTTAATTTTGCTGTTCTTTTTTTACTAGTATTTAGCAAACAAATTTGCTAATTTTAGCAGTTTTTTTTTGAAGCATCATTTTTATTTTTTATTTTATGTATGGCTCACATACAACTCACTTAAAAATACTACTAAATAAAGTATATATGTATAATTAACAACAAAATAAAATTAATTAATTTACAAAAATTAAAAAAACATATTTATGTATTTAAAAATAAAAAAAGATACAAATGTGTACAGAATTCTTTCTTTTAAGTACTTTTTTTAAACTAATTTTTAGTACCTTTTTCTGCTATTTTTACGGATTTATTTCTATGAGTATATGATCTTCCAATAATATTGAAAAAGTGTTCATTCTAATCAAAAATGTCGCTTGAAAAAAATTTTTGGACAAGACATTTGCAGTCAATTTAAGTTGTTTTATCCAAAGTCCACAGATGCATAGGTGTTTTGGGTAAAGATCCCTTAACTTTTTAACGACAAGTCAGTTGTTCAATAAAAAGTTAAATTAAGTTTATATTTTTAATTACTGTTAAGTTGCTATGTCCTTTTTCAGTTAAGCTTACTATTTAGAACATGTAAATAGTATTAACACTTGCATTATTGGCATACATACTGTCTACACTGTATACTAAATTCAACACTACATGTCTAGAAGGATTTTGTTTGAACTCTTGCAGACCTTTGTAAAGAACATGATTTTATCCTAACAATTGATAAAATAGAGAAACAAAACCTATAAAAAATAAAGTACATTTCGAAGTATATGTGACCGACCTCATATATCTTTAACAATTTCTCATACTAGCACAATGTACTTTATGTTATTTTATTTTGTTTTCTGATTTTTTCAGCTACTGTTCTAAGCTACTGTTACTTTTTTTGTTTGCCTTCTAAATTTATATGTATATCTGGAAAAAAACATTTTTTGAGTGGTAGTAAAAATGTCCATCACCTTTGGAACGAAAAAAATCCATTAAGAAATACTATTCTTCTCTTTAAGTAAGTTAGTTGGATGGATGACTGTTCACTTGCCACGTAAATGTTAAAGTTATTTTTTGTTTTTATTACTGTAGTTTTTCTTTTCAAGAAAAAGTACCTTTTAAATGATGTTTATTGTAGGAGAATATATACCGTTAGAGCATATCTATGGACTTTTGACAAAAGCACTTAAGTCGACTTAAAACATTTTGAAATTTAAAAGTTTCGTAGTCAGTAAAACTTTATAATAGAAATATTCCTGTTTGGTGCTCACATTTCTACATCTTATTTTAAAATCTTTTTAATTTCGATTTGACAAAAGAACTCAATTCAATTGTTAAGCCTATATGACACCAGTTTTTTTAAACAACTTACCAAAGGTGTTCTGTCAAAAAATTTTAATTTTCTGACATTCCATTTTGTGTTTAAAATATTTTATAGTAACATTTTCTCTGTATTTGTGTAATTACTGCTGTAAGGGCAATGGAATTCTTGAATTTTTTTGACAAAACAACTTGTGTCTAGTTAGTTCTTAAATTTTTAATTTTTTTGACAAAATTGTAATAGTAATAACAGAGGATAATAATAGAAACAGAGGATAAAAATAGCATTGTTAAAATTTCGTTGATGTTAGTCTAATTGAGTTGTTAACATGTGTTTATTTTCTTACATTTAATATACGAGGGCGACCGCAAAAATAACTGGCCTAACATACACAGAACCGTTTTTTTGGAATTATTATTATTTATTTTTCAACATAATCTCCTTCCAACTCAATACACTTCATCAAACGTTTTTCAAGTTTTTTAATTCCATCCGAAAAATAAGATTTTTCAAGACCTTCAAAATATGCCTCAGTTTCAGCAATAACCTCGCTATTGGACGAACATTTTTTGCCAATTGGAAACAAGAAATAATCAGAAGGAGCTAAATCTGGACTATATGGTGGATGCGGAGCAATTTCAAATCGTAATTAGCCAGTTTTTGCTGAGTTAAAAATGCAGTGTGTGAAGGAGCAGTATCTTGATGAAAAAGAACTTTTTTTTTTCTAAATGCGGTCGTTTTATCTTGATTTCTTCACTCAACCGATCCAATAATGCACAATAATATTCACTATTTATAGTTTTTCCTTTCTCAAGATAATCAATAAATATTATACCCCTTGCATCCCAAAATACTGTGGCCATTACTTTTCCTGCTGACTTAACAGTTTTCGCCTTCTTGGGACCACTTTTACCAGCTTCTATCCATTGTTTTGACTGTTCTTTG
This sequence comes from Leucophora obtusa, assembly GCA_949987735.1. NCBI lineage: Eukaryota > Metazoa > Arthropoda > Insecta > Diptera > Anthomyiidae > Leucophora > Leucophora obtusa. The sequence continues at coordinate 5,459,605 of OX465296.1, forward strand.
CATTCTGGGATGTAGTGATGGATCCATGTTTCATCAACAGTTATGAATCGGCGCAAGAACTCTATTGGATTACGCTGATAAATCGCTAAAAGCTCCTCGGAATTGGTCCAACGGGGGGCAAAGTCAACAAAGTCAACAAACGCGGCACCCATCTTGCAGATAGCTTTTTCATGTGAAGTTCATCATGTAAAATACTCAAAACTTGTTTTTCGTGTATTTTAACAATATCAGCAAGTTCTCTGAGCTTTATTCGTCTATCTTTAGTCACTTCATTAAATATTTTTCTAATGTTTTCAATAGTAGTAGCAGTTTTCGGTCTTCCAGAGCGTTGTTCATCTTCCGTACTTGAACGACCCATTTTAAATTGTTGAACCCAGAATTTCACGGTGGAGTATGATGGTGCATTATCACCATGAACAGAATCCAATTCATCTTTGATTAATTGTGGCGTATAACCTTTCATATAAAAGTGTTTAATTACCGCACGAAACTCTTTATTTTCCATTTTTCAAAAATTACAAAACTTGTTTACTTCAATCACCTGTAACAAAGAAAATAATCGTTAAATATTTCGGAAATTTTGACAGATGGCTTATAAAAGATTGCTTAAAAAAAAAAAAAAAAGTTGCTAGTAAAACAGAAAATGTGCCAGGCCAGTTACTTTTGCGGTCGCCCTCGTAAATAGATCATCATCAAATATTAACCCATAAAGGTATAGGATACTGAGGATGGGTCTGTAGTGGGACCCGAAAATACGTATTCTATCCTGCTGGCCTTATCGATTTTTTTAAACTTTTTCTTCTCTGTAGTTTACTTGTATGATCTCAAATCAAACAAAAAACATTCAAAATTCGAATAAGTTACAAAATGTCATCTAATCTTTTTTTAGTTTCCAGGTAAAGGTGTTTTTTTATCTCTTCTGGAAAATGTGTGTTTTTGAAATAAGTGCTTTTATCAAAAGTCCACTGATATTTACGATTTTAAAATTGTAAATTCCTTTTTTTTTTAAACCCATAAAAAATATTGTAGGTTTGTTGCCTAAGTCTTTTGTTTATAGCCAACGAAAGTCTGTAAAGACATGCTAAATTAGTTCAAATAAGCACTTAAAATTATTTACAACATATAATAAAATTCTTATATATTTTAAATTTTGTCTAAAAATTCTAGCTGATCTCCTTTACTTTCTAAAGAAGACAGACTTAAGAAGTGGGAGCGAAAAAATGTTGACACACAAATAACTATTTACAACCTACACCACTACATGGATAGGCTATAATAAGTTTGTGCTGATGTTTGTAACTATCAAAAATACTAGAACCAGCCCACCTTGTAGTATACCAATAGAATTAGAACCACTTTTTGATTCGATTTAGTGATGTCCGTCCGTCCGTTTGTCTATGAAAAGCTTTTACTCAAACCAGAGGTAAAAAAATATTAAGATATTTAGATGAAATTTGGCACATAAGCTTTATTTGCTCCAAAGGAGAAAAATAGGTTAGAATCGGTAATTATTCTGCCGTGCCTCACATAGCAAAGCCCACTTTGAATCGGTCTTAAATTGTACGAATATTTAGTCAAGTTCTGCATGAATGCATTCAATATTCCGGTATTGATTGCTGGAATATTAATGTCTTGTTTGAGGGTTTAATGTTTCGTGAATAGTGTTGAAGGAATGATTTCGATGAGACAAAACTTTTGTGTGTGAGTTTTTATTTTTAATCCAAACGAGATTAAAGTCTCTACATTTGTGAGACTTTCTAGATAATATATTTTATACCTCAGTGAATGCAACACATACTAAAAAATAGCTAGTGCGATGTAATGGTTAGCGCGTTGGACTGTTATACATAAGGTTGCGGGCTCGATCCCCAGCGAGGGCAACATCAATTTGGAAAAATGTTACGTATGATTTTTCTATCCCTTAGCGTCCTCCTTTGGTGTCCCATAGCACTTAACCCCACCGAAGTAAAGTAATGTATTATTTAGGGCTATGAACTAAACATCTTTAAATATTAGCGATTTTTTAATTTTGCCGATTTTTTAAATTAATGGGATTTTTTTAAATTTTGGAGATTTTTTCTTATTTTGGGGATTTGTTTTTAATTTTCACATTTTTTTTTTTTAATTTTGGCGTTTTTTCAATTTTGGAGATTTAATTTTTTATTTAGCGTTTTTTTCTAGATTTTTTAGCGGGTTTTTTGAAATTATTGCAATTTTTAAATTTTTTCTGATTTTAACGTTTTTTTTGCATTTTTTCAAGTAAGCGAGTTTTTAAATTCAGGTTATTTTTTAGATTTTTTTTAATTTTAGCGATCTTTTAAATTTCGGCGACTGTTTTTAATTTTAACGAATTTGTGATTGTTTTTATTTCTTTCATGTTTTAGCGATTTTTTTAAATTTTGGCGATTTTATTTCGAATTTAGCGTTTTTTTTAATGGTGGCGATTTTGTTAAAATTTTTAATTTTCTTTAATGTTCTTTTTTTTATTCAATATTTGTTTTAATCCAAATTTCAAAAAAATATATTTTGTATTAAAAAGTTAAAAGTACTCGAGAGCTCGACTATTATAGTTTAAGGATTAATAAAGATTTGGGGAAAATAAACGTTAAAAAAAACTGAAAAAAACTCCAGAAATTTTAAGAGAAATTTTACTTTACTTAATTTATTTGCTGAAAATTTAAATTAAAAATAGAAATTGTGTGGAGTTGTTTTTTAATTAGCATTTCCTTTGTCAGTACACTCATAGAAATAAATCTCTAAAAATAGCAGAAAAACTTACTAAAAATTAGTTAAAAATGCTGCTGCAGAAAAAACCGCTGAAATTAGCAGATTTTTTTGCTAAATACATAATAGTAAAATAAGAACAGCAAAATTAAAACTGTTAACTTTACAGAATTTTAGTTATATTTAAGTTAACTTTTAGTTCATTTAAAATAACAAATTGTACTGTAAAATCTGCAGAACATTTTGCTAAATATTAGCACACTAAAAATACAAAAATTAATTATTCACCCTTATTCTTGTTGTCGACGTCAATGTCGTTGTCGTTTTTAAGTCAATATCACTTTCTTTCGACATCGACACCAATGTGGTATTCCGTAACCATTTTGTAACGACGACGACTGTTTATCGATAATTAGAAAAAAAACAATAATTTTACTTTAAAATGTCTTTACCAAAAATATCGACGACAAAATCAGAGTCGTCTCAATGCAATATCGTCGTTAAATTTTCTTAGAGAATACCAAATATTAGTCAACAGTCATCGATACATATCGATAACGACAAGTGGAATACCAATTTTAAAAAGACGACAAAATACGACGTCGATTTGTGTCGACAACTAGAATAAGGGTGATTATATCTACAAAATATTTGCTATTTTTAAGCTAAATCTAGTTGAATGCAGTCTGTCTTGCTAAAATCAGCAAAAATATTTGGTAAAAAATTTTAAACAGCTGTTTTCAAAAGGCTCGATTTTTATTTGCATTAAAAAAAAATTGAAAAAACTTCGAAAATTTAAAATTTTTGGGTGATTTTTTAGGCTACTAATTATTTAGCAAAATTTTTTGCTGATTTTAGCAGGTTAATTTGCTATTTTCCATTAACAAAAATTTAACTCAAATATAATTAAAATTCTGTATATTTAACAGTTTTATTTTTGCTCTTCCTATCTTAGAATATATAGCAAAAATAATCTGCTAATTTTAGCAGTTTTTCTGCAGCATCATTTTTAATGGGACTTTCTACAAAGGTGCACTTAGTGCGGAAAGTTTTCTGACTGTCACTCACTTGGGAGTGACCAGAAACGATTCCTCTGTTTGAATGTCCAAGCAGCTCACTACTTCCGGTCTTAGACCAAGTATTTCCCGGGCAATGGCTTTTCAGATACCTCTGATAGCTAGCTAGTGTGAGAAGGCGCTCGGTCATGTAGCCTGAATGGTTAAAGTACATCTTAACGTCTCAGGTAAGTAGGTAAATGGACACGAATATTTACTAAAGCATGACCGCATCGTGGATGTGGTAATTAATCCCGAATCCACTGTCTGCCTGGAGGCGTTGCTGGCAGCCCCAGCTCCAGGATCGGATGCTTTAGCCCAATCAGCTACTCATCTTAAATTTTTAAGATTACAGAAACCACGTGGCCCTATGTTCCGTATAGGAACTACGGGAACTTATATATATATCATTTTTAACTAATTTTTAGTAAATTTTTCTGCTATTTTTACAGATTTATTTCTATGAGTTTGCGACGATTATTTTTGTTAGTTACAAACATCAGCACGAACTTAATATACCATGTATCACAGAGTGGTGTAGGGTATAATTACTCCTATAACAACAGAGATTTTTCTTTGCAAGAATTTTGTTTAAAAATTCCAAAAACATTTATTGTTATTAAAGAATTAACAAATTTGCAACATTGTATAACAAGAGATTTTGCAGCTTCCTCTGATATATATTTCTGTTCTATAAATACTTAAGCCTCGTTTTGTGGGTTACAAAAAAAATCAAAAATTCATTGAAAATACTATTTAAAATTAAAATATTTTTTTTAAATTGAAAATTGTAAATATAAGTTTAGGTGTAGAGTTATCTTTGATATGTCCGTTCCATAACTTACAATATGCAAACAAATCGTATAAAACTTGTTGCGTGTTTAGAAAACAAGATAGAAAATGTTGTCTACTTCTGTTTTCCTTTTTTTCTTGTATATATATATGTATGTTTTTTTTTTGTTATTTTCAAATATATGTACATAGATGATAACGTTTGGACAAATTTTGTGTAAAAAAGGTTTTTTTTTTAATTTCATTTTTGCAGCATGCAAAAAAGAAAACCCTTACTCGCACGCACAATAGCAAACGAAGTGTTTGAAAAGTGCCTTAAGGTTTTAGAAACGTTTAGTTTTACATTTTGCAGCAGTAAGTAAAGAAGGAAAATTGTAATACTTAATGTACCTTAACATTTACCTCTACTCTTCCATTTATTCACATCTAATGTCTACATTTGTATAGCAAGATTGGATTTGCGTGTTTTAAACAAAAGTTTTTTTGTTGAGTTTGATAGTGTTTTAGTTTGAATTGTAAGCCCTAGAGTCTGGGACCTAGACACCACCAAGTGATTGTAAGCATTTAAATGTTTAAGCATTAGATAACAAAAAATGTTATTTTTTTAAGTTCATTTAAATATTACATCCATGCATATGTACGGATGTACATATGTAAAAATGTTTGTTGTTACATGTTGTGACCATTAGAGTGGACCGTAACTTAATATATATGAAAAAGCATTAAAATCAGGCTGGCCGATTTTTGTGCTGATGTTTGTAACTACCAAAAATAATGGACATATGCTCATCTTCAATTATGCCGTTCGAATCCGAATAACTTTTTGCGTCAATTTAGCAATGACAGTCCTCCATGTAAACTATCAAAAATAATGGACATATGCTCATCTTCAAGTATGCCGTTCGATTCAGAATAACTTTTTGCGTCAATTTAGCAATGACAGTCCTCCATGTAAACCTTATAATTTAAATACAGGTACATGAGCTTTTTTTGGCTTAATGACTAACCCTTTTCAAATTTTTTAGAATCGGTCCATATTCAGAAGTACCAAAAATTTTAAACTTGAAACTTTAAACGTCAAAGTCGGTCTATTAGTTAAGCGTCCTGTTTTACTTCCCATATCAGTAGGATTCATTCATTTAAAAAACAAAGCCAATAATATATTCGTAATTTTTTTACCTTAAAAACACTGTAAAAAAACGGGAAGAAGTTGGCCCGGTTGTCCAGTAGTCCCAGGTTGCGATTAGTTTTATTTTCTTTAAAAAGTTCTATTCGTTTTTATTTTTGTTTTCTTATTTCTATGTAATGTTTTGTTTTTCTTGAGTATTCAAATCATGATAAGATTTTCTTGTTGTTATTTGTTTAAACATGTAAATACGCATGTTCAAATATGTTTGTCTATATATTTTTTTTTTAGATATTTTTTTTTTTTGCACTCAGACAGTGGAAATATGGGCACAAACTTGTATGTATTACAAAATTGTTTGTCTTTCATACAATTTTTCTTTTTCCAATCACGTGCTTTGGCTTAATTGTAAATTTGTTTTATTTGTAAATAAAAACCGCAATTCTTTATTAACTTTACAGACATAAATAACAACTTTTGATAAACCACTATGGTGGCCTTTTTATTGCTATTAAATATGAATATGAATAAGACATAAAAAAAAGAAAATTTGTTAAGAATTACTACTTGTATTTGCTTTTATAAATTTTATAACAAAACCAAAGACTTAAGCAACAAACTTGTTGTCGAACACTTATACAATTATCTCATTAAAAAACTTGACATTCACATTGGCATTGAATTACAGATAATTGTTTAACATTACAATTTATACATACGTGAGAATATAAATAAAAATAATGAAAAATTATATCACATTAGCAGTTAATTAACAACAAAATAGTTAATCTTAAACTAATTATATACGCGTATTATAAATAAATAATATAATATTTTCAATTTTATTTGGTTTCGGTGTTAAAACCCATAACCATTTTGATTTATTTATGATGTTTTGAATTTTCTCAAATAAATTGCTTCCTTGGTTTAATTTCTTCAAGCTTCATTTAAAACAAAGTTTGTGTTATAAGGAAAAGAAAGACATTATTGTAAACAATATATTGTTTTGGTTTCATTTATGGCGATTTGTTTTTATTTTAGTTTGTCCTATGTTAAACATACATTATGCACATCATGTGTGATATATAGGACTAGGAAGTTCATATATTTATAAGCGTGTTTTATGTACATAAAATATAATTTAAAAATCAAAAAATATGCATTTAAAATTTTAATTACTGATTTTTTCAACCTTTTCAATATAAAAAATTTAAAGTGACTCTTAATTATCGTCAGAAACTTAGTACGAGAGTCATCCCGAAAGATTTTGCAAAACCATTGAAATAAAACATTTTTTTAACAGTTTTTTGGGCTTATACATATTTTTAAATATATACCATTATGATCTATACACTTTTCAATTCTTAAAAAAACAGTTTTCGAAGCATTTTTTCCACTCTGAACTTGTTATCTTAGAAACGCATATAAAATCGTTGGGCGTATGGAGAATGAGTCATAATTTCCATATTTTATTTGTTAAAAAACATTTTACAAATTTTGAAAACCGTGCTAGGGAAACTAGCAAAATATTTTACTAATTTAAAAAAGGGACACTGCAGGATTTTTTTATAATAATTTAAATTTCTACATACATAATGACAATAAATTTAAAGAAATGCTCATATTTTAGGACAGATCGAAATTGACAATTTCATTACAAATACATGGGTAATAAAAAACAAAATTTGATGAATACACTTAAAAACTAGTAGCTCGTTTATGTAATATGAAGAAATAAAAAAAAATTTGTCGGTAGAATCTACAGAAAATGATAGTTAAAGCAAACATAGACGTAGTTCAAAAGGCGACAAACTAAAAATGTTATTTTTAACTGTTGAAAAATAGTTAATGAATGCACTCAAAATAACTAACGTTTTAAAATTAACTGAAAAATTTACAAAAATTTTAAAACAATTTAGAAAAATATGTAAAAACTACTGTTTTTACAGTTATTTTTTCATATTAATAAAAACAATTTTTTTCTTTCGATTATAAAAAAATATGTAATTACATTATTATATAAAATGTTATCGTATTTGAAATTTGAAATATAAATTCTAAAACGTTCTCCAGTTATTACTTTATAACTAACAAAAGTAACTGTTTACTGTAAAAATATTGTTCTGGTAGTTGTTTATTATGATATTAAAAATAACTGCTTTAAATAATTGTTGCGAAATTACAGTATTTTTTCTTAGTTGTTTTCTTAAATAACTGTCATAACAGTTGTTTTCATTTTTCCATAAAAACAACTATCATAATAGTTAAAAACAACTACTACTGACTACTACACAAACAATTGTTATATAGTAACTGTTAAACTTATTTAATTGTAGAGTTTACAACAATTACTAAAATTTAGTAGCGATTACTAAGTTTTTCTACTGATTTCATTGTACTACAAGTCAGTAGATAAGCGTTGCTAAAATTAGCAAAAAAAAAAAAATACCGCAGGGCTCAAAATAGTTAAATTTCCCGTAATAACAGCAAGATATGGCAAAATATGCATTAAAATATGATTTTATATCAAAATATGCAAAAATATGCGTGTATAGCAAAATTTTAAAAAATAACTATTAACAAATCGATGCGACTTTGTTACAATATTTTTTGGTTCGCAAACACACTAATGACAAACAACTTCCTAGCCCTATTAATATACTGTAATGTAGTTGTTGCTATTGATGCATATTTTTATGCTTTTTTGAACACACAGTATAAGATCTAGTTATTATAATAATTTGTTGATTTTTTTTAACTGTTCCGAATATTTGAAAAAACAATATTTTTGTAGGGTCTGTGTACACAAAGTGAAAAAAATCCTTAGTCGTTTGTTTTACAAAAAGTAAAAAAAAAATAATATATAAATTCTTTTAATTAAATGAATTTTCGCACCTGAGATGAAGTGATTTTTTATATTTTCAAGCATTCAGCCAAAACTAATGACGATTTAAGTTTTATCGTTGATATGCGATCAAATTTATTAACCTTTTAATTTTAAAGCATCGAATAAATTTGAAGCATTAAATAAAAATGAATTGTGATGTAGTAACCGTCAAAAAAGTTTGACGGTTACTACATGACAGTTGTTTGTGTAGTAATCAGTAGTTATTGTTTTTAACTGCAGTTACAGTTGTTTTGCTATGAAAAAATACAAAACAATTGTTATGCCAGTTGTTTCAGAAAACAACTAATGAAAAGTACTGTAATTTCGTGATAGCTGTTAACAAGCAGTTATTTTCAACATCACGATAAACAACTACCAAAAGAGTATTTTTACGGTAAATAGTAGTTTTGTTAGTTATTTAAAAAATACAAAATTTCCTTCAGTTTTTAAAACTCTTTTTAGTTTGTATTTGTTATTATTGATATATTCTTAGTTTACAAATATTGTAAAAATCTGAAAATTGTATTGTATCTCCAATGCATAAAAACTTAATAACTCCAGAAGTGTTTGGAATTTTTACTTTAAATTACAAGTACCATGAAGTAATTATACTTAAATAGTAATTAGATTATAAAATTTCTTTACAATCGAAAGAAAAAATATTTTATTAAAATATATTTAATTTAATAATATGAAAAAATTAACTGTGAAAACACAGTACTTTTTACCTATTTTGCCAGTTGTTTTAAAATTTTTGTAGTAACTAATTGTCAGTTTATTTTATGACATTGTTTTTAATGCAGTTATTAGTTGTTTTTCTGCAGTTGCAAATGACTACCTTTTTAGATGTTAAATACCTTTGTCGCCATTTTAACTGCATATACCTTTGTTTTAACTGTCATTTTTCAGTAAATTCTGCCGAAAAACTTTTTTGAGTGTATATATAACTACGTCCATTTCTATTTAGTTGGGCTAAGACCCAAAGCAATGGTCCTCTTATTGCAGATTATTATTTGTATAAAGTTCAGCTTAAAAAACATTTAAAATTAAGTGTGCTAATGTTATAATATTGTACTGTATTTTTATATAAAAGTACCTATGCGAAACCAAAAAAAAAAGAAACAGTTAGGTTTTTACCCATATTTTGTATTCATTAAATAATAACTTCCTTAATTTGCTGTATTATATACAAATATACACACCTCCCTTGTAAAGTTCAACATAAACAGCGAAAAAGGAGTGGAAATTAATTTTAAAAAATGATTTTAATTTTAAAATAATTATATCAAAAAGAAAGATATTAAGAAAATTTATACAAAAATATTCTGTTATAATGAACATTGAAGAGAATACAAATTTACGCACATTGAATATATAAAAAAAAACTGTATAAAAAAAATAATGTTTAAAATGCATAAAAATTTCATACAATTTTTTAATCAATTTTACCGTGACAAAGATTCTGTTTTTGTTAAAAGTTACTTTGAGAACGTCAAAATCTTTGTTTTTAACTTTAAAGACAATTTATGGTGTGATATGGAAACAGAATTTATTAAATGTTATTTTTGTATGTGCTTTTACACTCAAAAATGTCTGTAGAAATTAAAGAAAAATCTGTAATTGTTAAAGAAAAATTAAGTAATTTAAGGTCAACAAATCGCTTTGATAATTTTAATATAAAAATTATCAACTTAAAAAAAACCGTTGAGAGAATTAACAACAAAAAAATAGTAAAAAATTTTGCTAATTTAAAAAAATTTGTAAACTGTTTAAAATCAGCAACGAAATTTAATAAAATATTTTATAATTTTTAAATAAATGGGAAATACTTTTACTAAAAACTGATTTTGTACTTAAACTTCCCAGGAAAATTTTCTGTTCCAAAGAATCGGTTGTACAATAGCTACTTTTCATTCACAACCCCTTCTACTGTCGATTCTAACACCGATTCTTTTTGTTTGAAATTGTCCCAAAAGCAACCCCTTCAATAGCTCCAAAGTGGAACCGGTTGCTCTAGAATCAGTTCTGGAACTAGTTCTGATTCTACGTCACCCACACCTTCCATATAGGATCCCAGGAACTAGTTTCGGAACCAGTTCCATGGAATCGGTTGCAGTGGAACCAGTTGTAGAATGGGTGTGGTTGGCTACCGATTCCACTTTGGTTGGCAACCGGTTCCACTTTGGTGCTATAGAAGGGGTTGCTTTTGTGACAATTTCAAACAAAAAGAATCGGTGTTAGAATCGACAGTAGAAGGGGTTGTGAATGAAAAGTAGCTATTGTACAACCAATTCTTTGGAACAGTAAATTTTCCTGGGTAGTACAATAAATGTAAAGTTTTATAATAACTTTTTTTGGACCAATTTTTCTATTAACTTTTTTTGTTGAGTGTATATAGATAGTGTTTGGATATAACACTATATAAACTATAATATTCTTTTGTTGCAGTTATAATATCGCGGTAATGTTGTTGCATTTGTTGTTTTGTTATTGTCGTTTCAAAACGTGTTGTTTTATATGTTTGACGTGCTTAGTTGACGAGAGCTCACTCATAAACGCTAATAAATGCTGCACGTGAGTTTTATTCATAAACAAAATTCTGATAAATCTCTTCACATGCACAATGTATGAACATTTTAAAACTATAAGAAAAAAAATATTAAATGTAAAAAAAAAAATTCTCCGTAAGCCTTCCGCTTTTTTCATGTTTTTATTTTACAATATATACTGGTATTGTATAATATTTAGTATATTTTATTGTGTGAACTTTTTGTTATAAAACAAAATATTATACAAATGCACAAAATCATAAATTATTATGAACATAATGAATATTTATGTTATTATGCATTTTTTGTTTTTCTTACATAAACAAAACATTATTAGTTTTTGTTTAACTATTATACAAACAAGTAAAAGCGTGGAAAATAAAATTTAAACATATTCAATTTTTATTAATGAAAAGAAAGAGTGGGTTGACTTTACTGCAAAAACTTTATAATTTCAACGGAAAGTTAATATTAACTTCATAAAATTTAAAAATTGATTATTTTTGTAAACTAAGACCTGTAGAGCAAAAATGGTATTAGTTTGGAATAAACTGTATTTTCAGTAAATTTTCATATTAACCATTTTTAAATACCTTTAAAAAGATTTATTTTGTAAACAAGGGTCGGTAGATCAGAAGGAGGCTTCTTAATTTGTAATCAGCTCAAAAGTGCGTAAAAAGGTTGAGCCAGTAAACCCCTTAGGATTAAATATTAATTAAAGAAGATTATAGGAGTGTAGTTGTTTTTGCATATCGTTGTTCATAGTCAGATAACAGCTTCATTTCTTTCATTGATAATTTTTGAATCCGACATCAAATTCTAGTTCTGACTTTCTGCCCACTTTCTGGCCACCCAAATGTCAAATTATTTTTAAACCAAAAGAAAGACTTAAATTTTATTGAACTTTTGCCTATTAAGTGCTTATTTTTACTCATAATCAAAAAACTTGTGCACTCAGAGAAAAAGTTTGTTCAGAAGTCTGTTAAACACGTTCTGATTCAATTGAACTAATTTTTCTGTTATTTGGTTTAGGATTGAACTAATATTTTTTGTAAATCCAATTTAGCATAACAATTACTTTCATCCATATTTAAACTTTGCATGCTAATTTTTAGTAATTTGTATTTCTTAATTTCACAAAATTTTCAGCAAATTTAAATCACAATTATTTCAAAATGATTATAATTTTGTGTCTCTCATATTGATATCACACAGAGATGGCGCTATATTTCCATACTTTTTTATTGTATAATCATAAAATATATTATATCTCGGAAAATAAGCGGGATAGAGCAAAATGGACAAAAATTCGTTATTCTGTACTTAACAGAGTTGGCAGCCTAAAATACCATTATCGATTCAAAACCTTTCGTTGTGTTTGGATCATACATGGGAATTTTTCATTACCATTGAATTTTCATTACCATTAGTTCATACTAATGGCAATGAAAAAATTCCATTACCATTTAATGGTAATGAAATATTTTTCATTAGAAAAATCATTACTAATGGTAATGAAATTACACTAAAATATAAAAAAACTAATTACAATTGATTAAAAACCATTTGTTTACAAAAAATTCAGACAAATGAAAACGAACAACTGGTTTGGCCAGGGAAGTTATAAAACATAATTTATTAAGGATGATCCATTTAATTCCGTTAAACTTTACCTGGATACAAATAACAACGGAATGGAAAGTAATATTTAATTTCAAATGAGCATGAGCCTGGATGAGCATATTCCATTTTCGATTTCAGCGAGTTTTACTCCATTTTTACGTTTTTCTGTCAATGGCAATTATTTTTTTTAACTTATTCATTATCAATGGTAATGAAATTTAAAATCATTGTCATTATTCAATGAAATTAAATTTTAGAATCATTACCATTAATTAAAAAATCCACCTAATTAATTATTCCCATGTATGGTTTGGATAGAATGAAAAATCAGTAGTTCTCTTTTTAATTACGTTTTCAATTAATTTAATTTCGATAATTTTTAACGAAATAATATTGTGAATGGTATTACCAAATTAATACTTTTATACCCTTTTACATGTTCCTTACACTCATATAAATAAATCTGTAAAAATACCAGAAAAAGTTACTAAAAATTAGTTAAAAATAATGCTGCAGAAAAAACTGCTAAAATTAGCAGATTTTTTTTTGCTAAATACTAGTAAAATAAGAACAGGAAAATTAATACTGTTAAATTTACAGAATTTTAGTTAAATTTTAGTTAACTGAAAATAAGAAATTTTACTGTAAAATCTGCAGACAATTTTGCAAAATATTAGTAGACTAAAAATAGCAAAAATAAACTATTATATCTACAGAATTTTTGCTATTTTTTTAAGCTAAATTTAGTTGAATGCAAATGGCAGTCTATACTGCTAAAATCAGCAGAAATATTTGCTAAAAAATTGTAAACTTCTGTTTGCTGGATTTTTATTTGCATTTAAAAAAATCGAAAAAAAAACTTTTTTTTTTGTTTTTTTAGGCTATTAATTATTTAGAAATTTTTTTTTTGCTGATTTTAGCAGGTTAATTTGCTAATATATAGCAAATATAATCTGCTAATTTAGCAGTTTTTTCTGCAGCATAAGTTTTAACTAATTTTTAGTACTTTTAACTAAATTTTTTACGGAATTTTTTCTATTAGTGTAATTTTCAAAATCAAAATCATCTCATATCGAAATCTATAGATTTTAATAAAAATATATTGCTTAGTTAGCTATACCTCTTGTTCGATATCGAGAAATTTTCTGTTTTAAAACTAAAGATATTGAATGAAAAGCTTCTGGAGAATCTCAGCTTGAAAAATAACTTATACGCAAAAGTATACACATGCAAATTTTATAAAAAGTGTGTGCTGGTATGACAAATCAAGTTTTATTCCTCCTTCCATGAAATTTGTATACATATCATTAAAAGAAAAACTATATTATAGTGTACACCTGACACTCGATGACCGCTGTAACATAGATTCGATCTTGACAAACTGTGTTAGAGGAAATATCAAATTTTATATATAATTATCAAGTTAATAAAAACACATAATAACAGTTGTTTTTCTATGTAAAAAAAAACAAAACAATTGTTGTGACTGTTATTTAAGAAAACAACTAAAAAAAGTACTGGTATTTCGTAGCAGTAATTTAAAACAGCTATTTTTAATATAATAATAAACAACTGGTATGTAACCACAACTCATTATTTTTCGCGACATCGCCATATAAAGGTAATAAGAAATGTAATAACAAAAGTAACTAGTTACCATTACCAAATATGTAGTTACATAACCACATATCTGGTAATGATTTTCTACACTGGGTAAGCGAGTAAATAGCCTGGTAAGTAGTTGAGACCATGGTTTTGCTTTAAATTGGGCAATGTTTTTCTTGCTAATCAAGACATGTGCTCTCAAATTTCACAAGATTTAAAAAGTCGTTTAAAAGTGACAACGTGTAAATCGAGGCATTTGTCTCTACTTACCTACTAGTGTGTAGCTATTTTTTCCGAATCATTTGAGAGTTGAGACATAAAACATACAATGTATTTATTTTTGTATCATGCAGCTATATTTCAATGATAAAACATCATGCTGGCTGGCAACTAAGAAAAAGCTCTAAATTTAGCAACTCATTGCTTTATAATGGCTAAAATAAAGTAAAAATAAATAAAAAATTTTATTTATACTGACTGAATGACTGGTATTGATAAAACTCACACCTTTTTATCTTTTTGGAATACTCACACTCTACTTCGGACAAGGAGTACAGCACATGTACGATTACATGTGAGTAGAAGATTTGGTCTAAAACTAAAAAAAAAAATGAAAATTCTTAGAATAAAGAAGTTTTTTTATTTATAAAATTTGTATAAATATTTTTATGTGTATTGACGTGTGTTGTATATTTTATGCATACGAGTATAAATAATGATTTATAATATTTTATAAGTAACAGGTCATGATTAAAGTCACATTTATGAACAGGAATATCAAAATTATATTTTATACACATTTAGTGGGTTTGGGTTTATTTTCTTTATAAGCAGGAAGTTGCAGGTTTACGCAATTAATGTCTATGGAATATAAATTTCAATATTTTTCTTTTTATTCAATTACTGTAAGTAATATTGTTATAAACTAATACAAATTTTGTAATCAATTCTATTTACAATTTAATTCTTGGTAATACTGCCATCAAACTATATTTTCGGAGTTAAGTTTTACTAAAGAAATCTTAATCGAATTAAAAAAACCGTGCTGTTTCAAATCCATTTGGAAATCTCTTAGGAGTTTAATTCAAAAAAATATTTACAACATCCTTATCATACATACTACAAAGCAATATTATTCAATATACAACACCACAACTTAGCGATTGAATTAATTTCAATAATAAAAATGCTCTGGGCATTTATGATGAAGATGACTACCAATATGACTTCTTTTGGAAATTGAATTTAATAATCATACAGTCTGTACGTTACAACTATCGAGTCATCTCGTAGTAAAGCAAATAATGCTATTGGTTATATTTGTAAACTAGATTATTATTTTTATTTCTGCACCACACTGTGAAACAGGGTATATTGAATTTGTGCTGATGTCTGTAACTACCCAAAAGTAATGGGCATATACCCACCTTATAGTATTGCGATGGACTCAGAGTCAGTTGCTGCGCATGTCCATTTAAAATGAACAACCCTTGTACAGGTAGCAATACTTAAGGTAATTGGATTAAATTTGGTACATAAGTTTGTAGCACCCCAAGTTGTATCTCAGCTTACATGTATTGAAATTTAATGTTCTTACCATTTAAAGCGAATTTAAGTGATTTGTTTCACTATAGGTCCAGTGCAAGAATATTAATTTTATTCATGAATCATATATGCAATCAAATAAACTCGGGCCTAACTTTGCCTCAATTCCTCCCTATTTATTAGACCCTACACCACTAAGTGGGCAGGGTATAATAACCCCACGGGGAAAGAGACCGGTCCCAGAAGACACGCAGGATAGGTCCGGTCGTTGATCGGTCTTTTTGTTTGAAAGAGACATATCACTTTAACATGGCGTTGTCATTGGAAATGACCAATTGCCACAGTTTAGACACCTTGTGACAGTAAGGTGGTGTGTCTAAAAATAGCTTTTCAAATAAACTAATAAAAAGTTAAGAATTAAAAATAATCTACTTGGCGTCGAAGTAGGGCTCGATAACACAACCTCCTGCTTGTAAGGCAAACGCTCTACCGTCTGAGCTAATGTTGCTTATGCGTGATGGCTGGCTAATGGTAAAGTTATATATTTTTCGTTTCTCTTCAAATAAAAGAGAAAAAGAAAAAACAAACACTACAAGCAAATAAAAAAAAATTGAAAAGAAAAAAATTGAAAAGAAAACAACACTAACACACACACAAATATAGTGGAAGTGCCTTCAGTATGCCCCCGATTGACCAGTCACGGGATAGGTCCTTTAATGGCAGTTGACTCGTTTTTTGCGTTGGCCAAAATTAAATTAAAAAATCAATTAAAAATTAGAAAATTACCTCAAAAACTCTGATAATATAAATAAAAATTTAAAAAATTGCCCTTAAGTTAAAAGGAAAATTAAATGAAATACCAATTGTTAAAACTAAAACAGCTTTAACATTAAAAATACAAAACTTAAAATTTTTTAGCAAAAAATTATAAAAATTTCAAATAAGAGCTAAAATAAGCAAATCGTAAAAAACTAAAGTTCAAAATAAATAAAAGAGTAAAACAAATAAAAAAATATTTTAAAAAATATGCCGCGAATTTTATTTTTTATTTCGGTATTGGTCAAGTTTTTTAAAAGCAACAGTGAAAGTAACAAATCAGAAAATATTTAGAAAATTAATTCATTCTCTTTGGTTCATATTTGTACTAATTTAGTAATATGCCTTCGGTTGACCGGTCACGGGATAGGTCCTTGGAGGGCAATTGACTCCTCATTCCCCGTAGGGAAGTTTGTGCTGATGCTTGTAATACTAAAATTTTTTTTTGATTTGGTTTAGCCCAGTCGGTCCGTCCGTCTGTCTTTCTGTCAATGTGTTCTTGTGCGCATGCTACTATTCGCAAATAGTAAGATATTTTGATAAAATTTAGTACATTGCCTTATACGTATCAGCCGAAGGACCAATCCTATTGATTTTAGCTAAGATGGTTACATGTTTAGACCTAGTCCCCATATAAAGGGCCCCAAAAATTAGCTCTTAAACAAGTTTACACGCTACAGGTCGAAAATATAAAGATATTTTAAAGAAATTTGATACACTGATTCATATGTGCTCAGCCACAAAGTCTATTGAGTTTCGTTAGAATTGGTGCATGTTTAGACCTAGTCACCTAATCACCCAAAAATTGGCTATTTAAATAATATTTTATTTGTACGTTAAATTTAAATTTGTACACTCATAGTAATAAGTCTGTAAAAGTAGCAGAAAAATGAACTAAAAATTAGTTAGAAAATATGTTGCAGAAAAAACTGTTAAATTAGCAGATTTTTTTCTTCTAAATACTAGCAAAATAAGACCAACATAAATAAAACAGTGAAATTTATAGAATTTTAGTTATATTTAAATTAACTTTTAGTAAATTGAAAATGACAAATTGTACTGATAAATCTGCAGAAAATTTTGCTAAATATTAGTAGACTAAGAGAATCTGCAGAATCTACGATTTTGCGGACTTTTTTCCTACATAGAAAGTATTGTATTCTGAGAACTTTTTCCCATAGAAAAAGTGTCAGATTCTAAGGACATTTTTCTGTAGAAAAATTCTCGGATTTTAAAGACCTTTTTCTATACAAGAAGTTTCACATTCTGAGAAATTTTTCTCTATAGAAAAATTCTTAAATTCTGAAGGCTATACTGAAGAAAAAGTCTTAGATTTTAAATTTTTTCTAAAGGGAAAAAGTTATTCGATTTTGAAATTATTTCCATAGAAAATTTTTTTAAAAGTCTGGTTTTTCTTGTATAGAAAAATAACTCTCAGCATGTGAGGTTTATCCTATTAGAAAAATTCCTTGTAATCTGTTTGAAAAAATCCTTGCAATCTGTGTTGTTTCCTATGTGAAAAAGTCTTTATAAACTTTGTTTTTTCTTATACGAAAAGCTTGTTGGAATCTGATGTTTGTTTTCTAGAAAAAATTCTCATACTCTAAGAAATTTTTTTTGGAGAGAAAAGTCCTCAAAATCTGTTTTAGATTTCGGATTCTGAAAATTTATTGTTGTTGCTAAATTTTCTCACGTTTTATAAGAGTTCAAGCCTAATGGTATGATAGCAAAGACACAAATAGTTTTTGAAGATAAATTTTGTTAAAATTAGCAAATAATTTTTCAAGAATTAGTAAAATAAAATTATGAAAATTCACAGACAAGGTTTTTAAGTGTACTAAGAGTTTTTGCGCTCTGCTAAATTCTGTTAAAATCAGTTAAGTTAGGTTAACAGCAGTTTAGCCGATTTTTTTTTACTAACGGCTTATTTTCAGTGTAAAAAAAACTATAAAAGGTGCATTCTGTGATGCCAGAATAAATAATGTTCTTTTCACAAACCTTTTTTTTTAAGAAATAAAGACAGTTGAATTCATTTTTTTAAGATGTAAAATATGAAAATTTGAAATATATTTTTGACATATTGTTTTAGACATAAAAACTATTGCTAATAAAATCATATTCATAATGTAGTTATGAATGTAAGAGAATATGATTGCTTTTTGTTGTTGTTGTTGTTCGTTTTTGTATAAATTAAACAATGGCTGTGTTGTATTTTCTATATTTTATGATACAGGACATTCTTTAAGACATATAGTATAACTTACATACATACACTATCACATATCATTGGATATTGCTGTCATTGTCAATATTGTTGCTGCATTGCTGTTGCTGCTGTTGTTTGTGTTGCTCTCTTTGTGGTTATTGTTATTATTGTAGTATACAAAAGTATATTTGCAATGCAAATCCTATTATGACTTGTAAAATTATAAATATATATATTTTTTTATATATTTTGCATTTGGTTTATTTTTGTTGTCGTTGTTTCTTTTTTATTTTCTTATATTTTCGTTAAGAGTGTTTAGTTTGGTTATGCAAGTCATAATTTTGTTTTTGTTACGTTTTTCAGTTTTATTATTTTTTTTAAGTTTCTTCTACTTAATATTATTATTTGCCATATTTTTTATACGGCACACAGTAAAACTTACAAACCCTGTATATAGGTGTGTGTGTGTGTGTTTGTGGAAATATAGCCTACACCAAGGTTCAATAACATGAATAATGCATAAAAAGTTTTATTTACGCTTGTACAGCGCAAACATATAACAATAAACGCAGAAACAACATCAACAACTTTCGTTTTACACTACGCATAATCATGTGAAAAGCATAAGACACCCTTATTTGCTCATTGAACTTTTTATACACCCGAGTATAAAAAATAGATCTGTTGCAATATCTAATCATATCCAGTTTGATATTCTTTAAGATATGCTGTAATATCTAGCTGATCCAATTATATCTTAAAATTGGGTGTATCTAATGATATCGTATTAGATCCGATTTTATACAAGGGGATAAACTATGATCAACTTTATCTCAAAATTGTGAGGTCCAATGATATCCTTAGGAATAAACTTAGATCTATTGTAATTTGATCCGAAAAACGGCATATCGAATTGGATCCAGCAATATATTTGGGGATTTAGTAAGATCTAAATTTATTGGAAAAATGTTAGATCGACAAATGATTTTGCATATTATTAGTTGGTGGTAAATCGTGTAATTCTAAATTATAAAAAGGAAATCAGGAAAAAATACTTTTAAAAAGCTCGTATGATAACAAATTTCGGATCCAAAGGTATATGGAAATATATGAGATCAGGTATGGTCATACATTGAACTATGCATTGACGTATATGACTATGTATGCCCATGCATGATCACATGTATGTTCATATATATTTCGATTTTCACATGGGACCATATATAATTATATATTGCTGAAATGGGACCATATATATTAATATATGGCTCTATATATATACTATGTAATATACAATCCTATATACCATATCTAATATTATAAATTATATATGGTATAATATTTATAAGAAAAAATTCAGAACAAAAACGTCATATAATTATATATGGGTATTCATAACGACATGTATAATTATATATTGCAATATATGCCACATATGATTATATATAAACTTTTTAATTCGGTCACTTGTAAACAAAATAAAAGCAGAATGTGATGAGTTTTTCCAAAGAAAACTACGCTCAAAATTAAGAGATATAGTAAAAATTCTTTCGAATCTAAGAGAGGATGCGCTATTGGCCCCTCTCCCTGACTTTTAAAGAGAGATGTTTGATGCTGATAGTGTCCATTATTGCGTGTTTTCACTGTATATAATACTCATTTTTAATTATTTTATTTTTATTTGAAAGATTTTTATGATATTCTGTGGGGCCACACAAAAGACTTAAGAAACAAACTTAGGGCCAGTTTTATAATAAGAACTAAGTTAGATTTTTTCCTTAAATATTTCTTAAGTAACAAATTTTCAAATAAAATTTCATACTTAAAAAATATTAAAAACAAAAATCAATCTTAGTTGGGACTATAAAATTGACACGTATTTCTTTTCAGGTATTTTAAAGTTCTCATTATTTTGTACACAACTATTTAACAAAGTCTGTGATATTCTATAGCACCATATTTACGAAATGTTACCTTCATCTTGACAAACTAACACTACCATTTATCCCTTAGATGATATGTATAAAAAAGGTTTAAAGTGCTGGTGTTGGTTATGATATCTTTTCTAAAAAGTACATAATACTAGAATTGTTTTTCCTACTAGACTTTTGAGAAAAAAAAACGCACACAATTTCATTTCTAGTTAATATTTTGGTTTCTTTTCTGCGTAGATCTTCTTGTAAAAAAAAAATTGTAAAAATTGCAGCTGTTGTTGTTGTTTTAGTTTTTTCTTTTTCTTTATTTTTATAGTGCTGCTGACAGCTTAAAGCTGTTGTTTATTTGTAATTGTTGTTATAGTACTATTTGTTAAAGTAGACGCTTAAGGAAAGAACAGCAAAAAACACTCCTAGCTCAAAGTAGCATAACTTTTGCATCTCAGCAATAAGTTTGCATATTATAAGAATATGTATGTAAATATACAAACTGTTGTGTGGTGTGTCAAAGAGGCAGGATATGTTTATGGCATGGTAAATTTTGTTAAAAAATGACATTTACAATAGCTACTGATAATATACGAAGATGACAACGCAGTGCGAAACAAAAAGGAAATTTCATATTTTGTTGAATTTTATAGATCTTTTGTAATGGCCAAACAAAAGACTTAAGAAGCAAACTTGGTATGTGTTCACTAGCATACTCAAAGACTCTTTGATTTTAGGTTGATGATGATTCCCATAGCTAAGACGGAAAGTCATTAAACTTGTTTGTATAGGCTGCTTTTTCATTTTTATAAAAGATCTTTTTCCATTTCTATTCAAACCTTCTTAAGGAAATGACACAAGTTTAAAATAAATACCTAATCAAGTCAATCATTTTAAATTCATATGTATGTATGCATAAGTTTATATACTGATATACAATGGTATTACCTAATTGAAAAAGTTTGTTTACAAATGTTAATTGATTATAAAAAAAAAAATATATGCAGACACACGCATAATTTTATTTTTCTGAAATTATACGCATTATATAGCAAACAACAGCAGCCAAATAGAGTCTTTTAAAAGCACTTGTTATTTCTTGGTATTTTTTTTAAATTTTGTTTTGTTTGCTCGTATAGACGAGTAGTTGTAGTGGTAGTTGTTGAATTAACAACTTGCAACGACATGCAAATTGTACAATATGTTAAGCATAACAATCCTTTAAAATTCAAGACAGTCTTACATACTAGAGAACCTTACTTACCTCCCATGCCATGCCATACAATACTATTCATTCATTCATATACATTTATATATGTAGAAACTGCCATTACCTTTTTAAGTTATCTCTATGAAACTCTTCAAAATGATACAACAGATCACGATCGTACATACAAACATATAAAAAGAGAATAAATAGTAACTAGCAAGTAAACAACCAATTCTATTGAATTCAACTAAACAAAACAAACTAACTTAAACTAACAATTTATGTTAAAATTTTCTTAAGAAAATTTGCATTTCAGCTTGTTAAGACCATCTTTTTCTCTAATTGTCAATCATACAAATACAACATGGGATTTATCTAAAAGAACCAAAAAAAAAAAGAAGACGATAAAGAAAAGGAAAATAGAACAAACAAAATGAGCTTTGCAAAAATTTTATTTAATTCTATAGAATACTAATAAGTAACCTATAACTTAGATCTGGGGTTTACAACAGAAAAACTGCAATTATGCCAAGAAAATTTTCTGTTTTAAAGAATCGGTTTTATAATAGCTACGTTTACTTTGGAACCCCTTCTACTGTTTGTTACAAATTATCCCAAAAGCAATCGCTCTATAGCTGCAAAGTGGAACCGGTTGCCCTAGAACTCATTTTCCGTCAGTTATGCCTTCCATATAAGACCCTTTCAACTGGTTCCAGAACTAGTCCAATGGAGTCGGTTATAGTGGAATGAGTTGAAAAATTGCTGTTGTTTCCTGGTATAATAGCTACCCAGCAAAATTTTCTATTCCAAACAATCTGTTGTAGAATATCTTCCCAGCAAAAACAGGGTTTCAACTATTTACCAGCCTATTTACTTGCTTAATTACTTTTGTTCGCGATGTCCCAAAAGTAATGAGCCGTCTGTCGTACTGTTGGTAATTAAGAAGTAAGTTAGACTCTAGATAATTCACAAGATGGTAATTAACCATACTCTCCATCACCTTTGATAGCGCAGGGGATTTTGCGATTGGGCGGTAATTTTCGGGGTTGTTAGCCGCACCGTTTTTAGGTATTGGCTGGACATTGCCAACCTTCCAGTACGAGGGGAAAACTCCAGCATAATAAGAAGCGTTAAAAGGTTAGCCAATGGACGAGCGTCAAAAAGCATTGTTTCAGCACCAGGACGGGTATATCATGCGGCCCCGATGACTTACTTACGTTGAGGTCAGTAAGAACCCTTTTAACTGCTCGAGCTCGGAGGAATATCTTAGGCATAGTACTGGATACTGTTTCAAGTTCTGGCAGTGCTTGATCGCTTTCCGGCAGGAATAATTACCTGCAAACATATCAGCTAAAAAGTTAGCCTTATCAATGGGTGCGTTCGGCAGATACAATTTAATAGTCAACAGTTCTGCAACAGTTGTACAACTATCTGCTGAACGACCTGATCACTAACCACTCAGTCTGAGCGCTCAGATAGCGCTGCCATATCTTGGTAGCGTAAAAAATGTTTGCTACTTTTTATCAAATAGTGATACATTTGTTGTTGTTGATGTAAAAAGAAATTTTTTTTTATAAGAATGACAATTAAAAACATACAAATATAATTTAAAAACAAAATTCTTAAAAAATCAAAGGAAACTATAGAAAAAGTGTATTTAAAAACAAAACAAAGAAAACATCGTTCAACAGAGTAAGTAATCACAAAGCGCTACAAGTCTCCGGTATCGGTTAAGGTTTCTCTGCCGAATGCTACCATTGTGAATATTTGATCATCCTTTATAAGAGTTGGGACAGCTGAACTAGCATCATCCTTTACTCTTTTAACAAATGACCAAAAGCTCTTGCTACCCCGAGGAGCAGAAAGCACTGTAGTACGAAGACGTTTTTCGTAAAGAAACTTTTCATGACTACACTCAAAAAAAAAGTCAGTAAAGTCAGCAAAAAATGTTGCTGTGTCAGCAAATTTTTAGTCAGGAGCGTGCTTGCAAAAAAGTTGGTAATTTCAGCAAAAGGTTTGCTGAAAATCAGTGAGCTGATTTTTACCAAAAAAAAAAAATAGTAATCTTCAGCAAAAGTTTTGCTAACACTTAGTCAATTGCAAATGAAAAAAATCATTGCTAAAATCACTAAAATTTTTGCTGAATATTAGTAGACTGAAAAAAACTCAAAAAACTTGTAGCGAAATTTTACTTTAGTTAATTTATTTGCTGAAAATTTAAATATTGAAACTGTGTAGAGTTGTTTTTCTTTTTTATCATTTCCGTTATCTGTACCACATCCAGACAAGCTGCGACATCTACATCTTGTCTACCTGGTTGTCGTCCACGCCATAAATGCGGTTATCAGCACAATTTTTATAGCAAAATAAATTAGTAAAACATTAGTTCAAAATTAGTTTAGTGCTAAAAAATATAACTAAAACTTTTGCTGAAAACGGAATTTCAGCAAAAAAATTGCTGAAAACTAGTACACTTGATATACAAGACGTTTTACTAATTTTTCTACTAACTTATTTTTTTGAGTGTAAGTTCTTTAGAACACTCATATTTCGCCCGTTTTCGAAGCAGATCAGTATTGGCGTTCTTGTTGTCCCGCCAATTTTTGAACGCTAACTCTTTGGATCTAACTGCGTTTCTGCATGTCTGGTTAAATCAACATTTATCTTTTGATTTAACCGAAATTTGCTTCAAAGGAATGAAAGGTTTCATTCCAAGCAATATAACATGTTCGACCTTTTTTGCCGCGGCATCTGCGTTGTCGTCGAGAAAACAGAGTTTCCAATTATTGTAAAATGCCGGAAATATTCTTTGAGCTCAGTCCAACGTGCTTTTTCGTAAATAAAAATTTGGATGATGACAAAACAAATTGTGGTAAATTTTTTTGTTGTTTTTGTTTTTTGTTTGATATCTTATATGTTAAATGATGGTCCTAGACAAGAACAAGAAATTCTCATTGAGTTTGTGATTTAACCTAATAAATATTTCTAGAAATTCTAAAATGTCGTCCCCTGACGATTTCCTTAGGCAAGAATGAAATCCGGATAGGGACATGCCTCCAACAGATTGTTTTTCTTAATTTGCCAGATAAGTTTTGGGATTTTAGCACATTTAGGTGCCTATTCCTACGAAAAGCCTGTGACTATTAGTTATGACTGTATTCCCCATGTATTTGTTGTTGCAAAGTCTTAATAAATTATATTTATTCAAATTTTTGTTTGAAAACTTCAAAAAAATTAAGACTTGGTATCGATACAATCATAACATTGACAAATAAAATTTGAATTTTTTGAATTTTATTGTTGTTTTGTATGAAAAGTTATGACTCTCAGTCTTAAAAATGGGCTTAAGACGGTCACAATGAGTCACAAGTAGGAATAGGCACCTTAATTCCTTTAATAAAAATTTAATGTTTTGCAGCTGTTGCCAAAACGTTTAGAAGCTCGGAGAACGAAAAAGATGCGAAAATGGCACAATGATCCGAATTCAGTTTTTTTTTATTTTCATTAGTTGTTATTGCTTTTCATTCTACTGTACTTAATTTTGCTTTTTGGCGGCAAATTCTTTATTTTTATTTTGAATTATTTTTCTGCTGTCAAAAAAATATATTTTATATATTTAGTTGTAAACTCTGTTCTGATAGGAAACCCTTATTCAGTTAAAAATATGGTAACAAATATTTTGAGTGTGTCGTCGTGAAAACTGAATTGATTTTATTACGACGAAAAATCGCAGGACGACATAGCGGCATGTAGCTTCCCATACAAAATACATGAAAAAGCAATTATCGCTATCATTGTGGTCCCAGTTGTGATTAATCTCTTATATGGAGAAGAAAAAACTAATACGTACAACATAACTATTGTTTTTCCTCAAATTCTGAGGAATTTTGAGCTAAGGAAATTGCGGAGCTGTGTGAAACTTAGTTCCACCAATTTCATCGCATTTTAAGTTACACCCAAAGATTTTTCATTTTTAACATTATCTCTGAGGCATTTTATAAAAGAAAATATCCTTAGAATCTTTATAAGGGAAAAAGTCTAAATAAATAAAATCACTAAACACCAAAAAGGTAAAAAAAAAACTATTGAAAACTAATTCTTTAAAATCTTTAATTGAATTGCTATAATTTTATTATAAAATACAAGTGCAGACATTTTCAAGCCTCAAGATATTTGTTGATCATGTACGAATCTTTAAATGTTAAGCATTATTAAGAGGCGTAAGCTGCCTCATGTAAAACCAATGAAATACATTTGCACACTTGCAGTTTATAAAATACAAAACATTTCCATTCATACATACGGCCACAATCAATATAGAAGACTAAAGAATTTTGTGAAAAAAAAGGATGAGAACTTAAGGAAAAAACTACTAAACAGTGGTTCATAATAAACAAAAGTTTTTATTAATTCACTTAAACTAAACATTAAAAGCAATTTATCGTTTATAATCCACTGTGTATTGTACGAGAGCAAAATTATATTCTTTTTTACAATTTCAAATTTAATTGTAATGTACAATCCTGGTAAAATAACACATGTCCACCCTCTATGTTTGTTCTTTTTAACGTTGTTGTTATTATTGTTGCATTAAGTTTTTTGAATATAATTCTTGGTTATCTTGAGGGAATATTATTAAAAAAGATAAAAACACTTACCACTATATGACTACTAATACACTCAAATAATACGACAGTAAAAGCCATTATTAAACCGATATTAACTTAAGTTGACAAATTTTGTTTTTGTTAAAATACTGGTTAAAAAAAAGATTTTTGTTTCATTCATTTGACAGGTAACTAAAATACCTTGTTTCTCCTATTCACCGCAGATGTCGCTAATTCGTCCCTTTCATTTTTAACGGAAATAGCCATGAAATTGCTTATATCAAAGAACTTTCCTTGTTGGAGAAGAGGACAATACACTCAAAAAAATAAGTTAGTAGAAAAATTAGTAAAACATCTTGTATATCAAGTGTACTAGTTTTCAGCAATTTTTAAAATTTTAGTTATATT
Organism: Leucophora obtusa; assembly: GCA_949987735.1. Classification (NCBI taxonomy): domain Eukaryota; kingdom Metazoa; phylum Arthropoda; class Insecta; order Diptera; family Anthomyiidae; genus Leucophora; species Leucophora obtusa. Next base: position 5,486,680 of record OX465296.1, read on the forward strand.
TTTTTAGCACTAAACGAATTTTGAACTAATGTTTTACTAATTTATTTTGCTACAAAAATTGTGCTGATAACCGCATTCATAGCGTGGACGACAACCAGATAGACAAGATGTAGATGTCGCAGCTTGTCTGGAAACGGAAATGACAAAAAAAAAGAAAAACAACTCTACACATATTCTAAATTTAAATTTTCAGTAAATAAATTAACTAAAGTAAAATTTCGCTACAAGTTTTTTGAGTTTTTTTCAGTCTACTAATATTCAGCAAAACGTTTGGTGATTTTAGCAAGGATTTTTTTCATTTGCAGTCGACTAAGTGTTAGCAAAACTTTTGCTGAAGATTACTATTTTTTTGGTAAAAATCAGCTCGCAGATTTTCAGCAAACCTTTTGCTGATATTACCAACTTTTTTGCAAGCACGCTGCTGACTAAAAATTTGCTGACACTGCAACATTTTTTGCTGACTTTTTTTTTTGAGTGTAGGATATTTTGTAAGGATATTTTGAGGCCAACTATATATTTTTTAAACTGAGTTATTTCCACTAACGCGTTATGCTGAGTGTATGATTATACATGAGGTGTACTTTTTGCTTTTTTGAAGCCAATAGCGCTCATAAAGTATTTTATAATTTAATTTATGTTAAACGAATCCAATCCGAATCCAATGCATAGCAATATAATCTGTTCATATTTCGTTTTGTTGGAGTATGCACAATGTGTGATGTATGTTTTGGTTTCTGTACATCTTTTTTAAACACCACCTACTTTTTGTTTGAATATTTTCTATTGCAAAAAATCTATAAAATCATGGTCGACTAATAGGGAACCCTAAAATAGATATAACTAACAGAGAATGTTTTTTAAGGGATTTTCGAGAAAGCCAGAATGGTTGTAGGTACGTAATCATTAGCTTGTATGGAGGAAAATAAATTTTGAGTAATTGGCCGGGCTACCCCCTGGAAATATTTATTTGGGTGTGAAACTACGTCCCCCAAAAAATTAGGATAATTGGATATCGCGGGAAGACGTGCCGCGTCGGTCCTGAAGTTTCGAACACGGATTACAAGGGAAAAATATGACTTTTTGTATATTTTCTCAGAAACAGTGATATTTTAAAACTGACTAGAATTAAAATCATTAAAGAATCGTAATTCGGAGTGAATTCTCTTTGTAAAAACCCAATAAAAACTTAAATCGGCTAAAAAATAGCCGAGTTAAAATTTTAAAATTCATTGAACTAATCTACCAGAGAAACACTTTTTTATTCCATACGTTCCAAGAAACTCAGATAAGAAGTATTTTTTTATATTGTGTTATGCTAGCTCGTTTTAAATTTGTGCCAAAAAGATCGGGTCTTTTTTTTAAAGAAATTTTAAAAAATCAACGATTGGTCTTTAAGGTTTTATTAAGAACATATTAGGGATTAAAAACTACAAGAATTGTAGGAATTCCTTTTTCATTTGGCTAGGACAAAGATTTTATTTCCGTGGATTTCGATAAAAAAAAAAAGATTTTGGCCGGAATATAACAACACAAGATGAAATACTTCAATCCTGAAAATTAAGGCAAAATAGAAATACATTAAATTGCAAAATAGAATACATTAAAATTTTAGGAGATTTAAATTTTTTTTAACATCCCAGCAAAAAAAATTGGAAGTAATGCTTTACAAACTACATCTTTCACTACTTCACAAGTATCCGTTAGTGTATTTTTACTGCTATTTTAGAAGTTATTCTGAACAACTTCAGAAAATCACTTCTTTCATTGCTTCCAAAGTATCCGTTACTATACTTTTACAGCTTTTTTAGAATTACTTCTGAACAACATCCAAATAATCACTTAAGTGTTGCTGTAAAAGTGATCGTAAAAAGTGATTTTGGTATCATTTGGCATTTCCAAACAGAGGGTTGCGGGTTCAATTCCCGGCGGGACCAATATTTTTTTTTTTTTTTTTATTCTATTTTTTTTTTTTAATATTTATAATTAATTTGTTTAAATTCAATATTTTTTAATTATTAATTTTTTAAAAATATGTATACCTATATAAAAAAATAGTGAGAAATTGCTTTTATGCACCTGTAAAAATAGTACTGAAAACAATATTGAATTGGAGTGCACCTTTTACAATTGTTTAATAAGTACTTTTATTGAAGAGAATAAGGACCAATCTCCCATTTTTACTTTGGTTGGAGAAAAAAAGTCAATATTTTTGTAACGAAGATTACAACTAGTTACATTATGTATATCAACATTTGGTAAAAAGTATACAAAATAAACTGTGCTTTGATTGTAATGTTGTTAAATTTTAGTAGACGACTCATACGCACACTGTTCTTACATTGGTTATAATACTTTACTTAGCATATCGATCCTTTGGAACTGCAAGAATTTTGTCTTTATACTTGAGAGCTGAGTAAATGATGTTCTATACAGCGAGTGCTAGAGGCTTTCTTTATTTTATGTTTAAATTATGACTTTATAACCTAGCGGCAAATTTCCACAGTTCATTTATCATTTAAACTAAATTGTAAATGTCACTATACAAAAATATCTTAGACAATGTCTGGAAGGGATCATAGGGACATACAACATAAAATAGTTACATTGAATAGATACAGTATGTACTCGTAGCCAAAGAGATTTTGGTTGATGTTGTTCAAAATCATGATCATAAATTATTTATTAAGTAGAGGGTGTAGTGCGTGTTTAGTTTTAATAAATTGTGGTCGTTTTTTTTTCATGTCTGTTAGTTTAAAAAAGACCGCCTTAACCGCCAAGATGACAACATAAACTTTGGATACATAAAACTTTGTAACATATGGACTTTATTTTCTGATTTTTATATCATTCTTAATTAATATGTACAATTATGAAATGAACTAAAGCTTTTTTTTTGTAGTTTTTTTTTGCATAAATATTTTTTTTCTATTTCCACACAAAACATAAATTTAATTGTTTTTTTTTTCTTTTTTACTGTCGCTGTTATTACAGACTCTTAAAACTTTCCGCAATCAACAAAATTGTATGTTGTCAAGTGTCGTGTTTATCATTCTAGAACTACTACGAGAGTTTACTTAGTAGCTACTGCTTACAACTTGAAACAAGACAATGTCACAAGAGTCAACAGAACAGAACCGAAACGAACAGTAGAATATACAAGAATCTACAAACAACACAGTAGCAGCAACATCATCAGTAACAACAACTGCAACAGCAGCATGAAAGCAAACAACATTAGCAGCATAGCAACTTGTAATATGGGATGTTTATGCTTTCCAGATACAAAAGGTGATAATTATTATGTAAACTAAGATGAACTTAGAGGATATGCAAAAATGGTAAGTCATATGTATATATATATATATAGATATGTAAAGATTGTTCAGGAAATTGTTTTTTACAAAAGGAAAGTTGTAATTAAAACAAAACATTTTGTTTAATACGTTTAAACTAACAAGCATTTTAACAATCAATTTATTTTAAATAACTTCGCACACAAATAAATACATAACTTCTTACATAAGCCCTTTCAAGAAAGATTAGTATTTAAAATTTATATCCTTATAAAGCAGGACCTTACAAAGGAAGTCTACCATAAAATACAACAATCTCTGTTAAAAAGAATTTTAAAAATAATTATTGATCATGGCCTGAGTAGGCCATGACCTAAATTTAATGTTTGAGAAATTTCATTCGAATTTAGACTTTTAGTTTCGTCAAAAATGACTACCGATTTAGAAACGGGTCAAATTATTTTGCACGAATATATAAAAAATCTGGTTCTCAGTGCGCGTAAAATTGCGAAAAATGTTAAAGTGCACCACTCGACAGTTTCCAGGGTTTTCAATCGCTTCAGAGAAGGTCTGACAATTGCTAGAAAGCCTGGTAGCGGAGGTGAGCATGACCAAAGTGATACAAACAGTGCTCGGAAGGTCCTCAGGACATTTTCGCAAGTTCCGAAGATTTCGTCACGTTCTGTTCCAAAATCTGTACGTAAATCGCAGTCTTTCGTACAAAAGGGAACGCGGCAAGCTTCACTGAGAAGTTTTAAAGCTCAAACAGCACCAGATCGAGACGCAAAGCAGAATGTTACGGCAAAATCCTGCAGCCGCAAGTTGTACGACGAAACCTACTGCTTTCAAAATTTCAAATATATTGCTGGCCAAGATTTTTATACTGCTCCTTAAAGATGTAAATTGAAAATGAAGTCCAAGTTTCTAAAAAAGTACATGGTTTGGCAATTATAATATAATTTGCTCCTGTAGTCGTAAAAGCAGCCCTTTCATCACATCTGGAACAATGAACGCTCAAATTTATCGGGATAAGTGCCTCAAAAAGCGTCTTCTGCCATTTATTAAGAGCCACGTCACCAAACCACTTTTCTGGCCGGACCTGGCAAGCTGCCACTATGTCAAGGACACATTGCAGTGGTACAATGCAAATAAAATCGATTTTGCATCTTGCGACTGCAATCCATCCGAGCTACTCCCAATTGAGGAATATTGGTCAATAGTGAAGGGAATATTGAAGAAGGCAGGTTAACTGATATTGCAGAATTCAAAACCAAGTGGTTGTCGGCGTCGCGAAAAGTCGATGATGCACTCGTGGAAAAGATGATGGCACGTGTGCGATGAAAAGTCCGATCAGCTGCATATGGAACAAATAATAACTAATATTTTAATATTTTTATTACGTCTAAACTTCAAAGTATTCGAATAAAAAAAATTATTTCAAAGCCATCTAGTTTTTTTCTGATATTAGTTTCTAATTCTATTTAATGCAGAAATATTTTTTGAAAAGTTCAAGATTTGAAAAATTGTGGTGTAATGAATAGCGCAGAAGGTTCGATTCCCAGCGACGACAACATAAATTTCGAAAAAAAAATATTTATGAGTTTTCTATCCCTCATACATATCGTAGCGTCCTCCTTCGGCATTTAACTTCATAGCACTTAACCCCACCGTACTAAAGTATGATCTAAAGAGCTTCAACGAGTTCGCCAACTGTCCATCAGATTAAAAAGGGGAAATGTACGTCCTTAATCAGCCAACCCCAACAGTTGGAGCTACGAACTTGAAATTTGTTATATAGGCTGCTACTTTGGCCTAACGGGGAAGTGTCCACCATAACATCCTGCCTGAACGCCTTCTACTCGAAATCTATCATTTGAAATATGTTTTGCCTGGGATATGGGCTGATTATTAAAAAAATATATTTGGAATATCCAATAAGAACATGGTAAAAATGAGGTAAAAAGAGAAAAAGTGCTCCTTTAATCACCCACCTAAAATTACCTAAAATTTTGCACTTACGATCCTCCCCAGTCAGAAAAATATAAACGGGAAAGCGATGGCAAAGCACTTTAACAGGTGGTACAAGTACTGGAAAAAAGTGCTTTCCCATTCCCAAAATGATAACATCATTAGACAAAAGGATCGGATGTTCAAAAAGCGCCCGATAAGCACTGGAGAAACAAAATTTTTTAACTTTGGCAAAACGCTGGCAAAACCAACAAATAGGTGGTCTGAAAATATATTTTCCAAAATAAAAATTAAAAAAAATTCATTTGTATTTTTTTGGTCCTGCCGTGATTTGAACCCAGGCCGATAGATTGGCAGACGATTGCTCTACCCACTGAGCTAACGAGACATATAATATTTGATGGCTAAACACATAAATGAGTGATAATAGCTGGACAACTACTGGCTGCGCTAAAAAGCACTGGCAAACAGTTTTTTGGAACTAATATGCCAGCGTTGGGATAGCAAAAGAAAAAGTTGGTTATAAAGGAGCTTTTCCACAAACAAAAAAATTGATTTTATAGAACAAACAAATTTTTAAATTAAAAAAAATCCAAAAAAAAATTTTTGCTTGCATTTTTATAAAATCATTGCTCTACCAGTGAATTGGTTTTTGTACCACTGGTAGCATTGGCTAAGAGTAGCACTAGATAACTACTGGTTGCGAACCTTGGCTTATCACTCTTATACCATTCTTTGCCAGTGGTTTTTTTTTATAAATCACCGAAATTTTTGTAAAACAAATACTGGAAAAACGCTTTTTGTAAACGATGGCAAAGCGTCCCAAATGAGTGTTCTCCCAGTCATTTATTTTCAACACCGTGGTTACCAAGTGGTATGCCAGTGCTTCATTTTTTGTACCACTGGCGATTTCTGATTGGGTCCTTCGGCGTTAATATCCACTATGACGGAAGTTTTGGAAATTTGTACGAGTAGGGAAACATTTTGTAAATATTTTGAATAACCAATAAGAACGTGGTAAAAATGAGGTAAAAAGAGAAAAAGTGCTCCCTTTCATTACCCACCTAAAATTGCCTAAAATCTTGCTGCTCCTTCGGACGGTAGTTTTTAAAATTTGTTCGAGGAGGGAAAAATTTTCTTATTAGTATCCCACCCAAAAATATTCGAATAGAAATCTGACATTTAAATATTTGTCTGGAATTTAAAATACATATCGGCTATTTTCTTATCATTGCTCATCGCGACAACTCGTAACAGCCAGAATTCTATTTCAGTGTTGTTAACTTTATTTTAAAATCGCTAATAACAAAGAAAAATTTGTTCATGTTTAAAGCGCTGTCATTTTAAATCTGGCCTCTATTTGTGAATATAAATGATGCAAGATTAAAGGAAATTTTATAGATTTTCCAACAATATTCAGTTTGTATAGATCCGATCAGCACTCGCTAAATGTTACTATGTAATTTTATAAAAGGTCGATATCGCTGATTTTTCATTAAAAGCCACGCCCACTTAGAATGGGTAGCAAAATTAAATAACAAATGCTACACTAAAAATTTCTACAATTTTCTGGACCATCTTCCATTTTTCGAAGACAATTTAATGATTATATTGATCTTTAAAAACAAAAGCAACGGGGATAAAATTTAAAAAACTTTAATGATTCTACTGTATTGTCCGTCACTGTATGTACATACGTTTTACGTATGATTAATAATGTAATACTAAACAAAAAAATTAATCATACGTTCCTAAGCACTATTTTATCATTCTATTAGGATGATCACACTAACTAAAGGCCTGTCTTTATTATAGTTTGTATTCACAAGAGTATTCATAGTAGTTTTAGTACAAGTGGTAGTCATTGCAAGCAAATAAAACAAAAACTTACATGCATTGAAATATAGAAAAGAATTTTTTTCAGAATTTTCTAAGTATGATGATGATAATGACAAATGTTGAGTGCTGTCGCGACTATATTTAATATGTGCAAAGTTAATATTTAAACAGTAACTTGAAAGTAAGAAAAATATATTTTAATAAAGAACAAAGGTCATTTTGTATTTCACAAAAAAAATAAAAAAAAAATATATATAGATGTACTTCTTTCTTACCAGAAACACTAATGATTTTAATATTAATTTGTCATAGGAAAGAAGTACTTCAGCATCGACATTTTTCAGCACTTTTTGAATAAGTGCAAAGATAACTCTTTTTAATCAATTAAAAGTATAAAACAAATTAGCAAAAAAAACTTTTGATTTTTTTAAATTATCTTTATTGCTGCCATCGGGTATTGAACTTGCGACTTCAAGAGCCCTAGTCAAGCCCACTACCGCTGAGCTATTCTCTGATATACAGTGGTAGCCACGAATTTAACACAATTCAAGTTTTTTCTAATTTTATTGTTGTTGCCTTTATTTTTAAGGACTAAAATAGTGGCTAAATTCGCCACGAAAGGCAAGGAGATGGTTCAGAAAATGGTACAGAATTTTAACGTAATGTTTGTTTTCTCATTTTGTCACTTGTTTTAAGTGGGCGTGGCTTTTAACGAAAAATTAGCGATATCAACCTTTTATCAAATTACATAGTAAAATTTAGGCAGTACTGATCGGTTCTGCTGCAAACTGTATATTTTCGGAAATCCTATAAAATTTCCTTAAGTCCTGAATTATTTTTATCTACAAATAGTGACCAGACTTAAAATTGCACCACTTTAAACATGACCAATTTTTCTTCGTTTTTAGCGATTTTAAAAGAAAGTTAACAGCACTGAAATTTTAACATGAAATGCTTTTTACTATAACGTAGAAAAAATCTTGACTTATTTGTTATATGTAAGAAAAGCATAAAACTATTCACTTTAAAATTTCAGTGCTGTTAACTTTATTAAAAATCGCTAAAAACGAAGAAAAAAATGGTCATGTTTAAAGTGGTGCAATTTTAAGTCTGGTCACTATTTGTAGATAAAAATAATTCAGAAGCAATGAAAGAAGTAGTTTATAAAGCATGACTAACATTTTTTGCTGGTTTACCAAACAAATTCTGTTCCACGAAATCAGACAATAAAGAGTAGTAAGACAATGCAAAGGTTAATTTTACGCATAAAAGTATTCACTATAAAATTCAAATAAATCTATAATTTCAAAATATCTTTTAACGGATCTAAAATTTAAAACTTAACAAGTTTTCCATTATAAAGTAAAATTTCAAGTTTTTTTTTGAATTTCCATAACATTTTGCTATTGCCGCAATAAATTTAATTCCCTAGAAATTAATTTTATTTCTTTATTTTTGTATTGTAATTTTTTTAATCTACAGAAGAAAATATATTTTCACTTTCTTTATTGTGATTATTTTCCGTTAATTTTAAATAGAAATCTTTTTTGCATTTTCTTTTCATTTGGTTTCTTTTTTGTTGCATTTGTGTTTAAGCCTTTGTGATTATGATGTGCTCCATTGCCTCAGTAAATTACTTTACATTTTCTAACATTTACTTAAATATATATTTTTTCTTTATTGTGATACAATAATACTTTCTTTTAAACCAAGTTAAACAAAACAAAACTTGCATAAAATTCATTAAAGCGTTATAACACTTTTATTAGTGTTTTTTTTTATTTAATAACTGCATAATGTATTCACAAATGCTTAATATAGAAATTTTTTATAGCAAATTTGCTTATTAAACCTCTTTTTTTTTAAGTTTATTAAGCGTTTGTGAATACAGGCCTTGAACAGAAATATATAATTTTCTATTCAAATATTTATAAGTGTTTGGGTTTAGTTTTTTTCTTCTTCTTATTATTTTCAACTTCATTAAAAATTTAAAAAGTCTTATTTTTTTTCAACAAAAGATAATCTTTAGTAACCAAACTCATTATTATACTATATACTTGGTAAGCAAGTCACCATTTTAATCCTGACACTAGATTATAATCATAGTCTTTAGCTAAGAAAAAAAAAGGGTTTTCTTGCTGTTTTTCTATGGAGGAGAAAACGAAAAGCAAAACTGAGCCCTATGAAGAAAAAGCAATCCTTTTTAAAAGCGATAATCTGTTGTGGCAAATCTATAACTCTAACTAGACCTAAAGTTTGTCTAGCTCTTCTTAGTTGTTGTTTTTAAATTTTTGCCCGAAAAGCCTTTAAGGTTTTTGGTTTCATTTATAAAGCCAAGTGATTATAGCAAGTTCATCGGTTGTGTTAAGCATTTAAAAAGTAAGCAATGACTGACGGCAACCAAGAGTGAATAAGTATCTGCAACATTTTACACTTATCTATACCATAAATCTAGCCGTTAAGTATGTGTGTATGCTGGTGATCATTGTTAACTAACAATATGAAACAAAAACAAAAATAGTGTTTTCAAATCTTATTCGTATGAGAATTTATTGAGAGAAAAAAAACCGGGTTGTTAAAGAAGACCCTGTACAGGGGAAACAGATTTATAGTTTCAACCGAATTTCTTGCAAAACTGAATGATTTGGTTCTACAATCGAATTAGTTTCAATTATTAGTTAAATAAATAGAGGAAAATTAACCACACAGAATAAAAAGAAAATTGGGTAGGTTAAGAAAAACGCAAAAATAATTTGTTTAGCAATTTTTAAATATTTAGCTGGTGATGACAACTTACTGACCCACGCTGGAAATGTCAGTGACAATTTGCTAAAGATTATCAATTTAATATTAGTATTACCGTTATTGATTCAAAACCCTTTCAACTGACTACCTTTACCCCTTAAATACCGCTACCGAAATAACCGTAATACCGTTATCCTTAAAATACCGTTAGCGAAATAACTGAAATACCGATACCGAAATAAATGAAATATCGATACCCTTTAAATACCGTTACCGAAATAAATGAAATACCGTTACCCCTAAAATACCGTTACCGTTATTTTTAATTTTCCGCTTTTGGTAATTGCATGTGGTTATTCAGTATTTTTCGTACATTAAGTTGATAAATTGGTTCTGTTTTTAATCTCGTTTGTTTTTTGTAAAAAAAAATTCCCGGATGCACCGAAATAATTGACTACCGTTATCCTTAAAATACCGTTACCGAAATAACTGAAACCCCGTTATCCTTAAAATACCGATACCGAAATAAATGAAATAGCGTTACCCTGTGGTGTAATGGTTAGCGCGTTGGACTGTTACACGTGAGGTTGCGGGTTCGAGCCCCAACCAAGGCAACATCAATTTATGAAAAATAATAATATGTATGAGTTTTTTCTATCCCTCATACATATCGCAGCGTCCTCCTTCGGTGTTCCCATAGCACTTAACCCCACCGAAGTAAAATAATATAACAGGGCTATGAACTAAAAAGCTTCAACAAAGTTCGCCAACTTACCATCAGATGGCGCGCAACAACTGTTCTAAAAATTCAACATCTCGCGCAATTACAGTGTTGACATATTTGAAGCCCTTCATCTTTCACCACCTTTCACTTCCTCTCTATCCCCTTTCCAAAGGAAGCAACACGTTAATTAATAGGAAGAATTTCCTGAGTGTTGCTTCTCTTTATAAAAAAAAAAAAAAAAATACCGTTACCGAACTAATCTAAAACAGCGTTACCCTTACCGACAACCACATTGTTTCGGTTACCATCCATGAGTATTACTATTTGATTTTCGAGTCGTTTAAACAGTGAAACTTCACCGCTCATCATCGTCAGATTATTGGTAACTTAATTTATCTGATTTTTACTCTCCGTGATAAAAAGGGATAAAAAATTTTTTTTTTTTAATTTAAAAAATTATTTATTTTTATAAAAAAAGTAAATAAAGCAATCACCTCTTCATTCGAACTAAATCTCTTTCCAGCGAGCATTTTTTTGAAGTCAGAAAACAGTTATAAAGCGCTGGAAGCCAAATCTGACAAATACGGTGGGTGCGGAAGCAATTGAAAGTGTAATTCGTACGATTTGGCCATGTTAGCCAACGACTTGTGACACGGCACATTGTCTTGGTGAAAGAGCACTTTTTTCTTCTTCATATGGGGCCGTTTTTTTCTGCGATTTCCTCCAGTTGGGCCATGTAGCGATCGCTATTGATGGTCTGGCCTTTTTCAAGGTAATCAATGTACAAAATTCCAGCCGCATCCCAAAATACTGATGTCATAACTTTACCAGTTGACTGCTGCGTCTTTGGCTTCTTCCGGCGTAGTTCGCCAGTTGCTGTCCGCTCAGCTAACTTAAAATTAAAATTAAAATGAATTTAAATATAAATTAATTAAATTTAAAAATAAAATTCGTTAACTTGTTAACACTAAAACTAGTAATGGAATTATATTATACTATATAAATTTGTGTGTGTGTGTTAACTTTGGGCTGTGGCCACAGCAGTAGCAGTGACGTACTTACACCAACTTAACTGTCTGTCCTTATGTCTGTCTATTTTGTCGAACTAGACTCTCCATCTGTTATGTTGCTGACTGTTTGTGTCTCTGTCTGTCTAACCTTGTCTCATTGTTGATCTTGGTGTAAGCTTAGAGTTTTACTTTTGCAGGCTGCTGCATCTGATAGTGAAAATTCTTTGTATTTTCGTGGCGGCAATTACAGTCTAATGGTTAAGTTGCCGCTGTATTTCATTTTAGTTTAGTTCAGATTGTTTTTTTGTTATTTTTTTGGTAGTTTAAGTTGGTAATGACGAAAGTTGAAGAACTGAATAAAAAAAAAAACAAAACTTCTATCTACTTGAAATTCATATCTTTAGAATTTGATTATCTTTTAGTTTTAGCACGTCTTAAAAATGAAGATGAGAAAGAAAAGTTTTTTAAAAACAAAGGTTTACACTTTTAAACGAAAGTCTTAGCTCATATAGGTTTGTTTATAGTCATGTCAATACAATTCAATTAAAGTTTTTTTTTCGGAAAAATTAAAAAAAAAGACTTAAGACCCAAACTTGGTAATTGAAATAAAGTTTAGTCAACGTTTTGGGACCTTTATTTGTAAAGCAGAAGAGTTAAGGCACAAACTTGAAAAGTCTAAGGGCCAGTATTAAAGGCAGCATTGAAATTTTACAAAAAACAAAAAATGCTAAATGCTGACTATAATATTGGCCCCTTACAGTCAGTACTAAGAACGAAATTTATAAAAGCTAAAAAACTTATTTGAAAGTTTTCCTATTTAAAGTTTGAGTACAATATCGCACTTTGTGCTGAGAAATGATTTTTGTCGTAAATATTTCTAAAATTAGAAAGTTCGTTGGAAAATTTCTGGCTTAAGTAAAATTTAAAAAGAATTCCTTCTTAGTTCTGACCCTAAAATTTCTAATTAAGTAATTTCTTTTCTGTTGTTATAGATGTGTTTATTGCTATTTTGTATTTTTTTTTTATTAAATTTATTGTTATAAATCAATATTATAAATTACCAATCCTGGATTTCAAATGCTATTTAATCACTTTTATAATTCAATAAACTTAATTGCTTAGTTACAAAAGATTTATATTATTTCAAATATAAAATAACTTTACAAATAATGGTGCGAGTGTTGTAGTTGAACAAACAACATTTTTTTTGGCATTTTTTTAACTCGTATCATAAATTTTAAATAAAAAAATAGTTGTATTGAAAAATCTTCCAATCAATTAATCTTTTATATGCTTGATATAGTTTATAAGAACAACGAATTATTGAAAACGAAGGTAATTTTTTTGCGTGTTGCTTAGTAATTTGTCGCAATTTTTCAACTCAAAATTTCTTTGAGTTTTCTTACATTTATTTTCAGTTTATTTTGTTGGCAACATCATTGAACGACCAGCCAACACCGACCACCATCATATCAAGTCTCTTTGTTGTTGTTGTATTTAGTGTAGAATAATAAAAATAAAAACGTACTAGATCTTCAATACCTTAGAGAATTTCCCAAGCTCTATTATGCTTGTTGTTTTGTGTGACTTTTGAAAAAAGAATAAATTGAATTCAATTTATAAATGTCGAGCGTTAAATGCATTTTTCTAAAAAAAAACACATGCATGTGCATGCCCAGTTACTCTAGTCTATGAGTTTAAGAAAAAAGAACAATACAATCCCTAGAGTTTAGAACTTATGAAGACTAGAACATTTTTACATCTGTTCTTATCTGTGAATGTATTATATAGAAAAAAGTTTGCATTTTTTTTTGTATTTTTTCTGTCTGAATTCAAAATAAACAACCTTGAAAATAACAATTGGCATCAACACCACCACCATCACTATATATTTCTTGAAAAGATTACGTTTGAAATAAATGGTCTGTTGTGGTCTCTTGCTTTTTTATTTGCTCGTAAGTTGTTGAAAAATTACACCAATTGAAATTTTAGGAATTTTTTTTTTTGAAAAATTATTTTCTATATTAGTATCATACATGGGACTAATACAGTGGACTAATTTACTGATGATGTCATTAGGATTTCATTTAATACCACTTCTCTACAAACTAAAACAAAAATTAATGATTAGGGTGGCCATTTTTTCTTACTTGAAGTCAGTAGAAAATTTAAATCAAAATTTTATTTAGTCTCCTATTCGAAAATTCTAAGTTTCTTACTTTTACCTACCACAAATTACAACAAAATATTGGGTGTATAACTTAAAAATACGGGATTTTTTGCAAATTTTGGGCGTTGTTAAACTTGAGTACAATATAAATTTATTCAAAGTATCGGCCATGGTTAGTTATGACCTCTTCCCATCTTTCTGGTAACATATGGATTCCGTGCTCATTTTTTGAGGCCAAGACCGAATCAAGCCAATTTTGAATACCCTATTCTGAAGTGAAGCGTATTCCAGTGAGAGCGTTCTGCATCAATCGAAACAAATGGTAGTCGCGCGGGGCAAGATCTGGACTATAAGGCGAGTGAGGCAAAACTTCCCAATCACTATTTTCTAAATAGTTTTTAACTGGCCTAGAAACATGTGACCGAGCGTTGTCATTACTGAATATTACGGCTTCATGTCTGATCGCATATTCCGGTCGTTTCTCGGCCAAATCCACGCTTCAGATGAATCAATTGTGTTCGGTACAGTTCCCCTGTGATCATCTGGCCCAATTTAAGCAACTCATAAAAGATGGCACCCTACAGGGCATTACCTTTGCCCAATGGATATTCGGCTTTGGCATTGATTTGGCTGGTTTGGATGGTCGCTTCACATACGAACTCTTGTGCTTCGGGTTGTCGTAATGGACCATTTTTCATTGCCAGTAATGATTCGATAGAGGATTAAAATACTTTTAATTTAATTTAATTAAATGCAAGTATTTTATGATAAAAATAGTCCACCTGTTTTGAAAAGAAATTTTAAAAAAATATAAAAAAATATTTAAAATTTTTGACAATATAACGTTTAATAAGGAAGAAGTAGTTGTCATATAAAAAAAGATCGATTTAAATATAGTACAAAATAAGTAGGATAAAAGGAAATTAATATGCCAATTTTGGAAAATTAAATTGATCATAGGTGACACAAATAAACAAAAAAAAATTCTTTTTGTTCGGGGTACCGATAGAGAATTAAAATACCTTTATTTAAAGGTACATATCATTTAAATCTCCCTAATTCTTCTTGGTTTTTCTGATAAAAAATTAAAAAAAATAGTTTTTTCGACATTCACAAAAAAATAAAAATATTTAGATATTGAAATTTAAAAATCGGCCATGATGAACTTGAGCGGGAAAGAAAAAAAGAATTTTGAAAATCGGTTAAGAATTGTGGCCTGAAATGTTATTTGCTCAAAAAAGTGCTTTTGGACACACTGTGCTGCACCTTATGAACGCCATCCTGTCGGTCCAATTTTGCACCACTTTTTCGAGCATATCCGGTCTTATTTCATTATAATGCGTCGAATGTTGGCTTCTAAATAATCTGTCGTTGCTGGTTCATCAGCATATACCAAAGATTTGACGTACCCCCACAAAAAGTAATCCAAAGGTGTCAAATCACACGAACGAGGTGTCAAATTCACAGGTCCATTTCTTGAAATAATTCGGTCACCACACGTTTGGCTCAACAAAGTGATGTTTTCACGCGCTGTATAGCATGTTGCGCCATCTTGTTGCAACCATTTCTCCTCCAAATGATTTGCAATGACATGAGGAATAAAAAAAATCACGAATCACGACCGAGTCGCTGAGAATGGCGTCGGATCGATAAATTCGAGTTCTCTGCCACACTCACGTCTACAGCGGCGATGGCTTCTCCTTCTCCGGGCTCGATTTAGATGAATATTATCCAAAAGAGTAAATCTGGTCATGAATCGATCCAAGTATTTATTTTATGTTTAGGCAATATGTAACTTTTATAGGTAACACATTATTTTATGTTTTAAAATAATATTCAGGGTAATGAATTATTACTAGGTAATGTATACAGTGATGTTAAGTCATTATTATGTTTTTGCTGGGTTCATAAATTTTTACCACTTTTAGTTAGTTTAACACTTAAATTCGCTGCGGAGAACTCAACTTTTTTCCGATCGAAAATTCGTCTTCTTTCTCGTCAAAATTTCAGCGCTTCAGTAGAATGTTCATTAAAGGATTAATGTGGGCGAAAGCGTAGTCATTCTTCGTTCAATCTAAAAGAAAATTTAAAGTTAAATAATAGAAAAAAGTTAACAAAATCTTATGCTAAGAAATTTATAACATTGTTGGTATTGAATGAATTTAGTTTATGGCTTATACAAACCATTGAAGCGAAAACTGAAAAAAGTGAAAATGCTTAATTGCCCTTCTAGAGCTAAAAAAAACACAAAAAAATATAATGATTTTGCTTTGGCAAATGCTGCGTGTTCATTTCACATTAGGTTGCAATTAATTAAAGTCAAAACTAAGCTAAGTAAACTAAAACTAAAACAATAACAAAAACAAGAAACTTACAGGAAACTCTCCTGAAGGTATCCCTTCAATTTTGGACTAATACAATTTTGTGAGAAATGCAGCGGCCCAATCTTATACCAAGGAGGTAAAAATGGGTTTAAAAGATTTTTGTTTTTGTTTAACAAATTTTAGTATTCCACTGGATTGGTTTTCAAAATCATTTGAAATTAAATTCGCATATAGTTTGCTTAGCACAAACATGAAAAAAACGCAAAAAGTTAAAAATCTGAAAACTTTTTTCCAACTTTTTAACCCTTTGAGGTAAGAAATGGTACTTATTTTGTGTCCTCTATCACAAATCCAATCCAATCTATTGAAATCTAAGGAAACCCACCAATGGAGTTTCTTTGTTAGTTATGAATGCATAAAATAGCTACAAACCAAGCAACGACTAAAAAATAACAGCAACAGTAACGATTGTTGTTGTTAATGTTACACCATGCAATTTTCCAAAACATATTTATGTGCAAACTTGGTTATTTTAGAGTAAAGTTTGCGTGCTAACTTTAAAAAAAAAACTGAAAATATATACATAAACTGAAATAATGTGAAAATTACCAGTAGAGATGTATCGAACCAATGATGAAGCTGTTTTGAAGATGGTGTTGAAAATAGTTTAATTTCTGTACATGAATTTTGCAGAAAAAAAGTAAATAAATATAACAATCATTGTCTTTTAGCTATAAAGAAATTATAGGAATTTTCCAACGAAAAATTAAAGTACAAAATAGAAAGTGTTGAATATATTAAGAAAACTGTTCCTAAAATAACTACATGTTGTTTTGTTAGAGTGAGACTGTCAATTAAAAAACAAATCTGATTACTTTTTATTGCAGATATTTGTATTCAATGCATTTCTTTTTATTTAAGCTGTAGTTTTAATTTGCAATTTTTGCATTAAAGGTTATTAACTTAATCATAAATCTCTCTTTCTTTTCAAATATGTTGTAGTCTTGTTGTATAAATTTTTTGTTGTTAGTGTTTTTTTTTTTTTTTTTTTGGTTAGTTAAGTAGGCAGCATAGGAAATAAACTAAAGGAGAAACCTGTGTTTGTTTGTATGTTTAAAGTTTAGAACATTGTTAACTAGAACGTAAATTTGCCCACAATTGATGGAATGCCAGCAGTCAACATATGGACAGCTTTCGATCTGTAACTGATTTTTTGTTTACCAAATCCAAATTCAAGCAAACTAATGCGCAACGATCTGATTTGCCTTAACTTTGTTTAGCTAAAAGCATTGCCTGCTTCTTTTGGCTGCTTTGTGCCAGTGTTATTGTTGATGTTGTTGTTGTACTCTTCTTGGTGTGATTGGCATTATAGACTGACGTTTGAACTGCAAACGTATCAAATAAGAACTAGCATAACGTATCAGAAGTTTAAGGCTAGAATGGTTAGAATAATGCACAAATAACGAAGGCAACAACAATAACAACAGCAACAACAACAAACAGTCACGGCCAACAGATTGATCAGACTATAGCAAATTGTACAATATTAACCCCATAACTAGCTAAAGTTTTTGTATTTCCATTTACAATGTTTAGTTCAATTAAATATTTGAAAGAATAATTTAAAATAATATTTAAGAAAAAACAAGCCAACGCATTTGGATTTACTAAATCTCTTAATGCCATTCACAAGTTTTTAAGAAAAAGAAAATTGAATATAAATAATGTGTTAGAGGTTAAAAAATATTTATTTACGAAGTAGTACTTACTATGAAATTATGCTAAAGTGCCGTAAATTTAATGAAAATTTCAGAAGTCTCTTCAGGAATCCTGGGACTCCAGATTGCCAGTTGATAGCTCTACCATCTGAACTATGTATCTCGACATGTTATATTTGATAGATAAAAATGTAAATGATTTGCTGCACCCAAGTATCGAAATTGAAATAATTGAAATAATGCTACAAATAAGTCATTATTGGCAATGCAATATTACTTACCCAGTAAAAAGGTAAAATCTAAAGAACTGGTTGTAGAATATCATACTGCATTTTAGTATAGGTTCTAATTAATGGTCCACAACCGTTTATTTTTTTATGGAGTTTGACCTATAAGCAATAGGCTCTGTCCCTGCAAACTAGAAAAGGTTGCATTAGAAGCGGTTCTAGAACTAGTTATAAAACTGGTTTTGGAACAGTGAAACCTTACATTTTGACTTTCGGGAATCAGTTATAGAAGCGGTTCCACCGGTGGTAAAAACACCTGTTCTGGAATAGATTCAGAGGTAGCCGGTTCTAAAAAATCTTTCTAAATGACTTTTTGGTCAAACTTGCAATCCTACTCGTATCTACTCCTTCGGAGATGATTCATATTTCTAGTCATTCATATTCCTTCGCCCATAGGCCAAGTCTTGTGGAGGTTGGGGCAAAAGGCGGACCCTCAATGGGAGCCTAATGGCAATCTTCCTATGGGGCCGCCTGAATAGGAACCAATTTTGTTTGTTGACCCCGTAGGGCCGTGGGGCGTTAATGTCTTCTGTACACATGGGTGAACTCAAAAAAGGTTGTCGGTAGAATCTTCTGCAAATGATAGTTTAAACAAAGTTATATGCAGTTAAAAATAACTAAAAACGTTATTATTACTAATGAAAAATATCTAACAAATGCATTAAAAATAACTAACTATGTCGTACAATTAACTGATCAATTTTTACCACAAACATTTTAAAACAACTGACAAAATGTGTAAAAATTACTGTTTTTTACAGTTAATTTTTTTAGTATTCTAAACAGATATTTTAATAAAAAATATTTTTTCTTTCGATTATAAAAATATGTGTAATTATTTACTTCAGCCTATTTAAAATTAGAAGTAAAAATTCCAAAAGGTTATTATGCTTTTATGCATTGGAAGAATACAAGATTCTGTTTTTTTTTGCAAACTACACTAATTGAAATAAATCTGTAAAAATAGCAAAAAAAAAAGTTGCTAAAAATTAGTTAAAAATAGTTATGCAGAAAAAACTGCTGAAATTAGCAGATTTTTTTGCTAAATACTAGTAAAATAAGAACAGAAAAATTAAAACTGTTAAATTACAGAATTTTAGTTATATTCGAGTTCAATTACACAGTACAACAGTCAATCTGGGGGGTGAGAAATTCCAAGTCAGGGTGATGGTACTAGGTCAGTATAGTAAAACCCTCAAAGGGTTTGGTGTTCGTATGTGTCATTTTTTTTTATGAACTTTTAAATTTTTTCCTTATCTTGATGTTTTTTCGCTTAGTTGTAACTCGAGAACCACTTGTCCGATTTTGATGAAACAAATTTAGAAAAATTTAGAATTACAATTTCTTTAATCCGTTCATATAACATTTTTCTTTATAATCAACAGTTTTGCCGGTAAAAATAAATTTGTGGAGAAAAAAAAATATTTTTTTGCCTAAAAATTAAAAATTTTTTTTTTTAAATTCATAAAAAATTTTAATTTTTAGGCAAAAAAAATATTTTTTTTTCTCCACAAATTTATTTTTACCGGCAAAACTGTTGATTATAAAGAAAAATGTTATATAAACGGATTAAAGAAATTGTAATTCTAAATTTTTCTAAATTTGTTTCATCAAAATCGGACAAGTGGTTCTCGAGTTACAACTAAGCGAAAAAACATCAAGATAAGGAAAAAATTTAAAAGGTCATAAAAAAAAATGACACATACGAACGCCAAACCCTTTGAGGGTTTTACTATACTGACCTAGTACCATCACCCTGACTTGGAATTTCTCACCCCCCAGACAATAATCCCAAAAATGTTCCATAGTGTTATTGTTAATGGGAAAATGGCAAATTAACCTGCTAAAATGAGGAAAAAAAAATTTTGCTAACAATTTGAAGTCTAAAAAATCACAAAAAAATTAAAAATTTTCGATTTTTTTTAATGCAAATAAAAATCGAGCCTTTCGAAAACAGCAGTTTACAATTTTTTTTAGCAATTATTTCTGCTGATTTTAGCAGAATAGCATTCAACTAAATTTAGTTTAAAACACTTTTAAGATACAACAGTTTTTTTTTCGCTATTTTTAGTTTACTAATATTTAGCAAAATTTTCTGCAGATTCTACAGTATAATTTGTTATTTTCAACTAACTAAAAGTTAACGTAAATATAACTAAAATTTTGTAAATTTAACAGTTTTAATTTTGCTGATCTTATTTTACTAGTATTTAGCAAAAAAAAAAACTGCTAATTTTAGCGGTTTCTTCTGCAAGGTACAATCATTTTTTACTAATTTTTAGTAGCTTTCTGCTACTTGTGCAGGTTTTGCTATTTTTACAGGTTTATTTCTAACAGTGTATATGAAAAAGTTCTGAGAAACTGAGGGATTTTCTGTGGGAAGAAGTCCTAGAAATGTGAAGTTTTTTATAGGAAAAAAAAGTGCAAGTTTTTCTATAGGAAAAAGTGCTTAGAATCTGAGGGTGTTTCTAAACGACAAATTCCTCAGAGTCAGAGGAATTTTCTTTAGTAAAATCCTCAGAATCGGAAGGTTTTTCCAATAAAAAGTCAGTCATCCTAATCTGAAGCTTTTTTTTATTTAAATTTGTCACAATGTCAGGGAAAAAAGTCCTTAGAATATAACAGTTTTTCTATAGGAAAAAGTCCTCAAAATCTGTGAAGCAAAAGTTTTCAGAATCTTGTAGTTTTCTATACAAATATGTTTAGAGTCTAATGGTGTTTTCTTTTCTGGAAAAAAATGTTGCCTTGTTAAAAGGCAACATTTTAAAAATGTTGCCCTCACCCCATTAAAATGTTACATTTTTTCAATCAGAATAGAACACAATAAAATCACTGTTGCATTTTTCTAAACATATGTATGTGTATTGTATACTCGTATGCAATATTGTTTACGCAAACTATTACTAATTGTAGCCTAGTGGTTGTGATGCCTGCCTTTGACATGGGCTGGACGGGTTCAAATTCCAGACAAAGTAAAAAATAAATTTTTTTATGTATTTTCTTTTTTCAATTAAATTTTTTTTTCATATTTAAAGCAAATTGTATAATTTTTTATTTATTTTTAGCCTAAAAAATTGTTAAATACTAAATAACAGCAAAACTATAAAAATCTAATTAAAATTTTATAAAAACAAAAAAAAAACAAAAAAAAATATTTTGCTCCAACCGGGGTTTGAACCTGCGACCTACTGCATCAGAAGCCATGATAGTACCCCCTAGGCCACCAAGTTGTGAGTTAGCTGGCAAAAAACATTATAGTATATACACATGGCATTGACATAAAGAAAAAAACAGGGCAACACTCTACCCCGTAAATTTTTTGAGGGCGAAAAATATTGCCTTTTTGCCCTTTATTTAGGCAACATTTTTAGAAAAGAACACCTAGCCCTCTTAGAATGTTACCCTTAATTTAGAAAAGAACACAAAAAAGGCAATTCAAAAGCAAAATGCAAAAAAAAGGCAACATTTTTTTCAGAAAAGAAAACGCCATAAGGGTTTTTTTGGCAAAAAAAATTTAAGAATTTTCTCTAGGAAAAAATCCTCAAAATCTTAAGGTATTTTTACAGGATGAAGTCATAACAATATGAGGCTTCTTTTTAAGAAAAATTTATTATAGAAAAACTCCTCGAAGTCTTTGGGATTTGCTTCTAATGATGTATTTCTAACGCCCATAGAGAATTGTGATCACTTTTTTCTATTGAAAGGCCATCAGATACTCTTTTTTCTAAAGAAAAAAACTTCAGATTCTGATCATATGTTCGTATAGAAAACTTTTTAGATTCTAGAACTTTTGATATAAAAGAATTTTTAGGACCAGAATAATTTTTTCATAAGGAAAATCCAATCGGAAATTTTACAGAAATAAAGCACTCTTTGTTACTGAAAATGCTTAGGGGCAGTTTTATAGCACTAAGTTCGGCTAACTGATCTAAAAGTCGGCTCAATTTAAGACTATCCAGATTTATTTTAAAGCCAATTTTATTTGTGGTTAAGGTTACAGACCAACTTTACTACCTTAACCAAGAGTAAAATTTTAATCAAAACAGCTCTAAATAGTGTTAAAATAAGCATTGTTTTAGATAAGTTAGCTAACCTAAGAACGATTTTTGTCTCAAATATTTCTTAAGTTAGAAATTTAGTTGGAAAATTTCTGTTTCAATCATAAATTTCAAATATAGCCAAAATCGTTCCGTAGTGTATCATTACTCGTATAGTCGGCATGCCGCACTTTATTTTTTACTTGTTTTTCTATATTCAAGGAAATAAGTGACATCAATGCCACAACCATTTTCGGGTTAAATATTTTAAATAAGACACTGTTAAAAAGGCGAAAGTATTTTAAGATTCTTATGTGATTTCTTATACCACATGTAATTTTGTTTATGTAAAACGATAAGATTTTTAACAAGGACTTTTCTTCAAGTGTTTTAAGTATATGCTGATTTTCTTCCTTTTTTATGATACATTACAAACAAACCTTAGGATGCTGTTGGCTATGCACGTACAAACTTTAAACTCTCTGCCAGCTGTTTGTAGCCTTCCTCCTATCTTTTACCTTAGGTCAATCCAATTAGATGCGCTGTAGTTGTGCTGTTGTTGCTGTTTTATTATATTTTTGCTTTTTGCCATTATAGCAGCCAATTAAGCGTGCACATTGAGAGTTTAAGGTTTCCCTAACATTTTTTTCGCCTATTTTCTAGCCATATTTGGCCAATGACACATACATACAACGACGACGACCGTAAAGACCGAAAGCTGTCTGAACTATTCCACATTAACTATTTGGTGGAGTTTTCGTTTTTTATTTATTTTGTTTTACTTGGAATCTGCTACTACCAAACTAAGCACCAACGCAGTGTTAAGTTAAAATTTTTGTTTTGTTTGTCTGGCTGGCAAAATTAAAAAAAAAAACTTCTAAAAAATGTACATAGAGCATGATTAATGGCCAAAGAGGGCCATTGGCAAAGCTACAATTCAAAGCTACAAGGGTTTGTTGCATTGCAATCTGTAACAAAACCGACAATGGCAACAAAAATGTTATTCTTTCAATTTCCGTGTTGATTTTCACACCTGAAAATTGTTTATTCTCGAACTGTTTTTGGTGTTTGTTTCAATTAGGTGAATAGTTGCTGCAGTTGAGTTTTTTTTTTGATTTTTTTATGTTTGTTGCAGGCTAAGGCTTAACACAAATTGAAATTTATAGCCGAATTTGTTAAAGCAGGCCACTACTTAAAAAAAAAATAAAACTTATTTGTGAGATTTTTTTTCCTTCCATAGTAATAAAGAAAAAATATTGCAAGTAACATTGGTGATTTTGTTTTCTTTATATCTTATTAGTGGAAAAATGGAACTAGAAAAACTAGTTGCATTTTTTTGTTCAGTTAATTTTACATGTACGTATATAGGTCGTTAAGGTTCACATACTAACTTATACATATGACTGGTAAATTAGTTTCTTTATTATATTTGTTATAGATTTTGCAATATATGCATGCATATTTTTATTACTAAGAATTTTTTTTTTATTAAAAAATTATTTAGAATTTATCAACGATGATCTAAATATTGTGAAATTCATGGAAACTATAAAATTAATATTTTTATATTTTGCTCCGAAAAATGATTATGTATTTGATCAGTGAAGAAAGAATTACAGATTGAGCTGATGTTGATAATTCTTATATTAATGCAGGTTATGGTTAATCTTTTACAAATTAATGTTAGTTAGCTAGGAGCGGTTAATAAGCCATTTTTCAGGCTTTCGTTTAGTTTTGATTTTCGTTAAGCAATTAAATGTTTACTATAAATATTAAAGCAAACACCTACAACCAAAAATTATGTTGTTTCAACCCTATTTCGGTTGTCACAATCCTTTTTCAGTTGCCACAACCATATTTCAGGTGGAACAACAGATATAGGGTTGTGACAACCGAACTATCAGTTGCAGCAAACGAACGATTCGGTTGGGACAACAAAATTTTTTTGTTGATGTACTTGCGAATTTTTTCTTACCATTAAAATATATTACCATTTAACTCTCTGGTATTGGCCGATCGGAGAGTAAATTTAAATGATCAGTTTGGTTTGGTAATTACTCACGAACGCAATCGTATGACAACTTCAAAAAATTCTTTGGCATTGTTTATTCACAATACGGTTGAGCGGATTTAGCCCCCGGCCTAACGGATTTAACAACCAGTGACTATTTTTTATTTCCAACCCTAAACAAATGGCTCAATCAGCATAAAGAGATTTATGGGCAATGATGAAATCATTTATAAAACAAACACCTATTTTGGGGAACTTGAGAAAGTATATTTGAAAGAAATACCAAAATTTGAGAAACATTGAATAAAGTATATTGAGCTAAAGTTAGACTTTTTTAAGAATTATTTTTTATTTCTAAAACAACTATCTTTCATTCAAAAAGTCAAGGATTTATTAATCCACCTTCGTATCAATGTAATGTTAATGAAATCCTCAATTAAATAATTAACTCGATGAACTAGCCACATGTGCGGTCTAGTATTTAGATTAATTCATTTTTCCCTAACAATCACGTCTGTTTCCTAAGTCTTTTGTTTATAATAAAAGAAATATAACACATAAGTACATTTCTTAAGTCTTTCGTATGTTTAGAGTTCACGTTTTTTTTTCCTAACAATAATATATTTTCAAAGCATTGTATTTTTTTATATACTTTGTTTACGCGTTCTGTTTTTATAAAGGATCTATTATAAAATTATTCTTATTTAGATTTTAACCTAATGTATCGTATTGGCCTCAATGACTTTTAAATAGCGTGTGCTAATGTAATATCTTATCATTCGATTTTTTGCAACGATTAAGAAAACCCATGTAACCCATCGTGTTTAATATATTTCTAAACTTTTCTTGTAAATACCTCCCAGAGCCCTTAAACTTTTAAAATTCTACTTTGGGGAATAGTATTTACTAGCAGGCTATCTAGAAATGAGCTGTATTGAAAATTACTTGTGGTGACTTAAACTTTTACAAATGATTTTGTTTCTATTCGCCTTTCAGTCTGTCCGTTTGCATACATGCTGTTTTCAGTTTGTATTCCGTTTTTGCTGTTGTTGTTGTTTCATTAAAATGTCCAGTAAAAAATTGAAAATGAAATGCGACAAGCGTGCAGCATATAGCGTACAGGCATGTGGACATGCTCGCATATGCAATTCTTTTACTACTTATGAACTCTAAAGGATGCTGTTATGTATGAGTGGAATATGAAAGCTAAACATCTTGTGAAAAAGTTCAAATAAGCGGCGACGACCAGTTAACCTTGAAGTTTTCATTTCATGTATTGTTAAGTGTACTCGCATGTATCTATGAACATATTACCAAAGTTTTTTTTTGCAGATTTTTGTTGCAGTTTTTTTTTATATTTTATGTTTGTAGACTTCTGAGATTTAAGCTCCCACAGAGGAGGTCTCTTAAATAGATAGACTTCTTGTTTATGGGTTTGAGTTAAGATCTATGCTAAGTAAAGCTTTTATGGCCAGATGAATGACACTTCATCTGTCTTTAAACAACAACTGCTCATATATCTGTATATCTGTCCTATTGTATAGTAAAGTAGTTTTTGTTATGCATTTTTTTTTCCTACTTTGATTTAGAGAAACCATTCAGCCAGTCAGCCAGCATTCACTCACTGATGGTGGCACTTGTGCGTGTTATAGACGTTAATATTTTCGTAAACTGGTGTAAGGAACAAAAACAAAAAAAGAAACAAAAGCACAAAAAAGCGACCAAAATGAAACATCCTTTGCATTTTACAGTCAAACGAAAAAAAACTAAACAAGAAACAACCATTTACAACATTAAATATACAATGTGGTTTGAAGTCAGATTCTCTAGGATCATTAAACCTTTAAACGCAGTGGAACAAACCTATTAAGTTCAAAATGATTTCAAAACCTATAAAAAAGGCTAAAGTAATAATGAAGTGAAACGAAATATAAAAAAAAAATAAATACAAAAACTATAGTGGCATCCTTTCCTTTAACCAGCATCAAATCAATACTTACTAAAATGTTTAAGAAAGAGTCACCATTAGTAAACAATAAATATTTATCTGGGTTGCATTTATTTATTGACGTTTATAAAAATAAGGCAGATGTCTTTAGCTTTTTAGTATTGGTCTTTTTGTGGCTTAAGGACGATTAAGAAATTTATATTTCTATCTTCAGCAAAACGATATGATTATGCTAAGTAATTGAAGGTCAGTTGAAGGACAAACTAGGATTGTATTCAAAATTTTTATAAAACTAATTGAGAGGTAATTTAATCAACCCAGCCAGCAAAATTTACATAATTTTTTCAGTGTTTTTATTATATGAGTCTAAAATTACTCAAGAAAGCACATATGTATTTTTGAATTTTACTTTATTTTTGTCAAAAATTACACATTTTTTTGAAGGAAAATATTTTCGTTCTAAAAAGGATCATAAAAGGTACAAAAATATATCCCATAAATGGTTCAGAAATGCCTCAGAACCAGGGATCCAAAATAACTGTTAATTTTCTAAAAAAAACTGTTTAATCAAATCTTATATTATCTTATAAACGAATGTATTTAGAAATATTTCGCTCTAAAATCCAAGATTTTTGCAAATATTTTCAATTGTTTAATTTTTATTTTATTTTTTAAATTCCAGTTAATTTTTTTATTTTTTTTAAAATAATTTGTCACAGTTGTTTTTTGATTATTTTGAAATATAATAATCAAGCACCAACTGCAAATTATATAAAAATCAAAGAAAAAGCTGGAGTTGTGATCTGGATCTTTATATAAAAACTCATAAATAAAGAGTTTTTAATATGAGTGTTGCACTAATTGACCACTACAAAATTCTTTTACTTCCCCTTCCGTGTATTTAAGAGGTCTTAATTTATATTTATAATATTTTTTTTAGCAAATAAAAAAAATGTTTCAATAACTGGTATTGTTTTTGTTAAAATAAAAGTCATAATTATAATTATTTTTAATGGACCTTTTTAGTTTTTATTTTCCAATCAAATATTCTAGCCAGTCCTTTTTGGTCAAAAATCGTCAAAAATTTAAAAATAAAACCGATACATGGTCAAAATTGCACTGAATTGAAGTTTCAAAAACATGTGTTCTTAAGTCAGTCAGTCGGTTGACTGACTTATGTTGCCATACCGACATAAAAGATGGTGCACCCTATATAAAAACCCCGATTTTTCGAAAACTATCCATTGAAAATTTTTTTCTTGCCAAATTTATATGCAGCACACCAAAGTTAAAAAAAAGTGTATTGCAACAGGAGGTTTTTATGCTGTTGTATAGTGTAATTTAATGTTCTTTCTGCTATATAAATAAATCCTAAAATACTTTTAAATATCAACAAATTTCTAAAATTTTCTTATTGTATAATTTATCATAATGTTGGTAACTCTAAAAATAATAAAAAAATAATTTTTCTTCTTTTTCATACCTATATTTTTTTAACGAAATATTTCATTTCTTTCGTACATGTCTGTTTGTGATTGACAGCAAAATGTCGTTGTATAAAAAAACTTGAAAAAAGAATTTAGTACGAATATAAAGAAACCAAACAAATATAATGAAAAATATGTAGAATGGTTTATACCTTTAGGCCTAAAAGAATACTCTTCAACTCGTCGGATATAGATTAAGAGTATTTCTATGCTAAGCGTCACTATTAATACAAGCTATTAACTGGGACTTAAAGTCTTTAAGATTTTTGCTTTAATTACATTCACAAATGTTGAGTTTTAAATATTTTATTTATTAATACAAAAAGCTGTACATATTTAAGAAAAAAAAAATAGAAAAATCCAATCCTTAATATGGGGAGAGACCTCATTTCAGGCTATGCTTTTCTTGGACACCATTTCTATTGAAAACTAAATAGTAATTTGAGTTCAGTTTGTGAAAAAATTCTCCTATATCAAAGCTAAAGTTTAGAACAGAACAACCTTCAGTGCCTGTTTCTATGAAAAACTAACGAATTAATTTCATAACTTTTATGAAAAACACTCAGCTTAAATCACGAGATGAAAGAGTTTATACACTAATTTTTTAACAGTAACTAACTCATTTGTGTAGTCAACGGAAATAGTTATTTTTAACCGTAACGGTAGTTGGTTTTCTAGTTATAATTGTAAAATAACTACTTCTGACAGTTGATTAAAATCTTAAATAGTTTTTGGATAAATAACAAGATTTTGTTAAAACAGTTACATTATATCGACAGAAAATATAATTGGCTACTTTTTTGTCTTCGAAGTTTTATTTTTTTTTTTTTTTTGATAAGGAACGACTTTCAAGCGAGAAGGATGTAAAGTTAAAAATTCGTAAATTTGAAAAAAATTTACTTAAAAAATATAAAGGGTGATTCATAGTGAGGTTTGATTTATAATGTAAAATAAAACACATAAATTTGAAAGTGAACTTAAAATTTGTATTATCGGTTAAAAGAACAATTTATGGCATTTACTGTTTGAAAATGATATCATGTAAATGTTGGCCATGACTACGTCTGAGGTGGTCCATTCGGAAGGTCCAATTTTGGGCGATTCGTTCGAGAATAGCGACTGGTATCTCGCGAATAACACGAGTAATGTTGGCTTGCAAAGCGTCAATCGTAGCTGGCTTATTCCTGAAGACCTCAGAATTTACATATCCCCAAAGAAAATAGTCCAAAGGTGTGATATCATTGGTAGCATTCGCCAGAGAAACCTTTGACTGATACCGGTAACTTGTAGCGCTTTGTTATTACTTACTCTGCTGAACAATGCTTCCTTTGTTTTGTTTTTAAATACACTTTTTCAATAGTTTCCTTTTATTTTTTTAAATTTTTGTTTTCGAATTATATTTGTATGTTTTTATTTGTCATTCTTACAAAACAATTTTTATTGTAAATGGACAACAACAAATGTATCACTTATTGATCAAAAGTAGCAATCATTTTTTACGCTACCAGATTATGACAGCGCTACCTGAGCGCTCAGACTGAGCACTTAGTGATCAGGTCGTTCAGCAGATAGTTGTACAACTGTTGACTACTAAATTGTATCTGCCGAACGCACCCATTGTATCCATTGAGCCAGAAATGTTTTGTTCATCACTGAACAGAATTTCACGATAAAACACCGAATTTTCTTTGAGTTTTTCCAGAGCCCAGTCACTAGTGATTCACGATGCTGTTTTCATCTTTACATTTTACATCTTTACATTTCTGAAATAATTTTGCATTAAAGGAATTAAATGTGCTAAAATACTAAACGTACAATTTTAGTTATTTTTTAGCAAGCTTGTCATTTGGACTGCATTTGTATTTGTTTTTTCAGTTCAGCTATTAATTGTATGTTGGATATTTTGACCCTTTTTGCTATTATTTTTACTACATTTTAGTTGTTTTTTAATAGTTAAAATTGACTAATATATTAGTTATTTTTATGAAAAATACAGTCTTCGCCTTTTTAGTTAGCTTAAAGATTATTGTAACTTTAATTTTTAGCCATTTGGCCTACATAATTCCAGACTAATTTTTCTGCAAATCATCACACAAGTTTCCAACTAAATTTAAAATATGTTTAACAGGGTCCCCTTAAATAAAA
The DNA here is from genome assembly GCA_949987735.1 of Leucophora obtusa. Lineage (NCBI taxonomy): Eukaryota > Metazoa > Arthropoda > Insecta > Diptera > Anthomyiidae > Leucophora > Leucophora obtusa. The sequence continues at coordinate 5,516,386 of OX465296.1, forward strand.
AAGTGCCTTCGAATCTGAAGACTTTTTTATAGAACAATTCACATTCTGGAAACATGTTTCTGGGAAAATAATTTAAGATTTTTTTAATAAAAATTTATATTAAAACTGTCAGATAGCTCACTTTCTAAAAATCAATTATCAAACATTTTTTTTATTTTAAGGTATTTTTCATATAGAAAATCCGTTTGGTTTTTCTATGGAGAAGACTACAGAAAAGACTGATTACTTTTTCTTCTTTTTTTATGTTTTCTAAAATTAATTTGTAAATGGTATATAGTACTTTGTTTGTATGTTGGTTATTTGGTTGTTCTGTCTGTCTGTCTGTCTCTCTGTCTATCAGTCTGTCTGCAAAGTGATAAAGCTTGTAATGTGTTACATGTTTAAACTGACATCTGGTAGATATTATTCTTTCTTTACGGCAACAAAAACATAAAATAAAACAAAAATACATGTTGTTTTGCATTGACAGCATTCAGACATGTTCATAGTTTGAATCATATATTATAACTCGAAATATAAATAATGACAACAACAGCAATAACAATAACAACAACAAACAAATACATATGTGTAAAAACCTTAATGAATACTAATATCGTAATTTTGTTTTATGAGATTCACTTTTCAAAGCAGCAAAAATTTTTATAATTTTTGCCATAAAGTGTGAAAAACAAATTGTTTGCTATTAAACAAGTAGCAGCAAAAATAAAGTTAGTAACATAACATTCATATGTTTGAATGTATGTACGTAAGTAGTTCTTGCAGCAGGCGGACAAGCATCCTCAATAACCAACATGAGTTGTGTTTTTTTTTATTTCTGTTAATGTACAAGATTTTGCAGCAGCAACTAACAAAAAAAGTATTAAATAGTTCTGTACAAAGCAAACTTATAATGACGTAATGAACTTAAACTACTCGTATCTTCTTATATGTGTACGGTGTATGCTGCAGTCAGTCTATGAAAGAAGGATGTTAGAACATTTTTGAAATACGTGATCATGAAGTCATAATAGCTGATAGTTTTTTTTCTAACACTTCTTATTATATACTTAACAGTTCAGTTATTTTTCTCTCTCATCATTTTCATTTCATACATTTTCTTTTCTATAACACTTTCGATTAAATGCAACTTTATATTGTATAAAATCACTATCATCGTATGATAGTTGTTATTTTTGTTGTTTTTTTTTGCGTTTTCTTTCAACAAAACAAGAGGTAATCAGTTTTAAACAGTATATAGTTGCCTTTATTTGTGTAACTTAGACGTTGGTGGTTTCAGTGGATAGTTGAGAATGTTTTATAAAAATAACCCAGTAGGAACAGTGTACTATTATCCGTTTCAAAGAATCTAATCTTTTTCAGCTGCACTACAGACTCTATCACTGATGATTTTTGTTAGAAATCATCGTTTTGCCAAACTAGAATTTGTTTTATAGGGTTCTTCAATAAGGCCGCGGCGGTTATGTTTTAATTTTTCGGACAAATCACCATGATAAGTTACAGAATCGAGGGAATGATAAAACTTTATTATCAAAATTATAATAATAATAAAAATGAGCGCGCGGTGCTCATTTTACGTTTTACATGTAATTTGACCCCGTTAGACTTTCTTCTGGTGTTTTCATTAACCCTCTAACTGGCCTACGCGTTTTTGCAATTAAATTTGTACACCTTGGTATTTTAAACTGACAGAGTTAAACTTTTAACAGTCAAGTTAATCATTTAACTGCCAAAAAATGCATGTGTAAACGATGAAGATTAAAAAGTTGGGTTAACTTTAATCAAGTAGATTAATTTCTCTATCGAAACGCACTATTACTAAATTTTTTCATTGACCATTACAATACACAAATTTTTTTTATAAAAAAAAACATACAAATTTGTGGATCTTGTTTTGATGGTATTTTTTTTGGAAATTGTGCAGTTAGTTGCTGCCTTGCGGTTCTTACGAGTTTGCACCATGGCACGACATGTTTTACTCTTTTTGGTTATATCTCTTACAGTCACTGCGATTTTTGATTACAACTTGAACTATTTTTTTTTTTTCAAATTCTTTTACAAATTTTGACAACGCGAACCGGTTATATTTCTGGAAGTTTTATTTCGTTGGATTGAAAACTTTTCAAAATACTTGTTCAAAACATTTTTGATGGTGGTTCGCGGAATTTTTAGGTCTTTCGGAATGAAAATTATTGGACGTTTGGTATTTTCTTTTCATTTCTCGATTATAAGTTTACCGTGCTCCTGGTTCAATATTTTACACGTATTTTAGTGTAGGTCGAAATTAATTTTACGATATTGAGAAATATTTTTTTTAATCAATTTAAACATTTTCATTTAGTAGGTTTGAGGTTAAGAAGAAGAATAAACCTTTTTCTCTAAAAACTATTAACACATTAATTAGCAAATCAGGCTAGATGTAGTTTCTGTCTTTTTCTATGGACAGGCTTCATCAGTGATTTTCCATTAAATTGTATTAATGTTTATATTTTATTGTCAGATTATCTCTATATGATAATTTTTCACAACCCATTGGCTGTAGGAATTGAACCTGTGCCTATTCCTACATTACAAACGTAAATATACTAAAGTGCGACAGCTTAGTCATCTCACCCAAGTAAGGCCTTGAATGCAATGTAACTAATTTATAGTTTTCTTTCGTATTCAGCTTTCTGTTATTGTTTTTTACTTTAGAAGTGAGCAAACAGACGCATACAAACATTCAACCTCTAGATTTTTGTTTATTTTCTAATCTCCTCCGTGTCTTTTTTTTCGCAAATGTTGCCACACTGACGTATGGTTTTTGTTCAAGAGCGGGCAATTTGTGTATATGGAAGATGGACTGCAAACGGGGCAATTTTATAATGTATTTTAGTACACTATTGTTTTAACGTCATATAGATTTCATTTTGAAATCTAAAAGGTGGACTACTTTTAATTTTTCAAAAATAACTCGATACAGTCTTTATCACTTTCAAAATAAATGTTTCCTTCACATGTGCTTCAAATTTTTCCTATCGGGTTATATATTTGTAACAACTACATAACATACGAGTACTAAAATATTCACATGTCAAAATGTACGTTTTGCTTTATTGAGATCAGCTTTCCTGTTTAGTCTTGGGAAATTATGTAATGTACATAATTATAATTTGTAGGGTACATCGCAATATGATACACAGTATTTAAGATTTGGTTCTTATATTACATCAATTGACTTAAAATCTTAAAACTGAATCGAACAAGCTTTATTTGTCCATCTGTGTGAACTCAGTTATCACTTAAACCCAGTAATTAAAGCAGAAGTCGCGAATTACAAAATAGTGTGAATTTACCAAAATACAAAATTTTTTACATCTGAAGAAAACGTTGAAGAAAGAAATCATTTACTACTAAAACGCAACAATCATATGCCTAGTTTACATTAGTCAAGTGAAAAATTCACAAATTTTGTTAAAAATAAATGACCCGTCGTCGGTGTTAGAACTTACAGTAGAATGTGTTACAAAGGAAAGTAGCTATTAACAACCGATTCTTTAGAACAGAAAACTTTCCTGAGTAACTTCTGAATTCATCAAATACAAAAGGTTTTTTTTTTTATAATTTTTATTTTATACCATTTTAAAATTTTAATAAAAAAGCTTACTAGTTTGATAAATTAAGATTTATGTGTTCACATATTTTTGACAATATTTATTCATATAATATTTGCTCTAACTGCACATTTATTTTATCTAAAGTAACATTCCGGAATTTGGTGTACTTACAAATTACACCAAATTATCCTACAGTTTAGGGTATCTCATAGTCTATCTTCACCAATTTCCTGGTAGTTTTTCTTTTATAATTTAATGAATTTATGTGATTATAAAATAATTTGTATAACTTTATCGTATTCATAAGCAACAATTTCCCCCATAAGTAGTTTTATTGTAACTAAAAGTGAAAATTTCCTACAATTTTTTTTAACATTTATTTTTTTATTTAAAAAATTCTTGATGGAAATAAATCTATTCTTTATCGTTATTATTTTTTATTGTTTTTGTTTTTTTGTTTATTTAGCAAACCACGAATTTCATGAGTAGCTCATATTTCCTTTTAAATAGCCTTAAGTTATAAATTTTTGCTTAGTAGCTCGTATTGTTCTTAACAAAAAAACCAAAATATATTCAATTGTTTTTCAATTGATCACGTTTTTGTATGGGTAGACTTATTTTTATTTAAAGTGAAACAAAAATACATGCATACATGTGAATTTTTATAGGTTTAATTTTAAACAATTCAGAAAAAAATGATTTTAAATTTCGTCATCTTTAGAAGTAGCAACATAAAATCGTTGTTGCTCATTAATTGCGATTGCTTTATAAATAAAATATAAAAAATGTTTCTTAATTAGTAGTTTTGAATAGTTCAAAATTTTACTTGATTGAAAATTTTTACTATCGTAGTTCAAATTGTTCCTTTTTTGTGGTTTGTTTTAAAATTAAACAATTTATTAGAATATTTTTAATTAACCCAATTTTATGGCATAATAACATTTTGCATACATTACAAATATGATTTAGCAAATCTTTTGTGTAACTGATGCAATTAGAATTTAGTTGAAAAAAGTTATGTACAATAAAATAAAATCACAATCATTTAATATCATGGTTGTTGACCAACAAACACGTTTATCTTACTATAGTTTCTTAAAGAATCTTTAAAAATGCACTTGAACAGCATCTTTGTTATGGACTTTTAAATAAAATAAGTAATAAAAGACATGCTGTGTAATGTTCAAATTTAGGTGATTACAAATAACACTGGAGTTTGTTTTTTAATTATAGCAAGGAATTTGCTTAATTAAATTTATAAAAACATAGATAGATGGAAAAAGTTAAGAGTTTTTAAGAGTTTTCTTAAAGATATTTTTAATACTTTTACTTATTGTGCCAAAGTATTTTTTTTAATTTTTAAATTGTCTCTATATGAAAAACACTTCATGTATGCCATGGCTGGGAATCGAACCGGCAACCCTCTACACAGGCTATGACCTGTATTATCAACTCTTAATGAGATACACCATGGTCGGCACAGCGATGAGTGTGGCTACTCGTAATTGAAGTTTTGTCAATCACAGCGTTTAACGTTTTAAAAATGTTGGGTAATTTGGACCCCAGTGCATATAAGGGTTAATTTCGATATTTTCTTTCTAAAAATCTTAAATTAAAAAACTTATTTTTAGTACAGTGTTGTTTTAACGTCATATAGACAGCTGTAATTAATATTGTAATTAATATGCATTTTATCAAATTTAATTTAGTAGGTTTGAGGTTAAGAAGAATAAACCTTTTTCTCTAAAAATTATAAACACATTAATTTTCAAATCAGGCTAGATCTAGTTTCTGCTTTTTTCAATGATTTTCCATTAAATTGTTTTCTTGTTTATATTTTATTGTCAAATTGTCTTTATATAAAAAATGTATGTTTAGTATGCAGATATTTTTTTTATCAAACATTGTAGTTTTAAAAATGTTGGGTCATTTCGACCCCAAGTGCATATGAGGGTTAATTTTGATTTTTTCTTTCAAAATATCAATTTTAGACTTTGGAAAATAGTTAAATTTCATCAAAATTCGTGAAAACTAATTTGATCTTTGACCTTGGCGGGAAACGAGGGCCGTAGTTAAATTTTGATAAATTTTTCAGAATATAATCCTTATGATTTAGGTCAAAATAATCTGAAGGTTGTTATTTGGGATTTAGCAATAGTATACAAATTTTACCCTTTGGTCAAAATTTTGTCAATAAATAGCAAATTAAAGAGCTGTCCTTGCTTTATTTGCTATGATATTGTCAATAAAACTTTAAAGTGCAATCCTTAAATTTTAATGTGTAAATTCATAAATGCTTTATAAAGTTATAGGAGGCTTACATATAATTTTATAAAGCAAATGTGAATTTACACGTAAATATTTGTTTAACAAAATTTTCAAAAAACTGAAAATGGAATTTTGAAAATGCTCTAAAAAATTTACAAATTTTGGCCCTACCTAGGAACAGATTATGGTTATTCTAGAGAGACAAAAATTCATATATGAGTTTTTTGGGTCTAAAGAATAAAAATTTTAAAAATTTAGTATTCTGTAATTTCTCGGAAAACAGAAATGTTGTTCCCGAATTTCATAGCTAGGTGGTTTTGGCGCATTAATGGCCTAGGGATTTTGCAATAACTTGGACATTTTCCAACCAATTTTTAATTTTTCTATCTTTTTGGAAAGAAAGATGTTCCAATTAGAACATCTACTTGTTATATACACTGAGGGAATTATCTGCAAGATATTAATGAATTTTTGCATAAAAATAACGAAGTTGCACTGGAACTCGTCCATGGAAACTTTTCATTGAATTAATGGAATTTTTCATAAAATGTTTTAAAAAATTTCATTTCATTTATTAAAATTTTCATACACTCAATGAAAAAGTTTCATTAAAAGTAGATTCATAAAATATATGAAGATTTTTCATAATTTTTAGGAAATTTTTCATTTACTTTGTAAAGAAAACTTCATTAGTTTACTGAAAAATTTCATTAAAATTCGTCCAGCGAAATTCTCTCTGTGTATATATCAAGTTTGTGTCTTAAGTCTTTTGTTTTTATAAGTGCGTTGCATCAAGGAAGTAGTATATTATTATTATTTTTAATAATAATAACGGCAATTCCTATAGTTAAAATGAATAGAATTGTTAAACTATATAGTTTAATAAATGACTTAACTTTTAATCTAACACAAATTCTGAAACTTAAAATTAATTTAAAAAGTTTTTTTCTTAACAAAACTTCAATAGATAAAACTTCCTTGCTTTTTTTCAATAATAAACTGTTCTATAAATCTCTGACCGTAAATCTTAGTGGCCAAGAAACACTTAAATTTTGTCACTTTATGGCCAGGCTTCTGTGTATAACTGTGACATCCGTAGCAGACTAACAACAACAACAACGTCAACATACAGACATCCATACGATATTAGATGATACAAATAAGTATGCAGTGTATCTACACCCAACAAATGTTAGCTATGTATGTATATATTTAACTGTGTTCTCTTTCCTTTTAGCTTAATTCTAGTTACAACTTAAACTTCTTCTTGTTCTTCTTATTGAAGAGTGTAAAAGCATTTGTCTAACTGTCTGTATATCTTCTTTGTTTATATGTACGTGCGTACATCTTTATGTAGATGTAATTCATAGGCCTTTAGGCTGCAATTTACCGACCCTAACGGCAGTTTTCGTAAAAATGCGTTTACGCATCCGCTATAAAATTGGCGACGTACTTACATTAGTCCATATAATGTTAGTTGCCTGTTCTCATGAGTCTTTCAGCTTTAACAAATGATGATGCCTGTTTTTTTTTAGCTGATGGGTATGAGGACTGGTCCAACAACTCTGTTTCAAGAGCACGATTTTTTCCACTTCAATTTCTTTCTTCTTCTTTTTATATAGAACCAGTTGACAATTAGTGTTGCAATTCTGCTGTTCAAAGATACAAACAACAACAGCAACAAGTAAAAATCACCTTTACAACCACATTTGCGTGTGATGCAAACTTGAACGTGCGACAAATAAATTCGTGTTTGACAGCGGGTGGAACGAGAATATAATCGTTATAAAAAAGAAACAGTACAATTTACCGTATTAGAGTTAAAGTATGACTACAAACCAGTAATTGGTTTTATTTAGACAAACATTAAATAACACAAACTATTTATGTGTCAATGTTCAAATATAAAAGAAACAATTTAAGACAAATTGAAATTTGCTGGAAATAATTGAATAAGAAAAAAATTAATTTTTATTTCAATTACAAAAAAAAAATAGTAATAATAAAAATAGTGGAATGCTCTAAATTTTAAACGACACACTTCGGTAGTTACGAGTAAGTTGTCAATTTACTATGAAAACTTCACCATTAAAATACTGAATTTTGTCGTTAAAAATTTACAGAACTGCTTCGGCCAGGGGTATGGCATCACCACAAAAATAAGTTATAAAGACATCGCTATCACTAGGTGGCACTTTGTTCAAAAAAGTTTATACACACAGATAACAGATTCAGTTCTGATAACCCCATTTGTAGTCAATCGCATGGTTCGGTTGTGGTAGCCGAATTTTTCAGTTGTGACAACAGAAAACCAATTGAGACAAGACTAATTTGATTGTGACAGCGGAATTTCAGTTGTATCAAGAATAATTCGGTAGCCGCAAACGAAAAATTCATTTGCTGCAACTGAACCATTCGATTGGCAGCACCGAATATGTTTTCTGGGTGTACTTTTCTTTTTTTATTTAAATTTCAAGAATAACAAACAATAAAGCAAAAAACATTATTATTTGAATATAGTCCGCGCTTGTCAGTTTTCAGCAATTTTCGAGTTTTACTAAAGTGATATTAAATAGTTGCTAAGGTAATACTAACTTTCAGCGCCCACTGCACAGTGAGTAAAGTAATCTCTGATTTCCTATCTCTATAATTAATAGTCTCTGCTATAACTCGAAAAATATTTAATCAATAAGCTCATATCCTACATTTAGATTACCTGTCACAATATTCACATTTTACCAAAATTGTATTAACCCTCTAATGCCCAAGGCCTTCAGATTTTGAATAGTTTTTTTTTGCTAAATAACAATATTTTATTAAACAAGTTGTATTATATCCATAGAAAACTTAATAATCTACTTTTTTGCCTTCAAACTTTTTTTGTATAAGGAACGGGTTTCAAGCGAGAAGCATGTAAAGTGAAAATTTAGTAAATTTGAAAAAATTAACTTTTTAGAAAAGAAAAACATTTTTGAAAAATCGCCAAAAATACATTTACGATCTGGTGTACATTATCGATAATAAAACAGCTAGTTTAGAGTCTCTAATTGTAAAATCAGTTAAAAAAATTTCTCTAGGACTCACAGGATAACCGCAGGATACGTCTTAGGAATATCTCTTTAACTTAAAAACTAGCCAACAGATTTTTTTTTAATTAAACACAGATTATATACTCAGAGGTAGTAGTAAGCGGAACTAATTTAGTCAAAATCTATTGAAGTTTAGTGCCAATTTCGTCAAATTTCGTAATTTTCAAAAAGCGAAAATCGCCATAACTTCGGAAATAACAATTGATCAACAATTTTTGGGTACGTAATTTTATTTTACTGGTAGTGTTATTTATAGCAAAAACGAAATTATTCAACACCAAATATATAGTTTAAATATTATCCTAATCAGAAGAAAGCGCATTAGAGGGTTAAAATCGGACACGTTATATTTTTAGTGTGAACCATTCAGAAATTCTTCCCCATGTATGTATACAAAACCTCCTAAAATCTATGTGTTCTTATAAAAACATAAACAATTGTGCATAATTGTGATTGTCTTGTACTAGCAGAACTTTGAAAACATAATTCCTTAATTTTTTTTTTTGAATATTTTTTTTGAATAAATCCATTTGCAAAACTCATTTTATTGATTCAATTATTTCCTTCTTGATTCACTCAATATCTTATTCAAAGAATCAATTGCACAGAAAATTTTGAAATAAAATATCAAACTTTGTGACAAATTTTCTCAGCATTTTTCTTTTAAGGTGTTGGCTCAATTGGCTGCTGAGAAGGTCCATATAAATGATATTTTTATCAAACCTCAATTTCTGTCAGCCCGTAAATTTCTATTCAATGACAATTTAGTAGGATATACAAATTGCCAATATTTCTTAAACATTTATCAAAATTGATATTGTTTTATTATAAAACAATTTTATGTAAATATTAAATCACTGTCTACAGAGTCTGTCTGTAAGAGCAGCCAGAAAACAAGAATTATGCGGAAATCACATTTTATAACAAAAATCAATCAACTCAGTCTTTAGTAACGAAAAAAAAAAAAATATTGACTTTATAAGCATTTTACATATATTGCTCTTGTTATATGTATAAAAGTGGTAATGGGGTTTTTTTTTTTTTGCAAAAAGCAAAAGTAATTTGTAGCAGTTCTTAACCACACTTACGAGCAACATGCATGAATTACAAAGTACATTCCAGTCTGTATTAGTGGTATTGGTATGATAATGTCTTCAAGCCTGTTTGCATCAAGCCCAATATACACATATGTAGGTACTCATACATATGTGTATTGTTGTTTGTGAATATTGTACAATATAAATCTTATATTTTTTATCGTAAAATTCACTTTTTCCTAAAACTATAATAATTCTTTTTTACAAAAATAAAAAAAAAAAACAGACAGAAAAAAATCTCAATATTATGTCTGTCGCTGTATGTTAGTCGTCATATTTCACAAAGACATTTATTTGTTAAGAAAAAGAAAAAAAAAATAATAAAAAAAAAGAAACGTGCACTGAGAATAATACATTTGTAATTTAACAGAAATTGTTTCTGTTTATTTATTGGATTAAGATGATTTTAAAACATTTTAATAAAACAGTAGTTAATGTGCGAAATTTCAACAGATTTTTAGTAACTGAAAATAACTGGAAATAGATTATGTAGTGGTTGTGGTACACTGTCTGTTGTTGGTAAATATCCAGCCAGAAATTGCCAGCGGTACAAAAAATCAGGCACTGGCATGCCACTGGGTAACCGCGGTGTTATAAATAACTGACTGGCAGTGCTTTTTTCAGTGCTTGGTTGCACTTGAAAATGCATTAATTGTCAACCATTGGTTCTAGCAAAGTTCTTTTATAAGTTTCTTCTATATTTGTTGTAAAATAAAATATTAATTCTATTTGGAATTTATCATATTTTCTGTTAATTTCACAAAAAAATCAATTAAAATTTTGTAGATTTACTAACAAGGAAAGTATCTCATGTGATAATCTCCGATCTAGATGAAATTCGGTTATTTTATAGAGAAAAAAGTTTTAAAGTTGGGGTGTTTGATATTATCGGCCATATCGGGGTTTTAATATGTTAAAACTGGAGTCAAAAATGTTCCATTTTTTAATTTTTTCCATTTCTTCATCATTTAATCCAAACTATAGAGTGTTTTTTTAGAGGCATATAACTTTTTTTTAAAAATAAAACAACAAATTCAATGGGATGACAAAAATTTTGGCTTTATTAGCTCACAGATTTCATGGCATTTAATATTTAAAAATAATTTCTGGCATAAAGCCTCCGCGACTGCACCTTATGAACGCCATCCTGTCTGTCCAATTTTGCACCACTTTTTCGATCATACCCGATCTTATCTCGTCAATCGTCGAATATTGGCGTTGAATATTGGCTTCTAAATGATCCAGCATAGATCAGCATAGACCAGAGATTTGACCTACCCCCACAAAAAGAAGTCCAAAGGCGTCAAATCACACGAACGAGATAATTCGGTCACCAAACATTTGGCTCAACAAAGTGATGGTTTCACGCGCTGTATGGCATGTTGCGCCGTCTTGTTGGAACCATTTCTCCTCCAAATGATTTGCAATGACATGAGGAATAAAAAAATCACGAATCATTTGCCTGTAGCGTTCGCCATTCACGGTAAGGTTGTTGGCACCGGTTTTAGATTTAAAGACAAATGGGCATGTAAACAGCACCAAAGAGTGATTTTTTCAGGATGTAATGAAGTCTCAAGAGTCTCATGAGGATTGTCCTCTCTACAAAAACGACAGTTCTGCTTGTTTACATACCCGTTAAGCCAGAAATGAGCCTCATCGCTGAAGATGATTTGCTCTATAAGCTTGGCGAACAGAGCGTGAATTTTGGAAATAAATTTACACGATTTGTAAACTTTGTTCTGGTGTATATTAGGGCGGGTCGATTTGTAGGGAGGCAAAAAAATCGCTCAAGTGACAAGGAAAATCGTATTCTAGGGATCAACATAAGAAACTTTGCCCGAGGAACCATACCTCTAAAACGAATTGAAGAGTTAGAGGGTTAGAATGTTCCACAAAAATGTTCCTCGTTGTGTTTTACAAAAGTCCACTCAACACATCCTATACCTAAAATGGAAGGTTCACAAAAAGAAAAAACATAGACATTTCGCTGATTTTTTCATGTTAAGTGCCAAAAATGGTGATTTTTTTTAAATGTTTGTATTGGGAACCCCCCAGGGGTTCAAGGGGGTGTACCACTGGCATGGGTGAGTCGGCCCTCCAAAGTTAATGGGGGTCGGTCATACATTTGGACTCGATATTTGGTTATATCTTCGGAATTTACAGTCGAATATTAAAGTATGATATATCGATATTTTTGTCTCGAAGAGACCAATGTTTTGCTCCAAAGGCCATTGACCTGAAGAAAAATTTTAAAAAGCGACCCCTACGCTCGGCAACAAAAAAAATTTTTTTAAATAGTTCTGCTAGAATTATCGTAATACCTCCTTAGCAAAAGTTTAATGATTTTTTGCGAGCTTTAATTTTCTTCCATTATGGTGGTAGGAACAGAGATCTGGTGGGTAAATACTGGAACGGGATACTTATAATATAAGTTGTTTGTGAAAATAATATTAAAGGAGTCATGAAAGATTAATAATATGACGTAGGTTATGGGTAGGGTACGTATGGGAGTGATATCTGTCCCATTGTTAATACGCGTACTTGTGGTAGTCGTTTGGTGTGCTTTTAGTTTAGTTTTGAAATTTTAGTATTTTTAGTTTCAGTTAGTTTTTATTACATCGACATTTTTGGTAGTGTTTTTTTGTCTGAGCCTTGTTTACGGGTTGGAAATCCACGCTGTTGCAGAGCTAGCTGGGTGGCAACATAGACCTAGTAATATATGTGGTAACGGAGAGACATGTACTCGATGAAGATTGTTGTCAAACTCAAGAAGAACTTGCAAATTATTGGGAGTCACTTAAGCAAAAGATTTTGCATGTCCAAAATGCTGCTTGAACGCAATAAAAAAGTGATTTTCGCATGGAATCTTTACTAACGATGAAAACTGGATCCATTACGACAACTCGAAGCGCAAGAAATCGTATGTGAAGACCGGCCAACCAGTTAAATCAACGCCAAAGTCAAATATCCATGGCGCCAAGGTAATGGCTCTGTATTTGGTGGGACTAGAAGGGTCCTATCTATTATGAGGTCGAATCGCCCGGAATATGCGACCAATTATCAAAAAAAATTATCAGTTCTTTTGGCGCCGAATCCATATGTTGCCAAAAAAAATGGGAAAAGGTCATAGCTAACGATGTCCAATGCTTTGAATAAATTTTGATTGTAATTTGCCAAAAATCGCGAATTTTTATGTTGAAAAATTTTTATATCGAAAAGGCTCTGGCCAGATCCATGTATTGAGGGTTAATTAAAAAAATTTTGAACCAAAAATTTGTTTTTTTTTTTTGTTAACTACAGACGGTTTTTCCAAGTGTAACTCTATAGGAGAGTTCATACGCAATAGTACTACAGAATAGTTTAATTTTCCTGTTGGCGTTTAAGCGGTAGCAGTATTTATTTTTTTGCTTGTTGTTAGTGTTGCCAAGTTACTTATTTTGATCTATTCTCTATATTTAAAGTTAAATTTTCTTCAATAGTTTTTCGTTTTGACAAAAACTCCATCCAAGATGCAATACAAAATGTATTTAAATATAGAATTTTAAAGCCATCTAGCATGTTGAACACTCGTTTTTTTTACAAATCGAAACAAAACTTAAACTTTATTTGTTCATACAAGATCTTTGAGTATTGGTTGGTCGGCAGTCAAATCTTAGGTTTTTTTTTTACTTTGTGAAATCATTTGTTATATGTATGTTACATGTTTTATGACAAGATAGACCCTTTTAAAACAAGTGACAGACAGGGCGTGGGTTTTGTATAGTTTTGATTTTTTCGTTGTTGTCATTGTTGCAAAACTTAAGGTGGAAATCGTCAATAGTCCTGGTTAGATAAAGAAAATGTTATGTAAAAAATCTTGCGTAAAAATACGATTAATTGTTATTGTATGGTTGTCATTTTTAGCCAAATAAATTACACAAAAAATTTATAATATGTTTGCAGTACTGCTGTAGCAGTTACTCTTGCTATCCATATAAGGGAGTTGGAACTATATTAAAATTTATTTAGTATATTGTCCGTGACAATATCTGTGTGTTTTAAGTACATATTATTTTTAGAACAAAAATATAAATTTATTAATAACAATTATCCAACATTCCTTGTCGCCAATTATCCACTATTAATTGCCACATTTAGTGCTACAACTCTTGCAATGATTTCTGCTTACAAACATACCATCACCTTTTGTAAATAGCGATAAAAATGCATAATTGAAATATTTCATTGTTTGTCTTTTATTAAAACAGTGTGATATTTGAAAGGATTTTAAACGCATTTCTGAAATCTTTAAAACATACACAGCCAGAAATTGAACTGAGTGAATGCATATAGGGAGGAGTATATGGCAGAGTGAGTGTCAACAACAGCAGCAGCAATCGCTATGTTGGCAATGATTTTAAAAATGTTTAGTTAATTTTCTAAGCGCCTCATACAATAATACAACAACAGCATTTATAGTAAAATAGCAAATTATGTAGCCAACAATACCATATAAAGGCATTATGGCCATAGAGGGAGAGAGATCATAATGATGATGATGATGCTGATGCTGATACTGGTGCCGATGATGACAATGATGACGGCAACGGCAATAATGTTATAGCATAAACCATAAAAAAATATCAAATACTCAGGTATAGATCAATGTATCCCCAGGAGTTTATTTTTTAGTTTTTATTTTATAGTCCTTTAAAAAAGAACTTAACAAACAAGGAATGTATACCACCTGATATACTCCAAAGTTGTTGAAACTTAGATAAGTGAATTTAGATATGTTTACCGATTTGGCATTGATTTTTAATATATTATTTAATTTAATGGAATTCTTAAAATGCTACAAATTTAACTACGTTTACATTTATATTTAATATTCTTATCATAACCTATTTTCTACAATTGCAATAAAATCTGTAATGAAATTCGAAAATTACATACAAATCACCCACAAAATTTTATTTACTGTTTTTACTTTGTGTGTTATTTGCAAATTGCACTACACATTTTATTGTATTTGTAGCCAGTAGATAAGAAATCGAAATGTATTAGTTGGAATACTATCCTTCTATGTAATGTTAGCTTTGAACAAAAATATATATAGAGTCAGTTTTTCAGTTGTACATAGATCCAGGATTTAATTATTTTCATCTAATTTTACTCGTCAGCAAAATTTTTCAAAGAATCGGTTGTAGAATAACATCTCTTGTTTTGTAACCCTACTACTACTGTCAGTTCTAACACCGATGATTTTTGTTTGAAATTGTCCAAAAACCTTCAAAGTAGAACAGATTGCCCTAGCATCAGTTCTAGAACTAGTTATGTAACTGATTTCCACCAATTATACCTTACGTTTAAGCTGCGTTGAACAGGTTCTGCAACTAGTTCCATGGTTGGTTGCAGAATTGGTGTAGTTGGCAATCGATTGTAAAAAACTTCTCTGGGTGCTTTATTATTACGGTAACAGGTTTGGTGAAGAATTTATATTAAAATGACAATATTTTTTATGAATTATTTCTATTATGTATTTATATTTAGGGCCAAACATAGAAAGAATTTTTTCCATTCTCACTGAGAGGTGATGCTACAAGTCATAGTCTGTGTAGAGGGCTGCCGGTTCGATTTCCAGTCATGGCATACACAAAAAGTTTTTCATATAGAGACAAATTAACAATTAAAATTACTTTGAACAATTGACACATAAATTAACCACTGACGATTGTTTGTGTAAGACGCAACTACGGCAGTCTGGTGATTTCCTTGTGTCTGTTAAATTTTACTTAAGTAATATTTAAGACAAAAATATTCCTTAGTTCCGATTAAAAAAGTGGCTCTTACCTATATAAAACAAAAGACTTAAGATACGAACTAAAATCATTCGATTTAATCCTGTGGTATATAATGAAAGGTGGGTGGAAATTGAATGAACAAAATCTGAACTAAATTCAGGTTTCTATTCAATTAAAAAAAATTCAATAAAATGTTAAACTCATTTGGCAAATTTTTATTTAGTTTAAAATTTATTTATCGACTTTGCACAAGGCGAAAATACATTTTGCAAACAGCTAAATACATTAAACAGTACTAAATACCATTCTCTCTATATCTTCTTAATTTTTTTTTTAACATTAAACAAATCTTTAGTTAAACCAAGTTTAATCCAAAACTGAAAAACTTGAAAGGTCTATAGAATTTTAAAATGCATTAATTAAGTGTATGTGTAAAAAATAATGTACAATACAATTTCTATCACAAACCATTGACATTTTCATAAAAAAAAATATAAAACAATATAGAGGAAATTGCAAAGATGCTGTGGTGTTGTGTCTTTGATTAAGGTGGCGATGCTGCATTATTTTCCAACATTATGAGGATCATTATTATTGTAAATAGTTTAGAAAAGAAAAACAATTTAATGAAATTGAGAAGCTAGCGAAAAAAGAATGTTTTAAAAAATGAAATTGAAATGCTTGAGAAATGTTTAAACGCTGTCACTTACATACTCTACATATATTTAGACACTTATATGTATGCGTGTGTTTGGCTACTGTAATCATTTAACCCTTCTGTGGGACTGATGAATTTTTAATAATTTTCCTAATTTCGGCGGGTGTCTGTAACACTGAGCCCACAATAGGTTTAATATTTTCTTTATATTATAAAAATAATGATAGTTATTTTAGTCTATTCATTTTATAGTGGTCATTTCTTGTGTTTTTCCGATTTTTTTTTTTATTTTGCCATTTCTAGTTTAACCTTGTTGTGTTCTGTTGTGTTGCGTAAATTGACACTCAATTAGAGTCGCTTACATATCACAAGTCAATCAATGTTAGAATGTGTTTTTTTATACCATGTTTTTGTCACGTTATTTAGAAAGAAGGAAGACAAAAAAAAATAGAAGAATCTTTAGCGTTTTAATATCCATCTAGCAGCCATGAGATACAGCATACAAATAAAGGAGTTTCGTTACAATGATTTTCATGGTGTTTTAATATTGTCGTCATTGTACAGTGAAACAGAAGCAAAGAAAATATGGATAACTTTACAAAAATCGATTTTTCCCAGACTTCTTTCTACCTAAAGTTTCTGAAAATTTTTGTTCTTAATACTAAATTGGGGTCAAAGGTTGATTTTTTTTTTGTACAACTTACATTTAGTTTAATTCACTACTAAAATTATATTATAGATTGGAAAATATCAGAAAGTGTAAATTTTTGGCCCCTGTACATTTTTTCTTAAGATTCAGGATGGACAAAGGTTGAATTTTTTTATTATTTGTATTATATTATAGATATGAAAATATCAGAAAACGCTAACCTTTGGACCATGTACAAATTTTCTTAAGAATCATTGGGGCCAAAGGTTGATTTTATTGTATACAACTTGAATTCAGTTAAATTAACTATTTAAATGATATTATTGATTTGAAAAAATCAGGAAACGTCAACTTTTGGCCTTTTGTTTTGGACTTTTGTTTTGTTCTGAATATTCAAGGGGCCAAAGGATGAATTTGTTTGTACAACTTGCACTTATATTAGTTTAATTGAACAATTAAATAATATTATAGCTTGGTAAATAAAAAAAGGTGCCAACCAACGCCAACCTTTGGCCCCATACTTAGAAATTATACCAACTTTAATTTCTTACTTATTTGTTAAAAATGGTAGAGGGCACAAAAATAGAGAGGAAAGGGCCTCCTTCCACTAAAAACAATTATCTAAATCAATAAAGCTTTTAAATAGATTTGAAGTGACACCCTCTACTGCTCGAAATGTATAACAAACATTGCTAAATGACGATTTTTTCATTAAAAACATGTGTGTTTTTAAGGGGAGAGCCTGACTAAAAACAATTAAATAATTAATATTTTTTTTCATAAATGGATAGGCATCTAGAACCGAATTTCATGAAGAACAACTTATTTTTTGGCTCATTTCATTTGGATTAAAATTGCGCCCTCTACACGTACAATGCTACCGAAGTTTTTAAGTTCAATAGGTTGTAACTTTGGCAATACTTGGAATTTCATTCTAAAATTTTAGAGTGATCCTTTTGTGGAGAAGCGCTATCGGTTTTTGAAAAAAATCATCAATTACATTAGGATTCTATCTAATTCAGGGTTCCGCTTAATACTAATATAGCAAAAAATATACATAGATAAGAATTTATTTTCTCGAGAAAATAAATTTCGAGAAAATGTTTTTAACAGTTTTTTTCCCGGGGCTATTTTGTTCTAATTTGTTGCGCAAGCTTTTAGTTAATATTTATCAGTGTGTTTTTTTTGCTCCTGATCCCACTGTTGTGTAATCACTATTGAGGTGAGGCTCTTTAAGGAAAAAAAACCCTTTTTTATCTCTAATACCGTTTTATGGCGGCAACGATCACTCTGTGGTTGAGTTGAAGTTGTCATGTCATTCGTAGCGGCGTCATTTATTTTACCAGTGACAGCTCAGCGTGAAATGTTTGTTAGTTTGTTTGCTATATATGTACAGAGTGTTCTTACTTTTTTTTTTACTATTCTTAACCATCATCCCAACCATTCGTCCATCCAAACATGTATGCATCCATTCTAATAGTACAGTGGGAATAATCTCAACAAGTACTATGTAGTACTAGGCTTGTTTTACCATCTTCCTGTCTGTCTGTCTGTCTTTCTATTTGTCTATTGGTCTAACCACTACACGTTTGGTCTCTTAGTCAGTATGTCCGTTCATCTATCCATCCATCTATCTATCCTTCTATTCGTCTTTTTGTATCAAGAATCTAACTGTCCCTGCCCCTGTGTTGTTGTTGGTTTCGTGTTTGTTTGTATGTTCGTTTGTCTATCTATTTTTTGCCTATTTATTGTTTAAATGTCCATCTTTCAGCCTAGTCCATTTGACATGTTGTGCTGTCATACAGTTTTTTTCTCCTCTCCCAAGTGATCAATTACATTTTAAGTTATAAAGGCGTTATGTTGCTGTTGCTATTTTAAAATTCAAGTCGCACCTTAATGACTCTAGGACTTTTCTTCTTCCGTAATCGTTAATGAGTGTTACAAAAGTAATTAAGCTCAAATATTCAACAGATTTTATATTTATCTATTTATATTAATTTCCATATAAGTATATTATAAGGAAATTATTGTTTTCTTTTTAATCACTCATCGTATCGATGCTGCTCTAGTCAGACACATTATATGTTCTTGAGAAGTTTTTAAAAACACCGTTGTTGTTTTACACTTTTGCTATGTTTTTTAAGTACTTTTTTTACTAACAGGAAAAGGTGACTGTGGGAAAAAAGTGACAAGGAGGGGATAAGAAGATAAACAAAAAAATCTAAAGTAGAATATTTGTATGTCTGTTTGATCACTTCTGAGAGTAAAAACAATAACAGAAAGCTGAATAGGAAAGAAAACTATGAATTAGCAACGACTATATAATTAAAAGACTATCCAACTCTCCCTACCTCTGTTAAATCACTCTCTTCTTAATTTGTGTCGAAAAATTCAGTCATAAGAATTACACACGTCTGCAAAGGCTAACATTTTTCGATACAAACTGTTAATGTTCGAAAGAGGCGATGAAAACCGCCTGGAATTAGCCACACTATAAAGCAAGGCCTTACCGTGGGTTAGATGGCTAAGCTGTCGAACTCTAGTATAGTTACGTTTGTAATGTAGGAGTGCATGGGTTCGATTCCTATAGCCGACAGGTTGTTGAAAAAAAAATTATCTATATGACAATCTGACAATAAAATATTAAAAATAATACAATTTAATGGAAAATCACTGATCCATAAAAAAAGGCAGAAACTAGATCTAGTCTGATTTGCAAATTAATAATGTGTTTATAACTTTTGAAAAAATGTTTATTCTTCTTCTTGGGACTTTCATCAGAGGTGCACGTAGTGCGGAAAGTTTCTGACTGTCATTCACTTGGGAGTGACCAGAAATGATTCCTTTGTATGACTGTTCAAGCAGCTCACTACTTCCGGTCCTAGCCCAAGTATTTCCCGGGCAATGGCTTTCCAGCACCCGCTGAAAGTTAGCTAGAGTGAGAAGGCGCACAGTCATGTAACCTGAAAGGCCACGGACAACTTGGCGTCTCAGGAAAGTAGGTAAATGATGAATGAACGTTTGCTGAGGCATGACTGCAACGTGGTATTGGACATAAGGATAGCAGCCCTATCACCAATCTAAGAAAGGAGGGCTTGCAACCCACTTTTCTGAACTTACCCTGCTAACGAATCGCTAGGCGCCCTATGTTCCAGTGGGAGTTAGAGGAATATACAGTGAGCAGCATAAGTCATGGTACCCCACTTGAAATAAAAGTGTTTTTAAAATTTCTCAAAAAATATTTTACAAAATATGTAATATTTATTTTTATCTCATGTATTAACTTGTGTACTATTACAAAACAAAAAATTAGTCATGTGCTATGCGAAACAAAAAAAAATATAATTCGGAATTAGCAACAACTCCATATTTTTGCACAGCACAAGTATGGAGTTACTAATATTTTGCTACAACAAAGCGTTTATAAAATAAAGAGTATGCGATTCTCTCAGTTAATGTCAAAAATATATAAAATATGTCCTATTTACAGCCACTTTTAATGATAAAATAATATTTTTAAGTTGCTGTCGATAGATTTAGTCGTATTTATTATAATTTAAGCATAAAATTTAACGATTCGTCTTTGGTTTTCCTTAAAACTATCCCGTTTGCTGTTAACATAGGGTGAGAGTAATTTAGCCATTGGCTAAATTAATCTGCTAATTTAAAATTTTTTTTCTGTAGCATCATTTTTAACTAATTTTTAGTAGTTTTAACTAAAATTTTTGCACACTTTTATCTATTAGTGTAGTTTTTTCTTCAAAACTATCTTTAATATATTTCAAATTCTGTTCTAGTGGGTGACTAAATTGCTCTGCAAGTCTATCTATGCCAATGTGAAGATTTTCTTACTTACAACTTTGTAGCATAATATCATAGTAGAAGTATCAACTTAACTTTAATTTGTAACTTAGATTACAAACAGCATTCATTATCTGTAACATTATACTAATCCTATAGAATCTATCATTATTGAACTTCAGATCAGCAAACAGACAGACACACAAAGCACACACTTCGCTTTTTGAGTTTATAAGTTCCCTTCTATTTACTCTCACTTTTGGGCCAAAATGTACACACTCATAGTTATTCGTTTTGACTTTAATGTGTGTTGTAAATGTTGTCGTAACTCTATGATTATGGTTTTGTGAAAATTTTATAGCTTCTCATTTTTATTATTATTTCGTTTAGAGTCAAACTTCATCTTTTTTACATTATTTAACATTTTATTATTCCTTGGAGAATCCACTCCTAGTAAATCCCCAGAATGTTCTTGGTAAAAGATTACTGTTGCATAGCAAGAGAATCATACTACAAATAAAAAACAAAAAAACCCCCAACACAAGTATTTTAAAGTCACGTTTTTTTGTTTTCGTTTAGTAAAATGTTTAACAAAAAAAATATTAAAAGAACGAAATAAAAAGCTCAGATAATGTGCTTTTCGTCGACTTATTTAGGATTTTAAGTAGTAGACAAAAAATATTTATATATTATATCTAAACTTGTACGTGCAATTTCATTTTATAACATCTTCTCTTAAGGATTTGTTTGTATAATATTTTTATGTTTAACCCTTAATGGCACTTATTTGATTAATGTAAAAATTTATCAAGTAAAATACAAATTTATATTGTTTTTGTTACAAAACACAAAAGATTTAAATGTTCTAAAAGTTATGTATGTGGTGATACCCAGTTAAAAATTAACAGTGATGCAAAAAATCAAGCACTGGCATATCACTGGGTAACCATGGAGTTAAAAATAAGTAACTGGTAGAACATTCATTTGGGACTCTTTTTTTTAGCGTTTGCAAAAAGTATTTTTTCCAGTATTTGTTTTACACAAACTTTAATGGTTTTTACAAAAAAGTAATGGCAACGAATTGGCTTGGTATGCTATGCCAATCTTCTAGAATAAAGAAAAAAACACCATGTTTACCAAAATCAAGTCGTAAAGTCCGTATGACACCAGCTTTATTTTGTATTGATAAATTATTTGAGAACAGTGCAAATCTATAGTCATAGGAATATTACATAAGCGCAAAAAGTACAACCATACTTTTATAACAGGGAAATCAATCACTAACTGTCAAAAAATTGATAAAAATTTTCAACTTTAAAATTACATTTTGTTATTGATTTTCTAGAATGTTGTCAATTTCCTAAGTTTTTCTCTGTTTCTAGCGTTTTTTCTGTGTGTGTACGAATGATACTATTTATATTTCGGAAACTGGCAACACTAATGTCAATAGCTAAAATCTGGCAACACCATAATACAATTTGACATTTTTTAGCATAAACGTACTCACAAGGTTTTGATGTAAAAGTGTTATCTATGTATTTGTTTTGTTTGCAGTGAGTTAAGATAATCAATTTGAACAAAAGATGGAAATTTCAGGAGAAGGTTTTCGTTGGGTTATTTTTCACAACTTTCGACGTGGATTATCTCAACAAGAATGTGTCGATGAAATCAGTTCTTTGTATGGCGATAAAGCAGCATCGCTGGTAAAGTGAATTCAATCGTGGTCGTAGTTCGGTCGCCGACGAATTCCGTGAAGCTCGACCAAAATCGGTTGTTGTGCTACAAAACATCGATGCAGTGCGTGAACTGATAATGCAAGATCGTCATGTAACATATCGTGAGATAGAGGCATCCTTGCACATTAGTTCCACTTCAATACATTCGATTCTGCATGAACACTTAGTTGTAAAAAAATTTTACTCTCGTTGGATACCCCATAATTTATCAATCACTCAAAATAAGGCTCGCGTCGATTGGTGTAAGGGGATGATTAAAAAGTTCGACCGTGGTGCTTCAAAAGACGTGTATAAAATCGTGACAGGTGACGAATCATGGATATATGTGTATGAGCCGGAAACAAAAGAGCAATCGACCGTGTGGGTATTCCCAGACGAGCGAAATCCAACAAAAGTTGTTCGTGGAAGAAAATGGTCGCCTGTTTCTTCGACCGAATAGGTCATGGGCCACTTTTCTGCTTAAGTAACGTATGACGGTCAATTCTGAGTAACACGACCATTTGTTTGCCGGAAGTTTTCGGAGAAATTCGTAAAACCAACTGCCATAGACGAATCATTCTCCATCATGGCAATGAGACCTCTCACACATCTCGTCAAACAGGTGAATTTTTGAGCAGTCAAAACATCGAATTGATAACTCCTGATTTGGCACCCAATGGTTTAACGATTTACGAGCAACGAAGAAGCAGTTGAAGCGTTCAAAAACCATGTTTTGGAGGTGTCTCAAGAGGACTGGAAAAAGTGCTATGACAAATGGTTTGAACGAATGCAAAAGTGTATTGATCATAAAGGAGAATATTTTGAAATAGAATAAAGCCATTTTCATTTAAAAATGTTTGTTATTATTTGCTATTGCTGTTTCATTACATCAATCCAATATCAAGTCAATACAAAATTAAGCAAGTGTCATACGGGCTTAATACTCGTATCTCGAAAACCGTTAGTACGATTTAAAAAATTTCAAAATTATGTTTTTACGGGAATTTTTAAAAAAATTTTAAAAATCAGAAACTTTGGTCGCAGTTCGTAACGGGTTAGGCTTTCCGATTTTCTTAAAATTTTCACCACATAAGTTTTATAACTAGTACTAAAATAATTCAAACAATAAGCAACAACCTCTCTAGTCAACACTTGGCATCCAACTATTTAATGAGAATAAAGCGCATCATAATGTGATAATTACTTTTGAAAAGGAGAAAAACAATAGGATTAAGAGGGGAAACATTCTAATTGAAAAATAAATTCCTCATATATTAGTTAATTCTTCATGACATACACAAAAAAGATTTTCATATAAAGACAAATTAACAATTAAAATTACTTTGATCAATTGACACAAAAACTATCCACTGACGAGCCTTTGGGTGAGACAATAAAACTGCGGCAGTCTGGTTGGTTATTCCCTTGTGTCTGTTAAATTTTTCAATAAAAATGTTTTCTTCTTCTCTTCTTACTGTAACACTTTAAAAAAAATAATTCATATTTTAATGAAAATACTGCTGTAATGTACTTATATTTTCCTACCTTGTGCACTATAGGGTTAAATATATATGAATGTCTAAAAAAATTTTTAAGAGGTTGTCATGTTTTTAGTTCGGATGGTAAATTTTCGGTATATGACTTTTATGATTTCTATTTGACAGTAAAGCGATAAAATTATTTTAGTTGAGGTAAATTTGTTCATCTTCTTATTATTATTTTCTTTTTTAGTTTCTTTTTATAATTCTCTGGTTACGTTATGGCAGATACTTTAGGCTTTCAATACTTTGACTTTAAAGATGGTGATTGTTTAGTTATTTTTTCTTTTTACGTGTTTTTTTTCTACAACTTTTTTTTGTTTAGTAAATGTCCATGACTGGATATTGGTAGTAATACGATGCCCTTTTTTTAGTTTTGCACGAATTAGGACTTCATATAATAATCGTAAAAATTCTTGTTATTATTACATATTCTTTATACTTATAGTTTTTTTTTCTTTCATTGTCGACCAATAAAACCGTTCGTTCTTCGTTCATATGCAATTAAACTTTAAAGTTTCTAAGGTTGAATTTAACAGTTAAATTTTTTCTTAAGTATTATAAATAAAACTTTAGTATAAAATTTACAAAAGTATTTTTATGTTAACGTGTAAAGTCTAGCCTAAACAAGAAAAAAATAAATAAAGAAAGAATTTTAATTGGAAAATTTTTACAATTCTAGGATTTTTATCGTTAAAGACGGAAATTAAAGGTGATTTTTTTTTCTAATAAAAGTAATAATAATCGTGACAAATATTTAAATTTAAAATCATTTCTCCGACAAAAAAAAAATGCTATAATTTATTTTAAGGAAAAATGTACAATACAGATTTATGATAGGTCTAATGAGTTAAAGTTAATTTAAAGATAATAATAAGTGACAGCTTTTAGAACATTAATATAATGCAGAATTTCCTTTAAATTATCTCACTTCAAAAAATGTTATGTTATGTTATGGCTACTCCCGTCTATGACTATTAATATATCATCAATATAAAGTTCTATATTCAAATCAATTGATATCAAGATACAATAAAAATAAAAACACTTCAACTATCCTTTGGCTAAATATTATTATTTTTTTTTACAAACTACAAATTAACACATTTCTAGATTTGCTTACATATTTCATAAAACAAGTCTCTTAACTTATTTCTCATATAAATTTTCTACATTCGCACAGGTGTTTTTGGCGCCAATACGTGTGTAGTTTTTAAAAAATTAATCAATTATAATAAATTGTTTTATGTTTTCTATAACTACTACTGTATTAATTCTTTCAATGATGATATATCACTGCGTTTGGTAGTTAAGATTTATATAAATATAACTAGAATGTGTAATTTAACATTAATTGAAATTGATTGTATTCAAATAGCTTGAAAACTTGACACTTTTCTTGTATACCCTACAATACAGGCTTATGCGACAGGGTATTTTAAACTTTATGATCAATGATGTAAGCTGCATTCCATAAGTTTTTGAGACAATTCAATTTTTAAACATAAATATGTATTAATTTTTAAATTAACAGGCTATGTAGTAGCAATCATTTAAGAATCTGCTTGATCAGGGATGGATAATTTAGTACTTTGCGGCCTTCTTTCAAAGGACATGTAAAATCCCAGAATATTGGGCAATTGATTCGAAGACTGTCAAGTTCAAACATATTGTTCCTTATAGAGATTCAGCGGCCTAGTTTTTGTTAGTTCGGATTTCATTGAAATTTTATTGGACCTGCTTTTGCAGCTTTTATGGTGCAATAACTTTGTCATTATGCATATCCCACGTCCACAGTCTGCTATTTTAGAATATGGCTACCACAGTATCAAAAGATACACAGGATCGGATTAAAATATGAGCCGACTGAAGTAAAGCCGCCGAACTTATAATTTTGCAGCCGCCGCACTGGAATTGGTCACGCCGTCGCCACCGAAAATTTAGGGTCGGCTTGGTACTCTGTGCCATGTATGCATGTGACATCGCACCGTCTGCTGTCTCTAATACATGGAAATTGCCAAAGCTAATTGGTGGACTGTGCCCACGTCTCATTTTGACGAGTACATTTATATACTCTAGACCAGGGCTGGCAAAACTATGACACGCGTGTCAGTAGTGGCACGCGAGTGGATTTTAGGTGGAACGCGACGTTTTGTTGGATATTTTCAAAAAAATTTAGACTATTAGAAGACCAGCAAAAAATTCAGTTAAATGTTAAATTTCGCTACAAAAATGTGTGATTTAACTACAAATGGTGAAATTTTTCATAGAGCTTGTAAATCGTCTTTTAAAATGAATAAAAATCTGTATTGCCACCATATTTTGTTTAAAGAAATATGGTTAATACAGAACTCGCAAATTCGATTATCATAAAATTCTGGAAAAATTTCTAAAATTCTAGATTGAAAGAAGTTTAAATGTTTCGATGAGAAAATGCATCATAATCGGAGAAATAAAAAGTACCAGAAAATCGCACAAAAATGGAAAACAATTTGCAATAAAATTATACCTCAAAAATTAAGTTTTTTGAAATAGAAAATAATTGCTACGAAAAAACCCTCAATGAAATAAAGCTTGAAAATAAGTTTCATAATTCCCCTATGTTGGAATTTGAAATTGTGTTTTGATCGTGTTTCGCAGAGCCATTTCATCTGAAATAGAAATTTCTCTGTTCAAATCCATAATATTCGCTTTTTATTCATTATTATGATGATAAAAACCGCGCGATTTATTTAAAAAAATCAAATTTTTGTCCGAAGCACATTTTTCAACTAGTTTCTTAGGTACTTAAATAATAGATGGCGCCCAATAATTTAACTTTTTTTAACAAAATAAAATAACCACCAAAAATGGAATATCCCTCCAAAAAAATGAAAAGGCAATAATGTTCAAACTGTTTTTAATTTTATTTCATTGGGGATTTTTTCATAATAAAATAATCTCAATATTTAAAGATTAAATAAACCCCGAAAAATTAAATAAATAGTCAAACATTTTAACGTCATTTCTTGGATGTTATTTAATTCTTCCCTTTGGGGTTATTGCATGGGGGTTATCCGTAGCGCTGATAAATATGTACATCTGTGATGATATTTGTAAGAGAAATTTTCCAAATTTTTAAAATAAAAAGGACTTTTAAAAGACAACTAAAATTAAGGTGGCACGCGATAAATTTTTACAAAAAAAAATTTGTCCATTTCTGGCACGCAGCGAAAAAAGTCTTGCCACCCCTGCTCTAGACCGTACCGCGAAAAAAATTTCGCCGTACACCCTTCAAGTCTTTTTGCAAAAGGAATTTAAAAAAAATTTTTTTTTTTGACGAACGCCTTTTTTAATTTTTTGCTATAGCTTCGGCATCGGTCAGATTTTAAATTGTGATAAATTTAAAATCCAATGAAAATAATTTTACGTTCAGCAACCAAAAAAATAAAAAAAAAAAATTCTACTGGGTTTATCGAAAAACTTCCTTAGCAAAAGTTTAATAATTTTTTGGGAGCTTTAATTTTCTGACATTAGGGTGGTAGTAAATCAGATCTGGTAGGTAACTACTAGAACCGATTACTTGACGTCAATGGCCCTTAGAGCAAAACACTGGTCTCCTCGAGACATCGATGTATCATACTTTAAGATCCGACTGTAAATGCCAAAGATATAACGAAAAATGTAAAATGGCGACCCCTACGTTCGACAAGAATACTCCTTGCAAAAATACTTCATATTGGAGGATGTACGGTGCACTTTTTTAATGTATATTGTTTTTTAGTGTATCCCAGCAAAAACATGGTAATGACAGGTCATTACCCTACCAAGTAATGATAGGTCATTATCTTTTGCATTACTTTAAAATACAAAATAATGACTTACTGACAATTAGTTATAGAAGTACTTATATATTCTTGCAAAGTAATCCCATACTGGTAATTGATTAAATAAGTACTGATTTAGTCTTTTTTATATTAGTATTTTTTTATTTATTAAATTGTTTCGAACATTTTTCCAACTGAATAGAAAATTTTCCGAGGTAAAAATTTATATTTCCAATATGACCACCTATTTCACAAAGGGTAACCACTTATTTCCTAACTTCTGAGTAACCACTTAGTCTATCTTTTTGAGTAACTACTTATTCTTTCACTATGGGTAACTCGTTATTCGCACTTTTTTTGTAAGCGAGAGGGACATCGCGAACAAAAGTAATGTTGCGAGTAAATAGCCTGGTAAGTAGTGAAACCCTTTGTGTGCTACTTACTCGCTTAATTAATCGGTAATGTCTGTTTTTGCTGGGATATTCTACTCGTATTTTGAATTAAAAAAATTATTTAACTCACGCACGCTAAGTAGTGCTAACTCTGAAAAAATATTTGTTTTTTAATATACTAAAATATGCTATCTCAAAACAATACGCGAAAAAGTACAAAATATTAAATTTTTTGCATAGATATAAATTAGTAAGATTATTTAAACCATCTTATGAAAGGTACATTGTTTATTTTTACAATAATAAGCGAAATAACTAGTTTTTTAGCTCTCCTGAGAAGCTAGTTTTTTTGAGTTAGCGTTTATTGAATATAGGAGCTCGCTATATTTATGTACATGATAATAGTTTTTTTTATTTATGTTACTTTAGGGTGCCACTATAAAAAATATAGTAGGAACAGATGGAATTAAAAAGAAGCTGACTGGCATTTTCTCCGAATCCCTTTTATTCGATTTTAATTTAAATGGAAGACAAAACAAAAGAAGCCTGTTGGATTACCCAAAACCTATAAAACTCATTTATAGTAAGTATATTTTATTTTTGTATAAAGTTAATATTGTGTACTAATATAGATAAAGCTAATTTTCAAAACTAACTCTTGTATTAAATTAAATTGTTTATAAGATCCGTTTTAAGATTTCATAGTTTTTTAAAACTTTTTGTATTAAGAAATAGAAGAGTGAAATTTTTGAACAGTTTTTAACCTTGAATTTTGCCTGTTAAAAACTCAAATTTTTAGTACTTTTTCTGTAGAAAAAAATCAGCTCTATACACGTGAAATCTGACTTCAGAATTTTAAAACCGTTAAAACTATGTATATACATTATGTCCTTATATGGACAGAAAAAAAAGTAAAAAAAAGTGCTAGTCCCGAAATATTTTGGGAATCATCATAAAACAACCCAAGGTTTATTTTGAGGGGGGCACTTTTTTACTTTTTTTTCGTGAGTCGATCTAATAAACATATATATTTAATTATTTTTGCCTACAAAATTGAATCGTTAAGTTAGATTCCACTTACTATTTTGCTACACAAAGCACTTAAAATCAGTTTGCAATATTTAAAAAAATTCACCATTATGTTTCCTGATGCAAAAAGTATCTGAAAAATTGTGATATCCCAAAGTCGCAGAAATTTCTAACATTTCCAACCATGCGTATAAGTAATTTTTATAATTTTTTTTTCAACAGACTCAATCTACAAAGACGAATTGCTTACGAAAAGCTACTTTTTAAATCAAATCAAGACTGCCATATGTTTGCTGAAAAATAAAAAAAATATAAAGATTGATACCTCAAGCGCAAACAACAAAAACAATTATTTTTCGATGAAGATGATAGTGAATGCGAAAACGCCCATCCTGATAAAGACAAAAATAAAAACGTTTTATCTTTTTCGGATTTCTAAATCATAATTCCGTAAAAAAGATTATTTCGAAATTTAAATAACACTTTTAATATAAATATTAAAAGTAATATAACATTTATAATTTGTTAAAAAAAAAAAAAACATTTAAACTAAATAAAAACAATTATCAAAATTTAAATCTGAATTAAAAATAAATGAATTTAAAAAAATACCCAAGTATACTCGTCGTTTTTAAACAATCTTTTTCGTAATTGTAGTAATTTCAATATATATATATATATATATATATATATATATTTGTTCCTTTTACTCCTGCAAGAAGCATAAGGCCGCTGTTATTTCAATATCATATTTTTAAAATGAATAATGAATTAAAAAATTATTTTAAAAAATCCTCTTCATTTCTTAATTTTGAGAACTAAAAAATCAGAAACTCAGTATATTTCAATATCTAATTTTCTTTTAATTAAATATAAAATTTTTTATAATAAAAAATTGTTGAAAACCGATTTTTTAAGCATTAATACAATAATATTTTTGAAGTCTAATTTAAAAATTTTTTAATAATAATTTTTATGTATTTAAAAACAGAAAACATTAAAAAACTATTGAATAGATTTTAATTTTTATATATTGATTGATCTCGCTATTTTAGTACTAAAACTACTAAAAATTAGTTAAAAATGATGTTGCAGAAAAAACTGCTAAAATTAGCAGATTATTTTTGCTATATATTAGTAATATAGGAACAGCAAAAATAAAACTGTTAAATATACAGAATTTTATTAACATTTGAGATAAATTTTAGTTAATAGAAAATAACAACTTAACCCTTAATTTTGGCTAAATAATTAGTAGACTATAAAATGACAAAACAAAATTTATTTCTCAAAGAAAACAGCAGTTTTCAATTTTTTAGCAAATATTTCTGCTGATTTTAACAGGATAGACTGACTGTAATTAGCATTTAACTAAATTTAGCTTAACAACAACAAAAATTTTGTGGACATAACAGATTGTTCTATTTTTAGTCTACTAATATTTAGCAAAATTTTATGTAGATTTCACAGTACAATTAGTTATTTTCAATTAACTAAAAGTTAACTTAAATATAACTAAAATTGTGTAAATTTAACAGTTTTATCCAGGAATAAAATTCTGTTCTTATTTTACGTATTTAGCAAAAAAATCTGCTAATTGGCAGCATAATTTTTAGCTAATTTTTAGTAGTTTTTTTTGCTTTAAGTATTAACATAAATTTGAAGAATTATAAAAATCATCCATTTAATGAATTATTTTTTATATTCAGATGATCTCTTACAAATATATAAAATTTTTCAATGGTAAAAAAATTATTTTTGTTTAAAAATGAAGTACAAAATATAATAATTTTACACATATATTAATTTCGAATTTAATAAAAAGAATAAAATAAATAAAAAAAAATATAATTTTGTATAAAAAAATAATATAAATAGTACATTTTATTGATTAAAAAAGGGGGTTATGTAATGCTTAAATAAGAGCCATTTTTTCTTCGCTTTAAAGAAGACATAAATATATGTACTTTTGCGAAGGCATGGTTTTATTAAAAATAAGAGGCAATTTCTCATCACTGAAAAATATGCAGGAATATTGTGCGAGAAGGCATGAATTATCGACATTTTAAAAGAAAAACAAGAGCACTAAGTAAAAGCGGTGAATTCATGCCATTTCGGATCTCGAAACAAGTGCTTTCAGGCGAGCTATCTCGAACAAAAACCAGGCATCATATCATCAATAATGCAATCGCTTCACTGCTCAACTTTTCTTGACAAAACTGCTTCAGAGCCTGCTTCAATGTGGAATAAAAAATAAATAAAATACAAAAATGTACCTGTTGTGAGGCGCTGGATTTGAGACGAAAATGTTATTTATGGTTGTATGTAGGCCTTGAAATGCCCGTTCATATGAGTATAATATTGGTAATATTGGGGGGAAATTAAGAAAAACCAATTTTTCGCTCACAAAAAAAGACAGTTATAGTCCAGGCTTAAAAAAAATTTATTTTTTTGGTCAAAATTATACTCAAATGAAAGGAAATTTTTAGGGCATCCAATGAATATGGTTTTTAGTGTCAACTTCCTTTTAGTTTTTGAGAAAATCACGATTAATGAAAATCGATTAGGATTTGAATATTGATTATTGAATATCGATTAGGAAAACTTCATTGCACCAAATTTTCAAAAGAATTATATACTGCTTAATTACCCTTGAAATGCCCGTTTATTTGAGCATAATATTGGTAACATTGGGGCAAAATTGAGAAAAGATAATTTTTCGGTCACAAAAAAAGACAGTGTATAGTCCATTAATTTTTTTTGGCTTAAAAAAATTTTTCTTTTTTTTTTGTTTTGCTTTTATACTTCTTCAAATTCTAATAAATGCTCTTTAAATTGATATACATATTGAGTTTCCCGTTCTGTCGTTTCATTTAAAAGTTAATAAAAGGAACATTAGTTGCGATTTGAATTGAACCGTTTTGTAGAAAAATAAAAATCGACATAAGAGAAATGTGAATTTTCATAAGACGTATTTACAAATAAATAAAATATTTAATAAATAGCTTAAATAATGATTTTTGGAAATAAACGCTTTTTTATTTTAATTGGAAAGAACAAGTAAGTATATAAATAACTAAATATTAGAGTTTGTCGACAACTCAATAATAATTCAAAAGAAATGGACTTCTCGTTAGGTTTAATACTGTTTATGGATCGAAATTTTATATTAAAATTTGTGAAATTGCCAATAATTTAGATTGGAAACAAATTTTCTAGTGTATTTTGTTCTCTGTATCGATTAAGGGTACACCACTACGTATACTCAATATGAAAAGGTACAATAAATATAACTCATACGTAAAAAAAATATAGAAAATAAAAATTCATACGATTTCCCCGTTTTTTGAATATCTCGGGAAATACTGGTCCAATTTGGCTGGAAAACCTACTGTTCCAGACTTGCGATGCTCTTTCAGAATTTTTCACCCAAATTTGATTTCAAGCTTCCCCGTTTTATTTTCCATTTTCAATATGCGGCAACCCTGGATAGTGTATGCTTTAAATTTTCTTTTAATTGCAATAACTTAGAAACCGTTGGAGATAATTGACCGAAATTTTCGCCAAATGGTAGAATGAAATTTAGGCTATTTGCTAAATGAAAGGAAATTTATAGGGCATCCAATAAAAGTGGTTTTCAGTGCCAAGTTCCTTTTAGTTTTGGAGAAAATCACGATTTACGAAAATCGATTACGAATTGAATATTGATTATTGAATATACTCAAACGAAAGGAAATTTTTAGGGCATCCAATAAATATGGATTTCAGTGCAAAGTTCCTTTTAGTTTTTGAGAAAATCACGATTTACGAAAATCGATTAGGAATTGAATATTGATTATGGAATATCGATTAGGAAAACTTCATTGCCCCAAATTTTACAAAGAATTATATACTGTTGAATTACCCTTGAGATGCCCGTTCATTTGAGTATAATATTGGTAACATTGGGGCGAAATTCAGAAAAACCATTTTTTCGGTCACAAAAAAAGACAGTGTATAGTCCATTGATTTTTTTTGGCTTAAAAAAAAATTTTCTTTTTTTTGGTCAAAATTATACTCAAACGAAAGGAAATTTTTAGGGCATCCAATAAATATGGTTTTCAGTGTCAAGTTCCTTTTAGTTTTTGAGAAAATCACGATTTACGAAAATCGATTAGGAATTGAATACTGATTATTGAATATCGATTAGGAAAACTTCATTGCACGAAATTTTCCAAAGAATTATATACTGTTTAATTACCCTTGAGATGCCCGTTCATTTGAGTATAATATTGGTAACATTGGGGCGAAATTCAGAAAAACCAATTTTTCGGTCTCAAAAAAAGACAGTGTATAGTCCATTGATTTTTTTTGGCTTAAAAAAAATTTTTCTTTTTTTTGGTCAAAATTATACTCAAACGAAAGGAAATTTTTAGGGCATCCAATAAATATGGTTTTCAGTGCCAAGTTCCTTTTAGTTTTTGAGAAAATCACGATTTACGAAAATCGATTAGGAATTGAATACTGATTATTGAATATCGATTAGGAAAACTTCATTGCCCCAAATTTTCCAAAGAATTATATACTGTTTAATTACCCTTGAGATGCCCGTTCATTTGAGTATAATATTGGTAACATTGGGGCGAAATTCAGAAAAACCATTTTTTCGGTCACAAAAAAAGACAGTGTATAGTCCATTGATTTTTTTTGGCTTAAAAAAAAATTTTCTTTTTTTTGGTCAAAATTATACTCAAACGAAAGGAAATTTTTAGGGCATCCAATAAATATGGTTTTCAGTGCCAAGTTCCTTTTAGTTTTTGAGAAAATCACGATTTACGAAAATCGATTAGGAATTGAATACTGATTATTGAATATCGATTAGGAAAACTTCATTGCACGAAATTTTCCAAAGAATTATATACTGTTTAATTACCCTTGAGATGCCCGTTCATTTGAGTATAATATTGGTAACATTGGGGCGAAATTCAGAAAAACCATTTTTTCGGTCACAAAAAAAGACAGTGTATAGTCCATTGATTTTTTTTGGCTTAAAAAAAAATTTTCTTTTTTTTGGTCAAAATTATACTTAAACGAAAGGAAATTTTTAGGGCATCCAATAAATATGGTTTTCAGTGCCAAGTTCCTTTTAGTTTTTGAGAAAATCACGATTTACGAAAATCGATTAGGAATTGAATATCGATTATGGAATATCGATTAGGAAAACTTCATTGCCCCAAATTTTCTAAAGAATTATATACTGTTTAATTACCCTTGAGATGCCCGTTCATTTGAGTATAATATTGGTAACATTGGGGCGAAATTCAGAAAAACCATTTTTTCGGTCAGAAAAAAAGACAGTGTATAGTCCATTGATTTTTTTTGGCTTAAAAAAAAATTTTCTTTTTTTTGGTCAAAATTATACTCAAACGAAAGGAAATTTTTAGGGCATCCAATAAATATGGTTTTCAGTGCCAAGTTCCTTTTAGTTTTTGAGAAAATCACGATTTACGAAAATCGATTAGGAATTGAATATCGATTATGGAATATCGATTAGGAAAACTTCATTGCCCCAAATTTTACAAAGAATTATATACTGTTTAATTACCCTTGAGATGCCCGTTCATTTGAGTATAATATTGGTAACATTGGGGCGAAATTCAGAAAAACCATTTTTTCGGTCAGAAAAAAAGACAGTGTATAGTCCATTGATTTTTTTTGGCTTAAAAAAAAATTTTCTTTTTTTTGGTCAAAATTATACTCAAACGAAAGGAAATTTTTAGGGCATCCAATAAATATGGTTTTCAGTGCCAAGTTCCTTTTAGTTTTTGAGAAAATCACGATTTACGAAAATCGATTAGGAATTGAATATCGATTATGGAATATCGATTAGGAAAACTTCATTGCCCCAAATTTTACAAAGAATTATATACTGTTTAATTACCCTTGAGATGCCCGTTCATTTGAGTATAATATTGGTAACATTGGGGCGAAATTCAGAAAAACCATTTTTTCGGTCACAAAAAAAGACAGTGTATAGTCCATTGATTTTTTTTGGCTTAAAAAAAAATTTTCTTTTTTTTGGTCAAAATTATACTCAAACGAAAGGAAATTTTTAGGGCATCCAATAAATATGGTTTTCAGTGCCAAGTTCCTTTTAGTTTTTGAGAAAATCACGATTTACGAAAATCGATTAGGAATTGAATATCGATTATGGAATATCGATTAGGAAAACTTCATTGCCCCAAATTTTCCAAAGAATTATATACTGTTTAATTACCCTTGAGATGTTCATTTGAGTATAATATTGGTAACATTGGGGCGAAATTCAGAAAAACCATTTTTTCGGTCACAAAAAAAGACAGTGTATAGTCCATTGATTTTTTTTGGCTTAAAAAAAAATTTTCTTTTTTTTGGTCAAAATTATACTCAAACGAAAGGAAATTTTTAGGGCATCCAATAAATATGGTTTTCAGTGCCAAGTTCCTTTTAGTTTTTGAGAAAATCACGATTTACGAAAATCGATTAGGAATTGAATATCGATTATGGAATATCGATTAGGAAAACTTCATTGCCCCAAATTTTCCAAAGAATTATATACTGTTTAATTACCCTTGAGATGCCCGTTCATTTGAGTATAATATTGGTAACATTGGGGCGAAATTCAGAAAAACCATTTTTTCGGTCACAAAAAAAGACAGTGTATAGTCCATTGATTTTTTTTGGCTTAAAAAAAAATTTTCTTTTTTTTGGTCAAAATTATACTCAAACGAAAGGAAATTTTTAGGGCATCCAATAAATATGGTTTTCAGTGCCAAGTTCCTTTTAGTTTTTGAGAAAATCACGATTTACGAAAATCGATTAGGAATTGAATATCGATTATGGAATATCGATTAGGAAAACTTCATTGCCCCAAATTTTACAAAGAATTATATACTGTTTAATTACCCTTGAGATGCCCGTTCATTTGAGTATAATATTGGTAACATTGGGGCGAAATTCAGAAAAACCATTTTTTCGGTCAGAAAAAACGACAGTGTATAGTCCATTGATTTTTTTTGGCTTAAAAAAAAATTTTCTTTTTTTTGGTCAAAATTATACTCAAACGAAAGGAAATTTTTAGGGCATCCAATAAATATGGTTTTCAGTGCCAAGTTCCTTTTAGTTTTTGAGAAAATCACGATTTACGAAAATCGATTAGGAATTGAATATCGATTATGGAATATCGATTAGGAAAACTTCATTGCCCCAAATTTTACAAAGAATTATATACTGTTTAATTACCCTTGAGATGCCCGTTCATTTGAGTATAATATTGGTAACATTGGGGCGAAATTCAGAAAAACCATTTTTTCGGTCACAAAAAAAGACAGTGTATAGTCCATTGATTTTTTTTGGCTTAAAAAAAAATTTTCTTTTTTTTGGTCAAAATTATACTCAAACGAAAGGAAATTTTTAGGGCATCCAATAAATATGGTTTTCAGTGCCAAGTTCCTTTTAGTTTTTGAGAAAATCACGATTTACGAAAATCGATTAGGAATTGAATATCGATTATGGAATATCGATTAGGAAAACTTCATTGCCCCAAATTTTCCAAAGAATTATATACTGTTTAATTACCCTTGAGATGCCCGTTCATTTGAGTATAATATTGGTAACATTGGGGCGAAATTCAGAAAAACCATTTTTTCGGTCACAAAAAAAGACAGTGTATAGTCCATTGATTTTTTTTGGCTTAAAAAAAAATTTTCTTTTTTTTGGTCAAAATTATACTCAAACGAAAGGAAATTTTTAGGGCATCCAATAAATATGGTTTTCAGTGCCAAGTTCCTTTTAGTTTTTGAGAAAATCACGATTTACGAAAATCGATTAGGAATTGAATATCGATTATGGAATATCGATTAGGAAAACTTCATTGCCCCAAATTTTCCAAAGAATTATATACTGTTTAATTACCCTTGAGATGCCCGTTCATTTGAGTATAATATTGGTAACATTGGGGCGAAATTCAGAAAAACCATTTTTTCGGTCACAAAAAAAGACAGTGTATAGTCCATTGATTTTTTTTTGGCTTAAAAAAAAATTTTCTTTTTTTTGGTCAAAATTATACTCAAACGAAAGGAAATTTTTAGGGCATCCAATAAATATGGTTTTCAGTACCAAGTTCCTTTTAGTTTTTGAGAAAATCACGATTTACGAAAATCGATTAGGAATTGAATATCGATTATGGAATATCGATTAGGAAAACTTCATTGCCCCAAATTTTCCAAAGAATTATATACTGTTTAATTACCCTTGAGATGCCCGTTCATTTGAGTATAATATTGGTAACATTGGGGCGAAATTCAGAAAAACCATTTTTTCGGTCACAAAAAAAGACAGTGTATAGTCCATTGATTTTTTTTGGCTTAAAAAAAAATTTTCTTTTTTTTGGTCAAAATTATACTCAAACGAAAGGAAATTTTTAGGGCATCCAATAAATATGGTTTTCAGTGCCAAGTTCTTTTTAGTTTTTGAGAAAATCACGATTTACGAAAATCGATTAGGAATTGAATACTGATTATTGAATATCGATTAGGAAAACTTCATTGCCCCAAATTTTCCAAAGAATTATATACTGTTTAATTACCCTTGAGATGCCCGTTCATTTGAGTATAATATTGGTAACATTGGGGCGAAATTCAGAAAAACCATTTTTTCGGTCACAAAAAAAGACAGTGTATAGTCCATTGATTTTTTTTGGCTTAAAAAAAAATTTTCTTTTTTTTGGTCAAAATTATACTCAAACGAAAGGAAATTTTTAGGGCATCCAATAAATATGGTTTTCAGTGCCAAGTTCCTTTTAGTTTTTGAGAAAATCACGATTTACGAAAATCGATTAGGAATTGAATATCGATTATGGAATATCGATTAGGAAAACTTCATTGCCCCAAATTTTCCAAAGAATTATATACTGTTTAATTACCCTTGAGATGCCCGTTCATTTGAGTATAATATTGGTAACATTGGGGCGAAATTCAGAAAAACCATTTTTTCGGTCACAAAAAAAGACAGTGTATAGTCCATTGATTTTTTTTGGCTTAAAAAAAAATTTTCTTTTTTTTGGTCAAAATTATACTCAAACGAAAGGAAATTTTTAGGGCATCCAATAAATATGGTTTTCAGTGCCAAGTTCTTTTTAGTTTTTGAGAAAATCACGATTTACGAAAATCGATTAGGAATTGAATACTGATTATTGAATATCGATTAGGAAAACTTCATTGCCCCAAATTTTCCAAAGAATTATATACTGTTTAATTACCCTTGAGATGCCCGTTCATTTGAATATAATATTGGTAACATTGGGGCGAAATTCAGAAAAACCATTTTTTCGGTCACAAAAAAAGACAGTGTATAGTCCATTGATTTTTTTTGGCTTAAAAAAAAATTTTCTTTTTTTTGGTCAAAATTATACTCAAACGAAAGGAAATTTTTAGGGCATCCAATAAATATGGTTTTCAGTGCCAAGTTCCTTTTAGTTTTTGAGAAAATCACGATTTACGAAAATCGATTAGGAATTGAATACTGATTATTGAATATCGATTAGGAAAACTTCATTGCACGAAATTTTCAAAAGAATTATATACTGTTTAATTATTCTTGAAACGCCCGTTCATTTGAGCCTAATATTGGTAACATTGGAGCGAAATTCAGAAAAACCAATTTTTCGGTCTCAAATAATGACAGTGTGAATTTTTTGGCTTAAAAAAAAAATTCTTTTTTTGGAAACAAATTTTCTAGTGTATTTTGTTCTCTGTATCGATTAAGGGTACACCACTACGTATACTCAATATGAAAAGGTACAATAAATATAACTCATACGTAAAAAAAATATAGAAAATAAAAATTCATACGATTTCCCCGTTTTTTGAATATCTCCGGAAATACTGGTCCAATTTGGCTGGAAAACCTACTGTTCCAGATTTGCGATGCTCTTTCAGAATTTTTCACCCAAATTTGATTTCAAGCTTCCCCGTTTTATTTTCCATTTTCAAAATGCGGCAACCCTGGATAGTGTATGCTTTAAATTTTCTTTTAATTGCAATAACTTAGAAACCGTTGGAGATAATTGACCGAAATTTTCGCCAAATGGTAGAGAATGAAATTTAGGCTATTCGCTAAACGGAAGGAAATTTATAGGGCATCCAATAAAAGAATTATTTATTATTATTATTATAATAATTGAATATCGATTAGGAAAACTTCATTGCACCAAATTTTCAATAGAATTATATACCGTTTAATTACCCTTGAAATGTCCGTTCATTGGAGCATAATATTGGTAACATTGGGGCGAAATTCAGAAAAGCCAATTTTTCGGTCTCAAAAAAAGACAGTGTATAGTCCATTGATTTTTTTTGGCTTAAAAAAAAATTTTCTTTTTTTTGGTCAAAATTATACTCAAACGAAAGGAAATTTTTAGGGCATCCAATAAATATGGTTTTCAGTGCCAAGTTCCTTTTAGTTTTTGAGAAAATCACGATTTACGAAAATCGATTAGGAATTGAATACTGATTATTGAATATCGATTAGGAAAACTTCATTGCACGAAATTTTCCAAAGAATTATATACTGTTTAATTACCCTTGAGATGCCCGTTCATTTGAGTATAATATTGGTAACATTGGGGCGAAATTCAGAAAAACCATTTTTTCGGTCACAAAAAAAGACAGTGATTTTGTTTGGCTTAAAAAAAAATTTTCTTTTTTTTGGTCAAAATTATACTCAAACGAAAGGAAATTTTTAGGGCATCCAATAAATATGGTTTTCAGTGCCAAGTTCTTTTTAGTTTTTGAGAAAATCACGATTTACGAAAATCGATTAGGAATTGAATACTGATTATTGAATATCGATTAGGAAAACTTCATTGCACGAAATTTTCCAAAGAATTATATACTGTTTAATTATTCTTGAAACGCCCGTTCATTTGAGCCTAATATTGGTAACATTGGAGCGAAATTCAGAAAAACCAATTTTTCGGTCACAAAAAAAGACAGTGTATAGTCCATTGATTTTTTTTGGCTTAAAAAAAAATTTTCTTTTTTTTGGTCAAAATTATACTCAAACGAAAGGAAATTTTTAGGGCATCCAATAAATATGGTTTTCAGTGCCAAATTCCTTTTAGTTTTTGAGAAAATCACGATTAATGAAAATCGATTAGGAATTGAATATTGATTGTTGAATATCTGTTAGGAAAACTTCATTGCACCAAATTTTACAAAAAATTATATACTGTGTAATTACCCTTGAAATGCCCGTTAATTTGTTAGGAATTGAATATTGATTATTGAATATCGATTAGGAAAACTTCATTGCCCCAAATTTTCAAAGGAATTATATACTGTTTAATTACCCTTGAAATGCCCGTTCATTTGAGTATAATATTGGTAATATTGGGGCGAAATTCGAGTAATACGAGTAAAGTAATTTTTAATAACTTACCTTTATACTTACACATAAAACAAGCTCACAGTGACAAATTAAAAAAAAACAATTATTAATTATTTTATAGATTTTTATACATTTATTTATTAAAAGAATATTAAACTTAAAAAACGTGATTCGCATTTTTTTTCTATTTTATTTATTATTTTATAAAAATACACACTCATCTTGAAACTTACTATTTAGTTAAATTATAAATTCTTTTTTTTTTTTGTTTGTATTTACATTATTATAAAAAAGTGTTTAAAATTAGACTTATATCAATCAATTTCATTGACTGAACTAAAATTTCTTTTGTTGCACTTTCAAATTACCATTTAATGCCAAAATGATGTTTGTTTTGTTAAAAAATTAAAAAAAAAAAAATATTACTTTAAAGTTTAATTAAACACACAATTCATTACTATCCCCCATTCATTTATATAGTACATACTAATGAACATTATTAGGTGTTTTGTTTAAAAACTGAAACAAATTAAAACTTTCACATTTAATTTATTATAAATCTAATAAAACACGAAAAACAATTTGTATTTCATTGCTATTTGTTTCGTTTTTTTGTTATTTTGTTGTTTCTCTAACTAAAAATTAAACACTTAATATTATTAACATTTATGAAAATAATCAAGTATTTTAGAGTTTTTGTGATCTCTTTTATTTTAAACTAGTGAAGCTAACTTAAATATTATGAGCGTTTGCTTTTCATTTTCATTTTAAAATTAAAAAGTCTTGAGGATTTTGTAAAAAAAATATATATTTTAAAACTAACACAACTTAAGTATATGGTGGATTTTTAAAAGATTTACCTAAAATAAATCAATTTATTGAGGGCAGATATTATTCAGCCTCTAGTTCGATGTTTTTATTTTTTATATATTTAAATAATGTTTTTATTTTTTATTTATTTAAATAAAATAAAAAATAAAAACATCAAACTAGAGGCTGAATAATATCTGCCCTCACTAATTTGTGAATAAAGTTCGAACAAACAATTTCTGTTTTTCATTGAATGATAGCAGAATAATCAATTTAAATCAATTTATTATTATTTTTTTAAATATATTCGAAGCATTATGTCGTTAAAATTAACTGCAATTGCAGTTTAAAAATGTGTACACTGCATTTTGCATTTGAATTAACAACAGTTGCTGTTATTTTTAACTGCAACTGTAGTTAAAATAACTGCCATATCAGTTAATTTTAAATGCAATTGCAGTGTACACCTGTTTAACCGCAATTGCAGTTAATTTTACCAACATAATTCCCTTAGCGTATGTTTATGTAAAACCAATCAACCAACCAAAAATTATAAATTTAAAATGCAAAGCAATTTTGTTTATAAAGATTTGTCTGGTTTTACTTAAACAGCTTTGTTTTCATACAACCCATTTTTGTTTTTCGTTCTTTAACTAAAATTTAAACATACATACAGACGACATACTTAATATGAGTATTTAAATTACTTATAGTTGGTAACTAAATGTGTAGTTTGAGTTTATATAAACTAAATAGAGGTCCTTAGTTTCTAATACATCATGCCTGGATGAACAGCACCTCCACGTTGAAAATATACATTGGGATTACTGCTTAAAGTTGGTTCCAAAGTTGTATATAAATTTGTTTCATCGGGTCGTATAAATAAACCTGAGTAAAAGAGAATAACAAGAAATAAAATATTTATAAGGAATTTGATCTCATTTTGGTAATATTAGTTTGCAATACTAAGGGGTTAGGCTAACTTTTAATATTTGAATTAAGGTACTGCATATTACGGTGCTTTGACATATGGCGGCTTATGAATTGGTTCAAGTAATAGCGCTCAAACGTAGAGTTTGCGGACAACTAACTGATGAGTTGAGATGATGCCCACGAAACAATCCTATTGTCTATCATGAAAATAGTCAACCTTTTTGAAACAACAACAAGTAACATTTAATATAATATCATATTAGAATTTGGACTTGAGGTAGTACAAACAAAACAATATTCTAACTAAATATATGAAAATATATAAAGTCCGAAAAAACAATTTTTGTATTTTTTAATGCAAAAATTAAAATAATTATTATATTTTTTGTTTATATTTTTCAAAATATTCAAATCGAAATTCTTGAAAAAAAAACACCGGAGCTATAAAAAAGGCTTCAAAACCGAATTTTTCAGTGAATTGAAATTTTAAAGTCGTTTTTTTTTGAGTAACTTTTCAGTTGAAAAGGAAGGCTCTTTACATGAACCACCTTCACAGAAAATTTTTAATTTTTTTTAGATCTAAGCACATAAAAAAATTTCAAAATTTACACTTTCTAATAAACTGAAGTTAAAAAATACATTTAAAAAAACCAGGTATTCCAAAAAAAAAAAAACATATAAAAAACCGCTTGTTCGACAACAAAAAACCGTGTTATTCGATATTCGAAAAATGAACATTAAAAAAAAAACAGAAACCGATAAAGCACAGAAAACTGGTGTCAACCATTTTTATCCCTGCGCATTTTCAGATAGATGAGAGAAAAAATAAGATCTGCGCAAAAATTTGTTTTCTGCAATGCAGAAAACAGAATCGTTAGGACAATCGAAATTGTTGCCAAATTTATTTTCTGCTGTTATAACTGAAAAAATCGACAACCACAACCGAACCCTTCGATAATCACAACTGAACCATGCAGTTGGCAACAATTTGCTTTTTAGCATTAAAAGTTTAACCTATTTTAAATTATTAAGGTCAAATCCATCAAGTTAACATAGGTTACAGTAAACAATTTCTGCATTTGATATAAATTTAATGTGAAGTATTAATTTGCTCCACATTATTTTCCAACATTCAAGGCTATTCTTATCTCCTTAAGATATAATTCTTTAAACAATTAGTTTGCCATAGTGGCGGTGCTTGATTTGAAAACAATTTTTTAAATTCTATTTCTTATGTTTCAATTCTTACCTGGGTATCTTAATGTTTGTGCTATATGTGCTT
Organism: Leucophora obtusa; assembly: GCA_949987735.1. Lineage (NCBI taxonomy): Eukaryota > Metazoa > Arthropoda > Insecta > Diptera > Anthomyiidae > Leucophora > Leucophora obtusa. The sequence goes on from OX465296.1 coordinate 5,560,238, forward strand.
GTGTCATAGAACTCAACGAATTGCCCAATTGTTTAAGTGTTGGCGGAGCTGGCAATTGTGTCATTGTAGGTGGTGCAATTGGAGGTGGTGGTGGGGGTTGTGGATAAAAACAAAACGGGTGCGTTGTCAAGTGTGCTGGAAAATAGTGATACATACGTGTATAACTCGGTGGTGCAGCAGTTACCAAGGCAACTCGATCTTATATTTTAAATTTTTGTTTATTTTTTTTGTGTTCAATATTTGTATAAAAATGCAAGCGTGTTTTTGTTTTGTTTCGTTTTTTGTCGTGATACCAATAAACATCCATGACATGCCACACAATAATTATTTACAAATTGAGTGAGCAAAACAAAATACACATAACAAAAAAATATTATTTACATTACAAAATAGTAGCAAATATATAAAATAATTAAAATCCATTTAAAAAACGATATATGTTTAACATGTGCGTTATTGTATTATGGTTGGTGGTGGCGGCAGAGTGAGTTTTAGGTAAAGGTGTTTAATTGATATTGATGTTTATTGTAAAAGTTTTTTTATGTTCATATTTTATAAGTGTTTTGAATTAGACACAATAAATGTCGCCATGCAAATACAGCAGGATGATGATATTGCATATGATGTTATGGTAAATTTGAGTTTTTTTTTTTTTGTATATTTTCAATTTGAATTTATTGTATGGATGAAGGTGCATTTTTTGTTTGTTGTTGTGTAATAAAAATTTGAAAAAAAAAGAAAATAATAAAAAATACCATAAGTGATTATGTATGTTAATTAAATTTTAATGAAATTATAAGTAAGGGTGTAATGTTAATGAAAAAATATAAACAGTGAGCGGTTTTTAAAATATTTTAATATATATTTTTTAATTAACTTTATTATTTTTTAGAGGTGGAATATTCATATTTAATTATAAACATTAGCCCTATTCAAAATCTTGTGCAAATGGTCTTGTACATTGCATTTGCAAAGGTGGTAGAGTATAATTTTACTTTACACTAACAAAATATACAGAGTTGAATTTGCTACACCTTTGCAAATATACAACACCAAAAAACAATAGTTTATATTTACTCTGCGTATGCAACACTTAATTGCAAACTGCTAATAGCTGTCAGCTGAGTTGAAATAAAAAAATAAACTACTAAACTAATAAATTTAAATGAATAAATTTCTAATTAAAAAAATAAACGCTAAATTCTAAATAAAAATTTGATGATTTTTTTGACATAAAATATTGTAGCGAAAATGTCAGTATAAATTAATTTTGTTTTTTACTAATCAGCTGTGAATTTCGTGCTTTGCAACAAATGTTGCAAACAAACATAAAAAGACCGTTCACAATTGATAGCAAATATTTGCAATTGCACCATTTTGCAATCTCAAATGCACAGGATTGTGAATAGGGCTATTATTAATAGTTTGGCTTAATACAAAATAGAAAGGGACCTAAGGTCCCCATAAAAACACATAAAAAAAAATTGATTTTTTTACCCTTAGGTCCCTTTCTCTATGCGCTGTCACATATAACTCTTTGGAAAATTTTCAGATTTAGTATGCAATTTGTTGCAATGAAGTTTTGAGAAAATGAATATCGATTAGGAAAACTTCATTGCACCAAATTGAATACTAAATCTGAAAATTTTCCAAAGAGTTATATGTGACAGCGCATAGAGAAAGGGACCTAAGGGTAAAAAAATCAATTTTTTTTTTTATGTGTTTTTATGGGGACCTTAGGTCCCCTTCTATTTTGCGCGTCACATATACTGTTTAATAGACCTTCCGATGCTCCATCATTTGAGTATAATATTGGGGGGAAATCGAATGGGAAATTTTTCGTCCATTATTTTTTTTCGTTTTTTTTTTGAGCGAAAAATTTTTCTTCTCAATTTCCCCCCAATATTATACACAAATGAAGGGGCATCGGAAGGCCTATTAAATATTATATAACTCTTTGGAAAATTTTCAGATTTAGTATGCAATTTGGTGCAATGAAGTTTTCCTAATCGATACTCATTTTTCAAAAACTAATAGTGCACAGCCCATCCCTTTATGTCTTTAAACTTTAAACTCGCGAAAGACCAAAAAGGACATCAAAAACAAAAGATATCGGTATTGTTACTCTTGCGATGAAGAACCCATTCCTATCTTCAAGCAGTGTTGCCAAAACTTATTTAGGAAAAAATGCTAGATTTTTTGCATAAAAATGCTAAAAACTAAAAAAATATGCTAGAAAAAATATGCTAAAAAAATTTTTTTAAAAATGTTTCAATTTGTTTAAAAAAATATTATTTTAGTGACTTTTTACAATTAGACTGAAAATAAGTCATCTCTAATTATGAATTCAGTTCATTTTATTAACTAAAATTATATAAAAGAAAAATTAAAAACAACTCAAAAGTTAATTCTTGTAAAAAAAGTTCAAAAATCCTTTAAAATAAATTTATTGTTATTTGATTTCACAACTGTGTCACTTAAAATATGTTATCTCAAAAAGTTAAAGGCGGATAAACAAAAGTACCCCAAAATGTTTTATTTCTAAAATAGGTGGTAATGTGGAATACTTTGGCGGGTGATATGAATTTCCCATTCTGTCTTAATTTATCTACTCTAAATTAATTTTTTATTTTTATTGCACGCTCTGTTTACCGTTTTCAAATTTATGCATCTTTGGGCTTACCTGCATGAAATTCTTTAAAAAAAATAATTTTCGCGATCAGGGTTAATACTTTTTGTGGTGTTGGTTGACGTTGTAAGATTTTTGGTATGATTAAATGAAAAAGTGTACAGGAGTTACAGTAAAAAAACCAAAATTCACTGAAATTCTTAAAAGATAGGAAAACGCTATTTATCACAAATGATATCCACAATACCCTCTATGACCTAAACCTAAAAAAAAAACCAATAAAAATTGCAAAGATTAAAAACGAACCTTATCAACATTTTGCAATTCTATTAATTCTATTTTAAACTCTATTCTTTAAATTATTATTTTTTTTTACCAAAAATTGGAGTATTTTTGTGCAAAATCACTCCTTCACCATAACAACAAAAAAAGTAAAACGAGTAAAAAAGTTAAAGTCAGGCATGCCGATTTAAAATTTTAATATTAAAGTACCATAAAGCAATATTTTTTATACTTTTGGGATCATTTTTGAATTTCAATCAATCCAACTCTGTTAAATACAATTTTGCGCTATTTTTTCCCCAGAAACTTTTTTTTCGCGATATTTGTTTTTTTTTTCCAAAGAAATTTTTTTCTTAACTCTATTAAATATTTTTCTAAACCCTATTGAATATACACAAAATAACATAACATATAATTTTTATTTGCAGATAAAGATGTTTTTGCGAAATTTTTGCGAAAAAAATCTACAAAAAAATTTCGTGAAAAAAATTACAGCTTCATTAATGTTTTACATATTTAATCAAATTTGATAAATTTATAATTAAAAATGATCCCAGAAGTATAAAAATAAAATTTTTTTGGTACGAGCGCTAACTTTGAAAAACTGCTATCACCATTGAATTCAGCGTACTCGAATTAGCTTTACCAGTAGGGTTCCCAGCTTGTTAAAATTTGCGACTGCACAGTGTAATTAATGTGTACATATAAAAACAGTTCCTAGTACTTGCTCTAAAAGTAAAAAAAATATATCTTTTTCATATTACATTTAAAAAAGGTTGATTTAATACAGTTTGTTGTGTTTTTGTATCGGAAACAACATCAATAATATTTTTATAGCAAAAATTCAAATTAATGTAGAATATTCTAAAAAAAACAGAAATTAAAACTGTAAAAAATGCTAAAAATATGCTAAATTATGTTGGAAAAGTGCTAAAAAAAATGCCATATGCTAGATACATTTTTTTCATGCTAAATGAATTAGAAAAATGCTAAATCTAGCATTAAATATGATAAATTGGCAACACTGTCTCTAGAAAAAATGTGTGCCACTTATTTGAACTTTTTCATTTTTAAAATCTGAAATCGACCTTTTTCGTAGATTTTCCCAAATATTTACATACTCTCATCACTAGGGCCCAGAAGTTCATGTAAATACATACCCAGAAAACAGATTCGTTGCCGCATTTGTAGCCAATCGAAGTTTTTCAGTTGTATCAAAATTATTTGATGCAACTATACCATTCGGCTGGCAACAAATCGGCTTGTCAGCACCGAATCTGTTTTCTGGGTGAATGTTTGTTGTCTTTAGCTAGAGAACTGAATTTCTTTGCGCACCGACAAATTTGCAACAATGTCATCGATTTGTTGTTGCATATTTTGCTACAAATGTATATTTTGTCACATTTAGCTATAAATGCATATTTTGACATATTTTATTGCATATTTTGCTATAAATGTACATTTTTTGCATATTTTGTTAAAAATGCTTTGCAAATTTGCAGAAACTTAAATCTTTTAATTGTAAATCATTTTGCCAATTATAGAACACACGATTTTCATTTATTGGTTATACATAAATATATGTCACTACATTGCTAGATCTGTCAAAACAACAGAAGATGACAAAGCAAATTGTGTTAAAAAATTTTTTTTTGTTTCTTTTTGATTTTTCTTTGATATTTTAAATGTTAAATGACGCTCCTAGACGAGAACAAGAAATTCTCTTTGAGTTTGTGATTTAATCTAAATATTATTTCTAGAAATTCTAAAACGTCTGCCCCTGACGATTTCCTTAGGCAAGAATGAAATCCGGATAGGGGCATGCCTGCAACAGGTTATTTTTCACAATTTTCCAAATAAGTTTTGGGATTTTAGCACATTTACTAAATGAAGTAAAATGAAAAGTATAATAGTTTTTTGATTTTTTTTTTATCGCAAACATCAGAAAAATGCAATTACTTACTAACGGTAATTTTAAATGTTTAAGCCAGTTTTAAAGACAAACAATACTAAAACTAAATTGATAATATTTAAAACGTTGATGAAAAACAATAATAAATGCATATTTTTTAAATTTTAAATTCATATTTTTCTATTTTTAATACATATTTTATGTGCATAAAACACGATAACAAATCCTTGAACTTCCGAGCGCCTCATCACATTTTGTGTAGTATCGATTTCTTAAAAAAAGAAAATTTTTTAGTTTTTGTAATTTACTTGTGAAAAATGTATCATCTTTCTTTAATTTGAAAAATAATTTAAACAGAAAGTGATATTAATTTATGATCTAAAATCAAACTAAAAAACATTAATTTACCAAATAAAAGATCAACTGTACGTACCCCTCAAAAAGAAAAAAAAATGTTTTATCTCCAAATTCAAATTGATTGTTCTATATTTTATTATAAATTAAGTATTGCAATAAGAAGGTTTACAAAAACTTAAAATTTATTTAATAGTGTTATTTTTTTATTTCTAGGGGCCGTTTGCCAGAACCGCTATTGAGTGGAACCCCCAAGGCAGCCGCAGAAGAGGGCGACCAGCTCATACATGGCGAAGACAATTTGAAAGCGAAGCGGCAAACATGCAAACTAACTGCAGTGAAGTAAAAAACACCGCGATGGACAGACAGATCTAGATGGAAAGATTTTGTTAAGGCCCTATGAGCCTTGAAGGAACGACGGGAACATATATATCATACATAAATGTCCAGTTAAAATTTGCCCGACAATTAAATACAAATTTTATATGGGAAACAACAACAAATGTGTCAGTTGAAGTTCCAATTAGTAGCTAACTGCGTATTCGGTAGGCGGGCCTAAGTGAATATTTTTTTCTATAATTTATTTACAAATTCGTATTTAATTTATTAAAAACTCATTAACCTTAAAATGGCCTATAACTTGTATTAATTAGCAAAGTTTAAGTGTTGCTAACATGATTAAAAACAAGAAATGATTAATGTTTTTTTTTTCTTTTTTATTTTTGACGAAAGGTGTCAATGATACATTCAGGCATGTCACAGACTTCAATTTCACTTGAAAGTCTGTGACTTCTGTGACGCAAATTGCTTCTCCAGAAGTAAATGGTATTTTTGCATATTTAGACCAAATATAACAGATAAACATAATTAATTATAAGTCAAGAATGCTGTTTTTAATAATTTCACTTAAAAAAGTTTTTGTTAGAGAGCACATTTAAGGTTTTAACACATATTTCGCATAAAATTAATATGATTTCGATGTACAATTTCGTAACGTTTTACTTTTGCTTCTTCAGGTTTTTTGCGTTTTCGTAAATTCTGAAATCTTAAAAAAAGACTTTTTGTGGTAAATTCTTGTTCCAACTACTAAATTTTGATATAAGTTGCCATTTGTAGTTAAAAAAGAGAAGATCGCCGATTAAAATTTAAAATTTTAAATTTTTAGAAAAAATTACGTTTTGCTAATCAATAAGAAAATTATTGAATTTACCAACAAAAAGCATTTTAAATGTAAATTTTTTTAAGTGAAATAGTTAACGACACTTTAGGGAATACATACCAAGCACTATTGAAAAGCTTTTATGAGTGTAAGCTGCTCTAAATAACAATTCCACTTTGGTTTTCGAAAGTGGAATGAAAACGATATTTTTTTCGTTCTACGTTTTGTGGAGAAACTTTTAACGTTTTAAGTAACACTATTAAGCCTGTAGCATACTCGATACTTACCAGAACGTTTCATTTTCAATACGAAATTATCCGTAGCACCCTAAACTGCAAATTCAGAAGAAAAAAAATTGTTTTCGATCACTTTAGGAAAAAAATTGCGGAAGCGAAATTGCGAAATCAAATCAATTCCGTAAAAAACCTGTGACATGCCTGATTATAAGTTATTTATGACCTACTTAGAAAAAAAAAAAATTAAATAGTTAATACCAAAATTAGAAACTATCCGCCTTACTATCAATATTTTCCAAACATATATTTTAGTTAAATTCGACTTTAGTTAAAATATTGGGTGGCAGTATGCCTTGACTTGGTTTATTTTTGGAGCATTCTGATTGGTTAATTTATTTTCAACCAATCAAAATGTTTGAAAATAGAAATATTTTTGTAGCGTTTTCATATGCAAAATGAACAAAACCGTATGATTAAATATAAAGTCGACTTTAAATTTAAAATACTCGTTTATAGTAAGGGCCTATAAAATTTGATTCTTAAGAAATTTTTTAGGTTTATTTCCAAGAAAAAATGTTATTTATATAAAATGCTTTCCTAATAAAAAAAAAAAGAAACATATTAAATAACGTCATCATATATCATTTTGATGGCCATAATTTCACATCTTTCAGATCATAATTTTTTTTTAACATAAAAAACATTTGGCATCTTTATCTCAAATTGTAAAAAGTTGTCAGTTACGAGTTATCAACTTATGATTATTAGTACAGTAAAATATAACATACATATACAAATATATCACTTTTATAAATAACAGCTACCGACCACAAAGCGCTAAGATTAAAAACAATAAAACTAACAATTCCTCGAATTTAAAATAAACCTTTGAATTCTTTGTGTTTCAAACAAAAATCGGCAGACTCCAAATATTGCCAACAAAAAAACAAAATAAAAACAAAAAAATTAAAAACTTGAGACAAAGTGAACTGCGGTCACCACATAATATGAATGCATATTACCAGGGCAAGGAAGTCGTGTTTTATGTGCATATACATATATTTTAAAATATAGATTTTAAATCTTTAAATTTGCATCCAATATTTAAAAAATATTCATTTATAAATATATTCATATTCATAACAATATTCATTTATTATTGATTTATTTCAGCGTTTTCAATATTATCCATTCAGTTTTAGTAGTTTTTTGTCTTAAAAAGTAGTTTAAGGTCCGATTACTGAATATCCAGTTAGCTGCTAACGGAGACTTTAACTGACACATTTGTCGTTGTTTCCCATATAAAATTTGAATTTAACTGTCGGCTAAATTTGAACTGTATATTCAGTAATCGGGCCTTAATGTTAAAAATTATCGTTTATTATCAGCGGAAAGTTAGTGATTGCAGTTTTCTGACATTTATATACATCGTGGGGGAAAAAATGCAAAAAAATACTGATAAAATTGAATAAAACTTTTTTAATTGCGTGTTATGAAAAAAACTCGGTTTGAGTGAAATATCAAACAATGCTTTTTAAGCAAAATATGCAAAAAGGTGGATTTTAGTTGTTGTTTTTAACTGCAATTACAGTTGTTTTTCAATGGAAAATGGCAAAACAACTAAAATGACAGTTATTTAAGAAAATAACTAACGAACAGTATTGTAATTTCTTAACAGTTATTTAAAGTAGTTGTTTTTAAATAAATAATATCATAATAAAAAAACTACCAAAACAGTATTTTTACAGTAAACAATTATTTTTATTAGTTATTTAAAAAATAAAAAATTTCGTTGATTTTTTAAAATTCTTGTTTAGTTTGCGTTTGTCATTATTGATATATTCTTAGTTTGGAAATAAAAATCAGCAAAGTTGTATTGAATCTGCAATGCATAAAAACACAATAACTGGAGAACCGTTTGGAATTTTTACTTAAAATTTCAAGTACGTTGAAGTAATTACACATTTTTTATATTCAAAGTCAAAAAATAGTTTTTCTTATTAAAATATACTTTTTATAAGATCAACAAAATTAACTGTAAAAAAGCAGTAGTTTTTAACTATTTTGTCAGTTTTTTTTGTAGTAAAAATTTGTCAATTAATTTTACGACATTGTTAGTTATATTTAATTCATTTATTAGTTATTTTTCAACAGTTAAAAATAACTACATTTTTAGTTGTTTTAAAGATAAATACCTTTGTCGTCTTTTTAACTGCATATACCTTCGCTTTAACTGTCATTTTCAGTAGATTCTACCGACAAACTATTCTGAGTGTATTAATTTATAGCAAAATATACAATTATATGTTTTCAAGCTAACGACAACAAGCATGTATTTACATAAAGTCCCTTGGACTGCATGTTAAACTACAGTAATATAACACTAAAAAAAATAAAATAATTTAAAGGGATATAATATTTCTTAAGCTTTATTTGCTTAACTTTACAAAGCATACAGTTAGTTATATAAATATTTTAAACTAACTACAAAAATACTTGTTTCTTTTTTGCTACTTTGGTTTATTAAAGCTTTCATGGTTGTTATGATAATGACTTTGAACAAATATTTCTTAAGGAATTTTAAAATTTTCATTTAAGCAAAAAAGCGCTTCAGCACACAATAATCAGTGTTATTAAAGTAATTTGAAAAAAATATGCAAATGACCTTTAATCCTCTGGGGCATGTAACAACATTCGTTATATGTCTGTCTATCTATTTATACTTTTCTATACACGTATGTATGTGGAGGTGCAACCAACAATTACCATTGCCATTATCATTGTAAGTACTCGTTTACCACTTAATTTTCTCTAGCTTCTTCTTTTAAGTTTCTTTCTATCGTTTTTTTTTTATTATTTTTTTATTTTTGTACTAACATTTTCGTATTTGAAGGCACGTGAATGAGTGGTTTTGCCTTAACCACATGCTAAAGAAAAAAAAAGTTCATTTGAACTCTTATTAAATAAAAATTTTCAACATGACATTAAGCTTTAACATGTTACTGATGAACAAGTATTTTCTTTATCTTTTTCTATAAATATACGTTTGTTTGTTGGTAAATAAAACGCAGCTTAGGCCTAGGTTTAAAGATTAAAATCTTTTCTAAAAAAAAACATATATATTAAAAAAAATCCTTAAGTAGCATTAAATAAAAATGGATTTTTTAGTAGGGTTCATTTAAAAATTGGCAAGCATACATACACATAAGAGAACAAAACCTGCAAAATTGTGTGCAAAACATATTTCAGTTTGTTTCTTAAGTCCTTTGTTTATACAATAAGTTATCAAATATTAAATTTTCTGTAGAAATGTATTTATTACGATAACTTTTCCAAATGGAAACTGTTTTGTTTGAAATTTTGCAACAACACTTTTAAGAGGTGACCCCATATTATACTAAAAGTTGGACTTTGCAGACATATTGGAAAACTATGCTGCCATATAAAATTTTTGAAAAATCGCGATTTTAACGTATAGGCCGCTATTTTTTTGTTGAACTATTTTCCTTTTAATTGCTGCTTTACTAAGCCCTAGCATTTATTAAGGCCGATTTTGCTTTCAGCGATTCAATTGGCTAAAATCTTAAAAAACCGAAAAAAGCCATATGAAACGCGAACAGTGGTTTTAATATCAAGTTTTATGCATCAAATTTTAACCCTAAATATGAATACAGTTCCTGTATATATATATAAGTTCCCGTAGTTCCTATACGGAACATAGGGCCACAACAAATTTGTTCCATTCCGATTTGTCCGATGCTAGTGTTCTTATCTCGTTCCAGCTCTTGTCCTGGTTGGCCGCTTCGATTTCAATTTGGCGGCGCCAGGTGTGTGATGGTCTTCCTTTTCTATGGCTTCCTTGCGGATTCCATTCTATAGCTTGCCTTGTGATAATGTCAACGGGTTTTCGTAGGGTATGCCCTAGCCAGCGCCATTTTCTTTTCCGGATCTCGACATGTATGGGGGTTTGAGAGGTTTGGACCCATAGCCTTTCATTGGATATCGTGATTGGCCAGAATATTTTTAAAATTCTACGCAGGCAGCGATTTATGAAAACCTGTAGCGAGTTAACATCCTTCTGCACTGCATTCCACGATTCACATCCATAGAGAAGAGATGATTTTATGCAGGAGTTAAATATGTTTAGCTTGGTTCTTTTCGAAATATGTGCTGATCGCCATATGGGGTTTAGAATGCCAAATGAGTGTTTGCCAGCTTTTATTCGGTTTCTTACGTCGTCTGCAGAACCACCTGTTGTAGTCAGAAGACTTCCGAGATAGAAGAACGTTGATACATCTTCAAGATTCTTCCCGTCTATTGCGAATGCTCTGTTGTTAGAAGCATTAATTCTCATTGCTTTAGTTTTGGCAATATTTATTTTCAGACCAGCCTTAGCTGCTTCTGTCTGTACTGCGTTGATCTTAGCCTGCATGTCACTGAAGTTGTGGGATAGTAGACATATGTCGTCGGCATAGTCGAGATCTTCTAGCCTTCTGTTGAATCCCCAAGTTATTCCCCTCTGTTCACATGTGGCTCTTCTCATTATGCTGTCCAGGACGATATTAAAAAGTAGGGGTGACAGAACACAGCCTTGCCTTACTCCAGTTCTAATCGTGAATGATGATTCACTAATACAGCCATCATTAAGGATTCGACAGTCTGCGTTGTGGTATAGGGCTTGAACAATATCAATTATTTTGTTTGGGGTGCCTTTGCATGTTAGCGTACTCCATATGGCCGAGTGGGAAAGTGTATCGAATGCTTTCTCAAAGTCGATGAATATCAGGTATAGCGGTGACCTCCACTCAACAGATTGCTCAATTATGATCCGTAAGCTGTTGACATGGTCAATGCATGATTTGCGGGGGCGGAAGCCAGCCTGCTCATTGCGGAGAAGCGGATCGAATGCGACTGATAGCCTTTTGTTGATGACTTGAGAAATTATCTTGTTTGCGATATTGATAAGGGTTATGCCACGCCAATTTTTGCATTGTGACAGGTCGCCTTTTTTTGGTATATTAATAATAAGGCCTTCCTTTAAATCATCGCACAGTGAGTTTGTTGCCCATAGATTCTTTATAACGTGGTGGATGAGCTTGGCGCTGATTTCAGGCGATGCTTTTAATAGTTCAGGAGACAAATTATCCGGTCCGGGAGCTTTGTTATTTTTCAGAGACACTATGGCATCCATAATTTCTGGTGTTTCTGGGCAGTCTGTGGGTATATCGTCCCGAGCAGTGTGTTGAGTGCAATCACAAAGGTTGGGATCAGTGTTCGATGTGTTCGCTAACATCGAGGAGTAGTGATCTACCCATACATCCATCTGGTCCCTTTTGGATGTGACTAAGTATCCATTTTTGGTTCTAAGTGGTTTGTTAGTAGCAAACGATTTCTGGGTTAGTTTCCTAGCAATTCTATATAAATCCTTTGTTCTATGGGTTGCGGCTGCTATTTCGGCTTCTTTGGCCAGATCGTCAATCCATTTGCGCTTATCTTGGCGGGCACTTTTTTTGACATTCTTGTCCAGCGCAGAATATGTCGAGCGCAGATTTGCCTTTTCGTTGCGAGTTCTTGCGGTATTCAATAAGCCCTTTGTGTCTCTTCTTTTGGATATGAGGCTCCAGGTGTTATCAGAGATCCATTGCTTTCTTTTATTTTCCTTATATCCTATATGTTTGTCGGCTGCGTTAATGAAACAGGTTTTAATAGTACTCCAATTAGGCACTGTATTATTTGGAATCGCTTGAAGGGAGGTGTTGAGAGAATCTATTGTAATACAGTTCCTGTGCCTAAAATTTATATTTATATTGATTGCATTTAAAAATTTTTGTATATAAAAAACTAAGTGGAAAACCGCAAACTTTTAAAGGCATTTCGCATTTCGGAAAATCCATACCTTAGATCGAAATATAAAGAACGCCAGTGTAACCAGCATGTCCGAAATATATGTATAGAACTGATGGCCAGATCTCCATTAATTTTTTTAATTGTCATGCAGTGTAGTTTTCGAATATTTAAAATTTTGTATATTCGAAAGAAATTTCTGCAAAAATGGTTCGTAAAAAGTTTTTAATCCCAATATTGTTCCGAGACGTTTGAAATACATAATCAAAAAAACATTTCCGGTGATCGCACCTTTCAGTTAAAGTTTATTCGGACGAGGCGTGTGATATTTGTATGTATGATAGAGAAAAAAACCGATCCTGGTTTTTGATTCAATTTGTGGATTTAGGGGATAAAATGGACAAGAAATTTCAGATTTGCAGAAAAACTTGATAATTTTTTAACTTTTTCAAACAACCTAATTTTGAATGCACCTTAAAATCATTAAAATTATGAATATGAAAAAATTCCACACTCTCCTTAAAACATTTATTGTTATTGCTGTTTGATTTTGATTGCCTGCTGTTGTTTTTATTACTTACAAGGAAGGTCTGCGGTGTGGGGCACCACGGTTTTTCTGAATTTTGAATACTCGTATGTGATAAAGGAGGCAAAATACATAGATCCGTATTTTTTTTTTCTTTTTAATTTCAAGTTTAAGGGAAAAAAAGGGTTACCAAGTGGCAGATTTTGCATTTTTTTCTTCTTTTTAGCATTTGTTCCAAAGCAACTGTAAATATTAATAAATGAATGAATGATTTTAAAAAGTTTGAGTAATAATATTGAACGTGTTTTCTTGTCTTAATAGTTTTTCAAATATCTTTCATTTAAATGGATGTTTTTCGTTCGATTTTAGATCATATATTTTATAATTTTCTTTTAAATTGTTTTCAAATGAAAGAAAGATGATACAATTTTTATACGTAACTTACAGAGGATAAAAACTGAAGAAAAATCGATAAGGCCAACAGAATAGAATACGTATTTTCGGGTCTCGCTACAGACCCATCCTCAGTATCCTATGACTTTATGGGTTAATAATTGATGATGATCTATTTATATTGAATGTGAGACAAAATCGAATTTTTCAATTTTTATTCTCTGTAGTTTACTTTCTATTATTTGAAAATAATTGTAAAAAAATTATATAATATTTGATCTCAAACCGAACGAAAAACATTAATTTAAATGAAAGATATTTGAAAAACTATTAAAGTAGGGCATACATGTTCAATATTATTGATGAATTTTTCAAAAATCAACCAATCACAACATTTCATTTTTAAATAATTTATTCTGACTGGTTGATTTTAAAAACATTGATCACTAATATTGATGCCCCTTAAGTAGGTCATACACGTTCAATATTATTGATGAATTTTTCAAAAATCAACCAATCAGAACATTTTATTTTTAAATACTTTGTTCTAATTGGTTGATTTTTAAAACATTGATCAATAATATTGAACGTGTATGTTTGCCGTAAACATCATTCATACTGAACCGAAAACTAGAAGTTTTCGTTTTTTTCAAGTTTTCGATTGGAAATTTGTATGGGATTTGACAATCGAAAACGAAATAAATTTGAAAACTACTAGTTTTGGGTTCAGTATGAATGAGGTATAAGACAAGGATACACGTACAATGTTATTGATCAATCTTTTTAAAATCAACCCATCAGGGCAAAGTATTAGAAAATAAAATGTTCTGATTGTAAACTAGATGAATAATATTAAACGTGTATTCTTGCCTTTACAATTAGTCCAAAATATATTAAAAAAAAAACTAAAAACAAAAAAGTTTCAAACGATTTCCAAAGCTCCTTTTTACCATTTAAACTTAAGATTGGCCGATTTATTTTGCCTTCTCAGACATATCCAAATTTTAGCCAAATCGAATCAAAGCATACCGCAGACGTTTCTTGTTAGCAAAATTTTTTGTTATTTATTAGAAAACAGAGAAGAACAGAGAAATTTCATTAATTGTTCTTTAATTTTTTTTTTGTATGACGAGTATGTAGTTAGTGTTGGTTTTAAAGCTACTTATACTAAACTGTGTTAATAGCACAGCATCTTAAAAAACCAAAACAACAGCCAACACCATTCAGCAAACCAACAGTATAACTAAAAACAACAACAACAAAAAGCGTTTTACATTAGACATTTACATACCAATACGAAAATACATTGAAAACATGAATATATGTATGTGTGTTGTTGATATGTAAGAGTATGTATGTATGGCTTAAGCTAATTGTTAGGTGGTTTTTATTGCATTTAAGCCAGGCTGATACTAAACATAAATGTTCAACACTTACGTATAGTTTCAATTTAAGCTACAACTATTATTACTACTAGACTTTACTACAACTACTACTGAGGTCATGTTTTCATGCAATTTGTAATTTTGTTTGGTTGGTTTTTTCTTCGAATTTGGTTTTACTCTTTTACTTCTATTGCCTAGAAATACTTTCTTTAAATGAGTTTAAATGTTAAGAACAGCCTAATATGGAGGAATAAAAATACAAGCAATTAGCGTTAGACATTTTCTAATGACTTAATATTAAAGGTGCAACTAAAAAGGAACTACGATTAATATAAAAAGAAACTGTAAAACGGTAAGATTCAATATTATAAGAACTTAATAAGAACTTAGACCTTTTAACATTTTTTAAACAACTGTAGACTGTTTAAGCTATTTAAGACCTCAAATACTGACAATCCTAAAATCGTCTTGATATTAAAAATCCTTGAAATTATATTAAAAAACATACAATGAAACTATTCCGATGAGACTCCTCCGATCTTAATGAAATTAAAATATGTGTACATTTTTAGCAAGGAAACTATCTCGATTTATTCCCTCCGATCTTATTGAAATCTGGTTTTGTGCACCTGTTAAGCGGCTAAATTTCACGTTCAAAAATTAAAAAGTAGGGTCAAAAATTTTACGATTTTTGTTTCAAAAACAATTGCATATTCAAAATTATTTTTTACACTCTAAATATAGTTGTTCCGAAATGTATATTACCGAAAGTTTTTAAATATACTCTCCACATATATGCGAGGGTATATATTAAAGATGTACAATAGTATATCTCAGCAACACCACACTACCAAATAATGTGTAAAGTAATGTGTTGCCATAGGGGCCGATGATGAATTTTACAGGCGATGAGCCCCAAAGTAATGTATGGGGAGGAAGTGATAAAATAATTGGTTACTTATGTGGTTACGAGGATGCGAAAAGTAATGGGTCTAAAAATAGATTTTCGTAAAAAAAATTTTTTATTAAAAAAAATTTATTACAAATATTTTTTATTAAATATATAAACGTGGTCACGCTGGGATTCGAACCTAGGATCCCTGCTTTTGAAATAATGCCGAAGGTAACGAACTATCATTACAAGGTAACGCGTGAGTATATCGCACCCATTACCAAAGTTTTGCTGGGATGTTATCTTAAAGTATTCCCAAAACAACTATAATACATATTGGGGTAAAAGTTTCCCCCCTTTTTCAAATGTTTATTGTAAATCGGCGTAGGAAACCATGTGAGCTTCCATTTTAGATATAGGATGTGTTCAGCGAACTTATGTAAAACACTACGAGGAAAATTTTTGTGGAACATTTGAACCATCTAACTCTTCAATTAAAGGGACTTTTTGGCCCCTTATTAAAAATGGACAAAAAAGACCCGTAAATTGAAAAGTAAAGGGTTAAAATGTCCCACAAAAATGTTCCACGTAGTGTTTTATATAAGTTCGGTGAACACATCCGATACCTAAAATTGAAAATGGTTTCCCCCTGAAATCCAGGTTTGTTGGACATTTAAGCGCCAATTCTGAATAAGTACGAGATTAACCCTTAACACATTTTAAATTTTGACTTATTTCTGGCATTGAAGTTAAATTTTCAACTTTGATATCTTCAGAGACTTATAGTAAAATTTCATGACAGATATTTTTGCGGAATATTTTAACCCTCTAACTATTCAACTTACAGGGCCAAATCTGGCAAGAAAAAAAATTCAATGAACGGTTTTTGAGAAATCGAAAAAGTTTGTCGATAGAATCTACTAAAAATGACAGTTGAAACAAAGGTATATGAAGTTAAAAAGGCGACAAAGGTATTTACATTCAGGGAATTTCTGCAATCAGAATTTGTTACTTGTTCAAGAAGTATTTCAGTTTTGTTGTTTCAAGTGAAAATAACATTTTGTAGAAGAAATGTAAATTTTAATTACATTTGTAAGTCATTAAAAATCCAATGAAACTAAAATACTGAACATTACATTCATTTTATTCAGTTATTTTGTTTTTAAAAAAATGTACGTAAGTAAGTTTTGTTAGTTGTTTTTACTAATTTGTGGTTCATTTTAATAAAAGTGAAAAACAAACAAAATGTAAGTTGGATTTAATGAAATGTTAGCGCTACTTTTTTGAAATGAAATTTAATTTGTTTTTAAATACATACAAAATATTTTAAATCTAAGTACTTTTAATTTGTTTGTTGGAAATAACATTTAAAGTCAACCAAAAATTTAAGCTTTTTAAAGTCTTTTATGGTGTTGCCTTTGATTTTTTTGTTATTCTTGTTATTCCTTTTAGAATGTGTTAGTGATTATCGGAAAGTTGAAATTAAAATTAAGTTCAAACATAAAAGCAAAGTAAGTAATTGTTGTAATTGCACATCAATTGTTATGTCATTTTAGGTAACGAAAGAATCTAAACAAAACGAAACACAATCACTGTATAGAAATTTTAGAAAGTCTAACAATAACTTCTAGTATAACATATTTTGTCTTGTGCCCTTAACATTACAAAGGAAATCTATCTATAGAGAAAGTGGAAATTCTTCTTTATTTATTTTTTTAACTTAAACTTAATAAATAACAAGATTTTCATCATTGATCTATAAATAAACTTTGATCAAACAGGAAAATGCCATTATTTTTTTTATTTTGTGTTTAAATAAATACAATCTTGTCCTTTCATGTTCTGCATAACTTTATTTTACAGAACAAATTAAATTTAGCATAAGAAAAGAGTAAACTTCTCCGTACAAGACAATGACAGCAAATTTAACTTAACACAAAGTGGGTGGACAAGAACAAGATCAAAAAACCTTATGCTTTTTTCAATCTTTTTTTTCATACCACAAACAGCACGTGAGTTACACAAACAAAAATTTTAAAGTGTATTTATGTATGGTAACGATACTACTAAAAATAAAGTACTTAAAAAAAATCTGATGTCAAATTTAGGTAAAACATGACTTAGACGTAAAACAACAACAGCCGTAGTAACTGGCGTCTAACAGTTGACTGATGTTTACAAGAAGATTGTCATTGGATTAACATGTTTTTTCTTGTTGTTGTTTTATTTGCATTTTACAATTTTTTTTTCTTTTCTTAAAGCTGCAAAACCAACAAACAAAATCTATTTAAATGAAATTTTTATAAGTTTGTTTTATGTACTTACGACTATACTATTTTTCAAGCCTTTAAGTGTATTTTTCTTTCAAAGATAATCACAGAAAAATACAAAACTTAACTAATTGGCCATGCTTTAGGGTCATTGTCATTTCAGAACAATATACCTTACAGTTGTTTAAGTTTTAGCAAACGATTTGTTAGATTTTCATTGTATAAATACGATGAAATAGAAAAAAAAACTATATAAAGCTTTAGGCATAAAGCGTGACTAAATACTCTTTCGTGGAGTATAAGGGAGAAAGAGAGACTATAAAATAGAGATATAGTATAAAAAAAAGATGAGGGAGTTCCTTAAACAGAAAAGTATAAAGTCGTTTTGTAACTGTGGATGAAACATGGATCCACTACTTCACAGCGGATACCAAGCAGCAGTTGATTACCATCGAAAGGGAAAAACAGTAAACGGCAAATATTATGCTAAATTATTGGACCGATTCAACGACGATTTAAAAAAAAACGACACCATTTAAACAAAACAAAAAATATTTTTCATCGAGACAATGCACGATTGCACACTAGACCGTAGCACCTTACCTTCAAATATAAAATATTTTTGCAAGGTAATTCCAAAAATTTTTTTCCCGAACGTATGGGTCGCCTTTTTTAATTTTTCGTTATAGCTTCGGCATTTAAAGTCGGATTTTAAAGTGTGATATATTGATTTTTTTACCTCGAGGAGACCAGAGTTTTGCTATAAAGGAAAAATCCAATGAAAAAATTTTAAAAAGGCGACCCCTACGTTCGGCAACCAAAAAAATAAAAAAAAAATCTGCTGGGTTTATCCAAAAACTTCCTTAGCAAAAGTTTAATGATTTTTTGCGAGCTTTAATTTTCTGACATTAGGGTGGTAGCAACTGAGATCTGGTGGGTAAATACTAGATACTACGGGATACTTGAGGTCAAAGGCGACCCCTAGATCGATCTCTTGAATGCAAATGTTGCAACCAGACTTAACACTTTGACTACCCTTGTGCACTACAGTGTACACTAGACCGTACCTAAAAAAAATAAAGTTCGCTGTACACCCTCCAATATGAAGTATTTTTGGAAGGCGATTTCAAAAAAATTTGGTTTTTTTTGCCGAACGTAGGGCTCGCCTTTATTAATTTTTCGTTATAGCTTTGGCATTTAAAGTCAGATTTTAAAGTGTGATATATCGTTTTTTTGCCTCGAGAAGACCAGTGTTTTGCTATAAAGGAAAAATCCAATGAAAAAAAATTTAAAAAGGCGACCCCTACGTTAAGCAACCAATATATAAAAAAAAATTTATACTAGGTTCATCGAAAAACTTCCTTAGCAAAACTTTAATGATTTTTTGCGAGCTTTAATTTTCTGACATTAGGGTGGTAGCAACTGAGATCTGGTGGGTAACTACTAGAACGGGATACTTGAGGTCAATGGCGCTTAGAGCAAAATACTGGTCTCCTCGAGAGAAAAACGATGTATCATACTTTAAGATCCGACTGTAAATGCCAAAGATATAACGAAAAATGTAAAATGGTGACCCCCTACGTGCGGAAAAAAATTTTTTTTTGAAACCTTGTAAAAATACTTCATATTGGAGGGTGTACGGCGCACTTTTTTTTGCCTGTAAGGTGGTACGCTCTAGTGTACACATCTTTAAAAAAACCATGTTACATATTTTTTTCTAATTTGAGGACTCGTGAAGTGAAAATGACGATACATCCACGAACAAAAAGTCGATAGTGAAAGGGTTAAAATTACAATACAATCGGCTACAGGGAATAGACAACTTTGGATATCCTTTAATTTATCCTGTAAAACAGGATCCTCTAAATATTTTATTATAAATATCCAACTCCTTCGTAATTGCTCCTACAAAATTTAATTCAAATGGTAAAAATTATGAACAATATACTTTTCGCTGATCAATTTACTAACGTTTTTAATATTATAATGCTTATGACATCACCAATCTCACCCAGTTTCAATCTACAAGCGGCCAATGCCATATCGTGAATTTTTTCGACATTTGCGGGTGTATTGACCTTAATTGGCAGTCCAGAACGTTCAGCGTCACTAGAGTGCGACCACAACGAAACTCAGTAAACCATTTATTTCCATTAAAGTTGATTATTTATTAAAACTTTCATGCACTTAATGAAAAAGTTTCATTAAAACTAGATTCATAAAATATATGAAGCTTTTTGATCAAATTTAAGAAATTTTTCATTTAATTTGTGAAGAAAACAGCATGATACGAAATGTTTCTGAATCTCGTGATCGTGGGCTATAATTTATACACTGACGAAAATTTAGTTTGTTCATCAAAGATTTATAGTAATTTTTACTGCTTTTCGTGACAATTTTGTGATTGTGAATGATTTTTTACTATGCTCAAGTGAGCGTGAGTTGGCAAAAACTCTCATTCGTGATTAATTTGATTTCTTTGTGAGTGATCGTGAGTGTCAAAAATCACTCACAAGCCCATCTCTACCCAAAACTGCTACTTGAAAAAAATTCTTAAAATAGTTTTTAAATAATATTATTGTAAGTTCTTTTGCCAAAATACCACCAATGTATTTTCTTTACAAATATTTAAGTTCATTAAGTGTTATCCCACGTTTTTGTATAATTAAAATAAGCGTATATTAAAATATAACAATGTATCACAGATACCATGAATAAACAGTTTTTTATTCTTAAAACACAATTGAAGTGATTTACATAACGAAGGTCAAATGAAAGAAATAAATTACAATTTATTGTTCATACTATGCATTATCACCAGAGATGTAAGCCGCCGGTTGGTATCTGCTTAGCTCCCACCGAGCTCCTTTTCCGCTAGTCGCAATCGCCGCCGGCAATTTAATCTTTAACCGGCTGAGCCGTGTGAAATCTGATTTTTAAAACTTCCCTACGTGAAATTTTAACAAACTGTCACCGAACTGGCCCCTTTATATGAAATAGAGTCGTCACTTTTACATGGCGTTGTCATAGGAGAGGGAAATTGACCCCTTGTGACATGTCACAAGACAAATCCCAGGACAGGTCCCTGAACTTTGTTTTTTTATGCGAGTTCAGTAACCTGTCATACGATTTGTCTTGTGACATGTCACAAGGGGTCAATTTCCCCCTCGTATGACAACGCCATGTAAATGTGACCACTCTATTTCATATAAAGGGGCCAGTTCAGTGAAAGTTTGTTAAAATTTCCCGTAGGGTTACTTTATAAATTTATTTTTAAAGCCTGGCGGCTTAAGCAGATTTAGCCGCCGCGGCTATTTTGGGTCAGCTTGTATCTCTGACTGCCACGTATTGGTTCTAATTACGCAAATCAATTCTTCGATATACGAAAATAAATGGAGTTAATAAACTTGAAACAAGTACTAGAATTGAGTTGATGTTTAATGAATTTCTGTTAATTAAGGTACATACTTTATACCCTAGTTGTATCTCTATCGACTCTGTCTGTGTTATTTTAACTTATAGTTAGGGCCATGTCTGTATGTTAAACACATTTAGGAGCGAGAGAAAAAAAAATAAGTATGACTGATACTAATAAAGTTTCAAGTTTCATTACTTAAGTTTAGCGTAGTAGTTGCTGTTAGGCTGACTTGTTCTTCTTATGCACGTTCATTGTCAAGGACAACTTAATTGTCCAACACATCTTTATATGTATGGACAATATAGACAGTAAAAAAAGTTAATGAGTTCACTTAATATTAAGGTGACCATATCACAGATTAAATCATTATTCTTACAGACAAGCCATTTTGAGAAATAGTAATGGGTTATCTGGTAAATAACCTGATTTTTTCGTTATTCCATTTATTTTATGAATATATTGATCAATATGTGTGATAATTGTTATTACTGTTGCTAGTCTAGCAACTTTTTTCTTTTTTTTTTTATTATTACAAATTTTCATACACTTTATTGGCTAAACTTAGCATCATACATAATCGATAAGCTTTAACTAGTTATAAGTATACACTGAAGTCGTAGTGGATTTTGTTTGTTGCAATTTTTTCTGCATTGCAGTTAGCAATGACTTTGGTTATATACTCGTATAACCAAAAAGATTTCAATGAAATTGAAAACAAATGTTAGTTTTTTTTTCAAGTGCTGTTATACAACACCAATAGATGAAAATTGAAAAAAAATTGAATAAACGGAGCAATAGGAGCTTTAACTAACAAAAAAATGTTAGGAAAACTGTTTAAGAAACAGGTTGAGCCGGCCGTCTACAGCTGTCAGCAATACAACAGCTACAAATACGGACGACAAAACAAAGTAATACAACCACATTATCAACAACATAATTCTATTTATCTGCAACAAGTTTTAAGTTATAAAATACTATATAACTGCTGCTGCTGCTGCTGAAACTGAAGTTTCTGCTGTTGATGATGACGATGTTGTTGCATTACTGTTGCCTTTTCTGCTGTAATGACTAATGCTAAAGTAATACAATATACAATACATATATGAACGTGTAAAGACGTTTATACATACGAGTGTATTTTTTGTGGATTTGTTTTTTTTTTCTTTTTTGTTGGCTTGAAAACTTAATGAATGAACAGCTAAACAACCTAGAGAGAGAGAAGTATTTAAAGCAAATAAACTAGTAACCGGCATTTTTATACAGTTTTTCTGAAGTAATTACTCTTTCATATACACAAACTGACGACAGGACGGACGTATAGATACCACAGACAGACAAACCAACATTTGAACATTGCTATAGACCTGTATATGTTTTGTAAAACCAAAGCAGACATCCTAGTTTTTTTTTCAAAATTCAGGTTTATTTCTACTATATCAAATTATTTAATATAAAAAAGGAAACAATATTATGCACTAACAAATTGATTTATTGGTTTATGATTATTAAGATAATAATGTCAAACTAAAGTCAACACGCTTCTTTAGCTTTAGAGATATTAAAAAAAGCAAAAAAATAGAAAAACCTCTAACTGACATAAAAGTTTGACTTTAATGAATATTGCTTATTTGCTTGATTAAGTAACATAAATGTTATTATTCATATAAAACTTGTTTCGTTGGAAACCCACTTCACCGTTAGATGATTGTTGGTAAACAACAAATAAATTTAATTAATTTCTATTCATGCTTATGGTGAAGTTCTTTTTAAGTCATTAAATAAAATTGTTAAAAATGTATTGTAATAATTTTCATACACAAATTTAAAAATTTTCCTTCGAATTGGAGCTAAAAACCTAAATATTTTATAAAATTACTTCCAATATTAAAAGATTTACTAAATATGTAAACTAA
This sequence comes from Leucophora obtusa, assembly GCA_949987735.1. Taxonomy (NCBI): domain Eukaryota; kingdom Metazoa; phylum Arthropoda; class Insecta; order Diptera; family Anthomyiidae; genus Leucophora; species Leucophora obtusa. Next base: position 5,583,451 of record OX465296.1, read on the forward strand.
CGACTTAAGACAGCCTGAAGGCATGGAGATTTTTATGCAGATAAAGATAAATTTTAATTAGAATAAACTAATTAAGAAATACTCCCAACAAATGTAATTTTTTTTTCATTTAAAAACGAAAGACTTAAGACACATACGCTTATTGCTTAACACAGTTTAAGATTACGTAATTAGAACAATGATGCTTAATTATGTCAAATTTTTAGAAAAATTAAAAAATATATATTACAAATTGACTTTTTATAAGCAATTCCAATCATTTTATTGTTTTAATTGAAGTTCATTTAAACTTTCCAATAAATTTAAAACGGGACTTCAGTAAAAATTCTATTAAATTCAAACTAGCAGGAATATGGAAAATATTCTGTATTCTTAACATTAATAAGAAAGAATAAAATGTGAATTTGACTAATATACACTCATAGAAATAAATCTGTAAAAATAGCAGAAAAAGTTACTAAAAATTAGTTAAAAATTATACTGCGGAAAAAACTGCTAAAATTAGCAAATGTTTTTACTAAAAACTAGTAAAATGAGAACAGCAAAATTAAAACTGTTAAATTTACAGAATTTTAGTTACATTGAGGCTAACTTTTAGTTAATTGAAAATAGCAAGTTATACTGTAAAATCTACAGAAAATTTTGCTAAATATTTGTAGACTAAAACTAGCAAAAATAAACTGTTATATCTAAAAAATTTTGCTATTTTTAAGCTAAATTTAGTTGAATGCCAATAGCAGTCTATTTTGCTAAAATCAGCAGAAATATTTGCTAAAAAATTATGAACTTCTGTTTTCAAAAGGCTCGATTTTTATTTGCATTGAAAAAAAAATTAAAATTTTTTGGTGATTTTAGGCTACTAATTATTTAGCAAAATTTTTTGCTGATTTTAGCAGCTTAATTTGCTATTCTCAATTTACAAAAATTTAGCTCAAATATAACTAAAATTCTGTATATTTAACAGTTTTATTTTTGCTGTTCCTATATTACTAATATATAGCAAAAATAATCTGCTAATTCAGCAGTTTTTTTCTGCAGCATCATTTTTAACTAATTTTTAGTAGTTTTAACTAAAATTTTTACGGACTTTTTTCTTTTCTTTAGTATAAATCTACACCTAAAATTTTATGGGTTTGTTAAATCTACAACACATAAGTAGCCATATGTCCCAAAAATAATTACCACGTACCGAATTTTGGTCTTCTTTCTTCCACCTAAATATCAGATATAGCTCACCATCAAGAACAGGTCAACCTTAGATTTCTATGTTGGGAAGCAGGTGTCAGAGTTAAAAAAAAAACTTAAAAAAGTCTCTAACCCTCTAATGCTATTTCTTCTGATTACATTACATAAGCAAACACCGCGATACGGGTCTTCTAATTTATCCTCTATTTTCACCCTTCACTCTCAGAATCGGCCTAACTTTTGCTAACCTGAATTTGTTCCACATTGTTATTTTACTTCGGTGGGGTTAAGTACATTTTCATATATGATCATATTTTAATTTTTTTATACGGGTACCGAATTGATAGTGAGAAATCAAACTTCTGTTATTGCCATTACACATGTCTAAATTGGCTTTCTGTGGTCACAAGCGACTACAAATTCGGTTGTCAGCACGAAACTGTTTATTCTGTGTATGATCATTTTGTATTTAGAATTTTTACATTAGCGCTTCTCTGCGTGTGTAAGACAAGAACACAATATGTTGTCACAACATTCAACGATCATAGGATTTTTTGTTGTTTTTTATGTATTAAAACAAAACTGAATGGTTTTTACAGTTAGTTTTTCGACATTATAATATATTTTAAAACAACTTTTTCGCCTTTTAGCAATTTGAGTTTGAGAAGAAGAATACAAGTTTCTCTAAAAATTATAAACACATTAGTTTTCAAATCAGACTAGATTGAGTTTCCCTTCCCAACAATACTACATTTGCATATGAATCCGTTGGTCAAAATACCTTAAAAATCAAAAAAAAAGAAAAACAAAAAACATATACATTTTTGAACCCTTGAAATTCCGAGGTGGCCGATAAACTCAGACAGGTCGATCTTAGATTTTTGTTTTTTCTAGCACATATCCAAATTTCATTAAAATCGGAACGTTTAGGATGGGGTACTTTCCTTGTTAGTATAGGAAATTTTCAATAATTTCATAAAAATTGAATTGTTTGAAATTTTCTCTGTGTACATTAAAGCTTTTCATTCTCGTTTTTTTTTTCTTCTCACTTAGTCCTCATCAACATCTAGATATAAAACAAATTATATATACAAAAACATTTTCATGTTAAGTTATGAAAACTACTTAAACATTTTTCTTGTTAGTTTTCAATTTCCTGGTGTAAAATAAGTTTTGTAGCTCACAACATAAAATGCTCTGTGGCTTGTATGTATATTGATTACCAATTATGGGTATCAATTGTAAAACGATAAAAATTAGTTAACTTAGAACAACCCTACAATTGTCGATAAACGTTGTTGTTGTTGTTTCAACATAATAATTACACCAGCAATTGTATAAAGGGGATCATTAACAACTTTTTATTATTCTTAACAAGCAGCCAAGCAATTTGGGCTAAATGATGACTGGGTGGTCCTTGGACGAGCAAAATAACGTCTCAGCAAAAGTGTTGTGGCAGCTACAAAAAGAATTGAAGATCCTGAAGAAAATATGCCGCGGCAATAAAATAAACTAGATATCTTTTAAGTTAAACAAAATTTACCTTTTGTCTACCTCTCTTTTTTAATTTGAGACTCTCATTGATGCTGGCTAGCTAGAAACATCATTGTAAGTATGTTAACTATAACATACTTTTTAAACACGCCCTTTTTAACATTAAAATTAAACTACAATTAATTGAGAAGTGAAAAATACTAAAACATTTTAGTAGTAAGTATATAACAAGTAGTGGCAAGAATGAAGTTTATTTTATAGAGTCACCTAAAGGCAAAATGATTATTGTCATCATACATTGCGAAACAAAAAAAAAAAAAAAAATTGGTATGTTAAAAATAGAGTAAGTGTATGTATGGATGGATAGACAGATAGATGATTGGGATAGTACAACTTGCATGGTGAATAGGTTGGTTGGTTGTTTGAGTTGTTGAGTTGCTGATGAAAAGTGTAAACGAGCCGCAATAAAATAATGCAAACAAACGTTTATAGTTAATTGGTTTGTGCAACCTTATATAAACTTAAGGGTCTTTGGCCTGACACAATTTAAGTTTAAGACAAATTATGATTTATGTGTAATTTTACTTATTCAGTGGTAGTCAAAGCGCTTTTTAATATGTAATCTTCCGAACTAGAATAGTATGTAGGAAAAAACTGCATTGACTTTATTTGTCACATGGCGAATGCCGAAGTACTGATTTAGGTCTTACACTACCCTGCAAAAAATAACATCCCCCTTTTTAAGCATAACTTTTTTCTCTACATTCAAAATAAAATATTAAAAAATTAAATATAACAAATACAACAACACATAAAAATTTCACGAACAAGCATAGTTTTCTGCTGAAAATATGTTAAATTTACAACGGTATCGGTTCTTTCCTATGCACTGTGGGCCAGGATCGCCGTTTTTTGGCCAAAAGTACAATTCAGGTAAATGGAAAATATGTTTATATATTCAAAATCTACACCCAAAAAATTCCATAGTAGGATAGTCAACAAAATTCATCGTTGGTATAAAATAAATTTAAAATGACTATATGTAATTATATAATAACTATATTTTTAGATAAAAATATTAATGTTATAATCACCATGTGTATTCAAATTTAAATAGAAACCGTCAGAAATATTTTTATTACAACAAAACCTAAAATTTGAAAAACTATTAATTTAAAATTAAAATGTAAATAACTTTCAAGAAATTTTATTGTGCTAATCTAAAATTAAAGGTAAAGCCATACAGAATTTGAAATATTGAGTTAATTCCTAATCGAATTTTTTTCCTCCAGGCCATAATAACGTATGTATCACCAAATGTACCAAAAAAAATTTCAAGGGAGAAAAAGGAGTTTATGGAGCATGTTTTAAAATTTTATTATTTCAATTATTTTGCAAATAATTATTAATAGTATAAAAAACGTAAGGTCTTTGTTCTCTTTATATGAACAAATAAGATGAAATAACAAGATTTATGGTTTATATTAACGATTTATAAATTGTTCATAGTTAATATTCAATACGTTAAAAATTTGTGTACATTAACTATATAATCGTTGCCAGCCACTTTCTCATAGTTGAATTTTATATCTAAATAGAACCTAGTTATCTTCTACCATTTCAAACCCACCATGACATAGTGAGGGTTATTTCAATTATGGCATAGTTGAAAAAGTAGTGATCAGCAACTACGTATTTTTTAGGGTGTAGGATTGCTGGATATTTTGTGAGTGAAATATTGTATCATTGTGGTTAGAACTAGTATCAGGTTTATAATTTGAGATTGTTTTTGGAACAAATTATTGTTTATTTATGATTTTTTTATTGTATCATTATAAAATAAAAAATGTCAAAAAATTAAAAAACTTTGACATTTTTTATTTTATAATGATACAATAAAAAAATCATAAATAAACAATAATTTGTTCCAAAAACAATCTCAAATTATAAACCTGATACTAGTTCTCAAAAAAAAAAAAAAAATAGAAACCTATTAAGTATTTACGAAAAAAGTAACAAAATTATTAATTTTACCTCAACAATGTGGGTTTTTTTGAAAATCCTAAATTTTCAAAAAAAAACTCCAAAATGTTCCAAGAGATATTTGAAAAACTTGAATGCCAATATGTTCCCTAAGATGTGTTCTACCTAGGTTTTTGCGAACGTTTGCGATCGTTTATAAATTTTCGAGATTTTGCCCTTTAACTGAAAAAAGTACCTTCAGATCTCGCTGATTTCTAGCATTCCAGAGTTTTAGTAAAAACTAAAAAATAGCACTAAAAATTACCTTAAATGAAGGTTCTGGTTTTCTCACACAGAATAGCCCCCTAAAGTCCAGGTTTGTGGGACATTGGAGTGCCAATTCTGAATAAGTACGAAATTAACCCTTAAACACATTTTAAGTTTTGACTCATTTCTGGCATTGAAGTTAAATTTTCAACTTTGATGACTTCAGACACTTTTAGTAGAATTTCATGACAAATATTTTTGCGGAACATTTTAACCCTCTAACTCTTCAACTTATGGGTCTTTTTTGACACTTTTTAAAAAGGGCCAAAAGAGACCCTTTAATTGCAGGGTTAAAGGGGTAAAATGTTCCACAAAAATGTCCCTCGTAGTGTTTTACATAAGTTCGCTGAACATATCCTATACCTAAAATGGAAGATGCACATGGTTTCCTATGCCGATTCACAATAAACATTTTCAAAGAGGGGAAATTTTAACCCCCCAAAAACATAGGGCCAGACAAAAACTTTTAAAACGCCGATACACTTATATTTTTCTTTGGTCCCTCTGCCAGAATTAGTTGTCATCAGAACCTTTTTTTTGTACAGTGTAATTTATTTCCCAACACATAACAATTTTAAATTTATGGCCGCCATATTGGATCCGCCATGTTGAATTTTTAAAATTTGATTCCAGATTCGTAATCTGCTTACAAAAACTTCCCCTGGTGGAAATTTGGAGTAAATCAGGCGACATAAGAAATTTAATGAAAAAAATGTTTGTCGCCATATTGGATCCGCCATTTTGAGTTTCAAAATTTTAATTTCAGATTTTTAATCAACGGATGCTAGACCTATATAATTCATTATTTTAAGTCCAATATAATAAAAACTAAAAATTAATGGCCGCCATCTTGGATCCGCCATTTTGGATTTTATATTTTTTATTTCATATTCGTGATCAGCAACAAACAAACCCCCCTTAATGATATCTTCTAGTCTCATATACTCAATATTCTAGTTTTGGCCAAAATTCGATGTGATAGAGAATACAAATCTTAAGTTGACCGGTTTTTTTTATGTGGCATCTCCGATACTTAGCGGGTAAAAAAGAGGCAATATGCATATCAAACTTTCTCTTTTGACGATTGCATTAATTTGATGCCAATTTTTTTTTGAAAATTCGAAAGCCAAAAATTACATTTTTATACCTTCGTTTTTGCTCCCTAAGAGTCAGAAATGGCAATACAAGAAATATGGAGTCAATCTTGGATTTTGATTCTCTCTTAAGTAGGGCATACACGTTCAATATTATTGATAAATTTTTCAAAAATCAACCAATCAGAACATTTTATTTTTAAATACTTTGTTCTGATTCGTTGATTTTAAAAACATTGATCAATAATATTGAACGTGTATGTTTGCCTTCACATATCCGAGTTCAACTTAAGCGAGCCTTCCCTTCATAATAAATTAAGCCACCTCCCATTCGGCCTAAATACATTTTAGAAAAAAATAGCTATATTTTTATTGCACTTTCAGAAAATTTGTGTTATTTCCATGTATTATATACCTTTTAAGAATTTCTCTAGGTTTCCCAGATCTGTTATAAACCCTCTTTTTCTTATGAAAACTTGACTGACATGTATTTCTTTTTGTGTCGTTTTATGAAAAGGAAAAAAAAACATCATCTGTATGTTTATGTTTGCCAATGCAACAGAGGAAGAGGCCGCTCTTGTAACTTTAAAGTTCAAGGTTATTTACAGCAACTTCAACAAATGTTTGGTAAAACAGTAACTGAAGCAGTAAGTAAAATTATGATCATGTTGGATGATAAAAGTGATGCACTCGCGAAATACAAAAAAAAAAAACAAACAAACGAACGAATAACAACAAAAATAATAAAAATCCAAAAACATAAAACTTTAACCGCCATCAAGATTAAATATAAATATTTTTTTCTTTCATTTATACAACCACTGTAAAAATGTTTTAAGTTTTCAATGGATTTCAGAGTTTAGAATTAAGGTAGTGGTTGTAAGTAGTAGTTTTTAGTACTCTTACAACTACTACTAGTAGCAATAACTTTTAACATTGAATTAAGTTCAAGTTTAAATACCTCATCATCGTCATCATCTTCTACAGCAACAGCATCATTCAACAGCCAACATCCACTCAACCTTTGTTCACAAAAACCAACTGGGTGCTTGATTAAAGGGCTTATAAAGTTTTAGTTCAATGTGTTTACTTGATTGTTGTTATTGTTCCTGTTCACTTAATATGTGGTTTCTTTTGATTATGTGTATTGTTTTTGACACATGACCATTTTTTTCGAAATCTTAAACTTGACCGTTAAAACCTACCATCACTTGTTAGTAGATCTTATATTTCAGTTGTATGTCGTTTAAGACTATAAATGAAATCGATCACTGGTGTTAAGGAAAACGAAATCTAAAAATATTTTCCATCACCAAAGGGAGCTGGGTATTTCAATGTCTGTCTTTCTGTTTCTTTGCGGTGTGTCTGTCTATCTGTCTGTCTTCAGTATTACATTTAATGATGGATACTAACAAATTGTTGTTAAAAATTCTTACAATAAAAATTTTTGCATTTTGTATACTGATATTGTGAATTTTTATTGATATTGACATTTTTTAACTCGTAAATTGAGTATGAATGCATACACAAACAAACAAAAAAATGAAGTGTGCTGTACAGGCTCCTTTGGAAACAAATTATTAATTTAAAATGAGAAATTTAAATAATTTTAGTAGTGGAATTTCTTGACATATTGAAAACGAAAGACTTAAGAAACATACTTTCCATTGTTGTTTATACATGGATGTCACTACATTGCTAGATCTGTCAAAACAACAGAGTGGTATATTGGAAGATGACAACGCAAATTGCGGTAAATTTTCCGTTTTTGTTTTTTCTTTGATATTTTAAATGTTTCCTAACACTCCTAGACGAGAACAAGAAATTCTCATTGAGTTTGTAATTTAACTTAATAAATATTTCCAGAAATTCTAAAAACATCGCCCCTGACGATATCCTTAGGCAAGAATGAAATCCGGATAGGAACATGCCTACAACGGATTATTTTTCACAATTTGTTAAATACGTTTGGGATTTTAGCACATTTAATTCCTTTAATACATTGATTTTAAACAACCATTCTCAATTTGCTTATTGCAATTGAACGAAATTACTGTATTAGATTCTTTTAAAGAAAAAACTTGTATGCATAGTAAAACCTCGGTAATCCGAATGCCGCTAATTCGGATTATTCGCTAATCATACTTTTTACAATATAAGCTTTTCTAATAAAAATTTTTAAAGTGTTATTTTTAGTACACTTTTAAAATTTAACATATTTTTTAGTACAATCCTTTATAGAACATATTTTAAAATTCTTTTGCAAATTTTTAGGAAAACAATGTATTTTTTGTACCCGATATTGAGTTTTAGAACAACGCTAAGGAAATAGTTATTCGATTTAGTAACTTTGTAAAAAAAAGTGACGTTTAGTACACAGTAACGGAAAACAACATATTTTTTAGTGCTCATTCGTAGATATCGAGTTTTAGAATAATATTAAGAACATAGTAATTCGATTTAGTAACTTGGTAAAGAGTGATTTTTAGTACACTTTTAAAACCAAAATATTTTTTAGTGCAAGGCTTTTTATTACACTTTTAAAGCAAAAACGCACATTTAGTACATTTTTGAAGAGACAATCTAATTGATTTTGCACTCGTTAAAAAATGTATATTTCTTTTAGTGCTCATTCAAAGAACCCGGATTTAAAACTACAGCATTAGAAAATTTTTATAAAATAGTAATTTTTAATACACTTTTAAAAATAACTCATTTTTTAATTCGAGGCTATTATTAGTACACGTTCGAAGATATTTTTTTTGTGCATCTTTGGTAACATCTAAATTTGAAGTACACATTAAAAAATATATTTTTTAGTACTCGTTCGAAAAACTCGGGTTTAAAAGCACAACATTATAAATTTTTTTAAATAGTGCTTTTTAGTACAGGCTTTTTAGCACTCTTTAAAAAATAAACGTACCTTTTAGTACTCCTTTGCAGATACTTGAATTTGTTGTGCATTTTTGGGAAAATCTAAGTTTTTAGTACAAATTTAAAACAAGAATTTTTAGTACCCGTTCGCTTTTCTATACTGTGAAAAACGAAAAAAATTTCGCACTGGTTAAAAAATATATATTTAGTGATTTTTAGTACACTTTAAAAAATAGTCCGAGGCTTTTAGTACACTTTAAAAAGTAAACGTATTTTTTTAGAACACCTTTGAAGATACTTTGAAGTCGAATGATTTCGTATATACATATTTCAAAAATGAAAAATTGTGGGAAATATTGTTAAGTTTTAGAACACTTTTCCCTCAAGTGTATTTTTGTGTCAAATTCTTTTGAAGAAAAAAAGAAATATTTGGAACACTTCTGCAGAAAAATTATTTTTAGTAATCTTTCTAAGATTAGTTCTTTCTAGTACTCTTTCAAAAAAGTTTTCACTTTTTAGTACTTATTTTGAATAATAAAAAGTTTTTAATAAATTTAGCTGAAACTTATATTTTAAATCACTTTCAAGGAATAATTTAGTGTTTTTAGTACACCCCTAACGGAAGAAATCTGATAAAATATGTTTTTGGTAGACTGTCGAATTAAATGAAACTATTCAGAAAGGGTACCTACTCTCTTAAAAAAGTTATCGCTGAAAGTAACTTTTTTAATTCTACTTTGAAAGACATAACTTTTTTAGTCTAGGTTTGGGGAACCTTAATTTTTAGCACTCTTTAGACATAATAGTAGTTTTTAGTATGCATTCCAAAAAAAATATATATATACATATGTATGTATCTAGTACTTTTCAAGTTCTCTTTCAAAATTCTAGGAGAACTTAATCAATTACAACAAAAAAATTAAATCCGAAAGCAGCAGGGGTTACGAATGAAACTAAGTTGCTCTACGACCAATTCTTTGGAAAATTCTAAAAATTTTTTAATTTAACAGTTTGATTTTTGCTGTTCTTATTTTACTAGTATTTAGCAAAAAAAAATCTGCTAATTTAACAGTTTTTTCTGCAACATCATTTTGAATTAATTTTTAGTTGCTTTTTCTGTAGTCATTTCCTTCCCACTTACAAAAAAACACGAAGTAATTAGTACGCATTACGCCCTCACTTACAAGAAGGCACAAGATAATGAGTATCCATTCCTATTGGGACATCACGAACAAAAGTAATTAAGCGCGTAAGTAGGCTGATACCATGTTTTTGCTGTGGTATAAAAACAAACGACTTAAGACACAAACTCAAATTCAAGAAGTTTTTTTGTTTATTTGCTTGTAAAAGTTAAGAAACTATTTTATTATTATAATTAATTATTCACGTGTTTTATAACATTTATTTCCTCAAAATATTTAAAATAAAAAAGCATTATATTTAAAATTATTTTGTTTGAAATACTTGAGACTATTAAAACACTTAGAAACCAACTCTAGCAAATCAATAGTTATTCCAAAACCAATTTAACCAACCTTCAACTATAGAAAAAATCAAAAAAAAAAAACAAAATAATTCTACAAAAAAAAAAAAAATAATTCTAAACAAAAATTCAAATAAATCCTCTTAAATTTTTATCATTAGCAATGAAATATTTCATATACGGTAATATAAATTTAAGGTGCGTAAATAGATAAACTCTTAATTTTATAAGCAGCTTATTAAAAAGTAGATAAATTTATATTAACAAACGCCTACGTACATAACAAATAGAAGTTTCAATTTATGTATTTAACCAATTTTTTTATTTTTTATTCTTATTAAGTGTAAAAATCCTGGTTTTAAAAAGAACACATTATTGTTATTGTACAACTAATTTCTTTTTTGTAACTTGTATTCTAACACATTTCTATATTACTTTTCTCTAAGGCCTTGAAGTGCGTTAGCCGTAATATGATTAAATTAAAAAGCAAAATAAAATAGCAGCTATATAACATAATATTTGTTACAATGAGAAAATCTTTTAAAAGAATATGGTTAACATTTGCCACAAGGCATTAAACAAAAAATGTATTTTTCTTGAATAGAAATTGTTTAGAGAGAAAACGACTTAAAATTACAACGGTTCATTTTATTACCTATTATTACTAATACTTTTGTAAGAACGGTTTACGCACACATATCCACATACATTAGATTCATTATACTCTCATCTTTTTTTAACAAGTTGCTATTATAGATGTTTGTTGGTTGCTTGGTTCTATAAGTAGGAGCTTTAATTTGATAAGACTTTTTTTCTAAATGTTTCTTTATTGTTTCGTTACTAAAACATACAGACACAGTGCAACGAATAATTAATTAGATAACGCAAATTTAAGTTTATTGAAACTAAGCTCTACAAATTTGTTACTGGAAAGCGTTTCAGAAGACCGCCGAAAGGGGACCCAACGGAGGAAACTAACACACATGCATACTTTTTTAACAAACTAACCTCAAAACTATAGGTAATAAATGGGATGGCAAATAGTTTCCGCGAAATTCAAGAACAAAATTTGACAGCACTACCACTGTGAGTATCTGTTTTAGGCTTTAAGCTCAATCCAGAAACTTGCAATGCCAGTAAACAGCAGCAGTGCTGTCAAATTTGTTTCTTAAATTTCGCGAAAACTATTCACTATTGTTCTTGTTTATTTAAAAACTTTTATAATTTCTCGACAGTGAGAAATAACGAAAATAAGAAATCTGCTTTATCGACACAACGTCGCACTGCGGTAAAATACTGACGACACTGCGTGTATGTGCTTTAGGCTTTAGGTTTAATACAGAAAAAATGTAATTCTGGCATATGCCAAGAAAAATATAGAACAATTTTCCAGATATTTTAAAAGTTCTAATTCAGTCTGTTCCCCTTAGGCAATCTCCATAATTTTGAAAGAATCTAATTATTAAAATTTATTTCCATTAACTTGTTACACTGTGCATTTATGTTTAGAAAATAACAAATTAATGAACAACTTAATAAATTATTCTTTTGTTAAATAGTGCATTTTGTGGGAATGAAAAATAATTATACTTTTTATTCTTAAAGAAATGCCTATCGTGTTGTTTTATTAAAATGTTTTAACTGTTTTTAAGTTTTATTTTGTTTTCTTTTTACTTCTTATTCTATACTTTTTTGATTCTTTCGTTGGTTGGTGTTGGTCACATACTTGACTCGTTTTTTTAACTTTTCTTTTGTTCAATAACATAAAAGGAAAAGTGTTACATTAGTTTATATGTCAGAAGATTTTAACAGTGACAGAATAAAAAGACAAAATCACATTCACTTCTATTGTTTTTATGAATTTAATATGTAGCGTTAAAGAGCTAGTTTTAACTGGGAGTATTGTCATTAATTTCATTTGTATTTAAAACTTTTTTTCTCTGTTGGAGTTGAAAAAAGATGTCAAAAGTTTACAGTTAGTTCTTTTTAACACATACAATTTCATTTTTAATAATGAATAAATTTAAACAGAACTTTTGAATGAATGACTGGAAAAATTAGAGAATTTTTTTAAGATGATAAAATATTTTCAAAGAAAATTTTAGAAGCATACATTTTAATTTATTAAAAATAAAAATACTAAAATGTTTCTAATCTGAGAATTGACTAAGAAAACTTTTTTAGGGTTTTTGAAAAATAACTGTAAATTTTGTAAAGTGGGTCACAGACAAGCAATAACACTGAAAATATTTTTGAAAATCATTAAATTAGAAAAATATATTTAAAATATTATCAGTAATGTTGTCCTCCTGTGGTCCATTTAATACTTTTGATTTCTTTGCAATACTTTACAATCATTAATTATGTATTAACTCTGAATTATCTAACATTCATTAATATATTACACTAGACAACAAAATTAGGGTCATGGTCTTGGGCGTGGACGAATCTTTCACTGGTCGAGTATACATATATGTACAAATAAGTATAGTAATAGTAAAACTCTTGAATGGCTTGGCGCTGAGTGGGTTTCACAGTCAATTTTATAGCCATTTATAATTTTAATTTTTTTTGTCAATAGAAAAAAAGATTCGAACAACTTAGTGCAAAAGTTCTTTTGATCTAATTTCAGTCTTCTTATATTCACAATTAAATTTTACGAGGAATTTTGTCGTCGAACATTTTAACCCTATATCTGTTATCTTCACGGCTCATTTGAGTCCTTTCTCAGGAAATACTACAAAAGTCCCTTAGTTCCTATAGACAAGGCAAATTCACTTGTTTTTAAATACATTTGCAGCGGTCAGCGGTCTCTACATACAGTCATGTGCAATATAATAGGGACATTAAAGTTTTTTTCTAATTTTATTCTCGTTGTCTTTATTTTTAAAGATCAAAATAGTGGATAGATTCGCCCCAAAATCCGAACAGATAATTTAAAAAATTGTGTAGAATTTTAACGTTATGTTTGTATTTTTATTTTGTCACTTGTTTTAAGTAGGCGTGGCTTTTAATGAAAAATAAGCGATATCGACCTTCTATCAAATTGCTTAGTAAAATTTAGCGAGTACTGATCAGTTCTGTAAAAACTGTATATTTTTGGAATTCCTATAAAATTTCCCTAAGTATTGCATTATTTTTTTCTTCAAATGGTCGCCACACTTAAAATGACAGTGCCAAATTTTTCTTTGACCAAATTTTTCTTTGTTTTTCTTAATTTTAAAATAAAGTTAACAACACTGAAATTTAAATACGGAATGCTTTATACTATAATGTAAAAAAACCTTGACTGATTTGTTATAAGTATAGAATAAGCCCATTCACTTTAATGTTTCAGTGTTGTTAACTTTATTTTAAAATCGCTAAAAACAAAGAAAAATTTGGTCATGTTTAAGGCACTGTCATTTTAAGTGTGGCGACCATTTGTAGAAAAAAAGAATGCAATACTTAAGGAAATTTTATAGGAATTCCAAAAATATACAGTTTTTACAGAACTGATCAGGACTCGCTAAATGTAACTATGCAATTTGATAGAAGGTCGATATCGCTTATTTTTCATTAAAAGCCACGCCTACTTAAAACAAGTGACAAAATAAAAATACAGACATCACGTTAAAATTCTACACAATTTTCTAAACTATCTCCTCGGATTTTGGGGCGAATCTATCCACTATTTTGATCTTTAAAAATAAAGGCAACGAGAATAAAATTAGAAAAAAACTTTAATGTCCCTATTATATTGCACATGACTGTATAAAATATTTTGAGTGTATAAATAAAGGGTTAAAATGTTTAATATTTAGCATTAAAACAAAAAAATATTCACTATACATTTACACAATTAGGTTGTTCATAAGGGGTGTGCTATCTGTTGTATCGTTGTATTGTCCTAACAAAAAACAGAGTTGTTAAAATTTTTATTTGTGTTTAACAACGATTTTCTATTCAGTTTTCTATCGGTTAGCACACTCAAACATAGGACACTAAACATACGTAAAAATGTTGTATCGTGCTATTCTCAAATGTTGTATTTTTTCAATTTAATTTTTAACAACTCTGTTTTTTGTTAGGACGATACAACGATACAACAAATAGTACACCCCTTGTGAAAACCCTTAATATATTTGACAGGAACACAGCTAATAAATTACATTGAAATCTTTTAACCCGTCACGGATTTACAATACCAAACTAAATCATTCATCTGTCATTAGGTATTATCCATGTCCGCAAATAGTGTTGCACAGTGTTATGGATTACTTAACCTTTGTGTTACCTATATTTTTCTGATTATTTGGTATTAACAGTTGCTTATGCCTCATATGTTATAGTAAGTACTTTCTTTTATTACTTTTTTTCTTCATTCAACAAAAGGTTTTAATGCGTGTTGCACAATGCAATTATATATGAATGAATAGTACTCTTGTATTATTAAAAAAAAACTCTAACAAATTACAAGTATTTTGTTTGTAACCGTAATAATAAAAGTTAAATTGTTTCTGTTAGCTTCTTTGAACAGAAAATTACCTACAATTTACTTCCTACTTTAATTTTTTTTTTGTGTTATTTGCTACACTGGTTAGGAAAATATTGGTATAAAATGCAATTTTTAGCATTTTTTTATTCATATAACTTAATTGAGGGAGGAGAGAGGAAATTTCTGTTAGTGAAGTATTTGAATTATGTTTATTATTGTTATGTAATTTTTTTTTCTTTTCTTTAAATATTTTTACCTGCCTATAGCAGTAGTGGGAATGTTGACTGGAAAAATAAAACCATTTATTTTATATTTTGTTATGAAATTACTTTTCACACGTTACGCAAAAAAATGTATAGAAAAACTATGAAAAATTGTTATAATTAATTAGCAAACAATTAGAGGTTTTAACACCTGATATTGGCTTTCAACTTATACATTGTGTACACAAATTGCATAAAAATACAAGAAATACTTCAATTAAGGAGAATTTGTAATTTATGGTTAGTTTGTTTAGATAATTAACTTATTTGAAATTTTTAAGCAAATTCAATGGAAAATTATGAAAAGTTTATATATTAAAGTTTGTATCTTAAGTCTTTTGATTAATAAATGAAATTACTAAAATACCCAAGAAAATTTCTGTTCCAAAGAATCTGTTGTAGAATAGCTACTTTTCCTTTACAACCCCATCTACTGTCAATTGTAACACCGATCATTTTTGTTTGAAATTGTCCCAAAAGCAATCACTTCTGTAGCTCAAAAGTGGAACCGGTTGCCCTAGAATCAGTTCTCGAACTAGTTCTAGAACTGATTCTACGGCAGTCATACCTTCCATATGAGATCCGTGGAACTGGTTACGGAACCAGTTCCATGGAATCGGTTGCAGTGTAACATGTTTCAGAAATTGTTTGGTTGACCACCGATTGTAAAAAATTTTCTTCGGTACTTTCCTTGAATATTCAACATATCGTCGACCGGCCTGCAAAATGTCATATGTGTTTTTTAATAGATTTTCAGGAGAGCGAAAAACTGTTACAAAATCTACTTTTAAGATATTTTATTGGCATCATATACCTTAATAATTCACGACCTCATTTAGTAAAATCATCATTAAGGCATATGATGCCAATAAAATATCTTAAAAGTAGGTTTTGTAACAGTTTTTTCTCTCTCCTGAAAATGTATTAAAAAACACATGTGACATTTTGTAGGCCGGTCGACGATATGTTTGTTTAATTTTTATTTTTAAAATTTAAATATAAAAATAGTTTTTTCGACCTCTAATTCTATAATGAAAAATTTATTTATTCTTGTTCGAAGCCAATTTTGCCCCCTGAATGTAAGGCGTATTCGTAACGTTTTTAGGCGTTTTTACAGTAAAGTCGTTATAACAAATATTTTACAATATTTAACAGTCAAGTAAGACTTATATTTTACTAAAATTTTATTACATTCGCCAAGAAAATTTCACTTTTTGTTAATTTTGATTTTGAAAAATTCGAATTGTATGGAGGCGTTTTTACTAAATATGCCAACGCCTTACATAATCAGGGGGATTTTCTTATTATGAAATAACATAAGTACTTTTTCCAAAAACTGCTTAAAAATTAAATCCAATATAATAACTAAGTAAGGTTTGCAAATTCTTCCTTTAGTTTATTTTTAATTAATTTTTATAAAAAAAATTTTGGAAAAATTTTGAGGTGGAAAAAAAATTTTAAGGTGGAAAAAGTTACGAACAAACAAAATAAAAAATAAAATTTAGGGTCTAAAAACGATTGCGGTAAAAAGCTATTTATGGTGAATACAACCATTTATATACCCTACAACAACAGTGTGATACACTGTTACTGACTTTGTGCCAATGTTTTTAGCTACTAAAAATAGTGGATCGATTTAACAATGTCCTTGTGTCCCTATAAACCTTATAGTAGTAACACTACTGGTCGCAAATGAAACAGAAATAATTAGACAAGAACGAACTGTATTCAAACTGCATTAGAATCGCTCCATATTCAAGCATTACAAAAAAAAAAGTTCAAAAGTTTCTACCGATTCAGAAAGTTTCAAATATTCAATCAAATTTCAATTATTTGTTCTATAATCATTAAGGGCATAAGTAATGATGATAACTACTATATTGATTATAAGTATAAGTCCTAATTTATTATAGAACGAATATTGAATTTTCATTGACAACAGTTCGATAATATTCAATGAATATTTTTATTAAAACGAAGCCGAGTAACACGATAAAAATTTCTGCATCGGTAGAACATTTTAACTTTCTTTATAAATAAATTTTGTAGAAAAAAGTTTCTCATATAGGGACAATTAAACAGTTTGAAATAATTTGATCAACTGATACATAAACTAACCACTAACGAGTTCATGGATATACGAAACTGTGGCAGTCTAGTGACATTCCTGTGACGGTTACATTTTTCAATAAAAATACTTTTTTTTCTTCCTGTAAATGAGCACTTTGAAAATTTCTGTAGTAATTCATTCTAATTTTAATTACGATTGTCTAAGTATATGATGGTTACAAATACTTTACTCAAGACAACGTAAAATTTGAACCGAGGCAACGACATCTCTGACTTACACTTGATATCCAACTTTGAAACGCGAATAAAGCGCATCATAAATGAGAGATACTAACACTAAGCTCTAAATTCGTCAATATTTAACCACGCCCACTTTTTGGAAAAATTAAAAAAGCTGTTTAAATTCTTTTTTCCTATCATGTAGTTTATCATTGATGTGATGTACTTTTTTAAGCTGGACAGTTGATATGGAAAGTCCCATATACAGATATCAACGTATTTTGCCTTTTTTGTAATAAATCAGAAAATTTGTATTGTATGTACAAGCAAAATTGGGCAAACTAAATTAATTTTAAATTCTGCTAAATATTTGTTTCAATGTTAAGTGAACAAACATAATTATTAATAGTTGTGACCGTCATCATACTATTTTTGAAGACAAAAATTTAAACTTTCCATACAAAACAACAGCAAAATTTATCAAATAAAAATTGTATTTACCAATTTTGTGAAGTTGGTCTTTAATATTTGTATTTTTTAAACAAAATTGTTAATAATTATAAATTTCTGTGACTTTGCAATAACAAATACAAGAAATTGCCGCATAAGTGCCTATTACTCGTACCTTTTCTTCCCGCTCACTTTTAAGTTTGTTTACATCATCACGTTTGTATCTTAAGTCTTTTGATTAATTGTGAAAGCGTTAATAAAACTTTACTTAAACAATCATTATATAATTTTCATTACTTTACTTTATTTTTATGAAACGAAATATTAAAATATAATTTGAAGTATTTATAATAAATAAAAATTATAAAAAAATATTAACTGTATTTTACAATTACAAAACAATATACTACATATTAGCAGCTATTAAAATCATAACAAGGTAAAAAGAAATAAACGAAGAAAAATAATGTATAAAAAATAAACTATAAACAAAATTAACACCTCTATAAAAAAAAAGTGATAATTTTTAGTTATTGTTGTCTGTGGTAATGTGGTTTTTAAACACACAACAATGAAAAGCAAAAGTGTAAAATATACAACCAAGCAAACAAACAAATATGTATTACTAACACATAATGATGACATTTAAGACCTACAGGTAACACACTTATTCAACATATAATGATGTGCAAAGGCAACACAAAGGTTAAGGTGTTTATATACCTTACAAATACCAAGTCATTAAAAGTGGATTATTTGGTAAGGAAATATTTCAAAATACATAATTTAAAAATTATATATTAATTAATGGTAACATTAGAGACGTCTAAGTGTATTCACAAAAATGTTTTGAATTTTATTACAGTTTTATAAAACAATTTAGCAATAAGAAAAACAACCAAAATCCTTCAAAACAAAAGGCACCTTAAGCAATAACCATACAACAATACACATAATAAACCTAATTAAAATATATTAATAAACATAATATGAAAAATATCTATAATAAATTAATACAAATGCATATAAATGAAAAAATGTATGTACTGTAGATATGCCAAGAAATCATGTAGTAATTTTCATATCACAGCATATCGTCATATAAAATCAAAAAAGCCGTCAGTTACAAAAAATTCAAAATCGACTTTTTGATCGATTATGATGCACTTTTGATCGATTATGATTACACTCCTCCGACTAAACACGACGATTTTATTAACAAAATTCTAAACAGACTCAAGTGTAAGCGCAAACAATTTTAAAAAGTTTTTTGCTTCTCCTGTAAAATTTTTTAAATGTAACTTACGGCTTTTTTGATTTCATATGACGATATAAAATATAACAAAGTCAATTATACCTTCTTACATTGTAATACAATATTTCATATTATAATGAATTTTTCAATTGCATTTAAACAAAATTAATTTTATACAGTGCTTGTTGAAATCAATGTTGTTAAATTTTCTCTGTGTTTCTTTCTTATTATTTTAAAGAAAGTAAAAACAATTGAAAACCGTGTCTATGTCTTGCATAAACTACTATATGCCATGTACTTGGCATTAAAATTATTAAGTTTTCCTTTTTGTTGTTGTTTTGAATTCTGTCTGCTTATTACTCTGGTACTTTTACTCATGCTTACTTAAGTTTAAAATGCCAAATCATTGTTTTGACTGTAATTTTATTAAAAAAAAATTAAAACTATAGAAAAAACTCTCTGCACAACCTACCTCTTAGTCATATGTTATTTAGGGTTTAGTGTCAAAACAAGATTTTTTTTCTTTCAATTTTAAAGATAAACGAAGCGTAATTGATTGTACATATCAAGAAAGTTAACATATACACAATTGAAGTTAAATTTTCTTATACACCTTAAGAAAATCGGATTACTCCTACACTTATGAATGAAATTTATTTAAAAGACGACTGAAAAACAGATTTCGATAGAAATTGGATAGATATATATGTATGTGATAGAGGAGACAAAAATCAAAAAAAAAAAAAACTTCTGGTAGCAAACAGTTGATATTTAGGGTGTAAAACTGTGTTTCAAGTTATTCGTTAGTAACTAATTCTAATATTAATTACGATTAATTAAAAACCATCATAAATTTTCAATGTGGACAACCGAACACAGAATTCAGCTCAGAAGAACTACATGTTCAGTGTGAAATGAGTTTATTCTGATGCTTGTAGCAACAAAAAATTATTGGAACTATACCCATCTTTTAGCATATTGATCGACTCAGAATCGTTATTTGAATCGATTAACGTGCCCGCCTATCTGTCTCTCAGAGCTTTAAAGCAATGAATTCCTTAAAATTTATTTAATTGAACTTTTTAATTCAAGGAATGAACTCAACAATAAGAAAAAACTGGACTTAATTCCTGTGAATGAATTCAAAGAATTTACATTTAGTGCATGAATTCTCTGACCAAAAAGTTAATTCCCTGAGGAATTATCTTTTTCGTATAATTCCCTGAAGGAATTAACATTTTCGTTTAATTCCCCGAAAATTACATTCAGGGAATTTAAAAAAAATTAATTCCTTCAGGGAATTAAAAGAAAAAATTAATACCTCGTTCATTAGGGAATTAAACGAAAAAGTTAATTTCTTCGGGGAATTAAGTGCACAATTGAGTCAATTCCCAGGGAATTCCCTATGGAATGAATTCCCTTAAATTTGAATTAACTACCCAGTGTAGAAAATCCTTACTAGATATGTGGTTATGTAACTACATACTTGGTAATGGTAACTAGTTACTTTTGTTATTACATTTCTTATTACCTTTATATGGCGATGTCGCGAAAAATAATGAGTTGTCGTTACACACCAGCATACGAAAAATCAAAAAATATATCGTAACCTATGTGCTTACCAGTACTGACAAAAATAATGAGTCTAAAAATAGATTTTCTAAAAAATAAATTATATAAAAAAAATATTTTTTATTGTTTTTTTTTTTTTTTTAATAAAATTTACTGGTGCGGGAACCGAACCTGGGTCTACAGATTGCCAGTCAACAGCTCTACCATCTGAGCTATATCGACATGTAATATTTAATAGATAAAAACACAATTGACCTGCTGCACACAAGTAAGCTTACTCGCCAACATACAAAAAATCAAAAAATATGTAGTTACATATATCCTACCAGTGTTTAAAAAATATTGAGTCTAAAAATAGATTTCAAAAAATTTTCAAAAAATCTAAAAAATTATTTTCTATTTGAAATAATGATAAAAATAAGTCATTATCAGTAACTCATTATTATATGTTTTAAAATAATACAGAAGGTAAGTGGGTGTCATTACTGGTAGTCCAAAAAATAATGATATGTCATTACCGTTTCTACACTGGCTATTACTGAATGAATGACTTATTGAATGAATGCATTAAATGTACCTAGTGTAGAAACGGTAATGACATATCATTATGTTTTTATCTATCAAATATAACATGTCGAAATGGTACAGCTATCGACTGGCAATCTGGAGTCCCGGGTTCGATTCCCGGCACGAGAAAATTTTATTAGGTAACGACATATATTTTGATTTTTCGTATGCTGGTATGTAAGCATAATTCAATATTTTGCGCGACATCGCACTGTGGACAAGGATCGCCGATTTTTTCACCAAAAGTACAATTCAGGGAAAGGGGAAATATGTTTATACATTCAAAATCTAGGATTCTTGAATATTTTGTGAGTAGGAGATTGTATCATTGTGGTTACTTGTTATTGGTTGGCGAGAGTTCAAAGTCAAAGTTTTATAATTTTGTGACATTGTTTTATTTTATAATGATACAATAAAAAATCACAAATAAACAATAATTTGTTCCAAAAACAATCTCAAATTATAAAACTGAAACTAGTTATTAAAAAAAATAGAAACCTGTTAAATATTTACGAAAAAAGTAACAAAATTATTAATTTTACCTCAACAATATAACTTTTTTTTTTAAATCCTAAATTTTCAACAAAAAAAAGCTTCAAAATGTTTCAAGAGATATTTGAAAAACTTGAATGCCAATGTGCTCCCTAAGATGTGTTCTACCTAGGTTTTTGCAAACGTTTGCGATCGTTTATAAATTTTCGAGATTTTGCCCTTTAACTGAAAAAGTACCTTCAGATATCGCTGATTTCCAGCATTCCAGAGTTTTAGTAAAAACTAAAAAATAGGACCTTAAATAAAGGTTGTGGTTTTCTCATACAGACTAACCCCCTAAAGTCCAGGTTTGTAGGATATTTGAGCGCCAATTCTGAATAAATACGAAATTAAACCTTAAACACATTTTAAGTTTTGACTTATTTCTGGCATTGAAGTTACATTTTCAACTTCGAAATCTTCAGAGGTAGAATTTCATGACAAATATTTTTGGGAAACATTTTAACCCTCTAAATCTTCAACTTTTTTGACACTTTTTAAAAAGGGGCCAAAAAACATCGTTTAATTGTAGAGTTAGAGGGTTAAAATGTTGCAGAAAAATGTCCCTCGTAGGGTTTCACTTAAGTTCGCTGAACACATCCTATACCTAAAATGGAAGATTCACATGGTTTCCTACGCCGATTCATAATAAACATTTGCAAAAGGGCGGAAA
Source organism: Leucophora obtusa (assembly GCA_949987735.1). Lineage (NCBI taxonomy): Eukaryota > Metazoa > Arthropoda > Insecta > Diptera > Anthomyiidae > Leucophora > Leucophora obtusa. The sequence goes on from OX465296.1 coordinate 5,605,947, forward strand.
TTTTAGCCCCTCAAAAACATAGGGCCAGATATAAACTTTTAAAACGCCGATACACGTACATATATTTTTTTTGGTCCCCTCTTTGGTTCCCACTGCCAGAATCAGTTGTCAGAACCTTATTTTGTTTTGTGCAGTGTTTTCAAACACACTACAATTTTAAATTTATGGCTGCCGTATTGGATCCGACATGTTGAATTTTTAAAATTTTATTTCAGATTCGTAAACTGCTTCCCCTGGTGGAAGTTTTAAATAAAGCAGACGACATAAGAATTTTAATGAAAAAATTGTTTGCCGCCATATTGGATCGGCCATTTTGAATTTCAAAATTTTAATTTCAGATTTTTAATCAGCGGTCCCTAGACCTATATAATTGATTATTTTAAGTCCAATATATTAAAACTAGAAATTCATGGCCGTCATCTTGGATCCGCCATTTTGAATACTCAATATCCTAGTTTTGGCCAAAACTCTATGATGCTGGCCCACTGTGCATCTCCATGCAAAAGTAATAGGAAATGAAATAAGATATATATAGTTTCCATTACCAAATATGTAGTTAAATAACCACATATCTGGTAATGACTTTCCACACTGGGTAATGAAGGAATTAGAAAATAATGAATGAATTCCCTTAATACAGTTCAAAAAAAAGGGAATTAGGGAATTAATTCCTTCGAAGCTCTGCCATCTGTCCATGCATTCTTGTTTGCATGCTACAAGTAGCAGATATAAATATTTTTTGATGAAATTTTCTGCACTGAGTCAAGGACGAAGACTGAGCCAAGCACGATGCCTGAGTCAAGGACGAATCCTATGAAAATCAGTCCATTTTTGGACCAAGTACCCATTTCCACAAACAGTGGTTGATTTGAACCAGTCATTCATGACAGACTTTTTTTTTATTGGTTTCTTACAGCTTTGTAATACTTAATTTTAACATCTGTAATGCGAATCTCTAACTTTCTTAACGAATTTATCGATATCTATAACTAACGACAATTGTCGATTAAGTTACCAAAAAAGCTATTCTGTAATTTTTTTAATATTTGACAAGCGGTATCGACAAAATTTGAAATTTGTTTGATTTGCAAGTGTACGAAGTAACGACAAAAGTGGTTAAATAAACTTCAAAAAAAAATGTCTGCAGATAAGTTAATGGTATTTTAACGATAAGTTTCGATAGAAAAAAGTTATAGAATAACTTTTACGAATTTTTATTGTTAATTATCAAAAAAATAAATATGAATATTCCTTGTTTAACCAAAATGCTCACTGCTTTTACATTTAATAAAAATACCAATGATGTATGATTTACTATTTATAAAAATGATTAAAGTTTTGATTTATTGTCTCAACATACCTCCTGCATTTAAGCCATTTGATGAATGCTTTAAGTTTCCACAATTAGCAGAATTCGATGCAGAATTTTGAAATCCTCCTCCACCCATGACACCATATTTGATGGGTTTAAAATGAAAGAATGATGGTGAATATCCAGAACCTCCTCTGCTCAAAGAACTAAATTGTTCTTCTCTATCCTCTACATATAGGCCCTCCTTGCCCATGGCAGCCAATTGTCTACCCTTGGGCATAAACATGACCAGGAAAACAGTAGCAGAAGTAGCTACCAAACCAAAAGCTATACAGGCATCTTTATGGCGTTCCGCAACGGCTAAACCGCATAACATCCAACCCAACCAAATGGGTATAGCACCACCAATGGCCAAACCAATATAAGTGGCCTCACGGTAATTATCTCGAATGCCTCTTGACTTTATGGCTAAGACGGAGACAAATACTATGAGGAAAATAATGTAGATAAGAGAGAATAAGAACTCTGAGAATTGAGTTTTACATAGGGGTATTAAGACTGTGCCAGCTGTAGTTATGCGGGCATACATATCTGTCGGAGAGCTAGTATGTAATATGGATGAAAATGATGATGATGTTGAGTAGTGTTCAGCCTGAGATGCCAGAGTAGAGGCTAGTAGAGGGTTACCACCAAACGGCACCGACAGAGTAAATAATTCGGGTGGTGACGTTAACAGCCACTGAGCCCCTATTGCCACTTGTATAAGTACAGCAAATAGCAGCAGTAATCCTTGATAGGGAGCGGGTAAATAAACACCACCATTTAAACTTATTAAAAATACACATTTCACTAGCAAAGCTGCAAAAACTAAGGCATATGCTACTCCTACACCAAATCTTATAGTACCACATGTTAATAGAGATGGCTGAGCTGTTATTATGGCGCCCAACCCCGCACAAGCAAATAATCCCAGCAATAACATTTGTCCTAAGAATAGATGCCTTCTAGATGGTGATGTTCTCCAGGCCTTAAATAAGACAAATATTTCAAATGCCGCCATCATTAGCATGGTTAAGGAAGCCAATACCAATACTGGAACTACCCAGGGCTCTTTACGTAAACCCGTAAAATTAAGATGAGTTGATATTATAGTGGGTGGGGTAGCAGAACTATTAGCTTTGATAGAAGATTTAGGTGCCACTATTAAAACGGATCTGGGACCACCAGGTGCCGACACCGAAGGTTGTATAAAATTCGGTAAACCTCTTGCCTTAGACCCTGATCTTGAAGGAGCTAAGGTTGCCGGTGGAGCTAATGTAGAACTAGTGGGTACCACAAAAAATTCTGTAGACATTTCCACTAAACGATCAGCTTTGGAAACATTTGCCACCAATATGTTGTGGATATTATCCACTACATTTGTATCTTCTCTACGATTTAATTGCTTCCCGAGACGCTTTCTAGGTGCTGCTGTTATGGTGTCGAATCTGTTATCGCCATCTAATGTTGCCACAGACAGCGTAAACGCTTCGGGACTGTGTTCTTCAGATTTACGATTATTAGTCACTTGATTTTTAGATCTTACTTTTACAACACTTTCTTGACTCACTATATAATTACTTTTATCTAATAGACTATTTACACTTTTTTCTGTGCTTACACTTATAACATGATTATTCACATTTTGAGCTTTCGCCGGTGTTCTAATATTTGTATTAACCACACTATTATTGTTGTGATTCTTTTTACGCAACGGTAATAAACGTTCACCGAATCTAGGTTCATGCGCGGTACGTCCTACACCGGCCACATCAGCTTCATTGGCATAATTAGCCAATTCCATGGCATCTAAAGCCAATGTCACGTGATGAACTTTTCCGATACATACTATGAGAATAATCCAAGTTATTAATGAATTTCGTCGTAAATATCGCGTTTTTCTACGTTTGGCACACATCATCGCTGTTGATACAGTTGCGGCCATCGACCGTCTTTCGTGACGGACCATGCCTAACTGATCGACATTAGTAAATGCATTTATGTTGCAACACGAACTACACTAGCACTGAACCGCACACAAAAATGACCGACCGAATGAACACAAACATCAATAACAACAATAAAATTCTGCACTAGCAAAACATTTAAAATTGCACTTGGTTGTTTGTTGAGGTGATTTGGTGTAAAGTGATGATGGTCTAAATGTAAACTGCTGCAAGTTTACTTGTTTGATTTCGTGTTTGGTCTAAACCAAAATCTCTTTTTTGCACTTCGTGTTTTCTTAGCAATTCTCTGTATAATATTTTTCGTTTATGAATAAAAATTTTCGTTTTTTCGCGTTTTGGTTTCGTTTTTACACTTCGTTAGTTATGTGGCATTTAAGATTTTTTTCTTCTTTTTATTCTATAGATTTGTATTTTCTCGTTTCGTTTTCTTTTGTTTATTTTTATTTTTTTAACTTCAACGTTAACATTCAACACACCTTTTCACGTTGCTCAACCGTCAAAGACTGTTTTATGTTGTTTTGGCTTTAACAAATGTTACCAATTATTAGTTTGTGTTTGGTTTGGGTTTGTTTTTTCTGAAACTTGGTGTTTGGTCTTCAACATGTTGGATACAACAATAACCAAGTTTGAGCATTTGATAAAAAATACTAAATAAGAAATAATATTATGCGTTTATATAAATATGAGAGATGGTCATCGCAAAATATTTTTGATGATAACGTGGTTAGAAAGATATTCATTCACCCGCAGTGAATATGATGATTTTAATAATATAATTGTATGATATCTAACAGAACGTAGTTTTAATAGAAGCTATAAGCTAAACAATAAAGAATTTTTAAGGGGTTACATGACATTCGCGGCAGAGAAAACAGACCTTTTTTTAAAAATTGATAACTCAGTTAAAAACAAACATTTTTCCAAAATTTTTTTTATTATTGTAGAGAATTGAACAAATTACAACATGGTTTTATAGAGCTTCAGACTGGCGGCAGAGAAAAAAAACAGGGCCTCGTGGTTGCAGCGCTGGGAGTCGCAAAATTTGTCCGATCTGGAAAAAAATGACTTTTTTAAATCTTAACAAAATTGGTTATCGTATGAATAACCAATCGAATAATAATAAATTTTTTTCGATTTTTGGTGATGTTCCAAATTTGAAAATGTGTTTTTTCGAAAAAAAATATTGACTTTAAAAATTCATATTATAAATCTGCACAAATAGCAAAAAAAACCTACTAAAAATTAGCTAAAAAAGGCCCTGTAGAAAAAAACTTATGAAATCACTTGAATCTGTTGGTAATTATTAGTAACCCAGGAAAATTTGCTGTTCCAAAGAATCGATTGTAGAATAGCTATTTTTCCTTTACAACCGCTTCGAATGTCAAGTCTAACACCGATGATTTTTGTTTGAAATTGTCCCAAAAGCAACCGCTTCTATAGCTCCAAAGTGGAGCCGGTTGCCCTAGAATCAGTTCTGGAACTAGCTCTAGAACTGATTCTCCGACAGTCATACCTTCCATTTTAGAATTTAGTAATTTACAAATGACAATTTATAATGTTGAAATCAGCAACAAAATTTGCTGCATCTTAATTTTTTTTTTTTAAGAGAAGCAACACTTGGGAAATTCTTCCCGTTAATTAAAGAAGAAGTGAAAGATGTGAAAGATTAAGGGCTTCAAGTATGGCAACACTGTTATTGCGAGAAATGCTGAATCTTAGAGCAGTTGTTGCGCGCCATCTGATGAAGAGTTGGCGAACTTTGTTGAAGCTTTTTAATTCATAGCCCTGTTATGTTATTTTACTTCGGTGCGATTAAGTGCTATGGGAACACCGAAGGAGGACGCAGCGATATGTATGAGGGATAGAAAAAACTCATACATATTATTTATTTTTCATAAATTGATGTTGCCTTGGTTGGAGATCGTCCAACAGTCCATCGTGTGACAGTCCAATGAGCTAACCATTACGCCACAGCGCCCACAAAAGCAATCGTGTAACTAAAAACATATAAAATATGCACTAAAAATCGAAAAATAAATACATAAAACCAAAGGATTTCACTTTAAGTTTGTCGATTTTTAAAAATCATATTTATTACTCAAGAGCATTTGCTTAACAATTGAATCCAATATAAATGGTTAAGAACAGAGTTTTTCCTTCCAGTTAAGTGCTGTGTCAGTGTTTAGAAATTGCTCCTTTTGTTTATTTTTAATTAAATCTAACTTTTAATTTTTAAAAAATATGCATTTTAATGCAAAATATGTAAAAACATACAACAAATCAATGCGACTTTGTTGCAAATTTTTTTATTTGGAAAAGTTTTTAGTTAAATCGTAAATACACACTGAGAGAATTATCCTTCATGATATTACTGATATAATTTCATAGAATTTTTTTCGTAGAACCAATGAAGAATTTCATTATGTATATAATATTTAATTAATATTATGAAATTTTTCATAACTTTTCTTTCATAAAATTTCATAATTTCATTAAAAAATTCATTGAATTTCATAAATTAGATCTTCATAAATTTAATGAAAATATTCCTTATATATATGAAATTGTTCAATAGTATTTAGTAGCTACTTTTTTTTAATTTTTTTTTTTATAAAATATCGTCATTTCCTGGGAGAATAATCTTTTATAATTTTTATTTTTTTTAATTAATTTTGTATTATTAATTTTGGACTATGAATTTTTTTATAAATCACATTAATTTTTTCGAAACTGTTTTTTAATGAAACTTTATAATTTAATGAATTCTTTCTTTAGATATATTTTGTACATCCGTAAAATATGCTACAATTTTAGTACGCCTTTTGCATTTGCTAAGTACTTTTTATTTATCCACTCCAGCTTAGCAACGACAACAACCAACAATAATAAATAATAGTAAATGAGATTGCTTCATAGATTTTATGAATCTCTTCATTGGCTGAATGATTTATTCATTGGAGGAGTGGCCTATTAAGAGAAAAATTTCATTAATTTTATGAACTTTTCATAAACATTGACTTTAATGAAACCTGTTTCATAGATTCTATGAGAAGTTTCAATGGACGAGTTCCAGTGACAATTTTCATTGAAACTATGAAGAAATTCATTATTGAAGTGATGATAATTCTCTCAGTGCACGCTGTGCCTTAAAATTCGGCTACGAAATGGTTAAAATATTTGAAATTTCAACAGTCTTACAAAGTACTTTACTAACATACTATATTTAATATATTTATTGTTGCCATCGCCTATCGTTTCAGTTGTAAGTAAACTCTAAGGATAAATATAAATTTTAAAGTGTCTTTAAAATTCAATACGTTAATTACAAGAATTATTTTAAACTTCCTTGAAATCTTAAACAAAATGAAATACTACAATTTTATGATCTTCAATTTCTTTTAAAGTTTTTTTTTATCGAAATCAAAATTCAAAAGTCAATAACCGGCATATTATGTCATAAAAATGTATACATGTATTTATTAAATTTTATGTATTTTATTTTTATATGAATAAGTCATGCACTAACTAAATTACAATACACTTCCACTACACTACGACGACTTCAAACACAATTTTACAAGTGTTTTTTGTTTAAAAGATTTGAACAGCATACGTGCCACAAAGAACAAACGTTTTTTTCTTTTTTAATATTTTGCTTTTTTTGACCGAGAGTTCAGGTGCGCTGGTGGTTATGAATTTGATTTTTTGTTCGTAGTTTTTTTTTATAAACGATAATGGCAAAATAAAAGACAGCGGTTGGTCGAACAGTCTGTCGGCTATTCAATACCGGTGGAAATAAAATAATATCTAATAAAATTTTAAGTTTTACATACAATAAAAAGCATATAAAAAAATCAAGTAATAATTTATAGAAATGATAAATTAAAGATGAATAAATATCAAATTTCTAAATAATTTGTTTTTAATAAAAACTACCTACAAAAGCAATAAATTAACAAAACTATATTCGAAATTATAGTTATTATAGTCTATACACTTATGTACATACTTCTTCCGTAATACATACATATATGCAAAAATATCGATACCACTTCACTTTAAAAATCTTCTTCCATTTCTTTCTTTTTTTAAGTTTTTGAACATTTTTTGAGAATATTTATTTTAACTTATATTATTTATACTTATACCTTGATTACCTAAGACTTCCTACTGTGAATGTAAATTAGAATTTATGTTGATAGCAAATATATTTTTAAAACTAACTAAAACAACTGTTAACTGTTATCCAATATGAAAAATCAGTAACATTCAAAAATTAAACTGAAAAATAAAAATCTATAAAAGTAGATTTGGCATTAATTGTTCAACGTATTTTATATCTGAATAAATGGACAAAACTATAAAAGGTAGATACTTATACTAAGGGTATTCACGTCAAAAACTGTAGCCTTGTACAAATGCAAAATTGAAACCTCGTAGACGGGAGTGCCCCTTAAAAAAAAATTGAGCCAAATTTCCAAAAATGTATCTTACCGATTAAAAGAATAATATCATCACAACGAATTAACTTTAATTTACTTTTTCTCTTTGCTTAGTTATAATTTTTATTATTTCGTTTACAAAATTAGCTTTTTCACTTTTCATTTTCTTAATTTCACAAAATATCCACAATAACCAGAGAAGACAAAATTGCAGTTTTTGCTTTTTATGCTTTTTATTGCATGTTTTACTCATATTTGCTTTTTTTTGCTTTTTTGGATTTTCCGTTTTTTAGTTTTAAAATAGCTTTTTCTTAAGATTTTTGAGCTTTGAATTGCTTTTTTTCAAGACTTTTTGCCCAAAAATTCTTTTTTGGCTCATAAAAAATATATTTTCCCTTAACTTTGATTTTTTTTAACTGTTGTTTTTTCAAGTTATTTTCTTTTGCTTTTTTCTTGCTTTTTTTACAATATTTTTTTGCTTCAAACACATTGGATTTAGCTTTTTTCTGTCTTCTCTGATAATAACACATGGCAAAAATAGTGCTGCCAATTTATGTTATTATGAAATGTTGCTACTTAAGCCCCGTTTAGATTATCACACAAGTGTGTTATACATGTCAGAAATGTGTTGTATAACGAAAATGTATAATAGTGTAAACACTGTTCGTTACACACATGTCAAAATGGTTCCACACATTTTAAAATACGGTCACACTTTTTTGACAAAACTTATTTTTTGAAATATTTCATAAAGTTACCACTTGTCTCAACACAAGTGTTGTGTTATTCACAAATAAATGTTAAACAAAGATTAAATACAACTAGTGGTGAAAAAAGTAATAATAGAAGAAAAAATTACTGTTTTAATTTATTTGTTGTGTGTGTCGATAACAGTCTGAACACTGAAAAGATTTTCTTTTATACTTTTTTGACAACCAGATAATTTCAGCATACTATTTGTCATACTTGTGTGAAGAAAAGTATAAGCACTTGTGTGATAATGTGAACGGGGCTTTAGTTAGTACTTTACCACACATTTTTAAAATTTTTTTGATTTGGCAACACTATTAAAAGTTATACTTCTACATTTTTAAGAGACTAAAATTTTTCACTTGGTTGCTCGTAGTGCGAAATGACCACTTTTGTAAAAGATTATTTCCATATGTTTGTCACGATTTCGCAAGACAATATTTTCTGGTGTGAATACTCTTACTATATTTGTTACCACTACTCAAGTTTGTGCGTAAATTTATAACGGTTAAACCGAAAAGATAGTAAATACATTTGAAGCGGTAAAAACCGAGTAATAAATATGCTACGTATTTCATAATTAAATAAATCTTTAAAACTGGCAGTCCGAAAATGTTACGTTAGGCAGAAGAAATTTTGAAAAATAAAAAATATATTTTAAAAAATTCAAAATTTCGAGAAACGTCATGTTTTTGATAAAATGTGTAGAAACTGGCTACACAAAAAATCAGAATCAGTTTTGGAACTAGTTCTAGAACTGATTCTACGTCAGTCATACCTTCCATATAGGATTCCAGGAACTGGATCCGGAAACAGTTCCATGAAATCGGTTGCAGTGGAACCAGTTGTAGAATAGATGTGCTTGGCTACCGATTGTAAAAAAATTTTCTGGGCAAGTTGATAAATTTGTTTCCATTTTAGTTTGTTTTTTGGAAAAAAAAATTCGGCATGCACTGAAATAACTGATCATCGTTACCCTTAAAACACCGTTACCGAAATAACTGAAATACCGTTATCCCTAAAATACCGATACCGAAATTAATGAAATAGTGATACCCTTCAAAAACCGTTACCGAAATAATCTAAAATAGCGTTACCCTTTCCGATAACAGCATCGTTTCGGTTACCATCCATGACTTCAATATTATTTTCTTTTCGTGTTGTTCATACCAAAAATGTTCGACCCAGAGACCCACTTTATATTTATTGCAGCGTTAATTGAACCTTCCCGGATTCGTTTCCCCGAATATAAACCAAATCGTACTGTGATGTTGAGTCGGCATTCCCGACTTTAATTTGTTTACTTGTTTGTATCGATTTTTTCCAACTTTACCATACATATTTCGGTGATTTTCCCGATTTTTTCATTGCTTGTTAATTTAAAAATGATTGTATATGAATGATTTTTTTTTAATCAATCGCATAAGTGCGAGGGCCAGTTTTATAATCAGAACTCAGAATGTTTTTTTTTTTTAATTTCACTTAACTCAGAAATTTTTAAACAAAATTTCGAACTTAAGAAATATTTAAGAAACAAATTCCGTCTTAGCTCTGACTATAAAACTGGCCCGTAAGTTATTTCTAACTGCAAATATTTTATTGCCATGAAATGATAATGAAATTTATTATGTATTTAGATTAGTTTCGACAAATGATACCTAAATTTATGAAAATTCAATGGTAATGAAAAAATTCCAAGTATGGTCTATAGAAACTATTATTCGTGCTTTTATAGAATTTTATTATCTGTCATATTAAATAAGACATTTGCTGTATTGCTGCTCTTACTTATCAACGTAAAGTATTCAAAGAAAATCTACATCAAACTGATTAAAGTTAAAAATTTGTTAAAACCAGGGTTGGCATACAATATCACTAAGATACCGTTATCGATTCCAAACCCTTCTAACTGACCCCTAAAATACCGTTTCCGAAATAACCGAAATCCTGTTTTAATACTGTTTTGTGGGCGCTGTGGTGTAATAGTTAGCGCGTTGGACTGTTACGCATAAGTTTGCGGATTCGATCCCCATCCAAGGCAACATCAATTTATGAAAAAAAGAATATGTATGAGTTTTTTCTATCCCTCCTACATATAGCAGCGTCCTCGTTCGGTGTTCCCATAGCACTTAACCCCACTGAAGTAAAATAATATAACAGGGCTATTAACTAAAAAGCTTCAACAAGTTCGCCAACTCTTAATCAGATGGCGCGCAACAACTAAGATTCAACATCTCGCGCAATTACAGTGTTGCCATATTTCGAGCCCTCCATCTTTCACCACCTTTCACTTCCTCTTTATCCCCTTTCCAAAGGAAGCAACACGTTTACTAATAGGAAGAATTTCCTGAGTGTTGCTTCTCTTAAAAAAAAAAAAAAGTATCCCAGCAACATTTTTTAGAACCGGTTACCTCTGAATCTATTCCAGAACAGGTGCTTTTACCACCGGTGCTAGAACTGAATCCCAAAAGTCCAAATGTAAAGTTTCACTGTCCTAGAACTAGTTCTGTAACTAGTTATAGAAACAGTTCTAGAGCAACCTGTTCTAGTTTGGATGAAAAGAACCTATTGCTCCTACTTCAAACTCTATATAAAAAGAACCGGTTGTAGAACATAAATTAGAATCAATGTTAGGGCAGTATAAGGTGTTCTGCAACCAGTTCTATGGATTTTACCTTTCTACTGGGACCGATGCCGAAATAAATGGCATATCGATACCCCTCAAACACCTTTACCGAAATAAATGAAATAGTGTTACCCTAAAATACCGTTACCGAAATAATCTAAAATAGCGGTACCCTGAATTTCTTAGTTGTGTTAAATGGACATACTGTATTCGCCTTTTTAACTGTGTGTACCTTTGTTTTAACTGCTATTTTCAATACATTCTACCAACCGTAACCCAGTGTTAATTTTACAAAAGTATTTCTCAACAAATAACACTCCTGTAGGGTACATGAAAGAAAGCAGTGAATTACATAAACCTATTTTCTATAATACTTATATAGAAATGTTGCAAACAAAAAACTCATTTCATGTCTATCAATTGTTTTGCATAATTACCGCAATTTAAACATTTGTAAACTCTTAAAAAGAACAATAAGAAAAAATACAATTTCTTGTTGAAGATCTTTATAATTGATTGAATTTTAAAGCCAACAATAACAGTATTGAAACAAAATAATAACAAAAAAACAGCAAAGATATTTGTAACAATTCCAATAAAAGGTAAATAACCTGCAAAAACACAGATTTTTTTAATAGGAATGATTAAAATCTCAAAACGGGCTATTTCTTAAAATTTTTTGCGCAAAACCAATTTAAATTAACACAATAGGTGATTTGAAATATGTATGTAGTGTTTCTTTTAAACATGTTAACACTGTTTTGGATATATTTCATATTTACCTTTTAAAAATATTTTTTTTAAATTTTAAACCATAATAATTTCTCAATTAACTTTCATTTGTTTTTTTTTCTGTCTTACAATATATTGTTTAATATTGGTGAAGTTTAAATAATTAGTTATGTTTAACTATTGATTGGTTAAGGTTTTCGGTTTAGTTTCAAAATACTGAACTTACAGCATACTGACCCTGTTTCTGAGTGTTTTTGTTTGAAAAGAAAATGAAAACTTAATTTTTATTTTTATACCTATAATTAACGTTTTTAAAGAAAGTAGGTTTACATAGAATAACAAAAACAAACATTTAAAGGCTATTAACTAATAGACTTGTTAAAGGTCAAGAAATATTTCTGATTTTTATAAGCATTTTATTAAAAATTTCACTATTTATCAAAACAAAAATGTATGATTTGATAATTACTATAAATATAGTCAGAAAACATTAATTATATAGCAATATAATTTAACTGATACCTAAAAAAGCTATTAACCAAGACCGTAACTAGAAATTTGTTTCAAGGGGTCCACCAAAATATATGTTGTAAGAATAGTTGTTTGTTTACAGTTTATATTCACAAATTAATTATTTTATTACTACACTCAAAAAAAATGTACAGTTGTTTTTCTAAGGAAAAATACAAGCCAACTGATTTTAAAAAAAAATTTATGTTCAACTTATGATCAGCATTGTGCATTGTGAAAACAACATTGATTTGTAGAAAAAAATGCAAATTTGACCTACATTCGTAAATCATTAAAAAAAACAGACAATATAAAATACTGAGAATTCGTAACATTTACTTTATTCAGTCATTTTGTTTTTTAAAAAAATGTATGTAAGTATTTTTTGTTAGTTGTTTTGACTAATTTGTGGTTTATTTTATTAACAGTCAAAAACAAAAAAATGAAGTTGAGCTTAATGAAATATTAGTGGACCTGCTTTCAAGTGAAATTTCATTTGATTTAAATACATTTGCAGCGGTCTTTATATACAAAATATTTGAAGTGAAGTTTCCAACTTTTATGACTTTTTTTACACATTTTCTCAAACGGTGCATAACACTGTAAACTAAAATCAATTTTTTTCCCAAAATAACAAGGTTCTGACAACCGATTCTGGCAGAGGGGACTGTAGTGATTACCACTACACCAAAATCAATTTTTTCACAAAATAACAAGGTTCTGACAACCGATTCTGACAGAGGGGACAAAAAAAAAAAATAAACGTGTAGTGACGATTTAAAAATTTACATCTGGCCCTATGTTTGAAGTTTCCCCCCCTTTGCAAATGTTTATTGTGAATCGGCAGAGGAAACTATGTGAATCTTCCATTTAAGATATAGGATGTGTTCAGCGCACTTATGTAAAACACTTTTAAAAAAGGGACAAAAAAAGACCCGTTGAAGTTGAAGAGTAGAGGGTTAAAATTTTCTGCAAAAATATTTGTCATAAAATTCTACTATAAGTCTCTGAAGAAACCAAAGTTTAAAATTCAACTTCGATGCCAGTAATAAGTTAAAACTTAAAATGCGTTTAATTTTATGGGATTAGGTATGAGAAAAATGAATTTAAAATGTAAATTCTGAATTTTAGGCTATATGGGCAATGTGCTGTAATGTGTTCGATCCCCAGCCAAGATAACATCAATTTATGAAAAATAATATGTATGAGTTTTTTCTACCCCTCATACATATCGCAGCGTCCTCATTCGGTGTTCCCATAGCACTTAACCTCACCGAAGTAAAATAACACAATAGGGCTATGAACTAAAAAGCTTCAACAAAGTTCGCCAACTCTTCATCAGATGGCGCGCAACAACTGTTCTAATATTCAACATGTCGCGCAATTACAGTGTTGCCATATTTGAAGCCTTTTATCTTTCACCACCTTTCACTTCTCTATCCCCTTTCCAAAGGAAGCAACACGTTAATTAAATTTCCTGAGTGTTGCTTCTCTTTAAAAAAAAAAAAGATACTGTAAAATTTCGGATCCGAACATATATTGTCATATATGAGATCATATATTGTACTATATATGGACATATTTGATAAGCTATACACATGCATATATGAATCCATATATATATGATCATATACGATTCTATTTTCTTCTGGACAGAGAAGAAAATTATTTTTTATAATTTTCTAAATTAGTTTTGGAATTTTAGCAAATTTAAAATGTTCAAATTTCGAATAACAAATAATTCGAATAATAAAAAAAAAATATTTTTTAAACTCTTTTGCAATTTTTTTTTATCAATTTCGAATAATCGATTAATAGTATTAAATTATTCTTATTATTCGTTATTCGAAAATTCGACATTTTTAATTATTCGAACAATTTAAGAGCAAAATTGTTCGATTAATCGAACAACGATTAATCGATTGAATACTCTCTTTATTACACACATTTACCAAAAAGATTATTAGTTTTAATCAAATATAGAACATTTTATCAGATTAAATGTTATAAGATTAATAAATTTTGCAGCATTGTGCTAATGAAGATTTTTTTGTCCACCCAGAATTTACCATGACGAGGTAATTTTTACAAATAATTTTGAGAATGACCCCTGTACCCCCTCCCTTGTCTACGGCCAATATATTATCTACAAATTATAGTATAGAAAACTTTCTATAACACAATCAAATTGTCTATCAGAAAATTATCAAAATTTTATTTAATAATTTATTTAACCTAAAAGTGTTATAATTTTTCAATTATTTATTTAATTTTTTTTTCAAAATGCTATTTTATTTTCAAACCTTGAGGGTGTTTAGAGAAAAAAAAAAATATTAAATTGCTTCTCATGATTCTAATGGCCACACAGCTTTAACTAACCCAATTCTTGGACAAAACAACAACAACTAAGAACTTGTGGTCAAATTGTAGCTAATGCTGTTGTTATTGGTGGTGGCTTTTTTCACAAATAAAAAGTGATTAAATACGATTCTTTACCAAATAACTTTAACAACAAAAACATTAAGGAAAAGAAACTTTAACCCCTATAGTTATGTACCTTAGAGATTCTCTATCATTAATTTTGCATAAATGTTAAGATGGAAAAAATTTAACACAAAAAATCATTTGCTTAAGAGTTTTAGCTAGCATTGATGTGCGGGTGTTATGTTCTCCTTTCTTTACATCACTGTGGGATAGTTTTTTTCTTCTACCGCCTTTTAGCGCCTTATCCCCTTCATGTTACAACTAGTAATGGCCAAATAGTTGTACTTTTTTGTCGGCTTCATTTGTTTAGCGACAAAAACAGGTCAAATGTCATACTTTCAGTCTATGAAAGAATTATAGTTAGTTGCTTTTTAGGCTTTAACTTAAAACCAATGTTAAAGAATGAACAAAAACATGCCCAATTTAACAATTAAGTTAATGTTATAAATAATTTTCAAAAATGTTGCAAGAGGTCAATACGAACAATTTATAGCTATTTATGTGTTTAAGGAAAATGTTTTGATGTAACATTGAATTATAGAAATCAATTTCTTAAAGTACGTATATTTGAGGAAAGGAGAGAAAGTTAGAAAAATTGCTTTATTGGTAATATGTGAAGATTGTATAAGAACTAATACGCTTTTCGCTTTATTATAGAAATGTAAAAATTTGGCGCCCAACGTATATTTTAGTTTAAGTCGACTTTAGTTAAAATATTGGATGGCAGTATGCCTTGACTTGGTTTATTTTTGGAGCATTCTGATTGGTTAATTTAATTTCAACCAATCAAAATGTTTGAAAATACAAATATTTTTGTAGGGTTTTCATACACAAAATGAACAAAACCGTATGATTAAAAATAAAGTCGACTTTAAATCAGGATTGACAGGCAATACCGCTAAAATACCGTTATCGATTCAAAACCCTTTCAACTAACTACCGTTACCCCTAAAATACCGTTATCGAAATAACCGAAATACCGTTATCCTTAAATTACCGTTACCGAAATAACTGAAATACCGTTATCCTTAAAATACCGATACCGAAATAAATGAAATATCGATACCCTTAAAATACCGTTACCGAAATAAATGAAATACCCTTACCCCTAAAATACCGTTACCGTTATTTTTAATTATCTGATTTTGGTAATTCCACGTGGGTATGAGTATTTTTCGTACTTTTGGTTTTGTTTTTAATCTCGTTTGTTTTTTGTAAAAAAAATTGCGGGATGCATCGAAATAACTGACTACCGTTATCCTAAAAATACCGTTACCGAAATAACTGAAATATTGCTAACCTTAAAATACCGTTACCGAAATAATCAAAATACCGTTATCCTTAAAATACCGTTAGCGAAATAACTAAAAAACCGTTATCCTTAAAATACCGATACCGAAATAAATGAAATAGCGTTACCCTTAAAATACCGTTACCGAAATAATCTAAAATAGCGTTACCCTTACCGATAACCGCATCGTTGCGGTTACCATCCATGCTTTAAATTTAAAATACTCTTTTACAGTAAGGGCCTTTGAATAAATTTATTTATTTTTAACAAAACTATGTTAAAGTTATTAAAATTGATTCATTTTTAGTTTTAAATGATACCACGTCAATGTTTAACAACGATCTTTATACATTTTCTCTAATTTAAAGTTTAAATTCTCAGTAAATTTTCATACATTTCACTTAAATCATCTTTCATTTTACTTAATTCATCATTCATATTTGCCACCTGAGTATTTAAGTCCTTATTTATACCAGACATTTGTTCTTGATAAATTTTGCTTAAATCGAAATTCCATTCCTTGTGATATGATTTTTGTTTAGTATTTGAGGTATAAGAATTGACCGAAGAGATAACACCATTACGATATGAATTAATTTGAAATTTAATTTTGCTATCGGCATCAGTTGCTTCTAAAAACACTGATTTTAATAAAGCTTGATTATGTTCTGAGTAACAAATATTGGTACGTTTTAAAATTGTTGGATCCTTGGTATCCTTTTCTTTGGCAACGAAGCAACGATAGGTATTGACAGGACATAATAATTTATCACATTGCCATTTGTCTTTGAAAAATTAGAAGAAATATTTGCAAAAAAAAATTACTTTTTATATGTATTCTACTTTAAAATATTTTCTTACCATCTGTTACTTCAATTTTTACATCTCCTATAACAGAGATTTTGGAATTGGAACTTGGTTTTGCCAATATTACAGACAATAAAATATGACCAACGATAAGTTTAATTATTTTAAATTGTAACATTTTTAAAGCAATATTCAACGTCTATTCTATTGTAATTTATATGGAATACTGTTAGCTCATAAATATAAAACATTTTCAATATTATTAGTTTATTTTATTGTTTAAAATTCCAAAAATTTATAGTTACAAAATCGAAATAAACTCAAATAAATTTAATTTAAATGCGAGTTTAATAATATTATAAAAGGCACGTTCTTTTAAACACAGAGAAAAAAAGCTTTGAACAATTTATTTTTAAAGTTGTATGAGTCTTTATTTTTACAATTTTAGATAAGAATGCCAAATGACTTATGAGAGGAGTACTCGCACTTTTACATTTTTTCAGTATTTTTTGAAAGAGAGCAAAGGAAATTCTTTTTCACCTATTAAAAGTTAAAAAAAATTCTTCAGTGAAAAAATTATATATTTTTTATTTTACAACAGTTTTTTTATTGCCGCCACCGGGTATCGAACTTGCGACGTCATGTTTGGTATTCTAGCTCTCTACCGCTGAGCTATACTTTGATATGAAAGTTGACTGGCATAAAATAAAAACACCACTTTGTCATTGCGAGATTTTGTGCTTTTTTCTCTTCAATAAAAGTATTTTTTAACCATCCTATACCCGCGCTAATTTTTGTAACACCTATACCCGCGCGGTCTCACAGGCCGAAGGTTTGGAAACCTGTTTCTTCATAGTTTTTCCTAACAGAATCTATATAGATAATATTTTTTATACCCTACACCACTATGTGGTCAGGGTAATATAAGTTTGTGCTGATGTTTGTAACACCAAAAAATATTGGTCGTAGACCCACCTTATAGTATACCGATCGGTTCAGAATTTTTTTTTATTTCGATTTAACGATGTCCGTCTGTCCGTCCGTCCGTCCGTCTGTCTGTCTGTCTGTCCATGCAATCTTGTGCGCACTCTACAGCAGGGAAACAAGCCGATCAAAATAATCGGCGGCGGCGGCGCAAGCAAAAAATTGGCGGCGGCGGCGGCGATTAAGGTTGAGCCGGATAAAAATCGGCGGCGGCGGCGCAACCAAATAATCGGCGGCGGCGGCGGCTTGATCGGCTTGATAGAACATTATACACGTATTTTAAAGATGTTTAAGGTTTTTTCCAAAATATAGCAGAAGGAAATTGTGCAAAAAATTTGGAATTATCAAATAAAAAATAATTTTAAGTTAAATTCATCGATAAAAATTACAAATTTAGGATTTTTAGTTTTTGAACGGAGCTAGAAGGAGAGATAGTTGGGCTTTACAAATATATACATATGTTTATATATTCAACAAAATTGTGTGGAAATATTTTCAAATAAAACTGATTTTCTTAATTTTTTCTTATTTTGTTTAATTTTGACGGCTTTTAATTGCAATATTTTGTTTAAAGAAAAACTCATTTTTATCTAATTTATTCTTTATTCAGGGCAAAATGAAGTTCTATTTTAATCGCTTTAAAATTGTCAAAGTTATACATTCTTTTATAAACATGGAATCTCTGCATTTATAAGAAAATTGAAAATATTAACCTTAATGATTGTGCAAACAAGAATCTCGAGTTGCTGAAATTAAATGTTTAGAAAAATTACGATAACTTTTTCAATTTTCAATTAATTTAAACAAAAGAATCTGATTTTACTAAGAACTAAACCCACTTTCAGAATGAATTACAATAGTAAAGAATTGTTTAATACTGTAAAAAGCCGTCAAAGTATACAAATTAAAAAAAAAATTAATTTTAATATTTTAAAAAAAACTGTCAACATATTTCAGTTACAAATAAATAAATCTATATATATTTGGAAAGCTAAATTTTTTGTCTTTTCAAAAACGTAACAATATTCAAAATCGGTTGAAAAATTGCTGAACTTCAAATTGTTAAGTGCTTGTTTTGACACTATCACCCCTGTTCTGAATTCCGAAACTTTTTAATTAGAGTGGTTTTGTAAAATCACACAAAATTCAAAATGTCGGAAATTGACTGTTTCAACAAATTTTAAAATTAATTTTAACATATTAATTTTTGCAACAAAATATTCCATTTACTTTCACCAAGCTTTTCCAACACGAAATAAAACGAAGAAAATAATTCGGATGTGGATCACAGAACAGCAAAAAAATTCGGAATGTTTCACTTTAGAATTTTTTATGTGGATTCGGAACTTAGAAATAAACAGACTCTATTTTCACTCAAAATTAAATGTGTTTTTAGAATAAACTAGAAAAAAATATGGTTCGAAAAAAATTATGCTCGAAAAGATGTCAAAGTTGAAAAACTTAGAAGAAAAGTTAAAAAATTCAGATATTCACCCCTGTTCTTAGTTCCGAATCTTTTTAATTAGAGTTGATTTGTAAAATCACACGGAATTAAAAATTTCGAAAATTTGTTGTTTCTACCAAATTTTAATATTCATAGACTAATTTTAAAATAAATTATTATATTATAATTGTTGTTAAAAAATATATATTCGTTTCACTATCATCAAGCTTTTTCTACACGAAATAAAACGAAAAAAAAATTCGGATGTGGATCACGGAACAGCAAAAAAATTCGGAATGTTTCACTTTAGAATTTTTTTGTGGATGCGGAACTCAGAACAGCGTCGATTATTGTAAATATCTTCGTCCGCAATGTCTTAAAAATGTGTCTTTTGATAATAATTTCAGGTGTACTGAAAGTTCTGAAAAATGTGATGTGATCTACTTAACCAAACCTACGACCATAAATACGAATGAATTAATTCTTTAATTCACTTTTGGACTTTTAATTAAAATTTACTAATATATCTTACGATTATACCATTCCTTATGAATTCATTCACTGGCTTCATTCTTTTAATTTTCATGCATAGTGAATGAATTCTTTCATGAATTCATTCTTTTTATAATGATCTTTCACGTTTCATTCGGTTTGTAAAAGTTTAAAATAAATGTTGCGTTTTTAATTATTTTTATGGGTTGTGTATATATCAATATTAAATCCCTAAAATAAGCCACATTTTTATTTAATTTGTAATTATAAACTAAAGTGTTGTCAGAATCATTAGTATATTCATACCTTAGATCTTTTACTGATTTAATAAAATGACAATTTTGATAAGCCATTTTGTAAAAGATTAGAATTAATGAAAAAATTAATTATTTAAATTGATTGTAATTCTATAAGGAATGTATTCAACTTAAGAATGCATTCTATTTAATATTAAAATTTGGGAATGAAACCTATGAATTAATTATAAAGGAATGTTTTGATGGAATGATATATATTCAATTTCTAAAGCTGAATTCGGTTTTGTGCGAATTAACCTAAAATTGAATTAATTCTTTCGAAGCTCTGCCTACAATCTTGACTTGGTCATTTGAAAAGTATATATGTATATTGTAATAATATATCTTACGATTATACCATTCCTTATGAATTCATTCACTGGCTTCATTCTTTTAATTTTCATGCATAGTGAATGAATTCTTTCATGAATTCATTCTTTTTATAATGATCTTTCACGTTTCATTCGGTTTGTAAAAGTTTAAAATAAATGTTGCGTTTTTAATTATTTTTATGGGTTGTGTATATGATATCAATATTAAATCCCTAAAATAAGCCACATTTTTATTTAATTTGTAATTATAAACTAAAGTGTTGTCAGAATCATTAGTATATTCATACCTTAGATCTTTTACTGATTTAATAAAATGACAATTTTGATAAACCATTTTGTAAAAGATTAGAATTAATGAAAAAATTAATTATTTAAATTGATTGTAATTCTATAAGGAATGTATTCAACTTAAGAATGCATTCTATTTAATATTAAAATTTGGGAATGAAACCTATGAATTAATTATAAAGGAATGTTTTGATGGAATGATATATATTCAATTTCTAAAGCTGAATTCGGTTTTGTGCGAATTAACCTAAAATTGAATTAATTCTTTCGAAGCTCTGCCTACAATCTTGACTTGGTCATTTGAAAAGTATATATGTATATTGTTCATTTGGATTCTCTCCTCTATTGCATATCCAAATTTCAGAGAAATCTGTCAGAAGTTTTCAAGCAAAACTTCCAACTTAAGAAATATTTATGACAAAAATCCTTCTTAGCTCTGACTATAAAACTGGTTCTTTTATTTTTTTTAACTAAAAAAAAATACTCTTGGTGGTTCAGGAAATGATGAAGTAGAAAATTTGTTTTAAAAATGACATTTGCTTTTAATTTTTTTATTTTGGAAAATTGATACTTCCAGCCGAAATGAGCCGAGAAAAATCGGCGGCGGCGGCTGAGGCAAAAATGACCGGCGGCGGCGGCTTAAACGGCTTACGGCGGCTGGCTTGTTTCTCTGCTCTACAGGTCGCAACTATTAAGATATTTTGATGAAATTTGGTACGCAGGCCTATGTTGGCCCAAGGACGAACAAGTTTGATTTTTTTGAACATCGGTCCATGTTTAGACCTAGTGCCCATATAAGGGTCCTACCAAAATTATACTGTTTATACGCTGCAGGTCGTAAATATTAAGATATTTTGATGAAATTTGGTACACAGACCTACATTGGGCCAATAACGCAGCCTATTGATTTTGGTGAACATCGGTCCATGTTTAGACCTAGTGCCCATATAAGGGTCCTACCAAAATTATACTGTTTATACGCTGCAGGTCGTAAATATTAAGATATTTTGACGAAATTTGGTACACAGACCTATATTGGCCCAATAACGCAGCCTATTGATTTTGGTGAACATCGGTCCATGTTTAGACCTAGTGCCCATATAAGGGTCCTGCCAAAATTATACTGTTTATATGCTGCAGGTCGTAAATATTAAGATATTTTGATGAAATTTGGTACACAGACCTATATTGGCCCAATAATGCAGCCTATTGATTTTGGTGAACATCGGTCCATGTTTAGACCTAGTGCCCATATAAGGGTCCTATCAAAATTATACTGTTTATACGCTGCAGGTCGTAAATATTAAGATATTTTGATGAAATTTGGTACACAGACCTACATTGGGCCAATAACGCAGCCTATTGATTTTGGTAAACATCGGTCCATGTTTAGACCTAGTGCCCATATAAGGGTCCTACCAAAATTATAATGTTTATACGCTGCAGGTCGCAAATATTAAGATATTTTGATGAAATTTGATACACAGACCTATATTGGCCCAATAACGCAGCCTATTGATTTTGGTGAACATCGGTCTATGTTTAGACCTAGTGCCCATATAAGGGTCCTACCAAAATTATACTGTTTATACGCTGCAGGTCGCAAATATTATGATATTTTGATGAAATTTGGTACATAGACCTATGTTGGCCCAAGGACGAAGCCTATTGATTTTGGTGAACATCGGTCCATGTTTAGAACTAGTGCCCATATAAGGGTCCCCCCAAAATTATATTGTTTATACGCTGCAGGTCGCAAATATTAAGCTATTTTGATGAAATTTGGTACATAGACCTATGTTGGCCCAAGGACGAAGCCTATTGATTTTGGTGAACATCGGTCAATGTTTAGAACTAGTGCCCATATAAGGGTCCCCCCAAAATTGGCTTGGTTACAAACTGCAGGTCGCAAATATTAAGATATTTTAATGAAATTTGGTGGGCTGAAAAATAGAAAATTTTGACATAAGCCCCATTTTAACCCATTCGAATTTCGGATCCAAACAATACACCAAACTGGTGTAGGGTATTGTATAGTCGGCATGCCCGACTTTAACCTTTTTACTCGTTTTTAACTTAAAGATATAAGAAAAAAATTATACCATGCAATAACTTTATTTTAAGTAATTTTATCGACTTTCAGTCTTTTACAAAACAGCCTTAAATGAAATATACTTGAAAAAAGTGCTTTGCCGGTCTCTCAGACCAACGCGCGGGTATAGGAAGGTTAAACAAGTGCAATAGATGCACTGCAACAGTGTTGCCAATTCTTTTTTTACAAATCCCCCTAAGTTGTCCAAAACCCCCCTAAATTTGCTCTACGGCTAAAAACATCCCCCCAAAAATAAATTTTCCCAAAATTTAACAATTTTCTAAGTTTTTATTTCAAATTATTTTTAATAAATGCAAATAATTGATTTTTTTGTTGTTAAAATAAAAAAAACTTCGTTATATTTTAGCTGGTTCTCTTTCCTAGTCACAGTCTAAAATTTTTCAACTTTCAAACCAATCATCGAATTTTAAAATTTAATTGCTTTTTAAGGCAAAACTACACCTAAAATGATTTTCTTATCCCCAAATTTCCCCCCAACAAATTGGTACCCCCTAAAATTCCCCCTAAATAGTTGAAAACCCCCTAAATTTAGGGGGAAAACCCCTAACTTGGCAACACTGTACTGCAATTCAGTATTGTTTTCATAAGCGCATAGAAAGCAATTTTTCATCATTTTTATTTTATTATATACATATTTATCGAAAATTGAAAAATTAAAAAATATTGAATTTAAACAAATTGATTAAAAATATTAAAAAATATATAAAAAAAATTTTAAAAAATATTGGTTTCTGCAGGAATCGAACCCCCGATTCATCTGATACCAAAATAGGATCGCTTTTTGAGCAATTATGCTTTAAAAGCCATACTTAAGTAATTTTTTTGATGTTGTTCAGAAGTAATTCTAAAAAAGCTGAAAACATATACTAACGGATACTTTGGAAGTACTGAAAGAAGTGCTTTTTTGAAGTTGTGCAGAATTAATTCTAAAAAAGCAGTAAAATTACACTAACGAATACTTGCGAAGCAGTGAAAGAAGTAGTTTGTAAAGCATTACTTCCAATTTTTTTACTAGGTAGTGCTACAATAATCCGAACAATAAATATAGATTTTGAGAAAAAAAAATTATTCTGCATGCTTATTTATTTATTTACAATACTTACTATCATAATGAATTATGATAGTAAATTAAAAGTTACATGGGCACTAACATCTGAGGTTTTTGGCCCGCATACTAAAAAATGCCACTCTAATGATCATAAAAAAATTAAAAATCGGAAACATTGGTCGCAGCTGGCCAAGGGTTAAGCTTTCCGATTTCCCTAAATTCACACCACATAGGTTTTACACCAAGTGCTACAATAATTTAAACAATAGTTGATAAAAATCGAAGGTTTTAAAAAAAAAATCCGTTGTAATATTCATATATTTTTCGATGTTTACACGGGAGTTGGTTAAAAAATAAAGAATTCGATTTTTTTTGAAAACGTTAACCCGTGCACGTTACACATGCAAATGATAAAAATTTTATCAAAATGGGTATTCTCTTGTGGCAACGATTTTTAAGTTTGTGTTTTCGTCGCTGTAACAGTTATGACTTTTTAAAAAATATTTTAAGGGACGGGGAGATGTTAGGTCTACTTTAGGCCAAAATTATTGAAATTCAATAAAAATCATGTAATTTTTGATTTAATTGGTTTCTTAAATCGTAAAAAATTGAATTAACAAAAACCACATTTTGTGGTCTCTTTTTATGTGACTTGCTTAAGCCAATCCAATTAGATACTTCAACTTTTATGTACGAAGAAAAAACATAAAACTAACAGCTAACAAAAACTTCCTTTTAATTTCCATTTTAACAACAGCCAATGTTTGTCGCAGTAAATTTGCCTTTTAAACATAAATCCAGGTTTAACTAACAAGCCGCCTTAATTTGCATCAACGACTTTGAGACAAAAAAAAAACACTGCAAGCAAATGCGTGCTTTACAGCCAATAGTCCCACCAAAAAAAAATGTATAAAAGATCAACCGGCAATAAAGCAATAGAAGAACAATGTAACAATTTTTTTATACTTAAAAATAAAAAGAATATTTATGCATGCACAAGATGCGTAAAGCATTGTTCATTTGTTTCTGGTGCTATAGCATACATATTACTTGCAACATTCTGTAGCAAGAATATAGAAAGAAAAGCATAAACTTTTAATCGTTATGATGGCATCACATTGCATAGAAAAAAAAAACTGCAACAAAAGAATTTTCATAAAATGTTGGAAAAATAACAACCACAAAAACAAGGAGAAACTGTTGTAATAATGCATAATGGGGTCAGATATTAAAATTTAAGGCTAGATTTTTTTAAATTAATTTATTATACCTTCAAAATATAACCTAAACAGTAGTTACGATAGATGATCAAAATATTATTGCTCTCTTTTGTGTGATAAAGAATCAAGAAACAATCGTTTGTGAATCCTATCAAGGTATGAGTTTTATTTTTATTGCTTAAATACCTCTTATCTGATTGGAATATATCACTTTGAGCGAGGGGCTAAAAATTACGCCAAACTCTGAACACAATTAAAATACCTAATACGAGTATAACTATTTTGTTGTAAGCTGTTTACTATCCGATGAAAATATCCTTACAAAGAAACAAAACGGAAATTGTTTCTGATTTTTATTGCTTAAATACCTGCCTCTGATTGGAATTTTTCACCTTCAATGAGAGCTAACTAATGGCGCCCAACTCTGAAGACAATTAAAATACTTAATATAAGTCTTTCGTTGTAACCTGCTTAATATACGATGACACAATTACTTTTATTTATTTTATTTTATCTTCTCCATGATTGGGCGCCATAATAAACTATTCGCTGTAATAATTTTAAAAGTTTTAATGGCACATCTCAGTTGACATTACTTAAGCCTACAGAGAATAAGAAAGGTCTTCTCAGTAAACACTCAAGATCACATTGAAATTTCTAAATGTTGTACAGGAGCTGAAACGAAGGATAATGTACTTATTTTCTAGCTGTTCAATCGATATCTAAAGCTTTTAAATTTTAGTTTTTTTGTAATAGGGGTTTTCATATAAATTCGTATTCTACTCGTAAACGGTGTATACCTGGTATATTTATGAGTTTAATGTCAAACTCCATACATAAAAAATATGGTTTGTATTTATACAAGGTTTACAAGTAATTTACGAATTTATATTAAAACCCCTAATGTTTTTTGACTATAAGTTTGGCATTTAAAATACATTTTGTCCTTCAAAATGTAGAAGTGGAAAAATCGATTTATAACTTCCACACCCATTGTTCTATGTTTTTATAGTCTTTTACGTCAGAGACAGCAAACGAACATGCTGCGTTAGACTGATTTAGTATGAGCTATAGACGATTTTATGGTTTTAGGCATAAAGATTGAAGTTTAAAGATATTCACACCTTGTTAAAAAGTTATTAAAGCCATAAAGCAATAGAAAAAAAAGAGAAAAATCTACGAAAAAGGAAGAAAAAGGAAGAAAAATTTGCTTTGATTTTAAACATTCAATGGTATACAATTTGAAATTGTTTAAAAATCAATGAAACTTTCATTTATAATCAGAAAAAAATCATCAAATACTACAAAATTTTCCTTCCAACTAAAATGAGTAGAAAAGCTATATTTTTTTTTGGTTAAAAATACTTTTATATATTAAAGTGTTAATGTGGGTGTTGTTTGGTTTATGTTTTTCTTTTGATTTTATTTAAGAACGGCTTTATTTAATTTGTTATATAAAAGACTGCAAAAAAAACTTGACTTTATGGCTTCATTAGTGCAACGCCTTCATCGGCAACGTCAACACCAAACTCATCATCCACATCGTCATCATCAGCAGCATTAACTTAACTCCTAAACTCTTATTCTTATGTTACATATAAATATATTCCGTATTTGATGTTGAGTAACAACAGCAAAATCATGAATTCGCCACGGTGTCTAGATAGAACAGGACATAAAGAAAATACCGCCTCGACCACCTTTGCCGCCTTCAAAAGTTTTCATCAACTTTTTGCACATAACGATGACGACGATGATGGACAAAAAAAAAACAGAGTATCGCCTTAACCTTAATGCCAAAGTTTTTATTAAGACTCACGTTCATCACATTAAGTAAATTGTTAGTTACGTGTAAGTCTCTGTAAATGTTGCATGTCGTCACAATAGTCTTTTATTTTATTATTATTATTACAGGCTGCATCATGTAACATAAGTTGGTAATCTTAACAACAGACATCTACTCCTTCGCAAGACACTTATGTCATTCTTTTAAATATTTACAGATATTAAGATAGACAAATCAAAAATCCAACAGGAAATTAAAGATTTAATATGAGAATGAAGAAGAATAAGTTGGAAATCCAAAAAAGCTTCTAAATGGCAAAAAAATATATCAGAACTTTAAATGGGTAACTGATTGCCAGAATAATAATTGAGTCAAATCTATTACGAAAAATTTTACCTGAGCACTGTGACGCTCAGAAATTTTACAGGTCGAACTTTTCCCTTTCTATCCGGGTCAGGTACCCAAAAGTAAATCTATCTACAGGTCAATATCATTCAGCATTTTTATACTGAAGAATATAAAAAATCACGAAACTGCAATAAATTGTCCAAATTTTTGGAACATATCGGCCTTCAAAACGTTGTCAAAAAAAAAGAGAAACTGAGCTAAAGTTAGACCCAGTTTTTTGAACGTCATGAGCACTATCTGATACATGAATAAAATTATACAGGACCCGTGCAAGAAATCGCTTTGTTACCAGAACAAAAAGATTATAATACACTGAAAAAAGTTTGTCGGTATAATCGGTATTAACCCTTAAAATAACTAAAAATTTTGTTATTTTTAACTGTTGAAAAATAACACTATGCGACAGTCAAAATCGGGATGGGATGAAACCAACGGGAAATGTTATATCGATAAAAAACAAGTTATACGTGTCCCGGCGTTTCGCTGGGTCACCCCTAGGAATCGAGATTTATCTTTTTTTTGACATAACTCGAGAACCACTAGTCCGATTTTGCTCAAACAATTTTAAAAAAATTAAAAATTACAATTCCTTTAATCTGCTCATATAACGTTTTTCTATATACTCAACAGTTTTGCCGGTAAAAATAAATGTTTCTTACCGCTACCATAAAAATCAATAACCTTTTGTTTATTACTTTTTTTTTTAATATTTTAGGCAAAAAATATTTTTTTCTTCATACATTTATTTTTACCGGCAAAACTGTTGAGTATATAGAAAAACGTTATATGAACAGATTAAAGGAATTGTAATTTTTAATTTTTTTAAAATTGTTTGAGCAAAATCGGACTAGTGGTTCTCGAGTTATGTCAAAAAAAAAGACCACCAAAGGTCAAATCGATATATCTCGATTCCTAGGGGTGACCCAGCGAAACGCCGGGACACGTATAACTTCTTTTTTACCGATATAACTTTCCCCGGTAGTTTGAACCCTTCCCGATCACTGACCCCTACCATTTGTCTCACAGTGTAACTAACAAATGCATTAAAAATAACTAACAATGTCATAAAATTAACCGAAAAATTGTTACTACAAAAATTATAAAACAACTGACAAAATGGGTAAAAACTACTGTTTTTACAGTTAATTGTTTGGGTATATAAAAGTATACTTTAGTAAAAAAAAAAACATTTTTTTTCTTTCGATTACAAAAATATGTGTAATTACTTTAGCCTATTTAAAAGTTGAAGTAAAAATTTCAAACGGTTCTGCAGTTATTATTATTAATTGATTCTTCATTTTAATAAACATCAATTGGTAATGGAAAATATATGGTAAGTGTATTAGATCTACTTTGACATCATTAGATATAATTTGTATGTAAAATTTATCAAATATAATCTAGTCATATCTAACTAAATATAATGCTACATACATAATACGACGCAATTGTATATAATTATATTTATGGCAAATTCAACTATAGATAGGTCAATATGTAATTGGATATTATAATATATTGAGCTATTGTATAAAGTGCTAGTTAAAGAAATACTGCTGTTAACATATATATTCAAGATATATGTGAATATTGTATAATTATTTCTTGATCTATATATTTCAATATGTAATTATACGTAATTTTAGTTGGTAATATATGACTATATCAATATGATTTTTCCATTTACCATTCTGTAGAACTTTACCGTTGCATACATTGTAACTAACTATTTTATATCGATAGCAGTAGTTTTATTTTTATAAATATGATGCATTATATTAACAATTTTATTAAGGAAAATGATAATGTCTATTAAATATACATGAAGTAAAAACAAAATGAAGACACCAAATGCGATCGATTGAGTGCCAAAGTGTTAGTGGGCGTTCACCGCTTTAGGTAACTAAATTGCTGCAGATATTCATGTGTGGGAGTTTTTCATTTTTAGCAAATTTTTAAAATAGGAAAACAAAAGCTATTGCATTATAAGAATCTCCATTTACTTACTACTAGTAAAGATTCAAATAGTATTCCATAGGAAAATCTTTAGTGAAGATAGCAAAAAAGTATTAAAATTTAAAATGTTTGAAAATATTTGCGCGCACAGTAAGATATCAATTTTAACATTGATTTTTGTGTAATTTTGAAGTACTCGTACTTTTCTAATAAAGAAAAAAAAGATTCTAAGTTTATTACACATCGAAGAAATCGCGACTTAAGAACTCTCTCGCATGCAATTAATGCAAAAAGGTTTTTAAAGATCTAGCAAAACATGTTTTATAATTAACAATAAAATATGCACCAACTTGAAATTCATTAACCCATTTTATGCAAATAATAATATCATCGATCTGTATTTTTGATGTCTATTAGACCGTACCTCAAAAAAAAGTTCGCCGTACACCCTCCAATATGAAGTATTTTTGGAAGACGATTTCAAAAAAAATAAATTTTTTTTTGCCGAACGTGATACAGCGATTTTTTTGTTATAAAGGAAAAATCCAATAAAAAATTTTTTTAAAGGCGACCACCACGTTCGGCAACCAATATTAAAAAAAAATTTCTACTGGGTTTATCGAAAAACTTCCTTAGCAAAAGTTTAATGATTTTTTGCGAGCTTTAATTTTCTGACATTAGGGTGGTACATTATGGTTGTAGCAACTGAGACCTGGTGGGTAACTACTATAACGGGATACTTGAAGTCAATGGCCCTTAGAGCAAAACACCGGTCTCCTAGAGAGAAAAACATCGATGTATCATACTTTAAGATCCGACTGTAAATGCCAACGATATAACGAAAAATGTAAAATAGCGACCCCTACGTTCGGCAAAAAAAAATTTTTTTTGAGATCTTGCAAAAATACTTCATTTAAGAGGGTCTATGGCGCACTTTTTTTTTGCCTGTAAGGTGGTACGCTCTAATGCCCATCTAATTTAACCCGAAACAGACCAGGGAGATTTTCACACATATTTAAACCGAAATATCTTTTAGATGGAACCAGATAAAACGATGATTTAAATACTCTATGAAAAAATGGATCGTAACTCAAATAATATTGTCAAGGGTGCACAATTTTGCTTTTTAAATTGAGCTTCTGATAGTTTTTGAGCTTTTGAATTTCGGTTGTTAACTCTAATAGTATTTTAATTTTAAACTGATTTTGTTAATCTCATCTATCATCTCTCTGAAAGATTCTCCTATTATGTTATAAGTTGCCATTTCTTCGGAAAATGGGTTAAATTCTAAGACATTCTATTAATTTTTTTCAACTACTTAGCTCAAATTTTGTATGGATAAATTTCTTGTTGGCTTGACGTCTAGTTATGTTAAAGATCATATCGTATCCCTTTCTATGTAAAACAGGCGATATTTTGTACGCATAGCGAACACTATATAAACATACAACATTCTACCATTTAGGTAATGAAATATAATGAATGAAGTCGTAAAATAACACCTTTGTCGTCTTAAATATACAACATAGTGTCTACTAACTTTAAAACAACATAGTATGTATGGTAGGGTGTCTCGAACTTTTTGAATTTGCGAATTTCGCGGCGGAAGAGCACTCAAACGAAGCGTATTGAAGACTGATTATTTGAAAAATAATAAAAAAATTACAACCTAGCTACCGGCGCTTAAAGTTGCCAAAATTTATTGTTTTTGGTCTACATTTTTTTAGAATTTTTGGACAAAAAACACTTTAAACGCTAGTGTCTAGCAAGTAACCTTGAAAATTTTTTTCGTAATTTTTCCAATAATTAGCTCTTCAGTACGCGTCATTTGAGTGCTCTTCGTAAGTGCATAAAGTTCGGGACACCCTATTGTATAGGTAATACCTAGCTTTGAGTACAAGTATGTAAAATTTAATACTCAAAATAAAAAAACCTGCAAAAAACGCAATTATGCATAAAATCATGAATTACGAGTATTTTTACGATTATGAGTATTATCGCTTAAAAAGCATAAGTGAAGTTCAAACATTACCGAGAATTCAATGTAAATATGCAAGTACAACTGTACCACAATTAACACGGCAAATAGCAAACAAATCTTAAAAAAGGTTCGGAGGAATAGCCTGGTATTATTCTTTTCCAAAGATACCACATTTCATAAGGTTCTTTTGGATCAAATTCCATAAAAAGCTAAAATGTCGAAAAATGTACCAATTTTGTTGGACGACTTAAATTCCCGAGGTGGCCCAAAGGAGAGGTCGATCTTATAATTTTTTCTACAACATATCCAAGTTTCAACAAAATCGGAGTATTTGGCTTCTCATACATTTCTTGTTAGCTTCCGACCGAAGGCACTTTTTGTCGTTGCCGAAGCCGTTGTCGAACATCAGCCAAATTTACGATCAATGAAATTTCACTGGAACTCGTCCATTGAAACTTTTCACTCAATTAATGGAATTTTTCATAAAATTTTGTGAAAAATTTTAATTCATTTCTTAAAAGTTTCATACACTCAATGAAAAAGTTTCATTAAAAATGGATTCATAAAATATATGAAGATTTTTCATAAAATTTAAGAAATTTTTGATTTATTGTGTGAAGAAAACTTCATTAGTTTACTGAAAAATTTCATTAAAACTCGTCCAGCAAAATTCCCTCTGTGAAGTAGCAAAAAAAATACTTGTTCAGAACCAGTTATGTACTAGTTTTTTTGAACCAGACAACTAATAAATACGAGTTCTGCATACAAACAACTGTAGAATTTAATATGACGATGTCATAGGGATGGGGCAAATGTCGCCAAACTCCCACTTTAGTACTAGTTGTTGAACTTAGTTTAAAAATAACAATTTAAAGACGAAAATTAGGAAGCGAAACTTTTACTAATGTGATACTCGTGCAACTAGTTCTGAAGTGACTCGTTTGAAATAGTACTGTACCAGTTGGTAAAGACCTAAATTATATATGTACATAATAAACATAGGTTTTTTTCTTTCATGAAAAGTAGATTAGACCGATAGTTTCCTCTGACTGAGATAATTACATACACATATGGTCAAAATAATAAGTACAGCCTGAAATATTTTTTTAAAGACTCGTAGCCGAAAATTTATTTAAATTAAAAGAAAAACAAATACTATTTTGTTTTGTAATAACATTAGAAATAAAATAAATACTAACACAATAACAAAAAACAAAAATTACATTCAGTCTTGTTCAAAAAGTAATTAATCAAAAAACATTGGACAAAATAATAAGTACATTTAGTTAAATAAGCAAAACAGTAAAAAATTCAAGTTTTTTTCTGCTAAATTGAGTGATTTTAGCTGAGTTTCGTTAAAAGCCGGTATATCCACCAATATTTTGAATTATTTTGTTGACTCTTTTTGGCATGCTGCAGGTCTCTATTGCACGTTGTTAGTACTAACAAACCATAACGAATATTCACCAACTTCCTAGTAATTAGCAATAAAATTCAAGTACCTTAAGTTTGCATTAACAAAAATCTTGTTGTTTTTTTAACTCGTACAAAGTTTTTTATTAATATAAAAATATAAAACACCCACACGATTTATATTTTTCGCTACAGTTTTCATTTATGATCATATTATAATACTACATGAATAAAGTTGATTAAAAATTGACAATATCGTCATGCTGCCATAAGAAAAAGGGAAGGGTATAAATAGTATTAAGTTTTTTGAAACATATTCCTTCATTAAACAAGTTGAAATTCAGAAAAAAATGCTAGTGAAAAAAGTAGTCTATAGGCCCATTCATATTCACTTTTAGATTTAATATACAATATAAACTCTTACACTAACGGTGGGTCTCATACTGTAGGTTTAACTTTAACTTAACTAAAAATAAAATAAAATGTCAGAAAAAAATGTACACAAAACAACAACAAATTTTTGGGTTAACTATTAACCTAAGTTTAAAACTGCAGTATGAGACCCACCGTAATAGAATAAAATATGTAAAATTTTAGTTAAAACTCCTTAAGATTATTTAAAAATTGCCTTGCAAAAAAATTGCTCCAATTAACAGACTAATTTTTCTAAACATTAGTAAAACCCGTATGACACTAGCTTTTTTCTTGACGTTTTTTTATAGGTTTTATTTGTTTTTTACTATTCCGTTTTAACTTTTTCCTAAATAAGCAAAAACTCCAACAAACCCCCTAAAAAAAAGCCAAGAAAAAGTGAAGAAAAAAGCTAGTGTCATACGGGCTTAAGATAAAAAAACAAGAATAAAAGTACAAAATAAAAATTAATAGAAAAGCAGCAAAAAATGTTCCTGCTTTTTACGCTTCTATTATGTTTTTGCTGAAATATTTTATGACATCTGTCATATAATAACAAAAAAAACATAAGCACACAAAGAAAAACGTGGAATATCAACTAAAAAACAATAATAAATATTTGTTTAACAAAAAAAAAGTACCAGCCAGTTTTTGTTTTAAGAAATATTTTTTACTTCTAAAATTACTAAAATATAAAGTCGTACTGCTGAATAAATAGTTCACCCAATTCAATCAATCGCACCATTATACAAATCAATCGGTAATTTCGATCGTTTCATTTATAGAACAATTGTATCGCTTTCCATAAAGAGAAAAAGTTTTTCCACTCTATACATCCACTGAAGTATTAGGTCGAACTCTACTAAAATATATAATTCTCGAAACATTTTAAATCCTGAGTAATTTTGAGTGAATAAGTTTTTCAGTCACCAAAATAAACGATTAAGCCAAACTCTACTAAAATTCTTAATTCTCGAACTATTTTAAATTGTGAGTAATTTTGACAATTGAAATGAAAAACTTTTCGAATAAAGTGCTTGCAGAAACACTTTTTATAATATTTTTATAGCAATTGTAGAAAAAGCTCACGTGACAGAAAGTTTTTACAAAAAATATGTATACACGGTGAGAAAAATTACATTTTGTACCAATTCACATCGTTTTAAAATGTGATATTTTTAGACGAAATATATAGAAACTACCGTAGGTTAAATGTGAGAGAAAGTGTTTCTGAAAGCATATTATTCCAAAAGTTTTAATTTCAAGCGTCAGAAATACTCAAAATTAAAAACGGTGTAAGAATTGTATATTTTGGTACAGTTAAGCCTAAATTGAGATCATATTATCAAATTATTTTTCAAATGAAAAATCAGCTGTGCCACTTTAAGAATTAAAAACAGTAATAACAGAAATTAAAAATAGCATTGCTACACCCTAAAAATTCCTTAGTTGTTTATAATGAATATTTCAACTATATCATAGGTGAAATACCCCTAACTAATATATAGTTGAATTGATTTAGTTGATGCTAACTAAATTTGGAGATATCAAAAAATTAATAGAAATCAACTATATCATATAAAAAATAGTTAATCGACACTACAGATATCGTTTTGTTCCAATTTGAAAGGGAATTCCCTAACATTATGACAATTTTTTTTATTAGAAATAATTTTAAATGACGTAACATTTGAGAAGGAAATATAACAAAACCAACATAATGAAATATAAATAAGAATTTCACACATTTAAACTTCTTTTTAGCTTTTCCAAATTCATTTGTAACCAGCATGTTTTCATGCAACTTTATGCCACGACATCGAAATTTAAAACTCGGCAGAAAGGATTCTTTAATTGTCGTTTTTGTTCGTTATTTTGATCAATTTTTCATCCCACATTCCAAAATTGTATCTGCAAAACATAAAAGCACATTAGATATTAATTTTGAATGGTTTAAAACATATATAAATAAGAACTTACCAAATCAACATTTCATTTTCTGTTTTTTATAAAAAATATTTTTTTAAACTATTTTGACAACTTAAAATTAATTGAAATGTGCATTTACAGGGTAACCAAAATTTTATTGATTTCGACTAAAACAGTAGTTGTTTTTTATTATGCTAGTTATTTATATATTTTTTAATTTCAACTATAGATTTTATTAACTATCTTACTATGGACTTTTATCGGTGTAGAATTTTGTTGATGTTAGTCTAATTAGGAGCTCCGGATTTTTAAATTTGTTTCACACTCAATATAAATAGATCATCATCAATTATTAAGCCATACGGGTATTGATATCCTGCTGGCCCTTATCGATTTTTTTAAATTTTTATTCCCTGTAATTTACTTGTAAATTTAAATATTATATTAAAATAGTTTAAAGAAAAGTTTATAATATGATCTCAACTTGAACGAAAATCATTCATTTACTAATTAAAAGATTAAATATACATAATATTCATTTACCATATTTTTATAATATCATACAAATTAACTGTAAAAATAGTAGTTTTTGCCAATTTTGTCAGTTGTTGTTTTAAATTTTTTTGTATGAATATGCTAGTTTTTTTAATGTATTTTGTGGAAAGTTTTTTCTTTTTATGAGAAGAGACACAATAAAACGAAACGAAAACAACGAATAATTGTGAACTTGTTCATTTCGTGCAATTGAGTGAATTGTTCAACTGAACTAGTTGCTTCATGAACAATCCTACTTTATATTTTAGTAATTTTTAAAGTAGCAAATATTTCTTTTAAAGCAAAAAATTTGTTTCTATTCCTTAGTTGTTATTTCGCGTGTTTTTTTATTATAATTATTATTTGACAGATGTCGTGGAATATTCCAGTAAAAACGTAATAGAAACGTAAACAGTGTTGCCTCTTTTAGCATTTAAATACAGAAACATTTTTTCACAAATCGAGAATTAGAGGAATTTTTTGTTCCACACTTCAGTCAGAAACTGCTAGTGGTTCAAAAAATTAAGCACTGGCATAGAAACCGGATAACCGCGGTGTTAAAAAGAAATTACTGGTAGAACACTCATTTGAGATGCTTTGCTAGCGTTTACAAAAGGCGTTTTGCCAGTATTTGTTTTACAAAATTTCGGTGGTTTATAAACAAAAACCACTGGCAAAGTATGGGCTTAGAATGCTATGCCAACGGTATAAAAATCAATTCACTGGTAGATCAATGATTTTATAAAAATGATGACGCTTCGGAAGGTTCCGAGTTCAAGTCATGTTGCAGGCAAAACATTTTTTTTTTGAGTTTTTTTTTATTTAAGTTTTATTGTTTTACAAAATCAATTTTTTGTTTATGGAAAAGCTGCTTTAACACCAACTTGTTTTTGTTTTTCCAACGCTGGCAAATTAGTTCCAAAAAACTTTGCCAGTACTAGCATTTTAGCGCAACCACTAGTTGTCCAGCTTTTATCATACATTTATGTGTTTAGTCACCAAGTATTATATGTCTTGTTAGCTCAGTGGGTAGAGCAATCGTCTGTCAATCTAACAGCCTGGGTTCAAATCAATAAAGGACCACAAAAAATACATATGAACTTTTTTTAAATTTTATTTTGGAAAATATATTTCCAGACCACCTATTTATTGGTTTTGCCAGCGTTTTGCCAACATTAAAAAATTTTGTTTCTCCAGTGCTTTTCCGTCGCTTTTGAACAGCCTAATGATGTTATCATTTTCGGAATGGGAAAGCACTTTTTGCCAGTACTTGTACCACCTGTTAAAGTGATTTGCCATCGCTTTCCCGTTTGTATTTTTCTGACTGGGATATTGCCAGACCACATATTTATTGGTTTCCCAGCGTTTTGTCTGCGTTTTGCCAACGTTGGAGTTTTTGTTTCCCCAGTGCTTTTCCTGAGCCTTTTGAACAGCCGGTCCTTTTGTGTAATGATGTTAACATTTTGGGAATGAGAAAGCACTTTTTGCCAGTACTTGTACTACTTGCTAAAATGCCTGGCCATCGCTTTCCCGTTTGTATTTTTCAGTCAGGGACTTTTTGATGAGAAAACTTTAAAAAAAAAGTTATAGAAATTACCTACTGGTATCCTATTTTCGATCATTAGAAATATTAGAACATGGTCATAACTGAATAGTGCTTGTTTTAAATAAATATTAAATTGTATAAACAAAATACTGAAGTTCTATTGAAATTGTCATAACTAATTACATAACCCCAAAAACAATTAAATTTTAGCACTTGAAATGACAAAAAAAGATGCTCTTTGTAAAAAGCCCCTTTGCTTTTTAAAAATATACTTCATGATACATAAATACATGTAAATAAATATTATAACAATGTAGCTTTTGTTTAATAATAATCTGTATGAATGTACCTAAGCCACTCAAAAATCTTAATCGGTACAACTATACAAATTTCCTATATTTTCAAAAATTTTGGTATTTAAAACAAATTGTATAATTCGTAATAATTCACATTCTAATCTCCTGATATCAAAATCGCTTAAATTTTAAATCACTTAAATTTTTAACTTTATTTTTGTTGTTTTTCAAAAGAAAAACTGTAATTTAAATTAATTTAAATGTGTTTTAACTATTTCTTTTAAAAATTACTACTGTAGCTAACACAAATCTTGTGAGTGTACACATTGAGTGCGGTTAATTTTATTATTCATAAATGTATTGCGCTTTAAAAAAGTTAATTATTTTTAAAATTTAATATTTTTTATTTGCACTTTTCGCTTTTTTTTTACTTTTCATTCGAGAAAAATGTTTATGTGATATTAAATACACCGGCAGTATTGTTTGAAACTCACAATAGAACAGATCACTTTCAACAGAATTCAATTTCGTTATCTTTTACAAATTCTTGAAAATGTTTGAGAATAAAATAATTAAATTATTTGCTATTGGTTTGTTATGCCTTTTGATAACTACAAAAGCACGCTCCGTATCAATTTCTCAGATAGGAGACGTAAGAATTGAAGTTTCTGATGGTAAGAAAATTTAATGAAAATATTAATATTTAACATAATTTCACGCATACAAAAAATTGCTGCCAAGAAATTAGAAACATTTTAATTAACTAAAAATGATTTTTCGAATAAATTATGTGAAAAATGAGCAAAATAAGTTGAGAACTTGGTGCGTTTATGTTATGTTACGTTACGTTTTTTGGTCGCCATGCCAACAATGAAAAAATACACTCAAAAAAGTTTGTGGGTAGCATCTACTGAAAATGACAGTTACAAAGAAAGATATATGCAGTTAAAAAAGCGACAGAGGTATTTACAATAATTAAAAAGGTCGTTATTTTCAACTGTTGAAAAATAACTAAGAAATCCATTAAAAATATCTAATAATATTGTAAAATTAACTGAACATATTTGACTACAAAAATTTTAAAACAACCGCCAACATTAGCAAAAACTAAAGTTTTTACAATTAAAATTTTTTGATATTACAAAAATATATTAAAACAATTGTTTTTTCTATTACAAAAGAATTTGTGGTTACTTCAGCCTACTTTCAATTTAAAGTGAATATTCCAAAAGGTTTTCCAATTATTAGGTTTTATACATTGGAACTACACTAAGGATATTTTTCAATTAAAAAATTCTGTAAATTTAACAGTTTTATTCTTGCTGTTCCTATATTACTAATATATAGCAAATATAATTTGCTAATTTAGCAGTTTTTGTCTGCAGCATCATTTTTAACTAATTTTTAGTAGTTTTAACTAAATTTTTATGGACATTTTTTCTATTAGTGCAGTACATGTACGGACAATGTGTCAGATTTTTAACTTTAACACCAATAAAGCATGGCCGTAGTTATTTTCCAACGTCGGTTTACCGTTGCATTTCGGACTTATTCCCCTCGCTTTATAAATATAGGGGGTTAATTTTAATAAAGCAATGAACAGCATTTTCAGCCAATTACACAATGATCGTATACAATTTTCTAACAAAATATTTTTCTTTTTTTTTTTTAAGATAAATGGATTTGTGACAAGATCGAATGTCCCCAACATACTCATCGTTGTTATGTTTCAAAACATCAAGATCCCAACGATCCATCGATCTTAGTACGCACGAATATTTGTTATTCGAAAGACAATGTGGTATTAAAAGAAGCCCGTATAACTCAAATAGTTGATCCTAATTCAAAAATAAGAGTGCAAGTTAATTCATATCGTAGTGGTGTCATTTCATCCGTTAATTCATACAGTTCTAATGGAAATGGTGAAAATTTTGATGAAGCAAAATTCAAAGAAGGACTTGATTCGGATCTACATAAGATGCGTGAAGATCTAGATAATCAAATGGGAAATATGAATAAAAATTTGAATAGGGAAATGGCAAATTTAAATCGAAATCTACATCATATGACTCAAAATATCAATAGGGGTATAGAAAATCAAATGAAAAATTTGGATTATAGTTTGGCAAATATGTTTAATTAATTAAATGTTTGTTAATTTTCAGAATTTTACTAATCCAGAACAATTGAAACACTGTAGCACTCAATGCGATATTACAAATTTCTAACAATTAAATCACAACTTTTTTATATATTTGTATACTTTTTATATTAATCAAAGATCATTATAATTTTATAAAAGAAATAAATATTAATATTTTTTGAAAACTCAACAGAATAGACTTGGTAAAACTATTATCGTGAAATTGTATTCCTTAACAAATCCAGCAAAAAAAAGAGATGCGAAAGCAGTAATATTAAAAAAAAACTATTTCAAACCCGCGATCATCTGTTTGGAAATAAACTGTAACCAAGTTAATTCTCAGTATAAATTTTAGAGCAATAATGCTTTAGAAGTACGCTCACAATATTTTATCGTTAAAAGCAACCTTAAATAAATATTAAATTAATTGAAAACGCAATTAAAAAAGGACTACTGATTTTTCATTATATTCAAACCATTTGGCTATCTATTTTCAAACATTGTTTAAACAATCCATAAAAGAAATAAAAATAATTGAAAAGTCTGTTTAAACCATAGATTACATAGATATCTTACTCTTTGACGTTCGCTGTCAGTGCACGTATCTCATGAGAATGTGTTGGACATACGTCCTATACCTGTACAAAAAATGTTTTAATGTGTGTCTAAAAATTTGTTTGTTGACAAAAGAAGACGAAGAGTAAGATATCTATGTAATCTATGGTTAAAATAATCTTCAATTTTTAACTGACAAAAAATTAGAAAAAAACTGATTTTGTAGTTTGTTTTTTCATATTTGAAAGTTTTTTTTTTTTTTTTGAATTTTCAAAACACTACAACACACACGTTCATAAATATTATTGGATATGTTTGTGTGTATGAGTAAAGAATTTCTTGTAATTTGAATGAAATAATTTTGTATATGAACAAACTATTTTAACAAAAAAGAAAACCGAAAATATTTGAATTTTTTGTTTTAAAACAGAAAACAACGAAATTATTTAAATTATTTTTTCTAAAAATAGAAAACTAAAAATAGAACATTTGACTAAAAATATCAACCCCTACAGACTATACGTATTTTTTTCTAGTTTTGTTTTTATTGACTAATAAAAAAAGTTAACTCTTTCACTACCCTTGTACACTACAGTGTACACATCTTTAAAAGATTATATAAAATTTAATAGTGCAAAAAAACTTTATAATTTTTGCAAATAAGTTTATTAGGATCTTGGACTTCAAATAAAAATCATTATATGTATAAGGAGTTCAACATGGTAATGTGGTCGCGATATTCGTTTACGAAGTCTAATTTTTTGAATATATCATAATCTCCGTGAAAAAGGCGTATTAGTGTTTCTCCTAAACTAATGAAGATAGATAATTGAAATTTGGCATATAGCTTCGTTTTATGACAAGAAGAAACCCAATCAAAAGATTTTTGGCTACTCCACTGTTTAAGGGGTAAAACGGGGCTCAGAAATTTGAAAAAATCGATTTTCGAGCGTCATTTTTGGTGGGTAGGAGGGGGAGGAGGCAAAATATGGTACATATTTTTTTCTAATTTGAGGACTCTTAACAAGAATCTGAAGTCAAAATAACGATACATCCGCAAACAAAAAGTCGGTAGTGAAAGGGTTAAATAATAGGTTTCCATATATTTTAATTGATTCTTCAATTGAAAACAAACTTTACCTATTACTTTTAAAATAAACTTCAATCGGTTATGGAAAATATATTGTGAGTGTAATTATTGATTTTTTGGATGTTGTTCAGAATGACTTCTAAAAAAGCTGAAAAAATATACTAATGAATTCGTTGGCAGCACTAAAAGAACTGATTTTTAAAGTTGTTCAGAATTACTTCGGAATAACGGATACTTTTGAAGTAGTGAAAGAAGTTGTTTGTTAAGCATGACTTCCAATTTTTTTTTTGCATGATAGTATAATTTTTAGAGCAATAATGCTTTAGAAATTATAATTAGATGATTTGTTGGATGTTGTTCAAAATGACTTCTAAAGCTGAAAGCAATGAAAGAAGTGATTTTTAAGAGATGTTCAGATATACTTCTAAAAAAAAGCATTAAAATTTTGAAGCTTTAGCTAACCGAATTTAAAGCTTTAACTTGTTAATGAGTTAAAATTCGTTTAAAAATTGTTCGAAGCTTTTTTGTTTGAGAACTTTTAAACTTTGGATGATAGATCTTTAAAATACCTTTTAATGATGTTTGGCATACTGATTCACATGGGTCTAAGTGCAAAGCCTATGGATTTCGAATATAATGAGACCATCTTTGGACCTAGCGCCCATATGGACTATATTTCCGATTTTTCCTTAAATATACCAAATATTAGGCAACATGCAAACTTCTTACTAATTTCATAATTTTTTACCCATTTATAGAAATATCAAGTCATTAAAATTTCGGGTGCAAACATTAGTTGACAATCAACCAGACTGATGTACACAGAGAAAATTTTTTTAATGAAATTTTCTTCACAAAATAAATGAAAATTTTCCTAAATTTGATGAAAAAGATTCACATATTTTATGAACCTAATTGTAATGAAACTTTTTCATTGAGTGTATTAAACTTTTAATAAATAAAATTAAATAATTCACAACATTTTATGAAAAATTCCATTAATTCAATGAAAAGTTCCAATGAACGAGTTTCAGTGAAACTTTATTGGTTTTATGCAAAAATTCATTAATATCATGCAGATAATTCCCTCAGTGTAATATACACATGTTGCTACAAATTGAATTAATTATTAAAAATGCCTATAATTTCCAGGGCAAGTTTAAAATGGCACGAAAAACCAGCAAAATTGGCACAAAAAATGGCAAATACGGCATGAATATTCCAAAAATTTTTAAAAATCCTAGTTGATTTAAGTGTTTTTGTAAAATGTTTTTAACAAAAAACAATAATAAAGTAATTTAAGGTTGAACTGCAATCGGCGTAAATTAGTATGATTTTCAAGGTTTGAAATTTTGGTTGATGTAAAAAAAAATCCGGAATTTCTTTCTTACCAACACTAAAAAAATATTTTGTTTTTTTCCAAAAATTATTCTATATACAAAGTAGAAATAAAAAACCCTCAAATTGGCTTCAAAAAATGGCATTTTTAAAAAATAATTTGAAAATTGCATTTAATGACAATTGTCAAAAAAAACTTGCCCTAATAATTACATATAAACAAAACAGTCCCTCTTTTGTCTCTATTTTAATAATAATCTTTTGATCTTTTACAATTTTAAATTATTCAGAAACTATGACAAATCTATCTATAATTAAATGAAATTTTAATACACTTACAACACAAAGTGCTACGATCTACTAGTTTTAATACAAAATGTTTAATACACATTTGAATTTGCTGATTTTAGTAAGCTTTCTAATAAAGGGTATTCCAGCTAAACCAGTAGAGGAAGTTTCTTTTATAAAGGATTTAAATATAGAGTATCAAAACGGTAAGTTAAGCTTAATACAAATTGAAAACTGAATTATTCCCCATACAATTTTATTCAGACAAATGGATTTGTGGCGATGTTGAGTGTCCTTCAATGACTTATGGTTGCAAAATACATCATTCGACAGATAATAGAGATAATAAAATCTTAAACATGGTTTATACTTGTTTTGACAAAGATAAACTTGGATTGTTGAGTGCAGCTGATTCAATTGAAATGTCTAAGCATAGAATTATCGATATAAATGTGGAATCTTATGTAGGAGCTGAATCCGTTTATTCAACTGGTTATGGTTTAGGAGGACATGAAAATGCTAATGGTGTAATAGCTCCTGGTGGTTTGGTTGATTTTAAAAAATCGGCTGCTAAGAATAAGAAAGTTATAGATGATTCAAATTCAAAATAAATTAAGAAAAATTTATGTATTACTAAAACGCAATAAGTGATTGATTGATTAATTCTAATAAAATAAATATTGCGGTTAAGTTTTATAATTACACCGTGCAACAGTCATTCTCACCCATGAAAGAGTCGATATACATGCACTTGAAAGAAGAGACCGTGTAAAGTAAAACTGCGTACTCAGATTTTTATGATCACGTCAGATGTAAAATGACATTCAATTTTTAAAGGATGGGAGAAAGAAGATTATTTTTACATTTCAATAAATGATTTTTTTTTTGTTTTTATCAAGACACATTTATGTCATAACAGAGATTTTCCTCTCTTATTTGATACACATTTTGGATACAAGTAACAAAAAGTGTGCTGCCAATATATGTAGTATGTATACAATGATGAAGTCCTTTCAAAGGGACATCTATCGTGATGAAGAAAAACTGAGTACCTACGCAATTTAACTATACATGGCCTCTACTATCACTTGCATATCGGTTTTTTCATGGGTGAGAGCAAAAATTTAAAATTGTAGCTCGGTGTTATAAATAAAAATTATATAAATAA
This sequence comes from Leucophora obtusa, assembly GCA_949987735.1. Classification (NCBI taxonomy): domain Eukaryota; kingdom Metazoa; phylum Arthropoda; class Insecta; order Diptera; family Anthomyiidae; genus Leucophora; species Leucophora obtusa. Next base: position 5,649,966 of record OX465296.1, read on the forward strand.
AGTATTAGTCAAATCAATCAATTTATTCATACACTCAAAATAACTGATCGGCACATTCACAAAGGTTTTGCAGTTACTAAATGCAAGTTATTTGTGTGGTGCCATCAGAATCATTTATGCCACAGATCACAAGGTTAGTGCAAAATACCAATAAAGTCCTTACTGAAATCTTATAATGTAAGATGGAAGGGTCCGCCTGATATCCCCCGGCTTCATGATTTCGGTATGGAAAATAAGTCTCCTAATATTGCAATTCACAGTATAAAGAGACATCTCTATTCCAGGTTTGGCAACCGAGTCAGGTGGTTTATCGGCATTTAAAGTTATTTCGTTAAGTTGTTTTACTGCCTGTTTTTATAAAAAGAATCAGACGAATTCGTTAAAACATTTGTGTAAAAAACACAAACTTAAAAGGATTTATCTTTAAATTTTTTATCCGCATTTGTTTTATATAGTCAGTGTTTTTCACACAAATTTGTTAACGAATTCGTCCGATTCTTTTTATAAAAACGCCCAGTTAGCGTTAACGGTATTTTAAGTTATTCCCTTTCGTAATTTTAAGGTTATCGGTATTTTATGGTATATCTTAGTGGTACTTCTTGGTCAAACTTTCAATCCTATCTATTCCGTCGCCGATGACAGCAGCATTTCTCATTCAAGCCTAGGATCGAAGGAAAAGTTTATTTTTTAGCTTTATTTTGTAGCTTTTTAAGGGCGTCGGCACTATCAATGACAGGGTATCCAGCGCCATTAATTAATTGAAGCATCGTCGTAGCATGGGTTGTGTCATACTGTTCTATTGAAAAAGAAAAACTTATCTTTAGAGATTGGTCACTGCACCGCACAATGCATTACAGAGGGAATTCGTTCATTAGTCGGAATAGTCGTATGTGAAATAAACTCTCCGCAGAGGTCTTCGCTAACACATAATGATCAAAAAAAATTGGAAGTAATGTTTTACAAACTACTTCTTTCACTGCTTCACAAGTATCCGTTAGTGTATTTTTCCTGCTTTTTTAGAAGTAATTCTGAACAACTTCAAAAAATCACTTCTGTCATTGTTTCCAAAGTATCCGTTAGTATATTTTTACAGCTTTTTTAGAATTACTTCTGAACAACATCCAAAAAATCACTTAAGTATTGCTTCTAAAGTGTAATTGCTCTAAAAGTGATCATAAAAAGTGATTTTGGTATCATTTGGCATTTCCAAACAGAGGGTCAAGGGCTCGATTCCCGGCGGGAACAATATTTTTTATTTTCTTTTTTGAATTTTTTTTAATATGTATTTATAAATAATTTGTTTAAATTCAATATTTTTTAATTTTTTGTTTTTTAAAAATATGTATACATATAAAAAAATTATGATAAATTGCTTTTTATGCACCTGTAAAAATAGTAATGAAAACAATACTGAATTGGAGTGCACCTTGTTTAATAAGTACTTTTATTGAAGAGAATAACGCAGTAACAAAGTGGTGCTTTTATGTTCATATCAAACACTAGATCAGCGGTAGAGCGCTATACTAGCAATCATGAGATGAGTTTTTTCAATGAGCCTATTGTATAGGCTGTGATTGAAAAAACTTAAATAAGCCACACTCGCCGCTATGCTGACCGTGGTGTATCTTGTTAAGAGGTGATGCTACGAGTCATAGCCTGTGCAGAGAGCTGCCGGTTCAATCCCCGGTCATGGCAACCACTGACGAGTCTTTGGGTGAGACGAAACTGCGGCAGTCTGGTGATTCCCTTGTGTCTGTTAAATTTTTCAATAAAAATGTTTCTTTTTTTTCTTCCTATAAATCAGCTCTAAAAAATATAATTTTTTTTGCGAAAAATTTGTTTTAACTTTTAATTGGTGAAAAAGAGCTTCCCTTGCACTCGTTAAAAACTACTGAAAAAATGTTAAAGTGGGAGTACTTCTCTCCTATGACAACTCAATGTTAAAATCATTAGTGTTTATGTTAAAAAAGAAGTACATATAGATAATTGTAGTACTTTTTATACTGCTTTGGCAGTCTCTTTTTTTGCTGGGTACTTATAACATGGAGAAACTTAAGTACAATGTAAATAAACACTTCTTTCTCTATTTCCTTCTTCCTATAAATTATTCTCTTAATATCAACGCAATGCTTTTTTTATTTTTGACAGTTACTGGATGCAGTTGTTTGTGTATTAATCAGTAGTTGTTATTTTCAACTCTGTAATTACAATTGTTTTTCTACGGCAAAATGCAAAGCAACTATTGTGACAGTTATTTCAAAACCGACTAAAGAAAAGCAGCCAAAAAAACCACAAAAAAAAAATGGACAATTTCCTTTTTTTATTTAAATTTAAATAATAACAAACAACAAAGGAAAAAATACAAACAAATATTTCAAATTTTATTATTTGAATATATTCCGCGTTTGTTTTATCCTTACTTTGAGCAGTTTTCAGCAGTTTTTGAGTTTTTAAATATAGGCTCAGCTGATACTAAACTGATACTAAATATTTGCTCAGGTAATACTAAATTTCAGCGCCCTCTATCGGTAAGTAGTGTAAGTTTTGATTTCTTATCTCTATAATTAATAGTCTCCGGTTTTTTGAAAAAGGCGTTTTTTGTACGAAGGCCAAATTTAAACGAGTGTAGCGAACTATAAATACCATCGAAATTTTTTTTGGTGTTTTCCCCATAATCAGCTCTTAATATACAAGTATAACGGGATGTGAGACAAATTTTTTTTTAATTTTACACAAGTATTCCTATTTTAAGTGCACACAATGTGATGCACACAAAGTCGATTACATTACATTTCCAAATGGTCTTTTATAGCATTACAGTGCATTCACAAATAGAATAAGTTTTTAAAAACTTTTCTTAGAGTAAAATGTTTTAGGATCCGACAATTTTGCATTCAGTAATCTATACTTAAGTTTCAAAATATTTGCGATTTTTTAAAAGAGAATTCAATCGAAATTATAATTTTAAACCGAGGTATTAAAACTGTTTCATTATTTTTAAAGGTTTTTGGATTTGTGGCACTATTAGATGAGCTTTCAGATCAATAAAAGGCTGCAGAATTAAAGTTAATAATAATTTTGAAAAGTTCTTAATCATGAAAAAAACCTGTTCGTGTTTGGATCGCAATAAACAAACAATTTCTGAAAAACATATTCTCACTAACTTACAACAAATTTGTTTGTTACCGATATAATTAATATTGATATAACATGTCATACAGAAGCCACTTATTCAGTGAATACTATGATTGCCTAACAAATTGAGTCGCATAAAGGTGAATTGCACTTGAAATGAATGGAAAGATTTCAAGAAACGTACAATAAAAAATATGCACAATTATCAAGAAAGCATGAAGTAAAAGCAAACTATTGGTTAAATCTGATTAATATATGTAGTTATATATTTTCTTAACTAATTTTTAAAATATACAATTTATATAGATCTTAAACAAAAGAAAGCTAAAGCTTTTCAGGGTGTGTAATAGGAAACAAAAATTGTGCACATAAATATAAAACTAAATAAAAACAAATTGTTTCAAAATAAGAGTAAACATAATAATATTCGAAATATTTCAGTTAAAATATATAATATTTAAAATAAATAAAACAAAATAAATAGTATTTGACTAAATAAGCTATAGTTTTAAAAACGAAAGAATTAGGCAAGGTTTTAAGTTTTTTAAACAGGAGTAGAAATTATATAATTTTAATTAATCGGGTGCGTTTATTAATATTAAAATCCATCTGAAGCCGCCACTCTTAATTCATCCATCAAAGAAGGGGGCACTGTTAGAGGGGCAGCACTGATAAAAGATGTTACTGGCATTTTCGGTGTATAAGATGTTAAAAAGTTCTGTAGTTCTGAACGTAAATCAACAATATTTGTTTCGAGTTTTTGTAAATTTGGCACACATTGATTACTACGTTGTATAAGTTCCAATACTGCACTTGTAGTGGGTCTTTTTGTAGCTAAAGCTGATTGTTGTATTAACTAAAATTAAAAAATAAATTAAAGATGAGTTTCAAAGTATTCACAATTTACCTTTTTATAATCATCTATTAAATTGGACACTTCATAGTTGGTTATATTACTTTGCGACGATTTTCCAATATCAGATAATTCGAATTTTTTACGTTCATAAGCCAAAACCTGTTTTAATTCCTAAAATTAATGAATGTTATTAAAAATATTTTGAAAAATTTTTCGGATTATTAATGAAGAGTTTTATTTATTTTATTTTAAATTAAAAAAGCATGCAATTTTATTGAAAATTCTTGTAATTTTAGTAAACATTTAAAATATTTTATATTTTGGAGTGAGATGGCATGAAACACATAATATGGAAGTGAGAAAAAGAAAGTACTCCACTCTACAAAGTGGAGTACTCCAGCATTGTGAATCCGACTTTAGTGTCATTTTAGCTGTATTAATTTTAGTTTATTGTTAAAAAAGATTAATTTTATTTTAGTTTTCTAGAATGATGATAGAATGATACCAATTGTAAATAGAAAACACTCAAATTAGTTTCAAAATTTTACAATTTTAGTAAAATTTTAAATTTTATATTTGTTTTTTACACAATTTAGATTTTGGAAAATATTTTTAGTCTTTTTAAAAATTTAAAAGGGGCGGTTTCGTCAGGGCAGATGCCATTTTCCAATTTCGCATTTTTGCAAGAGTAAAATTTTTGAGGTGATAACCCTTATTGCTTTTTATACGCGATTTAGTACACTTTTGAAAATTAGTACATTTTTAAAAAAGAATAAAGCAAATTTTAGAACATTTTAACATATTTCAAAAAATAAATTTTAAAGATTTTTAAATAAAAATTTTACAATTTTAGTACATTTTCGAAAAGTTTATTACCTTTGGTACCGTTTTTTGTATTTTTAAAACAAGAGAGATATTTTAAAAGAAGAAATGCTATTTAGTACAGAGTTATAGTTTAACTGAAATTTTAGTACATTTTTCACTCTTTTCGAAAAAAAACGTATTTTAACGATTTTTAGTTCCGTTTTCAATAAGTACATATGTTACCTTTTGGTATATAAATTTTTGAAATTGGTATAATATTTAGTACACTTTCGTGCATTGCTATAAACGAGGAGATATTTCAAAAGAAAGAAAATATAATATTTAATATACTATTATAGAATAACGGAAATTTTTGTACATTTTTAAAATTTTTCAAAAAAATAGGGGTTTTAACGTTTTAAATAAATATGTTACCTTTTGGTATACAAATTTTTAAGATTTTAGTACACAATTTAGCGCAATTACGAAAATTGCATTTTTTAGTACTCTTTCATGCATTTTTAAAAACGAGGAGATATTTCAAAGGAATGAAAATATGATATTTAGTACACTAATTAAAATGCTACTTTTTAACATTTTTCGAAAAAAACGTATTTTAACAATTTTTAGTATATTTTTTAGTAAATGTAATATGAATTTTTAGCATTTTAGTACATGTTCGAAAATTATATTATTTTTAGTACTATTACTCGCATTTTTAAATGTTATTTAGTACCTTATTGTTATTGATTTTATTTATTACACTATTAAATTTTAGTATAAATTTTGAAAGACAAAATTTTTTGACATTTTTCGAAAATATTTTAACAATTTTTAGTACATATTTATTGTAATAAATGTTACCAATTTAGTACATTAAAAAATATATATTTTTAGTTCTTTTCAAAGCAATTTTGAAACAGATGACATAATTTTAAGAATAGATACATTTAGCACACTATTGTAAAATAATATAATAACATTTTAGTACATTTTCGAAAAGTAGTATTTTGATTTTACTGTACATTTTACAACAACAAAATCATTCTTAAAAATTTTTAGTACATTTTTCAAGGCAATTTTTTGCTTTAGCAAGTTTTTAAAATAGAAGCTGTTTCCGTAAGCAAGATTTTAAAAAATATTCCACAATTGCGGCCAAATATTTAGTACTAAATAAACTACGACACAAATATTTGGGATTAAAAAAATCAAACTTTAGGACTTAAAGAGCAATGAATTAATTGGAATATGTAGGAATGTGATAGACTAAAAGTTTTATAATTGGCATATGCTTTAAGTGGCAACATTTAATTTTTTTTAATCCTAAGGCCAAATATTGCTATTCCATAACTTTAGCAGTGCCCGCCAATATATTTTATATACAGTGGTGGAAAATTTAATAGGAACGATTCAAGTTTTTTCTAATTTTTTTTTCGGTGCCTTTATTTTTAAAAATCAAAATAGTGGCTAAATTCGCGCCGGGAGGCAAATATGTGGTTTAGAATATTGTGCAGAATTTTAACATAATGTCTGCTTTTTTTATTTTGTCACTTGTTTTAAGTGGGCGTGGCTTTCAATGAAAAATTAGCGATATCGACCTGTTATCAAATTACAGAGTAAAATTTAGCGAGTACTGATCGGATATATACAAACTGTATATTTTTGGAAATTCTACAAAATTTCCTTAACTTCTGCATTATTTTTATCCAGAAATGGTCGCCAGACTTAAATTGACAGTGTCTTAAACATGAAAAAGAATTTCTTTGTTTGCTTGACTTGAAAATCGGTTTTACTAATTCTTTCGCATTTTCTAAGTTTACTATTTTTGACTAGAAATATAAACAAACAGACCTAATATCAATGAGGGGTATGTATAGTTGATCTTTTATTTGGTAAATGAATGTTTTCTAGTTCGATTTCAGATCATAAATTAATATCACTTTCTGTTTAAATTATTTTTCAAATTAAAGAAAGATCCCGAGTAAAAAAGAGTATATATAACATATATTTTTTAATATTAAAATATATGATAATATAAAATATTGTATGCGACTTTATATGTTTTTATATGATGATATATTAGAAAAATGTTTAAAAATTTTGTCATATGTAATCATATTGAATCATATATCAGAATTTGCGTTATTGCAAATTATTTATATAGGAATATATAATTGATAAAACCGTTAAAAATTGTATATAAAAATACATACGAAGAATATTTTTGATTGTATTTTATATATTACAATATATTAGTTAATCTCAGACACAAGTTCGAAACTCATTGCATGAAAAAAAATTTTTATATGTTTTATTCAATTTTTTCATTAAATTAATATTTTCTGATTTTTTTTATTTTTAAGTTTTTTTTTTTTTTTAATTTAATTTAAAAACTCCAATTTAATAAAATTAACATTTAAAATCATGACCCGGCTCGTAATGGGTTAATAAGTTTAGGCATGTTGCATACCATTGGTAAGGTATTTCAAGTACCTTTCCAACGCCATATATATTTTGTTCTGGTCCGATAAGTTTTGAGTGGAGAAATAACCATTGAATATTGTTATAGATCATTTTCAGCTCCATAAATCGGGAATTAGGAGCCTCTAACAAAAAAGAAGTGCATTGCCGGGCTAATCATTAAAAGTTTATTTAAAATAAAAAAAAACAATATATGTATTTGAAAAATTTTCTAAGTCCAAAGAAAATTCCCATATTTGAGAAAAAATGATCTACACCCGTATTAAAAATGACAAAGTGTATGCTAACTAACTTGCTGCTAACTATTTTGCACACATATTCCCATAAGGGAAAGCTGGCAGCTTGTTAGCTAGCATATGCTTTTTCATTTTGAATACGGGAGCTAATCTTTAACCCTAGAAGTGCATCGCTATTTGTAAAGCACGGTTGATGTTAGTCGAATCGACTAACAATGGACTTCTAGGGTTAAAGAATTCAACAATAACGGATTTATACAATAACGTCTTTAATAGTTACTTATTATCAGGGCAGCGACTTTCATGCACTTAAAAATGGAAAATATACGCTTAAAATATCCATTTAAATGCAAAATATGCACTTAAATGGAAATATGAAATAAAAACCAAAAAATATGCACTAAAGATCCAAAAATAAATGCTTAAAATTAAAAAATGCACTTTACATTTATCGATTTATAAAAATCATATTTATTACTCGAGAGTGTTTAGTTAAAAATTAAATCCAATATAAATGGTATTCGGTCAAAATCATTTTTGAATTAATGACTACAAACATGCATTTGCAAGAAAGTCGCAAATTATCGACAGTAGCCTGCGGCTGCTAGTGTGCAGAACGTGAAATCTTGCTGACCTCCAATACGAATTTTTTTTATCATTTAAATTTAATCATATCGTAATACTTATATCCAATTTGATCGGGACAAAATTCGGATATAAGTTTATCATTTGATATAACTTTGTATCCTTGTAAATACAATTATATCCAATTTGATACAATTTAATATAACCATTTTTCGGATGAAATTATATCCAGTTACATATTGCAAATATATCCATTCACATATAATTTGATATATACTTTTTTACTCGGGATGGTACAATTTTCAGACCTAATATCTTTTAGAATTGTACTTAAAATTTTTCATTTAAAAAAAAATGTACTAAAAATATTTTCTTTCAAATTGTACTAAAAAGTGCTCATTTTTAAGTTTGCAGTTTTTAGCAGAGTACTTAAAATAACTCTTTATCTTCGAAAGTATTAAACTTTGTAAATTTTTTTTTCAAGTACAATTTCAGTATTCTTTTTAAAATATTTCTCATTTTTAGCACGCTTTAGTACCTAAACTTTTAACGAAGATTTAAAATTAAGTATACTTTAAAGAAAATACGGATTTAGTATAAATTTGTTTTAAAAATATACCATTTTCTAGTACCGTACCTACTTTTTTTTAAGAATTTTCAATTTTTGCAACTATGATTTTATAAAAAAAAATATAATTTCTTTTAAATACTTACTTTAATGGTATTTTGACTTTGTTCATATTTCAAACGCATTTCTTCTAAATTTCTTTTTGTTTTTTGCAAATCTTTAAGTTCTTCTTTAGTTTGCAATTGTTCTTCACTCAATTGAGTGGTTTTTTCTTCGTTAACTCTTAAAGATTTCTTAAGAGACTTAACATTGTTTAGCAATGAATGAATATGTTCATCATAACGTAACATTTTACGTTGATATTCAGCTTCTAAAACTTTTGTTAATATACGTAAATGATCTTCACTTATAGTTTGTTTTAATAACAAAACATCTTCTGGCGAATTGTCGACTGACATATCTGTTGGCTTTGCCAATACTAACTCTGGCATATATAAAGCCTGTCGTTTATGATCCTTTAATTCTTTCGATTGTTCTTCTAATTCTTTAAGATGTTCCATTAAATCGTCTTTTTCTTCTAAAGTTTTAGAAACTTTAACTTTTAATGCTCGTATTTCTTTTTTATATTCTGCTACTTCACAGGCATAATCTTCATTATAATTTTCATGGATTCTTGAGTTTCTTTTCTCCAGTTCTTGATTTAATAGTTGTTGCTGCCCAATTTCTTTTAGACATTCTTCTAGTTGTTTTTGCATCACATGTTTTTCCTGTTGGAATGTTAATTTCAGGTTTTCTTTTTCTTGTTTTCTTTTAAATTCTAATAATGTGGTAAATTCTTCTAATTTTCGCAATTCTTCATTTTGTTCCGAAAATACTTGATTAAGTTCTTCTAATTGCATACGTTTTAATTCCAATTCTTTGCGCATTTGTTCTTCCATTGTTTGAGCGTAGTTCAAGGAGCCTAACATATCCTCCCAATCCTTTTGATGTTGTTGTACATTTTGCATTTTCGAATTTTGTAAATCCATTAATTTGTGCAAGAGCTGTAAACGTTCTTCTTTTCGTAGTGTTTCAGTTTGAAACAGTTTGAAATTTCTTTCTTTTTCTTGTAATTCCAAAATTTGTTTTTTCAATTCTTCAACTTCTGCATTTGAATGTGTCGATTTCTCTTCTAAATCACATTGTATGGCCATATTTGTGGTAGGTCTTTGTTTTATTTTAATTTCTAATAAAGTCTGTTGTAATTCCATTACTAGTTCACTTTCTTGTAGCAATTTTTTATTTAAATCAGTCTTTTGGGATTGTTCTTTTAATAATTCTTCTTTTAGAGTGCAATTATTCCTTTGTAGCTCCTCTATATTACCATTGGAATCTTGTAATATATTTAATTTCTTTTCCATTTTATATAATTTTCCATCATTTGCTATGAGTTTTTCTTGTAAACCTTGAACCTTTTCCATTTGTTTTTGTAGATTTTCTTGTAATTTTGTGCACTTTTCTGTTTTTTCATTTATATCTTGTTTAAGTTGTAGCGTAAAAGCTTCTGTTTCTATTTCGGATATTTTTTTCTTGAGAATTTCATTCTCTATGACTAGTTTTTCCATGCCTTCCTTTGAATATTGTATAGAATGAAGGTTATTTATCACAAGTTCCTTTTCCTTGAAGAATTCATTTAAATGATCTAAATTCTCTAAAAGTTTATTACTTCGTTGAGTAAGTTGCAAAATATCTAAATCTTTTTCTACATTTTCTTTAGATGAAAAATGTTTGCCTGCTTTTTTAGATAAATTTTCTTCCTCTTTTGGAGTTTTTTCAATTTTTTTTATAAAATCTTGTAAAACTTGTAAAATTGTTTGTTTTCCATCACTAATTTTGGTATAATTTAAACGATCTAGATTTTCTTGTAGTTTATTACTTTGTTGTGTTAGTTTAAGAAGATCTACATCTTCGATATAACCGCTGTCTACAGGATTTTGTGAAGCTTCTTTAGCATTGGGTTTTTGTATAAGCTCTTCAGTTGTCGTTAAATCTATTTGAGTTAGGGATTAATAAGACTTTTTTTTAATTATTTGTATTTTTCATATCAATTTGAAATGAGTTTCTTAACCACTATGAATGATCACAACTAAAAAAATTAAAAAGCACTGAAATTATGTCTTAAGCTACAATTTAAGTTTAAAAATAATAAATAAAATTTATACAAAAATTATTATAAAACAAGCAAAAGCGTTAAATTTGACTTTACCCAATATTTCTCATCATCTTCACAATAATTTTGTTGCAAATAAAAAATTGTTTAGAGAAAATACATTTTGGTGAGATCGAAAAAGCGTCCACTTATGTGGAGGTTACTTTTCGCTCTTATGTGGAGGTTATTTTTTAACAGCACAATAAATCCACAAGTTGACTTGTAATATTTGAAAAATTTACTATAGCGAAATATTTTCATTCTTTCCAGATAGTTAGATTAAATTGCTTACACATATCGAGAAAAAATCTGATTCATTTTGTAAAAATCGTCAAAATCAATTTAAGGAAAAACTATTTTAAATTTAAAAAAAAACAATTTTGAAGATGAAAAATATTTTTAAGTGTAAAAAATGATTAAGAAAAAATGTTGGAAGAAAAATTTTATATTAAAAAAACCTAAAACTTGGAATCACTTATAAATTTTATAACAAATTAAAAACTTGAAATTACAGTTATCTCCTTAATAAATGTTAGTTTGAAGATTAGAGAAATTTAAAATCACTAATTTTTATTAGGAATTTAAGAGAAAACGATTTAGGAAAATTTTTTTTTAAATAAAAATTATTTAATTTAAAGAATATTTTCTGAATACGAAATATTTGTTAAAGAAAAACCTCCAAATAAAAAAAATACTTATATTCTGATAAATTTGTCCTACAAAAAAAATCTGAAAAAATTTCTTTATAAAAACTTTAATTCTGGGACTCTTTCCTTTAAACAAATGTTCAGATTCTAACGTCAATTTTCTATAGATTTAGATTCTAAAGACTTTCTTTTCCTAACTTTTTACTAAAGAAAAACTTGCAGATTCTGAACAGTTTTAGAAAACTTAGATTCTATTCTATGAACTTTTTTCTATAAAAAAAATACCTGTAATTCTTAGATTGTTTTCTATAAAATATTGTTACTAATTTGGATTAGTCTAGCGGAGCAAACTCTGGAATATTCTGCAAGGAACTATTCCGAGAAACGGCATATGCTATAAGCTTAAATGCCATAAATAATGTGAAGCTTCTAGCATGTTCTACAACCAACGACCATTAGACTATAAAATACCGAACGTTACGAAGGAAAAGAAAGTTCAAAATTAGCATTTGTGAAGTGATGTTGTGCTTTAACATTTGTACTGTTAAGTTGCGTACTACACTTTGTTAATTTCGTGTTAGCATCGACAGTTGTTTGATTATTAGAACTTGTGTGTGTGTGTTATATTGTTGTATTTAAAGTAATACAAAGCTAAATAAATAAATAAATAAATGTAAAGCTTAATCAAATTAAAGAGAGCATGTTATTTTTATTTACTAAGAGCACCAACCCGATTTATCTAATGGAGATAAACGTACGATTTTATAAGGCAAACGTAACAATTGGTGTTAACGTTGGGATTGGTTATTTTGATTGCAATAAAAAAACCCGGTTTATTTAAAGGAAATAAACTAACGTTTTTAAAAGGTAAAAATGTAACAATATTCTCAGATTTTTTAAATTTGGCTTACTGAAACCTCGTTACATTTTGAAAACTTTTTCCTATTGCAAAAATCTTATATTTTAAAACCTTTTTCTGTAAAAAAACATAAAATTTTAAGATATATTTCCTATAGATTATCACAAAATTTTCCTAAAGAAAAATCCTCGGATGATAGACTTTTTTTTAATAGAAGGCCGTTATATTCTCAGAACTATTTTTGTGAAGAACTTTCAGAACACCAATTTGCAAAATTTTCTCACTTTCTGAGAACTTTCTCCTATAGAGAGAATATCTCCGGGGTCAATTAATTTCCTATTTCTCTGAAGGTTGAGTATGTGATAGAGAAGAGAATTTTGGAGGTTAAAAACGGGTCAAGAAGAGGATTACACAATCAGTAACTCAATAACTTGTTTTAATAATGTATGCCAGCGCGTAAATATATTTTTGAACATTTTTTTTAAATTTTTTATGTTTTTCTTAAGTGAATTATGTTTTCTATCGATATAATACAATAACTTCAATTAAGAAGTGTTATTTAGCCAAAAACTACTTCAGATCTGAAGACCGCTTTTAGTGGCCTTATTTTATAGTCTGAACTAAGAACGATTTTTTCATGAGAAACCAAAAGATTATTAGACTCTGTTTTACTGATTGGTGATATATTTATAAAAAGTTTTAAGGATTATTAAGCAAAAAATAATAATTAAAAATAATATTTAACTACTTCTACTTTTAAGAGGTTGCAATAAAGATTTAATGTCAATGAATTTAAAAAAAAAAATCGCAAAAAATGTAACTTATTTTAAAATTTAAACAAAAACTTGTTAATCTTCTTACCTTCTTTTGTTAAATTATATAAATCTTCATCTGTTGCCATTTTCTCTTCGAAACTGCTCACTTCTTCTTTGATAAATTGAACGTTGAGTTTAAGCTGATCATTTTCTTTGTCTGATTTCGCCAACTCCAGTTCTAATATTTGAATTTTATTAGTTAATTCTGTTGTTTGTTGTAAATATAATTTTAGTTTTTGTCTTAACTGCTCAATTTCTTGCTGATCATTTTGTGATTGAAATTTTAATTTTCTCTGTTCCAATTCGAGTAGCTCTACTTGAAATTTAGTCTTTTTATAAAGTTCTAAAACTTCTACATATTGTTCCTTGGTAGATTTTAATTCTTGTTGTACATTAAACAAATCCGTTAAATGTTTAATTTCAGATGAGTGCATTTTTGTGTTATCCTTAAGTAATTGTTTTAAAGATAATTGTAATTCATCCAATTGTTGATTTTTATGTATTTCAGAAACTTTCAATTCTTTAAGTTCTTTTTGAAAGGCTTCAAGAGAAAAATGTAATTGTTCTATATGTCTTTGTTGTTGTTCATTGTGTTGTTGTAATTTTTGTACATCATCCAACTCATGTTGCATTTCATTGAGTCGTTCTTTTAATTCAATGATTTCTAAAGTTCTTATATTAATTTCTTCTTGATATTTTATACTTAACCGATGGACTTGATCTAAATCCTGTTCCTGTTGTATTTTATCGGTATAGTGTTCTTGTATATGAGCTATTTCCTTTTCTTTTAATTTTACCAACTGTTGTTGTATTCTTAATTGTTCCTTCAAATCGACTAGAGTTTTTTGTAAATTTAATTTCTCCTCCAATGCCAGGGAAAGTTTTGTGTCCGATTGTTTTAGATTATTTTCCACATTTAAACGTTCTTTGGCATATTGTTTACATTTTGTAGTGATTCTTTTATTGTCGAATTCCAAATCTGCCAAAAGGCGTTGCAGTTCCATAACTTTATCATCTTTTTCTTCGGTTAAAGATCTAAGATCTTCCAAAAGAGCACGTTTTTGTTTTCTCAATACTGAAATCAATTGTTGTTGATCTTTTATCAATGCCAGTTGATGTTCTTTTTCAAATTCTGCCAAGTTGCCTTCAACACCTTCATCAATGAGATGTAATACATGATGTTCGTTGGTTTCCTGTCTTTGCTTTTCCAACTCCTTTTCCAAATCAGAGCATTTTTCATATAGCCGAACACATTCTTTTTGCAAACGTTGATTTTCTTGCATAAATTTTCTTTCTTGTGTATAGATTCTTTCTAAATCCTCTAGACGAGTAGATTTTTGTTGTTTCAGTTCATGTTTGTACCATTGTTCGGACTTTGATAATCTTTCCAATTCACTGCGTAATTTGCGTGCATCTTGCAAGGCAATTTGTAGACGTTCATCTTTGCCAACTCTCACCTTACCCACACTTTCTGCATCTGATTCTAAAGGCAGACTACAATCACTTGTATTGGAGCTACAAGTATAGAGTCCAGAATCACAAGTCATTAAAGGAAAATTGAGTTTTGAACTTTCCGTAGATTGTTGTGAAAAAGTACGTGGCCTTGACGGTTCAAGGCCACGGAAGTCTTCAATATCGGAGCCCATATTTAAACAAAACACAAATTTGCCATATTCCTCAATTCATACAATAAAACTAAAACATACAAATGGCCATTAATTATATATTTTTACAAATGATATCATTTTCACTGCCTTACCTGTTTAACTGTCCCCAAAACTGGTTAGTAGCTTCCTCAAATTTATATTAAACCATTATTTCTTAAATATATAGAATAAATGTTGTTAACAATCACTCAACACTGATAGTTTTACAAATTTTTTTACATTTTCAGGCAAAACTAATTTTTTATGATTAAAACTACTTTTTATTATATATCACCAACTTCACAACAGCAGCAAACTTGTGCATAAATTCGTTTCTTTTTCCACTGTTTCACTGAAAAAAAAAAAAACGAAAAGAAATTAGAAATACAATGTTGCCAACTTGTTTCCTAAAACTATCGCTACATCTACTACATCAGACTGAAAAATTGCTAGAAAAATGGCATAAAACAACAAAATTATTTCTTTTCAAATTTCTTTGCAAATTTCATTGCCTTTGTTGTTGTTGTTGTAGCAACGCCTCCTACAATAAATATGTAAGCATATATAAGATTAATCTTCTTCTTCATCTTGTTCTGCTGACTCAGCTAGATCCAGACCCAGGAACCGGGCCGCCTCCACCGGGTGGGTCCATAGTGACGTGGGATCTAGGTGAGTCGGGTTTGCCGTGCAGCCAAAGAGGTGGTTCACGTCGTGGGGACCTCTCGCGGGACATGTGTTCGGAATGGTGGGCTCGATCCGAGACCCATTGCCTTTGTAGACACTAGCGGTGGGTTTCATACTGAAGGTTTAAGGTTTAACTAATAGTTAACCCCAAAATTTGTTGTTGTTTTGTATATAATTTTTTGTTTGTTTAATAGTTAAGCTGAAGTTAAACCTACAGTATGAGACCCACCGTAGGATAGCTAAGTTAAAGTTAACCCTACAGTATGAGACCCACCGTAACCATCAATTTTATCAAGAGCGATTCTAAAGCTGCCCACACACTAGGGAACATTCTTGAAAAAGAGAGAATTTTTTTGTGAATGTGTGAGTGCGTTTGTGTGTGCGTGTTGAGATCGTGCAATTCGTGTTTACAAAATTTTTTGATATTTTTTATTCCGTCAACCATGTTCCCTAGTGTGTGGGCAGCTTATCAGTGTTTCAACATAGAGATAGCATTGACAGGTATGCCTAACAAACACAGTGATTATAAATAGCTTAAAATTTTAGCGATAAATCGCTTATTTCACGAAATTTTCAAACTCTGTTGAATACTTTGTGAAAAAAGAATAGCTATGCTTTTCGAACTTTTTAAAATTTTCCTGAAAATTTAGGAATGAATCGCTAAATTTTTCAAAGTTTTGTTTAATAATTTAGCTATATGTAAATCTGATTTTACGCCTAACAAATCAAATTTAAAATACAACGAAATTATGTGATTGCAAAAAAATCTTGAATATGTGTTTACTAGGCTGGGTCGATTTGTGGGGAGGCAAAAAAATCGCCCATGGCTCAGGGAAAATCGTATTCTAGGGATCAAAATAAGAAACTTTGCCGAAGGAACCATACCTCTAAAACGAATTCTACTACCCCTAACTGTTGACTTTTGTCCCGTAGGGTCAAGTTTTGAAAAATCCCACTTTGACCCATTTAGAGTGCCCCAATCGAGTCCAAATGTATGACCGACCCCACTAACTTTGGAGGGCCGATCCACCCATGCCAGTGGCACACCCCCTGGAACTCCCCTGGGGGGTTCCCCATACAAACATTTTAAAAAATCACCATTTTTGGCACTTTATTTTATTATTTTTTATTTATTTTATTTATTTTTATTATTTTATTTATTTTTTCTCCTTAGAAATTTATTTAGTCAGAACATATGTAAATGAAAAAATTAATTTAACTTAGTAATAGAAAAGAAAAAATGCCCAGACTTGAAAGCAAAAAAGACTTCAAAGAGTAATTTCTTTTATTTTCTTTTCTATTACTAAGTTAAATTAATTTTTTCATTTACATATGTTCTGACGATTATTATTATTATTATTAGTTCATGGGCGATTATTAAATCGACCCGCCCTAGTGTTTACACCATCAAATGCAATCAGATGAAAACATCTTATTATAAAATTGTAAAACTAACCTGGAAATAATGTAGTTGCATAATTGCATAGCCCTTAGGTAAGATTACCTTAAATAATAATGACTCACCAATTCTGACAAGGAAATAAATGCATTAAAACGCTAAGAAAACGTCAAAACTCAGAGACAATTATAGAGATAGGAAATCAAAACTTACACTACTCACCGGTAGGGGGCGCTGAAATTTAGTATCACTTGAGCAACTATTTAGTATCACTTCAGTATCAGCTGATCCTATATTTAAAAACTCAAAAATTGCTGAAAACTGCGCAAAATAAGAAAAAATCAAGCGCAAAATATATTTAAATAATAAAATTTGAGAATTACTTTTTTTCTTTGCTTTTTTGTTTGTTATTATTTCAATTTAAATAAAAACAGAAAATTGTCAATTTTTTGAACAAAGTGCCATCTAGTGATAACGATGTCGTTAAAACTTTTGTTTTTGGTGATGCCGTACGCCTGTCAAAACTGGCTTTCAAAAAAATCGTTTTTTCCAGCTAATAGCTAAATCGTTTTTTTATCACGCAAAATGTGTTGAAATATCGCTAAGAGGATTGCATTCTCTTTATTTTCTATACTCTATGACAAAACCAAAAATTTTTTATTGACAGATTTACCAGTTTTCTGGCCACAAAAGTTGGCAACAGTGTATGTTAACAAGTTTAAACGTTTTGGTGAAACGGAATTGAATGAAACATATAATGAACTAGACTTCTGTCGTTCGTGAACGTACTTTGAATCGAACTTTCAGCGCGTTCCCGTATGCTGGCTTCACACGAAGCAACATTCGTTGAAACATGTGTTTCATTTTTGTTTACATTTTTTAATACAGACTATGCCACAGTTGAACAACATGAATCATTGATACAGACGATAGAACATGCTCATGTTAGAAAATACTTTTATCTGCACCTAAAAGCAGTTCTCTTTGATCTACCTTCATTTTCATGGTAATGGAGCAAAACGATAATGAAGTATATTTCTAATTTACTTAAGTATATTTTTCTTAATTTTTATATGCAATATTTGTTGTATATGCCAAACAGTGGAGTATGAAGCAAAACAATAATCATTAAACATTAAAATTGCGGATATAGTGGATATTTGAGATATGATAAAATATATCGAGATTAGTGTTCGGAAAATAAATAGAGAATATTTACAATATCTACATTAACAATAACTCAATTGCTTAAATCATTCACAATATAGTTATTTAGAGGTGTTTTTCTCTATCTCTAGCAGTTTTCTCTCGCATACAAAAGTATATTACTATTGAATTTTTAAAATTAATAGATTCGAATTTAATTACCCCAAAAAAACTATTAAAAAAAAGTTAAAATTAAAAACAAGTGCCAATCTCGATTATTGAAAAATTACTACAATTTATTATTTCAAGATACATATTTATTTAATCCTAAAGAAATTCATGATTCACACGATCCTTGTGATATACTGTCATCATAAATTTAAAGCAATATCCTGGTCTATTGTTTTTACAATCAGGATTTTAAACACACTGAGTACCAAAAACAATTGTTTGACACTTTGAAGCGTAAAATACTAATTGTACGCAAGTCGAACAAACGCTCGTTAGTTTGGTTGGCTTTTCAATGTTTTAGGGGCTGTTGAAAACAATACCAGTATATTTCAATCTGTCTATTGAAACACCCTATGGACACACAATATGTAACCCTCTTCAAAAACGGCAGCAATAATAACAACAACACTAAAATGTTAATAAACATAGACTAATGATCTTTTTCAAGTGAAAATTATTAATAAAAAATAAACTAACGAAAAATTCCCAATATATATGTAAAACTTCAATACAATACAACAAAAAGATACAACTTTCTTTAATATAATAGTTTTATGTAACAACAACGAAAAATAAATATTTTAAAACATTTTCTTTTTTTATAAAACTATATGGAAAAAGTAGTATTCGAAAATTAAAAAAAAAAAAATAATATACAATATATAAATAAACGGTGACTTTGTCTAATGAGCAACAGGTTTTGATATACTTAAATATAAGTTAGTAGAAAAATTAGTATAACTACTTGTGATTGATCTGAATGCAAGTGGGATTAGATTTTAAAAAATATCTCTTAATCTACACAGATAGAAATTGACGATGGTACAAAAAACAATAAAATGAAAAGTGTATATGAAAAAATATTGCTGGCAAAACACAGGTGCTCTACACTAAAAAAAGGTCGGTAAAGTTAGCAGAAAATGTTGCTTTGTCCACAAATATCTAATAACATTTTCTGAAATGTCGGCCAGAGCCAGTTAACAGAGGTAGAGACGCATGGATACTCTTGAGATTCTATG
This sequence comes from Leucophora obtusa, assembly GCA_949987735.1. Classification (NCBI taxonomy): domain Eukaryota; kingdom Metazoa; phylum Arthropoda; class Insecta; order Diptera; family Anthomyiidae; genus Leucophora; species Leucophora obtusa. The sequence continues at coordinate 5,669,265 of OX465296.1, forward strand.
CTCGTTGATGAAACTTTATAGATGTAGGGATGTAACTAGACCCCTGTTAAAAAAATGTCTGATAAAAATATTCAAAAATATTAATTTATTTTTGCTTCCCATGTTTTCATCGTGTTCTGCCCTTACTTGAGTGAGACGTTCATCTATTTTTTTTTATATAAATTAATCATTATTTTTATATAAACTAAGCAAGATTAAGAAAAAAACAACACAATTTTACAGCCTACATTGCCTACTTTGATATCTTTTGAAATTAAGATAAAAAATTAAACTATTTCAACATTTTTAATTGAATTTAAAATGAAATACTGTTCCTACTTTTTATTAAAAATTTGCAAAAATTAATTTTATATTTTTCTGATTCAAATAGAGTTTATTTGCACTTTGAAAATGCAAATACAAATTAAAAACAAAAATATGATAAAAACTTTCTTAAAATCTGATTATTACACAAAATCTAAATTTTTTTATATATATATCCGCAAACTGCAAAAGATAAACAGAAACAAACTTCTGAACAGCTCTATTGTGAATGATTTGAGCTATTCAGAATTTGCTGGTTTACTGATACTATATTTGGCAAATTAAAGCTTGATTATATTTAGAAATTTATAATTTTTTTGCTTCTTCAACCGAGTTTTTTTAGTGTATAATTTTAATTCTGTTTTAAGTTTTTTTATAGACTTCAAACATACGTCCATGCATAATTTTCGTATATTACTACATTGAAATCTTTTTATAACGGAAGAAGTTTTAAGCCAATTTTTCACCATCTCATTTTGTTTAGGTATCAAGATTGCTCTTGTTTCCTACTTTCGAAATACTAATACACTGAAAGAAATCGTTGACAAGTTATTGACAGTATATCAACTAATAAAGTTCTTTCGCATATATTATGCAAGCGTTAAGTTGAAGAAAAAAAAATGCCAAATCTTACTATTACTCCAAAAAACTTTATATGCTGATATACTCACTATCAATTACCTGTCATTTTGGCATGGATTTTTTTCTGTGCATTTGTATTTTGTAAGTAGGAATCAAAAAGTAACTCTTAGGCCAGATTCACAATGCTGGAGTACTCCACTCTCCAGAGTGGATTTTGTTCCTTTCTTTTTCCCACTTACATATTTTTTGAATCATGCCATCTCTATTTTAGTACACTCCACTCTGCGGGGTGGAGTACTCCATCATTGTAAATGTGGCTTTATACTTATACTACCTACATTTATACTTGAGCAAAAGCCACCTAGTTTTTGCTTGTTTTTTTGTATGCGTTTTGACAAGTTAAAAACTACAAGGGCCAAAAACCATGTAGTTTTTGCTCAGGTATAAATGTAGTATTAGAGAAAATGTGATAATGTAAAATGGCTTAAAACTGCATAAATTTTTGTCACAAAAACCATTTTCTGCAGTGAAATTAACATAATATTCATATTTTAGATCTAACTTTGAAGAACCATTCCATCAAATATTTTGAAAACTTGTAAAACTTTGAATTTAATCTTAGCAAAAATGTAAATCGAGCGTTTGACTTTCATTGGAAAAAAAAGGCTTGAAATTGTCCCTCTTAGTTGCTAAAGGGACATTGTGAAAATGGGACTAAATCAATAAAATAAATGAAAAAATTAGGTTTTTACAATTTATTAATCCAAATTAATTTAATCAGGAATCAAAAATTATATTTTTACTTTTTTGTAAAGAAATGTTTTCATTTAATGTATTTTTAGAACTAGATTTTTTTTGCATGATTAAATTAAAATAGGGCAAAAAATACCTCTATTGGAAATTATTTAAGCAAATTAGGGGTGCTTTGTCTATCTCTCACATTTTTTTCTCGCGTGTAAATGTGTCTTTAGAGTATCGGTTATGGGGAGGTTTCACTGTATTTGTATTTTGTAAATAAAAGATATTATACATAATAAAATATTAACAAATTATTAATTAAATTAATTAAGTTTAAATAACGTTAATACAATACAAAATGTTATTCAACTTTACACAGGATGGTTGGTTGTATGGATGAAATGCATAAAATTACTGTTTCGAGACCCGAACTCATTTTTTTGTCATTTAACATTAATTTTATTGTCTTTTTGTTATTGTTTATTTAAAGTATATTTATTTTTTATCTGTGAATAAATATATTTTTTGTTGTAGAGACATATGAAAAAAAAACACTGATGTCATCTCAAGTGTTTTTGGGAAAATAAAAGAAACCCAAAAATAAGGTTCTTTTGTTTCTGTATTTCAGAATAAATATATGGCAAGTGTAAATAAAACTTTCATGTGTTGAATTGAAAAAAGAAATGATCATAGTAAATAAAGCTGTTAATAAAGTAGTCCATCAATCTATTTGTCTTTCGATGCAAGCATCTATCTAACCATATCATATACAGTGAAACATCTCAATTGCGGACAGCGAAAGTAGTATAAAATTTATCCGTTTAGGGAGGTATCTACCAGAGAAAAAAAAACAACTCAAATTGGTCAGTTGGTAGATATCAACTACATATTTCCAATTTGAAAATTGTTTATGGAAACCATAGATGTGAATGTATTTTCTCTATTTTCAAATTAAATTACATAAAAGATTTATTTTGAAACACTTTATTTACGTATGCGATTAAAAATAGTCTTTAAGGCACATTAACACGCGAGAGAAAACTACTAGATATAGAACAAAACACCTCTAAATAGCTCTATTGTGAATGATTTAAGCTATTAAGGGCTGCTTTTTGCTCTATCTCTAGCAGTTTTCTCTCTCGTGTAAATGTGCCTTAACAGAAAACCGAATTAATTTATTACAAAACTGATTATTTTATAATTGATATGATCAATGCTTGCTTTCATAAACAAAGGCACATGTAAAAAATTTACCTATGTATGAACGTACCTTGAAGCAAATATGAAAGTTTTGAAAAATTTATGTTTTTGATGATTAAAAAAACTTGGCAAACTTCTTGATACAATACATTTAAGCTCCTTTGGTAACAAATATTTTGTCTTTCACAAAACAAAGAAGTTTGAAACGTAATAATTTTATGGTACACCACTTTCTCCTTAACTAAAAAAAGTTTGTCGTTAGAATCTACTACAAATGACAGTTAAAACAAAGGTATAGGTAGTTAAAAATGTTATTATTTTTAGGAACAAATTTTTACTATAAAAATTTTAAACAACTGTTAAAATTGGTGAAAATTATTATATTTTTGACAGTTACTTTGTTTGATATTATAAAATGACATTATAAGAAAAATACATTTTTTATTTCGATTACAAAAAAAAAATGTGTAATTACCTCAGCCTACTTGAGTTATGATGTAAAAATTCCAAACGATTCTCCAGTTATTACGTTTTTATGCATTGGAGATACAATACAAATTTCAGATTTTTATTTACAAACTGAGAACATATAAATAACAAACAAGAATTTTCAAAAATTCAACAACATTTTTTTATTTTTTAAATAACCAACAAAAAGAACTGTTTACATTCACAATAGTTGTTTTTACGGTAAAACACAACAACTGCTGTTTATTACACAAAAAACTGTCATGAAGTAACTGTCAAAATTTTTTGAGTGTACTTATTTCAGAGTTTATTATATGACGACCTATTAAGTAGTTTAATTTTTTTAATTAAGTTATAAGAAAATATCACGATTTGATTTGTAACGTGTATTAAGACACATATTGCCTATTTTTTGTTTCATTTTCATTTAAACTCGATTACTAAATGTTCAGTTAGCTATTAACTGGGAATTTAACTGACACATTTGTTGTTGTTTCCCATATAAAATTTGAATTAAACTGTCGGCTAAATTTTAACTGGACTTTCAGTAATCGGGCCTTAATGTCGTATTTAATTTGATTTCTTAAAAAAAAATTTCTTATGATTAAATTTAAATTTTTCATGCCTTTTTGTTTTAAACCAAACATAAATAAAATAATAAAAAATTCTTTAATTATTCCACGTCCTACATTTAATTCACTTTTTGTTGGTAACAGACTTACAAAGTATGTCTCCTGAGTGGTTTCCTCTCATTGCGATGACATTTCTATCAAATATAAGACTCTTATTTCTTTCCAACAGTCTTTTAGGGGCTGAATAATATTTCCGATATTTTTTCTAAAGAAACAACACATAAATTGAGTAGTACGTGAAGCGCTCTTATATTTATGATTATACTCTATATTCCAAAATGGTGGCAACTCTTGGTCCATATATAAGCAATATGGGACTTAAGATTTTTTCTATTCTCGATATACAGATCTAAATTTCATTAAAATTGAATAGAACCTCTCAGAAAACCTTCCTTGTTGGACAAAAGAACCAAAATTGTAACGAGAACTACCATAGTACTTAAACTTAATAGAATTCGAAAGAAAGTCATACTTAAAAGTGGAATTCAAGACGAATAGTGTGTATGTTAATATTGGTTTCTATATCTCTCTAAACTACATACATACATAACATTATCCATGGTATGAATAGAAAAATGTAGAACAATTGCTTTAATTTATTAAGGTATTTGAAATTGTTAATATCAGTTAAATTAAATTTATAATTAAACCGCTTTTAACGTGGTGGTTCTTTAATGGGTTTTTATTTTCTACTTTAATGTTTTTTTTCTTCAACAACGACAAATATTGAATTCACGTTTTGCGGTACTTACTCAGTAAGTAATCGATAGTAAAAGGGTACAAAGAATATTTACATACAACATATTTTTTTAAAAATAACTGACCATTTATTGTTAATATGGTTTTTATAACTTTAAAATGACTAATCAAACTTTTTGTTTGTATTATTGTGAATTCTGTGATAACCGCAGGGTATATAAATAGAGAAAAGCCCTTTGGGGCTGTAATTCTAAATTTATGCAAATGAATCGTCATCGTGCTGGTGAAACATCCGTCCTCAAACTTAAAGAGTTCATTGTTTGATTAAGTTACTGTCAGCTATCAATACCAAGAACTAACGCTTTTTTCTTATTACCATAACTTTTTTTGTTGTGGAGCAAACATATGCATATTCTACTTTGACCAAAACCAGTAATATTTAATTATTTAATTCCAAAAACCATATAGTCAAAAATATATTTTGAAATACCCATACTTCCACACTAAAATACTCAAAAAGAAAGAATTCATTGACCTTACCGTTCTAGCCAAGTCAGGAAAAAAGAGGAGTACATATTGTGAAGACATACATACAAAGAAACCAAAAAAAAAGAATCGAACCTAAATTAAAAAAGTTAATAAAACCTGCGATGGTTAACGCACCTTCTTTAACCCTTTAAAGTTAATTTTTTTTACTTTTGGCTTTAAGTCGTACGAAATCAATTAAAACCCGAAATCGACTTTAAGTCGAAATTTTAAGGGAAGGTAAATTTATAAAGAGGCTCAGATTTCAACATAATAAAGTGAAATATGTATATTTTGTAAAAATTATTTTTAATACAATTTTAACTCAAATTATACGATATTAGCTGTATTTTCGCTCATACCTATCAACGTTAAGTATTTAAAGCAAATCTACGTTTAACCGATTAAAGTATAAAAAAAATATAAACAGTTACGGTCATATGCATAATAACTTTTTCATTTTATAAATGGATTATAAAACAAATTTTCCATACAAAATTCATTTTATAAAAGTGTTATAAGGTTTTTAAATTATTATGCAGAAGCACTTTAATGTTTATAACAGTTGCGGTATAATCGAAAGTATTATGAAAATGTATAAACGTTGAGTTTTCAGCATTGATAATTATCCACGTTGAGAGTTAACGTGCATACTAAAAATACTGTGTTAGTTTTCGTCTCAAACACGTTTTTGTGTACTTTGAGTTTTTTTCAGATTTAACGGATATAGTTATGTCGAAAACACATCTATTGTTAACTTCAGATTTTATTTGACATTTATTAATTTTTGACAAATAAGTCTTCCGCATGCATGCTCGTCGGCTCTACAAGCTGAGAAAATATATCTTGCATATGATCACGGCTACAAAACTATGTTTCTTGCTGTCATTGTTGACTGCTGCTATCAAATTATTATTGTATAAATCATACTTTATTAATGATATGTTAGCATATATGTAATTATTTAATAGTTAAAATCTAGATTTGTCTACAAACACACATGTTAGCTGTGTTTGTGCGGCATTCCTATCAATGATATCTCGAACAATTTTGACAGTAGAAAGCCGGAATACGTTGTAAAACTGTCAAAATCGTTCTTGATAACACTGATAGAGAGTCACACAAATACAGCTGTTATCTGGATAATCATATTACTCTCGTTTAATTGCAATCATATTATTATCTGAATTGAGACATCATTTTAATAATAATCGAAATCATTATAAGATGGTCAGTATATCTTTTCATGAACGTCATCGTTCAGTTAGCGTCATTCTTGGTTGAAATTTTGTGAAAAAAGTAGTGAGAAGCAGTCAAATAAAATAACATTAAACAAAAGAAAATAGTAAAACAATACATTTGTCTATCCAGGAAGTCTGGCCAAAATGTAAATTGTCAAGTAACCTTCAAATAAAAATATTGTTTATTGTGCATAAAAGCACTTAGAGCCAGCTTTATAGACAGAACAAAGAACGAATATGTTCTAAAATTTTACTTAAGTCAGAAATTTAAAAAAAAATTTCCAACTTAAGAAATATAAACGACGAAAATCGATCTTAGTTATAGTTAGCAGCAGGAATTTTAGCTAAAATTTTACTCAGGTAGGAAAGTTTGTTTTAAAATTGGTTAGATTTTTTTTTTTGAAATTTAAAAAAGTTTGTAAATAGTTTTCAATCGCACTTTGCTATTTTTATACTGATTTTTAGTACAATTTTTTTTTGTAATCATTTTTGCTATTCTCTTATTACAAATTACTGATTTTTTTTTTTTACTAATTTTCGCTGCTGATTTTAGCAAAACATTTTACTAATTTTTCAAAACCGAGTGCTAAATTTAGCAAAGAAATATACTAATTTAAAAAAATGGATCCTTAAGGAAATTTTATTCACAAAAATTCGTTGAATTTTTAGAATTCTTGTTTAGTTTACATTTGTTACTATTGATATATTCTTAGTTTGGAAATAAAAAATTGTATTGTATTTCCAATGCATAAAAAGGGAATAACTGGAAAACCCTTTGCAATTTTTACTCCAAATTTCAAGTACGATGAAGTAATTATACAGTTGTTTATTTTTTAGTACATTTTTTGCTAATTTCAGCAGATTGATTTTCACAACAATTTACTGATTAGATCCTATTAATTATTTATACTAATTTCATTGTACTAAAATTATTGACATTTAGTAAATTTTGTAACTGATTTTAGCAAATCGATTTGGAATTTTAGTTTACAACAATTTTGCTAAAATTTAGTACGGCTATAAATTTTTTCTCCTAATTTTGTTGTACCTACTACAGATCAGCAGACAGGTGTTGCTAAAATTAGCAAAAAAAATGCCGCAGAGCTCAAAACAGTTGAATTTCCCGTAATAACAGCAACATTTTCATTAGCCATTACAAACTTTTTTGGTTGAGTGTATGAAAATTATGCTGACGGTAGAGGCTTCAACAAATAAAACACGGAGTCCAAATAAAATCTATCAAGAAATATTTCAAAAATAAATCAAAATTTTTAGCGTTGTTTCCAGGTTTGTTCATTTTTTTACCAAAAAAAACTAATAAAGCACTTTTTTAGAACTATTTCTGTGTACTTTTGACAAAAAACTTATTTTTCGAAAAATCTTTTTCATATATTCCGTATTTGATACCTTTGTACTTTAGAGGTTTAACTTATTATAAAGTTAAAGCAACAAGTGTATTATTTATTTTCTTTCGTTACTTCCATAAGTTATTTTTGTTTCTTGTTTTTGTTTCATGTGTGTGTATGATTGCGTAAACAAAGTATTGGAAAGAATTTCAAGTCAATATTATTATTTACTACCGCTAACCACTATAAAGCCCCCAAAAAGGCCTAAACGATTGCATTTTAGATTGACTAAAATGTATTCTAACTAATAAAATATACTACCTACCAAATAAAATAACTTTATGTTGTAATTTATGTTGTAATGGCCTTTAGCCTTCTTTCTTAACAGATTTTTGTTGACCTTTATAAAACCACATGGAAAAGCATAAAGTACGATACTAAACTTTTAAATATTCAAAAAAAGAAATTGATGCCAGAGGGCATTTTAATTTATTTACATATTTTGTAAAAACAGATATCAAAATTAATGTTGGATTTAAAAGTATTTAAAATGTTTGTAAAATAAATGTTGTAAAATGGACGGGTATTTTATTTTCTTGTGATTTAAATTTATTTTAAATTCTTCTGTGATATTTTAACGGGTTTTAAGATCATATTTTCGGGTTTCCAAAGAGGAACTAAGTACCTAATTTCATAAAACACTTGGGTGAAATGGAGGGAACTCTCAATGAAAATTGTTTTTGTAGCAAAAATAATTGCTATGGAAATAACGCAAAACTTTACCGAATTATTTTAGAATATAGCTCCTTAAATCTTCATATAAGCACATTTTTCAAAAGAATATTTAAAACGTAAATTAAAGGTTTGTTTTTTTTTCGAATTTTGTATAAATATTCCATATTAATTTAAGCATTTATAAAATTTTTAAGTAGGTATAAATTTAGCTTCTTAAAAACTAAGTAGTTATAAAAATGCTACCAAGTCTTAAAAATGCTTGGCTTTTGCCTTTTCAAATGTAAACAAAAATATTTGTCATAAAAATATTTGAAATTTTTGTATTTTTTATTTCACAAAATATTAAAAACAACAAAAGCTAACAAATGAATTATGCGTTTGTTAGTAAAGGTAGAGCAGGGCACACAGGATAATTGCCCCATTTCACGTTCCGACGAAGTCTTTGTACGAAAACAGCTTTTGCAGAATGTCGACTCCAAATGTTTAAATTTTATTTGTTTACTAAAAATAAAAGAAGTCAGGTAAGTACGGATAGTCGTTTTTTTACAAGTAGTTATAGATATATGTCGATATGAAATTCGAAAAAACAAACCTTAAGTATAATTTTAAATAAAAAAAATAATTTTACAAAATAACTGGAAATGACTTAAAAAATGTATTGAGCTTAAATGAAACCCTGATCCGTTACAAAATCGGAGAAATCTGGATATGAACTTCTTTAACATATTTTTATAGAATTATAACCTACACTATGTTTTAAAGCTTATAATGGCTAGATCGGACCCAAAAATCGCTAGAAAATCACTAGATTTATAAACAGTGCAAGAATTTAGCGATTTTATCGCTAGATTGTCGAAAAATGGTACTTAAAGGAGTTTTTTACTCAAAAATGTCTTTAATATGTTCATAAGAAGTGTTATAAACTTGTAAATAATAAAAAAATTTACGATTAGGCTGAAAATAATGAATCCCGATTTTCATTGAATTAATCAGTATCGAAAATATTCAAAAGAGTGCATTCTACGGTGAAAAACTACATACCCTTATTTTATAGAAATAAGTACTTTTTAAAAAGTTTTTTTTAATAAAATCGTTTAAGAAGTTGTTTTTTTATAATAAAAGAATATCAATATGCGAACTTTACAATATTTTTCAACATAAAACTGATTTTTATAAATTATTTTACGGCTGATAAAAATCGCTAGATTTTTGGCTAATAGCTACAGGACAATTTTTACCGCTAGGGGCGAAATAAAATCGCTAGATCTGACGAGAAAATCACCGTTATAGCAACACTGATAATGAGTATGTCGTCGACCGGCCTGCAAAATGTCCCATGTGTTTTTTAATAGATTTTCAGGAGAGCGAAAAAACTGTTACAAAATCTACTTTTAAGATATTTTATTGTCATCATATGCCTTAGTGATGATTTTACTAAATGAGGTCGTGAATCATTAAGGCATATGATGTCAATAAAATATCTTTAAAGTAGATATTGTAACAGTTTTTTCGCTCTCCTGAAAATCTATTAAAAAACACATGTGACATTTTGCAGGCCGGTCGACGATGTGATGATATTTGTTACTAACAAAAATACTTGAACTAGACTCACATTCCATTATACCTATTATTATATATTTGACTATACTTAGTGCACCGTTGATTAAAATTCCCTTCCGGGAATTTGATCGACTTCCTGGTATATGAATAAAATTGTACTGTGGTTTATCACTTCGTCTTCGTGATTGATTTATACGTTATCACTCGAATTGTTATTGAATTATTTACATTTAAGGATTGCCATCTTCGAGAAAAAAGTTAAAATTTCAACCCTTCAACACTTTAAATGAGAATAACAAATGCAAAAAAAAAAAAAATAATATAATATATATAAAAAAGTTAGTTTGAAAATTCTAAAAAAATAAGTGCTTTTAAATGTGTTTTTATTCTGCCGGTCAAGGTTTTTTTAATTACTTATAATAATCGTTAAAAATTTAATATTTAGTAGCTTTTTCAAACGCTTTTGTGTTTAAATGCATAATTTTGTATTCAACACCTAAACAATTAAAGTAATAACATTCCGATAGTTCAAGTATTGAAAATATTACTTTCGTGATTTACCAAATACGTTTTTTATACAGTTTTTGTTGAAAACCACGCAAGTGATCACAAGTAATCAATTGTTTCATCACCGTGACAACTACTTTGAAAAAACATGTAGAAGGCAATAGTACACAGAAAAAATAATTAAACTAAAATATCGAATTAAACATATGATAAAAATAAAAACTGTTTTTAATAAAATATTTAATTGAATCAAATAATATTTTAATTGTTTCAATTAATCGTATAAATTTTTTGGTAATTAATAGTATCATTTGAATGATAGGTACAAAATCAATTAATCAATCAATTTCGTAATTAAAACTCGTTTTAAGTTTTTTCTGTGTACGCAAAAAAGTTGTCAAACGAATAAACGTTCACGACACGCGGTTCGGTCACAGCTCAAAACAAAAAGAACGATTTGAAAGAACTGGTTCACTGACTTGAATTGACGATAATGACTGGGTCAGCAAAGAACTTGTTGAGTTTCAACAAACACGTTGGTTAAGTTTCAGTAAACAAGTTTAATTGAAAAAAAAAATGAATAAGACTTGGAAATTTGTTAAATAAACAAATCTTTTGTTAAATCAACAAATGATTTAATTAAAAATGTTGTTAAAATGGAAATTGAATTTTAACAATTATTTTTGTAACTAAAAATTTGGTGATATTTTTTTTTGTGTAGTACACTCAAAACAATAAATCAGCAAAAAACAACTGTCAAATTTCTGTATCAATAGTACTAAAATGGAACCCTATTTTCAGTGTTGTCTACACTAAATTAAAAAATTTTTACACATCGTGAACATCTCAATAAAACTTTACAAAAGAGTTAAATAATATTATCGTGCAAAAATATATTATTATAAACAAGTGTCAATAAACTTTGTAATAATTTTGTTAGTCATAGTTGTTAAACTGATTTAATCTTTAAAAAAAGATGCAAATAAACAAGTTAGAGCAGTAAATGTGAGAAATTGTTAAAAGTAATACAAAACGTACTAAATAAGATCCATATTTAACAATTATTTAACAATTGATATATCATTGCAGAAGTTAAACATTATTTAAAATAATTGTGTTACTAACAATTGTTTTAGCTAATAAACAAATTCTTTTCTATGTTGTGTATTGTACCATGTCAGACAAGTATTTATGTGTGTAAATATTTAAAAACTACAAGTATTTGTTAATTGCCATAACGGACAAACTTACTAACAAAATAGTAAATATTAACTAAAAAAATTTTTGTGATTTATTAACATGTATAAACAACGTTAGAGACATTCGATTTACACATAACAGAAAACAAAATGAAAAGGTCAACAAAATGTTCTAAGACTTTTATATACATGCAGCTTAGAATGGACTGAATTTGATGAAAACTTGCCAAATTTAGATGTGGTATATATGTATAAGTTTACAAAACAAGAATTTTTGGCCTAAATGGTTCCATTGTAAAAGGAAAGTAGGCTATCAGACACAAATCCGCTAAAGATTTTAAAATGTATGTTCAAATGGCAACCACGGCGCAAAAGAGCGCATGCGCTTCGAGCAGCTTACCACTGCAAATTACCATAAGTCGAGATAAGTCCTATGTGTGAAAATGTGAGGACAACAATAAATTCTTCATAAAAAATCATTCATTTTAACAGAGCACTTTCTATGAAGCTACACGCAGATAAAATATATGGTTGCAATATGATCTAAGCTACAAAACTATGTTCCCTACTGTCATATATGGTTTTTAAATCAAGTTAACCCTCTAACCGGCAAGACCGCCTCCAGGCGGGGTATATTAAATTGACCACAAATGCGCCAAATGAGTATTTTATAATAAGAAATTAAGCTTTTTCAATAGAAAACAAAATTTTTTTGTATGCAATGCACGGTTTGGAAGCGAGAAAGTGTCAAAAATTAAATTTAGTAAAATTTTGAAAAATAAATATTTGAAAACAAACGAAATTTTCAAAAATCTTAAAAACTTATTTAAATTGACTAAAATAATTGACAATGAACACAAAGTAAGATTGAAGCTTAAACTATTCAAAAAATTCCTTACTTTGGTCCAAGGACACACAGGATTCCATGAGGATACCTTTAAAGGACATTGCCTTAACTTAAAAACTAATGGACGGATTTTTATGAAATTTGGTAAAAAGAATATATTTGGTAAAAGTAGCAAAGCGTATAAGTTTGAATAATATATATTGAAGTTAAGGTGCGTACATTCTCTTAAGTAACTGCACAAAAAATGTAATTTTTTTATTGTAATTACATCTTGTTAAGAGAAATAATTTATGCTTAAACCTAGTAATTTTTATGAGCTAGTTTTCGAGATTCCCTCTTAACCTATTTTAGCCCATATCGCCTAAAATAGACAACGAAAAAAAATGTTGTAGAAGAACTTATTGTTTATTTTTCGTGAGGAACACATGGTATAATTTTTATTGCAAAAGAGCTTACGCCGGTTAGAGAGTTAAATAATAAAGTATTAATCATACTGTTAAGGTCGCCTATAATCATTTTATAATTAAAATCTGTCTTTTTTTCTTGTCATATTATTCTCTCATCTACAATCATATATTATCTGAACAAACATATTTCTCTCTTCGAATTACAATCATATTACTATCTGAATACAGAGAGATCGTGTTCACAATCATTGGTATAGTTTCGACAACTGTAAAATTGTCAGTATATTTATTTTATGAGCGTCGTCCATCAGTTAGCGTCATTCTTACTTAAGATTCTGTGAAAAGAAGTTGTAAGAAGCAGTAAAATAAAATAATATATGTTAAACAAAAATACATAAAAATTAGAAAAACAACTTTTTGGAATTCATTTTCTTACTGACATTGTTTGTGGAATAAAGAATCCGATATACCCAAGAACTCCGGAAAAATGTGGATTGTCAAGCAAGCATCAAATAAAATCATTGCTTATTTTGCATTGAATGATCACAATATTTAAATTAAGTAAAAAGTAATTTAAAAAAATTGATTTATTGTTTTAAATAAAAAATTTGTTCGATAGCGTCTATGAAAAGCGAGTGTAACAGGATTTTAGTTTAGTGCCAAAAAAATTATCACAAAGTTTTCTCCATTACCATAATATTATCACTAGAAAAATGTTATGATCTTTAGAAAAATATTTTAATCATTTAAAAAAATATTATGATGATCTCTTTAAATTGCATTGTGGAATTATATTTTTAACAATATTTTTCTACGCGCTGATATTACATGTTCCCATAATTTATTTTTATTTATATATAAGTGATAACTTAATTTAAATTATTTAAATGTGTAAATTATAAATTGAATATATAAATGTAATATTTTGAATTAAAATGTGCATAGCTTTTTAACTCAGCTTCAAGAGAATGATGCTGGGAAAATACTATAGAGATCATAGCACATGATATGCACGACTATAATATGATAATATTGGGATCATTCTAGAATCATATGGTGGTAATTTAAGGATCATATTATGATAAAAAGAGTATTTCATAATATTATTGTCGCAACCATATACCCAAAAATATATGATGCTCTTCGAATATGGTCCTACCAATCATGTTTTTTCTTTGTGTGGAATTAGCTACACATAATTTTGTAGATTATCAGCAAAAAAGCCTTGATTTGCATAAATTAAATTTTTCTTTTTTGTTTGCACTATATTTTCCTATTTTCAAATATGAAAATATTTGAATATTCTACCCACTCTACCGCACATAAATATATACTTGTATGTTAACACATACAACTATCAAATGAATTGTATAATTTGCAATTTATTTAATAAAAACTTTATTTGTTAAAAAATTAAGTTCTTCTCGTGACTTAAGACTAAGAATTATTTTTAAAGAAGAATTTACAAGAAAACAGAAACTAGAAAGATTTAGATTTGTCATAATTTACATACAACGTTCCCTCATTCTCTTTTTTTCATTGGAATGCATAGCAAAAACAACGGTAATCACAAAAATATCTTGACATTACCTTCAAGTACGTTCAAAAAACTTTGAAAAAAAACATACACAAAAAAAAATCCACACACAAAAAAAAATTGTCCAAAAATTTACAATTCAAGATTTGTTTAAAATGAAATTTGGTATCAATCAAATGTTTAATTGATTAAAAAAAATTATAATTGAATTGAATAAAATAAAATAATGAAATGCTTGATTTGCATTAATAAAAAGTTTGATTAAAAGCAAGAAAAAAATTACTTTCGGGCATGACACCCTACACCAGACTACGTTTTGGGTTATATTCCAAAAAGCGGATCAAATTCCAGGAAGGGAATTTATATGAACGATTCAATAAATAATGTGAAATATATAAAATGTAGGTGTAAAAAAGTAGGTCAAGTGTTTTGGTACCCTCATATAAATAAATCTGCATAAATAGCAGAAAAACTACTAAAAATTAGTCTAGAAAAAATTGATAAAAATGTTGAGCCATTTTAAATATTATTCATCCGTTTCTCCTTAAATTCCACTATTATTTTAATAATAATATTCTTTTATTTAGAAAAATATTACTTTATTTAAAAAATGAAATATTTTGTGATAATCAAAATAATCATCTTTAAGAATGTATGAAATATAGAAATAAAATACGAAAGAACTTGTACAATAAGTTTTCTAGGGTTGGCAAAATATTTTGGCACAAATGAGACAATACATGAACTCCATTATAAGCTTTTAAGTTAAATTGTATATTTAAGCTTAATTTGCCAAACTTTAACTGAAACATTTGTTTCCCATGTAAAATTTAAATTTAACTGATTTAATGGCACATTCTATAGTCGAGCCTAAATAGAAAAACATTAGTGTACCTAAATCCCACATGAATTGAAGATCAGAAACAAAAATACACACCGTATGTTCTCGTAAATAAGATAACGTATCAATTACATTTCATTTTCAAAATTTTTCAGTAAAGTCTATGACGGGTTTTTAATCAATTTTTAATTGATGTGATTAAAATGATTTAAATTTTTAATTGATGTGATTAAGATTTTAATTGGAACTAAACCAATTTCCAAACAGAGGGTCCCGGGTTCGATTCCCGGAGGGACCAATATTTTTTTATTTTTTTTTCAATTTTTTTTATTTTATTAATTTTTTTAATATTTATGATTAATTTGTTTAAATTCAATATTTTTTTTATTTTTTAATTTTTAAAAATATGTATATATAAACAAAAATGGTGAGAAATTACTTTTTATGCACCTGTAAAAATAGTACTGAAAACAATATTGAATTGGAGTGTACCTTTTACACTTGTTTAATAAGTACTTTTATTGAAGGGAATAACGAACACTATCTCGCAGTAACAAGGTGGTGTTTTTATGCCAGTCAACTTTCATATCAAACAATAGCTCAGCGGTAGAGCGCTAGACTAACAATCGTGGGGTCGCAAGTTCTATACCCGGTGGCGGTAATAAAAAAAAATTTTGTAAAATAAAAAAATATAATTTTTTTTGGGAAGAATTTTTTTAAAATTTTAATTGGTGAAAAAGAGCTTCCTTTGCACTCCTTCCAAAAGTACTGAAAAAATGTTGAAGTGGGAGTACTCCTCTCCTATAACAACTCAATGTTAAAATCATTAGTGTTTATGTTAAAAAAAAGTACATCTAGATCATCAATTGTAGTGCTTTTTCTACTGCTTCGGCATCACTTTTTTTCCTGGATCTAAGTATAATAAAAACATGTTTCCGAACATTTCTTGTGCGTTTTTCCTTTGAAACATAGAGTTAGCATCACTTTTCTTAAAATCTTTCTGTTTGTTACTGCTGTTGTTTTTATTTATATTATTAAAAAAAAATTGGAATACAATAAAATTAGCTACATGATGTACTTAATTTATTTACTTTAAAATCACGAGTCAAAAATAAAATACATTCTGAGTACAACAACACAAGTATCAACTGTTTCGTCTGTATGTACCTAAGTATGACTGTTTAGGTGGCTTCCAAGTAATTTGAAAAATTATCTCTACTGTTCAATGGTAAATTACCATTCAACAGATAACCAGTCGGGAGAATCCCCGTTTTTTTGTTATTGTTTTGAATGACTTTTTTCGTATTGTTTTTGTAAGATTAGCTTGTAATTACAATAGATTTATTTAAATGTGAAAAATATAAAAATTACCCTAAAATTGTTCCTTACCTCTTAAACACCTGTTTGTTGGCAACTGAAACCCAGTGTTGTAGATTAATGTATCAGAGAAATTTATGAAAACGATAAGCATACACAAATATTTTACCAAACTCTTTGTATCCCAACAAAAATATTAAAAAATAAGAAAACGATTTCAAAACTAATCTTTTAAATATCAGGTATAAATATCCATTAAAGAAGGTTATACTTATATGGTATATTAACCTGTTTGTGTTGTTTTTGTTACAAATTTTAAACAAATGCCGTTTTACACATTTAACCCATAAACTTTATAATGCATCCCAAATCTTAATATTCGAGACAGCTTCAATAAAGGATTGGATGTGGCAAAAGGAAATTTCGTAAAATTTTAAATTATACCATTGAATTCTATGCAAATAATTTTTGTACATACATACATATAAACATTTCGTTCAATTTTTTATTTTTTTTTTCAATTTGTGGGCGCTGTTGTGTAATGGTTAGCGCGTTGGACTATTACACGTTAGGTTACGGGTTCGATCCCCAACCAAGGCAACATCAATTTATGAAAAACACTAATATGTATGAGTTTTTTCTATCCCTCATACATCGCAGCGTCCTCCTTCGGTGTTCCCATTGCACTTAACCCCACCGAAGTAAAATAATATAACAGGGCTATGAACTAAAAAGCTTCAACAAAGTTCGCCAACTCTTCATCAGTTGGCGCGCAACAACTGTTCTAATATTCAACATCTCGCGCTATTACAATGTTGCCATATTTGAAGCCCTTCATCTTTCACCACCTTTCACTTCTTCTCTATCTCCTTTCCAGAGGAAGCAACAAGTTAATTAGTAGGAAGAATTTCCTGAGCGTTGCTTCTCTTTAACCCTTTGACGACCATACATTTTCTGCCGAAGCGATTTCGAAGTTTTTACGATTTTCATGATCTCTGACCTAATAATAGTTATGGAAAGAAAAATTTACTCCGTTGAACCCCTCCTTACCTCTCATTTCGGTTGCCAAAAATATTTGACATTTGACCCCGTGATCCCCATGATCTGCAACTAAATTATAGATACTTTACAAAAAATTTGCCTCATAGACCCCTTGCTAGCATTTCGCTTGTCAAAGTTTGTGCTTTTTACCCCTAAAATGAATAATTCTAGTTAACTGACTTCGAGGGGAAAGTGGCACCAGGTAGGGATTTACCGCCTACTACACTTTTATTGCCTCAACCATCCTATACAAATCACCTTTGGACATATTTACTCTATCTTTTGTCTGGGCAATTACACTATGGAACATTTTTGGGATTATTGTCTGGGGGGTGAGAAATTCCAAGTCAGGGTGATGGTACTAGGTCAGTATAGTAAAACTCTCAAAGGGTTTGGCGTTCGTATGTGTCATTTTTTTTTATGACCTTTTAAATTTTTTCCTTATCTTGATGTTTTTTCGCTTAGTTGTAACTCGAGAACCACTTGTCCGATTTTGATGAAACAAATTTAGAAAAATTTAGAATTACAATTTCTTTAATCCGTTCATATAACATTTTTCTTTATAATCAACAGTTTTGCCGGTAAAAATAAATTTGTGGAGAAAAAAAAATATTTTTTTGCCTAAAAATTAAAATTTTTTATGAATTTAAAAAAAAAAATTTAATTTTTAGGCAAAAAAATATTTTTTTTCTCCACAAATTTATTTTTACCGGCAAAACTGTTGATTATAAAGAAAAATGTTATATGAACGGATTAAAGAAATTGTAATTCTAAATTTTTCTAAATTTGTTTCATCAAAATCGGACAAGTGGTTCTCGAGTTACAACTAAGCGAAAAAACATCAAGATAAGGAAAAAATTTAAAAGGTCATAAAAAAATGACACATACGAGCGCCAAACCCTTTGAGGGTTTTACTATACTGACCTAGTACCATCACCCTGACTTAGAATTTCTCACCCCCCAGATTGGCTGTTGTACTGTGTTATAAGTTCGTAAAACCCTTGGGCAAGCATACTTGCCTATGGTCGTCAAAGGGTTAAAAAAAAATTTTTTTTGTACTTTTTTTCACTTTTACTTTCGTACAAAACAAAAACTTGTCGTCGCACTCCTTATTATAGACGCTCTTGAACAATATTTTTTCTACGTGAGTACAAAAAATTAAAAACTAAATTACTCTTTTATCACTTTTTACTTAATTGATAACACTAAACCATAATTTTATTTGAAGGTTGCTTGACAATTTGACATTCTGCCCAGGCATCCTATTTTAATTAAATTTGATACACCTATTCACATGGGTGCATGTTTAGATCTAGTGATCGAACCAAAAAATTGTCATATTTTAACGATACAGGTCGCAAATATAAAAATATTTTAATGAAATTTGGTACGCTTACAAATAAGGGCCCAGGACAGAGCCTATTGATTCTAATAGAATCGGTCCATATTTGGACGTAGGTATCACTTATATGGACTTTGTTTCAAAATTTTTTGCCGTTTTTCTAATTTTTTACCATTTTGTTGAAAATTTTTAGAAGCTTTTATAAAAAACCCCTTAAAATCCTAGATTTCAAAATCTTCTCCAAATTTTTTGGCAAATCTATGAAATTATATTGATCTATATTTATATTCTTTTATCTTTAAATTAAAAACAATAGGGATTAGTGGTCACAGCTGATTTAAAAGGATTACGCCAAAGCGAAAGTCCAGTCTATCATTAAGAGATATCTACTCTTGTAAGCAAAGATTCCACAAACGGACAACAAAAATTGTCACAGTTTTAACGAATTAAATTGTAAACACAATAGACACAATCAGTTGCAAAGAAAATACATCGCTTTTTCCTTGACCCAATAAAAAAATCTGAAGTCCAAAAGAAAAATAACAAAGTAAAAATATTTTCATATGTAGGACACCTTTAAAAACGAACGTTAACATGTATCCGCTGTAAAAGCATTTTATAACTTAGGTCTGACTTTATGCCAGTACTATAAAGAGAATGTTGAAATATTGTTTAGTGAATGTCAGAGAGTCATTGAAAAATTATTCAACTGCACAAATAAAAAATTGATATAGTTGTTTTTTTGGAGAGAAGCCAAAGATCGTACAAATACACACATACTTAATTTAATTGCAATTTTTTAATCCGTCTGTCCGATTTACTAGAGAATTATTAAATAGCATGGTTTTCCCAATTATGTCGAATTGTGGGGATTTTTTTCGTTAGTTGTCTCTATAAATTTTTATAATTTCTGTATCTGCATTTTTGTAATTTTGGTTTAAGCTTAACCTAAAATTCCAACAGAGAGACCGGTTTAGATGAAGTTTTTTTTTCTTTATAGAAATCAATCTCTGTAGAAAAACCGTTTTTTATTTGGCCAAAACCAACTTTATACTCTTCTGGTTAAAATGGTTGTTATTTATCTCCCCTCTTCTTCTCTGTGCAATTGTGTATGATTTAAAAATCAAGCCACTCTCAAAATTTTGTTATCTCATTTAAGATACATTTTAGTTTAAAAACTTTTATTTCTTTCTACCCATATAAAGACAGTTTGTTACACAAGCCATTATTATTACGCCGCTTTAAAACCGGATCTCTTCACGTTTTTTCTTTTTTTTTTTCATATTAAAAAGTACATTCACTTTATGGCATACGAGCGAAAATATTCAGATACAAATATATATTATGATATTAATACTTAAAAAAAAAGAAAATAAATATTTAAAATTATCCAAAAATAAAAGTCGACAAAATATGAAGAGAAATCCATAAAAAATTTATCATAAAAATATAAAATGGTCATTAGGGAATATTAATTAAAACTTAATTAATCATTCAACAAAATCCAATCAAAAGTAAAGTCAGTGATCTTTTTTTTAACATTTATGTATACAATTTTCAAATTATTATGATTTGATCGGGGAAAATCTTGTGTTTTTTAGAGAGTTGAGCTACAAAAACAAAACCTAGGTGGAAAAAGGGATTATTATTATGTTAAATTAGTGAACTAACATGTTGAAATAAAAGATGTGTAGCTGGTTTTAAAGATTAAATGTATGATAAATATTAAAAACATTTTGTAAAACTAGGTTAAATTAAACAAGTTGTGTACAACTTTTTTGACAAGCTGTGATAGTTATTTCGATGACAGTTGATATAAAAAGGTTATAACCAGGGCAACCAGAAATATGCAGTCTCATGTTTTTTGCTCTGCGTTGTGTTGAAAAAATGGATAAGATAATTAAATAATTATCCGTTTCAGAACAGTTGACGAATTCTGATATCGATGTGTTACAGCGTAATTTTGAATTTTTATGTCCTGTTTTTAGTAAATGAAATATAGCAGGTTTACAAAACGTCATTTTCATACAAAATTTATTCAATAAACATCCTATAATTTTACAAAGCGTTTATGAATTTAGGGGTTAGTTTTTAAATAAGAATTTAAAAAAAAATATGTTTTTAATACTGAATTTAGACTGATCAAACACTACCTAGTTTTCGTACAAAACTAGTTTTGGATTTGTTTTTTATATATGTGGTTCGACAATTAAGCAAGAGCTAAAAACTAGGCAGTTTTAGCTCAGTCTAAATGCAGTATAAGAGCATATTTTTAAATTTTAAGCAAACATTTTTCGTGGATTTTTAGATCATATTTCTGGTTGCCCTAGTTATAACATTTAAAGAAGATATAATAGTAAAGGGAAGGATGCTTTAAAGAAGAAACTTTCGTAATTTCAGTTTTCAGTCTTTGAGCTGATGATTAATCGAACAATTTTGCTTAAAAATTTTTCGAATAATTTAAAATGTACAAATTTCGGATAACGAATAATTCGAAACAATTTTTTACAATTAATCGAAATCGGTAAAAAAAACAACAAAATCGTTAAAATATAGATTTTTTATTATTCGAATTAATCGAGTTATTCGAAATTTGGAAAATTTAAATGTACTAAAATCACAAAACTGGCTTAAAAAATTTTGAAAAATAATTTCCTGTAGGCTTCTTTCTACCTATCCGGATTTTATTCTTGCCTAGGAAAATTATCAGGAGTCGATTTTTAGTATTTTTAGAATTATTTGTTAGTTTAAACTAAATACAAAGTCTATGAGAATTTCATGATTTCGTCTAGGAGCGTCCCAGTGTACAAGTGGAGTCCAGAAATACTCATAAAAGAGCCATATATGACTCTTTTATGGTTCATTTCTAAATCATTTATGAGTATTGAAAAAATTTTATAAATTTTTCAAATATGCTCATGAGAAAGAGTCTATTAAGATTTATTTATGACTCTAAACTTTGAGCACTCTGTAAATGATTATACTTCTACCTTTTTTTTTATTATTTTATATAAAATTTTGTTCGATTAATCGATTAATTTTAAAATTTTATTCAATTAAGCGGTTAAGAAAAAAACTCGAATAATTATATGTTCGATTAATCGATTAAAATAAAAAGTCGATTAATTGAAAACACACCACTGACAAAACCAAAACATAAGGTGGGCTAAAAATAGATTTCCAAAATAAAATTAAAAATAAAATCATAACCCAGGCCGTTCGATTGGCAGGCGAGAACTATATCCACTAACAAGGAAGCCATCTTTATGTGATAACCTCCGATATTGATAAAATTCGCATATGTTTTAGATAAAAGAATTCTAAGGTTGGGGTGTCTAAAATTATCGGTCATCTCGGGGATTTAAATGGATTAAAAGTGGGATACAAAATTACTCATTTATTTGTTTTTTTAAGTTGTTTGTCATTTCTTTCAAGGGAATTATATATAAATAAATGTTCTGTCTTCGGATTTAAGTATTCAAAACCGAAACCAAATCCGGTTAACCGGTTTCTTCATTATATGAGAAAGTAAAAAATTATCATAGACGTCAGCAGTAATTACCAGTGAAGACAAAAAATATAAAATTAAGACATCAAGTTGGCTATATCACTCAAATATTGTTAACTTACAAGGAAAGTATCTCAAGTGATAATCTCCGATATTGAATAAGTTCTATGGTTGGGGTGTATTATTTTGTCGGGCTGTGCGATTTAATGAAATTTTCTACTAAATAATGAAATATTTTTAAACTTTATTTATCAATTCTAATTTTTATAAATTTCTTACTTAAGTTACCCAATAGAGAGCGTTATACGATGAAAAAATCTCACAGTCCACCACTAGTCTTGAAACAGGGTTGCTTTTCTTTTATTTTTGAATATGGCTACCACAGTATCAAAAGGTAAACAGCGTGACGTCAATTTGCTGAATGCCATGTATTTGACAGCACAGCGTGTAATGTCATTAATACACAGAAATAGCAAACGCAACTCTGATTCAAGACTAATGGTGGACTGTGGAAAATACAAATACATTTCTTATCAAAATATTGAGTTATTAAAAAACCGTAATACAAAAAAATTTTTTAGCTAATTTTTTATGAAAAATAATTAAAATTGATTAATTTTATAACATATTTGAACATAAAACTTGTTCCTAAAAATAAAATTATGTCTTAACAAAAAAAAAATCGATAAATATTTTGGCTAATCCATAATTTTCCGCTGGAGTAAAATTAAAATCGCTTAATCAGATGTTTTTTGAGAAAAATTTTCCAATGCCAGATATGTATATAGAAACATTTTTTTTACACAAATGTAATAAAAATACGACATTTACATGAGATACTTTTCTTGTAATCTAATGAGAAATATAATACTTGATAGCTGAAAATGATAACAGCTGGATAACTATTGAAAAAAAGTTTGTTGGAACTAACATGCCAAAGTCGAGAGAATAAAAAGAAAACTTTTGCACCAACAAAATATCTATTTCATAAAAAGAAAGTTTTTTTTATGTAAAAAAAAGAGTTTATGACTTGAACACGAAACCTTGTGACTACAAACCGTTTTCAACAAAGCATAAACATTCTTACAAAATCAATGCTGTACGAGTGCATTAACGGCAAAAACAGCAGTTTTAAAATTTTTATAGTAAAAATGTTTCAGTAATTTTTACGACATTGTTAGTTGTTTCTACGATATTCTTAGTTATTTTTCCAGCAATTGTTAGTTTATTTTCAATAGATAAAAATAACTATATTTTTAGATATTGTATTTGTTTAACTGCATATACCTTTGTTTTAAATGTCATTTTTAGTAGATTCTATTGACAAACTTTTTTGAGTGTTTGATGAGCAAGCCAACTTTCAAAATAGTTCAAGAATCCCTAATTCGGAAGTCCTGTAGCAGAATTGCATGATCGACAATATCAATGGATTGGAATGATCTAATACCGCAACAACAGAGAATTTACTCACTTCTACCGCCGCATGTCCCGCCTGTCCAAATTATTTCAAGGATGATCTGAGTTTAATGCATCATTAACTGTCCAGGTTGCGCTGACATGCAGCGAGATTTTTCTAACAAAACCCAAACTAACCCTCGAAGATTTGTTAAATCTTCTCATAAATAAATATAACCATATCTTTTATTTTTTTTTTTTTAAGTGTTTCATAAATATTATGAAACGTTTGATTGGAAGAAAATTAAATAAACTTTCATAAATATGAATAAATAAAACATTTTACCTCTTCCCTTTGTATGCATTATCATTTTACATATTTTAAATAACGACTTCTTAGATTTAAAAATTATAATTTGAAAATTGTATTCAAACCGATCACATGGTTTAAATAATCCTATTCAATATTGTTTCTACCATACAAAATCTTGTTTTAGAAAAAAGTACAATAATTTCTTTCTTTTAAGAATACAGAAATACAAAATTCTCTTTTCTCTAAGCCATGTTTTCTAATTTTTTCCTATTTCAATCCTCTAATAAACATCGTTTCATTGTTTTATGTGTGAAACAGGTTAAACAAAAAACACATTATTTTGCGGTATAAACGAGAGAAACTTGTTTTTTACGCATTTTAACTGCATAGTGACTACTACCAAAAAATTTATAATGAATTAATAAAAATTCATAGACAAATACAAACGAAATCAAATCATTGACTCAGAATAGTTTTTGGCCTTAAGAGTAAGAAAAAGCTAAACAAGTTGATAAAAAAAACACACATTCAAAATCTAATAGATACAAGAGTGAGAAAAAACTGTAACAGCCGGTATAATTTTTATAGGACGGGCTATACAAATTAAGGGAGGCATTTTGACACAACTTACTACACAGAGAAAACTTACTCGTGCTGTCAACCGAATTTATTGCTAATCGACTGGTGTGGTAACTGAGCTTTTCAGTTGTGACAATAGTAATATGATTATGAAAACAGCCATAATTCGATTGCCACAACTAACAACTTCGGTTACCAAACTGAACTAAATATTCGATTAACATAACATTTGGTAGACAGAACAAATTTGTTTTCTTGGTGTAAGATACTATTATTATCGTAATGCTCATTATAATTCTTCATAGATGACTATAAAACTAAGA
Source organism: Leucophora obtusa (assembly GCA_949987735.1). Lineage (NCBI taxonomy): Eukaryota > Metazoa > Arthropoda > Insecta > Diptera > Anthomyiidae > Leucophora > Leucophora obtusa. Next base: position 5,694,450 of record OX465296.1, read on the forward strand.
AAAAATGTCTGTTATCCATGCAAACCCGTATAATAAGGAGAATTAAAAAAGTATTTTACATCAAACAATTGTGTATGAAATATAAGCATCCCAGGAATATAAGGGGTTGTAAATGAAAAGTAGCTATTCTGCAACCGATTCTTTGGAACAGAAAATTTTCCTGGGATTGATCGAATAAAACTTGGTTCATATCTGTTGACCTATTTTGGAACGAATTTTTAATTTTTGTAGTTGTTTGTTAGTTTTTTTACTTTTTAAAACGGATATATAGAAAATAGGGTTTGCAATTATTCGACATAGGCGGTTAACCGGTTAATGCATTATTCGAAAAATCACTAAAAGTAATTAAACGGTTATTCCGATCGGTTAATCGAGATTGGCAATTAATTGTTTAATGCAAAACTAATTTATTTCCTTAATTTTTTATAAAATTATATTAACCTGGCATATAAACGCGAAGCATTTAAAAAAAGCTTTTATATTCTAACCCAGGCAAATTTTCTGTTCCGAAGAATCGGTTGCAGAATAACTACTTTTCCTTTGAAATCCCTTCTAATGTCAATTCTAACATCGATGATTTTTGTTTGAAATTGTCCCAAAAACAATCGCCCCCAAAGTGGAACTGGTTGATCTGGAAAAAGTTATGGAACTAATTCTAGAACATCTGGGACTAGTTCTATAACTGATTCTCCGACAGTTATACCTTATATATAAGATCCGTGGAACGGGTTCCGGAACCAGTTTCATGGAATCGGTTCTAGTTAAACCAGTTGCAGAACTGGTGTGGTTGGCAACCGATTGTAAAAAAATTTTCTGGGAAGGTTAAAAAGTTTCGGAATCTCAGATTTTTTAAATTGAAAGAAACACCAAAAAAAACAGGTCTGTAAAAATTTTTGCTAAAGCAACTAAAAATTAGTTAAAAATTACATTCCTGAAACCCGAAAATTCGTATTCCATCCTGCTGACCTTATCGAATTTTTTAAATTTTTATTCTCTGTAGTTTACTTGTATGATATAAAATCTAACGAAAACATTCAAATACGATGTTTTTCATAAAACTACATCAGTTCAATGAAAAGTTTCAGTGGACGAATTCCAGCGAAACTTCATTGAATCAATGTAAAAATTCATAAATAGAATATAAATACAAAACATCGAACCAGATGTTGAAAAACTGATCTTACTTTTGAAAATTAGTTTTTTTTTAAATAGAATTAAAACAGAAATCTGAAATTGTCTATGTCTAGAAATCTGAATTGTCTATTGTTTATAAATTTGTTAATTTAAAGATGCTACACAATGGAGTAGCGAAATGTTGAAAATGAAAAACTTTTTATATATAAAATACAAACCTTAAGCTCAAGGAAATTGTGTTTATAATCTTTAGAGAAAAAGGTTTATTCTTCTTCTTAACCTTAAACCTACTAAATTAAAATTGATAAAATGCATATGAATTACAATATTAATTGCACCTGGTTTATATGACGTCAAAACAACACTGTACTAGAAACTTCGATATTTTGTTAAAAAAATTTCCAAAAAAAAATTTATTAAAATCTAATTGCGATAATGTAAAATAATTCCGTTTTTAGGAGTCTCTTAAAATTCATCACTTGTCTCGCTGGGGCAATGTCGACTTGCACGGAGTTGCCCAAAAAATGGTATCTAAAGGTTGTAAGAACATCTTTCAATAGATTTTAAAAGAATTTGATCGTATTTTAGTTAGTATTTCTTTTTTCTACGTTAAGCGTTTTGCAATTTTTTAGCCAAAGTTAGAAAATTATTAAGTTTTCAGAGAAAAGAAAGGAAAAATTCCATATTACACATGTAACCGGTTATCTCCTATCGACCTATTTTAACCGATTATTCGGGTCGAATAATTATTTGAGTTTTAAATTATTTGCTTCGATATTAACCGAAATAGAGGCGATTAATCGAGGAATCGGTTAATCGATTAACCGAATTGGAAACACTAATAGAATAAAGCAAAAACTAGGTTTATACGCAAACACGTCGCAAATATGAAAATATTTAAATTTAACATAGGCATTGGTTAGAATCGGTCCATATTGACTAATAGACCCAAAAGATGGGCTTTAATGTCGACAGAAACATCCGTTACATTATTATGCTCAATATGCTAGATTGGGCACTGACTATTCCGTCTTTTGTATTTACTACTATACCAATCTGTGTGTTGCTAGTTGGCGTCGCATCAGTTAACGAGACGAAGTCCATTCGACCAAATTAATTACAGAAGATGCTGGGTCAAGGCACCAACACTGTTGACGGGAATAGTTGGCCTCATCTTTGGCTAATTATTTCGATGACGATGACCTTGGGTCATCCAATCAAATTCGACGATTTCCTTAAAAAGCAAGCATTGTCGGTTGGATTCAATAAAATAAAGTTAAAATTTTAATGTTACTGTTGGAGTTTTATCTTCCAAGAAATAAGCAATGATATGGTAGAAGGCCACCACAAAAGGCATTCATTCCGAAACCGTGTTTTTGCTTACAATGTTTATTCCAATTCCCATTTATTGTAGCACAAGGTAATAAAAAATTAAACTTCTGTGTTTCAAATTTTCAAGATATTGCGACTTGATTTAGCGTTTTCTCCCTTTATTCCAGATTTTTTCTTCAAATAATCTTAGAATTTTAATTTTAGCTTACTTGTGTAAAGGTAACTATAAACATTTATGTAATAATGTGATGCACTTTGATGTTTAGATTGGATTCCCTGAGATTTCGATGAAATTTGGATACATACAGCTGTTGACCACACTCTTTTTATATTAATGCTGGATGAGCGTTATTAAAAAATTTGCAAATTTACCATTATGTTTTTTTTTACTCAAAAACACTTGTATTCTATTTCTTACTATTCTTATTATCAAATGCACTCAGTTTTGTTGTTGTACATTGCAAATATCGTTATCATTTTTGAAACTTGTTTACGTCTTACTTAGTACAATTCAAACAAAGCGGGACAACTAATTAGAAACGTACATTTATTAATTAAAATCTTCTTATATTTAGTTAGAATATTCTTCCACCTCAAGTCCAAATTCTAATATTCTCTGTAAAGTGTTATCTTGATAAAAATCCTTTTGTTTTTCGGAAAATATTTTTTTTGTTTAATTTATAAAACAAAATTTAATGCTAATATGTTTAAGATTTATAATGGGAAAAGGCAAAAGCTGCACTCCTGAACAACGCAACTCCATTTTCGAGATTCGTAAAGCTGGGAAATCTTATAAAGAAATAACAGGACAGCTCAGGTGTTCCAAAAAAAAAATGGTTTTACATAATTTTAACAAATATGACACTATAGCCAACTTTCCGCGAAGTAAGAGGCCCGGAGAAACATCAGCGCACAACGTTTGAATAATAAGGCGAATCTAGAAAGCCAACACAAAAACGTCAACCACTGACATCTAATAATATCAAATTCAAGAAAAATTAAATATTCAAAGGAAACATCGTCCTTTGAATATTTAATTTTTAAGTCTCATTGAAGTTGGACTGCGAATCAGTGGAAATATGTTATTTGGAGCGATGAAACACAGACAAATCGTCTTGGTCCTGATGGTCGAAGATATGTTAGACGATCCATTCATCAAGAATTTAATTCTATTTATGTACCACGTGTAGTGAAGTATTGTGGATAGTCAATTATGGTATGGGGATGTGTCTCCTGGAATGGTGTTCGGCCAATTCATAAAATTTATATAATTGTAAATAAATAAAACTACACTGAAATATTAAATAACGCCTTGCTGCCATGGGCTGAGGAGAATTTTCCTGTTATATGGCAATTCCGAAAGGATAACAGGGCGAAGTTGACAAGAAAAAATTTGTACAGACAATTCCACCAATGTTTTGAAATGTACACTATCCAGTTCAATCTTGAAAATGATCAAATATCTATCGGGTGACGTCGAAAGAACCGTAAACCACAAAAATATAACAAATATGGCAACCCTTTTTGTGGAAGTAAAGCAGGTTGGAGGTAATACCAAGAAGCATATATAACTAGGAAATGCAATCGTTTTCGGATCGCATACCGGACCGGACATAGGACAGAAAATTATGACGTTGTCAGAGTTGTCAGAGAACATTACAACATTAACAATGACGATTGCTCCAAAGTAGAACCGGTTGCCCTAGAATCAGTTCTGGAACTGATTCTACGTCAACCACACCTTCCATATAGGATCCCAGGAACTGGTTCCGGAACCAGTTCCATGGAATCGGTTGCAATCGATGTGAGGCAAGGAGCTTTGCAACCAAATATTGAGAAAAAGTAAGAACTTCAACTTAATACCACAATTTTTTCTGATAATGTATTATCGTTTCTAATTAGGTGTCGCAGTCAAATTTCATACAATATAATCAATTTATAAAATATTTTAAAGATTTAATAATTTCTTAAGTTCTTTTTGTTTGTCAACTCATCAATATACATATTTGAAAGAAATATGATAAAATAAATTTAAAAAAAATGGTTTATATAAAAAGTAAAGCGTTGTATGTAAATTACAAAGCATTTCTAATTAGTTGTTAACAGCTGTATGTGAGAGTAGAAACAAAATTTTCAAACTTCCGATATTAACATGTCGACCCAAGGTTATATCAACGAACATAGAATCTCAAGAGTGTGCATGCATCTCATCCTCTGTTAACTGGCTCTGGCCAATATTTCAAGAAATGTTAATAGGGCGTGATGCGTTAAATTTTATTAAGTATTAAAATTGTTTCAATAAATATACAAAATATGAAAAAATGTAATAAAAATGTCTTGAAATTTCAGACTGTAAGGAAGCGGTTAACAGTAATTGAGCGACTTTCATAGAGCCTTATGTTATTATTTACCTTGTAGTAAGGCCGCTAAAAAGATAAATATGATAAAAAAAATCTTTGATCGTGCATTCAGGGAATTTGCAACTCTCTCTTCGTCGGTTAAAATCACACTTTTAACAGCTGATACGAACAGGAAGCATGTTGCTTCGAATTTGATAGTCTAACAGCGCTTTGATAGAAATATTTTTAATTAAATTTTAATAAATAATCATGCATGCAATAGCCCTGGTGGACTTCAACCTCAAAAGATTGATGATCATGTACTAGTAATGCATTTTTTATGAAGCTTTGCTATTACAAGAACCACAACTGTGTGAATATTTAGATACTTTTGTGGGATTTCTAGTAAGAGAAATTAACAACAATAATAAAAAATGAGAATGAGAGGGAAAAGAGCATAAAGTCACAAAACCAGCATTTATTTACGACTCTTATGCGATAAAATAAAATTTATATACTTTTCTGATGTTTTTTTCTTTCATTTCTACTGTTACGGAATGGGAGGAAAACTACTGCTCCATCACACTCAATACCAATGAACACGAACAGAAAACAAGCAATGAAAACCGAAAAATACAACCACATTACGTTTGTGTTTGCATTCAAAAGAATTTCACCGACATTTAGTTTAGTGGTGTTTCTGGTGGCAGTCGTACTTCGGACATTCTACTAAATACACACACAATAAAAATAAAAAATTAAATAAATTAAGTGTTAAACAAAATAAAAAATACAGAAAATATAATTACAATAATTATAACAAACTGCAGCAACAAATTGTTTTGTATTTCAAATAATATTTTTTGTAACAAAGCTAAAAAAGTCATTAAAAAGTTATCTTTTTAAACGAAACAAAAAAAAAAGAAACAACAGAATATAATTAGTTTTGAGTTTTAAAGTATTGGAGTAATTATTTCAAAAAAAATTATAATAACTTATCTTATGTTATGTTAAGTGTGAAAGTCATAAAAAAATTTGAATAATATTATAAAAATAAACCATATTTTAAACTAATTTAACAAAAAAAAAAATAAGAAAAAAAATATCGAGAAAACAACAATATGTAAAAAAAACCAAATTAACAGGAAGTGAAAAATAATCAAAGAAGAACAGTTATTTAGCAACAAGTGAAATATTTTGACCATTCAATAACCACAACAAGAAAAAGAAAAATATTTCCACCCATACATTCTTAAACTTGAAAGAAGAATCAAAAAATTGAACAACAAAAAAAGAAATAATATAAAAAGAACGTTAAGAAACCTTAAGCAGACCATGTCAAGTATTTGTGTTAACTGCAAAATTAAACGTCAGCCGAAGCATCAGCAGCAGCATTAGCAACAGAAACTAGCAACAAGTATTAGTAGCCGCAGAAGTCGAAAAATAAGGTTGTCTATTTGTTTGTTAGCCATTAAAAGCCAGCAAACCAACTTGAAATATCTAAAATAGAAAAGAAGCAACAGGTTTCCTTTTCACATGTACAACACTAACTAATACAACATTCCAAGCCATCCGTAAGAAATAAGTAAAAAAAAATACCAAAGACCATAAAACATATGGAAAACTACACCTTTTCCAAGATCATTTTATAAAATTGTGTGCTCCGTACAGCGTATGTACTCCGTAGGTATAACGGGTCTGCAACTTTATAAAAACTTGCTTTAGATATTCGGCTTAAAATGATATGATTTAAAATAAAAACTATAGGTGAACTAGTCCACACTGCGAGAAACAGAGAGGAATTTTTACGAGTAGTTAATAATATATTGTAAATTATACATAACAGAAAGGAAAATTAGAAATATTTTTGATTATATACAGGGTTAGGCGATTGAAGTGTGACCTATTCAAACGACCATATTTTTTTTGTGTGAAATTATTTTTTATTGATTCAAATTACAAAATGTGTGGAAATAATCAAAAGTTCAGAATCCATTCACCTTAGTTCGATGTTGCCACTAAAGCAAAAAAAGTTAGACTCGAAAGAGCAAAGAAGTTTTTACGCTTGCACGAACGTGGCGAATTTCCAAACATTGTGTTCGCTGATGAAAAAAATTTTCCTATTGAGCAGTTCATAAAAACTCAAAATTATCGTGTTTACTTAACTGAACACACTCACGAAAATTTGAGCCTACAAACGGCCACCCGAAGTAATTTTCCATCTCAAGTAATGATATAGGTAACTGTGAACGCCGATGGACGCTGTCCAATCGTTTTCATCGAGCCTGGTGTCAAAGTCAATGCGACTTATTATCGGGAAAATGTTTTGGAAGCTGCTTTAGAGCCTTGGGCAAGCAAACATTTCGGTCGTAGACCATGGACGTTCCAACAAGACTCGACACAGTCTCATAAAGCTCATGTGAACCAAGAATGGTTAAAAAAACATGTTCCACACTTCACTTCGTTCACACAATGGCTTTAGAATTCGCCAAATGCAAATCTGATGGACTATTCCATCTGGGACATTTTGGAGAGCACTAAAAAATATGCCAAAATACCGCAAGATCATAGTCGTGCAGCTTGCACCTCATTTTTTAACCGCTTGAACGCCATAGTCAAGGCAAAAGGTGGCCATATCGTGCTAAAGTGAATGGATTCAGAAATTTTGATTATTTCTACATGTTTTGTAATTTGAATCAATAAAAAACAATTTCAAACAAAAAAATAGGGTCATTTGAATAGGTAACACTTCACTCGCCTAACCCTATATGATTTGAATATTTATTACTAAGTTTTTAATAATTATATTGCATGTAATCACTTATATTCAGAATTGAATAGGCAATACAAGAAGAAGAAGATTATTTTAAGCCGATACACAAAATTATAATTTATATTAACGTATTATTTTGAGTGTTATAATCGTCATTGTGCGAAACGGCACGGTTATCGTTAACAGTAAAGTTATTTTAGATCATTTCGGTGTTATATCCCTAATAATCATGTGGAAAATTGTTTAAGGGTATTTTAACGACCCCGTAAGGATCTTGAAAATTGCCTTTTCCGAATTGTTCTTATAGCTCTAAAATAGTCCAATAAATTTTAACAAATTAAAATGATATTCATACAAGACCTTTCAATAAATTCAGTAGATTTAAAAATATTTAAAAAATGGGTTACAATTTTGAACGATTGTTTTTAATTAAAGAATGCCTAACAATTCGGAAGAATGACTCGATATAGTATTTCTATATTAAGAAGGGTAAAATATGTATTTTGAAAAAGTTTAAATTCTGTTTGCAAACTTTGAACACTAGTGTGATTCGAAAGATTAGTTCAATTTTATTGCACTACTATAAAAAAATATAATCCATTTAAATTTTCTTCTGTAATAAAAGATTTTAAGCAATTAATAGATCAGGGGTAGAGTGCTCAGCAAACAATCAGATATCCCAGGTTCGATGCCCAACGTAACTATATTATAAAGTTAATAACAAATAATTTTAATATTTCCTTTTAATAAAAAATTTTTTATGCAAATCAATTTTTAGCACAATGTAATGGGTCCATTACATTACATTGGGGCTCTTCTCCTATAAAATTTATCAGCGAAGTAAGGTGAAAAGTAATGCATGGATCCCTATGACTATATATACATTATTTGGTACTGTTCAGCTTTGCTGGGTGTGCAAAGACGCCGAAATTTGTTGAGTAGTGTTGCGTATTAGAGTTCTAAAATGTCGATACTTGTGAATACTCGATACTAAATAATAAATGATGACAATTTTTAAAGTTTGAATTTACAATGTTGGATTACTCCACTCTGCAGAGTGGATTTTGTTGCTTTCTTTTTCGCACTTCATATTTTTTAAACTATTTTAGTACTCTGTAGTATGGAATTGATCCAAAATCGAATGATGGATTGAATTCACAAATTACCAATCTAATAAGTAAGAAATCGAATGAATTCGTGAGCTCTGGTTTGAGCTGTGGAGACTATAAGTCTTTTTTTTTATCGAAATTATCATTTTTACTTTCTTCTTAATATTCGTAAGAGAGAATGAAGAAATATTTTTCGTCATAAAATTTAAAAAAAAAATTCACTTTGATTGAAAATTCCTACACATATTCTATATTTAAATTTTCAGCAAATAAATTAATTAAAGTAAAATTTCGCTAAAAGTTTTTTGAGTTTTTTTCAGTCTACTAATATTCAGCAAAAAGTTTAGTGATTTTAGCAAGGATTTTTTTTCATTTGCAGTCGACTAAGTGTTAGCAAAACTTTTGCTGAAGATTACTATTTTCTTGGTAAAAATCAGCTCGCTGATTTTCAGCAAACCTTTTGCTGAAATTACGAACTTTTTTGCAAGCACGCAAGACTAAAAATTTGCTGACACAGCAACATTTTTTGCTGACTTTACTGACTTTTTTTTTGAGTGTAGTATAAGGATTGGTTTCTCTTAAAATAAGTTTTATTTGATGGACTCTACCAAATATTTGAGAATTTTTACATTTAAAAGTTGATTGACGAAATTAGAAGCAATTCACGTTTTACTTTTTCTACACGATTTGAAGAATACAACAAATGTGCCTGTTAAAGTCAGAGGTAGTAGTTCACAGGACATTGTGTTAATGGGGCTTAGTCTCATTTTCACAATTAACTGAGACTTTAACTGACACATATGTTACTGTTTCCCATATACAATTTGAATTTAACTGTTTGTAAAATTTTAACTAGACATTGAGTAAACAGGCCTGAAATGCTTATAAACTTGAATTTATTTTAGATTTAGTTTCAAGCCAGTTTGCACTCACCCTTAACACTCCCTCTGTATAACAAAATATCTTTATTTAAATTACAAATTTAAAATTGAATTAAGAATAGTATTTTCTAATCTCAGCTTAAAATAAATACATGATGACCTTTTATTGAATTATAAAAAGCTCAATTTGAATGAAAATATTTTAAAATCATATTGGAAATGGTGTAGCAAAAAGAAGATGCATATTTAAATTAACTCAAATGTAGTAACAAAAATTTTTTTTAACTTCTCTCTAGTAGTGACAACGATTTCATTTTAAAATGAAAATTATATAAATGACAAAGAATTTTAACTAAAAAAATAAATATAAACTGGGTTATAAACCAAACATTTACTCATCACTAAAAATAAAAATAATAAATAAAAAAAGTATCTACATGTTGAACATAAACAACAACAAAATCAACTACAATAATTGACTAAACAACGACAACAACAAAAATGAATTGAAGCTTAATAAACAACAACAAAAATCAAGCAACATTAAGTTGAAAACAAAATCACAACAAAATTATTATTAATCATAGAGAGTGAACATTTTTTTTTCAACTTAAACAAATTTAAAAAAAAACATTAAAGTAATAAAAACGAGTGTTTAAAAACGTTATTATTGAATTCATTACATAATAATTTTAACAAAATTCCTTTCACCATGGAGACTTTTTATGATGGCGATCTTAAGGATATATGGGATTCTGATTTAGATCCGGTAAGTTTTTTTCCTACAATTTTATTTTTATAATATAACAACTTCTGGCGTTTCAAATACCTGTTTAAAATTAAGAGAAATAAATCAATCGTCTTAAAAAAATAATAAAATTAATTATTTTTAATTAACATTTTTTTTTTTTTTAACAACAACTTATATGAATAACATTATTATGAATTAGAACATGAATTTTGTGGTTGCCGATTTGATAAAAAAAAAACAGTTGAGCATTTTACAAAAAAAAAAAAAACTATAACATGGAACTGACTTGAAGAATTCAATCTATTTGATATGGGGTACGTAGTACTCGACTTTTGTATTCTTTTTTTCTGTTAAGTAGGGCTAGGAAGTTCATGTATTACATACATGTTTGTTGTCGTTTGCTGGAGGACAAATTTAACCAAATATTTTTGCAAATCAACAAATTCACAACAAAATGGCATCGGTGGAAATGGCAATAGTGGAAATGTTGAAACAACTCAATAATAAATGCATATTTTTAAAAGTTTTAAAGGCATATTTATCGATTTTTTATTTGTTTTATCCACATGAAATACGACTATAAATGCACGAACTTCCTAGCCCTAGTGATAAATAAGTATTCCACTGAAACAATTTACAATTCTATTATTTTATTTTCTTAGTTTTTTGTATTTCAAAACATGAGAATACTATTTCCTTATCACTAAAAGGAAATGTTAAAGATTGCTGTTAGTTTTTTTTTTTAACAACCGCAGTTAACCAAATTATCAACATCAGAGAGAGAAGGGGGTGTTGTCTATCTTAACGTACAAATTTAATAACTTATGAAAAAATATGTTTTTCACCAACCCTGGCATTTTTACACTAAGTGATCAGGTATAATGAGTTGGTACTGATATTTTAAACTGTAACAAATATCGGTACTCACACCTTTAAAAACATAATTCCCCTATTCAATTTTTAAATCTGATTAAATTTTGAACGAATCTATTGGCAAAACTTATTTTATTCATTTATACTATTTTCTATCAATATCTTATTCAAAAAATCAATTTGATTTTTGTTGATCTTTTCATAAAATCTAACGAAGTTATTGAATTTTAACAAATTAATTTACGAGTAACCAAAAATACTTGCCTCGATTTTAGTTTGCGTATCAAATCATATAACAAATAATTCAATCGAATTAATATAAATTTGAATAAATCATATCTCATTTTATTCAGTTTGAAATTATCGATTTAAAGTAATTATGAATTATTCACTGATTCATAAAATGAAACAATTTCAATACGATTTTATTCAAAAAAGAATTATATTTTTCAAGCCCTGTCGGTACTAGACCAACCTTTCTTGTCATTTAGAAATATTGGATTAAATTTTTAATCCAACGCACTCGAGTAGTACATTCGATTTTTAAAATCAACCAATTTTATATTCATATTTTCTTGATTCTAAGTATTTATTTATAGATTTTTATATTTCCACTTAAAAGCATATTTTGTATTTTTAATAAATATTTTGAGCCCACATTTTCGATTTTTACTGCATGAAAGGCGGTGATCTGTTAATGATATTTCGATAAAATTTGGTACATGTTGATTTTGGTTAGAATCGAGCCTTATTTAGACCCAGTTTCCCTAGATGTCCCCCGTTTATTTGTTCACACGCTACAAGTCAGAAATACACCCTCATAACAGTTCCATTGTGACAACCGAATTTTTCCAACTGAATTGTATCGGTTGCCCCAACCTCGTAATTCGGTTGTCCCAACCAAATTCAAAAGAATCGTTATGAAAGTGTATAAATATATTTTAATCAAATTCGGTACACAAATTATAGGGGCCCAATCACAACCCCTACTGATTTAAATTGAAATCGATCCATGGTTAGACCTAGTTCCCATGCAAATGTCCCCCAAAATCTGTTTTAATGCAACTAATGTTGCCGCATTAATTAGTTTCTGTCTTGTCTGTAATAAATATTGTTTTTTATTCCAAAAACCAATTACACAGTTTAAGATAAGATTCGGTCCATCCTTGGACCAAGTACCATATATGGATGATTTTCTCGATTTTTCATAAATACACCAAGAACCGTCAAAATCAAAATTTCACAATTAAATTTTTGTTCAGCAATTACATACTCTGTGTTCGAATTGCCAACTTTATTTTTAACCAAGCTGGCCAACTTACTGGTAAAAGTCCGTGAACTTAACGGTTGTATCCATTTTGTTAAGATATGTAATGTTGTTGCAAATTTGTTGTTACGAAAAGATATTTACTGAAGTCAAACTAAGGACACCAAACATGTATTTACATGAAGTCCCTTGCTCCGATCATAACACAATATTTTTATGCAATTGGGCTATTCACAAGGGGTGTGCTGAATGTTATATGTGTTTTATTGACTCACTCGGAGTTGTTAACATTTAATCTTAAAATGTACAAAATTTGATAACAGTACGATGCAACATTTCTACGTATGTAGAGTATCATATAGTCGACACTGACCGACTTTGTTATTAATTTTTTAGCTCGATCTTAAGATATGGATTTTAATTGCGAACTCAATTACAATTTATATAAACCTTTTGTAATTTTAACTAGAATTGCAGTTGTTTTTAACTGAACTTATACATTGCAGTAACAGTTAACATTCGTAGTCGTTTAAATTTGTATCGATTTTTGTTAAAATACCGTATAAAATACCGTGACCAAAATAATTAAATTAATATTACCCTAAAAATATCGTAACCAAATTATCTGAAATACTGTTACCCTTAAAACACTGTTATCGTTGTTTTTGTCTACAGAAAGTCCTATTCATATCTGTATGTATTTTATAGACTTTGAAATTATTTTTCTTTGCATTCTACTAGTTTAATTTTAGTAGATTTTTACTATTACCCTTTCATTATCGTTATCAAAATGCTGAATGGTATTACCGATTACCATGGTAACGGTTGTAGGGTAGGCGATATCAAAAAATTTTTCGGCATCGACGAAATATTTTTGCGGCATCTTCGTTCTCTTAGCTGACTTCCCGTGTGTGTAATTTCGGAACTAATTGACCAATAGCTTTGCAACTTTGAAGTCAATTTCAAAATTTTGATAAATAAAAAAGTAATTTTATTTGAATAATATTAAGTTTTTATTGAGAAGTAATTATAACACTGGCTTCACTAATAATCCATAATCGGCTATTAAGAGGTCGGAAAGGAACAAAAAATATCGCATTTATAAGTCCGCATCCATTCAAGAGAAGATCCACTATTGGGAGATAGATTTACTCTAAAATTTTGATTTGTTGCGTCTTTGCACCAGTATTGTCTGTTAAACAGAAGTTTTTGTTATAGAGAGTGTTCATTATTGGGTGGTTTTACTGTATATGTAAATGAGTTAAAATAGTTTATCCAAAGAAAGCCCTACGTTGGGCGCCAAAACGACAATTAATCTCCTATTGTTTTATATATCGTTCTGCATATACATAAAAGGAAATTTGATAATTTACTAATAATTAGACACGAATTTAGAATTATAGTTACGCATTCAGTTCTAAAGTTTATAAAATTTGTTGTGATTACCCCTAATAAATATACAATTATAATGTTGCTTTCCCTCTTAAGACCTTGTAAGCTGAGATATAAAAATATTGTGTTTCTAAAATATGTCGTCTTAATAAAAACGTGCCAGTATTGCAATTTTGTTATTATCACTTCTTTAATATTGTTTCTTTTTTTCATACTTAATTTCATTGAAATTTTAAACACTGGCTAGTACAACAAAAAAACAAGGTTATTTTCTTTTACTTTTTTTTTGCTTTTAATTTCATACTTTCACTATACAGTAGTAATTTACGAAATAGATGAATGCTAAGAATTTTTTAATATTTGTTTTTAACGTTTAAAAATATGCATTTTTAAGTAATTTCAATTATTCTTATAATAATATTTATTAAGTAATATTTTTCATTCGAAAATAACAAATAAAATTTTATTTAAGAGGAAAAATTAATCAAAACCAATTATTTTTTTCCAAAGAATTGTGTTATCAGGAACAAAAAGAAAATGAAAAAATATTGAAAAAAATTCATTACAAAATATCTTGATAACAAAAAAAAATAAAATTAGATTTGTTGCTGTTGGGTGAATACTTTATGGGAGTTAATTTTTTTCGTACTGTTAAAAATGATACTACGAGTATGTATATTGGGGTGTCCCGGAGGAACTCGTATTTTGTCCAAAATTCGAAAAAATGTTGACGAAAAATAACCAATTTTGTCAATTTTAAGCACTGCTGGCCAGCTTTAAGTATGTGAGTGAATTTGACTCACACTCACTCATGCTCACGAGAGAAAAAATCCAAGCACGAACAATCGCTCAGGAACATTTTTTTTATTCACAGCTTTAAGTAGCCAGCTTTAAGTACGTGAGTAAATTTTGACTCACACTCAATCATCCTCACGAGGAAAAATTCCAATCACGAACAATCACTCACGAATATCTTTTTTTATTCACACTCCCTCACGTTCACGTGAGTAAATTCAAGATTCTACTCACACTATGCATGATCATGCGTAATTCACGTGAATAACGCAAATTGATGACATAGAATCATTTGGGAAAAAATAAAATCCAAAAATTATAAATAAATAAATGTTAAACTAAAAATTCCTATGATAATAAAATTTTCCATTTATTTTTAATATACAAAAAAATTGGCAAAAAAAAATTTAAGGAAAATATTTACTAAATATCGTAACGAAAATTGGTAAAATTCGATTCAGGCACACTCAAGCACAAAATTTTTAATCACGCACACTCACTGATGAACAAATTTTTTTCGACTCTCATTCGTGAGTAAATTAAGATTTCACGCATTATTCACGTCGTTTGTGTGCTCTTCCGTCACGAAATTCACAAGTGCATAAAGTTCCGGACACCCTATGTATATTTTTAAAATTAAAAAAAAAAAAAATACTAGAGATAAGAAACATTGCAAATGAATTTGTTTTATACATATAAAATAATATGTATACTATACTAAAAATAATAATAAAACAAATGAAATCTAAATCAAATTTCAAGTACCGCTAAATAATAACATATTTAAAACAAATTTAAATTACGTAAATTCAATCAATTTTATTGGAATTTTTCTTAGACATATCAAAATTAGCAAAACTTTTTATTGTTTATAAAACTGCATTCACAATTGTGGCGTACTGTAGTAGCAAATTCAACTTTTTTCTCTTTCTCTCTAATGCATTTTTCTATTTTGCTATATTTTTTAATCCACTCCAAATATCACTCGCGCTGTCTCTGATATTTCAGGAAGTTGAATTGAAGTTTTTGATTATATTTTTTCATATTATGCAGATTTTTTGAAACAATTTTTAATATTTATTAGAATTTAATCCATCAACTTCTAATCAAACTTCTTGAATTGTAGTGCAAAGCCAGTTAGGAGAGGCAGATATGTAAGCATATGAGATTCTATGCTCGTTAATTCCCGAGTCAAACATGATAATTTTTTTAATTTAGATAATTATAAAAAAAATTACAAAATTTGGAGACCGCATTTTTTTTAAATAATAGGTGTTTTCATATAAACTCGTATTCTACCCGTAAGCGGTGTAAACCTGGTATAATGTCAAACTCTATACATAAAAAATATGGCTTGTATTTAGGTATACATAAATGCCTTGATGAGTTATAATGAGTTCCCCTAATATTTGAAATGGTTTTTGGTGATAATTACGGCTTGGAAGTGCATGTGTGTTTTATGTACTTAAAATATGTATCAAAAACCGAAAAAATTAATTTAAAATTTGCATTTTTTGTTGATTTTTTTCAATGTTTTCAGTAATACCAATTTAATTTTAGTATTATTTGTTTTAAGAGTGGCTTAAACACTGATATTAAGCGTTCATTATCGTCAGAAAGCTAGTAATTTAATTTATCTTTATTTTTGTGGTATATTATTAAAAAATGCTAAAGAAAATGCATTTTTAGAAAAATATGCAACAAAATATGGATGAAAATTGCATTTCTTGGAAATACATATATACATTTATAACAAAATATGTAAATATATATGCATTTACAGCAAAATATAAATATATATACAATATATAATAATTAATAACAAAAACTATTGATTTCTAAACTTGAATAATCTGTCTTGTATCACTACTCATATATTTCCCAGTGCATAATTTTTTTATATTTGTGCATTATGCGTTTGCATGAAAATCACTGCCCTGATAATAAAATTGTAAATATTATAATAAATATATTTCTCACACAAATTAAGCATAAAAAATTTTTTTAATCAAATTTCAAAACTCCAAGCATTTAAACTATCTCTATATGTTCTTGTTTTTTTTGTATTTTATATACATATGATAACAAGTTTGTATAATTTATAATTTTGTATTTGATGTTATCGTAAGGTCATTTTCTTTTTATGCTGTGGTCCGCTATAATTTTACGGTATTTGTTTGTCTAAGCTTGTTTTCTTGTTGAAATCAATAAAAAATGCATTCTTTTAAACGCAGATTAAACCTTATCTCCGACTGGCTGAAATGTGTATGGCAATATTAAATAATATTGAAATTTTTTAAAGCATGTGATTTTTTTTTAATTTCGTAACTCACTTTTAAAAAAACTGGATTCTGATTTTATAAAAATTTTTAAATTTTATAAAATTAGCATAAATACACTTTCAAAAAATTATATATTTTTTTTAATTATAAACAATTTGCATAAATATTTAAAGCTTAATATGCACTCACAAAGTTATGTTATTTAAATCAGCTTAAAATTATGGTTACAAATTTTAAAATCTCACTTAAACCCAGCAAAATATTCGTAAAGCGGGGTTTACATTATCTGATTTTGTATCTGGTTTTACGTCTGACAAATCAAATTAAAAATCCTGCGAAACGACGCGATTGTCAAAAAAATCTTGTATATTTGTTTACGCCATCAAATGCAATCAGATGAAAACAGCTGTTACCATCGGATTATCATAATTTTATGAAATATTTGAAAAGCAATCTGACTGTGAAAATTTCAATCGGATTTTCTGTACGTATCAGACAAAATGTAACTATACTTTTTTTTGACAGATCCTATGACTTGTGGGATAATGTGAACCCCGCTTAATAGATAAGACCTATTTTAGGCATTACATGGCAATGGCAAACCTTTGCTTTACCCGGTGTCTTCAAATGCAATAAATTATATGATATGTAATGTCAAAACCATTGTCAAAATGATATCAGTTGCAAAGTGATGGAAAGCACTTGACCATTTCATGGAAAATACAAATGGGTACATTTTTCTTCAAAAAAACAAAATTTTATTAAAAATTAATTTTTATCTACAAATAATAAATAATTAAACTCATTCGCATTCTTTTTATACCCTACACCACTATGTGGTCAGGGTATTATAAGTTTGTGCTGATGTTTGTAACACCAAAAAATATTGGTCCTAGACCCACCTTATAGTATACCGATCGGCTTAGAATTTTTTTTTTATTTCGATTTAACGATGTCCGTCTGTCCGTCCGTCCGTCTGTCTGTCTGTCCATGCATTCTTGTGCGCACTCTACAGGTCGCAAATATTGAGATATTTTGATGAAATATGGTACACCGACTTATGTCGGCACAAGGACGAAGCCTATTGATTTTGATGAACATCGGTCCATGTTTAGACCTAGTGCCCATATAAGGGTCCTACTAAAATTATATGGTTTATACGCTGCAGGTCGCAAATATTAAGATATTTTGATGAAACTTGGTGCACCGACTTATGTCGGTCCAAGGACGACGCCTATTGATTTTGGTGAACATCGGTCCATATTTAGACCTAGTGCCCATATAAGGGTCCTACCAAAATTATATTGTTTATACGCTGCAGGTCGCAAATATTAAGATATTTTGATGAAATTTGGTACACCGACTTATATCGGCCCAAGGACGAAGCCTATTGATTTTGGTGAACATCGGTCTATGTATAGACCTAGTGCCCATATAAAGGTCCCCCCAAAATTATATTGTTTATACGCTGAAGGTCGCAAATATTAAGATATTTTGATGAAATTTGGTACACAGACCTATTTTGGCCCAAGGACGAAGCCTATTGATTTTGGTGAACATCGGTCCATGTTTAGACCTAGTACCCATATAAGGGTCCCCCCAAAATTGGCTTGGTTACAAACTGCAGATCGCAAATATTAAGATATTTTAATGAAATTTGGTGCGCTGACTCACATTATAGAACATTTTGACACAAGCCCCATTTTAACCCATTCGAATTTCGGATCCAAACATTAGTTGGCTTTTACTCAGACTGGTGCAGGTTATTGTATAGTCGGCATGCCCGACTTTAACCTTTTTGCTCGTTTTTACCAAATTTTCTGTTTTGTTTTTTTTTTATTACAAAATAAAAATTAAAACGAAAAGTGATATTTGATGGCAGGCATCATTGCAAGAGCCGCTTCCATGTCGGCTATATCATGATATTGCAATAAAATTGAATTTGAGTGTATTCACTTGCGATGAAATCATTTTGACAATTGCTTGCTATCATTTTTTGGCATGTCAAGACACTAGGTTACCTAGCATACAATAAAATGATAGCAAGCAATTGTCAGAATGATTTTATCTCAAAAGAACACACTTCATTTCAATGTTATTGCATGATATGGTTTACATGCAAGCCGCTGTTGATTGTCATGATGTCTACCATCAAATGTTTCTTTTAGTTTTCATTTCAATTTAGCAATCAAAAACAACATAAATTCTAGTAAAGAAGAACGAAAAACAGTTTAATTATTTATATTTATTATTGTTTAAATTGGGTACCCGCGGTAACATAGGTGAAACAAAGCTAATGTAGAAATATAAACGGCTATTCTGGCATGTGATGGAATACGATCGATTTTGATTTCGATCGATTTGGTCAAAAATCAAAAATTAAATGTAGATTAGAAAAGGCGAACAGTTTTTTTTAATTAAATAACGAGAACTATTACTTGTAGAAGAAAATTAATTGTTAATAACTATTTTTGTTTTTTGAAGAAAAAACTATTATATTTTTTAGCAATGAAATGGTCAAGTGTTATCCACGGCAGTACGATTGATATCACTTTGACATTTCTCTGTAATCGTTTTGATATTTCATATTATATTTTTTATTGCAGTTAAGACATCTGGTTAAGTTAAGAAGCCATAAAATAAACAGGCATTAATGTTGTGTTATATAACTACTTATTACCTTATAAGGCTAGAAATAATGACTTATAGGCAGAGGTAGGAAAATAAACTCTAAAGAACCGTACTTTTAGGGTTGCGTACCGCACATCGCGAACATAGTACACAAGCATATTGGTTGCGTAGAAAACACATACGCTATTCTCTCCAATTAGTGTTTGTGTTTATACACACAACCCGAATTCTTCCTTAGCCGTACCCTACCCTACATGTTGTGTACAGTTTATTTTCCTACTCTGCTTATAGGTATAGGTATACAAATAATGACTTATAGGTAAAGTAACTACTTATTTGGAAGTAAGATTGTTTAAAAATTTGTAATCCGGTAATCTGCTCATTGATTTAGTTTAAAACAGAAAGAAACAAATTAAATTTTTAGTTAAGTATTTGTAACTGTCGCATAGGACAATAGTAATTAATATTTTAAATTCATTACTAAATCTGATTTCCAGGAATAATATTTTGGTATTGCCATGACCGGGAATCGAACCCACAGCCACCGGGAATGGAACCGATCACCTCTTAACGGGATACGCCACGTTCGGCATGGCGATGAGTGTGGCTAATTGATTTTTTGTCAATCACAGCCTACACAATGTGTTTGTAATCAGAAGAGCCAGAATTAACTAATACATGTGCAATTTATTTTTCAATTAAAATGTTTCCTCTCTTAATTCTATTGTTTTTCTCCTTTTCACAAGTAATTATCACATTATGATGCCCTTTATTCGCATTCAATAGTTGGATACCAAGTGATTTTCTAAATTTTTTTTATTTTTAGTTAAGTGTTTGTAACCGTCGCATAGGACGGTTTTGTAAATAATGGAAAAATACAATTGGAACAATTTACCAAGGTCTTACTTCTAGAATTATTAGAGGTAGAGTACACAAGCTAAAAAAAGCTATTTATTAACATTCCTATTTGTGGTAAAAGCGACTTTGGGAATATAAAATCTGTTTATTGGTCATAATTTTATAGCCAGGTTGTGTTTATTTGTAATAATTTTTGCCTAAAAAACTATATAAAATAAGTCAGCATTTTCTATAAAATGTTATCGTAAGCAAAGATGCATAATGAAAACTTAATATTGATAATTACTTTTTAAACATTATTCAAAAATAAAAAATCGAACACAGCTTTAAAAAAAACTAGACTATATAGCGATATTTCGAAATCTGTATGGCAGTTAAATAATAGTCGTATATATCCCCGCCTATAAATTTTAAAATACAATTGTATACACATTTTAGTGTTACGGTTGTTATTTTTTATTTAATAATCGTAGATAGCGTAAATAATTATTAAATTATGATGCATTGTACTACAATATCTTTATAAAAAACTAAACAAAAAAAATTTTACTTCATTCTCTCTACTGTGTAATAAATATAATTGACCACAATTGCAACAGTAACATTTTTTCAAGTTATTTTCAATACAACATCGATTTTAATTGATCGTATGAGCAACAAACATTTCAAACATATTTATGAGTGTATTAAAAAAAACTCGGTAGTTATGGGTTGGGCATTATAAAAATAACATAAAAAATGCTGACTAAGTGACAAATTTTATTAAAAATAAGTTTATTAAAAAAGAAAAAAAATAAAAAGGTGACATTTAACAGAAGTAAATTTCTTTTATTTTCATTTGTATATTTATAACAATCGATAATTTAAAAATCATGCTTGAAATCACAGTAAAAGTTAAGAAGGGGGAAGAGGTCTACATGGAATATTTCAAAGTCTAAATTAAAACATGTTCGACATTTAAATAACATGTTATTTAATTAAAACACATTTCACTAGTTTATTTTTAAATTTAAAATTTTCTGCTCAATTTTATTTTCTATTTCTTTACTAACTATTTAACAAAAATATCAAGCGTAACAGTTAACTCTGACTTTTATAATAAATATACTCTTAAAAATTGAAATGAAATAAAATTAAATTAAGATTGTTTTAACAAGAAATCAAATGGATTTTAGCAACGCCTGCAGATATTTATACCATTGACGACTTATTGTAGACACATTTAATCGTATAAGTGCTGTTGCTAAGAGTAGCAATTTTTTTTTACAAAAGTGGTGGAGTGGTGATAGATGCACTTGACTATTCCAATTTTGAAAACTCCAAGTATTTTATTTGAAATTGTCAATGACTTTTTCAATAAATTATTACAATTAATGAAAGTCATTGCAAAAAAATATTTGAATATTACTCAAAAAACGTGCAAAATTTGCAAACATATGTTAGCAAAAGCACACATTTTACTTTAAAAAAATCTGTATGATACACGTTAGTGGGTGTTAAGAGGCGTTATTAGATATTCTAAGGAAAAAACATCATTGAAAAATTTAGTGGGAATTTGTGTTGCTTTTAGCAGAAAAAGAACCTTATAGCAAAAAAAAAAAACGTATGGCACCCACGTGGTGCGCATTACGAGCTGCGCTATGAATAATATTAAAAAAAACCTCATCATCATCATGATTTTCATCATCAATTCCAACAAGTTGTTATATTTTTATTTCATTGAGTATAGTATAGATAAAAATCAAAACTCTTAAGCTTTTAAACAGAGTATTTTTTAGAATAATAACAAAGCTACTCTTTATTTATAGAAAATGTATGTCAAATCTATCATACATCTGGAAGTTTCAGACACTCATAGAAATATATTAATTTAATTTTATATTTTTTTTCTCTTAATTCGGAAAAAAATTACACATCCGACAGATTTTGAAAAATTGCTTAAACATAAAATACTCCTGCAATTGAGCAAAAATCTATTTTTGGATGGACTACCAGGTGTATCCTTTGCATCAGTTCTGTAATTGGTTCTTTTGAACTAATCCTGTGACAGATTATTTTACTTCAGCCCTCCTAGGACAAACCTATGTTAAAGTTACCGGTCCCTTTCATATAAAAAACCCGGTCTTTGACACCAACGATCAGTCACGTGATGTCCACTGTGACCGGTCCTCTTTTCCATAGGACAAGTTTAAAATAAATTCACATATAAAGAAAAAAATATATCCAGAATTAATTTTTTTTTATTCGCGAATTAAATCTCAAACTGATACAACTAAATCAAAATTGAATTAACTCAAATTGAATCAAAGCGTATCCGATTTGAGTCTAATTTAATTATCTGATTTTAAACTTAACAAATTAATTGGTAGCGGTCAGCAGAAAAACCTAAAACAGATACCGATGACTACCCAAACCGATACCGATGACTATCTAAAACTGATACCGATGACTACCCAGCAAACGAGATGCAAAAGCAGTAGAGAAAGTACCACAATTAATGATCTAGGTGTGTAGATAAAATATCATGACGTGATGAAGAAAAACTGGATACGAAGCTTTATTATAAATACTCTAATTTCACGTGTATATCGATTTTTCCATTGGTGAGAAAAAAAGTTGAAAATTACCCAGCAAAAACAGGGTTTCACCTACTTACCAGCCTATTTAATCGCTTAATTACTTTGGTTCGCGATGTCCCAAAAGTAATGTTTAGTCATTATCTTCTCACTTACAAAAAACCCAAAGTAATTAGTACTCATTACCATCTCACTTACGAAGAGGCACAAAATAATCAATCCCATTACTTTTGGGACATCGCGAACAAAAGTAATTAAGCGAGTAAGTAGGCTGGTAAGTAGTTACTATGTTTTTGCCGGGTGTAGACGAACGCACTGTATAATGAAAACAAACACACTGTATGATGCTTATTTGATTTAATCATGAATTAAGATAGATATTATGTTTTCTGAATTTTAATTGATATTTTCTGAATTTCAATTGATGGTTTCTGAATTGCAAAAAGTGAATGTTTCACAGCCTGTTTTAAATGCATTCATGCAGGCCTTTAATATACACCTTAATAGGTGTATGTTGTGGATTTTTAGCGTACGACCAAAATAAGTTTCTCGGAGTTAGGCGTGTGTCAAATTAGACAAACATAACATGTGTAAGAATAACAATTTTGTATGTTGACGTACGACTTTTTTTATTTTGGGATGGGGGTTACAAAAGTCCTATAAAACAAATTAACATATCAAACAACTACAAAAATATAACATAAGGTAGGTGGAGTGGAATCATAATGTACTGATTCTTTGTTATTCATACGATTAGTGTTTTGATTCCAGAGAGATTACACAGTAAAATTTGGTTAATAAGGACTCAGAGGGACCAGAAAAATTAATGCATTATACCATAAGCGAGGTACGAATTAACTGTTTTAAAATTTGTTTACCATTTTTAAATTTTCCACAAAATATTTAAAATTTTTAAAAAGAAATTTAGTAATTGTGCAATACTTTCATTGGATTTTCTAAATAAACTGTTTGTGATACATTAAAGAAAAAAATTTTGTATATTCAGTATATTTAAAAAAAAAAAGTAAAATTGAAAACTTGTTTGAAGTTCGCACGAAATATGGGAAATTATATGCAAGTTAGTTTTTGCATCAACAGATGTGTTTTATGTGAAAATTGTTACCAAACTGTCGGGAATTTGGAAATAGTTCGTATTAAACAAGACTTCGTCTTATATGAGTTCGTCTTAAACGAGTTTTGCTGTAGATATTTTTAAATACTAATAATGTTATGAATCTTACGCTCTATCGCTAACTGTTTATAAATGCGAATAAATTAAATTAAAAACAGTAAATAAACGGAAGAAAAAAATAAAATCTAAAATAAACGTTAAACAAAAATTAAATAAATTAAAATTAAGTGTTAATAATAATGATTGTTGGTGGTTGGCAGTGAAGATGATGCTTAACGGTAACGACGATGTATAGTGAATATTTTGCCATTTTCAGAAAAACCCACACACACACACACACACGCAAAGGAGTATTTTACTTAATTAATGTAAGAGTTTCTGTGGGTTTGTGTTGGATACTTGTTGCATCCTAACAAAAAAAAACTGTTATTTTTTCGTTTGTACGTCACGACAGATAAATTTCCTTTCTATTTTTTTTCCTATTTTATTTTTTTGCTTGTGAATATTAACAATGACGTGAGTTCTTGTTGATTTTTTTTTTTATTATTTTCGTCTGTAGCTAAAAATAACACTAATTTTTTTTCCTGAATAAGTTTTTTATTTACTACATACAAAATCTTTGTAACAATATGTGTATGTAGCAAGGTTGGTTACCGAAACGAATAAGGGTAAGGGTAACGGTAACGGTATCGAATTTTGTTTGTTTCGGTAACGGTAAAGGTAACGGTATTTGCAATACCGGTACGTACCGGTATTAAAAATTACGTTAAAAACATAGCATATTCTTATTTTAAAGTCTTAAAAATACAGATTATAACCTACAAATTCAATGCTGGTAGTTTTAATAATTAAAATTATTATCTATAATTTTTTTTGTAAAAATAACTCAGTATTGTAAAACAAAAAAGTTACAAATTGTCATTTTTTATATAAATTAATAAATACCGGTAAAATACCGGTAACTACTAGGGATGCCGAACGGGACTGGTTTTTACAAATCCCGGGATTCGGGATTTTGAAAATCGAAATCCCGGGATCCCGGGATTTTTCGGGATCCCGGGATTTATCGGGATCCCGGGATTTTTCGGGATTTCGGGATTTTTCGGGGTTTCGGGATTTTTTTGTTTCATCATATTTTTAATTTTAAAAATAAATAGCTGAAATAAATCCTACAAATTAAAATAATTCATTTAAAATGTACTTATTATTTCTTGTAGTATAAAGAAATGAACAAATTAAGCCGGATTCACAATGCTGGAGTACTCCACGCTGCAGAGTGCAGTGTGTAAAATAGAGATAAAAAATATGTAAGTGCAAAAAAGAAAGGAACAAAATCCACTCAGAGTGGCGTACTACAGCATTGTGAATCTGGCTTTAAACATAAACTACACTCATAGAAATAAGTATGTAAAAATAGCAGAAAAAGGTACTAAAAATAAGCAAAAAAGTTCCGCGATAAAAACTATACTTATGAGTTAAATTTATGCAAATTGCAAATTACAATTTACCTCTGAAGAAACTTTAAAACTAAAAGTTTTTACTAAAACACTGCAAAGTTTTAGTTATATTTGGCTAAAATTAATTGAATGCAAATACAAACTACTCTGCTGAAATCATCAGAAATATTTAGTGACTATTAGTTTTTATAAATCAACTAACATAAAATATTAAGCACATACCTCTGCTCATTTCAGAAAGGCAGATTGTTAGATTTTTCTTATTTAACAAGAATATGCTGTTTTTAGTCGGCAAAATTATTTTGCATGAAGTTATGAATTTAGCAAATCATCAATAAAATAAATAAAAACATGTCCGTTAAGAGATTAAATAAACCTGAATTATGATTTTCAAAAGTTTCACAGCTGAATAAAAGTTTTTAAATTATTAATGTTTTTATTCAGATTTATTTAATCTGTAATCTATTATTTGAATGATTCAATTGTCAAAATATAGAAAAATAAATGAATATTAGTGAGAAAAATGAAAAAAATATTATATACTGTTTTTTAAAATTCCCGCTAAATTATAGACTTTGTAATTTAGTAGTGTTAATATTTCTTATCAGAGAAATGTGTTTTGAATCTTTCACAGTTAGTCAATAAAGGGGTTTGAAATTAAAATTTTATAAAGTTCAGAAAATGGAGTTAATCGATTTGGCAAGTGAAGCATTCATTTGTGAATGGGAAAAATTAGTTCTTTAATAACATTTAATAAGATATTACATTTATGTGATTTAGGTCGAATATAACAATAAAAAAAAAAAAATACAAAAAGAGATAAAATATGGCAAATAATGAAATCGGAAATCCCGGGATTTTTTCAAGACCAATCCCGGGATTTCGGGATTTCTAAATCCCGAAAATCCCGGGATTTTCGGGATCGGGATTTCGGGATCGGTATCCCTAGTAACTACCCATACAAATAACGGTATCGGTAACGTTAACTGTATTAATAAATTTTTTTAAAGGTATTGGTAACAGTATTCAATTTGAAACGGTATTTTAGCGATAACAGTATTATAACGACAACGGTAACCAACCTTGGTATGTAGGCGTTATACGCTCTTATCACTACTTTTGTCATAATAATCACATAACAAAGAGGGTTCATACCAGAGATGCCGATCCCGATATCTCAATCCCGAAAATACCGGAAGTTTCGTGATTTACAATTCTTGAAAACCCGGAATTTTTTCAAGAAAAATCCCGATTTCCGATTTTATTGATTAGTATATTTTATCACTATTTTCTTTATGTTGTAATGGCTATACTCGACCAAATCACGTAACACCCAATTTACGCAGAAAAACGAATGAAGTAAAAGTCGGATTAACTGCTTTATCGAATTCTAAACTAGTCGATTATATTTATGATTAGCAGTTAATCGAACATTAAATCTGGTTGTTATTTCTAAACGACTCTGTATTCATAATTGTGTGCAACTCGGTGTTTTGTTATAACGACGCTTTCCATCACTAAAAATACACACAGAAAGTCAGATAAAAATAAAGATTAAGAAGTGGATTAACTTTAATCAAGTAACCAGTTATAATTCAAGAAAAATGTATTGTATATAAATAAAATTGCTTAGAAAAATAGAGAAATTGCTATAAGAAAAAAATGTAAAATTTCAGAACTATGTAAATATTCATAATTTTATCAAGTATTTGCTGTTCACTATTCTTTTGCCACTCGCTAGTCTATACGGATCAGCCTCTAGTAATGTGTACTCGATGAAATAGCGAATATTTACATAAGAAGTACACAAACGCCCTTATTATCTAAATTTTTCAAATGTATATTTTAGTTAAAGTCGACTTTAGTGAAAATATTGGGAGGCAGTATGCCCTGACTTGGTTTATTTTTGGAGCATTCGGATTGGTTAATTTATTTTCAATCTCTCAATTCTCAAAATCCCGCATCCCGGTAATTGTGAGATCCAGTATCGTATGGCATCCCTAGTTCGTACTTAGTGCTTAACTATGAATGAACAACAGAATAAGCTACAGGAAACCTTCTTATCCATACGAGACTAGTTTAAAAAAAAACCAATTCAACACCCACTATTTTCTAAAAAGTATCATGCTTTAGAAGATTAAAGAAATAAGAGAAACAATTTTAAAAAATTTATGCATAAACTTAACACCAAAAAGAACCACCGTCACAGATTTCTTAAATACCGAACAGGAATTAAAAGAATGAAATCGTTTTGAAATTGAAAAATTTTTTTTATTTCATAAATCTTTTGCTGCCCAACACCAGTAAGTGTGTTGGGCAACAAAATAGGCCCCCGATAAGTGACACAATGCTACACAAGCTATCAATTGCACAGATATATTTTTAACTCACTTTTGCCGTAAGTCGCAATTAATTAGAACTATAGCAACAAACTACAGCCACAAATTTTTATTGACAATTTCAAATGTTATTATCAGGGCAAGTTTAAAATTGCACAAAAAAAGTGGAAATTGGCAGGCAAAATGGCACGAAAAAATAGTAAAATTGGCACAAAAAACGCAAAAATGGCACGCTTATTCCAAAAATTTTAAAGTATAATAGTTGATTTAAGTGTTTTTCTGAATGTTTTTAACCAAAATACAATAACGAAGGAATTTACCGTTGAACTGCTAAAGTGAATTCGCCATATATTAGTATGATTTAAAAAAATCTGAAATTTTATTAAATATTAAAAAAAATATTGTTTTTTTTTTGTAAATTTTTTCTAAAAAATTATTTACAAAGATTGAGTTTTTACTGAATTTTAAAGCATTTTTTTAATGAAAAGTCTAAAAATAGACAAAATGGCTTTTTTTGGCAAGGATTTGTAAACATGGCATTTTTATAAAATAAGTGAAAAAATGGCATTTAATGGCAAATGCCAAAAAAATTGCCCTGGTTATTAATTTTCTTAAAATTTTTCAATTTCGAAGTCATACATGGCGCCAAAGTTGAAATAATTAATACTTTGGTAGTTCTGTTCCTTCAGTAACCACTCCTCTTATAAAATTTCATATTTCAAACATATGCAGTTTTTTTTTTGTGAGTATACTACATTTTATATTAATCATATTCACTTATCTAATATTTCAAATAAAAATATAATGATGCTGGTTTATAATTTTTGTTCATAATTTTTGGGTAGTTTGGTTGGTTTTTATTGTTATTTGATTACGGATAATATTGATATGCACATAAAATACTAAAAAAATACTCTTGCAAACGATTTTACCTTGTAACCATTTAGGTTTTCTTGGCTTTTGTTTTCATCAAAGAAAAAATAATAAAATAACTATTGAATATTGCAATTTTTTTTCAAAAATGTTGTTTCATATACATACATTCATTTTTGTTAAGCTTGTTAAAACGTTCATAATAATATAGCAACAGCGTCAAATAGCGACGACTTTTTTTTTTGTATTTTAGCTAGATTTTTTCAATGCTGGCTTGGCTGTATATAATTTTGATTGCAGCCAGTAAGACACCAAGAGACGGAACTATAGTTTTGTTTTCTATGCAGAAATATTTCTTTAGTCTTTCTTGTAGCACAGCATTGAGGCTTTAAAACTTAAATAAAATATCTAAGGTGGTTGTATGTCTGTATTTTGCAATGAACATTCACATTGACGTCAGCTAACAACTGGAAATTAAAAAACTGGTAGTAAAGACTATAAAACCAAATACACTCATACATAATACCTTATGTGTAAATACAATACATATACTCATTTACTCACATAACTTGCATTTTTAGTTAGTCAGCTAACAACTTTTTTGTCAAATTTTTGCAAAGCCGGTGATTGTTCGTTGTTAGCAACAAAGTCAACAATGGAGAACATCGATTTGTAGTAAAATTTTAAATACATGTATCTACTTGTGTATAAATTATATTTGCATAAAGAATTTACAAAAAGAGAACAAAAATCGTAAAAATTAGATACACAAAATTTTACACTTGAAACAAAAAGTTAGTAAACAATTGTTAACTTGAATTTTTGATTGTTCAGTTCTTTCTTAAATTCTCTAATACAACACTTCTACTTCGAGGTAGAAACTTTTTTTAAATGTGAACGTTATAAAGTTATTGGATATACACTCAATGTTTTTTTCTTAAAATCTGCTCATATTAAAATAATTGAAAATCATTTACTTTTTGTTTAAAACAACCCAGCAAAACATTGGTA
The DNA here is from genome assembly GCA_949987735.1 of Leucophora obtusa. NCBI lineage: Eukaryota > Metazoa > Arthropoda > Insecta > Diptera > Anthomyiidae > Leucophora > Leucophora obtusa. The sequence continues at coordinate 5,724,255 of OX465296.1, forward strand.
ATGACACCTCATTGCTGTCTGCATTACCAATAATGATATATCATTACCTTTTACATTATTTTAAAATAATGACTTACTCGTAATAGTTTAAATAAGTACTGTTTACACAGTTAAATTTTATACATTTTTATTCATTATAGTATGTAAATATGTTTTATGTTTAAATTTTTATGACGAGTCCTAAAATTACACACTAGAGAAAAATTTTTCTGAATGTATTTCCTTAAGATAATAGTATTTGCTTATCTTCTTATTTTTAAGAATCAAGTAAGCAATCGCATAACCACTTATAATTCAACTTTTTGTAAGCATGTGTGTAACCACTTATTATTCAAAATCTCATAACTACTTATTTCCCATTTTTTCGTAAACGAGCGGGTAAGCGTGACTACTTATAAAAACGACCAAGCCAAACAAAAATAATGAGTTTAGACGCCAAAAAATAAGTTGTGCGGAGCTATGAATTTCTATTATATAACCACTTATTTGGTAATGAAAGATTTTGCTGGGAATTGTATTTTGTCGTTTATTGTTAATTGATTATCTAGCAAAATTAGTAAAATATAAGATTTTTTGTTTATTTTAAAATTAATTATAAGAACTGTTTCTTTTTGACAGAAAATTTTTACTGAATATTTTAACCAATACCGAAAGCCGTATTTTGTGTATTGAATGATTGATATAAAAAATTAAAAAATATATATTTATTTTTTGTAATTTAACTTCTTGTTTGATTGAATACAACTTTACTGATTTACTTTTTAAATAACTATTGTAAATATACTGTGAGTGTATAGCCTCACCTATAAAACGACTGAAACGTGAGGTTCTTAATAATTTAGACATATCACTTAGACATCCCCCATTTTGCACTATCCCCCAATTTTGCCCTAATTTTTCCATTCATTGGCCTCCAAACACTGCACTACAGTCAGGTAACTTTATTATTAGTTTATTGGTATTTTCAAGTGAAAAAACATTAATTTGTACAAGACATGTTAATTTTAACTACTTTTGTAAGTCATTAAAAAAAACTACATGAATTTACGGAGAATTCGTATTATTTATTTTACGAAGTCATTTTGCGTATCTGGTTATAAGTTATAGACCGTACCTCAAAAAAAAGTTCGCCGTACACCCTCCAATATGATGTATTTTTGGAAGGCGATTTCAAAAAAAAAATTTCTGTTTTTGCCGACCGTAGGGTCGCCTTTTTTAATTTTTTGTTATAGCTTTGGCATTTAAAATCGGATTTTAAAATGTGATACATCGATTTTTTTGCCTCGAGGAGACCAGTGTTTTTCTATATAATAAAGATCCAATTAAAAAAAATTTAAAAAGGCGACCCCTACGTTCGGCAACCAATATACAAAAAAAATTTCTACTGGGTTTAGCGAAAAACTTCCTTAGCAAAAGTTTAATGATTTTTTGCGAGCTTTAATTTTCTGACATTAGGGTGGTACATTAGGGTTGTAGCAACTGAGATCTGGTGGGCAACTACTAGAACGGGATACTTGAGGTCAAAATGTCCTTAGAGCAAAACACTGGTCTCCTCGAGAGAAAAACATCGATGAATCATACTTTAAGATCCGACTGTAAATACCAAAGATATAACGAAAAATGTAAAATGGCGACCCCTACGTTCGGCATAAAAAAATAAAAATTTTTTTTGAAACCTCCTTGCAAAAATACTTCATATTGGAGGGTGTACGGCGCACTTTTTTTTGCCTGTAAGGTGGTACGCTCTAGTGTCCAACGTTACGAAGGAGCTAATGAAGTTGCAAAGCTAAGTGCTTTCGTAGAAATATCACCACCGTTCATGTATTGAGAAGCCTTACGAGGCATTCTTAATATTTGGGAGGGCAGGGAGTGGAGAAAAATAACTAATACACTAATAGAAATAAGTCTGCAAAAATTTTAGTAAAACTATTGTACTGAAAATTTTTTGAAATTGACCTTGCAGAAAAAACTACTGAAATTGGCAGTTTATTCGTGCTGAATTTTAGTAAAATGGGAATAGCAAAAATAAAATTGTTAAAAATATAGAATTTTAGTTGTATTTGAGTTAAATTTTGGTTAACAGAAAATAACAACTTACGACTCATTACTGAATGTTCACTTAGCTTCTAACTGGGACTTTAACTGACACATTTTTTGTTGTTTCCCATATAAAATTTGAATTTAACTGTTGGCTAAATTTTAACTGCACATTCAGCAATCGAGCCTTGACTTCCTAAACTCAACAACAAATTTTGATAAATAATTAGTAGACTGAAAAATCATAAAAAAATGTAAAATTTTCAAAAATTTTTTTTAATGCAAATAAAAATCTAGCCTTTTGAAATCAACAGTCTACAATTTCTTAGCAAATATTTCTGTTGATTTTAGCAGGCTGCTTCCAACTTAAATATAGCAAAAATTTTGTACATTAACAGTTCGTTTTTCTATTTTTGGACTACTAATATTTAGCAAACTTTTCTGAAGATTTTACAGTATAATTTACTATTTTCAATTAACTAAAAGTTAACTTAAATATAACTAAAATTCCGTAAATTCCTTGGACCGGTTCTTTTATATGAAAAGGACCGGTAACTTTTACATGGGCTTGTCAATTGCCCCTTACGTGTCACAGGACCGACGCAAAAAAAAGCTATCACAGGACTGAAGCAAAAGAACCTGTCACGGGACTGAAACAAATGAACCTGTCGCAGGAGTAACCCAAAATTAATTTACGGTTATATTAAAATACTATCTAACGTTTGGCACCATTTTAATTAAAGTTCTAGTGTAAATGTTAGTAGATAGATATTATTGATAGATATTTTAAGAAACTTAACAGTACTCTTCAACACATTTAACCGAAAGTTGAAAGGAACCAAAAAAGATCGATATCAATTAAGAACAAGTGTGTGTTTTTTTATTTTTGAAGAGGTTTTTTTCTGCCTTTTATGTAGCATCGGGAAAATATTTATTAGAAATATGTATATATAATCATACATATTTCAACATGATATCAACATTTTTCTTTGTTATAATTTTACTCTTCACAGTGATTTTGCTAACAATGCGCGTGCACATGAAACCACTTGAAAATTAACAGTTTTTCCCCCGATATTTTTTTAAGGTATTTACAAGACTTGTAAGCTTTACTTTTTTTTATAACAATTTATTATTTTATTTTTTATCAACAGGCGTGCAGAAATCAGACAGACAAAACTTACACTAACATTATATTAAATATATACATAATAAACAGACAATTGTTGTTCAACTTGGTAACAGTTCCTTTCATTTGTTTAATAACAACTTTCTTTTCAAGGCACTCAATGAACGAATTACATACAGAAAGAAAAAAAAAAGATACATATAACATTAAACTACAACCAACAAAAAGATATAACTATCTATAAGATTGTTATTTGTTGCTTACAAGTTGGCTAACTAGCTGACTGGCTGGTTCAGCATTTTCATATGATTTGTTTTTGTGCTTTGTTATTTGTTATTTGGTTGGCTGAATTGAATTGGTTTGGTAATATAAAACACAACAACAATGTGAACTTTGAATTGTGGGAGCGAACACCTTTCACTTTACTACTACCACCAACACCACCACTATCAATGTTGGTTTGTTAAAGAAATACATCAAGTTTAGTTTAGTAAAAAAAATTTTAAAAATATATATGTAAAAAAACGATTGCAAAGTAATGAAAACTTTAAAATATTTAGTGTAAAAAAGTGACAGGGGTTTTTTGTTGCTTTACAATCAATGCATACAAAATAGCAGGGTAATATAAAATTTGATTGTCAGATTTTTTTCTTATCGCAAAATGGCAGTTGCAAAATGTGAAAGGTTTAACATGTTTTTTAAGTTTAAAGCAGCCATCTTTTTAATTAAACTTTACAATAAAAATGTTTTTTTCTTCAATACAGACTTTAAAACTTGTTAAAAGAATTTGTAATATATAAATCACATTAACTTTAACGCAATTAATGAAGAGAAGCAAGGATCATAAATTTAGTGAAAAATTAACAAATTTATTTTGTACGTTAAACATTTGAACTTAAAGTTCGCGGTAAAGCAAAAAACACCTAATTTATACAATGGAACTAAAGCATTTTCTGACTTCCAAGTTTGGCGCCATATAATTAGATTTTAATAGAAAATTTGTATGATGGCAAAAGATTATTTTTTGAATGAAACGCTTAACATTGTTTCTTATGATATAATATCCAAAGATCTCTAGGACCTAACGTTGATTGTCATTTTAAAATATCTTTCAGTGAACTAAATCGATTTTATAAAATAATTCTTTTGAGATTCTAAACATTGAACTTTAAGACATTTTATCGAAATTTCGCTCAGTTTCGCGAAACTTTAGAACATTTTAGATAGATCCAAATAAATTTATTTGGGAACCCTTAACAGATAATTTTCTTTGAGATTCTCACTCAGGCTTTGTACGTACGAATTCAGTTAGATTTAATTAAAGGACTTGACGTTATTGTTTTCGATATTTCAAAGTGTTACTGTCAATTTATTTTACGCAAATTTAATACTACATAATTGAAAACTGGGATAGAATTAGCTCATGGCTATATATGAGCGAGCCAAATTGTTGGTCGAACCAGATTACAATCCGTTTATTCAATTAATATAGGTCCATTTCTATGAAACAGCCACAGGGTGTTTTTTTTTAAATAATTTACGTATTAATACAGGGTGGTCCAAAAAAATTCACTCGATGTTGTTTTGCTGTCTTTAAAATCAAGCGACATAATTAAATTTTTTTTAATGTTTATTTGGACCTTTAAGTTTCTTCCCATTAATTTTTGAAGATTATATTGGTCAAGTGGGCGCCGCCATTTTTGATTATCATTGAGCTCTTTTTACCGCTTTTTTCGCCGTTGAAAATGTCCGTTGTCGCGCGAGCGCGTGTGTGCAGTTGCGACGTCCTGTTAGAGTCACATGCCTCCAGTCCCAATTCATCATTTTGCGGCAACAAAAACTCGCTGATCATGGTTCTGTATCGCTCAGCAGTCACACTAACCGTGTTACCCATGGCGTCCTCGAAAAAATAAGGCCCGATGACACCTCTGGCTTAAATGGCGTACCATGCAGTGACTTTGAGTGGATTATACGTGGATTCTCAGTGCCCCAGATTTTTCTTTGTTTAAATATTCGTTCATATGAAAATGGGCCTCATCGCGCTTGTCGATTTGTAATCTGTATCTGTTTACTTCACAAATATTAAAACACAGTTGCCGTCATTTGCAAAAGTTATAGCATTTTCCGATAGGGTGAAACATTTTGGGCCACTGTGCAATGGGGAACGAGTGGAATACAGGAAACGAAATGGAATGGAACGGAGAACGAAATTTATACTATTGTTTGTTTTAAGTGTAGTTTTGCCAATTCCATCAAATTATCTAGTAATGAAAAAAATTTACAGTGGAATCTCGCTTTAACGGATAAAATAAAGCCATGCGAGGTCGTTATACCGAGTATAAAATTCTTGGTTTCGTTCCAAAATAACGAAAAACTCTAAGCAAATTGTCTATTCATTAAATCGGGTATTCGTTACAACGGGATTTATTGAATCGGGAGATCACTACTGTACTTTTTGTTTACTTATTGTTAGCAGATATTTTTTACATTTTTTTTATTGTTTCAGTGTAGGAAATGTTGGATTTATGTTATAAATGTAATGGAAAATTAATTATAATTTTGTTCAAATTTTTAATATAAAACAACTGTTAGTTTTTTAGCCACACTTGAAACGAATTCTACTAATTCGATAAGTCTATACTTTTTCATATTATTTAACCCTTTTACAGTTTTGGTACAAAACTCGTACGGTATACAAATTAGGAAAATTGGAAAATCTTACGTTATAGACCTCCAACTAGAATTATTGTGGAATATTGGAATAATCTTGTGGCGGCCCTATGCTCATTGCAGGAGTAAAAGGAACGAATATATATAGAGTTTTATAGCTAGAGTTTTATAAGTATTGACTAAATATTTGGATAGTGAGCCAATACCGCCTCTTTTTCGAGTAATCAATACTCAAAAGTAACTACTCAATACTTTCAAAATTGTACATTTCCAAATATATGAAAAGAAAAGAAGTTGTATAAAAACTGAGTATTGAGTAATATCGAGTACTCAGTTGCAAAAGTATTGAGTAGTGTCGAGTACTCAAGTGTATCAAGAATTTACAACACTAACTCAAACGCTGCATATTAACGAGCTGATTATAGAAAAACATCAAATAAATTGAAGGCACTTGTTTTTTTTTTTAGTTATGTGGTCCAAACACGTCCAATAGCCACTATCTTTATTTCTTTCATAATCAGCTTAACAGTATTCATCGTTTAAGCGCTATTACGTCGTTAAATTCTTAAATTTTCGAAATTCGAACAACCTAGTATATATCCTTAAAAATATAATATAAAATAATGCAAAAAAAAAATTAAACTTGTAATTTTTTTATTTTAATGTGTATTAGACGCTTGGCCATCAAAAAAATTTATATTCACAAACTGTTCATAGTAAATACAGTCGATCATCAGGAAAATACGAAGTTTAGTTTCATTGATATAATCCATAATCTCAGGCAAAAGTGGTTTTTGGTGTATCTCCTAAACCAAAAAAGCTATAAACGTGAAATTTGGCATGTAGCTTAATTTAATGACAAGAGGGAAATTCTGTACTTTTAAACGACAAAAATCGGTAGTTAATTTGTTAAGCTTTCATTGTAAACTGACAAGAATTTCAAAAATTAGCTCACTTCGATTTTCGAACCTTTTTTTTGTGTTGGAGCAGAGGGAGGGCAAATAATTTATATGTTCTTCTCTAATTTGAACACCCTTAACAGTAAACTCAAGTCAAAATTAAAATATATTCACAAATAAAAAGTCGGTTGTAAAAGGGTTAAGCACCTACATTTTTTTGACAAGCCTTTTTTGCAAAAATAAAAACTTGTTCAAAATGTATTTTGTGCATTCTCTACTCGTTTAATTTGATAAAGTATTTTTTTCTTTGATTTCCTAAGAAATATAAGCGATCTTAATAAAAAAAAAATAGTTCATATAAAGCAAAAACTTGTTTTTGGATCGTTTTATTATTTTTTTTTTTTCAAAATGATTGTGAAATTATTTTTGATACAATTTTTTTATTGTTTTTTTATGTATTACTTGTTATACATACGTAATAATTTGAAAAACAAAATGAAATTATAGTTTAAACTTTCTTCGTTTTTACAAGCGTCATGCGTCAGTGTTAAATATAGTAAATGACTTTCAATACACAAATATGTATGTTCTAGAGTATAGCATGCATTAATTTAGGTTTTATAAACATGTATTACAGTTCTTTCTGATAATTGTAGATAATGATCAATATGATGACTAATTTTATGCTTAACAGTACAGTTCCCAAAAATATTAAAATTTTCTAACCCATAGCTGGCAAATAATAAATATATGAGTATGTTTTAACTAAATGGCGCCGTGGTGTAATGGTTAGCGCGTTGGACTGTTACACGTGAGGTTGCGGGTTCGAGCCCCAACCAAGGCAACATCAATTTAGTAATATGTATGAGTTTTTTCTATCCCTCATACATATCGCAGCGTCCTCCTTCGGTGTTCCCATAGCAATTAACCCCACCGAAGTAAAATAATATAACAGGGCTATGAACAACATAGCTTCAACAAAGTTCGCCAACTCATCATCAGATGGCGCGCAACAACTGTTCTAAAAAATTTAACATCTCGCGCAATTACAGTGTTGCCATATTTGAAGCCCTTCATCTTTCACTACCTTTCACTTCTTCTCTATCCCCTTTCCAAAGGAAGCAACACGTTAATTAATAGGAAGAATTTCCTGAGTGTTGCTTCTCTTTAAAAAAAAAAAAAAAAAAAAAAAAAAAACGTGGGATAACTAATAGATTTGCTGAAACATTTACTTTAACAATTTGTTGAAAATGATTGAACCACGAACAAGTAACAACACAATGTTGTAAGTGTATGACTATGACACAATGCAAGACCGTTTAGACATCATCCAAAGGGCAAGCATTTACCTACATTTAAAAATATTTATACTTTCCCGAACTTTCAATCCCCTTTTTTGTGGAAAAAAAAAGAAAAAAAAAACAAAAATATTTATGCCAAACATAGTTACTGAAATATCAATGCTTACAACCTGATTCTTAACTTTTACCACCTCTTTCCTTAACGAACTCTCTTTCTACATGCAGACTAACACGCATTTTAAGGCGACCCTATTTTTTTTAATTTTATGTTTTCAAGTCTTTCTTAACGTTTGTTGTTTTTTACAAGAATTGCTAATTCTTAACCATTTTCTGTTTTCAAAACCAGTAAGATAGACAGTGAGACACACTCGACGTGGGTTAATGAACTTTAAGGTTTATTTACACGCTCTGTTGCTGTCAAAACATAAGAATTGTTTGGCGTTGCTAATGCTGCTGCTATAAAATTATCTACCTAGTGTTTGTATTATTTTTTAACCCATTTCGGACTCGTCACAGATCCGCGGGATATATTTTTAATAAATTTTGCAGATATATAAATATAACTATGCTTCATTATGAAAATTTTGTTATTCTTTTTACGTTAAAGCGCCCTTCAGTGGAAATTTCGCCAAAGCCGAAACTTTGATAGGATATTAAATTAGTTTTTAATATGATTGTTTTTGACCTTTTCTAAAACTTGATAATTGCTAAACGTGGCGATATAATTTTGTACAATTTTAGTAGTATATCAATTAAAATTGAGCATAAAAACTCAATCTTTTCACAAAATTTCATTTTATTTCTTAACTTAGTATTCTTCTAGCTCGATACACTTAGCCCTTCATTTTGACAATTTCATGATTGCCATTCTTGTAGCACGATTTCTGAAGTCCTCCAGAATACTCATTAGTTCCACAATCAACTTTAACAATTGACGTGAATCTGTCTCACTGGAGAATATGGTGGATGCGGAACCAATTCGTAGCGTAATTCATCTGATTGCTTTTGAGTTGTCCATGAAGTGTGATTTGTGGCTTTGTCGTGATGAAAAAGCACTTTCTTTTTTACCAAATCATATCGATCGGACAATTTTAAGAGAAAATTATTTACATTTGATTGTCCATGGAGTCATCTCTTGGAGATATCGGCTACTTATTGAACTGCCCTTTAAGTGAAAAAGCATATTTTTTTTTGCATATTTTTGGTTTAGAAAATTCATATTCCGATCGTTCAGATTTTTTTTTTAAATATATTATTGACAAACTAATTTTGAGCACAGAAAAACAGTTTCGTATTATCCCATCAAAATTTTAATCAAAAATATTCGAGTATTACTCAAGCCTTTTTTTATATAATGAAATAATTTAAAAAAGTGCCCATCAAAAATTATCAAACATTGATGTTTTCAAATAAATTTTTGACAACTCTGGATAGTTTTTTTTAATACATATTTTTTAATACGATTACTAAATGTCCAGTTAAATAAAATTCACCCAACAGTTAAATTAAAATTTTATGTGGAAAACAACAACAATTATGTCGGTTTACATCCCAGTTAGTAGCTAACTGTACATTGTGAAAATGGCTACTATGTAGTCCAAATTTTTAATTATTTTATAGTTTCAATTATCTTTATCCAGTAAAAATAATATAGCCATGTAAAAGTATAGGGTTGAAAACGGAACAGTGTGCCCAGTATGGGTAAATTTATCATTGTTGTTAGTTGTTGTGGCCATCGTAACACACATCCATAACCAAAAATCAAAGAAAAAATACAAAAATATGTATAAAAATTATGTTAAGAAAGTGGTTGATCACTTGTTCAATGAACGTATACAACAATCTTCTTGGCCATGGTCGTGATATGTACAATGATATTGTTATTGTGATGTTAGCCGTTGGTTGGTTGGTTGGTTGGTTGGTTGGTTGTCGTGCTGTATGGACTGTTATGGCTACCAGTCAGTCGACCAAACAAAACTGTAAAGCTTTTTTCGTATTATTCTTGTTCTTCTTTTTTTACTTCTCTATAATTATAGTTACCAGCATTTACATAAATAAATAAAGTTGAGCAGAGTTATAACGAACTCGAATGTCCAAGGCAATGTTTTACCGACTATATGATACCCTACACCAGACTGGTTGAAAGCCAACTAATGTTTTCATCCGGAATTCGAATGCGTTGAAATGGACTTGTGTCAAATATTGTCTATAAACCGAGTAAAAAAATTAAAGTCGGTCATGCCAATACTAGTCTGAGTACATATGGGCGAGAGGTCCAAATTTGGGATGATCATATCTAGAATCAATAGGTTTCCTCCTTTGGCACATGTGAGTCAGCGTACCAAATTTCATTAAAATATCTTCATTTTGACACCTGTAGCGTGCGCAAAGACATATTTGGTGGATTTTACGAGTATATGGGCACTAGATCACAACATGGACCGAAATCAATTGGCCGATATAAGTTAATGCACTAAATTTCATCAAAATATCTTTAAATTTGAGAATACATTGGCAGACAGACAGACGGACGGACGGAAATCGCTAACTCGACTCAGAAAGCGATTCTGAGTCGATCGGTATACTAAAAGCTGGGTCTAAGTTCAATATTTTTTGGTGTTATAAATATCAGCAGAAAAGTTTGTTATAACTGTATTCCACTGTATATACCAAAAAATACCAGAATCATTACGCATATTTTTGTTTATTTATTATTGCCGCTTACTGAATACGATTTCTTGTAGTATTGATATGTTAAGGAAAAAGAAATATTTACAGTTATTTTTTATACGAATAGAGTAGTAGTATGTATATAAATTTGGTTAGAATTGTTAGTTTCTTAATTGTATTAGTATTAGTAAATGTATACGTGCGAAAGTGTGCAAAAGTGTATTTGTTTATATATTGTTTTTGCAAAAAACAAAAAGGTATTCTTGTTTTTGTTGTTGTTTCTATAACACAACACATAACTGTTAAACTTAACCAAGCTAAAGTAATAAAAACACATTAGTTTTAACCAAATCATTCTCACACAAACAGTAATGGCAACAACAGGTAGTAAACAACAACAGGTAATTATGTCAACATTTCAAATGCATTTTTTTTGGTGCAGGTTTTCTTATTAGTTGGTTTGTTGGTGTCATTTTTTTCAAGGATGATGATAGCAACTAGTGTTACATGCAGAGACATATAATATAGAGATTCAACATCGATAATTTTGTAAACAAACTGTAGATGTCGCTAGCATGTGGGAAATTTTGTCAAAGGAGGATTTTATTTTGGGAAATTTTCTCAAGGGAGGATTTTTTATGTCAAATGAGGTTTTACAGAGTTGTTAAAGGGATTTGGGCCCAAATTAGGGATTTCGACTTAGTTTTGGGGACAGATTAAAAAACTTGTAAATTTTAAAAGTTTTAGTTTTAGGCCCACAATAAGAAGAATTTTGGTATAAATTATATGCGTATTATTTCAAATTAAAGTCGATCAAAAGAATTTAAAAATTTCTACAAATTATTTGAATTATTGAAGAAATTTTCTGAACCATCTGCTTGCCTTTCGTGGCGAATTTAGCCACTATTTTGATCTGTAAAAATAAAGGCAACAACAATAAAATTAGAAAAAACTTGAATTGTCTTAAATTCGTGGCCACAACTGTATAATACACATTTTACACATAAATCAGACTATATTTTATTTCGCCTAAGGCCCGATTACTGAATGTTGAGTTAAAATTTAAATTCCAATTTTATATGGGAAACAACAACAAAAATGTCAGTTAAAGTCCCAGTTAACAGCTAACTAAAAATTCGGTAATCGGTCATAATTCGAATAAAACAGACTTTTATGTGAAAATTTATTTTCACAGCTTATATTATTTGTAAATTACAAAATAAATGGCGCCAAATGTGTGCATAAATTAAGATTACTTTAAACTAATTTTAGAAATGGTATATTTGCTACTGCATATAATTTTTAAGATAAATAAAGTCATATATACCCGGTGAAAAATGTCCATATGTGAACATTTATGGTTCAACCATATATGTATGGATCCGAAAAATGAGGTAACACCTAAGTATATGTTCATATACATTTATTAAATATATGCGAACGTTGCTGTCCTTTATTATAAGGTTGTACTATAGATATAAATTTATGTATGACATTCAAATTAGGCACTACATATGTTCCTTTTTTTATTCATGGCATTAAATATAATTCCATATTTATCCATATGAGCTCCTTTTACACATATGGAAAAATATATTCTTCCAAATATGAGCATATACAAGTCCCTTTTGCATAAATTTAATAACATATACTTCCATATTTGTCCATATATGAGTGCATTTTCCATATATGAGATAACAGATGCCTCCATATATGTCTGTATATGAAATCTTTTTCCATATATGAAATCACAAATACTTCCATATATGTTCATATAAAATCCATATATGTTCATAAAAAATCCATATGTGTCCATACATAAACCATATATGAACATATTTGAGCGTATAAGAGCATTTTTCACCGGGTAATCAATTCTCTATTTTGATGGGGGTAAATTAGCATTTTTCCATAAATTATTATAATTTATTAAAAAAAAAAAAAAAAAACAAATGGAGGGCTTCATGTAAGGCCTTGTATATCGTGTTGTAGGTTTCCATAAATTACTACAATATAATTTCGAAAAGAAATGAAGCGAATAATATAAAGTTTCGCATACCATGTAAACCTCGTAAGTTTACGAGTTTTATGTTAAACTTTATACATTAAGGGTCATATGCATAATCAATTTTAAAATTTATATGTGCCCTAGTAAAAATGATTTTTATATATTCATACATGATTTTTATACAATCATTTATGATTTTATACAATTATAAATTGTCGAGTATTGTGAAACATATATTTTTATATGATTATATCAAAAGGTATTTAATTATATAAAATTATATTAACCAGATCCACCATTTTTCGGATCAAATAATATATTTTTTATATTATTATATTAATCCACACATGATTTGATCCGAAAAATGGTGGATCTGGTTAATATAATTTAATATAATTAAATATCTTTTGATATGATCATATAAAAATATATGTTTCACAATACTCGACAAGTTATAATTGTATAAAATCATAAATGATTATATAAAACTCATATCTGATTATATAAAAATCATTTTTACTAGGGTGGCTTATAAAACAAATTTTTCATAAAAAATTTTATAACAATGTTATAAGGTTTTCAAATTATTATGCATAAGCACTTAAAAATATATTTGCTCAGTATGAAAGCTTTACATGAATGCGTCGAATGTAACATAAGCTTAGTTAGAGTAAGTGCGGGTAATGTGTAATAGGAGGGTAATGTGGAATTATCTGTAAAGGGTAAACATGTTGTTTGACATGTTGTTAAGACAACACACCGATTAAAAGTAAAGCTGGTAATTCTGGAAAGTCTTCCGTATTTTCAAAGTATAATTATTGTGGGCGCATATAATACATACATATGTATTTACCCACTTCTTTGATGAAAATGGATACGTATAGATTTAATGAGATTTTTTGCATGTGTGTGATTTAAATACCTTAAACTACCACAAAATGTGTTAAGTTTGTTAAGGAAAGATCTGGTTCTCGGTTACAAAAAGGTCTAAAGGCTAAAATGGAAAAAAATAATAAAAACTATATAAAATCTAAAAAATATAGTTGATTGAATCCAATTTAATTATTTTAGGCCCAATTACTGAATGTTTCGTCAAAATTAAAGAACAATTAAATAATATGGGAAATAATGGAAAAGAACAACAAATGTGTCAGTTAAAGTCTCAGTTAGAACCTAATGGCACATTATGAAAATAAGGCTTAATATAATTTATTGTCTTATAAAAACTCTTATTTAAAAGAAAATATTTTAAACATTTTTAATATTTTCATGAAATTTGTATAATTTTATAATTTTTATACATTTAATGTAACTACACACAAAAAATTAAAAACGAGTTTCAATTACGAAATTGATAATATCAATTATATTTTAATTGATTTTGCTTCTATCACGCCAATGATATTATTAATCACCAAAAATTGTGTACGATTAATTGAAACGATTAATTAAACAATTTAAATATTTGATTCAATTGTATATTTATTTAAAAAACAAATTTTTTTGTACACAAATCTTTAATTCGATAATTTAGGCTAATATTTTTTGTGTATAATCAACACGCTAGACTACTTCGGATTAAAATATAAATTTCTATTTCTTTTAACTGTTATAATGATTATAATAATCAAATTTTCATTTGTTGTATTACTTATCTATAACCAAAAATAACAATTATAAAAATAAGATAACTGCATTGTGATTATTTAATCAATTTCGAAGGCGAAGGCTTTTTGCAATCTGCTTTTAATATTTATTTTCTGTTTATTTTTCATCGAGATATAAAGACACGAAATTTCCCATTTGATAACAATTATAGATTGTACACTCAACCAAAAAAGTATATAATGGCTACTGAAAATTTTTTGCTAATTTTAGCAACACATTTCTGCTGATCTATAGTACAACAAAATTAGTAGAAAAAATTAGTAGTCGCTACTAAATTTTAGGAAAATGGTTGTAAATTGCAATTCAAAATCGATTTGCTAAAATCAGTTAAAAAACTTACTAAATATCAATAATTTTAGTACAATGAAATTAGTATAAATAATTAGTTGCAGCTACTAACTTTCAGTAAATTGTTGTAAATTTAAAATCAATCTGCTGAAATTAGCAAAAAAAGTGTACTAAAAAATAAAAAAAACGGTAAAATCTTAAAAAAAAATTTATAAAAAATAAACTTTTTCTTTCGCGTAACAAGCGTACTTGAAATTTGGGGTCAATATTGCAAACGGTTTTAAATTTTCTTCTTGCAAATAAATATTTGCCAAAAGTTTGGACAAAAAGGCTCTACCCAAATATTCATACATATTAATTATGCAAAAACTTAATAAAACTTAACAAGTTGTTAACTGAAAAAAGTAAAAGATCGTTAAATTTTAGCAAAGTGCTTGCATAATTTAAAAAAAAAAAATTAGGTAGGGTCTATTTTACCAATCTTTTGGCACAAATTGTTAACCGTAATATTCCTTATTGTGGAAAAAGAAATGCATTTGAAATTTAGCGAATTTGGCGCACAACGTCGGAAACGAACGAAATTCCATGTTTGGTAAAAATAAGAGGATGCACAAATTAATTTTCAAACAAGTCAATTATGGTTATAAAATTTAAAGAAATGTAGGAAATTTATAATACCCGTTAAATATCAGGCATTTGTTTATGTTAAAAAAATTAATTTTCATTGAGTTTGCAAAACAATGTAACCAAATTCATCTAAAAAAGTTAATAATGAAATGAAAACCCAACAAATTGAACTGATAAGATATCTTAAAAACAACTCACTATACAGAAAGATAGAATAATAATATACCGGCGGGTATATATGTTGACAGTAGGCCGTCCCGAATCTCAAAAATGTGCGAATTTCGTGACATAATAGCATTCAAATTTTGAGTACTAATGAGCTGATTATGGGAAAAATTTCAACAAAAACTGTTTGATGCTGATTATAGCTTGCTACTTGCGCATGTAGTGTATTTGGTTTTTTTTTTTTTTTTTTTTAATTATTGACCAAAAAGGGCTGAAAAGTTTAGTAATGTTTTCCATATAGTAATCATTTTCATAGAGTAATCTTGGTCCACCAATGTACCCAAAACTTGTCTAATGGACACTTCCCTATAAACAATTTCACTGGAATTCAAGTTGAAATAAAGTTCAATTCTAGCCCTGTTTTCCAGTTTCAAGGCTTGAATACAACTTTAATTATATTTTATTTCAATATCATACTCCAGCGAAAGGGAAACAAAAATTCAAGTTTGAAATATTTTTGTTAAATAAATAAGTGCTAGAATTTGAAATATACTTTACTTCAAGCAAAATTTAAAGCACTTGAATTTTTAAAACCTATGGGGTTCATTTCATAGTAATAATAAAAAAAAAGTTATTAATAGTAAATTTATTTTTCGAATTTTAAAAAAAAATACATCTTAAAAGTTTGGTAATGTTTTTATTTCAGTACCTTAATTCAGTACTAGATAGATTGCTTTAAATATTTGACTATCAAAGCAAATCAAATATTTCATATACCTCATTCTGCTAAGTGTTAACCTGTCCTTATTGAAAATTCAGAAAAAATTTCAACTAATTTATTTGATGAAGAAAATAATAGCTTTTTTCTATTTTAGGGAAAATGCTACATTTTCCAACCGTTTAATTTTTGACGATTTTCCTAAGGATTTTTATATATTAAGGTTGTTCACAAGGGTTGTGCTATTTGTTGTATCGTTGTATCGTCCTAACAAAAAACAGAGTTGTTAGAATTTAAATTGAAAAAATACAACATTTGAGAATAGCACGATACAACATTTTTACGTGTGCTTAGTGTCCTATGTTTGAGAAAATAGAAAACCCAATAGAAAATCGTTGTTAAAGTTAAATAAAAATTTTAACAACTCTGTTTTTTGTTAGGACGATACAACGATACAACAAATAGCACACCCCTTGTTAAAAACCTAATTAATTTTAAAAATCATAAACCACTTGCTGTTTTTTCTGCCATAATCAGCTTATTTATACGCTTGGTTTGAGTGTTATTGCATAAAATTTTCTAGTTTTGGGGCGCCCTAGTGCACATATTTGTATATGAAAATATTAAAAAACACTATTTGAGCAAATATACAATAAAAGTAACAACTGTACTAGTATTATTTTTTCAAAAAAAAAAACATACGCAGATACACTTTAAATTTTTTTCTGGTTTGGGGGATGTACATGAAAATGCAATTTTCATATTTTTATCATATTTACTCAAATTGAAAACAATACTATATTTTTATAATAATTTTTGTTGTAATTTTTTTTTTTTTATTGTTTTACAGACCGATTCATTGAAATTGTCAACTGATAGTGATATGCACGATTGGTTTTTAGAACGAGATGTCAAAGATGCTGCTGTTATACTCAATGACAAATTGATATCCGATGCTTTATTAAATGGCACACTACCAATTAAATCTGAACACTCCTACAGTCTTAATAGTGATGGAGATTCACTACCAGATTCACCACATAGTCTCCATACTAAAATGGATGGTAAGTTTTGAAAGTCATAAATTTAAAAAATTATTAAATAATCAAAACTATTATGGAAACTGCTTATCATTTTAATGTTGAAAAAAACTATAACTGATTCAAAAATTTAATAGAACAATTTTCAAATTCTCCCTACTCTATAGTATATTTTGGAATTTTTTATAGAGTGTTATTTAAGTCTTAAACTATATATTTTTAAGTATTTTAAAAGATATTCAGAATGCCGGCTGATAGATGTGCGTTTAACATGACCAATTGTTTTTGATTAAAATCAGTATTTCAAACTAAATTTCAAAATTTTTGAGTTAGAATAGGCAAGAAAAGTTTTATAACATTATATTACCGAAGATTTTTATAAAATATATTTATTTAACTCGAAATCATTGAGGAAATGTACTTTCTCCATGGAAAATTTTATTGTCGAATATAGTGTAAATGGCGCGAAGCGGTGGTCCGCAGATGAACATTTAGAAACAATCACGAATACATCAATTAAATGAAATTGCATATAATACCATCTGTTAAAAATGCGTGTGATAAAGTAATTTTTTTTCTGCGGAGGAAAATGGAGTTTTGCTTATTGAAAATAGTAATCGAAAAACGACAAACTAATTATATTTATGTTTTATATCAGTAAAAAGCTTTACTTCAGTAAAAACTTATCTCAAAATGAAATACGAGGGCGGTCGCAGAACTACCCGACCTACCAAAAGAAACATTATTGGGAATATTTTTCCCATTTATCTCCATACAATATTCCCAACGATTTTTAATAACTTCGATACCCTATTTATAGTAAGAACTGTCTAGTGTCTCAAAAAAGCCATCAACCGCAGGCTCCACCTCTTCATTTTTGGCAAATATTTTACCATCGAGTCATTATTTCAAAAAAATAATCAGAGGGAGCTAAATCTGGCGAATAAGGTGTGTGATAAAGTATTTATTTATTTATTTTATTTTATTTATTTATTAATTTGAAGTTCCGTACACAAGACTTAGAGTCTCATATTGCAGTACAGAACTGATTATTTGTAGAATTACAGAAATTGTTATTAAAAATTTAAAACTAAAAAATAATAAAATATAATAACTTTATAACATGTATCAAAGTAGTTCGAAG
The DNA here is from genome assembly GCA_949987735.1 of Leucophora obtusa. Lineage (NCBI taxonomy): Eukaryota > Metazoa > Arthropoda > Insecta > Diptera > Anthomyiidae > Leucophora > Leucophora obtusa. The sequence continues at coordinate 5,742,619 of OX465296.1, forward strand.
TTTTGTAACCCTGCTGATATTTTTAAACCATTTTTGTGCAATATAATTTTATATAAACATATATTGTGCAGAATTTCTTATTATATTTCGGAAATCATCGATAAAAATTCAGAATATAAAGTTGTATTTCAGAATTTTTCATTTGAATTTCTGCACTATACGTAGAAAAGAATTAAAAAATTCTGAAACTAATTGAAAATTCTAAAACTTAATTGACAATTTTAAATTAAAATGATATAAGGATAGTTAATATGAAATTATTATAAACAAAAATAGCACACAACATATCGACATAGTTAAATTCTTAATTCTTGAGTATTTTCAATTCATTCGTTTTTTAGGAATAAACAGCTGTATGTAGAAAACCTACAAAACAGTTATATTTTACAGTGTTCATGCATGATAACCTGAAAGCCTTATAATATTTTTATAAAATGAAATTTGTATGAAAAATTTTAGTTACTTATAAATTTTAAAAGAGTTTATGCATATGATTCCATATTTCTTTTTCATAAATTTGAAGTTTTTATACATTTTTTTAAATAAAAATTGCCAAAATGGCAAAAAATCACGTAATCCCAAAAAAATTCGGGATCCCGAAAAATCCCGATCCGTCCCGGGATCCCGTTTTTTTAATTTTGAAATCCCAATCCCGATTGGCATCCCTACATACATTAAATAAAACTTCTTCGAAAACTTGCAAATAACATGGCGCCAAAAGTAGGGCCTAAGCAAAATATACAAAATTGTACAAAATATTTTGCGTTTTTTTAATCACTTGGATTTAAAATTTTTCATACAAAAAGGGGATTTATTAAATCCAAAAAAAGCTGGATTTAATAAATCCACAATAAAAGCACAAATATATGAAACAGCCTATTAATTTAATGTCAGAAAAAAATACGAATGAAAATTAAAAAGAGAAACAAAAAAATTTAAAAACTAACAAATAAAAGGTTTTTATTAAATTTTTGTATGAAATATGTTTAGACATGGAGAAATAGCTGAAATAGAAATGGCAATTTTTTACTCTACTGTAAGTAATTTAATTAAATCCAATTATTGAATATTAAATATTGCAATAAAATTTTTCAATTGTGTAAAAATATAAATTGAAGTGACAAAACTGAAAAGGCAGACTGTCTATCGCTGTTTTATATAAATTATAATTAAAACTTAAAAAAAGTCAAAGTAAAATCCTTCATCATCGAATTCGGTATTAAAAATTAGGGTGAAAGAAGTGTCGGACAGAAAATTCTTTTTAAAATAGGGAGAATCTAACCCCATCTGTTGAGCACTTTTAGAACTACTTTTTGGATTTATTAAATCCAAGTGATTAGAAAAAGCGGCTTTTGAATCAAAAGCAATCAATTTTAAACAATTTTAATTTTTGCATTAAAAAAAGTTTTGATAACACCTTTAAACCAAGACTTTTAAAATTAATTTTGAAGGATTACACCTTACCTACGATGTTTAGCAATTGAGACAAACACATTTGTTCATATTGTTTTCCGTTAATTTTTATTTGATTTATTTGCCAATAGTTAAACAAACAAACGAACAAAAACAATTGTTATTTAAGAAAAATATCCTCTATTTGTTCAACTAGAATGTTAAAAAAATATTAAATGGATTTGTTTATAAAAATTCTAGAACAAACAAATATTTAGAAACCTTAAGCACCAATTTTTGTTAATTAATAGTGCTAGTTTAACACTTGTTGATTGAAATATATAGAAAAACAATTTATTTGAATAAAAAAAATATTCAAAATTTAAACCATTTAATTTAAACAACCAGTATTTATTAAACACATAATGTATAACACAATAAAACATCTGAATAAATACGGCATAAATATTAACACAAGCGGTAGTTACAGTTAGTTTTATGACGCGGGTTTTGAAATATATTATTAATATTAAGAAATATTAGCTTTAAATGAAAAATAAATGCTTTTTAATAAAAATGGCGCCCAACGTTGGACCGGAGATATATTTACAAACAACAACGAATACGTCAATTAAATGGAATTAAGTACATGGTGGTTCAGCAGAAAAGGTTTATTAATTCGGAAATAGTTACATAAATTTAGAAGCGCCAATCATGAGTTCTCACTAGAGAATCTTAACTTCTTGGAACTAAAATGCGCCCAATGTGGGACCTTAACAAAACCGTTTTATTTTAACAAAAATATTGAGTCAAAAAAGTTAATTTTAATAATTAAATTATGTAACAAGAGCAGGGACAAAGTTAAGTTCAACCAAAATATTAATCGGGATATTGCAAACAGGTTTGATAATCCTTTAAACCAAGTTTATTAAAATTAATTTCGAAAATTACACCTAACTTAATTGTTTAGCAATTACAACAAACACCTTAGTTTATATATTGCTTTCCGTAAATTAGTATTTGATATATTAGCCAATCGCTAGACAAAAGAAACACATGGTTTTTATGAAAAATATCCGTTTTTTTCAAAACCAGAGACTATTAATTATAGAGATAGGAAATCAAAACTTACACTACTTACCGATAGAGGGCGCTAAAATTTAGTATTACCTGAGCAACTATTTAGTATCAGCTGAGCCTATATTTAAAAACTCAAAAACTGCTCAAAATAAGGAAAAACAAACGCAGAATATTTCAAATAATAAAATTTGAAATATTTGTTTGTATTTTTCCTTTGTTGTTTGTTATTATTTAAATTTAAAAAAAAAAAGAAAATTGTCAATTTTTTTTACAAAGTGCCATCTAGTGATAACGATTTTTTTATAACTTATTTTTTTGTTGATGCCATACCCCTGTTCAAAACGGCCAAAGACACGATACAATAAATGTTAAATGGTTTTGTTTATCAAAATTCTGAAAAAGGCGTATACGTTAAACAAATATTTAGAAACCTTAAGTGCTGTTTTTTTAAATTTAGAATTACTTCAACGCTTGTTGCTTAAAAAAATATAAAATTATTTGTTTTAAAAAAATATTTCAAATTTAAACCACATGTAGACTTTGTTAACATTTTGAATACAATTACTTCAACACTTGTTGGTTAAAAAAATATTAGAATTATTTGTTTTAGAAAATATTTAAAATTTAAACCACATTTAGACTTTATTAACATTTTGAATACAATAAACAAAAAACAAAATAATATGTAATACAATAAAATATTTGAGTAAATACGGCACAAGTTCAATATTAACACAAGTGTAATTACAGTTTGTTTTATGACGCGTGTTTTGAAATATATTAATGTTAAGAAATATTCATTTTAAATAAAAACAAATAAAAGCATTATGTAAATTAAGATTTACCGAATTTTTATAAACCTTCCAACTTTGGGGAAAAAATAATTTTGAGATGAAAAACTTGTTTATATCGAAAAAAAATTTAAGGTAAAAAAAAATTGTGGTGAAAACCAATTTTGAAGTGAAAAAATGTGAGGTGAAAAATATTTTGTTTACAAATATATAGAAAAGTTAGAGATACCTTCACATTTTCACTTGAAACTTTTAAGCGCTGCACCGATTTTGCGGATTTTCTATATCAAACTGCTCATTATTAATCTTGAGGAAAATAAGATATTTAGTACTCTGAAAAAACAAAGAATATGCGAAGCAGATGTAAACGCAACCTAAGATTTATATTTCGAAAGGTTGAAAAAGGAATAACGATTTGATATATACCCCCATCACATTTGGTGGAGGGTAAATAAAAAATGTTTTCTTATCCGAGTGAAAAATTTCTATAGGAAGGTTTTTATTTAAACAAATGCATTTTTGTTTTACTTTCAGATATGGAAGATGAATGTTACCCTGCCATTTCTTTAAAAACCGCTACCAGCAATATTAGGGGCCTTAACACGGCTATAATAGATCCAAAATGTTTAACCATAACCACCTGCTCACCCATGCTCACTACCACTATGGCCACTGCCTCCTCAACAGTGACGAGTTTTAATTTAAATCCTATGGTTTCCTCAGCAGCTTCTACCATAACCAGCCAAATAAATCCTACGTTGTCCTCGAACAGCAGCCATGCCTCAAATATATATGCTGGGCTTTGTAAAATATCTGCCACCACGCCCATTACATTAAACTTACGTCAGCTTGACTCATGCCAAAGTTTGAGTAATTTAATGCACACCTCCACAGATGCCAAATTAATGGTTAAACATCAACAACAACAACATCAACCCGCCTTACAATTACAGCAGCAGCAACAACAATACTTACAGCACCATAACCTACAGCAGCAGCAACAACAACAACAATATCTACCTCATAACGAGCTTGATGACATTATGGATAACGATTGTGCCTCAAGTACTTCTTCGAGAGAAGGCAGTGAATCACCTGATATTTGCTCAGATATAGAAATAGATGAATCCTGCATTAAAAATGAGCCCATGTCTCCAGACTCGAGTTGCCCTCCCAGTCCAGAAGGCGGTTTAGCCAACAATAATAATAATAATACAAATTCGAATGGCACTCTCAGCCTAACAATGGCAAACATGGCTGCTTTTACAAATTCAGACCTCGTTTTTGAACACAAGGTAAAAATATATTTAAACTTAGGTGCATTACTTTTGAAAAATGCATGTGTAATTTTCATGGAAATAACATTAAACCAACTGTAGCTCTTTTTCGGAACAAGTTTCTTATTTTTCATAGCGCAAATTTTGAATCAATCTTTCTACATTCCAAATATTTTATCAAATTAGTTAAAAATTACCCTGTAGGAAAAATTTCAGAAATTAGGAGATGCTTTTTGCAAATTATTTGTTTTTAAAAATAAAATTGTTAAATTTACAAAATTTTATATTTGAGTTTAGTTTCAGTCAATTGAAAATAACAACTTATACCGCAACAATCAGCAAATAAAATTCTAAATATTTCTATACTAAATAATCGAAAAATTATAAAAAAAATATACCCTTCTAAATTAGCAATTTATTGTTTTTAAACAAATATTTCTGTTGATTTTAGCAGGTTAGACTGTTATTTGCATTCAACTAAATTAAAACTCAAAAATAACTTAAATTTTTTAGATATGTATAACAGTTTTTGCTATCAATTTTTTTGTCTACTAATTGTGAACAACATTTTTTGCTGATTTTAGCAGGGTAAATTGTCATTTTCAATTAACTAGAAGTTAACTCAAATATAACTTAGATTTTGCGAATGTAACAGTAGTATTTTTGCTGTACTTATCTTACTAGTATTTAGCTACAAAATGTCAGCAGTTTTTGTGCAAGGTTTAATTCTTTAGAAAAAATTTAGTACGCTTCTTTAACGTGCATATTGATTGTTCCATGGGTGAGAATGTCCGCTGCATGGTGTAATAATTGACAGCTAAAAACGTAACTGAAAGGGCGGGTTTACCAGAGCAACGCAACCACTACAATTGATATGTAGTGCTTTATGATTAACTTAATCTGAAGTGTCCCAAATGAGTTTGTCAATCATTTATTTTTAACTCCCCTGATTGATTTTTTGGACCGCTAGCAATTTCTGACAGATTCTTTTATAGACCCATCTTAAAACCATTTTCAAACTATTATTATTATTATTTATTTATTTATTTGGTCTATGGATACAATAATTATCCTTACAGACTAGCAACTAGAACAATAGTAAATAACTTAAAATAACTTATTTAATAAAACTTTAAATTGAGAATGAGGAACAGTTATATCTAATTGATTACAATAATCATTAAATAATCTCAATACTTTAGTTAGAGGTTCATTCAGTTATACAAATTATATTTTCATCTCTCCTTAGGATGGATGTCTTCAATTAACACCCTCGTCACAAAGCTTGCTAAAGTCGCAACCAATTATTTTAAGCACAAATACCCACAATGTTATAATTCCAAAATTTACCCTTAAATCTGAGGGTTCAGTTACAAATGCCGGTACATTTCTGACCGCCACAACAACTTCGGTGACAAAAACAAATGCCAATACATATGGTTTGCCTTTAACCCCGCCTTCATCGCTCTCAAGTGATGGTTCCGATGGTAATCTCACACCAGAGCATATCATATCACCACAATCGCCTACCTCTTCTGCCAACAACACTGCGAGGTCAAGTTCCTCTAACCAAACCACGAGCGGTGTCTTAACTGTAACCTCGATAAGGCGTAATACCAACAGCTCAGCTTCATCGACTACCTCCAGCACAAGTTCCAGCATTAGTATGGGAAGACATACAAGTGGAGGTGGTTCCACCCGCCAACCAATACACACACCTTTGATCAGTTCCCAACCAGTAAGTATTTTATATTTGATTGGTTTTATATATATAAGAAGAAACACATTAATGTCGGACTTGAATTTTCCCCTACAGAAGGGTTCTACAGGAACTCTGCTCTTAACCGAAGAAGAAAAACGTACTTTATTGGCCGAGGGTTATCCTATACCCCAAAAGTTACCTTTAACCAAAGCAGAGGAAAAGTCACTTAAAAAGATTCGCAGAAAAATTAAAAATAAGGTGAGTAAAAGTTGAGTTTAGAATGAAGTTCTAAAAATTCAGCCCCGTATTCATAATGAAAAGTTAGTAGCTCCTTATACATCGCACACAACGAGCTGTTAACTAGAATGTATTTTAGGCCTAGCAGCTTGTTAGAATAGAGTTAATTCATAAACTCATAGAAATAAATCTGTAAAAATAGCAGAAAAAGTTACTAAAAATTAGTTAAAATTGATGCTTCAGAAAAAACTGCTAAAATTAGCAGATTTTTTTACTAAATACTAGTCAAATGAGAACAGCAAAATTAAAACTGTTAAATTTACAGAATTTTACTTATATTTAGGCTAACTTTCAATTAATTTAAAATAGCAAATTGTACTGTAAAATCTACAGAAAATTTGGTAAATATTTGTAGACTAAAAATAGCAAAAATAAACTGTTATATCTACAAAATTTTTGCTATTTTTAAGCTAAATTTAGTTGAATGCAAATATCATTCTATTCTGCTATTGGAAAATCAGCAGAAATATTTGCTAAAAAATTGTAAACTTCTGTTTTCAAAAGGCTCGATTTTTATTTGCATTGAAAAAAAAATCGAAAAAAATTTCGAAAATTTTAAATTTTTTGGTGATTTTTTAGGCTACTAATTATTTAGCAAAATTTTTTGCTGATTTTAGCAGGTTAATTTGATATTCTCTATTTACAAAAATTTAGCTCAAATATAACTAAAATTCTGTATATTTAACAGTTTTATTTTTGCTGTTCCAATATTACTAATATATGGCAAAAATAATGTGCTAATTTAGCAGTTTTTCTGCAGCATCATTTTTAACTAATTTTTAGTAGTTTCAACTAAATTTCTTATGGACTTTTTTCTATTAGTGTACTGATTTCTTAGCAAACCGATAAAGAGCAACTCTGTATTTGAAAATATAAGGCTTTTTATTATTGTGAATGGAATTTTTTGTATTTTGGCGTTTAATAACAAGACATTAGAAGGAATTTAGCAACAATACTAGAATGAGTTTAACAACAGTATTATGAATAAACCTCATGTTAATAACTCTATGCTAAATTTTTATTATGAATACCGCTGGTAATGTGTAACCCCACAAATTTGTTTTTGTTTCACATGTTAATTTTGTCTGACTTACGCCAACGTACTGATTTAGATCGTACGCTAATGATGAAGTTTGATATATGACTCGTAATCTTACTCTAAAGGAAAAAAAGTGTGTTAAAAATTTAAAACTTCTAAGAATTAATTAAAAAATTATATGGCTAAAAAATTTGCTAATTTCAGCAGTTTTTTCCCTAAAGTAATTTTTAACTAACTTTTAGTAACTTTTTCTGCTATTTTTACAGGTTTATTCCTATGAGTATACTTATTTTACCCACTGTTCACAATACACGAGGCCTTATAGTTTAACTTACATAAGAGACATTGCATGCAATGCATTATTCTTTTAGTTTTTGAATTTTTTTTCACATATTCCAATTTTAATGTTAGTTTTAATGTTAATTTTTATTCTTCCTTTTCAGATATCTGCCCAAGAAAGTAGGCGTAAGAAAAAAGAATATATGGACCAATTAGAACGTAAAGTAGAAATCTTAGTTAACGAAAACAGCGACTACAAGAAACGTGTCAAAAATCTAGAAGATTCCAATGCCAGCCTACTTAGTCAATTGCACAAACTACAGGCTCTGGTTAACAAACAAAACCTCAAAAAGTCTTAAGGACTCAAAACTTGAAACTAAAACTAGAAAATCAAAAAATTTAGTAGCTAAACTACTTGTAATAATATTTATGTTTTCAAAAAAAATCCAAAATAATTGACGACGTTAGATCCATACTGATCTACGGCACAAAAGTAAATTTCTGAGAAAATTAAGGAAACGCGTTACGCGTTGTTGTGAGATACTTTTAGGGTTTTTATTATTACATAATTACATATTATATAATTACAATTACATAAGTGTGGAATGGAAGAATTATGAATTTTCTAAGCCATTCTGTAATAATAAGGGTTTTCACAAGGGGTGTACTATTTGTTGTATCGTTGTATCGTCCTAACAAAAAACAGAGTTGTTAAAAATTAAATTGAAAAAATACAACATTTGAGAATAGCACGATACAACATTTTTACGTATGTTTAGTATCCTATGTTTGAGTGTGCTAACAGATAGAAAACTGAATAGAAAATCGTTGTTAAAAACAAATAAAAATTTTAACAACTCTGTTTTTTGTTAGGACGATACAACGACACAACAGATAGCACACCCCTTATGAACAACCTAAATATCATTTTTGATAAAAATGTCGCTTAGATCAGTCTGGCTCCAACGTCGTCAATTGTTCTCATTGTGTAAAAACAAAACAAACATTCCCCCGAAAATATTTAAAAATAAGTTAAGAACTAATACGAAGGCTTTAAGTTTAAAACAAGTGGAATTGTTCAAAATTTATTTACAAAGACACAAATCTTATACATAACTATAGCTACATACATATTTATAAATGTTATATAGAATATGATATATACAAATCTTGAGCTTTCACAGAACTTATAAACCTGCCCCGAATCCGTTATTTTTTCGCCCATTTATTAAACTATTTTAGCTAGATAACTATTATACTATTTTGATATTTTTCAAACATTTTCTTTTTATATATTTTTTGGCTTTTTGCTAGAAATTTAATGTTCGTTTTGTTAACATCTGTTAAGTGGTAATTAAATTATAAAATTTATATATTATACATTTATTTGTTTTTTTAGTGTTAACAGCAAAAATGTTAGATTTCTAAAATTAATCCATGAATTTAAAAAGCATTTATTTAGAATTTCTATTGAACTTATCTAAAAAAAACGATACATTAAAAAGGATGTTAAAATATTGTTTGACTGCCTCGCTATATGCCAATAACAATTATCTAGAAGTTAAGTTTTGAAAAGTCGTCTTCTGTAGAAAACATTTTTAGTTAAAGGACTTAGTAGATGAGATTTTTTAATAGAAAACAGGAAACGAAGAAATGACGTTATGTTTTAATAATGTTCTTTTTGTTAATTTTGTTTTGATTAGATTGTTGGCAAATCTTATTGTAAATTAAATTGAAATTGGCTTATAAAATATCATAAAAACATTCCCTGGTCAAAATACAAGAATTTCTCTATTAATGTTAAGCAACGGATATTTAGAAATATTTCTTTTTATATAAAAATGAGAAATCTTTTCCGAGCCACTTTAAATTTTTATATTTTAAATAAGGTTAATATTATTTAATTATTTTATTACGTTAACTTTTAATAAATTTGTCAGTTTATAGTTAAGAACAGCTTTTAATTTTGAAAGAAAAGTTAAACAAGAAATTTCAGAAAACAGAAATCTGCACTAATATCAAAATGAAAGATGGAATTTTAGGTACTCCAGTAGAGATTTTTACTACGTTTTATAAAATCAAGAAATTAGGAATATATTTGGCGCCCAATGTAGGACCGTTTTGCTGCTTAGATAATAATTTAAATTTGAATGTAAATCGAGATCAAGAAAAAAAGCATAGCACCTAAAATTTCTTAAAATCGGAAAATTTTCAACAAGAAAATGTCTTAGAATCTGAGATTTTATCGTATAGAAAAAAAACATCATCGACATCTAAAACATTTCTTAAGGAAAATATAGCAACTGTCAGGTTTGTTCTATATAAAAAATTCACGGTATTCTCCAAATTGGAAAAAATTATTAGAATATTCCCTTTCATTAGAAAATGAAATATAAAACTCCCAAGAACATGTTTTCTAAAGAAAAATGTTTCTGAAACTATTAATTTTTCTACAGCTTTCTCAGAAAGTAAGGTTTTTTTGGAAAAAGCCTCTGCCTTCAAACAACTTTTATACGATTATCAAATTTTGTACAATAAGCAGTTTCTAGAATCCTAGAATTTATATTTATAAAGGGAATCTGTATTTTAATGTTAGATTTTTGTCGTAAAATCTGAGAATTTTTCTACAGATAAAATAGTCAGAACTAAAAACAAATTTTTTCTCAAATCTTACTCAAGTAAGAAATCGTTCTTGGTTCCGACCATAAAACTGGCCCTTAAATTTTAAAAAATAAAACTGGCCTTTAAATAAAATATCTTAGAATGTGAGGGCCAGTATTATAGTCAGACTTTGAAGAAATCTTTATTAAAATTTTACTTAAGAAGAAAATTTAGCTAGAAAAGAACTTACTTAAGTTTAAGGCACAAATCCTACTAAGTGTTGACTATAATACTGGTCTTAGAATAATTGTGTTTTAACATTTCTTACTTAAGTTAAATTGTAGTGAAAATCCCTTTATATTACTTAAAAAATGGCCTTTAAATCCGAAATTTTAAGAGAATGAAAGATAGTAAAGATTTTTTATATTCCATAATTTTGGGAGCATTCCATAAATGGATAATTTTAGTAACAATTATTTTAATAAATAATTTTATATAAAATTGACATATAAATTTGTAATCTCATATATGTAACTAACAAAAATACTTTCCGATTCGATTTAGCGATGTTCGATCGTCCTTCTATCCATATAAACCTTGTAATCAAACTACACACTCAAATATAAAGAAATTTGACACATAAGCTCCTGTTGGCCCAAACGTAGCTCCCATAGAGAGGTCCCATTTGAATAGGGCTTTAGTGGTATTAAGAAGAACAAAACCATAGATATGTGGTTATTATTTGGGTTGTGAGAATTATATAGAACCATAAACCATGCCTCCAAATTTGAAATAAATCTGATCACACTTGGAACTAATCCCCATTGAAACTCACCTTCTCAGTATTAACTAAATGAAATTTTTCGGCAGTTTGATTCAAATTTTTCACTGTATTGTACCCTTAGTTTTTCCGCCCATTTATTGACTTCCCAGAATGCGTTCCATTTCCCGGAAAACGACCAAAATTGTACATGGCGTTGGACACCTCATGTGTGGCCTTTTCCTACTATATATATTTTATTTACTTGTTTTTAATTACAAAGTAATTAATACATATTCATTTATTCTTATCTGAATTCAACGTACAAATTTGAGATGTCATTCTTGCAGCGGTGCATATTTTGGTTTCTCTAGATCTTGCACTAAAACAAACTTAATTCGTTTACCCAGCAAGCATGGCAATACGAAGGAGATTCCCCGAAAATATTGCCAGGAAGAAAACAATTATTGCCGGCAATATCAATTTCTTAATGCGGAAGTTTCCTCCGTCGGGAACAACTGTTACCCGAAAGCAATGCTTCCAGGCAATACGAAAGCAATACCACAGGAAGATAAATCGGCAATATCGCTAATTTATCACCTGGAAGATAAGAAGGTGATATCGCCTAATAAACTCCCCGGTACAAAATAAACGATTTATTTTTTTCATTATTACATTTAAGCCTGAAAAAGAATATCTGCATACATAATCCATTGACCAACACATTTGAATTTGTTTCCTATGTATCTGTTGGTTCTTTTTGTACAAATTTTCTTTAAATTTTTTCCAAAATGACAAAAAATTTCAAATAAATTTTCTTTATCTTCCGGATGATAAAAAGGTAATATTGCCGCAATATTATCATAAAAAACTATGACAAACAATTCAATTTTTGAATTATTTTTTCCAAATATCACCGATTTATTTTCCAAATGATAAAAGGAAGACAATTTCAAAATACTACTTTATTATTGTCATTCAAATGAAAAATAGAAGATATCGCTTTAATATCTTCTTGGAAGATATCTTCCAAATGCTTACAGGGTGATTACTTATTTTAGAGCTTATCGTAAGCGAGAGTAGAATTACTTTCCTCTAACTTTGCTAAATAATCTAGAAAAACTTAAAATTATAAAAGTTTTTTTATAATTAAAGCTGTTCTGTTATATGCCTGATAAATTTTCCCTCTATACTATTTCTAAAATAATTCTTTTTAGTTAAAGTTAAGTTCTTCTTTACGTAAATATAATAATTTGTTTTAATATTTTAAGTACAGCATGTTGATTTATTTTAGTTAACACTAAGAATTTATTACAATTAATCACAGAGAATATCGCCAGGATATTAATCATGATAAAATAAAATATTTTTTGAGAAGAACATTAAGGATAATTTGTTAAATAGTCCAATTTTAATTGTATGTAATTACTTTATAAAAATGAGTTAATGTTGATAATGATATTAATATTTTGTTAATATTTAAGTTTTAAATCCCTTTTTGATTAAAGTTTGTTTACTGCTTTAAATAATTGTATCGTATGTAGTTTCAGAAAGAGTCATATTTTTTTAAGTTTATGTATTTTTTTTTTTTTAATTTTAGAAGAATTTATATTAAATTATTATTTTGTTTATTATTATTGCTTTGGCAAAAGGATGTTTAATTGATGTAAGTTAATGAAGAACTCTTATTCCACTTTCTATTTGGTCTGACCACTTCTTATTTAACTTTTATAAAAAGGTCTACTTTTTGATATTTTTCATACAATTTTTAATTGATTTTGTTTTTAAACCTTATGTGCAATTTTTTAGTTAAATTTTTTACTATTTGATTTTATTATATTAATCGGTTTAAATCATTTTTTCTCTTGTTTTTCTAAAAACGAGGCGCAATATTTTTTATAAAAATTATACTTATTATTTGAAAATACATTGAAATATATATATACATATTTATTGAAATAAATACACAGTATGACATATTTAAGCATAAAAAATTATTAAGAAAGTATGAATAAAAAGAAATGAAAGATGGAAATCATTAAACAAATATTTAAAAAAAAATCATTAATAATATGTAAATAAAAAAGTTAAACTATTTTCGGAATAAATTGTTATGTAAAAGGATTATAGACAAACTTTCCATACAAAAAAGTACATACATATATTTCAAAATAAAGTGCAATTCGAAAATTATATATATTTTACAGCAAGAAGAAAAATTCTAAAGTTGTTTTATTTATATGCGAATTTTTAAAATACAACCTTGAAACACAGCACTTACAAAAAAGAATTTAGGCTTTGCATTCTATAAGCGGTATTCAAAATGAAAATTTAACATCGAGTTAACATGAGTTTTATTCATAATAGTGTTGTTAAACTCATTCTAGTATTGTTGCTAAATGCCTTCTAATGTTCTGTTATCAAACGCCAAAAAAAAAACAAAAAATTACATTCCTCTTAATCGGTGTGCTAAGAAATTATTTTGAATAAACTCTATACTAACAAGCTACTAGGCCTAAAAAACATTCTAGTTAACAGCTCGTTGTGTGCGATGTATAAGAAGCTACTAACGTTCCATTTTGATACGGGGGTATATATTTATTTATTATTCAAATAAACCAGCTGAGCCCTTAGGGCCATATATAGTTGGTAGACTAACACAAACATTTCCCCCGTATTCAAAATGAAAAGTTAGTAGCTTCTTATACATTGCACACAACGAGCTGTTAACTAGAATGTTTTTTAGGCCTAGCAGCTTGTTAGAATAGAGTTTATTCAAAATGATTTCTTAGCACACCGATTAAGACTAACCCTGTGTTTGAAAATACAAGGCTTTTTTATTATTGTGAATGGAATTTTTTGTTTTTTTGGAATTTAGAAGGAATTTAGCAACAATACTAGAATGAGTTTAACAATAGTATTATGAATAAAATTATTGTTAACTCTATGCTAAATTTTCATGTTAACTCTATGCTAAATTTTCACTTACGTTTTTTTTCTCATATTTCATGTTTAGCCATCGTTTTGTTTTTTTTTTTAATATTAATATTGCACCACAAAATAAAAACTTGTGAAAATACACCATCACTATTCTTTTACATGGTCGCGTTTGTTTTATTTTCCAAATTTCCTCAATGTAAAGTTTTACATATCACGGTTTTTTGTCATTTTCATTAATGTAAATTTAACTGTTTCTCAAGACTACTGTGCATAGCTACTGTGGACTGTGTCTGTGGACAAGTGTTTAGAAAATATTACTGTTGCCAGAACGGCGATTTTCTCTTCAGATCTAGCGATTTTATTTCGAACCTAGCGGGAAAAATTGTCGAGTTGCTATTAGCCAAAAATCTAGCGATTTTTTATCAGCCGTAATATAATTTTTTAAAAACCAATTTTATGTTGAAAAATATCATTAAATCCATATATTAATACTTTTATTATAAAAAACAACTTCTTAAACGATTTTATTAGAAAAACTTTCTAACAAAAATGCATATTTCGATAAAATATGGATATGTAGTTTTTCACCATACCATGATTTTCTAGCGAATTTTGGTCTAATCCAGCCATATTTTTTGTTGAAAATTTACTGGCAACAGTAAAAAGCATTTAGCTTTTGTATATATGTTTATAAAAAATGCCACCCGAAAAAAAATTGAAGATGAAGGGAATACTAATCCCCAAATTGGGTATTACTGCAATCCAGACTGTAACGGACTTAACAAATGACATAAAACCCTGAAATTAACATAATTATTGTATTTCGGCAAAGGGCAGAAATTGCAGAAAAACATCTTGCTGAAAAATTTAATAATTTTAAACAAATACTAATTTTTTGACATATTGTGAACTGACTGTGCAAAATAAAACATAGTGACTTTTTTTGTTAGAAAAATAAATCAAGATCAAAATATCAACAAAATTAGTAGTGGCTGCAAAAAATCCATAGCAATATTTTCCAGGGGAAAAAGAAAAATCGCCAAACCCCAAAATAAGAAGAACAAATAAAAGTAGAGGAAAATACGAAAGGGAACTATACTAAACGGCATAAGTTCTAGAAAAAGGTAATGGATAATACTTTTTATATTATTTTCTGACTCATTTTGTTGTTGTTGGTTTTGTTGGCAGTGGTTCCGCAATATTGCAAAACCAGCGGAGCACAATAGAATGGAATCAATAACGACTAAATAGTTGTTTTTGGGAATTTAGCGATTTTACTATTTGCGACTAACCACGGTTAAAAATATTTTCCTTAAGCGGGGAATACACTAAGGAACATTCGTGAAAATATGGCCATTTTTTACGAATAGATAAAACTTATATTCAATAGTTTCCTTAAATAATTAAGATAAAACAGGGTTGGCAGGCAATACCGCTAAAATACCGTTATCGATTCAAAACCCTTTCAACTGACTACCGTTACCCTCAAAATTTCGATACCGAATCAAAAATTTGAATAAATATAATTTTGCAACAACAAATACATGGGGAATACAGTAATAACTAAGAGTCACAGATTTTTCGTAGGAATAGGCACCTAAATATCGATACCCTTAAAATACCCTTACCGATATAAATGAAATACCGTTCTGTTTTTGGCAATTGCACTGGGTTATTGAGTATTTTTCGTACATTAAGTTGGTAAATTGGTTCTGTTTTTAATCTCGTTTGTTTTTCATAAAAAAATTGAGGGATGCATCGAAAAAACTGACTTCCTATATCTTTAAAATACCATTACCGGAATAACCGAAATACAGCTAACCTTAAAATGCCATTACCGAAATAATCAAAAAACCGTTATCCTTAAAATACCGTTACAGAAATAACTAAAAAACCGTTATCCTTAAAATACCGATACCGAAATAAATGAAATAGCGATACTCTTAAAATACCGTTACCGAAATAATATAAAATAGCGTTCCCTTGTGGCCCTATGTTCCGTATAGGAACTACGGGAACTTATATATATATATATTCCCTTAACGATAACCGCATCGTTTCGGTTACCATTCATGGATAAAAACAAATTTCGTGAGCGTGAGTAATTTGAAGTGTTTGAATTTCATTTGTTTACAAAAAATAAATCACGTAAGTAAGGATAGTTGTTTTCTTTACAAATATAGATATAAAATTCGAAAAACATTGAGAACAAATGAGGTATTGAAGAAACTTTTTCAGGCACCGATCAGAAGAAATGAACCCTCACTGCACCTACAAAAGTTTTTTTATGGGGGTTAAGGTGTACGGCCATTCGCCCAAAATGGCATGTATGAAAACTCAAAGGAAATTTAGTCAGGACCTAACGCCAACAAAACTGGGTGTAACCGCGTAACTCGATTCAAAAAAATGTTCGAATTCGTAAATCTTGCAAATATTGTTAAAAAAAAGTTCTAAATAAAAATTCTTTTTATTTTTGTTTTTAAAAATTTTTTTATCCTATATAAAAATTCAAAAAGATTTTATGCTAAACCTTTTCTTTTTACAAAAGGTACAACATTTTACGCGGTAACACCCAATCACTTTGGTAAACTTCTACCAATTTTGAAAACATTTGGCTAAACCTTATTTGTTCCAATACATTTCAACAAAATTTTAATTTCTTTCTGCTAAATGATAATTTATTAGAAAAATATTTTAAAAATTATTATTCAACCAATTTTTTGAGTCAGTTTTCTCCTTGTTTTAGCGGTTTTATTAAAAACGCCACAATTGTTTTTCTTTTAAGAGTTGGCAGCTCCTGTTGTTAACTTTGTTTATTGTTGTTTAAAAGAGAATAGGAGAATAAATGTGGAAAAAGTTTTATTCTAGAAAGAATAAAAAATACATATATTTTTAGTTTACGCAGTTCTGTGAAAATTGTATGTTATTTGTAAATATTTGCGTAATTCTTTTAAAAATTTATTAATCTTTACAATAATACAGTAATAGTGCTTTATATATTAAAGAAGTGTTCTTTAAACCTCTGTTTTGTGGTAAAGAATCTTTGACAAATTTCTAGTTCTTTCCTCAATATTGTGCCATGTTTGACAATTTTTTGGGCATGTTAAGAAAACGTCGACGTCTAAATGAAGACAACGTCGGCTCAAGTTCTGGTGGGGATCATCAAAGTAGCACCTCTAGTGGCAGTGCGGCTGCTGCTAGTATGTTTGCTTCAGGTCTACCCACTCATTCTAATTTGACTATGTTTTGGGATACCTTATTTGGTGCTGGTGATGAAGTATCAAACACTGCCGCCACCATTACCACAAAGAATTCAGTTCGGACACAGCAACAACAATATCCCACTGCTGCCAACTGCCATAACAGCGGTAGCAGCGACAATATGCCCATTTGCATCGCTAGGTAATAATATTAACTAACATTCTATTTTTCTTTCTATTCTATTTACTTTCAGCATACATATTTGAGATTTATCAACAACTGGTTCTTTAAAAAAAATCAAGAATTCTAAACCATAATCTATGTGTATTGTCTTTTGTAATAAGCATTTGCTAAAGCTAGAGAGTTTGTTAAAATTAACGCTTGTACGCCAATTTATTTATAATCTCCTCGCCTACATAACATCTGCAAACTATTCTTGTTGAGGCGCTACACAACAATTCAATTGATTTATTTTTAACTTGTAAGATTTCCTTGATTAAATTGAGTTGTGCAAATAGTACCACTGCTGATAGTTTAAATTCCAATAGTTCATCTAAGTAAAACTAGACATTAAACAAAATATTGCAACTGCAGCAGGAAATCGAAGATATGGAGATTGATCCATCTCCTGTACCGCCACCCCAGGAATATTCGGATAACCCCGCCGTACCCTTTCAATCTGAATCATCCATGAATTTTGATTATTTGCATAGTTTACATGCCGATTCGGCTGTGGACTCTAGCAATAGCAGTTCATCAACGAGAATACACGCCGCCAACTCTCCTAGACATTTTGCCGGTGTTGGCAATTCATCATCGACAAATTATGGTGGTCAGGTGGATGACAGCCGAGTGGTGGACAGGTGCTTATTAAAACATTAATGTTTATACGTATTCCCCTTCTCACCATATATTACTTCGGATTATACAAGTTTTAATTTATTTATTAAAGTGACAGGCCTTTATTTTAAAATCGATTGAAAATAGGGCTGATTGGTTTGGAAATGTTCAAAAATGAGGACAATATAGGTGGTTTTTCTAAATGACGTTTTGCGTCAGACGAACGATATAAAAAAATAATACATGCAATACAAAAACGAAATACATTTAAGTCACTCAATTGTCTCACAACAAACGCCTTATAGAAATTCCCCGTTAAAAGAAAAAAATCTGTTCCTAGTTGCAAAACGTTTGTATTAAAAACCAAACGAAAATTCCTTAATTTTGGTAAGACTGACTGGTTTTTTTGTTTCTTATTTTTACTCATAATTTTTGCACCCTTTGACCAACTCTGGTCCAGGTTTCAAAGGATTTTTGACAATTTCCATAATTTTCAATTGCCATCAATTTCCATAATTTTCAATTGCCATCAATTTATTTCTCTTTAAATTGTTACAAATTCTTTAGTATTTGTTTAACAAAAAGTTAATATTAAAAGAATCAAAAAATACTACTCTAACACCCACTTATTATTTTTTTTTTTTTTCAAATTGTTTTTGGAATTAAATATTCTCCAAATATGTATAGATTTTCCCCTTATAAGGTTATGCTAAAACAAAACAATACTACGTATCATTAAATATGTGAGCCAAAATTCCAAAATCAATTGTACAATTTATTGTAGAAATTCTTAGATGTGATATTAGAGTAGTTTTAGTTTTTTTTTTTTTAAATATTGTACTAAATTATTTATATATATTTCTATTTTTTCCTATCTCCTGTATTATTGGTTTATCCTCAAATTGCACCCATAATTTAAAAAAAAAACCAAAATCATGCATTCTTTTGAATCCACCTTAAACATCTTGTACGGCAGACATTTTAATTTAAATGAACGGTAATTATTTCCAAAAATTATTGTTTTGTAGTATTAAAAGTTATTTATATCTTTGTTTAATTAATTTCTGTTTTTTTATTTTAGATTTGTTACGGTTTTGGATCAACTGGATGCACGTGTTGAAAAATTTCGTAAAGATGCGTTGGGTCTTCAGGAAAAACGTGATTTTTTACTTATGTCCATGGATTTAATCAAAAGCAACGATTTAATGCAAAATTTATCAGAATGTAAGTTAAACAAAAAGCACTCAAGATTTTTACATAGAATAGCGTTACCCTTACCGAATCGTTTCGGTTACTATCCATCAGAGCTTTGAAGAATTAATTCTTTTTTGAATGAATTCAATACCAATCGAATTCAATTTTCTTTAAAATTGAATGAATTCCTTTTCTTAAGTAATTCACTGAATTCGTTAAACTCAACGCGTTCATCAAACAATAAATTCAAAGAATTAATTCCATTGCAATAGTTCTCTTTATTAAATCAAATGAATTAATTCACAGGTGAACGCGTTCAATTTTATAAATCGAACAGAAAAAAAAGTGAATTAATTCCTTACTGAATTAATTCACCACTGAATTCATTCAATTTCATTTTCATTCAGTGAATTAAACAAAATAAAATTACATTCAGTGAATTAAAAAAAAAATAAAATTACATTCAGTGAAGTAAAAAAAATTACGTTCAGTGAATTAAAAAAGAAAAAAATACGTTCACTGAATTGAAAAAAAAATTACGTCCACTTAATTGAAAAACAAAAATTACGTATGCTGAATTAAAAGCCTGTTTTCTGCCGTTCAGTAGAAGAAAACATTGTATTTTAAAAACGTATAAATGAAATACGTCGTAGGTCGGCTAACTTATCCAAAAGAATGCGTATTTTAACACTATTTGGAGTTATCTTGAGGAAAATTTTACTCTTGGTTAAGGTAGCGAAGTTGGTCTTTAAAATGACTCTGGATAGTCTTAAATTGACCGTACTTTTAGATAAGTTAGCCGACCATAGTGAAGCATCTACATTTTACTGGGAAGCATAAGTTTGAAAAATTAATAGTTATATTTTTTCCAAATTCATCTATATCTGTAAAGTTTTTATTTTAATAGTAAAAGGCTTTATTTTTTAATCATGTAGGTTGATAAAGTGCATGGGGTTTCTCTAACACTTAATATATATGTAATTTGTTTATTTTCACTAGCAAACGCTGTAAAATTGCTTAGTTGGAAATTTTATTTGTAAATAAATGTTTTCTTCTACTAAACGGCAGAAAACAGGATTTGAGTTCAATGAACGTATTTTTTTTTTTTAATTCACTGAACGTAATTTTATTTTTTTTAATTCACTGAACGTAATTTTATTTTTTTTTAATTCACTGAATGTAATTTTATTTTTTTTTAATTCACTGAATGAAAATGAAATTTAATGAATTCAGTGGTGAATTAATTCAGTAAGGAATTAATTAACTTTTTTTTCCGTTCGATTTATAAAATTGAACGCGTTCACCAGTGAATTAATTCATTTGATTTAATAAAGAGAACTATAGCAATTGCAATTAAATAATTCCATTCAATATATGGTGCTTTGTGAATTAATACATCGAATTTTTAATTCAGAATTGAAAAATTGAATTAAGTAATTAATTCTTCAAAGCTCTGCTATCCATGCAAATTTGTCACATAATGCACAATAAAATGTAAACAAAAATCAAAATAAAAAATTATTAAAGGAATTAAATGTGCTAAAATCCCAAACGTATTTTACAAATTGTGAAAAATAATCTGTTGGAGGCATGTCCCTATCCAGATTTCATTCTTGCCTAAGGAAATCGTCAGGGGACGATTGGAAATATTTGTTAAGTTAAATTACAAACTCAATGAGAATTTCTTGTTATCGTCTAGGAGTGTTATTAAACATTCAAAATATGAAAGAAAAACAAAAACAACAACAAAGATTTTACCACAATTTGCTTTGCCATCTTCCAATATACTACTCTGTTGTTTTGACAGATCTAGCAATGTAGTGACATCCATTCACCAATAGAAAACAATGTTTTCTAAAGTGTCAGTAACATGAATCCTTATAAGTATTACAAAATGTATCCGTAGTAACATTAAAAGAAATCATATAGACCTGCTAACTAAAAAAACTGAGTTTAGTGCTTAACCATGTCAAATTTATATGGAAATATCTGTGGTTAACGTTTAACCTTGTTTATGTTGGAAATAAGTTATTCACCCTTAAGCAAATAAAATTTTCGAAAAAATTTCATTTTCCTATTTGCAGCTACATAAATATGTATATCAGTGTTGCAGTCTTTTTTTATAAAAATACCCCTAAATTACCCAAAAACCCCCATTATTTACTCTACCTTAAAAAAATTTTCCTAACAATTTTTTTTAGAAAAATCTGATAATTTTTTAAGTTTTATTTTCTTAGGTCGGCTAACTTATCCAAAATAATGCTTATTTTAACACTATTTAGAGTTCTATTGATAACAATTTTACTCTTGGTTAAGGTAGTGAAGTCAGTCTTTAACCTTAACCACGAATAAAATTGACATTCCCTAATTTTTTTTAACCAAAGTTCGAAAGTTTATTTTAAAGGCACAGTAAAGTAACTTTAGTTTCTCCAACAAACAAAAAAACAGCTACAATTTATATAAAAAACTGTCGAAAATTCGACAAAACAAATTATCGAACCGTAAAAGTTTTTCTATTAAGAGAAAATTACTCATAAAATCATTTTCCAACAGAACATATAATTCGAAGCATACAAAACGTATTCGCATAGTTCGGATTATGTCTGAAAAAATTCGGTCATAAACCTCAAAATGGAAATAAAATATTTTAACTTAAAAATCATATCAAAAATTAATTTTTTGTTTTGCATTAAAAATTCTTTTGTAGGCCTACAATCTATTTTTTTGCAAAGCAAATTTATAAACCGCGCTGTTCTGAGTTCGTAATACACAAAAAAAAATTCTAAAGTGAAACCTTTGGAATTTTTTGATGTTCTGTAATCTACATCCGAATGTTTTTTTTTATTTCATGCAACAATTAATATGTAATAAATTTGGAAACAGAATATTAAAAACCTAAATAAATCAGAATTCTCTGTAGGAAAGGAAAATTGATTAATCCAAAATACATTCTTTTTCTGAAAATATAAATTATTGGTACATATTCATCTCGTACCAATAAACGAAATTCAGAACTTGTGTTAAATAAAATAATTTAGTATTATTTTCATAAAGATTACCCCTATTAAGCTTAAAACTGCAGTTTACTATTATATAAGCGTTTATTTTCAACCCAAATATTTAACCATTAATTTTAATTTTTCTTTTTAGCTGAACGTGAAGAAATAACATGTTACATACAACGTGTAAATTCACGACTGTATACAGTTGAACTAAATGTACGCACAGTACGTGATCAATCGCAAGAAGATTCTTTAAGTCAAATAAATGCACTCATCGATATGATGATAACTATGGGCGATCCCGTATTGTCACGTCAACGATGTCAAATGTACTTGAATGCTTGTTGTAGTGCTCGAGAATCTGGCAATTTACCAACCTGCCATGAATCGGGTATAGATGTGGATGCAGGTCCCGTTGATAAAAAATTCGAAAGTGTTTTGCTAGGCTGTACTTTGGATGATCAAAAGAATATTAAAAAACGTTTACAGGCTTTAATGGGCTACCTAAATAAACAAATTATACATCATTGAACAAAACAAAAACAACAATTTTCGCTAATTTGGACTTGTATTTAGTCAATATTATTATAAATAATTACTATAAATATTATTATAATTAATTTTTTCGTAATTTTTTATATATTAAAGATAAAATTAAAATGCGTATTCTTAAATTATAAATATAGATTAAAGCTTATAATGGAGGTACAAGAATTGGTTCCGATTATAAATATGGGTAGAGAATCGATATAGACGAGGAAACAAAAAAAAATACAATTTCTTTTAAACCTTAAACTGTCTTTTAAGCTTATAAACATTAAAAATATTGTTCTATTTAAAAAAAAACTTTGTAATCATACTTTTTTGTCGCCTTTTTTTACAAGGATTTTTTTAAACAAAATTACAAGTAAAAAACATTGTTATGTGTTATTATAATTTTTGTATTATTTTCTTTTATTTAATTTTAAATTTATAGTATTTTTCCACGAATTTAAAGATAGAGTGGTTAGAACTAAATTTTATTATGAAATTTGTATTCTAAATGCAAAATAAATAAAAACTGTGAAGAAAAAATAAATAAAAACAGTTTTTTTTATATATTTAACATAACCTAAGAATAACCAAAAACATTTTCAGGAGAAAAATTTTTAATATTGAATGATTTTTCCTGTAGCAAAATTGTCCTATTCTTAGAATTTCCTTTTATGAAAATATTCTTCATTCTGAGACATTTTTCCTAATAAAGGCATATTAATTTCTTAAGTAGTTTGCTATAGAAAAAGAGTTAATTTGTTATAAAACTATTTTTATTCTGTCGTTTTAGTACTACAGAAGAACTTAAATTCTAAGTTGTTAGTTCGACAGAAAAACATTAAGATTCTGAGATATTTTTAAATAAATAGCACATATGAAGTTATTTTTCCTACAGAAAATACTCAAATACAGACGAGGGAATCGGCCAACGCTTACACGCCGATTTGGATGAAACTCAGATATGTAATAGAGAAGTAAAAGCCAAAAATCTCCAAAATTTTGTGAAAAATAAAGAATGCCATTTATTGGTATTTTTTTTAGGAAGCATATCGAAATTTTAAGTGAAATTACATTACTTCGTGTATATATGAAGTAATTGTTGATACCTTTTATTTTTAAAACTGTTGCTGTTTTTATCTTACAAGTGTTGAAGAAACAGATTTAGCACAGGGACCCTTTGAACTAATTTTAAGTAACTGGTAAAATAATTAACATACTTTTCTATTACAGTACCAATAAATGGCTTTTAAATATCTCTTACCATAAATACCGCACTTAAAAAAGTTTGTCGGTATAACCTACTGAAAATGACAGTAAAATGTATATGCAGTTAAAAAGGCGACAAAGGTATTCACATAATTTTTACCACAAAAATTTTAAAGCAACGGAAAAAATGGCTAAAAACTGTGTTGTACAGTTAAACTTTTGGTTTTATAAATTTAATTAAAAAAACAAAATTTTTTTTCTTTCGATTACAAAAATATGTGTAAATACTGTGCCTAATTTAAATTTGAAGTAGAAATTCCAAAATGTTCCCCAAGTATGCTTTTATACATTGGAGATATAAGTTTCTGATTTTTATTTGAAAACTAGCCCCCGTATTCAAAATGAAAAGTTAGTAGCTTCTTATACATCGCTCACAACGAGCTGTTAACTAGAATGTTTTAAAGGCATAGCAGCTTGTTAACATAGAGTTTATTCAAAATGATTTCTTAGCACACCGATTAAGACCAACTCTGTGTTTGAAAATACAAGGCTTTTTTATTATTGTAAATGAAATTTTTTGTTTTTTGGCGTTTGATAACAGAACATTAGAAGGAATTTAGCAACAATACTAGAATGAGTTTAACAACAGTATTATGAATAAAACTCATGTTAACTCTATGCTAAATTTTCATTTGGAATACCGCTGTAAATAACTAACAAAAACAAATGTCTACTGTTAAAAATAACAGATTTAAACATCTGTTACGAAATTATAGTAATTTTCAGTTTTCTTAAATAACTGCCATAACAGTTGTTTTGTATTTTCCATAGAAAAACAACTGCAATTACGATTAAAAACAAAAACTGCTGATTACTACACAAACACAACTGTCAAACTTTTTTGAGTACACTTTTTTATAAACTTTGTTTGGAAGAAATTTAAAACAAAAATTAGCACCTTTTTAACCCACTAAACATCGGAGATGGCAAATGAAAAACCGTCAACATTAAAGGGCGGATTACTGAACCGTAAAGGTAACTGTAACATGCCGTAGCTAAAAAGTGCACTTATGGAAAACCGTAAACGACATTACTATTTAGCATCTATTTCATGTGGTTCTATATTTTATTCTAAATTTTTCCATTTATTTGTTAATTTTTATCTTTTTTTTGTTGTTTGAATCTATTTTCTTTGCTAATTTTATATTTTTCCGACTAAAATTAATCAACTGTGTTGATGACGGATAGAAAATTCAGATTTCAACAGAATGATCCGATAAGTACGTTTACATTTACGTGTTAGTAACTATTTGTATATAATTCTTGTGGTTTCGAAGCAGATGATTCGTTAAGTTACGTTTACGGTTGGGTAACACCCTTAAATTTTTATACTCTAAAACACATCTGAGTTTCATCCAAATCGGAATGTAAGCGTTGTGTAGGAAAAATGTTTCAAAATCAACGAAAATGTCAGATTTTAAAAATAATAATGGAATTCACATCTCGTACAATTTTCAATGGGTAAAACTTCAAAAATCATGTTATTTCACAGCGATAGCACTTAAAATGTGATACTGATACTTTATTATCCCCAATTGTTATTTTTGCTAAAAATCAATACCCTGAAAAACATTGATCATGAGGCCTTAACCATCTATCGGATAACAACCATACCGATCCTTCATTGCCAAAGAATATTTGTTGTATATTTTTCGTAGTCATATGTATAATTTCACTGTCTTCGGCAGTCATGTTTTGTTTGTAAACACAACGAACAACAGCACCAAATTTGGTGACCACATAAAATAAAGCTCCAAAAGGATCTATCATAAGACCTTTTGTAGGTCCCAGCAACGAGCCCAACAAAGACATATTTATAATATCTGAATCGTTGGATTTTTTCGATATATGATTGAATGTATTTGGAGCAGCATACAAGTTACCATCTTCGTCTGATATAAGAATCTCTCCTTCTTTACCAAATGCAATATCTCGGGGTTTTATAGGTAAAAATTCACTTATCGTACAATATTTTTTACTTCTCAGTTGACGATAGTGCCAGTTTTGTTCCAAAATATCATAGGCCAATAAATGTGGATCATCGGCTACTATGAAATAAATGAATTTTTCACTACCACAAGGAGTTAAGCGGGGTCCCAATTCGATGTCCAGTAAATGTGAATCATTTGGTTGTATGTATTTACCACAATCGATATGTAGAATCTATTAAGAAGTTTGTTAATTTTGTATATGGATTTTCGGCAAAAGTGCATATACATAGGTTGTTTCCACATTGCACTTAAGCCGACGTTTCTTACATGCTTGTACACTCAAAAAAGCTTGAACAAATATTTCTGTTAAAACAATATTTTATGCAGCACAGAAGGCAACCACCATAAGTACCTTAAAAATAATTAATCACAGCTGTTCTCACAAGGCGAGAATGAGGTATGGTTCACTCCGATTTGGAAGAAATTTGGAAATGTTGTAGCGGAGAAAAATTTGGATATGTTTTAGCGGGTCAATCTCATGTTAAATGGGTTAAAAGCGATATAAACCAGTTTTTCAAGATTTTTTATATATATATTATTTTTTTCATAAAGCTACAATAGCTAATTGGGTATCAAATGAAAACCATTTGGAAGACCTATCTTTAGGTGTACAACATGCGCATGCACCAACATGTTTGATTTTGAATGCTATGATAAAGAATACATTAAAAACATACATTTTGGGGGTTTTGCAATTTTTAGTCATTGGATTTAGGCGAGTGAGCGGATAGCCATTTTTCTATATTCCCAATAATGCGGGGTTAAGATCACTTCTCTTTAGGCTTTTTTCGCCTATATTTAAAAATTTAGAAAGATGGCAGCTCTGTGTCTGTGCGGCATTCCTATCAATGATATCTCGAACAATTTTGACAGTAGAAAGCCGGAATACGTTGAAAAACTGTCAAAATCGTTCTTGATAACACTGATAGAGAGTCACACAAATACCGCTAATATGGATATAAACATTTTTGGTTTTACGAGTTTCACAAATTAAAATAATTTTGAATTTGTAAATTTCAGACATGCCCCCATACAAAAATATTAAAAAAATGTATCCCCTCCGTTTTGACCTCTAAACATAATATTAAGAGTTATGAATATACTTATTGTTGCAAAGGCATTCATTTTACACTCACCAAGCTTTTTCTAAACGAAATGAAACGAAAAAAAACATATCGTCGCTGCGTCTAAGAAAATAGCTATTTGTCGAAAAACTTTTTTGTGAGGAGTACTACAAAACCGCTTTTTTGTTGCATTTCGCGAAACTTTTTATAAATTATTTTTTCACAGGTATATAAAAAGAACTCCAAACTTTCAATTTATAAAAGAATTATATCCAAAAAATATAGCCAAGATACAAAATAAAGACCTAAATTAGGCCTCACACAACGCAGCAACGATATATTCAGATGTGCATTACCGAACAAAAAAATATAAACTCAGAACAGCGCCATATATTGTTTTTTTTTAAATAACCGTGAAAACAGTTATTAAAAAAGAAATGCAACTGTTAATTACAGTTAAACACGACAACTACCGTATGCTACTTAAATAACTGACATGTAGTAACTGCCAAACTTTTTTTAGTGTACAATGCCACTTTGTTCGTTTTCAATTTCATTTTAAACGGATTTTCATTAACATAATTACCTCTATATTATTTCGTAATAGATCAAATACCATTAACTTGGGGTTACACTTATGTTCATCTGTTTCATTATAACCCTGCCATCCAATATCCATAACCCATAAACGTGACAGTGAATCCACTTGAGACCATCTAGCCTGTTGTATAAGACTACAATCACTATGATCACCATTGGCATGTAAAAAACGATGAGGATACAAAATGGGTGGCAATGAAGGCAAATATGTTTCTGGCCATTGTGTTTCTACAAGTGTAGGAAATGTTTTGCTTTCCACAGTAATACTAAGAAAAACTCTAGAAAAATGAGTTGATAAATGTAAAACACGATATGATTCGTTAAGACCACTTTGTGCCAGCAACCATGCCCTATTTATATCGATAAACAATGTTATTAAATACCAAAACACGTAATAAAAGTAATTTAGCAACATTACGCGTTAATAGTTCAAACACCAAAAACCTTATGAATTTATATAATAAATTTCTGTTTGCAATTGACCGTTTTTAGTAATTTTTAATTCAAAACTATTCATATGTGTGGGTAAAATTACATTTTAATTTAGTTTTTGATGAAGTTTGCAAAATTATTACCAAAAAATGTTGAAAAAAGTTAAAAGAAATGCAAAAATAAAAAGAAACACATACGAGTATAAATAAAATTACTACTGTTAAATTCGGCTTTACTGAATTTGTTTATACCCTCCAGTGGAAAAACAATTTAAGGTGAAAAAATATAGAAGTGAATTTTTTTTTGAGTGAATATATAATAAATATTATTCACCTCTAGGAAATACAATAAAATAGTTCTTAACTTTGTGTCCACAAATCTAGGTTGGTTACCGAAACGAATAACGGTAAGGGTAACGGTAACGGTATCAGATTTCGTTTGTTTAGGTAACGGTAAAGGTAACGGTATTTGAGACTGTTTCGGTAACGGTATACCGTTATCGAAACAGCAATACCGGTACATACCGGTATTAAAAATTATGTTAAAAACATATAAAAACAAGTAAAAACATGGCATATTTTTAGTTTTAAGTACTGAAAATACAGATTTTAGGCTATAAATTCAATACTGGTAGTTTTAATAAGTAAAATTATTATCTATAAATTTTTTGTCAAAAAAAAAACACTCAAGATTATAAAATAAAAAATAAAAAAATTTTAATTTTTATATAAAATAATAAATACCGGTAAAATATCTAACTACTCATAAAAATAACGGTATCGGTAACGATAACGGTATTTAGAAATTTTTTTTAGAGGTATCGATAACGGTAACGGTATTCAACTTGAAACGGTATTTTAGCGATAACGGTATTATAACGATAACGGTAACCAACCTTGCCACAAATGCATGAAATGTGAAATGAAATATTAAAATAACACACAAAGCAACAACAACGAATACAATTTTGTTGTTGCTTTGTGTGTAATTTTTAAACTTCATTTGTTGATTTTATTGCATTTGTAGACACTAGGTAAGGCACATTTACACGCGAGAGAAAACTGCTAGAGATAGATGAAAATACACCTCTAAATAGCTCTATTGTGAATGATTTAAGCATATTAGAGGTCTTTTGTCTATATCTAGCATTTTTCTATCTCGTATAAATGTTGTTCATTTTAATAATTTAAATTACAATTTTTATTTAACCCAGCCAGCAAAATTTAGATACTTTTTTGAGGGTTCTGATTCTATGAGTCAAAACTTACTCAAATAAAATAATTTTTTTGAAATTTTAAATTTTTTTGTCTAAAATTGCTCATTTTTTGGACGAAAATATGAGCCTTCTAAAATGAATCGTAAAAGATACAAAAATTTGAGCCAAATTATTGAGTCCAAAAGATGGTTCAGAAATGACTCAGAAATGTAAACAGATTGTAACATAATTTTTCAGCCTTTCGAATTTTTTAAAATCTTTTTTTGAGTCACTTTTGAATCAAAAAAGAAGGCTCTTTTGAACCACTTTCATACAAAAATTTGAATTTTTAATATTTTTTGAGCTTTTTTTTGATTTATTTTTGGGTTGGTTTGCTGGCTGAGAAGTCAATTGAAACTCACAAGGTAGCTTTGTCGATGGGTTCCCTCTAATCTGAATGAAATTCGGATATGCTGTAGAGGAGAAGAAAATAATATACACGTATCTCATTTTAAGGGGTTCTCATGTTTAGGGGTTAAAAAGTGAGGTCAAAAGCGAACTCATTTTTGTATGAGACTTATCTAAAATTTATGAAGTCTAGATTTATTTGTATAAAGTTTTAAAACACTCGAGAAAAAAATATTGGCCATGTCGTGGATCCAAGTTGCCACTTGTTTAAAATTTTTGGGCAAAAGACCTTAAAACCGAACGATGATGAAAAAATCAAAGATACCTCCTCTATTAATCTACGGTGCTCTGATCGCTTCTTTTGGCGCGAAAATTTTCTTTTTCATTTAATAGAAATTCAGTAATATTAAACGTAAGTATCTGAAATATATCTATATGTAAGATGATATATCAACCCACTAACTAGGAATTGAAACTTAATTCAGGGAATTAAACGAAAAAAATTTAATTCCTTAGGGAATTAAACGAAATAAATTTTATTCCTTGACTAAAAGTTGAATTAACTAGAATTGAATGAATTCCTTGACTAAAAGTTGAATTAACTAGAATTGAATGAATTCCTTGACCAAAAGTTGAACTTGAATGAATTACTTGACCAAAAGTTGATTTAACTAGAATTGAATGAATTCCTTGACCAAAAGTTGAATTAACTAGAATTGAATGAATTCCTTGATCAAAAGTTGAATTAAGTGCACAGTTGAATGAATGCCTTAGCCAAAAGTTGAATTAACTAGAATTGAATGAATTACTTGACTTCAAATTGAATTAAATAGTGTTGAATGAATTCTTTAGTGAATGAATTATTTAATTTTAATTCTTTACGCTTTGGTCAGTTTTGAATTCTTTGAATTCATTGAATTCATTCACAGGTATTAATTCCTGCTTATGTCTTATTGATGAATTCATTCCTTGAATTAAAGAATTGAATTAAATTTTTGGGAATTCATTCCAAAAAGGAATTAATTCTTTAAAGCTCTGATTACGACTTTACATCGGTTTTATTTTAATATAAACTTATGACAAACTCATAGAAATTCAACTTTAGCTATTAAACTCCAGTGTATGTACTCGTAATTTAAACTCCCATTGGTCATAATTTGAAGTAGAAGAAAACTTGTAATAAAACACATTTGAAAAAGTATTAAATTTCTTAAGTTGGTCGACAATGGGTTAATGTATGGTGTTATTATTTATCAATAGATATTTCAAGTACCTTTCGAATGATATACATTTTGTTTTAATCGGATCTTTAGTTTAGAAGTAAAGTGATAATTTGTAGCCCCGCCCACTCAAAAAGATATTCCAGTCTATACAAAATTTAATACAGCAATATTGGAACAGAAATGGAGCCACTTGCTGAACTTGCCTTATAAAACCTAAAATATTTCTCGTTTAAAATTTAATTGTATTCATATCTGTGTTTAAAATCTATTCTTTTCTTAAAATAACGATTGGTTTTATTGAGAACATGGACTATTATATTAGTTTTCCATGTTTTTTACTTGATGCAAAATATATTTTTAAAATATTCAATCACAGAAAGCCCTACTATTTTAACTTCGTTTAAAGTTAAAAAAAACAGGAGAAATTTCAACACTGAATTTGTTGTCTGTTTTATTGTAATTATAAAAAGCATTCAAAGAAATTTTTATATTAAAGGGTTTTCAGATTTTATTAAGTTGTATCCCTTTTCTGTAAAATAGTAAAAAATCGAGTTAGGGCCTTTCTACAGCGATATAAGTGACTAGGGATAGTTAGCGTTTGAATCAACCTACCATCAGAAAAAGATTTTTCAATAATTTTGATGTACAAATTTGTATAAAAAATCAGTATACATGAATCCCGCCAAATATCTGCATGAAAACCCTCAAACACAAGTACAACGTATATTAAATATGTACGAGTATATGAATGAATATAACATTGTAATGCCATTAAAAAAAGTAGATATAATAAATATGAAATAATTATGAATTGACGGGTTTTGTTACGATTTTTCACATTAATTTAAACGAAAAATAAAAACAAATAAAAGTGTTAAAAATATGATATGATTGCGTGATTCATTGGTGTCATTTATAGTACTCGTACTGTGATACAAACCTTCTTTTTATGTTTTTTTCGTTTTAAATTTAATTATAAAAACCCCTTAAGATAAAAAATTAATAAATAGCATGATAAATATGCTTACTTGTACCTATGTAGCATATCGTCGCTGCGCCTAAAAAATTAGTTATTTGTATTTTTATGAGGAGACCCACAAAACATCTTTTTTTCAGCCTTTTCCGACATTTATTGGAAATTACTTTTTTACATATACATAAACAAGACTCTTTCCACTTATAAAATAATTTCTATCAAAAATCATAGCTAAGGCATAAAATAAAGGCGTTGTTTGGCTATCCTATAAATAATTTTTAAAAACAAATAGCTAGTTTCTTAGGCGCAGCGATGATATGTCAATTAAATATTTTGAAAATTTTGTGAATATTGTTTTGATTTGTTTAAAATAATTTTTAATTTTTTAATCAAACCATTCGATTTTATTCAACAACTTATCTTTTGATTGTTATTTCTTTTGCGGCTTTATAGTGATAATCTGTTGGTTATATTTGAGGAGAATTTATACGATCGATAACTGCAAGTAAACCACCGTACGAACTATACATATTACTTAATATAGAAACTACCCTACATGCGAGTAACTATATGCAAATTCGATTGAAGTTTATGTTAAACTTACTGCAATAAAGTATTACAGCTACAAAAATGTGTCATTTGCTTGATTGTGCTGGTGATGTTGCGTGTTGGTAAGATTAAATTACTTTTAGCCAAACATAAGTCAGTCAAAGTAAATTTAAAACTAATAATTACAAGGATTATTTGAAAATATCCCATAAAAATTCATATACAAGTTGGATTCCATTATTGTTTTCCAATTTCTCATAAAGATGATAAAGGTTATTATTTTTATCAATATAATGAAGCTTTTTCTATAACACGAAATCAAAATACAATATTTGAGCTATACAAATTAGATATCTCTGAATCCAAATTAATTTTTATGATCATATGACATTTTTAAAAATTTGCGGTTATATATTATCGCCTGCCAATTAAGAGAAATCAAAAAGAATTCTTATGTTTCACAGAAAACTCAATTTGTCTAAAATCATTAGCTATGTTTGTGTGAAATAAAACTTTTCATAAAATTTTATGTAAAAATTTAAAATTAATAACGTCTATTTATTTTATTAAAAATGCCTGCAATATTAGTTAAATTTAAAGAAAAATGCAGTGTACACTATTTTAAAATAATAATTCTGGTCGATTTTACCGACATAATTCTGTATGTGTATGTACTAACTGATATTTCTATTGGCTTAATTATTATAAGCTTTGTTGTGTCTTTATTGTAGTGTGTCAACACATTCGATTGTTACCGTTAACCCTCCTCCCCCATCCATCTACCATACACCCAACTAGTATCTCCAATTTTAACTGATAAGTTGAAAACAGAATGAAAAAAAATTATCAGTATATGTATATTAGTTTTGCAAAACAATTCTCAATATAGTATGAAATAAGGCTAATATAATGAACTCCCTTACCAATTAGTCTCTTCACATACAATTAGTTGTATTTACGTCTAGCATTAACAACGAGCTTAAATTTACTGTTTCATTAAAATAAATATAAAATAAATTTTTGTTTTTTAAATATAAATTTTAAAAGTAGTAGTAAAATTACAAAATGTGTGATTGTTTATTGTCTTGTCTTAAATGTCCTGGCAAAGTTGTATGCTGGTAAGAGAAAACAATTTTAATCAATTTAAAATAATTCTGTTGTTAAACAAAAGTGATTCATTTCAAATGAAATCGTTTTTAATACCACTTTCAAGTGATAAGATCTTACAATTTTGTTAAATTTATTGAAGGAATTCACATTTTTAGTGTTAACGTGCTATGGTTGTAAAATAGCATGATTTTTAAAATTTAACCCATAGAAAATTGTCAAATTTATGATAAATGCTAATTTACTACCGAAAATATTTAGTATGAACTGTGATTTCCATCAGTGTTAAGTTTGTGGCCAAAAATGAGGTCAAATCAATGCAATAATTTTTTTTTTTTTAATTCTAAATGGTAGTAGATTTTCAAGCTCAGGTATAAATGTTTATGATTGTTATTGAAATTTTAAAGTACCTACAATAAGGTTTTTAATCAATGGAAATTCGCGAAATAAATTACACATTAATGTTAACAAAAAAATATTAAACAAAAAATTATCGGCCATGTTCTGTATTTTTAATTTCGGTTAAGTGTCGTACAAAATTAAAGTGAATTACATATTATTACATGTCTTAAATTAAAAAATAATAAAATAAATTGTTATTTTTTTAGAACACAGTCAAATAGTGATATTAATTTAGTTTAGCCTGAAATTCCGCCGGATAAAGATAATAATAACTAGGGCAACCGAAAAAAGCTCTAAACAAATTATGTTTTATTTGACATTCTGCAATGGAACCAGATTTTTTAAAATTATATATTTACCCCTCAATTCATAAATGCTTTGTAAAGTTATAGCAGGTTATACAAAATTTGTTCAATAAACCTCCTATAATTTTACAAAGCGTTTATGAATTTAGGGGTTAATTTGTTCTCTAAATTAAAAAAAAAAATATATGTAATTTTTAGGATCTATTTTTATACCATATACCACTACGTGGATAGGGTATAATAAGTTTGTGCTGATGTTTGTAACACCAAAAAATATTGGACCTAGACCCACCTTTTAGTATACCGATCGATTCAGAATCACTTTTTGTTTCGATTTAACGAAGTCCGTCTGTCTGTCCATGCATTCTTGTGCTCACTCTACAGGTCGCAAATATTAAGATATATTGATGAAATTCGGTACACCGACCTATGTCGGCCCAAGGACATGGCCTATTGATTTTGGTTAATGTCGGTCCATGTTTATACCTAGTGCCCATATAAAGGTCCCTCCCAAAATTGGCTAGTTTACATGCTGCAGGTCGCAAATATTTCAATGAAATTTGGCTCGCTAACTCACATGGTCCCAAGGATAAAGCCTATTGATGCTAGATTGGATCGGTCCATATAGGTCGCTCATATGGGCTATATTTCCGATTTTTAAATAAATTCTGCGGTCGATCTGCGTTTATGTGGTTTAGGCTGATGGAGTACAATGATGGAGTACACCAATCTGTAGCAAATTTAGTTCTTTTCTCTTT
This sequence comes from Leucophora obtusa, assembly GCA_949987735.1. Lineage (NCBI taxonomy): Eukaryota > Metazoa > Arthropoda > Insecta > Diptera > Anthomyiidae > Leucophora > Leucophora obtusa. Next base: position 5,777,824 of record OX465296.1, read on the forward strand.
AACACTAAAACATTTTTGTATTTTGCTATCGTTTTTTATTACACTCGAAAGTAAAACTTGTTTGACTCTAGAGTACAGATTTGTTCTGTTCCACTCTGGAGTTAACATGAATCTGTTTACTATTTAACATGACAAAATCACCATAAAAAACACGTCACTAATTTGTGCACATCTCTAATTGTCAACAAATAAAAAAAAAATATTTAAAATATATTAAACTAACACAAAATATTTGCGTTTAGAACAATAATTGAAATTAAAAAAAAAATATTTAAAGCTAAAAGTAGTGCGATAAAGTGAAGGAATTAGCGAAAAATTATGTAAGTATTGCAGTGTCAAAACTTTTGTGAAGTAACTCTACTCTGCATTTTGAACAGTTAACATTTCAATCTGTGCTGCAGAGTAGAGTCACTCTATAATTGTAAACGCGCCTTTATGCGTTGAGCACTTTGGTTCACATTTTGTTGAACAAAATTTTAAAAAATTCAAAATTTAAGTTTTGGAAATTTAGGGGGAAAAATTCCCATCTTTGGCCATACCTGGGACTAGGTTAGCATAATCCAAGAGAGACAAAAATTTATATCTGAATATTTGTAGATCTTAGAAATCAAACTAGAGTATAACATTGTAAGTTTTTGAAAAAAATGTTTAATTTTTTTACGATTTTCATAATTTGTCTCATTTTAACCCTACAATGGTCTGGGGAATTTGCAATTACTTAAATATTTTCCAACCGATTGCGGATTTTTATGCATTTCTAGAAAGATAATTTAGTCTAGATTACAATTCTATTAATATTTTCAGAAATGCTATTATTTAGGAGCCAGTATTTTTCAAAAAATCCAAAAAAAAAGCGTATTTCAAGATTTCAGTCGCTTTGAGCCACCTCCAAATCTCTTTTGATTGGTGCAAAACTTTGTATATATTACTTTTTTAGCTATTTGCATATTTCTAGCGGGTGAGACCGAGAGTTTGAACACTTTTTTTCGCCCATATAATGTACATCCAAAGGTGTCATTACATTGCTAGATCTGTCAAAACAATAAAGTAGTATTTGGAAGATGACAAGACAAATTGTGTTTATTTTTTTTTTTTCTTTGATATTTGAAATGATTAACGCTCCTAGACGAAACGCTACTAGCAAGTATTTCTAGAAATTCTGAAACGTCGTCCCCTGCAGAATTTCTTAGACAAGAATGAAATCCGAATACAAATTGTTATAAGTTTTGGGATTCTAGCACATTTAATTTTTTGTATTTTCGGTGATTTTGATGTTAGTGGTACCGAAACTGATAAAAAAAAACCTATTTTCCCTCTAGTTAGAAAATTTAATAAGGAAAACAAATACTGGGTTTAGGCAAAAATTTAAATGTTACAATATAAAATTTATGAACTTTCTTATATATTTATTTAAAAGATTCTAATATTTTTTTCAGTTGCTGCGATTGTGCCTGTAAAATGTTAATGAGTTTCATTTGTTCTGCTGTTGTTCTTCTCGTAATTATTGGATTGATTGTTTACTTTACTGTATACTATCACAAAGATAGTGGTTCCACTGAGGGTAAAGAAGCCGCTAAGAGGATAATAAGAGAAGTAGCACCAGAAAATTTCCGAGATTTCTTTAAACCTTTGGCTTAATTGAATAAAAACTGCATTTGATGTAATTTTTTGTTTTATAAATAAGTATATATTATTGCATATTTTTTAACTAATTTCTCCACAATTTTTTTCAATAAAACAAATGATTATTATTATAAATATCCCAGCAAAGACATTTCTGTCAAAAAGTCCTTATAATCAGTCATTGTTATCAATGAATTTAGGATGCGTCTGTCATAGGAAGGAAGCATTCTTATATTATTCTTCGGATGTTGTTTTCCCTAAAGAATTTCTTACAATTTGTTTTAAAGAATTATATTATAATAGAAGCATCATAATATAATGCTTCAAAATAATATGTAAGAAAAATTGTACAGCTTAATAACTTGCAAAGAAGTTCAAAACAACATCCACAGAATCATAAAGGAATGATTCCGTCCTACGACAAGTCCATGCTAAATTCATTGACAAAAATTACGAATTGGAGGACTTTTTTATGGAAATATTTTTGCTGGGTATAAAATAATAAATGATTAATATATTGTGGATATTTTAATGATACTGCTCATATATAGATATTTAATGAAGTTTTCCATATATTACTACGATTAAGACTATCTAATCGCGTGTTTAGTATTACAATTTTTTCCAAAAATATGGGACTTTTTTAAGTATATAGGAGTACACATAATTTCTTATCACAACACATTTCTCTAGAGATAGTAGTTGCAAAATTAAATAGCCTTGTATTATTACTATTTTATTCAGAAATTTTAAGCTATTGCCAATGTATGTATGTTATACATACATATTTATATGCCCCAAGGTTGGTTACCGAAACGAATAACGGTAAGGGTAACGGTAACGGTATCAGATTTCGTTTGTTTAGGTAACGGTAAAGGTAACGGTAACGGTATTTAAGACTGTTTCGGTAACGGTATACCGTTATCGAAACAGCAATACCGGTACTTACCGGTATTAAAAATTATGTTAAAAACATATAAAAACAAGTAAAAACATGGCATATTTTTAATTTTAAGTACTGAAAATACAGATTTTAAGCTATAAATTCAATACTGGTAGTTTTAACAAGTAAAATTATTATCTATAAATTTTTTGTAAAAAAAAACACTCAAGATTATAAAATAAAAAATAAAAAAATTGTAATTTTTATATAAAATAATAAATACCGGTAAAATACCGGTAACTACCCATAAAAATAACGGTATCGGTAACGATAACGGTATTTAGAAATTTTTTTAGAGGTATCGATAACGGTAACGGTATTCAATTTGAAACGGTATTTTAGCGATAACGGTATTATAACGATAACGGTAACCAACATTGATATGCCCACATAAGTGTTTGTTTTTAACAAGGACCTGTGATAAATTTGTATTCCTTTTCTAACAAACGCAGGTAGATATTAGTTTTAAATACCCTACCAGCTGGTTTTTACTTTAGAATAGCAATCAATTCAGAGAAAAAAGATGACTAATATCAATATAAACGATTAACCGTCTAATGACAACAGAGACTAAACGAGAACGTATTAAGATTAAAACATTTGTAATTTCGATCAACATTATCTTATCCTTGATCCATAAATTCTTAACGTTCTTGTCGACACTTCGTTTTACTGTATTCGAATATTATTTGTACAACTAATATTGTACAGCAAAACGCTGTTTTTAGTAAAGCTTGTTTTGCCAATACCGCCGGAAAACTTCTTTACCAGTAAGTATTGTTTTAATCAATATACAACCATTCAGTAGAATAATATTTTCTGAATATTTTTACAGGACAGTTCTGACAAGATTGTTAAACAGACGTTCTGCCAACGCATAACCGACCGTCACCGATGCTTTGCCAGCACTGTGATGATCGTATTAGTTTTGCTTGGGTAGTGAGCAACTTCCTTACAAATAAAGCGTCTTCTTCCCAAAGCTATTCTAAAAATCAGTTTTACTGAATCCGATTCTTTAAAATCAATTTACTACAATTCAATCATGGTAAGAGACCTGCATCACTTGAATATGAATCTATAGATTCGTGAATCTATAGATTCATATTCAACTGATGCAGGTAAGAAATTTATTTATATATGATACAGCTTCTATAGATTCATGAATCTATAGATTCATATTCAACTGATGCAGGTAAGAAATTTATTCTTGAATCATAAAAATTTTAAACCTACAATTAAATCTTGAATTTTGGACTTTCTAATGTGAAATATTAAAACACAAACAATTATAGTCTAACAAATTTCTTTCCATTAATACGAGTTGCAATTAGAGAATCATTACAGGGTTAAAATGCAATGCATATTATTCTCTCAGATACATACAAGAAAAGATCACCTAAAAACTCTCTACATATTATCCCCGCATATGTATTAGGCATGTATACACATATTTCAAACTGGTCGCTACCTGACCTTAAACTCTCTACAATCGGTCTGCCAAAGGAATGATCGCATTTTTAAGTTATTGTATTTACTGAAGTCTTAATGTAAAGTTGTGCGCATTAATTTCCTTCACAAATGGCAGTTTGCGAAACTCATTCGAATACAAGTGGTTTTTATGATACGGCTTTGGATACATTGATGGATAGTTTATGTATAAGTAAAACACCCAATTTGGAGCCATCACGTTGCAGTAGTTTTAGAAGACATTTCCCAATATCCCAAGAAGACAAATTTTTTTCCTTTTGTAGTACCATAAAATCTCTTCCTAAAAGTGAAAATTTAATGGAGAAATCAGAACTCAATACTACTCAAACATCCCAATCATCAGATATAAGTACTTCTGATCGAAATAGCTTAAAAGATACTCCAAAACGTTTCGTGCCCACCACCAGAAAACAAAGATTATTTAGTTCTCCCGAAACGGAAGAATTCATGCCGAAATCTGTATGTTCCGTAAATAAAAAAGAATTATCACCACAAGAATTACAATTAAAGGAAGCATTAACTCGACTGGAATGCATGGAGCGTAGACAGGAGAAAATGGCGCAGAGTAAAAAACCTTTACGTACTTCATTGCGTGTTTAACAACGGAAAACAATTTGGGATTTAAGCTCAAATTAGTGTGGGTGTAAAGTACGGCGAAATAAGGTATCGTGAGGTAGAAATCTATTTTCAATAGATTTTCTTACTTCAAACTACATCAAACTAAGCAGTTGTGTATACTACAACAATTAAAAATAAACAGCTGACACAATACTTTACGATACTACTATACTAATGGAACTTTTAAGGGTAGCATTTTCTTAAATTATTGTTAGTAAATATATTCTCATTATATGTATTAACTGTGCAATTATGTGACAATTGTGACAAATTTTTCGCATTCAATTTAAATATTACTTATGCTTTATTAGGTGAATCATCTTAATTTTGTTAAATTGTGCTTTATTAATATTTAAGTTTATTGTTAGTCTTTAAGCCATCAAACTATGTGTTCAAATACATGTTTATTTTACAGTTTTAATTTAAAATCTAAGGTGAATGAATTTATGTAAAATAAAAAATTGCAGACACAAAAATTGCAGAAAATAAAAGTATCTAAAAATTAGTTAAAAATGATGTTGCAGACAAAACTGTTGAAATTAGCAGATTTTTTTGCTAAATACTAGGAAAATAAGAACAACAAAATTAAAACTTAGTTTTAACTAAATTTTTTTTCAGAATTTTTTTATTAGTGTATAGATGGGTTCCTCTATTTTTTGTCGTTTAATCATAGTATGTTGTATTTTACTGGGAAATATTTTACTCGAGCTTTTGAATTGTAATTTAAATTATAAAAATAAACAATTATTTTATTTTATAAGAAAGACACAATCAAAATAAAGCCAAAATGTCATTTTTTCAACAGAAAAATCATAGTCTCGTACATTCAATTTGAGTGAAAACTAATTTAATGAACAAGACTTCTATTTTTCTGTTGGAAAAAGTGACATTAGGAATTTCGAGTAAACGAACACACTGTATTTCGTTTACTCGAAATTCTTACTACTTTTACTACAATTGGAAAGTTTTGTTTACTTTTTGTATTGAATTTTTCCAGCTGTAGTAAAAGTAGTAACTTGTAGTAAGTAAACGAACACGCCTATTGATTGTGTCTTTCCATGGAGTAAAAATAGTTTTTTCAAGTGAAACTCAAAGATCTTACTATGCTTTAAGTCTAGTTTTAATATTTTCCATTTTCTACTAACTGGACTTTTATCTGACACATTTAAGGGCAATTCACACGTACCTCTACCTACTATTACTCTGCACTGGGGATAAGAATTGTAAGATTTTTGTAAATTCTCTTTTGAAAATGAGATTTCATATTCCCAGTACTGGGAAATAGTAGATATGCTCAGGAATGGATAGCGTGTGAATTAAGCTTAGACCCGATTACTAAATGTCCAGTTGAACCTTAGCCAACAGTGAAAAATAATAATATGTATGAGTTTTTTCTATCCCTCATACATATCGCAGCGTCCTCCTTCGGTGTTCCCATAGCACTTAACCCCACCGAAGTATAATAACAGGGCTATGAACTAAAGAGCTTCAACAAAGTTCGCCAACTCTTCATTAGATGGCGCGCAACAACTGCTTTAAGATTCAACATCTCGCGCAATTACAATGTTGCCATATTTAAAGCCCTTTATCTTTCGCCACCTTTCACTTCTTCTCTATCCCCTTTCCAAAGAAAGTAACACGTTAATTAAGAGAAAGAATTTCCTGTTTCTCTTTTAAAAACAAATAAAAAAAATATATAAAACCTTCACTATCAGTGCTGCCAACCCTTTTTGGTGAAAAATCGTCGTATTTGGTGGAAAAAACATCGTCAAAATAGTCATTTTCTAAATGAGAAATGGTCAAAGTCTACAATCAAAAAACTTCTTATATTTGAATGAAAGATGAAAAAGGTTTACTTAAAAATCCATTAATATTACTTTATTTATAACAATTTCACATTTGTATGTAAAAACGTGTTTCAATTACACTGTGCTAGTTGAAAAATCCAACAAGCGTGGTAAACCTAATTCGAGTACGCTGAATCCAGTGGTGCTAGCCGTTTTTCTAGATTAGCTCATGAAAAAAACATATTATTGTTTGAAAATTCTGGGTCCAAGGACCCCAAAACACGCGATTTATCTAACTTTTTACCATTTATTTTTACCCAGGTTATTTGTTATTCCCCCAGTCAGCTTTGGGTAAAAAATTATGAAAATTGGTGCAGCGGTTCAAAAGTTCTGAATGAAATTTTCTATACAAAATTGTACATTTTATTGCTTCGTTGAATGTACTGAAATTTGTATTGAAGTGAAAAATTTGCATTTTTAAGGTGTCCTCACATTTTCAATCACAACTTTTGAACCGCAAGATCGATTTTGATTATTTTTAACACAAAGCTTCTTGGCAGAGTAACAACTAAAAATTAACGGTAAACAAATTAAAATATCGAGTGTTTTGGGGTGCTTGGAACCATAATTTTGAAACTTAAATATCTTTTGATTTGGAAAAAAGTATCCGATTCGTGTACAGTGTTATTATTTATTTATTACTGGCTATTTCAATAGGCTTCCAAATTTACCAATAATATTTGTTTAGCTTATTTTGAGAGTCTTGACACTCTTTGATGAAAAAATAACCTCTAACATTGCACTATATTCTCCTACTAATTGACCGGATTTTTTTTTTAAATTTTTACATGGTTGTTAATAACAATAATACCATACCTACTCGTTTTAAATTGCAATATTCCCATCAACTAGTTGCCAATTTAATTTGGCATTTAAGAATAATTTGTTATTATTAATTTAAACAACTGAGGCTCAGTAAGGAGTTTTGGTTTTGAAGTATTTTTATCATAAAAAACTATCAGAGAGAAATGCACTAGTAAAAACAACCACTATCCACGGCCCTCTTCTAAAAACCTAAACTGGTTTTTTGAGAGTTTTGGCGAAAAATAACAAAAAACGTGAAAAAGTGGTACTTTTAATTATTTTTATATTTTTAAGCAGTTTTGATTAAATTTTAAAGTTCAATTGTATTATTTAATATATGTATCTCTGCATTAGTTTTATATAACTAATGCAAAATTTTGTTTATTTAAACAAAAATAATACACATTAAAAAAACACTTAAAGATGCTTCTCTTAAAACCAGTTGACATATAAAATTTTATAGCGAGTAAATCGGAGTGTGAGAGAATTGAAATGTATCTGGTCATTCGTAAAAACAGCTTAAATTTACGTATTTAAAGATTCTTTTGTTATTAAAAACTAACAATAAATTTGATACATACATACATATATATGTATATTTTTTTATTGTTAATATATTGGGTCATATGAATAAAACTTAGCAATTACTTCGAAGTAATTACTTTGGGTTTAGGAATGGCTTTTAACTCCAAATTTACCAATTGGCTGGTAGAATAGCTTGAAATGTAAACGAAAATTAAAAAATTAAATTTCTAGTCTACTCCCAAGCAGACTAGATTTGTGAAGTAATTATTTAAAAAACCATGTATTTCCCCCTATTAGTAACATCTATTTTTTATTCATATGAGCCATTGGGTTATATGAATAAAACTTAGCAATTACTTCGAAGTAATTACTTTGGGCTTAGGAATGGCTTTTAACTCCAAATTTACCATGGTAGAATAGCATGAAATGTAAACGAAAATTAAAAAATTGCATTTCTAGTCTACTCCCAAGCAGACTAGATTTGTGAAGTAATTGCTTAAAAAACCCTGTATTTCCCCCTATTAGTAATATCTATTTTTTATTCATATGAGCCATTGACTTTGGACAATTAATGCGTTATGGGCACATTTAAGGTTTCGATTCGGTACAAATCAAAAATTTTTAAGTCCCATCACTGCCACATAATGCGCAAAGTTTGCGCCTTATTGGTTGTTGTCTAAGCTATGACCAGAGAATACTGGGAAACGAATAAGGTTGCCAGCTTTAAACACAAAAATCGCTAGATTTCAAAATAAAAATCGCTAGCAATCAGTGCTACCAGACAAACTTTAGCTCATCTTCCCATTTTGTTAGTTCAAATCCACATTTGTCATGAAATTGATCACAAATTGATTATTTAATCCAATTTAAATTAAAGAAAAATCGATTACCCAGCCAACAAATTTTAGAGTGCTCTGAAATTATGACTTATAACTAGGGCAAGGAATTTCATGCACTTAAAAATGAAAAATATGCGCCTAAAATATGCGGCTAAAAAAGAAAAATATGCATTAAAAATATAAGAAATATGCACTAAAAACTATTGTTTTTGCAAAAATAATAAACTTTAAAACTTAAATATATATTTAAGTTAGTTATTTTGCAAACAGACACAGAACTCGAAAATTTCCCATGGTCAATAAGGTTTTTAAGAATGTTTATTTTGATTGAATCAAAATATGAAAACGTATAAATTTTTTATAATTTTTTACAAAATAAAAAGAAGTTCTAAAAATGAAAAATATGCACAAATTAAAAAGCACAAAATATGCATTAAAAAGGCACCAAATTTGCATTTGAAATCAAAATACGCAAAAACATGCATTTTTGACAAAATATGCAACGACAAATTGATGCCATTTTGTTCTAAATTTGATTATTCGGATAAATATTTAGTCCATATTAGTTTTGAACTATCGAGAAAAAACATGCATTTGCATGGAATTCCTTGCCCTACTTATAACAGATTTTAAAATAGAAGGATTTTATTTTTTTTATTTATAAAATAGAAGGGTACTTATCGGGTTCTTCAAAAATGGGGATATCATCTAAAACATTATTGCAACACTGGCAACAGGGCCCACACCACATAGTATACAAAAATTGTATAAAAAGTACCAGAATTCGAAGCATTTTGCTTGATACATGCTGCTTAATTGCATGATACCAGCTCCTTTAACGTTAAAAAAGCCGAGATTTTAAAAAGTACCGTTCATAAAAAGTACTATACACAGAAAGAATTTACAAAATTCTATTTAAATTTTTAAACACCTTTCTCATACCAAATTTGTAAATGCAAAAAAAAACTTTTTAAAAAGGCACCAACGAAGAAATTTGTAAATCCAAAAGATAATTTCTTTTGTTTTTTGTAACTTTGAATTTTTATTTTTAAACAATTTTTATATGAAAGATAACAATTTACAAACGAATTACAAATATTTCAAACAAAAAAATTGTTGGAAATAAATATTCAATTTAAAAGAAAATGTGATTACTTCTACAAATTCCCATTGTTGGTGCCCACTGTTTTTTCTGTGTATATAAAAAGTACCGTGAAGACAACAAGAAAGAAAATGTCAAAAAAACTATGTGGCAATTGATTTCTTTGTGAATTGTTTATTATTATGGGCGAGGAACTTATTTAAAACATAACCATGGTTAAACGTTAACCACAGATATTTCCATATAAATTTAACATTCATAACTATGGTTAAGCACTAAACTCAGTTTATTTTGAGATAAGTTAACAGGTCTATGTGATTTATTATATTTTTATTAAAAATTAAATTATATTTGTTAATAATATAAATAATAATGGTATTCATTTAAAGTATTTACGCCTCGTATACTGTGTATATGTTGTAAGTTTACTCAATTAATGTCAAAACTAATTTACGAGCCCTGGTAAATATACGCTTACATTTTTGTGTGTAAACTTTTTCGTATTTATACATACATTTGAATATTGTCAAAAATAAAATTATTTAAATTTTTTGTGTGTTGTTTTTTATTTTCTCTTTTATTTTTTTAAGTAATAGAAATTTAAAAAAAGTCTGTGTTTAATTTATGAAAAGATCGAAGAAGTGGCTAATGCCTCATTCATACCGAACCCAAAACTAGTAGTTTTCAAATTTATTGTGTTTTCCATTGTCAAATCCCATACAAATTTCAAATCGAAAACTTAAAAAAAAACCAAAACTTCTAGTTTTGGGTTCAGTATGAATGAGGCTTAAATGCAAAATTGAAATGTGAATAGTTTTAAAAGGTGCGCTCATTCAAATAAACAGTTAAAGTTATAAATATACGCGATTACAAAAATACACGGTTTACTAGGGCATAAATCCAGTTAGATGAATACCACTAATGATTTTCAATCCTTTAGAAAAAGCAAAAATATTACTAAATTCATTTACTTGCACCATGGCGTAACAATATAAAGGTGGAATTATTAGAATATATATTTTGAATTGACATAACCCTGCAATGTCAAACAAAACAAAAAAATAAAAAAAAACAAATCAAAACAAAGGAAGAAAAACAAACAATTATTTTTAAATTTAATTTTTAAAAAAAGTTTAAACTTTAACGAAATTTATTTAAAATTTATTTATACCACTACCACAATTCATATCGCTTGGAACTAAAAACCAAGCACGACTCCAGGGTGTCCCAGGTGCTAGGGTGTTTCAAGCATATTTACTTGAACCACGACCTGTGCCGCCCGTTGGTGATTGGTTAGGTAATAGAGGACGACTGCTGCTAGCTGCATGATAAGGGAATTTTTTAATGATGTTAGAAAACGCATATCAAAATACCAGACAACTAACCTTGCATTTGTGGGAAATTTTAATCCATAAGTTAAACGGAAACTATCTTGTTTCATTTGTATTAGGAAATGCATGTTTTTTTAAAATAATATTTTATTATTTTCTTTTTTTTAAACAAGCAAATTTTGTATGTTTTTCTTTTCGTTTTATTTTTCTCTTTTTTTTTCGTTTGACGTTGCAGGGAATAAAATTATGACACAAATGACAACTTTATCTAATAATTCTACCTGGGTAGTTGTACAATGTACTTGCACAAAAAAATCAACAAAAATCATAAAAAGCATTAATAGATTATTTACTAATCTACAAACATTAAAATGAACGTATTCAGCAATATTAAGTGTAAATTATTTTAATTGGTTTAGAAAAAACTTATCAAATTTATTTTTGCTATAATAGTGGCAAAGTCTGTAAAAATTTAGTTGAAACTACTAAAAAGTACACTCAAAATGTTTGACAGTTACTACATGACAGTTGTCACTAGTTATTTTTAACAGTAATTACAGTTTTTTTCTGTAGAAAATTGGAGAATAACTGTTATGACGGTTATTTAGGAAAACAACTAACGAAAAGCACTGTATATATTTATTCCCGTCGTTCCAAGTTGGAGCATAGGGCCATTACAAATATGTTCCATTTAGATCTGTTACAAGCTATTAGTTTAATCTCATTCCAGGACTTCCTTGTGATTGTTATTTCGGAGTCCAACTGTCTTCTCCAAGTGTGGGCGGGGCTTCCTCTTCTTCTGGTGCCCTTTGGATTCCAGTCAATGGCTGCACATGTCATCTGCTGGTTCACGTAATGTGTTACCTAGCCAATTCCACTTACGCCTCAATATTTCGGTGCGCAGAGAAACTTGATTGGTGGCTGTCCACTAGGGATGCCAATCCCGAGTCCCGAAATCCCGGGATTATTCAATAAAAATGAGTCCCGAATCCCGGGATTCTTAAGCTCGAATACCGGGATTTTTGCAATTGCAAAAATATGTGGTAATTTTTCCAAAATTGTAACCCTGTTGATATTTTTAAACTGTTTCTGTTAAATATAATTTTATACAATTCTATACTGTGCAGTATTTCTTATTATATTTCGGAAATCATCGCTTAAAATTCAGAATAAAAAGTTGTATTTCAGAATTTTTCATTTGAATTTCTTCACTATATGTGGAAAACTATTAAAAAATTCTGAAACTAATTCAAAATTATAAAATTCAATTGACAATTTTAAATTAAAATGATATAAGAATAGTGAATATGAAATTATTATAAACAAAATTAGCACACAACATATTGACGGAGTTAAATTCTTAATTCTTGAGTTTTTTTTCAATTCTTTCGTTCTTTAGATAAAACGTTCTTTAGATGTAAAAAACGTATAAAACAGTTATATTTTACAGTGCTCATGCATAATAATTTGAAAACCTTATAACATGTTTACAAAATGAAATTTGTATGAAAAATTTGTTTTATAAATCACTTATAAATTTTAAGTGTTTATGCATATGACCCCATATTTCTTTTTTACATAAATTTAAAGTTTTTACACATTTTTTTAAATAAAAAATTCACAAAATGGCAAAAAATCACGAAATCCCGAAAAAAATCGGGATTCCGAAAAATCCCGTTTCGTCCCGGGATCCCGTTTTTTTAATTTTGAAATCCCGAATCCCGGGATTTTAAAAAACCAATCCCGATTGGCATCTCTACTGTTCACAGGTCGTTATTGGACATCACTTTAGGCCAAAATATTTTTAAAATCCTCCTCAGGCACCTATTGGCAAAAACTTGAAGTGCGTTTATGACGCGGGCAGCGGCATTCCATGTCTCGCATCCATACAAAAGGGTTGACTTCACGTTGGTTTTTATGGATATATGGGAAGCCTTCCCTACAGGACGAAGTAGGCCGAAGGAACGTCTGGCACAATTAATACGGTTTTCGATAACCGCACTAAATCCTCCACTGCTATTGATGATGCTGCCGAGGTAGCAGAAGCTGCTAATATCTTCAAGCACGGTACCGTTCATTTGAAGGGACTCCCTGTTGTCGGTGTTCACACGCATGGATTTAGTCTTTGCTAAATTTATTTTTAACTCTGCTTTAGCTGTCGCTGCTTCTAGGAGTCTTAATTTTTCAGACATATCGTTAAACGTGTGTGCCATGAGGCAAATGTCATCGGCGTAATCTAAGTCACCTAAGCGCTTGTATAGGCGCTCATCACTATATCAAGAACAATGTTAAACAGTAGAGGTGACTTATCTCATCCCTGCTGTACCCCGGTATTTACATTTATTCTGCCGCCAAGATTGTTCTCGTGGAGTACTCTACAAGTAGAGCCATTGTATAGACTTCTAATAAGCGAGATAAGTTTTAGTGGGGTGCCTTTGCATTCAATGGCCTTCCAGATGGTGTCATGAGCGAGCTTATCAAATGCTTTTTCGATGTCTATAAATACGAGATATAAGGGAGATCTGCGCTCCACAGACTGTTCAACGATTACCCTTACTTGGTACACAAAGGGTTTTCGTGGTCGAAAGCTAGCTTGCTCGGATTGAGTTCTGGTTCCAAAGCTGTTGTGAGTCGGCCTATAAACGTTAAAATATCATAATAAACAACGACTATAATATCATAATAAACAACTACCAGAACAGTAATTTTACAGTAAACAGTTGTTTTTGCTAGTTATTTAAAAAATAACGTTCCATTTCTTTAAATTTTAAAAATTCTTCTTTAGTTTATATTTGTTATTGTTGCTATATTCCTAGTTTGCAATTATTAATCAGAAACTTTTATTGTATCTCTAATGCACAAAAGCATAATAACTGGAGAACCGTTTGGATTTTTCACTTCAATTTTTAAATAGGCTGAAGTAATTACATATATTTTTCTAATCGAAAGAAAAAAATCTTTTTTATTCATTAAAATATACTTTTATAATACAAAAAGAATTAAATGTACAAAAACGGTAGATTTTACCCATTTTGTGAGTTGTTTTAAAAATTTCTCCTAGCGGAGAAATTTAAGCTAAAAATTTAAACTAACATGCTGCTGCTCCCAAACGGGTTAAGATTTTTTCGAATTCTTTCGTGTTATTTCCGTGTCAAAACTCTATACAAAATAAATGGAATTTTTCGAAAACATTTATAGCGTGAATTTTGAAAACTTTTCGAAAAAATCGAAATTTTGGACTACTTTTTAATATTTTTATATAGAAACCCTGGTGTAAATATATTAGGCTTAAGCTTAAACCTGATAAACGCCATGTCGCCAGTGTTTTATTGCAGAGCGACGTTTTGTCGATAAAGCACGTTTTTTGTGTTTTCTTCATTTGTCACTGCCGAGAAATTGGAAAATTTCCTAAATAAAAAATATCTATTTTCAACCCAAATTGAATAAAAAATTCTTAAAAATATTGAATAGTTTTCGCGAAGTTCAAGAACAAAGTTTGACAGCACTGCCACTGGTCACTGGCACTTTCACTATCTGGTTTACCAGATCTCAACTTCTGTTGACTCGATGAATTACGAACGATTTTACAAACTGATCTATACTCTTCTGAATGGTAAAGCGAATGATAGATATAATAGACAATAGTCGTACTTATTTCAAAATTACGACTATAGTAAATACAACACAGCTCTTAAAGTCCAAATTAGTTTGGAAGTCAAGTGCGGCGAAATGAGGTATCGTGAAGTAGAAATCTATTTTCAATAGATTTTCTTACCTCAAATGTTTTTCCAAACTAAAGCCCAAATTAGTTTGGAAGTATCGTAAAAAAAGTAACGTATCATTCTCATAATGAATAAAAAAGAGTATAAAAAATAAAAATATTGTATTTTTTATCCTCTTCTTGTGCATAGAATTAAATGTCAAGTAATAAAATATAAAATTTCTATTTTCAACAGAACTTTTTTACGATTTTACTTGACAGCAGTTTCAATGCATAGAAAAAAGATAAAAATATATTTCTATATTATTTTAACACATTGAATTATTTTAACACGTTTTTTTACTTTACGATTAGACTAATGAAGCCTTAAAGCCCAAATGAGGTATCGTGAGGTAGAAATCTATTTTCAATAGATTTTCTTCCCTCAAATGTACTTCCAAACTAAGTAGTTGTGTACAATGTCATTAACTAAAAGTAAACAGCTGACCGATACTACCAGACTAATGGAGCCTTTAGGTAGTTGTGTATACTGTCATTAACTAAAAGTAAACTGCTGACACGATACTTTACGATACTACTAGACTAATGGAGCCTTAAAGGATACAAAATACAAGCAATGTACAGCAACGTACAGAATCTTAAAAAATAGTTTCATATCATCTGACATTCTGACACGATACTTTACGATAATACTAGACTAATGGAGCCTTAAAGGATACAAACTACAAGCAACGAACACCAACGTACAGAAACTTAAAAAATAGTTTCAAATCATCTGATCAAAAAATTTGCAAAATCATTGCTTAAAGTTAAAAAACTGACAGCAGATTGAACCTTGCAAAAAAATAAGAGTGATTAAGCAATATTTTAACAGACGAAGTTAATGCATAACAAAATAAAATGATAAGGCCTATAAACCCAACTACGACTATTAATATTTTTATTTTAACCTAACGTTAAATTAATAAGAAATTTTTAAAAATGTCTTAAATGTTCCTAAGAAAAATCGCGGGCTAAATTTTAAAATCGTTAATTCACTGACGTGATATCTGGTCCTAAATTTCTATTGTAATAGTTTAAATATTTTCTTAATTTAAAATTCTCCTTGCTTTGTTCAGTTTTTAATTGTATTATAATTTAAATACACGTTGTGAACAATAAATACCCCAACTATAACAAAAAAAAATATGATTCTCTTCCGCTGTCCCTCCGTAGCTTTCTTTGAAACCTCACAATGATAAGTATACCAAAACAACTTAGCCCCAACACAGCTGATTGTATCTTTTATTAACAACTGACGTATGTATGTATTTATATGTCGTTTATTTCGCATATAACAAAATATTTTTAAAAAAATCTAACGCCCAAAGTAATTGTCAGAATTTAATAACATTTTGGATAAGAAAACTAGATACCAAGGTCTATTATTAGGAGAAATTTTAAAGAAATCAATTCAGCCGTTTTTAAGTAAAACGCATTTCTCTACAGCTCCTTTATTTTTTAACCGATTTTAATGATTCAAAAGGAATCTGATACTTTGGGCAAAAATGAATTTAATAGTATGCATGTCCTGTAAAAATGAAGGGATTTTCATATAGAAAACAATTTTTCAAAAATCTTTTAAATATACATTTTATAGTAAACAAAAATTTTAATCATGAATTGCAATCGTTTTTTGTTTTGTTTAAGTTTTAGTTTATATTTTATTAACACACAAAATCAGCGCATGCCAGTCAATCAACTTTTCTCTCATTGCTATGAGAGTATTCGTAAATGTCGTACAAGCAGATAGTAAATTATTGTATTATTAAGACCTTAGCCGGTAATATGTAAAATCACTGCCACTGTCAGTGGTGTGAAAGAAAAATAGTATTTACTTGTTAATTTTACTGTGGAATTTTGGAGCTTAATCATTTGTAATGTCACACCAGACCAATCAATCAGTTTTTAAATAAAAAATTTATTCGAATATTGGATTAACGATTAAATCGGCAAAGTCGAATAAAAACATTAATATTTCACAGTATATACGAGTACTTAATATTTCAGTGCGTATGATTAATTTAATAGTATCACTCATACGTTACAATAAAACATATCCTTTTCAAATTCCCGATATTTATAAACTGCCGGAATTCGAAATTTTTCAACATTTTTTACTCAGGTTTTATTAGCAAAAACTACTTTTTGTTAACAAAAAAAATTCTCGGTCTGGTTACGGTTGTCGAATTTGAAGTCGATGGAAACTTGGCCCGACTTCACGAACAAATAAAAAGTGAGGAGCTTGAGAGAGGAAGAGAGGTATAGAACAGGGATGCCAACTTAGTGCTTTTCGCGCTAAATCTGGTGCTTTTTCATGTGCCAAAACGCGAAAAATTTTGATCTAACGCGTAACTGAAAAAAGCACTAAATTTTCAAAATTTATTTAGCGCGTTTTGCGCTTTTTTACATGTATTGTTTTTATAGCAATATTAAGAAATATGTCAACAGTTGCTTTTATTTCCATAACGATACATTAAAATATCAAGGAAAAGTTGTATGTTAAATGCCAAATACTGCTTTTGGCGCTAAATGTAGTGTTTTTGATGTACCAAATGCAAAAAGTTTCCGTTATACACGTATCACTTTTAACACAAATTTAGCAGAATGCTAGTTATAGGAAAAATTTTTTCTGAATTTATTTATTTAAGACCAAAATCCTTTTTTCTTCTGACTATAAAACAAGACCCTAAGTTTTTAAAAATCGAATAATTTTGAATAATTACGAAATGATATTTTTCATAACATTTTATGAAAAATTCCATTAATTCAATGAAAAGTTTCAATGGACGAGTTCTAGGCAAACTTCATTGGTTTCATGCAAAAATGCATTAATATAATGCAGATATTTCTCTCAGTAGGGTAAGAACTGACAAATTCTTTTGAAAGGCCCTAAAAATTATTAAGTGCTTTTTTACCCGTTTTTAAATAGAAATTTACGCGTTTTTACCCTTTTTTGTAACTTTTTTGCGCTTTTTGGTATGAAAAAGTTGGCATCTATGGTATAGAAGGCTACTGACTGAACTACATTTCGCCTGACGATTTGCCACAATATTCCGTATTTGTCTTAAAAACAAATCTTCACTGATTTTGTAAAACTAAAATCTTAATTAATTCCAAATGAAAGTTTTGAATTAAAGTCCAGACAACACGTTAAGTATTCATTAAATTCTCAATTTCTCTATCTTTCAAATAGTATCTCAATTCATTCAAAATAATTTAATTCGATTAAATAAATACACGCATAAAGAGAGCACAAATACATAAAGAGCTTTTTTTAATAGCATAGAGCAACTTGGGTATAAAAAGCCCCAACATAAGAAATTAACCACACAGTTTATTTGACAACTTCTAGCTAAACTGATTAACAGTTAATAAGGAAATAAAAAAAACTATTAAGTGCATAAGATCAAGTTTTTTTAATTAATTAAATAGGAACAAATTTTAAAATATATATAAAAATGTCAATTTCAATTAATGCTGAAGATATAAATGCTCCACAAATCAAGGATTTGGTAAGTGAAAAATAATAATTATTTACAATTTTATCTAACATCCCATATTTATAAATTTTATTAACCAAAAGTTTAGATTGTTTAATAAAAACTTTTGCGTGTTAAAAAAATTAAACATTTTTATTTTTTTATTACCGGTTTCGACCCTTTTTGGGGTTTTTTTTTGTTTTATTTGTTTATAAAAAAAATTGAAAAATTAAAATTTTTAAGAAAAAAAATAAATTCAAATTAAAATTCGTAATTTTTTATTTATAAACAAAAATAATAATGCCTAATGATAAGATACTATGTTTATTACAATTTGCTAATAAATATTTGTTTTAAGAATAATTTTTTGTTAATAATTCCTATTGTTCTTTTTTTAATTCAAATTATAAACAATGATAAGAAATCATTAACTGTAATCGTTTGATTTGGCCTAAATGTAAAACAAATCTTATCTACTTAAAATATAAATAATTTATTGGGGACTTGATAATTAAAAGGTAATTAATAACCACAGTGCTTTTGTTTTATAAGCCATTTGTAAATTTTAAAAGTGATCAAGCATATGACCCCGTATATGTATGTATATGATAATAAACACTTGCAAATATGAGATATGGAGACAGTTAATAATTTAGTTTCAAATGAAAGCTAAATTTCTTTTGCTTAAAAAGGTGAAGTTCAATTTTGTAAAATAATATGTTTATTTTACAAAAACTAGCATTAATCGTAATATTTTATTTAAAATTAAAAAATTAAATGACCAGTTAAGAGTCCTTACCGGGAAATTAAAAATTAAAGCCTTTATTAATAAGTAAAAATAACGACTGCACAACGAATTCATAACTATCCTTATGTGTTAAAAAATTTGTGCACTCGATGTTAGTGGTTAGTTTTAAATCATAACACTATGAATATACGAACACGTTGGAATTCTATATTGTAACGCAAAACAACTCCAAAGCCACTTTTTTATTAAAATTTAGTTAATTTTAAATTTACATGATCAATCATTTTAAAAAGTTAAATGCACTAATAACAGTTTTCCCTGTGGAAATACATGCAGGTAAATGAAGTTTTTCTAAATTTAACCGAAGTCCTTAAAACTCCTAGTTTACTAAAAATCCATACTACTGAAAGGTATTTGTTTTTATTTTTATCGGTAATAAATACTTCCCAGGAAAATTTTCTGTTCCAAAGAATCGGTTGTACAATAGCTACTTTTCATTCACAACCCCTTCTACTATCGATTCTAACACCGATTCTTTTTGTTTGAAATTGTCCAAAAAGCAACCCCTTCTATAGCTCCAAAGTGGAACCGGTTGCTCTAGAATCAGTTCTGGAACTAGTTATAGAATTGATTCTATGTCACCCAAACCTTACATATAGGATCCCAGGAACTGGTTTCGGAACCAGTTCCATGGAATCGGTTGCGGTGGAACCAGTTGTAGAATGGATGTGGTTGGCTACCGATTGTAAAAAATTTTCCTGGGTTGCTAATAGAAATTGTAAACAATGATTAAAATTGCACCATTTCTAGTTGTTATTAAAAAATATTAATTGCAATTTGAAAACATTGCTTGTAACATAACTGTACGTCTGTAGGAAAACATTTCTAACTTGTAGAAAAGAAAAAAAATTAAAAAGTTTTTGTGCGAATATAAAAAAGTACTCAAACGAACAAATTTTAAAACTTTAAGCGAATCCCAATAAAATTTATTTTTAGCTTTTAAGCCGGATTCACAATGATGGAGTACTTCACTCTGTAGAGTGGATTTTGTTCCTTTCTTTCTTCGTCTGAGCCCTTCAAAATTAATCATACAAGGCACATAAGTTTGAAAGAAATAATTTAATCGACAACATTAGTAAGATATGATTCAGAAATTGTAATATTAGCTGTATTTTCGTTCATACCTATCAACGTTGAGTATTTATAGCAAATCTACGTTAAATTTATTGGAATATGAATTTTTTTAAAATAGTGAATATTTATGATAGTTCCGGTATAATCGAACGTGCGTCAGCAAAACTTTTTAGGTAGTAACGCGAAGAAGTTACGCTAGGTGTGAAAATGTATAAACGTTGAGTTTTCAACGTTGATAATTATCCACGTTGTAAGTTAACGTGCATACGAAAAGTAATATGTTAATTTTCGTCTAAAAAACGTTTTTATGCACTTTGTGCTTTTTTGAAAGTTAACGGATATAGTTAAGTCGAAAATACAGCTATTGTAATATTTTGTGAACAATTCAAATTATTGTATAACAACTATATAATTTTTTAAATCTTTTTTTACTAACTTTTGATTCAAAAAAGAAAGCTAGATAAATAATTTTTATAAAAAAATTTGAGCTTTTAGCAATATTTTAATTTCCATAAGCAAGCTATCAAGGTTTGTATAAATTTTTTTGATTTTTTTTTTATTAAAAATGCATAGTGCTTTTTTAAGCGAAAAAATAACGCTTTTTTGCAAAACATTTGCGCTTTTTACAATCCAAAAGTCGGCAACACTGTTAATATTATATAAAGTTTTTTAATTACAATTCCTGCTTTTAATTTAAGCTAGAAATTGTGTAGCAAATTTGGTCAATAACATTGATATTTGTTTATTGAAGTTCGTTAAACTCTTCATAATTCAAGAGATAGAATTATTTGTTTGTAAACAGACCATTTATTTGTCGGCCGCTTAAAGCTTTTTTAGTTAATTTCAGTGTGCTTTTTTAGTTAGATATGTCTAATAAACTTTGTTTGACATTCTTTTCGTTAGTCATAGATTTATTGTCAAACTACTTGCAAGTGTTTATTAAAAAAATTTCTGTACTGTGTTATTGTGAAATTAATGAAATGTTTAAACAATTTTTATGCAAAATTACTAAACCTGGAAGTTTTTCCACTATGGATGGCAAATGTATAAAGGTATTATTAAAGTTTTCTTTCATAAGTAGAAATTTCGTTGAAAACAAAAAGCCTTGCATTAACATAAAAACCAAAAACTATATCACAAAATGGTGAAAAAGCAAACATACCCAAAAATATTGATAATAGAAAGATTTTTAAAATGTTTACAAAGTTTTTATTTTTTTAAATGTTTAAATATTCTATAAGATTTTCTTTTCGTTAAATAATTTATTTAAAACGGCCTTAAACAACACGTTTAAATAAACGTATCTCTTTCAACGACCTTGGCCTTTGCAATAAACTTTTAAGAGTATTGCTATTGTCTTATTACATAAATACTCTTTAGTTATAGTTTAAAAGCCTCTTAAGTAATAACGTCATTTTTATTATAACTATTTTTTATTTGCCTTTATAATGCACATTGTGCATAATATAATGCGACCAACTTTTTTAAAAATCGGAGTTTTCAATAAATGCATTAAATGATTAAAACAGCAATACTAGTCGATTAAGGTTGCGTTTACATTTACATCGAAATCTCGAGATTTCAATATCCGCCACTCTGAAAAAAACAGTGAAGGAAAGCTTGAGTTTACATTTGTCGGTCGATTAAACAACTCTCTCAAATATACTACTAATTGTGTGCAACTCCGTGTTTTGTTACAACGACGCTTTCCAGTATTAAAAACACCAAAGTCAGATAGAAATTAACCTTAAACGCTGTTTCAAACATATAGGCCTGTTCGGTAGGGCTTCAGTGCTCTGCATATGAAGCGCAAAGGCGCGGATACAGGAAAGGATTTTGGGGTGGATGTTAAGGTCTCGTTACTCGAACGCAAATTTAATGTGAACGATTCGTAACTTGGCATTGCATTTTTGTTAAGTTACTCAAAATATGTAACGTGCTACATATTTTTGGCAATAAAATACTCAGCATTTTTGTGCCGTTGTTCCCTTTAAAGATTTTAATTTTAAATATTAAAATAAACACTCATTTTATTGGATTGAACCAACGACTATATAGACTAAAGACAAACCACCAGCTTCAACTGCTGTTAACAAGTGTCTTTAATTTTATATGCAAACTGGTTTTAAGAGAAACAGTTTTTAGTGTTTTTTTAACGCGTATTTTTTAATATTAATAAGCAAAATTTTGTGCTAATTATACAAAAATAATGCAGAGAACATATCAAACAACACAAGTGCACTTTACAATTTAATTAAAATTGCTTAAAAACAATAAAAATAATTAATTTAAAATACCACTTTTCACGTTTTTTGTTATTTTACATTGAAACTAGAGAAATTCTATTTTCAACAGAATTGTCCATCCCGTTACGACTCGTTTACGTCGGGTACTAAGCTCTTATTGTGTTCCTTTACTTTTTGGTAAGTTCGGCAAAATAAGAGTAAGCACAAAATTCTATCACAAAATGACAAAATTACCCAAAAATACCAGGAAAACACGTTTCTAGCCCAAAAATGTATTGCAAAGAATAATGTGAAAATGCGTAAAATTTAAGTTTGAAAACACAAACACACTAATAGAAAGTCTGTAAAAAATTTAGTTAAAACTACTAAAAATTAGTTCAAAATGACCTTCAGCAAAAGGTTCTGAAATTAGCAGATTTATGAAATAAGTTCACTGAATTCAAACTTGTTTTCTGCCGTTCAGTAGTAGAAAACAATAACGTACAAATACAATTTTTAAATAAGCAATTTTGCAGCGTGTGCTAGTAAAAATAAACAAATTAGAAACCGGATGCTGTTTATCAACCTACATGATTCAAAAATAAAGCCTTTTACTATTAAAAATAAAAACTTTACTTTTATAGATAAATTTGGAAAAAAAATATAACTATTAATTTTTCAAACCAGTTATATAGTTATATTTTTTTCCAAATGTCTATCTATATCTATATCTATCTATCTATATCTGTAAAGTTTTTATTTTTAATAGTAAAAGGCTTTATTTTTGAATCATGTATGTTGATAAACAGCATCCGGTTTCTAATTTGCTTATTTTTACTAGCACACGCTGTAAAATTGCTTATTTAAAAATTTTATTTGTACATTATTGTTTTCTTCTACTGAACGGCAGAAAACAGGCTTTGAATTCAGTGAACTTATTTTATTTTTTTTTTAATTCAGTGAACTTATTTTATTTTTTTTTTTCAATTCAGTGAACTTATTATTTTTTTTTTAATTCACTGAACGTAATTCTATTTTTTCTTAATTCACTGAACGTAATTTTATTTTTTTTTAATTCACTGAACGAAAATGAAATTGAACGAATTCAGTAGTGAATTAATTCAGTAAGGAATTAATTCACTTTTTTCCGTTCGATTTATAAAATTGAACGTGTTCACCAGTGAATTAATTCATTTGATTTAATAAAAAGAACTATTGCAATTGAATTAATTCGGAACAAAATAAATCGAACGAAAGCAAATATGAATTAATTCCATTCAATATATGGTACTTAGTGAATTAATTCATCGAATTTTTAATTCAGAATTGAAAAATTGAATTAAGGAATTAATTCTTCAAAGCTCTGAGTATTTGCGCCAGCAGAATTTTCAATGAAGTTGAAAATCATGGTCTGTTAAATTTATGTTAGCTAAATTCTACATACCGCTAAATATACAGTTTTAGTTAAATTAGCTAGGAAATTTGAGCTGAATTCAGCAGAAATTTTACGTGATTTAACTACAAATTGCTGTTACAATGTCGCTAAAAATTTCGACTTCCGGGATCTGACCCTAGACGGGCCCATATTTATTATTGAGAGTGGCGAATTTTTGTAAATTTTGCTCTATTGCGCTTAGTTTCCGAGATAAAAGCTGTTTTACGGTTATATAATAAAAAAAATTAAAATGTAGCGCGATCTCTATGTGATATTGATAGCAAAGACACAAAAATATAATAATTAGGAAATAATTGTGGTTTAAATTAGCTGAAAAATTTGTAAAGTTAAGAAACACAAATTACTAAAAATTAGCATTCAAAGTTAGTTCAAATACGGATGAAAGTAACTGTTATGCTGAATTAGATTTACAAAAAATATTAGTTCAATCCTAAGTTTTTAGACAAAATAACAGAAAAATTAGTTCAACAGAATCAGAACGCATTTAACAGACTTTTGTACTAACTTTTTTTTATGAGTGTAGTTTTTTTAATAGTAAGTAGGAATAATTTGAAAGAATCCTTTTGCCGGCATGAAAGAAGAGACAATTCCGCCGAATACCCCTGAAATCTGGTCACATTTGCCTTTACTCAGGTGTATTTTGTTTCTTTATGTACATTTTGCTTTATTCATACGTGTATTTCAACCTGCTTTCTTTCCTCTTTAAGCTTTATATAAAATGACGCTCTAGTTAATTAGAGTTCTTTTAGTAATTTTTCTACCGCTGCCAAGTAATTAACAAAGCAAATATGAACAGCCACAATTTGTTGTTTGTAATTTTGTTAGTAGTTTCAGTTTTGGAAAATGTTTTTCCAAAGTATTGTAATTCGAATTCTTTAAGTAATTTTTTTAAAGTATAATAAATTTTAAATGGAAACTTTTCATACAAAGAAAAACTAACATTCTTTTTCTTTATTTTTTTTTCAGAGCATTGTGCGTAATGAACAAAAAGAATTAAATATTAGCCCAGTTCACAAATTGGATAAACCCTTTAAGACAGC
The DNA here is from genome assembly GCA_949987735.1 of Leucophora obtusa. Taxonomy (NCBI): domain Eukaryota; kingdom Metazoa; phylum Arthropoda; class Insecta; order Diptera; family Anthomyiidae; genus Leucophora; species Leucophora obtusa. Next base: position 5,802,789 of record OX465296.1, read on the forward strand.
CACATTCGGTATGGGTTGTTTCTGGGGTGCTGAATCATTATATGGTGGCACTTTGGGTATTTTACGTACCACTGTGGGTTATGCAGGTGGTTCCAAGGATTCCCCAACGTACCGTAATATGTAAGTTTTAATAACATGAACAGTTTTTATCTAATTTGTTTGTTTTATTTGTTACTTTGTGTGTCCACCTTTTTCCCATCCTTGCTACGCTCGAAATTATTATACATACAATATTTTTGCTTTACCTCTTTTACTATCTGGCTTACTAACACAATTTCTTTTTCGTTGGTAATTCTAACACTTAACTCATTTCAATTGTATAGGGGTGATCACACCGAAGTTTTAGAAATTGATTTTGATCCTGAAGTCATAAGTTACAAACAACTATTACATTTATTCTGGAACAACCATGAATATGGTTTATGTACTGTGATTAAGCGTCAATATATGTCTTTGATTTTATATCACGATGAAGAACAGAAAGAAATAGCCGAACAGTCCAGAGCAGAAGAACGTATTAAAAGAGCTCCCGAAGTTATACGTACAGAAATAGCGCCGAAGACAAATTTTTATCCAGCAGAAGAGTAAGTTTTTTTTTATCAATTATGTTATTTGCAACACACTTACTATAATTTACAATGTAATAACTAGGGCAAGGAATTCCATGCAAATTCATGTGTTTTGTCGATAGTCCAAAAATAATATGAACTAAATATTTATCCGAATCATCAAATTTAGAACAAAATGGCATCGATTTGTAGTTGCATATTTTTGCATATTTTGTCATAAATGCATATTTTTGCATATTTTGACTTTAAATGCATATTTTGTGCTTTTTAATGCATATATGTCCATATTTTTAATTTTCAGGAGCATTTTTATTTCGTAAAAAAATATAAAAAATTCAAATTTTTATATTTTGTTTCAATCAAAATAAACATTCTTAAAAAACTTATTGACCTATGCAAAATCTTCGAGTTCTGTGTCTGTTTGCAAAATAACTATCTTAAATATATTTTAAGTTTTAAATTGCATTATTTTTGCAAAAATAATAGTTTTTAGTGAATATTTCTTATATTTTTAATGCATATTTTTCTTTTTTAGCCGTATATTTTAGGCGCATATTTTCCATTTTTAAGTGCATGAAATTCCTTGCCCTAGTAATAACCATTATCAGCAGACTTAAGACATTTTTTTAAAGAAGGTTTTTGATATATTTAAGATTAATGTGGTCGAAATTTTATTATCAACTGTTAATATTTTTATGGTTTAAGGCCTCAATTCATAAATGCTTTCTAAAGTTACAAAACTTCATTTTCAAAAAAAATTTATTCAATAAACCTCTTATAATTTTAGAAAGCGTTTGTGAATTTAAGGGTAAATCTTCAGTACTAGGTATTAGTTTTTCTCCAACTTTATTTAAGAAATTCAGTTTGAAAATTTCTAACTTAAGTAAAAGTATAGTAAAAAATTGTGCTTAGTTTTGACAATAACACCGACTCTAAATACAAAATTTGTTCATAGTAATTTTAATAAGCATATCTTAATATTTTTCTTTATATTTCCTTTTTTAGTTATCATCAAAAATATCGCCTACAGGGACATCGCGATTTAACCCAGACTTTGAATTTAAATTCCAAACTTGTACAAAGCTCCTATGTAGCCACTAAACTCAATGGTTATTTGGCTGGTATTGGAGGCATAGAACAATTTAAATGTGAAGTAGATCAAATGGGTTTGACCCCCACACAAAAAGAATATTGCAGTTATTACATTGAAAAGAATGAGGGCCAGGGTCTATACTGCTGACGCGTTAAAATAGATGTAAAATTAAAAAAATATGCATCCTAGTTAAAAAAAAATGTATTAATTTTTTATGCTATTTACTCATGCTTTAGTCTATAAGTTTTTAGTTTATAATATGCTTTTTTCTTCAATTATTGTGATGATTGTATTATTAAAATATACATGTACTAAATATAAATATTAAACAAAAAAATCCAGTTTTTATTGCATTGTTTTATGGTTACAATGGACACATGCCTGGAATATTTTTATGATGTGTAGGAAGAAATTATTTAGTGATTATCGTATTTGCTTAGAAATGACAAATGTTATCAACAAAATGATTTAATTTGTTAATTACATGATAATGAAATCAAATTGTAAAATTTAGTGTCTAATAATTACACTTAAATATTTACTTTTTGACGTAACATCGATATAAAGATTTATATTTTTATTATAGCTAATTCAAATTACTTTATGATTTTGGAATGCAGTTTGTGATTTGCTAGGTTTTTTTATATCTAACAGTTATTGTCTATGTATTGTAATACAAATGTTTTTGTATTAAATATTTCAATTCAAAAAGAAAAGAAGTATTTTACAAGTAGACTGTACAATTGATCTAAATAATGCTATATATAGGCCCTGTGCCTCTGAGCTGCTAAATGAATTCTAAACTAAATACAAATTAACAGAGGGGTTTAATTTTTAATTTTTTTGAATAGTTTTAGTAAACTTCATAGAAATTTTGATACCCGAATTTAGAAAGAACTTTGAGTAATTCAAAATTATCTAGCTTAAACTATCCCGTAATCTAAACAATAAAACGTAAGAATAATTGCGGTTGTTAAAAATCCGCAATAGATTTAAAATTATAACTATAGAAAAATCTTCGATTGATTTAAAATTAGGATTTAGGATTGATTTTGACATAAAAAGAATTATGAACGATTTAAAATTATGAGAATAAAAAGAACTATGATTAGTTCGAGGTAGGGCTTTAAAAAGAACAAAGATGGATTTAAAATTAGGACTATAAAAGTAACTATATAACTGCTAATAAATTAAGCCTTAAAAAGGGAATGCGACTGACTTTAAATTAGATTTATAAAAAGAATTATGAATGATGGAAAATTTATACTTTAAAATTATAACAACGATTGAGTTTTAAGGCATTTTAATATGCTACTAGGGTCGATTTAAAATTAGGACTATAAGTTACCCGCCCTAACTGTTAATCGAAAATTAAAACCTCAAATATATATAATTACGATTAGTCGAATCTAAGGACTTCAAAATACCTATTTTTTATTGCATACTATTGATCATTGGTGTATAAAAAATGTTTTCATAATATATTAATAACAAGGGCAAGGAATTCCATGCAAATGCATTTTTTGTCTTTCTAGTTTTAAAACAAAAGGCATCGAAATTTAAAAATGCATATTTTTGCATATTTTGGCTTCAAATGCATATTTGGTTCCTTTTTAATGCATATTTGTACATATTTTTGCATTTTTCAGTAGCATATTTTTAATGTGTTAAAAATACAAAAATGGACGATATTTCATATTTTGAATTAAACAAAAAAAATTTTTTTTTTTTTGTTTTGAAAAATGAGTTCTGTGGCTAACTTTTTATGTTTTCAAGTGAGATGATTTTTCATGTTTTTAATGCAAATTCCTCATTTTTAGCTGCATTTTTTAGACGTATGTATATTGTCGTTTTTTAAGTGCATAAAATTCCTTGCCCTATTAATAAGTTAACTTTAAAATAAAATAGTGGTATTCATTTAACGTCATTTACGACCTTGTAAACTATGTACTTTTGTAATCGCGTTTAATTATAACTTTACATGTTTATTAGAATAAATGCATCATATCAAATATTTTAGATTTAATTTGGCATAAGCCACATAGTTTTATGATTTTAATTTTACTTGCACTTATTTTCACAATGTACCGTTACTAACTGGGGATACTAACTGGGGACTTTAACTGATACATGTGTTGTTGTTTCCCATGTAAAATTTAAATTTACCTGTTGCACCGAAACAAACGAAATTCGATACCGTTACCCTTACTGTTATTCGTTTCGGTAACCAACCTTGGTATAAATTCATATATAATTTAACCTCTGGCAACTCTGGATAGAAATTTTAAATCATTTTTTTTAAACACAGCTGTAGTCGAGTTATCAAACTAATTTATAGTTTTTAAGTCACTTAGGCCCGACAGTTAAATTCATATTTTATATGAGGAACAACAACAAATGTGTCAGTTAAAATCCCAGTTAGTAGCTAACTGAATATTCAGTAATCAGACCTGAATTAACATTATTCAGTAAAAAATCTAGCTGTTCAAAATACTAGGATGAAAACGGAACAGTTTGTCTAAAAACTCTTTTTTCCAACTTTTCTTCTTGCTTTGAAATGCATTATGGCTGAAGAGCAAAAAAGTTCTGTACTATATATGGAATTTATTATTGAATATTGTATATTTCTATATTTTATTGTATATAACTTAGGTGTTATTATTACTGTGTAATATTTTGTTGGCCTTTAAGGGTTTATATTACGAATACTGAATAAATAAAAAAGCCAAACAAATTGTACAAAATTTTTGTACAATACTTATTTTATTATTCAAAAAAATATGGGGTAAAACTAAGAAATTTACAGAAATTTAAAAAAGGATTCGAAAATGTTTTTAAAAGCACTTTTTGATAGTCTATAACAGGGCTGGAAAAACTATGACACGCGTCAGTAGTCGCACGCGAGTGGATTTTAGGCACGCGACGTTTTGCTGGATATTTTTAAAAAATTTAAACTATTAGAAGACCAGCAAAAAATGCAGTTAAATGTTAAATTTCGCTACAAAAATGTGTGATTTAACTCCATAATGGTGAAATTTTTAATAGAGCGTGTAAATCGTCTTTTAAAATAATTATAACTCTGTATTGAAACCAGTTTTTTGTTTACAGAAATATGGTAAACACAGAATTCGAATGAATGAATGTTTCGATGAGAAAATGCCAGATAATCGGAGAGAAAAAAGTTACAGAAAATTGCACAAAAATGGAAAACAACTTGTAATAAAATTGGATATAAAAAATTAACTTTTTTAGAGGGAAAATAGGTGCTACGAAATAACCCTCAGTAAAACAAAGGCTGAAAATAAATTTAATGATGAAATAACTCCCTTCGTTGGAATTTGAAATTGGGTTTTGATTGTGTTTCGCAGAGCCATTTTATCTGAAATATAATTTTCTCTGTTCAAATCCATAATGTTCGCTATAAATAAAAATCGCGCGATTTATTTTAACTAAATCAAATTTTTGCCTGAGGCACATTTTTCAACTAATTTCTTACGTACCTAAATAATTGATGGCGCCCAAAAATTTAACTTCTCTTAACAAAATTAAATAAGCACCAAAAATGAAATAAACTAAAAAAAAAATTAAAAGGCAATAATGTCCAAACTATTTTAATTTTATTTCATTGGGGATTTTTTCATAATGAAATAATCTCAATTAAACCCAAAAAATTAAATACCCCTCAAACATTTTTACGTCGTTTCTTGGAAGTTATCTAAGTTTTCCCTCTGGGAGTTATTTCATGGGGGTTATCCGTAGCGACAACTAAAATTAAGGTGGCACGCGGAAAACTTTCCAAAAAAAAATTTGTCCAGTTTTGGCACGCAGCGAAAAAAGTCTTGCCACCCCTTTTCCATAAGGTCGCTAGGTCTAAACATGGACCGATTATGTCTTAAATTAATGTGTAGTCCTATAAGTAGGTGTAAAAAATATCGCTAAAATATCTTTATATTTGCTATCGGTATGTTGCGAACAATTAAGACACGGTTTTACACGGGGTCTAAACAGGGGCCGATTTCATTACAAAAATCTATCAAACGTACCAGATATACACAAATATGCAAGGCGTATATATGTTAAATGAATACCTTTTAATAATTTTTAAATATAGAAAAAAATAAAAAAAATTACCTTTTATTTTACTTATTGGTTTCAAATTTTATCCTTGATAAACGTAAAATAAAATCTAATAAAAACATTTGTATCTTAATCTCTTTTGGATTGTCGGTAACGTAGAAACCGGCTACACCGGCCTTATGCAAGGTGGATTGTTGATCGCGTACTTTTTGATCCAACAATGCAATCAATTTCATATCAGTCTCTTTAAGTTTTCTATTTTGTTTGATTTTCATCAATTGTAATATGTGCTGCAGTTCTTCCTGGTCACTTATTTTGGATATCCATTCTTGGACTTCAATTTCATATTCATTTTCAACCTGCTCCCGCAATTGATGTAAATGCTTTTCGGTAACATGTTGTATTTCCATAAGACCTTTAACTATTTCGAAAATAGTATCGTTGAGTAAAGAATTGGCCAATTCTGTTAAAAGCTCATATGAAATGCGAGATTGGTATATTCTTGGAGAGATACAAAGTGGCAAAGTTGAAAATTGTGTGTCGGAAATTCTGTAAAAACAAAACTTACTCTGGTAAATTGGCATGCATCGATTTCAATTGGTCTACCAGGAAATACAATTTTCTTTGTAAAAACTCGGGTGATAGTTGGGTTACATCTTCATTATGTGTTTCTAAGTCTTCAGATGAATATGAAGGAACTTCCATGATTTATTAAACGTTGAAAAAATTATTTTATCACAATACTAAACAAAAAAGAAGAAATTTATTAATTTGCTTACATTTCTTATTTCACAATAAATCAATGTTGCCAGATCAACGGTGTTCTTGCTAAATCTAGCGGGAAAATATAATACACAGATTAATACCAGATGTGAAACCAATGCCAGGTGACAAAAAAGTATTCTCGAACCGTATGGTTTTTTTTACATGGAAGTCAAGTCAAGAGGGAGATAACAATATATAATCTCCATACATTTTGTATTGCGCATTTTTTGTATATATCTGTCTCTTTTTAGATTATTGCGCTTTATCTGTTGTGTTTTTCTTAAATTTTTGCGTTTTATTTTGCTAATTTTCTATCGGTTATTGCCCAAAACAGCTGATTCATATCTGGTATAATTTGTGATATATACCTAGAACTTAAGGTTCAATTAGACGTGCCATATCGCCATAGCCGTAACCATAACGCGTAGCAGAAAACCAAAATTCAATTGGTTTCTACGGTTACGGTTTAGGCGTTATGGCATGTCACCATTAATCGAATACATTGTAGCCCATAAGATTGGTTTGAACAGCTGTTTTAATGGTTATGGTTATGGCACGTCTAATTGAACCTTTACATTGAGGAGGAGTTCGCCATGAGTCGCCGAAAAAGAAGGTCATCTCGTGACAAGTATTAAATTTTTTAATAGGGAATATCAGTTAATTGTTTTTCTTTTGCGATACTATAAAGCGTTTCTCAGCATGCCGTTAAGGCACATTTACACGCGAGAGAAAACTGCTAGAGATAGAGCTAAAACCACCCCTAAATTGCTTAAATCATTCACAATAGAGCTATTTAGAGGTGATTTTAGCTCTATTTCTAGCAGTTTTCTCTCACGTGTAAATGTGCCTTTAGACTGTGGAGTCTAATCATATGCAAACTTTTTCTGGCGTATTGGAGCTTTATCAAGCTTAGCCCAAATTGTGAAGGCAATGGTAGTATATGTGTTGCTATGGTTCCTGTGCGTCACGTAGACGGAACTTTTTCGAAAGTCCTCCACATTAGCTGTGTTTTTGTCGTAAGCTATCAACGATGGCTTATGTCATTCCCATATAAATTTGGCATTAGCTAACGTTTAGTGTTAACTCTCTCAACGTTACTAATGTCAAATTTGTTTGGGAATGACATAAGCCAACGCTGATAGTTTGCCGCACAAACTCATCTATTAGCTGCGGTTGTGCGGCATTCCTATCAATGATATCTCGAACAATTTTGACAGTAGAAAGCCGGAATACGTTGAAAAACTGTCAAAATCGTTCTTGATAACACTGAGAGCACACAAACACAGCTAATGTTTTTTATCTATTGCGTATTAAAAACGCATTGTGGAATACCCTGGCAATATCCGCTTTTATAACGGGGCCATATGATTGTACAGTTAATTGTACTTAACCCGGTGTAGTCAAATGCAATAAATTATATGATATGAAATGTCAAAACCATTGCAGCGAAACGTCAAAATGATATCAATTGCAGAGTGGTGGAGAACACTTGAACATTTCATGGATAAGAAATATCATAGATTTTTCTTCGAAAAACACCAAATTTTATGAAACATTAGCTGTGTTTGTGCGGCATTCATATCAATGATATCTCGAACAATTTTGACAGTAGAAAGCAGGAATACGTTGAAAAACTGTCAAAATCGTTCTTGATAACACTGATAGAGAGCCACACAAATACAGCTATTAATGTTTACCGACAAATAATAAAAAAAACTAAACACTTTTCCATTCCTTTTTACCAAATTTTTTGTTGTTTTTCTATTACAAAATTAAACTGAAAACTAAAAGTGACATTTGATCTCTGGCATCATTGCAAGATTACTTCACGGATTTTGATGAAATCTCATTTAAATCCAATTTTCTCCCATATTTGCAGAAAACTTTGCAAAAAAATTGTCAACATTTTGCGGTTGTCTATTAATAAAAAATTATTATATTGTAAATTTTAATAACTTTGAAAAACTAAAAAAATTAAAGAATAACATAATAAAGTACTTTATTTTTAATTGAAAGAAATATTATAAAAAAATGAGAAATCATTTGATGGCGCCGTCAAGACCTTTTATAAAACATGGAATATTTTTGCTTTCAACTATTCATCGCTACACTGAAACACTTTTCTAAGGAAATATAACATTGTATCATTCATAATGTAAATGAGTTTTGCTCCACCATTAAATAAAATGTTTTTTAGAATAATTTTTGCAAATTTGGCTATTTTTTAAGGTTTGTTTACAAAAGGAAATGTTGTTGCTCAATCGAAATCCCATTTAGTTGTCAAATGTTCATATGTAAACGATATGAATTTCGAATTGGAATCCAGTGAAATTGAAATCTAGTAAACATTTCAAATTCAATATTAGATGGTTCGACAAGCTAACAAAATATATGTGGCTTCACTAATTATCTAATTATACATATAATGTTTATTTTTTATTTTTAACAAATTTTATTGCTTGTTTTGTTACTTTTAGTAGAAATTTGTAACCGATTATGGCCTTTAGTCTAGGTTATTGTTATAAATAAAGAAATTAAATTAATGTTTTGCCAACCGTTTGGTGCAGTATTGCCAACCTTGTGCTACTTTCCCTCCGGGTGGAAAATTTGCTAACAACTCAGTAATTGCTTTCAACAATTCTGTTTTTTTAAAACAGAGTCGATCTTTGAAAAATAGCTGGCAATACTATATTTTTCGTGGAACGACCAAATATACAAGTCGACGCAAAATAGTTTGCGGTAGCCAAGAAAATATATCGTCACCTTAAATGCAAACGGACGTAACTACACTTTTATTTTTTTTACAGAAGCAAAAAACGTTATAAAATCAATAATAATAAAGTATTCTTTGCAGTTTTTTCAAATTTTATTTATGGTATGGAGATTTATTTATTTTTTAACAATTTTTGTTTTATTTTTATATAAGTTTTTATGTTAGTTACGTCCTTTTGACTTGCTTTTTTCTGAAACAAGAAGACGTAACTACACTAAAGTCATTTTTAGATGTAGAACCAATAACGCCATAAAAATTATGTTAATCATTTCAAAAAAAAAAAAAAAAAAAAAACGTATATTTAATACAGATATTTGAGGAATTTTAAATTAACAAAAAAATTGCCACAAATCGCGGTTCATTTTTGTATTCGTGGATAGAGCGTGGATAATTGCTTTCATGTGTACACCCATAAAACAGATAGTGAAGCATCTGCATTTTACGGGGTGTTCAAATATGAACACAAACCTTTCTTGGAAAAATTGGTAATTAGTAGTTTAGTGATTGTTTGTAATGCATAATCACATAAGTGCAGTCCGTTTTAATTATCTTTTAATTGTATTCTAAGATTAAGGGAGATTAGGAGAATCTCTTAATACAACGTGTGTATTTATGAATACACATTTACTACACACATATACTGATAATGCATGTGACCATTTTTATTAGGTAGCAACCCTCAAAAGGGTTTTATTGTTGTTTTTCTTATGATCCCATGCAAAGATTAATAGATTAGTTTAGTTTTAAGATTTAAATGTTTAGTATTTAAGTATGTTTTTTTGTAAATAAAAATTTAGTATCATACAAATGCTCGTCGCGTTTTATTTTAAGTGTATCTAAATACAGGGAATCATAAGTTTGAAAAATTAATATATTTTTTTTTCCAAAATTAAGGATTAAGGAATAAATTCTTCAAACCTCTGCTACAAGCTAAGCCGTATCTAGCAGCTCTTTTCTCCGGCGGCTAGATTCATAAAAAAAATCGGCGGCGCTTCTACTTTGTGTCACTGGACTTGTATCACTGCTAGCGACGTTAGTAAACACCGTAAACACTTTTAGTAATTTCTTCTCACGATTTTTCATTTGTTTTGTAAACGTTTGTAAAAAAGCGAAAAAACGTCCACAACATCCAAGGATTTACTAATTAAATAACTTATAAGATGGGTAAAGGTTTTAATAATTACATGTGCAAAAAATTCTTCCATCCAGCTTCCAGAGATAATCTGAAAAGGGTAAGAATGCTATTAAAAATAACCAAGATAATGGAACTAATTGTTTAAATTTTATTTTGTACAGGTATGGATGGCTGAACAGCAGGCTGAAGCCTATAAAAAGAAACAGGAGGAACTACGAAATCAATATGAGAAGGAACAAAATCTACACGAAAATAAGGCCATGCTTAGCAAGGAAACCAAGGAAAAGTTAAGCGTAAATTTCATGTATGAGGCACCGCCAGGAGTAAGAAAAGAACGTGAAAAGGATGACAATGAACCAGAGTATAAATTTGAATGGCAGCGTAAATATAATGCTCCACGAGAATCATATTGCAAAGGTGATACTGAAATTCGAGATCAACCGTTTGGTATACAGGTACGCAATGTACGCTGCATAAAGTGTCACAAATGGGGACATATTAACACAGATAAAGAATGCAGCATGTATAGCATATCAATGAGTGAGGCACGTAAGCTTCATTCTGAAGCAGAAGCTGCTGATATTATAGGTAAGAATGTATTGGAGGAGCAAATGAAAAGTGATGGCCTAATGATGAAACGTTCTGCTATGGAATTGCAAAATACTAGCAGTCAACGACACGCTCTAGTACCCAGTGATCCTGAAGATGCCGAAGACCAAATGAACAAGGCAGGTAATCCCGAAAAAACTTTCCTTAAATCTTTAAGTAAGCAACAAAAGATAAAGTTATTGAAAAAATTGGAAAAAATAGAAAAACTTAAAAAATGTAAAAATGGAATAGTTAAGAAACACAAAAAAGACAAGAAAAAGTCAAAGAGGAATTCCGAAAGCAGTGACTCGGATGAAAATGAACATAAAAAACATGCAAAGAAACAGAATAAAAAGCATAAGAAGTATAGGAGTAAATCAGAATCTTCATCTGATGACATTTCGTCATCCTCTGATGATTCATCAGATGAAGATAATTCAGAGTCTAAAGTAATACATAAAAGAAATAAAAAAGCTTATGAATCAAGCAAGCATCGTAGATCACATTCAAGAGATCATTGTGATAGATATCGTACTCATAATAAGGAGTACAGAGATAAAAGACGTTCCAGATCCTTAGAACGAAATGGATATGAAAGAAATGAACGAAGACGTGAAAGCAGGCGGAGTAGATCTCCTCGAGAAAGAGAACATTATCGCAACAGACGTTAATACGTATTTTCTTTGATTTTTAAACTATAATAATAATTTCTCTAATTTTACGGGTTTATATAACGAAATTAGCAATTTATTTTTGTTCTTAAAGCAGTACAATAAAAATATCAACCGGTAAACGGCTTTTGTAAATAGCAAATCAAGGATAATATACAAACGGTAAGAATACTGAAGATTATAACAAGTGCGTTGGCACTAATAGTATTTTCTTGATGTGAAGACACCAAAAATAAATTTCTTTTTGTTCCCAATAAATTTTCAACCTTACTGTAATTTCCGGAATATTTCTAAATATTTTATTTTTAATATAATACAATTTTTTTTAAATAGCACTGATTAGTGGAAAATATACTAAAATTTGAAACTCAAAAATTGTACAAAACAACTCTCGCTATGAGAACTTAAAATTTCCTTGTTATAAATTAATGTTAAGCTTAAATGCGTGTTAATGACGGTCTTTCTATTTATTATAGATACGTTCACTTTTTCGAAATATTTACATAGGTTAAAGGATCGGCTGATCCATTACGTTTACGCTCCAGTAATCTTAATATCGATTAAATTATGACCTTGACTCGGTTAACGCTATAATCTTTGATTATTTTGCATACAAATGTTCTATATAATCGTAGACTTTTAATAATAAAATCGTTATAACAACTATTTGTATATTAAAATTATGTTAGCTTCTTCCAGAAGAGTTCAATTTTGTTAATTTTGATTTTGGAAAAACAGATTTTTTTAGAGGCGTTTTTACTAAATACGCCAACGATTTACATAATCAGGGGGTATATTTTAAATTTAAAGTCGACTTCACTTTTGAACATCGATTTTGTTAATTTTATAATAAAGATCCCAAAAAATATTTATACTTTCAAACATTTTGATTGATTGAACACAAATTACCCAATCAGAATTTTTAATAAACAAACCCAAAGCCATTTACGACCCTAAATTTTAACTAAAGTCGACTTTAACAAAAATATACATTGTAAACCTTTATTTAGTAGAGTTCTTTATCGTTATTAATAAATAAAAATCAATTTTTTTCTCGATAAATGGGGGAATTTTTAAATAGAAAATGAAATTCAAATACACAATTAAAATAGAGTTGTTATGCTAATGTTTTAATGACAACTTCATACAATATTCTCAGGATCTGTGAGTTTAGGAGCAAACGACGCACATATAAATAAGTTTAAATTCTAGCTGTTGTAGGAGTACTTGAACCAGCAGCAACACATAAATCTGTGACGTGATTACCCGATTCGCGAGGTATGCTCTGAAATTATAAAAAAAAAATAAGTGTTGCAAAATTATTTAAGTTCAAAAACAGGTAATAATTGTTTATACTTTCTATAATTCTATGTTTCTGTTCTGAAAATTGTGTGTAAATTGTTGTTTGGGATATTTTGGGTTACGGATGGGAGATACTGTTTGCATAATATTTTGGGTAAAAAAATCATTTTAGAAAAAAATCAAATTCCACTGAGGAATTTTTGTGTTGTTCCTTTTCCAATTTTTTTTTACTATATGTATTATGAAAGGCATAAAAGATTTGGCTGATTATTGTATCCTTAACTTTGATTACACCCACTTACCTTAACATGTATATTACTTTTAAGAATGGCAGCTCTTAAAACCAACATGCGTGAACGTCTTTGATACTCTTTGCCCATGCTTATAGCCCTCTCAAAAGTGCTACTGCGTTGATCAGTCTCCTTGGCGTACAATATTTTATTATGTGAGTCAATGCGCGCTTGTATCTGCCCCTCTAATATCAATTGCATTACTTCATTTTCCAAAGCCTCGACGGTGCGATTGAAGGCGGTGGCCATTTTACGCATATCGGCCGATAGGTAGGGACTAAAGTATTGTATCAAAGCGCGATTACGTATTTTCGTATACAATGTATTGACATGAGGTGCAATATACATGTCCAGCAAAAGGTTGTCACGTATTTCGTCAAGCAATTTTAGGCATGAGGCATATTTGGATTCGTAAAATTTGAAAACAATATCTCTGAGTTGAGGCTCCAGTTCGAGAAATAGTTTAAACGAACTAGAAGAGATGATGTTTTTCTGTAGCTCCTGGCGATCAAATGTAGCCAAAGCACAGAGTCCACCATACATGGCAACATTGTTGGGTGAAATCATTTCGGGAAAATCACAATGATCAAAGTTAGCTAACAGAAAATGTTTGGCAGCCGATTTATATTTTTTGGTTTGTAATTCCGCCAAGCCGGCGGCACATTTAAGACGCGTTAAAACGGACTGTAAAATTAACAACTTCTTTATAAACTTGTTTTGAAATTTGACGTAGTCCTGCTTACCTGATTAGCATCCTTTGAACATTCATTAAAATCTGGAGTACTTTCTGCTTTGGATACATAGCTTAGCACATGCGACCAGTTTTGAAGGTATAGCGATACTTTAATCACATTCAAGCACATATTGACCACATCTTTGCCACTGGTACAATAATCTCTAGCCCTTGAATAACATTTTAAAGCATTCGATAAATCACCACAGCTTAGGTAGTGATCCCCCAAATCATCGTGACCTCTGCGTATACTTTCTTTAATAGAACTCGATTTGAAATTCTTTAAATCGGAATCCAATTTTTCCAATTTAAGCGCTGCTTTTTTACTTTTGGTTTCTACCCAATTTTGATCGAATACCGGCAAGTCTTGAGCCTGAGCTGACGCAGCAGGTTGAGCAGCTATATCTGGTAAAGCTCCGGCAGCTCCACCGCCGCCCCCAGCACCATTGCCACCACCGGCACCACCGCCAGTACTAACATATACATCATTTAGTTTTTTATGCAACACTTGATACATAGTTACATTATAGGTTGTCATAACATAATTAATAGCCATTTTTAAGGCTTCCAGGCGCAAAGAGGGACAAACATCCGACACAAATATCATCCTGTACAAACGGGCCAAGCCCACATAAGAATTGGCATATACCTCTAAATCTAATGTGGGATTTTCCACGATCAATTGATGTTCCTCATTGTTGTCGTTATCCTCCATTGGGGCATCAACTTGCATCGGTTCGATAGCATTCTTTAGAAATGAATAATTTGCAAATCATTAAACGACAGTAAACAAAAAAAATAAATGATGACAACAAAGAAATTTGCAAACCCCTCAATTTTCTGTTTACAAAACATTTTCTGACTTACCTGAGCCAAAGGAGGTAATGGCATTTGAGGCATGGCTTTGTTGTGCAAGTAATAAAAACTTTTTGTAAATTTTTCTTTAGGTATCTAAAGTAAAATGTTAGAATTATTGATATTTTTTGTCAGCGTTAGAAATTTTGCTAAAATCTTTGCACAAATACTCAGCCGGTTTTGACAATTGTATAAAATAGGCTTGCCATCGTTCTTAAGTTTTTTTTAGATAACTTCCATACGTTGCCAACTATTTATTAAAATTAGTAACATATTGAGAAAACAGATGACGAAAAAGTAACCTAGTGTCTTCAAATGCAATGAAATGTGCAAAGAAATTTGAAAATAACACACAAAGCAATAAGAAAATTATTTTCGTTGTTGTTGCTTTGTGTGTTATTTTCAAAATTCTTTGCACATTTCATTGCATTTGAAGACACAAGGTTAGGTCCTGGTGATAGTAAGTTTGTATACTTTTTATGCCCACTTTACATTTATAAAAACTGTATGTAAAGCTGCCTACACACTAGGGAACATGGTTGAGGGAACAAAAAATATCAAAAAATTTTGTAAACACGAAATGCACGCTCTCAACACTCACACACACACAAACGCACTCACACATTCACAAAAAATGCTCTCTTTTTTTAAGTATGTTCCCTAGTGTGTAGGCAGCTTAAGCGCTTTTATAATTGACACAAAAGGCCTTCCGACTATTAAATCTTTTGAAGCACTGCTTCTTTGACAGTTCTTTTTGTTACTTTTTCTAAACATTCAGAAAAGTATTTTTGACACGTGTCTTGGGTGAATTCTATTCATTTATATATACTCATTTATATATAAAAACTCCTTTAAACATAAAAAAAATATGGAAACCACTAGCGAAGATGTAAAAGTGCCAGACGGACAAACTACTAGTTCGAAGGTAAAAGCATTAGAGGAGAAAGCTCCAAGTACCGAAGTTGAAAATGATGTGGAACAAACTACTAGTACAGTGGTTAAAGTATTGGACGGGAAAACTTCAAGTACCGAAGTTGAGAAACTACTTGAAAAAACAGACGATGAATTTGGATACTTGCAACGTAGTGAATTTACTTCAGAAATTTATAAAATTGAAGTTCGAAATTTAGGATATTTTGGAATAGGAGTAAGTGTTTCGTATAATTTAATGGAAAATCGTTTACTTATTTATGCCTTTAATTTAAGGAATTTAAGAAGTTGTTAAAAAACAAATTGCAATTGGATATGGCCAAAGTGAAATCTCCATTGCGCAAGGAATTTGCTTATGTTTGCTTTCGCAGTCAAAAGGATCAAGAAAAAGCCATAGAACTTCTAAACGGTTACAAATGGAAAGGCAAAGTTTTGCAAGCAATGGTAAGTGGAATTATAAGTAAAGATTTTTTAAAATAATTTTAAGTTTATACCATAATTTGTATTCTTTAATTTAGGTGGCTAAAGCGTCCGCTGATCCTTTACATAGAAAACGTAAAGAAGATGGTGAAGCAACAGAAGGTTCAAATAATAAAAAACAACGTACATCCGCCGATGCCACTTGTCCCCTAGCACACTTAAGCTATGAAGAGCAATTAAAACAAAAATATTACCAAATGCAAGAATTAGTGAAGAAATTTACCCAAGATCTTAAAAAATCAAATAAAGATGCAAAAACTTATTTGGATAGCTTTAAATATGAAGGCGTTTTGGCTTCACCACAAATTGATGGATATCGTAATAAAAATGAATTTACCGTAGGCAAAAATTCTGCCGGAGAAATTGTTGTTGGCTTTCGTTTAGGTAGTTATGCTGATGGTTCTGTAGAGGTAGCCGAAGTTGAAACATTACCACACATACCGAAGGCGGCCAAATGGGCAGCTAAAACTTTTCAGGAATTTGTACGTAGTTCTAAATTTAAACCATTCAATCCAGAAGCAAATGCGGGACATTTTCGTCAGTTAATGGTACGTACTTCATCGCATACCAATGAACTTATGTTAGTACCTGGTATATACACCTCCAATTTAAGTGAAACAGAAATGGCAGAAGTTAAAAAAGATTTGATACTTTACTATGAAACTTTATCCAAGGATGAGAAACAAGAAATCATATGTACTTCCCTATACTATCAAGATGTAAAACATCGTGAAGTGGGTCAAATGGTATCACCGGTAGAACATTTAGCTGGCACGACACATATAAAAGATACAATTCATGATTTAGAATTTCGTATTAGTCCTTTGGCATTCTTTCAAATTAATACGGCCAGTGCTAATGTTTTATATAAAAATGCCATAGAATTGGCAGCACCAAAAGATAATACCACCGTATTGGATATTTGTTGTGGCACTGGTACAATAGCTTTGGCATTTGCCAAACATTGTAAACAAGTTTTGGGAGTCGAAATTATACCGGATGCTATTAAAGATGCCGAATATAATGCCGAAAAGAATAATATTAAAAATTGTAAATTTTATGCTGGCAATGCAGATGACTATATACAATCAATGGTACGTGAGGTGGTTTATGGGACAGCACCCGGAGATGAATTAGATCTAGTTGCTGTTGTAGATCCACCAAGGGCAGGATTACGTAAGTTGTATTTATTTTTAAATTTGACACGGTGGTTTTTTAGTATTAGTTTAAATTCAATTTGTGGTACATATTTATTGTGAAATGTGGCACTAATTACCACACTCAACAATTTAAAACGTATTGCAAAACCTGTCTGTAATACATCGAAAAGATGTATCCGATTCTGGAAAACAAATTTTCTCATTTTTAGTTTTTGAAATAAGACGGGTTTTACTACATTTTTAGGTATTCCTTGCTTAATTTTTCGAAACTAGGCCATCAAATCATTTAACTTTCTTAAAGAATATATGTAAATATACATAAAATTATCTTTCTGCGAAGCATAATTATGTTCCTTTTTCAGTTGTTTAATAAAAAAAAAAATACAATTTCAGTAATTAATTGCAATAAAATAACAAAAGAATCAGAAGAGCCATACCAGGGATGGAAATGAGTTTTTCCATTTTGTACCAACCACATAAAAAAATTGTACTTTTTCAACCCTCACGGTACCAACATTTTTCGTAAATACAGGGTGGCGCAAAAATAACCTTCCGATGTTTTTTTGGCTGTAATTAAAAAAAAAAAATTAAAAACTTTGATTCTTGTGGATTATTTTTATTTGGTCTTTTAATTTTTTTTACATCAAGTCGAGAATATGATGTCATGTAAATGGCCGCCGCCACAGTTGATTGTCATTTGAGCCCTTTTTATGGCATTTTCGAAGAAAATTTGTCCGAGCAATGTCATAACTTTATTGGGACATAATTTCCTACAGGAAAGCCTTATTGGGTTTATATATATTCCAGGATAAAGGTCAGGATCTCCTACTTCTCATGTATCCCAAACATTTTATATATTTGCCTTATAATTATATTTTCCGTCAAAATTGAAAAAGTCGTGCCAGATTTAAAAAAAAACTTCTGGGTGAAACCAATAGTGAATATCAAATTTATATGAAAATATATGTTGTTAATGTTTTGTTTTGGATATATTTTAGATAATTTACCCGTTCTAAGAAAACAGTGAAATATTTTTTTTTACTTTTCAAAAAATATACCAAAGAGGCGGGTTAAATTTTCGAATTTTATGTAGTAGCAGCACTCAATTGACGCGTTATGATGAGCTGATTACGGGGAAAAAATAATACATTTTTTTTGCAACATTGGGCCAAAAAGTTGTCAGTTATAAGTTTTTGTTAAAGCTGAGTTACCCAACCGTAAACGTATCTGTAACGAATCAGCTGTTTCGAAGAAGAAGAAATGTATACAAATGGTTACTAACACGTAAATGTAAACGTACTTGCCGGATCATTCTCTTGAAATCAGAATTTTCTATCCGGCATCGAAACAGCTGAATGGTTTTAGTCGGAAAAAATATGAAATGAATAAAGAAAATTGATTCAAACAACAAATAATGAATAAAAATTAACAAATAAATGGAAAATTTTAGAATAAAATATAAAACCACATGAAATAGATGCTAAATAGTAATGTCGTTTACGATAATCTATAAGTGTACTTTTTAGCTACGGCACGGTACAGTTACATCACATTTACGTTTACGGTCCCATAATCCGCCCTTAACACTTATTTTAAGCTGCCTACACACTAGGGAACATACTTAAAAAAAGAGAGCATTTTTTGTGAATGTGTGAGTGCTTTTGTGTGTGTGTGCGTGTTGAGAGCGTGCATTTCGTGTTTACAAAATTTTTTGATATTTTTTGTTCCCTCAACCATGTTCCCTAGTGTGTAGGCAGCTTTACACGTGATGTCCCATGTTGTCAGTAGTTCAATTTAAGCATTTTGTTAGTAATTTAAAAGTGATTACATGATGTTAATAAAGTATGGTTTTTACGTATACATTTTCATCACATCAATACGAGTACATTTGGTTTGCATTTTTAGAGTGATTTAGAAGTACTCTTTATAATATATAATATAATACATTTTTAAAAGTGATTTAAATGTGCTTTTTATGTCTGAAATAGCATAATTTAGAGGCAATTTTAATGTTTAGCCTTTGCAGATCCCATTTCTGAACCTATTGTGTAACAAAAGCTTCAATTTATTATTATTTGTAGGGCAATATTAAGGAAACAATTCTTTTGCATCTGAATCAATTCGATTAAGTCGAAATCAGACAAAACCATTTTTTTTTTAATTTTTGTTCAACAGTTTTTTTTCGAAAAAGATACGATATTGAATTAAATAAGATTAATACATTAAGACCGAGTTTTTGGGATGTCACAACACTGTGAACACCACCAAAAATAACAATAACAACATTGATGAGAGAAGGAAAGAAATATGGGAGAATAACAAAAACCGCCATTAAAAAATTATATTCTATCTCACGGCAGCACCGCTGAGCGATTTTTAAATGTCAAAATGTATGTAAAAGAATTTATTTTTTTTATTCAAATTGGATATTGAACACAATTAGTAGGTCGTTAGTTTATTATTTAACCCCGATTACTCAATGTCCAGTTAGCTACTAAAGCGGGGTTTACATTATATCATAAGTCATAGGATCTGTCAAAAAAATCAATCAGATAGCCAAAATCCTATAGTGCGAACAGGTTTTTTTTTTTTGATACGTACAGAAAATACGATTGAGATTTTCACAGCCAGATTGCTTTTTTGTATGCAATTTTAAAGCCCATAGGGCTAATTATAATTTTCAATGCTAGCAGCAATAATTTAAGCTGCCTGCTGTAGCTGGCAGCAGCTTCATTTAATGTGGTCAGGCACTTAGTGTAGGCCCAGAATAAGAACGGAGAGTTTTTTTCCATATAATTTGACATTTAAAACCCGACGAGCGGTGAGGTCGTCAGATAGAAATTCTGATTTCAACAGAATGATCCGGCAAGTACGTTTACATTTACGTGTTAGTAACCATTCGTATACATTTCTTCTTGTGGTTTCGAAACAGCTGATTCGTTACAGATACGTTTACGGTTGGGTAACTCAGCCTTAACTGCAGATTTTCTGCTCCATCCCGTTACTTTATGGCACGTTACGTCTACGTATAGCTAACGAACACTTTAAGTTAGCAAAGATAATCTTTGGCTCTGCTGACTCTTTTTTTATTTAGTGCTAAAATTTTTAAAATTATTACAAATCTTATTTATTTTTTATTTAAATTAAGTATTGTAGGTACGTATTTAGTAGCCTGTTAGTTCGTCGTTTCAAAATGTATGCATGTATTTTTAGTTTGCAGGTAAAATATGAGAGGCTTAAAGTCTCTGTGTTATATGTGACTTCATGATAATTTGCTGTTATCGCTGCCCGTCGTTATTTCGGGCTCATTTTATAAAGAACATACACAGAAACTTAAGCTCTCCCCCAATATGGAGGTCAAATGCGTCTTCTTGTCACATTGTTGTTTTTTGACATTAGTTAAGCGGCCTATAAAGTTAACCCTACAGTATGAGACCCACTCTTAACTACTGTAAAATTTCTTCAAATCTCCGCCAGAGAGTAGAAACACAACAAAAGCAGGGTTTATGAATGTCGCTCATGTGCTTTAACTGGGTCTGACCATACACTAAAGAAATATGTTCATAACAATTTTTGCAATGTTAACACGTTTTAATTGTTTTTTTTTAAATATTGTTTTATATTTAAATTTTGTTGTGAAATGATTTTAATTAATTAATTACCCTAGTAAAAATATGTCTGTTCCCGTACTTTACTAAACTAGCCCAAAGGCGTTCCCGTACTCAAACTTGCGTGTAAATTGTTGTTGTTTGGGCTGTTTTGGGTTCCCGCGGGTACCCGCGGTAACGCACGGGAACGCACATAATTATTAATTATTATATAAGCTGTGTTTTCGACTTAACTATATCCGTTAACTCAAAAAAAAGTGCATAAAAACGCGTTTAAGACGAAAACTAACGTATTCCTTTTCGTATGCACGTTAACTTTCAACACGGATAGTTATCAACGTTGAAAACTCAACGTTTATACATTTTCACATTTAAAGTAACTTATTCGCGTTACTTCCTAAAAACGATTGGTGACATACGGTCAATTATAACGAAATAATTATAAAGGTTATGTTTAAACATTTTTTATACTACAATCGCTTTGACGTAGATTCGCGTTAAATACTTAACGTAATAATCATTTATTGTTTTATACAATTATATCTCGTCGAGTATTGTGAAATGTATATTTTTATATAATTATATCAAAAGATATTTAATTATATAAAATTATATTAACCAGACCCACCATTTCCCAGATCAAATCATATAGGCTTAACATAATTATGTCTAAAAATATATTATTAGATCCGAAAAATAGTGGATATGGTTAATATGATTTTATTTAACTAAATATATTTTGATATAATCATACCCAAGAAACATTTTTACAGACTCTCCGGCACGTACGGATTCATGAATCCGGCTTTTGCGGCACGTTAACTGTCCGTAATGTATGTATCCGTCAACGCTTGTACGTATACGGAACATTAACGGACCGTATAAATGGATTTTCGAACACAATAGGTTTTAACTCTGTTTTGGTGTATTCGTTTTAGTACCGGTAAATACGGACTTGAGTTTTTCATCAGTTTTGATTCCGTAACAAACTGTATTGCTTATTTCTTTTGCTATTAATATAAAAATATTTAAATGGCAAAAAATATATAAAAGGAATCTCTAAAATCGCGCGATCCTTCCATCAGTTTTAAAAATGGGTGCATGCACACTAAAGTGCGAAACTATTGAAGTACTTTTACGCGGTTGATGGAAAAGTACTTTTCACAACATAAAAGTTTACATCAATTGATTACCACCAGCATACAGCAGTAATGCACAAACGAATTCAAGTCATTTATTAGATGGTAAATATATCTGAAAATTAAAAGGTGTTTTCACGATGCGGGCAAGTAAATGCCCGCATCGTGGAAACCCCTATCGTAAATACCCCTATCGTGAATACCATCAGTTTAACCTAATGTAATTAATTAGTTTTTTGTTTTTATGAGGTATTAAATTTTATAAAACGCCAAAATTGTAATATGGTGATGGTGGATGTGGATGCAATCTGCATAGTTGCATTATATTATTATTTTCTGTATTGTAATTGTAATAAACCTATAAAAAAACATATTTTGTATATAACAGTAATAAAAATATGCTAAATTAAGGTAGATATACAAGTCCGTTTTTGTTTTAAAAATTCGTACGGATACGGACCGGAAACGGAGTCAATCCGTTTTTCACACGACATAACGGTCCGTCATTGACGGATTTTCAACGGATTCGAATCAGATTCGATGTTCCTTATAATCCGTTTTCTGGTCCGTATACGGATCCAGAAAACGGTGCGTAAACGGAGTTGGATTCCGTTCATGATAGGCCGAAAAAAAAATCAACGATATATAAATCTATAAAATCATAAATGGTTATATAAAAAATATTTTTACTCGGGTTATACAATTATTAAAGAATTCATTGATATTTATTAATATTTAACCGGAATAATAAGACTCAACTACTGTTTAATTTTTTCAAATCTCCGCCAGACCCAGCAAGAGCGTCATTAACAGGGGTTGTGTATCCTGAAATCTCTTGAGATTCTATGCTCGTCGATAAAAGATACTGACCTTTGGCTATTAATTTTAATTAAGCTAAATATACTGACGAAACTGGTTAAACCGACGCGGTACCTGCCATCAGAAAACAGCTACTGTACTTTAAATCAGGCTGTTTTGTTAAAATGTTGTAAAAACAAATAATGCGAGTTAATGAGAGAGCTTTGAAATGTTCGGCAAGAACATGACACAACCATACTAAGTAGATGCATTAGGGAGAGTTTGACAGTTCAGGGTTTTATTATGAAAGTTCAGGGATTTTTTCGTATGCTTTCGTTATGTAACAAGAGTAGCCGATTACATTTGTTGTTGTTGTTTGTTGTGTTTGTTGTTCTAATGCATCGACCTAGTATGGTTGCATCATGGTCAAGAATAGAATATATTATATTCTGGAGAAATTTGTTCAGAAGCCCGAAGAATCTTTGCGTTTCATACAAAATGTATAGGAATTTTTTCCTTTTAGTTTTAACCTAGAGGTAACAGGTAAGATAACAGAATTGGCCATGAATTATAATTAAGCTAAAATATACTGACGAAAATTGTACCTGCCATTAAAAAAAATAAAAAAAAACAATTTTATTTGTTAAAACGTTGCAACCTTAAAAATAAATAATGAGAGTAAGTGAGAGAATTGTGAAATTTCTTCATGAACATAGAATAGGCAACGAGCATATAATTAAAAGAGGTGGCAACTCTCCCAACCTCTGTTAAATCACTCTCTTCTTAATTTGTATCGAAAAATATTACCATATGAATTACACACGTCTGCAAAGGCTAACATTTTTCGATACAAAATGTCAATGTTCGAAAGAGAGAGTTGTAAACCGCTTGGAATAGGTTCTATTCTGGCGAATTTTAGTCAGTAGTATGGGGATTTTGTTTTCACTTTTTGTTTTAACTTTGTGTTTTTAAAAAAAGTTTGACAGTTACAGCATGACAGTTGTTTCTATAGTTAACAGAAGTTGTTATTTTTGACTGTATTTTCAGTTATTTTTCAATGTAAAAAAAAAACAAATCAAATATTACAAAAAAACAACTAACGAAATGTACTATATTTCGTAATAGCAGTTGTTTAGAACATTTATTTTTAATTCTACACCTTTTGCAACTGTAATTCAGAAAATATCAATTGAAATTCAGAATTTCCATTTGAAATTCAGAAAATATCAATTAAAATTCAGAATTTCCATTTGAAATTCAGAAAAGATCAATTGAAATTCAGAATTTCCATTTGAAATTCAGAAAATATCATTTGAAATTCAGAAAATATCAATTGAAATTCAGAAAATATCATTTGAAATTCAGAAAATATCATTAGAAATTCAGAAAATAACAATTGAAATTCAGAAAATATCAATTGAAATTAAGAACATATCAATTGAAATTCAGAAATCGTCATTTGAAATTCAGAAAATGTCAATTGAAATTCAGAAATTGTCATTTGAAATTCAGAAAATATCAATTGAAATTCAGACACTAGGTAAGTAAGAGTAAGATAAAATTTATTTTCAAATAAAATTTTTCCGAAAAAGTACTCGAACAGAAAATTTGCAAGTTCGTAAACATAACTGATTGAGAAAACAAAACTTAGCTTTTCGGTATTGAAAAAGTGGCACTTTATTCTTTCTGTTTAATGAGTATTCGTGTTAACGAATGCCATCCAGTAAAAATTTGTACAAAATTTCCGGTTGGCGTACGCAACTAATTTTTTAAAAAAATATAACATTTAAGGCACAATCAAGAGCTTGGATTATGAGATTATTTTTTTACTTCATCGATGGTTTAAGATAATTAAAAGGGTTTCCACTGCCTTGTTTCTAGAATAAAATTCTATTTATAATCGTTAAAAGAAACTGTTCAAGAAATTTAGTCTTTTTTACATTCTGCTGATTATAAAATATGATTTATTAATTTATTTGTAGATAATCGATCAATTCTTGCTATTAGAGCTGCCTCGGCCATAAAACGTTTGGTATACATCTCCTGTAATCCATATCGAGCTCAGCGCAATTGGATTGAATTGGGACGACCAGAATCAAAGCAATATAAAGGTGAACCATTCTTTCCTACAACAGCTGTGGCAGTAGATATGTTTCCACATACTTCACACACCGAAATGATAGTACTTTTTGAAAGAAAGTCCCAGGAGGAAAAACAAAAAAGTAGTGAAGGTAATAAAAACGAAACGGAGAATAAAAAAACCTCTTCTGAAGAAATTCAAACAGAATCTATGAATATGGACGAAAATAAAGATGTAAAAGATAAGGATCAAAAAGAGGAGAACTAAATAACAGAAGAGCAAGTAAAGGAGGAAGTAGCAACATAAAACATAAGAGCCTATAGTATATTATAAGGAAATATCATTGAGGTGTAGTCATGATGACATATGGAACGATATAACACTAACTTTTCTTAAACGCTTTTATATAACAAATCAAATTAAATTGTTTTTTTAAATTTAATTTTGAAAATTAAAGACCAAATATACATACATAATTATGTTACACAATTTTTAATCACCCTGAGACTATTTATCAGTGGTGACTTTTTCTTATACAATAAAATGATATTATTCAATTTAAATTAATTTACAGAAACTATAGTTGCGTTCGCCAAATGGATTATTTGTACAAATTTATACAATTTTTTATTGGATGGCGTTAGTTAACACAAATACTCAGTAAACAGAACGAAAAACGATAGCATAAAGTGACAGGTCGACGATGACAGTTTGTAAGTTTTTTTCTTCTTTGAAAATTTTTATTTGACACATTTTTGACAGTAAAAATTTTCATGTAGGAAAAACATATGATTAAATATTTTACAATTATGTTATTGTAAGCAAATTAAAATCAATAAATATTGCAAAAATAAATTATAAAAAGATATGGAAACCTTTTAAAATTTTTCTGTAATTCTCCTTTTCCATAACCAGAGCTTTGAAGAATTAATTCCTTAATTCAATTTTTCAATTCTGAATTAAAAATTCGATGCACTAATTCACTAAGCACCATATAATGAATGGAATTTAATTCATATTTGCTTTCGTTTGATTTATTTTGTTACGAATTAATTCAATTGCAATAGTTCTTTTTATTTAATCAAATGAATTAATTCACCGGTGAACGCGTTCAATTTTATAAATCGAACGGAAAAAAGTGGATTAATTCCTTACTGAATTAATTCACCACTGAATTCATTCAATTTCATTTTCATTCAGTGAATTAAAAAAAAATAAAATTACATTCAGTGAATTAAAAAAAAATATAATAAGTTCACTGAGTTATTTTTTTTTAATTCACTGAATGAAAATGAAATTGAATGAATTCAGTGGTGAATTAATTCAGTAAGGAATTAATTCACTTTTTTTCCGTTCGATTTATAAAATTGAACGCGTTCACCGGTGAATTAATTCATTTGATTTAATAAAAAGAACTATTGCAATTGAATTAATTCTTTGAATTTGTTGTTTGATGAACGCATTCAGTTGAATGAATTCAGTGAATTACTTAAGAAAAGGAATTCATTCAATTCTAGAGAAAATTGAATTCGATTGGTAGTGAATTCATTCAAAAAGGAATTAATTCTTCAAAGCTCTGTCCATAACGACCAGCTAAAATTTATTTGTATATTTGATGTTGCAATCAGATGTGTCTACAAACTGGCCAATTGTTGCAAAAAATTGTATTGAGAGTAAATTTTGTCTTATTCTATAAGTTTACACAGAGTAGTCCTTACTGAACTTGACTGAGCAAGCTAAACGAACGGACCTAATATTTTAAATAAATTGAATAAATATGGTAGCTACATGCCACATGCATATGAGAGAGTGAGTGTGATATGACTCAAATATGACGAGGATATGCCGTTTAATTCAGTGTTATTTCAAACATCATACAACGAACTTTTCATTTTCTTCAATCATTTTAAAGGAAATAGAATTCTAAAAAAGTAGTTAGCACCGTAAGTTGTTTTTCACGTGGAAAAATCTCAATCAAACTTTAAAGGCCTTAAATCATAATTCAGATTCTGAAAATGAACAATTTTTTTATGTTATTTGAAAGCCACAATCGCAAGAAACGGAAAATGTCACTTTTTCACAAGAAAAATAATTGTCTTGTATGTTAAATTTATATGAAAACAAAGTCTACTTTTCACGTGAAACTCATTATCCTGAAAAATATTTTTTTTTGTATGGAATATAACAACTTACGGTGCTTAAATTTTAAATTTAACAAATGATAAGATTAAATTTTTCAAACTTTTTCCAACTGTAAATATTGATTTAAATTGATTTATATAAGGTCTGTTCCACGTCGTTACCGCGGTTACCTGCAGGAATCCAATTTACCCAAAGCAACAACAATTTAGCCATAATTTTGACAATAGCAACACTTTTTGATAAAATTTGGCACCAGCGGTAATGTACGTGAAATAAAGCTATAAACATCGAGACTATTAGTTCACCAAAATACAGTAAATATTTTTCTTATTTGTGATAAAAAAAATTAAAAGAAATGATGCAGCACGTGTGGTCTATATAGTCAATGATTTCCAATAATATTACCGATACTACGACAATGGCAGCCACAGCAACAAAAACTTCAATAGCCACTGTGAGTAAACAAACCAATTATAAACAATTTATGTGCAAAGTAATCAACAATATCAGCATTGTCGGTTTCATTTATTTAGAATTGAAATTGAAATGAAGAATTAAATGGACTTTGGACTGAGTAAGCTAATTCAATAATTGTGAGTTAAAAAAGCTCTTGATAGTCATAAACACCTAAATAAATTGTATTTCTAAATTGATTTAATTTAAAAGATTTTATTAAAATCGTGTACTATTTATAACTGAGATAAAAAATATCTTAGCAACATTATAAAAATTTTTAAAAGTTGTTTTGTCAAAAATCCACAGATATTAATAAATCTGCATTACACCATAGCGTAAACCATAACAAAAAATTATATTGGATACTTGTTAAGACTAAAAAAAACGTGACCTTGACCTTGACCGCTGCGTGTGTTCAATAAAAAGCTTTTCATCATACTGGTACATCACCATGTGTCTTGTTTCATATCAGACCAGACACACCCCCAGAAGTAGTTTTGCTAAGTAAAATATTTTAACGTAAACATAAAAACTATACATAGAAAAGTTTTAGTTCTAGGAAACAAGTAAAAAAATTATAGTCAGTGAAGCCCGAATATGAGATACCTTACAAAATGCCATGATTTCCGGGAAGAGAACTAAATTCCGTGAAGCCATCTAATCGTTATTATATGGGCGGATCAACTCAACTGTGCATTTAATAAAGTGAAAAATTTGAATAAAATTGCCGAATAAGTGTATATGACAACAGATTTTCTTTAAATTTGAAGACATTAAAACAAGTGAAAAATCTGAATGAAACTGCCAAAAAAAAAGTTCATTTATATGGGGCCGATTTACTTTAAATTTCCATATAACATTTACAGATATCTCAGTTATATGTTCGTAAATTCCATTTAACCCCGATTATGATAAGAAATTTCTACACTAAGCGAATTACGTCAATAAAATTAACTACAATTGAAGTTAATGTGTGAATTGAAAATACAATTAAAATTAACTGATATTGCAATTATTTTAACTATAATTGCATTGCAAAATAACTGTAATTTTGTTAATTCAGATGCAATTGCAGTGAATTTTACTGACATAATTCTCTGAGTGTACATTAGGTATGTCTGAATATGGAGCGATTGTAATCAATTTCAATAGGCTGCGTCATTTGCCAAAATTTCATCTATATATGTATCTTTATATAGCGACCTGTAGTTTGATTTCAAGGTTTACATGGACAGACGGACGGTCATCTCTACAGTAGGTCTAGGTCCAGTATATTTGGTAATAGCAAACATCATCATAAACTTATTACACCCTCTCCACGTAGTGTCGCAGGGTATAAAAATACAAACAATCGAATCGCTGAGATACTCTCGCATTTTTGTAAAAAGCTTTGTGTACAAAATATTCTTAAAAAAATAATAACTAGACAACAACCGATTATTCGGTCAACAATTAAACAAACTAAAATATTTAGGAAGGTTAAATATCTAAATAAAATAAGAAATACCCAGCAATACCAGGAACGAATATATTGAAGGAACTAATGAAAATTTCGTACACACAGAAAACAGATTCATTGTGACAACCGAATTTTTTGGCAACCGAATGCTTTGGTTGGATCCACTGATTTATTTGTTTGTGCTAACAGAAATTCGGTTAGCACAACAAAATTTCAGGTGAAACAATGTATCTGAATTGTGTCAGGAACACATTTGATTACTACAACTAAATAATACGATTGCTGCAACCAAACCATTCAGTTGGCAAATAATTCGGTCGTCACCATGAATCTGTTTCTTTTGTGTATATATCGTATACTCCATTTTTTATCTACAATAGAAAGATTAGCATAAAATGCGTAAACTACAAACTTTACACACTACGAGTATACTCGATGTACGATGCTCTGTATTAATCCCCTAATTACCATATATTGATTTTGAAAAATTCTGAATTCAAAAGCTTTTCCGAAAAAAAGTGTAAAAATTAATTTGTTGCCAAAGAAAATTAAATCTATTTGCCGTCTGCATATGTTATTTGTTTATAGTATATATGTAAGTGCTTATACATAATATATGTATTGTAATAATTGTATTAATCATACGCCAACAAATAATGTAACACATTAACATGATCAAGTAATAAGCATTAAAATTTAATCAGTTTCGGTTGAAAAAATATAGTATAATTACTTATCAAAAACGCCTATTGCCGATTAAACGGCTGTGTGAAAAATATTAAATATCTTCGGTTAGATACTAAAATTTAAAATCATTTTTGTTACAAAATTCATTAGAGAGCAAAATATTTGTTTATTGTACTTAAAAAAGCTTTTCTGTTTATTGTAAACATGTTTACGTTTTGGGGGGTTTAATCATTTATTTAGTATAAATAATGGTATTCCATAATTTAATGACAATCACGTTCACGTGATGGTCAGGCGTTTTGGAGTACATTTAAAATATTGGTAATCTACATAGTTTGATTTTAGTCTGAGTCTTTGAACTTATGTATATTGTAAGTACATATTTATTTACTCTTTTTGTTGTTTATATTAAAAACTTAAAGCTTTGTACTTTGTTTACTTATTACCAGGGCAGAGAAGTTCATGAACTAAAACCCTACAGTTTACAGTTTTAGTTTTGCTGTTCCTATCTTATTAATATATAGTAAAAATAATCTGCTAATTTTAGCAGTTTTTTTCCTCAATCATTTTTTTTTACTAATTTTTAGTAGTTTTAACTACATTTTTATAGACTTTTCTATTTGTGTAGCTTAGGGTCTTTACTTGTAAAATAAGTTGTTCTTTTTACCCCGGGATTAACAGGATACAGTCACGACAAGTTTTAGAAATATCTCTCTAACTCAAAAACAAGCCGATACATTTTTTCGAAATTAAGCACAGCTAATATACTCATAAGTAGTAGAGAGCAAAACTAATTTGGTCAAAATTTATTTATGCCAAATTTGCTAAATTTCGCAATTTTCAAAAAGCGAAAATCGCTATAACTTTTTTTTTTTTATTTTTTTATTTATTTAGTGCAAATAAGACTTAAAGTCTCTTAAAACACATCAACAATAGTACATTAGCATAATTAAATAGAATTAAATTAATAATTTAAATTAATTGCAATTGTTATAATAACTTAAATATATATATATTAGGCTGGGTCGATTTGTGGGGAGGCAAAAAAATCGCCCATGGCTCAGGGAAAATCGTATTCTAGGGATCAAAATAAGAAACTTTGCCGAAGGAACCATATCTCTAAAACGAATTCTACTACCCCTAACTGTTGACTTTTGTCCCGTAGGGTCAAGTTTTGAAAAATCCCACTTTGACCCATTTAGAGTGCCCCAATCGAGTCCAAATGTATGACCGACCCCCACTAACTTTGGAGGGCCGATCCACCCATGCCAGTGGTACACCCCCTGGAACTCCCCTGGGGGGTTCCCCATACAAACATTTTAAAAAATCACCATTTTTGGCACTTTATTTTATTATTTTTTATTTATTTTATTTATTTTTATTATTTTATTTATTTTTTCTCCTTAGAAATTTATTTAGTCAGAACATATGTAAATGAAAAAATTAATTTAACTTAGTAATAGAAAAGAAAAAATGCCCAGACTTGAAAGCAAAAAAGACTTCAAACAGTAATTTTTTTTATTTTCTTTTCTATTACTAAGTTAAATTAATTTTTTCATTTACATATGTTCTGACTAAATAAATTTCTAAAGAGAAAAAATAAATAAAATAATAAAAATAAATAAAATAAATAAAAAATAATAAAATAAAGTGCCAAAAATGGTGATTTTTTAAAATGTTTGTATGGGGACCCCCCAGGGGAGTTCCAGGGGGTGTGCCACTGGCATGGGTGGATCGGCCCTCCAAAGTTAGTGGGGGTCGGTCATACATTTGGACTCGATTGGGGCACTCTAAATGGGTCAAAGTGGGATTTTTCAAAACTTGACCCTACGGGACAAAAGTCAACAGTTGGGGGTAGTAGAATTCGTCTTAGAGGTATGGTTCCTTCGGCAAAGTTTCTTATTTTGATCCCTAGAATACGATTTTCACTGAGCCATGGGCGATTATTAAATCGACCCGCCCTAATATATATATATATAAATCGGCTTCAAATACCATGGTCAACGAACTAAAATTCGATTAGATTAAAACCAAAATTAAAAACATATTCTAGTAAAAACATAATAATTAATTATTGAAATAATTAGTAACTGCCATTCTAAATAATAATACTACACTCAAAAAAAAGTCAGTAAAGTCAGCAAAAAATATTGCTGTGTCAGCAAATTTTTATTCAGGAGCGTGCTTGCAAAAAGTTGGTAATTTCAGCAAAAGGTTTTCTGAAAATCAGCGAGTTGATTTTTACCATAAAATAGTAATCTCAGCAAAAGTTTTGCTAGCACCTGTTCTATTGCAAATGAAAAAAATCCTTGCTAAAATCGCTAAAGCTTTTGCTGAATATTAGTAGACTGAAAAAACTCAAAAAACTTGTAGCAAAATTTTACTTTAGTTAATTTATTTGCTGAAAATTTAAATATAGAAGTTGTGTAGATTAGTGTTTTTTTTAATTATCATTTCCGTTGTCTGTACTACATCCAGACAAGCTGCGACATCTACATTTTGTCTATCTGGTTGTGGTACACGCTATAAATGCGGTTATCAGCACAATTTTTGTAGTAAAATAAATTAGTAAAACATTAGTTCAAAATTAGTTTAGTGCTAAAAAAAATATAACTAAAACTTTAGCTGAAAACGGAATTTCAGGAAAAAAATTGCTGAAAACTAGTACACTTGATATACAAGACGTTTTACTAATTTTTCTACTAACTTATTTTTTTGAGTTTTGATCAAAATTTTTCGGTATATATGTATTTTTATTTACTGATAGTGTTGTTTATAGCAAAAACTAAAATTATTTGATTATTGTATTTCTTAATTCGTCTTGAATTTTTATTGTGCTATATTGCCTAAATGAAGCGACAAATCAAAATTTCAATATTTGTGCCATTGTAAGTTTTCAATAACAAATATATAGCATAAAAATTATCGCTATCAGAAGAAAGATCATTAGAGGGTTAAAATCAGCAATTTTAGCAAAATATGCAACAAAATATGCATAAAAATATGCATTTATAACAAAATATGCAAAAATATGAATTTATAGCGAAATATGCAAAAACATGCTTTAACAAATCGATGACTTTTTGCTGCAAATTTGAAGATTTGCAAAGATATTTATGTAGTTAACGTATTGCCGTTCTCAAGCTAACGCCAACAAACATGTATTTACATGAAGTTCCTTGCCCTGCTTGCTTATTACACACAAACTATAACGAGTTCTATTAATATTTATGCAAGATTATGTTCAATAAATTTGTATATGATTGTTATTGTACAATAGTATGGTGTGTTGTTTGTATTCTGATAGGCAAATAAACAAAAATGACAACAATTTATTTATTTACAATAGTTTCATTTTCATATATGAAATATTTTAATATGTCTTTTAAATATAAACACAAACAATATATTTTTTATGAGAAAAAAAGCTTCCAAAAGCTATTGTATGCTCTTTTCTTGTTGTTTTTATACTAAACGAGGGGTATAAAAACCATACAACGTTGTTTTTTAAATTGAATACGTCTTAGAAAATCGTGGTGACAAATTGATAAAAACATTTGTAATAATAAATAATTAAATTAAAAAAATATATAAAGTGATTTTTTTTTAATTTCTTATAAGAGAAAAAATAAACTCCTTATTGCAAAAATATAAACAATAATAAAATTCAAAACAACAAAAGCTTTCTGTTAAAAAGAAAAATGATTAGCTTTTAATACCAACTGTACTTAACAAAAAAGCAATAAAATTAAAACAAAACACTTTAACATTTAAAGCACAAAACAAAGGAAGATATATTTGAACTCCACCATATATTATACAAAAAAATTTATAAAATTTATTTAACAAATCAAAGTAAACACTATCAAAATGATTATTAATAAAAAATAAGAATAATCAAATTAAAAAGAAATATAAAACCAATTGTTTCCGGTTTAAATAATAATCAAAATCAACAACAAATTTAACTTCCTGTTAATCACAACTACCTCTGTTTTAAACTACCTGAAAGATGTCTGTACCTGCTTTATTAAATGCAATTGATGTAACTCCTTTAATGGTGGACGATCATATACAAAATGTAAATATTATTTAATTTTATTGTATAAAATCAAACAAAAAGTTTTTTGGTTTATCCTTTGTGCAATTAATGAAGGTCATTAACGTCATTTTCAGTCATGGGATTTCAAGAATTTTTTCCGCTTTGTCTAAGTTTTTTATAAGTTGTGTAATGTATCTTCTGTGTTCTATAATTATACACAAATAGTTGAATCAATATTTCACCCTACACGTAATATTAGCATGTAAAAGAAATGTAAATGCGTTGTTTAGTTTTAAATGTATGAGTCACAAAATGGAGTCTAATAGGAAAGTGAAGTGAATACAACTTATACATCCTTTTTAAATGTCATCCTTTTTAGACGTCATTCTTTTTAAATGTCAACCTCACCCACTGTCCTTGAACTTGGTGTCTCCTGTTAACACTATAGAGACCGTCGACCGAGTATCGTAGACCGGAACTATTCTACTGAATCCGGCTGAGAATTAATTCATCCTTTTAACCCATATTCTCCTGAATTAGGAAATCGTGCGAATTTTTTTTTACCCAATTAAGATTTTCTACAATTTTTTATTATCGCTCCACTCCCTCTAGCGAAGATATTTGCAACCGAATTGGAAAGGTTAACTCGCAGACATGCTTCAATGGATCCAGATTTTTCCAAAATTATATTTTTAATTTAATCTCTTAATTAAAATCTACATAAATAAGCGGAAAGAAAGATTAATACGAAATTTTTAGGATAATTTTTTAAAATTTTTATTTTGTGGTTTTTAGCTTTTTAGAAAAAAATCCGACAATAAGACTTTGAAATCAGTATGTACCGACGCTATAATGATAATCTTCAATTTTTTATTTGTGGTTACTGCGCTGTGATTACAAAACCGTTTTGAAAATATCGGTTTTTGAAGTTGCGTCGTCATATGACGACACTAGGATAATAAGGGTTAAGGAAGTTTGAAGTTCCGTTTTTTAGTTTAATCCTTGTAAATTTCATATTTTCAAATCAAATTTGTCATTTTATATCAAACTTGAAATTCCATTCAAAAGATCCGGAAATATATGACAAGATATATTAAAATTTCGAACTAAATTTGGATATTCTTCATATATACAACTTTTAAATTAAAATCTCGTTTTTTTCGGTAAGCTTCTCACTCAAAACAATAAAATTAAGTTGGACTATTTCCAACAGAACCAACACTTAGCCCGCCTTGGCCTTATGTAAATTATTTCAAGCGCAAATAATAGCACTGTTCTGTTCCACGTACGTTACCGTGGGTACCCAATTTTACCAAAAAGCGTTTCTATTGTCAAAATTGTGTGCAAATTGTTGTTGCTTCAGGCAAATTTGGTTCCCGTGGGTATCCTCGGTAACGTCGTGGAACAGACCTAATATTTAGTTGGTGTCATTAATATTATTTTTCGCCACAAATTATTAAAAGAAAAATAAAAAGGGATAAAAAATTCGCATTTGTATCCAGTTCTAAATTTTGACATATTTTTTTAAAAATATTTTCCAATCTAATTCACAGAATTTCAAATTTGAACCCAATTTCTTTCCATAAAAGTGTCTAGCTAATACCCAATTAGAAATTGGTAAAATTAATTGGCAACTGTTATATTTATAAGGATACAACTTAGAAAATAAAAATTTCAACATCCTTGCAGTGCCAGTTAAATATCCTAAAACACCTACCGACATGATTGTATACTCAAAAATAATTGACAGTAGTTTTTAACAGTAATTACAGTTGTTTTTCTATGGAAAATACAAAACAACTAATACGATAGTTATTTAATAAAACAACTAAGGAAAAGTACTGTAATTTCGTAACAGCTATTTAAAGCAGTTATTTTTAATAGCATAATAAACTATGAAAACAATATTTTTAACAGTAAACAATTATTTTTATTAGTTATTTAAAAAATAAAAATTATTCGTTGATTTTTTTTTAAATTCTTATTAGTTTATATTTGTTATTATTGATATATTCTTGGTTGGCAAATAATACAGAAAATTTTATTGTATCTTCAATGCATAAAACTGGAGAACTGTTCGAAATTTTTACTTCAAATTTCAAGTACCGAAAGAAAACTTTTTTTTTTATTATTTTGTAAATATATACTTTAATAAAGTTAGTTTACAGGAAGAAGAAAACATTTTTATTAAAAAATTTAACAGACACAAGGAAATCACTAGACTGCCAGACTTTTATTTTTATCTATTTTGTCAGTTGTTTTAAAATTTTAGTAGTAAAAATTTGTCAGTTAACTTTAGTTTTTGTTAGTTATTTTTAATACAATTGGTAATTATTTTCCAACAGTTAAAAATAACTACATTTTTAGTTATTTTAAAGGTTTTAACTGTAGAGAGAAAACAGATTCATTGTGACAATTGAATATCTTGCCGACTAAATAATTTGGTTACAGCAGCCGATTTGTTTGGTTGCCATAGTCAAATGTATTCTTTACACAGTACAAATATATGGTTTCAGCCGAAATTCTGATATATTAACCGAATTTATAATGAAACGATTCGGTTGGCAAGAAATTCGGTTGTTACAAAATTTTTGTTAGAGTTACTAAAAACTAGTTCAAAAAGGCCCTGCGAAAAACAGCTAAATTCAGCCAAATCTGTATGCCGATCATTAGTAAGATAAAACAGCAAGAACAAATCTGTTAAATTTATGAAATTTTAGCAATACATATTATATTTAACTGCAAATAACAATTTAGTCTGCTGAAATCAACATAAGATTTTATTGAACATTAGTAGACTAAAATATCACAAAAAAAATTTATATTTTCAGAGTTTTTTTCCTATTATTTATTTAATGTGAATAACAATTTTTGCTTCTGAAATCAGCACTCTGCTATTTTTCAGCAAATATTTTTGTATAACTGTAATGGGTTTAAGTTCCGTTTTAAAAGTGTTTACTTTAATAAATTTGGCATCACTTTTTATACAGTGCAGTTCAAAAGATAAACAACATCTAGTTATCATTTGTTTATTTACAGATGACACGAAAAGCGTGCCAATTACGTAGACACTAAAGTAGATAACGTTTCGGAATATCATGTCTATCTTATTTATCTTTTAAAAGAATAGTACCCGCTTTACTACACGTGATACGATAAATATGAGAGTAGTACAAACAAAAATACACTATGGGAGGTTGTTAAACTATTACGCTATTCGTGAACTTGAACCATTCTTTCTATGACAATTTCGCAAAACATAAACATATGAATTTCATTTCTTGTTTGGATATAAGCCAAAAACAACGCAAGAGTAAAACAATTTTTACTCCCAAAATATTTTGTTTGCAAATTTGTTTTTTTGAATTAGTAACACAAATAATGTTTGAAATTTAGTATTCAAAAGACAGCCGATGTGCTAAAGTAAATATATAATAAATATAATTACATATTTAAAATGTTTAAAAATCAAATTTATCTCTTTGCTTCTTTGCAATGTTTATCGGATATAGTACAATTTACTAAAAATTCTAAAAGTGCTGAAAATATTATTTATAATATACGTCAGTATAGAAAAATCAAGGTAATAGAATTAAAATGAAAGAAAATGATTGAAAAATATATCTACTAAATTTTGAAAATGTATTACAATTACATCAAGAGGGGACATCTTTTTCTTAAGAGTATAAAAAGGATTTTTTTTTATTTATTTAGTAAACCTCGCACGTGTAGACAGACAGTGCCATAACATTTAACATAACAACTGATAAAATCGATACATAATGATTACAACTTAAATTGTTATTCTTGTTTCTTAACTCTTTCGTGTTAACTTTTAAAAGTAAATGTTTGAATTTTCAAGTGTAATGTTCCCAAAAATAACATTAGAAAACTTTGGTAGAGATCCCAATTGTGATTTGATAATATTTTAAAAGTATAAAATCCAGATAGCAACCAACCAAAAACAAGTTAGGGGTTTTCATATAAACTCGTATTCTACTCGTAAACGGTGTAAACCTGGTATGTTTATGAGTTTAGTTGGTTTGTATTTTTACAAGGTTTACAAGGAACTTACGAGTTTATATGAAAACCCCAATTATTTTTCGTAATCTGTTAAACAGCTAAAAAGGGGACTTGAATATGTTAAGAGCCTTAGGTATATGTTAGGCTAGTTTTTTTTAACGTTCCAATAAATATTGTTATTGTTACGATTTAAGTCATAAAAATCAGTTCTTACTTTGTCGATGGAAATCTTCGATAGAAATTTGATTTTAAGTATTTGAAGAAGTTAATTGCCATTAAACGAAAAATCACTATGAGAGTTTTATATGTATTCTGTTTTTAGTCATTAAAAATTGTACTCGATATTAATTAAAAAAATGTCATTTAAGAACTTTACATGGAACTCTGTAAAGTTTGATATTTTGATCTGGTTTGATATTTTGATCTTAGTCATTAAAACTTATACTCGATATAAATTATTACCCATTTTACACAGAAACGTTAATCTATTAAAACTTGATTAACTGCTTAATCAAGCACTAAACAAGTCGATTAAACCATATTTTAATCTGGGCGATTAACCGTTAATCCAATATTTAATATGGTTACCATATCCGAACGACTGTATTTCTGTTACAACCTGTGTGCAACTCCTCGTTTTGTTATAATGACGCTCTCCAGCACTAAAACCACTCATGCAAAGTCAGATAAAAATTAACTTTATTCAAGCTAATTAATTCGTGAATTAACTTTAATCAAGTAGATTAATTTTGTCATCTAAACGGGTTATAAGCAAGGATTTCAAAAGTGTTGTTGTTTTTTCGGTAAGAAAAATGCTCGTAGTTCTTCAAGAACATTTCGAAATTATGTACTATTATTTCTTATCAAGGTGATTCTATATTAATATCTTTAGGTCTAGTTCATTTCTTTCGTTCACTTCAACATTTTTAGTTAGTTAATATCTCAAACGACTGACAAAAGTAGTTTTTTTACATTTCTACATAGAAAAACAATTACAGTTACGGTTAAAAATAACTATTACCGTTGACTATACAAATGACCTACACGTAGTTATTGTAAAAATATTCTGCGAGTATTATGAATTCTACGGAAACCCCCTTAAACACAGTTTACTTATCTGTAAATCACCGGCATTGCTGAAAAGAGTAAACATTTGGTACTACCAGCTGCTTAAATGTATCTCAGAAGTGCAAATAAAAGCTCGAGTGTTTATTGCATTCAATTAAAATTGTCTTAACTAAAGCAAAGCTTTTTTACAACTTAATTATTGTTTAATTAATTCTTATAACATAATTAACGTTTTTCTTACCTCCACCTCTCCTTTACCAACAGAGTTATCAATAAATTGAACACATTCTTATAATATTATTATCTCAATAATTTAGCTTTATTTATGGTTGTATTGTACTTATAGGAAATTATTTAAACAGGCCTCTTAAATAATTTGAAATTCATTTAAGCATTTAGTTATTTTCAAACATTGCATTTATTCAGTCGAGAATAGCTGGAAGAATTATTAGAAAACTTTTGAAATGTTACGATTTTCAATTTTACTAATTGTGTATTGTATTCTATTTCAACAGTGTACTGCTTTTCCAAATGCTGTGGCTGTGAATGTCAAATATGAGGTGGATCATGATAAGGAAGAAATTGCCAATGCTGAAGTGGCCGCTTGTATTCCTAGCCTAAGATCATTTACCGTTCATGTATCGAGTCAATTGGCTAGCAATGAACGAGTTGGCTTAACAGGTGACTCAAAAGCTTTGGGAGAATGGCAATTGAACCGATGTGTGGAATTAACTAGAAAGAATGGTAGTTTGGAGTGGTCGGGCAATGTTATGCTTCAAACTTGCCGTAATATAAGCTATCGCTATTTTATCTATGCGGAAGATTATAAGGGCCATAAACAAATCAAACGCTGGGAGACATATTTGAAACCACGCCGTTTACAATCTTGTGTCAACAATTGTAGACAAGTAGATGTTTTTGGTCAAGTATCTGGTGTGGATGGCGAACAGGCGAATCGTGGTTGGTTAACCAATGAAATGATTGTACAATTTAAATTTGAACGTGAACGTATGTTTCAAGTACATGATATAGAAAAATTTGATCCAGAAAATGTAAAAATCAAATTAATACCTTTGAAAGATGATTTCGTAACGGAAATTGATTCAAAAAAGTCGGGAGTAACTGTGGAGGTATTAAAAATGCAATATGGCGATAGCAAACTGAAAAAACAGTCACCAGAGGGTATTTCATACAGACGTAATGATATTATTATTTTTCATATTACTGTACCAAAATCCCTCGAGCTGGCTTATAATTTATTATTTTATTCAGCCGATAATAAGCCCATGGGCAAAGCTTTAATAAAACCTTCCAAGTTAAGAGGAAGCTCTGGTGAATTTGTGCTTAAAATTAAGGATATTTCTTCGGAAAGTTCGGAAACTGTGATAGCCCGTTTAACTTTACCCTATGTGTTGGTTAAGCCCTTTAGTGATGT
Organism: Leucophora obtusa; assembly: GCA_949987735.1. NCBI lineage: Eukaryota > Metazoa > Arthropoda > Insecta > Diptera > Anthomyiidae > Leucophora > Leucophora obtusa. The sequence continues at coordinate 5,843,147 of OX465296.1, forward strand.
AGACATATTAGATTTTCGCACTACTTATGCCCATTATTGGCCTAAAAGTTGGCCAAATTTGGATGTTGGCCATAGAGGCAATGGTAAGAGTTATATAGCCAATCCTCCGGTAGAATGTGAGAATACTATATCCTCATTTTTAAAAGCCTATGAAGTATTTGCTGATATGATAGAACTAGATGTTCATTTAACGGCCGATGCAGTACCTGTGATATATCATGACTTTGGCGTACGTACAGCTCCCCAAGGAAAAGAAGTTTCCGAGATTTCACAATTGGAATATGTGTTGATAAAAGATATTACCTATGAAGCTTTAAAGAAATTACGTGTTTTTGCTATTGTAAACAATGAAATAAAAGAATATCGTTCTCATGATAAAGAACCTGTGTATGAGAAACGTATATTCCCTACCTTACAAGAGGTATTGGAAGCTTTGCCCAAAACATTGGGCATAGATGTAGAAATCAAATGGCCTCAACGTAAAGTCAATGGTGGCGTAGAAGCTGAACAAACTATAGACAAAAATTTCTTTATAGACCGTGTCTTAGAAACTATTATCCAGAAGGGCTGTGGTCGTCCTTTAATATTCTCCAGTTTTGATGCTGATATTTGTACTATGTTACGTTTTAAACAAAACCTTTTCCCGGTAATGTATTTAACACAAGGTGAAACCAAAAAATGGGTGGCTTTTCTAGATCTCAGAACGAGGAATTTTGTTCAGGCCATTAATAATGCTCAAGCATTTGAATTGGCTGGTACTGCTCCTCATGCGGAAGATTTTAAGGGTGACGAAGGAGCTGCTTTAATGAAGAAAGCTCGAGATTTGGGACAAATTGCCTTGGTATGGGGTGATGATTGCAATTCCAAAGAAGCTGTTAAATATTTCCAAGATATAGGATCCTCCGCTACCTGTTATGATCGGTCCGATTTGTATGTTCCTGAAGGTAAATCGAAATCTTTTTTCAATTCCACTGAAATGATGGAAGAATTTAAAGATCAATGTCGTTTTTAAAATGATTAAAGACCAATAAATAAATATATGCTTTTTAACTTGATAGTTTAATTAATTTTCGAAAATAAATTGTTATAAACTTTATGTACACTCTTTACAATTGCATAATAAACTTAACGTAAATGAAATTTAAAACTAAATTTTTTGTTAAACCTTGAATTAAACTAAAAGTTCGCTGGCGAACAATTGTTAAAATTCTACCAACATTTTAAAAAATATTTGCTAAAACATTGTTAAATTGTAATTATTAAAAAGAATACTATGTATTAAAAATATAATTTGCTATAAATTTCAAGAATAATAATAAGTTAATTCACCTTAATGTAGAAAAATTTCGTAAATCTATTTTTCCAAAGAATATTCTTACAAACTAAGTAAACTTTATAATTTAAAATTAATTATTATATACTACTAACAAACAACAAAACAAATTGTTAAAGCAATAATAAGTATAAGCAATTTTTTGTTATACGAGTACAATTGAATTTATTTTGAATTACAAATTTTTATAGTTAAACGCTTTTTTTCGTAATAAAGAAGCACATGCAAATATGCAATAAAATAGAATAAAATATATTTTTTCAAAAAGATATTTAATATACATATTTGTAGTTTTTTCTTTCTAATATCGCCAGTCATTAAATAATTGAAATAGACGTAAAAGGTAAGACAAAGTGCAAGGGTTGATTGTATTATAATGGACGTTATAAAAATAATTATTATACCATTACTTATTAAAAATGTAAAATTTTCTAATACCTAGTGGCTCTTACGGTACTTAAAAAAAATACCAATTTAAGAAATTTGAATCATATTGTGACATTTTTGAAAATTAAGAAGATGTTTGGAAAAGAAACGCTAAATCAAGTTGGCAACAGTGATAAGCCGACAAAAAATTGTGTAAATATACAAAATTGTACAAATATGTATGTATGCACAATTTAGAAGATTATGAGCAGTTCTAACAGATTTAATTTTGTATAGGTAACAGAAGTAGTTGTGGTAATTAACTGTAATTACCATTGTTTTTCTATCAAAAAATACAAAACAACTATCTTGACAGTTATTGAAAACAAACAACTAATGAAAAGTAATGCATTTAAAGCAGTTTATTTTTAATATAAAATAAACAACTACCAAAACTGTATTTTCACGGTAAACAGTTTTTAAAATTCTTGTTTAGTTTATATTTGTTATTACACTCAAAAAATAAAAAGTGGATAATTGCCGAAGTACTTCGGTAAAACACAACTTCAAAAGTTTTCTGCTAAGTTACACAATTCTTTAATTAAAATATAATATTTTCTAAGACAATTTATAAAGGAAAAAACTTAGGTAACTTAACCTATTTTGAAGTGCGTGAAAATGGAATCGGTCAAAAACTAAGGCAAGTTGACAAAAACTAAAAATTGATAAATCTACATGTATTTTTTTTACTAACTTACAAAATATACTTTTGAAGTTGTATTTTACCTAAGTTCTTCGATAATTATACACTTTTTATTTTTTCCGTGTATTGATATGTTCTTAGTTTGCAAATAAAAATCAGAAAATTTTATTGCATCTGCAATGCATAAAAATGAAGAGGCTGTCCAAATCCGGATTTCATTCTTGCTTAAGGAAATTGTGAGGGGGTGACGTTTTTAGAATTTCCAGAAATATTTGTTAGGCCAAATTATAAACTTGTTTATAATTTCTAGTTCTGGTCTAGGAGCGTAAGAAAAAAATCGGTCTTAGTTCTGACTACATACCAGTAGTGGGAGATTCTCTAACTTTTTAAAGAAGTTACGGAATTGTCCCTCAGATGCCTTATGCTGATTTTTTTGTTTACACCCCAAAGCTCTCGAAATTAGTTCAGGGAAACTCAAAAGAAAATACTTTTGTCTACTTGTAAGAATTATGATGACCACTGTACCAAATTATGTGGCTACTGAACTCTTGATCATTAAGCGGATCATTAAGCTAGTTATTATATCGCACATTGTAATTTAGCCGCACACTGTCTATAAAATTGGCTAACCCCTGTTTGTATTTAATCTTTAAAACATTCGATGAAGAATTAATTATATTGCCATTTAGTTGCTTTCATTTCTCTTCTAGTCGTATTTTGTTACTTTTCTTTTCATAATCATATTTATGCGCAAGATTTTTGCCAACATATTTAAAACAATGCCAAAATTATAACTTGTTTTTATTTTTTTGACTTAACGTTATGACGACACCCTCAGCACAAAGCTGGCATCAATCTGCTACTTCCCATAGATTGGTATATTTCATTAATAAAACCACAAACAAATGAAAATGTTTGCTTATTTGATTAGACATCTAACAAAACAAAACATGCATTGTGTACTTTTTATGGCTTATTACAACGGCGTACATGATGTCGGGGGTTTCTAAAGCGTCTTAAGCTAGCGCCAGAGAATTTCTATATTTTTGTATGTTAATGACACCAACAGAGATAATGAGTGAGAGTGGCAGCGCTTTAACTGTATTATGACAATGTTGATGACTTTAAATGGAGCTTGAAGCCAATAACATTAGTGTTAAGGTATTCTTTGCTATCTGACGTGCTATTTGATGATCCGCGCTTAGTTTTATTAAAAATATGTGTGATAAATAATCTTAAGTAAATGGAATATAATTTATCAGTTACATGAAACAGTTGTAATAATAAAGCAAGAAATGAAAATTTTGTGTGTAACATTTTATTTAAATTAAAGTGATACATTGTTCGGAATTGTAACTATCGAAAATTATGGACAACCTCTTCAATAAAGTGCAATTAAGGCAACCTAAGTGATATTTACAGATTTAAATGTAGTTAAAAATAAAATAAGATTTGGTTTGTAAAGGGTGTCTCAAAATTAACGCAAGATTTGAATTAAATAGAAAATACAGTTTTTAGTCTTTAGATTGTCATTTTTTATTGAATCATAAATCACATAGGATATGGTTATTTATGGAATAACACACCGGGCAAATGGCCTTCACGGCTATGCTGGCCCATACTCACTATCTTGTCGATATTTTCCATGGCCATTTTGCATAAATGTGGCTGAATTTCGTTGCTGCAGTGTTTAATATTCTCCTGTATTGCACAGGTGGTTGTGGGCTTGTTGGCATAGACCTTTGACTTCAGATAACCCCATAAAAAGAAATTTAATGGTGTTAAATCGCACGACCAAAGGGTCCTATTCTGATTACCAAAAGGGGACAGATCACGACATGGAAATGTCTTATGCAGTAATAGAATTGTTTCATGGGAAGTATGACATGCGGCACCGTATTGTTGAAACCACATCATTAGCATCAACTTATTGATGTTCAATAATCCATTCAACGAATTCTCTTCGCTCTTCGTTCTTTACTAACCCTAACCTGACAGCTGTCAAATTGTTTTTTAAGGGTTGCCAACACTTTACTATACAAATGGCGGCAAATTCAAATCTTGCGTTTATTTTGGGACACCCTTTACAAATTATCTACAAGTTTTAATACTAAAAAGTCTATTTCTAGAAATTGAGTGAAATTGATAAAAATCTGTATATTCAACAATTTCAAGCTAGTTCAATTTTGTATTTATTTTTGCTAACTTCGGATTTAGCATATTATCGAAAATGATTTATTATATTAAAAGTATTTAAAAAAAAATCAAATTGTAAAAAGCTGTCTTACAAACTTTGCCCATTGGGTGCGCAAATTTTTAAATGACACATGAAAAAGTAATATACAAAAATGGAACTAAAATTTTTAAAAATCCTTCTACTTTTAAAAATGCTAGTTCACGTGGACACCCATAATATCCCTATTTTATAATTTATTATTTTTTTTGATATACACTCATAGAAATAAACATAACAGAAAAAGCAAGTTAAAAATGACGTTGCAGAAAAAGCTGCTGAAATTACCAGATTTTTTGTAAAACAATAAGAGCAAATATAAAACTGTTCAATTTACAGAATTTTAGTTATATTTAAGTTAACTTTTAGTTAATTGAAAATGACAAATTGTACTGTAAAATCTGCAGAAAATTTTGCTAAATATTAGTAGACTAAAAATAGCAAAAACCAACTTACATATCTATAGAATTTTTATTATTTTTAATCTAAATTTATTTGAAGGTAAATAGCAGTATATCTTGCTAAAATCAGCAGAAATATTTGCTAAAAAAATTGTAAACAGCTGTTTTCAAAAGGCTTAATTTTTATTTGCATTTAAAACAATCGAAAAAAAACTTTAATTTTTTCGTGATTTTTTAACCTCCTAATAATTTAGCAAACTTTTTGCTCATTTTAGCAGGTTAAGTTTTTATTTTCTATTAACAAAATTTTAACTCACATGTAACAAAAATTCTGTATATTTAACAGTTTTATGTTCGCTATTCCAATCTTATTAATATATAGGAAAAACAATCTGCTAATTTTAACGGCTTTTTCTGCAGCATAATTTTTAACAAATTTTTATTAATTTTAAATAAATTATTACAGACTTTTTTTATTAGTGTAATTGTTTGTTTGGAGGCTTTGTTCTATATTTCATTACGAAATTTCATTGTGATTAATTTGTAATGAAATTTTTGTCATTGGTATTGATAAAAAAAATACCAATTAAAATTCTATGCCAATTAAAAATTCCCAAGAATGTTTCATAATTAACGTACATATTACAAACAAGATGGCAACACTACGATTTAAAAAATTCTTTATATGGTGCTTATATTTGCTATATACTTTAAACAGTTTAGCAGATACACAAACCATTATGCAAAATTCATTCGAGGGTAAGTAACAGAGCTTCAATAGAATTAATTCAATTTAAACTTACATGCAAAAAATAAAAGAAGTAAAATCATCAATCATCATCATCAAATAGGTTACCTAGTTCTAGTATATATTATAGCTCTATACAAATTTTTGGTGTAACTTACATAATTGGATTGGTAAAACAATGAGGAAACGAAAAATAAGCATACCCTAGTAAAAATGATTTTTATATAATCATTTATGATTTTATATAATTATATCTCGTCGAATATTGTGAAATGTATATTTTGATATAATTATATCAAAAGATATTTAATTATATAAAATTATATTAACAGATCCACCATTTCCCGGATCAAATCATATATGGGCTAACATAATTATGTCTAAAACTATATTATTAGATCCGAAAAATGGTGGATCTGGTCAATATGATTTTATATAACTAAATATATTTTGATATAATCATATACAATTATACTTGGTGTTACATATGATAATACTCAACGATATATAAATCTATAAAATCAGAAATTATTATATAAAAAATATTTTTACTCGGGTAGCTATAAATAAATTAATAAATACTACTTACTATATTTTTGGAATTATTAGCAATAATTTATTAAAATTAAACTTATTTTATTTATTAATTTACATATTAACAGTTTTATTAAATAATTTTTTTATTATTTTATAAATATTTCATAACTAACGTACATATTACAAACAAGATGGCAACACTTCGATTTCAAAAATTCTTTACATGGTGCTTATATTTGCTATATTCTTTAACGGTGGGTCTCAAACTGTAGGTTTAAACTTAGGTTAATAGTTAACCCAAAAATTTATTGTTGGTTTGTGTAAATTTTTTTGACATTTTGTTTTGTTTTTAGTTAAGTTAAAGTTAAACCTACGGTATGAGACCCACCGTAAACTGTTGATTACACTACGCGACAGTCAAAATCGGGATGGGATGAAAACAACGGGAAATGTTATATCGGTCAAAAACAAGTTATACGTGTCCCGGCGTTTCGCTGGGGCACCCCTAGGAATCGAGATATATCTTTTTTTTTTGACATAACTCGAGAACCACTAGTCCGATTTTGCTCAAACAATTTAAAAAAAAAATAAAAATTACAATTCCTTTAATCTGTTCATATAACGTTTTTCTATATACTCAACAGTTTTGCCGGTAAAAATAAATGTTTGTTACCGCTACCATAAAAATCAATAACCTTTTGTTTATTACTTTTTTTAATATTTTAGGAAAAAAATATTTTTTTCTTCATACATTTATTTTTACCGGCAAAACTGTTGAGTATATAGAAAAACGTTATATGAACAGATTAAAGGAATTGTAATTTTTAATTTTTTTTAAATTGTTTGAGCAAAATCGGACTAGTGGTTCTCGAGTTATGTCAAAAAAGAGACCACCAAAGGTCAAATCAATATATCTCGATTCCTAGAGTTGACCCAGCGGAACGCCGGGACACGTATAACTTCTTTTTTACCGATATAACTTTCCCCGGTAGTTTGAACCCTTCCCGATCACTGACCCCTACCATTTGTCTCACAGTGTTATTTAATCTACAAAACAAAACGAATTTTTAAACAAAAGTATATACACAGCCAAAGTTTCATGCGCTCTGAAATTATGATTCATAACATACTTTACTCTGAGTCTTGACGAGACATCGATTTGTTTGCACAAGAACTAGTCGTCGGCAGAATAACGGGAAAAAATTTGTTCATTTGTTTTGGGTGGAGAATACGTAATGTCAGACAATTATTTTTGTTTTTTGTTGGAGTAGGTCACAAACGAAACTATTTATTTTCATGTTTTCAATGTCTTTTTCACTATTTTTTTCCAATAATAAAAAGGAAATTGCATTAAATTCAATAATAATGCAAATTATTTATTTATTTTCTTTTATTTTCTTTAGTTTTTAGTAATGCCAATAGGTAAAAATTAGATCTGGCAACGTGGTTGATGTTGCACATAGTTGTGAGAACAATTGTGCTGACAACGTTGTCTGAACTAGAACAAAACATCAACAAGAGTGGTCCACACGAGACAAATTCATGGGTGAACAAGAAATTGTTCGTTGGTTGAACAAATTTAGTTTTAACTAAAATTTTAACTTTTTTCTATTGGTGTGTGAGTTAGATATAGCAGAACTCTTTATTTTTTTTATTAGTTTTTATTTGTTAATTTATACTAATAAAAAAAAAAAATTAAATGGAAAACAATTTTTGGTACTATAGAGGTCGAGAGTCAAGCTGGTTGGTACTATTTTAAAAATTCCATTTATCATCCCTGATTTAGAGGGTACTTATTGGGTTCTTATTGGATTCTTGTAAAATAGGGATTTGAGCTAAAATTTTGTGGCAACACTGATAATAATTAACATACAGGGTTGTATTTTCTCAGACAATTTTAATTATTTTATCCTTGGATCCGCGGTACTCACGCACTTATCTGAGAGAATAATTAAATAATGCCTAATATTTGATAAAAACACTGCGTGCTCTTTTATTGCTAATTTTTTTATAAGTTTTATGAATGTTTTTGAATAACGCAGGCTATTTTTATATTATTTTAATAGATTTGAACCATTTTACATATATTTATACCCTACACCACTATGTGGTCAGGGTATTATAAGTTTGTGCTGATGTTTGTAACACCAAAAAATATTGGTCGTAGACCCATCTTATAGTATACCGATCGGTTCAGAATTTTTTTTTATTTCGATTTAACGATGTCCGTCTGTCCGTCCGTCCGTCTGTCTGTCTGTCCATGCAATCTTGTGCGCACTCTACAGGTCGCAACTATTAAGATATTTTGATGAAATTTGGTATGCAGACCTATGTTGGCCCAAGCACGAACAAGTTTGATTTTGGTGAACATCGGTCCATGTTTAGACCTAGTGCCCATATAAGGGTCCTACCAAAATTATATTGTTTATACGCTGCAGGTCGTAAATATTAAGATATTTTGACGAAATTTGGTACACAGACCTATGTTAGCCCAATAACGCAGCCTATTGATTTTGGTGAACATCGGTCCATGTTTAGACCTAGTGCCCATATAAGGGTCCTACCAAAATTATACTGTTTATACGCTGCAGGTCGTAAATATTAAGATATTTTGATGAAATTTGGTACACAGACCTATATTGGCCCAATAACGCAGCCTATTGATTTTGGTGAACATCGGTCCATGTTTAGACCTAGTGCCCATATAAGGGTCCTACCAAAATTATACTGTTTATACGCTGCAGGCAGAGCTTTGAAGAATTAATTCCTTAATTCAATTTTTCAAATCTGAATTAAAAATTCGATGAATTAATTCACTAAGCAATATATATTGAATGGAATTAATTCATATTTGCTTTCGTTCGATTTATTTTGTTACGAATTAATTCAATTGCAATAGTTCTTTTTATTAAATCAAATGAATTAATTCACTGGTGAATTAATTCCTTGTTGAATTAATTCACTACTGAATTCGTTCAATTTCATTTTCGTTCAGTGAATTAAAAAAAATAAAATCACGTTCAGTGAATTAAAAAAAAATAAAATTACGTTCAGTGAATTAAAAAAAAATAATAAGTTCACTGAATTGAAAAAAAAAAATAAAATAAGTTCACTGAATTGAAAAAAAATAAAATAAGTTCACTGAATTCAAAGCCTGTTTTCTGCCGTTCAGTAGAAGAAAACGATAATCTACAAATAAATTTTTTAAATAAGCAATTTTACAGCGTGTGCTAGTAAAAATAAACAAAATAGAAAGCGGATGCTGTTTATCAACCTACATGATTCAAAAATAAATCCTTTTACTATTAAAAATAAAAACTTTACAGATATAGATAAATTTGGAAAAAAATATAACTATTAATTTTTCAAACTAGTTATATAGTTATATTTTTTTTCCAAATTTATCTATATCTGTAAAGTTTTTATTTTTAATAGTAAAAGGATTTATTTTTGAATCATGTAGGTTGGTAAACAGCATCCGGTTTCTAATTTGTTAATTTTTACTAGCACACGCTGTAAAATTGCTTATTTAAACATTTTATTTGTACATTATTGTTTTCTTCTACTGAACGGCAGAAAACAGGCTTTGAATTCAGTGAACTTATTTTATTTTTTTTCAATTCAGTGAACTTATTTTATTTTTTTTCAATTCAGTGAACTTATTATTTTTTTTTTTAATTCACTGAACGTAATTTTATTTTTTTTAATTCACTGAACGAAAATGAAATTGAACGAATTCAGTAGTGAATTAATTCAGTAAGGAATTAATTCACTTTTTTTCCGTTCGATTTATAAAATTGAACGCGTTCACCGGTGAATTAATTCATTTGATTTAATAAAAAGAACTATTGCAATTGAATTAATTCTTTGAATTTGTTGTTTGATGAACGCATTCAGTTGAACGAATTCAGTGAATTACTTAAGAAAAGGAATTCATTCAATTGTAGAGAAAATTGAATTCGATTGGTAGTGAATTCATTCAAAAAGGAATTAATTCTTCAAAGCTCTGGCTGCAGGTCGTAAATATTAAGATATTTTGATGAAATTTGGTACACAGACCTACATTGGCCCAATAACGCAGCCTATTGATTTTAGTGAACATCGGTCCATGTTTAGACCTAGTGCCCATATAAGTGTCCTACCAAAATTATAATGTTTATACGCTGCAGGTCGCAAATATTAAGATATTTTGATGAAATTTGGTACACAGACCTATATTGGCCCAATAACGCAGCCTATTGATTTTGGTGAACATCGGTCCATGTTTAGACCTAGTGCCCATATAAGGGTCCTACCAAAATTATACTGTTTATACGCTGCAGGTCGTAAATATTAAGATATTTTGATGAAATTTGGTACACAGACCTACATTGGCCCAATAACGCAGCCTATTGATTTTGGTGAACATCGGTCCATGTTTAGACCTAGTGCCCATATAAGGGTCCTACCAAAATTATAATGTTTATACGCTGCAGGTCGCAAATATTAAGATATTTTGATGAAATTTGGTACATAGACCTATGTTGGCCCAAGGACGAAGCCTATTGATTTTGGTGAACATCGGTCCATGTTTAGAACTAGTGCCCATATAAGGGTCCCCCCAAAATTGGCTTGGTTACAAACTGCAGGTCGCAAATATTAAGATATTTTAATGAAATTTGGTGCGCTGACTCACATTATAGAAAATTTTGACATAAGCCCCATTTTAACCCATTCGAATTTCGGATCCAAACAATACACCAGACTGGTGTAGGGTATTGTATAGTCGGCATGCCCGACTTTAACCTTTTTACTCGTTTTTAATAAAAAAATGTATTTTTGTACGAGCTTTAGAATAAAGAGGTTTAACGTTAAATGGCTTCTAAAATGTTATACACAGAGAATTATGTAGGTAAAATTAACTGCAATTATAGTTAAAAAAGTGTACACTGCAAATGCATTTAAAATTAACTGATATTGCCTTTATTTTAACTAAAATTGTAATTAAAATAACTGCAATTGTAATTAATTCAAACGCAACTGCAGTGTACTTTTTTAACTGCAAATGCAGTTAATTTCACCGACATTATTCCCTGAGTGTATCAAGGACCTTGTAAATCATGATGGGCTAAATCCATCCTCCCAGGCCAGCCAATTTTGTTGTAAAAGGGGGGATGGTAAACATAGTAGTTATATCAAGGACCCTCTTTCTAACTAAATTAAATTTTTTTGTTAAAAAAAAATAAATTCGTCTGCAGATTTGAACCACAGATTTGAAATAAAAATTGTCTTGACAAAAACAAAAAATGGGATAATAAAAAAATGGTGGAATTCAAAAAGTGTATATATTTCATTAATTATACCATATTTTGAATTTAAAAAATTGTTATTTCAAAGCTGCGGTCTCACATTTATTCACTTTTTTCTAATAAAAAAATTAAATATAATTATTTAAAATATTTGGTCGATTAAAACAGAGGGTCCTTGATAAAATTCATATGTTTACCATTCCCCCAAAAGAGGTTACGGTTACTGTCATTAAAATTTTATTCCATTTCCTTCCACTTATCTCATGTTCCAATTTTACTCGTTCCCCGTTCCATTCCATTTCGTTTAACAATTTTAGTTCCCAGATTCCATTTCGTTCATCATTCCATTGCATTTCGTTCCCATTATCTATTGTTTCGTTTCTACTCATTCCCCGTTTCATTCCATTTCATTCCCACAGACTTGTGTTTTAATATCAGTCGTTCCTCTTTCCATTCCATTTTTTCGCGCTTGTTCCGTTCCAATAATTTTTTTAAATGTAGTGTGCCAAAAACAAAAGGCGTGGTTAAAAAAAAAGAAACAAAGTAAGCGTGGGCGAAGGTAAAAAAAAATCAAAAGAAAAAAAAACAAAAAAAATAAAAAAGATAAAAAAATAAAATAAATAAAAAAACTAAAAAAAACAAAAAAAAGTGGGCGTAGAAGTGGACGTGGACAAATTTTCTTTCCCGAAAAACCTGACTCGGCCTATTACGAACATTAAAAAACAAAATTAGCCAAATCGGTCCAGCTGTTCTCAAGTGATGCGCTTACCAACGAACATCATTTCATTTTTATATATATAGATATACATACATATATAGATTTATTTATTTATATATTAATTTACTTATTTATTTTTTATTTCCTTATTTCTTTATTTTTTTATTTATTTACTTATTTATTTATTTTATTTAATGTAGGCAGCGGTGTTTTTGATAAAAATTTTACCACATCAAAAAGTAGAAGCTTAAAATGTGTACCCATGATAAAACATTTTGAAGTTGAACTAAATGAACCCTTACGAACAGGACAAGGTGTGGGTTTGACTGGTGACCACATAAAATTGGGTCAATGGCAAATTGATAAGAGTTTGGAGCTAAAACATCGAAGGCGAAATCCTTTAAAATTCTTTATAAAAATACCCATGTGTTCGGCTTTGAGAATATATTATCGTTTCTTTGTATACTATAAGGATTCCAACGGATTTAAGCGTATTAAATACTGGGAGGGACAACAACATTCACGTGTCGTAGAAGCCTATGAAATGTTTCGTCATCAGGGTTCACAGATATTTGGTAATGCTCATGCTTTGGCGATCGGAGGTGGTATACAAAATGAAAGAGGTTGGTTGAGAAAGGAATATATTATACAATTGAAATTTATTTGGCCACAGCATATAAGATTCAACTCATTTTCTCATTTCATAAGAGATACCAAATATAAACTTAAACTTAAAGCTTTTAAGGATGAAGGTACACATCTTAGGTCTTATCGTTATTTGAAAGAAGAATTTGATACTGAAATTGAGGTTTCGAGATATAACTACAAAAAATCCAGTTTAAAATTGTTAACTGAACAAGGCGAGTTTTATAAACCTGGCTCAATAGTTATATTTCACATAACATCTTCTGAACAACATAAAAATATCTATATTCTTACCATCTATACCAGAGAAGATGAACTATTGGGTGAAGTTGTTATACCATCATCGACTTTAAAGCCCAGTGAGGGTATTCTGGAGTTACCTATTTTTGATAGACATGAAAATTACAGAGTTGGTTGGCTTACTTTGCCTTTTCTACGAATTGAGGCTTTACCACAAGCTTTAAAATTTAATTTACGTTCCAGTTTTCATCACTATTGGCCCTATAATTGGCCCACTATCGATATTGGCCATAGAGGAGTGGGGAAAAGTTTCTATTATTATACAGCGAATTTAGTAGAAAATACTATACAAAGTTTTCTTAGAGCTTATAAATATTATGGTGATATGGTGGAATTAGATGTTCAACTAACCAAGGATTATGAAGCCATAATATGGCATGATTTTGGATTTTATACGGCCGGTACTCGTGGCTATAAAAAGCTAAAAGGTAATGATTTGCAATATGTATACATCAATGAACTTACCTATGAGGAATTGCTGGAGAAAAGAGTTTTTATATTTGTCAAAGGTATTATGATGGAGATAACACATCTAAATTCGAAGTATGTTTCAGAAACTGAAAGAATTTTCCCTAAACTATTAGATGTCTATAACCAATTACCCTTAACAATGGGCATTATGCTGGAAATGAAATGGCCCCAGCTAATGAGTAGTGGGACCTTTGAATCGTTTCAATCGTTGGATAAAAATAAATTTGTTGATGTAATACTATCATCAACCATGAGATATAGTTGCGGCAGACCCTTAATCTTTGCTAGTTTTGATGCTGATATCTGCTCTATGATACGTTATAAACAACATATATATCCGGTAATATTCCAAACTATTGGTCAATATAGTCCCTGGGAATCTTATGCTGATTTGCGTACACAAACCTATATGAATGCTATAAATTTTGTTCAATCAGCTGATATTTTAGGTTCTGCGGTATATGCTGGAGAATTTCTAGAGTCCATGTCTAAACAAGAATTTAATATGGCTTTTGAATTACAACAACTTAACTTTATATGGGGTGATCATTTAAATAATTCTAAAATAATAGAAAAATTTAAAAATCAAGAAGTTGCTGGTCTAATTTATGATCGTTTAGATATTTTACAAAATCAAAAACCCAAATGGAAAAGGAAACGTTTTAGTTTTTTTGAGGCTAATGAACTTAAACGCATCTTTTTACGTCAGTGTATAGCAGCTGGTAATACTAGTATCGTAGAAGGTTTACCCGATACACATTCTCCATTTTGGCCTCGAGTACGTAGCTTAGATGAACTTTAATTTTTTAGAACGACAAAAGTATGCTAACAACCAAAGTATCATTACATTTTTTAAGCTTCGTATTAAAATTTTTTTCTATTACCGCAATCGAAACATTTTTCTCTCTAAATTTCAATTAAATAAATTGTAATTGAAAATAATTAGAAACCGTTGTTTCATTTCACTCAGCAAACAATAAAAGAGAAGTACCTACAAGTATCACGTAAGTATGCGTATGTCTGTAAATGTAAGTGTGGAGTCGTATTCTATCTACACATGTTTCTAATTCACTTTTTAACCATCACCCACATAGTGGATATGAGAAAAACACTTAAATACTTTTGCTTGCCTCATTAAAAACTTACGCCTCAGGACATTTCACATAACATACATACGTATACGTTTGTATTTACCTTCAAATATGAACATAAAATGTAACTGTGTGAGGGCTTTAGTGAACAGTTAGTAGTAGATATGTTGGCTTGAAAGTTTTATATGTTTTTTGTTTGCGTTTTGCTTTTTTCTTACTACAGTTAGTTGGTTGGTACACATACCGGTGTTGTAATTTAATTGTTTTGTTGGTTCTTACTCGTACTATTTTTGTTCTAAACGTATAAGTAAAAACCAGAAGAGTACCATGGACTAGTGAACAAAGTTTTTTTATTTTTTATTTTAGACGTATAAGTACCAACCAGGAGCGTTTCATGGACGAGTGAGCAGAGGTTTTTTTCTAAAATTTTTTTCATAATCCAATATTTACCCTAAATTTGATCAGAAATACTAATAATTTTTTTTACTTAGATCTCACGAAACGTTTGAATATTGGACCACTTCTTTTCGAGGCTTTCCAGGCTACCTAATTTAGGTCCATTAGTGTTTTTCAGGAGATTAATGGATTTCTATCACATAAATTTAAAAGGAAACGAAAAGCTTTATGCCTGTAAGGTTTGAAGACTATTTCGAATACAGTTTTAGACCATTCAGAATTTCTTGTTTCGACTACTAATAAGTTTTGTATGATAACCCATTTGGAAAATGTGCGTTAAAGACAATGTCAGCAACGCCGTTTAGGCAACAAGCAGCAGCTTCATAAAGACATGTCTGCTCTTTTGTACTTTTGATAAAACGGCGCTGGCAATCAACATATTTGTAAGCGTCGTTTTGATATCTTTATGATATTTCCAACTGGAAAATTAAAATCTCCTTTGTAGGCTGCCGCTGAGCTTATTCCAGCAAGAAAAATATTCTTAATTCATGTTGACTAACAATAGGCAGTTCATATCTTAATAAATCTATATTAAAAAAAAGAAACTAATAAAAAAATATTTTTACGATGACGGCGATGTTAGCCGCGAACCTCAAAACTAAATTCAGGATAAATAGGAGTAGGGGTGTCCTTTCGTCAATTTTTGTAAAAACAATCAGCCTTAATATCTATATTTTCCAAATGTATATTTTTTTAGTTGTTTAGTTAAAATTTTGGGTGGCTTTGACTTGGTTTATTTTTTCAAATTTTGATAGCAGAAAATTATTATGCAAAACAACAACAAATGTTTGGGTTAACTAAAAGTTAACTCCTAACGCTGGGTCTCATACTGTAGGTTTAACTTTAACTTAACTATTAAACAAAAGAAAATGTCAAAAAATTGTATAAAAAATAATAACAAATTGTTGGGTTAAGTATTAGTTAATGCTTAAAACTGCAGTATGAGACCCACCGTAAACCGTCAGTATGAAACTCAACGACCCAGCGATTAAAATTCAGAAGTCTTTTTAGATTTATGCATATCTGGGGCTAAATTTTCTCTTACAGTATTTCTCTAGGTCGCTTATGGAACCCTTCTAAACCCACAAATAAACGCCACTGTTAACATACATATCTATTATAGCATATAAGACTAGGAGATGTAATCCGTATCGAACCGCCCGCGCCCATAGGACCGGGCATCGGAAAAAAACAAGTGTGAAAATGATGACAGGGTGACATGATGGCACACACGTACATATATAGCATACTTTTCGCTAAAAAGAAATTAAAAGTGGGAATAAAGAGAAATTTTAAATACTTAAGAATGAAATTTAAACATTGGCCCTTCCCAATAAATGATATGATGGCGAAATCGCTATCACCTTAAATATCCGAAGACAATATCATATTCAAATAAGATCTTCGATAAAGCTTAATGATAAAGTATGCAGAGTGAATTTTGCTGGACGAGATTTAATAAAGTTTTTCAATAAGGTTGTTCACAAGGGGTGTGCTATTTGTTGTGTCGTTGTCTCGTCCTAACAAAAAAAACAGAATTGTTAAAATTTAAATTGAAAAAATACAACATTTGAGAATAGAACGATACAACATTTTAACGTACGTTTAGTGTACTAACGGATAGAAAACCCAATACGAAATCATTTTTAAAGTAAAATAAAAATTTTAACAACTCTGTTTTTTGTTAAGAAGATACAACAATACAACAGATAGCACAGACCTTGTGAACAACCTTAATAAATTAATGAAGTTTTCTTCATAAAGTAAATGCAAAAATTCTTAAATTTGATGAAAAACCTTCATATATTTTATGAATCTAGTTTTAAGGATATAAAATTAATTCAACGAAAAGTTTCAGTGGACGAGTTCCAGTAAAACTTTATTGGTTTAATGCAAAAATTCATGAATATCATGCAGATAATTTTCTTAGTGTATACTTTAAAATATTCATTAAGTGTGTTTGTTTACATGCTATTTTTTACTAGCTTTCCCATTTTTACCAGTTTTACTAAAAAATCCGTTCGAGTACAAAAAAAAAAAAAAATAGTAAGAACTATAAAAAAATTTAAGGGGAAATTTTACTAGTTTTTACTTGAAAAATATCTTCCAGCAAAAACTAGTAATATGTTTTTTGTTTAACAAACGATAAAATTGAACTATGTGAATCATTACTAAATAAATTAACTCTTATGATTCGCATTAAAGTTTGCACTCCGCGGACGTTTTTATGCGATTTTCTTTCTGTTTTACTAGTTTTACTAGAAATGTAATCGTACAAACCTATTATTTACAAAACTTCAAACAGTTTCCAGAAACAAACAAAACTTATAAAAACTTTCAATTTTTTCTTGGTTTAGCTGTCTATACTCCTTTTATTGGGCAATTAGTTGCAATATCTTGGTGAGTTCGACATTTCTTCTTAATATAACGACATCATTATCAATTTTTCGTGATTAACTCCATTTTAGCTCACTTTAAAAGGATTCCGATTATCATATATAATATCATATTATATATCGAAATCGCTTGAAATAACGATGGTATTTCGATGCTGGAATTTAGTCGAAATCATACTGCCACCCAAAATTTTAACTAAAGTCGACTTTAACAAAAATATACATTTTTTTTAAAGAGCAGCACCACTCAGCAAATTCTTCCTATTAATTAACGTATTGCTGTCTTTGAAAAGGGGATAGAGAAGAGCTGAAAAGTTGTGAAAGGTTGCTTTAAATATGGCAACACAATACTGCGCGAGATGCTGAATTTTATAATAGTTCATGCGCGCCATCTGATGGTGAGTTGGCGAACTTTGTTGCAGCTGTTTATTTCATTGCCCTGTTATATTAGTTTACTTTGGTGGGGTTAAGTGCTATCGGAACACCGAAGGTGGACGTTGCGAAATGTATGAGGGATAGAAAAATCATACATTTATTTTTTTCCAAATTGATATTGCGATCGCTGGGGATCGAACCCGCAACCTTATGTGTAACAGTCCAACGCGCTAACCATTACACGATTATTTGGATGTAAAGCCAAACAATTTTTACTTAATTTTTATTTTCGAAATTTTCATATTTTTTATTATCTTTTTATTAAATTCTAATATTTTTTAAACCTTTATTGTCATTGTAAGTTTCATTTTTCTTTCGACTGTGTAATTCTGTGTGTGAATGTTCTGTTCGCTGTGCTGTCCGATAAGAATTGGGACTCCTTGTCTTATACCCTTATTGCTATAAGAAAAATGTTTTAGTGTTAAGGTCGATCTGCAGATGATAACAGCCGTAAAAAACATTCTAAACATATTTTAAAATAACATGGAAAATAAGATTAAGTTTCCGATGCAGGGCATTGATTTATTTAATTTCATTTACATTGATATTTCAAACACTTGAATTACAATTAAAATAAACAGGAAAATTAGAAGAAAAGAAAATTGTTTAAATAGAAAATCTTAAAGAATTCCCTAAAAAGAAACTTAAATCACAGTGTATATAACGGCTGGTGTCGAAAACAATACTAATACTTGGGCTTTTACAAACATTCGGAATTGAAGACATCGATGTAGTCACCGGAAACACAGGCATTACCAATGGAACCCATTGATTGACAAATGCCGGGTATTTTGCTAGAGATTTCAATGGAACAACGTCTTAGTGGGGAAACCGTTGAGGATGATGGGGTATGATGTATCTGCCGATTGGCATGATGATGTTTCAGATTTTGTTTTTGCTTATGCGCTTGCATAGGATTACGATGATTCATCTGGTCCGTTTGAAAGTGATGGTGTGGTGGTGCAACATGCTGATGTTCTTGCTGTATTTGCATTTGTAACCATTTTGCCATCTCCGCTTTAGTTGTCAAGTCATCATCAATATCATCATGTTCAATATTATCATTAGAATTGCCAGCATTTGAGTTAAAATCCATGTTGTCTTCTACGTTGGGTGGCAGTTCAACACCACCGGTTCCGTCGACATCTGATGGTGCTAACGGAAATGCCATGCGTCGTGCATAATCCATTGATTTTGGAATATTAACACCATCATGCAGCAATTCCAAAGGCAAATCGATGGCATTCAACAATCCAAATGAACTGAATAACTGAATCAATACAATAACGAGCAAACAAGTGTATGAGGCATTTTTAAAACGCAACAACATAATGTTGTGCCAAATCAATCAACCAAATAAAAATTCGTTAGCACAAGAGTAACTGTTGTGTTTTGCTTGAATGCACTTAAAACTTTAAAATGTATTCTCCCTCTCTAAAAACGTAGTACGAAATGTGTGTGTATGCGTTAAATTTACTTGGCTCTAACTGTCTACTTCCGTTTCCGTTATTAGAGCGAGGAAAATTTTTGCCGTTTTTAGTTTGCAACAAGACTTTTGTCGATGTGTGTTTACTATGATTATTTACGAATAAATGCTGTTAACATCATTTGTCCTAATGGCTTTTATAGCCGGCAATCTACTATGGAGTTCAGTTCACGATGTACTTAAAGAAAACCCCTTTTTTAAAATCTTCAGACTAAAAATAAATAATAATACATTACAGTTTTTGTGATGTCATTTTGTTATTTCTGTTTGTCATTTTCTTTTCATTTAAACGGTTATGGAAAACTACTAAATGTCAACAGAAGCCATTCATATTATTGGTAATTTTCTATATCGTAAAACCTCGCTAATATGAGTGCATAAAGTACATAAAGTAAATTTTAAGTAGAATGAAATAATTATACATTTTGTTTGTAACTGAAAGAAAACATCGTTTTTTTTCTATTTAATATTGAAAAAATTTAACTGTAAAAACGGTAGTTATTTCAGTTAAACGGTAGTATATTCAGTAATTTTTACGGAATTGTTTATTGTTACTGCGTTGGTGAGTTGTTGTTAACAGTTTAAAATAAATAATTTTTTTTTGCTGTTTTAAAGGAAAAAATACCTTTGTCGCCTCTTTAACTGCAAATACTTTTGATTTAACTTACATTTTTACTACTGAGCCTCGTTTCCACAATTTCCCGTTAGATACTACCTGGCACTTTAACTGACAACCCAAGTAAAAAATTTATTATATAGTCATATATTATCATATGAAATTTTGTATAATTATATATTGGAATATATATACCAAGACAGAATTATATAAAATTCTATGATATTATATCTTAGATATATAACTATATATTGTTTTATATAGCACTGTATATAGTGCAACATATTATAATATCTAATTATATATTGACCTATATATGCCATATAAAAAGATGTGTAATTGTATTGAATTATATACCATTATATCTAGTCGGATATGATAATATGTATTATGTTTGATACATTTGGATGAGGACGAAATCCGGATAAAATTGTATCGAACCATATCTTATTCCATCAAATTGGATCTAATTGTAGCCAAGTAGGTCTAATATGATTTAATACGATCTAGTTTGATAAAATAAGATGTTCTCATTTTTCGGATATAATTATATATAATATCAAAAGTCAAATAATTTCTTTTTAGTAGGGAATTTAAAATTATGTTAACCTAACCGATAACTGCATCGTTTTGGAAAGCAATACATACACCCAGAAAACAGATTCAGTTCTGATAACCGCATTTGTAGCCAATCGCATGTTTCACTTGTGGTAGCCGAATTTTTCAGTTGTGGCAGCAGAAAACCAATTAACACTGGACTAATTTGACTCTGGCAATGGAATTTCAGTTGTATCAAGAATAATTCAGTACCCTCAATCGAAAAATTCATTTGCTGCAACTGAACCATTCGATTGGCAGCAAATGGGGTTGTCAGCACCAAATCTGTTTTCTGGGTGTAGTTTGATGTAATAAATTATTCGTTTAAGCGAGTTTATATTGTAAAATATAGTAAACTATTCTTAAAAATGATTGCCATTTCTTTGTTAAACTTATACACATATTATTCTTACAATTGAAATTAAGAGGAATCCTTAAAAATTTTCAATTTTGCTAAATTAAGCAACAAATCAATAATAGATATGTATTTCAGCTTTATAATTTAGCCTGTTGAATCTTTGAACCCTTTCCCTAATTGTTGTAAGTTTTATTTATAGTATGTTACTATTTTGTAAGGATTCTTGTGTGCGTGTTTTCTAGGATATCTTTGTTTTTTGTTAACGGCGCCTTATATTGAAGTCAATAACAATAATTTTGTGTGTTCATCAAAAAACAAACAACAATGATATTTTCTAAGTAATTGTAATCATTGATATGTTATCTGTGTGCGGCAGTTGGCAAAATATTTTTCGTATCGATGGTCATACGTTGTCTAGTCTATACTGGAGAGTTTTTTGCAATCACATGACTCCTCCGCATTATATAAGTTATATGCCGGGTTTATTTCAAATTGTAAAAATATCAGTAAAGTGTATCAGCATATGTCCATCTATATGTTGTTTGAATTGTTGTCGAGTTTGCAATAAATCACTGCCCATAGACAAGATTTTAAGAACAATAGTAAATATACACTGAGAAAAAAAACTAGTTTTACGAAAAAATATAGTGGATAATATTTTATAAATTTCTTCAAAAAGTGTTGTTGTGATTGGGCTGGTTGTTAGGGAAAATTTTATAAAATTTGTTTTTACATTCAAGTTCTTTAATTTTCATTTGCTCCAAGTTTCCTCTAAATGTATGTCTTGTACTGTTGTGGAAGAAGTGTATATAACACTATCTATTTTAACTATTGTTATGTTCTTATCGAATATGATCCCAAAATGACCATTAGAAATGTGTGTATGTATGAGTTTATAAGTATTAAAAGTACTAAATTATACTTACCATATATTGTCATAAATAAGCTGCGTTGGCAGTCTGTTTAAATACAAATATAAATGAAGTAGCATATATTTATAGCAATATGCCATAACAGCTTATGTCGACATTTAAATTAACTAACATTTAAATTAACTACAATTGCGGGTATTTTTAAATGCAAAAACAAACAAAAAATTATACATTAGGCTGTCTTATCTTAAGCAAAGCTGTTTATAAGAAAATATTTTAAGTAATACAATTTCACATACGCTCATCACTGTGCCGACCGTTGTGTAATTCGTTAAGAGATGATGCTACGTGTCAAAATCTGAGGTTCAATTCTCGGCAACGATATACACTTTGTAGAAAAAAAAGTTTTAGATTGTTGGCAAAAACCGCATTGTAAAAAATTTGAAACATTTTGAAAATAAAATTATATATTAATAATAAAAACAAAAATATTGAATAAATTGCAAAATATAAATTAAAAACTATTAAATATGCAATAATATGCATTTATAACAAAATATGCAAAAATATGCAACAAAAAGTCGATGCCATTTTGTTCCAATTTTTTTGCTTTGGAAAATTATTTGGTCAACATAATTTTCGGGCAACTTACTACAAACATGCATTTGCATGAAAGTCGCTGGCCTGGCTATTACAAACTTCTTTTTGTATAAATTTCATACAAAAACTTTAATATCTCAAAATTTTGATTTCTAACATAAGCCAGTTTGCAATGATATAGTAATATTAGTAAATCTGGACGTTTGCTATACGTATCCGAAAACATAAGAATATTCATTAGTGTTTATTAATATTGATGGTGTTCTTTAAGTCTTCAACAAGACCACAATCTCTCAAATTTATACAACAACATGTCTATATAAAAATGAATTCAGCAAAAGTACCTACAAAATTAAATAATTTGCAGATTCATCACTTTTTTTGTTATACGTTAGCATTATGTGGGTATTAAATTTCAAAAAGTCAAATAAAGAAAATTGACACAATTTTTTGTTATTATATAATTGAAGATAACAAATTATATAATTTTAGTGATATTAGACTAAATGAGAAAAAAATTTTAACACTAATGGTGGGTCTCATACTGTAGGTTTAAGTCATACTGTAGTATTAAACAAAAGAAATTGTTAAAAAAATGAAAAAAAAATAACAACAAATTTTTGGGTTAACTATTAGTTAACGCTTAAACCAGCAGTATGAGATTTATCGTAAAGGTTTCACAAAAAAATGTATACACTAAGAGAATTTTGTCGGTAGAAGTAACTGTAAAAAATGTTTACACTGCAATGGAATTTAAAATTAACTGATATTGCAGTTATTTTAACTACAATTGCAGTTAGTTTTAACTCAATTCAAACGCAACTGCTGTGCACACTTTTTTAATTGCAATTGCTGTTAATTTGACCTTGAAACTGGCTCTTAGAGTAATTTTTATTATAAAATATTTACAGACACTTACTGCAAAAATTTTTCCAATTTAAGGCATATTCCTATAATCATATTCTGTGAATTTTTTTGTTGTAGTTAAAAAAGTGTACATTGCAAATGTATTTAAAATTAACTGATATTGCAGTTATTTTAATCAGAGAATATTTGGATAGAATTATTGGATAGAATAGCGTATGTGTTTTCTACGCAACCAATATGCTTGTGTACTGTGTTCGTGATGTGCGGTACGCAACCCTAAAAGAACGGTTCGTTAGAGTTTATTTTCCTACTCTGATTTTAATCATAAAATATCTGTAGTTAGGACTACGATACAAGATAATCTTTAGTCCATTAATTAATAGGAAGAGTTTCCTGAGTGTTGTTTCTCTTTATAAAAAAATGTGTGAAAGTGAATCTTTTTGTTTTTTCATAAGAAAGACGCAATCACAACAAACCCAAAATGTTACTTTTCCCCGAGAAATCCTAACAATTATGTTGATTATTGTGGGCCCAAATCAAATGAAATCATTGCACTGACCTCTAATAATGTATAAAAATTGTAATCGTCTAATACAAGCATTTTGTAGTAGGAAAACTTTCTAATCGGTCTATATACGAGTATTCTGCTCCCACATCGCATAAATTAAATTTTAATTTTGCTTTAAAAAATTAAAATTTAGCTCGATAATGTGTTAATTATTAAATAAGTTGCTATTATGATAATTGTTATTTCTCACGAGAATTTGTACATTAAAAGATTTATAAACCATTTTCAACACGTAGAAATTGGCAATCACACATTTACACTTAAACACACGCATACACAAACCTCAAGTAAGAAATCAGTTACAATTAGAGCGACTGGCGTCGAATACAAAATAAATAGTTTTTTATAATTAAACTACATATTGATTGTAAGCTTTCTGAAATTTATTAAAAACTTACAGAATGTACTATAAAAATATAAATATATACACTAACAATTGTCACATTCTTTTAGTGTCGTATATTTTTAAAAAAGTACCGAAAAATTAAACCCAACTATTTAAGTGTTTTTTCTTAATCCTAACACCAATCTAGGATCAAAATTGGGTATTTCATAATTTTAGGACTGTTAAGAAATTTTATTTATTCTTTGACAAAATTTATTCTTGGAGTTGAGACATTAAGTGCATACGATTTTGTTCAAGATATAATAGGATTCTGTAGCTGCTTGTTGTCGCAATTACGTTTTGTGCTCCGGAGCTTTTAGGATTAAGCTAACCATGTGAAATACACGACGTGTTAAATTAGGCTGTAAAGCGTTAAAGAAACACATTTGTTTAATATTTGCAACCACCACTAATAGTAAATAAGCTAATTTTCACAACATATACTCAAATATATGTACAGTGAAATCTCTAATGAGCGGGCAGCGACGATTGTGTGGAATTTTTCGAGCTAGTGCTAAAATTTATTAATACCAATTTTTCTTGAAAAAATCGTCCATTGCAGGTGATAACCAATTTGACATCCTGACATTAAATAAAACAAAACTACTTAATTTTCAATGGGGTATTTATTTCAGATTAGATAGAGATATGTGATAAATTTAAAAAGTATTTTGAAGATAGATGCCTTACAAAATTTTATGGAAAACAATTTATTTGCGGTATTATTCCGAATATGACAAAAACAAAAGTTTTCTTGCATTTGTAGGTACACTTACAAAAAAAGTCTATAAAATTTTGGTTAAAACTACTAAAAATTAGTTAAAAATGACCTTGCAGAAAAAACTGATGAAATTAGCAGATCAATTTTAGAGCAAAATAAAGCTGTTAAATATACAGAACTTTAATTATATTTGAGTTAAATTTTAGTTAACTGAAAATTAGTAGACTAAAACTAGTAAAAATAAACTGTTATATCTACAAAAGTTTTGCCATATTTTAGTTTGATTTATTGTAGTTGAATGCAAATAGCAGTCTAGCCTGCTAAAATCAACAGAAATATTTGCTAAAAAAATAGTAAACTGCTGATTTTAAAAGACTAGATATATATTTGCATTATAAAAAATTGAAATAAAACCTTGAAAGTTTTTTAGTCTATTAATTGTTTAGCAAATTTTTTTCCTAAGTTAGCAGTTTAATTTGTTATTTTCTTTTAACTAAAATTTAACTCAAATATTAAAATTCTGTATATTTAACAGTTATATTTTTGCTATTCCTATCTTACTGAAATTTAGCAAAAATCGTATGCTGATTTCAATGATTTTTTCTGCAAGGTCATTTTGAACTAATTTTTAGTAGTTTTAACTTAAATGTTTACATACTTTTTTTATTAGTGTATATTTAGGCAACACTGTATGAAATAAGGCACAAGAATTAATTAATAATAATAATTAATAAGAATTTACAAAATTCTAATTAAATTTTTAAACATCTTTCTCATACCGTTTGTGTAAATACAAAAAAAAAAAATTTTTTAGAAATTCACCAAGAATGGAAATTGTAAAACAAGTTTGTTATATGTTGTGTAACTTAGAGTTTTTATTTTTAAACATTATTTTATATGAAAAATAACCATTTACAAACATTTGAAACAAAAAAATTGTTGGAAATAAAATTTCAGTTTAAAACAATGTGCTTGTTTTAAACAAATTCCATTGTTGGTGCCTACTTTTTTTCTGTGTATCTATTTGCTAGTATTGGGCATACTAAATATTATTTTCAAAAGACAATTTACAATTTGGCAACTCCTATCCCCAGTACTGGGTAATATTTAGTAGATAGAGGTGGTAGTCGACGTGTGAATTGCCACTTATTGTAAACTTTCACTGTAGTATTACAAATTTGTTCAATCTTACATACAATACATACAAACAAACATATAATCTGTTTGTACACTTACGAACACATACAAATCCTTAATACAACATTCACGGTGTACTACTTTTTGAAGCATCCAGAGTGTGTATATTAATTGAATTTACTGTTGATGCCGTCTAAGTTTGATAACATCATCGTCGTCATCGTTATTGTTTTTTTGTCGTAGTCTTTACAATCCTACATTGAGTGCACAAATTCACAAAACAATGTTTTGAGTTGATGGGATTTTTTTCTGGGAGTTTTCATTAGAAAATGCTTTGGGATTATAAAGTTAAAAAGATTACCTTATTTTTGTAATAGTAAACATTTAAATTACCTTAAAAATGTGGTAAAAATCTTTTCAGAACATAAAGTGCGCGATCCGGGAGTGGTATAGAATTAACTGAGCTGTTGCAAATGTATACAATCAAAACAAGTTCATTTGAATTGGCTTATTTGTAGTAGGGTAGAGGGAGGAGCATTCGTCAAAGGGTCATTAATGACACCGCCAATTATATCTGAATTTAAGATATACTAAGAGAATTACGTCAGTAAAATTAACTACAATTGCAGTTAAAAAAATACAGACTGCAAACCTATTTGAAATTAACTGATATTGCAATTATCTTAACTACAATTGCAATTAAAAATAATTTCAATTGTAGTTAATTCTAATTCAATTGCAGTGTACACTAAAGGCTTGCATGAATGCATTTAAAACATTCTGTGAAACATCATTACACTTTTTGCAATTCAGAAGTCTTTAATTGAAACGGGTAAACCAATATCGTATGGTTTCTCTCTTTTGTAGTCAACAAAAACCTGTAGACCTTATCGTGGCCCTTTTTATTTGAATTTCAGTTAAATAATTTTATATTCCCAAGTAAAATTGTTTTTTTTTTTTGCCTTTTTTCAAATTTTTAAGTTTATGTGGCAACTTTGGTTAAAGTTAAAAAAATAAAAATCGGGCTACGATAAGTACTGGCAAATTTATCTGGTATTAAGAATCACTTTACATTTTTATTTCCCGATAAATAATGACGCCTGCACAGTGGCAGCCGATTTTGGCTTTTTTAAAAAAGGCCAGTAATGAAGTGGCAACTCTGGCGATTTTGGCTGGAGAAATATAAAACTGATATTTTTTGAAAATACTACCATAACATGATTTTTAAATAAAAAAATAAAATAATAAAAATATTGTTAATTGAATTTTTGACAACCGTTCAAATATACCCTTTAAAATGCTGCTGTTACAGTATTTACCCCCCTTAAGTCGAGCATAGTGACTATATGAAACCCTATGCAACATGTTATGTTCCGGAAAGTGGATCGAATTCCTTGAAGGGGATTTCTATTATTATTATTATTATCATTATTATTATTATTATTATTATTATTATTATTATTATTATTATTATTATTATTATTATTATTATTATTATTATTATTATTATTATTATTATTATTATTATTATTATTATTATTTTTGGTAGTAATAAAAATTAGCACAAAGTTATATCTTATACAACATAGTGCATACTCATAAAAAAAAATTAATACAAAAATCTGTTAAACGCGTTCTAATTCGCTTAATATTGTACACTGAAAATATTCGGTAACAGGTTTATCGTCAGAACTAAGAACCATTTTTCTTTTAAATATTTAAAATAAAAGAAAATCGTTCTTAGTATCGACTATAAAATTGGACCCAAGACGTATGATAAATATGGTGTTGCTTATACGTACTGTGGTTCTATCTAATTATAATAAATTATAGAACAAATATTTTAATTTTTATTGCATATTTGAAATAGTTAATATTCAACGAATATTTGCTGAAAAACGTTATTTTT
The DNA here is from genome assembly GCA_949987735.1 of Leucophora obtusa. NCBI lineage: Eukaryota > Metazoa > Arthropoda > Insecta > Diptera > Anthomyiidae > Leucophora > Leucophora obtusa. Next base: position 5,871,384 of record OX465296.1, read on the forward strand.
TTTTTTTTTTTTTAAATATAAGTTATTTTCTGACTTATTATTTTTCGATTATATGTAAAAGTTATTTTTTGACTTTTATTTTTTTTTCAAGCAACAATAAACATCAGTCAGATAGACAAAATTCTAAAGTGTAAACACATTTTGTATGATACGTACAGAAAATCCGATTGAAATTTTGACAGTCAGATTGCTTTTGAAATATTTCATAAAATTATGAGAATCCGATGGTAACAGCTGTTTTCATCTGATTGCATTTGATGATGTAAATAAATATACAAGATTTTCTTGATAATCGCGTCATTTCGTAGGATTTTTATTTTGATTTGTCAGACGTAAAATCAGATGCAAAATCCGATAATGTAAACCACGCTTAAGTGATGTCTATAAAAATAAATCACTTTTTATCCAGTCTGTACACTAATAGAAAAAAGTCCGTAAAAAATTTAGTTAAAACTACTAAAAATTAGTTAAAAATGATGATGAAGAAAAAAACTGCTAAATTAGCAGGTTGTTTTTGCTATTAATTAGTAATACATATTGGAACAGCACAAATAAAACTGTTAAATATAGGGAATTTTAGTTATATTTGAGCTAAATTTTTTTTTTCGATTTTTTTTAATGCAAATAAAAATCCAGCCTTTTGAAAACAGCACTTTACAATTTTTTAGCAAATAATTCTGCTGATTTTAGCAGAATAGACTGCTATTTGCATTCAACTAAATTAAGCTTAAAAATAGCAAAACTTTTGTACATATAACAGTTTATTTTTGCTATTTTCAGTCTACAAATATTTAGCAAAATTTTCTGCAGATTTTACAGTACAATTTTCTATTTTCAATTAACTAAAAGTTAGACTAAATATAACTAAAATCCTGTAAATTTAATTTTGCTGTTCTCATTTTACTAGTATTTAGTAAAAAAAGCTGCTAATTTTAGCAGTTTTTTCTGCAGCATCATTTTTAACTCATTTTTAGTAACTTTTTCTGCTATTTTTACAGATTTATTTCTATGAGTGTATAAATATTTTAACCTATGTTTAGAGATATTAAATTAATCTTGTGATAACAATGTTCTGTCATTTAATATCTCTCATCTCTTCTAATAGATTCTTCGACTTATGAAAGCTTTGTAACAATTTTATTCACATTTTATTGTTTATCTCTTTATTCTTTTTTTTTTCGTTTAGCAAATGAAAATCAATGTAATATGCTACGGCTTCTACATCATTAAGATTTGTCAAAATTCCTTTATAAGCGGATTAAAAATTGTTGGTTTTTACAGCAAACAACAAAGGGGATTATGAAAACCCAAATGGTTTAAAAAAGGAATATTTAGATCAGTCATTAGTACAACAATGTTCTTAAAACAATAAAATTTCATACGGTTATGATGGTCTATCATGGTATGCCAATAACAACAACAATACAAATATAAAATTCCAGGATTTTGTTTTGTATATATAAATGACAATATGGTAAAATGTCAAGCTTGGTTAGAATTATGTTAGTATTGTAGTCGTTGCAGTTATTTTTTAGATGTGGTAGTGATAATTTGTAACAATACATATTTTATGCAAAGTGTTCCCATTTATCTTGGAGCCACGTAAATAATGTACATGTACACTAGACCGTACCACCTTACAGGCAAAAAAAAATTGCGCGGTACACCTTCATAAAGTATTTTTGCAAGGCAATTCCAAAAAAAAAAAAAATTTTTTTCGCCTTTTCCAATTTTTCGTTATAGCTTCGGCATTTAAAGTCGGATTTTGAAGAGTGACATATCGATTTTTTTGCCTCGAGGAGACCAGTGTTTTGCTATAAAGGAAAAATCCAATGAAAAGAAATTAAAGAGGCGACACTTACGTTCGGCAACCAAAAAAATAAAAAAATTTCTGCTGGGTTTATCGAAAAACTTCCTTAGTAAAAGTTTAATGATTTTTTGCGATCTTTAATTTTCTGTCATTAGGGTTGTACAACTGAAATATGATGGGTAAATACTAGAACGGGATACTTGAGGTCAATGATCCTTACAGCAAAACAATGGTCCCTTCGAGAGAAAAATATTGATGTATCATACTTTAAGATCCGACTGTAAATGCCAAAGATAAAACGAAAAATGTAAAATGGCGACCCCTACGTTAGGCAACAAAAAAAAAAAAATTTTTTTTTAAACCTCTTTGCAAAACTAATTTAGATTGGACGGTGTACGGCGAACTTTTTTTTTGAGGTACGGTCTAATGTACACGTACACATTCAAAGTATTTATGCTGGAATATCATACAACCTAGAGATTTTATTGTGTTACCTTGCCACCACACATTTGTTTATGTTAGCCATCAGGTTGTGGCAAAAACGATATGCATTTTTACACTTCATGTTAACTGAAATACAATGATGATGGAAAAACGTAGGAAACGAATAGAAATAAAACATATTTTATACGAGGTTTTGTTGATAAGTACTAAAACAAACAACACCTCCAATATGGGCAAAAATTGGAAAATTATGCGGAACTATTGTTTTTTTAAAACTTAAGTACCTTATTGGTAAATATTTGTTTTATAAAAAAATTGTGAATTTTTTATAAATATACGTAATCTAATGCGAAATTTCACATTTATTCAGCGTAAAAATACAACTCTGAAAGTATAGAGTATGTACTCTTGACTACTGAGTGCTCGGAAAACCGGTTGGTATTAAGTACTCAATACCCAAATATTCAATACATTTACAACTCTAGTTGTAATATGAAATAAAGTTGAATCAAGCAACTTTTTAATTAAAATTATTTTTAAATATTGTCTGGTAAATTTTAAAAACAATCCACGTTTTTTTTTTGCCAACTTTACTAAAATTTGAATTAATTTAAAATATTTCTTACAAAATTTGCATATTTACAAGCATGTATCGTATGCGAAAGTTACCAAAATATAAAAAAAATATTTTCAGTTTCTTGCCAATCAACGTAAAATAGTAAGAATTGTTTTCCTGTTAATGTCACATCATATTTTATGACGTGTTAAAATGACATGTAAACAAGAATTTTGCATTTATATTTTCTACATAAATCCGTTTACACATGCATATAAATAAATTATTAAAGATAAATGTATATATAAGTAATAATAAGTAAATGTACTTTAATGCGCACTTTTGAGCATAAAGTAGAAAATTTGCTGACAAAATGTCACCACTACAAACAGTCAACTACAACTACGGACTGTTAAAAAGTAGTTAAAGTTGTTAAGTTAAAATTTATTTACACACTGAGAAGAACATTTTAAAATCAAGCAAAAACAATGTTATATTAAATAGAAACAGCTTTGAAATCAGACTATGAAAACTTTGTGACTGTTAGCTGTGACTATATTCCCCTTGTGTTTGTTGTTGTAAAGTCACAATAAATTATATTTAATAAATTTTTTTTTGAAAATTTAAAAAAAAAAATCAAGACCTGGCATCGACATAGTTATAACTTTGAAAAATAAAATTTGAATTTTTTTAATTTCATGGTTCTTTTCTATGGGAAGTTGTGACTTTCAGACTTAAAAATAGTCTTATGACCTGTTTTCTTTCACTTAGATTTAATTAATCCAAAAAGTAGTTCAAAAAGTGCTTAACAGATGGGGTTAGATTCTCCCTATTTTATAAAGGATTTTCTATCCGACATTTCTTTTACCCTAATTTTTAATTTCAAATTCAATGATGAAGGATTTTACTTTAACTTTTAATTTTTAATTATATTCTATATAAAACAGCGATAAACAGTCTGCATTTTCAGTTTCATCACTTCAATTTATATTTTTACACAATTAAAATATTCCACTGCAATATTTAATATTCACTAATTGGATTTAATTAAATTACTTACAGTAGAGTGAAAAATTGCCATTTCTATTTCAGCTATTTCTCCATGTCCAAGATAGAAAATATGATTCGGTCAGGTGTAGTGTTTTTCCTAAACATATTTCATACAAAAAATTTTAAGAAAAACCTTTTATTTGCTAGTTTTGCAATTTTTTTATTTCTCTTTTAATTTTTATTCGTATTTTTTTCTGATATTAAATTAATAGGCTGTTTCATATATTTGCATTTTTATTGCTTTGTGTAAACCTAACTTTTTTTTTTGGATTTAATAAATCCACTTTTTTATGAAAAATTCTAAAGCCAGGTGATTAAAAAATGCGCTTAATATTTCTGCTTATTTCTAAAATGCGGAAAACTAAATCAAAAGTGTTGAATTGTCAATTTTAATACAAAGAGTTTATTTTAACTAAAATCATACTTACTTCAATAAAATTCATGCTTAAAATAAAAAAAAATTCATAAAAAACTATTATGTTTATTCAATTATGATATAATACGATATAATACTCGCATTTAATTTAACTATAACGTTTTTTCTCTGTGTATGTGTATAAAAATATAATGCAACATGTAATTTGAAAGGAAGGACTAAAGCAAGAAAAAAAAACAATGGCCTAACCCTAACAGCAACTACTGTCGCTGTAAAACATGTTTTTATGTTCAATTATATACGTATTCAAGTTAACTTAAAGTTAGGTCAATGACGATGCAAATGTCAACCAGCAATATGAATTACAACAAATTGCAAGTAGTTTAAAACAAAACTGCTAAAGAAAGCTATATGTTGAGGGCAAAAATATATGTATATACAGAAAAACTCGGTTAAGACGAACTCAGAGGAACCGGAAAAAAATAGTTCGGTATCAGCGATGTTCGTGTTAATCTTTTTATTATCCCAGCAAAATTTTTCATTACCAAATAAGTGGTTATATAATGAAACTAAAATTGTTGACTACATCCAAAAGATTCCTTAGTTAATTGTAACGAAATTTTCAACTATCTTATAGGTGAAATACCCTTAACTAATATATAGTTGAATTGCTAAATTTACATTTCTTCCACAAATGCATGTTATTTTCACTTAATAAAACTGAAATACTACTTAAATTCTGACTGCAGATGTTTCCTGAGTGTATTACATTAGAATGCATTTTCTCCTAGTTCGTCTTAACCGAGTGTTATTGTAATGTTAAAAAACTTATACAAAACTGACATTTATCTCTTAACCGGGAGTAATGAAAGTATATAGGCAATCCTTGTTAAATTGTCAAGCATCATCAACAAGCCACCATATACATCTGAAGGCGTCTTTTGTAGTATAATACGCAAATTTCTTTATGTCTGTTTAGTCACTGCGTTTAACTATTACCTCGACTATTCATTTCTTCCTTTATGTATAAATACTAATATGAGTACTTTTTCTTTGACATTTACTATGTGGCATTTTAAATAGCTTGATTTTAAATACGACTTGTTTGCTTAAGATTTAACTTCATTATGATTTTGATGAATAATATTGTTGTTTTTTTTTATAAAAAGAATACCCGAGTAAAAACGATTTTATATAATCATATCTGATTCATATATAATTTTATCCGAGAATTGGGATAAAATTGTATATGAATCAGATCAGATCTTTTTCTGTCGACTCAAAAAGAAAGTTACTGGGCTTTGTTTTGTAGAAAATATTCATTTAATATTATGTGCGTTCCCGTACGTTACCGCGCGTACCCGCGGGAACCCAAAACAGCCCAAACAACAACAATTTAAACGCAATTTTGAGTACGGGAACGCCTTTGGGCTAGTTTGTGTAACTTCGGTAAAGTACGGGAACAGACATATTGTATATCGCAAATACTCACTTACGGTTGAATTATTTGTTCTATAATCAGTTAGAACTATACTGCGTATGTTAATTAAAAAGTTGATCTCATGCACTGTGGTAGCTTTGCAAGTATATTTTCAATGTAGCACCGTATAAGTATTGCTGAAAACAAATTTTTCTTCCTACATTAAATATTTTTCAATTATGTTTGTACTTAAAACTTGCCGCAAACCATTTATTTGCATGTAAACGCTTCTACAAGTGTTAAAGAAACATATACATACATATGAGATTTTAGCACATAAACATATTTAACATTTTCAAAAACAAAATTTTTACTAAAACTATTTTAGATATTAATTTATGGAAAAAGTTTCAAAATTTTAATTAATATAAGTATATAGAGTAGGGTTATAACTGCTTGCATCTTAAACGATTATCACAATGGCTCTAGCGTAATCGAAAATGCCATTAAATATTATTAAGAAAAATTAAATTGTTTTTTCTCGTTCGCTAAAAATTACTAAGTTTGGAGTATTGGTTTTATTTAAAAAAAAAAAATTTGTCTATTTTATTAATACCCCTGCTTGACTCGAATCCGAGTTAAGCAGTTAATATGGAGAGGAAGAATATCCGAATATCTATTTCTAATAATTAGGGAAAGATTTATTTAGATTCAAACGTAAACATTAAAACATTAATTGTGTTTGCTTAAAAGACTTTAGAAAATCGTTTATCTGTGCGAGATATTTGTTCTGGAATGACCGGCAAAATATATATTCATTAATAGAATAATTGCTACAGCCGAATTTTTGTTAAAGCCCTAATTTTTAACATAAACATTCATCATTATGTGCTTTATGAGAAATTTTATTAAAACCTTAATAATTTCAAAACAAAAACAAAAAACTTTTGAATCAGAATGTTTTTTCAATGAATATAGAAGAAAACGTTATGAAAGATATGAAAATTTCTCTGTAGCTCATAAATTAAAAAGGATGATGAAAATATGATATTTCAAATATTATTGCAATTAAAATATGCCATTAATTTAATATTTCAATTTATAATAAGACAAAGTGCGACTCATACATGTAGAAATATTAAAGCATTTGTGTTGTGTCAGAAAGTTGGTAATGAAATATGAATTTTGCAAAAATTTATTTATAACACACACACATTTATTTTCCAAATATCTATTGTATGAGTATTTTAATATGAATAAAAGTACGTGAACAAATAAAAACAAACAAAAAAAAGAATACTCATATTTCATTTCACTTGATATTAAATGATTTCAACAACTTTCGTCTGTTTTAAGGGCATTTAACAATTAATCCAACGCCTTTATTACAAAAAAAAAGTAAATATGTAATTAATAAAAGTTGCTTACATTGAAGGCCTTTATAGTTATACACACATATGAGACTTTCTATACCAATTGCACCGTTACAGGAGAAGTGTAATATATCAATGTCAAACTTACGGTATTTATTGTCCAATATGAAACAATTTTTTTAAATTTTAGTTCAGTTTTACTATAATTCGTACTTATTCATAATAATGCAATTTCGAAAATGTCAGAAATTTGATTACAGCAATATGGTTTTTTATGGGAAATTGCAGAAAAATAAATTTTTTTTAAAAATTTCGAAATATGTAATTTTAATATTTTGTGTTTTATCTGAAAACCGACTAACAACTTTTTTTAATATGTTTATTTATAAAAAAGTTTAGATTACTTTCTATTGACTAAGAAAGTTGCATCATGTTATTCGACTTTGTTTTTGAATATATATTCGTTGAATATTGTCTTTTTTAAATATCCGTTTAAAATTCAAATATTAGGGATCATATGCATAATCACTTTTACAATTTATAAATTGTTTATAAAACAAATTTTTATACAAAAACCAATTTATAAGCCTGTTATAAGGTTTTCAAATTATGCGTAAGTAATTCCAAAATTACAGGGTTCTGACAATGGATTCTGGTAGAGGAGACAAAAAAATATCGGTTTGTGGGCATTTTGAAAGATCACATTGGAATTTTATTTTAGGGGGATTAAAGTTTCTCCCCATTTTTCAAATGTTTATTGTGACTCGGCAAAGGAAACCATGTAAATCTTCCATTTTAGGTATATGATGTGTTCAGCGAACTTATGTAAAATACTACGAGGAATATTTTTATGGAACAATTTAACCCCCTTACTCCCTAATTAAAGGGACTTTTTTGTCCCCATTTTAAAAAGGGACAAAAAAGACCCTTAAGTTGAAGAGTTAGTGGGTTAAAATGTTCCACAAAAATATTCCCCGTAGTGTTTTACATAAGTTCACCGAACACATCCTATATCTAAAATAGAAGATTCACATGTTGTTCCTTTAAAATCCAGGTTGTTGGACATTTGAGCGCCAATTCTCAATAAGTACGAGATTAGCGGTTAAACACGTTTTAAGTATTGACTTATTTCTGACATTGAAGTTAAATTTTCAGCTTTAATGTCTTCAGGACTTATAGTAGAATTTTATGACAAATATCTTAGCGGAACATTTTATCCCTCTAACCCCATTAAAAATTCAACTATTTGTCTCTAATCAGTTAGGACACTAGTACGTATAATTAATGTCGTATTTATCATATTGATTATACGTACTGATGTCCCAAACGATTATACGTAGAACAAAAATTGTTATTAAATGAATTGTAAGTTTAACATTGTTACGACATACTTTTTTAGCTGGAGAGTGGGTATAGAACGATTGATATATGTATAAGTATGGCTAACTGTTACACATACCTAGATACCTACATTATACCTTACTTATGTTTACTATACACAAATACATCAACAGTATAACCGCTACATACTGTATTTGTTTGGGTATAGTAACAGTAAAGTCTGTATAAGTATAAATCCACAAATAGGTGATAATTTTAGACCAAATTTTTTTATAATAAGCTAAGAAATAAGCATTCTATTAAAATTTTGTAGATTTACTAATTTGTAACTGAAAATTTGTTAACAGATTTTGCGTATGGCATGTAGTGAAAGAGATTTTAATAATTACTTCTTTAATACAATAGTTTTAAATTAAAAACGAATAATCAAAAATTTCTGATCACGGAGGAATTTGGAAGATAAACCAAAATCTAAAAGTAGAATGTTTGTATGTATCTATGTTGATCTCTTCTGAGTAAAAACAATAACAGAAAGCTGATTAGGAAAGACAACTACGAATTAGTTACGTTGCAAGGCCTTGCTTGGGTGCGATTGTTAAACGGTCGCACCTTGGTGTATTTACGACTGTAATATAGGAATATATGCATGTTCGAATACCACAGCTAACGGATTGTTGGAAAATTATCATATCGGCGCTGTGGTGTAATGGTTAGCGCGTTGGACTGTTACACGTGAAGTAGCGGGTTCGAGCCCCAACCAAGGCAACATCAATTTATGAAAAATAGTAATATGTATGAGTTTTTTCTATCCCTCATACATTCAGCAGCGTCCTCCTTCGGTGTTCCCATACCACTTAACACCACCGAAGTAAAATAATATAACAGGTCTATGAACTAAAAAGCTTCCACAAATTTCGCCAACTTACCATCAGATGGCGCGCAACAACTGTTCTAAAATTCAACATCTCGCGCAATTACAGTGTTGCCATATTTGAAGCCCTTCATCTTTCACCACCTTTTACTTCTTCTCTGTCGCCTTTCAAAAAGTAGGAAGAATTTCCTGAGTGTTGCTTCTCTTTATAAAAAAAAAAAAAAAAAAAAACAGAAAATGAAAGTCATGCTTTACAGGCCATGTTTTGCATTGCTTCCAAAATATCCTTTGGTGTAGATTTGCCGCTTTTTTAGAAGTAATTTTGAACAACTTAAAAAAATCACTTCTTTCATTGCTTACAAAGCGCCCGTTAGTTTATTTTTATAGCTTTTTTATACGTCATTCTAAACAGCATTCAAATTTCAGTATCTAATTGGATCTGGTTCAAAAATTATTTTTAACTGGGTACAGAAAATAGGATGAAATAATTTTGTGCTCATATTTGTTACTACCAAAAGTACTTGACAGACAACGAATTTTTATTGCACTTAATTGTATATTTCACTATACTTATTGCACCGTTAATTGAAATTCCATTCCATCGATATTACCCAAATCGTATTGCAGTGTCGGATTTACTAAAGTCGGCATGCCCTAATTAAATTGTTTTACTCGTTATGCTTTTACCGTCATTATTTGAGAAACCAAGAGATTAATTACATCTGGGTCGACAATGACAGCGAGAATTGCGATTTGTCATCGTAATGGAATCTATTCTACAGGGGTATGGCATCACCAAAAAAATAAGTTATAACAACATCGTTATCACTAGATGGCACTTTATGCAAAAAATTGACAATTTTCTTTTTTTTTTATTTAAAGTTTAATAATAACAAACAAAAAAAATCAAACGGATATCTCAAATTTTATTATTTGAATATATTCCGCGCTTGTTTTTCATTATTTTGAGCAGTTTTCAACAGTTTTTGAGTTTTTAAATATAGGCTCAGCTGATACTAAATAGTTGCTCAGCTGATACTAAATTTCAAAGCCCTAAATAAGGGTTGCCTATTTATCAGAACAGAGTAGCAGAAATTCGTATTAAGTAGAGTTGCAAAAATTCGTACTTTGTTTACAAAATAAAATCTTTTTTTGACAGAATAAAGATAATTAAAAACGAGTAAAAAGGTTAAAGTCGGGCATGCCGACTATAGAATACCCTACACCAGTCTGGGTAAAAGCCAAATAATGTCACCAAAATCAATAGGCTGCGTTATTGGGCCAATATAGGTCTGTGTACCAAATTTCATCAAAATATCTTAATATTTGCGACCTGCAGCGTATAAACAGTATAATTTTGGTAGGACCCTTATATGGGCACTAGGTCTAAACATGGACCGATGTTCATCAAAATCAATAGGCTTCGTCCGTGGGCCAAAATAGGTCTGTGTACCAAATTTCGTCAAAATATCTTAATATTTACGACGTGCATCGTATAAACAATATAATTTTGGGGGGACCCTTATATGGGCACTAGGTCTAAACATAGACCGATGTTCACCAAAATCAATAGGCTTCGTCCTTCGGCTGCCATAAGTCGGTGTACCAAATTTCATCAAAATATCTTAATATTTGCGACCTGCAGCGTATAAACAATATAATTTTGGTAGGACCCTTATATGGGCACTAGGTCTAAACATGGACCGATGTTCACCAAAATCAATAGGCTTTGTCCTTGGGCCAACGTAGGTCTGTGTACCAAATTTTATCAAAATATCTCAATATTTGCGACCTGCAGCGTATAAACCATATAATTTTAGTAGGACCCTTATATGGGCACTAGGTCTAAACATGGACCGATGTTCACCAAAATCAATAGGCTGCGTTACTGGGCCAATGTAGGTCTGTATACCAAATTTTATCAAAATATCTTAATATTTACGACGTGCATCGTATAAACAATATAATTTTGGGGGGACCCTTATATGGGCACTAGGTCTAAACATAGACCGATGTTCACCAAAATCAATAGGCTTCGTCCTTCGGCTGCCATAAGTCGGTGTACCAAATTTCATCAAAATATCTTAATATTTGCGACCTGCAGCGTATAAACAATATAATTTTGGTAGGACCCTTATATGGGCACTAGGTCTAAACATGGACCGATGTTCACCAAAATCAATAGGCTGCGTTATTGGGCCAATATAGGTCTGTGTACCAAATTTCATCAAAATATCTTAATATTTACGACCTGCAGCGTATAAACAGTATAATTTTGGTAGGACCCTTATATGGGCACTAGGTCTAAACATGGACCGATGTTCACCAAAATCAATAGGCTGCGTTATTGGGCCAATATAGGTCTGTGTACCAAATTTCATCAAAATATCTTAATATTTACGACCTGCAGCGTATAAACAATATAATTTTGGTAGGACCCTTATATGGGCACTAGGTCTAAACATGGACCGATGTTCAAAAAAATCAAACTTGTTCGTCCTTGGGCCAACATAGGTCTATGTACCAAATTTCATCGAAATATCTTAATAGGTGCGACCTGTAGAGTGCGTACAAGATTGCATGGACAGACAGACAGACGGACGGACGGACGGACGGACGGACAGACGGACATCGTTAAATCGAAATAAAAAAAAATTCTGAACCGATCGGTATACTATAAGGTGGGTCTACGACCAATATTTTTTGGTGTTACAAACATCAGCACAAACTTATAATACCCTGACCACATAGTGGTGTAGGGTATAACAATATTTTTTGGTGTTACAAACATCAGCACAAACTTATAATACCCTGACCACATAGTGGTGTAGGGTATAATAAAAAAATACAGAATTTGCAGCAAAAAAAGTTGAATTAAATACAGTGAACTGAGAACAAGAATTAATGCAAAACCAATTTAATTGGTGAAATATTATGACAAAATAAATACAACCAAATTATGGTTTTGTATTGCTTACTTCTAAACCTTAAAAAATATCGACGGTCGTTTATCGCGTAATTTAAATTCATCACTACAACAACGCTAGTGAAAAATCGAGCCAGTTGTGATTAATTTGTAAAGAAAAAAAAAAAAAGAAAAACTTGGGATCAGAATCTACCAAAAAAGAAAGTTAGCCCCATTTCCATAATGTTCAATTAGCTGGTAACTGAGACTTGAACTGATACATTTCATAAAATTATTTATTAAATACTTTGTTAACTTACAAGTTGGAAGAAATACTAAGAAATACTAAGTCAGTTACACTTATCCAAAGTTAACTGTGAATATTACCATATCAACAAATATCCACACAGGTATGTATTTGTTTATAGGTAAAAACAATATCTTTTTGGTTGATTTTCCAGCTGATCCGTTGTCCATCCATACAATATATAAAACGAAATTCATGGAAATTTTGTATAAAAAACCACAACCATCTATATTACCGTACATATTCAGACCGCAAGCGACAGTTTTTATACATACGCGTACACTAACAAGTAAATGAATATATACTATATTTATGTAATTTGAATGATTTAAAATGGCGTAAAATTAATCACAAACTTGTTTACTTTTTTCTTGTAACTTATTTCATTCACTATAAAAACAAAAATAAACAATAGTAGTTGTGGATTGGTTGGTTTGCATTAAGCTGGTATGGTTGACTCATACAATGTTTAACTCTTAATTGCTAATGAAGCGAGATTTTGCTAAATAAAAGCCAGTTCAGAAATTATGACAATTTGCGTTTTTTCAAAAAGTACTGAAATTTTACCCAAATATTGCTTTCACTTCAATATATTTCGTTTAAATTAATACATTTGGTTATAATATAAACCAACATAAAATATAGTTATTTTAACTATTAAAAACAAAGGAATATTAAAAATAACTGTTTTAAACAACTGTTCCGAAATACAGAACTTTTATTTAGTTGTTTTTTTTAACGACTATGATAATAGTTTGCTTGTATTTTTCTATTGAATAAAACCGTTTACTTACTGTTAAAAACAACAATTACTGGATACTATATAAGAAACTGTTAATTACTGAATATGTACTACATAAGAAACTGTGATGTAGTAGTAACTGACAAACGTTTTTGAATTGGGTTTTGTGTTAAGACAATGTCTCTTAAGTGTGTTGTGACGAAGCCGAATCAGCTTTCAATCCAAAATTATAATTCGCTTTTAAAGAAGAGACTTCATTATCAATATTTTTTAGTATTTCAATGTCTTTTATTAGGGTTTAATATTTTTACAAATTTTTTTTGTACTATGTGGAAAATTTCAATCTAAAAAATATTACTGCATGTTTAGAAATATAGTAAAAAATGTTTGTCGGCGGAATCTACTGAAAATTACAGTTAAAACAAAGGCAACAAAGACTGTATATGAAGTCAAAAAGACTACAAAGTTATTTATCTTTAAAGTAACTAAAAATTTAGTTATTTTTAACTGTTGAAGAATAACTAAAGTACATTTTAATGAAAAGAATCTATTTTCTTCTTTCAGTTATAAAAACATATCTAATTACTACATCAAATTTGAAGCAATAATTCCAAACCGTTCTCCAGTTATTACGTTTTTATGCATCGGAGATGCAAACAAATTCTTTAATTTCTATTTGCAAACTAAAAATAAATTAATAATAACTTATATAAACTAGACAAGAATTTTAAAAAGTTAGCGATATATTTTATTTTTCAAATAACTAACAAAAATAACTGTTTACTGTAAAAATACTGTTTTGGTAGTTGTTTATTATGATATTAAAAAAACTACTTAAACAAGTGTTACGAAATTACAGTACTTTTCGTTAGTTATTTTCTTAAATAACTGTCATAACAGTTGTTTTGTATTTGTCCATAGAAAGAAAAATTGTAATTATAGTTAAAAGCAACAACTACTGATACTACCCCAACAACTGTCCTATATTAACTCTCAAACTTTTTTGAGTGTAGTAACAACTATTAAGTTTTTGTTATTTTAACACTCTGAAACAAAATATAGTCGTAATTTTTTTGCTTTTGTTATTTTAGCACTTTTAATCAAAATATAGTCGTAATTTTTTTATGGCTTAAAATTCACTGAGCACTTAAGGGTTAAATTAAAAAAAAATTAACTTATATACAAGTGTTTGTATAGATGATGCATATAAAATAAAATTCAAACAAATTAAAATAAATACATTAAGTCCCGATTACTCAATGTCCAGTTAAAATTTATTCAAATTTTATATGAGAAATAAATTCAAATTTTATATGAGAAATAACAACAAAAGTGTTAGTTAAAGTCCCAGTTAGTAGCTAACTAAACATTCTGTAATCGGGCCTAAGGATTCAAAAAAGGCCATTTATAATATATTTGGTTCAAATAAAAAAAAAACAAACGAACAAAGTTGTCAAGTATTCGACTTATTTGAAACAGCGGTTTTCGAAGAAAACCCGCCTTTTTCAAAAACCGAGTTTCGGTTTTTTCTTTGCAAATCTGTTCGAATAGTTTAGGAATTTCCAAATTATGTGAACAAATATCAAATCGCCGGCTCTGTGAGAAATTGAGCGTTAAACTTATTATCGTCAAATTGAAATAGTTAAAGAGTTGTGTTTGACTGTGCCGAATATTGAAAACGAAACATAAATAATTTGCTCTTATTTTGAAAATAAAAAAGTTTCTTTTCACCTTATGAGAAGTGTAAATAAAAAAGGAATAAATTTTAAAATTATAAATATATTGACGATACTGTTCACTTGTTTTTTTTCAATAACTCGCAAACTGTGTTTTTAAAAAAAACTGGTTTAAATAACCGGTAAAATAGGAAATAAACCAATTATCGAATAATTCGCAAACCGGATTTGACAACTCTATGAGCGAAGTATTTAAAAGCGTTATATTCGACTTAAATTTTCCGAATGCCGAATGGAAACCGAATAAATGAGACACCTGTATTTGCAACATATTTTTGTATCCATTTGTAATAAGTTTTTTGTTGCGATAAATTTTTATAAATTTAGGTAAAAAATTTATCAAATGTTGCAGTTTGTAAAAATATGACATATGTTAAATATAGATGTCGTTGTCAAAAATTCAATTTGAGCTATCTACAAATGTGGGTGAAATTAATTGTTGATGTCAAACTATTCCTCGACATGGCAATCATCTATGGTATTTATCACACCTATTCCAAAATCAAAGGGAGTCGCGTGAGCCGTTTACGCGACGGCTATTTATATGCGCCCTAAAATACCGAAATATGAATGAAAAAATAATAAAAACAAAACAGCAAATTACAATACTTTTTGGTTGTCTGTAGTTCAGTTGCAGCCAACTTCACCAACTTTAAACTGTACTTTCGACTGATTTATTGAGCTTTAATACAAAATACGAACAAAGAATTTTTTAAAAGAACATCACGCTTTGTAATTTCATTTTGGAAGATGCTTAAAAAAAATAATAATAATTTTTTTTTTTTTTTAATTTTATTTTTCAGTATAGTTACATTTGTAGAATTAGATTACCCCAACTAGCAATTTCGTAGCGCTCAGTAATAAAATTTTTAAATTGCTGCTAACAGTGGTTATTTCTTTTTCTAAAAAACGTGTGTTTTGTTAGAAAATAAGATTCCCCAAAACACAATCTAAAAAGCTGTCTCAAAATGAGAAATAATTTTCAAAAATTCCAATATTATTACAATTTGTGGAGCAAATATTACAAGAACATAATAAACTGCTCCAAGTTTTATTAAGGTCTAACAACACTGAGGTTAAAAATAACTCCGGAACACCCTAAAGGGAATTCCTCCAAAGGCCGACTTCGATCTACCCTAATCTACAACAATATTTTTACATGGAAAATGAGCTTGATACAGGTTCAAAAAAAAATTTCATTAGTTCTATATAAAAAACTTGAGCTATCTATTGTACTCTAGCACTACGAGTCTGTAGGAGGCTTACAAAATAACCCCTCAATTCACAAATGCTTTGTAAAGTTATAGCAGGTTTACAAAAAGTCATTTTCATACAAAATTTGTTCAATAAACTTCCTATAATTTTACAAAGCGTATATGAATTAAGGGGTAAATTTTTTTTTAAACTAAATACAAATTGAAAAAAGGGTTTAAAATTTCTTTGAAATTGTTTTAAAAACTTTTTCAAATTTCATAGAAATTTGGAAACCTGAATTTAGTTCAGGTGTTATTTAGCCAGGGTAGTTAAGAAATACTTTTTTAAATAACCAAATCAAACAGTTTTTTTCGCTTTCCTAATTTGTGCTTTTGTAGATATCCCAAATTGAATATAAGACAAAGATATAAAGCTTATTTATATATAATATTTTTTAAAAATTATATTTAATTTTTTTTCACCACTCATTAGTTGATACTTCTTACTGGTTATTTTTTAATTGAGATAGTAATTGGTATCCTCATGTCAGGATCGTCGAAATTAGTTTGTTATATTTTGCAATAATGTATACTAACTTTTACATGCCACAAACATTTTATTAAAATTTATAAGAACTAAAAATAAAAATTGTAAATAATGTAAATAGTAATTTATTTTTGAGAACCCCTTTTTTATTTTATTGCATTTTTTTTACTGTATATAAAGTATAGTCTCCTCCTTAAGTGGTATCAATTTATGATCATCGTTATTTGTATTAATATAAAAGTGTTTCTATGCATATTTGAATACTAAATTGAAAGAATGGAAATTATTTATATTTATTTTTTAGATAAAAACAAACAAACTTTTGTTTTATTTGTTATTTCTGCATATCTACATATTAATTGAAATTAAATTTTTAAACAAACAGTATATGAAGGGCTTGTTATGAAAGATCTATAAGTCATTTCGAAAAAAAAATTTGTCAATGATAGTGTTCCATAGTATTTAATGGTTATTAACTCCATAAAAAGAATTCGTGAAAAAGCTAAATATAAATTTTAACAACTCCGTTTTTTGTTAGGACGATACAACGCACACCCCTTGTGAACAACTTCATTTAAAAAAAAAAAATTTATTTTGTTGTATATATTTAAATTTTTTAGCAGAATTTATATATTTAATTTTATATATTTTTTATCTTTGCGTGATAGAACAAAAATTAAAATATTTTTTTATCATTATTTTATTTTTTTTGTAACAAATTAGCATCAAACTGTTAATTAAAAATTCTAAGAAAATCTCAAACTTTAAAACTTTTTTTTAGAAAAACGTAAAGAAAAAATAAACTTTTCCAATTTAGATTTCACTTTTAAACCCACCTGCGTCTTGTTTTGATTAGCAATTTGCATTGGCAGCTTGTTTCAACAGAAAGAACATATTTTTGTGGAAAGTAGGTATGTACATACAATGTAGGTATAGGACTGTAGCAATACTTACATTTGTGGTTTCAGCATAACCCAATAAGCATAAATGAAGCTTCAGAGTTGTTCCATAAATCTTTTGCATAATTTAAATACAGTTTAGTACCTACTTTTTACAAGAGATGTCAAAATTCACTGGAAATTTTCAATTCAGTTGGATTTTGAACTTAAAATTTATTATTTTTAGAGACTTCAAAAAGGGTTTCTTTATTAAAATACTTTCAATATTTACGGTCATTTATTTTTATATAATTATTTTTACACTTAGCTTTTTTTTAGTTTTGTAAAAACATACTCTCCTTGTGAGTTTCATCCTTCCTATATTCTTGTATGTTATGGTAAGCACATAATTGGTCATAACTTTTAAATTTATCCATGGATTTTCTTTAATTATATTTGATTATCGTCATTAAGTTGTAAGTTCATGAGGAATAAACATATTGCAATAAGTAGTTCCTGTTTTTTACTTAAAGGCTCATTTTGCCATGGTAATATATTTAAAATATGTCAGTTGACTCCTATGAAAATATAGGCTCATTATGTTCACTATTCTGTTAATATATTTGCATATTGGGTTATAAAAAATTAATCACAACTGTGTCGACAACGACAGCGACAATTGCTTTTTCATATATTTTGTGTGGGAAGCAAAATGTCGCCATGTAGTCCGGCGATTCGTCGTTGAAATAGAATCTATTCTATTGTGCAACTCTATGTTTTGTTATAACGATACTTCCCAACACTAAAAATACACAGAAACAAACTCAGATAAAAACCAACGTTAAGACGCTGCCGCAAAAATATGTTGGTGCTGTCGACAAATCTTTTCTTAACGCCCAGTATTTTGTTCACAAGAGCGAAAAAATTGCGCTCTATGTTTGTAGCACAAAAACTATAGTGAAAACTTTAAAATACACAAATTTTTTACACTCTATACATACCCAAGAAAATTTTTTACAATCGGTAGCCAACCACACCCATTCTACAACTGCATCCACTGCAACCGATTCCATGGAACTGGGTAGTTACACTCATAACATAGCCAAATGTCACTTTTTCGCTACATTTTTATAAGGTCGTGTCTATTAAATTAATGAGAAAAAAAATTCCACTGCAATTTCGCAACAATTCCACGCGAGTGAAAAATATTTTTTTTTATATGGAGTTTGACAGCTTTTTTCGCAAAAGTACGAATAAAATACCGGGCTTAGCGCCGACATTTTCTATGTTCATCTTTTGCCGGATGGCAAAGGTGGCTATCAACGCCACCTTTGTATTTTAATATGGCAAAGTTAATCTTTCAACCGGTAAGTTAAACTTTTAAAAAGTGGATTAACTTTAATCAAGTTGATCAATTTGCCTGCATAAACGAGCTATAACACATACTCAAAAGATTTGTAAAATTGTTGCTATATTTTTTTACCTATTTTTTGCAATATCGTGATATCGCTGACATTCTAGTGGCTCTTTGAATGAGGCCTGCCATCAAATTTCACAATTTCAATTTTGTAATAAAAAAATAACAGACATTTTGGCGAAAAAAGTTTAATTATTTATTATTTGTAGATAAAAATAACTTTTGATAAAATTTTGTGCTTTTTGAAGAAAAAACTATGATATTTCTTAGCCATGAAATGGTCAAGTGTGCTCCACCAAAGTGCCATTGATATAATTTTTACGTTTCTCTGCAATAGTTTTGACATTTTCATATCATATAAAACGTGTTCGTTTACCTACTACAATTTACTACTTTTACTACAGCTGGAAAAAATCAATACAAAAAGTAAACAAAACTTTCCAATTGTAGTAAAAGTAGTAAGAATTTCGAGTAAACGAACACACTGATAATTTATTGCATTTAAAGACAGAAGGTAAGGGTTACTTACCACAAGAGAGTTGCAAAAATTAGTACTTTGTTTACAAAAACTTTGTTTTTTTTTGACAGGAAAAAAATGCAGAATTTGTCGCCAAAAATAAAATTAAGTAAAATAAAATGAAAAACAACAAGAATTAATGGGAAAATAAATGAATTTGTAAAAAAATATGACAAAACAAATACAACAAAATTATTATTTTGCTTTCCTTTTTCTAAACATCAACAAACTCGATGGCCGATAGTCAATTAATTTAAATTAATTGTGTTGTCGCTAGTCGACAGTCGACCCAATTGTGATTCATCTCTAAAGTGGGGTTAGTAATTTATTTATAATAAGCAAAGTTTATCTCTTTTCCAAGATTTTATATTGATTATGCATAATAGAGGCAACAAAATATTAAACAAATACAAACTTCGTAACTTTTAAATGTTAAGAGGAAAGTAAGTAAATTTTTATTAATTTTACAACCAAAACATTAATACAATTTTACCCCCAATTCATAAATGCTTTGTAAAGTTTACAAAATGTCATTTTCATACAAAATTTGTTCAATAAATCTCCTATAATTTTACAAAGCGTTTATGAATTTAGGTGTTAATTTTTAAACATATTTTATACATTATATAATAAGTAGCTTATTTTGCACTAAGAATATAACATTTAGCAAATTATATACTTTTGTTAACCCAATTCGGACAAGTTAATGGTCCGCTACGCATTTTAAAGTCCAACTTTAGAGATATATAGAAATATTTGCTTTAAAATGCACTTTAATGGAAATATTAAAAATCAAATTGGAAACCTTGTAGGGATAGTTATATTTAAAACATTGAAAACTTCACTCACAGAAAAAATATCGAAGTACTTAGGTGAAATACAAATACAAAAGTTTTTTTTTTATTATTTATACACTTCTTTAGGCACAATAAAAAATTTGCTAAAGTTGCGTTTACATTGCATCGAAATCTCGAGATTTCGATATTCACCACACTAAAAAACAGTGAAGAAATTTTTCAAGTAACGCCTATAAGCTTTTCTTCATCTCAAGATTTCGGTGCAAGTGAAAGCGCAACTTAAGATACGACTAAGTTACAAAAGAAAAAAAAAATTAGGTAACCTATCATATTTCGAAATACGTTGGATTGTAGTGGGACAAAAATTTAGACACTCGGGGTAAAATAAAAATATATATATATATTTAAACGTATTTTTTTTTTAACATATACAAAAAACTTTTGTAGTTGTATTTTATGTACCTAAGTGCGAGTACTTCGATATTTTTTCTTTGCAAAAATTTGTATACCAACAAAGAATAATTTTTATATTTTCCTTTAAAGTTTTTTTTTTTTAAATATTAACTCCTAAATTCATAAACGCTTTGTAAAACTATAGGAGGTTTATTGAACAAATTTTGTATGAAAATGACATTTTGTAAACCTGCTATAACTTAACAAACCATTTAGGAATTGAGGGGTAAAGTTTTATCATTATTAATTAATCATTAATCACTATTTATAAATAGTGATTAAAATTTAGCATATTTTTTGACGAACTAGTTTTCAGCCAAGATGTTAGATTAATGTAGCCAAGATGTTAGATTATTTTATGATTCTTAAACCATTGAATTATCTTTAACTAAAAAAAAAATAGTTAAGTTATGCTTGGTTGAAAACAAAACAGTGGGTCCAATATGGGTTAATCATGTTCCATGAGGGGTTTTTAGCTAAAAAACACATTTAGCACAAAACACTTTATGTTGTAAAAAGTGTTAATCCCAAAAGTCTATAATTTTCTATTAAAATTAATGTAATTGAAGACTACAGCATGCATTGTTTCTATATACACTCAAAATACTATGTCTGTAAATTAGAGGAAATACTTTATGTATTCGGAAATATGAGTAAATGAATGAAATTAAAAAGTATTCAGTTAAAAATTACTAACTGTAAACAAATTTTCTGTTATGTGTCTGTAAAGAAGATTTACATTTTTCATTTTTGTATAAAAAATTGATGGGTAGATCATAGTCGATGCTGTATATTTCAGATACGAAAGAAGATACCAAGAACCGGGTTTCGAAATCCGAAAGAGGATTTTATATCATATGTAATCTATTCCAAACTAGTTTTTTCAAAAATGGTCCAACCAATGTGATGTGTATGTTTACCAATTTTGAATCCTTTATTGATTTATTCAATAACAAATCTTTTGTTGTCAGATTTTGCTAAAAATTATTTTTGAAATAACTACAAATGCAGTTGCAAAGGCGATTATTACATTTTCCATAAGAAAAACTACAAATTTAGTAATTTCTAACTATTGGAAAAATAACTGTAATGTAGTAAAATGAACTAAAAAAGACAGCAAAAATGTCCAACAGAAAACAAATATTTTTAATTAATGCAATAAATTTGACTTAAATGTTTTATTGATTAAATGAATATATAAATTTATTCTAGTCATTTAACAAAAAAAATTTAAAAGGTGTTTGCATATAATTCTTAAAATTTTCTGACCCATTAAAACATCTAACTCTACGCTACGGTCACTTACCCTACACTCATAGAAATAAATCTGTAAAAATAGCAGAAAAAGTTTATAAAAATCAGTTAAAAATGATGCTAGCAGATTTTTTTTACTAAATACTAGTAAAATGAGAACAGCAAAATTAAAACTGTTACATTTACAAAATTTTACTTATATTTAGGCTAACTTTAGGCTAGTTAATTGAAAATAGCAAATTGTACTGAGACTAAAATAGCAAAAATAAACTGTTAAATCTACAAAATTTTTACTATTTTTAAGCTAAATTTAGTTGAATGCAAATAACAGTCTATTCTGCTCAAATTAGCAGAAATATTTGCTAAAAAATTGTAGACTGCTGTTTTTAAAAGTCTCGATTTTTATTTGCATAAAAAAAATCGAAAAAAACTTCGAAAATTTTAAATTTTTTTGTGATTTTTTAGACTACTAATTATTTATGAAAATTTTTTGCTGATTTTAGCAGGTTAATTTGCTATTCTCCATTTACAAAAATTTTGCTCAAATATAACTAAAATTCTGTATATATAACAGTTTTATTTTTGCTGTTCCTTTATTACTAATATATAGCAAAAATAATCTGTTAATTTGACAGTTTTTTTCTGCAGCATCATTTTTAACTAATTTTTAGTAGTTTTAACTAAATTTTTTACGGACTTTTTTCTATTAGTGACTATTTCAAAGATCATCACAAGAAAAAATCCGAAAAAACTCAAAAATTCGGGATCGCCATTTTGGATTTATCTCGAAAACTGTCTAGTAGATATTTATGCAACGTACCAATTTGAAAACGAGAATATTTGAATTAATAGGCAGCATATAGCCCAAAACATCGATCCGTTACAATATCGAAGAAATCTAGAATTTAACTTTTTAAACGCATTTTTATAGAATTATATTTACACTCTGAGTTATGGGATATAATAAAAGCCGAGACCCACTTTTTATTACACCGAGTTACACATTTTACTTTATTTATTGCACCGTTAATTAATATTCCCTTCTCTGGTTCCGACAATATTTCGATGAAATCGGTTTTAGTAGAGTCAGTTGGAGAATCGGGGTGGTTGGCTACCGATTATAAACAATTTCCTGGGTTGTTTTTTTTAGTTTATAATATTTATAATATTACAACAAACGCATTTTTTGAATATCGCTAACCTAGAAATAATTTTATTAAAAATGAATAGAATTTTTATTAAATTAACAAAAGTTATAGTTATTTATACTAAAGCACAATGTTGAGTGTAAGTAACCTAGAAAAGCATAGATCACTTCAATTCCCTAATATTGTGGGTGACACTAGTGACAGTTTTACGTGTGCTTTGTCTTTCATCGAATGTATAAAAGTGTGAATATTGCTTTAAACATGTCATCCTCAGTTGATTGACAAAGGTGTGATCCATTTATTGTGATAATATAAAAAAAAAATACACAATAGTATAAAATATATTACTGAATCACTGACAGTGTCAACTGCAACATCACCATCTCACCATTAGTGCCATTTTTATAGAAACCGAAAAACAACACAAATAATATTTTACTGTAAGGAACTGGCAAGAGGACTACATAGTAATGAACATTGTACAACAATAAGTGACAACACGAATGTTCCGTGATATAAAAAAAAACAAAAAAAAAAAAAAAATTACATGAAAAACAATTCCCCTTGCCATTATTTTCAATGTTGTTTTCTTTTATTTTTGGCAGGATTTTTTTTGTATCTGTAGTTCAATCTCGTCCACTATTATATTTAGTAGCAGTAGCATTCATTTGTTACTCTTAACAACGACCTTGTTGAAGAAATGAACCAAAATTTAAAGTGGTTGTAGTAAAACACAAAAAATAGTTATAACAACATACTTTGATGGTTGGTAATAGTTTTTATTTAAATTGAATTTTGTTACAAAAAAAACAAGATAAAAAAACAGGAAGAAATAGAAAAAATATAATAAAATTAACATTTCTGTGTTTTTTCATTTACGCGTTTTTCATTTCGTTTAGACCAATTTTATTCAATTCAATATCTTTGTTCACAAAACAATATATCTATACAAATGTACTTACAAATGTACATACATATACGTACTACACACTTTCCGTGTTACTACCAACGAGCATATAAATAAAAGAGGTACCAACTCACTCAACCTCTTTTAAATCACTCAATATAACGGTAGTTGCATACCACGTCCACATCAATACCGATATTAAAATTTTAGGACTGCGAATACAATAGTGGCATGTGTCTCCTAATATCACAGGTTTTATTTCATAATATTACCGTTACATTTTGTTGTTTCTGAAAAATACCGTTATAAATATGTGTTTCGGTATTTTAACGGTATTTCAAGTTATTACAGAATTAGACCGGTAAAAAAGCGAAATGAAACCGGTGATACAAAAAGACATATGCCTTTAATGGAATACACTTATTTTAATTTCCATATGGGTCTTGAAGTAGCTGTTGTACCGTTATTATGAAAAGGTATTCAATGCCAACAATGCTCTCTTCTTAATTTGTATCGACAAATGTTACCATATGAATTAAACATGTCTGTAAACGCTAACATTTTTCGATAAAAAATGCCAAAAGAGAGCAACGAATACCGCCAGTTATTTAAATCTAATTAGTTAAAAATGATGCTGCAGAAATAACTGCTAAATTTTACTAAATACTAGTAAAATGAGAACAGCAAAATTAAAACTGTTAAATGTACAGAGTTTTAGTTATATTTAGGCTAACTTTTAGTTAATTGAAAATAGCAAATTGTACCGTAAAATCTCAAGAAAATTTTGCTAAATATTTCTAGACTAAAAATAGCAGCCTATTCTGCTAAAATCAGCAGAAATATTTGCTAAAAAATTGTAAACTGTTGTTTTCAAAAGGCTCGATTTTTATTTGCATTTAAAATGATAAAATCGAAAAAAAATTTCTAAAATTTTAAATTTTTTGGTGATTTTTTAGGCTACTAATTATTTAGCAAAATTTTTTTAGCAGGTTAATTTGCTATTCTCCATTTACAAAAATTTAGCTCAAATATAACTAAAATTCTGTATATTTAACAGTTTTATTTTTGCTGTTCCTATATTACTAATATATAGCAAAAATAATCTGCTAATTTAACAATTTTTTCTGCAGCATAATTTTTAACTAATTTATAGTAGTTTTAACTATATTTTTTACGGACTTTTTTCTATTGGTGTAGAAGTGTTTTTTTTATAGTTTTTTTAGAGAGTAAAGTAAATTAAGGTGCCTATTCCTACTTATGACTAGCTGAATATTTTTAAGTCTGAAAGTCACAACTTTCCATATAGAATAACAATAAAATTAAAAAAAAAATTATTTGTCAATATTATGATTATGTAGATAACAGGGCATCAATTTCTTAATGATGATCGTCCAAACGATGTGATTGGTCGATATTGTTTTATGACAGCTTTCTTTACGATCACCACTATCATATCCTTTCGAACATCGTTCCAAAGATGATAGTAAAACAGCTGATGGGTACTGTTGCCACATTTTTGCCTAAAAATATCGCTAAATCAAACTAAAAAATCATTGGAAAATAGCCGTTAATAGCTAAATCATGTTTTATCCCACTAAATGAGTTGAAATATCGCTAGATTTGAAGAGAAAATAGCTAAATTGGCAACAGTGATGCTGATAGGATTTGACGTTTTGTTTTGTTTACATTTTGTGAGGAATATGTTTTTCGTTGCTGATTAGTTTTATAAAATTGTATTAATTAAATTGAAAATCCCGGGATTTTCTTTGTACGATATTGTATTGAAAACCAAATAAAGTGTAATTATATTGTGCTTGCGGTAGGTCTCATAACGAGGAATTAAGTTTAACTTAAATATTAAACGAAAATGTTAAAAAATTATAGACAAAACAAAAATTTTTTGGATTAATAGTTAACGCCTAAACCGTCATGACCTTCAGTGTGAGACCCAGTGTTAATGTTTTAAAGCTAAATAACTTCGCTTGTCATCACTTATGAAGATAAAATGCACAATAATAAATCACTTAAAAATTATTAAAAAAAATTTTTTTAGCACAAGGTATGTTTAAATATTTTTTATAAGAAATTTAACTTTAATGATTTACATGGTTATTCACAAAAAACTTTTTGTCTTATTAGAGGCTAATTGAAAGATTTTTGTTGTTGTTTTTCATGTCAATTTGTTTTATTAAACTGTAATAAAATTCAAAACATTTTTTTGAATACAAGCCTTAGTGTCGAAATAAAATAAAAATCAAAAGTTTTTCTTGTCCTTTAAAAAAAGAAAATATGCAAAACGATTGCTATTTTACGTGCATTTTTAATCGTTGTGCTTGCGGAAACCAAATTAGCTGTAAAAAAACGATTTCGAAAAAACGTTTACAAGAATTTCCGCTACGTGAAGCAACACAATCGACAAAACGCCAGATGATAATCGTCCTGTGAAATTCAATTTTATTTCGTCGGATAACCGGTGTTCAAATATGAACACAAGCCTTTCTTGGGAAGATTGGTAATTGGTAGTTTAGTGATTGTTTGTAATACAATCATATAGGTGCAGTCCGTTTTGATTATCTTTTAATTGTATTCTGAGAATAAGCGAGGTTTTAATTACATTTTAATGGTATTCTAAGAATAAGGGAGATTAGGAGAATCTCTTAGTACAATTTGTGTATTTACGAATACACATTTGCTATGCACATGCATATGTGGACACTGATAATGCATGTGACCTTGTTATTAGGTAGCAACACACACAAAGGTTTTATTGCTGGTAGGATAAGGATTTGTTTGTTATCTCTGCAGGGATAGTTTTTTATGATTCCCTGCAAGATAGTTTAATAGATTAGTTTAGTTTTAAGATTTAAATGTTTAGTATTTAAGTAAATTTTTTGTAAATAAAATTTTAGTATCCTACAAATACTCAAGCGAGTATCATACAAATATTCGTAGTGTTTTAATTGAAAGATTAATACAACCGGTATTGAATTAATTTAAAATACAAATTTTAAAGCGATTAACTTCATTACATTTTCGATTCAAATTTAAATTTTAGGACATTTTTGGCCTCCTATCAACATGGGTTAACGATACCAGAAAAAGGAGATATAATATTCCTGAATTATTGTGGTCAAAAAGAACAATATCCGCTATATTATTATGTCTGTTCCCGTACTTTACCACAGTTACCCAAACTAGCCCAAAGGCGTTCCCGTACTCAAAATTGCGTGTAAATTGTTGTTGTTTGGGCTGTTTTGGGTTCCCGCGGGTACCCGCGGTAACGTACGGGAACGCACATATTGATTGCTTTTTCCAAAAATGTATTTTTAAACAATTATTTAAACGCAAAAAGTGTCAAAAAACGCTATTCCTTGAAAAAACGGGTTAGATTAGATCAGAAGGCACTACGCACCGCAAGCAATATACATCTTCTGTGTTGCCTATAGTTCCCTAAAGATTCAAGCTACCAATAAAGCCAATAACACTATTTGGAGAATTTTCTTATATGTCAGAAGATAACAACAAACGGACATACAGAAACCTGAGTCTCCTGTCACACAGCCACGGACATTCGCAGAGAATATGCTCCGATGTCTCACTCTCCACCTAACAAAACCTGCAAACATCAGTGTCCGACCGACCCTGTTTGTGAAGCTGGTACCTAAAACCACAGTGTCCAGTAAAGTATCCCGGCAAGGTTTTTAGGTTCTCTCTGCCGAGTGACAATAGTCACCCCCATCTTCCACCGGATAAAGAAATAAATCCCTTGGCCTGTCTCTGGTCTCTATAAGTTTCCCAATACCTAGAAAATTCAGTCTTCCTCCACAGTCTGAGCTTCTCCCTACCGTACCCCACGGGTATTCTACAGAATCGTTCCGGGCCGATGATGGGTCGACAGGCTTCAGAACTGGCTACACAATCAGCCCTTTCATTACCCTCGTGCCCTTCATGACCAGGAATTCACCCCAGTGTAAGGGATTTGCTTCATTGAGAGTCTGTATGCATTCCATAACCAGACCAGATGATATCCCGCAGGCTCCTAGAGCTTTTATCACAGCCTGGCTGTCAGAAAGAATGTAGAAGCGGGTTCTACCCATGCCCCTCCGCAGCCACTCCCTCACACATACACAAATGGCGAAAATCTCTGGCTGAAAAATGGAGAGATATTTGGCAATTGGCAGAGCACGCTGGAACCCGGGTCCGAAGATACCCTCCCCCGTGCCTGCTTTGAGCCATCAGTGAACCATATCTGAGCGCCCTCTTCAGGCTCCCAGGATCGGCTGATCTACTTGCCTCTGTCAAGTACCATAATGTTGTACCTATAAAACGGGTTAACGCTATCCTCTAAATATAATAATTTTTATTTGGACACTAATAAATAAATCCCAGAGAAAAAAATTTTTAGAGGTTACTAATTTCAAAAGCATCATTTTGTTAATTATTTTTTAATTTTCACAATTTTTTACAAAAGTCCGAAATGTTGAGGTAAAAATTCGAACAGAAGATATTAGCTGATTTAAAAAAAATTTGGATCTAGAATTAAAAACTAACTACAATTGAGTAAAAAAAGTTTTTTTTTACCCCAAAAGACTATGCTTAAATTGCTTTACATTGGCTGTTTTATAAAAACGGATCCCTCGGGATCTCTCCAGGAACTAGCTATTTGTATTATCGTTTTCGCCTATCTCGCTTAGTTCTCGAGATATTGACAATTTTAAAAAATCTCCAGAGATATCGCTTCACTTCACGCTTCAGTAAAACAAATGAGCTATATTCTGAACTTTGGAAATGGTGTAGAAACCTACACTATATTATGTGCATATTTTTTGTAAAGGGTCGTTCGCGTATTGTATACAATTTTCTCTTACTCTAACTAACGGTTATTTTATACACTCCAATATATATTTTATACATTTTTTTTGTGTTAGTTGGGGATTTTATTTTACTTTTTTCTTTGAATATAGTAAGTATATAGTCAGTGTTTTATTTTTGTTTAATATTTCTTGTTTTTTTTTTGTAGTTCACACAAAAAAAGGACGATTTACCATTTTGTTAAGCCATTTTTTGTGTTGACAGGGATATTTGTTATGCTAACGGTATATTAAATTTTATTTCCGTTACGTATATATATTTTTCTTTATTGTTGGTGTTTTTTTTTCAACAACAATCCAATCATTTTGTGATTTTAATTTGATTTGTTGTAATTTAAATTTATTTTTTGGTTTTTGGTTAGATTTTTAAAAACATCTAAAAGAACAACGGCTTAGTTTGAATTTAAAACAAATTTAATTTAGTTTACGATATTAAATTAAGGCGATAATTTTTTTATGAAAGAAAGTCTATATAAAATCCGTTTAAAATTTGATCCTAAGTGCTTTTTGTCATTTTTAATAGGCCGTGATTTTGCCAACTCTGATGTAATTTCTTAATTACATTAATGTGGTATTACAGCAATTCTTACAAATTTGTAGCGTGCCAACAAATTTAAAAGTAAATTTTTGTTGGATCTAGGTCTAAACAAGGGACGAGTTTAATCAAAATCGATAAGCTTTTTCGTTGGACAATTGGGAATCAGTGTAGAAAATTTAATTACACTATATAAAAGCTCCCCCAAAAATAGAACCTATTTTTGGGGGAGCTTTTTACGGGCTCTAGATCTAAATATGCACCGATTTTATTTTTAATCAATTATTTTAAATTTTTCTTGGGCCAATATAAATTGCACCAAATATAATTCAGGTAATTTTTTTTTTTAATACGCCTAAATCTAGGGAAAATAATTTAGGGGATATCTATAAATGACATGCCAATACTGTATAGACTACTACAACGTCTTTAGTTCTTAATGAATTCAACTGTGTGCACATTTTCTAAAAAAGAAAATAATAGCAGCCTTTTGTAACTAAAAGATATTTTTGATCAAATTGTAGAGATTTTTAGAGAATATATAAAATTTCTAATTAAAATTGATATTATTATATTAAATCAATCTAAATGATTTTATAAAAATTATGCTGCCATAGTAAAACCGTCATCAACCAGAATTTATCACTGAAATTTAAGCTTATACCACAATTTTTTTGTGTCCTTTGCAATTTTGTCCAGCTAAAAAGTATTCTCTGGGATTTAATCTAAATCCCCAACCAATCTATTACAATTAACCAGAATCGATTGATATAAGTTGCAATAGAAATTCATAGGACAATTTAACAGCAACCGTTTTTTTTTTGAAGAAGGTTGTTTTTTTTGCAATTTCTTACATTATTATATTATTGTTTTACTATGTAAGCTAAACTTACTTCTTACGGTCGATTGTTTAACCTTTTGCATAGAAAATCAATGAGACATGAAACTTTTGAATTAAACTCCTTCTTATTTTATCACTCTTCTATCCCTGGATACCATTTTGTGAAGCAACACTCAAAAAAAAAAACAGAATCGTTATGGCAACGGAGTTTGTTGATATTTGTATGAACTCATTTGTGATTATCGACTTTTTGTTAAGACTACTGAAATTTTGTTGTGGCAACCAAATCAGCTTTTCTGTTGTGTTAACTAAAAACTTCGTTTACTATAACCAAAACAATTTCGTTAGCAACAAATTCGATTACACTAAGTGTAAGAAATTTTATTTTTTGGGAAACTTCCTCATGCAATATAATACAAAAATAATGTGGGTAGATCCACTTTAAAGTATACCGATCGACTTAGAGCTTTTAATGTAAATCCAAAAGTCGAAAATTTTCCACAACTGTATTTTAAAGTATTTCCCATATTTCTGTTCAGTGTTTTAAAATTATATCAAAATGTTGTATTACAAAGGGAGGTTTTTTTTACTCTGTTTTATAGTGCTTTCAGCCTGAATCTGTTTTCCTCTGTGTACTAGAAGTAGTATTTCTATGTATGTGAATAATTTTTTTGTTGTTTTTATTATTTCTATCTACTTAGTCTATATTTACAACAAGGATTTAATGTATTCTGTGTGTAGGTATTCTGAAAGACAGTATTTGGTTCTAATGTTTCTAGGTATGTTCGTGCGTGTATGTGTGTTTTATTTTTTTTATACATAAATGTCGATTTGCTTCATTATGCATGCATCTTGTTAAGTGAAAAAGGATCCATTTCATGTTGTTGATTTTTGATTTTCACTTACAGGGACAGTATTCCAAGTTAAAATCTGTAATTTTTTAAGACATTTGAAACAACCTGACTCATTTTTTTAAACAATGTGACTGGGAGATTAGCTCTTTGACGAAGGCAGGCAATATAGAATAAACTTGTTAAAAGGTGAATTATAGAGGCAGTAGTGGGGGTATTTAAGTCTTCTCGGGTCCCACTTACGCTTTAGTAGTCCTTGAATTCAAAGGTACTTTTTATTTAAGGAGAAAACTGAACTGGCTGAAATTTGGCTAATGGAAAATAACAACTGATTCATTTTTAGCTTTCTTTACTACTTCAATTGAGTGTCATGCATACTCGTAATTAAAAGAGTATTACAAAGCAGCAGTAATGAGTTACGAGTAAAAAAGTTAAAGTCGGACATGCCAACTATATGAGACCCTAAACTTAACGAATTATGTAGGTAAAATCAACTGCAAATGACAGTTAAAATTACTGCATTTGAAGTTAAAAAGGTGTAGACTACATTTGCATTTAAATCAACTGCAATATGAAGTTATTTTTAACTGTTAAAAATCAACTGACAAATGTAGTAAAAACAACTACAAATGCAATTAAAGCAACATACATGCAAATTATTTTAAAACTTTTCAAACAACTGCAAATGTAGTTAAAATAACATAAACAAAAATTATTTTAAAAATTATTAATTTAATAAAAACGAATTTATGCAAATACTCTTAGCTTAATTTTATTCTATAATTAATTTAAAATTGAGAAATCAAAATTTATACTTAATATTGCTTTTATTGTTCACTATTATGATATTGTTCTAGATGTCCGTCTGTGAGGGATGAAGTATTGTTTGTCTTCCTTTTTTTCTACAAGTAGAAAGGGATGCAAATGTAAAAGAACTGAAAGAAAATAAATAGAATATTTTTTAATATTCCCGTAAATAAATTTATATTTTATATTAAAAAATTTACCTTGTTATTTTAATAATTTAATAAAATATATAACCTTTTCTTTATTACGCGTCTTCACTCTTAAGCGTTATTTTATGACTAAGACAAGAGAAAACATGTTCTTCTCATATTCTTTCACTAGAAATTTCTAAACAAGCTCTTCATACATACACTCTTGTTTGCTTCGTACACACACACACATACACACACACACTTGAAAATTGAGGTATTTGTAACAAAATTCAAAATGTTACTACAATGTAATAGTTATTGTAGTTTGTTTAAAACAATAACTGCCAAAAACATTGAAAAATTTTGCTCTAAATAAATTAACTACAATTGTACTTAAAATAACTACAGCCGCATTACTACACAAATAACTGTCATGTAGTAACTGCAGAACTTCTCTGAGTGTAACTATTATTACTCACAAGATCAAGAAAATAATAAAAAAAAAAAAATAACAAAATCGCTTAAGTGGTAACTATATGGTTGTAAAAGGATTAAAAATATGTAAATCTGCCATTTTATTTACACTCAAAAAGTTTGTCGGTAGAATCTACTGAAAATGACAGTTAAAACAAATGTATAGGCGGTTAAAAAGGCAACAAAGGTATTTATCTTAAAAGCAATTAAAAATTTTTGTTATTTTTAGCTGTTGAAAATTAAAATAACTAAAAATGTCGTAAAATGAAGTGACAAATTTTTACTACAAAAATTTGAAAACAACTGACATAATTTGTAAAAACTACTGTTTTTTACAGTTAATTATTTTGGTATTTTATTTAATAAAAAAACAAGTTTTTTTCGATTACAAAATCTGTGTAATTACTTCAGCATATTTAGAATTTGAAGTAAAAATTCCAAACGGTACTCCAGTTATTATGCTCTTATTCATTGGCGATGCAATTAAAGTTTCTCATTTTCTTTTGCAAACTAGAAATGTATCAATAATAACAAATATAATCTAAACAAGAATTTCTAAAATTCAACGAAATTTTTTATTTTTTAAATAACCAAGAGAAACTATAAAAATACTCTTCTTTTGGTAGTTGTTTATTGTGGTATTAAAATTAACTGATTTAAAAAACTGTTACGAAATTACTGTACTTTTCGTTAGCTGTTTTCTTAAATAACTGTCATAAAAGTTGTATTTTATTTTTCCATAGAAAAACAACTATTATTACGGTTAAAAACAACTACTGATTACTACGCAAAAAACTGTCATGCATTATGTCAAATTTTTTTAAGTGTAATTCTTTGTTCCGGAACATGAGAAGAACTTGTGAATTTTGAAATAAGACTACAGAGCAGTACTGTATACTCCAAAAGAGCCATTTTGCTACACATAAACTTGGTTTAAGAAGTAGCAAAAAGGGCTTCGGGAAAATTGGTTAAAATCTAAAACAGCACGAATATAAAAACAAACAAAAATACGAGTTCGATGAAATTAAATAGGGAATAATATAAGTTAATTTGAACTTCAAAGCAGTATAATTTTAGATATAATGTACCCAAAAACTTATATAATTTTCAAAGTAGCTAATTCAAAAAAGCTAAACCAAAAAAGGCACTCAAAATTTCCTTTTTGACTTTACTACATTTTGATCACTTAAATTCCCTATTGACCGAAAAGCCGAAATAGGTTGATTTTAGATTGAATTTTGTCTATCGAATACCAAAATTTCGTTAAATTGCAGTATTGAGATTAGATTACCTTCTCTATAGAGATATATAGTAGCTACAATAAAGGTTTTAGGAGTAATAATATTTTGTTGTTTTAGATTTTGAATTGTGTTGTACACATCAGTAAAACAGTATTCAATTGTTTGTTAAATAAGCAACACAATCAAATATAGTTATATTTTCTTTATCTGGGGTATTTGAAGAGTTAACCATCCATTTGTGTAGCTAGAAAGTTGTTAATAATTCAAGGACAATAACCTTTTTTTTTTGAAATGGGTTTAGGTATATTTTTTCTTGGTGCAATTTTTTTGTGAATCAAATATCGTTTGTTGTATAAGCATTACAATTGGTTTATTTTTTTAAAGTTTTCCCTATAAAATGTTATACTTAAATGTTCTTAAGGCCAAAAATATATATATGTATATCTATTTAATTTTTATTTTCGTATTTTATATTGTATAAAAACACCAGAGTTTCACCTTGAGCTGTAGGGATTTTAGCAGATTTATTTTATATTTTTTTTCGTATTATTTATCAATATTGCTTTGTTAAAACTGTAGACATCCTTTAACCATGGTTTACTCGTAACAAAAGGATTCAATTATCTCTAGTGAGAAAAAGGCAAATATATTTATGTATGTAAGTGTTCCATTATCAGCTTTTAACAGGTAACTTAATCTCTTCACTTTTTTTTTTTTATAAGGATTACATTTCTCTGCGTGTTAATAGTGGCAAAAGTATTTTAAATGTAACGTTTTAAGATTTAATTTAAATATTACAATGGGAACAATATTATCTTTTAAAATATCTCTAAATGTAAAAAGTTATTAACTTCTTTTTTAAGTAAATATAGCAATATCAAATATTTTTGGTAACCCTGGTGAATAAATTTTGTACTATTCGTATTAAAGAAACACACCGTAATTTGTAATGGCAACAAAAAATTACCATATTTATATGAATTTTGGATATTATATAAAAACAGTGAAGGAATTCATAGTTTAAGTCCTAACGTTGTAAAGTAGCATTATTTTTGAAGTTTAACCCAGAAAAATTGTCAATATTGAATTCTATCAGTATCAGCTGAGCTTATATTTGAAAACACAAAAAGAGTGAAAAAGTTAAAGTCAGTCAAGCCGACTATATGATACACCAGTCTGGTAAAAAGCCAACTAATATTTCGAATGGGTTGAAATGGATTTGTGTCAAAAGGTGTCTATAAAATAACAACAAAAATAGTTATAAGTGGGTGCACCAAATTTCATCAAAATAAATATGTTAATATTTGCGACCTATTTGCGTGCGAACATGTTCATTTTTGGGCGACCTTTATATGGGCACTAAGTCTTAACATGGACCGATTTTAACTAAAATCAATAGACTTCATCCTTGGGCCGATATTAGTCGTTGAACAAAATTTTAGAAAAATATCTTAATATTTACGACCCGTAGCATGCGAAAATACCCATTTATACGGGCATTGGGTCGAACCATAGATCGATTATAAATATAATCGATAGGCTTTGTTCATGAGACCATGAGACATAGTGCTCCAAATTTCAATAAAATATCCTCGTATTTGCGACCTTTAGCATAAACGTTTTTAACTTAAATCCATAGGCTTCGTCCTTGGGCCGAGTGGATGCACCAAATTTCATCAGAATTTCTAAATATTTGCAACCTGTAGAGTTCGCACAAGAATACATGGACAGACAGACAGACGGACGGGCACATGGACATCATTATTTCGATTTAATGATGTCCAAGTGATTCTGAGTCGCTTGATATACTAAAAGGTGGGCCTAGGTCCAATATTTTTTAGTGTTACAAATATCAGCACAAGCTTATTATACCTTATGCACGTAGTGGTAGGGTAGGATATAAAAACAAGCGCTACTTAAATATGTTCACTCAAAGAAGTTTGTTGGTAGAATCTACTGAAAATAACAGTTAAAACAAAGGTATATGCCGTTAAAAAGGCAACAAAGATATTTACCTTTAAAATAACTAAAAATAATGTTATTTTTAACTGTTGAAAAATAACTAAGAACTGCATTAAAAATAACTAACAATGTCGTAAAACTAACTGACAAATTTTTACTACAAAAATTTTAAAACAACTGAAAACATGGGTAAAAACTACTGTTTTTTTACAGTTAATACTTTTGCTATTATAAAAGTATATTTTAATGAAAAAAAAACAATTCTCTTCTTTCGATTACATAAATATATGTACATACTTTGGCTATTTAAAATTTGAAGTAAAAATTCCAAATGGTTCTACAGTTATTGTGCTTTTATGTGTTGGAGATACAATACAAGTTTCTGATTTTTATTTACAAAACAGAAATTTTTAAAATTCAATGAAATTTTTTATTTTTTAAATAACTAACAAAAACAACTGTTTAGTGTAAAAATACTGTTTTGTTTATTATGATATTAAAAATAACTGCTTTATACGACTGTTACAAAATTACAGTATTTTACGTTATAACTTCAAAACAGTTATTTTGTATTTTTCTATAGAAAAACAAATGTAATTACAGTTAAAAACAACAATACTGATTACCACACAAACAACTATCCTGTAGTAACTGCCATACTTTTTTGAGTGTTTGATTTTAGATACTCTTTTGTTTAAATATTTTGATTGTATTTTTTTATTATTTAAATAAAAACGAAAAGTGTCAATTTACTGAAGAAAGTGCCACCTAGAGATAAAGATTACGTTTTTACTACGGCAACCAGAAATTTGCTCTAAAAAATCCATTTTAAGCCCATAAAATATGCTCTAAAAAACGGAAAAGTTTAAACATTTTATTTTCTGTATAATCAGGGTATACTCAGTAAACTTTGTCAAATTTATTTCAATTGCTAACAAAAACGTAGATAAATGAATAAAATAGAAAAAATGTACACCCAGAAAACAGATTCAGTTCTGATAACCGCATTTATAGCCAATCGCATGGTTCGGTTGTGGTAGCCAAATTTTTCAGTTGTGGCAACATAAAACCAATTGAGACAGGACTAATTTGATTGTGACAAGGCAATTTCAGTTGTATCAAGAATAATTCGGTAGCCACATCTTAAAAATTCCTTTGATGCAACTGAACCATTCGATTGGCAACAAATGGAGTTGTCAGCACCGAATCTGTTTTCTGGGTGTATGCTATGCCGAAATGGGTATCTCGTATTCTAAATAAAGTTTTTTGTAATTTCAAAAACTAATACAAAATAAATAATATTAAAAAGGGCCAAAGTTTGTACAATACTGTTTAAAACTACATAGGCAATATCCTACAATTAAAGTAAATCAAGTGTAAAAAAATAAAGAAATATTCTACACTTACATTCATACACAATTTACTTATGTTAATAACAAAAAAAAAATTGAAAGAAACCCAATTTATAAAAAAAACAGCTTGAAAGCAATTAGGGGTTTTGAAGGTAAAAAATGAATTGGCACTTGTTCAAGGGGCAGATTTTGTATAATTTGTTGTAATTGATGATTTGTTTAGATTTTTATCTTTAACGACGCAACAGATTTCAAAATCGTAAGCAAAATTATACTAGCATAAAAAAGGCAAAAAAAAAAAACAAAAATGAAAAGAACCATAAACATTTCTGTCAGAAGAAACAGCAACCTTTACAAAAAAATTAAAAAAAGAAATGAAACTAATTGTGGAAGAAACTTAAGGAGGCAGAGAAAATCTTAACAACAACCAAACAGCAAACACCCGCATAACAAACGCTATACCATTACTTTTATAAATACTTTATGTACTTTAATCTCTGAAAACAAACACTGTTCAAAACAAAAACCCTCAGATAAAATGATTAATGACATTTTTAAAGGTCCGTTAAGTACTTTTTGTATATAATGAAATAAAACAGTATATGAAAAGGATTGAGAAAATTGAATTAAATATAAAATTATAAATAAAACAAGTACTTTGTTATCAAAGTTACAGCTTAAAAGATCATTAAACAATTTCAAAAAAAAAAATTTCATAATAATTATAAAATTTAATTTATAGTAAATAATACGATAAAATAACTAATGATACGTTCTTTAAATTCATAAATCATATCATATAAAAATATAGTTTTCTGCTAAAAAAAAAACTAAAAATAAATAGAATTTTGTACATGATAGATTATTTCTGGGAAATGTCAATTAATTACAAATTTTTTTTTATTGAATTTGAGTTTAAAGTAAGAACCAAAACACATAAATTTACTCAAAACATCTTTACTCATACTCTGAACTCAGTGCAAAAAGGCAACACTCCAAAGCCTTATTTAAATTAGACCATATGATTTAACAATTTCTTCAAAATTTATAAAAATTTCTTTTTTGCAAAACCAGATTTATTTTTTTAAATAATTTTTGCCCATTATACTTCAACCTCTGAACCGATTTTCATGTTTGATTGTCTTCATATTTTTGCCATCCGTAAATATACTGGTTGTTCCTAAGCCAAGATATAGTGAAATTAGTCAAATTGCCTGAAACAAAAACCTGAAAAATCCCAGGAAAATTTTCTGTTCCAAAGAATCGGTTGTACAATAGCTACTTTTCATTCACAACCCCTTCTTCTGTCGATTCTAACACCGATTCTTTTTGTTTGAAATTGTCCCAAAAGCAACCCCTTCTATGGCTCCAAAGTGGAACCGGTTGCTCTAGAATCAGTTCTGGAACTAGTTCTGGAACTGATTCTATGTCACCCACACCTTCCATATAGGATCCCAGGAACTGGTTCCGGAACCTGTTCCATGGAATCGGTTGCAGTGGAACCAGTTGTAGAATGGGTGTGGTTGGCTACCGATTGTAAAAAATTTTCCTGGGATGGAAAGAAAAAAAAAGAAATAATAAATAATACATAAAAAATACAAATTTTCTAGTTTAGTTTGGCAAAAAACATTAGAAAACCAATAAAAGCATCGAATTTTTACACCCTCCAAAGCAGGGAGGCTGAGCTAGGAAAAGGTGCATTGTATACAGAGCTTTGAAGAATTAATTCGTTAAAGAAGTTTTTGAATTCTGAATTAAAATTTCAATGAATTAATTCATAAAAGACTATATATTGAATAGAATTAATTAATATTTATTTTTGTTCGATTTCTTTTGTTACGAATTAATTAAATTGGTATAGTTCTTTTTATTAAAATAATTGAATTAATTAAATGCAATCAATTTTATAAAAGATTGTGGCCCTATGTTCCGTATAGGAACTACGGGAACTTATATATATATATAATTTTATAAATCGAACGGATAAAAAGTGAATTAATTCCTTACTGAATACATTCGACTGAATTTATTAAATTTAATTTTCGTTCAGTGATAAAAAAAAAAATTTAGTTCAGTAAACTGAAAAAAAGATACATTGACTGAATTGAAAAACAAAAAATTACGTTCAGTGAATTCAAAAGCTGTTTTCTGCCGTTCAGTATACAAAATATTTTGGAAATAATTGAGTAGTTATTGGCTGGTCAGTATGAGATGAAACTTCACACGCCCAAAGCAAGACTCTTTTGCCTCCACATTAAAAGTTTCTTTAAGAACATATATAGTATTTATATTTTCTGAAACCATACTTCTTTTAGATGGGCCTAATTGAAAAATATTATCCATTTGTAAACTTTTCTTCCACCAGACCATTCCGAATTCGAGTAAAAATTCAATTTTTGTAAAATTTTCAGTGTTTTTGGAGTTGTGGGATTTTTTCATCTTATCCCAATTTTTTTTCTATTTTTATATAAAGGATAGTAACCTATAAGAAATTGCTGAATTATTCAAAGTATTTTGAAAGCACTCCACTGTGTAGTGAATGGCAGAAAAGAGTTTTTGAATTCAGTGAACGTAATCGTTTTTTAATTCACTGAATGTAATTTTTTTTTAATCACTGAACGATAATGAAATTGAACGAATTCAGTGGTGAATTAATTCAGTAAGAAATAAATTCAGTAAGGAATTAATTCACTTAATTTAATAAAACAAAAACTATAGCAATTGAATTAATTCTTTGAATTCGTTTTTTGTTTAATGCGTTCAGTTGAACGAATTCAGTGAATTACTTAAGAAAAGGAAATCATTTAAAAACGAATTAATTCCTCAAAGCTCTGATTGTGTTGATATCAAAAAAATAGATTGTGATAAGGAGGGGATAGAATTTGTGGATATTGGAATTGAATTTATCAACATTGTAATTCTTTGGGGACACCTCTGCAGGGAGTTTATTCTACATACAGCAAGTTCGACTACTAGTAAGCGAATTTGCTTTGTAATGAGATCTGCGCTTCACTGGGAAATCGACGAAAAAGAATGTGCTCTACTAGAAAAGCGGATATTGCCAAAGTAAAGTCTGGCTCTAGGGACCGAACAGTGGGATAGAACTATCTAAAATAGTCAATATTACGACAATGCTGCAAAGAACTGATAGAGCTGGAAACCCTACTGTCATCGATAAGCACCAACGTTCAGTTCTGAAGACGGCTCAAAAGCTTCATAATAAATTTTGAAGCTTCTGCGCATATATGGCTGTTGTAATCCATTTCTGGTCTGGTATAATATATAGGTGGTAGAGATAGTAAGGAGATCAGATGGGGTAAAGCACTTCCTAGACCAGTTTAAGAAACCAATGCACGTGAATGCTTCCTTCAAGGAATGCTATAGCCAAGGATTTTCATACCTACGAAATACAGAGTATCTGATTTTTCAATACCAATGTTATCAATTAGGGCGTTTCACCAAAAAGATTTTTATTTTTATTTTTGCAACTCATAAAGTGAAATATAAATGATTATGATCTAAAAATATTTTTGAGAATTTTTCCAG
This sequence comes from Leucophora obtusa, assembly GCA_949987735.1. Lineage (NCBI taxonomy): Eukaryota > Metazoa > Arthropoda > Insecta > Diptera > Anthomyiidae > Leucophora > Leucophora obtusa. Next base: position 5,912,037 of record OX465296.1, read on the forward strand.
ATTTTTGAAGAGTTGTACTGAAATGGATTTCATTAAAAAATTATGTTATGAAATATGGAGTTTACATTTTTTTTCTCCTGTGCTTTGTTTGCAGCAATCCACATAAATTACTACTCAGGGGTTCCAACTTACTACAAAAATTATTCATGGTAGAAATTATGGAATATATAAAATATAGCGCCAACTATCGTTCAGTAGTGCTATTTCTGATGTCTTTATCTATAATTAATAGACTCTGCATAGAAAGTTCTAAAATATGACCACTACACCCTATTGAAAAATTATTTAATAACCATGCATAAATTTCAACAACATATTTCTTTTCAGTAAAGAGTTAGTTTATTAAAAACAAACGAGATCAATTGTTTCTGATAAGAGACAATGAAATAAACCACGATAAATAAAGTAAGTAAAAATTATTGTCTATCAAAACCGACCATAGGATAGGCTGCACCTGTTAAAATTCCACAAATTTTGAAATGCGGAATTTTAAAGGGGTTTTTTCAAAAAAATCGAACATGTCTGCTTAATGGTTAAAAAGAATTTAATTGCACACTGTCGATTTTTTCTGGTTTTAGCAGTAGTTATGAGAGAATTCGGTACATAGCCTATTTTAGAGCCGTTTCTATTTCTTTTTTTTTTTTTTAATAAATACGGTTTATGAATAGAAAAATATGAGTCAAATTTCTTTAAGATATCTGTGTTTTTGTTTTTAGTCTGTAGCAAACTTTATTAAAATACCCTTTTTTTGGGAACTTTTCATAGAGGTTGAACAATTAAAATATGATTGGATGGGAACGAACATGAGTTATGAGTAGATCGATAAACCATAACGTCTAGATTCGATAGATTTGCTAGTTACAAACATTAGCACAAACCAATTATACCCTGAACAGGTACTCATGTGCGGTAGGTAATAAATTGACATACGACCACTTCACTTTGGCAAAGAAATATCAGTTTTTTTTTAATTACAGCAAGTACTCGATGGCCAAGATAACTTAAACGTCAAAGCAATTGGAAAGATAACACTAGAAACAATGAAAAGAAGCGTGATTTCTTTGTATGAAAAATAAGTTATTAGAAATTCTAAATCACGTTTTTGACCAAATTGGAAGCAACAACAATTATGTTAGTTTGAAGAAATAGATCAGAATTCATGTTATCATGAGACCCTTATCGGGGTAGTATTTAAGCCCCATTCACTATCATAAGATGGACTAAACTGAAATTGTTTACTATGCAGTTCATTACTACTTTGCTGCTGCTGGTGGCTGGCACCACAGGCCTATTCCAGCCTACCATAGCTGGTGTTGTCGGTGTACCAGCTGATTTCTTTGAAAATTTAAAGATCACTGATGAATTACCGGAAGTACCACCAGTTGTTGAAGATGAACTTTTCGAACGTAATATTTATGTAGATGTTGTACCAGAAACTCGTGCCAATGGTAAGCACAGTGAATTTTTATCGCCTTTATTAAACCAAAAAGTAATTTAATTTGTTTAGAATGTAGTATTACTATTCGTGGTGGCTTGTCTAACCCTCCACCGGTTTTCTTGAAGACCGATGCTGCTGAATTCTATCCTTACTCCGATAATGGTGTTATGCAAGTCGATAGTGGAAAGACATTGCAAATGTTCTGCCCAGATCAATTCAAGTCTTTTGCTACACAACTCATTACTGCCACTTGTGTTAGCGGTACGACCTTTAGGGTTGGTGATACCAGCTACAGTTTATCTGAACTGATCTGCAAATCATGGCCTGGTTTTGTTGCCAAAAAAACTGGTAGCAACTGCAATGGCGGTGTGTTAGTCAACGTAGGTTTCGAAGTCTCCTCCAGCCGTTTTGTTGAACAAATGCAAATTTGCTTTAACGAAGAGGAAGAAGTTACCCGTTATGTCCACCATACTTTAAGTCCAGGCAGTAACTATTATCAAACGGGCATTGATCGTATTACTTTCCAAACTGCTGGGTTTTTCAATGGCAAGGCCGTAGACAAGCTTTACACTCAAGCTGTTCAACAGGAAACCATCAATGCTGAATTAGGTGGCGATGCTGATCAATACTTCGATAGCTCGAAGAATGTTTTCTTAGCTCGTGGTCATATGGGTGCTAAGGCTGATTTTGTCTACGGTACTGAACAGCGTGCCACCTTCTTGTTCATTAATGCTGCTCCTCAATGGCAGGTGTTTAATGCCGGTAACTGGGCTCGTGTTGAAGATGGTGTACGTGCTTATGTCTCCAAGAATAAGATGAATGTTGACTGTTATACTGGTGTTTATGGTGTTACCACTTTACCCAACAAATCTGGTGTTCAAACTCCTCTCTATTTGGATCATGATGCCAATAACAATGGTTTGATACCTGTGCCCATGCTTTATTTCCGTGTTGTCATTCAGCCCGCTACCAATAAGGGCATTGTCTTTGTTGGTGTCAACAATCCACATTTAACCTTGGATCAAATTAAAAAGGACTACATTATTTGCACTGATGTCGGTGATAGGGTTAATTATATCAGTTGGAAAAAGAATGACATCACCGCTGGTTATTCTTATGCCTGTGAAGTTGGTGATTTTTTAAATACTGTCAAACATTTGCCCGCTCTTACCGCTAACGGCGGTTTATTACTTTAAGTTTTAAGAAAAAAGTGTATGTTTTTAAAAGTTATTATCTCACAAATTATTAAATGTTAGAAATTAAATAAACTAAATTTTAAACTAAATATAATATTAAGCATTTACTTACTACAAGTTACTACTTTTACTATAGCTGGAATAAAATCAATTCAAAAAATAAACAACATTTTCCAGTTGTAGTAAAAGTAGAATTTCACACTGATTATTTAAAATAAAATTAATATTATGGTTAGATGCGCCATGGCCATAGGCGTACCTAGACCATTTTTCTGGGGTGGGCAAGGGCCCAATTTATGTTTCGCTATTTATTTGCCCATTCTCAGACCCTTAATCTTAAAAAACACTTTGGACATTATGCATGCGATTTTTTCATACAAAAAAAAAAGACTTTTAAAAATAACTCCCTTTCTTTTGATAAAATTTTCAAATGTTTTTTATAGAAAAGTCTGAAAAATGCAACCTTTTTTCTGAAGAAAACCTCCTTCAGCGAATGCTATACGCTCAGAATAGTATAAAATTTTGATATTTGATGGAGAAAAGAAATCTAAGATCAACCTGTCTCTCATTTTCTTCCACCTCTGACGAACCTATTCTTACCCCATATTTTGACCACTTAAATTACCGAGGTGATCAAAAACTGACATTTTCTTCGTAGAATTTTTGTTTCTACAACATATTGAAATATCCTCAAAAGTGTACACTCATAGAAATAAATCTGTAAAAATTGCAGAAAAAGTAACTAAAAATTAGTTAAAAATGATGCTGCAGAAGAAACTGTTAAATTAGCAGATTTCTTTTTGATAAATACAAGTAAAATAAGAACAACAAAAATAAACCTGTTAAATTTACAGTTTTACAATTTTTTTTTAGTTAATATTTCTGCTTATTTAACATTATAGACTGCTATTTGCATAGATATAACAGTTTGTTTTTGCTATTTTTAGTCTACTAATATATAGCAAAATTTTCTGTAGATTTTACAATACAATTTGTCATTTCCAATTAACTAAAAGTTAGTTTAAATATAACTAAAATTCTATAAATTTTACAGCTTTATTTTTGCTGTTCTTATTATACTAGTATTTAGCAAAAAAAAAAACACAGTCCTTTCTGGAGCGTAATTTTTAACTAATTTTTAGTTGCTTTTTCTGCTATTTTTATATATTTATTTCTATGAGTGCAATATTAACTAATTATTCCTTTAAAAAACTATTAAATCCAAGAAATTTTTCTGTTGATTTGTTTCTTAAATATTTCATAAGTAAGAATTTTAAAACAACATTTCTTATTTAAGAAATATTCAAGACAAAAATCGATATTAGTTCTGGCTGTAAAACTGACCCTTAGATTCTAACAAATTATCTTTCTTGGAAACTAGAAGACATTTTCCCAATCAAAAACACAGGATTAACTGATATTTAAAAAAAAAATCATAGAACAAGAATTATAGACAGATTTTTTTAAAATTCTGGGGTGGTCAAAAAGGTACAATCAAACCAAATTTCATATTAAGAATGCTGTTAAAGATTCCTAAATAGAGAGGCAAAACAAATGGTTCCAACCTATCGGAGAAAATTCGTACTTCACAGTAATACTACTCACGACCCATATTAAATATATCTGTAGATTTTTGACATAAGTACTTATTGTTTAGTAACAAAATTTTAAAACTTTTCAAGAGATTGAAGGAATTCACATTTTAAGTGCTAATGTGCTGTCGTTGTACAATAACATGATTTTTGAAGTCTAACCCATAAGACTAAAACAGATAAACGCAGTGGCGACCGCAGTGCGAAGTTTTGTCGATAAATCAGTTTTTGTATCTTCTCTATTTGTCACTGCGGAGAAATTAGAAAAGTTTCCCAGGAAAAAATTATACAATCGGTTGCCAACCACACCAATTCCACAACTGGTTCCACTGCAACCGATTCCATGGAACTGGTTCCGGAACCAGTTCCTGGGATCCTATATGGAAGGTGTGACTGACGTAGAATCAGTTCTAGATCCAGTCACTGATTCTAGGGCAACCGGTTCCACTTTGGATCTACAGAAGTGGTTGCTTTTGGGACAGTAGAAGGGGTTGTGAATGAAAAGTAGCTATTCTACAACCGATTCTTTGGAACAGAAAATTTTTCTGGGTTCTAAATAAATCCAGGAAAATTTTTTACAATCGGTAGCCAACCACACCCATTCTACAATTGGTTCCACTGCAACCGATTCCATGGAACATGTTCCGGAACCAGTTCCTGGGATCCTATATGGAAGGTGTGGGTGACGTAGAATCAGTTTCAAATAGATTTCATTCTAGAGCAACCGGTTCCACTTTGAAGCCATAGAAGGGGTTGCTTTTGGGACCATTTCAAACAAAAAGAATCGGTGTTAGAATCGACAGTAGAAGGAGTTGTGATGAAAAGTAGCTATTGTACAACCGATTCTTTGGAACAGAAAATTTTCCTGGGAAACAAGAGCTGTTTTTAAACAAAACGCAATAAGAATTTTTTTAAAATATTAAATCGTTTTCGCGAAATTCAAGAACAAAGTTTGACCGCACTGGCACTTTCATTATGTGGTTTGGGCTATAGAAAGTTGTCAAAATTACGATAAATGCTAATTTACTACTTAAAATAGCATGAACTGTGAATACTGTTAACGGAAACAAATCGCATATGAAATAACAACAATTTTTATTATTAGTTGTTATTGTTTTGCATGTAAATCGTTTATTGTTCTTACATAACTATAGCCATATATGGCTAGGCAATACAGGCTGGCCAGACTTGAGGGTTTTGTCCCCAAATTTGGGGATTTTTTTGCCCCAAAAATTTACATTTGGGAACAGGGGATTTCTTTTTTGGAATTTCAAAATTATATTAATTATTTATAGTTTTCAGAAAACATTAGTCAAGTTAGTTCACATAATTTCAAAAAAAAGTACAAATTTACCCTAAACGCATAAAAATGCATTTTCCGTAATATTTCAAATCTTGTTAACTCGAATAAATCGTAAATGACAGAGATTTTTACATAATTAATGTTCTAGAATCTAAAATGAACATAACCAAAACGATGGTAAATAAAGTATATTGTATTTAAGAGACAAACTAGAAATCAGATTCCCTCTGGGAGCATAGCTTCGAATCCTACCGACTGCGGAGAAATTTGGTTTATTTATTTTTCTTTTTTTTTGTTGTCATTATTTTTTTAGAGTTGTTACATCATGTGCCTAAATTATTACGTCAAGGTCCAGCTTCTTTAGTAATGGGTTGACAAAAAGGTGATTCTTATTCCCTTGCCATCGTTTTATATGCAATTAATACTCGTCATGGTCCTTTACTGGTTGGTCAGGAATACAATGTTTATAAAAGGTATTCGTTACAACCTTTAGAGACATCATTCGATTGTGTTTGAGAAATTCTCAAGGAATGTTGGTCTGAAAAAGCCGAAGATAGATCCGATTTTAAAACCATACGAGCCGAATTAAGACCTTTACATAAAGGCATGAAACCAAATATATTCGATAATATGATGGAAAAATATTCCAACAATTCAGAGGTTTTCGTGGATGAACGAACGGACCAGTTGCAGGAGGAAAAAAGAACACTGATGCTTTGCTCCTGGAAATGTTACCACGACCAGTGGCAAAACAATTGAAAAAGGGTCAAAAGGTTGATCCGGAAAGTTATGAACAAGTTTCTATATATTTTGGTGACATTGTAGGATTTACAGCGATGTTGGCAGAAAGTACTCCACGGCAGGTGGTGGATTGGTTTATGTACCTGTTTTGATTCCATCATTGGGCATTATGATGTCTACAAAGTAGAGACCATAGGTGATGCTTATATGGTGGTGAGTATCAAACAATTATAGATGTATTTAAAGTCAATTTTAATAAATCATTTCTTTAAAGATCCCGGGCTTACCCATATGTAATGGTGATTTACATGCTGCTGAAATTGTCTTCATGTCTTTACATCTGTTAGCAGCAGTTTCAAAATTTAAAATCAGGCATCGTCCTTACAATAAATTACCCTTACATATAGCTATCCCTATAGGCCCTGTATGTGCTGCTATGGTGGGTTTAAAAATTCCTCGCTATTGTTTATTTGGTGACACTGTCAATACCGCCTCTCGCCCGGAATCTTCGGGGTTTCCATTGAAAATTCATTGTAGTTGGCAATGTAAAGATTTACTGGAAAAACTGAGAGGGGTGTTATAAATATCAAGGGAAAAGGTGAACATCGTACTTCTTCTTGGCTGCTGGGTGAAGATGAAGAAGCTAAAATTAAACGTACATACGAAAGATATCAGAGGAGAGGGTCGCGGGCTGTAAATAAATTTATACAGGAAAATATTAATCAACAACAACAGAATCATTTATCAGTCGCCAATGATCTGGGTATACATTCATCATTTAAAAATATAAGTATACCTAGGAATTCTTTAACTCGTTTCCCCAGTTTAGAATCAACCAAAGAATTAAGATTTGACACCGGTACATTATTAGAACATCATCGTTATCATAGGTAAATATACATTAGGAATACAATAGTTCCTCTTGTTCCTATAAAGAACATAGTGCCGTTATTGGAAATATAATAATTTTGCTGCAAAACTTCTCAGATTTCGAGACAATTTTCTAATCGAATAATTTTTTATTTAGAAGCAGTTTCAAGACATAGGCAACATTACAGATTTTTAAATACCTTTGCCATCAACGTAACTTTTTAATACTGAGATATTTTTGCTAAATTCTAATTTTCTGGGATGATTGTATTATAAAATTTAAAATCTTCCATTTTAATGTAAAGAAACTCCTCAAAGCATGGACATTTTTTAATGGAAAATGTGTCTCAACTTCTGAAAGTTTTTCTAAAGAAAACATTTTGGAATTTAACTATAAATGTTTCGTCTGAAAAAATGTCTCAAAATTTATATTGAAAAATCATCTTTGTATCTTGGAACAAAAATCTTGTATAGCTACACTAAGATAATTATGTCGGTAAAATTAACTACAGTTGCAGTTGAAAAAGTGTACACTGCAAATGCATTTAATATTAACTGATATTGCAGATATTTCAACTACAATTGCAATTAAAAATAACTGCAATTGTAATTAACTCAAATGCAATTGCAGTGTACAGTTTTTTAACTGCAATGCAGTTAATTTTACTGACAAAATTCTCTATGTGTGTGAAAAAATGCCTTGAATCTGAGTATTTCTTTAAAGAAAAATTCTCATATTCTGTGGCTCTTCTTATGCATTCCTCTTCAATAGTTTAAATGTATATTTCTTTGATTTTAGTGACGAATCTCTTTTGGAAGGTACTACCGATTCATACACCAGCATTAGTCGTTCTTCCGGAGCCTCGTAAAATTCTCGTTATGCAGAATCAACATTATCTTGCCAAAGTCATGAGGATTTAAGTAGTTTTCAACGCCAAAGACGACCTTCTTCCTACCCCGATGCCGCCAATACGCCTCTCTTTCTTAATCATAAAAAAAACTTAACTAATTAAGAAAAATTTTAAAAACATATGTGACCTTCTCCGATAAAAGGGACTTAGTGTGTCAAAAAACGCGAACTTGGGAAAATCGATAAAAATGAGAAAAACATTTCCCGTTTTTTGACACACTAGGTCCCTTTTCTCGGAGAAGGTCACATATAGCGCTTTTTTATTTAATTAAAATGCAACAAATTTAACAATAATTATAAAGCAGTAAACTTATTCAAAAGTGGTTCTAAATTCCCATAGATTTCACTGGGTTTTGAAATCCATTAATAAATAGAATTGTTTCGACAGAAACCAAACAAGATCCGGTATATTCTCAACAAATGCAGCTCGCCAATATATTTTGTATATCAAAATCGCTTTACTAACCAGAAACTATTAATTATCACAAACATCACAATTTCCACTACTGCACAAAAATCAGAAGAAAAGGCAACTTTTTTTCAGAAAAGAAGACGGCATTAGTTTGCTGTATATAGAATTTAAACATGCTTGAGGTATTCTTGGAATCAGGTTATTCGATCCATAAATTTAGTAAGATATCTAGTTTGTTTTAAGTTTAATTAGTTAAGTATTATATTTTAAGTATTTAATTGAAAGAAAATTAAATAAAATAATCCTCCTGGAGGATTTTAAAGCTTAATTACTTTTATATTTTGTTTTTAATTAAAACCTTAAAATATTTTAACTATTTATTAATTTTAAGTAAAATTATTTCAGTGTTGTTCAATGACAACAATTTTACAAAAAACTATTTTTAAATATTTTAATAAACAAAAATTGTTAAAATCTTTGTTTTGCGTTTTTTTTCTTGTTTAATTATCCTTGAAATGCCCGTTCATTTGAGTATAATATTGGGGCGAAATTGAGAAAAACCAATTTTTCGGTCATAAAAAAAGACAGTGTATAGTCCATTGATATTTTTGGCTTAAAAAAATTCTTTTTTGGGTCAAAATTATGTTCAAACGAAAGGAAATTTTTAGGGCATCCAATAAAAATGGTTTTCAGTGCCAAGTTCCTTTCAGTTTTTGAGAAAATCACGATTAATGAAAATCGATTAGGAATTGAATATTGATTATTGAATATACTCAAACGAATGGAAATTTTTAGGGCATCCAATAAATATGGTTTAAACATTGGGTCGAAATTGAGAAAAACCAATTTTTCGGTCTCAAAAAATGACAGTGTGAATTTTTTGGCTTAAAAAAAAATTTCTTTTTTTGGAAACAAATTTTCTAGTGTATTTTGTTCTCTGTATCGATTAAGGGTACACCACTACGTATACTCAATATGAAAAGGTACAATAAATATAACTCATAAGTAAAAAAAAAATATAGGAAATAAAAATTCATACGATTTCCCCGGTTTTTGAATATCTCGGGAAATACTGGTCCAATTTGGCTGGAAAACCTACTGTTCCAGATTTGCGATGCTCTTTCAGAATTTTTCACCCAAATTTGATTTCAAGCTTCCCCGTTTTATTTTCCATTTTCAAAATCCAGCAACCCTGGATAGTGTATGCTTTATAGGGCATCCAATAAATATGGTTTTCCGTGCCAAGTTCCTTATAGTTTTTAAGAAAATCACGATTTACGAAAATCGATTAGGAATTGAATATTGATTATTGAATATCGGTTAGGAAAACTTCATTGCACCAAATTTTCCAAAGAATTATATACTGTTTAATTACCCTTGAAATGCCCGTTCATTTGAGTATAATATTGGTAACATTGGGGCGAAATTGAGAAAAACCAATTTTTCGGTCTCAAAAAATGACAGTGTGAATTTTTTGGCTTAAAAAAAATTTCTTTTTTTGGAAACAAATTTTCTAATGTATTTTGTTCTCTGTATCGATTAAGGGTACACCACTACGTATACTCAATATGAAAAGGTACAATAAATATAACTCATACGTAAAAAAAATATAGAAAATAAAAATTCATACGATTTCCCCGTTTTTTGAATATCTCGGGAAATACTGGTCCAATTTGGCTGGAAAACCTACTGTTCCAGATTTGCGATGCTCTTTCAGAATTTTTCACCCAAATTTGATTTCAAGCTTCCCCGTTTTATTTTCCATTTTCAAAATGCGGCAACCCTGGATAGTGTATGCTTTAAATTTTTTTTTAATTGCAATAACTTAGAAACCGTTGGAGATAATTGACCGAAATTTTCGCCAAATGGCAGAATGAAATTTAGGCTATTTGCTAAACGAAAGGAAATTTATAGGGCATCCAATAAAAGTGGTTTTCAGTGCCAAGTTCCTTTTAGTTTTTGAGAAAATCACGATTTACGAAAATCGATTAGGAATTGAATATTGATTATTGAATATACTCAAACGAATGGAAATTTTTAGGGCATCCAATAAATATGGGTTTCAGTGCCAAGTTCCTTTTAGTTTTTGAGAAAATCACGATTTACGAAAATCGATTAGGAATTGAATATTGATTATTGAATATCGGTTAGGAAAACTTCATTGCACCAAATTTTCCAAAGAATTATATACTGTTTAATTACCCTTGAAATGCCCGTTCATTTGAGTATAATATTGGTAACATTGGGGCGAAATTCAGAAAAACCATTTTTTCGGTCACAAAAAAAGACAGTGTATAGTCCATTGATTTTTTTTGGCTTAAAAAAAAATTTTCTTTTTTTTGGTCAAAATTATACTCAAACGAAAGGAAATTTTTAGGGCATCCAATAAATATGGTTTTCAGTGCCAAGTTCCTTTTAGTTTTTGAGAAAATCACGATTTACGAAAATCGATTAGGAATTGAATATTGATTAATGAATATCGATTAGGAAAACTTCATTGCACCAAATTTTCCAAAGAATTATATACTGTTTAATTACCCTTGAAATGCCCGTTCATTTGAATATAATATTGGTAACATTGGGGCGAAATTCAGAAAAACCATTTTTTCGGTCACAAAAAAAGACAGTGTATAGTCCATTGATTTTTTGGGCTTAAAAAAAAATTTTCTTTTTTTTGGTCAAAATTATACTCAAACGAAAGGAAATTTTTAGGGCATCCAACAAATATGGTTTTCAGTGCCAAGTTCCTTTTAGTTTTTGAGAAAATCACGATTTACGAAAATCGATTAGGAATTGAATATTGATTATTGAATATCGGTTAGGAAAACTTCATTGCACCAAATTTTCCAAAGAATTATATACTGTTTAATTACCCTTGAAATGCCCGTTCATTTGAGTATAATATTGGTAACATTGGGGCGAAATTGAGAAAAACCAAATTTTTCGGTCTCAAAAAATGACAGTGTGAATTTTTTGGCTTAAAAAAAACTTTTCTTTTTTTGAAAACAAATTTTCTAGTGTATTTTGTTCTCTGTATCGATTAAGGGTACAACACTACGTATACTCATTATGAAAAGGTACAATAAATATAACTCATACGTAAAAAAAATATAAAAAATAAAAATTCATACGATTTCCCCGTTTTTTGAATATCTCGGGAAATACTGGTCCAATTTGGCTGGAAAACCTACTGTTCCAGATTTGCGATGCTCTTTCAGAATTTTTCACCCAAATTTGATTTCAAGCTTCCCTGTTTTATTTTCCATTTTCAAAATGCGGCAACCCTGGATAGTGTATGCTTTAAATTTTCTTTTAATTGCAATAACTTAGAAACCTTTGGAGATAATTGACCGAAATTTTCGCCAAATGGCAGAATGAAATTTAGGCTATTTGCTAAACGAAAGGAAATTTATAGGGCATCCAATAAAAGTGGTTTTCAGTGCCAAGTTCCTTTTAGTTTTTGAGAAAATCACGATTTACGAAAATCGATTAGGAATTGAATATTGATTATTGAATATACTCAAACGAATGGAAATTTTTAGGGCATCCAATAAATATGGTTTTCAGTGCCAAGTTCCTTTTAGTTTTTGAGAAAATCACGATTTGCGAAAATCGATTAGGAATTGAATATTGATTATTGAATATCGGTTAGGAAAACTTCATTGCACGAAATTTTCCAAAGAATTATATACTGTTTAATTACCCTTGAAATGCCCGTTCATTTGAGTATAATATTGGTAACATTGGGGCGAAATTCAGAAAAACCATTTTTTCGGTCACAAAAAAAGACAGTGTATAGTCCATTGATTTTTTTTGGCTTAAAAAAAAATTTTCTTTTTTTTGGTCAAAATTATACTCAAACGAAAGGAAATTTTTAGGGCATCCAATAAATATGGTTTTCAGTGCCAAGTTCCTTTTAGTTTTTGAGAAAATCACGATTTACGAAAATCGATTAGGAATTGAATATTGATTATTGAATATCGGTTAGGAAAACTTCATTGCACGAAATTTTCAAAAGAATTATATACTGTTTAATTACCCTTGAAATGCCCGTTCATTTGAGTATAATATTGGTAACATTGGGGCGAAATTCAGAAAAACCATTTTTTCGGTCACAAAAAAAGACAGTGTATAGTCCATTGATTTTTTTTGGCTTAAAAAAAAATTTTCTTTTTTTTGGTCAAAATTATACTCAAACGAAAGGAAATTTTTAGGGCATCCAATAAATATGGTTTTCAGTGCCAAGTTCCTTTTAGTTTTTGAGAAAATCACGATTTACGAAAATCGATTAGGAATTGAATATTGATTATTGAATATCGGTTAGGAAAACTTCATTGCACGAAATTTTCCAAAGAATTATATACTGTTTAATTACCCTTGAAATGCCCGTTCATTTGAGTATAATATTGGTAACATTGGGGCGAAATTCAGAAAAACCATTTTTTCGGTCACAAAAAAAGACAGTGTATAGTCCATTGATTTTTTTTGGCTTAAAAAAAAATTTTCTTTTTTTTGGTCAAAATTATACTCAAACGAAAGGAAATTTTTAGGGCATCCAATAAATATGGTTTTCAGTGCCAAGTTCCTTTTAGTTTTTGAGAAAATCACGATTTACGAAAATCGATTAGGAATTGAATATTGATTATTGAATATCGGTTAGGAAAACTTCATTGCACGAAATTTTCAAAAGAATTATATACTGTTTAATTACCCTTGAAATGCCCGTTCATTTGAGTATAATATTGGTAACATTGGGGCGAAATTCAGAAAAACCATTTTTTCGGTCACAAAAAAAGACAGTGTATAGTCCATTGATTTTTTTTGGCTTAAAAAAAAATTTTCTTTTTTTTGGTCAAAATTATACTCAAACGAAAGGAAATTTTTAGGGCATCCAATAAATATGGTTTTCAGTGCCAAGTTCCTTTTAGTTTTTGAGAAAATCACGATTTACGAAAATCGATTAGGAATTGAATATTGATTATTGAATATCGGTTAGGAAAACTTCATTGCACCAAATTTTCCAAAGAATTATATACTGTTTAATTACCCTTGAAATGCCCGTTCATTTGAGTATAATATTGGTAACATTGGGGCGAAATTCAGAAAAACCATTTTTTCGGTCACAAAAAAAGACAGTGTATAGTCCATTGATTTTTTTTGGCTTAAAAAAAAATTTTCTTTGTTTTGGTCAAAATTATACTCAAACGAAAGGAAATTTTTAGGGCATCCAATAAATATGGTTTTCAGTGCCAAGTTCCTTTTAGTTTTTGAGAAAATCACGATTTACGAAAATCGATTAGGAATTGAATATTGATTATTGAATATCGGTTAGGAAAACTTCATTGCACGAAATTTTCCAAAGAATTATATACTGTTTAATTACCCTTGAAATGCCCGTTCATTTGAGTATAATATTGGTAACATTGGGGCGAAATTGAGAAAAACCAAATTTTTCGGTCTCAAAAAATGACAGTGTGAATTTTTTGGCTTAAAAAAAACTTTTCTTTTTTTGAAAACAAATTTTCTAGTGTATTTTGTTCTCTGTATCGATTAAGGGTACAACACTACGTATACTCATTATGAAAAGGTACAATAAATATAACTCATACGTAAAAAAAATATAAAAAATAAAAATTCATACGATTTCCCCGTTTTTTGAATATCTCGGGAAATACTGGTCCAATTTGGCTGGAAAACCTACTGTTCCAGATTTGCGATGCTCTTTCAGAATTTTTCACCCAAATTTGATTTTAAGCTTCCCTGTTTTATTTTCCATTTTCAAAATGCGGCAACCCTGGATAGTGTATGCTTTAAATTTTCTTTTAATTGCAATAACTTAGAAACCTTTGGAGATAATTGACCGAAATTTTCGCCAAATGGCAGAATGAAATTTAGGCTATTTGCTAAACGAAAGGAAATTTATAGGGCATCCAATAAAAGTGGTTTTCAGTGCCAAGTTCCTTTTAGTTTTTGAGAAAATCACGATTTACGAAAATCGATTAGGAATTGAATATTGATTATTGAATATACTCAAACGAATGGAAATTTTTAGGGCATCCAATAAATATGGTTTTCAGTGCCAAGTTCCTTTTAGTTTTTGAGAAAATCACGATTTGCGAAAATCGATTAGGAATTGAATATTGATTATTGAATATCGGTTAGGAAAACTTCATTGCACGAAATTTTCCAAAGAATTATATACTGTTTAATTACCCTTGAAATGCCCGTTCATTTGAGTATAATATTGGTAACATTGGGGCGAAATTCAGAAAAACCATTTTTTCGGTCACAAAAAAAGACAGTGTATAGTCCATTGATTTTTTTTGGCTTAAAAAAAAATTTTCTTTTTTTTGGTCAAAATTATACTCAAACGAAAGGAAATTTTTAGGGCATCCAATAAATATGGTTTTCAGTGCCAAGTTCCTTTTAGTTTTTGAGAAAATCACGATTTACGAAAATCGATTAGGAATTGAATATTGATTATTGAATATCGGTTAGGAAAACTTCATTGCACGAAATTTTCAAAAGAATTATATACTGTTTAATTACCCTTGAAATGCCCGTTCATTTGAGTATAATATTGGTAACATTGGGGCGAAATTCAGAAAAACCATTTTTTCGGTCACAAAAAAAGACAGTGTATAGTCCATTGATTTTTTTTGGCTTAAAAAAAAATTTTCTTTTTTTTGGTCAAAATTATACTCAAACGAAAGGAAATTTTTAGGGCATCCAATAAATATGGTTTTCAGTGCCAAGTTCCTTTTAGTTTTTGAGAAAATCACGATTTACGAAAATCGATTAGGAATTGAATATTGATTATTGAATATCGGTTAGGAAAACTTCATTGCACGAAATTTTCCAAAGAATTATATACTGTTTAATTACCCTTGAAATGCCCGTTCATTTGAGTATAATATTGGTAACATTGGGGCGAAATTCAGAAAAACCATTTTTTCGGTCACAAAAAAAGACAGTGTATAGTCCATTGATTTTTTTTGGCTTAAAAAAAAATTTTCTTTTTTTTGGTCAAAATTATACTCAAACGAAAGGAAATTTTTAGGGCATCCAATAAATATGGGTTTCAGTGCCCAGCGCCTTTTAGTTTTTGAGAAAATCACGATTTACGAAAATCGATTAGGAATTGAATATTGATTAATGAATATCGATTAGGAAAACTTCATTGCACCAAATTTTCCAAAGAATTATATACTGTTTAATTACCCTTGAAATGCCCGTTCATTTGAGTATAATATTGGTAACATTGGGGCGAAATTCAGAAAAACCATTTTTTCGGTCACAAAAAAAGACAGTGTATAGTCCATTGATTTTTTTTGGCTTAAAAAAAAATTTTCTTTTTTTTGGTCAAAATTATACTCAAACGAAAGGAAATTTTTAGGGCATCCAATAAATATGGTTTTCAGTGCCAAGTTCCTTTTAGTTTTTGAGAAAATCACGATTTACGAAAATCGATTAGGAATTGAATATTGATTATTGAATATCGGTTAGGAAAACTTCATTGCACGAAATTTTCAAAAGAATTATATACTGTTTAATTACCCTTGAAATGCCCGTTCATTTGAGTATAATATTGGTAACATTGGGGCGAAATTCAGAAAAACCATTTTTTCGGTCACAAAAAAAGACAGTGTATAGTCCATTGATTTTTTTTGGCTTAAAAAAAATTTTCTTTTTTTTGGTCAAAATTATACTCAAACGAAAGGAAATTTTTAGGGCATCCAATAAATATGGTTTTCAGTGCCAAGTTCCTTTTAGTTTTTGAGAAAATCACGATTTACGAAAATCGATTAGGAATTGAATATTGATTATTGAATATCGGTTAGGAAAACTTCATTGCACCAAATTTTCCAAAGAATTATATACTGTTTAATTACCCTTGAAATGCCCGTTCATTTGAGTATAATATTGGTAACATTGGGGCGAAATTCAGAAAAACCATTTTTTCGGTCACAAAAAAAGACAGTGTATAAGTCCATTGATTTTTTTTGGCTTAAAAAAAAATTTTCTTTTTTTTGGTCAAAATTATACTCAAACGAAAGGAAATTTTTAGGGCATCCAATAAATATGGTTTTCAGTGCCAAGTTCCTTTTAGTTTTTGAGAAAATCACGATTTACGAAAATCGATTAGGAATTGAATATTGATTATTGAATATCGGTTAGGAAAACTTCATTGCACGAAATTTTCCAAAGAATTATATACTGTTTAATTACCCTTGAAATGCCCGTTCATTTGAGTATAATATTGGTAACATTGGGGCGAAATTGAGAAAAACCAAATTTTTCGGTCTCAAAAAATGACAGTGTGAATTTTTTGGCTTAAAAAAAACTTTTCTTTTTTTGAAAACAAATTTTCTAGTGTATTTTGTTCTCTGTATCGATTAAGGGTACAACACTACGTATACTCATTATGAAAAGGTACAATAAATATAACTCATACGTAAAAAAAATATAAAAAATAAAAATTCATACGATTTCCCCGTTTTTTGAATATCTCGGGAAATACTGGTCCAATTTGGCTGGAAAACCTACTGTTCCAGATTTGCGATGCTCTTTCAGAATTTTTCACCCAAATTTGATTTCAAGCTTCCCTGTTTTATTTTCCATTTTCAAAATGCGGCAACCCTGGATAGTGTATGCTTTAAATTTTCTTTTAATTGCAATAACTTAGAAACCTTTGGAGATAATTGACCGAAATTTTCGCCAAATGGCAGAATGAAATTTAGGCTATTTGCTAAACGAAAGGAAATTTATAGGGCATCCAATAAAAGTGGTTTTCAGTGCCAAGTTCCTTTTAGTTTTTGAGAAAATCACGATTTACGAAAATCGATTAGGAATTGAATATTGATTATTGAATATACTCAAACGAATGGAAATTTTTAGGGCATCCAATAAATATGGTTTTCAGTGCCAAGTTCCTTTTAGTTTTTGAGAAAATCACGATTTACGAAAATCGATTAGGAATTGAATATTGATTATTGAATATCGGTTAGGAAAACTTCATTGCACGAAATTTTCCAAAGAATTATATACTGTTTAATTACCCTTGAAATGCCCGTTCATTTGAGTATAATATTGGTAACATTGGGGCGAAATTCAGAAAAACCATTTTTTCGGTCACAAAAAAAGACAGTGTATAGTCCATTGATTTTTTTTGGCTTAAAAAAAAATTTTCTTTTTTTGGTCAAAATTATACTCAAACGAAAGGAAATTTTTAGGGCATCCAATAAATATGGTTTTCAGTGCCAAGTTCCTTTTAGTTTTTGAGAAAATCACGATTTACGAAAATCGATTAGGAATTGAATATTGATTATTGAATATCGATTAGGAAAACTTCATTGCACCAAATTTTCCAAAGAATTATATACTCTTTAATTACCCTTGAAATGCCCGTTCATTTGAGTATAATATTGGTAACATTGGGGCGAAATTCAGAAAAACCATTTTTTCGGTCACAAAAAAAGACAGTGTATAGTCCATTGATTTTTTTTGGCTTAAAAAAAAATTTTCTTTTTTTTGGTCAAAATTATACTCAAACGAAAGGAAATTTTTAGGGCATCCAATAAATATGGGTTTCAGTGCCCAGCGCCTTTTAGTTTTTGAGAAAATCACGATTTACGAAAATCGATTAGGAATTGAATATTGATTAATGAATATCGATTAGGAAAACTTCATTGCACCAAATTTTCCAAAGAATTATATACTGTTTAATTACCCTTGAAATGCCCGTTCATTTGAGTATAATATTGGTAACATTGGGGCGAAATTCAGAAAAACCATTTTTTCGGTCGCAAAAAAAGACAGTGTATAGTCCATTGATTTTTTTTGGCTTAAAAAAAATTTTTCTTTTTTTTGGTCAAAATTATACTCAAACGAAAGGAAATTTTTAGGGCATCCAATAAATATGGTTTTCAGTGCCAAGTTCCTTTTAGTTTTTGAGAAAATCACGATTTACGAAAATCGATTAGGAATTGAATATTGATTATTGAATATCGATTAGGAAAACTTCATTGCACCAAATTTTCCAAAGAATTATATACTGTTTAATTACCCTTGAAATGCCCGTTCATTTGAGTATAATATTGGTAACATTGGGGCGAAATTGAGAAAAACCAATTTTTCGGTCTCAAAAAATGACAGTGTGAATTTTTTGGCTTAAAAAAAACTTTTCTTTTTTTGAAAACAAATTTTCTAGTGTATTTTGTTCTCTGTATCGATTAAGGGTACACCACTACGTATACTCATTATGAAAAGGTACAATAAATATAACTCATACGTAAAAAAAATATAAAAAATAAAAATTCTTACGATTTCCCCGTTTTTTGAATATCTCGGGAAATACTGGTCCAATTTGGCTGGAAAACCTACTGTTCCAGATTTGCGATGCTCTTTCAGAATTTTTCACCCAAATTTGATTTCAAGCTTCCCCGTTTTATTTTCCATTTTCAAAATGCGGCAACCCTGGATAGTGTATGCTTTAAATTTTCTTTTAATTGCAATAACTTAGAAACCTTTGGAGATAATTGACCGAAATTTTCGCCAAATGGCAGAATGAAATTTAGGCTATTTGCTAAACGAAAGGAAATTTATAGGGCATCCAATAAAAGTGGTTTTCAGTGCCAAGTTCCTTTTAGTTTTTGAGAAAATCACGATTTAAGAAAATCGATTAGGAATTGAATATTGATTATTGAATATCGGTTCGGAAAACTTCATTGCACCAAATTTTCAAAAGAATTATATACTGTTTAATTACCCTTGAAATGCCCGTTCATTTGAGTATAATATTGGTAACATTGGGGCGAAATTCAGAAAAACCATTTTTTCGGTCACAAAAAAAGACAGTGATTTTTTTTGGCTTAAAAAAAATTTTCTTTTTTTTTGGTCAAAATTATACTCAAACGAAAGGAAATTTTTAGGGCATCCAATAAATATGGTTTTCAGTGCCAAGTTCCTTTTAGTTTTTGAGAAAATGACGATTATGGAATATCGATTAGGAAAACGTCATTGCACCAAATTTTCCAAAGAATTATATACAGTTTAACATAGTGCCTTCAATGCCATAAAATTATAATAAATAATAATAAAATGCCCGTTCATTTGAGTATAAAACTTCATTGCACCAAAATCTGAAATTTTCCAAAGAGTTATATACTGTTTAATAGGCCTTCCGATGCCCCTTCATTTGAGTATAATATTGGGGAGAAATTGAAAAGTAAAATTTTTCGCTAAAAAAAAAACGAAAATTAATGGACTAGAAGTAAATTTTTTTATATGTGCATAAATAGTACGTATACGCATTGTATTAGCTTAAATATTGTAATAAGTGTACATACCGTAGGAGAACTTGTTCACAAAAAAAGGAAGTTTGCTGAGGAGTATTTAAAAACTAAAAACTTCAATTATTGGTTAGTTTGTAGTCGGAACTAGGCACAATTTATGTTTTAAATCAGTGTGTTCGATTGCTCGAAATTTTTACTACTTTTACTATAATTGGAAAGTTTTATTTACTTTTTATATTGAACTTTTCCAGCTGTAGTAAAAGTAGCAACTTGCAGTAAGTAAACGAACGTAAGTAAGTGAACATTTTTAATTTAAGTTAAAATTTGGAATAAATTTCTTCTTAGTTCTTTCTCTAAAGCTGGTCGCAATTGTCTGTATTTTATTGACATTCTGTGAAAATTCATATAGATTTACTAATTTTAAACTCGAAAATATTTAATTTTAACAGGTCGAAATCAGAATAATATCTGCAGAATGGTTTTATTTGTATTACAACTTTTATATTTTAAGCTTCGTTGTATTTAGTACATTTTTATAAGTGTGCTGCCATTAGTCTAAAGTTAATCAGAATTGCGGAGTATTCAATAGGGGTTTTTTCTTATTCCATTTCGATCTGTAAGGCCAACTAAAAGCACAAAATAAATAAATACATTGTATAAAATCCATATAATTTTATTTTATTTATTTTTTTTATTTGTAAGCATTTGGAAAACAAATATAATATATTTATTACATAGTAGTAGTTCTTAGCATTAGCATTGTATTATACTATAGATAATTTTAAATAGATATGATAGAATTTCTCTTAATATAATTAATTATAGATTTTTTTTTTTTTTTTTTTTTTTGGGGAAAGAAGGGGTTGTTGTTTACAAGTAAGATTATATATATAACTTAATTAGATTGACTAATATTTATGTATAACTAATTTTAATATATATTCTATGTACATTAAATTATATACACTATTATTAAAGTTAATTACACCTGTTAGTTTTTTTTTGTGTGTTGTTTATTATACGAGTATAGAGAAGCTAGATACTAAACTTCTATAATAAGAGATAAAAATTTTAGGTATGTTGTATATTTTCATTATTTTAATAAATTACAATAGTAGATACATATTCCTAAATGTTTAGGCTTCTGATAGACCTTAGCAAGGTTTAATTTTATATAAGTATTGAACAGTGGGACAGAATGGGTCCACATATTTTTGAGTTAATTCACACATTTCCTACAGACTGATGCGATTGCTTTGAAATTTCTTCAAGCTTTAGGGAGTATCATACTTTGAAGTGCCCATAATTTAATGCATTTTTGAATTACTATCTAGACATGACACTGAAATCCACATTTTTATAATATTTAAAAAATAATTAAAAAATTAATAAAAAAGTTAAATCGATATCCTACTACAGTTTGGTTAAAAATCAACTATTGTCATCGCCAATTTTAATGGGTTTAAAAGGACATAAATTGTCTATTAATTGTTAAGAAAAATTGAAATCAGCAAAAAGTAAGTGCATCTAACAACAAATCGGAAATATAGTTGATATGGGCGCTAGATCCAAAGGCTGGCCGCATCTATTCAAAATCAATAGGTTTTTTTGTAGACCCATGTGAGTCGGTGAAACAAATTTAATTAAAATATCTGTAGAGTGCGAACAAGCATATTTGGCATTTTTAGGGGACCTTTATATGGGCGCTTGGAAAGTTGGACTGATTGTAATAAAAATCAAAAGGCTTTATCCACGGACCGATGTCAGTTGGTTAACCAAATTTCATCAAAATATCTTTACATTTTGATATTTATATGGGCACTTGGTCTAAACCAGAGCTTCGAAAGACTTAATTCCATTTAAGCTTAACTCATGAAAAATTTAATTCAGATTTTAAAAATATTCATATACCATTCCGTTAAAGCATTCCTAAAGAATTCATTCCCAAATGTTAAATAAGAATTGAATGAATTCCCAACCTGATTTATTCAAATCGCATGTTCATTCAACATTTTACTAATTGAATGAAGAAATTTTATTATCATTCAATTAGTGCAGTGTAGTTTGAAACTGACAGATAATGATAACCAAAGCACAGAAGCTATAACAAAGCAATATTTATACTCACCCTTATTCTAGTTGTCGACGTCGACACAAATCGACGTCGTATTTTGTCTTCTTTTTAAAATTGGTATTCCACTTGTCGTTATCGATATGTATCGATGACTGTTGACTAATATTTGGTATTCTCTAAGAAAATTTAACGACGATATTGTATTGAGACGACTCTGATTTTGTCGTCGCCGTTTTTGGTAACGACATTTGAAAGTAAAGTGGTTGTTTTTTTTCTAATTTTCGATAAACAGTAGTCGTCGTTACAAAATGTATACGGAATACCACATTGGTGTCGATGTCGAAAGAAAGTGATATTGAATTAAAAACGACATCGACGTCGACAACTAGAATAAGGGTGACTATTTATTGATTCCGGACGAGTTTTAAACGTTTTTTTATTTGTATTATGCTAATGTTTACCATATAATTGCAAATTTCAATTCTTCATTTGAATAAATGAATGAAGAAAACATTTTTTCATTCACCTTTTTGCTAAAGGAATTCAAGTAAATTTTTTTTTTTTAAAATATATTAATTCCTATAATTTTAAGGTTTTTTGTGAATAAAGCTATCGAATTAATTCCATAAGAGTGCTATAATGGAATAAAATCTAATGCAAATTACATTAATTTTTAAAAATTGTATTAAAGAATTAATTCTTTTAAACCTTTGGTCTAAACATATAAGTCGGTATACCAACTTTCAAAATATCTCAAAAATTCCGAGCTGTAGCGTGCGAACAAAAAACATGGACGGACAGATATTCCGAAAAACGGACAGGCAGACATAGGGGTATCCCCAAATGGACTCAAAAAGAGGTTCTGGGTTGATCGGTATTCTATAAGGTGCATCCAGGTCCAATATTGTTTGTTGCTATAAACATCAGCACAACCGCATTATAAGTGGTGTAGGGTATAAAGTGGCGTACACTCATAAAAAAAGTTAGTACAAAAGTCTGTTAAATGCGTTCTGATTAAGTTGAACTAATTTTTGTGTTATCTTCTCTAAAAAAGCCCGTACAAATAGGTAAAAATTCTGCTAAAATAACAGGAAATAGTACACGTATTTGCTCCAGCACAATTTTGACCTATTTGTACGGGATTTTTTTTTTATTAGTGTAGGTTATAAAAATTTTAATAACCACAAACTATTGGGAAGAGCATTTTTGATTGACATTGTAGTGCCACCAATAGTTACCTTAAATTCAATTCAGAGAAGAAATCCTGAAAGGCGAATACATTTTTCATCTCGTAATGTAGCCGAATTTTCGAAATGTCAAAACCGGTTTTTTATATTTATTTTATCAGGTGTCCCAACAAGAGCGCCGAATTTAAATTTGCTGCCATTTTATCAATACGAGTTGTACGGTGATTTTTTTTTAGTTGTCACGTACAGACCACGCGATTTAAGAATATGGGGAAGTATTCAAACGAACAATGCTACACAGCACGTAAAACAATGGTGTTACTGCAGACCAAGTTTCCAGGCCGCGTCATTTCACGATTTGGCGATCAAAATTGGCCACCAAAATCATGCGATCTAACACCCATGGACTTTTTTCTTTGGGGCTATGTGAAGGAAAATGTGTATGCGAATAAGCCTGAAACAGTTGAACATCTTAAAGAGGAAATACGGCGCGTTATTGGTGAAATACAGTCACATTTATATGAAAAAGTTATTCAAAATTTTAAAAAAAGAATAACCCTGCATCAGAGGATTTGTGGTTGTCATTTGCCTGATGTTGTATTTCACATTTAATCGGAACTAATTTTCTTTATGCTGAAATAAAAATGCTTGCTTAATTCAAAAAATGAATGTCTTCTTCTTTAAAATTAAATCCGGCGCTCTTGTTGGGACACCCGATATAAGAATAACGTGATTGACTGACCAACTCACTCATTCAATCAACATAGTCCAGTCAAAATCACTAGATTCAGAAAGTAAAAGTTTGGTGTGTTCCTCCTTCGACGTAGACATCCACTAACAAGGAATATTTCTCAATGAGTGCTCTCTGATCTAAATGAGATTCGGATATATGATAGAAAGGGAAAAAATAATGAACACGTTCTTTTTTCTAGCAGCCCAATCTCATTTTAGGGGTTAAACAGTGGGGTCAAAAATTTCAATGCAAAAATAGAAATGAAAGCATGTCTGAACATGTACAACTTTTTTTTGTTATTCAGTTATTAGTTTTTTCGAACAGCATATCTGTATGGGAAATGGTTGTCGGTTTTAGTTAAAATTTACGTATAATAATGCCTATTTAATTAAATCGAGAGAGTGTCCGAGCTTTTTTCGATATCCAATATCGCCCGGCTTTAGAACTCATAGGACTTTTCTCATATCGCCTTTTTCACCAATATTTCAAATAGGTGGCAACGATATGGGCACTATGAGTATCAAAATCAGTATTTTCTCATCTACTTTAACAATTAAATCAAAACTGCGTAAATTCAAGACATGATTTCATAGTAAACAATGTTCGTTTTTGATCCCAGTTTTTCACACTGAAACATAAGAATGGGCTGCTGAGAAAATTATATATTTTTTATTTTTTTCTATTTTGTCATATATCAAAATTTCCTTAAAATCGAAGAGAACCCATTCGGATACCTTCCTTGTAAGACGGGATTTTTGTAAATTCTCAATGGGAATGATATTTAAAATATGTATTCCATGGAGTATGAGCTAATTAACTTGCAAAGTACTTTTCGGAATTTTCACCAGGTAGGTGAAAAGGGGAAAAGCTCTCAACGGTCTGCGCAAACTGCGTTGGGTTAGAAACCTGATATTTGAAATATCTGTTCCCTGGAGTATGCGCTAATTCACTGATAAGGTACATTTCGCCAGGAACATGCTTAAAATGGATGTTCGCAGTGTGAAAAGTCTCCCTTTCAACGACCTGACTAAACTATTTTCGATAAAAATCTGAAATTGTAAATTATATTTCTCTGGAGAATGGGATTATTAACGGAAAGACAATTTTCGGAATTTCCGGCTAAGGCGCTCTATATAAAAATCTGAAATTAAATATATTTTTTCCTGGAGTTTGATCTAATTCACTTAAATGAACTTTTTGGAATTCTGGCCAGGAACGTACTAAAAAACGCGAGGTTCTAAAGGAAAAAATTATTAGACAATCAATATTATGGGATTTTTGGAAATTTTTACGGGATGTGTTTAAAAGGAGGGATTTAAAAATTCCCCCTTAATAAACTTGAAATTTGGTATGTAGATTCCTCTGGTAGCGAAAATTTTCGAATTTTCAGGGAAGGGACAAAAATGAGAAAGTTTACTTCTTGACCGTCTTCGCAAACCCTTTCGGCTCGAAACCAGAAATTTCTCCTTTGACGTATTATGAGGTGGAAAATCGTTAGAAAAAATAATTTAATTTTCGAAGTTTCGGGCTTTTAATCTAGTCTTTTAAATTCCTTTGCATAAATATGTTCAAAAACTACATTGAAATTCGAGCATTTCAAAGTACCATACCGCCTTAAAATAAATTTACAACATCAATGTCATTACCATCCATATTGTTAAAAATAAAATTTGGCCACAAATATTCTAGCAAATTTTTACATTTGGATTGTTTACAAGGGGCCAGCTAAATGCTGCAAGTGTTTATTGTTCTAACCAAAACGGAGCTGTTAAAATTTCATTTTAAAATATACAACATTTGAGAATAGTACGCTACAATATTTTTGCGTATGTTTAGAGAGAGAGAAGCACACAGGAGAAGATGGTCGTCAAAGTGAAAATATTTTCTTTAAACACTCTGTTTTTATTTAGGACAATACAGCACATACAACATTTCGTGCACCCTGTGAATAACCTTATTATACTATCCTCATATAAGTAGTTTCAAGGAAGGTATCCCCGGGGTCACACACTAATTACGCTGAATTTTGGCTATGCGGTAGAGGAGACAAAATATATTTACAAACACGTAATTTTTTTAGCGCTCCAGTTTTCATTAAACGGGTTACAATAGGGAAAGATAACGGCTTCTTTTTTTATTTTAAATTTTTTTTTATCATAGTTCTTATGTAAACTAGGTACGAAATGAAACGAATTTGCATAAAACTGTTTAAAAAATCTAACAACAAAAATGTTTCGTACGTATTTGTATCCTACTTTTTATCTCTTAGATCTATTAGTTTTCTTCGCGCTAGCTTTAACAAAATCATTGAGCGCCCTAAGGACACCTTCCTTGTTGGTTGGAAATTACTTTGTAAATTAAAAAAAAAAGAAACCACCATATTATTTGGTTGGATGGATAGTTGTTATATATCTGGGACATATAAACATTTTTCTAGATTTTCATGTAGCTATCAATAAGCGGAAGCTCTTTTTGTTGAGGTTTTACGCTTTTGTTTTTTGTTTTTGTAATTTTAAAGGAAAATTACAATTTGTGCATAAATTTCAACAGTTACTAAAACAGCCATTAATAAGGCATTTACACAGCAGTAGAGGCGTCGCAATGGACGTCGACGTTGATATTGAAAGGTATAAGGTTCATGTGGTAGTTGTTGCTGCTGCTGCTGTCGTAATTTATTCTCGTCATATGATGTATCGGTGAAGACTTTTGATTCTGAAGTGGTAATTCGTGCATTTCCAATGCAACCCGGCCAATGTCAAACGGACGCCAATGATGATGAACTATCGTAGGCTACTAACAAAGAATCATTTTCATCACTACCACTACCGGCACTGCGCTCGGATTCATTAATAACCTCTAGACGTGTTGGAGGATGAGCAATTTTATATTTATTATGTCGTTTATTAATTAAAACCGAACGTATATTATTGTTACGCATACGATGTGAACGTTCACGGCGTTTATGATTGGGAGAGGCACCTAACATGGAACAATCACTACTTTCTGCCTCATCATCATAGTCATCGTAACCATCATAATCCTCGTCATCATAATAACCATCACAGTCATAATCATCACCTTCCACAAAGTCATAATCATCATCATAGTCATCGATATCAAAGAAGGCACAACATCCTGTAGACATCTTGTGTTGAATGGTATTACTTTGACGTCTCCCACGATACTGATATTTGTGATGGTGTTGACATTCAGTGCATTTGTTTGCTAGCGATGTTGTTAGTGTGGTCTTTGCCTGCATTTGGTAGGATGAGAAGTCATAGGATTTGTGTTTTTTATTTGTTAGATGTTTATCTGACATGCTGTCATTATATTCAAGTTCTATTACCTCAGGACCCTTCCAGGTGATGCCAGATCGAACTAAATTATAAAAACGTAAAACTCCCCACATTGAAAGGACCTAGAAATAGATAAATATTTAAACAAATTTAAAATTTTTGTACTAAAAATAAATGTAAATAAATTCTAGTCGTTTATTTAACCTTCTTTTTTCATTTTTAACTACACAATTTTCTTGAGCGTAAGGTTTGTTTTTTATTTATATATAAAAAGTTCTTTATTTTCGATATTTTGCTTCTCCATTGTGTAGCATCTTCAGGAAATAACTAATGGAGTAGTGAAATATCGAAAATAAATAACTTTTTATATATAAAAAACAAACCTTACGCTCAAGAAAATTGTGGAGTTATAAATGTAAATAAGGTAAAAACTTAGGGGCAGTTTTATAGTCAGAGCTAATATAGATTTTCTGAATTAAAAAATATTTAATATTGAATTTATATGTTTAAAATGTTCACTGAATTTCCGAACTTCCCTCTTAGTTAAATGAGATGTAAATTTTGAGCAAGTTCCGTTATTAACAGGTGTTCAAAGCATACAAACTCGTGGATTGTTGTAAAACTGGAAAAAAGGAAATTTCGAGTGCTCATCAAACATTATTTTTTGCAAAAAAAAAAACCGTCACTTAAACTAAGGAAAAGCTTCACTCTGCACCATCAACTTCAATGGTAAGAAAGTTGTTTACTGAGTTTCGTTGTTGTCGCACAAGCACTAGTGATGCTGAACGTTCTGGACTGATAATTGTCGAAAAAATTCACGACATGGTGTTGACCGATTGGAGAGTGAAAGTTCGCATTTCATATGCCACTTTGGTTTCGATTTTAAATATACAGCTGGGTTTAAAAAAACTGTCCAAAAGATGGCTGCCGTGTTCGCTCACAACTGGCCATAATCGCAATCGTGTGATAACTTCAAAGAAGTATTTGGCGTTGTTCATCCGCAATGTGGATAAGCTGATTTAGTCCCCGGATATACTGAGTTATCTCCCAGTGACTATTTTCTATTTCTAAACCTAAAGAAATGGCTCAGTGGAAAGAGATTTAGCTCCAATGATGAAATTATTGCTCAAACAAATGCCTATTTTAAGGACATCGAGAAATCCAAATTTTCCGAAGGAATAAAAAAAATTGGAGAAAGACTGTTTTAGAAAGTCACGGATTTATTGATCCACCCTCGTAATATATAGTTTGATATAATTATATCTAATCAGATGTGAGTTTTATAACATTTTTGAAAATTCAACTGGTTTCTAAATATAAAATACGTCTTCTAAAAAGTCGTTAGATCCTTTTTTTTTTGACTAATCGACAATTTTTTTCGCTGCATCGCTAAACAAGAAAATTGCCAAATTGGTAACAGTGTATTTGTTTTTGAGACAAACTTTTCGCTGCGAGAAATACAGAAACATTTTCTGGCACAAATGTGATTAAAATACGATATTTCAATTATTAAATTTTACACGAATCCGCACTTTTTAAAAATACTAGAAATTCTTTGTTTTTAATATCGTTGTTTGAATTTCTTACAGGTGTTCAAAATATTTTTAATGCTTTTTTAATGTATGGATTGCTTTTAATAATCCGTTAACCGTTTTTTTTTGCAAAAACAGAAACCGAAACCGTGTTTTTGAAAAACGTTTTTCGCCTAAAACGGAAATCGTTTTCTGAAAAGGCCGGTTTTTTGTTTTTAATATCGTTATTCGAATTTCTTACGGGTGTAACAAAACTTTTTAATGCTTTTTTAATGTATGGGCTGCCTTCAATAACCGGTTTCTTTTGCAAAAACCGGTACCGTAATCGGGTTTGTTAAATAAACAACAATTCTTCAGATAAACCGAAAACCGGATTTTCGAATACGCACGACGTAAACAGATTTTCAAAATTTAATTTTTCCTCGATTTTAAATATTATTCCACAACTTTTCTGTATTGGTAAAACCACGAAGGGTATAAGACTAAGAGATACAATCAACTTCGGATCGCTCATCGGACCGGACATCAGACAACTGATTCGGACAGAGGGGGAAAAAAGTATACGTGTATCGGCGTTTGAAAAGTTTACGTCTGGCCCTATGTTTTTTGAGAGGTTAAAGTTTCCTCCCTTTTGAAAATGTTTATTGTGAATCGGCATAGGAAACCATGTGAATCTTCCAGTTTAGGTATAGGATGTGTTCAGCGAACTTATGTAATACACTACGAGGAACATTTTAACCCTCTAACTCTTCCATGAAAGGAACTTTTTGGCCCCTTTTTAAAAAAGGACAAAAAGACCCATAAGTTGAATAGTTAGAAGGTTAACATGTTCCGCAAAAATATTTGTCATGAAATTCTACTATAAGTCTCCGAAGACATCAAAGTTGAAAATTTAACTTTAATGCTAGAAATAAGTCAAATCTTAAAATGTGTTTAAGGGTTAATTAAGTACTTATTCAGAATTGGCGCTCAAATGTCATACAAACCTAGATTTTAGGTGGTTAGTTTGTTTGGGAAAAATGTTTTACATAAAATTTCACTATAAGTTACCTTACAAAGCTATACAAAGATATACATGGGGTTTCTAGAAGACGTTCGCTGTCACACGAATGAGTGACTACATGTATTTTGTTTTTGCATTGCATGTATTTTGTTATTGTATTTTCGTTCGTGTAAAGCAAAACGTCATCTAGAAACACCACCATAATATCTATTAATAAAAAAAATTACAGAAAATTTGTGTAAAACGTTTTAACGTTAACGGTTTTAAAAATAAAATCGACTTCATAAATCAAAACGGTAACTACCCAACCAGATTTAAGTTTTTATTAAATTTTTTGTCCACCCTAATATTTATTTTTCCACAAAATTCAAAAAGTGAAACAAATTTCAAAAAGTGAAACAAATTTCAAAAAGTGAAACAAAATTCTATTTAGTGTATTTCAAAATCTTATTTTGTAGTTTTAAAAGAAAATATTCAACACAATTCCAAAAATCTGCCAGAGAAACAAAGTCTTCTTTCAGGATCTTCAAGATAATGTATAAAATTACACATTTTGACAAAAAACTATGTCATCTGTTCAGACATCATTTGGATTTATTCGAAGATAATTGTAATATTTACTCGATATGGAGTTTTTGTCCTCGGTCACGTTGGAAAGCATTTCAAAACTTTTTTACCGAAAGTTCAATGTGTAAGGCTACATGGTTTCCAGTTGTTTACTGGTTAGTGTTGGCAATAAGTATTTTGGGCTCTGTAGGTATATATGAGCTTTTATCAATTGTCTGTACATTATCATGATTGGGTTGTTTGGTGTTTTAGATTTACAGTTTCAGTGAATTTACTAGCTTGTATTGGGGTGGCCGTAAACGTGTTTCTATGTGGCGTTCCAGACGGTATTATGTCTTACCATATTCAGTTTTGCGTAAATGTCGTTTAGTGGGTGCTTTGATAATGTTAAATGCCTGGTTATTGTTGTGGTATGCCGTAGTTAATGTAAGTTTTTGCAAATAGAAACTTTGTAACTAAATCTCATGGTTTACAATTTTAGGTTTCACCTACACACATGACTCCCTGGTTAACCATAAATATGTTTGTTTTGGGGTTTGAGTTAATCACTTGGATTATTGAAATATTTCTGGGTATTACAAAAATCGAGGTACAAACCATATTTTCATTTGTCTTCCCCATTGCCAATTATTTTTTTGTACGCTGTATACAAAATGTCTTTCAACGTGCCATCGAGATGAACGATGTAGATGATTTACGTTTATGGAAGCGATTTAAATGGAGATAAAAATGATAACTTTTTCTGGGAAGTTTAAGTTAATTCATAAATTAATAAGTTTAAGTGCTAAGAATATAATATTTTAAATTTATAATAGCATTTGTTGGTTTTCTGTTACAATAAAGATTTATGTTATACAATTTTTAAGATTTTTATCAAATATTTTTATTGACTTATGCAAAATGTTCTAGTAAAAGCTTTTAATTTTAGCATATATTTCACTTCCATTCTTAAAAAAAAAAAAAAACAAAAAAACCAATATATACTTACATTTATGAATGCTCTTGCTATAAAAAAGGCCACTTCCGCTTTGCACATTGCATCAAATTGCTAAAATTGTTTGTATAAGATAAGAAAAAGGGGGAAAGAGAAAAGGAATAACAAGTAAATTAAAATTGCTCAGAAACTTTTACATAATATAACTTTATTACTTCCTATATATTTTATTACTACCTATTTTTAAGTTGTTTTATATTCCGATAAAGAATTTATTTTAAAAATGTAGATTATTGTTGCACTGACACACCTTTTGGAAAAGTGCAATAAAGGGAATTACAAATGTATAGTGTCTCAGTAATGAAGTTAAGTGCTGTATATGAAATTAAAAATGAATAAAACTAACCACGTACGAAACCAGGGTGGTAATAAAGAAAGCAATAATAGACTAAAGCCTTACAAAAAGAAGCAATGACAAAGCATGAAAAACAAATACTTTGCCAATGCTTGAAATAAGATTTTTATGAACTTTGGCTATGCTGTAGAAAAGAAAAATCTAAGTAAATGTACCTACGGGGAAAGAGACCGGTCCCAGGTGACACGTATCATACCCCAAGGGACAGGTCTTTGATCTGTCGCGCAATCTTAGTTCTAACTCTTTATACTTTTTATTTATTTATTTATATATTTTTATAGAATATTTGAGATATACAATAATAAAGTATTTGAATTTTTATGGAACATTTGAGATACTTAATAATCAACGAAACTTACTGAGTCGATAAAAAGACATCTGTAGTGGGATTCTCTAACTTTTTAACGACTAAATTCGGTAGTCGAGTTGTCAGTTTACTATGAAAACTTGTCAATTTAGCGACAAAATTCGGTAGTTTAATATGAAGTTTTTATAGAAAACTGACAACTACCTATTTACTATTACAGATAAACTGAGTAATTTTAATTTTTATTTTTTTTTTCAAACTGCCCAAAAAAATTGTGTTCACATAGTCAAATTTATAGCATTTTTAAATTCCATTATTTCGCCCTCTTAGAAATATAAAAAAATTTGTTGGCATTTTTATTCGTCTCACGGATAACAATTAGAGCTTTAAAGGGTCAATTCCATTTTGGAATGAATTCGCTAAAATTTAATTAAATTTTTTAGTACAAGGAATGAGTTCCTTAATAAGAAAAAACGAGGAATTCATTCATGTGAATGAATTCAAAGAATTTAAATTTAACGAAAGAATTCCCTGACCAAAACAACAATCATTAAATTAAAGAATTTATTCATTAACGAATTTATTCAAATCGAGTAATTACATTCTTGGTCAAAGAATTCATTCAATTTGCACTTAATTCCCCGAAGGAATTAACTTAATTCCCCGAAGGAATTCACTCAATTCCTTGAATTAAAATTTTTCCATTAATACCCACAAGCACTTATCATTTCACGCAAGACTGTAAAATGAAAAACAAAATATTTATAAAATACTAATGTATTTATTTTATTTAACAAATTTGTCATTGGCGCAATTTAACCTTTTGACTACTTTTGTACACTTCAGTGTAAAAATCTTTATATAAAAGTATACAAAATATATTTTTTTTAAATGTGTTTTTTTATTACCTTACGGTATTAGGAATTAAAAAAAAAGTTAATGCCTTAGAGCATTCAGCGAAAAAGTTAATTCCTTCAGGGAATAAATTTTTCATTATACAAAACATGTCCAAGAATTTCGAAGAATATTTGATATTTGTAAAATTTTTATTTAAATGGAATTAAAACATTAAAGCTGGCGATTTGTCAAGAAATTGTTGTTGTTTGCGCTAAAAATCATGTATATTAATGCCAGTTTCATTGAATCGAGGGAAGCCTATTCCTCAGAGCTTTTCTCACCTATATTTCGAATACTGCAAATAAATTACTACTCTGGGTCCTTGACATGGGCAATATGGATATCAAAATTTTTGTTTTCTCGAATACCTTAACGCAAATGAAAACTATTTTCTTAAATTTGAGACAAGTTTTCCCATAAAAACTGAACAACTTTTAAACCCATGTATTAACCTTTAAACATGGGATTGAGTCACTAAAAGAAATACGTGTATCTTGTTTATTTCTTCCCTTCAACATACCCAAAGTTCATAAAGATCTGCAGGCCCGCCTAAGAAGACCTCCCTTGTTAGAAAAAAAACAAATGCATAGTGCACTTTTCTAAAAAATAAAAAAATACTTGAAAATAAAACAGTACTACTACTACTCAGTAATGACAAAGTTACAGCACTGATGATGTACTCTGTATTTTTGTGGATTTTGATAGAAAGACTGCAACTTTACACTATTAAGGAAGGATTCCTCAACACAAGACAGGAAATTTATCAAAATTTGGATAACAGCCATGTGAAAAACGAAATATATATGAACGTACATGATCATTAATGGTCATGAGAATAGAAAATTTCACACAATCGATCTGTTTATATGAAAGCGGCAAGTGACTTTAATATGACGCTGTCATGTAAGGAAAAATTTACATTTTCTGACTAAAGCCCAAATTAGTTTGGAAGTAACGTAAAAAAAAGTAACGTATCATTCACATAATGAATAAAAAGAGTATGAAAAATAAAAATATTGTATTTTTTATCTTTTTCTTGTGCATAGAATTAAATGTCAAGTAATAAAATAGAAAATTTCTATTTTCAACAGAACTTTTTTACGATTTTACTTGACAACAGCTTCAATGCATAGGAAAAAGATAAAAATATATTTCTATATTATTTTAACACACTGAATTGATTACAGATACGTTTTTTTACTTTACGATTAGACTAATGAAGCCTTAACCTAGTACACGTTACCGAAATCTACTAAGGCCCGATTACTGAATGTTCAGTTAAAATTTAACAGTCAGTTAAATTCAAATTTTATATGAGAAACAACAACAGATGTGTCAGATACAGTCCCAGTTAGTATCTAACTGAACATTCAGTAATCAGGCCTAAAAGAAATAATTCAGGAACATGTCGAGGGTAGTTTTTTTGATATGCCAAAGGGGCTCTGAAAGTGCCAGTTGCTTATATGTATTACGGAACGGTTCTGTAGCAATTCGTTTAAATTTTCGGTAGGAAGGATTTATATTTTATGACAGTGTTTATTATATTTTCGAAAATAATCAATTTGTTTTTTCTCATAGTTGGTATATCTTCCCTGTTAGTACAATTACAGCTTGCCAATGTTTTTTTAAACTTTCTCTAGGTTAAAAAGTTTTTGTTTTGTTTGTGCTGGTAAAAGTGGTATGCAAATTTCTACATCAATTCCTAGAGACATAATGTCAAATAGAGAATATAAAACTCACAAAAAGTAAAAATATAATACAATTAAAATAAAACAGCACTTATAGATGTGTATGTAATACTTGTCGTATTGCGGTACAATTAACTAAAAACAATAATATTTGAATAAGATGTTCGTTCGTTCAGTTTTGTTTTTATTTAACTTTTGTTTGGCAGTATTTACTCATCATAATATTAAAAAAAAAGTTTTCTAAAAAGGACAGATGTTAGAATTGATTTTCTTGTTTTTTTCTCTACTTTTCTAAATGACAGGGTAAAGGTCAAAATTCGAAAACTTTTTAAATAAAATAAAGGCCAAAAGTACTTAAGTAAAGGTAAGGAAAGAAGCGTACTTGAAAAAGGTAAAATATAAATAAAATGATGCCATAAAAACTTAATTGGAACTTTAGAGTTCAATTATAATTTGATTAATAGCCGATGACAATAAAAATTAAAGAAAATTGAAAGTTGCATACATTTTCTAAAGTTTAAAATTTTAAAATATTTACACCAATATTAATATCTAGTACTTTTACATTGATTTTTATACTGACGGTATGTGAGTAAACTAATTAGTTTATGCAACAATTTGTTGTTCTTTTTTTTAATTATATAATCACTACGAAATCCAGCAATTATCTATGAAAGCCTTAGCCCGAGTTTTTGGGATGCCAGTTAAACTTGGTGTAGTTAAATCGAACCTACATTTTATCAGCCTTTTTCAAGTTTAGTAGCAACAATTTGTTGATATTATAAATTCTCATAAATTTTTTCAAATTCCCTTAATGGTTTTTGTTTAAAATTCTACCTACTACCTTTTGGTTTATTCTAAATATATTATTAGTTCCCTTGCAAGTTGAAATAGTGTTCACTCACCTTATTAACATGATCACGTAAAACATTTGAATACACCATTGCTACTGCCTCCAAAGCCATAAATGTAATGTAGCCAATAATCCAAGGTACTATTAGACCAGGATTTTCCTAAAATATGATACAAAAATATAAAATAGCAATAATGATTACAAAATAATCAATAAGATAAGAGATTATTAATATTTTGTAAATAAAAGAAAAAATTCTTAAACATTTTTATCTCTTGTTATTGTTTCAATATGACAGCAAATCTGTTCAAGCCTTTGTTAAAATTTTCTTTATTGTTATAGTTTATTGTTACTTCTTATAAAAAAATATACCTTAATTAATGATGCTACTTAAAAAAATTGTTAAAATAATTGTATCCCATGTTTCATATACTCATTTTACAAGAATAGTTTTTTTTGTTTATCTTTAATTAAATTTACAAAAAATGCTATGCTAAACAAATTCTTTCAGAAACTTAATACTGTCCAAAGTACTCGTATAGTTAGCCTTTCTTTCAGGCAAATGTGATTTTTAACATCTTCATACAAGTATATTTTAGAATTTATTTTCCTTTTCATTAGTCACAAAATGCTGTCAATTTTAAAATGACAAAATGTCATGTTGTATAAA
Organism: Leucophora obtusa; assembly: GCA_949987735.1. Lineage (NCBI taxonomy): Eukaryota > Metazoa > Arthropoda > Insecta > Diptera > Anthomyiidae > Leucophora > Leucophora obtusa. The sequence continues at coordinate 5,947,949 of OX465296.1, forward strand.
AAGTCTTTGGTATTCATTAATAAACATCTTCTGCCTCATTTTCTAACTGAAATTTACTTGTTTTAAGCAGATGGAGTAAATGAAAACATATTGCTAAATAAAATACATGTTATTTGAATGAAAAATTATACGAATAAATTGAAATAAATCATATTTAGATGAACATCAATTTCAGCAAAATAACGAAAATATGTTACCATTAAATGATTATGTACACATGAAGATATCTAGCGAATATAATAATATTTTCTATTATAAAAAGACAACAATATAAGCGCATATATGTATGTAACTGTGGTGATACGAGGGGCAATTGATAGGGGCTAAATATATTTATAGGGAAACTGAAATACTTAGAAATGACTGGAAGAACTAAGCCAATATTAACAAATTGTATATCGTTAGAAAGGTAATTAAAAATATCTTAATTGGTTTTAAATGGGGACATTATTGAATACTTATTGAGGACCACACAATGGCTTATTGTGTTCTGAGAACCAGGTATATCTAATTTCAAATATTTTCTTAAGTCTTTTCCATGAACTAGTTTTTTAAAGAATATGTACTAAAAATTAATGTGTAAATTCATAAATGCTTCGCAGCAGAAATTACTGCTTGCTTGGAAGGAGTTTTGTCAGGGAAAGTTGAGCAGTGAAGCGATTGCATTATTGATGATATCATGCCTGATTTTTGTTCGAGATAGCTCGCGTGAAAGCACTTGTTTCGAGATCCGAAAAAGCATGAATTCACCGCTTTTAATTAGTGCTCCCGTTTTTCTTTTAAAATGTCGATAATTCATGCCTTTTCGGAAGTGCATATTATAAAGCTTTTCAACTATTTAAAATCATGCCTTCTCAAAAGCACAATATTCCTGCATATTTTTTCGTGAAGAAAAAATGCCTCTTAATTTTAGTAAAACCTCTTATTTTCATAAAAATAACTTTTTTCCGCATTTTAAAAAATGTTGATAAAAGAACCGCAAAAATATTTAAACAATCAAAATGTATTGCTCATTTCATGCCTTTTTGAAAAGCACAGCAAAAAGCGATGTAAACAATTAATCAACTTAGGCCTTTCATTAGTGCTGTTTACGAAGCTATACATTTTTAGAAGCGGTAAAAGTAGCAGTAAGGAAGCAGTCAACGTTTTTACTGCTTCCACATTTTTGCTGGGTTTATAAAGTTATAGGAGGCTTACAAAACAAATTTTTCATACAAAATTTGTTTCATTAGCCTTCTATAACTTTATAAAACATTTATGAATTTACATATAAGGATATATTCTAAAAATGAACGTTAAGTTGTCAACTATTTTCATTAGCCTATAAAACGTACTGATATGATATTTGTTGCCGATTGGATAAAGAAAAGTCCAGACAAAAGTCGAATGAACATTTGGCTAGTATTTAAAAGACAAAAAAAAAAAAAAAAATGCAGGCCGTTTGCGGTTGGCGTTGTCGATATCGACAGTTAGGCGTTTTTACTAATAAGTCGTTATAAAAACAATTTGTGTAAAATTTTACAAGCTATTCACCTAATATATACTCTAAATTGCAATAGATTTGCGGTACGAGTTAATTAAATTTTGTATGCAGGCCAGGGATTGAAAACATGGTACAATTGTACTTTTTTTTGTGCATTTTGACCTCCGTTGGTACCGTGGTACTACCGCGATCCTCTTGGTACAATTTTAAAAATTTCCAAATTAAAAATTTTTGTATTAAATGAATTTGTTGTACTTTAAAGCTGTCAACAAATATTCGTAATGCAGACGTGGACTGAAATCATTCTAACAAAAACTTGTAACTGACAACTTTTTGGCCAAATGTTGCAAAAAAATGTATTATACTACATGTATACTAGACCACCCATGAAATGTATGAGAGTGTTTTTTTTGTTTGCTCCACCGGCAGTTTCCGATAGATTGGGCATAAAAAATAATATGTGTACAAAAATTGGATCTTTCGGGGGCATACAGGCCAGTCAGTTTGAACTTTTGACCCTAAAAACTACCTAAAAACACTTCAAAGCTTTTTTGCGCCATAACTTCTAAATTTGTCGTTTTTTGAAAATATACTATATATGCATTTTTATGTAGAGTAAGAAGACAAACACTTCTTTCATACTATACTTCTACCTAAATATGATGTATACTGAAGTTTTAAGGGGAAAAAGTCAAAATTTGTGTGAAGACTTTATTTTAAACGACCCTAAAAATCCACAAAAAGCACCACAACTTCCCCGGAGTCGCCCCTAGAGCTGTAAAATGTAAGACCGACCCCATTGATTTGTCTTTTTCAGCATTTTTTTTCGAACATACCTATCCCCTATCTCCACTCTGTAAGAGGCCTCCCATACAAATGACATTTTTATAAAATTTACTCTCACCGCTTTAATTGTCCTAAGGGTGCCCCTAGAGAAATCAAATCTATGGCTGACCCCCAATATTTTTTTAGTTTCAACATTTTCAGGGAACATATCTACCCTCTATCTTTAACCCTTAAGGCGGTCCCCATACAATTTTTTTATTTTTTTATAATTTTTTTTATGAAATCAGAACTTACCGGTCCCATCGTGCCTCCTAGAGGGGTGGAATGTAAGATCGACCCGCATTAAATTTTCCCCTCAAACATTTCTTCCTAGCCCCTATCTCTAATCCGTAAGTGGGCTCCCATACCAATATGACATTTTTATAAAATTTCCTCCCACCGCTCTAACTGTCCCAAGGGTGTCCCTAGAGGAGTCAAATGTATTACTGACCCCCAATATTTTTTGAACCACAATATTTTCTCGGAATATATCTACCCTCTATCTTCAACCCGTAAAGAGGGCCCCATACAAATTTTCTATATTTTTATAATTTTTTTTTATGAAATCAGCTCTTACCGCCCCATGGAGCCTCCTAGAGGGGTGGCATGTAAGACCGATCCCCATTAATTTTCCCTCCCATTATTGTTTCCGAACATACCTACCCTCTGTCTCCACTCTCTAAGGGCGCTCCCATACAAAAATTACATTTTTTCCAATTTGCTCGCACCGATCTAACTGACCCTAGAGGAATCAAATGTATAACTACCTCCAATATTTTTCAACCTTAACATTTTTTCGGAACACATATACCCTTTATTTTCAACCCTTAAGGTGGTCCCCATAAAAATTTTTTAGTTTTTATAAATTTTTTTATGAAATCGAGGAGGGATTTTTTTGCCAGGACTTGTTAAAATACCACGTAGCGCTATTCCGTTTGTATTTTTCTGGCTGGATATTTACTCCATTGATAAACCAAGAAATATAGGGAATTAATCGAATATGCTGCTCCATAGCACTACATTTGCATGTGCACAACGTATAATAAATAGGTACTTAAGTCCGATTTTGGTTTCTCTTTCGTGGAATAACAGATATATGTTCCAAATGTAATTGGTTTATAAAAACAACATATCTTGCTCTATAAGAAAATTAAAACCGATCCTCACTGGCTCTGTCCAAATTTTAACGAGGGCCGTTTAAAATGAAGTCTTAACACAAATTTTGATTTTATCCGCATAAAACGCATAATACTTAGACCAAAGATTAGTATGAAGAGATTGTTGGTCCTCTCATTCTGCATAAAAACACTTATATGGTATTTTTTCGGAAAACCGCAAATTTAGGAGTTATGGCGTAAAAAAGCTTTGAACTGTTTTTAGGTAATTTTTAGGGTCAAAAGTCCAAACTGACTGGCCTATATGCGTCCGAGAGATCCAATTTTTGTACACATATTATTTTTATGCCCAATCTATCGGAAACTGCCGGTGGAGCGAACAAAAAAATACTTTTGCGAATTTGGGTGGTCTAATGTATACCTGAGCAAAAACTACCTGGTTTTTGGCTCTTGTAACTTTTAACTTGTCAAAACGCATACAAAAAAACAAGCAAAGACTAGTTTTGTACAAAAACTAGGTGATTTTTGCCCAGTATACATGTAGTATTGTTATTTTCCCGTAATCAGCTCATCGAGAATTTAACCCGCCTCTTTCGTATATTTTGTGAATAGTAAAAAAAAATATTACATTGTTTTCTTAGGACGGGTAACTTATCTAAAAAATAACCACAACAAAACGTTAACTATTCGTTATTTTAGTATAAATTAGCAGGTCTTTGTATCGTACAGAATATTATTTCCTGCAATGTTAACCTTGATCGCACGTACTTTTTACTTCAAAAAAATTGGCGAGGGCTGAAAAAGTACAACTTTTGTAGAAGAATATTTTCTGCAAGTTTGACATTGTTCGGAGAAATTTTCTATATATGAAAAATTTTGGTACCGAGAGAGTTAAAAAAGTACAATTACTATATGTGGTTGGTACAAAATGAAAAAACTCATTTCCATCCCTGATGCAGGCGTATTTTTTAATATCGACAATGCCAACCGTAATCAGGCCCATTATCTTTTTTCGAAAATTTATTTTTAAATGTATTTTTTACACCAAATGATTACAAATTTTATATCAGTAATTTTTATATGTAAACGAAAAAACTAGCCCATTTTGAACTGTTATATTTCACTTTTATTTTTTTGGCTGCCTCTAATTTGTATAAAATATATTAAATATATGCTCGTGAAAAATGTTAATTTAAGCATTTCGAAATTTCAATTACTTCTCAATAGTCTTACATTTTCATATAAGTAATATACTTTAATATGTACAAGAAAATTTCTTTTCCAATTTATAAATATGAAATCTGTCTGTCGTCGTTTTTTTTAATATTCGTAGTAATAAAACAATATTTTGTAGCGATTTTTTCTGTTTTATTTTCCATTTTTTTTCTCATCATCATGGAAAGCTATTTTGTTGTTTTTCTCGTCATCATTGTAAAAACATGTAGTTTGTTGATACACTCAAAATATTAAGTTAATAAAGGAAGTTGTAAAAATGCAGTTAAACATTTTTTTTTGTAGAAATGCTCATTTTATACAATGACTTGATTTGTCTATATTTAACAGAATACTGAAAGTTCCTAAAAGGGAACTCAACCAAGTGAGATTTATTTAAAATAACGGATCGTGGTGAATTGCTTGCTAACTTAATGGTTCGGTTGCGATATAATATTTGTGTTGTCAGATACTCTGTAATGATACAGATAGTCAGTTGAATCATTAAATTTTAACTATCAATTGATCATGAGACATCTCTGTTAAATTTTAACATTTTATGTTTAATTAATTGACTTTTTAGTTAGTTTTACAAACATTTTGCTTTGTGTGTATGTTATATTTGTTATGTGTCATAAAATAACACTGTCAACACATGTTCATGGTGAAAATGCTCATCAATTTTGATTGTGAGTATGTGGAATTATTTTCTTTCTAATAAAGTTGTTGAAAGGGACACACCTTCTGACAAATTTGGAATTCTTCAATTTACTTTAAAAAAAATATGATTATATACAATGGAAATTTACCAACTGCGTATATTTTTTTTTTAATTTAGTTCTCAGATTTCTATGAATTGTAGATTTTAAACAGTAATATCGTCGTCTTGCTATTGGTATGCGCCATAGACATTTTTAAATAAATTGAGTTATATGTATGTATATGGAATTGTGGGGGTCTACAACTTTCGCCCACTATTACATGTCGCTCCGAAAGAAAATTAACAAAAAAAAAACGAGGTTCCGTACTGAGCACTCAATCAACATGTTGTTTGTTTTGGTAGAAAATATATCATAATACTCTACAACTTAATTATTAAAGAGCCGATTTTTCACCATTTATTTAAATTTAATTCACCAAAATTTAATTGAAAATGTTGCTTAAAATTTTTTGAAAATCTAAAATTTAGCAAAATCGCTAAATTTGAATAGTCGCTTGGTAAAATATCTGTAACAAAATTGTCAAAAAAAAACTTAAAATCGTCAGATCTGGCATCACACCGGACAATACAGAAAATTCCATTGAAGATATAGTTAAAAATAACCGACAATATTTTCATTAAAAAAACTGTAAAACAACTGACGAAGTTGGCAGAAACTACTTATATTACAGTTAATTTTCAAAATTGCTCTCTAGGAATTTGTGGTTTGCCAAGATCCCTTTAGAAAAATGTGTAAGTCCACACAATGTAATCGATTTCGTGTATTTCACATTGTGTGTTCTAACGATATGGGACACTTGTGTATAACAATTGAATATGAAACTTAAAATATTTGAAATTTTCCAAAACAACAGACAATATAAGTTAAATTTAATGAAATGTTAGTGGTCCCGTTTTCAAGTGAAATTTAATTTGTTTTTAAAAATTTTTAAGTGTAGTATTTCATGATGTGATGTGACGAAATGTAGTACTTTTTGCGAGTTGTTTTTCTTCAAACAACCGTAAAGAGGTTGTTTTGAATTTCATTGTAGTAAACTAACGTTAAACATAACATCAATCGATTACTACATGAATAACTGGCATGTGGTAACTGCAAAATAATTTGATTTAGAAATAGCAGAGAATTGATAAATTGAATGTGGAAAATTCTTAAAGTCTGAGAGTTTTTTTTTTGTAAAATGTACCCATATATACCTATCATTCATACTATTGTAATTTCAAGTTATGTATGTTTTAAAAGTTTCAAAATGTTAATGTTAAATACTTACCTTTATAATTCCAAATAGCAGCATAACACTGAGAATAATCATTGACATTTGTGTGCCGATTATGGCAAAATAGGCTATTTGTACACCTGAAAATAAGTCAAGAGGCAAAAAAATGTTTTCATTATTTAGTAAACTCCTAAAAAATATTCCAATGCTCTTAATACAATTAGTATCATATTGGTAAATAGAAATTGAAGAGATTTTGAACAAAAATTTAACTCAATGACAAAGTATTAGTATGCGATAATATCAATGCACTCATGTTGATGGTTGGATTTGTGGTCAAATATTGATTATAAAAAGACCATATAGATGTAATGAAATGGCAATGGAAATGCAATGTGAAAGAGGACCATTTGCATGCATATGTTACGAATTGCTATTCAATATCCTTTTGGCTAGGGAATGCATAAAGATGGTCATAAGTTGATACCTATTACTTTAAAATATTTAAATGTTTAACTGAAAATGTTTAACATCTAAGATATAAGGGGAATAAATCCTTTTTTTGTATGATAAAGACGTTGTTGTTGTGTTTATCACAAAATTTCTAAAAATGACATTTGAGTATGTTCTTTTATGACCACTAACATGTCTTTTTATTTTTTTGGGGGTGGAGGGGGCGATTTTCTTGATATACAAGTGGTTTTTAGCATGAACTGAAGTTGATATTTCTGTCATCTTGCTTCTAGAAATTGACAAATAACTTGGTTTTATTTTAGAGTATGTACGAGTATGTATGATAATAAACAAACTATGCTATGAAAAGAAAAACAATATATGCCTTTTCACTATTTATGAAACTGAAAAGTTCAGATGAATATTATTGTGTAAGATGAACTATGAGTTTGAAAATACTTTTATGTTGTACATAAGAATGACACTGATTTGTTTAAGGACTATTGACAAAATTTTGGACTAAGATTTTTTAATGTGAAATTTATAAAATTCAAAAATTTATAAGGAATAAGTGTGACCCCCTTTTACTTGTTTATTTCTCAGAATTCTATGTGGAAATACACAATATTAAATTCTATACTCACAAAAAAGAAAAAAAAAATTTCATATGACCATAGAAAATTGTGGTTATCGTTCGGTTGTATTAAACATCACTGGCCAATATGACAAGGGTGGATGAATTTTAGGCTTTTGGTAGAATTTTAACAAAACTTGTATCGTAAAAATAGGATTCTAACTTCTGATTTCAGTTTCAGGTTACAATTTTCAATTAAAAATCGAATAAAACTTGCAAATATGGAATATTTTAATAGTAATGCTTCGAAAAAGCCAAAATACACTTATTCTTAAAACAAAAGAATTGTAAAATTTTTTTGCGCGATCCACCCTAACGCATGTGTATATATTTATATGAAGCATTCCATTTCTACTATTAATTTCAGACTATAATTGTAAACTTATAAAGAAATAAATAGGTATTAACCCTTTGGTGCTTGAATTTAATTGCTTGGGAAAACACACACTCCTGGAACTCCTGTACTCAGAAGTTGTTAGTTGTTTAAGTAGTATTTCAGTTTTCTTGTTTCAAGTCAAAATAACATTAATTTGTAGAAAGAATGTAAATTTTAACTACATTTGTCTGTCATTAAAATAACGCACAACGTAAAATACTGAGAATTCGCAACATTCATTTTATTCAGCCATTTTGTTTTTGAAAAAACTAAACAAAAAAAATGGTTGTCAGTAATGTTTGTTAGTTGTTTTGAGTAATTTGTGGTTCATTTTTTTTACAGTCAAAATCAAAAGAAAATGTAAGTTGAATTTAATGAATTGTTTGAGATCCTGTTTTCAAGTGAAATTTAATTTGTTTTGAAATACATTTGCAGCGGTATTTATATTAAGTGTAGATTCATATATGATTTATTTTTGTTGATCTTGTAGGATCACAGCATCCTTAGCGAACTAATGTTCAAAATTTTAATATGATGTAGATTTGGGCAGGTTTAATATTTTTCAAAGCTTAAGTGCCTGTTAGAATTCTCCCTAAAATTTTATTTAACTAAAAAATTTTGATTGAATACTTCTTAACTAAATAAGATTTTAAAAAGAATTCATACTTACAAGGCAGTTATCTCAAGTGATATTCTACGATATTGATGAAATCCAGATATTTTGTAGAGAAAGGTATTGTAAATTTGAGGTGTCTCGGATTATTGGCCATATCGGAGCTTTAGGGTATTAAAAGTGGGGTCAAAAATAAAACCTTTTTTCAAGTTGTTTGTCATTTTTTCATAGGGGCTATATATAAATGTTATATTTTGAAATAGGGGTCTTCAAGGGCTAAGGTGCCTTTTTGGTACTCTTTTGTTTTTATTTTAGCGTACTTTTTATGAAAATATGTATTAATACAACTGCTGAAATCAAATATATTAATACTTATTAAGTTTTAGCCGACATCTGTTTTTTCTTTTTTCGCTATTATCAAATTTCTCCCGAAGCTTTTTAGAACAACTTGGCAAACCTGTGCAAAAACTTAGGCATTATGCATATTAATTTTTCTCACTTGAGGAAAACATAATTTTTAATCAGGTTTTATATCAAAAGTCGAAAATTCTGATATGCTGCCAAACAATTTAATCTCTTCAATAAAAGTACTTATTAAACAAGTGCAAAAGTTGCATTACAATTCAATATTTTTTTTAGTACTTTTTTCAGTGCATAACAAGCAATTTTTCATAATTTGTTTAATTTATTTGTAAAAATTGAAACATTAAAAAAATATATTCGAACCCGCGATCATCTATTTTGGAAATAAATTGTATCCAAAACAGTTGTTAGGATCAGTGTTGCCAACTTTTGTAGTATAAAAAGCGCAAATGTTTTGCAAAAAAGCGTTGTTTTTTGCCTAAAAAAGGGTAAAAAAGCACTATGCCTTTTTAATAACAACAATCGAATAAATTTATACAAAGTAAAAAAGTAATGTACATGTATATTTTAATTTAAAAACTAAAAACAGAAATAAACAGTTCACATACAAAGGTTTCTATATTTTCTTTAATTATAAATACCATCCAATTCACAAAACTATTAAAAAAGCGTTTATATCTCAAAATGTTCTTTCCGAATCGCGTTTTTGTGATTCGCAATACTTCTCAGGGCTGAGTGGAAAAATATGTTCATGGCTGAAGATATTTAACAAACAAAGTATGGAACTAGGTTAATTTTTAATTTACACAACTTTGCAGGGATTTAAACTTTGTAACAACTTTTTTTTATAGATTTAGAAAAGCTGATTCTCAATTTGTTTTTAAAATGTCTCAATCACGTCACATTTTTAGAAAATCGCGGTTAAAAATGCCGAAGTACTCTGAGTTTGGCTTATTTGTAAATTATAGAACAATTATGACATGACTAAAAGTTTTAAAAACAGAGGTCGGAATTACGAACTTAAAGTCTATATAAATTAGTTATGAGAACTTATACCGCATAACGCATGATGAGGTATTTTATCTTTAACTATTCGTAGCATAAATACCACCTTTTTAAAGGTGAAATAAAAAATAACGTCCAGGTTTATATAATTCGAATTTATAAAAGCTCTGAATTATCTTAAGAGCAGCGATATAGTCAAGCAGTTAAAATTAATTAAATTAATTAATAAAAAAATATATAAAACTAGTGTTTTTATGATATTTAACTGATGACGATTTCTTATAAAATCGCTGACGATTTTGATGATTTATTTTTACATTTGGTCTGGTACCACTGCCTACAGTGACCTTAAAACCTATAAAAGTTGCCATATAAAATGCTCCACTTAAAAAATTAGTGACCTTTTTTAGAACAATTTAAAACACGAGTATGGAAATATGTTAAAAAAGCACTAAAAGCACTAACCAAAAAATAAAAAAGCACTATTTTAGTGCTTTTTTTGTTTTGGCACCATGAGCAAAATTTTTTTGGGTCATCAAAAAGCACCATAAATAGTGCTTAAAGCACCAAGTTGGCATCACTGGTTAGGATAAGTTTTATAGCAATAATGCTTTAGAAGCGCTTATTAAGTAATTTTTTGGATGTTGTTCAGAATTACTTCTAAAAAGCTGTGAAAATATACTAACGTATACTTTGGAAGCAATAAAAAGTGTTTTTTTTAAATTGTTCAAAATTACTTCTCATACGTAAAAGTATTTATTGTACAAATTATTGACAGTTACATCTGAAATGCAATGCCCCATTTATATAATATACACTCCTTATTTGTCGTTTAAAATTAAAACTTTAACATATGCTTGTGTGTGTGTGTGCTTATTTGTATGATAGTGTATTGATATTCATACATGAGTGCTTCAATGTATTTACTGACTACATACCCAGCGAAAAAAAGAGATGCTGAAGCAGTGGAAAAAGCACTACAATTAATGATCTAGATGTACTTCTTTTTTAACATAAACACTAATGATTTTAACATTGAGTTGTCATAGGAGAGGAGTACTCTGACTTTAACATTTTTTCAGTACTTTTTGAACGAGTGCAAAGGAAGCTCTTTTTCACCAATTAAAAGTTAAAAAAAAAATTCTTCACAAAAAAAATTATATTTTTTTTATTTTACAAAAGTTTTTTATTGCCGCCACCCGAACTTGCGACCTCACTATTGCTAGTCGCTGAGCTCTACCGCTGAGCTATTCTTTGATATGAAAGTTGACTAGCATAAAAACACCACTTTTTTAATGCGAGATATTGTTCCTTCTTCTCTTCAATAAAAGTACTTATTAAACAAGTGTGAAAGGTGCACTTCAATTCAATATTGGTTTCAGTACTATTTTTACAGGTACATAAAAATCAATTTATCACCATTTTTTTATATATACATATTTTTAAAAATTAAAAAATATTGAATTTAAACAAATTAATTATAAATATTAAAAAAAAAATTAATATAATAAAAACAAATTAAAAAATAAAAAAAATATTGGTCCCGCCGGGAATTGAACCCGGGACCCTCTGTTTGGAAATGCCAAATGATACCAAAATCACTTTTTATGATCACTTTTAGAGCAATTACTCTTTAGAAGCAATACTTAAGTGATTTGGATATGGTTCAGAAGTAATTCTAAAAAAGCTGTAAAAATGTAATAACGGATACTTGGGAAGCAATGAATGAAGTGATTTTTTGAAGTTGTTCAGAATAACTTGTAAAAAAGCAGTGAAAATACACTAACGGATACTTGTGAAGCATTAAAAGAAGTAGTTTGTAAAGCACTACTAGCAATTTTTTTTGCTGGGATAATGTTTACTTTTTTGTACTTTTACATGAGTATCTGCATAACTACTTTCATTATAATATGTTTTTGTTTATACTTTGGTTTAAGTTTTATTATTATTATTATTCATTTTGTGGTAAATTTAATTTCAAAACTACATAACTTTTCATACATTATTTGGACAAAATTGGTAATCGTTCTGTGTGCAGAGACATGACTATTAATTTTATTATACATACGTATGCTTTTGTAAAGATTTAATATACATACTATATTTTTAATAGTATAAAGAGATTGTGTTCAATTTGCTACATAAAAACTATAGAATACTTCACATTTAATACTTTGTGAAGGCATCTTTTATTATTTGAAATGGAAATTCAAAGACTCAATAATATGTACTTAGAAATATGAATGCTTTAGTTGCCAAATCGATTAACTCCATAAGAAAATGGAATGAGTCTCAATGAGAAAAAAAGAGAATAAAGAATATATTGTTTTTTAAAACTCCTGTTAAATTATAAATTTTGTTAGTTAGTACACAGAAAGAATTTACAAAATTCTAATTAAATTTTTAAACACCTTTCTCATACCAAATTTGTAAATACAAAAAAAAAAACTTTTTAAAAAGGCACCAACAAAGAATTTTGTAAATCCAAAAAAAAAAAAAATTGTTTTTTTTGTAACTTTGAATTTTTATTTTTAAACAATTTTTATATGAAAGATAACAATTTACAAACGAGTTACAAATATTTCAAACAAACAAATTGTTGGAAATAAAATTTCAATTTAAAACAAAATGTGATTGCTTCTACAAATTCCCATTGTAGGCACCAACAATGTTTTTTCTGTGTAGTGTTTATTTGTTTTGAATATTAACCAGTTAGCAGTCAATAAAATGTTTTGAAATAAAAGTTTTATAAAATTTAAAAAAGTGGAGTTAATCGATTTGACAACTGAAGCATTCATATGTTAAAATAGTGCCTTAAAATAAGTAGGAATGCCTAATTTTTAATATTTTTTTATAACTTTTTGTTTTTACCAAGTATTAGGAAAATAAAACCGATAACTACGAAATGTCGCTATTAAATTAGTACCAGGTTTAAGAAAGAATACATATCTTAACTTAATACAACTACTTATAAGACAGTATTATATGACTGACATCACTTTAAATATTTTCTACACTTTGTATTTGTAATATTATACTTACCATAGTAAACATCCTCTAAATCACTAGATTTTTGTATATTGATATTTATGCGCCAGGAGTAAATCAACACTATCAACAAGGATATATTCTAAAAGAAGAAGAGGAAAAAATACAGAAATATCAGTAACGTAAAATGTAAACTACACAGCAACACAATCGACTGGTTAATATAATCCATGTCATATTTAAATTTTATGTCAACATATTTTGTCATCAATTAAATTAATTTTTTGTATTTATTTTATGAAGAAATATCAATAAGTACACTATGCTACAAAATAAGTGTTGTGGTGTAGGGCGTGATAAAACTCACAAAGTGTTTGGCGCTATATGGGTACACTGAAGTTATATGACCGTTTAAAGTTTTAATTTTTTGTAACCACTGATGTAATATGATGTAAGAGAAACAGTCTTAAAGCTCTTCTGAACTTAATTCTGTGTTCGAATGTCCACAACGAAATTTTATGATGTCTTTTTTATGGTTCATTTAATTTTTTTTTTCCAGGAAATGTCAAAAAATTCCCCTAAGACAGTCGTCTTAAGACTTTAGGGGATTTTTTTTTGTTTTTCTAAAAAAGTAGTTACCCGAGCACAAAGAAATGATCTGGCGCAATATCCAATCACAAACTATTTTATATTCTTTAATATCGGCTGTAATATCAAGCTGTTCCAATTACATTTCAAAATTGGGTGTATCCATCCAGATTGTCATAGGACGGAATTATTCCTTTATGATTCTGCGGATATTGTTTTTCCTAAACAACTTCTTTGAAAGTTATTTAGGTATATAATTTTCCTTAGATATTGTTTTGAAGCATTATATTATGATGCTTCTATATAATATAAAACAAATTTTGAGGAATAAATAAAATAATTTTTAAAGTTTTTTAGGAAAAACAATATTTGAAGGATTATAAAAAATGCTTCCTTTCTATAACAAGCCCATTTTTCATTGATGAAAATGCCTAATTAGAAGGACTTTTTGATATAAATATTTTCCCTGGTAAATAACATCGCATTAGAACCTATTGTATAAATTGGGATGAACTAACATAAGAGCAAATTATATTTCAAAATTGGGAGGCCCAATGATATCTTAGTTTATCCTTGGAGATACTCGTAAATTTTCGTGGAAATGCACCTTTAGCAAAATACAGTTGTTTACAAAATATTTACTATTAATAACAGCATGTAGGTATTAATAGCTTATATATCGTATTAGCAAAGAAGTTGGTTTTTGCGCCCTTATTCGAGAGAGCGTTATTCGAATGTAAACACAAAATTATGTATGTATATTTTTTATATATGTATATTAAATTAAAAGCAATTAATACCGTATCGCAAAACCACATTAGCACAACAACAAATTTTATTTTATTAATAAACACAATATTAAAAAAAATCTTGTGAGGGAAAAAGACCCAGAAAGAAAAGGCTTAGTATTATATATTTTACAACCACAGAAAACCGAGTTGTTCCCATATACAACAATTTTAATACGTTTATGTTGCTCCTATAAGGTTTTAGGTGAAACGTGTTTGCTTTGTTGTTGTTTATATTCAAAACATGTTGGTAATTTTAATAAATTCGTAAGTGTTGTAACAGAGCCCAAAACTTTATAAATTCTATACAGACTACAATATAATTTTATTGAAAATTTTGTGTACCATAAAAATAACTAATATAGTAATTATCCGTTATCTTCGTACACACTAACAGGAAGAGTGTGTTTGGGGGTTCAGTGAAGGAGGAGACAAAATTAAGAAACTTTCGGTGTTAAACTGATCAGCTTAAGTTGATGTCTGGAGATGCATATGAATATCATTAGTGCTTTACTACATCAAATTAACTTTCTTTTGAGTCTGTCTCATTTTGTAAATGTTTCTTTGAAATAATAATAAAAAAAAAAAAATTAAGCCTTAAACTTAAGATTGGGCCGCTAAAATGTACACTAGAGAGCGCCGAAGTTGAGAAATTTATTATTCTGAAAATTAGGGAAAGTTCAAATCAGAGAAAAATAAAACTGTGAAAATCGGTTAATGTCGTCCGTTTTCGGTAAGTAATTGTAATTTCCAGGCTAAGAAAAATCGTCTAGTGTACATATGTTGCAATGTCTTAAAAATATGGCAACTCTTTCAATATTTTTGATCAATTTTTAGTTGTTTACAACTTAATTGATAGTTTTTACCCTATATTTAGAGTTTATCAATTTAATTGAAAAATTCAAAATGATTTGGAAATCTGTTTTGTAGTGTGTGGACAATATTTAAAATATGGCTATTGTGAAATTTGTTATTTTTATAAAAAATAGTTAAATAAAATTTCAAAAATTATAAAAAAAATACTTCATTAATGAAGAACAATCAAAGAAAATGAGTTTAATATTGGAAAACATGTAAATGCTCGAATTTTTATAAAAATCATTGATAGTGTGTAGGAAAAGTTCAATAAAATGGATATTAATTATGCTGAAAATCTGTGCCTGGCTTAAAGCCAAGAATACGCGTTAAATATTAAGTTCGTATGAATACATTTCTAGTAAAACTATTGAAGAAGTTGTCAAAATATTCAAAAGTACTCGAACAAAAAAATTTTAAAAAATAGTAAACATACATACTTTAATGCGAATCATAAGAGTTAATTAATTTAATAACGATTCACATAAAAATGTGTTTAATTTTATCATTTGTTTAACAGAAAAACATATTACTAGTTTTTGCTGGAAGAAATTTTTCAAGTAAAAACTAGTAAAATTTCCCTTTAAATTGTTTAGTAGTTTTTACATTTTTTTTTTTTTTTGTACTCGACCGGATTTTCGAATAAAACTGGTAAAGCTAGTAAAAAAAAACATGTAAACAAACACACTTTTTATTGCTTATTATTATTTTTAAATGCTTTGTTCTGATCACTTGATTTTGAGATGCTTGATCAACAATATTGAACTGTATTCTTGCCTTAAGAACTCAAATTTTTTTTACCCGATTTAAAAATTCTACTTTCCCCCGATTTGGAATATTTTTTCACAACTTTTCCGCAGTGGTACAAATTTAGAATCGACAATTATTAAATTTCAAACCCACTTTAATGGAATAATGATTTTGTTCTTTGCTAACCTCCTTTATTCAAATTTAGTCCTAATCGTAGTGAACCACACACCAGACTTTCCTTGTTAGTTAAATTTTAACTTTTTGATAAGAGTTATGATGTGCTAGAGCAATTTAGCTTTACCATAAAAACAAACAAAAAAAATATTTAATGAAGTTATAAAATTTAGTTTATTGCATAATTTTCTTATATAATCATAAACAAAGTTACTAAAACTGTATATTCTAAACACGTTTTCATAATCAACATAAATTATGAGAGAATTTAAATGAGTATGACTAGGATTTTTGGAATTTTCCATAGAACTAAATGACATTTTTCTAGTCTAATGTACAAAATATATTCCAGTAAGTATATGCCATTAAAAATGGTTTATTACTCATTTTTTTTGTTTGTTTTGGGTATAAAAAGAGTTGATACATTAAACTGCTGTACGCAAACAAAATTTATTCACTGGCTTTAAAATACATAATTTTTAGTTGGATACAGTGACATCTCTGTTATGTGGTACTTGTTTCATTTGGTTTCTACAAATGCTTTAATGAATTAGATATTCTAAATGTGATTAGGTCTTGCAAATAAGAGCTTTTAACGCAATATCGTTATCCGAATTTTAATATTCAACTCAAACTTGTAGTAGGATTTATCTGCTCTATGTTATAGCAGAATTTTAGCGTATTCGGAATTATTTCTCTAAAGAGATCTTGTATGATCCTGCTTTTTACCTCGCTTTTTTATTCTACTACGAGAGTTTCCTCTTAAACAAATCCATTTTAAAAGAAAGAAGTATTCAAAATCTGTAGTATTGTAATAGAAAAAGGTGTTTTAAATCTGTGGTGATTTTTATGCCGCAAATTTTACCGAATTAAAAGTTCTTACTTGTTTTCATTAAATAAAGAAAAAAAATAAATAAAAAAAAAATTTTAAAAAATATATAAAATATTTATTATATATTTTTTTTTTTTTTGTTAAAGAGAAGCAACTCTCAGGAAATTCTTCCTATTAATTAACGTGTTGCTTCCTTTGGAAAGGGGATAGAGAAGAAGTGAAAGGTTGTGAAAGATGAAGGGCTTCAATTATGGCAACACTGTTTTTGCACGAGATGCTGAATTTTAGAACAGTTGTTGCGCGCCATCTGATGGGGAGTTGGCGAACTTTGTTGAAGCTTTTTAGTTCATAGCCCTGTTATATTATTTTACTTGGGTGAGGTTAAGTGCTATGGGAACACGAAGGAGGACGCTGCGATATGTATGAGGGATAGAAAAAAAAAATTATTTTTAATAAATTGATGTTGCCTTGGTTGGGGATCGAACCCGTATAATAGTCCAACGTGCTAACCATTACACCACAGAAATTTGAAAAATGATAGAAGCTTGACAATGACAATTTGCAAAAACTAAAAAAAATCAGAACTAATTCTGAATTTTTAGTATAAAATATAACTAAATTTATCTAATAGTGGGCTAACTTATTTAAGTTTCTAAAGCTGATTTATAGGAAGAAGAAGAAAACATTTTTATTGAAAAATTTAACAGACACAAGGGAATCACCAGACTGCCGCAGTTTCATCTCACCCAAAGACTCGTCAGTGGTTAGTTTATGTGTCAATTGATCTAAGCAATTTTAATTGTTAATTTGTCTCTATATGAAAAACTTTCTTTTGTATTGCCATGACCGGGGGTCGAACCGACAGCCCTCTGCATAGGCTATATCTCGTAGCATCACCTCTTAGTAAGTATTATATTTTGTAAAAATATTAATTTTTTTAAATCAAAATTTAAAACGTGGAATTTTTAACGAAATAAAATAAATCCAAAAATAAATCCGTTATTTAAAAAAAAAGACTATTGGTTTAAAGTTAATGATTTAAATCGTATATAAAATTACATAAACACTTTCTTTCTAGTCAATATTGGTGAATATTTTATTGTACGATAGAGGATGCCTTCAATATTCTCCCATTAACGGGCTGGATAGAAACCTGAAATATTAAGTACAAATGTAATTGTAACACTGGAATTGGGAAAGGAAATGGTATGGAATTGAAATACTAGACATGTGGAACGAAATGGAATCAAACCAAAAGCGAGTAGAGGTCTAACTCCAGACGATGGAAACGAAATGTAATGAAACGGGGAACGAACGCTATAGAATGGGGTACGAGTGAAGTTGGAAAACGGAATATTTAGGATGGATGGGGAGAGTGAAAAGAAATGGATAAGAACGAAACACGATTGATATTAAAACACAAGTTAAATGGAATGAAATGGGAGTGTGGGGAATTGGAATACTAAAACTGGTAAACGAAATTGAATGTAACGGGGAACGAGTGCAATTGAAATGGTAGAAAACGCAAAGAAATTAGGGGAACTAGTAGTATTGAAGCACTAAACAATGGTAACGAAATGCAATGGAACGGCGAACGAGTTGAATTGGAACACTGAAGTTGGGAAAGGAAATGGAATAGAAACTGGAAGGAGGCAAATTGAAACATTATTAGAAGAAATGGTATTTGAATGACTCAAACCGCTGGAGTTTGATACTTAGACTTTAACTTAGTTTGATAAGGGTATTTTAAAGATTTCGTTCTAGGGTTAACGTTGAAAATGATTTGAATCGATAACGGCATTTCAGCGTTATTGCATGCCATATTAAAATTACTGGCCCTTACTATAAAAAGAGTATTTTAAATTTAAAGTCAACTTTATTTTTAAACATACAGTTTTGTTCATTTTGTGTATGAAGATATTGTTGGGTCAATATTCAACTAATATAACTTTTAAAAGAGTGTAAAAAAACAAGTTGATTTTGATCTTTTTCATTAAGGCAATTATTTACTAAAGTGTGCTTTTATGCAACACTTTTCATTGAATGAAGAGTATCGTATATAAATGCATACAATTTTCACATGTTAAATATTTTTTGAGAGTATTATTTTATACGAGTACACCATTCAGTAGTGCCATTCATTTCATTTGTATATTTATATTTATTTTTGGGCCTTTGTTCAATACCCTACATTGTATTGTGCAGCTGTGCATATTAGGTTTGTTCTGCCGTTTGTAAGTTATCGAAATAGGGATCTTAACCCTTTGGCGAGTGGCGCACATTATAATGTACGTCGACTTCATCAACTCGTCACTGGTTTGAATTTTAACCAAAGCGCTATTCAATTACTGTTATCGGCTCGTTATTTTGTTCTTATTTAAATTTTATGCAGGCTGTGAAATTTCAAAACAACATGAGATCAGTAGAGTGCGTTTTATCTTGTGATCATCAATGCTGCTGAAAATGTGTTAAAAGTTAAAAATTAAAAAAAGGGCTAAAGTTTAGTCTCAAAAATTGTGTGATGAATAAAATTTAAAAACTCAAGAGATTTTATGTAGAGATTAGTAATAAAAAAAATAAAAAATTAAAATTTAAAAAAAATTTTAACCCGCTCGAGGAAAAAATTTGGCACGTAAGTTTGTATTGCCCTAAGGACAAACCCTATAGAAAATGGTTAAATATGGTCCATGTTTTTACCTAATTGCCAAAGAAAGATCCTATCTGAGCTTACATAGTATTAACAAACCAAAGGGAGAAGATTTTAAAATGTCGTGCGGATAAGCAAGTCGGAAACTTGAATATCTCATATATCAGACAGTCCGAAGCCAAGATCCGTTCTGATATTGGAGAATTTGGGCTTTTAACTATTTAAACGCCTTTTTTGAGGAATTAAATCCCATATTATGAAATTCGCGTGTCTGAATTTTAATTTCGCCTCCCGAAATTTTATCAAAATGGTACTGTAGTATAGGGTTAGATATAGTCTACATGATCAGCTTTAATTTTTTTGCTTGTTTTAACTAAGTAGGGTACAAAAAGTTCGTCACCGTTGAATTTAACACTTTTTATTTGTCTTTCCCTAAATTGAAACAAATATGTATTTCATGTTAATATTTAAATACTTACAATTGTGTAAATTGCACTTGTAATGGCTAAATTTTTTGCATGCAACATGCGACAACATCCGGTACCCGTCAACGGTCCATAAGGATATAATATAACGGATTTCATTTTTTCACCAGCACCGGCAGCAACAGCAGCAGCAGCTACACAACTTTTATGTTTTGTTTTCATTTTGTAATTGCAGTAATAATAGCAACAACAGCAAGAGCAACACTAAAACTGTCATATATAGAAAATTCTACACAGCTCTTCAACATGGTTCCTTACGCTTCAGTAATTTAGTTTGTATGTGTGTTTTGTTTTATTTTTTGAGCCATGCAAAAAAAACTATCACATCTACATTTATGTTTTATTTTTTTTTCTATAGAAACTATAGCAGCATGTGTGTATTCATTTCTTTTGTTGCCACTTATTTTAGTTTTGTTGAGAAGCGTTGATTGGTTGGTTGTTTGTAGTTTTTTATTTTGTATTTTGTTGCACACTTTAAAAATTAATTAAGCATGAGCTGGCAACTAAAGAAGAAAAAAAGAAAAAATATTTAATTTAACATGAACAATTTTTTTATAGTTTTTTACGAAATATTTTTATAAGTTTTTTGTTTTCTATTTTATACAAATTAAAATTTTCCATTAAGCAACAACATTAATGCATTAGGCATAAGTAGGTACTGTGGTAAATGTTATACATCAAAATGTCTGAATCGAATAAGGTATTAATTTCAATATGAAAACTTGACAAGAGACGAACAAAACGTGAGAAGAAAACTAAATACTTGAGAAATTCAATTTTATATATTTTTTTGTAATATAACTGTTACTTAAACTTTAGTGAAAAAGAGCCCATAGATGGTCAAGATTTGACAACTCTTAACTGTTAAGTTGTTTACAACTTTAGTTATGCCAAAAGACAGAAATCATTTGGCGTGCTTAGCACAAATTGTAAAAATATTGTCAGTTATGAAGTGCCCACTTATAAACATCGATATTTAACACTGTGCTTTTTACATCATATTGAAAATTTTACTTTATAACGTTAAAATTTTAAAAGTTCTGCTGACCACAAACACTAATTTTCAAAAACAACTGCGAATACTAACAAAAAAAAGTGTATTTATACAAGCTGAAAGCAATTACGACTAAAATTTAGTATTAGCAAAACATAAAACGCATTTTCAAAACATTTGATTTAATATCTCCATTTGAGCAAGACATTTAAGTTTTATTGTGTTTATAAATATGTATTAAGCGCAACGTGCCGTGCACATTTTAATACCCCTGGGTGTATTATTTGTACTCGGCTTATTTGTAATCGGATAAAAACAGTTTTCTTTACATTCCAAGACCTATTTAATGAAGGTGATACATATAAGGCTTTCCATAACAACTTCCCCGCTACAGGAAAAATTATCTCGCAACAATGTTAAACTTACAGTATTTATTGCCATATACGACATGATATGAATAAAAACTTAACAACTTTTACAATTTTTCTAAAAGTGGGGGAAGTATGCGCTGACCGCTTTAGAGCCTATTTGTAATATATTCCCGTTAAAAAAGTTTAAATATACAGCTTTTTTTTGTAAGGTAACTCATAGTGAAATTTTATGTAAAACATTTTTCTCATAAAAAATAACTCCCTAAAATCCAGGTTTGTGGGACATTTGAGCACCAATTCTGAATAAGTATGAAATTAAACCTTAAACACATTTTAAATTTTAATTATTTCTGGCACTGAAGTTAAATTTTCAACTTTAATGTCTTCAGAGACTTATAGCAGAATTTTATGAGAAATATTTTTTCGAAACATTTCAAGCTTCTAACTCTTCAACTTACCGGTCTTTTTTTTTAAATGGGGCCAAAAAAGTTCCTTTAATTAAATAGATAGAGGGTTAAAATGTTCCTCGTAGTGTTTTACATAAGTTCGTTGAACACATCCTATACCTAAAATGGATGATTCATAGGGTTTGCTTTGCCTATTCACAATAAACATTTGCAAAAGGGGAGAAAACTGTAATCCCCCCCCCCGGCCAAAAAAAAAACCTAGTGCCACATGTAAACTTTTAAAACGCCGATTCACGTATATTTTGTTTGGTTCCCTCTACCAGAATCAGTTGTCAGAACACTGTTCGATTGTCAGAACAATTTTATTTTGAAAAAGAGGTTCATTTCCACGCGTTTAAAAAGTACTGAAAATATGTGAAATTGGGAGTACTCCTCTGCTATGACAACTCAATGTTAAAATCATTAATAATTCTATTAATAAAGAAGTACCTCTAGATCATTAATTGTAGTGTTTCTTCTATTGCTTTGTCATCTGTTTTTTTTTTTTTTTTTTTTGCGATTTGTTTTATAGTCAATTAGACCCACAGTGCGTAGTATAATCAATATGTTATTTATTTATTAATCATACGTACTGTAGTACAATGAGTTGAGTGTAGAAAAAGAGACAAAAACAGTTGGTGAATAGGGAAAGGGTTATAAAAATATGAATAAAATACGATAATTTGGGAAGTGTTTGAGGCTCCGAATCTGAAATTTGAATTGTAAAATAGCGGACTCAAAATAGGTGCCACGAATTTTGAAGAGTTAATATTTTGTATATGAAAAACACATTTGCTAAGAATTTTGAGGTAAAAAATTTAAAATTCAAAATGGCGGATTTACTAAGTCGGTGAATATTTTTTCTTATAATTGTTAACGGTGAAATGTTTGTGATTGCGAATATGAAATTGGTGAAAGAAAGCAGTTCTGTCAAACTTTGTTCTCTATAATATTCAATATTTTTAAGAAATTCTTATTGGATTTAGTTTGAAGGCAGCTCTTGTTTATTGCGAAAATTTTCTAATTTCTCAACAGTGACAAATGAAGAAAATAAAAAATCTGCTTTAACGATAAAACGTCACACTGCGTTTATCTGGTTAGGTCTACAATACATGTTAAAATCGGCATGTTTTAGTGTTAATTCCACTCATTCTACGTTCCATTCCAATTATTCCCTCTTTAATTCCATATCATTTCGATTTGGATCAATGTTTCATACAATATATAAAAAATATATAATGTCATAATAAACTTTATAGATAAGTATTAAATTCATTTATATAGCAGCATTTAAAATAAATTTTTATTTCAATTTAAACCTAAATCAACATAAATTGTTATATAAATACTCATATACTGCGACACAATATATTTACGCTTGTACAAATGGCATCTCATGTTTGCTTTTTTTGTTAACATGTTTTGTGTCACCATAAATGTTCTCTAGAGTGTCCTTTTAATGTTAAAGGCCATTCAATAACAATGTTTTTATGACTGTGACAGAGTTTGCAATATTAATACAAAATATACACTAATAAATATATGAGACTTTCAATAACAACTGATCGGCAAAAAAAATATATATGTATATTGTATTTATCAATGTCAAGAGAAGGCCGGATTGAAAATTAACATAAAAAAGACCAAGGTCATGCGAATTAATTTCGAAAACTTGAACCCCTTCTTAGTAAATCACATACTATCTAGTGAGGACATTGTTGGTCGAATAAAGAAGGCAACACAATCTTTCGGTCAGCTCACTAAGATATGGAAATCGTCTTCAATATCACACCGTGTTAAAATTAAAATTTTCAACACCAATGTCAAATCAACATTGTTATATGGTTGTGAAACTTGGAACGCTGCTTCCCGAGACATTAATGCTTTGCAAGTTTTCGTAAATAAATTTCTCCGAAGAATTCTACGAATTTTCTGGCCACGAATCATCTCAAACAACAATTTGTGGTATGAAACACATCAAATACCACTATGTGTAGAGATACAAAGAAGAAAGTGGAACTGGATTGGACACACACTCCGCAAACCAATGTCCGATATTGCCAGAAATGCTATCGAGTGGAATCCCCAGGGAAGTCGCAGAAGAGGTCGACCAGCGCACACATGGCGAAGGCAAATTGATAGCGAGACGAAGAAAATGAATAAAAGCTGGAGTGAAGTAAAAAATATTGCGATGGACAGATCTGAATAGAAGAAGTTTGTTAAGACTTTATGCTCCTTATAGGAACGATGGGAACATATATATATATATTAACCAATGTCTAACTTATAGTATTTGTTAAGGGTATGGGTTCTGGGTTCTGACAATCCAGTTTGTTGCCAATCGAATGTGTCAGTTGCATGAAATGAGTTTTTCGGTTATGATTACCGAATTATTCTTGATACAACTGAAATTCTGTTGTAACAGTCAAATTAGTCCTGTCCTAATTAGTTTTCTGTTGTCACAACTGAAAAACTCGGCAACCACAACAGAACCATTCGATTGGCTGCAAACGCGGCTGTTAGCAGTTAAATTAAATTAAAAAGGAAACAAACTTTCTTTGATTTCATAACTGTTTCTATTTAATTTAATGTTGTTTCTGCCTGATTTAACATTTCTTTTTCTGTGTCTATGATTATTGTGAGTAGATAAATGTAAATATTTTGTTTTGCAATAAATTGGAAATATCTTCAGGCTAATTAAACACAAAAAATATTTGTTTTGTTTTTATTATTACAACAATTGATTTTAGGAACATTATTTTATTTGCTGCAAATAAACAATAGTCAAGGATAAATCAATTTAGTGGGACAAGAACAAAAATATACATTTTGTAAATCACATGAATACTACAGGACATGCGATTTATATAAATTGCTATAATTTAGTAATAAGACGTCTGGTAATCCCAAAATTAGCCTTATTCTATTGTCTAGCAAACAAAACAAAATCAAAGAAAAAAAAAAGAACAAAAAGTAATACATTTGTTATAAATTTTATTGTTTGCGTATGTATGTTTTTGTACAATTTTGTTAAACTAGAAAATTCCCAGGAACATTTTTTACAATCGTTTGCCAACGACAACAATTCGACAACTGGTTTCAACAGAATAGATTCCGGAAGCCGTTTTATGGAACTGAAATGTAAGATAAAACTGATGAAAAATCAGTTTTAGAACTAGTTTCAGAACAAATTCTAGGGCAACTGGTTCTACTTTGTAGCTATAGAATCAGTAGGTTTTGGGACAATTTCAAACAAAAATCATCACACACAGAAAACAGTCTCAGTTGTGGCCACCGAATTTGTTGCCAATCGAATTCGTGCGGTTACGACGACTATCTTTATATTAAATTATATTTTTCGTCGTGAAAGCCAATATTCGGTTGTCTAATTCAATATTATGTTCCACATAAATATTATTATGTTCTACAAAATTTTATTGAAATTAAAAAACTTTTTTTGAATTTTCTGGTAATGAACCCGGCCTTTCAAGCTAATAGTTCACACTTTTACCCATTGCACCACAACTACTTTTAAATTTCTTAGCCATATTTACTGTTTATACATATGAATATTTTATTTTAATTAAATAAAAACATCTAAATTTTTGTCTTTTCCGGGATTCGAACCCGGAAATCCGGCGTACTAGGCCAACTCCTCACCCACTACACCACAAACGCTTAATAATTTTAATGACTAATTTTGAATTTATGTGTTTTATTAATACAGTATAAAATTCGTTTATCAATACCAATTAATAGTTGTGTGTGTTATCAATACAATCCACAATTCAGTTGGTTCTACAGAAACTTGAATTTAAGGTCATATTTGATTAGGATACCCGTATTTGTAGTTACCACTTTCGAATATTGAATTTTTTTTAAAAAAGGTTATAGATAACACCAATTTTCTTGTCAATTCACTAAATAAATGGCTGCTTCTACCGCATAGAATTACTAAACTGATACTAATTTTAAAATTGATTGGAGATACCAATAATTTGTTAAAAGGATTGTTTTTTAGTTCATTTTCCCTATTTTTAATACCTAGTAAAATATTTTTGATGTAGTATTCAATTATAGGTAATTCCAAATAAAATAAAGTCCTGGCAAATTCATATTAATGGTTTTGATCGAAAGCCAACCAATCTTTTTCCTGGGTGCAGTATTAGAACCAACAGTTGGTACATAGAATGGGTTATGAATAACGTGACCAAATGTTTAGGAACAAATAGGGGAACATAATGTTAGAAAAGCGGGATTTTGACTAAAAAAAAACGGGATTTTAAAATTATTTACTATTTCTACTTTCATGATTGGAAGCACTGTTGATAACGATATATAATTCACGGTCTCTAATTCACATTTTAAATTTTCCACAATTTAATTTAGGAATTTTAAAACAATTACTAAATATCTTCCAAGCACAGTCTGAGCTTCGGAAACTGTGGTATTCTTTTATGAGGTTGTAAGTCCACACTCCCTCTTTAGCAGTAATGTTCAAGTTATTTCTGTTATATTTAAAATAATCTGTAACTTTGTTGTTGCTCGCAAAATCTTCCAATGATTTCTTAGGCTCTTCTGTTTTTCAATGTTTCTCCATATCAAAGGCACCCCCTTGTCCAATACTAAGGGAAGAACTACATTGTTCGCAAAAGATGACACTTTCTTCAAATTTGATTTTAAAAATTTATACTTTTCTTTTATTTTTGAGTTAAAACTGGACATATTACTTTTTCTTTCCATTTTAAAAATTTTCATTTTGTAACAACCCAAATGTCAAGTGTGTACAGAGTTGGCCACATTCGAGAGGAAAATAATTTATATTTGGGGCCGTTTTTACACAATTGGCAGTGCGTGATGCTACCATATTTAAAAAAAAATATATAATCCAATAAAAAATCGCCAAGGGAAAAACAAAAACGGAAAAAATAAGAAATGTAAAAAAAATTACACAAGTTAAAACCATGAAAAAGCAGAACAAAGAGGGCTAAAGCAGGTATTTTGCTTAAAAAGCGGGAAAAATTTCAAGGCGGGATCAGCCTTCAAAAATCAGGATGGTTGGTCAGGTTAGTTAGGTAAATAGTTGTTCTAGAATCGGTCGGTTCTTTAGAACAGAAAATTTTGCTGGGTTGTGAAATAATGACCATAATTTGTGGTTGTATTTCTTTTATTACAAACAATTTGCCAAAAAATACAAAACAAAACAAGCAACAACTTAACAATGTCAACAAAGTTTTGTTTGAAATGAATGATATTGTTATATATTGTAACTAGTTAATATTTCAGCAAGTCAACACAACAACACGCACTTTTGCTTTTTAGAGGTGTTTACATTTTTGATGTAAAACTTAAATTAAAAATTATGGCCATAAATTTATTAAATTCATAAACGAAATTTTATAGTCTACATTTATGGTCTTAATTATAATTTCGAAATATCTTGTTGTCATTTTCATTAATTTTGAAATTTAATTTAAAAAGCTATAACATTTTTCATAGCATTTGATATGAAATTTTTTAATTACTCTTTAGTGTTTGTCAAAGGGTCTTACAAAATAGATATATAAACATAGAAATTATTGTTTTTTGTTATAAACATATTATCTAACTACGTTTTGTTTTACTACTTTTCAAAGTTTCTTAATTACAAAATGTTGTCTTTACTGCCTTTAAGTTCTGGCACATTAAGCTTTGTTGATTTTTACAAAATTAAAAAAATAGTTTTATAAGTCCTTAAGCTAAATGTTGCGGCCACATCAAAGCTAAACATCACGTGATTTTGTATTAGTTGAAAAAATAAAAAAAATGGGCAAACAAATTAATGAAGTAAATATACAATAGGGTGTTATGAATTTTTTCTAAAGCAGTCAAACGCTGTGTATTGGCGAGCTGAATAGATTGAGCACAAAAAAAAAAAAATTGGAAGTAATGCTTTACAAACTACTTCTTTCACTGCTACACAAATATCCGTTAGTGTATTTTTACTGCTTTTTTGGAAGTAATTCTGGACAACTTAAAAAATCACTTCCTTCACACACTTAACTGAAAACAACAAATTAACCTGTTAAAATTTGCAGAAAATTTTTCTAAATATTAGTAGACTAAAACTAGCAAAAACAAAAATTTTTTTTTAGCTTTTAACAGGTTAAGTTATTATTTTCTCTTAACTAAAATTCAACTCAAATATGACTAAAATTCTATATATTTAATAGTTTTATTTTTGCTGTTCCTACTTTACAAAAATTTTGTAAAAATAATCTGTCAGTTTTAGCAGTTTTATTGCAAGGTCATTTTTAACTAATTTGTAATAGTTTTAATTAAAATTTTTACAGACTTCTTTCTATTGGTGTACAGAAAAAACAGATTTGTTTGCTGAACTCGAATGATATCAATTGTGGTGACCAAAAAGAAAACAAAATAAGATAACAGAATTTCGATTGTTTCAATAACACTTCGATAGTCATAGTCGAAAAATTTGATTAATGCAACTAAACCATGTGATTGACAACATATTCGGTTTTCTTTACGATTTTTTCTTCTGGTTCAATTTCTTACAACTCGGAAAGTATAGCTATAAATATTTTCCTTGTAAGCATTGAACTACTTATTTTTTTAAATATTAATATTCAAGGAAGTTGAAACAAATTAAGCCAGAATATTTTTGGCTGCAGGGCATGAAATACTTCAAGGGATACTCAATGTAAAAAAATATACTAAACATTATAACCAACTTAGAAGCAACAATATTTTGTAGCTTAAATACTGTAAATTATTGTGGTTGCTTTTTCTTTGTAGATTTTTTTCGTTTTTCATTTATGTTATAAGCTCAATATACTTTTTGTGGTAATTATTGTTATATTCTGCCATTATAAACATTAAACCAAATTTTATTGGCAAAGATGATGATGAAAAAAAATATAAAAGAACAAAAATCTATAAACCTATAAAAAACAATTCTTCTAAAGCCAAAACAATAATAGCTTAAACCGCAAACATTTGCAAAGTTAGACGTTTAAGGAATAATATCTAATATATATATACACATATCGTCGGCATATTATTGGTTTGACCCATATGCCAAAAAGTCGTTATCGAGGTTAAAGGCGATGCTGAATATCTCAGATATTATAGGAGATATTGATGATTCGAAATCGAAAAAAGAATATATATATTTAATCCTTTAATTCCCAGTGGAACATAGGGCCGAAAAGAATATTTACATTATATTATTATTATACATTCCCAACTTTTTTTTTTTAAATGCCCAGCAGGCCAAACCAGTAATAAGCCGACCATATATATAACAAATACATACACACAAACAATTTAATTACTACAACCAACATTTATATTTAGTATATCTTAAATGAAAGTTTAACTTTTTGTTTTGTTTGGGTTCCTTTTAGCTTTGTTATTGTTTTTATATACACATATGGCCAAAATAATAAGTACAGCTTAAATTTTTTTAATGGCTCGCAGCCAAATATTTATTAATATTTAAAGAAAAAACAAATGCTATTTTGTTTTCTTACAATATATGAAACAAAATAAATACAAAAAAAAAATAAGAAAAAAAAAACAAACATTAAATTCAGTCTTGATTGAAAAGTTAGAAATCTATAAAAAAAAAAAAATCCAAAATAATAACTGCATTTAGTAGCAATAAGCAAAATAGTATATAATCCAAATATTATCGTCAAAATTGATTGATTTTTATTTTATTTGTTTAGTTGATTCTTTCCGGCATGATGGCGACAAGATTTCGGGAAGTCTTCACTGGTATTCATACCAAGTTTTTTGGACAAAATTCTATAATTTCTCCTTATTGTGGAAAACTTCCTTTCTTTTTCTTTGGTTCAACTCTTTGCAAAGATTTTGATAGTGTACTTATTTTTTTGCCCATATGTGTATGTTGAGTTTAACACACACACACACACATAAGAAGTTGCATACGTTTAGAAATATAAGCACAGACACAAACTTATTTATTTATAAATATGTTACATTATACATATTCTTTCTCTCATAAAACGTTATCATATTTGCTTAAAGCATGGTTTGAATTTCTTTTTTTTCTAATTTTTTTGTAGTCCGTAATTTTGCCAAATCTAATAAAAATTTTAAATTTCTTTAATTTAAAAACTTATCACCTTGATATAAGTAATAATAAAATACGTATGCTTTAACCCATTTTTATTTTCGGACCGACAATGAATACTCATGGGGCCTGGTGCTTCATACGGTGAACTTATTGGAAAGACAATACGAAATCACGTTGATTTGGCACAATGTACAGACAGTAAATTCGGAAAGCATATGACAAAAACGTTCGGACTTACGATTTACGATCACCGACAAAAGACGATTATACAGGACGTTATAAGATGAAATATTACGCGGAGTTTTAAGGTGGGCTACTTTAATTGAAAATTGGGATCTACCAATTTTGATCTACTACAGTAATAGAAAAAAGTCTGTAGAAAATTTAGTAAAAACTACTAAAAATTAGTTAAAAATGATGCTGCAGAAAAAAACTGCTAAATTAGCAGATTATTTTTGCTATATATTAGTAATATAGGAACAGCAAAACTAAAACTGTTAAATATACAGAATTTTAGTTATATATGAGCTAAATTTTTGTAAATGGAGATTAGCAAATTAACCTGCTAAAATCAGCAAAAAATTTTGCTAAATAATTAGTAGCCTAAAAAATCACCAAAAAATTTAAAATTTTCGAAGTTTTTTTTTCGATTTTTTTTTTAAATGCAAATAAAAATCGAGCCTTTTGAAAACAGCAGTTTACAATTTTTTAGCAAATATTTCTGCTGATTTTAGCAGAATAGACTGCTATTTGCATTCAACTAAATTTAGCTTAAAAATAGCAAAAATTTTGTAGATTTAACAGTTTATTTTTGCTATTTTTAGTTTACAAATATTTAGCAAAATTTTCTGCAGATTTTACAGTACAATTTGCTATTTTCAATTAACTAAAAGTTAGCCTAAATATAACTAAAATTCTGTAAATTTAGCAGTTTTAATTTTGCTGTTCTCATTTTACTAGTATTTAGTAAAAAAATCTGCTAATTTTAGTAGTTTTTTCTGCAGCATCATTTTTAACTAATTTTTAGTAACTTTTTCTGCTATTTTTACGGATTTATTTCTATGAGTGTAGAACTTGGGCCGTAATCATCGCGGTGTGCACCATGCGAAGGACATTCGTAAATAAGTCCAAAAGGACTTAGGTTGCATGTGATTTGTTGCTTTCGTTATAATATTATTTCAAATTATAGAAAAGAACAAAGATAATCCTATTTTGGAAACCTTTAGATGTAATAACACATAAAAAATTTAAATATCGAACGAAATTTGTCGATTTGATGACTTATTCAAAATGACAAAAAGCAGTTCGGACCAATCTTTAGTAGCAGCAATATTGTTGTTCTTTTTTGTTATTGTTTCTGGCCAACAATGTTAACTTTCATACACTCACAATATATTTTCCATAACCAATTGAGGTTTATTTGAAAAGTAATAGATAAAGTTTGTTTTCAATTGAAGAATCAACTAAAATACATTGAAACATATGTATTGTTTAACTTTGTTTTTATCAATCAATAAAAAACACACCACAAAAAAATATGTATCGTCTGTAGGAGTTGATATTTTCAGTCAAATGTCCTATTTTTAGTTTTCTATTTTTAGAAAAAAGAATTTCAATAATTTCGTTGTTTTCTGTTTTAAAACAAAAAATTCAAATATTTTCGGTTTTCTTTTTTGTTAAAATAGTTTCTTTATATACAAAATTATTGCAATTCAAATTACAAAAGATTCTTTACTCATACACACAAACATAGCCAATAAAAATATGAACGTGTGTGTTGTGTGTATAGTGTTTTGAAAATTCAAACAAAAAAAAAAAAAAATCAAATATGAAAAAACAAACCACACAATTTTTTTTTTAAGTTTTGTCAGTTAAAAATTGATGATTATTTTAACAGACTTTTCAATTATTTTTATTTCTTTTATGGATTGTTTAAACAATGTTTGAAAATAAATAGCAAAATGGTTTGAATATAATGAAAAATCAGTAGTCCTTTTTTAGTTGTGTTTTAATATGTGTTTTATGTTGTTTTTAACGATAAAATATTGTGAGTGTACATTTATGCTTTTATTTATGTTTTGTATACTTGTAATTGTTGTTTTAATGTCTTTGTTTATGTTTCTTATATTTTCTTTATTTTCTATGTAACAATGTAAATATGTGTTTAAGTGTATTTAGTCGTTACAATATATATTTAATCGTTAGAAAGAATATAAAAATATTTTTATGAACATGCGTATTTTTATTTGAGATGAACTTGACTTCTTTTTAATATGAAACATGTGTGATAAAAATGGGTTTTAAATAATTAAAGCAAAATTTGAATTTTTACTTTGATATTTTTACTATGATATATATCCCGAGGCTGCCTTAAGGCTCTGTTAACATATGGCAAATTTTAATGAAAGCAGTTTATTTTTTTTTTTTTTTAATTTTGATAGAAAACATAATTACTTTATTCTTAATCTTGAATTAGTCAGGCATAAACATGTCTCTGTATATCTTAATTAATGAGTTTAATAAGAATAACACTATTAATAAAATAAATTTTTTTGTTTTGATCTCTCATTCAATAAACAAGATACACAACGAAGGGGTCGCCTTTTTTAATTTTTCGTTATAACTTCGGCATTTAGAGTCGGATCTTAAAGTGTGATGTATCGATATTTTGCTCGAGGAGACCAATGTTTTGCTATAAAGGAAAAATCCAATGAAAAAAAAAATTAAAAAAGGCGACCCCTACGTTCGGCAAAAAAAAAATTCTGCTGGTATTATAGAAAAACAAGCTTTAATTTTCTGACATTAGGGTGTACATTTGGGTGGTGAGAACTGAGATCTGGTGGGTAAATACTAGAGCGGGATATTGAGGTGACCTTACAGCAAAACATTGGTCCCCTCGAGAGAAAAACTTTATACTTTAAGATCCGACTGTAAATGCCAAAAATATGACGATAAAATTAAAAAGGCGACCACCACGTTCGGCTAAAGAAAAAAAAAAAATTTGTTTTTTCGGAACTTGTAAAAATAATTTAGATTCGTCGGTGTACGGTGAATTTTTTTTTGTAGTACGGTCTAGTGTACATGTTTCAATTTATAATTATACGAGTTTTGATCTAGTCATTTGATAATAAATGACTATGGAGCAATTCCATATGAAAACGATCAAAATTGGCAAATTTTTGGACGACCCCTCTCCGATTTTAAAATAAATAGTCTCAATCGATTGCCCAGCAAAAAATAATGTACCTACATATTTTTTTTTTTTTTATAGTGACTGGTTTAGTGGTGGTGTACACCACTGTCATGTGACAAAATTGATGAATTCTTCATAAGGGACCTCATTGAAAAAAACTACTAAAGCGATCGCAACGAGTGATAGCTCGTTGGAAAGGTATTTTTAACTGTAAAATAATTTTTAAAATGTATTTTTAATAATAAAATAAAACAATGTTAAATAATTACAAATAATTCAATTATAAAAAATATAAAAACAATGAGAACAAGGTGGTCTCTTAAATGCTCCTCTCCTGTCCAAACAAGGAGTCGGGGCCCATTTTTTTATTGCTGATTCTTAAAGCAAAAATTATGAGGAATCCAAAAAAAAAAAAAAATTAGCCGGAAAATTTAGGAGCTTCTGTGGAAAATCGGAAAATTTAATTTTCATGGGAAAATTTAATTTTCATGGGAAAAAAGGTAAATTTCTGAGAAAAATTAGGAAAATTTTATTTTTCAATTAAAGCCTTATTCAATACCTTTCCAACGAGCTATCACTCTTTGCAATCGCTTTAGTAGACCTCAACTTTCAATGAGGTCCCTTATGAAGAATTCTTCAATTTTGTCACATGACAGTGGTGTACACCACCACTAAACCAGTCACTATAAAAAAAAAAAATATGTAGGTACATTATTTTTTGCTGGGCAATCGATTGAGACTATTTATTTTAGAATCGGAGAGGGGTCGTCCAAAAGGTGATCGCTTTCATATGGAATTGCTCTATGTTAAAACTTTTTTACTTGGGTAAACATACAGCTTAAGAGAAAAGAATTTGGGAATTATGTCTTAAAAATATTTACTTATACATATATTTTAATGTCAATTTAAATCTTTAACTGATTCAATTAAATATTTGTTTAAAAACTAATCTTATTTTAAACAAACCATTAACTGAATATTTGGGGTTAATATTTTTAATACAAACTACACCAATTTGTGTGTAAAAAGTTAGAGGTATTTTTACATTAAATTTTTTAACTGATTACATTTTTGTGTATTTTTCTTAAAATAACAAACGCGATCATCTCTACTTTCATAGTCTTCTACAAACTTGTATTCTTAAGCTGCCTACACACTAGGGAACATACTTAAAAAAAGAGAGCATTTTTTGTGAATGTGTGAGTGCTTTTGTGTGTGTGTGCGTGTTGAGAGCGTGCATTTCGTGTTTACAAAATTTTTTGATATTTTTTGTTTCCTCAACCATGTTCCCTAGTGTGTAGGCAGCTTTAAAACAAAAACACCAAAAATACGTAATTCCATTTTTATATAAAACTTATAAATTGTTAAATGCGATTATTTTGCAACATACACCCAGACTTTGTGCAAAATTTTTAAAATAATACACATAAATAAATTTATGAAATCATATTAGTTACTAAACTCCATAATGTTTTTATTTTTCGAGAAAAAAGTGTTCTGTTGTCTATTAAAGCTTAAGATAATATTACCTATGTGACCAACTACCTTTGTAATAGAAAAACACAATTCTTGATTTAGTTTTGATTTAGATTTAGTAACCTTAAGAGAACGACACCACTGGAAAGACGATGTTGGCCACATTATTTGTAATATCCTTGTCTTATTTATATTTATATGTACTTAAAACAAAAAATTTAATTTGAAATGGGATATTAAATATTATTTTATGTCTTTTTTTATTTTCTTCTCAAATAAAAAAAAAGAGAAACACAAAAAAGTAACAATCTAAAACAACATTATAATCCTATTAGACACATTATACCTCTATATAGAAAACCAAACTTAAAAAAGATTTAACAGACGTTAAAAAAAACAATGTTCTATAAAATTCTATTACAATTTATTGCCAACATATGCCCTAAAGCCATTTTAGTCCCACAAAAACAATTTTATTGCATATTTTGTACAGATTTAAAATAAAATCATAAAAAATAAAAAAAATTAAATACAAAGAATTACACAAGAATTATATTAAAAAAAGAAGATAATAACAAATTCAAATTTATATTTATATTAATGGCGTGTATTATTTTATGTGACCAAAATTTTAAGGGATTTTATTAATAAACAAAAAGTAAAACAAAAAACTAGATAAAAAAGATATTAAATATCTTGGCTTTGTGCAAGTGAAATTGCAAAAGAAAAAAAAATAACAAGAAAAATATAAATGAAAAACACCTTCAAATATGAAACCAAGTTTCATTTTCATGCTAAAAAAAAAATGAAAACAAAACTTGAACAAATTTCGTTAAATCCAAGCTAAAGTCAAACCAACGTGAATATATTTATGCACATACATATATTAAAACAACTTTTTTTTTTTTTTAGAAATGAACGTGTAACTGATGAAAAGTGGAAAAAACGGTTGGATGAACGAATGAATGGGATGTATGTATGTAGGTATTAAAACAAAAAGTACAGAACAAAACATGTTCCGTCTTAAATACGCAGCAGGCATACAATATTGTGAACCTTATGTTTTGTATTTAGGTACTCAACTTTATTAGGTGAAGTGTGGAAAATGTTAAAGAACGTGTTGTGTACGAGTTGAGAAATACATATTTACATAAAAACGACGATGACTTTTAATGGAAAAAAAAATATTGTGGTATAGCCAAATAGTATTTAAATTAAATTTACAAGGAAGGTCTGAGATTCACTCGGAAGAGTTTCCTGAGATGTTTTTTTGTTAAACAAATTTATTTATTCATTTTCTTTTCTTTATATGCTGACATTTAAAATTGCCGCTAGCGAAGTATCGGGCTTTAAAGCTAGTTTAATTCTCTGTGAATTTTTCAATTAACTTTAAGTATTTTTTTATTATCATATTTGCTATTACTTTGAGTGTGTGTTTAAATTAACAGACACGTACATATTTACTCAGGCACAAATATATAAGAACTTACTTTCACACATACAAAGAGGTGATTAATTTACTTAAACATTTCCAAAAATTTAAATTTAAAGATTTCCCTTAAACCTCAAGACAATCACAGTCAAGTATCATCCACATAGAAAATGTATATGAGGCATTTTATAACAAAGTAAAAATTGGATCAATCTATAGAGTGGTACTACAGGCACTTAATTGAAGTGTTATGAAAACGTGACAGTTTTTAGGACCTTACAATAAATTGTGCTACCATAAAAAATACTTGGAATTTTACAATTAAAAACAAAATAAGATGAAATATTGTAAATTATAGTAGATTCACAATACTGAAGTAGTAGGGTAGAGGGGGGATCCTTCGCCACTTTTTTTTCAAAGCACTGTCATTTCCTAACCCCTAATTATTTTTCAAAAATTACTTTCAAATTGAAAATCTACATATCTTGGCTTTAATTTCTATGATTTTTATTCTAATTATTTGCATATTTTCTATTATTTTTTTTAATGATTTTCAAAGTAACTCAATTCGGCGTAACTGCCCCAATGCTGGGGTATATTCGCCAAAAGAGCTAGATACAATTTCACCAAAAAAAAATTTGTTAATACAGCAAAGTCAATCTTTTAATGACTGAAATAAATAATTTAAAATAAGTTCTTTAAGATATGTGATTCTTTTTAATCAATAAATCTCCACTTCATTAAAAAAAATAATTTAAAATCATAATATAATGATTCTTCAAAATTACAAAAAACTGAATAATTAATATAAATTTAAGAATGAACACGATTGTTCTAATTTACTCTTAAACATATTTTAAACATATAGAAAAGTCTTATAGAACATTTTTGGCAGGGATGCACCAAATCTTCGTAGCTCCAGGGGCCATCTGGTGATTGTGCCCCAGAGACAGGCACTAACATAAAATTGATATTTTTCACACTTTTCAAGCATTGATTAAAATCAAATTATTATTTTTTGAAACATTAGGATCGTAGGTCTAACATAATGAAAAATTATTTTCTTATCACACGATTTCAGGAAGTTATTGCAAAATGTGGTTGCTTCCTATTATTGTTTTGGCACCCCAAAAAACACAAAAACACGTCTGTCTGCGACCACATGTGATATAAATTTATCAAAGTGGGTGTCAAGGAAAGGTAATTGAAAAATGCACAAAATATATTTTTTTTCCAATTTTTTATTTCCCTTAATAGCGGAGAAAAATGGGATTAGTGTATGTGCCCCAATGGCGAAGCATCCCCCCTCTACCCTACTGGAGATGAATTTGTTCCTTTCTCCTTTGCAATTGCATATTTTTAGTTCTGCTTTATGAGTGTGTTTTCCTTTGCCGATAAAGCCTCTTTTCGAACGTTCTTTTATGATTTACAAAAGACTTCTAATATTCCTGAAAGAAATCTCATAAATAAAAGTCAATTATGTTACAATTATGTCTCCACATTTTGTCCTATTTTAGAGTATTTTAAGCGTCTAAGTTTCTGATAAGAAGACTCTCGCAAATGAAAATTCTGATTTCACAGAAATTTAGTTATGCGATAGAAAGGACAATCTTTTGTCTAATGGGTAAAAGAGAGGCATAAAAGCGTAGAATTTCTTGTATGGAAACAGGTCTGATATGTATGTGTAAAATTCATATTAATTTGTAATCCTATAAGAAAAAATGTTGATACCCATATTGCCTTTCAACAATCAATCGTATTACTTTTTCAATAATGAAGAAAATAAAAAAATACTTGAGTGCTCGAGAATACAAAAATGTTGACACCCATATTAACTATGTTGTGGACACAGGGCTGCCATATATTAGGCATATCAAAAATATAGAAGAAAAAGCTCTTTGAGAAAAGTCCTTTAAAAGCTGCACGGTTACGAATATCATGCCTTAGAAAATCATAATTTTCAATAATTTTATAAGTGCCTTTCAAAATTCAAAAGTTTTAATAATATAACCGCAATTAATTTAAGGGGAAAAATCATACGTCACAGTGCCCAAGTCAATGTGTTCGTCTACGGTGGCGTATTTTCCCCGTTATATTAATTACTGGAGCTGCGCATGATATAACATATATGCTGATTGACATTACTCTACTGTGCGTATGAGCAATATCTGAGTTCCATAGAAATCATACGTATGCATGTTTATTCAATTCAAACATTACTCATACACACAGTAGTATGATGAAGATAAGGATATTTAGCGTTTTTTTTTAATCACCTGGATTTAGAATTTTTCTTACAAAAAGGGAATTTATTAAATCCAAAAAAAGCTGGATTTAATAAATCCACAATAAAAGCACAAATATATGAAACACAAATATATTAATTTAATGTCAGAAAAAATACGAATGAAAATTAAAAGAGAAACAAAAATATTGAAAAACTAACAAATAAAAGGTTTTTATTAAATTACTTTTTATGAAATATGTTTAGAAAAAAAACTACACCTTACCAAATACATATTTTCCATCTTGGACATGGAGAAATAGCTGAAAAAGGAATGGCAATTTTTCACTCTACTGTGAATATTAAATATTGCAATGGAATTTTTAAATTGTGTAAAAATATGATAAAACTGAAAAGGCAGACTGTCTATCGCTGTTTTATATAAAATATAATTAAAACTAAAAAGTTAAAGTAAAATCCTTCATAGGGTGAAAGAAGTGTCGGACAGAAAATTCTTTTTAAAATAGGGAGAATCTAACCCCATCTGTTAAGCACTTTTATAACTACTTTTTGGATTTATTAAATCCAAGTGATTAGAAAAAGCGGCTATTATTTGATATGGCGATTTAAAATGATCCTGTATATTTAATATCGTTCAAATGACAGGCATAGTACTCACCTTGAAATATCAGTGAAAAATATGCACTACCCCATATGTCTTGCTACAACATTCTTGCTCATATAAAATTTTCCAACATTAACCTGTACGTTGTGTATTTACGAGTAAAGTTCTTACAATGTTTTTATGTTACAAATTTTTTTCATAAACTTTAAGCGAAGCACAAACAAATGTTTTTTGGCTGAATAATCATGTTTAAATCCCATATTTGTAACCATTGTATAAAAAGATTTTATTTTTATTATATTTTTCTGTTCAAATAGGGAAATATTTACATACATATGTATCTAAAGTACCTTGAAGTTTTATATATTTTAAAGATGTATAAAGTTTAACAAATGAGGGGTTTTTGGGGGTTAAAAAAACTGAAACTTAACGTATTTAAGATATAGCAAACAAAGGAGGTATTCTGATATGGATCTACAGATATAAATGAACTTTGGATATGTTTTAGGCAAGACCAAAATAAGAGACACGTATTTTTTTTTTTTTTTTTTTTTATGTTTCTTCTTTACAGCATATCCAAAGTCCATTAAGATCTGCAGGTTCGCATTAGGAAACTTCCCTTGTAAATCAGATTTGCGTGAATGGTTTAGAAGAAGATATGTATACCGAAAAAGGTACTTTAGGGATAATTAGTTGTGTATTTTATTTTCTTTAAGGACCTTCTTTAAAATTATATTTTTCATTTATCTTAAGTCACAAAGTTAAAAGAGAGTGAAAATATACTTAATACCCAACTGAAAATAACTGTCTTACTTCTTATTAGTTGCAAACAATTTTTCTTGTAAGTATGTTATTTCTAATTAAAAATTACGAGTATTTGCAGTAAAGACCAACTTTCTAATTTGCTTGTATAATCTCATACCATGTACTAGTACTCGTACCATACACCATTTCGCAATGTTTTTTATATCCTCCCTTCTCGAAAAACTACTATCAAAAACCTTTTTTAATATTATGCAGCTACCTAAAGAATTTAGGGATTTTATGCCAGTGATCCAACATACAACCAATGTAAGCTTAGGTACCCCACAGAAGTGATAAATGACGTTTACTTTGGAACCCTATTTTTTGATATTTTCCACAAGAAAACTGCTTCTATGAAGTTGTTTGTTTTTCCTAACGGTAATTTTTGATTGGCTAGGAAAGAATCTTTGAATTAAAATTTTTGCCATTTTTTTAAAATTGTTTTTTATGCAAGTGTTAAATTATACTGTCTCATATCAAGTAGATATTAATTCTGCTGCAAATACATAATTAAAAAAAAAATAATTATCGCGCGGCTTTTGAATTATTTTTTACAATTCTTATGTTTAAATTAATTATGAATCTTATTGAAGTAAACATGAGTTGAAAAAAAACTTTTTTGTATTTAAATTAGCATTTCAACACTTAAGATTTCGTTTTAGCATATTAAAAATTAGAAGAAACATATTTGAATTAAAAAGACAACAAACCTATTTTGATTTTCTTTTTTTCTGTGTGTAATAGCAGCATAGCACATGGTTGCCAAGCAAAGATTTGATATTTTATTTATTTCAGTAACGATATTTCAAGGGTCAGGGCAATCTAATTTTATATGAAACTTTACAATTTGAGTAACGGGTTTTTTAGGCTAACTATATTTTACAATAATATTTAAGGGCCTGTTTATGTATTACAAAAATGGTCTAAACGTTAGAAATTGACAAATTACTTTGGTCAAAAATTCATGGGAAACAAAAACAGATTTTCGTTATTTTAATTTCGTTTAGACGATATTCGTAATATATAAACTAGGGCTAAGTTTTTTTTTGGCAATATTTTAAACGCAGCTGTAGTCAATTGAAAGGATTTTGAAACGTCTATTGTATTTTAGCGGTTTTGCTTGCCTACACTGAAGCTTTGCACGAGTGAGCATCTTCAATAGATATAAAACTTAAATAACTCAATACATAGCAAGTGATTTTACTCTGATGTTAACTTATAAATTTTTTTTTCTTAATTACTACATTTTTATTCTCATGCTCGTACAAAAAAAAAATATTTTTTTTTTTTCGTTTAAACTTTGTTTTCATAAAACTTTGAAGCCAAACTAAATTTATATAATAAAAAGTTAACTTAAATTTGAAACAAACTAAAAACAAATTAAAATCTCATCTCTAAGTAAAGAAATCGATAAAAGAAAAAATTGTTGCTAGTTTGTGGGAGACAAGAATGTATTTATTGTAAAAAGCAATTTTACTTTTAAACAAAAACTGCATACATATTTGTGGTATCGTTTTATATCCCAGCAATATCTGCATCATTTTAAAATATAGAAAATAATGGTTTTAACAAAAAACAAAGAAAAGCATTTAATACGGTTTAACCAATTTTTTTCATACCCTCCGAAGTGTTTTTGCTACAAAGAATATGAAAAAATTAATTAATTTTAGTCTTTATTCGTATCTCGAATAGTTTTCGAGAAAATAAAAATATTTAAAACAGTATTTTATAAAAACGGATCAATCGTAGGTTATGCTTTTTATTGCAAAGTTGTCCCAAATATACATCCCAAATATATAATCAGAAATAATATTTTGGCTGCTCTCACTTTTGGGTTAGAGATTGTTTCCACGTAGCGTGGTAATATTTGACACATAAAAATATACCTAAAGCACTGTATTTTTATAAATAACGAGTAATCAAAAGTTGCTTGAAAATATTTTTAAACAAAATTCGCGCACGAAGAAATCTAAAAATCGCCCAAACATTTCTATAAAAAATTTTGTCTAAATTATAAATAAATGCGAAAAATTGCCAATGTTTCTATTAACGATTTTTAAGGCAATAGAAACATTGGGCAATTTTTCGCATTTAATTTTTTATTTACGAAAAAAAAGTAAAAAAATATCGCCTAACTGAATTGAATTATTTTTTTTATGAAACTAGCCAAAATTTGTATGAAAACTTTTGAGCGATTTTTCATTTTTATTTTTGGGCCATTTTTAATCAGTTCACAGCCGTAAAGATCTTTGTTATAGTGGTAAAATCGTATTAAAAAAAAAAATAATAATATGGAGCGTTAATAATATAGAGCGTTATACCATTTTATCTGAAATGTGGGCCCATATAACTGTATCTGATTTTTTTTTCTGTTTGCATCTAATTGTATCAGTTTAGATATAAACATATAAATTTATATATAAATCAGATGAAGTTGCATTCGGAAAATGGCCCGATAAACTATTACATATTTATATTTAGCTACAGCCGTACCTGGGGGCTACGTTGTCGTATGACAGCAGCTTCTCTCTTTTAGTTTC
Organism: Leucophora obtusa; assembly: GCA_949987735.1. Taxonomy (NCBI): domain Eukaryota; kingdom Metazoa; phylum Arthropoda; class Insecta; order Diptera; family Anthomyiidae; genus Leucophora; species Leucophora obtusa. The sequence continues at coordinate 5,990,276 of OX465296.1, forward strand.
ACTTTTTTCACTCTATACTTTACTTTGAAACACAGCACTAGCCTTTTTCCTTTTTAATTTGTATTTTATTATTTATTTTTCTTTTACTTCTTATGTTTCTTCTTCTTTTCACAAAATTCTTTTAAGTTCTATCACTTTTTTTTTTTCTTTTCTTATGTCTGTCCACTATGACTTTCTGTTAGTGAGTTTTCTTTCAATTTGACAGTTCATTGCAACTAGTACAATAAACTCACCACACTAACTAACAGAGCTACCAGATGTGTTTAGTAATAACGCGGGATTACGCTACGCAAGTGTAGATGACTTTTTAGGGTACAACCACACTTGTGCAGCGCAAACAATACCTTATGATATCAGTTTAGATCTAAATAGATACATTTCCATATAATTGTATTAGTTGTTTATCAGTTTTTATCTAATTTTATCAGTTTAGATATTTACTGAATAAATTATGTATATTATTAATCACATGAAATTGTATTCGATTTTTGACCTGATACAATTTTATCGGTTTACATCTAACCATCAATTTTAATGTACTGAACTTAAATGGTGCGACCTTTATATTTTCGATACTTTCCAATCGGAATTTTTTCATTTTTGTCGGGACTTATTTCATTGGGAATTATTTAATGTTTGTTGAGATTATGATTTTATTATGAAATAACTCCCAAATATTAGTAGATATTTTATTTTTTCTTTGAAAATTACTTCATTTTCTAAAATTGGATGTTTTTTCCTTTCCTTAACGGGCCTTATTTCATTGGGACATATTTCATTTGAAAATTATTTCACGGTATTTTTAAGGACTGTTGCATAGTGTAATTTAACTTTTTATTCACTTAAAAATATTGTAATTTACAATGCAATAAAAATTCCATGTAATGTATTGTATTATTAAAAAATATATTCACTTAAAAGTCTTATACTGCCAAATAAATGTTCTTTGCAACTGCATCAGCAACTTAAAGTCCAATTTTAATTTATATAATTTTGTTTAAGGCAGCATGATCTAAACACTTGAAGTCACTTTTAATGGTATCAGTATATACTCTTCAAAAACAACCAGGCAACATATAAATCAATTTTAAAATATCTTGTTTTACGAGCTACAGCAGCTGTGTTAAATTAGTATTTTTGTTGCTAGTGTTATTGTTAGCTGTTGGCGCTTCTACTTTCAACAAAATTATATTGCAAAAAGTTTTTGTTAGCGAAAAATACAAAAAATTTTATAATAATAGCAGCAAGTTTTATGAAAATTAAATGGTCGAGAACACAATTAACTAACACTGACTTCCTGCTTAGCCAACCAAAAGTACTGACTACCAACTGACTGCACTGCTGCTTTACTGCTACTTTTTACTTGTTGTGAAAAAGGTTAACCATGTTGCAAGGAGTTATAGAAGAACACTGTATTATATTGTTCAAGTATCGTTTATGCAAGACTCATGACATTAAGATGGCAAGAGAAGAGTTAAGTATTGGAAGCATTATATTTAAAGCTTTTAATGATCTCATTCTACTGTTACAAAACAAAAGGATACATTTTCCAGTGTTGACAACGAAACAAAATCTATACATTTAACAGTCTTGTGAACTATTTGCAAAATATTTACGTAGCAGGGATGTTATGCCAACAGTATTTGATTTCATTATTAGCACACTAAATATTTTGAAATATTTAAATAAATTCTTGTTGAATTCTTGTAAACTAAAGAAGAAAAAAACAAAGTGGTATAACAAAGCTAGTGCTGACAAAAAATGCTGGAGGTCAACTACTGGAACCAGTTGTAGAATTGGTGTGGTTGGCAACCAATTTTATAATTTTTTCCTGGGAAATTTTTTACAATCGGTAGCCAACCACACCCATTCTACAACTGGTTCCACTGCAACCGATTCCATGGAACTGGTTCCGGAACCAGTTTCTGGGATCCTATATGGAAGGTGTGGGTGACGTAGAATTAGTTCCAGAACTAGTTCCAGAACTGATTCTAGAGCAACCGGTTCCACTTTGGAGCTATAGAAGGGGTTGTTTTTGGGACAAATTCAAACAAAAAGAATCGGTGTTAGAATCGACAGTAGAAGGGGTTGTGAATGAAAAGTAGCTATTCTACAATCGATTCTTTGGAACAGAAAATTTTCCTGGGTATGTTGTACGTAATTTTGGGTAGATCGAATATAATTTTGTTTGATAACAATTTTATGATGTTGACAAAAAATTTTTTTTTTTTATTTTTAAATAAAATTATTTTGCTAACTACGAATTTATAAAAAAATGAAATTAAAATCTTGCGCATATTTTGAGCCACCCTTTATTACATTAAATATTAGCAGTCAAAAAACCAATCTTGGCAAAAATAATAATTCATAGGAGATTAAGTCGTCTTGGGAACTGTTCTTAGAATTTTTTGTACATCTTGTTTTAAAACCATTTAATTTTATTCTTACTAATGTGAGAATTTAAAACGTATGAGTATTATTTATTTTGTATGTTTTTGTTTAACACTCATACGTGATGTAGAAAAAGTTTTGAAAGCAAGATTTGAAAAAAAAAAAAATAAAAAATATATATGTTTGTATGTAGTGAAGAAAATTTTATTTACTTATAGAATATTAAAAGCAAAATCATGAACATATTTTTAAGACATTCATATATAATTAGAATAGAAATAATGTAGCAATGCGAGAAAATTCTAAAAAAAAAAATCCCAAAGTAAATGTTTGGAGCAGAGTTCAAATACACAAATTTTAAAATGTTTACTAAAAGAAAAACCTTAATATCAAAAATCAAATGTTTCAACTTTTCAGATTTCAGAAAAAATTCTTTTTTGTATTCTTTATTTTTATAAAAATATATATTTTTCGAAAATTTTTGTGCAAAGGATCGATGCCGAATATTAATTTTGATTACAAATTTATTTATTTTAATCAATTAAAATTGTAATAAGCAGTTTAAACCCATAATCCTACACTTTAAATTAACTTAAGGATGGGACAATTGTGTCAGATAAAAGCTTTTTCTTAACACCCACTCACGAGTCCATAAACTGTATTTGATAAAAATTTTGTTAAAATTCTAATAACAAAAATCTGATACTGTAAATTTAACTCCTTCAATAAACAACTGACAAATGGTAGGTTATTTGTTGTTGACATAAAAATTATAACAAGTTTTAAAATTACTAGACTGGAAAATATTCCATTTATATAATTACTACGAACTTAGCAACTAACTGCCATAATACAGTTTAAAGAAAATGACTTTTTAAATGCAAAATATTAAAATAAATGTAAATTTAATTATATTAAAAAGATAAATTTAATAGAAACAAAGGTTTTCTTTTGGGATATTGCGAAAAAAAACCAAATAATTGGCATAAAGTTAGCATATCTAGGAAGATCATAACATTTAAATAATGCAAACTTTTATGAGCTGTTTCCAATTACAATTGAGTGAATGTGTCGATATTATTGTGTTCGTTTGTAGACTTTGTTAACAAACAAATTTGCATATTTTATTAAATTCCCACAAATACGCAATCAATATACAACCACAGACCAAAGTTACCCAAGAAAAACCCATACATACAAACTTCCATAACCAACCAATGAACCACTGAAAATAAAACCTAGAAAGCAACTTTTTCTCTAGAGGCATTTTTTTTTTATATATCGTACCAACACATAAAAACACATTTAAATACATATAAATGCTTAACAAAAACGATACATTTTTTTTTTTTGAAAATGAAACTTATTTCTCAATATTATTGTACATAACCAATTTAAACAGACACACTTAGTTCCCATTATCACAATGTCCCGTTAGCTAACTGGCTCTTTAATTGATGCATTTTTTGTTGTTCCCCATATAAATTTTGAATTTAATTTTTGACTAAATTTTAACAGCACATTATGTTATCGGTCCTTGCATATTTGAGGTATAAAAAAAAGTAAGGAAAAAGAAAAATAAAAAGTTCGAATATTTGTAAGTAGAACGCCCTAGAAATTCCCTCAAGTTAAAGTATAAGAAAGAGGAAATGAAATAAACCAAACAACAATAATAATAAATAGATGCTTTGACATTTTTGTGTCACAATACAACATGTATACAACTTATAAAACAAACCTAGATTAACACAACATCAGGGATGATAAATGAATTTGTTAATTTTTTAGTAAACAATTTTTTTTTGTTTAATACATATGGGTTGATACATGGTTTTATGTGTTGAAGAATTCGGTCTGAATTTTAATTGAAAATTACAAAATCAAACTCCTGAGGTAAATGTTAGTATTCAACAAATTTTAAGTTTTTGCTAAATCTTCTGAATCACTGAATCAGAAACTGGTAAGAACAACATTTTATAGGCCGATTTTGAGTAATCGCTGATTTATAAAAGCTGTGAATTATTTTAAGAGCGATAACATAGGCAAGCAGTTAAAATGAATTGAATTTCAAATAAAAAAACAGATGAACCTGCCCAGTCAGAAATCGCCAGTGGTACAAAAAATCAAGTAACCACGGTGTTAAAAATAAATGACTGGCAGAACACTCATTTGGGACGCTTTGCCAGCGTTTGCAAAAAGCGTTGTACCAGTATTTGTTTTACAAAAATTTCGGTGGTTTATAAAAAAAAAAACACTGGCAAAGAATTGGCTTAGAGTGATAAGCCAAGGTTTGCAACCAGTGGTTATCCAGTGTTACCTAGCCAATGCTAGGTCAATTCACTGGTAGACCAATAATTTTATAAAAATACTGTCGCTTCGTTAAAAAATGTTTGTAGTCAGAGGGTTCCGAGTTCAAATCCGGTTGCAAGCAAAAAAATTTTTTTGGATTTTTTTTAATTTAAAATTTTTTTGTTTTATAAAATCAATTTTGTGGGAAAGCTCCTTCAAGACCAACTTTGTTTTGCCCTCCCAACACTGGCATACTAGTTACAAAAAATTGTTTACCAGTACTAGCATTTTGGCCAGTAGTTGTCCAGCTATTATCACTCATTTATGTGTTTAGCCAGCAAATATTATATGTCTCGTTAGCTCAGTGGGTAGAGCAATCGTCTGCCAATCTGACGGCCTGGGTTCAATTCACGGCAGGACCAAAAAAATACATATGAACTTTTTTTAAATTTTATTTTGGAAAATATATTTTCAGACCACCTATTTATTAGTTTTGTCATCGTTTTGTCAACGTTTAAAAATTTTGTTCCTCCAGTGCTTTTCCGACGCTTTTTGAACAGCCGGTCCTTTTGTCTAATGATGTTATCATTTTAGGAATGGGAAAGCACTTTTTGCCAGTACTTGTACCACCTGTTAAGGTGCTTTGCCACCGCTTTCCCGTTTGTATTTTTCTGACTGGGTGGTGTTTTTATGATATTTAAGAGAAGAAGGTCAAGAAATCCATTTTTCATAAAATTGCCGATGATTTTGACGATTTACTTTTATATTTTTGACGATTTTTGACGAAAAAGTTCTGGCATCACTGTAGCGAACGATCATATACAAAACTAACACACATTCGATTTTTTGTTTTCATGTCCCGCGCTCGCGCTCATTTATGTTTTTATCTGCTGTCGAGTTTAACAGTGTGGTTTTAATCGTTTTTTCGGGTACAATGAAGACAAAAAAGAATGTGCTTGTGCAGCCCTTTAGCACCTACTAAGAAAGCATTTTGATTCCGACAAGTAATTAATTCGTTGGACAAGATTAATTTAGTTGCCACATATACAGAAATTGTTTACTCTCAAGTTCTTTTTTATTTTATTTTTGAGCCAAATCTTCAGTGTTTTACCGGCAACGTCCATTTTATAAAGAGTTTTATAATTTAATTTATTTTTATTCTGTTTTATAAATTGTATAAAAATAAGGAGTCAAAATATTTATTTAGATGTATCAAATAAAGTTCTTTAAATCCAATAATATGATCTACACAATGTTGGAATACATTTTATAATTTTCTAGCACTATACAAAGTACTTTTCGTATAAAATGTTCCAAAAACATGTACTTTTGTACCAACTTCATTATATCTGACACAAATACAAAAAAAAAACTGTTAAATTTAATTCTAGGTATTTGTTGTGTTGTACAGAAAAACTGACCTGTATATGTATATAAATAAGAGTAAGTTTGTGTTTGTGCAATATTTTTATACCCTACACCACTCTGAATTTGTGCTGATGTTTGTAACTACCAAAAATTATGGCGCCAATGTCCGTCCGTCTGTGGATCTATCTATCCATGTAAATTATTCTACCCTTATAATCCAACAAAAGGTCGCGGTTTTGAAAATAATTGGATAAAACTTGCTACTCTAAGGACGAACCTTATTGAAAATGGTTTAAATTGAAATATGTTTTGACAAAGTCATCATACAAAGGATCTCTGGGCTTGACTGTGTTGAGCTTAAGCTTTGGTTTATGTATTACGAAAATTCTCTAAACGAAAGCAAAGTAACGAAAATTTGTTTTTGTGTCCCGGGTATTTTTGAGGAAAGTGATCAGTGTCAATTTCTTTCGTATAGACTATTTTCGTAATAGGCCCTGAAGAGACGGGTTAGAGGGAGAGGGTTAGTTGTTTGGGGTTAGTGTACATTACCGCGTAAATCGTGCCTTCCAAATAAGAAATTTATATATTTTCTTTTAAACGTTATAATATGTATTTATGTATATTTATTATATATTTCAATTTACATACGATTATAGGGTTAAGTTAATATCTAAGATTTACACAAGATGGCAAATTTAACTTTAGTTTGAATTCACAATTTTATGATTGGGATATAGATGTAGGTTCAGGATGGTTGACACTTGAATTTAAATTCTATGGTTAAACACTTCAATGGCTGTTTGAGCTTTTATTTTATTTTTTGTTGCCGTAGCACACACGAGAGACAAAGATGTGGTTTATTTTGGTGTAGTTCACGAACTGACCTTTTAACCAAACGCAAAGGCCGACAGCTGTTGGGTGTGGTGTGTTTAGCTGCCGCTTTGCGTTTGGTTCGACACTCGAATACGTTGAGGTCAGGGTTGGATAGCCTTCATTGTTCACTAAAGTGAACATCCTCCCGGGCCCGACGAACCTGTGAAAAAAAAAACAATTATTTTTATATATTCGGCTGAGGGGTAAGAAAAGTGTAGGGTAAAGGGTAAGTAGAATATGTGAAAAGAAGATCACAATGTCACCAATGCAACATGTGAGATTGTATTCATCACTCCCGAGAACACGTGTCCATTATTTCGACACTGCGAAATTATCTAGTTCAGAATTTGGGTTGTGTGATCAACTTTTACATATTAAACTTGGGTAAGTAAAGTGAGTGTGTTATGGGTTAATATACAAGTGGGGGTGAGTAGTTAGATAAGAGGGTATCATCTTTGGTGGGTAAAACTACGACCTTGGTTATTGGCCGAGTTAAGCTTCCCGTGGCGGTGCGCAAGTCTACGACTCTTGTGCGACCATCAGGACCAGGGTACACTTTGGTCACGCGTCCAAGTAACCATTCATTAGGGGGTAAATTGTCCTGTCTAATAACTACAATATCGTCAACTTCAAGTTGCCGTTGAGGGTTCTTCCACTTGTATCTCTTGTGCAGCTCTTTCAGGTATTCATCCTTCCATCTCCTGCAGAAGTAATGGTGTTGAATTCTGAGCTTTTGCCACCTATTCGCCAGAGTGATATTTCCGTCACTTAAGTCTGGTTCAGCTGGGGTTAATAGGGGTGAACCAATCAAAAAATGACCTGGGGTTAAAGGGTTAAGTTCCTGCGGATTTTCGTTTGACGGGCTGAGTGGTCTAGAGTTGAGACATCCTTCAATTCGAGCAAGGAGTGTAGCTAATTCTTCGAATGTGTATTTTAGGGTATTAAGCTTTTTCAGGTGAGATTTGAAGCTTTTCACTCCGGCTTCCCACAAACCTCCCATGTGTGGAGCTCCTGGCGGAATAAAATGCCACGTCACGTTTTGGAAACTGCTCATTGCTACAACAGATTCTTTCAATAATCTCATAAATTCCTGCCGCTCTTTCTTCAATAGTTGATTTGCGCCAACGAAGTTTGTTCCATTATCGGAGTAAATAGCGGCAGGGCATCCCCGCCTCGAAAAAAATCGTGCAAATGCTGCCATGAAGGCTTGGGTAGAAAGATCTGAAGTTGGTTCAAGGTGGATGGCTTTAGTTGCAAAGCATACAAAAACGCATACATATCCTTTGGTTATCTTACACGTGCGGCCTGAGTAAACCTTTACATCAAATGGTCCAGCAAAATCTATTCCAACGTTATAAAATGGTCGGGTTAATTGGGTGCGTTCCGGGGGTAAAGCCGCCATCAATTGACTTGCCTGACGGTTCTTATATCGAGTACAGGGTGAGCATTTGTTAATAACAAAGCTGATAAGATTCTGAAGCTTCGGAATCCAGTATCCTGAACGAATTACTCTTAACATGACCTGATTTCCCCCATGTAAAGTTATCAAATGAACGTGTAGGGTTAATAATTTTGAAAAGCAACTTGCGTAGGGTAACAAAATCGGGTGCCGTTCATCATAAGATAAGCTATTGGAGCTTGCTAGACGACCATTCGCACGCATAATATTCTTTGAGTCCAAAAATGGCGTTAGGGTAAGTAATTGGCTCTTTTTGGGTATAGGGGTTTTCCTCATTAAACAATTATACTCTTCCTTAAAATATTGAGTCTGGCACAATATCACAAGTCTATCTTTGGTTGAATTTATATCTTCAGACTCGAGTAAAATGCTGGGGTGCGCCAACAGGATCCTGATTCTTTCGGCTGGTAAAGTAATTCTACTTCTATCCAGTGTTACCATTTCATGACGACTTACTCCTCTGCGGGTAGTTGTTATTCGATCCAAGAAACGATAGACATATGACATGACTCGAAGAGCTTTCGACCATTTTGAAAATCTACAAAGAATGTCTGGGTTTTCTGTGGCTGTAGGGTTAATATTCACAGAATTAGCAAAAGCTTGAATGGGTTTCGCTTCAGCTTGAGTTATAAAATTTTGTGTTGTTATTGGCCATTTTGATGGGGATTCTTTCAGCCAGGATGGGCCATTCCACCAAAGAGAATCGTCCTTTAACTCATCCGCATTACATCCTCGGCTCGCGACGTCAGCAGGGTTATCGTGGGATACGACATGGTTCCAATTTTCTACGCCGACCGTTTCCATAATGGTTGCAACTCGATTTGCAACAAATGTGTTCCAGGAATTTGGATGCTTCCTTAACCAAGCCAGGACTATGGATGAATCAGTCCAGAAATAGGTCTGATGTTGGGGTAAATCTAGCTGACCAAGTAAATTGTGTACCATATTAGCCAACAACACCGCACCACAAAGTTCTAACCTGGGTAATGAAAGAACTTTGATGGGTGCAACTCTCGTTTTAGCGAAGAGTAGGGTTACGGAATTAGGACCGTTTATGGGTGTTACTCGTGCATATAGCACTGCTGAGTAGGCTTTCTCAGAAGCATCTGAAAAGCCATGAAACTCAATTCTTGCTGAAAGCGTGTATTGAATCCATCTTGGAATTCTAATCTGATCAATATTATCATAATATTGTAGAAACTTTTGCCATTTAATGAGGGTTAAGGGTTTAAGACATTCATCCCAAGCTGTATTATCCTGCCATATTTGCTGCATTATAATCTTAGCAGAAATAATAATTGGCGCTAGCCAACCAGCTGGGTCAAAAAGTCGCGCAATGTCCGACAGGACTTTTCGCTTTGTGTAAGTAGATTTTTCCTCGATGGTAGGTACATTGAAAAAGAATATATCTTCTTTCGCATTCCACCTAATGCCGAGGGTTTTGGCATTATTCGATTCTGGAAGGGTAAGCAGATCGACATCGAGTAAGTGTTCTTTGGGTAGGGTATTTAAAAGTTCAGCGTTGTTCGAAATCCACTTTCTCAGTGGGAACCCGGCAGATTCTAATACTGCTATTGTCTCCTTCTGAGCAAATTTAGCCTCCTTTAGGGTATGAGCACCGGCTAACACATCGTCAACGTACATATGATTTCTTAAAATCTGAGATACGATTGGGTGGGTATCTTGAACTTCACTTGCTAGCTCTAAAAGAGTGCGAATTGCTAGGTAGGGTGCGCAATTGACTCCGAATGTGACCGTATGAAGTTCATAGTCTTTTATGGGTTCGTTGACACTTTTTCGAAACAATATTCGCTGAAAGGGTGTGTGGGTAGTATTCAATAAAATTTGCCGGTACATTTTCGTAATATCGGCGTTAAAAACAATTTCATAAAATCGCCATTTTAAAATAACTACAACTAAATCCTGTTGTAGTGTAGGACCGGTGTATAGGGTATCATTCAAACTATTGCCATTCGACGTTCTGCTTGACGCATTAAAAACAACTCGGACCTTTGTTGTAACTCGGTCAGGTTTCACGATTGCGTGATGGGGTAAATAATAATGACAGTTTGGCGAAATTTCTGGGTTATAGGGTACGGGTTTCATCTGACCTAGGTCAATATATTCCTGAAGCACGTTATCGTATTCATTTTTAAGTTCGGGTTTCTTCAATAAATTTTTCTCATTTCTAAGATATTGAGCCATCGCAATGTGGCGTGAGTTCCCTAACTCAATTTGCGGGGTTCGGAAGGGTAGATTGACCTGATATCGGCCATTGGGTAAAGGAATAGTTGTCTTCGAATAATACTCCTCACAACAGGAATCTTCTGTAGACTTAATGGGTTTTCTAACAATTTCCTCAATCTCCCAGAACTTGGTAATACACTCGTCAAGTGTAACCGTGCTGAAGTGTGATACTATGGGTTGGGGGTTTTTCAAATCCTCTAGCGGTCCTGTTAATATCCAGCCAAAGTGGGACTCTTGAGCAAGAAGTGTCTTAACGACTTTGCTGGCAGTTTTTCTCACGATTTACGCGGTAATGTACACTAACCCCAAACAACTAACCCTCTCCCTCTAACCCGTCTCTTCATGGTCCTTCGTGTGAGTGAAACAGTGGCAGTTCACAAAAAATTCTAAATTAATTTAAAAGTTAAAAAGTTTCTCTTTAAAAATAAAATAAATATATACAACACAACACAGTACATAAACTAAAATTAAAAATCACCATTTTTGTTTTTCTATGTACATTACATGTTAAAAACTTGAAAAAAAAGTGTTAAAAATTCTAATTAAAATATATAAATATAAAAACTACAATATTTAAAAGAAAGGAGAACAGTGCACAAGTTGAAAACAATAAGATCTGAAAAACAAGTTAAAAACAATAAACAAGATCAGTGAAATAAAATTCAAAACCCACCCCTAAAACATACACAAAATTGTGAGAGAGCAGTGGCTAAATGTGGCCCTAAATGTTATTTTTTGTATGGGAGTTATATGATTTTTAAATCAATTAGATAGTTCTCATTCCTGGAAAAAAAAAATTTGCTCAGTTCTTCCCGGTTCTTGTTTTTACAGCATTTTGAAATCTGAAAAGTTCGAAAGATTATGAAAATGTTATTACTCTTTCGTGATTCTTTCATTCTTTGGAATTGAATTGTTGAACGAATCGTACCAATTTAAAAAGTTGAACTCAAGACCCTTTTTGAGCGCCTGACCCGGCTATAAAGTCACTAGTATAAACACCCGCCAAAAAAAGAAAAAAATATCATATAGCCCGAAACCCCTAATCGTTCCAATAGCAGAGAAATCAGGATATGAACTATACTGTGATATGAATTATACTATGTGTTTGTTACTTCCAAAAGTACTTGATCTAGACCCTTTTTAAACTATATCGATGGTTACCCCGAAAAGGATAGCCTAGGCAATTTTAAGTTTCTCTCCTTACAAATCGCCGGGTCTGGATGGCATTCTTCCGGTAATGCTACAGAGTGTTCAAAAGGTGATCACTACCTGGCTGCTCGAGATATACAAACTTTGTCTCTCTATCAACTACGTGCCTGTTAGCTGGATGAGGATTAGGTTGTGAGGTTGTGAGCGTAGTGGAGTGATCCCTAGAATTCGGACAATATACCTTGGCTACTTTCTAGGACATAGAAGGTGCTTTCAAGAATGTCAGAAGAACTGTCTATGCTGGCGGTCACTGATTACGTTGGCATAGGTCCTTGGCCATAGGGACTTTTACGGTAATGGGCGGGCATACGAGTTGGCAAGGGCAGGTTTCCACAGCGATTCCAGTCGCTATACCGCTGGGGACCATTAAGGGTGGCATCTTCGGACAATACCACCAAAAGACAAGGAGATGGACCGGACTGAACACTTGTAGGACCGCGAGCCTTACGTAGCCTGACTATAATCTGGGGCGTACTAAATCTCTCCTCGGAGGGACGTGTCGAGGCTGACGGCCGTGCTTACCGGACACCGGCTGTTGGGTAAGCAGCAAAAGACTCGGACTGGCGCGTGATATACGATGCCTCAGCTGTGGCATTCCAGATGAAGAGGAGACGGTGGATCATCCGCTCTGTGATTGCACGGCGCTGCAGGGCATCCGACATAGGCCTTTAGGCGATCATATACTAGACGACCTGCCGGTGATATTGTGATAAGATTAGGTGATCTTATCTGGTATCTTATTCTTACGGGTTGGGTCTAGTTCTCCGGATATTAGTTCCTTGCGGGTAGTGTGGTCTATTCAAAACCGAGTCACTTTTGACTCTACTTGATACTCACGAGGGCGTGAGCTGCCACTTAAACCAACCATATCTATATCCGTTATTGAAATTCGCTTTTCAGAATTTAATCCGCTTCCCGCAAATAAATATGACCCAAATCCTACTGTGTGCAGCGTTTCGTATAGTCGGCATGCTCGTCTTTAATTTTTTTATTTGTTTGTTATACATTTTTTATAAGGTTATGAATTTATCTATTGGACATTGTTTGCACTTATTTTCGACAAAATATTATATTAGTTGGAAATTTGTTGAATTTAATACCAAATTATGCCACAGCATAACAGTAAATTAATAGCATTGCCTGTGGTATAAATATTTTAATTCCGTTTGTTTATCGTTGGGTCGGCTAGGTAGGATTTTGTTGGCTTACTGCTAGAATAGTTGGTTGGTTGGTACGTTGGTTGGCTTATTCATATTGTATTAACTTTATGGCGCGGATGTCATTATAGCGATTTCTTTAATTTTATGCTTAAGTTTACTTATCAGTCAGTTCAATGAGGGAATGACTAACTGAATGAATGAAGGTTGTTTCTCTTTTTCGTTCGTTTGATTATAACGATTTGTTTATTCCCAGCAAAAAAAGAACTTATAGGTGTTAAACAAATACGCAACTTTCAACAGTATGAATTATAATATAAAAACATTCTTGTGCACAACACCTTAAAAACAACTTTCCAGAAGTTGAATTGTAGCCAACAAGGCTGCAATTCATCTTCCCAAAAGTGGTTTGTGAGTTATTGTACTACAAAAAAATGTATTTATGTAGTTGTAATATTTATTAAAATTCATTCTTTTAAAAGTTGTGTGTTCCTGTATCATTTTACTTGTTAACAATTTCTGTCGTATTTTTTACGAAACTTCCAAACAATTGTTGTCTAACTTTCACAAAATTTATACGAAAGTAAGAAATAACTGGATTCTTTTTTGTTCACACTTTATAGCCAAAAATTTGCTCTTTTATTTGCGGTACAATTATATTAAAATTTTCAAGCCTTCATTAGAATTTTCAACCTTTTATTCATTCAAAAGTTTTGTGAATATTGATTTGCGTTTTTAAAAATAAATTTAGCAGTCAACCGGTTCATAAACTATCTACATATTTAGAAATCCTTAACTTATTTTTTGCTTGGTTATGTTTGGGTGTTTGCTTTCTTTAAGCAATGTTTAGTTTTGTGCTGTTTATAGGTAAATATTTAAATACTGTTGAATTCATTTGCCTTTTTGATTTTTTGTGTTATACCTGCGGCTAAAACCGCCTAGTGGAAAAAGGACCGGGGCACCGGACACATCATGTGAGCGGTCCTTGAAGCGGTTCTTTTATATAAAAAGTACCGGTAACTTAGGTAACATAGGGTTGTACTGGAAGAGGGTAAATTGCCCCTTGTCACGTGTCAAAGGACCGGCGCAACAGAACCAGTTGCAGGACTGCAGCAAAAGAACAGGTTCTCAGTTAAAGTTATAACAATACAAAAACTTGGCTTCATAGCCCCTTCTTTGGCCCTTAATACAAATAAAGTTCTTATAAAGAATACTTCTTTGAGAAGTCCTGCACTAATAAAAAAGTCTGTGAAAAATTTGGTTAAAACTACTAAAAATTAGTTAAAAATGATGCTGCATAAAAAACTGCTAAAATTAGCAGATTATTTTTGCTATATATTGTATTAATAATATAGGAAGAATAAAAATAAAACTGTTAAATATACGGAATTGTAGTTATATTTAAAATTTTGTTAAAATTTTCTGAATAATTTGTAGCCTAAAAAATCATAAAAAATTTAAAATTGTCGACGTTTTTCTTCGATTTTTTTAATGCAAATAAAAATCGAGCCTTTTGAAAACAGCAGTTTACAATTTTTTCAGCAAATATTTCTGCTGATTTGCTTTAAACTAAATTTAGCTTAAAAACAGCAAAATTTTTTTAGATATAAAAGTTTATTTTTGCTATTTTTAGCAAAATTTTCCACAGATTTTAAAGTACAATTTGTTATTTTCAATTAACTAAGAGTAACTTAAATATAAATAAAATTTTGTAAATTTAGCAGTTTTAATTTTTCTATTCTTATTTTGCTAGTATTTAGCAAAAAAATCTGCTAATTTCAGCAGTTTTTCCTGCCATTTAATAACTTTTTCTGCTATTTTTACAGATTTCTTTCTATGAGTGTAAGAATTAAGTGGACTTAAGTATAGACTTATAACCCAGAGTATATCCCGCCCCCCCCCCCCTTCTCCTCTATAAAAATACTTTTGGACATATTTACTTAATATTTTAAGTCGACAGTTCTTGTATGTGTAAAAAACCATACGGCAATCATATTTGCCTCGTCAAAGGGTTAAAATAGGAATACTTTAGTACAAACAATATTATAATCTGTATAAATTACATTTAATAATACATGTATATATTTTTGTATATAATTATGCTAACAGGTTGTTCATAAATTATGTACTGATGCTTAACATGCTGGTAAGTATAATAATCATAGCACATTATTAAAAATACAGGCTAAAAAATGCTCTGTTCCAAATATATTTTGCTGGTAATATATGGTATAATATGTTAAAATTTTAGCTCCTAAATAAAAATTAAATATGAACAAAACAACTTACAACGACATTAAATAAGTGTTTGCCGCTTTTTTACTATGAAAAGCGATATTTTTATGTTTCGTGGTAAATTAATGCACATTTTGGTAATGAAAAAATAATAAATTAAATTTAGAAAACACTGAGAACACATTTTTATTGTAAATTTAAATATAAAAACAAAATCACTAAATAAAAACAGATCACAAACAGCTGTTTAAAAAAAAGTGTTGCCACCAACTTGTTATGTGGAAAATCACGTATCGTGCTGCCACCCCACCTAACTTGTAGTCGTTAAAGCATTGCAACACAAACGAGCAATAAATACGCAATATGATGATAGGTTAAATGAAAAAATCGAAAAATTAGATGACGTTTTTCGTCACACGAACGAAAATACAATAACAAAATACATGTAGTCACTCATTCGACGAACGATGAACGTCTTATGGAAAACCCCCCGTTAGAAAGCCTATGCAAGAGAACTACAGAAGTAGGTTAAAATACTAAAACTAGAAAATCAATCTAAGAAAAATAAAAATACTAAAACAAATAACTTCGAAAAAGAAGAAGCTCGAAATCATTATTATACAGATGAAGAAGAATTACTTAATGAAACCGGTTGGTTAGTTCAAAAAAACAAAACAAACTCGTATAAATATAGTGATAAAATTAAAATAATTGGATGCATATTTCAAACATACATATGGTCGTTTTAAAACATTACCTGTAAACATGTTTAACAAAGTAATTTTTCTGAGTGTAATTTTAAAATTAATGTTTCAAATAAATTTCATAATTATCATAAGTAACATTGCATGTTGATGTTCGTAAGCTGACCGCTTTAAACTGAATTTTTTTTTTTTTATTAAAATAAAGATAGCAAATATCTTGTGTGGGATAAAGAATTCGTTAATCCTGCTTATCTCAAAAAGGATAAAAGAGCGATAGAAGTTCATAAGATGTCAGCTTATCACCATCAGTATGTTCTACAGGAAATAAGTATTATAATCAGATGTAATAAAACAATTTTACAAATATTTATGAATTATATACATTTGAATTTACAAATATTTATACAGATTAAACTGCTTATGCATTAAAATTTTAAAACTTTATAACAAGATTATAGAAGTTATTTTTTATGAAAAATTTATTTAATAAGGAATTTATAAATTTAAAAATTGATTATGCATATGACCATAATCATGTAACTTTTGGAAAATATTTCAAGCATAAAATCGGCACTTGTCATACTAAAAAGCTTAAAAAATTTAAATGTTATACCTTTTCGCGGCCATTAAAAAAAAAGTTTGCTCACGAAAAAAAGAACGTTCGGGAAAAATATTTTTGTTTAAAAATTGTATTTTAATACAAGATAGGCAATGTTTAATTTCATTTACCAGAGCATGATTGTGCTATAATTCTCGAAAACTGATTTTTTTATAGTAAAAAAATTTTGGTCAAAAAGTTTCGACAAAAGTGAGAAAAAACTTTGATTTTCCTTTCAACTTGTGAAAAATTTTCTACAAATTTGTTAATTTTTAATTAAATAAAATTGATTAAACGCTGTAAAAAATAAATTCCTATTGAATATTTTTAATCTAACACAGCATTAAAAGAGATGCAAAAGCAGTAAAAAATCACTACAATTAATGATCTTGAAGTTATTATTTTTTTAATACAAACACTAATGATTTTAATTTTATTTTCATAGGAGTACTTCTACTTAAAAATTGTTTCTACACTTTTTGAACGAGGAAACACCACTTCATCAATTAAAAGTAAACACAATTGCAAACAAATATTTCTTTTTAAATTTTTATTACTTTTAAAAACAATTATGAACTATTCTGTGATATGAATATTGACTGGCATAAATATACTACTTTATCATTGCGAGATATGGGGTTATATGAATATAATTTTGCAATTACTTCGAAGTAATTACTTTTGACTTAGTAATGACCTTTAACGCCAAATTTATCCATAGACTTGTAGAATAGCTTAAAATAAGAACGAAAATAAAAAAAAAATTAGTCTACTCGCAAGCAGACTAAAATTGTAAAGTAATTGCTTAAACATCCCAATATTTTCTTCTATTAGTAATATCTATGTTTTATTCATACGAGCTATTGTGTCTTATTCTTTCCAAATTAAACAATCTCAAAAGATCGCCTGCAATTCAATACATTTTCAGTACTTCATCACACAATTTTTCATCATTTTCATTTTAGTTTTTAAAAATTGAGAATTTAAAAAATGTTGAATTTAAACTACTTAATTACAAATATAAAAAAAGAAATTAAAAATATTGTCCGTCCAGGTTTTAAACACGCGCTGATCTCTTTGCAAATAAACTGTAACCAAATCACTTATTAGAATCACTTTTACAGTGCATCAATCAATGCATTAGATGAAATAATTAAGTAATTTTTTGTATGTTGTTCAGAACTACTTCTAAAAAAGCTGTAAAAATATATTGTTACGAAAATGGATTAGTCTAGTATAGAAAGTTATGGAATTTTGGAAGAAAAATAGCCAAAGCGACGGGATTTACTAAATAGGTCCATCTGCCAGCACAACATTTAAGTATAATGCTAGTACTCTAGGTGCTTCCGGAATTCTCTACCACAATGGAAGTAAAACTATGTATATAAGGCTGCCATATGTCATTTAGTCAGTTGATTATCAGCGATTGTGTAATTCTGTCGGGCTTTATTAAATCGTTGTGTGAAATATCGTTGAATAATAAAGTAATACAGCGTTTAATAAACAAGTGTAAAGCTAAACCACCCAGTGTAGAAAATGATTACCAGATATGTGGTTATGTAACTACATACTCGGTAATGGTAACTAGTTACTTTTGTTATTACATTTCTTATTACCTTTATATGGCGATGTCGCGAAAAATAATGAGTTGTCGTTACCCACCAGCATACGAAAAATCTAAAAATATATCGTTACCTATGTGCTTACCAGTACTGACAAAAATAATGAGTCTAAATATAGATTTTCTAAAAAATAAATTATATAAAAAAAATATTTTTTATTGTATTTTTTTTTTTTAATAAAATTTGCTGGTGCGGGAATCGAACCTGGGTCTACAGATTGCTAGTCAACAGCTCTACCATCTGAGCTATATCGACATGTAATATTTAATAGATAAAAACACAATTGACCTGCTGCACACAAGTAGCTTACTCGCCAACATACAAAAAATCAAAAAATATGTGGTTACATATATCCTTACCAGTGTTTAAAAAATATTGAGTCTAAAAATAGATTTCAAAAAATTTTCAAAAAAATCTAAAAAATTATTTTCTATTTGAAATAATGATAAAAATAAGTCATTATCAGTAACTCATTATTATATGTTTTAAAATAATACAGAAGGTAAGTGGGTGTCATTACTGGTAGTCCAAAAAATAATGATATGTCATTACCGTTTCTACACTGGGTAAGCTAAAGAGAGTGTAAATAAAGAAGAGTATAAGCTCAATCAAACAAAGTGTAAGAGTTATTTTATTTAATAAAAAGCACCAAACTCGGTTTATTTAAAGGAAATAAACCAACGTTTTTAAAAGGTAAAAACGTAACAATATTAAGGAATACTTTGAAAGCAATGAAAGAAGCGTTTTTTCTTGTTTTTTTTATGAAGTTGTTAAGAATTACTTCTAAAAAATAGTAAAATTACACCAAGTGGTTTGTAAAGCATCATTTCCAATTATTTTGTTTTTTTTACTGGGATGCCCTTTAATATACAGTCATAAATAATTTTTCAATTATTAAATTTAATGGTGTTTTTAATAATAATTGAAAAGACATCAATTATCTAGAAAATTGCTAAATTGTTTTTGACAGTTTGCAATGAAAAATTAATATTAAATATTATTTACTTGTATTGCCAAGACAATATTAATATAAATATGAAAAAATTGAATGTATTTTAATGAAAACAGACATGTTCATAAATTTATTTTAGAAATGTAAAAAATTTATACATATGTAGGATATCCTACCCATTCACTCCCCCTACAGTTACTTTTGGGTTTTCAAAACTTTTTCTCTGATTATGGGAAATAAAATAAATTTTTTGTTATGAATGTTTGTTAGTTTGTTTGTTTCATAACACTAAACGTTACTACTGGTAGAGAAATATCATAACATCAAAAGCAAATATAAAAATTTAAAGAAAATATTTCTTTTCTATTTCAATATTATGCGAAATATATAAGAGTTATACCAATATCTCGCTTAACGGCCACTTCTGTTTAAATAAACAGCAAAATCCGTGTTTAAATATATTTAATAAGCTGTAATGGTAAATCACAGTTTAGAAAATGCCATTAAATAAGGGATCGGTATATAAATACTATCAAAAGCACTTTATTTAAGATTTTTGTGACCTACAAAGAGTATTCCAAACTAAATTCTTCAATCTGTATGCAGTTAGGATATGGGAAATAAGCGG
Source organism: Leucophora obtusa (assembly GCA_949987735.1). Taxonomy (NCBI): domain Eukaryota; kingdom Metazoa; phylum Arthropoda; class Insecta; order Diptera; family Anthomyiidae; genus Leucophora; species Leucophora obtusa. The sequence continues at coordinate 6,010,008 of OX465296.1, forward strand.
GTGAAATAGAGCGAAAAAAAATCGGCCATCTCGTTTTGGTACCTTTTTGTTCGGCAGCATGACTTTTTGCCTAGGGGATAACTTTCGAATTTTAAAATAAAAACTTTATAAAAATAATATACGTTTTATTAAAACAAAAAAGAAGTTTCTTATGCATAATGTATTTATATTTTAGCACTGACTTGCCAAGTTGTTCAAAAAAGCAGTAAACAAAAAGGCTTCGAGAAAAATTCTTTAAAATCCAAAAATTTTTAATACCCACAAAAACAAAACCTCTTAAATTAAATGGTTATAAAAATATGTAAATTCCAAAGTTGCAGCTGTATATAAAGTAGCCAAAAGCAGCAAATAAAACAATTAAAAAATTTAAATCGATCAGAGTCACCCACGAGATTTCCTTGTACGATTCCGGTCATATTCCGGGAAGAGAATAAAATTCAGGAAGGGACCTAGTTCTCAATATATAGTCCGAAATATTAACCGATAATATAGGACCCAGTAGTGGGATTCTCTAACTTTTTAACGACAAAATTCGGTAAAGAATTGCCCCTCAGGAAAATGTTTTGCGGTCTGCAGCCGACCACACCAATTTTGCAACTGGTTCGCCTAGAACCGATTCTATGGAACTAGTTCCGGAACCCATTCCACATAACACTTTTAAATGTAAGGTATAACTGACGGAAAATCAGTTCCAGATTTAGTTTCATAACTAATTCTAGGGAAACCGGTTTTATTTAGGAGCTATAGCAGCGGTTGCTGTTAGAAGGGGATCAGCTAATTTTGCTGGAAATGATCATAATATGATCCTAAGTGATCATAAAATAATGATTTTTAGGAATATCTTATGATCATAAGTAAAATATTATGCTTATTAGGAATATATTATGATCATTTTTGATGTATTTCGAAATTATATTCTAAACAATATTTTTCTTATACAAAAAATATGCAATTAAATGCAAAATGTAAATTGTAAAAAGAATATACAATAAAATCATAAAATATGCAAAAAAATTATGCACTTAAAAGCAAAATATGCAAAAAAAAATATGCATTTATAACAAAATATGCAAAAATACGCAACAACAAATCGATGTTACTCTGTAATTTTTGAGGTTCTGGCAACAAATATGCATTTGCATGAAAGTCGCTGCAATGCTTGTTATATTCGATATTACCAGTATTAGCCATTTAAATCGAAAATTTAGGCTTTATTTTTAATTTGAATTTTAAGGCAAAATTTAAAAATTTAAAATTGAATTTCCTTAAATTTAATTACCACACCAAAAATTCTATTGGGTTATTGACTCTCTTCAGCCTCAACTATATTTCCTGCTGAAAGTAACGAGCAAACATGAATTAAGTAAAAAATAAGTAGAAACAAAAAACTTGCAAATAAGTTCAACTGTATTGCAGCACAACTAACCATCATATTTTGGGAATTAAGTAAAGATGGTGACAGAGATGTGGCAGCAATTGATGGTTTGAATATGGGTTGAATGGCTTTTTTTTAAGGCAATTTGAGAACTTTTCTTTTTTTTTCTTTTCGTCTTTTTTGGAAATATACTTTCTGCTTTCTAAGTTTAACTTAATTTCACTGAATGCTTACGGCGAACCTAATTACAATTTAATCATCTCTAGAGACTTTAGTGAGAGTTTTTATTCCATAAAAAGATAATGAACAAAAATTTTTTGTATAAATTCATTTCGTTTTTGCTTTTTAGGAAAAAGACTTTTATTGGAATAAATTTCATTATTATTTTTATGGGTTTTTCATATAAAAACTTATCTCATATATGATTAATTACACAACTATTGATAACTGTAGTGGTAATACAAATTAAAAAAGTTTTTATATTTAGATTAGCTACATACTTAGTTTATGATAGATTATATTAGTAGCAATGTTTGGCAACTATAGGTTTTTCTTACTATGTTTATATAAAACATAATTACGAATTTTTATCATGTTTTTATGTTAGTTAAAGTTTTTTTTTTATTATTTTAAGTACATATATGGTATCACATCAGGTTATTAGCACACCAACAAAACAAGCAGAAGCTATTATTTCATCTGTGTTCAAACTTTTATATCTTCCATAATTATAACTGTGAAAGAATTTAGCAAAAAAAATCGAAAAAAAATCTAAAGAAAAATTTGGAAAAAATGTTTAACAAAAAAATTAACGTTTTTAAGTTTAATGTGTTTAATATACTTATTGCAAATAATATAAAATATCGTTATTGCAAATAGTATAAAAATGTTAAATGAGAAAATATTATAGAGGTGAAAAAAATAATTTTGAGGTGACAAACTTTTTTGAGTGTGAAAACAATTTCTGTGATGAAAAAAACTTGGTGGTGAAAAAAATTTCAGGTGAATATTAAATTATTCACCTCTAGGCGTCGGGTGGAAAGATATGAAAAAATATTTTCTTCACCAGACGCTGCAAGGAAACTGTATTAAAATACACCAATTTTAATTTAGTAGGTTTGAGGTTAAGAAGAAGCATAAACCTTTTTCTGTAAAAATTTATAAACACATTAATTTGCAAATCAGACTAGGTCTAGTTTCTGCCTTTTTCTATGGACAGGCTTCAACAGTGATTTTCCATTCAATTGTATTATTGTTTATGTTTTATTGTCAGATTGCCTCTATATGATAATTTTTCAACAACCCGTCGGCTGTAGAAATCGAAGCTGTGCCTATTCCTACATTAGAAACGTAACTATACCAAAGTCCGACAGCTTAGCCATCTCAGCCAAGTAAGGCCTTGAATACAATGTAGCTAATTCATAGTTTTCTTTCGTAATCAGCTTTCTGTTATTGTTTTTTTTAATTTAAAAGTGATCAAAAAGATACATACAAATAATCTACTTTATCTTCCAATCTCCTCCGTGTCTCCTTTTTCGCAAATGTTGCCACACTGACGTATGATTTTTACGTTCAAGAGCAGGCAATTTGTGTATATTGGAGACGGACAGCTAACAGGGCATTGTTTATTTTCTAATGATTTTAACATTGAGTTGTTATAGGAGAGGAGTACTCCCACTTCAACATTTGTTCAGTACTTTTTGAACATTTTTATAATGTATTTTAGTACAGTGTTGTTTTAACGTCATATAGACAGACCAGCTGCAATTTGTGTGAGGAATTTACAGATACCTTCACATATTCATTCAAAACTTTTTAGTAGATTTTTCTTATTTGCCATACAAAACTGCTCTGGAGAATGTCCGCTTATCTAGGGAAATGAGCAACCTCGCTTGCGACTTCGCATAGTGATCGGCATTTCAACAGACAGACGGACATCACTTGGTCGATTTAAAATTTCATAAGGATCAAGAATATAAGTATGTACTTTATTGGATCTTAGACAAATATTTTGACATTTTGACAAACGGAATAACCTAAAAAATTCTGGGAAGGGAAAGTCTATTGACTGCGGAATAAATATAGTGAAATATATAATTAAATATAGTGAAAAATATAATTAGTTGACTCGGTCAATTATTATCGGTAGAAATAAACTTCAGAACACAATTTTTATATCCCATACCACATAGTGTGGTATATACTAAGTAGTTGCAGCAGTTTGGGCACGCCGTCAAGGGGGAGACTTTCCCCTTTGTTTTCCTCTCTGTGGAAAAACCCAGTATCCTTTCTCTCAAGCTGAAACCAACCATACACACTCACAAATTTCGCTGATTCGCTGAAATTCTCATTGAGTTTGTAATTTTCCCTAAAAAATGTTTCTAGAAATTCTAAAAACGTAGTCCCCGACGAATTTCTTAGGCAAGAATGAAATCCGGTTGGGGGCACGCCTTCAAGGGATTATTTTTCACAATTTGTTAAATAGGCTTTGGGATTTTAGCCCATTTTATTTCTTTAATGCAATTAATATTTATGCCGATAAAGATAAATTTAAAATTCTTCATTATTGTTTTGCGGCATTTGGCATATGGAGCAAATTTAGCATATAAAAATTAAAATAATAGGGATTTTCAAATAAACTCGTAAATTGCTTGTAAACCCTGTGTAAATACAAACCATATTTTTTATGTATAAAGTTTGATAGTAAACTCATAAATATACCAGGTTTACACCGTTTACGAGTAGTATACGAGTTTATATGAAAACCCCCTAATATAAGTTAGGCGCATATAAAGATATGGATAATCAAAAACAAAAATTGATATGCAGCACAAAATAAGAATTTTTGTTTTTTTGCAAAAGCTTAATTACTTTTGACTGTATGTATACAAATGTATAAAAATTTATATTCTCCCAGTGTAGAAACGGTAATGACATATCATTATTTTTTGGACTACCAGTAATGACACCCACTTACCTTCTACATTATTTTAAAACATATAATAATGAGTTACTGATAATGACTTATTTTTATAATTATTTCAAATAGAAAATAATTTTCCAGATTTTTTTTTAAATTTTTTGAAATCTATTTTTAGACTCAATATTTTTTAAACACTGGTAAGGATATATGTAACCACATATTTTTTGATTTTTTGTATGTTGGCGAGTAAGCTTACTTGTGTGCAGCAGGTCAATTATGTTTTTATCTATTAAATATTACAAGTCGATATAGCTCAGATGGTAGAGCTATTGACTGGCAATCTGTAGACCCAGGTTCGATTCCCGCACCAGCAACTTTTATTAAAAAAAAAAAAATACAATAAAAAATATTTTTTTAATATAATTTATTTTTTTGAAAATCTATTTTTAGACTCATTATTTTTGTCAGTACTGGTAAGCACATAGGTAACGATATATTTTTTGATTTTTCGTATGCTAGTGTGTAACCATAACTCATTATTTTTCGCGACATCGCCATATAAAGGTAATAATAAATGTAATAACAAAAGTAGCTAGTTACCATTACCAAGTATGTAGTTACATAACCACAGAGAAAAAGGATAAAGAAGGCTTAAATTAAGTTTTTTTTAATCTACACGATTTTTTGGATTTTTATTTAATTACGGCACATAATTTGAACACTTAACAGCCCAGTGTAGAAAATCATTACCAGATAAATGATTTTCTACACTGGGCTGTTAAGTGTTCAAATTATGTGCCGTAATTAAATAAAAATCCAAAAAATCGTGTAGATTAAAAAAAACTTAATTTAAGCCTTCTTTATCCTTTTTCCCGATACCGACTTTTTGGTGTATGGGTCAAACAAATAATAAGCTGACGGGTAGTCTACTAACAGATGACAGGAGCAGTGTTAATGTTGAACTAATTTTGAATGGTTGGACGGCATAAAATTAAAATGTTTCAAAAATTATAAATTTCAGAAAGTTAATATCATTTCTAATGAAATTGAACTGTTATTAATATATCAATTAGTTGAATGCTAAAAAAATCATGTTATACGAGTAGCTATTAAGTCTTTTCTTTCATAATACTTATTGTTTGTAAAATAAATACCCTCCAACCTCATTTCCAAATTTTTGAATATCAAGAAAGTGAAAATTATTTTAAATATTCAAAAGTGAATATTATATTCCCTCTGGTGACAAGCCATTTTAACAAATTTTCATTAGTTAGTAAAAAACATAAGAAATAAGAAAATTTATATATAAAAGCACAACAAAACTTGTGTAATCAGGATTATATGACTATGGCCCAGACAAAGAAGAAACAAATTTGCAAATTTCTGTGTTTTTATGCCCTACACTAGGCTATGGCGTAGCGTATAATGAGTTTGTGCAGATGTTTTGGAACTACCAACAATAATGGACCTAGACCTAACTTATACTATACCTATCAAACCAATAACACTTTCTGAGTCGATTTAATGATGTCTGGTCATGCGTCTTCGTGTTAAAGCTTGTCATTAAGCTACAGATCGCAAATATAAAGATAACGAAAAGAAATTTAGTAGGTTTGAGGTTAGGAAGAAGAATAAACATTTTCTTTAAAAGTTATAAACACATTAAATTCGCAAATCAGACTAGATCCAGTTTCTGCCTTTTTTTAAATTTAATTCATGAATTTCAATTATCTCAAGGACGAAGCTAATTGAATTGGTGAAAATTGGTCCATGTGCGCATGGGACTTAAATGGCATCTAAACACATAAACCCATAGAATTCTTATTTAGCCATTTAATGTAATATATAAGCAAAAATTATGCCTCCACATATAAAAAAGGATCGGGAAAGTCGATACCCATATAATCCACCTTCCCGATAGTTACTTAAATATACCTCCAGAAAACAGATTAATTCTGACAACCGTTTTTGTTGCAAAACAAATGGTTCAGTTTCAGCAATTGAATTGATTTTCTATTGTCACAGCGGAAAAATTCGGTTATCACAACTGAACCATTCGATTGGCTATAAATCCAGTTGTCAGCATGGATCTGTTTTCTTTGTGCACTTTTTCGGTCATTTTATTAAGAATTTTCTCCCTTTCCGGAATTTTAGCCATTTCCAGGAAAGGGATTTCTAATTGGCGTATGGTATCAAATAGTCGGCATGTGCAACTTTAATTTTCTTATTTTTTTTTTGATTAAATTAATGAACCATTTTGTTCTTGTTTTTATTTTCTTAAATTGTTTGTTAAAAAAGGAAAACCTACAACATTAATGAAGGTATTGTTCATTAATTAAACAACAACAAACATACACAAATGAGACCAAAAGAACAAGAAGAATAATTGCTACATTAAAAAAATCATTCCAAATAAAAGACTTCTTTAACAGCGTTAGTAGGTTTTTTTTTTTCAATAAAAAAAATTAAATGAATATAAAGGCATATGTTTGAAAACAACAATGTGGTACTTATTATAGTCTATTGTATAAAAAAAATAAAGCTAATACAGTATACGGAATTTTAAAATCCATAACTATTTAAGACAAATAAAAAGACTAAAGTTCTTTCAAACTACGAGTATTTCATCATTTATTTGATTTTACAGAATAAATTTATACGCTACACAGGCCAATGGATTAAAAAAAATTTACTTCTTCATTGTATCGTCTAAAATTTTCCTACAATTGAAGTCAAGGGGCATACAAAACTCAGTATAATGCTAACTACATCATGTGCATAAATTGCACACCACTGCGTATGATTAATTTCAATGTGATATCAGAAATCAATCATACGCCATGTGCTACTCAATGTTCACAAGTTGACTTAACGTGTCTAGTACTTAGAAATTTCTCTAACTCTTACAAGGAAGGTATCCCAATGGGTTCTCTGGGATCGTAATGAAATTCGGACATGGGATAGAGGAGAAAAATAATGTACAAGTACTTTTTTTTAGCGGCCCAATCATATGTTTGGGGGTTAAAAAGTGGTGTAAAAATTACCATATTTTTCGTTTTTTTTAATTATTTTATATAATTTCAAAGAAAATATACAAATTAGGACGCAGATAAAAGCTCTTTTGGAAACGCATCTGCCGGTATACAAATCATGTCCGAACATATTTAACTTTTTTGTTATATTTAACTTCACAATTTCTTTGAGCTTAAGGTTTGTTTTTTATATATACAAATTTTTTATTTTCGGATATTTCGAATTTCACAATGGAGTAGCGAAATATCCGAAAAAAAACAAACGGATATCTCAAAATTTATTATTTGAATATATTCCGCGCTTGTTTTTTCCTTATTTTGAGCGATCTTCAGCAGTTTTTGCGTTTTTAAATATAGGCTCAGCTGATACTAAACTGATATTAAATAGCTGCTCAGGTAATACTAAATTACAGCGCCCTCTATCGGTGAGTAGTGTAAGTTTTGATTTCCTATCTCTATAATTAATAGTCTCTGGTCACAAGTAGAAATAGTCACCTTAATTCAAATACGTTTAACATGTCGTCATAAAATTCTGTATACTTTTTGAACACTGTTATTAAAAAACAACTAAACAAGCCATTAAATTTATTATTGTTATTTTTTTAAGAACACGAATCTGTTTATAGTATATGGTTTAGTTGTAGCCACTTGTTGTAGTTAATGTAGCCCTTACTATAAAAGAGTATTTTAAAGTCGACTTTATTTTTAATCATACGGTTTTGTTCATTTTGTGTATGAAAGCCATATACAAATATTTATTTCAAACATTTTGATTGGTTAAAAATAAATTAACCAATCAGAATGCTCCAAAAATAAACCAAGTCAAGCCATACTGCCACCCAATATTTTAACTGAAGTCGACTTTTAACTAAAATATACATTTGAAATATTTAGATAGTACGGGCGTATATTTTTAAAGTGTTGTAAATCTGATACATTTTCTTTGTGAAATATTATATATACTGTAATATTATATACAATGCACTATGTTTGGTTGTTAAACTTGCACTGTTGCTTTAGCTGCAAAACAAATATCTATGTTTAACCCATTAATTTAGAAATTTACAATTTATTTAACTCAAGATAAGCAGATTTCTATAATTAACACTATAAAGGCACATCTACACGAGATAGAAAACTCACTAGACTTTATGAAAATGCAGCCCTGTATAAGTCTACGAAATGTAATCTCTAGACCATTGACAATTGCTGTCATATACAATTTCTTTAATCAGTAAAAATTTTTAAAATGTAATGTAAAATTATTGAACAATTCACCTTTTGGTATTTTGAGAAAAAAATTTTCATTGAAATACAACATTTTTAATAAAAACAATTACTTGACAACTAGCGATGGTACTTTTACGATAAAAATTAGTGCCAACAATATTAGAGATGACCATGCGCGGTTCCAGCAATTAATATAAGGGGAAAAATCATACGCCACAGTAGACAAATACATTGAGTTGGCCACTGAGGCGTATGATTTTTCCCCTTATATTAATTGCTGGAACCGCGCATGGAGATGACACATTTAGCGCAAACTCCAAGAGATTTCTATACCCTGTAAATGTGCCTTAATGCACAAGGCCGACATATTTTTGTGCAATGAACGATTAAACACAAAGACGACTTTGAAGTAAAATTTTCATACACAGAGCAAACAGATTCCTGCTGCCAAAAGAATTTGTGATCAATCATATGACTAGATTGTGTTTACTGAATTTTTCGGTTGTAGAAACATAAACACCTTCTTTATACGCTATAGAAATAGACAACCCCTGAAGATGTTATCCAATTAATCACGAAATATTGGTGATATATATAATAAAATACTAATTACTTAATAAAGTCGTTAATTACAAATAATAATTCAAAATATATATCTACGAAAATTTGTATACAAAAAGTGTTTATATATGAAAATAAGGCTCATAATTAGTATCCCTACGGCAAATTTTAACAAACTGTCACCGAACTGGCCCCTTATATGAAATAGAGTGATCACTTTTACATGACGTTGTCATAGGAGGGGGAAATTGTCCCCTTGTGACATGTCACAAGCCAAATCCTAGGACAGGTTACTGAACTCTCATAAAAAAACAAAGTTGAGGGACCTGTCCTGGGATTTGTCTTGTCACATATCACAAAGGGTCAATGTCCCCCTCCTATGGCAACGCCATGTAACTCTATTTCATATAAAGGGGCCAGTTCGGTGACAGTTTGTTAAAATTTCCCGTAGGGATGTTTTTCTACTACACATGCAAATTGTGTAAAAATCTAATCTATACAGTGTTAAGATATAGCCTAAAGTGAAATTTTCTTTTCGCAAATCTATATCCTGTTTATTAATGGGTTAAATAAAGTATTCACAAGTTTAACATTACAAAAGCACACGTACGATTGTATACAAGGTGTTATATCTACATGTTGTTGTGGTTAGTTAGTTAGTTTGGGAAAATAATACAAAATTAGTTCTTTGCAAATTCTACAAAAAGAAAGAAAAAAAGTTTAAAGGAAAAAAAGTTCAAAGAAAAAATTTAAAGCTATAGCAAAACATATCGTTGGCTTAGTGTGAAAAGGTGCCCATACATTCTATACATTTTCCATTTTAAATTAATAAACATTATGTGTAATTTTTTTTTATTTACGCTTTCGGAGGAAATTTACCTTATTTATAGTAGGAAAACAACATTCTACCATAACATGGATAAATTAAAACAAAAATGAATTAAAGTTTTCTTACAAAAAAACGAAATCATTTTTTACTACACTTCTTAATCCTTAAATGCGACCAAAGGCCGCTAAAAAATATGTGTTCATTTTTTTCCCCTCCTATCTTATATTCGAATTCCATTAACATCGAAGGGAATCCTTTGGAATAGTTTCCTTGTAATCTAACAAATTGTGGTAAGGTAAGAAATAAAGTTTTTTTTCTTACACTTTTTAACTTTTTCCTCTCAAAGTCTTACAATAAATTTAGCAATTGATATAAAGAGAAAACTAAATGAAACTAATTACCCTGCAAATTTAGTTTTTAAACTTTGAACAAATGTTTAAAATGATAACAGATATTTACTGCTTGATGACTTATTTATAAAAAATAATTCTAACTCCTTGACTACTTTAGTGAATTTTCATTACTGTGTGAACACAGGATGTATACGTAATATTTTTTGGTTTATCTTCTCAACACTCATACGTACTGTAGTAACTGGTTAAATATTAATGAACAAAAACACATTTTGTGGTTAAATTTTGCATTTAGGAATAGATATTCAAAACATAAAATTGTTAACAACATATTAAAAATTTATAATTGAATTAAATATAACGTGACCTAAAATATAAACGAATACTTTTTTACTATGAAGAATATAATTTATGCAAATAGAAAGCGGTTTTTTTATTAATAATTAATAGTTAAATGCTTGGAAGCTTATAAATTCAATTATTTATAATAAAGGATAATATAAAATTAATTTTGGTAAATGCTAATAAAACTAATTTGCATGAGATGTACACTAGAGCACCCATATGTGCAAAAGGGTTATTTTTCCTGTTCCACGCACAAACATTTTCTACCGGTTGGAGAACACAAATTTGAACCCATGCTAATGCAGTATAAGGTGTTCCTAATATTTTAATGGGAATACCTTGATCTGTTATAGGATTTATTGATGCCCCCAGATAGTGTTGCAGAGTATTATATAATAGAATCAATAAATATTGAATCAATAAATTGTTCACCAATATCAAAATAATGATTTAAAATGATTATGAATTATTCACTGATTCATAAAATGATTAAAATTTTATGCGAATTGATTAAAAAAATTTTTTTTTAATTCAAGGTCTGCGTGTAATATAATGAATAATTTTATGAACAATAAAGGAAATTATAATGATTATGTTCTTCAGACAATAAAATCCACATTGCGTGAGGAAGTAATTTGTGGTTAAATAAGTGGTTTATTTTAAGTAAATTTTGATAAAAACCAGAAGTTTCAAGTTACAAAAAACTTGACATATAAAATACTAGGCGTACTAATTATAACTCGTACATTTCTTGTAAACCTTGTATAAATACAAGCCATATTTTTAATGCATTAAACTCATAAAAATTCCTGGTTTACACAGTTTACGGGTAAAACACGATTTTATAAGAGAAGGCTTACTATGTAAATGAAGTAGCCGACAATTATCAATGTTATTAGTAAAAATTCTTTGTTTTCTCTATTTCAAAGACGATTGAACAAACTGATTGCAAAAGTTTTTTAAATTATGTTTAAAATCTTATAATTTCATATCGTACATATCTTATATCTCACTTACTTTTCTCTTTAACTTTTGAGCTTTTAAATATTTTTGTTTATATTTTTGATATCATGTTTTATTAAAATTATTTTACGTTTTTGTTTTAAGTTTCTCATAAGTTTTTGTTTAACTATTTTTTCTTTTAGCTTTTGATATTAAAAAAAAAAAATGAAAATCCCTTTGTGGCGTGTTGTTTTTCATGAAATATTCATAACTATTCTGTTTTTTGTTTTAGTATTTTTATTTTTTTCTGTTTTTGTTTTGTTACCCCACTTCTGCGGTAGTTTGAGCTGTTTGCGTGTTTGTTGTTTTAAAAAATTATATATGTTAAATTAATATTAAATTTGTTTATAGTTCTTTACACTTCACTTGCTCTCACTCACAATTGTTTAAACTGCATTTTATTGTTAAATTTTTTTTTATATTTTTACTTCCTGATATTTAAAAACAATATTTTCAATATCCATCCATAAATAAAACCATAATTTCCGCTAGTAAAATACAAATAATAAAATGCACATCCGTTTTAACAATTACACATATACACGCTCATATAAAACTCGTCAGTATAGATGTTAAGCTAACAAAATACGTTGTTGACTAACGTTTGAATGTAAATTGTAAATGTATTTTATATAAACTTCTACCGCATTTTGACATCAATAAGAGAAAGTTTTATGGAAAAAAAGAGATTCTTTTTTTATTTCTCTTACATAAAGTTTTCCTTTTTCATTATCAAATTTTCGACGAGTTTTCTTTAATACTATTATATTCCCTAATGTTGTTTGCATGTGTGTAAGTGTTAAATTTTAATAAAAAATGATTATTATGATACTTTGCATAATTGAGTTTGTAATTTAACTTAACAAATATTTCCAGAAATTCTAAAAACGTCGTCCCCTGACGATTTCCTTAGGTAAGAATGAAATCCGGATAGGGACATGCCTACAACGGATTATTTTTTACAATTTGTTAAATACGTTTGGAATTAGCACATTTAATTCCTTTAATGCAATTAATGTAGGTATATCCCGATAACAATAAATTTAAAAAAATGTTATTCATTCAAGTTTTTATTGTTTAAAAGAGAACAAATTTAATTTTGAAGTATAATAGTGAACTAATTTTAAGTATAACATTTCAAATTATAAAAAGGCACTACGCACCGCGACTAATATACATAGATGTTTTGCGCTGATTTTAAACTATAGGGTCCTATTACTGAATGTCCGGTTAAAATGTTTTATGTGGGAAACAACAAATTTTATATGGAAAACAACAGCAAATAGGACAGTTGTAGACCCAATTAGTAGATAACGAGGCATTCTAAAAAGGAACCTGTAGTCCACTAATAAATTATTTAAATTTACTCTGTGTAACAATATACACATCATGTGTAAATTTACATTAAAAGTGCATAAAACTTAAAGGAAATTTTTTAGTATATTGAATGTGCATAAAAAGCTTGTTTATTATTATAAACTGTGTAAAAATCCACAGAAAAAGTGTATATTTACTAACGCAATGTTTAAATTAAAAAAGTGCAAAGACTAAATTTTTTATGGGCGAATTTACATGGAAAGTATAGAAAGAAATTTTAAATTTAAAAAATTTGTGCATAAAAAGCTTGTTTATAAATATTATATGTGTAAAAATCAACAAAATATCTGTATATTTACACACGCAATGTTTAAATTTATAAAATATATAGAAATATTGTATTTTTTATAAAACAATAAATTTGTTTTAAATATGTGCTTTATAAACAATGGATTGAAATGGGAAAAATTGCAAACAACTTTAAATAATAATCGTCGAAATTTAAAAAACACTGAAAAGAAAAAAAAGCTAAAATTATGATATGAGAAAAACGTTAAATTTAAAAAAATCACTTAACTCTTATACTACCCTTGTATATATAAAATTTGATAATGCAGAAAAAAATTATACTTTTTGTAAATAAGTTTATGGGGATCTTGGCCTTCAAAAAAAAATCATTATATGTATAAGCTGTTCAACATGGCAATATAGTCGCGATATTTGTTGATGAAGTATAATTTTTTGAATATATCATAATGTCCGAGAAAAAGGGATAATGAAGATAGATAATTGAAATTTGTTATATACCTCCGTTTTATGATGAGAAGAAATCCAAGCAAAGAGTTTTTGGCTATTCGAATGTTTAAGGGGTAAAACAGGGTGAGAAGTTTCAAAAAATCGATTTTCGAACGTCATTTTTGGTGGAGACATATTTTTTTTCTAATTTGAGAACTCTTAACAGGAATCTGAAGTCAAAATAACGATACAGTTGGAAGTTAAAAGGGTTAAATTGAAACCATATCTTGATTTAGAAAAAAAAACGCAAGAAATTGAAAAATATCGCTTAAATTTAGGTGAAAAAACCGGTTACATTAAAAAATAGCTAAAAATTATTAACACTCGCCAAAATGAAAACAAAATCTTTAGAATCGAAAAAATTGCGAATGCATAAATTTTAACATTACAAGGACCTATTTTTTTATAAAACAATCTTCCTCCTTACTATCTAAATTTTCCAAATCTATATTTATGTTCAAGTCGACTTTAATTAAAATTTTGAGTCTGATTATGCTTTGACTTGAAGTATTGTGATTGGTTAATTTATTTTCAGCCAATCAAAATGTTTGAAAATAAATATATATTGTTACGTTTTTACCTTTTAAAAACGTTGGTTTATTTTCTCTAAATAAACCGGGTTATTTTCTATTGCAATCAAAATAACCAATCCCAACGCTGACACCAATTATTACGTTATACCTTACAAAAACGTTCCTTTATCTCCTTTAGATAAACCGGCCTGGTGCTCTCTTATAATTAAAATAACACTCACACTCTTAAGTTTTGAATAGCTTAAACACCTTTTTTATTTACTCTGTATTAATTACGCTGTATTACCAGATTGACCATTTTAGTAAATCCCGTTTCTCGAGATATTTTCTCACAGAAAATTACAGAGTTTTCTATACTAGGCTAATCTAATTTCGTAACAATATATTTTTGTAGGGTTTTAATACACAAAATAAACAAAACCGCACATTTAAAAATAACGCCGAGTATTAAATTTAAAATACTCTTTTATAGTAAGGGCCAATAACAAACAGGATACTTTTATGGCGAATTGGTCAAATTTGATTTTAATCATTTTCAAGAGGACTCATCCTTACGACAATAGACGAAGAAAAAAGAGCAAAATTTTATGATTGAAGCAAGTAATGATCATAAAATGATCCTATTAATCATAATACGAGTATGATCCTTAATGGTGATAAAATCGTCGTCAGTGATTATAATATGATTAGTAAAAATCATATTTATGATCACCAGAATCATAATACGAAAACATCGTTTCCCAAATCATGTTTAGCTATATTTTTTCTCTGCGTGTACTCGCTTGTATACCAAATTTCGCCCAATTATCTTTAGTATGCAGTTTCATTACAAGCGTCATGCATTTTACATTAATACAGTGAGTACTGATTACTTCTCGACTTTGGTCTATGAAACAATTTTGTTAGACTTTTTTCATGATATTTAAAAATCTTGTTATTATTACGAAGGACTTATTGCGTTATTAATATACTTTTACAATTTTCCATAACAGCGATTATTACCATTTGAATGCTCTTCTGCATACACTTTTTGCGCCTAATACAGCACGTTTAACAAAACCTTATACACAGCTATAACCATTCAACCAGTCAACTATTCAGTCAAAGTATTCGTTTTGAAAGGAAATATTGAAAACTAAGAAAAAAACTTTTTTGAAACTCCTGGTAAAACGTTTATGTTTCAATAACCATCATAAATGTGGATATATTGAAGTACTGAAACTGACTTTGTTCAAACTATATCAGCGTGGCTGACTTGTCTGTTTGAAAAGCAGAAGTATGAAACAAAATATAAATATCGATTAGAAGAGCAAACAAGCTGACATAATAGTCGATTGCAAGCAAGCTCAAGGATACAGAGTTTCAGGTGCATTTTCATAGCATGAATGAATGAATGAATATTTCTACACTGCGAGAATTTTCTTTCGGATGTAGTGATGTCCTATTTAAAAAATAGTTTTGTGTTAAAAAAACTTGTTTTAAAATTTTAACATTATTTTGTAAATAAGACGTCACTACACTGATAACTATTAAAGCAATGTTTTCCAAAACCATTGAAGTATCGTTACAGTTAATGAAACTTTTTATTACATTATTGAAATTTATCATAAAATTTAAATTTTTCGTAAAATTAAACGGAGAAACATTCGTTTATCATTCATTTAATTTTTTATATATTTCTGAATTACGTTTTCATGAAATGTATGAAACTGTCCATTAAATAGATGAAATTTGTTATTAAATTAATGAAACTTTTACTTAAACTAATGAAATTATTCATTAAGTTAATGAATAATGAAATAATTCATTAAGTTAATGATTAATTTCATTAAGTTAATGAATAATGAAATAATGAATAATTTCATTAGTTTAAGTAAAAGTTTCATTAATTTAATAACAAATTTCATCTATTTAATGGAAAGTTTCATACATTTCATGAAATTTTATAAAATTGTTGTTAATTAAAAAAAAAATCATACACTTAATGAAAAAGATTAACAACAAAAAAAACACTTTTCATAAAAATTGTTAAAGTTTTTATTAGTTTATTTTGTAAAAAAAATTTACATTATTGTTATAAACATTTTGTTATCTGAAATTTTCCAAAATCTTTTCTCTATGTACTATACCTATTATAACAAAATGTTCAACATACCAAGTACTCTCAAGGCTATTTAAACATAAATGCTAGACAGGGACGCCCACAAAAAATATTGAGTTTTGAATTATGAAACGCATTTTCAACAAACATATTGTAATAAAGAATGGCTCGCTTACAATCAGGACAAAATCAAACACATATAACAGAGCTAGTGATGAGCAGAAGAAATAGGGGGAATATTACCTAAGAGTAATTATTCAGCTACATAATTTTCAAGTTAGTTTTACAATTTTCTAGTAAAATATGTAATTTTTTCTTTTAATTATATACATGTCTAGAAAAAAATATCTAAAAAAATAAATACAGTGATATGCAATAAAATAGAGCCATTCAAGTTTTTTTTCTAATTTTATTCTCGTTGCCTTTATTTTTAAAGATCAAAACAGTGGATAGATTCGCCCAAAAATGCGAGGAGATAGTTCAGAAAATTATGTCGAATTTAAACGCGATGTCTGTTTTCTTATTTTGTTATTTGTTTTAAGTAGGCGTGGCTATTAATGAAAAATAAGCGATTTCGACCTACTATCAAATTATATAGTAAAATTTTGCGAGTACTGATCAATTCTGAAAAAACTGTATATTTTTGGAATTCCTATAAAATTTCCTTAAGTCTTGCATTATTTTTTTCTACAAATGGTCGCCAGACTTAAAATGACAGTGCCTTAAACATGACCAAATTTTTCTTTGTTTTTACCGATTTTAAAATAAAGTTAACAACACTGAAATTTAAACAGGGAATATTTTATACTATAACGTAAAAAAAGGCCTGACTGATTTGTTATATCGCGGTAAGTATAAAATAAGCCCATTCACTTTAAAGTTTCAGTGTTATTAACTTTATTCTAAGATCGCTAAAAACAATGAAAAATCTGGTCATGTTTAAGGCACTGCCATTTTAAGTCTGGCGACCATAAAATTAGAAAAAAACTTGAAGGGCTCTATTTTATTGCACATAACTGTATATAATTACTAGAAAATTGTAAAACTAACTTATAAATTATGTGGTTGTATAATTACATAGCACTTAGGTAAGTTTCCTACTGCTTTTTTCTGTGTGTAACTACGAAATGGATTTTGATTTCAAAACATTCTGTTAAGAAATGTAGAAAGAGTTAAATTTTATTAATGGCGGAATTGTGAGTTAGAATTTTAAATAATTTTGATTTTTTTTAATTGTTGGTATGTGGGGTAAATTCATACTGATCGGAAACCCAATAGTTGTTTTAAAATTCGCATTAAAATTTGAGACCATCGAAACTTTCCGCATACGCCAATTCTCTTTTAATCATTTTTGGATTTCTGTCACGAAATATGCCATTCATTTTTATGGTCGTAAGAAATTAAGGTTTTTCGTTTCAAAGGTGAAGAAAACACCTTTAATTTGGTATATAAAATTATTATGTATGACTTTTTCTTTAAAAGTAATTTAAACTTTAGGGCATCCATATTATAACTGAATCATTCTTTAGAGATAAAGTCATTTATAAAGTTAACATCTGTCCAACTTGTCTGCTGATATTGAACTTGTTGAAAATTTTAAAGCAAGGTTTAACTAAAATAAATGGTAGGAACAAAATGTTTTGTGAAAAAAAAAAACATTTTACTATTAAAATTTTTATTTTACAAGTGCATCAGGCTCAAATCATTTGTTTTTTGGGCACAGTAATAGGCTTAAATTTTACATGTGACAGATTCAATGATAACAAAATATAACAAAAATATGACAAGGCTATTTATAATACTACAGTAAGACTCGTTTAACACAAACTCGGATAAGATAAATTCTCGGTTTATACCGTCAAATTTCAATAAATAAAACCTCGATTACTGAAACGAATTCTCAGTCCAAACCAGCGCCAGTCATTTTCCCGTTCTCGGCATTCCCGCTATTTCCAAAAATACTGAATATTGTTCCGGTTTCACAATTCTTAATTTATTCTCGGTATTCGCGGGAATACAGACAGACATTCCCGGTTATTGTGGTAATCCAATTAAACCGGTTTAACCGGAATTTACTTCATAAAATTTATAAAAATCAAAATAAGTTTGACGGAAAACTTATGCATTTCTTCTAATATTTTTAGAATAATTTTTTCAATTTTAATTATTTAAAAATTAACATGGTTATTCAGAAAAAACGTTTTGTCTTATTAGAGGCTAATTGAAAGAATTTTGTTGTTGTTTTGTGTTTTAAATTGTTTTATTAAACTTTAATAAAATTCAAAACATTTTTTTGAATACAAGCCTAAATTTTAAGCTTTTTTGGAATCACTTCTATCACAAGTTTAGAAAGTTTCTTGTTACGAAATAAGCCATGTATCCAAATTCACTATTATTTTGAAAACATTGTCAATTAGATATTAAAACAGAGATGTAGTTTTATAATTGTTAATAAAAGCGATATATGTAGTTACTTATATATATTGCATATTTTTTATTTTTAAAAAAAGGGATATTCTTCCTATTAATTAACGTGTTGCCTTCTTTTGAAAGGGGATAGAGAAGAGAAAAAAGGTAGTGAAAGATGAAGGGCTCCAAATATGGCAACACTGTAATTGCGCGATATGTTTAATCTTAAAACAGTTGTTGCGCGCCATCTGATGAAGAGTTGGCGAACTTTGTTGAAGCATTTTGTTTCATAGCCCTGTTACATTATTTTACTTCGGTGGGGTGAAGTGCTATGGGAACACCGAAGGAGGACTTTGCGATATGTATGAGGGATAGAAAAAACGCAAACCATCGCCACTGTATCAAGGCTAAGTACTAAGATCTCAAAAAACATTTCATTTTATATAAATATAAAATTTTAAAGAATTTCTTTTTCACACATGACTGCTAATGTCCTCTTTTTCTTTAATTTTCTCCTTAAGTAAAACAATCCTTTTTGTGCTTTTGCTTTTATAAAAAAAAAATCCTATGACCTTTCTTGAGAAAATTGTTGTTTTATTTGTGTTAAACCTAAAAAGCTTTTTACCACAATCAGTTTTACGCCACTATTAGCAATAACAAAAGATAAATCTGAATATTTATGTTGTTAAAAAAGGCAAGGGGGTAAGTACGAAAAAAATTATAGGGCGAAAAGGGTAAAAAGGATTCACTGAGGGATCATCAAAACTTTTTTTACTGATCTGCTTCGTTAAACATAACAACAATTCCACAAAAGAAATAAAAAGTTTTTTATTTAAAGCCTAGGGATATGCTTTCATTTGTTAAGTATTTACTTATACTTCACTCACATGTTTTACAATTTATTAAAGCGTTTTTTTATTTTATACTTTTTTCTTGTTTGATGTAAAACAAACATTAACGCTTAACAAGAACAACAAAAATCTATGAATGCAGTGGGTATAAATGATTAAATGAATAAATTTTACGGACAGTTAAACCCACAAATGAAAATTATGCATTTTTTTTTAACAAATTCGACCAATCTAAATTAACCATCATTTTTTTTTTTAAATCAGTGTTGCCATTTATAGACATTCCTTTTTCAGTTTTGCCTATTTACAATCTATTTAAAAAAATCTATTTCGAATTAAAATCCTTTTCAAGATAATAGGGTAAAATAGGAAATAATCGGTTAAGATCAAAAAAAGGTTTTAAATCCCAAATGCCGGTCAAAAATTTTTAAAAAATGAGTCGGAGATAGAAAAGGACTTTTATTACACTCATAGAAATAAATCTGTAAAAATAGCAGAAAAAGTTACTAAAAATTAGTTAAAAATGATGTTGCAGAAAAAACTGCTAAAATTAGCACAGTTTTTTACTAAATACTAGTAAAATGAGAACAGCAAAATTAAAACTGCTAAATTTACAGAATTTTAGTTATATGTAGGCTAACTTTTAGTTAATTGAAAATAGCAAATTATACTGTAAAATCTGCAGAAAATTTTGCTAAATATTTGAAGACTAAAAATAGCAAAAATAAACTGTAAAATCTAAAAAATGTTTGCTATTTTTAAGTTAAATTTAGTTGAATGCAAATAGAAGTCTATTATGCTAAAATCAGCAGAAATATTTGCTAAAAAATTGTAAACTGCTGTTTTCAAAAGGCTCAATTTTTATTTTCATTTAAAAAAAAATCTAAAAAAACTTTGAACATTTTTAATTTTTTGGTGATTTCTAAGGCTACTAATTAGTTAGCAAAAATGTTTGCTGATTTTAGCAGGTTAATTTGCTATTCTCCATTTACAAAAATTTAGCTCAAATATAACCAAAAATCAGTATATTTAACAGTTTTATTTTTGCTGTTCCTATATTACTAATATAAAGCAAAAATAATCTGCTAATTTAGCAGTTTTTTTCTGTAGCATCATTTTTAATTAATTTTTAGTAGTTTTAACTAAATTGTTTACGGACTTTTTTCTATCAGTGTACTACTATCGGAATGTTTTGTTTCCTTTTGTTTTTTGTATATAATTTTTTCAGCTGTAGTAAGGAAGTAAATTGTTGTAAGTAAACGAATAAGCCTAATTGTCGATTTTTATCCCTATTAATAATTTGATCGATTTTGCCAATATTTATCAATATATATCGGGTTTGTTAATGTTTATTGATTTTATAGATAATTACCGGTTTCAACGATATTTATCGATTGTATCAATTTTATCAATATCTATCAATGTTACTGATATTTATCAATTTTACTGATATTTATCGATTTTAACGATATTTATCGTTTAGTAGTAGTATTAGTATTATATTTTTTAAATATTTTATCATGTTTCACAAGATTAAACAACACTTATTTATACAAAATACTAAGGATGCAATAAATTGACGCTTTTCTACACCAAGTTCTGACAATACATAACCGACTGTCATAGACCGTTTGCCAATAATGTGCTGATCGTGTTTTTCTGACTGGGTACTAAAAAATATGAATATCATGCGTCCCTCGGATGATCGCCAAGAACACATTTTAATGAAAGATTTGTGATTTACATTTTTGTATAAATATGTAAATGGTGTCACTTGTCCATCTCTAGTTTACGTAACTTAAGAGTTAACTAACAAATGTGTAGTTTAGTTCAACATTATAAATGTTTGTGTTTAGTCAATAACAAGCTAAAATCTCACATTGTATGGGAGAGCCAACTACTACTAAATACAATGTGTTACTAGATGATAGTGAGAGCATCTCTTTTAACGCAATTCATTCATTCATTGATACACTAACTCAATTCATACAAGAAACCCCATTTCTTAACAACGATCAGTTAGTTGCATTTTAGTACTTAATACGAAAAGACGTGTTTATTTTTAAATTATTTGTTTAAATCTTATGTTAAAAAAAATTGTAAAACATATAACAAAATACCAAATCATGTATGCGTGAAAATAACAAAAAATAAAAGATATGTATATTATTTTTGTTTAAATAACAATTAAAAATTAAATATAATTTCATAAAAAAAAGTAAGTTTTAAAAATTGTGTGTTGACCCAGTTTAAAAACCGGTTTAATAGTAATCTCAATTTACTTTAACAAAAAAATAATTGTTATGCCATTTATCAAATTGACATCAAAGAAAATTCTTATTTAAATAATTTTAAATGAAAATGGTAAATATTTCTGCTGAATCGTATTTTTCTCCTCATGTAATCAGTTTCAATAAATAAACCTTTTAAATCAGATTTTGTTAAATGAACAAAAAATAAAAACACCCAGCAACAATAAGAAAACCTTCAATTAGGTAAACTTGACGCATTTAAGATAAAATTAGACAACACGAGTTTTATAGAAAAAACGCCGAAAAAAATCATTCTACCATTCCACCCACAATGAATGACATCAATACAATTCATCTTAAGTATGTTTTATCAACGATTTCAATTTGGCCACAAATTGAATAGCAGTCACTACATACAAACTATGTACCATTGAATGAATTTATATAGTACAAACGACCAGATATTAAAATAAGTTGATACAAAAACAATCACAGCAAATTGTTACCAAAATATATAAAAACGTTATAAAATAAGAAATAAAAGAAAAAAGTAACACAGGGCGACAAAAGTTGACAAAATTTAGATACTGCAAAAATATTTGTCATGAAATACTGCTATAAGTCTCTGAAGACATCAAAGTTGGAAATTTATCTTCAATGCCAGAAATAAGTCAAAACTTAAATTGTGTTTAGGGTTTAATTTCGTACTTATTCAGAATTGGCGCTCAAATGTCCAACAAGATGTGTTCGGCGAACTTATGCAAAACACTACGAGAAACATTTCTGTGAAACATTAACATAAACATTTTAACCCTCTAACTCTTCAACTTACGGGTCTTTTAACAGCGTCTCTAGTGCGCCAGATTAAAAAAAATTAAACGCAAAATGAAAAGACCACCAAGAACAAAAGGCTACACAAATATCTCACATGAACATCAAAATATCACGCTAAATTGTCAAGAGTACAAGCAGAAATGTACACTCATAGAAATAAATCTGTAAAAATAGCAGAAAAAGTAACTAAAAATTAGTTAAAAATTAGTTAAAAATTATGCTGCAGAAAAAACTGCTGAAATTAGCAGATTTTTTTGCTAAATACTAGTAAAATAAGAACAGCAAAATTAAAACTGTTAAATTTACAGAATTTTAGTTATATTTAAGTTAATTTTTAGTTATTTAAAAATGACAAATTTTACTGTAAAATCTACAGAAAATTTTGTTAAATATTAGTAGACTAAAAATGGCAAACACAAACTGTTATATTTAAGCTAAATTTAGTTGAATGCAAATAGGAGTTTATCCTGTTAAATTAACAGAAATATTTGCTAAAAAATTGTAAACTGCTGTTTTCGAAAGGCTCTTATTTTATTTGCAAAAAAACGAAAAAACAACTTCGAAAATTTTAGATTTGTTTGTGATTTTTGGGCTACAAATTATTTATGAAATTTTTTTGTTAATTTTAGCAGGTTAATTTGCTATTTTCTATTAACAAAACTTTACCTCAAAATTATCTAAAATTCTGTATATTTACCAGTTTTAATTTTGCTGTTCTTATTTTACTAGTATTTAGCAAAAAATCTGCTGATTTCAGCAGTTTTTTCCGCAGCATAATTTTTAACTTTTTCTGCTATTTTTACAGATTTATTTCTATTATTGTATGTCTTGTTAAACCAATAAAATGTATCCTCCAAATAAAAATGGAATTATTTTGAGAATTGCTTTTCCATATATTTTGTATGGGAAGCAAAATGTCGGGATTTGTCGTCGTAATAGAATCTATTCTATTTTCATGACGACACACTAACACATACTCAAAATATTTGTCAAATTGTTGCCATATTTTTAACTAATTAAGGGTTGCCATTAGAACAGAGTTGTAGAAATTCGTATTAGAGTTGCAAAAATTCGTACTTTGTTTACAAAAAATATATTTTTTTTACAGTTATTGAAAATAAAAATACATAATTTACACAGAAAAAATTATTACGTCCATGTCTAGTTCGATGTATGACCATACATGATCTCATATATTTTCATATATCTTCGGATCCGAAATTTGAGGGTATATGACCATGCATATTCATATATGACCATGTATGCTCATACGTGATTCATATATGATCATATATTGACATATACCTCCATATACCCTCAAATTTCGGATCCAAGTATACATGGAAATATATGAGATCATGTGTGGTCATACATTGAACTATGCATGGACGTATATGACTATGCATGACCGTGCATATATTCATACATATTTCGTTTTTCACATGGGAATTAAAATTTTAATAGAAAATGAGTATGGTGTCGAAAATATTTTTAGTTTACCGATTACTAAATGTCCAGTTATCTACTACCTAGGACTTTAACTGCCGGATAAATTTTAACTGGACATTCAGTAACTTTAGTTAAAAATTTTTCAATTAAAACTTTAAAAAAATATTTAATTGATATAACGATTTTCTTAATTGGTCCGAATTTAATTAAATTTTTAATTGTATTTACAAATACTTTAATTGAAACTCGATTTTAATTTTTTCTGTGTACCGCAAAAAAGCAAAATTAAATACAATAAAATGTAAAACAACATGAATTAATGCAAAACCAATTGAACTGGTGAAGAAGTGTGGCGAAACAAATACTATCATATTCTTGTTTTGCTTTCCTTTTTTTTTCTAAACGTCAAAAAATGTCGACAGTGGATTGTCGCTTAATTTAGAATAATCGTGATGACTTTTGGTTAATCTTTTAATTAAAAAATATGTAAAGACAAAAATGACTTGCAGAATCGTTAAGTTTAACAATAAGTGCCAGCTTAAGCTTCTTATAAGCACAAAAAAAAATCATTATTGAAACAAATAAGATCTGAATTTCAATGTAATATAATAAAAAAAATTGTGTACAAATTATATTTTTCGTATACTAACAACCATTAAATATTTAATAATTGCATGTTCATGGCCCTTTTCACACAAAAAGTCAAAGCCGTACACAGGTATTTGTAAGGGTAAATGGTTTCTTTAAAAACATTCCCTTAATCGAAAACATTTTTTGTACGGCAAAATGCTTAGCATCATAGATATTATTTCTAAAAAAAACATGAAATCTTGAAAACATTTCCTAAAGAAAAATTTATTTTTATGATAACTTTTTTAGATTTTCAAAAACTTTTCTATAAACAATTTATTAGATACATTTTGTTTTATTAGATTATAAGTATTTATTGTGAAAAATGTATAAGATTTTGAGAAAATCTCTTGAAAGTTTTCTACCAGAAATGCTTTATCATTTTTCTAAATATGTGCTAAACAAGTGCTATACATATTTGCTTAGAATATAATATGTATATTGTTGTTAGCATAGAAGCGAATATTTGTTTTAATTTGAAATGCCAAGAAAACGTGTGATTATGACGAAGTCGTTTAGAAACAAAAACAATTTCTTAAAGCTAAATAACATATATATCAAATTATAAACCCACAGCGGAAGTACAGAATTAACAGACACGACACAAGTGACAAATGTCAAAAAAGTAATTAAAACTCGCACCAGTTATAAATAGACCACTAACCATTAAAAAAAAAAATCAAACACTTGCATATCACTGTGTAACCCTAGAGTTATTAATAAATTAATGGCAGAACACTTAATTGGGAAGATTTGCCAGCGGTTGCAAAAAGCATTTTGTCAGTTTTTGTTTTTAAAAATGTTCAGTGGTTTATAAAAAAAAAACACTGGCAAAGAATTGGCTTATAGTGCTATTAAAACGAGTGAAAGTTAGGTATTGCTAACGGTACAAAAATCAATGCACACACTGAGAGAATTATCTGCATGTCATTAACTGGAACTCGCCCATTGAAACTTTTCTTTTAATTAATGGAATTTTTCATAAAATGTTGTGAAAAATTTCATCAAAACTAGATTCATATAATATATGAAGCTTTTTAATCAAATTTAAGAAAATTTTCATTTACTTTGTGAAAAAAAAACTTCATTAGTTTGCTGCAAATTTCCATTAAATTTCGTCCAGCAAAATTCTCTCTGTGCAGTAGTTAATTCGTTTATCTTTCTTATCAAGAAAGTTTTCGCAAAAAATGTGCGACTTGAAATAAAAATGATGTGAATTGGTACACAATATCATTTTTTGCACACGACCGTTTCAACAAAAGTGTTTCTGTAAGCATATTATTTGAAATTTTCTTAATTTCATGCGTCAATATTACTCACTTTTTAAAACGGCGCGGGAATTGTGTATTGGCTTAATCTTTTATTATGGTGACAAAAAAAACGACAACTTTCATACACAGAAAAAAAAATTCAATTAAAATTTTGTTTGATTTTCAATTAAAAGTTTAATCATATCAATTAAATGTTTAAATGAAAATGAGCATGGTGCCAAAAAAATATTTAGTTCACCATAAGCAAAAGTGTCAAGACAAACGGTTTCGCGTGTGATAAAAAATATGCAAGGAATATCATAATATTAAAATAATGCCTGAGGGTAGAGATACAACCATGCGGCTTTTTTTCATATGGAGATTTGACTGAAAACGCACTGCGAACAGTTGCCAGTTTTGACGATTTATCGTCATTTTGACGATTTTTACTATCTAAAATAGCTAAATGACGATTTGACGATATTTTCTTTCAAAATGAAGATTTTTTTAATACGAAATATAGCAAGAAATGTGTAAATTACGATACTTTTCCAATATATAATTCTAAATCTCACATTTTTGGCTTTTAGAATTATGCAGAATTGCAATCAAATTAATGTGGGAACAAATTAAAAAACCGCTGCAAAATCATATAATTTTTATTAAGCAAATCTATACGATTTTTGAAAAATATTTTAGAATTTTAAATTAAAAATGTTCATATTGAAATTCTAATTAAAATTATATCTAGAAAAAATATAAAAATCCGTTCAAGTACATCATCTTTTTTTTATTTATTGCGAAACTGCCAATTTTTCTTTAAGATATGTACGTATTTTGAAATGTACAAAACTTACAGGAAAAATAATAAAAAATATGATAATTTTTGTGTAAAACTTCTGTCCTAAAACTGTAACGAATCTCAATTTCTTTGGAAGAATGTCTGTGAAATAGATAATAATTATTTTAAAATCGGAAATTTTTGTTAGTATTTCCTTTTGTTTAAAGCAACCACTTCAGGATATGGGAAATTTCGATGATGTTTATAAACATTTTAGTAAATATGTTAAATCGAACAAGCACGAAAAGGTTAATTTTTAAAATCCCAGTGTAGAAACGGTAAAACATATCATTATTTTTTAGACTACCAGTAATGACACCCACTTACCTTCTGTATTATTTTAAAACATATAATAATGAGTTACTGATAATGACTTATTTTTATCATTATTTCAAATAGAAAATAATTTTTTAGACTTTTTTTAAAATTTTTTGAAATCTATTTTTAGACTCAATATTTTTTAAACACTGGTAAGGATATATGTAACCACATATTTTTTAATTTTTTGTATGTTGGCGAGTAAGCTAACTTGTGTGCAGCAGGTGAATTATGTTTTTATCTATTAAATATTACATGTCGATATAGCTCAGATGGTAGAGCTATTGACTGGCAATCTGTAGGCCCAGGTTCGCTTCCCGCACCAGCAAATTTTATTTAAAAAAAAAATACAATAAAAAATATTTTTTTTTTATATAATTTATTTTTTAAGAAAATCTATTTTTAGACTCATTATTTTTGTCAGTACTGGTAAGCACATAGGTAACGATATATTTTTTGATTTTTCGTATGCTGGTGTGTAATGACATCTCATTATTTTTCGCGACATCGCCATATAAAGGTAATAAGAAATGTAATAACAAAAGTAACTAGTTACCATTACCAAGTATGTAGTTACATAACCACATATCTGGTAATGATTTTCTACACTGGGTGCTTATTAAGTTTTAAGGGTCCCTATAATACAAATAGAGTTATTTTGACGATTTTGAACTATTTTTTGACGATTTTTCAAAAGCTATGACGATTTTGACGATATTTTCCAGAATTTTTGACGATTTTATGCCTAAGAAACCTGGCAACACTGACTGGGGATTCGCTCTAAATTAAAGCTTAATTTTATTTCTCTGCGTTTTCTCTCATACTCTCGTATTTTCATTCTCACACTCTCTTCAATGTTGCCACATTTTCAAAAAATAATCCCAATATTTGGTGATGTTCAGGGATGGAAAAGTTCAAATGATTCAACTTTTATGTTAAATAAGTCTTGTTTTTCATGTTTATTATTAGTTTTGAACTTAGGTTTATTATTTTAATTTAATGATTTTTATCGAAGTTAAAAGAAGGAAATTTAAAGAAACTAAATCCATGTGTACATGTGGAGAGACGTACACTGCACGTACACACATACAGTGGTGGCCAATAAATTAGAAACGATTCAAGTTTTTTATAATTTTATTCTCGTTGCCTTTATTTTTAAAGTTCAAACTAGTGGCTAAATTCGCCCCGAAAGGCAAGGAGATGGTTCAGAAAATTATACAGAATTTTAAGGTAACGTTTGTTTGTTCATTCACTTGTTTTAAGTGGGCGTGGCTTTTAACGAAAAATTAGCGATATCAACCTTTTACTTTTGAATATTAAAATTTAGGCAGTACCCAGCAAAAAAAAATTGCAAACTACTTCTTTCAATACTTCACAAGTATCCGTTAGTGTATTTTTACTGCTTTTTTAGAAGTTATGCTGAACAACTTCAAAAAATCACTTCTTTTATTAGTTCCAAACAGGGACGTAACAGTTATAACTTTTATTCAAAAAACTGATTGTTTTACAATTATTTCTTGTTTGAATATTTTTTATTTTCTGTTTATTTGCTCTGTTTGATTTTTATTTTTAATTCAAACAAAAACAATACAAACACCCATTGCAAGTAATGCTTTACAAACTACTTCTTTCACTACTTCTCAAGTATCCATTAGTGTATTTTTACTGCTTTTTTAGAAGTTATTCTGAACAACATCAACAAATCACTTCTTTCATTTCTTCCAAAGTATCAGTTAGTATATTGTTACAGCTTTTTTAGAATTACTTCTGAACAACTTCCAAAAAACCACTTAAGTATTGCTTCTAAAGAGTAATTGCTCTAAAAGTGATCGTAAAAAAGTGATTTTGGTATCATTTGGCATTTTCAGACAGAGGGTCCCGAGTTCGATTCCCGGCAGGACCAATAATTTTTAATTTTTTTTTTAATTTTTTTTTATTCTATTGATTTTTTTTTTAATATTTTTAATTAATTAGTTTAAATTCAATATTTTTTTAATTTTTAAATTTTTAAAAATATGTATGTATGTATGTATGTATATTATGTATATGAAAAAAAGTGAGAAATTGCTTTTTATGCAATAAGTACTTTAATTGAAGAAAATAAGGAACAATATCTCGCAGTAACAAAGTGGTGATTTTATGCCAGTCAACTTTCATATCAAAGAATAGCTCAGCGGTAGAGCGCTAGACTAGCAATCGTGAGGTCGCAAGTTCGATACCCGGTAGCGGCAATAAAAAAATGTTTGTAAAATAAAAAAAAAATAAAATTTTTTTTGTGAAGAATTTTTTTTTAAAATTTTAATTGGTGAAAAAGAGCTTCCTTTGCACTCGGCCAAAAAGTACTGAACAAATGTTGAAGTGGGGTACTCCCACTCCTATGACAACTCAATGTTAAAATCATTAGTGTTTATGTTAAAAAAGAATTACATCTAGATCATCAATTGTAGTGCTTTTTCTACTGCTTCGGCATCTCTTTTTTTGCTGGGTACTGATCGGATCTGTACAAACTGTATATTTTTGGAAATCATATAAAATTTCCATAAGTCTTGCATTATTTTTATCTACAAATAGTCGCCAGACTTAAAAGTGCAGCACCTTAAACATGACCAATTTTTCTTTGTTTTTAGTTATTTTAAAATAAAGTTATCAACACTGAACACCAAAACTAAAAAGATTTTCCAATAGGAGGTTAGGGCAACATTAGCCAGTTTTGCCAATTTATAAACGTTTGTGGTGTGTCTGTTTGGACTGTGACGGAAGTATGTTAGTAGTTTGTAAATATTAAATTTAATTTCCACAATAATTTGTTCGTTTTTCATCTGTTAAATTTTCGACTTACTTTCACTTTCTTACTTAAACTCGTTACAAATAATGCTTAATTCATACATAACTGATATGAAACGTATATACAGAAAGATGTGTAATACCATGTAATAAAAATTATATAGGGAGCATTCCATGAAAATGAAACAATAATTTTATATTATTTTACGTACGTGATAATAAAAACGTAATACACTCCCGATTATTAGATACATAATTACTGAAAATATTTTCTCGTAGCAGCAAGCATCATTCTTAGTTATAACGTGCTTTTAAGACAATTTTTCTTCACGTGTAGTGCTTTTGCTGAAATTTGAATAGAAAGATAACAATTTAGATTGTTGGATGATTCGATTTGTCTGTCATGTGATGGTTTTTGTTTACTTTTTTCATATTTAACGAATTAGCAAAAACGTTCTTATTGTAGGATCAAAGACTAGTGTGTAGTCTATTAAATACCCGGTGCAGAGAAACACTGCAAATTAATGGGTTATATAATCCATTATCATATAATGATAACTAGTTTTTTTATGTGGCGATATCGTTCAAAATAATGGGTGGTTACCTATATGATTAGCAGTATTAAAAAAGAAATGAGTCTAAAAATAATATTTGAAAAACAAATTATAATTATAAAATATTAAAATTTTTTTGTGCTTTCAGACTTTCTGTCGACAGCTTCCATCTGAGCTGATATGACATAAGTCATATACAAATATAAATGACTTGCTGCAGCATTTACAAACAAAAATATATACTTTCGTGAACACGCATTATTTTATGTTTTAAAATAATGGAAAAAGTATCATTTATACTGCATTTCCTTTTTTACTTTGTACCCAGAAAGAAATTAGATATCTAACGAATTAATGTAGAACTAAATGTTATATAAACCAACATTACAAAATTGTTGAATTTGTCCGTGGAATGCATCATATATATAACGTTAATTGTTGGAAAATGTTATAATACATTAAAGTAGCCACATAACTGACTTGAGGTAAATTGACTAAATTGAGTTTTGGCAATCAAATTTTCATAGATAAACTGAGATAGATATGCCATATACACTTCTGGTCATTAAAATAAGGCTAACGAATTTAT
Source organism: Leucophora obtusa (assembly GCA_949987735.1). NCBI lineage: Eukaryota > Metazoa > Arthropoda > Insecta > Diptera > Anthomyiidae > Leucophora > Leucophora obtusa. Next base: position 6,041,165 of record OX465296.1, read on the forward strand.
TCAATATATTTGTAGGTAATTTCTGTTGTACGTATTATTAGAATTTTAGAAAGATCCAATTTCTGGTCCAAAACATGACCTTTTACATCAAAATAATCGTGTGCTATACAATTTTAGAAGTAATTTTAACGTCTTTCTAGTGAAATAACTATAAGTTATAAAACCTAAAAAAACACATCGGTACTACCAACCTTCAGATGATATGTGTCAAAATTTAATGACAATTCGTTCATTAGTGAACAAGTTACAGCTGTTTTAGTGACGCTAAATTTCCGATTTTGAAAACAATGGATTCTTTAAAATGGCCCATATCTCGAAAACTAAGAGAGATAGAGCAAAATTGACGAACATTTAGACTACCCCTAATCGTATAATGCCCCGTGAAAAGGTTATCTCTATCCAAAAATGGGCCTTGGACCCTCGGAAATTTTTAATAAAAATTGTCTACTTCATAAAATGGTCCATATCTTGAAAACTAAGCGACAAAGTTGTTGCTGATTCAGAGTGCCCTTACATGCCGTAAATTTGAACACATTTTACAACTCAGTATAATTACAAATAAAGCTGTAGTTTCACTAATTTTTTACTTAAATTTAGATTTGTTAAATTAAAAAAAAGTAATGTTTTAAAATCAACAAATTATATTTTATGACAAAAAACAAGAATAAATTTTGTTAAAATAACAAATTTTTCTTAGTAAAGTGTTGTTTTTTCAAACGCGTCGTATAGACCAAATACAATTAATATTGTCATTAATATGTATTTTTATTAATTTTAATTTAGTAGGTTTGAGGTTAAGAAGAAGAATAAACTGTTCAGCCAACTTATTATCACTTATTATTTTCAGTGTGTTAGATAACAGATGTATTTTTTGGGTGTACGTAAGTATGTTCTCATTAAATATTAACATGTAACACAATTTAATTTCAATATTTCCCCCATGTTTGTAATCCCTTATCATTATTTTTAACGAATTTGTACATGTTATTGTTTTTAAAACCTTGACAACATTTTTCTTACTGATTATTTGCAAACTTTTTCTTATTACTGTTGTACATTATATTTAATTTGAACAACGACATCTTTAATATTATTGATCATTTCCAACTTTTAATTATCAGCCAATTAATTGCAATTTGTTATTGTTATAGCTTTAATTAGAGATTACAGATAAATATAGTAAAAAAAACATTTCCCCCTAAAAACATGTACTTTCCACAACTCATTCATATTACCGACATGATGGCGTATCTAGTCGTGCACAGAGAAAAAAACCATATTTGAATTTTATACTATTTCTACAAACATTTTTAAATTGCACAGAGAGAATTTTATTGGACTAATTTTCACTAAATTAATTAAGTTTTTTTTATAAAGTGAAGGAAAATTTTTTTAAATTTTATCAGAAAACTTCATAGTTTTTAAGAAATTATTCTTAATGAAAAATTAAATGAGTATGAAATTTTTAATAAATAATATGAACATTTTCATAAAATACTATGAAAAACTATATTAACCCAGCCAGCAATTTCGAAGCGCTCATAAATAAGATTTTTAAATGGCTCATAGAAATGATTATTGTTTTTTTGAAAACACTCTTTTTTTGGTAGAAAATATGAACCCCCAGAAAACAATCCAAAAAGTTGTCTCTACAATCTAAAAAGCTGTCTCAAAACGAGGGTTCATTTTTCGGACTCAAAGAAGATTCCAAAATTATTTAAATTTATGAAGAAAATTTCGATTTTATACGTTCTTTTTTCTGAGTCATTTCTGAGTACACAGGGGGCTCTTTTGGACGGACCACTTTCATAGGAAAAAGTGGAAAAATGTTTATGTTTTTGGAGCTCATCTCTGAGTCATTAATGATCATCTTTGTTTGCTGGGAATTCAATGGACAAATTCCAGCGAAAGTTCATTGAATTAATGTAAAAATTCATTAATATCAAGCAGTTAATTCCCTCGGTGTGATTTCGAATCTTATTAAAATAAATATGATTCTAGTTAAAATAAATGTTTTTGTATTTAAATTAATATTTCAACATTTTATATGTATACTGGATACTTTTTTGAGGGTTCTTATTCTATGAATCATAAAAGACACAAAAATTTGGGCCAAATTATTAAAATCAAAAGATGGTTCAGAAATGTAAACAAATTTGAATATTTTGTGAACAATTCAAAAAAGGCTCAAGAAAATGAATAATTTTTGAGCCATTCGAATTTTTTAAAATCTTTTTTTGGAGTAATTTTTGAATCAAAAATGGGCTCTTTTGGATGAACCACTTTCAAAAATTTGAATTTTTAATAATATTTTTTGAGCTTTTTTTGATTAATTTTGGGGTTTGTTTGCTGGCTGGGTATTTTATTTTCGACTTTTTTTTAATTTAAAAAGAAGGTAAACTTAGTTTGATTTCATAGCTGTGTCTATTTAATTAAATGTTGTTTCTGCTTGTTTTAAATATTTTTTATGTGTGTATTGTTTGCGATGTTCTAATGATGGTAAAATCAACAATAAATTCAACTATGAAAGTACACTTTGTTTAATCAATTTCATTAAGAAAAATATAATATTTAAGTACTTATTTAGTTTAAGTATGTGTCTGTAGATAACAAAATTCATTTAATTTAATTGTTTAGTAATTCTTAAAAAAACAAAAAAAAAAAAAAAAAAACAAATATATAAACATAGTATGAGCATTTTGATAAAAAAAAACATCAATATTTACTTAATATTGATGGGTAATGATTTTTATAATAATTTATTAGATTTATATATGAATGTTTCACTTGCCACATCGATTAACTCCATAATGAAATATGAATGAGTCTCAATGAGAAAAATGAGAAAATAGTAAATAATGCTTTTTAAATTCTTGTTAAATGGTAAATTTTGTCATTTAGTAGTATAAGTATTTATTATCAGAGAAATTTGTTTTGAATTAAAATTTTATAAAACTCTGAGAGTGGAGTTAATCGATTTGGCAAGTGAAACATTCATATAGTAGCCCAGTACAATTTTAATTCTAAGTAAAATTGATTATTTTTAATGCTTCCGATTTGACAATACAGAAATATTTCTGAAACCAAATTTTTTTATATTGTATCAAAATTTTTTAACGGTTTTTGGAATATATTTTTACAAAAATAACTTGGTAAATTTTCCCAAAATTTTGCATCAATTATAGAAAAATAGTTTTTTTTCTGTTAACTTGGTAAAATTTTGCAAGTTTTTGCCTAATTTATAAAAATTAGGTACGAAGATCCAGTTTCGTCAATTTTTTTTTTTTTGCAAAAATTTTTTTATTTTTTGCGTGTAGTTATTATTATTATTTTTTTTTGCAACTAAAATGAAAATAAAAAGTGAACACTCGTATCTAAAAATATTTTCTAATTTGAAATTTCTTTAAAACCAAATTATTTGCTGGGATGTCTTTTAGCTAAAATTATAACAAATATACATAATTTGGTTTAATTATTTATTTATTGGAATTTGTATAAATTCCGTAAAAGCAATTAGTGTTTAATTTGTTAAAATAAACTTTTCTTCGTTTGTTTGTTTATATCGGGGGAATTTTTAATAAAAGATTTCAAATTTTATGAAAGGCGTTGAAAGGACAATAGAAATTAGTTTTAGCATAAATGGAAGGAGAGTATTCTCACTGGGGTATTCTGAGAAAAAAACATTTAATAAATATACAACCTCTAAACAACTGAACCGTGGTAAAATTTTCCAAGGTTTTGTATAATTTATACAAAAATTGGGTTTTTATTTTTTTTCTGCTAAAAACTTGGTAAAATTTTCCAAGTTTTTGTATGTTTTATATAAAGAGCTTGACAATAGGATTTTTAGCAGTATTTTAACGTGTAGTTATCAATATCGTTTTGTATGAAATAAACGGTAAATAATCATTGGTATCAAAAAATATTTTATAATGTTAAGAATGTTGATCACGCAATCATATACTTTATACAAAATTATTTACTGGGATATTTTTACCCAAAATTATAACATACATATATAATTTATTTATTGGAATTTGCATAAATTTTGTTTAAGCAATTAGTGTTTAATTTGTTATAATAAACTTATGTATTGGTTTGTCTCGTGGCCTTTTTTGATGAAAGATATAAAATTTTATTGAAAGCGACATAAGTTTAGTTAAGGGGTGAATTGGAAGTAAAAAATTTTAGGTTTTATGTGTGCCATTAACTTTTATAAAACTTACCTGTATGGTGGAAGGAATATGAACGTATTTTATCTAGCATTGTTTACATCAAGCAGTTGAGTATTGTCGGGAAACTGATATTATATTGTACAAACGTATAAAAATTGGCAAAATAGGCTCTTACTGAATTATTTGTATAAAGTATGCAAAAAATTTGGCAAAATTTTACCAAGTTATTACTTTGTTCTACTAAAAATTTAGCAAAATTGTTTAAGTTATTGCTTAATTTATACAAAAACTGCGATTTTACTTTTTGCATTATACAAAGAGCTTGTCAAGAGACTTTTTCACCAATGTTTTTGCGTATAGTTATCAATTATAGTAAATAAGCCGAAAATAACCATTGATACCGAGTGGAGTGTTCATCATAATAATTTTTTGAAACCAAATTGTTTGCTGGGTTAGTGTTTAACTGAAATTATAACAAATAAAAATAATTTGTTGACATGATTTATTTATTAGAATTTGCGTAAATTTTGCTAAAGTAATTAGCATTTAATTTGTTAAAATAAACTTGTCTGTGCGTTTGTTTGATTATATGGTGGGCATTAATGCTAAAAGGTCTATAATTTTTTTTTCAAAATTGCATAGTAAAAAGAAGTTTAATATAGAAAAATTCCAAACTTTGGAATTACCTAAAATTATAACAAATAAAATAGTTTTGTTGAAATGATTTATTAGTATTTGTGTAAACTTTGCTAAAGCAATTAGCGTTTAATTTGTTAAACTAAACTTGTCTGTGCATTATCTCGCGACTATCTCGTGGGCATTAATGCTTAAAGGTTTAACTACATTTAATAAATGGTATTTATAGGTGAGTTATTTTAAAAACTTCTTAGTAAAGGAGTCAAATTTATACGTCTAAATGAGATTCACAGAAACCGTTGTACGATAGCTAGGACTAATGTTATGAAATTCGATGAAATTCAAATGAGCTTGTATTTGAACTTATAGAAGTCTAAATACAAAATATTATCCAAATAACTTCGAACTTACAACCTGTAATTTTATTACAAATTTATGAGGACAAACGGATGGGCCGATTTGAATCAGTAAAATCTCAAATACCAAATTTTATTCAAAATACATTAATATTTGCGACGGTATATTTTCAAAATATTGAAAGAAATTTCAACATTTTGAATTCCTTTTACATAAAATATTTAATTATTGCTAATTAGGTTCTTAAGAAAATTAGTGGGTCATGTTCGACCCCAGTTTAAAAGCGTAACGGCGTTATTTAGTTCGAATTGCATATTTGAACAATCAATTAAAAAGGGTATAACTTTTAGCAAATTTTTTAAATAACCCCAATTATTTGTGAACAAAATTACCTCCGATCGGGCTGGAATTTCTCACAAAAATGCTTTCATTGTACCCCGCATAGAGTCGATATCGACATCGAAAGTTCGCTATGCAAGTTCAGGCTAATTGGCATTATAGTTCATTTCATTAATGAATTTGTTCAATTTTAATCGATCTCTTCTGATTTTCATTAATTTTATGAATACGATATATCTTAGACATTCCGTTTGTAACACATCGAAATATAGATCTGAGATCCCATGAAATATAATCAGCACTTTAGAGCATATCCGTTTAACTATGGAAATCACGATCAGGTGTTGTACCATAAGTCCCACTGTGCAGGAGAATATATGCAAGTTTGAATTCGAATTCGGGCCTACACTCAAAAAAATAAGTTAGTAAAAAAATTAGTAAAACGTCTTTTCAGCAATTTTTTTGCTGAAATTCCGTTTTCAGCAAACATTTTAGTTATATTTTTTTAGCACTAAACTAATTTTGAACTAATGTTTTACTAATTTATTTTGCTACAAAAATTGTGCTGATAACATGCATAGCGTGGACGACAACTAGATAGACAAGATGTAGATGTCGCAGCTTGTCTGGAAACGGAAATGACAAAAAAGAAAAACAAATCTACACATATTCTGTATTTAAATTTTCAGCAAATAAATTAACTAAAGTAAAATTTTGCTACAAGTTTTTTGAGTTTTTTTCAGTCTACTAATATTCAGCAAAAAGTTTAGTGATTTTAGCAAGGATTTTTTTCATTTGCAGTCGACTAAATGATAGCAAAACTTTTGCTGAAGATTACTAATTTTTTGGTAAAAATCAGCTCGCTGATTTTCAGTAAACCTTTTGCTGAAATTACCAACTTTTTTGCGAGCACGCTCCTGACTAAAAATTTGCTGACACAGCAACATTTTTTACTGACTTTAATGACTGTTTTTTTGAGTGTAGGGTTCAAAAATGAGTGAAAATGGAAGAACACCTCAAAATTTTCCATACAAAATTGGTCCAATATATGTACATAATATTATTTTATAGTATCGTTTAGTGAATAAAATATTTTGTCATACATATTTTTCCGCGATTTTAATTATTTTGCTAATAATTTTAGATCTGCATAAAATTGAATAATGTAAAATTAATAAAGTCAAGGTCATAGCAACAAAACAAAATTTAAATATTTCGTTTTTTAATTAATATTGGTAACTTTTTCTTGTATATAAGCAAAAGATGTACATATGAATTGGCTAAATATATTAGCCGAAAAATAAAAACCTAAAAGACTTTATAGCTTTTGTTGCTAAAATTACAAAAAAAAAACCGGTTTATCTCTCATTTTTCTCTTTTATTGTAATAAGCAAATTTTGTAATGTTGTTATTGCATAACAAAAAGTCAACAATCATGCATGACCGAATGTATACAAAACCAAATAGTAAACAAAACAATACGAGAGGGAGAGTGATATACAAAGAGAAAAGAGTAAACATATGTGGTGAGTATAAGTAAACATGTGTTTGGGGAAAATGGTGATACTGGATATAATTAATTTATTGTGGATAGACTGCATGTACGATATGTACTTTGTTACTGTTTTTCGTTATTCAGAGATGATCGTGATGTAGAAACATCACCTGATTCCAACTTTAATAGTGCTCACAAATAACGTGACTAAAAATATACTAAAGTGACGTTAAAAAATTAAATAAAATCTGTTTCAGGAAAGACAAAGAAACGCCAAAACTAGCACTTTAAATAATTTTTACTTAAGTTTAAAAAAAAAAAAAGAACTAAAAAAAGTTCGAGCCAGTATTACAATCAGCACTTAGCAGGTTTTCTGACTTAAATTTTATTTGAGCAAGAAATTTTCAAACAAAATCTTCTACTTAAGTAAAATTTTAGTAAAAAGCCCTAAAAGTGCTGACTGTAGGAATTTTAACTGGAAGAATTATTTTCAAAGATGATTCAAGAAAATTGATTTTGAAATTAGCGTATCAAAAATATAAAGATAATTTGGGCGAATTAATACCATATTTTTGATTCGTGAATCAAATCCTTTTGTTTTGATTTGTGAATTTATGACAATTTTTTAATTGTTTAAAAGACTCCACAGAATAAAAGAAGAGTCTTTACTGATAGAATTTTGTGCGTAGTATTAATGAATTTGTTATTAATCCAGTGCTTTTTTCTTTAAAAAGTCCCCAAAAAAAATTATTTCCTTAAATGAATTAAATATTCATTAAATCTAGAAAACATTTTCATTAAATGAAAAATAACTGGATTAATTTTATTTATTTTATTTAGTTATTTGTAAGAGAGCGGTAAGTAGTAATTGAGAGACTTGAATATAAACCTATAAAATATTGCACCAGAATTTATGTTACAGACAGCTTATGATGATGATTTAAAAATAAAATATTTGTTGGAAAAACAAATTAAAAGTGGTTAATTATACAAATTACATTTACCAAGAATTTATTGCAATTTTATTTTCCTTTTCCATATTTTATTACAATTTTTTTTGTTGTTTTTTTCTTCTTTTTATTTGCAGAAAATGATATAAATATTGTTATATAAATAAAGCCAGTAGTAAATTTACACCAGAACGATTGATGCGGTATAAAAAAAATATACCTAATTAACAAGTACTTAAGTGACATTTTTTAAAAATGTCATCTGCAATGAAAGGTTATAATGATGATGCTAATGTTAAATACAACAATAATGACTTTTACAGTAACGATGCCATATTGAATTATAGCATTTATACTCGTCCTACTTTAGGGGATTTTTATGGAAGTAAGTTTTGTTAAAATGATACAAAAAAATAAAATAAATACTTTTATTTTAAAAAAACATACTGTTACAAAAAGTACATTTTATAGCAAAAAAATCCTTTTCTACAAAAAGAACATTTCATTAAAAAAGTACATTTTATTAAAAACGTACATTAAAAAATCTTTTTTTTTTTTTTTTTAAGTAGGTACTTTTAATTAAAAAAGTACATTTTTATAGAAAAAGTGCCTTTTATTAAAAAATTACGATTTATTAAAAAAGTACCTTGTATTAAAAAAGTAACTTCTATTAAAAAAGTACCTTGTATTAAAAAAGAACCTGGTATTAAAAAAGTATCTTCTATTAAATAAGTATCTTTTATTAAAAAAGTACCTTTTATTAAAAAAGTACCTTTTATTAAAAAAGTACATTTTATTAAAAAAGTACCTTTTATTAAAAAAGTAACTTTTATTAAAAAAGTACCTTTTATTAAAAAAGTACCTTTTATTAAAAACGCAGCTTTTATTAAAAATGTACCTTTTATTAAAAAAAAGTACATTTTATTAAAAAAAAGTACCTTTTATTTAAAAAAAGTACCTTTTACTAAAAAAGTACCTTTTATTAAAAAAAAAAGGTACCTTTTATTAAAAAAGTACCTTTTATTAAAAAAAGTACCTTTTACTAAAAAAAGTACATTTTATTAAAAAAGGTACCTTTTATTAAAAAAAAGTACCTTTTATTAAAAAAAGTACCTTCTATTAAAAAAGTACCTTTTACTTTCCCTTTAAAAATGCAATAAAAGAAGGCAGAGTTTGTGGTGTTGTTGTATTTTTGTTGTTTATTTATTGCTTTTAAGTGGGACATGCGAACAAAAATCATGTCTAAGCCCGCAATAAAGGAAATGCTACTTTTTACTGCAGTTATGGAAGCAGCTTTCTGTATTGCGAATATATGTATGTATGAAATGATTTTCGTTCCCGATCTTCCACATAGAAGCAATAAATTACAACAACAATATCACAAAATCCACCTTCTTTTATTGCATTTTTGATCGGAAAAGAAGAGAATGGCGCTAAAAAAATTAAATTCTCCTTCTGAAGTGCTTTTAAAATCATGTCTATTTTTTTACTGGGGTATGTTATTTTTGTGTTAATTTTATATGGATTCTGTACTACGTTCTCAAAAAAAAAACTTCTCTTTCTTTAACCCCGTTCCTTCAGCAAACAAGAACAAAACCACTTTAAAAACTAAATTTGCCATCTCTAAAGTCAAGTGCATAAGTAGTATAAATAAAACATCATATAATCTATGCAGAAGTTTGGCATATAATACCTACAATAACATATAAAAAAAATCTTTTATAATATATTTTATAGTTCCGACATATATCTTTATGAACAACCAAATGAAAATTATGATATATGTTATGATCCCTGCAAACAAATTTTATTTGGTTACTTAGTTTTATTTATGACTTTATTTTTTTTCACTTTTCTTCCTTCTTGTAGACCTTACACCCTTTATAACACTTTCCATATTTGTGGCAGCTCTTTTAGTGATACTTAACATTTCCATATTCTGTACCACAGTCTCAAGGTTGCGTAGACGTGTGAACGCCTACTACAGAGGACCAACGATAGTATTGTGTTCATTGTATCCGATTATATGCTGTGCAGCATTAACGACAATTTTATTTCCCAAATCATGGCTTATATCCACCACCATTATGCATTTGTGTTTTACTCTAGGTGCGGTAATGTTTCGCCAATTATGTTTCCGTTATGTGGAGTCTGAAGTGAATTATATGAAAGAAACCGATGGTGCCGCGATGACAATAAATACGCCACCGTGTTGTTGCTGCTGTTTATGTTTGCCAGCACTAGTGCCCTCGAAATCCAAACTTTGTATACTACGTTATATGGTATGGCAAATGCCATTTGTACAAGGATGTATAATGTTGGTATTAGATGTCATCTACTATAAGGAGCAGGTAATGTATTTTTTTTTTCTTTTTGTTTGTATTTCTTGGTAAACTACATATTTGATAATTGTGATTTTTCTTATATCTCGTATCTAGGAATTGTACAGTAGTGTTTTAATATATTTCATACCATTTCTTTTATGTTCCATATTGATTGGTATATGGGCTTTAAATATCACCATGCGTATGGTCAATGTCATTCATTCCGAATATAATCTAATGGTGAGTTGGTTTTAAGATTTCTTCGTCTTGAATTGAATTGAATATTAAAATCCCTTAATTTTGTTTTAGAGAAAAATGTTTTGTTTACAACTAATATTGCTGTTATGTAGATTACAATATTCAATACTGGATAGCCAATTAGATAATTTGATTTTAGGTGGTTCTTATCCCATCAACCATATTGTCTATAAACAAAGTAAGCATTTATACAATATTTTACATCTCTTAAGCTTTTATATATTTTATATTTTGTATCTTTTCTGTCCCTTTTAGCTATCATAAATCTTTTAATATTATGTGAAATGATTTTAGTGTCTCTGTTTGCACAAAATTCCTACAAAATTCCAACATAATTTAACATCCGGCCTAGAAGATGACAAAGACAAAGAAACACAAGAAGGGCATTCAAATAATCGTTCCCAGTATGTGTATGTGTGTGTATATGTATGTGTGTGTGCCACTTACATAACAAAGATAACAAAATAGTAATTGTGATATAAATTATATATTAAATATAAAATACAAAAACAAAAATTATATTATACAAAAAGTATGGTTTAACTTGTACAAAAATTATTAAATTTAGACCTGTTAACTTATCTCCAAATAAACTGAGTTTAGTGCTTAACAATAGTTATGAACAGGGCAGCGACTTTCATGCACTTAAAAATTTAAAATGTCCGCTTAAAATATGCAGTAAAAAAAAGCAAAATATGCACTTAAATGGAAATATGCACTAAAAACCAAAAAAAAAATTATGCACTGAAGATCCAAAAATAAACGCTTAAAACCAAGAAAGCACTTTAAATTCATCGACTTTTAAAAATCACATTTATTACTCGAGATCGTTTGGTTAAAAATTAAATCCAATATAAATGTCAAAGTAGATGACAACTTGATGTTTTTCTTCTAGTTAAGTACTGCGTTAACGTTGGCAAATTCTTCCTTTTCTTTATTATTCATTAAATCTTGTTTTTTTTTAGTTTTTAAAAAAAATATGCAATTTAATGAAAAATATGCAAAAATATGCAATAAAAATCATTTTTGTTTTTAGAAAATATGCAATTTAATGAAAAATATGCAAAAATATGCCATAAAAATCATAAAATATGCACTTAAAGGCAAAATATGTAAAAATATGCATTTTTAGCGAAATATGAATTTATAACAAAATATGCATTTATAACGAAATATGCATTTATAACAAAATATGCATTTATAACAAAATATGCATTTATAACAAAATATGAATTTATGGCAAAATATGCATTTATAACAAAATATGCATTTATAACAAAATATGCATTTATAACAAAATATGCATTTATAACAAAATATGCAACTACAAGTCGATGTCATTTTGTTGCAAATTCTTTGATTCGGAAAAGTATTTGGTCAAAATCATTTTTGGATTAATGACTACAAATATGAATTTGAATGAAAGTGGCTGCCTTGGTTATGCATGTCAAATTTATATGGAATCTGTGGTTAACGTTTAACCATGGTTATGTTGGAAATAAGTTACTTAGTCTGTATAGAACAAGGAAGGAAAATGGTACAGATTTCCAGAAAAGAATACCGAACGATAATGCATTATTCTACTTTCGTAATTATATGAAATCTGCAAAATAGGGAGGCATCAATAAGTCCATTTTTAACTTTACGAGAAAAGTTAATTAAAAATTGAAGTCGTGCCACTTCTTCACTAATAGAAAAAAGTCTGTAAAAAATTTAGTTAAAACTACTAAAAATTAGTTAAAAATAATGCTGCAGAAAAAACTGCTAAAATTTGCAGATATTTCTGTTATACATATATTAGTAAGATAGGAACAGCAAAAATAAAACTGTTAAATATGCAGAATTTTAGTTATATTTGAGTTAAATTTTTGTTAATAGCAAATAACAAATTAAGCTTCTAAAATCAGCAAAAAATTTTGCTAAATAATTTGTGGCCTAAAAAATCATTAAAAAAAATTTTAAATTTTCGAAGTTTTTTTCGATTTTTTTTTAAATGCAAATACTCGTAAAAATCGAGTCTTTTGAAAACAGCAGTTTACAAATTTTTTTACCAAATATTTCTGTTCATTTTAGCAGGATAGACTGCTATTTGCATTCAACTAAATTTAGCTTAAAAATAACAAAAATTTTGTAGATATAACAGTCTGTTTTTGCTATTTTTAGTCTACTAATATTTAGCAAAAATTTCTGCTTATTTTACAGTAGAATTTGTCGTTTTCAATTAACTAAAAGTTAAGTTACATATAATTAAAATTCCGTAAATTTAACAGTTTTATTTTTGCTATTTTTATTTTACTAGTATTTAGCAAAAAAAAAAATTGTTAATTTCAGCAGTTTTTTCTGCAGCATCATTTTTAACTAATTTTTAGTAATTTCTGCTGCTATTTTTACAGATTTATTTCTATGAGTGTAGTAAGCAAAACTAATTCCGTCAAAATGTATTGATATTTAGTGTCAATTTCATAAAATTTCGCAATTTTGACCAACAATTTTTGGTATTTAATTTTATTTTGCTGATAGTATTATTTATAGCAAAAATCTATATTATTTTATTATTGGATTTCTTGATTTTTTTTTAAATTTGATTGTGCTATATCGCCTAAATAAAGTGATAAATCATTATTTTTACTGCATATTAATTACAATATTAATTACAGCTGGTCTGTGTGACGTTAAAACAACACTGTAGTAAACTACATTATAAAAATGCCGTCTCCAATATACACAAATTCCCTGCTCTTGCACGTAAAAACTATACGTTAGTGTGGCAACATTTGCCAAAAAGGAGACACGGAGGAGATTGGAAGATAAACAAAAATCTAAAAGAATGTCTATATGTGTCTGTTTGATCACTTCTGAAAGTAAAAAAAAAAAAACAATAACAGAAAGCTGAATAGGAAAGAAAACTATGAATTAGCTACACTGCATTCAAGGCCTTACTTGGGTTAGATGGCTAAGCTGTCCAGCTTTAGTACAGTTACGTTTGTAATAAAGTTATCATATAGAGATAATCTGACAATAAAACATAAACAATAATACAATTTAATGGAAAATCACTGATGAAGCCTATCGATAGAAAAAGTCAGAAACTAGATGTAGTCTGATTTGCAAATTTAATGTGTTTATAATTTTTAGAGAAAAAGGTTTATTATTCTTCTTAACCTCACACCTACTAAATTATTTTTATTATTCGTGTCATAGTTAGTATTCAATGCCAAATATGTAGTATTAATATTTTCACTGTTAAAAAACATATTTGCATTCAGAATGCAAACCGGTTGTAAACTAGTGTAATCAGAGAAATAATCATAACATCAATTGTATTTTCAGATACAAATAAACACTTAGTCAGGATATTGACAGCCGGTATAATGCTAATTTCTCACATAACACTAAGAAATCAAGAAAGCGTGAATGATTCACAATGTTCACATATAAACAACATGCATGTCTGTGAGTGGATGTGTACCGTGGGTGTTTGTGTGTGTGTGTGTGAATATATACACACATTTAAACAGCTATTATATATTCTTTATATTTGTGTACTTCCTGTTTAACTGATCAAAGCCAATCAATATAATTTGCATACATAAGCAATATAATACAAAATCAAACACTTGAATAAACAACAATTTAAGGATTTACGCACAAGTTTCAAGTACAAATACACAATTATGGCAATTTAATAGATATATAGAATTATCTTAAACTAGAAAGTATTCATTGCAATTAATTGGAAAATATTTTACAAAATCATTATCATCATCATAATCATCACACTCAATGAATAAATATATTACATTGCATTTATAATTTTATTTAAAAATAGTTGGCAATTATAGTTTTTAAATTTTATTTTTTTTAACTCCTTTTAAATGCTGCAATTTGGCAAAATGACAAATTAACTAGATATTGATGTTTTTAATTTTAAACTTGACAGATTTGCAAATACGACAAATTTGAAAAAACAAAAAAACGAAAATATTATTCAAGTGATGGCATAATATGTTTCAGTATACGGTTTAGAGATTAATCACAACTGGGTCGACAACTGGAAGCAAAATGTCGCCATGTCGTCTGGCGATTTGTCGTCGTAATAGAATCTATTTTATTTTCATGACGACACACTAACACACACTCAAAATATTTGGCAAATTGTTGCCATATTTTTAACTAATTAAGGGTTGCCATTAGAACAGAATTGTAGATATTCGTATTAGAAGTGAATGTTCTTTTTAGTTTGACTCTAGATCATAAATTAATATCACTTTCTGTTTAAATTATTTTCAAATCAAAGAAAGATGATACAATTTTTACAAGTAAATTACAAAGAATAAAAATATATTTGAAAGAATTCGATAAGACCAGCAATACAGAATACGTATTTTCGTATTAGAGTTGCAAAAATTCGTACTTTGTTTGCAAAAAATTTATTTTTTTGACAAAAGAAATATAATTGAAAATAAAAATACATAATTTACCGCAAAAAAGCAAAATTAAATACAATAAAATGTAAAACAACAAGAATTAATGCAAAACCAATTGAATGGATTAAGAATTGTGGCGTAACAAATACAACCATATCGTTGTTTTGCTTTCCCTTTTTTCAAAAGCGTCAACAAATGTCGACGGTCGATTGTCGCTGAATTTAAATTAATCGCTACGACCTTTGCAGTCGTCGGTCGCTAATCGACCCAGTTGTAATTAAACTCTTACATGCTCGTAGTTAGTTTGTAATGCAAACACACCCACACAAATATGCAATTTTGGGTTTTATGGTTTTTATGCATGAATAGTTTGCTTATTCGTTTGGTAGTATGAATGGCAACTATGTTATACTATGCATATACGAACTTATATACTTATATATGATTGTGTAATTGATACTACCCTATAATCGTACTTATGAGTGTGTTTTAAAATGAAAATCTCTTTGAAACCGGATATTTATGTATTACTGAAGTTGAGGTTGATGCAGAAAATTATAAGGAAATGCTCTTTTACCGGTATGGCTTTTATGACACACACACACACACACGTTAGCATTTAATTCACAAACAAGAAAGGAGACAACACGAATACAAGCATTGACTTACTTTAACTACTCAACTGTATGACTTAGGGCTAGTTTTATAGTCAGAACTGAGATCGGGGTTTGTCTTAAATATTTATTAAGTTAGAAATTTTGTTTGAAATATTCTTACTAAAGAAATATTTAAGAAACAAATTGAGTTATATGAGTGGGTGCAAATATGACCCATTTTGTTCGTCTTTAATTTAACAGATATTAAAATAAATTTATTTAATCTTTAATATTTAAATTTTCCCTTCACCTTCTCTATAAAACACCAGTTAAAATGAATAGTAAATCATTTTATAAAATTCTTTTCATTTTACATGCTGGTAATGTTTACACAATATTTCATTTCATTCAACAACCAAACACGATTTATTTTAAAGTTTTTATGGTCCGATATAAAATTCAGATTGAGTCTTGTTATTGTTGTTGCCTTTTATTTTAAACTTACCCAAGGGATTTGTGTGTTATGCATAAATTAGAGACAAGACTACATTTACGTACCTTTAACCATTAACTGATTCTAACCACTTTTTATCATCATCATGACTTGCTTCTGACTTTTTCCCTTTACAGTTTTTGTTAACATTATTTTATATACATATTTCTTGCTTGTTTTATTGTGCTTTTGTTTTCTTCTTTTTTTTTGTCCGTCCGTCCGTTCTAATATAATTTGTTGAATTTTTGTGTATTCATGAGTTTTATATTCATGAATTAGCCTTAAGTGAGTGAATTATTCCACTTGACTAACATCATGAATTTTTTTTTGTTTAATAAAGTATAAAATCCTACCGTAGGAATATCTAAAATGGAAATACATGATATTACAAAATGTTTTAATGCTCAAAAAACACCTCCAATTCCCAAAAATGTACTCAAACTTTAGGTATAATACACATACGTACCATATGGGCGTATGTAACCGTCTTGTCATTTTGGGATCACCATATCAATCAAGTGTAATCACTACGTTCAATGTTTTATGAGAAAAACATGTATGAGGCTTTCCATGCCAACAATTCTGAAGCTAAAAACAGTATGTGTTAATGGTGCCAGTTCCTACTTGTGATTCACTGTGACCTTCATAAGACTATTTTTAAGACTGAGTGTCTTAACTTTTCATACAAAAAAACAAAATTCAAAAAATTCAAATTTAATTTGTCAATCTTATGATTGTGCCGATACCAAGTCTTAATTTTTTTGAAGTTTTCAAACAAAAATTTTAATAAATATAATTTATTGTGACTTTGCAACAACAAATACAATGGGGAACAACAAATACAGTCACATCTAAGAGTCACAGATTTTTTAGTAGGAATAGGCACCAATGTCTTATTTATTGTCCTATGCAACACAAATAAAAATTGAAACAACTTTTTTAAATTTTGCAAAAAGTGGGCGGAGTAGGTGTGGTTAAATATTCCCATATGAAAATAAAAATATACACTCACAATATATTTTCCATAACCGATTGAGGTTTATCTGAAAAGTAATAGATAAAGTTTCTTTTCAATTGAAGATTCAATTAAAATACATGGAAACATATTGTTTAACTTTTTGTATAAATCAATAAAAAACAAACTACAAAAAAATACGTATCGTCTGTAGGAGTTGATATTTTCAGTTAAATGTTCTATTTTTAGTTTTCTATTTTAATAAAAAATAATTTAAATAATTTCGTGGTTTTCTGTTTTAAAAATTATTTAAACATAATTATTTTCTGTTTTATTTTCGATTTTCTTTTTTGTTAAAATATTGTTTGTTTATATACAAAATTATTGTAATTCAAATTACAATAAATTTTTTACTCATACACACAAGCATAGCCAATAAAAATATGAACGTGTGTCTTGTGTGTGTAGTGTTTTGAAAATTCAAACAAAAAAAAACTTTGAAATGTGAAAAAACCAACCACAAAATCATTTTTTCTAACGTTTTGTCAGTTAAAAATTGAAAATTGTTTAACAGGCTTTTCAATTATTTTTATTTCTTTAAGGGATTGTTTAAACAATGTTTGAAAATAGATAGCAAAATGGTTTGAATATAATGAAAAATCAGCAGTCCTTTTTTAATTGTGTTTTCAATTAATTTAATATGTATTTTAGGTTGGTTTTAACGATAAAATATTGTGTAATATGATTTGTCGATTTTCATTCATTACACCCCCAATTTTTTTCTAGTTGGTTCAAAATGGAAGAATTAAAAACAAAGTTCGGCAAAGACCAATAATTTTTCTCGAGCGAAAAAATTCAAAATTTTTTTCAGTCAAAAAATATTTTTTACCGATTAAAAAATAAAAAATATGAGCCACTTATTTTTAAGTGGTATGAGCCCATTTTCAAAAAAATGAGTTGGCCATGGAATTAGATAGAACCTAGTAAAGAAAATCATTGCCAGATATGTGCTTATGTAACTAAAAAAAATAAATTTGAACAAATAGCATATCACGGTTATTACAAATATTATTTTGTTGGAATGAACGTTGTTTTTACAACGATTTTGGTACAAAATTCTCGTCCCGTTGAATTTTCGTACGTTATGTAATGTTTCGATTTGTGTGTTCCAATCATCATTTTCTAACTGCAAACAACTTATGAGTGGGGTGACGCCCACGAAACAATTGTATTGTCCATCATAATAAGGTAATGGATTTGTGCTCTCAACGATGATTATATTGTACCAGTAAATAAATTTCTCTTTTAATTATATTTTATATAAAACAGCGATAAACAGTCTGCCTTTTCAGTTTTATCACTTCAATTTATATTTTTACACAATTGAAAAATTCCATTGCAATATTTAATATTCACTAATTGGATTTAATTAAATTACTTATTGTAGAGTGAAAAATTCCCATTTCTTTTTCAGCTATTTCTCCATGTCCAAGATGGAAAATATGTATTTGGTAAGGTGTAGTTTTTTTTCTAAACATATTTCATAAAAAAATTTAATAAAATCCTTTTATTTGTTAGTTTTTCAATTTTTTTCTTTCTCTTTTAATTTTTATTCGTATTTTTTTCTGACATTAAATACATAGGCTGTTTCATATATTTGTGCTTTTATTATGGATTTATTAAATCCAGCTTTTTTTTGGATTTAATCCACTTCTTGTATGAAAAATTCTAAATCCAGTTGATTAAAAAACACGCTGATTATTTCGTATGAAAAATTTAATCAAAGAAAATCATGAAATAAGAAACCCTGTCCTGTAAATTAGTTTTACAGTATGGTATGGAAAGCCTCATATGTATAAATCAACTTGTTTAAATATATTTATACACCTATACACTCTCACACACACATGTACTCATAAATCCGTACATCCATATTATACGCTATTTATTATTAAGCGTATGTGCAGAAACAATCAGGTTTTGATATAATGAAAAACTCATGAAAACCATATTGAAAAATCAAAAAAAAGAAAAAAAACAGAAGCGTCACAAATTATTTAAAATTTCTAAAAAAAAATTAAAAATGTATATTGAATCTTAAAAAAAATAATACATCATTAAAAATTTGTTAAGACGTATACTTATTATTAATTGAAATATAAATTTAAAATACTCATACGCTCCATATATTTAAAAGTTTCAGAAAAGAGAAAAAGCATTTACGCCAAAAACGGTCAAAATTATGAATTACAGGAAAATAGTAGCAAAAATTTGTTTATGTACAAAAATTAGAATACTTATATCTAAAATGGGGAAAAAAATCTAAAAATCTCCCAATAAAGCACCGTAAGTTGTTTTTCACGTAGAAAATTTTCACTCAAACTTTAAAGGCCTCAAATAATAATTTAAATTCTGAAAATGAACATTTTTTTAATGCAATTAGCAAGCAACAATCACAGTAAACACAAAGTGTCACTTTTTCACAAGAAAAATAATAGTCTTGTATATTAAATTTGCGTGAAAACAAAGTTTACATAATTTTCACGTGAAACTTATTGTCGTGAAAAATTAGTTTTTTTTATATGGAATATAACAGTTTTTTCACGTGAAACTCAAACAACTTACGGTGCTTAAATAGCAGTACTTTTAGCTAGGCTATTATGAATTTTAAAATATTTCAATTAATGCAAAACTTTATTACTCTCACTACGCTTCTGTTTTATTCCTTTAATACTCCATCATACTGTCAGCAAACGTTTTGGTTAACTAAACGCCAATAAATTGTGATGCAACATAAAAAAATTAAATTTGCTATAAAATCAGGCATAAATTTTACTCCACATATTGAGTTACGACCAAAAAGTTAAAAGATGTATAACAAGAAGGAATATACTCGTATGGTTAACGAAACAGAAAAAAATGACGGACGCATAATCCACATGATGCCAGCAATAATAAAAACAATAATAAATATTGATAAAAATCAAAGTCTGGAGTAAATGAAAAATACGTTCGTATTGTCTGCACACACTACTACAACTTTAGTGTTTTTCCAACATACACATAACAGGTATATAAATGTTAGGGAAAAGGTGAATAATAGTGATGGAATTGATGGGAGTGTTAAAGATACAATATTCTAATTCAGAAAATATCAATTGAAGTTCAGAAAATATATATCGCCGGCCCGCCTGCTGGTAGTGCTATGCGTTTTTTTAACAGGTTTCCAGGAGTTTTTTCGCTCTCCTGAAAACCTGTTAAAAAACACATAGCACTACTTGCAGGCAAGCCGCCGATATTTCGATTTTAAGCCTGTATATCAGTTACGAAAACAGTTCATATAATAGAAACTGATAATTGCTTTTATCCGAAATACATGGAAAATAAAAAAAAATTAATTAATTTGCTTTCGTTAAGACCGTTTTTGGAAGACATAATAATGTCGATTTTTTTTTTTTGTTTAAACAATATTGGCCTATGTTAAAGTTATTGTCACGCTACCAACTTTAGTCAAAAAAGCACTCTCTAACAGCAATATTGTGCACAAAAGGTCGATACATGAATGTGAACATTAAAGTGGGCCGAAACTAAAAAAAACTGTCGAATATTAAAATCATGTAGTGCGAAAAACTTTTGCATTAGGGTCTTTCACGAAATACTTTTTTTTAGTATAGTGCTTTGTTTTAACGTCATATCGACCAGCTGCAATTAATATTATATTTAATATGCATTTTATCAATTTTATTTTGGAAGCTTTGAGGTTAAGAATTTTCTCTAAAAATTATAAACACATTAATTTGCAAATCAGACTAGATCTAGTTTCTGCCTTTTTTTCTATGAACAGACTTCATCAGTGATTTTCCATTAAATTGTATTATTGTTTATATTTTATTGTCAAATGGTCTCTAAACGATAATTTTTCAACAACCCGTCGGCTGTAGGAATTGAACCTGTGCCTATTCCTAAATTACAAACGAAACTATACTAAAGTGCGACCGCTTAGCCATCTCACCCAAATAAGGCCTTGAATGCAATGTAACTAATTCATAGAATTCGTAAATTTTGAACCTTTCGTAAAAAGAAAGTTTTAGCAAAAATCTTACTTGTTGAATTTTTATGTGTAGTGTACAAGGTTTAGGATGAAAATAAATTAAAAAGTAAAATTTTTATACAGAATTACATTTTTAACAATATTTGCAAGATTTACGAATTCGAAAATTTTTTTTCGAATCGAGTTACGCGGTTACCCCCCTGCTTTCTGTTATTGTTTTTTTACTCAGAAGTGAACAAATACAGACACAGACATATACATTCTACTTTTAGATTTTTGTTTATCTTCCAATCTCCTCCATGACTCCTTTTTCGCAAATGTTACCACAAATGTTTTACGTTCAAGAGCAGGCAATTTGTGTATATTTGAGACGGACTGCCACAGGGCGTTTTTATAATGTATTTTTAGTAAAGTGTTGTTTAACGTCATATAGACCAGCTGCAATTAATATTGCAATTCATATGCATTTTATCAATTTTAATTAACTTTTGCAAATTTTAAAGCCGATCATAAATTATTCTAGGCCAACAAAATTTCAAAGAATTTTTTCAGAGTTTCTTGATATCGGCATGGGGCCGGGCCGGCAAGTCGTTTTTACACAAACACTGAGTTTATGAAAAAAATTTTTTTTATTCTTTTTTCTGTTGTGAATAAATTTTTTTTTTATTCTAAAATAACGGCAAAAACACGACATTTATCAACACTAGGATTGTCATGTTTCGAAAACCCTTTGAGTGATTTAAAAACTTTTATCATATTTTTGTTCAGGAAAGTAAAATTAAATTTTCGACCCACGCTAATGTACAAAAGTGCGTAGTAAAATCTTATAATAATAAAACTGATGATAATCAAATAAAGCGCAATGTCACCACTGTTTAAATGTTGCTCACAAACCTACAGTAACATTAATATAGTCCAGTGTGTAAAAATGTTGCGATTACG
This sequence comes from Leucophora obtusa, assembly GCA_949987735.1. NCBI lineage: Eukaryota > Metazoa > Arthropoda > Insecta > Diptera > Anthomyiidae > Leucophora > Leucophora obtusa. The sequence goes on from OX465296.1 coordinate 6,063,163, forward strand.
ATCATATTAGAGAACTAGAGAAGAACTAAAGAGTCGCGCATTTAAAGTTGAAACATTCAAAGGAAATGGTAAGTCCAAATAAGCTGTATTGTAAATAAACCCACCGGTCATTATGCCCATTTCTGATTTAGGAATTGTGGTAGCAAATTTTTCGATCACAACCCCAAACAAAAATGGGGACTATGATCAACATGATTTTATTCATGACCTCCAGATAAAAATGGGCATATTTCCCATGGGTTTCAAAAGGACATAACTCCAAGTGTTAGAATAGTCATAGCCACAGTACAGTTATTGTTCTAGATGTCCGTCTGTGAGGGATGAAATATTGTTTGGCTTCTTTTTTTTCTCCAGGTAGAAAGGGATAAAAATATAAAAGAATTGAAAGAAAATATATACAATATTTTTTAATATTCCCGTAAATAAATTTATACTTTATATTATAAAATTTACCTTATTGTTTTAATTATTTAATAAAAAATATAACATTTTCCGTATTACGCGTCTTCACTATTTAGCGTTCTTTTATGACTAAAGGCACAAGCGAAAACATGTTCTTGTCATATTCTTTCCTAGAAATTTCTAAACAAGCGGTTTGTACACACACTCTTGTTTGCTTCGTACACACACACTTGAAAATTGAAGAATTTGTAACAAAATTCAAAACAACTGCATAAATAAAAACTTAAACTTTTAATTTTTGCAAAACTTATTATTTTTATAAAAATAAATAATTTTTCAAAGACAAAAATACTTTTTTGATTTTTTTTAATCGTGGATATAAAAAAAAATCTTTTTCAAAGCAAAAAATTTTTTTTGTTTTTTTTTATAGCGGGAACAAAAATATCAGACAAATTAAATTAATAATCTTCTGGCGATTATAAGCGGTAAATTTCAGTGTTCAAGCCACTTTTAAAGCAATTTATACAAATATTGAACCAATAATATTGAAAACGTTGAAAAAATAATAAATAAATCAATATTTCTAAAACTTTTAATGCATATTTTTCGATTTTTAATATATAGTTTATATATATAAAACACGATTATAAATGCATGATTTGCCGACCCATAGTGACTATAATGTGATCAGTAAGAATCATGTTTATGATCACGAACAAGAATCATACTATAATAATATCATTTCCTCAATCATGTTCAGCTTTATTTAAATTTATTTACTGGGCAATTTCCCAATGTTGACTCTTCCTATCCATGTGTTGTACAGCATATAGAATTAAAGTATTGTAAATAAAGGCAGGTAATGTAGCGAGGCATGAAATAAAAATTGATTTTGACATACATTGAGAAAAGTAAATTATTATTATTTTTTCCCCCATGTTCAATATGAGAAACAAAAAAAAAAAAACAAATACAATCAAATTAAATTAAACACAAAAAATATTCTACACAAGAGTTATTCACAATACTAGCAATTTATTTAAGTTTAAATATAAATAGTAATCATTACTTAGAACACTGTGAAACAAGAAATTTCAGCTTTAACGACTCCAATGGTAAGTCAAAGTAGGCCTTTACACAAGCAAATCGCCTAAAGGGTTTTGCAAAGCCAACTCGAAAGGTCTGTCTGTTATAACGGTCCTTCCAACGCGAAGACTCAAGACAGGTCACTCATTTTTACTCAGTTTATTTGTAATTCTCCAAAGCAATTATGTGTGGAAAATAGTTAATATCGGTTCAGAAGTTTAAAAGTTCTGAGCAGCTACTTGTGGAAATTACAAACTATCTGAGTAAATGACATATACGCTTTAGGTTTTCGCGACAGGATCGCAGTTGGGTTCATAAAAAAAGTTAAAGCTAACTTAAAAAAATATTTTGAAGATTTGTTTGTACAATGGTTTACTTTCATTTCGCGTTGTAACCAGTGATGCTGACTGCAATGATGCAAAATTTGTTGCACAGTGTAATTTAAAAGTTTAGCAAAATAGCTAACAATTGTATTGAATTAAAAAATAGCTCATGATGTATGTAGGACATAAGGAAAGTATTTACAGTAATACAAACAGATTCAAATTAGACAGCATATGAAAGTACAAATCAAGGAGAAAATTTGACACATTAAATGATTTTATCTCTTTTTTATACAAAACCTTTAAATTGGTAGTTTATAAAACTGTTATGTAAGGAAATCACTGAAATGTTCGTAAGCGTGGTAGTGGGCGTTAAGGTAAATGTTGATATTTTAAATGCAAGCGTATGTTTGATATTAATTCGCATTATAATTAGTATTACTCATACGTTCCCTTTTTTTTGAAAAAGCAATATTTAGGCATATCTGCCGATTAATTAATGTGTTGCTTTGTTTGGAAAGGGGATAGAAGAGAACTGAAAGGTGATAAAAGCTGAAGGACTTCAAATATGGCAACACTGTTATTGCGCCAGATGTTCAATTCTTAGAACAAAGTTGGCGACCTCGTCGACGCTTGTCAGTTCATTATCCTGTTATTTTATTTTACTTCGGTGGGGTTCAGTCCTATGGAAACACCGAAGGAGGGCGCTGGTTATCGAACCCGCAACCTTCTGTGCAACAGTACCAGCTAATAATTACACCACAATGCCCTCCATTTGACTTTAATTTATACATCCAGAAAACAGCCCTGCAAAACTTTCTCTTCTAAAGAATCTGTTACAGAAGAACTTATTTTGCCATGTCGATTCTAACATCGATGATTTTTGTTTGAAATTGTCCCAAAAGCAAATGCTTCCACGGCCCAAAAGTAAAACCGCTTCCCCTTGAACCTGTTCTGGTACTTGTTCTATATGTGATTCTCCGTCAGTTAGGCCCTATATTGAATTTCCGTGGAATGGGTTCTGCAATTAAATTCATGGAATCGGTTCAAGTTGAACCAGTTATTGAATTGCTGGGGCAAATTTTTTGTTAGAAGATTCGATTTATTGCCAATCAAATTGTTCAGTTGCGTTAACTGAATTTTCTTTTTATTATGACAACCATGGCTTTTATTGAGACAAGTCATATTCTATTTTCTACCACAACCGAATCATTCGTTTGGCTGTAAATTCTATTATCAGCACAAATCTGTTTGCTTTGTGTACTTTTATTAATTTAAATAATTTAATAAGTTTAAGTATATATTATTCGTTAGCAATACTAAATTGTTTAATATCAATTAAAACTTTAACTTTGAAATATCAATTTGTAATTTGATTATCTTTGAAGGACAACCACAAAATTCTATTTGTACTTTAGAAAATTCTATTCAATTATCATGCTAAGCCATGTAATCCAACACCAAACTAATGACAACAATGTCAATACAAGTGTTTGAGATGTTATTGATGTATTTGTTAGGACAGGACATACATACATATGTACATAAAAGCAATAAATAAACATTAAATTTTAAAGCAGTAGATATTGTAACTTTAAGTTCAAATTAATATAGAAAATATTTTTACAACAGTGTTGCCAACACCTGAAGGCAGAAAAGAACCTTGAGAATTTTAAATAAGGGTAAGTGTAAAAATTTACCGGTTAAAATCGTTACAGGAAAAGGGGTTAAAAGATCAAAATTTATATTTAAAAATTTTTAAATTTAAATACAACAGCGTTTTAACGAATTTTTTATGCAGTTCATATAATTGTTTTAAATTAAAAAAAAAAAATCAAGAAAATTTAATTAAAATGATAACAAATACCAAAAACTTAAGTTGTACCAAAAGCAATTGAAAAAAACAAATACTGCAAATAGTACATATTTAAAAACGGATATTTGTAAGGAATATACAAAGGTAAAACGCACCAAAAATACATGTAAAGCACTAAAATAACAATACAGTTTTTCAAAATATAAATACAAATAACTTTAGGTGAAAAATATCTTAAGTTGAAAAAAAACGCACTAAAAATTTAAGATGAAAATGTTTTTGAGTTAAAAAAACTACTTTAGAGCTATAGCAGCGGTTGCTTCTGGGACAATTTCAAACAAAAATCTTCGATATTACTAGAAGGCGTTACAAGGGAAAAGTAGTTATCCTAATAGCGGTTACTGATAGTAGTAGTTAGACTGATTCTCTAGAACAGAAAATTTTGCATTAAAGGGTTAAAAACACAATTTAATTTACTTCTATTTCAGTAGTATTATTTTAATAAACCTGTCTTAGGAAAACTTTCCTATAATTTGACCTTTTTGTTAACTTATTAAAACTTTTATTGTATCGATATTTATATGGCATACTTTAAGGTTCAACTTCTAATGAATAAAACTTTTCAAACAAAAAAAAAACCAACACAAACCAACTTAGATATGAGACTTTCTCTACCATTCTTCCAGGGCAAAAAAAAAAATTATATATCGTACCCAGCAAAAAAAAAATCAAATTGAAAAACTTAACTTCTTTTAATGCTTCCAAAGTATTCGTAAGTGTATTTTTACTGCTTTTTTAGAAGTAATTTTGAACAACATCCAAAAAATCTCTTAATTACTGCTTCTAACGAATTATTGCTCTAAAAGTGGTGATAAGAAGTGATTTGGATAAAGTTTATTTCCAAACAGATTTTCGCGGGTTCGAATTCAGCCGGGAGCTATTTTTTTTTTTAATTTAAAAATAAAAATAGTTTTTTCGACCTTCGATTCTACCATGAAAAATTTATTTATTCTTGTTCGAAAGCCAATTATTTTCTTATTATGAAATAACATAATAAGTACTTTTTCAAAAACTGCCATTTTTCTTCGCCAGGATATTCTCCTACATAGTAAATACTTCAGAGTTTTTGCTTTCAAAATATTCTACACCTTCGGGAATGAAAAGACGATCGTTTCTATCATAAGTTTTCTTTTGGAAGTGGTGGCATTACTGCAATTATAAAACATTGTTTTATTTTATTTTTTATAACTAATTTTATAATTTTGATTTTTCATTTTTTAAAAATAAATAAAATAAAAATGCTGAAAAATTACTTTTGTGCACTTGTGAATAAAGTGCTGAAAAAAATATTGAATTGTAGTGCACCTTTTGTACTTTTTTAATAAGTACTTTTATTAAAGAAAAATACGACTTAATATCTCGCAATGTGTGAAGCAGTAAAAACGTTGACTGCTTCCTTACTGCTACTTTTACCGCTTCTAAAAATGTATAGCTTCGTAAACAGCACTATGAAAGGCCTAAGTTGATTAATTGTTTACATCGCTTTTTGCTGTGCTTTTCAAAAAGGCATGAAATGAGCAATACATTTTGATTGCTTAAATATTTTTGCGGTTCTTTTATCAAAAATTTTTGAAATGCGGAAAAAAGTTATATTAATGAAAATAAGAGGTTTTACTAAAAATAAGAGACATTTTTTCTTCACGGAAAAATATGCAGGAATATTGTGCTTTTGAGAAGGCATGAATTATCGACGTTTTAAAAGAAAAACAGGAGCACTAATTAAAAGCGGTGAATTCATGCCTTTTCGGATCTCGAGACAAGTGCTTTCACTCGAGCTATCCCGAACAAAAATCAGGCATGATATCATCAATAATGCAATCGCTTCACTGCTCAAGTTTCCCTGACGAAACTGCTTACAATCAAGCAGTAATTTCTGCTGGGAAAGTTGTGGTTCTATGCCAGTCAACATTCCTATCAAATAATAGTCAGCAGTAGAGGTCTAGGCTAGCAACCTTGAGGTCGCAAGTTCGATACCCAGTACCGGCAATAAAAAACTGTTTAAAAAATTTAAGAAATATATATTTTTTCCTGAATCTACACAAACACATCTTAACTTGTTTTAGTTTAAAAAGAAAAAATAAGAATTTGGCTGATTTTCAGATAAATTAGATTTAAAGTTTAGAACTACACAGCCAGGCAGTATTTATGAGTCAAAAATTATTAAAATAAAAATACAAAGTTTTAAAGTTCTAAATTTTTATTGTAGATTTTTAGTTGAAAGTTTTTTTTCATAAGTTTTTTCTCTATTGGTTGTAAAATAAAATTGTAAATTCTATTTGGAATTTGTAATATTTGATCTTAAACCGAACAAAAATAACACTCATTCTAATTTTTTTTTTAACTGCTCATTTTTTTGGACAAAAATATGAATAGAAGGCACAATTATTAAATCCGAAAAGGAGTTCATAAATGATTTACAATTGTGAAAAATTGTATGAACAATTCAAAAGAGGCTCAAATAAAAGATTAAGTTTTGAACCTATTGAATTTTTTTAAATATTTTTTTTTCGTTTTTGAATTAAAAAAGAAGGCTCTTTTGAATGAACCCCCAGCAAAAAAATTTTAGTATTTTGGAAGCAGTAAAAATACGAAGCGCTTAAAAAAGCGCTACAAATTCTGCTTTCCAGAGTTGCGCCGCTTTATGCGTATACAATTCACAAAAAATTTTTGAATTTGATTGTGTACCCTGCAAAACTGCCTTAAACGAAGCAAATCGTAAGCAAGTTATCTAAAAGATTATAGTGCTACGCTATTCCCTTACGACGAAGCAGGTTGTAAGGGAGTAAATGTAAAATGTAAGTTATCCAACGATTAATGCGCACGAAATCTGAATCATCTCAATCGTGTTTTCCTCTTCTTTAGTAGGATCACCTTACTAGAGTTTAATGTAGTGACGCCACATAAACATGAGTCGGTCTGCATTTTGAAGTCGGCAAATGAATGCATTTGTTTTCATAAGAAGTCGCGTTTAAATGCGCTCAATGAATATCATGAATTTACTGCATTTTTTCAGCAGCAAATAAAGCACTTTTTCTCACAAAAAAAGCGCATGAATTTATTCGCTGTTAAATGCACTTACTAAAAACATGAATTTACTGCAATTTTTCAGCAGCGAATAATGAGCTTTTTCTCACAAGAAAACTTGCTTCCAAGCGGGCTCTTTGTATGGAAAAATCATGCCTTCCGTAAGCAGCTTTGTAAGGGATTAATTTTGTGGGATTACAAATCTGCATCCAGCAAAGCATGTTTTTTGCTTTTAACTTTAATAACTTTAACTTTAATTTTTGGGCTCGTTTGCTGGCTGGGTAGTTCCGAATTTTTTTAAATTTTTTTATTATTTTCAAATTCAAATAATTTATTCCAAAATACTAAATTTTTCATTAAATAATTAGAAATTTAAAAAAGTACTTATTATGTTAATTCATAATAAGGAAATTGGCCTCGAACTGAATTAATAAATTTCGAATTAATTAATAAAAAGGTCGAAAAAACAATTTTTATTTTTTGAATAAAAATTAAAACCCAACATTTTTTTCATTAAATTATAAAAATTATTTAAACAAAAAAAAATCCTATACCACGCCTACTTCACTATTTATATGCTTTTTTTGTGTTATATAGCACAATAAATAAATGAAGTTTGAAATAAATCCCGTAAAGGGCAGTTGTTATCGAAAGTCTCATATGTGTTCACATTGTATATACTTAGGGTGGGTGCGAACTGGCTAAATAAAATCTAAACTAAATTCAGGTTTCCAAATTCCTATGAAATTTTAAAAAGTTTTAAAATACTTTCCAAAGAAATTATAATTCCTTTTGTCAATTTGTATTTAGTTTAGCCACCTCGCACAGGGCCTAAAAAGGAAATAAATACAACAATCTAATCAATCAATCAATAAATAGTAATAAAATAGAAGTCAAACAGCTTTTAAGTATTATCGATACATGTATCAACACAACAAGTATTCACCCTCTCAATAAAATCACTTACAAGCCAAATTATATTGTATTCCTTAGTTTTTGGCAGAGCTACTTTTACCTGGGCTAAGCATACGTAAAAATTGACACTGATTGAAGGTGCAAAAAACTCTAAACATCGGCTGAAATTCAATTTTGAGTATAAAGAAAAATATAACATAATATATATTATGGCAGCTAACCAAATAATAAATGAATTATTATAAAGCTGAATAACCCCATAGACGTTTTGACTATAAATCATAAATTAGCGTCAAATAGTGAGATATATTGTAATATATCTTTTATAACTAATACATTAAGATGACAAATTTATTAAAAATCGATCGATGTGGTAAAACTTTAAGAGCCCTTTAATATATAAATCCTATTAAAGATGTCACTAAATTCAAGATTAACCTAAGTAGTAAACATGAGTCTTGTAGTGAAAGTTAAAGTTCACAATAAATTGAAAACAACGAATAAGGAAAACAACTTTTAGCAATAATGGTGTTGAAAATAAGATAAGAAGACATTAAGTGAAAAGGAAAGATGTTATATTCTAAACACATTAGGGAGACAGTTATTTTCTGTTGAAGATCACAAAAATGCTTTTAATCATAGACGGGAAGTATTTAGTACCTCAGTACTTCCAGTACCTCAGTACTAGTAAAATACAAGTATTTTGTACTTTTACTTTATTACAATTACTTGGCACAATTACTAAGTACTTGCTAAGTACCAAGGTAATTAAGTACTATGGGTACTTGCTAAGTTATATGGTACGTGCTAAGTCCTATGGTACTTGCTAAGTACTATGGGTACTTGCTAAGTCCTATGGTACCTGCTAAGTACTTTTGGTACCTGCATAGCACTATGTTATATGTTAACAACCAAGGAACTTAAGTACTATGGGTACTTGCTAAGTTATATGGTACTTGCTAAGTAATATGGGTACTTGCTAAGTCCTATGGTACTTGCTAAGTACTTTTGGTACTTGCATAGTTCTAAAGGTACTTATTAAGTAGCATATAACTTAGCAAGTACCATAAGTACTCAGCTAAATTCATTATTACTTTGTCACAATACTCTCAACATAACTTATTGAAATAACAAAAATCAAGACCTTAAATTAAAAACAATCCTAATGTGAATCCTTAGAGAACTTATTTAATATACTACTATTATACATATTACATAAAGACAGAAAAAGGAATTTTGTTTTGTAAAATACTATATTGGAATGTGAATCCAATAAGCTTTGTTAGATTTATTTGCTGAAGCGCTAAATAAACTCGTTTTGTACAGTAAATCATAATAACATAATAAAAAAAAAAATAACTCAAACTCAATAATATTGCTAAAAATATAATAAATATCGTTTGCCGCTACTGGTATCTATGTATGTATTTATTTATGTGCATGTTTTGAGTATTTCCGTATATTTCCGTATATGCTTATAATTCAGCCAAGGAAATATTTGAACACATAAAATGTGTAGATTATACAAGAAAGATATTGATATTGAATAGTTAGTTGTAGCAACTGCGAGGGAATTCCAAGAAAACCTTACAACTGTTTTTTTTTGTAGTAATACTAAAAAAAAACCCGTACTTTGTAAACAAGTCAAGTCGTAAAATTAAATACTGATGGCTTAAATTATGAGAACTACTAACAAGGAAGGTATTTCGAGCTAAACACTCCGTTTTCCTTAAAACTTGGATATATTGTAGAATAAGCTTTTGAGCCAACTCGAGGACTTAGGGGATGAAGTAGACTAAGTACCAATTTAGCGCTCATTATAGCACTATAGGGTATTATAGTTTCAGCTGCTGTTTGTAAGATAAAAAAATATTGGATCCAGGTCCACTTTTTAGTACACCGATGGATTCAGAATGACTTTTTAATTCGATTAAACAATGCTAGATATGTCAAAAAAAAAATAGAGCAGTGTTTTAGAAGATGACAAAGGAAACTGTGATATTTTTTTCTCTATGATATTTAAGACGTTTAACGCTAATGATTAAAATAAATAATTCTCATTGAGCTTAAGATAATAAATATTTCTAGAAATTCTAAAAAGTCGTCCCCTAATCATTTCCTTAGGCCAGAATTAAAGCCGGTTAGGAACATGTCCACAGAAAATTATTTTTCACAATTTGTAATAAAACAAAAATTATATAATTTTTAAACTTTTTTTTAATTTTTTACCAATTTCGATAAACGATTAATCGTATTAAATTATTCGAAATAAATCGTTATTCGAAATTTGGACTTTTTAAATTATTCGAACATCGAATAATGATTAATTATTAATCGAATAATGATTAATCGATTGAATACCCTAGTACTTATAAACACTTTTATATAGATTTTTTCCGATATACCAAAACATGACCGATTTTTTTTACCCCTATTTCACCCTTTAACCGTTAATCGAGATTTGTATCAATTTTCTCCATCCATGTTGTAAAGAAAAACATTTCAGAAATATTTGCACAGATTGCTTAAATAAGAAATAGAAATGCTTAAAATAGTATCATATAGCTTTTATAAATAAATAGTTAATTAAATATTTTCAAACTTCTGAACAAAACGTATTAACCCATTTACCGCCGCCATACTCATATGAGTACACCTTAATTTTTACGATTTTTCTGAAACTATTGATTCTATAACTTAAGTAAAATAATTTTCTGACAGCCAACTAAATCTAAAATTTAAAACATGAAAGTTTTTTCTGATCTAAAGATTTATATGCAGTTTAAATTAACCTCATTTTACAGTTGGCCTTTTTTTTAATCACTGGATTTATTTTATTTTGTTAAAAAATCCACATTTTGTTTTTCAATTTTTAAAATTTTATATTTTTATCCAGATCTAAAACTGATTCCCTTATATAATGTGAAAGAAAAAAATTAAATTTTGCGAAAATGGAATTTCTGGAATAAAATTAAGCTAAATCCAAAACGGATTTATTTATTTTTAAAATCCATTTTGGATTTAGCTTATTTCAATTCCTACAAAATTTAATTTAAAAAATTTAATGATTTTCCTGCACATTATATTGGCAAATAAGTATAAGAATTTAATAAAAATTATAAATTTTTCAAATTTAAAAACAAAGCATTAATTTTTTGACAAAATAAAATAAATCCAAAAATAAATCCAGTGATTAAAAAATAGGCCTAGTAATTCGAAAATAGGAAATAGAAAATAGAAAATTTTCAAAAAGCTAAAATTTTAATTGTTGAAATTTTTGATAAAATTGTTATGAAATTTTTTAGTAGTGTTTATTATTTATTAAGTCACTAATTAAATCTATTGATTCAAGTTTTGCGATACCGATTTTATAAAAACTTCGTGCGGCGGTGCTGTTTTTCTCTTTTCGCTCATTGCCTATTTCCAAAGCTATCTTTCAATTCTTTTCAATTCTGATTTCACTCTTTCTTATTTGACATCTTTGCCTCTTATATAAATATGATTTTATTGAATTCTCTTCGCCAGATTTCATTTGGCCGTAAATGGGTTAATAAATCAGTTATTTCCACGTACTATAGTGTGTATCAAAAATGATACAAAGCAAGAATTATGAAGTTTATTTAAAGCCCGCGAGGTGGCCGAAAAAATGCAGCTAGTTGTTTTTGGAATTACTATATCACATAGCTGGGTATGCTTCCCTTGTGAGGACTTCCATTACTTTGCCATAACACAGTCCAACTTTTTTATGTTATTTATGCAGAGTTTTTATGGATTTTCTTTACGTAGGAAAAAATCAACTAACGTTAATAAATGTACCACTACGTGCAAAGGGTATAATAAGTTTGTGCTGAGGTTTGTAAATATCAAATACACTGGACCTAGATCCAGGTTGTAGTACGCCAAACGACTCTGAATCACATTCTGAGACGATTTATCGCTGTCTATCCGTCTACACGTCGTAAATATAAAGACATCCCAGTGTAGAAAATCATTACCAGATATGTGGTTATGTAACTACATACTTGGTAATGGTAACTAGTTACTTTTGTTATTACATTTCTTATTACCTTTATATGGCGATGTCCCGAAAAATAATGAGTTGTCGTTACACACCAGCATACGAAAAATCAAAAAATATATCGTTACCTATGTGCTTACCAGTACTGACAAAAATAATGAGTCTAAAAATTGATTTTCTAAAAAATAAATTATATAAAAAAAAATATTTTTTATTGTATTTTTTTTTTAATAAAATTTTCTGGTGCGGGAATCGAACCTGGGTCTACAGATTGCCAGTCAACAGCTCTACCATCTGAGCTATATCGACATGTAATATTTAATAGATAAAAACAAAATTGACCTGCTGAACACAAGTAAGCTTACTCGCCAACATACAAAAAATCAAAAAATATGTGGTTACATATATCCTTACCAGTGTTTAAAAAATATTGAGTCTAAAAATAGATTTCAAAAAATTTTCAAAAAAAATCTAAAAAATTATTTTCTATTTGAAATAATGATAAAAATAAGTAATTATCAGTAACTCATTATTATATGTTTTAAAATAATACAGAAGGTAAGTGGGTGTCATTAATGGTAGTCCAAAAAATAATGATATGTCATTACCGTTTCTACACTGGGATATTTAGATGGAATTTGATTCTACTGGCTTACAAGAGTGGGCCCTTAATAGCTTCTTCACCTTTTTGGCTTTGTTTTCGTTTCTGGGTTCTTTTGCTTTACCCGTTCCAGGAATAGTTTAAATAGTTTGGAATAGTTTAAATAATTTTATTTGTGCACTTGCCTTTGATTCTTCATTGTAAACTAATAAATCCCACTCGAATTTGACAAACCGCATTTTAAAATCTAACATATTTTGATAAAGAAAAATTATTTTACATCAAGGTGAAAAAAGTTATTAAGAAAAATGTGATGCTTTTCAATCCAACTGCCCTGCTAGAGGAAAAGGTATACGCTAGAGGAAAATTTATCTTGTATAATACAAATAAAAATTGGAGCAACTTCTTAAAGTTTTCCAAAAAGTGGGCGGAGTAGCCGTGTTTAAATATTAACAAATTTAGCGTTTATTTTTAATGTAATTTTAGTTATATGAAGGTATGTATAGTTGATCTTTTAGTAGGTAAATAGATTTGAGATCATACAATTAAATTACAGCGAATAAAAATTGAAAAAATTTGGATAAGGCCAGCAACAGGCCCAACCTCAGTATCCATGCCTTTATGGGTTAATAATTGATAATGATCTATTTATATTGATTGTGAAACAAATAAACAAATGTAAAAAATAACTCAATTATACTAACATTAACGAAATTCTAACAATGCTATTTTTATCCTCTGTTATTACTGTTTTTGCTTTGAACTTTAATTATTAAAGTATCGCAGCGGGTTCTATTCAACTCTGATCGTCAGCTTATGAATCACAAATTTATTAAACGATTTAATTTTTAATTGAATATTCTAATTATTTTTTAAATTCTTTTCGTTTATTTAACCTTCTAATTATTTTTTATTTAATTTTAGTTTTAATGAATTTATTACATAATTGAGCACGGGGACATTTAACTTTTAATATAAAATATCTTTTGTTAGTTTTTCCCCACATTTAATAAGGAAAACCATTTAGCCTACTTCCCGAAATATGACCCAAATTACACTTTGGTGTAGGGTATCTTATATTTTTGTACCAAAAGTTTAAAGTATTTATTGAGAAATATTTTGTAATTAAGTGTCATTTGAAATGACGACAAAGAAAATACTTAAAAATTTTTTTTAGAAATAAAAAATTCTTAATGATGGAATTGATGGATAATTTTTTTTCTCTGTAGACATCTTAACAAGTCTATTTTTAGGCGGTATTTTGCTAAACTTTACAGTTATTTAAGAGAAGTCAGTCAGCATTATTCTTAACCGACTCCTTGGTTGTATGGCAAAAAAAAAAATTATATTTAAAATCAATATTAATTACATAAAGAACCCATCAAAGCGTTGTTGAAAACATTTCATTATCAAGAGCATTGCAAGTTTTTTATTTACATTCTCTTACAATAAGTGTTTATCACACATACATACGTATACAAGTGCGTAGAAATAAATGCATATGAGGCTTTACATATCGATTGTTTAGTTAAACAAAAGTATATCGTTTCAATATCAAACTTATATCTATGTAATAGTTGTAATCCTATATAAAAGGAATGCAAAAATGGAACAACTTTTTAAAATTTTCAAAAATGTGGGCTAAGTAGGCGTGCTTCAAGATTAATTAATGTAGCATTTATTCTTAATAAGACTAGAAATTTTACAAAGTCAATAACGTTTTTAATCGGAAATGTGGAAAAAAAATTATATTTATTTCAGAACTAGTTCTAAATTTTTAGTACAAAACATAACTTAATTTATCTAAAAATTGGCAAAATTTGTTTCCATATTCTTTATTTATAAAAACGAATTCAGAAATTTTTGTAATGATTCAGTATGTTTGAAACTGTTAATTAATTTATTTTTGGAGAAAATATTCGTTAAATATTGTTTATCATTCAATAAAAATTTTAATATTTTGTTCTTATTCCTGAATATAAAACTGGCCCTAACTGTGCTTAAAGGTATAAAATTACGAATGAGCGCGATAAATACACAGAAAAAATGGTAAATTTTGAATAAAAATTAAATTTAGAAAAGTTAATTAAACCCTCATATTTACACACACATACATAGATTGTTGGAATAGTATGTGTTTGTATACATCCGAAGTTAAGTGTAGTAACAGTGCAAGAATTGTGGTAGACTTTAAACAATTGTTTGTTTATGCATATGTAGTAGTATAACAACGCACACATACACAGGCACACACTTTAAATCGTTAAAAGTTACTCATTTTTTCAAGATGCTTTCAAACACTCATGGGCTTAGCAAAGTATAAAGTTAAATAAAAATCCATTTTATTTTCAGTGTTAAAAACATATAACTACTACAACCTACTACTGTTACTACTACTACTACTAATACTTCTAGTACCACTACTTCTACTACTGCTACTTGCACTACAGCATGAACAAATAAATATCTAGTATATGTTTGAAGGAAATGCTTTTTACTAACACACACATACATATAAGGCTTTCAGAACCAACTAACCCGCTAAACGAAAAACTATATCGTAACAATATCACAGTTACATTAATTATTGGCCTATAGAATATTTAAAATTTTTCCAAAATGTGGGCGAATCAGGTGTCGTAAAATATGACCCATTTAGCGTTGGTTTATTTATCTAAAACGGCGTGTTAGCCGGCTTTGTTTTTGGAGAACATATATTTGTTTAATATTTTAATTCGCAAATACACACAGAACAAATTTAAATCAAGCAGAAACAACATAAAAATAAATAGAAAAAGCTTTGAAATCAAACTAAGTTTGTTTTGTTTTTAATTTAAATGTGTTTCTACTTATTTTAAAAATGCTAACTAAAATGTTGCTATTCCATGTGAAAATCGAAATATACATATATATGTACATACATGATCATACATTGACTTGTATATGATTATGCATGGGCATACATAGTCATATACGTCCATGTCTACTTCGACGTATGACCATACATGATCTCACATATTTCCATATACCTTCGGATAAGAAATTTGAGGCTATATGACCGCACATGCTCATATCTCATCATATATGTTCATACGTAATTCATATACGGCAATATATGATCATTTATGCCCATCCATCCTCCATAAAATTGCGGATCCGAAGAAATTTGAAAATATATGAGATCATGTATGGTCATACATTGAACTATGAATTGATGTATATCATCCCGTATGCCTGTGCATGATCATATACAAGTCAATGTATGATCATGTATGTTCATATATATTTAAATTTTTACATGGAATATTAATTTTAGTACGAAAAAGTTTATTTTACTTTAAATTTTAGTTCATTTTAAAATGTTCATAAAAATGCGATGTCAATTCACATATGATATACTAGTTGATTTAACTATGATTCTATAATAAGCACAGAAGACAAATTTGCTTTTTTTTTTGCTTTTTCACTCATATTTGATTCTTTTTGCTTTTTCGGATTTCTCGATTTTTAGCTTTAAAATTTCTTTTTCTTAAGATTTTTTGAACCTTTAAATTGCTTTTTTTAAGATCTTTTGCCCAAAAATGATTTTTTTTTGTCTTCTCTGATAATAAGTTAGGACATCACTACGTATGATCAATATATTATTTATAATATTGATTACGTATACGTACTGATGTCCTAGCTGTTTGCACTGTACAACAAAATAACAAGGTTCTGACCAGTGTTGCCAACTCTTGAAGGCAGGAAAGCACCGTGAGCATTGTGAAAACGGGTAAAAAGGGTAAAAATTTAGCAAAAATGGGATAAAAAAGCACGATATTAATTTTTTGAAAAATTTAAGTCAAGAATTTAAAAACATATTTTAGCTTTGTAAAATTATGTAAAAAGGGTTCAAAAAATAACCAAAAAAGGGTAAAAAAGCACCAAATTAATATTTCAAAAGTTTCAAGTTTAAATATAACGAAGTTGCTATTTAAAATTGTACTACAAACATTGTGAAAAAATGTATTTTTTTTATAGTTCGTATAATTTTTTCAACGTTGACAGAAAATTTAATAAAAATTAAAAAAAACGAGAATAAATACCAAAAATATAAACTGTACAAAAAGCACTAAAAGCACTGCCAGAAATCTGAAAAAGCACTGTAAATACCCGCTTTTTTTAAACGGGTATTTGTAAAAAATCACCGGGTATGGGAAGGAAAAAACGCCAAAAAAAAATACCCGAAAAGCACTGAAATGGCAACACTGGTTCTGACTACTGATTCTGGCAGAGGGTACCAAAAAAAAAATATATATATATACATGTATCGGCATTTTAAAACTTTACGTCTGGCCCTATGTTTTTTGTGGGGTTAATGTTTCCCTCCTTTTGCAAATGTTTATAGTGAATCGGCATAGGAAACCATGTGAATCTTCCATTTTAGGTATACAATGTGTTCAGCGAACTTATGTAAAACACTACGAGGAACATTTGTGTGGAACATTTTAACCCTCTAACTTTTCAATTAAAGGGACTTTTTTGGCCCCTTTTTAAAAAGTGACAAAACAGACCCGTAAGTTGAAGAGTTAGAGGGTTAAAATGTTCCACAAAAATATTTCTCATGAAATTCTACTACAAGTCTGTGAAGACATCAAGGTTGAAAATTTAACTTTAATGCCAGAAATAAGTCAAAACTTTAAACTAACCCCCCTAAAATCCAGGTTTGTGGCGCATTTTAGCGCCAATTCTGAATATTTAAGTACTAAATTAGACATTTAAGTTTTGACTTATTTAATAAAAAAAATCCATTACTTTACAGATAAACTAGCAACTCAAACGCTTTTTCAAAAATCAAAAACAAATCAGCTGATTAGTTACGGAAAGTTACGTACAAACAAATTCTACCTTAAATTGGTCAATATTTAACCACGCCTACTTCGCACACTTTTTGCAAAAATTAAATTTAATTTTCCATATAGGACAATAAATACTGTTTGTTTAGCATTGCTACAATATACATTTTTTTTCTACCTGGATAGTTGGTATGGAAAGACATGCGCTTGTATATATTTATCTGCTTCATATGTAATTCAAACACTTTCGTTATTTATTAATGTATGACCATGTCTTTGTATTCAAATATATTTGTATTAAATTATATTTTAACAGAGTAGAGATATTAAAAAGATAAATTAAATTGGTAGTTATTTGAGTTAAATAAGAAATACAAATTTAATAAAGTTTGCAAATTTCTAGAACTCTTAAATTTATCTCTGGATGTCTTGGATCCACTTTATAAACACAGTGCAGGAAAATATTAGCAACTCATCGTTTATATGAACACATATGTGATAATTTTTTTACCGTTTCTACACTGGGATTTTGCTAAACATAAAAATCTCTGTTGAATCCTCAACAGCTAAAAAAATATGAATAAAAGACAAGGGTTAAATTAATTCTAAACATTTACAGAATTTGATTCATATAAATATTTTATTTATATTTCTTCACATCTGTATTAAACATTTTGATTATTTGCCTCCATTAACAACTTGAAGTCTTCTTCTTCACCTCTTCTTCTATTGCATTACTTTTTGTTAAATATTCCAATCTAAGCTGGTTTAATCTCCATGGGCGTTGAAAATGACAAATCAAGCATTTAACCATGTGCCATATACACACATAACAACACATTCATCAAAATATGTTAAGGTTTCATCTTGATTCTTTATCCTTACTTGAAATCGAATCCAAAAAAAGGAACATTTATACATGAATGTATGTTGTACTTAAAAGTTACAAGAGTTGCGTGAGGTCATCTACGTGACACATGTGCTATTTAGAATGTGTTGTAATATTTACAGTTCATTTATAAAGAATTTTTTGAAACATTTTTTATCATATATTTTTACAAATTTTTTATGAATGGTTGTTTGTTTTTCGTTTGTGGAAAATTTTGCTTTTTCTTTTTTGGGTTTTAATATTTTGTTAATATTGAAATTGTTATTTTAAACACGATTTTCTAAAATGAATAGTGTTTTGTTGGCTTTTGTGATTATGTAGTTAGAATTGGGGCGTAAGGCGATACACGGAATTTGTTGTCAATCACACCCATGTAGACATGCTTTGTAGTCATGCTTTACCAACCACTTCTTTCATTGCTTCCAAAGTATCACTAAAAGTGCACTAACTTTAACTGCTTTTTTAAAAGTAATTCTGAATAACTTCAAATGTTTAGAGCTTTTTTATTAGTAATTCAAAACAACATCCAAAAACTCAATTTATATTTCCAAAGTTTTATTGCCCTAACACCCTTATTCTAAACTTTATAATAATAACAAAATTGGGACAACACTGACCATTCACCTCAGTGTTGTAACAAAATTGTGACAACACTGACCATTCACCTCAGTGATGTCACAATTTTGTTATTGTAATAAAGTTTAGAATAAGGGTGTAAAAGTGATGATCCTAAAAAGTGGTTTGGATATAGTTTATTTCCAAACAGATGATCGCTGGTTGAAATCCTGGCGGGAACAATATTTTTTTTAATTTCTTTTTTATTTTTATTTTAATAATTATAATTTATTTGTTTAACAATTTTATATTGTTACGAAATTGGATTAGTGTAGTATATAAAATTCAGGAATTTCAGAAGAAAAATATCCCGAGAAACCGGATTTAATAAAGCCGTCAATCTGGCAGCACTACCACACTATATTTAATAAATTTAAGTATAATGTTAAGTGATTGGGGGCTCTGCTATGAATAACATAAGTGTTACAATTTTAGTACCACTTTAATTTTTAGTTGTTTCTACAACCATTAGCAGGGCAGAAATGCACTAAAATCGTGTAAATATGTATTAAAAAACGAAAAAAGTATTCAAAATTTAAAAATATGCATCTATTTTTGATAAAAATCGGAAAATATTTCTTTCAGGAGTTTCAGTGCTTTCAATTAAATTATAGTAAAATGTGCATTTTTAACAAAATGTGGATTTTTAACAAAATATGCATTTTTAAGAAAATATGCATTTTTAACAAAATATGCATTTTTAAAAAATATGCACTTTTAACAAAATATGTAATTTTAACAAAATATGAATTTTTACAAAAATATGCTTTTATAGCAAAATATGCATTTATAGCAATATATGCATCAACAAATCGCAACCATTTTGCTGTTGTTCTTAAAAAAAATTTATGATTCACAAAGATATTTAGTTTATGCTGTTCTCAAACTAACGACAACAAACATCCCATCAAAAAAAAATATACACGATTTTAGAAGCACTGCAGAGCTAAAACCATATTTTTTAGCGCTACCCTCTCCTTTCTCTTCCAAAAATGTAATAAGAGAAGCCACAGTTTATGATGTTGTTCTATTTTTTTTGTAATTTATTGCTTCTAAATGGAATATCGCGAACAAAAATTAATTAAAGTATATTTGAATCTTTTTGATTAACAGTTAATCCAATTTTTAATCTAGTTACTATTTCTAAACGACTCTGTATTCATACTACTAATTGTGTACAACTCTGTTGTTTGTTATAATGACAGTTATCGACACTATCGAAAACACACACGTAAAGTCAGATAAAAATTAATGTTAAGACGAGGCCGCAAAAATGTTGAAGCTTTGTCGACAAATGTGTTGCTAACGCCGACACTTCCCATGTTCATCATTTGCCAGATCGCTATCGGCGCCAATTTGTTATTTTAAACTGACAGATTTAAACTTTTAACTGTCAAAAAATGCATGTTTAAACGATGAAGAATAAAAAGTTGGATTATCTTTAATCAAGTTGATTAATTTTGCTATCTAAACGAGCTATAAGTCAATCAGTTTTAAAAACTACAGTCGAGTAAAGTAATAACACGATGTTGGGTAAAACTAACTTTTTTAATTTAATTGTTCATACTTTTTCATACTTTTATGGTCAGTGAACTAAAAAAAAAAATATTAAATTTTGTGTAAAAATTTATGCAAATACACTACAGCTAAGATTAATCACACTTTGCTGATGGCGAATTTCTGGTTTAAAACACTAATTTAATGTTGCTTTTTATGTTTACTGAGGTGGCAAAATCATAAAAGTAAAGTTTATTTACATACATATTAAAAGAAAACATTTTGATAACATATGTGGATGTTGTGTTGTTGTTTGAGTTATTTTAAATCATTTAAAATTTTCCGATTCATTTAAAACTTTTGCATTTATTTTTTAGATCTACACTTTAAGACAAGTTATACTAAGAAACACCTTTGAAAATGTTTGCTGGGATATGTTAACATTGCATTAGTAACTAAATAGACATTTAAAAAACACACTTACATGGGAATATTTCTAGGTGCTGTATAAATATGTTCACATAAGTTATGGTCTATGGCAGGCTTGCCATTTTAGCACTTTGGTTGCTAGATTTAGCACTTATTTTGTAAACTAGCATTCAATATTTATAACTAGGGCAAGGAATTTTATGCACTTAAAAATGGAAAATATGCGCCTAAAATATGCGGCTAAAAAAGAAAAATATACATTAAAAATGAAAGAAATAAACTATTATTTTTGCAAAAATAATGTAATTTAAAACTTAAAAATATATTTAAGTTAGTTATTTTGCAAACAGACATAGAACTCGAAGATTTCCCATAGGTCAATAAGGCTATTAAGAATGTTTATTTTGATTGAATCAAAATATGAAGACGTATCAATTTTGATATTTTTTTACAAAATAAAAAATGCTCCTAAAAATGAAAAATATCAATAAATATGCATTAAAAAGCACAGAATATGCATTAAAAAGGCACCAAATATGCATTTAAAGTCAAAATATGCATTTTTAACAAAATATGCAAAAATATGCAACTACAAATCGATGACATTTTGTTCTAAATTTGATGATTCGGATAAATATTTAGTACATATTAGTTTTGGACTATCGAGAAAAAACATGCATTTGCATGGAATTCCTTGCCCTATTTATAACAAAATGCTAGATCCTACACCCAGAAAACAGATTCAGTTTTGATAACCGCATGTGTAGCCAATCGCATGGTTCGGTTGTGGTAGCCGAATTTTACAGTTGTGGCAACAGAAAACCAATTGAGACAGGACTATTTTGACTATGGCAACAGAATTTCAGTTGTATCAAGAATAATTCGGTAGCCACAACCGAAAAATTCATTTGATGCAACTGAACCATTTGATTGGAAACAAATGGGGTTGTCAGCACCGAATCTGTTTTCTGGGTGTAGCATTTCAATTACACATTACATGTAATTATAATTTTAAAAAAATTTCAATATTTGTACCTATTTGAGTATCATATTTTTTAAGTGTACATAAAAGTTAAGTGTACAATTTTCGACAGTTTCTAGTTGCGACACTTTCTAGCACTTTTTTACATCCAACTTATGGCCACACTAGTCTTTGAATTTTTAAAGTTTGTGTTTTCAATTTTACAAAAATAAAAGGAGAGGCAAAAAAAATTGTCAAAAATTCAAAACGTGTAAACAAAAAAATATGTTTGTATACCAAAGTAAGCTAAGATGACACATACATACATGAACGAACACTTACAACTACAAGTACTTGTATACGGAATAAAACAAATAAACATGTACCATACACACACCTACGTGTGTGCATCACATACATACAAACACTTTTAGGCAAAAAATCATGACAACACGATGTGGTAAAACTATTATCACGTTATGTGTAAAAATACTGGTGTGTACATTAGAGCTGTTCACTAAATACAGCTAATTTTTAAAATCAACAGAAATAAATTAGTTTTTAAATTTTTTTCTTTTAAAAAACTCAAAGAAATGGACTAAATTTAATGAAAAATTGTTTGGAGCTTTTCGAAATTGTAAGATTTGTGCTATTTAAATATATGCCACCCTAAAGAATGTATTCAGAGGGTGTTTTACACACTCATAGAAATAAATCTGTAAGAATAGCAGAAAAAGTTACTAAAAATTAGTTAAAAATGATGCTGCAGAAAAAACTGCTAAAATTAGCAGATTTTTTTTACTAAATACTAGTAAAATGAGAACAGCAAAATTAAAACTGTTAAATTTACAGAATTTTAGTTAAATTTAGGCTAACTTTTAGTTAATTGAAAATAGCAAATTGTACTGTAAAATCTGCAGAAAATTTTGCTAAATATTTGTAGACTAAAATCAGCAAAAATAAACTGTTAAATCTACAAAATTTTTGCTATTTTTAAGCTAAATTTATTTGAATGCAAATAGCAGTTTATTCTGCTAAAATCAGCAGAAATATTTGCTAAAAAATTGTAAACTGCTGTTTTGCAAGGCTCGATTTTTATTTGCATTTAAAAAAAAACTTCGAAAATTTTAAATTTTTTGGTTATTTTTTAGGCTATTAATTATTTAGCAAAATTTTAAGCAGGTTAATTTGCTATTCTCCATTTACAAAAACTTAGCTCAAATATAACTAAAATTCTGTATATTTAACAGTTTTATTTTTAAAATAAAACTGTTAAATAAATATAAATAAAATTCTGTAAATTTAAGAGTTTTATTTTTGCTGTTCCTTGCAGAAATTAACAGATTTTTTGCTAAATACTAGTAAAATAAGAACAGCAAAATTAAAACTGTTAAATTTACAGAATTTTATTTATATTTAAGCTAACTTTTAGTTAATTGAAAGTAACAAATTGTACTGTAAAATCTACAAAAAATTTTTCTAAATATTAGTATACTAAAAATAGCAAAAATAAACTGCTGTATCTACAAAATTTATGTTATTTGAAAGCTCAAATAACAGTCTACCCTGCTAAAATCAGCAGAAATATTTGCTAAAAAAAATTGTAAACTGCTGTTTTCAAAAGGTTCAATTTTTATTTGCATTAAAAAAAAACTATGATTTTTAGGCTACAAATTATTTAACAAAATTTTTTGCTGACATTAGCAGGTTAATTTGCTATTTTCCATTAACAAAAATTTAACTCAAATATATCTAAAATTCTGCATATTAAAAATTTTTATTTTTGCTGTTTCTATGTTACTAATACATAGAAAAAATAATCTACTAATTTTAGCAGTTTTTTCTGCAGCATCATTTTAAACCAATTTTTAGTAGTTTTAACTAAATTTTTACAGACTTTTCTATTACCTTCAATATTGTCAGCAAACAGTTTCGTCAAAATCGGACAGAGTAATAGGGGGTCAGGGTTAAGAAAGTCTTGGAAAACAAAGTTGATGTTATAAATATGAAACACACTGTATATGTGCTGCATTATGTTATGCAAATAATACATGTAGTTACCTGTAAAAGTGAGTAAATACACTCAAAATAATACGTCTATAATTTAACAAAAACTTTATTCATTTTAAGCTTGAAATAAGACCATTTAAAATTAAATGATTTTATTGTTACTTCGGTCTGTTTAGATCTTTATACAATGATATAGAATTGTATGATTGATTGAAATTCTGCAAGATTTTTAACTAAAAAAATCATAGAAATATTTTATTTTAATCTAAAAATTAACAGCCAATCTCTTAAATTATAGAAGTATTATTTTCAGTGTATTATATACTATTATTCTCTATAACCAGAAATTATGGTTTGAAATATATTTTTCTTCAATGAGCAAAGAAAACGAAAAATATTTTTAATTCTCTAAAATGTACTATAGTACATGGACAGGTAAGAAAATACCGTTTTTACTGAGTAGGTATCACCAGGTTAATAGCAACCGACTGATTTTTGTATTTTAAATTTTCTTGTTTAACTTTCGAAGTATTTATGTAGGTGTTACACGATACACACCTAGTTACGTGTGTATTTTATATGCACATATATGAGACATGTAAAATAAAGTCTTAACTTTACATACTATTGCAGTTCTCTTATTTCTGTTTCAACTTATACAATGACACAAATACTAAAATTCTGTTAAAGAACTAAGGTCTTAACACGTAACAATGTTTTTTTTTAAAACAAGAAATGAAAACTTTATTTTCAAATACTATGCTTGTGACTATACCATACGTATGTTGTATATATTATCAACTTGATATAAAAATGTTATTTTAGAACAAACTACCTAAAGGTATTTTATCTACACGTAATCTAATAGATTTTAAACCATTTTGTATTTTAAGACAGTAAAATGGTATTAAATTTAAAAAATTTTTTATCGTTATCAAAAAAAAAAAAAAAATTGTTAAAACGATTTAAATATAATTTAAATTTTTAGGGTGGGTGCGAACTGGCTAAATAAAATCTAAACTAAATTCAGGTTTCCAAATCTCTATGAAATTTTAAAAAGTTTTCAAAAAATTTTCAAAGAAGTTTTAAACCCTTTTGTCAATTCGTATTTTGTTTAGGATTTATTTAGCCACCTCGCACAGGGCCTTAATTACAGAATTGTATTTTCTAAAAAATTACTTGGAAATGGTTTAAGTCAAACAAATTTAATAGTTATAAAACAAACATCAAAAGTTCAATGAATTTTCATTGCTGTCCTTATTTTTCTTTCATTCTTTTTCCTTTCTTAATTGACATTCATTTAATTGTATTTCTTTCTATCAAAGTTGGGCCTCAAATATTGTCAATACATTTTCAATTCAGGTACCTAATGGAATGCTAGCAAAGGATTTCCCTAATGCAAAAGATTGCCTTTTAAGTTAATTAAGTTCTCTTAAGTTCAATTCAACAAAATTTGCAGAAAAAAATTTCAGCAAAGTTTTTTGCTGATTTAACAGGTTAATTTGTTATTTTCTATTGACAAAAATTTTACTCAAATATAACTAAAATTCTGTATATTTAACAGTTTCATTTTTTCTGTTCCTTTCTTACTAATATATAGCAAAAATAAACTGCTAATTTTAGCAGTTTTTTTCTGCAGCATCATTTTTAACTAATTTTTAGTAGTTTTAACTAAACTTTTTACAGACTTTTTTCTATTAGTGTAGAAATTGCCTTTCTGTGTCTGGCTTAGAAGTTTTCTTTCTACTCTGTGGTATTTCCAAAACCAGTTCGCTAAGTAAATAAAAAAATAACGTATGTCATTACCCCAATAAAAATTGCTCATAATGCCCAGGGGGATTAAAATTTTATTGCAAACCAAAATTTTTCCATTAGAGGGTTTATTATCAGTTATATATAAAAAATAAGGTAATTGATCCCAACTCTGCTTTTAACAGTATTCTTTAAAAATTTAATAACAATAATGGACAATAATGAAATTGTATAGTTTATATGTGTGTGTATGTTTGTAGTTAATACGAGTAGTATATAGTATTTTCTGCTGTAAAAATTGCAGATAAGACATGAGATAGTTTACATCATTTACTGGTTGAGTGATAACACACTTTTATAAACTAGGGTGGTAAATATTTTTTAAAATGTGTTAATTCAAGGTTTAATAAATAAGTTAATCCTGTAATGCACAGGATTAACTTATTATTTAATTTAATTATTTAAAGCAATCTTGTGTTTTATAACAAAACTTTATAGAAGTATACTTTTCTAAAATTGAATTCCCTACTAAAAAAAATTAATGACTTTTGATATTATATATGATTATATCCGAAAAATGAGAACATCTAATTGTACAAAATTAGATCGTATTATGATCATATTAGATCTAATTTGATTTTTTTCTCTTTTCTCTTTGACACAATTAGATGTAATTTGATGGAACAAGATATGGTTTGATACAATTTTATCCGAATTTTGTCCACATCCAAATGTATCAAATATAATATAATCATATCCAACTAGACGTAATGGTATATTCGTAATTGTAATTCGATACAATTATACATAATTATATGAGGCATATGTAACTATATATAAGTCTATATAATTGGATATTGTAATATATTGCACTATATATTGTGCAATATATAATAAGATATAGTTATATATTTAGGATAAAACTTCGTAAAATTTGATATAATTATATCTTGGTATATATGGCCCAATATATAATTTTACAAAATTTTATATGATAATATATGACTATATCAAAACTTGTTTACTTGGGTTATAAAACTTGAAAAGCGCACATATCGGTAAAACCAAAGTGTTCAAAAATATAAAAATCAAAAATAAATCCGACATGTGCCCTTTCAAAATTTTCAATTAAATTTTAAGTGTACACTCATGAAATAAATCTGTAAAAATAGCAGAAAAAGTTACTAAAAATTAGTGAAAATGATGCTGCAGAAAAAACTGCTAAATCTAGCAGATTATTTTTGCTATATATTAGTAATATAGGAGCAGCAAAAATAAAACTGTTAATATACAGAATATTAGTTATATTTGAGCTAAATTTTTGTTAATGGAAATTAGCAAATTAACCTGCTAAAATCGGTAAAAAATTTTGCTAAATAATTAGTAGCCTAAAAAATCACAAAAAAATTTAAAATTTTCGAAGTTTTTTTCGATTTTTTTTTAAATGAAAATAAAAATCGAGCGTTTTGAAAACACCAGTTTACAATTTTTTTACCAAATACTTCTGCTGATTTTAGCAGCATAGACTGCTATTTGCATTCAACTAAATTTAGCTTAAAAATAACAAAAATTTCGTAGATACAACCATTTGTTCTTGCTATTTTTAGTCTACTAATATTTAGCAGATTTTACAATACAATTTGTCATTTTCACTTAACTAAAAACTAACTTAAATATAACTAAAATCCTGTAAATTTAACAGTTTTAGTTTTGCTGTTCTTATTTTACTAGTATTTAGCAACAAAAAACATGTGCTTATTTAACAGTTTTTTCTGCAGAATCATACTTAACTAATTTTTAGTTGTTTTTTCTGCTATTTTTAAAGATTTATTTCTATGAGTGTAATTATGCAACTTATCAGTTTTAGACCAAGTGGTACAAGATTTTGAGGGTATCAGTAAAAATTCAACATTGTTACCCTAATGTATACGTACACTCAAAAATAAAAGTCAGTAAAGTCAGCAAAAAATGTTGCTGTGTCAGCAAATTTTTAGTCAGGAGCGTGCTTGCAAAAAAGTTGGTAATTTCAGCAAAAGGTTTGCTGAAAATCAGCGAGCTGATTTTTACCAAAAAAATAGTAATCTTTAGCAAAAGTTTTGCTAACACTAAACTTTTTGCTGAATATTAGTAGACTGAAAAAAACTCAAAAAACTTGTAGCGAAATTTTACTTTATTTAATTTATTTGCTGAAAATTTAAATATAGAATATGTGTAGAGTGTAGAGTTGTTTTTCTTTTTTTGTCATTTCCGTTTCCAGACAAGCTGCGACATCTACATCTTGTCTATCTGGTTGTCGTCCACGCTATGAATGCGGTTATCAGCACAATTTTTGTAGCAAAATAAATTAGTAAAACATTAGTTCAAAATTAGTTTAGTGCTAAAAAAAAATAACTAAAATTTTTGCTGAAAACGGAATTTCAGCAAAAAAATTGCTGAAAACTAGTACACTTGATATACAAGACGTTTTACTAATTTTTCTACTAACTTATTTTTTTGAGTGTATTTAAAGTGTGAGTATTCGTGTTAAGTTTGTGCTATGCTCAATAAATATATTTTCCTACAATTATATTTTGTTTTAAAAAACTTTAAAGCAAGAAATAACAATCGAATAACACGTGATAATCGAAGCAACAACTTATAAAATAGTCGACTCCTTTAGGTATTTCAAAATATTACGCCTTTTGATGTTTTTTGTTCAAGGTTTTCGAACGAAAACAAAACCAAATGGTAAGCACAAAAATACAATAATATAATTTATATTTTCTATTGAACATCTTTGTTATAATATAAGTAACATAAAGATGTTTCTTATCGTCGACCGGCCTGCAAAATGTCACATGTGTTTTTTAATAGATTTTAAAGAGAGCGAAAAAACTGTTACAACATCTACTTTTAAAATATTTTATTGGCGTCATATGCCTTAATGATTCACGACCTCATTTAGTAAAATCATCATTAAGGCATATAAAAAAAAAAAAAAAACTAATATGCAAGTGCTTGTGCAAATTTGAATGTTACTGACACTTTAGAAAACATTGTATTCTATTGGCGTTTATACATGAATGGATGTCACTATATTGCTAGATCTATCAAAACAACAGAGTAGTATATTGGAAGATGACAAAGCATTCTTTGTTGTTGTTGTTTGTTTTTTCTTTGATATTTTGAATGTTTAATAACGCTCCTAGACGAGAACAAGAAATTCTCA
This sequence comes from Leucophora obtusa, assembly GCA_949987735.1. Lineage (NCBI taxonomy): Eukaryota > Metazoa > Arthropoda > Insecta > Diptera > Anthomyiidae > Leucophora > Leucophora obtusa. The sequence goes on from OX465296.1 coordinate 6,091,604, forward strand.
TTGAGTTTGTAATTTAACTTAACAAATATTTTCAGAAGTTCTAAAAACATCGTCCCCTGACGAGTTCCTTAGGCAAGAATGAAATCCGGATAGGGACATGCCTCCACCAGATTATTTTTCACAATTTGTAAAATACGTTTGGGATTTTAGCATATTTAATTCCTTAATATAATTCTGTAAATTTAATAGTTTTCAGTTTTGCTGTTCCTATTTTACTAGTGTTTAGAAAAAAAAAACTGCTAATATCATTAGTTTTTTCTGCAACATCATTTTTAACTAATTTTAGTTGCTTTTTCTGCTATTTTTACAGATTTATTTCTATGGGTGCATAATTGTTTTCAATTAATTAGCTATCTTGTTAGTTTGTTAATTTTTTCAATTATGTAAATGTAGTAATCCACCTTAAAAGTTACAAAACTTTCTATGTAAATATATGTTTTTAAACAAAGTTTGTTGAATATTATTAAATTAAGTTTGTACAATAATTTAATAAGAATTGTCTCCACTAAAGTAATCAAAAGTAATTGTCTATGAAATGGGAAAGCAAACCATAATATAAACACTATACTACATGTTATATGTCATATATGTAGTTATATGTATTATATTCAAATACAACAAGTTTGAAAAAATCAAAATTCTCTTCCAATTGAAACAAAAAATACTAGTCGAAAAATAAAACACATGCGCAGTTGTATGGTGACATATTACAAGTATTCTCTTAAATTGGATTATGTATCAAAAGGATGGATGCTCTTAAAACGGATTATGTATCATACCAAAGCAACAGGCTTTTTTTAACAAATACTTTTGTATAAATGTATATAAATTTATGTGTATATTTTATTAATTAAACGATCATTCTTAAATTTCTGCTAAAAAATGAATAAATCATATAAAACATAATTAATATACATGTTATAGTACATGATAACATGCTTGAAAATTATGTTAATGGTTCCATGAAGAATATATGAAGGATTAATTACGAAAGTTGTATGTTGCTATTCCAACAAAATTGAGTTAATGGTGGGATTCCATAGAATTTATTGGCTTCTATTAACAATACAAAACATGCTAAAATTTAAATCGATTTCTTGTACGCGTATTGTAAGTTATCTTAAAATTCTTCCCATAAAAATAAATCAATAATCGGATCAAGAAATTTCCGAACTACACCTTTTGCAACTGTAATTCAGAAAATATCAATTGAAATTCAGAATTTCCATTTGCAATTCAGAAAATATCAATTGAAATTCAGAAAAGATCAATTGAAATTCAGAATTTCCATTTGAAATTCGGAAAATATCATTTGAAATTCAGAAAATATCAATTGAAATTCATAAAATATCATTTGAAATTCAGAAAATATCATTTGAAATTCAGAAACCGTCCTTTGAAATTCAGAAAATATCAATTGAAATTCAGAAAATATCATTTGAAATTCAGAAAATGTCGATTGAAATTCAGAAAATATCATTTGAAATTCAGAAAATATCATTTGAAATTCAGAAAATATCAATTGATATTCAGAAAACATCAATTGAAATTCAGAAAATATCAATTGAAATTCTATTGATATTTTCTGAATTTCAAATGACGATTTCTGAATTTTAATTGATGTTTTCTGAATTTCGAATGATATTTTCTGAATTTCAATTGATATTTTCTGAATTTCAAAGGACGGTTTCTGAAATTCAAATGATATTTTCTGAATTTCAAATGATATTTTATGAATTTCAATTGATATTTTATGAATTTCAAATGATATTTTCTGAATTTCAATTGATATTTTCTGAATTTTAAATGACGGTTTCTGAATTTCAATTGATATTTTCTGAATTTCAAATGACGATTTCTGAATTTCAATTGATATTTTCTGAATTTCAAATGATATTTTCTGAATTTCAATTGATATTTTCTGAATTTCAAATGATATTTTCTGAATTTCAATTGATATTTTCTGAATTTCAAATGGAAAATCTGAACTTCAATTGATGTTTTCTGAATTTCAAATGGAAATTCTGAATTTCAATTGATGTTTTCTGAATTTTAATTGATATTTTCTGAATTTCAATTGATATTTTCTGAATTACAATTGCAAAAGGTGTAGTTAAAATTTTAATATGCTTAAAATTGATTATTTGCTTATATTTTTAAGGAAGAGATAAAAAAATCATATTCTGAAAATATCTTCGGTCTCTAAGTAGATAAATATAAGGCACACAATTTTGAATTCTAATTACGTATTCCAACACTAGAGGCGCGAGAAATTTCTTCAAAAATTCTCATTGGTTTAATGAGCTGCTGCTAAAGGAACTTTTCTCAAGCAATTTAAAAATTTCTTTAAAAATGTTCAATAAAATTAACAAAAAATATTGTTGTTAACTTGTTTAAGTACAATATTGTTACGAAATTGGATTAGCCTAGTATGGAAGGTTCTGGAATTTTGGAAAAAAAAAATAACCCACGAGACGAGATTTACAAAACCCGTAACTGGTAACATTATATTTAAATATACACCACAGCATATGCTATAATGTTAAGTGCCATAAATAAAATAAGTGCTATAGTTATAGTACTCTGGAAGCGTCTAGTACACTCAAAAAAATAAGTTAGTAGAAAAATTAGTAAAACGTCTTGTATATTAAGAGTACTAGTTTTCAGCAAAAGTCTTAGTTATGTTTTTTTAGCAATAAACTAATTTTGAAATAATGTTTTACTAATCTATTTGGCTGCAAAAATTGTGCTGATAACCTCATATATAGCGTGGACGACAACCGGATAGACAATATGCAGATATCGTAGCTTGTCTGGATGTAGTACAGACAACGGAAATGATAATTAAAAAAAAACAACTCTACACAATTTCTATATTTGAATTTTCAGCAAATAAATTAACTAAAGTAAAATTTCTCTACAAATTTTTTGAGTTTTTTTCAGTCTACTAATATTCAGCAAAAATACGTTTGGGATTTTAGCATATTTAATGCCTTTAATGCAAAATTTTGTGATTTTAGCAAGGATTTTTTTCATTTGCAATCAACTAAGTGTTAGCAAAACTTTTGTTGAAATTACTATTTTTTTGGTAAAAATCAGCTCGCTGATCTTTTGCTGAAATTACCAACTTTTTTGCAAGCACGCTGTATATTCTACAACCACGGCTGTTAAACTATATAAGACCGATCTTAACGAAGGAAGGGGAAGTTGCGCATAGCGATTGTGTGATTTCGTCGGGCTTAATTAAATCGTTGTATTAAAATAAACTTGTGTGTGTGTTATACAGTTGTATGTAAATAAAGCATTTAATAAATAAGTGTAAAAGCTCAAAATCAAACAAAAGAGGGTGTGTGTTATTTTGCTTGCAATAGAAAAAAACCCACTTTATTAAAAGGTAAAAACTTAACAATATGTTTTAAAAAAATATTATGTTTAAAGTGGTATAAGTTCATTCCACAACAGTTCCTAAGAAATATGTTTTTTTTTCCTAAGCGTTAGTTAGTAAGTTGCCATTTGCCGTTTTAAAAACACTGAAATTCAAAATTCTTTTTTATCACATTTTAAAGAAAAAAGATATTTATATCACTTTCAAAATAAACACTTCAAAAACAAACAAGATATTATATCATTAATGTTATATATGTATATGTATAACACACTCATAGAAATAAATTTGTAAAAATAGCAGAATAAGTTACTAAAAATTAATTAAATATGAGACTGCAGCAAAAACTGCTGAAATTAGCAGATTTTTTTTGTTAAATACTAGTAAAATAAGAACAGAAAAATTAAAACTGTTAAATTTACAGAATTTTTAGTTATATTTAAGTTAAGTTTTAGTTAATTAAAAATAACAAATTTTACTGTAAAATCTGCAGGAAATTTTTCTAAATATTAGTAGAATAAAAAGAGCAAAAATAAACTGTTATATCTAAAAAATTTTTGCTATTTTAAAGCTAAATTTAGTTGAATGCAAATAGCAGTCTATCCTGCTAAAATCAGCAGAAATAGTTGCTAAAAAAATTGTAAACTGCTGTTTTCAAAGGGCTCGATTTTTATTTGCATTAAAAAAATCAAAATAAAAAAAACTTCGAAAATTTTAAATTTGTTTGTGATTATTTAGGATACTAATTATTTAGCAAAATTTCTTGCTGATTTTAGCAGGTTAATTTGCTATTTTCCATTAACAAAAATTTAGCTCAAATATAACTAAATTCTTGTATTGTATATTTAACAGTTTTACCTTTGCTGCTCTTATCTTACTAGTATTTACCAAAAATAGTCCGCTAATTTTAGCAGTTTTTTCTGTAAGGTAGTTTTTAACTAATTTTTAGTAGTTTTAACTAAAATTTTTACAGACTTTTTGGAACTAGTTTATGATTTTTTAACACAATTTGGTGTTTTGATTTTTTTAGCAAAACTGGAAATTTTTGAGGTGATAATTCTTCACATGAATTTGCTCAGAAGGATAATAACAATTCTTTCCGCGAGTATTTTATAAGCACCCGTTTTGTTCCCAGTGGAACCAGTTCGGTTAAACCGAAGGTTCGACTTTAAATTTAAATTAAATTTAAACAACTTTATTTTTAATTGCACTATACAAGCACACCCCTTGTGAACAGCCTAATTATGTTTATCAAATTTCCTTTAATTCAAAGTTTTTGGCATGTTCCCAATCAAAAAAAATACAAAAAATAGATGATTTTCCTTCCCCCATTTCATCTTCTTAACGCCCACGTTGGCCGAAAAAATTAGACATGTTGTTCATAGATCTCTTTTCTCTACCACATATTCAAATTTCATACAAATTGCACAGTTTAGCTTGGAATACTTCCTTGTAAGCTTTAAAAACATGTTACAAGGACAAAATGGCTAAATAACATAGCGCAAAGTTGTTTGCATATAAAGTATTAGATCATGTCATTAGAACAATAACAAAAATATCAACAAATATGAAGAAAACAACATTTCAATAATGCCTGGAAAAAGTGTTTTGTATGTACTTACAAATATGAGAATGTCGGCTTTTAAACAGCCTAATCACATTAAGGGGTAAAAAGGGGCAATTAAAATGTTCACTTTTGGTATCCCAAAAATTAATTATAAGTACACAGAGATAAAATCATAATTAAATCAATTATTTTAAGTAAATTAAGAATTTATATTTTTAGGAATATTTTTAAATTAAGTATGAATCTTATTAAATTAAATATGATTCTAGTCAAAATCACTTTTTCGTATTTTAATTAATATTTCAACAATTTAGATTTTGTTTTCGCATTTTAAGAAGAAATATCAACATATTTAATAAAAAAAAACTTAGTTTGATTTCAAAGTTGTTTCTATTTAATTTAATGTTGTTTCTGCTTGAGTTTAAGGTTTTTATTCTGTGTTTAAAGTGGGTGTCAAACGAAAGGTTGTAAGAAACCAATTTTAAATATGAGTGCACTAAATTGTTTAAAATTCAAAAACAACAAAGTTCAGAAATTTTTGTAATCCATTTTGACTTCTTATATGTATTTGCGATTTATTTTATTTTGTTATTTTAATAACAAAGAGCACCAACCCGGTTTATAAATGAACGCTTAAAAAGGTAAAATGTAACAATTGGTGTCAGCGGCGGGATTGGTTATTTTGATTGCAATAGAAAAGAACCCGGTTTATTTAAACGAAATAAACCAACGTTTTTAAAAAACGCTACGATTTAAAAAATTTAAATGAAAAAACATTATAAAGCTGAAAAAAATGTGTTGAGTGAAAAACTTTTTTTATGTGTAAAAACAATTTTAGTGGTGAAAAAAGTTTTGGTGAGAAAATGTGGTATGGTGTATAAAAATTTTTCGTTGAAAATTTGAAAAAAAAATTGAAAAGTTGAAAAAAATTTGAGATGAATACAAAATTATCCACCTCTGGGTGTCTGGTGAGAAAATATAACAAAATATGTTAATTAACTGCTACTACACTAATAGAAAAAATTCCGTAAAAAATTTAGTTAAAATTAGTTAAAAATTATGCTGCAAAAAAAACTACTAAAATTAGCAGATTATTTTTGCTTTATATTAGTAATATAGGAACAGCAAAAATAAAACTGTTAAATATACAGAATTTTAGTTATATTTGAGTTAAATTTTTGTAAATGGAAAATATTGCTATTAACCTGCTAAAATCAGAAAAAAATTTTGCTAAATAATTAATAGGCTAAAATTTAAAAAAAAATTTTTAAAAATTTTAAATTTTGAATGAGGGGAATGTTTAGTTGATCTCTTATTCTGGTAAATGAATGTTCCTTAGTTTGACTCTAGATCATAAATTAATATCACTTTCTGTTTAAATTATTTTCAAATTAGATGATACAATTTTTACAAGTAAATTACAAAGAATAAAAATTTTTGAAAGAATTCGATAAGACCAGCAAGACAGAATACGTATTTTCGGCTTTCGCTACAAAGCCATCGTCAGTACCTTTCGCCTTTTTGTAGCAAAATAAATTAGTAAAACATTAGTTCAAAATTAGTTTAGTGCTAAAAAAATATAACTAAAACTTTTGCTGAAAACGGAATTTCAGTAAAAAAAATTCTGAAAACTAGTACATTTGAGAGTTTAATCACAACTGGGTCGATTGTCGACCGACGACAGCAAAAGTCGTCACGATTAATTTAAATTCAGCGACAATCGACCGTCGACATTTGTTGATGTTTAGAAAAAAAGGAAAACAAAACAAGAATATGGTTGTATTTGTTTCGCCACAATTCTTCATCAACTCAATTGGTTTTACATTAATGCTTGTTGTTTTACATTTTATTGTATTTAATTTTGCTTTTTTGCGGTGAATTATATATTTTTATTTTCAATGATATTTCTTTTGTTAAAAAAATAAATTTTTTGTAAATAAAGTACGAATTTTTGCAACTCTAATGCGAATTTCGACAACTTTGTTCTAATGGCAACCATTAATTAGTTTAAAATATGGCAACAATTTGTTAGTGTGTCGTCATGAAAATAAAATAGATTTTATTACGACGACAAATCGCCGGACGACATGGCGCCATTTTGCTTCCCATACAAAATATATGACATAGTTCTGATTAATCTCTGATATACAAGAATTTTACTAATTTTTCTACTAGCTTATTTTTTTAAGTGTATTGAAGTTTTAATATGAGTCACATGGTACATCCATGGAGACATTCCTTGTTAATTATAAACAAGAACAAATTCTCTTAAATTTCGGAATATTGCACTTTTTAAAATTACCCTTCTGGATAATATGGTCCAGATGGTTCTATTCCCCATTAAATTTTTTAATTAAAACTCTAATGGAGTTTCTTCTTGGTTTCACACAAAAAATTATTAATCTAAATTTTCTAATTTAAGATTTGTTTAAAATAAAATTTGTTTTAAATCAAATATTTAATTGAATCAGTTAATTATTTAAATTGTTTAACAATTTCAATTAATCGTACACAATTTTAAGTAATTAATATTATCATTTGCGTGATAGGTGTAAAATTATTTAAAATATTAATTGATTTCAATTTAAATTTTTTTTTGTTTTGCTAATTTCTTTAACATTCACTGTACTGCTTTGAAATTGTTTGTGTGTTTAGTTTCCGGAAATTGAAGCCATCGAGTTAAGAATGTTGAGCATCTTATATTTCTGTTGTCTTCATCGTCAACATCGTATAAGACACACACACACACACACAGTATGTATACGAGCACAACAGAAAATATAATTTTATGTAAAATTCCAATTTGTATCACAAGCTATATTATACGTAGTAAACACAATAATGTTTATGATGACAATGATAACTCAGGGATGATAGTCTTTATAAAGATGATGCTTTAGAAGATGATGCTCCACAAATGTCATTATGCAAACGAACACACATACAAGCCCCCTTAATAACTTGACTTAGATTCAACTATGAAATACTTATACCAACAGAAGACAAAAACAAAAAAAAGTCATCATCATTTTAGCTAAACAACACGTTAGTTAGTGTAAGAGGAAAAAATGAAAATGCCAAGAATAGTTTAATCATTAGTTTTACGCTTTTTTGTATAAAACTTACACCGTTGCAAAAATTATATAAGAAGTGATAACTTACAACTAAACTCATAAAAAATAAACTTGTATAAAAACGCTACTGAAAGTTAAATAGAAAGTGCCCTATAGAAAAATTTGCTGATATCTGTAGAATCTGTTTGCTTAAGCAGCGAGGAAGCAGTTACATTTGAAAAATGACCTTAAAAGCCTGTTAGAATACGCCTATAATTTATTCAAAGCTTCTTCTGATTTTTGGCCTAACACAAAATCTTTTAAAATTTAGAATTCTGCAGTTAAAAACTAGTAATTATCAAAATAAAAGAAATTAAAGTACCAAAAATTCATAAAATTAGTGGTAACATAAAATCTCAAAAAGCACTCCCCAAACAGAAGTTTAAATTCCCATTTTTGGGGGCCAAATCACCTTATCCGACAACACTGTTAAATCCTTACTTAAGAAAATTACGAAAATAAAATTCTCCCTTAACAAAATTTCCTATATTTTAGCGACATCTACAGTTTGTTTAAAACTTTATTGACTTTACAAGTCTTTGTTATAAATATCTGGGTTTAAAATAAATTTTTTCGAAGAAAATTTGCCAGAAACGTAAATTTTTTAATTTTATGTGAAAATTTGTGGAACTGGTGTATAACAATACTTGGAAAAGATACTTTAACTAATGTTTGATTGCTGTGATTTGTAATTTAATAAAAATTAAATATGTTTTGTAGCATTGAGGATACTACTAGGGGAACAACATCTAGTAAAAGTTATCAATGGTGTTGTTTGTAATTATCTTGTGATATTATAGCAGTTTAGAGATGTTTGTAGGTAGTTAATATTTTGTGCAGAATTTCTATTATTATTAATATTACGCGTGTTAATTAAATTAGTTTCTTCGTTGATGTGCATCTGTTTAATTTATGTAAAAATCTAGGGGGGGTAAATTCCCTTACGATAATATTTATTTGCATCAATCATTTCAGTACAAATAACTTAATGGGATTTGTACAAAAGCAAAAACGAATTAAGTATGCCCTCATTTACCCTATAGACTTGTACTATTTTTTTCTCAATAATTTTTAAAATAAGAATCCTTTATGATCTAAAATCTACCAATCTAACTTTCTCCTAAAGAAAACTAGACCTAGAATGTTTCAATTTCTTTTTAATATTAAAAATAATCGAAATATTGTTTATATTTTGAGGGCATTTACCTTTCGAATGACAAACACATTTCATCTGTCAGCCTAAAAAAAATACTACAAATTTTCTACCAAATTAAAGGTTATGTAAATGAATATCTAATGATATTGAAGACATTCACAGTACGTACACTCATAGAAATAAATCTACAAAAATAGCAGAAAAAGTTACTAAAAATAAGTTAAAAATGATGCTGCTGCCGAAAAAACTTCTGAAATTAGCAAATTTTTTTTGCTAAATACTAGTAAAATAAGAACGTCAAAATTGGAACTGTTAAATTTACAGAATTTTAGTTATATTTAAGTTAACTTTTAGTTAATTGAAAATAACAAATTGTACTGTAAAATCTGCAGAAAATTTTGCTAAATATTAGTAAACTAAAAATAGCAAAAAAAAAAAAAGAAAACAGTTATACAGCTGCGAAAAAAAAAATAGCACCAATTAAAGTTTTTTCTAATTTTATCCCCTTTGCTTTTATTTTTAAAGATCAAAATAATGATTAAATTGTCCCCGAAGTACTGGAAGATATTCCAGAAAATTGTAGAAAATTTTAGTGTAACGTTTGTTTTTTAACTTTGCTACCCGTTCTAAGTAGGCGTGGCTTTTAATGAAAAATCATCGATATCGAGCTTTCATCAAATTATATAGTAAAATTTAGCGAGTACTGATCGGATCTGCACAAACTAAATATTGTTGAAAATTCTATAAAATTTCCTTAAATCTTGCATTATTTTTATTCACAAATGGCGGCCAGATTTAAAATGACACCGGTTTAAATATGAGTAAATTATTCTTTGTTTTTAGCGATTTTAAAATAAAGTTAACAACACTGAGATTTTAATATGAAATGCTTTATACTATAATGTAAAAAAAAAGTCTGACTGATCTGTTATATCGTGGTAAGCATATCATAATAACATTCGCTTTAAAATTTCATTGTTGTTAACTTTATTTTAAAATCGCTAAAAACAAAGAAAAATTTACTCATATTTAAACCGGTGTCATTTTAAATCTGGCCGCCATTTGTGAATAAAAATAATGCAAGATTTAAGGAAATTTTATAGAATTTTCAACAATATTTAGTTTGTGCAGATCCGATCAGTACTCGCTAAATTGTACTATATAATTTGATGAAAGCTCGATATCGATGATTTTTAATTAAAAGCCACGCCTACTTAGAACGGGTAGCAAAGTTAAAAAACAAACGTTACACTAAAATTTTCTACAATTTTCTGGAATATCTTCCAGTACTTCGGGGACAATTTAATCATTATTTTGATCTTTAAAAATAAAAGCAAAGGGGATAAAATTAGAAAAAACTTTAATTGGTGCTATTTTTTTTTCGCAGCTGTATCTACATAATTTTTGTTATTTTTAAGCTAAATTTAGTTGAATGCAAATAGCAGTATATCCTGCTAAAATCAGCAGAAATATTTGCTAAAAATATTGTAAACTGCTGTTTTCAAAAAGCTCAATTTTTAATTGAAAAGAAACTTCGAAAATTTTAAATTTTTTCCTGATTTTTTAGGCTAATTATTTAGCAAAATTTTTTGCTAATTTTAGCAGGTTAATTTGTTATTTTCTATTAACAAAAATTTAACTCAAATAAAACTAAAATTCTGTATATTTACCAATTTTATTTTTGCTGTTCCTATCTTACTATTATATAGCAACAATAATCTGCTAATTTAGCAGTTTTTTCTGCAGCATCATTTTTAACTAATTTTTAGTAGTTTTAAATAAATTTTTTACTGACTTTTCTATTCTAGTGTACGAAAAAAAATTATGTGTATTTTGTGTATTAAAGTTAAAAAATATATATTTCTCTGTAAGTTAACTGTTTATTCAATTGAAACAACTTTATTGATTTACTTTTTAAATAACTAAATATTTCATTAAATATTATTGTACGGCTATCAAAATGTACCTGTTTTTTTCGCGTGAGTTTAGCTGGTTTGTTTTCTCACCAAATGTCTAAACTCAATGCAAAATTTAATATACATTCCCCTATACTATAGTTTTATAAAGATGTAAATGATAATGTTGATGCTTCTGTAAACAATTTTATTAATCACCAGTTGGTGTAATTGTAACAATTTCAATTATGTTATTTATGACACACACCCAGCCACCACGCACACAGTAATTTAGCACTTAAACGCACACAAGCAGAAGAAAAAACAACATAAACAAAGTGTAATGTTCTGATATTTGAAGTTAATTAAATTGTTATACTTTATAATTAAGCCAACAAATAAATAATAGTTGATTGTTACAATAATAATTTTTCTACCAGTAATTGTGAAATGTATACATTAAATTATTCATCATACGCCAGGGTATCAATATATGAAAAGCATCGTATGCGTATGAGTTATATTTTAAAGTAAAAGCTAAATGTTACTCATACTCTTTGTGTATATTAGAATGTACCGCAAAAAAAAGTTCGCCGTTCACCCTCCAATATGAAGTATTTTTGCAAGGCAATTTCAAAAATTTTAATTTTTTTTGCCGAACGTAGGGGTCGCCTTTTTTAATTTTTCGCTATAGCTTCGGCATTTAAAGTCAGATTTTAAAGTGTGATATATCAATTTTTTTGCCTCAAGGAGACCAGTGTTTTGCTATAAAGGTAAAATCCAATAAAAAAAAAATTGGCAACCAAATAAATAAAAAAAAAATTTCTACTGGGTTTATCGAAAAACTTCCTTAGCTTAAGTTCAATGATTTTTTGCGAGCTTTAATATACACATTCCACATTCCAATATGAAAAAATTTATTTTTTTGAAATTGCCTTGCAAAAATAATTCATATTGGAATGTGTACGGCGCACTTTTTTTTTGCCTGTAAGGTGGTACGATCTAGTGTACATAGTGTTCGTTTTAAATAAACATTTAAGTTATTCACAAGGGGTACGCTGTTTGTTATAATGTTGCACTGTGCTAACAAAAAAACAGAGTAGTTAAAATTTGATTTTAAAATACAAAACATTTGAGAATACAACATTTTTACGTATGTACATATGTTTAGTGTGCTATGTTTAAGTGTGCTAACAAAGATAAAAATCGAATTGGCAATCGGTCTTAAAGTAAAAAAAAAAAAAAATTAACAACTCTGTTTTTTAAAAGCACACTACAACACTTACAAAGAAGGTATTCCAATGGGTTCTCTCCGATTTTAATGAAATTCGGATATGTGACAGAAGAGAAACAAATAAGAAACACGTATTATTTTTTAGCGGCCCAATCTCAAGTTTAAGGGTTAAAAAATGGCGGCTAAAACTAACATATAAGCATGTTTGATATTTACGAAATTTAAATTTATTTATACACAGCGTTGAAGAACTCGGTAAAATAAAAATTTTTTAACCCATATCGCCTGAGTGATGAACCCAGGGTTGCCACTTAATTGAAATATTGGTGAAAAAGGCGCCGTGGGAAAAGTTGTGGTAAAGCCAAATAACAACGAATGCACAGGCCAACGATGAAAAATATTTTCAATAACTTTAGCTAATTTCTGTGTAATTTGGTGTGCTGATTCCAAAAAAAATAACAAAAAAGTCGTATCACCCACCAATTTCTCACATTTCAATATAAAATAAAAATAAATATTATTAGCCAAAATGTATAACAAAAATTTTTAACGCGAAAAGGTGACACGGAGGAAATAAGAAGATAAACAAAAACTCTAGAGTAGAATGTTTGTATATGTCTGTTTGATCACTTCTGAAAGTATTCAGAGACAATCTGACACTAAAAATATAAAAATAATACAATTTAATGGAAAATCACTGATGAAGCCTGAAAAAGGCAGAAACTGGATCTAGTCTGATTTGGTAATATATTCTAGTGTTATAAGGTTAGCAATAATATTGTTACGAATTTTCATTGGTCTAGTATAGAAAACTATGGAATTTTCTAGAAGAAAATATCCCGAGAAACGGTATGTACTGAACACGTCAATCTGGTAACACTACATTTAAGTTTACAAAACAGCCTATAATTTTAAATGCCATAAATAATGATACGTGTTATAATTTATAGACATTGGAAGCTTCTAGCATGTTCCACGACCATTAGACTATTAAAGACCGACCGTTACGAAGGAAAATAAAGTTGTGCATTAAAATCTGTGAAGTGAATTTGTAATTTAACATTTGTGCTGTTAAGTTGAGCATTATAGTTGGTTAATTAATTACGCTTTAGACTGTGTATAGGGAGTTGCGCAAAGAGTTTGTGTGTGTGTGTTATATTGTTGTATTTAAAGCAATACAGTGTTAAATAAACAAATGTATAAGCTCAAAATTTATTTAAGAGAGGGTGTTATTTTATTTGCAAAGAACACCAACCCGGTTTATCTAAAGAAGATAAACGTACGTTTTAGAAGGTAAACTTAACAATTGCTGTTAGCGGTGGGATTGATTATTTTGCTTGCAATAGAAAAGGACCCGGTTTACTTAAAGAAATAAATCAACGTTTCTAAAAGTTAAAAACATCGGAGAAAAAGCTATGCTAGAAATGTTACAGAGAAAATGAGAGAAAAAATACAAAAATACTTGCATAGAGCACGATACGACATCATGTTTCCTGTAGCGGGGCAGTTGAACTGCAAAGCATCATATGTATAAACTTTTAACTTATTTATTTTACTTGTCTACGTAAATAAGTGCTATGCCACAAGTTCCCATATTTCTTTGATAGAAATATGACTAAATTGTATCCAAAAACTTTTTTTAACCAAAAAAAATCCAAACAATACATACACAAAAACTATGTACTAAACAAATCAAAGAATATTTCGCAATAATTTGATTGTAGTTATAATAGTTACAAACTGTTGCTTTCAAGTATTATTAGGGTTGTTACTGAGTGAATACTGAATTCAAAATATGAAAGAAAAAAAAGTGTAGGACACAAAACTTATAAAATAATCCTCATAAATAAAACAACTTAAAATTGTTTTTGCACTATGCATATAAATAACACGAGCAGGAGAACGTATATGAACACATTCGAGTGAAAGAAAGTTGAATACAAAACTTTTTTAAGGATTTAAACATACTCGTATGAAGGCTTTCATACCAACTGCCCCACTACAGGAAAGGATATATCGTATCAATCTCAGGCTTAACAAAATTTATTATAGTATAAACTATATAATACCAATAATAATTTAAGCAAACTTTTCAATTGTTAAGAAAAGTGGGCGAAGTTGTCAAAGTTAAATATTGATTAAGTAGGCGCTCGTCTTTAGTATATTATATTATTTACAAAAATTTAATGGAATTTGGAAAATGCTAGGAATTTGACTATATCAAGAGCTTTTTTATAGGCGATTTAATCCAGAATTAGTTCTGAATTTGTAGTAGAATAGATAATTATATATAAATATCGGTCAGATTTATTTTTTATGTACAAAAAAGTTGAGATGTCTTTCTTTTTACATTGTAGAGTAAATATCGAAGAGAAAATGTCTCAAATATTAAATAAAAATTCAAATATTTGTTCTACAATCAGTTAGCAGGACAGTGCGTATGATCAACATCATATCTATCGTACTTCCGTTTAAATCCAAAATAAGAAGAATAACAAAAAACGAGAAAATAGGACACGAATAAAATATGTGAAATTCGAAAGTCATAGTAGTATTTTCTGCATAAAAGGTACCCAAAACCTTATAAACTTTTTACAATAACAACTTCAAAAAAGCCAAAAAAGGCAACAGGAAAAGGTTTAAAAAATACCTATCCCTTTGGGTTGGACAGGAATAAAATGAGAATTTCGGAAGTCATAGCAATATTTCTTCAAAAAAACCAAAAAAGGCAACAGGAAAAGATTTAAAAATACCTATCCCTTTGGGTTCCCTGAATTTTAAATGAAGCTCAATAGGAGACACGTGACCGTTTTGCTCAATATTTTAATTTCAGAATTTAACGCAATTATAATAGGGGATAAAGGTTGGGTTTACAAGTATGAACCGCAAACCAACCAACTATTATATAGTCTTTTCTGGCATTGTAGAAATTCGTCCAGCACCATAGGATATTGTGCCTTGCAATTTCTTATTAAGAGGAATAATCTTAAAGAGAAATGAAGAGATAAAACTCCAAACCCCCGATTTTGAGGACTCTTTTGAAAAGTGGATTTATTGACTTAACAAATGTATTGAAATAAACAGAAATTATTTTCTAAACCTCATTCATAGGAAGAAGATAAAGAAAACATTTTTATTGAAAAATTTGACACGAGGGAATCACCAGACTGCCGCATTTTCGTCTCACCCAAAGACTCGTCAGTGGTTAGTTAACAAAAATAATTGTGATCCTCATAAAAATATTATTTATTTTTTTCAGCCTAATAACGTTTGTTGGTTCCCTCGTAGATCGTCTTAAAATGTTTCCATATAAAAATAAAAAATCTATTAGTGGTATAATTTAAAAATAATAATAGCTGTATTTTCGTTCATACCTATCAACGTTAAATAGTTATAGAAAATCTACGTTAAACTGATTGGAGTATCAAATTTTTTTAAATAGTGAGTGTTTATGATAGTTCCTGTATAATCGAACGTACGTCAGTAAAACTTTTTAGGTAGTAACGCGAAGAAGTTACGCTAGGTGAGAAAATGTATAAACGTTGAGTTTTCAACGTTGATAATTATCCACGTTGTAAGTTAACGTGCATACGAAAAGTAATATGTTAGTTTTCGTCTAAAAAACGTTTTTATGCACTTTGTGCTTTTTTAAAAGTTAACGGATATAGTTAAGTCGAAAATACAGCTAATATATAAATTTACAAAGATAAAATAAATATAAAATAATAAAAAAAACTAGCAAATTTCAATCATTTTTTTAACTGGTTCCATCAAAATCAAATGTAAACACAAACATATTGTATAAATGGACAGAAAATGGTTACCAGTATCTTGCTGCCCTAAGGAAAAAACAAATCACAAATTTATTCCTTTAAATGTTTTTGGAACAATGTATGTAAATTTTAAAACTAGAATCAGTTTTTTTTTTTTTTTGATATTTTGTATCTGTTTTTGTTATTTATTTTATATCTTTTTATAATTTTATCATGATGTAACCATAAATTGTTAAAGCCTTTTTGTGCTTGAAGCACCATAAATAACAATAGACTTTGTATGACTTACCCGTACTACGTACTACACAAAGATAGGGTATGAAAAAATCTCACAGATTCAACAACAAACAATATTTACACTAATGAAGTCATTTCACACAATACACAGTGGGGCGAATTTCAAATATTTTGGATATAATTTAAGCACTTTTTACCACGCGGTCAGATTGCCATGAAATTTTATTGCCAACGTAATTTCGAGCTTTAATTTTAACAAGGGACCCCATTAGGGCATGCGAAAATTTTTGAGATTTTTCCAATTTTCTATTTATAAAAAAGATAACCTTTTTGTAATCTGCTAGTAGACTTTAACTGGGTGTTTTTATAAAACGAATCGTGTGAAAAACACTAATTTAAAAACGTTTTTCGTTCAAAATTTTTGTACAAATTTATTAGGACTTCTAAGTAGAACAAATGCGGCTAAATATTTTTAAAGTTAAATCTTTTTAAGTTTGTGTTTTTCACACAAATGTTTTAACGAATTCCTCTGATTCTTTTTATAAAAACAGGCAGTAAATATTTTGTTTGTAAAGATCGCTACAAAAATATTTAAAAACAAATGAAAGTTTACTTGATAATAGGAGCACTAACATTTCATTAAATTCAACTTACATTTTCTATTGTTTTTGACTGTTAATAAAATGAACCACAACTTAGTCAAAACAGCTTACAAAAATTACTTACATTTTCTTAGGTTTATTTTTTAAAAAACAAAATGACTGAATAAAATGAATGTTACGAATTATCAGTATTTTAAGTTATTTGTTGTTTTTTTTAAATGACTTATGAATTTAGTTAGAATTTACATTTCTTCTATGTTATTTTCACTTGAAACAACAAAACTGAAATACTACTTGAAGAACAAACAAATTCTGAGTGTAAAGAACTACAAGTAATATGCTTGCCCATGTGGATTATCTCTTTTAGTATAAATATAGTATTTAGCTATTTCTCTTTAATGGCTACTAATCTTCGATACGCTTTATTGGAAAAAAATTTGACTGACTTGCTTATTTTTCTTCTCGCAGTCTCCTCCAAATTCGATAAAATTTTACTCAAAATTCAACCTTAACAAATTGTTTCTCTCAATGCACCACCGGAATTTGAAAATCGGGTGCAGATACTTCAAAATATAATCCTAATATATCCTACAATCTCCGTTTTTTACACATCTTTAAATGTAGACAAGACAACAACTCAAACATTTTTTTTTTTAAATTATCAAAACATTTTTTTAAGGATATAAAAAAAAATTGTTCGTTTAGGTTGAAACTTGGCTCATAATTTTTGGAGCACAGTTTGTTATGGGTGTGAGAAGATTTATGGCAATCCAAAAATAATTTACGAAATATGTTAATTCAACCCACTGTGCATTGATGGCAAGCTAGAACTACATACATATTTGCTATCACATATTCGCTATAATATATAATATATAAAATAAAAAAATCTCCTACTAAACCATATTTTATTATGTCGTACATACACAGTAAAAATTACCAACGAGTTTAAGTAACCAAATTTCTGAAATCAATCAATATTTCAATTAATTTTTTACCTATTACGAAAATACGTTTTCAATTAATTTCAGTAGTAATCGTATCAATTTAAATAGTACACTCATAAAAATAAATGTGCAAAAATAGCAGAAAAAGTTACTAAAAATTAGTTAAAAATTATGCTGCAGAAAACACTGCTAAAATTAGTAGATTATTTTTGCTATATATTAGTAATATAGGAATAGCAAAAATAAAACTGTTAAATAGACAGAATTTTAGATTTATTTGAGTTAAAAATTTTTTGTAAATGGAAAATAGCAAATTAACCTGCTAAAATCAGCAAAAAATTTTGCAAAATAATTAGTAGACTAAAAAATCACCAAAAAATTTTTAATGCAAATAAAAATGGAGCCTTTTAAAACGGCAGTTTACAATTTGTTTCTGCTGATTTTAGCAGGATAGACTGCTATTTGCATTCAACTAAATTTAGCTTAAAAATAGCAAAACTTTGTAGATATAACAGTTTATTTTTGCTATTTTTAGTCTGCTAATAATTTTCTGCAGATTTTACGGTATAATTTGTTATTTTCAATTAACTAAAACTTAACTTAAATATAACTAAAATTCTGTAAATTTAACAGATTTAATTTTGCTGTTCTTATTTTACTAGTATTTAGCAAAAATAATCTGCTAATTTCAGCAGTTTTTTCTACGGCATCATTTGTAACTAATTTTTAGTAATTTTTTCTTCTATTTTTACAGATTTAAACCATGCCGCTTTAAAAAAATTTTAAAAGTCTATTTCGGTGATCTAAATGGTACACTTAGGTATCAAAAAAACCTAGGTGTCTTTAAATTTAGAGTGTAATAATAAACTTTTCTAAATTATTTAAAGATAAACTTCAGAATACAAAATTCTTTTAATGTGGTTAAAACCATAGTTTAAACATTATAAATAAAATCTCTTGCAAAACTTATGGTCTATAATTTGATAGCAACTAAATGAGAATTATAGAAGGCACCACCAAATTCTATTTCTTAGATATTATAGGACTTGTTACAAATGCACCAATTTTTAAAGTGTATAAACTCAAGTAAAATATTATTGGTGTGAAAGTATTTGATATAAAAATCATAATTTAGTCACGTTCTTTTATAGATTCTCTAGAAAATAACATTAATATATCGATGGTCATAAATTGAAACATCTTTACTGCCATTATTTTAGCAATTTGCCATAATACTTTTGAATTTTACAGAACTCATTTGGCGTATTTAACTTAAATTGTTAAATTAGACAGTTGAGATTGGGCAATTTATTACCATTGAAGTATTTCTACAAAAAAAAAAATGGAAAACGAGTAAAAAGATTAAAGTCGGGCATGCCGACTATACAATACCCTACACCAGTCTGGTGTATTGTTTGGATCCGAAATTCGAATGGGTTAAAATGGGGCTTGTGTCAAAATTTTCTATAATGTGAGTCAGCGCACCAAATTTCATTAAAATATCTTAATATTTGCGACCTGCAGTTTGTAACCAAGCCAATTTTGGGGGGACCCTTATATGGGCACTAGTTCTAAACATGGACCGATGTTCACCAAAATCCATAGGCTTCGTCCTTGGGCCAACATAGGTCTATGTACCAAATTTCATCAAAATATCTTAATATTTGCGACCTGCAGCGTATAAACAGTATAATTTTGGTAGGACCCTTATATGGGCACTAGGTCTAAACATGGACCGATGTTCACCAAAATCTAACTTGTTCGTCCTTGGGCCAACATAGGTCTATGTACCAAATTTCATAAAAATATCTTAATATTTGCGACCTGCAGCGTATAAACAATATAATTTTGGTGGGACCCTTATATGGGCACTAGGTCTAAACATGGACCGATGTTCACCAAAATCAACAGGCTGCGTTATTGGGCCAACATAGGTCTGTGTACCTAATTTCATCAAAATATCTTAATATTTGCGACCTGCAGCGTATAAAAAGTATAATTTTGGTAGGACCCTTATATGGACACTAGGTCTAAACATGGACCGATGTTCACCAAAATTAATAGGCTGCGTTATTGGGCCAATATAAGTGCGTGTACCAAATTTCATCAAAATATCTTAATATTTACGACCTGCAGCGTATAAACAGTATAATTTTGGTAGGACCCTTATATGGGCACTAGGTCTAAACATGGACCGATGTTCACCAAAATCAATAGGCTGCGTTATTGGGCTAATGTAGGTCTGTGTACCAAATTTCATCAAAATATCTTAATATTTACGACCTGCAGCGTATAAACAGTATAATTTTGGTAGGACCCTTATATGGGCACTAGGTCTAAACATGGACCGATGTTCACCAAAATCAAACTTGTTCGTCCTTGGCCCAACATAGGTCTGCGTACCAAATTTCATCAAAATATCTTAATAGTTGCGACCTGTAGAGTGCGCACAAGATTGCATGGACAGACAGACAGACGGACGGACAGACGGACGGACGGACGGACAGACGGACATCGTTAAATCGAAATAAAAAAAAATTCTGAACCGATCGGTATACTATAAGGTGGGTCTACGACCAAATTTTTTGGTGTTACAAACATCAGCACAAACTTATAATACCCTGACCACATAGTGGTGTAGGGTATAAAAATATAAATTGGCTTACTTAAAAATCTAGCTACATTTTACAAATTTATTTAATTTTGAAAACCATTTCAATTAAACAATTCGGCTTAGGCACGACTGGAGTTGTTTCAATCACAGCCAATATGTCAAAGTAAAATCTAAATAAATCTTGTTTGTTTTTTTGGTTATTCAAATTTGCTAGTATATAAGCCAAAAACCAATGTCACGTGCCAACAATTAAAATTGAAAATCAAATAGTTTTGTAGGTTTTTTTTATTGAATATAGCTTTCAATAAGAGATTTATACACTGGAAAATTTGTATAACATGTAGGCAACATTTCAACAAAATGTCAAAACGAGGAAATGGAGTGAGTACAGCAAAAGTTCCAATAGCGGACATGAAAATACGCAAAGAATTTACCCGCAGTAGAGAATGGGATACGATGCTCATTAGTTGGCAATGCGTAACAGACGATTTAATTGCAATATAAAATAAGAATGCCAAATGACTCTAGTGTGATGGAGAAGCCATTTGGTAAGCTCAACTCAAATCTTAATTGAGTTGTCAGTTACGAGTTTTTAAAGGTTATGACCATTGTAACTAAAAATTTACAGTAATGAAATTTATTTTTATTCAATTTTATTTTTTGTGAAGTTTTACTGAGTACTCGTATTCTATGTTCAAAATTTGTTTAGAAATAACTACAAAAACAACTGTTGACAAAAATTAAAAAATTACACAACCTAACATTGTTTTAATTGCCAGGAATTTTTTCACTGATATTAAAATCTTTAATCTTTCTATAGTTATCGCATAAAAAAATATTCGAAAACTGGATATTTTGAGGATTTTTAAAAATATGTATCTTTACACTCAGTGAAATAAATCTGTAGAAATAACAGAAAATGTTACTAAAAATTAGTTAAAAATGATGCTACAGAAAAAACTGCTGAAATTAGCAGATTTTTTGCTAAATACTAGTAAAATAAGAACAGCAAAAAATCAGCAGCAATATTTACTAAAAAAAATTGTAAAATGCTGCTTTAAAAAGCCTCGATTTTTATTTGCATTTAAAAAAAGTTTTAAATTTTTTTTGTGATTTTTTAGGCTACTAATTATTTTGCAAAATTTTTGCTGATTTTAGCAGGTTAATTTTCCATTTTCCACTAACAAAAATCGAACTCAAATATAACTAAACTTTTCTATATTTAACAGTTTTATATTAGCTGTTCCTATATTACTAATATTGTAAGCAAAAATATTCTGCTAATTTTAGCAGTTTTTTCTGCAGCAATAAAGTAAAATTAACAAATTTTTAGTAACTTGTTCTTCTATTTTTACAGATTTATTTCTGAGTGTACAATAACAAAATACACACATTCCTCAGGCGGAATTATTCCGCTGGCTTTATAAAAAGAGGGCGTTCGGGGCTTTTAAGAGTCATAACTTTTGAGCGCTCACAATTTTATTGGCAGGGATAGGCTAAACCACACTTCACCGATCATATATATATATTTTTACATATAATACCAGTGTAGGGTTAAGTGTATTTAAAGTTTTCTTGTACGTAGCTATTAACCAGTTATTTTGTCGAAAACAACTTAATTTGGTAATTTCCTTTAATGTGATGATAGTTAACCAGTCGACGACCATTTCAGCAACAAACAGTGTAATTTTTATTGCAACACAAATTTAATATGTCCCATAATTACGTTGATAAAACTGAAACATGCAACGTTGTCCCGTATAAAAACGGAAACAAAGTCAAGATTGCTGTCAAACGATTAACACGTACACGACTAAAGGAAATACGCTTGATAGAGGTTACAAAAAATACGATGCAATTTTTACAAATACCAATACATATGCAACTGCTATTACTCTTATATTCTACAATAAACTATAAATGCTGGAGTGCTGCCGCATCCACCTCAGCTGTTGCTGTGGAAGCCAGTAATGATGATGATGGCAGCAATTTGTTGAAAGCGGATGTTGAAACTAAGAAAAATTTGCTAAATCAGATAACATTGGCTTATTGGCAACATTATGGAGTGCGTAGTTTGAACATGATTAAATGTCCCTCCAATAAAACTACTAGTGGTAAGAAGAAGATCATTTTATGAAATTTTCAGATGTAGAAAGTATAAAATAAAAAAATATTCTTTGCCAATTAAGCCTTTCACATTATGGATTTGTTATTATACTCCATCGAAAAAAATATGCCCGTGCACATTTGGTCTGGCTTAGATTATTTACCACAAATGCATGAACCTGCTTTATATGGCCCTCCTAATACATTTCGTACGATTGCTAACGATACCTTCAGACGTCCTTTAAAATTAAAACTTGAATCGATGAGTCATAAGACAGGAGTGATTTTAAACGATTTTAATACTCCTTGTGGTTTAAATGTCTTAAGATGGTCTGCGGCCTCCGAACATAATTATTTTACTACACATAGTTTTTGGTTATTAATTACTGACGATATTAATGACCTAAAGTCTTTGGAAGATTTTGAAATTTTTCTACCACCCGATAGTGAAGTAAGAGTATTAATACAATCCCTGGAAATGGATACATACTTCTCGTTAATAGATATTTACAAAGTATCTGAGTTTAAAGAACTAAAACAAAAGCCTATGGTTTTGAATTTTTCTAGCGTGGAAGAGATGATAACAAATTTACAGTCTTATGGTTCTGTTATATCCTTACGTGAAGATTTAGAGGGCATTACTTTTAATACGGGTTTAGTTATAGCTTTTCCCGATATGTTCACAAATATAGAAGATTTGTCTTTAAGACATATTGATACCATTTCGAAGGTAAATAATCGTTTAACTTTGGAACTGGCTCATAAACTTAATATGCGGTAAGTAACAGTAAATTAAATTATGTATATCAAAAGGGGTTTGACCTTAAAGTTTCTTTTCGACAAGAAATATATGATGATACCCACGATATATAATATCAAAGAATAGGAATACCTAAGTCGATTGCCGATTTGCGATTCGTTTTTTTTTTTTCAGTCGTATAGCGGAAGGTCTACGCCCCTTGCGATTAACGAAGGTTTAAACTTGTGGATCATTTATTTTTTTATACTTTACTTTCAAAGAATGTATCGCATGTGATAATCTCCGATATTGATGAAATTCGGATACGTTGTAGAGAAAAGAATTCTAAGTTTGCGGTGTCTGAGGTTATCGGCTATCTCCGGAATTTAGGGGGGTTCAAAGTGAATCAAAGATGATGCCTTTTTCTGTTTTTTTCAAATTGTTTGTAATTTTTTTTTACATTTTCGGATAGGGATTTTCAAAGGCATAGCACCGGTACCTCTTTGGTCCTCTTTTTTTTCTGTTAAAATGTTGTTGTTATTTAAAGGGTTTTTCTATAAGAGCGCTACAAAAGTTTTTTTAAATAAAACAAAAACGGTTTTGGATATCAATGAAATTCTTTATTCCTGTGAAAGAACGTTCGATGCCATTATGTATGGAAATCGATCTCTTGCATGGCCACCACGGGCGGTTTTCAAGCATAAATCGGCCGATACTGCTGCAATTTCACGTTCGATATTCGTACAAATCAATCATCAATCGTCGCTGGCTTGTTGGCATAGACTATAGATTTGACGTAGCCCCACAGGAAATAGTCCAACGGCGTCAAATCGCACGAACGAGGCGGCCAATCGCCTGGACCAAACCAAACTTGGTTTGCAATAAATTGATTGTGATATTCGCTGTGTGGCTTGTGGCGCCGTCCTGTTGGAACCACATGTCCTCCAAGTCCATATCATCCAATAGGGGCCAAAAATTTTCGGTTATCATTGAACGCTAGCGATTCCCATTCACAGTAACGTGCCGGTCTTGATCATCACGGAAGAAGTACGGCCCAATGACGCCGCCGGCCCATAAACCGCACCAAACCGTAATTTTTTCGGAATGCAATGATGACTCATGGAGTACGTGTGGATTGCTGTCTGACCAATAACGCATATTTTGTTTATTGACGAAGCCATTCAGCCAGAAATGAGCCTCATCGCTGAAGATGATTTTTCCATGAATATCCGAATCATTTTCAAGTTGTTCCTCAGCCCAATTCACGAACATACGACGCTTCTGGTGGTCAAACGGCTTCAGTTCTTGCGTCAATTTGATCTTGTAAGGATGTAGGCCAAGATCTTTTCGCAAAATTCGCCACAACGACGTCACAGAGATGCCCAACGCTTGACAACGACGTGTGAGAGACACATTTGGGCTTTCTTCAACTGAAGCCTCAGCGGCAGCAATATTCTCGACACTACGGGCACTTCTTTGTCTCACTGGCACGGGAACATTTTGTAATGTGCCTGTGGATTCAAATTTTTCCACTAGACGCTCAATTGTTGGTCTGCTAGGACGATTATGACGACCATAAATTGGACGTAGCGCTCTTAACGTTGAGGCCACTGACTCCGAATTTCGGTAGTAAATTTTAATAATTTCGACTCGTTGTTGGCTCGTATATATGGCAAACCTTACTGAAGAGAAATGTCAAAAGAGCGGCAAGAAATATGGCGTCGTTTGCTGTCCCTGTCTTTCTACTTTTGTAGCGTCCCTGTTGAAAAACCCTTTATTATAGGGTACTTCATATGGACATACGCACGACTGTCAAAATTACATATATTAATCCTTATTAAGTTTGAGCGGACACGGATTTTTTTTCCTTTCTTTCGATATTCGTGCTATTTCGGCCCTTACCGAATTTCTATCGAAGCCCTTTTTGATACTCTTTATAACAACTTGGCAAAATTATTTTATTTTAGTTTTTATAGAGAATGCCGGAGGTTTCTGACATGCCGCCAAAAAAGAGCACCAAAAAATGCTCGATTTTTTTTTACCTAAATCCCTAAGAAGGCCAAAATAATGAAACAGATTGTTCTTAGATGTTCATTCTCTATCACACATCCGAATTTCATAAAAATCGGGGATATCACATGAGATACGTTCCTTTTTAGAATGGACTTAGATTGATCGACCATTAATTTGAAGTATAAAATGAACAAAATATTGCCAGCAATTAATTTCATAAGTATAATTATTTTTTTAACTTTTGAGATAAACATTTTAACAGATCCTCAACCGATTTAATATAAATATGTATGTTAGACTGTCCCTTAAAATAGCGATTTGTCGATTTTCGTTCATTACACCCCCCAGTTTTATTGGAAATGATCACAAATGGAAGAAATTGATTTTTTTTTTTTTTGCAAAATGTTAACCCGTGCCGAAAGTTGGGCAAAAATGTATATTACTATTAAAAATTCCTAAAATTCTAAATTTCGAAAAAATTAATTTTTTATTTCACTTATTCATTTAATATGGTCAAAATTATTCAGATATGGAATTGTGACTTCATCGTATATCACTAACCCACTTTGGCCTGGAATCAAAAATGACCCACGAACTTAATAAAAATGTAAAAACGTGTTTTTTTAAAACTAATTTTAAAGATTTTTAAAATGCCTAATTTGATATTAAAGAAAAAAAAATTAATTGGAAAAATGATAATTCGAGTTTGTGTTTGGAGCGAAAAATTTTAATGTTTTCATCAAATTTTACACAGTTTTCGGAAAAATATCACTTAAATTTGTTTAGACTATAATTATCTTTATATTTGTTAAAAAAAATATTTAACCCTTAGTGGCCTGGGGTCAGAAAAGACCCATGAAACTTAATATTATAATTATGACTACAAGATTGTAAAGCCCCTAAATTGATTAAAAAAAATCTCAACTGGATAAAAATAATTATTTTATGTAACGTGATCCATATGGGGTTAATTTTTATACTTTTGGCCAAAAACGACCCACTACGAAATTTACAGAATAACACCTTTCATAATTTTCGGAAAAATATCATTTCCAGTGGATCAAAAAAATATTTTTCCCACTTGATAAAAATTATTATTTTGTGTAACTTAATTCATATAGGGTTAATGTTTTCACTTTTCGGCAAAAAAACACCCACTTGGAAATTTGCAGTTGTCAAGTATATGTGTTAGGGTGGGTCAATTGGTTTTTTTTAGATTTTAATTTTAGACCCATACTTTCTTAGGGTAATTTTCTTAGAATTTTGTGTATATTTCGAATTTGCTATACGCCTATCACGTTTTTTTCCGAACAAATTGACCCACGGTAATATTAGCTTGGGTCAAATTATAGGGGGCCGAAAAAATGTACAAAGGCGCATCGCGATTCTTGTTCTATGGGTCATTCCAAGAAACTTTGCTGAAGAAACCATAGCTCAATAATGAACTTCGAGCCCCCGGATTAAATATTCAAGAATCGAGGCAAAAAATTTGAGCCACCCTAATAGATATGCAATGTCTCTGTGGGTTCACAAATTTTGCAGGATACATCCCTTGTATTTACAAATGACTTTGGTCACCGAGTCTAAAGATAACTTGCATTTTTGTAACCCTAATTTGTTTTTTTTTTTGTTTGTTTCCCAAAATTTTAGCTTCAACACTCATCAAACCGACAACTATGGTTGGCATCAACCTAACGGCTCATTTGATGGTCTAATGGGTCGCTTTCAACGTTATGAATTGGATTTCGGTCAAATGGCCATATTTATGCGTTTGGATCGTATAGCTCTATGCGATTTTGTTGCCGAAACATTTCGCATACGGGCTGGCATAATGTTTCGACAACCTCCACTGTCGGCAGTGGCCAACATATTTGCAATGCCATTTGAAAATGATGTATGGATGTCGTTGATCATTCTGATAGTATTTACCATATTTGTATTTACATTGGAATTGGTATTTTCACCTCACACCCATGATATGGACTATTGGGATTGTGCTGTCTTCGTGTGGGGTGCTATGTGTCAGCAAGGATTTTATGTTTCTGTGCCAAACCATTCGGCGCGTATTATAGTATTTACTACATTTGTGGCTACACTATTTCTGTTTACTTCCTTTTCAGCGAACATAGTTGCCTTGTTGCAAAGTCCTTCGGAAGCTATACACACTCTTAGCGATTTGACACAATCGCCATTGGAAATTGGAGTTCAAGATACAGTTTATAATAAAATTTACTTTAATGTTAGTATTTTAATAAATTTTATGCCTTGTAGCAATATTTTAATGTTATGTTTTCAGGAGTCTACTGATCCCATAACAAATCATTTATATCACAAGAAAATTGCTCCAAGGGGAGACAGCATATACATGAGACCTTTGTTAGGTATGGAAAAAATGCGTACTGGCATGTTCGCCTATCAAGTGGAACTACAGGCTGGTTATCAAATTATAAGTGATACTTTTAATGAACCTGAAAAATGTGGCCTCAAGGAATTGGAACCATTTCAGTTACCTATGATAGCGGTGCCTACACGTAAAAATTTTCCTTACAAAGAATTATTTAGACGACAGTGAATTTATTTTCAAATATTATTCTATTCAACAATTTTAATAAAACTTTTAAACTTTCTAGATTACGGTGACAGCGTGAAGTGGGTTTAATGAATCGCGAGGAACGCAAGTGGTTCCCTCAAAAGCCAAAATGTGAAGGAGGCGTTGGTGGTTTTGTTTCCATAGGCCTAACTGAGTGTCGATATGCATTGGCCATGTTTGGATTTGGCATACTTTTTGCCACAACTGTATTTTGTTGTGAATATTTGCTAAAACGTTCTTTAAAATTGTGCATTATATTAAAGAAATAATGCAAGAGATTGTGTTTGCGTACTTTTTGGGTAAAATTTAGTAAAATGAGAAATACTTTTACGATGTGGCAAAAATTTAAAAAAGTACGCGAACGCGAAACCCCATATTTCAAACTCAAAAAAGAAACGTTAATAGACTTATGCATTAAGGTGCTTTCACAATGGTAGAGTGCAATGCAGTGGCAGCTGTAAACGATTATTTTGAGGAGCTTCAGGAAAGGGATAGAATTGCTAGAAAAACGTTGGACTAAGTGTATTGAAGTTTCAGGAGATTATATTGAAACAAAAATTAATTTTAAAAATCTAGCTCTTGTTCTTCATTGTTAGACTAAGAACATTTCGAACTGCCCTCATACTCACATTTTGTTTCGCGAATTTTTAGGCTTTATTTCCACTGCCTAAATTTTAAAATAATTTTTTATTTAATTGTTAAATTCCAAACATAAATATATTGTATTGGTTTTATGTTTTTTAATATTTTTTTTTTTTTGTAATTTACAGTTAGAGATGTGAGAAAATTAGTAATGTGTTTTTTAGGGTATATTTGTTATGTTAAATAGTTAACAGACAAATGTTAACTCTAGAGTGCAACAAATCCGTACTGAAGTAAAAAAATATAGCAAAATACAAAAATGTATTAGTAAGAAAGAGAAAATACCTAAATTTGCTACAGAATTGGAAACGCACCTTTACAGGTCATTTTGATGAGCGCTTTTGCTAGTTCCAGTGCAATTTTGTAAAGATCTATTTAGCTTTTCTAGTTCAACCGCTCTTTAAATTAAAAATTTTAATAACAATGTCTCTCAAGCATTTTCATTTACAAAAAGGAATACATAGTTTACCAAACCTAGAAAAGACTTTTACACTAAATTTTGTGAATAATATACATATTTTTCTGAATGAATAGGTCTATTCGATTACTGGATGGCGTTCGTTAACACAAATAGGTACTCAGTAAACAGAAAGAAAAAAGAGAGAATAAAGTGACAGTTCTATGATGAGAGTTTCTAAGTCTTCTTCTTTTTCTTGCAAATTTTTACTGGATAAATTTTTGCCATATGATTCGAAAACATATGTTTGTTTATTGAAAACAAAAAAAAATATTTTACAATTATGTTATTTTATGGAAATTCAAAGCAATGAAACTTTCAAAATAAATTATGGGAAATATAAAAAAACCTTCTTAAAAGTTTCTGCTTAAGATTTAACATCAAAAAAATATCGTCTTCCATAGCGACCACCTAAAATTTATTTGTACACAGAACCAAATTTGTTCATAAATAGTATGAATGGCTTTCTTTGATTTCAGTTCGTAATATGTATGAACAAATTCATACAATGTATGAATTCTTCCTTAAATTTATTTTTCAATAAAATTTAAAAAAACAAGTTAGTTTCGAAAAGAATAAAATGTCAAACTATTTTTTAATTTGGTTTTGAAAATAAAGAATTAATTTGTAAATATAAGCGGATCGTTGAGCGCGGAAAATGAAAAGGTATGTGCAATATTGTTTTTATACACATAAGTGTGTTTATAACACCATAATTTTTACTTCTTTTTAGATAAATATACTATTTACAATATGTTCCGTGTTGCCTAAGACAACATCCGATAATGGATAATAAATCCAATTCTCCAGACAGTGCTTGGATTTAGCTGAAAACGAAGATTATTATTAATTAGCAAGAGTATACCTATGTACTTCCTGCGTGTATCCGATTTTTGGAAAGAAATCATATTGTACTTCTCAAGAATTTTCTCTCGCTCAAGTATATTATAATGGTAGATGGCGGTTTATCTATTTTATTTAACATACCATACCAATTGTTAGCAGATATTTAATATTTCTTTGTAATTCCTATTGTGATTATTATTTTTTAATAAATGTATAGAAAATCCATCTCTAGCGGATTAACAACCGTTTAAAATAAAAGCGCGGCTTATCGTTTTAGTTATATCATTCCTCTTTAGCAGAATTAATGCATAAATTAAATCAAAATTCGTAATGAAGTTTTTTATAATATGTATAAACAAATTCATACATTGTATGAAAAAATTTCTTCCAAGTATGAATTATTTTTTCTGTGTATATTTGGTGTTGTAATCAGCTGTGTCTACAAACTTGCAAATTGTTGAACATTTTTTTTCGCCTACATGTGTGGGAAAATTTTATTTTGAGAGTAAATCTTGTCTTACTCTCTGTAAGTTTGTACTGAGTAATTCTTACTGGACTTGACTGAGAAAAGTAATCGAATGGACCTAATGAAATGAGCAATTGAACTAAAAGCGTTATTAGTTGTGAACTAGGTATTTGGTTCAAATTAGTGAATAATTCAATTGAACTAGTTGAACCCAGTTGATGATATAACAGCTGATACAAACAATTTATCCAAGTTTAGAAATTAATCAGAACTGAGTCGACAACGACATGTGCTTTTTCATATATTTTGTATGGGAAGCAAAATGTCGCCATGTCGTCCGGCGATTTGTCACCGTAATAGAATCTATTCTATTTTCGTGACGACACACTAACACACACTCAAAATATTTGTCAAAATGTTGCCATATTTTTAACTAATTAAGGGAACAGAGTTGCAGAAATTCGTATTAAAGTTGCAAAAATTCGTACTTTGTTTATAAAAAATTTATTTTTTTGACAGAAGATAAATAATTGAAAATAAAAATACATAATTTACCGCAAAAAAGCAAAATTAAATACAAAAAAATGTAAAACAACAAGAATTAATGCAAAAGCAATTGAATTGGTGAAGAATTGTAGCGAAACAAATACAAACATATTCTTGTTTTGCTTTCGTTTTTTTCTAAACGTCAACAAATGTCGACGGTCGATTGTCGCTGAAATTAAATTAATCGCGACGACTTTTGCTGTCGTCGGTCGACAATCGACACAGTTGTGATTAATCTCTTACACGAAAGTCTGGGGGGTTATTATGTAGTTCGATTCGAAACGGAAATGCTTTCGAACAGAATTTTCACATTGAAAATCAAGTACCAAAACACAGTTTTTAATGGGGGAAAACATTGAAAAAGTGTATGCTGGACAATCTCATACAACAAATTGACATTAATTTTATAAAATCAATGCTCTAGTACACTGATTTGTGTACCGTTGGCAGTTTATGACTGGGTAGTACTGGAAAAAAAAACTTTTTGCATAGGTGGGCTTAGCGTTCTAAGTCAATTCATTGCCAGTGATTTCTTTTGATAAATCACTGAAATTTTTGTAAAACAAATACTGGAGACATTATTGCTTTCAAACGCTGGCAAATGCCCCAAATAAGCGTTCTGCCATTTATTTTTAACTCTATAGCTGTGTTCGGGTACTCAACATTGGGATCCCGCGGGATCCCAATTTTACCAAAAAGCGTTTTCTTACTACACAATTGGGTAAATGAGAGCTGTCATGAGAGAGTAATATTCTTGTTCTTCTTGCACGAAAAAGCCCAGACTTTTTTTCGTGTAAATTTGGGTAAATTGTTTTTATCCGCTGTTATATCATCAGTTGGGTTCAACTAGTTCAATTGAGCTATTCACTAATTTGAACCAAAGACCTAGTTCACAACTAATAGCTCTTTTAGTTCAATCGCTCTTTTCATTCATTCAGAAAATATGTTTATCATTTACAAAAATTAGTATAATAGTTGCAAAAGCCTATCGATGATTTTACAACTCCATAAAATTACCGACAATTTTTGAAGACGCTTGTTTAAATGTGTTAAAGAGATAAATATGTAAATAAATCGAAGCTTTTGTTTAATATTAAATTCTTTTCCAAATTAAATAAACTATGTATTCCTTTTTGTAAATAGAAATGCCTAAAAAGGAAATTTTTATTAAATTTTTCATTTAAAAAGGGGTTTAAATAGAAAAGCTATCTAGATTTTTACAACAAATTGAACAAGAACTGGAAAGAGCGCTCACCAAAACGAACTATAATGCACAAATCTATTGACGTTTATTTTTCGGGCTTCAAACATGGTTTTTCGCCATGATACAACCATACTAGGTAGATGCATTAGGGAGAGTTTGACAGTTCAGGGTTTTATTATGACAGTTCAGGGATTTTTTCGTATGCTTTCGCTATGTATCAAAAGTAGCCGATTACATTTTTTTTTTCATGGTTTTTCGCATTCGTTTACTTTTGTGCACTTTTGTCATTTCGGGAGAGTATTTCTTGTTAACTCTTATTTTACCGAACTTAACCCAAAAAGTAAAGAAACACACCTTATGTTTGTCCAGCAGCATTGATTTTACTACTAGAAATTTCTAACTGGGAGACTTTTGTTGTTCCTTTTACAAAATCACAAATTGTGCTGCGATGAATGCCAATCAGAGCTCATTTTTTACTAAAATTTTGAATAATTATTTGACACCATCATATTTTAGAAGTCTGGCATATTTTTTGCCTTTATCTATAATATTTTTAAGTAATATGAAAGTAATAGAAAATAAACTCACCTTATGTATTCTCCTAGTAGTCCTCAGCGAGGGCGCAACATGTCTTTTAATTTTGTTTTTAAAGTTAATTTTGTATATATTTTAGAAGAAGGAAATGATGTATCTGAATGAAATATGAAAATATTGAAATCTGAATGAATCAAATTATTATAGTTTTAATTTCATGTATAAGTAATGAATTACATTTTTTGTATATTGATGTGAATTAAAATGAGCTGCCATATTTAAATGGGTATTGAAATTTCCTTAACAACTGCATTAAGAATATCGGGAGTTTTAAAACACCAATTTTTAATGTTCTTACTAACGCGACACCAAGCCTCGCCATGTTTTGGTTCAGAGGCTATACAACGTTCTAAAACTTCACGTTGTAGAGCTTCCGTGCCGTGTAACAATTCAAATTTATAGAAATAAGCCCAAGCATCACCTAGATCAGGATCGATTTTGACCTAAAATTAAAAAAATCGAAATTAGTGCTTTGATTTAAATGAAATTTTCAACAAATTTAAATACCGTGCGATTAAACCAATCCCGACATTTGGAAAATTTATGTTCAGACCAAAATAGTTTTGATACGGCCAATAATACATGTGGATCATGTTCACATTTCTTTAAAGCATCGACTGATTTAGTTTTTCTTTGAGGTTTAGATTCCATGAATATGGCATCAGCCCATAAATCACCTGCATTAGGGCACTCCTGTAAAGCCCGTGCCATCATAGTGCTACCTATTTCCTTTAAACCAGCTCTCATTTCTACACGTATAGCTTCTAGCCATAAAACGGGAGTTTTAGGATTACGCAGACGACCTCTTTCTAATATAGAACGGGCCTTGGTTAGAATACCCTTGCGTTCTTCCAAATTGGCAGACAATAGCCAAAGAGGAATAGAAGTGGCACATTTTTTTAAACCTTGATTATAAGTATTGGCTGCATCTTCCAGACGTCTTTGTTGTTCTTCTATTTGACCCTTCATCATCCATAATTTGGCAAAATCAGGAAATACTTCTACCGCCTCATCTAAAAGTCTAGCCGCCTCTTCAAGTCTATCTAAGGCCCATTCCAAACGGGCTGATTTCATCATTACACGTGGCGTAGGTGCCGAACCACGAGCTTTAGCCAATAGACGTCTAGCTCTTTCATATTCCGAATTTTCAGACTCCAGTTTAACGGCTGCCAACCAAATATCCTCGGAATTTGGATTGGCCTGAAAAGCTAATGAAAGTATACCTCGGGCCGCGGGAACATCACCGGCCATCCATTTCGATTTGGCTCCCATTAACCATAATACTTCGGATTTGGGACAATGGGCAACAGCTCTCTGTAGCAAAGCCTCTAACGACTCGCGTGTGCCATGATTCTTTTCGAAGTAGGCAGCTCTCAACCAAATGCTCTTTTTCGAGGGAAATATTTGCAAGGCGTGAGCATAAACAGCTCTAGCACATTCAAAAGCGTTTTCTTTAGCACACTGAAAAAATAAAAACAAAAAATATTAATAAAAACTTTTACATTCATTTGTTAGAATCTTGAAACTTACAAAATCGGCATCATCCATCCAGGTTTGTTTACGATCTTCCTCTTCTACACTTACACCTATAACCGCCTTAATAACAGCTTGACAACAGTTTACTGCTCCCGATTTTTCCGCTTCTATGGCCTCTTGGAACCAGTGTTCACGATTAATTTCTACACCATTGGCGACCAACGATGTCAAAGAGCGGTCAATAATCTTTTCAACCATGTGAATATTACCATTGGCTTCTTCCAATTTAGCGGCTGTAGTCCAAATCTGTCTATCGGTAGGTATATTTTCACGAGCTTTATTTAACACCTTACGAGCATTCTCATAAGTTTCTAAACGAGCCAATGCCAACCATAACTCTACACTGGTGTTACAGCATTCCACAGCTCGAGAAAGTAGAATTCTGGCATCATCGGGATTTTCCAATTCTACTGCAGCCTTCCACAAACGCACCGAGTTTGGTATATGTTCCAGAGCTTTGCGGTAAACTCTTCTTTTGGCTTTAGTTTCGGTCTCTAAATCAGCTGCTTTTATCCAGATACGCACAGAAGTGGGTATATGACGAGCTGCTTGAGCTATTACAGCCTTGGCCGTATCAATTGGTTGTAAACGTGCCGCTTCTAGCCATAAATCTTCTGATTGAGGATTCATTTCGCAGCCACGCATTATCAAATTACGAGCCATCTGCAACTTACCGGTAACTTCCTCTAAACGTGCCGAAGCTATCCATGCTGGAGGATGGTTAGGATTTGTTTCTCTTACACTTTTTAAGAGTAAACGGGCTTTTTTTATATC
The DNA here is from genome assembly GCA_949987735.1 of Leucophora obtusa. Lineage (NCBI taxonomy): Eukaryota > Metazoa > Arthropoda > Insecta > Diptera > Anthomyiidae > Leucophora > Leucophora obtusa. The sequence continues at coordinate 6,126,640 of OX465296.1, forward strand.
ATTTATATCACCACCATAAGTAGGTATCATACTCTGCAAGTCGGTAAGGTAACCTTTGGGATCAACTACTGTCTGCCCGGTTACCGAATCGGATACTTGAGATAGCTTAACATTCATCAAAGTGTTACGGGCCTGACCGATCTTGCGCAAATCCAAATCACCAGTTGGAGTCAACATGCCGGGTGTTGCTACTCCGGGAACCATAGAAGCCAAACCGGAGGAGGGGTCTATGGCAGAAGATGATTCTCCTCCTAAATTACGTGACAAAACACTATCTGGTAGCGGGGTAAATTTCTCAGCTCTAGCATTACGTTGCTTTCTATTACGACTGTCACCCACTTCGGGAATGTTTGACCACTCTTCTGCGGTTACGTTAGATAGAGAACGTTTTAAATCTGAAAATTGTTGCTGAATTTTTGGTCTAAAATAAAAGAAATTTCAGATATCAGTATCAAAATCATTACTTTCACTAAGAAGAGATAAAAGTCGAACTCTTTTTTTTTCTATAAAAAAAATATATGTATACCTATTACAGATTTTTTTTACAAAAATATGTCAGAAGTTTTTATATAAAAAAATATGTCAGAATCTTAAAAATTTTCTAAAGAAAAATATTTTAAAGACTAAAAATTTTTCTACAGCAAAAAATGTATCTGAGACTGAAAATTTTGTAATAGAAAATTACTCTTCAGGGACTGACGATGTTTCAATAGAAAAATTGCCTTAAAACCTGAGAGTTTTCTATAGAAAAATATCTCAAAATCTGATAATATTCGTATACTTTTACTAAGCAAAATATTCTGTAACTGGTTTTTTTCTAGTTACAGAATACCGTTATCGTTAAAATACCGTTTCAAAATGAATACCGTTACCGAATACCGTTTCAATAACGGTATACCTACCGTTATTTTTCTTTAAAAAAAGTGCCTTGGACTCTGAAAAATTTTCTATAGAAAATGTCTTAGAATTTTTTTTTTATAAATTTATAAAAAATGTGTTAGTCTTAGAAATTTTCAAAAAAAAAAATTTTCACAGACAACATTTTTCTGTAGAAATTTGTCTCAGATGATGAAAAGTTTTCTATAGAAAAAGCATCTTAAAATCTATGAATATTCCAATACTTTTGCTAAAACACGATCACTTAAAAAAACAGAATTTTTCTTTAGAAAAAATGTTCTGAATCCGTTAAATTCTTCATAGAAAAATGTCTAACAAATTTTTTTTATAAAAAAATGCGTCAGATTAATTTTTTATGAAAAAAATATTTCAGAGGCTGAATATTTTTCTATAGAAAAAATGCAAATGATGTTTCTATACATAAAATGCATCAGAATCTGTGGATGGTGCTATCAAGAAAAATATCTCAAAATCGGATGCGGAAAAATTTTCTATAGAAGAAATTTCTCACAAAGAAGAAAAAATTAAGTAGCGGCACAATCCCACGGTTAAGGGTTAAAAATGGGATCAAAAACTGACCCATTTTTTTTATGAAACATGTCTGAAATTTACGAAATTCAGATTTATTTGTACGTACACAGGGGTAAACTACTAGAGAAAATAAAAATTCTGATATAGAAAAAATATTGTAGACACTGAAAATGTGTCATAATAATGAACCAGATTGTTCTTAAATCTCATAAACGAATTTCATAAAAATTGGAGACTAACATATGAGATATTTTCTTTGTTAGTATCTGAGAATTTTTCTATAAAAGAAAAAAACCTGACTCGGAATCTGAGAAATTGTCTATAGGAAAAAACCTTTAATAATCAAAGAATTTTTCTGCAGAAAAATGATATCAGGCTTTTCAAGACAAAAATGTCTCAGAATCTAAATTTTGCTATAGAAAATAATTTTAAAGTAATTGAAAAAATTTTTAATTTTTATATGTCTCAAAATCTGAGAAATTTTTATAAAAGAATTATCTGAAATTGATTCTATAGAGCAAATGATTCAAAATTTTTCTATAGAAAAAATTTGTCAAACTCTAAAAATTGTATTACAAAAAAAAAATTAGATGATTTGAGAATTTTTTCTAGAAAAATTAAATCTTATATGAGAAAAAGTTTTTTAAATTTAGATTTGTGTTTTCATACAATTCATAAGAATCTGATTATGTATTTGTAAATAGGAAATAGTCTGAGAATATAAAAACGTAATTGGTCGCTATGTTGATGCATTATTGACAAATATTTAGATTTAAGTATTTCTAATTTTAAGTTTAAATCTCTTTTAAATAAATTGTTATAAATAATTAGTTTTAGATATAAGTTGCTAGTCTGTAACGATAATATTGTATCCATAGACTGAAATAAAGAATAATAATAAAAAATAATAAAAAAATATTGTTAATTTGGAAATTCTAACAAGAGCAAATTAATGTAAATTTGAGTACATATCCACTTAAATACCAAACTTTTGCCGATTTGGTTAAACAAAGCAAAAATTGCTTAACTATTTACATATTTTTTTCAAAATTACAAATTTTAAATTTATCCATAATCCTTCAAAACACGGACTATCGAACAATTGCCGTTTTTAGTCAAACTATTATATGGAACAATTTTCAAGATTTTCTTTGCAAAGAATTTCTTATAATTTCTTTCAAATGCGTATTCCTAGTTTTACCACTTACCTTTCCTGACGATATCTTTCCAAATCTTCTCTCAACCTACGATCTCTGTATTCCTTACGTTTTTCATCCATTCGTTTATCAATCGAGTCATAAATGGCATCGGCTTCTTCATCATCTTTATCATAGGGATCTTTAGAGAATAAAGAACCACTATAACCACTAAATTCGTCATAATTGGAATCGTTCAAATCCTCATCTTCCTCTTCTTCTTCATCTTTCTTTTTACGCTTTGCAGCTGGAGGAGCATGACGATCATCGGATACATCATTTGCATCACGAGCTGGACCAATATCAGAACGTGTGGTAAAACCAGTTGCACTAGGTAAAAAAAGAAGCAATATTATCTCTAATCGAGAACAAGACACGCACACCGAGAGTTTTACTTACCCACGACCCACACCAGCTACATAACCCAAAGGAGCCGGTACTCCCAAAAAATGTTTTTTATTACGGTTAGCTATAACCGCTGCTGTTACATTTGCCATATTTTAGCAAGTATTTTAACAATATTTGTCTGTTTTTTTATTAAACGATAAACGTTTTCTGTTTACAATTTCACGAATAAATTTTTTACAGCTGATTCACGCCACTGTTGCCAATTTGGTGCTTTTACCTTTCAATCTAGCGCTTTATTATTGCCCATACGTGAGGAAGTTGCGTTTAGCGGTTATAGGAAATTTTAGCGCCATTTCAATTGTTGAAAATTTAAAAAAATAACTATTATTTCAAAATCTATACATTTTCATTCACTATAATATAACTCCATTCAAAATAAACACATTTTCGTTCACAATAGATAAATACAAACCTGTTTATAATTAACTCATATCGAACAAACTATGAAATTTTCAAGCCAGTGAATAAGTTTTGTTTAAAAAAATCTATATTTGACCTTTTTAATAGGACTTCTTTCAGAAGTTATTTTAAAGAAGTTTGGATATTTTTGACTTATATTTTGGTTAGAAAATTTATTCCTGAGCAAAAAACTATTATTAAAAAACATCAGATCGATTGGAACATATTCTATAGACACATACATTTTTTCTCACTATTTTATATTAGGCTCGAACTTTGTTTAAACAAAAGTAGGTCGAAAAATTCGTTAAATACTTTTTGTCCACGAAATTCTGTTTTTAGCGTTTTTCATTACAAATTTAGCATTTTTTAGGCCCACAAAGTTGGCAACAGTGTTTAGAAAGTGTGATGCCAAGTTTTTATTTTGCAATAAATATCAATAAATGGCAATGCTGCAAGTTTTTCATTGACAGTACAATTACGAGGCGCCATAAAATAATTACCGTTATTTTAAAAAAGCATATATGTGAAATACGATGGTTAAACAACCATTTTAAAAATTGTATAAATAGAATTAAGTTACCATAACTAATTTCATAAGTTTTTGAATACAATAAACGTGGTTACTTTGTTCAATAAACTGACACTTTCTTTTTTATTCTTAATTTAAATGAAAACAAAACAGTTTAAAAAAGTAAAGGAAATACAATTTTGTTAATCGAACATATAAATATGTTCGCGTGTTTCCTTTTAATTTTGTGCTGTTTTTAACAAATTTTTATATATAAGGTCAGCTGAAAAACTTTCAGTTTGCGTTTACATCGAAATCTCGAGATTTCGATATTCACCACTCTGAAAAATCAATGAAGAAAAGTTTATAAATGTCCAATTTTTAATAAAACATAATTAGCTCTAATAAAGTTGTGGTTTTCTATCTCTACACTCAAAAAAGTTTGTCGGTAGAATTTACTGAAAATGACAGTTAAAGGTATATGCAGTTAAACAAAGGCTACAAAGGTATTTATCTTTAAAATAATGAAAACTTTTATTATTTTTAACTGTTCAATAATAACTAACAAACGCATTATAAATAACTAACAATGTCGTAAAAGTATACCCAAATTCTTACTACAAAAATTTTAAAACAACTGCCAAAATTGGTAAAAACTACTGTTTATTTACAGTTTATTCTTTTGGTATTATAAAAGTATATTTTAATAGAAAAAAAAACAATTTTTTTTCTTTCTACTACAAAAATATGTGTAATTACTTCAGCCTATTTAAAATTTGAAATAAAAATTCTAAACGGTTCTCCAGTTATTATGCACAGGAGATAAAATACAAATTTCTGATTTTTATTTGTACACTAGAAATATATATAAATAATAACAAATTAAAACTAACCAAGAATTTTTAATATTCCAAGAAATTCAACGAAATTTTTTATTTTTTAAATAACCAACAAAAAATGCTGTTTACTGTAAAATTCCTTATTTATAGTTGTTTATTATGATATTAAAAATAACTGATTTAAACAACTGTTACGAAATTACAGTAATTTTTGTTAATTGTTTTCTTAAATAACCGTCATAACAGTTGTTTTGCATTTTTCTATAAAAAAAAACTGTAATTACTGTTAAAACAATAACTACTGATTACTACACAAACAACTGTCATGTAGTAACTTTCAAACTTTTTTGAGTGTATGTATAATCACTTTTTAAATTTATCAATTGCTTATAAAACAAATTTTTCATACAAAATTCATTTTATAAACGTTTTATAAGGATTTCAAATTATGCATAAGCACTTCAGTCTATTATTTTTTTTAAGCAGCCAAATTTTTCATGATATTGATAATTAAGTTTTCTAAATTTATATTTATTCATCCATTTCCAGTTCTCGAGCCAGTTGTTGAGTACGTTCGTGTAGAGTTTGTTTCATTTCTGGTTCCAATTTCATAATATCAATAGCTTCTTTTAACAATTCCATAGATTCCAAAAGACGTTCCTAAATAAATTAAATATTTCAAAAAAAAATGGACAAGATGAAATTAAAATTAGATAAAATTTAAATTAAGGAAACTTTAAGAAAGATTGAAATTTTTTATTTGAATTTATAAAAAATAAATAAAATTATAATTTTGTATTCTAAATTGAGAAATTTTCATATGATTTTAAAATAAAGTTTTAAATTTTGAGTGTAAAATATTTAGTTTAAAAGTCTTCCTTACCTGTGTAGCATCACGAGTCAATAATCCATTAAGATATTCTCGTTTTATCTGTACTACCATAGCCTCTTGTAAGTCTAACAATAAATTGCCTCTAAATATGCTCCAGCCACCATCAAATAATTCAGCTATTTCCAAAAGTTCTTGACAGAGATCAATCTTTCTTTTGACAGCAGCATCATTCATTTCTACAACAGAATTTTCATAAATTGAAATCTAGATTTTAATGTAAATTAAATTTTTATATTTACCCTGCAATGTAAATCCCGGACCACTTCCATATAGTTGGGTTAAGGCATATTTAACTTGAAGAATATGTGTATTTTTCTCATGCAAAGTAGCGCGATATCTGTGCAAAAAATCTTCAAAAGCTTTAACCGATGTCTTATCCAATAAATCAATTTCTTTTTGTATTGCTTCATTACCCAAATTCATCTGTTTTGCAGGTAATTCATGAGGACACAGCTGGCAACGCCATACGGCCGAGTTATCCATGGGATTTGTAGAGATTATCTAAAAGGATTTAAAATTTGTCATATGAAGTAAAATATTTTTTAAATTTAAATTTCCCTAATTCTTTCCTTAATCTTTGAACTAAATTTATACTTTTAAAATTGTTCTTGAATGATTGTTCTTGATTTTAACTAGAAAAATTTCTTCGATTGGTACTAAATTTATTTCCAATTTTTTGCAATAAAAAGTATCAAATAACCAAAATAAACAATGTGATTAATCAACTAAAAAATTATTTAATTTTTTCACTGTTTTCCACTTAAAAAAAAGAAAATATAAAACAATCATAATTTTAGAAAATGTCAAAACAGAGCGTGTAAACGATCAAGATTATATCATAGAACTCAATATAAATTTACTTTAAGACTATCGAAAATAATTGAATATTAAAAAAAGTTATAGATTTATATTACCTTTCCTACTTTGCACTTGTGGCAAATTATAGCCCCGGCAAAGGTATTAAATTCCGAAGGATCTTTACATCTGTTGCAGGTGCAATCAAAACATTTAAATTTAGCCAAATGTTCTCGTCTCATCAACGTACTCTTCAGAGGTTGGGTATATGACGTACAAATAATTTCACCCTTGGCAATAGGCTTTTTAGCTATAAAAATGACATTCAATTGTTCATCAAATGTATGTCGGGAATTTGAAACACAATCGTGTGATAGCATGGCTGCTAATGGATATACAGCACGAATTTTACGATATTCCTTGTTTTGACGAATTTCAAAAGTATTTGTATCTAATTTAGCAGCAACACGTAATATGTCCTCCTCATTCCAATCCGTCATACCAAGTACGGTTTTAACAAATGTTACTAAATTTGCTCTTAAGACATGATACAGAGGGGTATCTAAACGTTCTTGCAAATGATCTTCTAGAGCAGCAAAGCTTTCATAGTCGACAGGATTTTTCTGCTTTAGGAGCATGCAACGTAAAGGTAGTATAACACAATAGGCGGATTCTTTTTTAGTACTGCAGGCTTTATAATCAATTTTTGCCGAAAATTTACGTGACGACATTAAATTACATTCGTCTATATGGTGGGAAGATTTTTCACAGTCTGGCCCACACATAGGCCAACCACAACCCTTGCATTTATAGTAGTTTATAATGGGAGGCGAAAGAATGCGATGACAACCCAAACATATGGGCTCACTGGCTACTTTGGGGCCATATATTAAGGGTGATTCTCTTAATATAATTTCACCGCATTTAATGTCACGAGAAGCACATAGATATCGTCCTAATATTTCGTTTTTAGCAATCTATAAATAAAATATTTTATTATTTTAAATTAAATATGATTTAACTTTAATACAGATAATTAAAAATTCAGAATTTTCGAAAATTAATCCTCAATAACTTCTGAAACAAACAATGCATATGCGTAAAATAAAATCTGTTAGATAGGCCCTTAAAATACCTTTCCAAAATTAGATAAATGAGAGCGTAAATGAGAGTGTATTTGTTTTTTTTTTTACCAAGAGTTAATTAGATTTTTTTGGTAAATTGCCAAAGGAACAGCTGTTAAAATGATAAGCAAACAACATCTGTTTCATGATAATGCAAAAATAAAATTAAATTTCCACTTAATATACATAAATACACAAAAGAAAATTTCTAATACTAATTAAATAGAAATAGAAAATTCAAAAAACACTATAAAATAAAACTAATTTGAATTTATTTGTTTCTTAAACAAATACTAAAGTTTTATATTTTTTGTTAAACTAGAACCGCACTCAAAACAGTTTATTTGGTAGAATCTACTGAAAATGATAGTTAAGACACGAAGGCGGCAATGAAATTTTCCTATAAAAAAACTAAAAATGTAGTTGTTTTAAACTGTTTAAAAATAAATAATAAATACATTAAAAGTAGCTGACAATGTCGTAGAATTAACTGACAAATTTTTACTACGAAATTTTTAAAACAACTGACAAAATTGGTAAAAACTATTAATCGTAACAGTTGTTTAAAGCAAACTAACTAGTTTTTGTTATCGAGTCGTCCAAAATTTTAACTACTTCTTATTCCTTCGCAAAGGTTTTTACTAATTTAATATAAGAATATACATTATTTTATTATCATACTATACAATTTGTATTAAGATCTGGAGTTGTATGCAACAAAGGGTTCAAAAACTAAAACAATTTTTTCTAAAAAATGCATCTGTAAAATTGTTGGCATTTGAATTAACAAAAAGTTTTTTATAGGCATATATTTAAAGATTCGATAATGTAGATTATAAGACTCTTATTGATTTGTTTAGATCAATCTTTAGATTTTATAAAAAAATTGAGCACAATTTTTGTTTGCTTTAAAAAATTTTGAAATAACAGTTAAAATATATTTTCGTATGCAAAATTTTTGTTTAGTAACTTTTTTTACATTAACCACAAGTTTTTCACCTCATAACATTTACACTCGGCCTTATGACCTTTTTTCCAATGGATTTTCTGATGTTCTTTACCACAATAGTACACCAGCTTACAGGCCATGCACTTCAACGAAGCCGGTATATTACAAACGGCACATTTTGAGGGATTCGTCATTTTGTATTAGATTTCAAAAGACAACAAAATATTTTATTTACTACTTTTTCAAAATGTTTGCGTAATCAACAAATGTGCGATCAAATCTCGACTAACCACTACGAAATGAAAAACAAATGAAATTAATTTCTATTTTGTATGAAACAAAAGAAAAACTTGTCTCTTTTAATGAACAAAACAAAAAATAAAAAAAACACTATGGTATATCTACAGAAATGTCTAAATATCAAGGTTGGCAACCGATTCACACGGTTAAGCTTCGTTTACACTTGCAACGAGATCTCGTGATTTCGGTATTCACCACTCTGAAAAACAGTGAAGGAATGCTTAACGATGTTCGGTTTTGAATAAAGCATATATACTCGTAGTTATTTCTAATAAATGCATTAAATGTCTATAAGCTTTTCTTCACTGTTTTTTTCAGAGTGGTGAATAATCGGAAACTCTAGCCTTTTTGATATTTTTGACAACTTCATGGACCCTCAAAACAACAATAGGTGTGGAATAAAAGCTAAAATTTAAATTTTCATTGATAATGTTTTGAGAGAAAGACATAAAAATTAAGTTATTTCATTGGTATATTTTAAGATTAACGGTATTTTAAGTTATTTCCTTAGGGTTAGTGCTTGCCAACCATGCTAAATATCAACAAAGATAGGAAAAGAGAAAAAACATATTAGCCTTATCGTCAGATTTATTGTTTGATGACGACAAAACTGAAAAACCCCCAAAAACTACATCATCATCTGCTGAAGGACAGTTTGGTGTCGTTTTCGTATAAATGTGTTTTTAATTGATCAAACACATGTTAACATTACATTACATAAAAGGGTGGATCGATTTACTCTATAAATTTTGTTCGATCGAAATAACCTAGTGTCTTTACATGAAATTGTCAATGTGATTTCACTGCACAGTGTTTTCAATTCAATACTTTTTGGCAGAAATTAAAAATTATTATAATGTAAAAGTGTATATATTTTCTTAATGGCAACAATCCAAGAAATCATGAGAACATAATCAAAGCGAGTAAAAAGTTAAAGTAGGGGCATGCCGATTTTTTGATATCCTACACCAATCAGTTGAAAGTCAACTAACCAGGGCAAAAATGTTAATATCGTGTCTTATGTAATAATATCTTATTTTCTAAGTTCCCATATACATACCACATACAATTTGATCCGGAAAATGGGTCATCTACATATATCTAGCTTTATCCAAGTATTGTCCACATTCAGGACGTCAAATTTGTATTTCTTATTCGATATAAATGTATCTGATGTTATAGAACTTTATGCAATAGTTAGTAGGCTTTTTATGACCAGAATAACGGCTAGGTTTAATCACTTTACTAAGGCTGCCATGACACATTTTTGACAAATTTGGGCACTGAAATGCAGAGAGTATTAGTTATAGAGATAAGACATCATACATTTGAATTAACTACAATTGCAGTTATGTTTAACTTCAATTGTAGTTAAAATAACCGCATGGTAATTAATATTATTATATATCCCCAAATATTACCCAATATACAACTACATAAGCCAAAATATATGTAGTGATCGATATAATTATATATGGTTTCATGCTAAGTTACATAAAACATTTTCACGTTATTTTTTATACTTAATTTCATATTTAAAAAAGTTACACAAAAAAAAAGTATAAATGAGTTTTAATTACGAAATTGATTATATTAATTAAAATTTTAATTGATTATGCACCTATCACCCAAATGATACTATTAATTACTAAAAATTGTATGCGATTAATTGAAACAATTAAAATATTAATTGATTCAATTTAATATTTGATTAAAAAAAGTTTTTATTTTTATCATAAACTCCCGAAAATGCCCGAGGCCGATCCACCCTAATGTGTGGTATAGATACTTTAAAAATAGATGACAATACAATATGTATATCAAGATATTTTTTCGCTAATGAGAATATAGACCATGGAAAAGTAATTTTGACAATAAAATCAAATGGTTTAAATATTTTCTATTCTCCTCTACAATTTGCTTCGATCGGTATAGTTTATGTGAGAATCGGTATAGTTTATGTGGGAATTATTGTTCGAATATATGGACATGCTAATGAACAGTGTTACGAGACTGATAAACCATTAAATAATTTTGACTTTTTGCCAATTTTTTACATCATTAAAAAATACCATTAGATCTGCAGAGCAAATATGTATGTTATCAGTGGATATCTATTATCCATTCATACATTTTGTTTGGCATTTTTCTCCTTGGCCGAGTTTGGCACGAGTTTGCTTAATTTCGCGAGTAGCATAGTTTTCTATAAAATATATACTCTTTGATGTAATTCTCCAGTTCAGCATGTCCAAAATATATAGAGTTGATGGTCAGAACTCATCATCATCCTGTGTTATAAAAAAAAACATTTTTTTATTATTTTCTGTTATTTAATTTATTATTTATTGTATTGTATATTATTATAATTTATTCTTTAAACATTGTTCTTAGAAAAAATTGGAGGAAATCAGTCTTTTTTTTAATTTAAGAAAGAATAAACTTCATTTTTTTTTTTGTTTGTTTTTTATATATAAAAAAGATAGAATATCTATTACATATTTGTTGTATAATTATTTAATAAAAGATTAAAAAAATAAAATTTGTCTATTATCTAAAAGAAACAAGACGATAAATTGTAATAATGATGTTGATGTAGTATTTTGTAATTCGAAAATGCCAAGTACATAATAAAAATTGAATTTATGATATTGTTATAATATATTAGTAATAATTTTTAATAATCAAACATTGAAACACCATATATACATATATGGCTATGTATTTATACACATTAGCTGCTGAAATGTAATATAAAGAATTTATTTTGTATTTTTTTTTTCTAATTCGAAGCGTTGTTTCTTATAGTCATATTAATATTATGCAGAACACTTTAAAAAATACACTAACAGCTTAAGTCATCAAATAATCGAGTTATGAATTCATAAAAAAAAAGAAAAAAATAAAAAAGGATATTTGGAATTTAAATTTTTTTATATAAAATCCCTGAAAGGGTTGATAAAAAAGATAATATATTATTAGAAAAACATGAAAAAAAATTGAATTTGACTTGATCAAATTGACTTAAACTGATACTCTTACGGTGAGTTTCATACTGAAGGTTTTAGAGTTAACTAATAGTAAACCCAAAAACTGGTTGTTGTTTTGCATTGTTTTGACATGTTCTTTTGTTTAATAGTTAAGTTAAAGTTAATCCTACAGCATAAGACCCAAAGTCAATTTTCATGATTTTGCAGTTAATTTTCTATAAAGCCCAATTTATACTAGTATAACCAAAAAAAAAAAAAAAACTAGCCGCTTTTAAAATCTTCTTGTATTTACTTGTCAAATTGCATATAAATTTTGAACAATAAACGGTACTATTTGATTTGTAAATTGGGCTTAATGGTTAAGTAAATTTAAAATACACACATCCATACAATCACACACGCACACATAGGTATGTATATTAATTATAAATATTTTCTATATAGACAACGAGAAATATCAATAAATATTTTGAAGCACTTTTGATCTTTTGAACATTGAAATGATGTCAAAAAACAGGAATCAATTATGATAATTTTTTACATTACAAGCTTTTATATAAAATATCTATTTCGATCAAGGTGGAGAAATATCATATATAAAAATCAAGGAATTGAAAGGAGTAGTAAGACTTGAGAAATGGAGATAAATCTGATAATTATAAAAATGTATTCATAGATATCTTCAAATTATGGGCAATTACAATTCATAGAAATCAATAATCTATAGAAATATTGTATAAAATAAGATAAAATCTTGCATTTATAAGAAGTCTTTCTTAGTTCGCGTTTACATCTGCATCGATATCCCGAGGTTTTTATATTCACCACCGTAAAAAAAAAAAAATAAAAAAGCGTATAGTCTATACCCTATAGATATTCAATTTTGAATAAAACACACATATTTAGTTCTAGTATACACCAAAAAAAATCGATGACAAGTAATTAACCAAGTTTTTCGCTTAAATTATTCAAAAATTTAGCAGAAAAGAATTAAAAAAAATATTGGATTTGTTTCAGGTATGTTGCACTTATGTGTTATATTTAAGATTATAAATTTTTGTTCATTGTTTTTTACGTGTATAGAGGTGAATACAAACATCTGAGATTTCCTTAACCTTTCAGAGTGCTGAATAGCGAAATCTCGGGATTTCGATGCAATGTAAACGCAACCTTAGGAAGAAGTATTATATAAAGTTGACGAAAGTGTTATTTGTTCGATTGTTCACAAAGTTTTTATTATTTAATAATCATAATTTAAATAATCTGAATCAAAATTAGCTGATTCTTCGAAACTTGATTTTATGAGGTAATTTTTCTTTATGTAATTTATATGAAGAGGACCTATTACTTTTACTAGCTGTTTTTTCGCTCATACCTATCAACGTTAACCCTCTAATGCCCAAGAACGCCTTTTGGCGGTCTTCAGATTTTAAATAGTTTTTGGCTAAATAACAATATTTTATTAAACAACTTGTATTATATCCATAGAAAACTTAACTGCCTACTTTTTTGCCTTCAAACTTTTTTTGTATAAGGAACGGTTTTCAAGCTAGAGGCATGTAAAGTGAAAATTAAGAAAATTTGAAAAAATTAACTTTTTAAAATAGAAAAAAATATTTGAAAAATTGCCAAAAATACATTTACGATCTGGCGTACATTACCGATAATAACAAAGCTAGTTTAGAGCCTCTAATTGTAAAATCAGTTAAAAATTTTTCTCCAGGACAGGATAACGCCAGGATACATTTTACAAATATCTCTCTAACTCAAAAACTAGCCAACAGATTTTCTCGAAATTAAACACAGATTATATACTCAGAAGTAGTAGTAAGCAGAACTAATTTCGTCGAAATTTATTGGTGCTTAGTGCCAAATTCGCCAAGTTTCGTAATTTTTAAAAGCGAAAATCGCCATAACTTTTGAAATAACAACAATTGAGCAACAATTTTCGGTAAGTAATTTTATTTTATTGATAGTGTTATTTACAGCAAAAGCGGAAATTATTTGACTACTGGGTTTCAAGATACGTCTTCAACCTTTGTTGTGCTATATTGCTTAATAAAGCGATAAATTAAAATTTTAATATTTGTTCCATAGTAGATTTTCAACGCCAAATATGTTTTAAATATTATTGTATTGTATTATTGCATTAGAGGGTTAAAGATTTAAAGCAAATATACGTTTTACCGATTAAAGTATAAAAAAACTTTTAAGGAGGTAACGGGAAGAAGTTATGTTATATGTGAAAATGTACTGTTACGAAATTAGATTAGCGTAGTATAAAAAATTTTGGAATTTTCTGTAAGAAAATATCCCGTAAAACGGGATTTATTGTACTAAATTGGTCAATCTGGCGGCACTAAATTTAAGTACAATGTTAGTTCTCTAGGTGTTTTCGGAATTCTCTACCACATCGGAAGTAAGACTATATAAGGCTGTCATATGTCATTTAGTGGCAGTAATACAGCGTAATTAATACAGACTTAACAAAAAAGTGTTTAAGCTATTTCAAACTTAAGTTGTGTGTGTGTTATTTTAATTATAAGAGAGCACCAGGCCGGTTTATCTAAAGGAGATAAACGAACGTTCTTATAAGGTAAAACCTAATAATTGGTGTCAGCATTGGGATTGGTTATTTTTATTGCAATAGAAAAGAGCCGTGTTTATTTAAAGTAAATAAACCAACGTTTTTAAAAGGTAAAAGCGTTACAGTATAAATGTTGAGTTTTCAATGTTGATAATTATCCGCCTTGAAAGTTAACCTGCATAGGAAAAGTAATGTGTTAGTTTTTGTCTCAAACATGTTTTTATGTACTTAAGAGTTTTTTTCTGAGTAAACGGATATAGTTAAGTCAAAATTACAGCTACTGTCATTGTCTAGGACTAATCTAGAACGTTACACTGAAATTTCCTAAAAGATATAGAGGTCGTTGATTAGCAGAGAAGACAAAATTGCTGTTTTTGCTTTTTATGCTTTTTATTTGCTTGTTTTACTCATATTTGCTTTTTTTGGATTTTCCGTTTTTTTTTTAGCTTTAAATAGCTTTTTCTTAAGATTTTTGAGCTTTTAATTGCTTTTTTAAGACTTTTTGCCCAAAAATACTTTTTTGCTCACAAAAAAATATTTTTCCTCTTAACTTTGAATTAAAAATAAAACTGTTGTTTTTCCAAGTTTTTTTACTGTTGCTTTTTTCTTGCTTTTTTTACAATATTTTTTTTGCTCTAAACACATCGGATTTTGCTTTTTTCTGTCTTCTCTGGTGATTTGTATATTTAGTCCTGTGTCATGTCACAGTGGGGTTAAATTTCTCCCACCCATGACATTGGCCTGTGCAAGTCAAAAGTTCATTCATATGAATGAAACCATCAAATTTAGTTCCTTAAATTCAATTAATCTATAATTGACTTTTATCATTTTGAACCCCTTATTCTTATGTTTGTTCACTAAATTTTCTTACATTTGATATTTTTCCACTCCAAATCTAGCTGATATGTAGGCAATAAATATATTTCTATTAAAAAGCAATCAGTCTACACACGCTTACAATATAATGGCACCCTACTTAATGCATAACTTGAAAAAAAAACTATTCAAATGTACATTTATAAAAAAAAAAAAATACTTTAAAACTACAACTATTACAAATATTTATTTTAATATTCATTCTTCCTTCTCTTCGAAGTGGTGATAATGATGATGTATATGTTCATGAACATAGCGGTGTATAAGCGATGAGGAAATGGTACTGTTATTGACACCATTTGTATTGGCTAGAGTGGCGCTAACACCACCACAACCAGTACCATTATTTGTATCATTACTATCAGCACTTTGACGGCCACTCTCTGGAACGCCCACAGCGTCTTCTAATTCATCTTCAAGATCCTCTTCCAGATCTTCATCAATTTCTAAATCATTTTCTAAATGCAAATCATGTTTATCTTCAGCTTCTACGGTTAGAAGTGAATCAACATTAAGGGGGGAATGCGTAATAGTACTAGGTTCAGGTTGTTGACTTTCATTATTCACATCACCTAAGTCTACCAAGGTTCCTTCGACTACATGTCTAGACTGAAGATTGCTTTCGAGGGGATCCCTATGCACTTCCCTGGTGTTGCTTAGCGTTTGATGTTGTGAATGATGACTCTCTTCGTCGGATGTTTGACCAATAAGATTTTCACATTCTACTGGATCTCCGTTAATCGGTATCATAGTTGCATAGTCAGTATCATCCTGTATACACAGTTTAGTTGTTAATACCGTAGGTAAACTTATGTTATTAGCTTCTTGTATGATGGCATTTGAACGTCTCTGTCTTAACATACGATGATGTTTGCGTCTCTGAACATTTTCTCGAGTTTCTCTACTAGGTGCTACTAAATTTGTCTGCTGCAGCTTTTCACTTAGTTTGGCATATAAAAGTTGATCATAATTTTTCACTTGATCTCTTTGCCACTTCTCCAATTGATCTAATTGTGGTTTTTCCATAGAAGGACTAACTAAATGTAATGCGGCCAGATTATGCTTAGAAGTCGAAGGCAAACGTTGATAGCCATGATACTGAGGTGAAGCACTATTAGCTGCCGATAGAGATTGTTGTTGGTTTTGTGCATATGAACCACTACGTAAGATTTTACTAGTTTTAATTTGATTTGGAGTCACCGCCAAACCTAAATGTTTATGGGTATTTGGAAGATTAGACGAAGCGGAAGACATTATTGGCTGTACAGTAGCTATTTGTTGATGATGGCTATGATGACCATTTCCTTGCATTCCTACTATTGCTGCTGCGGAGGATTGCTGCTGTAATGGTGATTGGGCTGTTGGAGGTGGTGAATGACTTAAACCTCCTCCACATATGGTTGCATGTAAAAAGGAATCATAACCACAAAGATTCATTTTGCTATGATGTCCTCCAGCCAAAGCGCCTCCAACCGCATTATTTGTACTGAGGGCATTTTGTACTGCTATAACCGCAGGATTAATGGGCATTTGTTGATGATAGATGGGTATGTGCGGTTGTGGATGATATATGCTGTTGCTGCTGGTGTTGCTGTGATGATGCTCGTGTAGCATACTTGTGTCGTTGCTGATGTTGTTGTTTGTACAACTGCTGGAACGTTGGTGGGCATAGTTCTGTGACTGTGGACTCACCGAGTGGTGATTGGCAATTAATGTAGGAATTTTCGATACTATATTGGAACGTTGACGTTGATGTTGTTGAGAGTGTTTGTGGTGCTGGAGTAGATGCTGTTGATGATGTGTTTGTTGTTGTTGTGAGTGTCTGATGGGGCTCACATTTGCTTGGGGTTTTCTAAAGGGAAAAATGAAAAATAACATATATTTTAGAATGGTAAAAAGGTTTTAAATTTGTGAAGTATTAAAAGAATTGAGATAGGATAACTTAAAAGAAACAAGCTATAAGTCGGAAAGGGAAGAAAATCCATACAATCTGTCACCAAACTCTCTTAAAACAACAGTCCTTAAGTTAGTTCTGAAATTTATCAATAGAGGTTGATATTCTCCACATATGACAACGACATATAAACCAACAAGTCCCTTTTGCACAAATAGGCATTTTCTCTGACAGTACTTGAGAAAGAACAAATTTTTATTTTACATTAGCCAACCTCTAGTGTTAACACTTACCGTTACTAATGTCAAATTTGTATTTGAATGACATAAGCCAACGTTAATAGCTTCCCAGCAAAATATTGGTAATGACACCTCATTACTATCTGCATTACCAAAAATGATATATCATTACCTTTTCCATTACTTTATAATATAAAATAATGACTTCCTAATAACGACCTATTATATTCATTGTTTCTAAATATAAAATAATGACTTACTCGTAATAGTTTAAATAAGTTCTTTTTACACAGTTAAATTTTATACATTTTTATTTATTATATGTAAATATGTTTTATGTTTAAATTTTTATGACGAGTCCTAAAATTACACACTAGAGAAAACTTAAATTTTTCTGAATGTATTTCCTTAAGCTAATAGTATTTGCTTAACTCTTATTTTTAAGAATCAAGTAAGCAATCGGATAATCACTTATAATTCAACTTTTTGTAAGCATGTGTGTAACCACTTATTATTCAAAATCTCATAACTACTTATTTCTCATTTTTTCGTAAGCGAGCGGGTAAGCGTGACTACTTCTAAAAACGACCACGCCAAACAAAAATAATGAGTTTAGACGCCAAAAAATAAGTTATGCGGAGCTATGAATTTCTATTATATAACCACTTATTTGGTAATGAAAGATTTTGTTGCGTTGTCGCACAAACACATCTAATTATAGGTCCATTCGATTACTTTTCTCAGTCAATTCCAGTAAGAATTACTCAGTACAAACTTAAGACAATATTTACTCGCAAAATAAAATTTTCCCAAACATGTACGCGAACAGAAAATTTGAAACAATTTGCAAGTTTATAGACACAGCTGATTACAACACCAAATATACAAATAAATTTTAACTGGTCGCTATGGAAGACGATATTTTTCGATGTTAAATCTTAAGCAGAAACTTTTTAGAAGGTTTTCTTATCTTTCCCATAATTTATTTTGAAAGTTTCATTGCTTTGAATTTCCATAAAACAACATAATTGTAAAATATATATTTTTTTTTCAATAAACGAACATATGTTTTCTGCTTGCAAATTCTTACTGGCAAAAATTTGTCCAGTAAAAATTTGCAAGAAAAAGAAGAAGACTTAGAAACTCTCATCATAGAACTGCCAGTTTATTCTCTCGTTTTCTTTCTGTTTACTGAGTATTTGTGTTAACGAACGCCATCCAGTAAAAATTTGTACAAATTATCCAGTTATCGAATGGACCTATTGACAAATAAAATTTGATTTTTTTTTAAATTTCATTGTTGTGACTTTCAGTCTTAAAAATAGTTTTATTACAGTCACAACGAGTCAGAAGTCTGAACAGCTATTTTAATAAAAAATTATAGTGTTTCTTGTCACTACTATAAATTGTAAAAGGGAAAGGAAAGGATTCGATTTTAAAATAATTTTTTTAGATCATGCAATGTTGCCATATTTCACAAAATAAAAATTTAACACAACGAATAACATAAAAACGATTAAAAACGAAGAGGAGTAAAACAGGATATAGAAATGTCTGAAATGGAAAATAGTGTGCTAAGTGTAGGGATTATTGGAATAGCTTACCCATTCAGCTGAAAACACAAACGATTCTTTTCCATACTCTCACGTATGATGCTTATAAGATCATTGCGATTAAGAGCTGTCTTCCAACATTCAGCAGAATTACGTTTTTGGGTCATTGAAGGAGCTTTTGACGATTTAAGAGGATTACGCAATTGTACACCATCGACCGTATCCACGGTATTTTGTAATTGTTGTTCAGCATGCCATTGCAATTGCTGTTGTGTGGGTTGTTTTTGTAGGTGACGATTTTTCCAACATGTTTCATTGCCTACTGATAGGCTACGTTGTCGAGTTTCTATACAGTCTTGATGCTAATGTTATTATCAAATCAAAAACAAAGAGTCCAGGTTAATTACAATTGGCATTAGCAGTTAATGATGCAGATATTGAGTGAGTACATAAAAATAAAAACAAAACAAAATATATACAAGAAATTAAAAATGTTATAAAAAAACGATAAACAACTTAAATATGAAAAAAGGCAACATAGCATTTTTTTGTAAGGCAAGCTTTCCATAGATACAGTAACTGATCATGTTATTAGTACGCTTGAAAAATAAATTTTGAATAAAAAAATTAAGTAAAAAAATATTGTTGAAGGTACTAAGTACTCTTTAAAAAAAATACCTTTTGGAGTATTTTTCTATAAAAGCGAACTATTTTTCGTACCCTTTTCGAGTACTCATTTCAGAACAGCCAATTTTAAGTAGTTTTTCGAAGAAATTTTATTATTTTAACAGTACCTTGACAAATTATTATTAAGTATTCTTTAGGAAAAAAATAAACCTTCAACGTAAGATCCAACAGACAAACTTTCTTTAAGAAATCCCCAGATTCTAACAAATTTGTTACTGATTCTTAAAACCTTGGCTTATATACAAATTTTATAATGAAATAATGGTTGCAATTACCTTTTGCTTGCGTGATTTCCTTAGCATTTTTATTCTCGTCGATGCCACATGTTTCATATAAGCCTCATTGGTGATAGATTTGCTGTTATGGAATTGTGTAGCAGCCGCCGCTGCAACCGCTGCCGTTGTAGGTGAAATGGCAGCATTTCGTGTTTCATCTACAGCAGCCATACATTCTCTACATGTTTCAGGAGTTGTAGCAGGCCTTATATTATCATAAATACTATCGAGAGGAGAATTTTGTAGATCTGGTACCGCTTGTAACTGTTGCTGAGGACAACATTGTTGATCTTGTCTTAGTTTAAATTTATTAATTTTTGTTGAGGGTTTCTGAGCTAAAGCGTTAGAGAAATTTGATGTAGGGATATTAATATCACGTTCCTTATCACTATTACTCTCGTCATCTTCATCATCAGATTTTATAAGTTTACGAGGACGATAACGATGAAGACGCCGTGTAGCTGAACTCGTTGCAGCTGAGGCTTTTTGAGATGTTGTCTGGGAATTATCTAACACTACTGCATTGGTTTTCTTTGATTTTGCTGCCTTTGATTTTCCTTCGGGGGAGACTGTTAAACGTACATTTATAGTTTTACTGCCACTATGCGGCACCACCACAGATTTACCAATCGATTCATAGATGGTGTAAACTATACCCACAATATCATCTTTGGTTATTTTACCATGATGACCATCCAAATCATAGAAGGTAAAAGAAAACTGTAGGGGTTGTGAGGATTTACCACCTTCCACAGAAACATCACAAGTAAATTCCTAGAAGTAGAAGAAAACGAAATATAACATGAATGTACTAAAAAAATTAATTATTTCGGATGGTCTCAACTGTAGGGTTAACTTTAATTACTAGACGAAAGAAAATGTCAAAAAATTGGATACAAAACAATAAAATTTTGAGTTTTAAAACCCCTAGTGTGAGACCCACCGTAAGTCGTTATTTTATTCTGAATCTAAATCGTGGTTTTATAAAATGTTGCGACTTTATAGTGTTGATATCGAGCTTAAAACTTAACTTTATTAGTCATTGCCCTAAGTGTAATTATGATTTTGGAGTGTTGACTCTGAGTTTAAATTATGATTTTAAAAACTGTTGATTTACGCTTAAATTGAGATTTTTTAAAGATTTGATTTCGAGCTTTCCAAATGGTTTTATAAACTGTTAATTCTAAGCTTTATTATTTAGCCTTTTTATAAAGTATACGCCCCTGTCATAAAATTTACTGGGTTCCAATCATGATTTATTTAAGTAAAAATCCGGTATTTTTCAAGTTAACTCTATTTTTTGATAAATATATTTTTAAGTGCACTAATACTCCTGTTCCAGAAAAGTTACGATTTCAAATCTAATGAAATTCTGAAATCACACGAAAGGAGAATTTGGGTTCCCCAATTGACATAATTAATTTTTTCCAAAATGAGTTATAAATAAATTTTAAAACCTTCGAAAAAATTTTTGTGTTATAATAAACACGCATTTTTGATATTCAAATGCATATCTCGGATAAAACTATTTGAGAATTTTTACGCAAATTTACAAGAGTTTGAAGATATTTTTGAAAATAGTTTTTTTTTAACAAAAACGATGGTCTTTCATTCCTGTATACTTGTTTATTAAGGCACATTTACACAAGAAAGAAAACTGCTAGAGATAGAGCCAAAATGAACCCTGAATAGCTTAAATCATTCTCTCGTGTGTAAATGTTCCTTTAGAAAAAATTAACTGGATTTAGTTTTCACTTGCTTTTCTGTATAAAATAAATCGAATCTAGGAACGGCTAAATTTTCACTAAGAATTAGTTAATGTGAAAGTGATTTCTGTACGCCCCCATTTCGTTTTTAGTGTACAAAAAAAATTCAAGCAAATGACGTCAAGTCATTGAAAGAAATCTTCTTTCAAGTTATTGAAAGAAATCTTTGTTCAACATAATAAATAATTGTTTTGCTAAATTTATTAGACTTTTTTTCAATTGCTTTCATATGGTGTTGCTTTTTGAGATGCCAAGACCATCAAGTGGCCAAAAAATGTTTTATAAAACAAATATTCGAAACAACTAATGGTCACTTAAGTAGAGACCACTTGTAGCGTCAAGAAACCACTTGGACTTTTAAACAAAACCATATGAAAGAAAAGTTCCTTGAATAGAAATATAACTAAAATTTATTTCAAAACAGATTTCCAGACCTCGATATCCACATTTGTTATATCAATTCAAATATAAATCTAATTAAAAGTTTTTTCTCAGTAGGGGGGTTTGAATATCTTAGTTTTGAAATGTAAAATCAATACTTAACCAAATGCTTAAATATTCAAGAAAAACCCCACCACCATGCGAATGCCAACAGGCATCATATCAAAAAGAATCATATTTGAATTTTATGGGCCAAAAAAGTTGAAGGAAAACAGTGCTAATGGCGCTTGTAGAAAAATAAACAACAATACTACGAAGAAGAATATGTACATAAAACACAGTTTCATCGTTCAAAATAGAAAGCAATTAAAATTTCCCAAAAAAAAACAAAATATTTAGAAAATAAAACTCAAACATTTCTGTTAGAAATATGCAGAGTCCCGGGGGTATTCAAAACTAAAAGTGAGAAATGAAATTTATTAATTTTATAACATGTTCTGAGAAGATGTACGTACATATGTATGTACAGAAAACAGAAATATTAGACCCTTTTAGTACACTCAAAAAAGTTGGTTGGTAAAAAGTATTATTTTTAACCGTTGAAAAACAAATGCATTAAAATAACTAACAATGTCATAAAAACAACTAACAAATTTTTACTACAGAAATTTATAAAACAACTGACGAAATTGGTAAAAACTACTGTTTTTACAGTTAATTTGTTTAATTATAAAAATTAGTTCATCCTACTTAAAAGTTGAAGTCGAAATTTCAAACAGTTCTCAGATACAAGTTCAGTTACAATTCTGATTTTTATTTGTAAAGCAAGAATTTATCAGAAACAATCCACATAAAAAATTCTAATGTGAATTCCGAATTTTTTTGTTGTTCTGTAATTTATATCCGAATTATATTTTCTTTTTATTTCGTGGAGAAAAAGTAAAACGAATATTAGGATGTCCCTTAAATTAACGATTTGTCGATTTTCGTTCATAACACCCCCCCAGTTTTATTGGAAATGGTCCCAAATGGAAGAAATCGATTTTTTTTTTGGAAAACGTTAACCCGTGCCGAAAGTTGGATGAAAATGTCCCATTTTGGAAAAAAGTGTATTACTATTAAAAATTCCCAAAATTCGAAATTTCGAAAAAAATTATTTTTTATACCATTTATTCAAAATGATTCAGACATGGAATTTTGACTTCATCGGATATTATTAACCCACTTTAGCCTGGAATCGAAAATGACCCACGAATTTGATAAAAATGCAAAAACGTTTTTTTTTTTTAAATTAATTTTAAAGATTTTTTGAAATGCCTAATTTGGAGATGTCGATTACTATTTGTACCACATAATAGTTGATTTTAAAGAAATCAACTATTATGTGAAATCAACAAAAGCGACTGCTTTCCAGGGGGGTTACCGCGTAACTCGATTCGAAAAAAAATTTCGAATTCGTAAATTTTGTACCTTTCGTAAGAAGAAAAGTTTTAGCAAAAATCTTACTTTTTTAATTTCTATGTGTAGTGTACAAGGTTTAGGATAAAAATAAATTTAAAAATAGAATTTTTATACAGAATAATATTTTTAACAATATTTGCAAGAATTACGAATTCGAAATTTTTTTTCGAATCGACGAGTTACACGGTGGGGGTTAACCGCGTAACTCGATTTTTTACAAAAATTGCTCATTTTGTCAAGAATTTAACAAAATTTGAATGTTTTCATAAAATTTTACACAGTTTTAGGAAAAACATCACTTAAATTTGGTTAGACATTTTTTATCCGATTTTCATAAGTAATACCTTTCTGGAAAGGTTGTAATGTTATATTGTTTATAATTTCATTAGTTGTTTCAAAAAGCCACCGTAAGGTGGCGCTAATCTAGCATTTATTAGAAATTGCAAAAAATTGAAATTTGGGCGCCTCGAAAATGATTTCTTTGATATGTCGTAGTGGAACTTTTTTTTCCTCATGCCAAAGCTCATAAGTAATACCTTTCTGGCAAGGTTGTAATGTTATATTGTTTACAACTTCATTAGTTGATTCAAAAAGCCACCGCAAGATGGCGCTAATCTAGCATTTATTAGAAAATTGCAAAAAATTGAAATTTGGACTCCTCGAAAATAATTTCTTTGATAAGTCGTAGTGGAACTTTTTTTTCCTCATGCCAAAAGCTATCGAAAAATCGATGGCACAATATCAAAAAATTTTTGTCCATACAAATCGCCCCACTCTAATGTTGAATTTAATGAATTGTTAGTGGTCGTGTTTTCAAGTGAAATTTTATTTGTTAAGTAAAATTTCAGGTCTTTGCATACAAAATATTTTAAGTGTAATTTTGGTACCCTTAAAATAGTTGTTCTGGTTGCATATTAGTTTATAAACGAACTATTTTATCAATATTGAAAATTTTCCCTTAAAAACATTCTTATTTATTTTAATAATGCTAATTTTTACCTCTAAACGTATATGTTCCTCATTTCGTGGCTGCTGTTGTTGTTGCTGTTGTTGATGATGCGTTTGATGTGCATGTCGCGCTGAGATGTGGTTAGTTGTAGTAGTTTGAGCTTCTACTTGTTGTCCCTCAGTTTCCTGTGGCTGTTGTGGTAAATCTTGTTGTTGTTGCTGCTGTTGTTGACCATGTTTACTGCTAATACCAGAAATATTTTTTTGATGTTTGCCATTAACATCCTTTGTACCGTTATATGCCAACGACAGCTGTTGTGCTGTAACATGATGATGATTATGCTGCTGCTGCTGTTGTTGAAGTAACTTTTGATGATGATGCTGCCTCTGATTGTTATTAGTGGCAGATGTTATTGGACACGCATTTATACCAGATGAAGGTGATCTTGTTGTTAATGTGGCCGGTGCTGTTGTTGATGTATTATTACCGATTATATTAACCACTGGCGAACGTAACGGTATATTATTTTCACGATCACTGACCAGTAATAAATCGGGTGGAGCACTACAGGAGGAGGAAGCACGCACTTGATGGTACATTAATTCTTCAGAATCAGTGGTACATTCTTGTACTAAAAAGATAAAAGAAAAAAGGAAAAGAAGTTATGTAAAATTGCAATAAAAACAAAAGTTCTTACACTCATAGAAATAAACCAGTAAAAATAACAGAAAAAGTTACTAAAAATTAGTTAAAAATTACCTCACAGAAAAAATTGTTAAAATTAGCTAATTTTTTTGTTAAATACTCGTAAGATAAGAACAGCAAAAAATAAAACTGTTAAATTTACAAAATTTTAGTTATATTTGAGTTAATTTTTAATTAATTCAAAATAACAAGTTATATTTGCTAAATATTAGTAGTAAACTTTTGTTTATTATTTACTAATTTTTAACTGGTTTTTCAGCCAAAAACCAACAGCAGTATATTTGTTGAAAACATACGTATTTTTGTTTAGTGCATCATGGGATTTTGCCCTGCTTTTGGTACAATGTTATTGTCTATTAAGTTTTATATCAGTAAGCTACTTATTGGTTCTTTTATTAAATCTAATTTAATTTTGTTTAATTCTTAACATAAAAATGGAATATTTTTTATAGAATTTTTTAAGTCTTTGTTTTAACATAAAAGCTTTTTTTGTTGATATCTAATCTTGAGGACGGTATCTTTTATTTTATTTGTTTTTTTTTTGTCGGTGGCTAAGTTAAATGGCTTAGGGTTTTCTTTTGGTTTCTTAAATGGCTGGCTGGCTTGATTAATGCCTTTTAACATGCAATTTTGCACAGTCAGCTTTTTAACACCATTAAACGTACACATATGTGTAAATGGATGTAAGTATGTAGAATTAGGGTGGCTCGCGCTTGTAAGGAAAAGAAAAGGTATATTTGGATTATTACTTCACAAGCTTATTTTTGTCACTTTTATCAAAATATACTTAATGTTTCCACTCCTCATTATAAATATTGTTACGTTTTTTTACATTTTAAAAACGTTGGTTTATCTCCTTTAGATGAACCGGGTTGGTGCTCTTTCCAATTAAAAATAGATAGATAGATTATAGACTTATTTATTTAACACTTTATTACTTTACAAACTATTTTACAATGATTTACTAGAGCTTAACTGAAATGTACAAACGCTGCTGCGCGATTCTCTATACAACCAACTTAGCACAACTTAACTCCACAAATGCTATTGCGTGACTCCGTCTCCAAACCTTTTATAGTGGAATGTCTGTGATTGTAGAACGAGCTCGAATGTTCCAGAGACACCCATTATTAACTGTGGTTGTAGAACAAACTAGAAGGTTCTAAGGCACCGTTGAGCCAACAGACATGATTTTAAGCGTATTTAATATTTGTGATAATATTTAGTTTAAAATCTTTGTATTGCTGTATTTAAAGCAATAAAGTGTTAAATAAATAAGCGTTTGAGCTCAATATCAAACAAAAGGGGTGCGTGTGATTTTAATTGCAAAGAGCACCAACCAGGAAATAAACCAACGTTTTTAAAAGATAAAATCGTAACAATATGGTAAAATAAAATAAACAAAGTTGTTACAAATCAGTAAAATTCCATTCAATAGCTAATTTTCATTTTATTCGAAAACATAAGAAAACTTTTTTTTTTAATTTCAATATACTAATACGAGTATGTACGATCAGTTTTGCCAGCCACTGTTTATATGTATCTAGTGTGTTTGTATACATTTTTTCATTAGTTTTATAAAATACCGAGTCTTTGTGGCGCCGCAAAAAAGTAAAAGTTAAAAGAAAAACAAAATATAATGGCCCTAGTTTGTTTATTTCTGTGTCCATTCAATTAACAGCTCATTGTATTTTTTATGTTCCTTTATTCATTTAATGCGTTGAATTATTAATTTGCAAAATGAAAAAATATAATTATAAACTTTTTTCGTGTGGAGTATATAACAAGTACAACTCAATATAGGAGTATAAATATAATTAAAACTACAGGCGACAAATGTAAAATAAAAACAATTTTCAACAACATTAAGTGTAAAAAACATGAAACTTGGTACTTTAGAAGCATGATGGGTGTTATTTTGCAGAATTTACTTTAACTTAAATTTGTATTAAAAGAAAATGTACAATATTTATATACAAAACTACAAATGTTTGAGTTAACGAGAAGTTAACTCAATGGTTAATACTGAAAACCTTCAGTATTAAAACCAAAATTATTTTTTTTAACTTTTAAAAAAAACCTCAACATTAAGATGTTTGTTACTCGTTATGTGGCAACCCCGGAATGATAATTTAAAATGTTTTATTTGTGATTGTTGACAAAAATGTTTACTATCTTAAGCTTTTTACTGCTGTTATATAGTGTCGTCATATGACGACATTTGGATAAGAAGGGTAAAGTAGTGTTAGCCTCACCCTTTAAAACGGTCCCAAAATTGTATTTTAATGTATGTTTCAGTGTATTTTTTTGACTACTTTTATCTATGTATGGATCAACAGATTTTAGCCAGTCGTCACAATTGTAATTAGAATCAAAGTTCTTAATATTTAGTAGTATGATTACACACCTAGTTTTTAAAAATACTTTTATCAATTGTTCTTACAAAACTATACTCATCTTATCTTTAAAATATTCTTTTACATGGTTTATAAACTTTGAACAAACTGTTGTCATCACATCACAATCATCAACATTATCATCATAATCAATCAATTATTGTTTTCAGCAGCTACTACATTTAGCAATGTTCATTATGAGAACATAAAGAATAAAAAAAAACATTTTTCAAATTAAAATTTTCCAAAAAATATGTTACAAACTGAAACGTTCGTCAGTACTACAATTGTTACGAAAACAACAGAAAAATATGTTGAAATCATTACAAATAATAGTAAAACTAATCAAATTTTACAATGCAACCCAACTTTAAAAATAATTTTGGAGTTTTTCGGGGAAATTAAACTTTGATGTTTTGTAATTTAAATTTAATTAGATATGCTAAAGATGAAATAGATATTTTTTTGTTTTTAAATGAGAACTAAAAAATATGAATTAAACCTTTTAAAATGCGTTGAGTTTTTATTTAATATTCATCCCTTAAAGGCTTAAGACACAAGACATCAAATGTTTTCTTAAAATTCCTTTTTTACATATTATTTTACGGAAAAAGGGGAAACTTGAAAATAACTTCTAAAGCATACTAGTTTGAAGAATCAAAGGAATTTCGTGAATATTCCAATTATTTTTTTTTTTTTTACTTTACTGAATAAATTAGTTATACACGCAAAAAAAATAAAATGCGTTAACCTAATTTAATAATTACAATATTAAGGTTCATCAAACGCGTTGGGCGCCATTAGATTATTATTATCATAGTAAATACATAAATATAAAATTAATTAAGAATATCATCCCATCATATCGATCCCGCTCACGCTGCAAAAACCTTTCTCTTGGTTTTTATATGTGCAGATTATGAAGGTGCGGTATGGAAAATTTGCTTTGAAATGGGTGAAATTTGTTTTGAAATCGAAGAAATCCTCTCAGTTTAGACAAATTTACTTTAAAATCAGGGAAATTTGCTCAAAAGAGAGGGAAATTCTCTAATTATGGAGCCCGTTACTGAACCATTGCAATCTGTATAAAATTTTGTTGGGGCCGTGAGGTTAACCGTATCTCTATAGTATTCTTCTTCTATGATTATCATCTAAAATAATAATCTGGCGTTGGATGCTATTTACCAACATCCTAAAATCGCCTTGCAGAAATCCTTAATCGTAAACGATATCCGACAAGTTACTAACTGTAACAATATTTTATTTAGGTTTTTACATAAATATTTCAAGTGTACGAATTGTTTTTCTTGTGAACAAAAGTGTATTATTTTCAATTTTTTTTAGGGTATAATTTTTAATTTCAAAGTGTAAGATACTTTTTCAAGTGTGGTTCAATTTGAATTCTAGGCCTTCGTTTTAAGTGAGTTTTTAATATGTATTTGATATATAACTTCATTGTTTTTTTATATTCCACTGCATTAAGATCTTCAATATATCACTCATTAAAAATGTCATCAAAACTGCGCTCAGCTTGGGCGCCATTCAGGATAACATAAAAATATTAAGTTTTAAATTTTACCATTCCTTTCGCAAATTTTTCTGAGTGTTTGTTTTGTTAAAATCCGTTAATTAGCATTTATTTATTATATATTTCTTTCACGAAAAAAAAAACTATTTATTAATATTTATAGATAAATTTAAAATTTTCTAAGTGTAACAACCTCTCATTTGTTGCGCTTAGTTCATTATAGACCACCTCCTATTTCTTCATACTCTGCATTATAGCTTAGCCTAAAGCGCGGTATCTTTTGAATAAAAAAAAATAATAAAAAAAAATAATAAATGCTTTCAACTTTTTTTCTGCTGATTCTTCTCAACTAAAAAAAGATACAAAATAGTCTTTTAAAACCTCTAAGCCGCCGCCGCCAACATCAGCCTTGCCTTACACTGGAGAAAAAATATATGACTAACAGAAAGACACACTGAACGAACGAACAGCCAACCGACAGTCACTCTTCCAGTCACTTAATATATATATTTTTTTGTTTGGCTTACAATCAAGCCGCTTTTAATTATTTTTTTGTATTTCATACAAAATGCCGTAAAAGCGTGCCTTTTGTAAGTTTAAATATCTCTGTATATGTGGATGTTTTGGTGAAGTAACTATGGATGTAGGTATATAATTTAACAGCGTTGTTGTTTATTTATCTTTTCATTTCGTTTTCTGTGTATCGTGGATGTTGTAAAGTGCCTGTTGTGCCTCTATAGAGGAGCTATATGGTGTGTAGTACCTACTTATACTCGTACATATCTATGTTTGTATATAATTACAAAGGCAGTAAAGGGGTTTTTTTTAAGTTATATACACTATAAAAATCGTGCTTCGGAACTGGTTTCTCTGTTTTTCTTTTTTATTATCATACTTTACTTGTAAGGT
This sequence comes from Leucophora obtusa, assembly GCA_949987735.1. Lineage (NCBI taxonomy): Eukaryota > Metazoa > Arthropoda > Insecta > Diptera > Anthomyiidae > Leucophora > Leucophora obtusa. Next base: position 6,156,674 of record OX465296.1, read on the forward strand.
ATTATTGTTGTTGTTGTTGTTGTTGTTGTTGTTGTTGTTGTATATACCAACTGTTGTTAAAAGCTGTTGCTGTATGTTGTTGTTTAGGTTTATAAACGTGTTGTAAGGCAGGCATTCTCAAATAACAAAATTCTGTGGAACCCTAAGCGAAATTTTAAAATTAAAGTATATTTTTGGCGGAGCGATTCTCAGTGTGTGCTGTAGTAGCTATGGTGTGGGTTCTATTCCTGGACCGAACATTCATAAATTTTCAAAAAGGAACAATTCCGATGTGACTAGCGAATTTTTTTCCAACCGAATTAACTCGGTTGCCACAACCTCGCAATTCGGTTGCCCCATCCCAATTAAGTTGTCACAATCGAATTCGGTTGCCATTCAGATATAAAAACCAAATTAGGAAGTCAATTCGGTTGGAGCAATCGAATTATGAACTTGTACACTCAAAAAGTTGGACAGTTACTACATGACAGTTGTTTGTGTAGCAGTAGTTGTTGTTTTAAACAGTAATTACAGTTGTTTTTCTATAGAAAAATGTAAAATAAATGCTATGACGGTTATTTCAGAAAACAACTAACGAAAAGTGCTGTAATTTCGTAAAAGTTGTTTATTTTTAATATCATAATAAACAACTACCAAAACAGTAATTTAACAGTAAACAGTTGTTTTTGCTAGTTATTTAAAAAATAAAAATTTTCGTCGAATTTCTTTGAATTTTAAAAATTCTTCTTTAGTTTATATTTGTTATTATTGATATATTCCTAGTTTGCAAATAATAATCAGAAACTTTTATTGTATCTCCAATGCATAAATAAATATACTTTTATAATACGAAAAGAATTAACTGTAAAAAACAGTAATTTTTACCCATTTTGTCAGTTGTTGGAATGGCCTTGTAGAAAAAACTGCTAAAATAGCAGATTTGTTTTTTTTTTTTATTATTATCAAAAAAACTGTTCGTATGAGAATATTGCACTTAAAATAATACGCCAGTAAAATATCCCTAATATATATATATATATATGTTCCCTCGGTTCCTATAAGCAGCATAGGGCCTTAAAAAAATCCCTAAAATGTATTTCAAATATTTTTGACAAATTTTTTGTTGAATCACTGATTAAATAATTATTAAAAAAACAAAGTTCCAAAGGGTAATTTTATGTAAATGTTGCTTTTCAAAAAGTGTTGATTTATGACTGGTTTTTACCAAATCAGACAGTTCATATACAAAAGTACAAAATTCTCGTCCCGTTGAATTTTTGGACCTTATGTAATGTCTCGGTGTATGTGTTCCAATCATCATTTTCTTATTGCGGACAGCTGATAAGTTGTGGTGATGCTCACGAAACAATTGTATTGTCTCTCATGAAAATGGTCAACCTTTTTCAAACAACAAATAAAATCTAATATGACAATATAATTTTTTTAGTTTCCAAGCTATTATTTTTTATCTATCCACTCAGGATGGTTTTGAAAAGTTTTCATAATATTTTTTCGCACTTCCAATTTGCTTGCCATTTTGAAGCGAATAAAAGCTTCCAGCAACAAAAATTTAAAATATGAAATTTTCTACATTCATTTGAGTGATTTTTAAAAAAGTTATTGCAAAAAATGTAATGGAAAATTTTTTCAACGCAGTCTTTAACTTTGTTTTTACATTTTTCTATTAGTGCTCTAATGAAAACGTCCCATCCTATCAGCATTGATTTTTATTGCGCCCAGGTTTACTATTTGAGAAACTCTGCTAAGTAATATTTAGTTAAGGTTGATTCTCTTAAGATTACAATACAAACAGAAATTAATTATAAACAACTCAAATACTATTCTCTAGCCACAAGAGATTGTTTGAATGTGTTACAAATTTGTTATGTTTTTACAAACATGCAAAAATATTGCATATGTAAAATTCGTAATTTTCGAATATAAAATATTAAAAAAAATACATCATAAACATAAGGTATTCACGTCCAGAAATGTTCTTTTCTAGTGGCGCATCCCCAGCTTTTAAATAGCGACCGGATAATTCTGCCAGAGGAATTGTGTTGACATATTTTGTTATTGTAATAAAAACAAAACACACAATTCCACTTGAGGCATGATTCCGTTTTCACAAAATAGGGGGTTTATTTATTAGGAGTATAGCATCAGCACCATAGGGGTGTATCCTAAGCTAAAATAAAAGTAATAAAATAAACTTTATCAAGGAAATGGCCTAAGCTAAAATATAAATTATAACGCATTCGCTATCACGGATGGCGCTATTTTTTTATACAAAATGGGAGAGACACTAAATTTTTTAAACACTAAAAATTTGTTGTGAAAAGATAGAGGCAAGATGATTTCTTAGATAATACTGAATATTATTATCCTTATTTACTAGTATTTAGCAAAAAAAAAAATTCTGAATAATTTCAGAATATTTATCCTCAATTAATTTTTAGTAGCTTTTTATGCGATTTTTACAGGTTTATTTTAACGAATGTATGTTTTCTATACCTAAAACTCATTACGTGGTACGGTAATGAAAGATTTTGCTGGGTTGTTTAATTTTATTATTCACTTTCTTCAAAATTTTTTAGTTTTTTTTTTTTATTACATAGCGGCATTGTTACTATTTATTTTTTTTTTTTTTATTGTATTAAAATTGAACTCGAATTTTGCTTGCAGCCTTAGCAAAACTTTAATCAATAATTACTCAATAACAGCAATAAAATTGAAATAACTCATAAAAGTTAATTTTTTTGATTTGTTTTCTTTTTTATAACGCTATAAATACACAAAACGTATAAAAAACAGTCCCGCCATTCAACAATCGATCGATCGTTTTCAACCAACAACAATGAAAGACCGCGATATAATTAACGTCATCATTTGTTTTAAGCGTTCAATTATAAACGTGAATTTTATATTATTTTAATTTATTATTTATTTATGGTTATTGTTGTGTGTTTTGGTCGGTGTTGTCGATTCAAATCGATCGTTGTTGTCGTGTTTTTATATTGCAGGGGCGGCAAGACTGTTCTGTTGCGTGCCAAAAACCGATATATACATATATAGGACGCGTGCCACTTTAGCCTTTTTTTAAATTAAAAATTGTAAAATTTCAAAAATTGTTGCTTTTTAAAATATCAGAATAGATTTACAGATTACAAGTTTATTAAGGCTTGCGCACGAAATGACTAGTGCACGAATTAATTGTAATAACTTTTGAACTAAACGTCATATTTAAATAAAAATAATATTTTATTGAAAGGAATTTCATTAATTAACAATTAAAAATAAACGACAAAATACAATTGTTTTAACTTATTTTCAATTGTTTTAATGTATACTCACAAAAGTTTGTCGGTATAATCTACTGAAAATGACAGTTTAAACCAAGGTATATTTAGTTAAAAAGGCGACAAATGTATTTACCTTTAAAATAACTAAAACTTTTGTTATTTTTAAATGTTGAAAAATAACTAATAATACATTAAAAACAACTACCGATGTCGTAAAATTAACTGATAAATTTTTACTACAAAAATTTCAAAACAACTGACAAAATCGGTAAAAACTACTGTTTTTTACAATCAATTCTTTTTGTTTCTAAAAGTTTATTTTAATAAAAAAAAATATTTCTTTTTTCTTCCGATTACAAAAATATGTGGTATTATTTCAGCCTATTTAAAATTCGAATTAAAAATTCCAAACCGTTCTCCAGTTATTATGCTTTTATGCATTGGAGATACAATACAAGTTTCTGATTTTTATTTGCAAACTAGAAATATATCAATAGTAACAAATATAAACTGAACAAGATGTTTTTAAATAACTAACAAAAACTACTGTTTACTGTAAAAATACTGTTTTCGTAGTTGTTTATTATGATATTATAAATAACTGATTTAAACAACTGTTACGAAATTAAATTACTTTTTGTTAATTGTTTTCTTAAATAACCGTCATAAAAGTTGTTTTGCTTTTTTCTATAGAAAAACAACCGTAATTACTGTTAAAAACAACAACTACTGATTACTACATAAACAACTATCATGTAGTAACTGTGTACATATTCGGTAGATTTTAAGGAAAAAATATTGTGAGTGTATGAAAGTTTTAACTTTATTTGGAATACCACCCATTAGGGCTTTAACGGTATTTTCAGTAATCCTCTTGCCTGACAAATTTCATTTCCCATAAAAAAATTTCACGTTATCGGTGACTTGCTTTGCACTCTTCATCTCCCTTTTTACCAATGCCCAATATCTCTGGAGAAAAAAAGGAAGCCAAACAATATATCATCCCTCACAGAAGGACAGCTAGAACAATATCTTAATAGTGAACAATAAAAGTGATAATAAATAATAAAAGTGTAAATTTCGATTTCTGAATTTTAAATTTGTTCGAGAATAAAATTCAGTTAAGAGTATTTACACAAATTTGTTTTTATTAAATTATTAATTTTTGTTTATGTTATTTTAACTACATTTGCAGTTGTACGGTTTTACAATAATTTGCATGTATGTTGTTTTAATTGCATTTGTAGTTGTTTTTACAAGATTTGTCAGTTGATTTTTTACAGTTTAAAATAACTTCATATTGCAACTGATTTAAATGCAAATGTAGTGTTCACCAAATGACAGTTAAAATAACTGCATTTGCAGTTGATTTTACCTACTTAATTCCCTGAGTGTGTTTGATTTATGATTTCTTTTAATATTCAACCAATTGTTGTGTGCTATAAAAAAAACCACTCGCGTGCCACTACTGACATATGTGCTTTAGTTTTGCCAGACCTTTTATATTGTTTTCTATGAAGCGGCTAAGTTTTTTTGAAGCGATTTAAACACAATTTTTTTTTTGTAGATATGTGAAGACATTCTAAACAATGTACAATAGAGTTTAGTTTTAAAATAAATACAAATATTAATATTAAATTATCTTTTTTCATAAATTTGTAGATTATTTTAGCATAAGCTTGTTAATTTTATTTATAACAAAATTTAAACTACACCTAAGTTATATACACACAGAAAAAAGTATGGGGTAGATTATACAAAAGTTCCAAATTAGATTTAAATTAGCGATTATAATTTGAAAAATCATTTAAAAATATTTACATTTTAAGTTCCAAGTGAAATCAGTTTACAATTTATTTTAACAAATATTTCTGTTGATTTTAGCAGGATAATCAGCTTTTTGCATTCCACTAATTTAACATAAATATAACTTAAATTTTTGTAGACAACAGTTGTTTTCTGTTATTTTTTGTCTACTAATATTCAGTATTTTTTTTTTTTTTTGTAGATTAAACAGATAATTTGCTATTTTTAATTAACTAAAAATTAACTCAAATATAATTAAAATTTTGTAAATTTAACAATTTTATTTTTGCTGTTCTTATATTACTAGCATTTAGCAAAAAAAAATCGGCTAATTTTGGTAATTTTTAACTAATTTTTAATAGCTTTTTTTTGCTATTTTTACAGGTATATTTCTATGAGTGTAGTTTAATAAAAAAGTTTTCAGCTATCGCCATGGGTTCTCTACAATATTAATGGGACTCCGGTATGTGATAGTGGAGAAAAGAAAATAATGTACATGGCCTAATCTCATGTTAAGGGGTTAAAAATGGGTTAATGATGTATGTTGAGATTTGACTTTAAAAATCACTTTACATTAATTCCTGACATATTGGATAATATTTATAAATAACATTTATTTTCGTAGATTTTCCTCGAAAAAAACTGATATGTAATGTCAATTTAGCCATATTTCTTTTGCTCTATACAAAAAAAAAAAACAGCCAATATTTATACGAATATTTCCGCGTACTTAAACACTTAACTGTCGCCTTTGTGCACACACTTGAGTTCACTTGGCTTTACTTACACTGCATGTATACACTTACACATGTATGAGTAGGATGTGAGTACATATTTGAAAATGATGTATGGTGTGAATATTCAAATACACATGGCTAAACACGCTAAAGGCCATAACAAACTGTTTTGCAATCTTAAAAGGCGGTAAAAGCGAATAACTACTCGAAATTTATATGTTTTGTAGACGAGAAAACTTCGGAAAATTTATCAAATTTAAGTCTTTAGATCTTAAACACTATTGAACACGGACACAATATACGGCCATACACTCAAAAAAATAAGTTAGTAGAAAAGTTAGTAAAACGTCTTGTATATCAAGAGTACTAGTTTTCAGCAATTTTGTTTGCTGAAATTCCGTTTTCAGCAAAAATTTTAGTTATATTTTTTTAGCACTAAACTAATTTTGAACTAATATTTTACTAATTTATTTTGCTACAAAAATTGTGCTGATAACCGCATTTATAGCGTGGACGACAACCAGATAGACAAGATGTAGATGTCGCAGCTTGTCTGGATTTAGTACAGTCAACGGAAATGATAAAAAAAGAAAAACAACTACAGAATTTCTATATTTAAATTTTCAGCAAATAAATTAACTAAAGTAAAATTTCGCTACAAATTTTTTGAGTTTTTTTTCAGTCTACTAAAATTCAGCAAAAAGTTTAGTGATCTTAGCAAGGATTTTTTCATTTGCAATCGACTAAGTGTTAGCAAAACTTTTACTATTTTTTTTAGTAAAAATCAGCTCGCTGATTTTCAGCAAACCTTTTGCTGAAATTACCAACTTTTTTGCAAGCACGCTCCTGACTAAAAATTTGCTGACACAGCAACATTTGTTGCCGACTTTACTGACTTTTTTTTTTGAGTATACCAAAAAAAAAAAACTAAATAAACTCAAAATTGTATACGTGTTATGTTTAGTATTTTACTAGTATAAAAATTTGTTCAATTCACAGTTCGTGCTATTTTACGGACTAAGTCCGAATTTAGTGTAAATTTCGACTACAGCCCTTTAGCAGTTAAACTGTGAATTCCTTGTTCTTTTGTTACAGAAGTTTGAAATATTTGTATAGGGCAATTTTGAATTCACAATAGCATTTCTTTTGGCAAGACTAAAGTTTTTCCCAAAAACTGTTGTTAAGCCCTTTTGCATATCAACCAACTTTAAGTACCGTATGCTCATACATATGTTTGTGTTCATAACTGTTTAACTTTATATTTTGTTCACTATTTCCGTTTTGTTGTTCGTCAATGTTAGGAATAAAATATCAATTGTTGTTCCATCGAGAGATGAAAGACATTTTCTATTCACAATTCGATACAGCATTTCAGCTTCATATCAAATTGTATGGAACAACAACATAAAAAAAAGCATGTATAAAAGCCGCTAAGGTGTCATTCAACAAAAAAAAAAAAAATCTAGTGAGAAAACTCATTTTGTGAAACCATTTGACAAACAATACAATCGCCAATACAAGTGTAAATTTGGGTGGGGCATTTACAAAAAAAAATGCATCTATGTATATTAAGGTGGCCCTTAAATTACGAACTGTCGATTCTCAAGGCTCACACCCCATAGTTTTCTTCCATTTCTAAAATTTGTGATAATTTTTTATACCTTATGCTTGATTTTCGTACCACTGGCAATTTCTAAAAGAGATAAATTACAACTCAAGGGTGCAGCCAGTTTGTAGAACTGTAGATTTTTATAATTTCTATTAAAAAATTAATTCTTTCCCACTACAACAAACTTTGAAATTCCAAGAAAAACCACTTACAGCCTGAACTTTTCAAGATCATGAAATTTTATAGTATTTAAGACATTTTCTTTAATTATCAGAATTATATTATATAAATATATCAAGATATGTACAAATTATAAAAAAAAAAGTTGGGAATTGACCACAAAAATTTGAACGCGGTTTAGCACGGGTTTGCGTTTCCAAAAAAATTTGTTTTGTTCAAATTCGTGCATTTGATAAGAAATAAGATCAAATTGAGGGTGTTAGCCAGTGTTGCCATAACGGCAATTTTCTCGTCAGATCTAGTGATTTTATTTCACCCCTAGCGGTAAGAATTGTCCTGTAGCTATTAGCCAAAAATCTAGCGATTTTTTATCATCCGTGATATTATTTTTAAAACTCGGTTTTATGTTAAAAAATATTACAAAATTCGCATATTGATATTCCTTTATTATAAACACAACTTTTTAAACGATTTTAGTACAAAAACTTTCTAAAAAATACACAATTCAATAAAATATGTATGCAGTTTTTCACCGTAGAACGCCCTCTATTGAGTATTTTCAATACTAATATTAATTCAATGAAAATCGGAATTCATCATTTGAAGCTTAATCGTTGAATTTTTAATGATCTAAAACTTTATAACCCTTCTTATGAATATATTATATACATTTTTGGGTAAAAAAATTACTTTAAGTACAATTTTTCAACAATCTAGCGATAAATCGCTAAATTTTGCACTGTTTAGGCATTTATTTTGAAAATTTGTTGGCAACACTGGTGTTAGCATTGAATATCGATAATTCGGAATTTAAGGACACCTAAATGTATATATAAAATTATAAACCTACAATACAATGTTGTTCAGATATGTATACGACAATATGTATGTATATAAAATAATGTTCATACAATGTTTGAATGGTATGGTATGTTATTGATTGTAATTTGGTTTAAGAGTCTCTTTGTTGGCTGTTTTACAGCTGTATTAGACATCTCAATGGGGAATTTAAGTTAAAATTGCTTCCTGTCATCTACAAACGAAAAAAACACAAAAATGTTCATATAAAAGTTAAAAGGGTATCCATACAAACACATCAAATATCATAATTACAGCCTTTGGCCAAGTTATTAGCACGCACACAAACGAGTCCAGTAAATAAATTTGTTAAAGTTTGCCATAACTGCGGAAAAAAACTTCTAAAATCAGCAGAATCTGTTTGCTAAATATTAGTAAGATAAAAATAGCAAGACAAAATTTGACGACGTTTATCGGCATTTTAAAGGCTATCCTTTTGCAACTGTTTATTGTGAATCGGCATAGGAAACCATGTGAATCTATTTTAGGTATAGGATGTGTTCAGCGAACTTATATAAAACACTACGAGGAATATTTTTGTGGAACATTTTAACCCTCTAAATCTTCAATTAAAGGGACTTTTTTGGTCCTTAAACTCGTTAAAAACAAAGAATAATTTGGTCATGTTTAAGGCACTGTCATTTTAAGACTGGCGACCATTTGTAGAAAAGAATAACGCAAGACTTAAGGAAATTTTATAGGAATTCCAAAAATATACAGTTTTTTTCAGAACTGATCAGTACTCGCAAAATTTTACTATGTAATTTGATAGAAGGTCGATATCGCTTATTTTTCATTAAAAGCCACGCCTACTTTAAACAAGTAACAAAATAAAAAAAAAAACAAACGTCACGTTAAAATTCTGCATAATTTTCTGAACTATCTCCTCGCATTTTTGGGCGAATCTATCTACTATTTTGATCTTTAAAAATAAAGGCAACGAGAATAAAATTAGAAAAAAACTTGAATGGTTCTATTTCATTGCACATCACTGTATAAAAAAAACGAGTATACCATTATAAAACTTTATCTAATTGAATAAATTTGATTAATTTTTAATAAAATTATTTTTTTACGGGTAGTTTGTTTAGATCCTATCAGTATTCGCTAAATTTTACTATGTAATTTGATAAAAGGTCGACATTGCTAATTTTTCATTGAAAGCCACGCCCACTTAAAAACAGACGTTACGTTAAAGTTCTGCACAATTTTCTGGACCATCTTCTCGCCTTTCAGGGCTAATTTAGCCAATATTTTGATCTTTAAAAATATAGGCAACTAGAATAAAATTAGAAAAAACTTGAATTGTTCCTATTATATTTTCCACCACTGTATGTGACCACAACTATTTGAGTGTAGTATTCCTAACATGGTTTCAGTAAAGTTTTGTTAAATTAACTTTTATGTTTAAAATGTCTGATTTTGTGCTTCAATTAAACTTCAGTTGCTAAGGAGATACATTCAAATGGCTATATAAATTATTTAACAAGTGTTCCAAAACAATAAAAAGGTAAAATATGTTACCAAATAAAATGTTATAACAGCAGTTAAAGACAAAAAAATGTTCTTTTGATACTATTTCTTAAATGTTATAGGATCCTTATGTCAATAGAGTTGTTATTCTAAAAGGAATTGTAGTCATATTCCTCGGATAAAAAAAAGTAGGTCAATTAAATGTTTTCTAGGTATCTTATTCAGCTAAAGGTTTTCAATTGTTAAATGAAAACAAAAAATATGTATCTATCAATGATATAAAAAGACAAGTTGAATCCTAGCTAACATAGATGGTAAAATCTAAAAGAAAAATTCTCTACCAAAAACAAAATAACAAAATCAACTTAATTTAATTTTATACACATCCTGGCAACAGCTGTTAATGGTACTACTACCTAAGGAAAACAATAACAGGAGCAACAATAACAATACCAAGAATTGAATGCTACAACAATACAATGTTGTAAACCCCTCCATTTTTATTTTGATCTTTTTCAGATAATTATGGTAGGGATGATGTTTTTGAATGCCTAATGAATTGACAACTGTTGTAATTGTGTACGTGTGTGCGTTTATTTTCATGTAGCTGTATGTATTAGTAGTTACCATGGTAATGGCATTATATGGCTTTAATAAAGAAAAAATACATCTTTTGTTGTATTTCTTCAAGGTTGGCAACCGCAACGAATTGGTATCGGCATTAGCATAGAAACATCAATACCGATACCGGTATTATTAAAAAACTGCGTTTTCACAATAATTTGTTTGTTATTAAAAAACACAATGTTGACAACTCAAATTAAAAAAGGTACGTCAAATAAAGCTGGCCATACACTACGCAATATACTTGTGCAACCAGCACTGCCAACTTTGACGATTTGTCACCATTTTGACGATGTTTTAAGTGAAATTTAATGAAATGACGATCGACGATTCTAAAAATTTTCATGTTTGAAAAATTGACGATATTTAAAAATTAAATAATTTTAATAGTTTAGTGTTAAAAACCACACATATATGTATTTTACTCAAAAATAGCAAAAAAGAAAAGGATTTTAAATTAATTTTTTGGAGAAAATTCAAGACTTTCTTTATCATATACAGAAAAAACTAAAAACGAGTTTTAATTTCAAAATTGATTATATTAATTAAAATTTTAATAGATTTTGCACCTATCACTCACTTGATACTAGCTGTGTTTTCGACTTAACTATATTCGTTAACTCACAAAAAAAAGTCAAAATGCATAAAAACGCGTTTAAGACGAAAACTAACACATTACTTTTCGTATGCACGTTAACTTTCAACGTTTATACATTTTCACATCTAACGCAACTTATTCGCCGTACTTCCTAAAAACTTTTGCTGATGTACGTTCGATTATAACGGAACAATTATAAACATAACCTGTTTAAAATTTTTCTATACTGCAATCGGTTTAACGTAGATTTGCTTTAAATACTTAACGTTGATGGGCATGAGACAAAATACAGCTACTATTAATTACTAAAAATTGTATACCAATTGTAACGAAATTTGGAGCAGTTGGAGCTGAGGTATATTCGAGCTTAAGTTTTGGCTTATGGACCTTATGGACCTCCTGAGAATAGCACCATGAGCCACCAAAATGGGACACCTCGTAAAATAACTTCAAACAATCGTCATTTAGTTATTTTCAATCCTATTTGTACGTTCGATACATTTCTGTTAGCTGCTAGCAAAGACCTTCAATAACATGCTTACATGTGTGGACTCATTTATATTTTCTGAGATATTTGCATTTAAAAATAATTTTTTCTTTGTCAATTTCAATTTCTCGGATTTATTTATTAAGCCGCTTCTTCTTTGAACTGGTGCCATTTTTGACTCCAGTAAGATTTTGCATTGATTTTTCTAATTTTTCGGCTCAACTAAATACACACCCGCTGCGCAAAAACACGGATTAGGACAAGACAAAAAAAAAGAAAAAAAAAACATTCTTCAATGATTTTCTCGGAAACTATAAGAGACAGCCCACACATGTAAGCATGGTTTTTGAAGGTCTTGGCTGCCAAATTACAGAAATGTATCGAACATACAGCTACACTCACAATATTTTTTCCTTGAAATCACCCAAATATGTACATTAAAACAATTGAAAATAAGTTCAAAAAAGTACTGCCCACTTTTCGTTCAAAACAATTTTATTTTGTCGCTTATTTTCAAGTGTTAATTAATTAACTGGCAAAATCGGTAAAAATAATAGATTTCTCGTTTATTTTAAAGCTAATTGTATTATAACAAATGATAGTTTTTAACAGAAAATTTTGATTGAATATTTTAACTTCTACCGTAAGTCCGTATTTTGTGTATTTTGTTTATTGAACGACTGATAGAAAAAGTTAAAAAAATATATTTCTTTGCAATTTAACTAATTATTCAATTGAAACGACTTTACTTTTTAAACAACTGTTGAACTTTTACGGTAAAGTTATTGTGAGTGTAGGATTACAAATAAACAAATGGCGATTGTTTGAAGTTTTTTATACACGAGATGTCCCACTTTGGGGGCTCATGCGGCCGTTCCCAGGAGTTCCATGGGGTCCTTTACAAATCAGTACAGTAAAAATTGCAGATTTATTTCCAAATTTTTTTTTTTAAAAGCCCCCACTGTGTCCTGTTGGCTAAAGTTTATTTGCAGCCAACTTCACACTAGAACGTTATGTCATTCTTCGATTTTTCAACATTTTAAATTGTACATCCGACGTATTTAGGAAGCTTTCATACAAAATCTACTAACCAATATTTTTTTGAAAGAACCTTATGCTGGGTACCCAACGAGTTTTTCTTTCCACCAACCAACAACCATCTCAATTCAAGTTAATGTCAAACCTAACAAAAAAAACAAAGCGTATGTACACGCAGAAAAAAACAGGGGGAATATTACCTAAGAGCTATGTAATTATACAACTACATAATTTTCAAGTCAGTTTTACAAAGTTCTAGTAAAATATGCACATTTTTTTGTAAAATATATACAATCCTTGCAAAATATATACAGCGTAAAAATTACATATATTTTGCTAGAAAATTGTAAAACTTACTTGGAACTTATGTAGTTGAATAATTACATATCACTTCGATAAAGTTCCACCTGTTTTTTTCTGCGTGTGTGCTGTGGAAGATACACAGTTAGACAAAAGACGCTATTTTGTACATATGGATGGTTTTGGAAAACGTGCTTGGCATACTTTATGTTGGATTAATTTCATTATTTTCTGTTTATATTATATTCTTTATATTTTGCCAATCCAATATCTTTTGTATAGAGCAAAAAACAACAATAATATCTTCAATCAACATTAACTTTTGTATTTAAGTCCTGTATCTTTAGAATTGTTCATTTATTAGATTTTATATTATCATTATGTATGTTGATTCATGAAAATAAAACCTTTATCCAGGGAAAAAGTTTTATTTTATTTCTAACAAATGTCATTATAATAAAATTTCATTATTTTTACACATCTGCCAAAGAATAATAATTTCTAATTTCCAAAACGTACTTGCAATAGATTAAAAGTGAAACATTGAGTTAGTCTAACTTTATTTAAGTGAAAAAAATTGGGACGAAAATATACGCATTACAAAGGTATAATCAGCTGATTTGTTTTGGTTTTGTGAAAAAGCCTTTGAGTCGTTAATTTGTCTGTAATGTAACGTTTCGTTCCGGATGAACCTGTGAAGGTAGAATTAGTTTGTACGTAACGTTCCGTGACGAATCAGCTGATTTGTTTTTGTTTTATGAAAAAGCTTTTGAGTTTGTCTGTAACGAAATGAACCTGTTAAAAATATAATTTTTGTAATACGTTAAGTGACAATGTGGTGACAGCTAATATTCAGAGATCTGCGCCGGCTGAGCTGTTCCACCGTCCAATTTGGTAACAGCCGCCGAAAAAACTAAAAAATTTAAAAATAATTTTTTATACGGTACGTTGCAGAAACGGTACGGAATGCAGAGACTAATGGTGAAGTAATCGAACAAATTTTGAGATATATCATCAAATTTTACTTGTCCAAAAAATATTATTTTTGCTAAATTGTTAGTAAATATGCATTAATTCATTGTTTGTGAACTCTAAAGTAATTATAATGTAGTGTGAAATAGTGCTGGTAAAAATATGAGTAGTGGGTATCGAGTATTTGTCTTTTTTTTTGGGTACTCGATACTCAAAACTACTACTCGATATTTTCAGAGTTGCATTTTGGACAGACAAAATATATAAAAATGTGACTACCCTAAAATATTTATTACAAAACTACAACTCTGCTAAAAGGAAAAAAACCAGAAGTAAAGTATTTAAGAGTATATTTTAAAAAACTATGAAAAACGCAATAAATAGTTGGTGAAAAAGTTTAAAAATATGTTTATATATTTAAATATTGAATTAACGTAAACATTTTCAAAGATTTTTGCTAAAAAATTTCAAAATTAAAAACCGTTAAAAGTATCGAGTAGTATCGAGTATCCAAATCAAAAATATCGAGTAGTATCGAGTATTGAAAAGTAACAGAATTTACCAGCACCATTGTTAAACCCCTTTAACTTTCGCATCATCCTCATTATAACTCGACCTTAAAAATGCCCTTTGTGTTGGATATCTCCCATGACATATTACTGTCAGTAACATAAATTACAGAATGACTGATGAATGACAGCTTTTTGAATTCATTTATTAAAAAAAAATACAAAACTTTTAGCATACTGTTTTTAAAATTACTTCATGCGTATATCCATTGCTTATCATTTTTACATAACATAGAAAGTTTTTGCACCACAACGACTATATTTAGAGCTACGAGTAAGTAGAATTATTAAAATGATTTATCTTTCAAAAAAAATCGAATTGAAATAAATGTCAGCAAAGTTTTTTTTTTTTTTTGTTACAATTGTTATACCACAAATCATTTAAAATTTTTGAGTTCAAAATTCGTAAATCTACAAAATTTTAACAGAATTAATTGAACTAATTTAAATAAAATCATTTGGCATTAAGAAATTGTCTGTTAAAAATTTTTCAAGATTTAGAAATTTTTTTTGTGAAAAATGTGGAATTTTAAATTAACTTTTAAAAAATAAAAACTTTTTTTTTACAGCCGTTTTATTTTAGGTGTAGTGTTTTGCATAAGTTTATTATATATTATTGCCAAGATTTTTTCTTTTTGTAGAAATTTGCATTTGTTGTAAATATCAAGAAAATAATATCGCTGAATTTAGCAAATACAATTGGCTTTGATAAAATTTCTACTAAACTTTTGTAGTTTAAAAAATATTTTTGTCGGTTTTTGTGAAAATTTTATTTATGTAGCAAATTTTGTTTGGAAATTTTTAATGAAATAAACTTCAAGGCACAAAAATTTTATTGCTGACTGTAAAACCATGCTTAAGTTTTTAAAAAATTTTTGTGCAGCATGTTACTTTTGATTTCTGTTACAAACCGTGCTACAAACTATGTATACCTTAGTTGCACTAGAAACTGTTATTTTTTCATAAGGGTATAAAACCTTTAGATGCTCCACTACACACGTAGTGTACGATACTTACAATTGTTTGTTTACTTAAGTACTCATTCAAGTTGTGTACATCCAACAACGCAGTTGGGGGGTTCCATCAAATTTACTGTGCTGTTGTTGATAGTAAAAAGCAGAGTAGAGTGAAAAAACTAGGTCAAGTTTTGCATTAATGAAAAACGAACAACAGCTCTGCACGTAGAAATAAAAGCATTTAACCAAGAAAAATGCCACTCACATTTTAATGTCTATTGTATTCCATACCAAAAAAAAAAAAAAATTCAAGAATATTTTCCTAATAATAGGGGATGCGAATACAAAACAACAAAACGTATTCACTCATTTTTATCAATTTCTGAATTAAGGGGATGCCATAAAAAATTCACTCCATGTAAAACATCTGTAGAAATTAGGATTTCCAATACCGAATCGGTATTGAGAAATCGGTATTTCGGTATAGAAAATTTTCCAAATTTCGGTATTCACATACTCAAAAAAGTTTGATAGTTGTTGACGTTGACGGTTGTTTTTGTAGTAATCAGTAGTTGTTGTTTTTAACTGTAATTACAGTTATTTTTCTATGGAATAACAAAAAACAAATATTTTGAAAGTTATTGAAAAGAACAGCTAACGAAAAACAGTTCTTCAAAGCAATTATTTTTAATATTTCACAATTCACTAAAATATAATAAATATTTTTTAAGAATTTTGAATATTTTGCCTTGATATTTGACATTGGAAGCTTCTTGCATGTTCTACAGCCACGACCATTCGACTATAAAAGACCGAACGTTACGAAGGAAAAGGAAGTTGCGCTGTTAGAGTTGGTATAGTTAATTGCGCTTTAGACTGTATATAGTGAGTTGCGCATAGTTTGTGTGTGTGTGTGTGTGTGATATTGTTGTATTTAAAGTAATACAGTGTTAAATAAACAAGTGCATAAACTCAAAATTTTTCTTGGAGAGGGTGTTATTTTATTTGCGAAGATCACCAACCCGGTTTATCTTAAAGAGATAAAAGTACGTTTTAGCAGTGGGATTGGTAATTTTGCTTGCAATAGAAAAGAACCCGGTCTACTTAAAGAAATAAAACAACATTTTTAAAAGGTAAAAACATCGGAGAAAAGGCTATGCAAAAAACTTTACAGAGAAAATAGAGAGAAAATACAAAAAAATAAGCATCTAATATTTAGTAATTTTAGTAATATAATATTTTTGTAAATGAAAATTGTAATCTAATAGAAAACTTAATTTTTATTTAACAAATTTTTCCCTATTTTTTCTAAATATTGTCAGTGATAAAAAAAACTGACATCGAATACGGTTTTAGCATCCAAAAATACATAAGATTAAGGTAAATCAGTTTAAAAAGTTTTTACAAACATTTTTTTCGTTGGCCTGTGTAATTATTTATGGATTGGTAAGGGCATACAATGAGCCTAAGTGAATCAAGATGTGCAGTGAACATTAAAGTCAACCGTGGTCATAGTTCTGTATTTTTAAATGTTATTGTTCTGAGTTACATCACAAATAATAGCCCTTGGTAACTCTATGCTCTACGCAAGTCGCGATTTTTATTTTAAATTCTGACAGAGACAGTTAACACACTTTGAGAAGCATGCATACTCTTGAGACTCTATGCTCTATATTAAAAAAAAAATAGTTAAATTAGTTAACCATAGTTTAGGAGATTTTTAAACTAATTTATTATTTTGAGTGTGCCATTAGTTTTTTCTGTTTGTCAGTTTTACCGGGCATGTTTACTTAACTATTCTTTGATTTAAAGTTGTTTACACTAGAATATTGAAAATTCATTCCCAATAATGGTAACAAAACTTTTGTAATGAAAGGCATGGGGGAGATAAAGCGAGCATTGAAGCGTTGTATTTTTTATATAAATTATTTGTTGTTTTGAATTGTGAATTTCAAAAAGGGGAACTGATGAAATGCCAGCACTTGTTCTACGTTATTTTTAAAAGTAAACAGATTTTAATGAATTTAAAGTTAGTGTTTAATAATTTTAAATCATGGAAATTTGGTAAAAATGAAACAAATATTTATTTAAAGTTTTAACAGAAATTGCTTCTAAGTAAACTGATTCAAAATTAAAGATTTACTTACACTTAAAACTAGTAAATAAATCTACAACATTGTAATGGAATTTTTATTAACTTTACACACGAAAAATTGATTCATGCTGACAACAGTATTTGTAGACGATTGCGAGAACTGAATTTTTATATTATGATAAAACAAAACCCATTAAAATAACAGTATTTTGAATGTGGATTTCGGTCGCCTCAATAATAACCAGAAAATTTGTTGCTGCAATTGTACCTTTTGATTGGCAGTAAATTTAGTTCAGCACGAAAACGTTTTTCTAATTTTTAATTAAACTTTTAAAATAATTTTAGTACCTAAGCCGAAAATTAAAAGCAATTTCTGTTCATTTTCAAATTTACCGCGACATAAATTTAACTAGGTATTGCGTTCAACTGAGTGAATAGTTTAACTGATTAACTAATTAACCTGAAATAACGAATTAAACATATGATTAAAATAAAACCGGTTTTTAATCTAATATTTAATTGAATTAATTAATATTATAATAGTTTCAATTAATCGTATACAATTTTTAGTAATTAATACTATCATTTGAGTGATAGGTGCAAAATCAATTAAAATTTTAATTAATATAATCAATTTCGTAATTAAAACTTGTTTTTAGTTTTTTTTTTTAAATGGAATAGATTAGCTTACCATTTAAATCAATTAATTTGTTGGACATTTTTATTTTATACATCATTGTTTAGAAACTTACCTGAAAATAAAGAAAAAGAGAAAGTAAATAAATAAATTGCTTTATAAACAATATGAAAATTTTATTGATTGAAATCAATCAGTATTCTGTACAATTTAATGAATACCTAGCCAGAAAATACAAAAGGGAAGGTGCTGGCAAGGCACTTTAAGAGTGCTGGCAAAAAGTGCTTTCCCAATCCCAAAACAACTTAAAAAAAAAATAAAGTCAGACATGGCGACTATTTGTCTGAATGTTTACATGCTACTTTTTATTATTTTTAATAGTTTTTTCTCATAAATTCGTTGTTACCGTGAAATGTGCAAATTTTTTAAATCAGTGGCTTTTTGACACCGTTTTCTTTCATTTCACTTGAAAAGAAAATCAGCTTTGGTAATTCTTCGGCACTTTCTAAGTTTACTAGTTTTTACTAGAAATGTAAACAAACAGACCTTATATGATACCCTTATACCAAAGTACGATCTTGGCCGTATTTCGGGAAGCTGTATAAATATAATACAATAAATAATAGATGGGTCGGGTCAAATATTTTTGGTAGTAACAAAAATCAGCACAAAGTCATTACACCCTATACCCAGAGTTTTAAAATTCCAGACATTTTTTGGACATTCCCGGGATTTCCCAGAAATATGGAAGTAATTTTTTACTCAGATTTTAACAGCAAAATCTTAGTAAAAATATTAAATTTTCTTACATTCATTTTAAAGTCTACTAAAATTTTTTTTTTTTTTGCAATTTGAGAGATTTTTAAAAATGTAATTGCAAAAAATGTGATGGACAATTTTTTCGAACGCAGTCTTTCAAATCCAAAATGGCGTGGTTTTCGGCTTTTCTTGAAGGTCTTGAAATTTTAGCTTTCTAACCGGGTCAGAAATCCAAAACTTAGTCTGTCAGTTAGATATCGGGTTTTATACTTTCCCAATTAATACGATTCATTTAGCAATTTAATAATATCACAGAATGAAAAAAATATGAAAAAGCAATAGTTTTTCTTAGGGATGTGCGATTAATCGATTTATCAAACTTCCTGATTAATCAAAATTCTGATTAATCAATTAATCGATTATTCAACAATTTTGACAATTTTGATTAATCAAAAACATGATTAATTGATTAATCATGATTTCGATTAATCAAATTTATGAATAATTGAATATCTTGTTTTTCTCCATTGACGATGCCTTTTAACGCCATTTCAATATAGAAACATTAAATTTAGGAATGGATTTGGACCAGTGAGCAAACAACCTATCTGATTCTCTTTATTTGGAGCTATATAAAGTATCGCCACAAAACAAGGATACAATTTCCGGATTTTTTTATTTTTTAAAATTTTTTCAATATTAATTAAAATTATTCAAGTTTTAATTAATCAAAACTCAAATTAATCGATTACACATAATTCTGATTAATCAAATTTTCAATTAGTCAATTAATTGATTAATCAAAGTTCTGATTAATCATATTGTTTGATTAATCGATTAACAGATTTTTCTGTTAATCACACAAAAAAAAATATTAGCTTAATCATCTAATTAAAGATTTGTTTAAAATAAAATTGTTTTTAAATAAATATTTAATTGAATCAATTGAATCTTTGAATTCTTTAATTGATTCAATTAATCGTACACAATTTTTAGTAATTGATAGTATCATTTGCGTGGTAGGTGCAAAAACAGAGAGAGGAAATAGTAATTGTCTGGAACAATTTGATAATTAAACCTGGTTTTTCCTTTTTTGTGTGCAGGGCCCTTTTCAACTTTTACTAGCTGTTGCTGCTATTTGTGCAATTTGATTTCTATGAGTGTGAGATCAGTATTCCGTTCAATTTAGTGAATATGAAAAGCTTTAAATTTATCTGAGATTTGTGTTTAAATTGTTGGGTCAGCATAGATAATTAACATGGGCTTCATGTACACCAATTTTTTTTCTCCAGGAGAAATTTCTACATTTTTACTAATCCGGTTTTATAACACGTAATTTTTTTTAGTAAATTATCAATAAGACCACGCATCTATGACAAGTACATAATTATATTCAGTTGAAATGAGTGTTACGTTGACAAGTAGCAAGGAAATCTTTATGCATAAAGTGTTGTTGGCAAAGTGCAACAGCAACAAATTGTTGCTTTCATATAACAATGATTGTGGGGTACTTCAAACAAGATTAAGCTTGGGTTATTCATATGATAATTTAAGTTTCTTTTCCCTCTTATTTAGTGTAACAAATAAAATTTAGATGAATTATAAAAATAAATTTAAACACACGCCTTCAAGAGCACATATGAAACAGTTTTGTATATTTTCGAATTTTTAATAGTTTAACCGAAAAATATAAAATTTGTTTTCTTTTTTTTGACTCTTCAAACTTGTTTTGATCATATTAAATACTTAACAAACACTACTTAATCTCCTGACATGTTTTTTTCTTAATTTTTTTTTAGTGGAAAGTATAAAAGTCACATTCATCAAAGGCCCGGCATTTGAAAAAAGACGCCAACGTAAACATATACATAAACGAATATATCTGCTATATGGAGGAAGATACTCGGATACCATATATTCATTTTATACATCTTCTTAAGATAAAAGCTAAAACACATAAAAACTGTCAAGTAAACATCAAAGTAGATGTGGTTGACATGTTAAAAAATATATATGTATATGTATATTAGGGTGGCAATGAAATATACATATGGGGGAAACAGTTTTCCCTGAATTTTAACGAAATCGGATCGGATATAACATTGAGAACAAAGTTTCGAAATTTTGGAAACAAAAAAATATTTTACTTATTATGGCCAGAGAAGACAAAAAAAAAAGTAAAATCCATTGTATTTAACGCAAAAAAAAAGCTTAAAAAAATAAACGTAAAAAAAATTTGGAAAAACACAAAAAAAAAATTCAAAGTTATGAAGAAAAATATTTTTTATGAGCAACAAAAAATCTTAAAAATATTTTGTAATAAAATTTGATAGGCTGAGCACAAATATGAACATATTTTTGAAATTCCTCAAATTATTTTCGAGATATTTGAACTTTTTTGTAAATTTTGTTAAATTTAGGAGAAACCTCGATTTTTAGCAAAATGTTCACGATATCTCGAAAATTGTGTGAACGATTTGAAAAATATATTCGTTATTGTGTTCAGTAGACCGTACACTTATAATAAAAAAGTTAGTACAAAAGTCTGTTAAACGCGTTCTGATTAAAGTAAACTAATTTTTCTGTTATTTTCTCTAAAAAAGTCCGTACAAATAGCTCAAAATTCTGCTAAAATAACAGGAAATAGTACATTTATTTGCGCCAGCACAATTTTAAGCTATTTGTACGGACTTTTTTTATAAGCGTACCTCAAAAAAAAGTTCGCCGTACACTGTCAAATCTAAATTATTTTTGCAAGGTTTCAAAAAAATTTTTTTAAATGCCGAACATAGGGATCGCTTTTTTACATTTTTCGTTATAACTTTGGCATTTACAGTCGGATCTTAAAGTATGATACATCTATGTTTTTCTCTCGAGGGGACCAATGTTTTGCTCTAAGAGCCATTGACCTCAAGTATCCCGTTCTAGTATTTACCCACCATATCTCAGTTGCTACCACCATAATGTACTATCCTAATGTCAAAAAATTAAAGCTCGCAAAAAATCATTAAACTTTTGTTAACGAAGTTTTTTCAATAATAAGTTTTTTTGTTGCCGAACGCCTTTTTAAATTTTTTTTCATTGGATTTTTCCTTTATAGCAAAACGCTGGTCTCCTCGAGGCAAAAAAAAATCAATATATCACGAAAAATTAAAAAAGGCCCCTACGTTCGGCAAAAAAAACATTTTTTTTAATTGCCTTGCAAAAATGCTTTATATTTGAAGGTGTACCGCGCACTTTTTTTTTGCCTGTAAGGTGGTATGGTCTAATACATATTTTGATTTTTGTTCCAAAATTCCGAAAATTTGGAACAAAAATTTGTACGGACTTTTTTTATAAGCGTACCTCAAAAAAAAGTTCGCCGTACACTGTCAAATCTAAATTATTTTTGCAAGGTTTCAAAAAAATTTTTTTAAATGCCGAACATAGGGATCGCTTTTTTACATTTTTCGTTATAACTTTGGCATTTACAGTCGGATCTTAAAGTATGATACATCTATGTTTTTCTCTCGAGGGGACCAATGTTTTGCTCTAAGAGCCATTGACCTCAAGTATCCCGTTCTAGTATTTACCCACCATATCTCAGTTGCTACCACCATAATGTACTATCCTAATGTCAAAAAATTAAAGCTCGCAAAAAATCATTAAACTTTTGTTAACGAAGTTTTTTCAATAATAAGTTTTTTTGTTGCCGAACGCCTTTTTAAATTTTTTTTCATTGGATTTTTCCTTTATAGCAAAACGCTGGTCTCCTCGAGGCAAAAAAAAATCAATATATCACGAAAAATTAAAAAAGGCCCCTACGTTCGGCAAAAAAAACATTTTTTTTAATTGCCTTGCAAAAATGCTTTATATTTGAAGGTGTACCGCGCACTTTTTTTTTGCCTGTAAGGTGGTATGGTCTAATACATATTTTGATTTTTGTTCCAAAATTCCGAAAATTTGGAACAAAAATTTGTACGGACTTTTTTTATAAGCGTACCTCAAAAAAAAGTTCGCCGTACACTGTCAAATCTAAATTATTTTTGCAAGGTTTCAAAAAAATTTTTTTAAATGCCGAACATAGGGATCGCTTTTTTACATTTTTCGTTATAACTTTGGCATTTACAGTCGGATCTTAAAGTATGATACATCTATGTTTTTCTCTCGAGGGGACCAATGTTTTGCTCTAAGAGCCATTGACCTCAAGTATCCCGTTCTAGTATTTACCCACCATATCTCAGTTGCTACCACCATAATGTACTATCCTAATGTCAAAAAATTAAAGCTCGCAAAAAATCATTAAACTTTTGTTAACGAAGTTTTTTCAATAATAAGTTTTTTTGTTGCCGAACGCCTTTTTAAATTTTTTTTCATTGGATTTTTCCTTTATAGCAAAACGCTGGTCTCCTCGAGGCAAAAAAAAATCAATATATCACGAAAAATTAAAAAAGGCCCCTACGTTCGGCAAAAAAAACATTTTTTTTAATTGCCTTGCAAAAATGCTTTATATTTGAAGGTGTACCGCGCACTTTTTTTTTGCCTGTAAGGTGGTATGGTCTAATACATATTTTGATTTTTGTTCCAAAATTCCGAAAATTTGACCTAAAACTTGCAATAAAATCCAAAATTGAATTTTCATAGCCACCCTAATCTACATATGCTTTAGATACATAAATATTGTATTTTTTTTTACAATATCTTTCAAAGTTGGTTTTTTCTTTTGCATTCATTACCAGATTTTATGACAAGCATCACCAATAATATTTAAAAAAGAAATGAAGGCTTTGAAGTTTGAGGGTGGAAATTTTTAAGCATTTACCAAACACTATATAAACAATTTCCCCAATTTTTGTTTTCAATAATCTGGTATGTATGTTTACGATGTATTGTTTTCTATCAAAGAGATATTCAATAAAATACATTCTTATGTGGACGTAGCTCCCCAACTTTTACAACAACCATGGGCACACCTTTTAGTATTTAGTGGAAACAAACTTTAAAAGTTCATAAATATACAGTATAAGTTCATACTCTCAGCAGGCAAAAATACAAGTGATTATCAAAAATTTTAATTTTTAACAAACAACATTCCGTTGGGCGTCATTATGGTTTGGACAGATTCTTAGAATTGGACTTTTAAATGGTCGTCATAGTGCTGTTAATAGTGTTGAAAGCTGGTAAGTTGATGGACGTTTAGAAATTTACGTACAATATAGACAATGAGGGGTGATGTATCCTCTTCTCAATCAATTATATATTCTTGCATCACTGGAAGAGACTCTTCGACTTTGAAGGCAAGACAGATTATATGACAAGGGATAAAAATGCCTTATGAGTTGTACACCAATAGAAAAAAGTCCGTAAAAAATTTAGTAAAAATACTAAAAATTAGTTAAAAATTATGCTGCAGAAAAAATGCTAAATTTAGCAGATTACTTTTGCTACATATTAGTAATATAGGAACAGCAAAAATAAAACTGTTAAATATACAGAATTTTAGTTATATTTATTTGAGTTAAATTTTTGTTAACCGAAAATAGCAAATTAACCTGCTAATTAATCATCAAAAAATTTTGATAAATAATTTTTAGCCTAAAAAATCACAAAAAAATTTAAAATTTTCGAAGTTTTCTTTTTGATTTTTTTTTTAATCTAAATAAAAATCGAGCCTTTCAAAAATAGCAGTTTACAATTTTTTTAGCAAATATTTCTGCTAATTTTAGCAGGATCGACGTTAACTTAAATATAACTAAAATTCTGTAAATTTAACAGTTTTAATTTTGCTGTTCTTATTTTACTAGTATTTAGCAAAAAAAAAAAAATCTGCTAATTTCAGCAGTTTTTTCTGCAGCATCATTTTTAACTAATTTTTAGTAACTTTTTCTGCTATTTTTACACATTTATTTCAATGAGTGTAACAATAGTCAAATATTTACCTTTTCGCTACATTTTTAAACATTTTTAGTCACACATAAAAAAAAGCTTAATTTCTTTTCTGTCATTGTCAATAAGTACCTACAGCTTTTCCATATACCGCCCCTTATATGCAGTCAGTCAGTGGTTCTTTAGTTACACAGACACAGTGGGTATGAGCGTACAATCAGACACTGTCGGTTATCATTTATTGTGTGAAGTGTCGCTATTTTCAAAAGTGCACCACTATTTCACGTTTAAGTGGTATTTAATTGATAAAAGCGAGTGTAAAATATACATATATGACTTGTGTTTTTTGTATTCGATGTTTCCCACGCCTAGTATAGTATACATATTTGATGTGTATGTACAATTGTAATTGTATAAAAAAATCATTGGCCATTGACACTATCATATATTGTTATAAAATATTTTTCAATCAATATTAATCAAAAGTTATATATAATACTTATATTTTTAACGTAAACAAACGCTATAGCTTTATTGGGAGGGTTGTTTATTATTGATAAAATTCTGAATGAAACTCATTTATGTTTTCAAAATTTAATTTATAATGAATTTAGACTGAGCAAAATCTACCAAGTTTTTGCTAGTTTTTCATATATGAGTTTTGACAATTAACAACTATGAAGTGCCAAAAAGTAGTTAGTTTTTCCTCAGTCTAAATGCAGTATAAATTTTCATAACTTTTAAAAGTTTAAAACTGTTTAAATATGAATGGCACAATGTGAGAAAATCTATTCACAATAGTATTTAGCGAAAATAAAACATATACAAAAACGCAGTGTTCAATCATATCAAGAAGTTTTATATTTATTTTAATCTTTTCTTCATTTTTTTATCTCAGTGTATTTAAATATCATTTTCAAAAGCAAATGCAAATTAAAATTACAACTTAATTATTACAAATGATACAAAGTACATATTCTCAAGTTCATGAATATACATATTTACACAATCAAAATAAAATGCCAAAGAACTTTTTGCTCTTTGTTCATAACAAATTATCTACATTTGAAATGGAATTGTTAATAAATGTGCTTATGATGATGTTGTTTATGATGACTCAACAATTAAAATTGATATCAAACATTTCAAAGGAATTCCGAAAAAACGTGTTTTGTGTTATCTTGGCGCCGCTATCGAATAAGCGATACAAAAAAATGTTAATTTATTTTTTCTCATTTTTATTTTTAATTTACATAAAAAATAAGAAACCCGTTTGTGTATAAAAAAATAACAAAAATATAAAACAAATCAAAAGTATTTTAACTCTACACACAAATATCTGTACTAAGCAGCAATTGGAATGTGCTCGTACTTATCAAAGCAGTAGAAAATATATTGAAACGACTACAAAAATGCCCTACTAATGGAATATATACACATATAATTAAAGTTTCCAAGAAATAAAAAATTAACATATCACTCTAACTTTAAAAGATTTCTTAAATTTATCTTTTCTGGAAAAAATAAAATATACACACTCAATAAAGGTTGCCAGTTACTATATGCCAGTTGTTTTTGCAGTAATCAGTAGTAGAGTATTAACTAAAATTACAGTTGTTTTTCTATGGACGTTAAAAAAACAAAACAGAAAATATTTATTGAAAGCAGTTACAATTTTAAATATTATAATAAACAACTACGAAACCCGTATTTTTCCAGTAAGCAGCTAATTTTGTTAGTTATTTAAAAAATAAAACAATTCGTTGAGTTTTTCAGAATTCTTGTTTAGTTTATATTTATTATTAATATATTTTTAGTTTGCATCAACATCCCCAATGATGATACAGCCTAAGCCGATGGCGAAGCCGATGAAGCGGTCGGACTCTACCAAAATATATCATTAAGAAAAATTTCCGAAACTTAAGATTTAACTAAACCAGATATTTTTTATTCATACACAGAGAGAATTTTGCTAGACGGGTTTTAATAAATTTTTTTCAGTAAACTAATAACGTTTTTTTCACAAACTAATAAAGAAGCTTCATAAATTTTATAAATCTACTTTTAATGAAACTTTTTCATTAACACTTTTAATAAATAAAGTGAAATTTTTCACAACATTTTATGAAAAACCCAATGAAAAGTTTCAATGTACGAGTTCCAGTAAAACTTCATTCGCATTATACAAAAATTCATTAGTATCATATAGATAATTTTCTCAGTGTAAATGATGCTTGAAGTCTCTCGCCAAATTTTTATCACATTTCCATCGCCTGACGTAATAATTGTGAGTTATTGAAATAAATTTAGACTGAGCAAAAACCAACTGGTTTTTGTACAAAACTAAATTGCAAAAGCCAAGTCATTTACACTGGTTATTTAGTTCTTCTTTGTCACAATAATTTTTTGAATTTTGTTGTTCTTAATTTGTGAATTTTCTTGCAATGATGTCCAGTCTTTCGAAATTTGTGTAGTTACTGTTTTCGCGATTTCGCTGGTTAGAGCAAAAAAACATATACACAATACTTTTTTATTACACACTTTTCTTTCTATTTTTATTGTTAAATTAAATAATAATTAAAATTAAACAATTAAAAAACAATTTCAAACAAAACCAGAAATATTCTTAGAAAATTAAAAAATATTTTTTTGACAGTTGCTTTAGTTATATTCGTTGTAATCGAAAATTAATTATAAATGATACAGGGTGTATCAAAAATGCACATTTCAAATATTTTTAATTGGTTTTTGGCAAAAACCAGGTAGAATCTGGTTTTCAGTTTGTATGAAAATTGTATGAAAAAACTAAATTAATTTTTTAGTTTTCGGCTCAAAAACTAAAAATGGCTAAAAATTACCAGGGGGGTAACTGGGAAACTCGATTCGAAAAAAAATTTCGAATTCGTAAATCTTGCAAATATTGTTAAAAATATAATTCTGTATAAAAATTCTACTTTTTAATTTATTTTTATCCTAAACCTTGTACGCTACAAAAATAAAATTAAAAAAGTAAGATTTTTGCTAAAACTTTTCTTTTTACGACAGGTACAAAATTTACGAATTCGAAATTTTTTTTCGAATCGAGTTACGCGGTAACCCCCCAGTTTTTGCCCAGTCTAAATACACTATTATAGATTTTTGATATTTATGATTTACTTGTTGAAAAGGTCTTTCTTACAATAGCTTGTCAAATATTTTTTATATCATAACCAACAACAGCAGAAGTGATTGACAGTTTGATTGATCGATGTATTGTACACAAAAAAAAGAAAATTAAAAATTAACCCCATCATGCATGAAGTTCCCTGGCATCTTTTTTTAAATTCTATGTTGGTATATTGAAAATAACTTTGTCTAATAAAACATTTTTGCCAAAAAAAAAATATGTTTTTTTGCTCTAACCAGCGAAATCGCGAAAACAGTAACTACACAAATTTCGAAAGACTGGACATCATTGCAAGAAAATTCACGAATTAGGTTTTTTAAAAATTTTTAAAATAAAGAACAACAAAATTCAAAATCTTTTAACGAACGCTATGCACAATGGGTTAAATTATTCAAAACTAGACGCACTATGTGTTTAATCATCTACATCTATAAAATTGCATTTCTATTCTTGAAAATGTAACCTTATATTTATTTTCCGTTTTCAATAAAATTGTTTAAACCTTAACTAAATTTATTTTTCTATAGAAAAAACCTTTTATGGAATAACAAACGTGTATGTGGTATTCAATTTAGACAGCATATAATCAGGAGTAGTAGTACGTCGATATATATAGTGTGTAGTAGTATAGTTTCAAAGAAATCCCTATTTTGTATTTATGCCACTCTAATTAAGATCTGTATCTTCTTTATCCCTTTTGTGTGTATGATGAGTTTGTAGAGGATTCCAAAAAATAATCATCAATTTCAACAGAAAACCCTACACAATTGTTATCATATGCCATGCCATGATTTTTTTCCGCTTCCCTGTTTTTCATCTAAAAACGCCATCATTATAAGAGCAAGTCAGTGCGAGTAAATAAGTATATATTTTGTGGAATATGTTTATTATTTTTTTTTTTTTAATATCAGTTGCTGCTGTTGATAATAAACACCAACAACATCCAGTCAGTAAACCAGTCGTCAGTCAATAGTGGGAAATCCTCCTAATCTTTATATGCCGATTTTTTAACCTCCCGTCTATATTCAAAATATCTTAGCATTAGGGAAATAACGTCGGCAGAATTACGGAATAAATAAGCATATTTCCAATTTTATGTTATGAGTATGAGAAGGAAGGTTCGGATGATATACATATTTGTTCCTTTTACTCCTGCAAGGCGCATAGGGCCGCAAGTTTTTGCATTTGAGATTACAAAATTCCGCACAAATATGTCATGGCAGATTTTTGAATTTCAATTTCTAATGTCGAAAAAACTCATTTTTCAATTTCTAATCTCAGAAAAAACAATAAGAATGAGGGGAATTTAAATAATATGTAGCTTTTAGTAGTATTTTAATCCTCTATCGGTACCCCGAGCAAATATATTTTTTTGTATTTATTTGTGTCTCCTATTATCAATTTAATTTTGAAAAATTGACATTTGTATTTTCTATTATCTTTCTTATTTGGTACCATATTCCACTCGATCTTTTTTTATATGACAACTACTACTTCGATAATATAATATTTATAAAGTGAATCAAAACAGTTTTGTTATAAGGAGAAAACATCTAAGGTTTAAAAAAAACATTTGTTTAAAACAACAAAAAAGTACTACAAATAGGTACCAAAAAATAGGAAACTATCAATGCAAAACAAACAGCCGAACACCGACTTGAATTCTTTTGAAATATTATATGATGAAATATTCTAATGCCATTCTTTATCAACTTCAACACATCAGATATGGCTCATAAAAACAGATCCACCTTCGAATATTATCTATTTCGCATATACAACTTTCTTCAAAATTGGCATGTAGATGTTGGAAGCCTTCCCTTGTCAGTCCTACATATGAAGCATAAACATAAGAGCTGTTGAATGCCCCATTCATTTATTTTATGGTGTCTTTTTTTTGTTGCTTTTGCTAATGTCCCAGTTTTTAAAAAATCATGTTTTTATGCATATTAAGTGTAAATTTCATAAACATATTTGTACTGTTATTAAAATAATTAATCGACTATATTTTCTATAAACCAGAATTCATTTAACCATTAAAGATAACCATTTTCAAATTAAATTAGATCGAATCATTTCGATTATGTAAACAATGTGGATTTGAATAAAACGGTATTGACTCTGGAAAGTACTACTGATGTTAGAGATTAAACTTGATTTTTAAAAAATATAGGACATGAAGATATTAAATATCTTGTAACAAAAGCTTTGCAAAAAAATTCTAACCCAGCGTGGTTCCATTTAAAAGTTTAATGATTCGGGGATGTAAATATCGTTTTCGAAAATTTCAAACTTATTTTTCCGTTAAAGAAAAATAAGAAAAATGAATGGAAAACTGTACACTGTAAAACAATTGATTGAGATATCGCTAGAAATAATAGATTTTTCATTTATTTTAACGTTTAATATCCCAGCAAAAAAAGAGATGCCAAAGCAGTAGAAAAAGCACTACAATTGATGATCTAGATGTACTTCTTTTTTAACATAAACACTAATGATTTTAACATTTAATTGTCATAGGAGAGGGGTACTCCCACTTCAACATTTTTTCAGTACTTTTTGAAAGAATGCAAAGGAAGCCTTTTTCACCAATTAAAAGTTTAAAAAAATTCTTCACAAAAAAAATTATACTTTTTTTTATTTTACAATAGTTTTTTATTACCACCTCCGGGTATCGAACTTGCGACCTTCAACATTTTTTGAGTGCTTTTTGAACGAGTGCAAAGGAAGCTCTTTTTCACCAATTAAAAATTTAAAAAAAATTCTTTGCAAAAAACTATACTTCCCTAGTAAAAATGATTTTTATATAATCAGATATGATTTATATATAATCATTTATGATTTTATAGAATTATAACTTGTCGAGTATAGTGAAGCATATATTTTTATATGATTATATCAAAAGATATTTAATTATATAAAATTATATTAACCAGATCCACCATTTTCCGGATCAAATCATGTATGGATTAATATAATTATATAAAAAATATATTATTTGATCCGAAAAATGGTGGATCTGGTAAATATAATTTTATATAATTAAATATCTTTCGATATAATCATATAAAAATATATGTTTCACAATACTCGACAAGCTATAATTGTATAAAATCATAAATGATTGTATAAAAATCATATATGAATATATAAAAATCATTTTACTAGGGTTTTTATATTTTAAAAGTTTTTTATTGCCGCCACCGCGTATCGAACTTGCGACCTCACGATTGTTAGTCTAGCGCTCTTCCACTGAGCTATTTTTTGATATGAAAGTTGACTGGCATATAAACACCACTTTGACAATGCGAGATATTATTGTGCTTTATTCTCTTCAATAAAAGTACTTATTAAACAAGTGTAAAAGGTGCACTCCAATTCAATATTGTTTTCAGCACAATTTTCACAGGTGCATAAAGAGCAATTTTTCATCATTTATATATTTTTAAAAATTGGAAAATTAAACGAATATTGATTTTAAAGAAATAAATTGTAAATATTAAAAAAAATTAATAAAATAAAAAAAATTAAAAAAAAAATAAAAAAATATTGGTTCCGCCGGGAATCGAACCGCGTTTGGAATCCAAATGATACCAAAATCACTTTTTAGGATCAGTTTTGGAGCAATTACTCTTTAGAAGTGATTTTTTGGATGTTGTTCAGAAGTAATTCTAAAAAAGCTGTAAGAATATACTTTAATATACTTTGCAAGCAATGAAAGAAGTGATTTTTTGAAGTTGTTCAGAATAACTTCTAAAAAAGCAGTAAAAATACAATAACGGATACTTGTGAAGTGGTAAAAGAAGTAGTTTGTAAAGCATTACTTCCGAATTTTTTTTTGCTGGGATACTATAAAAACTGTATGTTTTTAAAAGAAAGTTTTAACAGAACATTTTATTTATACCACCTTTTTGTGTATTTATTTAGCTTATTGAATGTCTGATGCACTTATAATAATACGTCAGTACACTCACAATATTTTTTCCTTAAAATCAACCGAATATGTACATTAAAACAATAGAAAATAAGTTAAAAAAAGGACTACCCACTTTTCGTTTAAAACAATTGTATTTTGTCGTTTATTTTTAATTGTTATTTTATTAACTGGCAAAGTCGGTAAAAATAATAGATTTATCGTTTATTTTAAAATTAATTGTATTCTAAAAACTGATTGTTTTTAACAGAAAATTTTGATTGAATATTTTAACTTCTACGGAAAGTCCGTATTTTGTGTATTTTATTTCTTGAATGACTGATAGAAAAAGTTAAAAAATATATTTCTTTGCAATTTAACTACTTATTCAATTAAAACAACTTTACTGATTTACTTTTTAAACAACTGTTGAACTTTTACGGTAAAGTTATTGTGAGTGTAGAAAAATCTTTCAACGGGTTTTAAATCGACTTGACTAATTTTTAACAAATTTTTAGTTGAAACACTGATTTAAACAAAGTTTTTAGTTGTCTTCATTTAAAACAAATTTAAATTTAGACTTGTTAAATTTAAGAAAAAAATGTTTTAAAATCAACAAATTTTATTTTAAGCCAAAAAACAGGAATAAATTTTGTTAAAGTAACAAATTTTTCTCTTAAGCCAACAAACTTATTATTTTGAGTGTAGAAATAGTTAAAAATATATTTCATTGTAATTTAACAATTTACTCAATTGAAAACAACTTAACTGGTTTACTTTTCAAACAACTATAGAACTTTTGCGCTAAATATATGCTGCGAGTGTATAGAACCTGAAATAATAGTGTTAATCTCTGAACATTTCTACATCAAAGCTACCGTTATATCTTTCATCATATAGCATAGTTTTGTTCAAAAGAAGTTTAAAGTATGTTGAATATTTATTGTGACCACTGTATCTTTTTATAAATTTATAAGCAATAAATTGTAGTTTTAATTTAGAAAATCTAAATATAAAATATGCACAAGTGATTAGAGCTCAAGATTATAAGGAATTATTTTTAGTTTAAAAAAAATTCACATTAGAGATATAAAATATTCATAAAATATTGAATATATTTGGAGAAAATTTACATAAATTATAATTAGATCGCCTTAACAACATACTTGGAACAAATTTTATAGTCAGAACTAAGAACGAATTGTTTTCTAACTTAAATATAAAATTTCTTATCGAAGTCAGAAATTCCGAAAGAAAATTTCTAACTTATTCTTAATTTCAGCGCAGTGAAAGTTCTAGCCCTGTAGAGATTACACACAAAAAATTATTTGCTAAAATCATCTGATTAAAGATTTGTTTGAAATTAAATTTGTTTTTAATCAAATATTTAACTGAATCGGTTAAATATCTGAATTGTTTAATTGTTTCAATTAAGCCCGATTACTAAATGTTCCGTTAGTTACTAACTTTGAATTTAACTGACACATTTGTTGTTGTTTCTCATAGAAAATTTTAATTTAACTGTCGGCTAGATTTTAACTCAACATTCAGTAATCGGACCTTAATCGTACCTAAATTTTAGTACTTGATCAATCAATTAAAATATTTGTTTTTTACGCAAATAAGTTCTGTGAATACAAATTTTTCATATGTAACCGTTCTTTTCTCAATATCTGATTAAAGATAAACTAATAATTAAATTCATAAGTTCCATTCGAAATAAAAAATCCCAGTCATGCCGCTTCAATTATTACTAAGCTTTTAAGCAAGGCTTTACATCAGTTAATGGTGGTCTTTCTCCCTCCTTTGAAACATTTAACCAAATAACTAGCAAAGCACTTACTCACGTTTTTCCATTTAAACTATTTATTTCGTTTATGTTGTGATGAAAAATGTATGCTTAATTGAAATTGATGATGGCCTGGGCAGCTAGTCGGCATTTTCTATTTTGTCTTCTTCTTTTTAGTTTTCTGTTTTTTGACATGAATAGACAGACAATTTTTTGAGACTGTCGGCTCAACTAATAAAACACGCAATCTTTAAAACTTATTACACATCAAACCATACGAAATATACACTGTTGCCATATTAAAACAAAGTTTAACATTTTGGAAAAGTTCGGAATAATAAAAATAAAATGTAGATTTGTTAATTGAAATTAAATATTCAAAAGAAATTTTGATAATCTATTTTAAAGCTAGATTCACACGTTATCATTATCAAAAGAGAATTTTAAAAAATTTGACACTTGGGCACTGTGCGAGGTGGCTAAATAAATTCTAAACTAAATACAAATTGACAAAAGGGTTTAAAATTTCTTTGAAAATTTTTTTAAAACTTTTTCAATTTTCATAGAAATTTGGAAACCTTAATTTAGTTTAGATTTTATTTAGCCAGTTCTCACCCACCCTTAATATCTCAAGACAGGGTAATAGTAGATATGCGTAGTCGATTTGTGAATTTCCCTTAAATCGAGAAAATTCTACAAGAAATTAAAATGGCGCCCAATTTGGTGTACCAATAAACCCACTTCCAACAATTTATAACAGTTAAAAAAAGGAGAATTACAATACCATACTTTTTTCTAAGTAAAACTTGGAAAAAGTACAAATAAAATTGAGATGGAGTCCAATGTTAGAGCAACAAAAAGCAAAGTTGCCAAATCGATTAACTCCTCTTTCTGAATTTTATAAAGCTTAAATTTCAAAACACTTTATTGACTTCTATGCGTATAATATTCAAATAAAATTTCTCTGATCATAAATATTAACACTACTAAATGCCAAATTTAAAATTTAACAGGAATTTTATAAAACTAACGTGCTATTGTTGTAAAATAGCATGATTTTTAAAGTTTAACCCATAGAAAAATTAGTACTTAAAATAGTACGAACTGTGAATTCCATCAATATATACTGTTTTCTCATATTTCTCATTGAGACTCATTCATTTTCCATTATGGCGTTAATTGATCCATTCATTTAATAACATTTAAAACAATTTAAAATTTACATTGATGATGGAATTTCTCATAGTTCTAGTTTATCAACTTACAATTTCGGTTGAAACTTCTATTATTTTTTATGGAATAATAATTTTGTTTCGAAATTTCTCTCAATTTTATTTAAAAATGGTGTAGTTTTGGTTCATAGAATGTACCCATTAGGGATATAACTGTTTTTATTTTTCTTTCTTTTTGCAAATATTAAAAATTTTAAATAAAGTAAAAAAGTACCCGCACCGAATTCGTTGAAGTTTTAAACACCGATTTCTCAATTTTTTTTATTTTTTTTGCAATAATAATAATATTTAATTAATATCATTACTCAGAATCCCAATTTGTAGCGATTAAAAAATTTTTTGCTGAAGATTAAAATTGTTTATATTTCCCTCAATTTAAATTTTGAGAATATTTCAACAAATCGCCACCAAATTAACGGTCGTTGTCCCAAATTAACGATTTAAATCGCTAAAAATGTGATATTTTTAAAATTGGGCTCGGCGCGCAATATTTTGACCCAATAAAACGATTTTTACTATAGGTTCAATATTGGTATCATGTAATTTTTTGCCTTAAAAAAAGTAATCTCCCTAGTTTACATCTTTGCATTGGCATTTGTGGATCCCTTCTAATATTAAACTTGTTTTGGATTTTTGTGCTTTGTTTTTTATAGTTATTTTGTGCGTACCATACTGCATAACTCTTGACAATGATTGATGACTTTTAAACGTTTGTAGTTTACGATTGTATTTCATTTTCCGTTTTTTTATTATTTTTCCAAAAAAAAGATACATTCATACATATATAATTTTTCGACGTACAAAGGCTACATTAGATTCATCACAGCTTAAATGAAACATTTTCAGTTTTTTTTTCATAATTTTTGTTTTCAAATATTTAAGTAGGTATGTAGCTGCATCATCGACCCCTTATTCCATGTATTTGTGTGTTCTTAAAAGAAGACCACACACACAGAGTTTGAAATGACTCAAAGATAGAATGACAGAATTTAGTTATTCCTGGAATGATCCCCTAATGAGACAACCTCAAAAATATAGGCAAGAGAAGAAGCAAGCAGAAATCGAACAAAATGTGACTAATTGTCTATACTTTAGTTTATGCACTAAACACAAAATATCACACTTTTCTCAAACAAAAAAAGAAAAGATTTTTTTTGGGTATCTACTTCCATGAATAATATTTATATTTCAAAACAAAAATCTTAAATAAGTGCCAGGAAGTAGTGCTGGTAAATTTGGTTACTTTTCAATAGTCGATACTACTATTTAAAAATTAGTAGTATCGACTATATTTTTAATTTCTTTAATACTTTAAACGGTTTTTAAATTTGAAAGTTTTTACGAAAATTTTTTGAAAATGTTTACGTTTATTCAATATATAAATTTATAATCCTATTTTAATACTTATTTGCCAACTATTCGTGTTTTTCATTGTTTTAACATCTACCTTCAAATATTTCACTATATTATATTTTTTGTTTTGCAGAGTTGTATTTTTGTGACAAATATTTTAGCGGAGTCACATTTTTGTATCTTTCTTCTGTCCAAAATGTAACTCTGAAAATAAGAAGTAGTAGCTGTAGGTATCGAGTATCCAAAAAAAAGGCAAATACTCGATACACACTACTCATATTTTTACCAGCACTACCAGAAAATTCTTTAGAGGAACATGTGTGGTTGAAAAAACATTTTAGTTTGTGTAATTTATTTTAATTTCAAAAAATATGTATAATATATTTATTAATTTTGTTTGAGATTACTGCAATTGATTTTCTGTAAAGTTGTTTTGATAAGATCAGGGATTTGAAGATTTGAATAAATTTTGTAATAACTTGGTTTTTTATGCAAGCTCTGTGAAATTTTTGGCGCCCAACATCGGTTGTGGTAACTGAATTTATTGTTTGTAATAACTAAAACTCAATTTAGAGAATAGTAATTTGACTACGACAACAGCTATTCGGTTACCTCATTAATTATTCGTTAGTCACAACTAAAAAATTCAATAAATTCTGTTGTTAGCACGAATCTGTTTTATGGCTGTGTGATTAACTCAAACGTTCAATAAACCGTGTGGCTCTGGAGAAATCTTAATATACCTAGGAATTGATAGCTGGTAAATTTGCCCTAATATCATGACTAAATTAGTTTATTATGGCTGAATTAATTTTAAAAAAAGTTTAAAAGGGATACTGAGATAATCGTAGGGGCTGTCAACAACTTTTCAATGTTGGCAGCAACGTGGGTGGGATTTGATCATGAAGGGGATTACTTCCATAAATAGTAACTTTCCATTTGTATTGCCCAGTACTATTACTTCTTTATTTTGCTAACAAAATTTAACTTTATAGTAAACTCTTCGCTTACTTCTAAAAATTAAAAATGTGAATAAGGGTGGCGAAAAATATCTCTAAATTGCGGGCAAAAACAAAAATATTGATAATATCACAAATTAAAAAAGTGGAATAATTTATAATATGTGAAATTTAAAATTTTTGAGAATAAAAATTAAATTAATGTTTAAATTTCATTTTCAAAAATTTTAAATTGCACATTTTTTCTTTTTTATTTTCGATATTTTCATATTGTTTATTATCTTTTTTCTTAATTTTAATAATTTTTTTTTTTTAATTTTTATGGTAAGTTTTAGTTTCTGCCAATTTACTTCCACTGTTTTTACCGATATACAGTCCGATAGCGATTGCTTATCCTAGTCTTGTAAGCTTCTTGCTTCGACGACTTATGCTATGTTTCCTTGCGGAAGTCAAGCAGGAAGGAAACTTTGAATAAGCCAATTTGATATTGCGGTTTCCACTGGCGGCTCTAAAATAAGCTGTGGTGGAGGCTTCAATATTTACTCTGATAGTTTAAATATTGCAGGCTCTTATAGGCAACCCGACCGTGCTAGTGGTAAAATTTCTGGCTATTAGGTCACTTTCTAAAAGAAACCAACATTTTTGTCACCACCCAGACGGCACTCTTGCTTGACTACCTCTATTTCTGTGGGGTTGTGAAAAAAATAAATTGCCAAAGCCGGGTCGCCTCCCTAGTATCACTCTTGTAAGGCTTTCCGGGCACTTAGACTTTTATGGGAATGAACGGGTACACGAGTTCGTAAGGCCAGTTTGTGCATTCGATATCTCATTTGCATTGTCAGTCGCCACAAGCACAAATCTCCACGCACTATCTTGGGAAAGTGAACAGTTGTCATGGTTTAAAAAATTTAAAGACTGACTGCTGTGTTTACTCAGCATTGGAAGATTTTTCGCCATGCTAATTAGCCCAGAAACGTGGAGGAAGAGACCGAATATCACTAATATAGCGGTTAAGCTAGTTACGCGTCTTCAGGAGAGCTTACTATCTAAGATATCGGGCATTGTGGTTAGGTAATCCAATTTGATTTCTTATTACTTCGATTTGGATTTAGTTCTCTCGACATCAGCACCCTTTTCCAAAACGAGGTCGTCTAGCAATATACTACCAACAGATCGCAGGTTACTTGGCCAATTCGAAAAAAAATCTTTAAGACAAAACCACTTTTTATAGTTTAATTGATATAATTCTTAAGGCTTTAACAGCAGCTTGGAGCAATCGAATAAGGGTTTTCAAAGTACAAATATACACATAACGTAAAATATCTTTAGAAATTTTGAAATGCAAAAATGGCTAAGACTCTAATGTAATAATAATTAGTTCAATACGAGTACGCAAAGTTGCCATGATCGTTAAACTTTAAAAATGTATTTTTGGTTTTGTTTGCCACTGTACTACGTATATCAATCTTTTGTGTTTCAGCTGGAAGGCAAATAATAACATGTGAGAAGTAACTTTTTCCAGAAGCTACGACTAAACGTTTTTTTTTTAGTAAACATTGTCGACTGCAAAGGAGACTATATTGCTTCACATACAATATAAAACCATAACTTAAAAAGGATTCTCCAACATGTTTCTGTTTTTATTTTTTACTTGCCTCCTGAGTTCGAGCGATATCTTTATAAGCATATAAACATATCTAGACACTCAACATTACATATAAACACCCTGCAACAATGTATCTACAGTAGTTTTCGCTTAAATGCACCCGGCTTAAAAGAGTTAATCGTTTAAATTCGCAAGAAGTGCTGGTAAAAATGCATTTCATACAAAATGCATGGAATGATTCCGTATAAGTTGATTCCTTAAATGATTTTCTTATATATATATATATATTTGTTCCTTTTACTCCTGCAAGGAGCATAGGGCCGCGAAAAAAAAATTATTTCCTTACGCTGAGTTAAATTGAGAATTGAATTTATCGCTTTAATACATTTTTAAATGTATAATTTTTTTGGAAATCCGCTTTTTGTAAGCAGAAAGTGTAAAAAATTTTCACTAGAAGAAAAATAATTTCGTTAAATGCGTTTTTATTTCGCATTTTTTATTGCGCAAAAACTCAAAATTTTTGGTGGCGCATTTAAGCGGGTACTACCGTATATTCTCAAAGCTTATGAAACCTGAAAACGCAGCACATCTTTAAAGTATCATTTAAAAAGGGTTTCCCGCAAGGAATACAAATTATTAGTAGTGTTAACTAACAAAGTCACCTAAAGCAAGATTTATATAAATCTGGCATTGAGATCCCTATATGCTGCATAAGAATATAAAGGTTGAACACACCAAAATTGCGACACTTTGGAAAGCTTATAACTTACTCAAAAAAATTTATATATTTTGAAATTCAAATGCCCTGAGTAGACCATGACATAAATTTCATGTATAAGAAATTTCATTCGAATTGGACTTTTAGTTTCGTCAAGTTAGAAACGAGGAAAATTATTTTGCACGAATATATAAAAGTCCGGTTCTCAGTGCGCGTAAAATAGCTAAAAATGTAAAAGTTCACCACTCGACAGTTTCCAGGGTTTTACATCGCTACAGAGAAGGCCTGGCAATTGCTATAAAGCCTGGTAGCGGAGGTGAGCATGACCAAAATGATACAAACAGTGTTTGGAAGGTCCTCAGGGCATTTTCGCAAGATCCGAAGAATTCCTCACGTTCTGTTGCAAAATCTGTAGGAAAATCGCAGTCTTTCGTACAAAAGGTAAAGC
This sequence comes from Leucophora obtusa, assembly GCA_949987735.1. Taxonomy (NCBI): domain Eukaryota; kingdom Metazoa; phylum Arthropoda; class Insecta; order Diptera; family Anthomyiidae; genus Leucophora; species Leucophora obtusa. The sequence goes on from OX465296.1 coordinate 6,196,702, forward strand.
GGCAAGCTTCACTGAGAAGTTTTAAAGCTCAAACAGCATTAGATCGAGACGCAAAGCAGAATGTTACGGCGAAATCCGGCAGCCGCAAGTTGTACGAATCCCAAATCACGAAATATGAATGCATAGTCATGGAGGACGAAACCTACTGCTTTCAAAATTTCATATATATTGCTGGCCAAGATTTTTATACTACTGCAAGTCGTAAAGATGCTTCTGAAAGCTGTAAATTGAAAATGAAGTCCAAGTTTCCAAAAAAAATACATGGTTTGGCAAGCCATTTATTTGCTCCTGTGATCGTAAAAGTAGCCCTTTCATCGCATCTGGAACAATGAACGCTCAAATTTATCGGGATGAGTGCCTCAAAAAGCGTCTTCTGCCATTTATTAAGAGTCACATCACCAAACTACTGTTCTGGCAGGACCTGGTAAGCTGCCACTATGCTAAGGACACATTGCAGTGGTACAATGCAAATAAAATCGATTTTATACCTCGCGACTGCAATCCACCCAATACCACAGAGCTACGCCCTATTGAGGAATATTGGTCAATAGTGAAGGGAATATTGAAGAAGACAGGTGAACTGGTAAAATATATTGCAGAATTCAAAACCAAGTTGTTGTCGGCGTCGCGAAAAGTCGATGATGCACTCGTGCAAAAGATGATTTTGCGTGTGCGACGAAAAGTCCGATCAGTTGCATATGGAACAAATAATAACTAATATTTTAATATTTTTATTACCTTTAAACTTCAAAGTATTCGAATAAAAAGCCATCTAGTTTTTTTTCTGGTATTAGTTTCTAAGTGTCGCAATTTTGGTGTGTTCACCCTTTATAAGATCAAAACTACCTACAATTCTCAACAAAACAAATGGACGACCGCATTAACAAAGACAAAAGCGAACGAAAAAAGAAGGAAAAAAACATCGCACACTTTGAGAGCTTCCTTTAGCTCTGTGTGTGCCGATGCCGACCAAAAAAAAAAAAAAAATACAACAAAGACGGTGAGACTATAATCACAAGTTATCTGTGGAAGAAAAAAAAACTAACCAAAAGAATAAAAATACAAAAGATCCGCCAGACGTACGGACGGTTTAATGTATATTCAATATACTATGCTGGCTGCTTCGCAGTGGAGGCTGAAACCAAGTTTGTATGAGTATAAATTCTATGAACTTTTAGCCATCAAAGACATAAAAAGAACGAACGAAGAAACGCAGCTTCACAATATTATGTTGCGCTCATGCTCATATATAGTATTATTTCCCTGTGTGCATTGTTTGGTAGTTAGTGTCAATCTTTCGTATATATTTTTATTTTTTGTTTTTCTGTTTTTATTTTGAAGTAATAGCATTGTTGTCGTATAGTTACAGAAATATACATACATACACATATGCACACAAGTCACATACATATTCACCAGCACCAGTGTTGATAAAACATAGAATAGAAAAAGTCGTCATACAATTATTGATACAAAAAAATCGCTGTTTCAACAGTATAATTTCCAAGGTGAGATTAAAGATGAGAAATCTATGATGGGAAAAACTTTTGGATTTGCGTTCCACATTTTTTTTCCAAACATAAATCGCCCTGCTTTTACAAAGCAAGCCGAATTGTATTTTGTTTTCGTAACAAAAACAAAATGTACACAACTACTCTTGAGGAATAATTCCATTCGCTTTGTAAAAACAGGGGATAGGTTAGGCTGAATTCGCGCCTAACGTTGTTTGCTACTGCACGTACGTTCGTATGAGGCTAAGATGAGCTATATCTTAAAAGCATATTTATCGACTTAATGTGCGTACCTCTAGAATAGGGCTGCTATCTTATCTTACACTTACATGAAAATTTCATTTGTAGATCCGTCGATTAATCGATTGAGCGTTCTCATAAGCATCAGCGTCCTTCGTTATATACGTCAACTAGACCTCACAAAGCCACGTTTCGACGATTGAGTTAGATACTCTTCATCCCCTATAAACATATTTGGGCAGCACTAGCCTTTTACCGATTTAAACTATCGTTAAGAACTATCGTTAATCTTAAAATACCACTAATGAAGTAACTTAAAATACCATTAATCCTAAAATACACTAACGAAATAATTTAACCCTATTGCAACCATGCTTTACAAATAGCGTGAAAATAGCAATCCACTTCTAGGGTTAAAATGCCGTTGACTTTAAATAACCTAACGAAATAACTTTAATTTTTTTATTTGTTTCTCTCAAAAACATCATATTTAAAATATTGACTTCCACTTTTATTGGAGAGCTGCTGTTGTTGTTTACACGCACATACATACGAGTTTCCGTGTAGTGGACTATAGTTAACCTTAAAATACCACTAACGGAATAACTTAAAATAACATTAACCATAAAATATCAAACCCAACAAAATACGAGTAGCTTAAAATATCCTTAATTCTAAAATAAGCTAACGAAATAACTTAAAAAACATTGAGTGCGTTTACCAGACGCTCAACTGTTGCTAATCCGCTACTCAACAATCTTGTGAACGATTTTATTAGCTACCGCTAAGTCAACATGTTGTGGTAGCGCTACCTTGTTTTGGTAGCGTAAAAATTTTACGCTACTTGTGAGCAGTTTATGATACATCAGCTGTCGTTTGTTTTTTTGTATATTTTTTTTTTAAGAATAATAAACATATACAAATATGATTATAAAGGAATAAAAAATTTCTAAAAAAATGAAACATCTACAAATATTTTTATTTTAAAACAAAAACAAAAGTAGCATCGTTCACCAGATTAAGGTAATTATAAAGCGCTACATATCATTTGTAGCGGTAGCGGGTTTCTCTGGTAAACTTGCCCATTGATAACTATAAAAAACCATAACGAAATAATTTTGAAATAACTTTATCCATAATCACGCATTTAATAAATCGGTTGCCACCCCTGTCTTCCATGTGCAAGAAGCCAAGATCACAGTACACTGGATAGTGGGATAACATGGTTGCACTGGTCACGCCCATGTATTAGTGACAGCAAACGGTTTAACTTTTGACGTTTACAAAATACATAGTAAAACAGCAACAACACGATAACATTCATTCTAACTGTAATTTAAGAAGAAGCATTTGATCACCATATTGGGGAAAATAATATATATATATAGGGAACTTGATCTTCTATGTATGTTCTGTGGCCAAGACGAAACCTCGAACCTTAACGGACATCTTGCTAAATTTTCAAGCTAAGAACATGAAACATTTTCAATTCCTCTAAATTTATTACATTTCACACAGGCAGAAATAAGGAAATTCAACTGTTATATCGCAATTGCTTTAACAGGCAACATTAAATTGGCCCTGCTTTCCACCACTAGTCTTGAAACAGGGTTGCTTTTCTGTTATTTTAGAATATGGCTAGCACAGTATCACCATGATGTCAATTTGCGGAATGCCATGTATTTGACAGTACAGCGTGTGATGTCACTAATACATAGAAATGGCAAAAGCAACTGTGATGCAACCCCTTCTCAGGCCTTTACCAAGTCTAACCCGTGAAAGGCTTGTTATGTAATGAAATTAATATTAATCACGTAAGACTAGATAAGGTGTAAAGTACAACGATAACAATTATTAAGAAAAATTGGAAAAAGAGATGGAGAAGTAACAAAACCTTCCATTTGTCTCTCGATAAATATCGAGCGGCAAAACAAGCGTGGCATGTTAACCTCCTTCGAACGTCCTGGAAATTATATTCATTTCATTTAATTTATAAATAAAACTCTATGTATTACATAATATGTGATCATATTATGATCCTTACAAACTATTCGCTTAAATTAAATCTAGAAGTATTTTAAACTTCTCTTTAGAAAAACTAAAATCTAATACTTAATTACCAGATAACTTATTAAAACTATATTGAGCTATTGTTAAAGTTTCATTTAAAGCATAATTAGCTTCATGTAGACCTATAAAAAAAAATAGTGATGATACTTTAATGGTCTCGGGGGAACATTTAATTTAACTAAAGATAACAAAACTGGACAATTAATATTTGAATTAAATATATCATATAAAAATAAAAGAAGATTGGAATAATCTCCTACTAGACAGTGTTTTAAAATTAATCGTATTACATCGCACTTCATAAGAAGGCATAGAATCAGATGATGTAAAGGAAGAGATAGCAAATTTAGAAATCGTTTCGTTGAACCCTTTCCATTCGATTAATACCAACACTTGTGCTAGGACTCCATATTGGGCAAGCATATTCCAGTATAGATCTAACATAAGCACAATACAGTAGTTTACGTGTATAAGGATCTCTGAAATCCCCATTATTTCTTTTAACAAAAGCTAAAATATAATATGATTTAGGGCTTATGTAATCCAAGTGATTCACAAAAGTCAAACCATCATCAAATAGAACTCCAAAGTCCAGTATTTCACTCACTCTACTTAGTGATATTGGAACACATAGAATAATTGAAAGGCAATCTGTTTTTAATTCTATGATAACATATTTAAAAACATTTATCAATATTAAAGTGTAAAAGATTTCGATTGGACCACAAAGTCAGCTCATCCATGGTCTTTTGTAATTCTAATGCATCCGAAATACTTCCAGAACACCACACTGTGGTACCCCAGAAGTAGTAAGTGATTTTATTAAGGTGAAGAATTGATAGAATCTACAGTTTCCTAAGGGGATTGTCCGTAAATCGACTCAAGCGTCCTGTAGATACACTATCCGGAATCTCAGCTGTCAAATGCTTAAGCCCGTATGACACTAGCTTTATTTGGTATTGAATTAATAAAGGAAACAACAAATATTAGAAATGAAACAACAAATATTAGAGAGAAGAAAACATACAATACAATTTGTAAACAAATAAACAGTGATGCACACTTTTTTCAAACGGAAAATCGCAACAAAAAAAATTAAAAATCGTAATTTTGCAATGACTATAGATTTGCAATGTTCTCAAACAACTGATCAATGCAAAATAAAGCTAGTGTCATAAGGGCTTTAGAAGTTTATTCAATTTAAGATAGACAACAAAGTGATTATCCATACAACAGATGGGAATCAGCTGATTTGGGCAATATGGCCGACAGTAAATGAGCAAAATGAAATGCAAAAATTTAAGAAAAACACAAAAGATAAAGCACAATAATCTAAAAAGAGACAGATATATACAAAATATGCGCAATACAAAAAGTGTGCAGATTTTATATTATTATCTCCCTCTTGACATGACTTCCATGTAAACAAAACCATACGGTTCGAGAATACTTTTTTGACACCTGTCATTGGTAACACATCTGTGTATTAATCTGTGATCAATACGTTCCACTACCTTCAAGAGTACCGCGCAAATTGCGGAATTCTTTATAACAGAGCTAATTATTATCTGTATTATTCGCTTATCGAATAAAATGTAACTCAATGTCTTTTACAGCCTTTAATAGCTGACATTCTAAACAATATTCTATAAACGAAAATTTGACAACACTGCTACGTGTTGAAGTTAGTAGCATACAAATAACCATTTCAATAGTTCTATTTTATTTCTTTCAGATACTTCATTTTATTCTCTTTTGAGGTTAGTTTACCTGATTCCTTAGACAGGCTGCGAAAAGCAGACTATCAAAGACAACCACTGCACTGCGCACAACTGGTAAAGTTAGTTTCGGTTATAGGTTTTTTTTTTAATTTTTTGTGTTTTTAGTTGTACCAGCTAAAGTAGTAATATTTGTTTGTGAATAGTATTTTTAATGGCCGACTTTTTTTTTGTGTCTTGTATTTTCTTTTCTTTCAGCCGCATTGATTGCTAAAGTGTTTTCTGTTGCTGCTACAATTGCTTCTCTACAAGCAATTAGTGTTTAGGGTATGATTGACAGGATGAAAATAAAGGTTGAGGACGATAATGAAATGATCAATATTTGGAAGGGGAAACCATGTTAAGTTTGAAGCAAGCATATTTTCTGTTTTTTTTTTTAGTATATCACGTTTTCTTTTTCTTCCTTCTTTTTTGTTTTTTGTTTGTTTTTGGACTTCATTCTTGTAGTTTCTTTGAAGTATTTTACCTCTTAAAATTTGAGTTCGTTGTACACAGTAATTCTCATGTATATCTATAAACACAGCGTCTATTTTCATTTTAAATACCGACCACAAGTCTTTTAACAAAAAAAAAAAAAAATCCAACAATAACACCAATACTATACTTGTAGTATAGTTTAGCTAGTTGTTGCTTGCCTTACTTGACTGTCAGCCTTCATTTGTTTACATCGAGTTTTTTTTTTGTTCACAGCGCTGTTGTTGTTCGGGTTTTATACTTTTTTGTTTCTTGTAGAATTGTTGGCGGGTCGGCTTTTCAAAAGCAAACGATCAATTATTGTGCTGCTTTTGAATGCCGTGCCGAATATCTTCAAAACGTGTTTTTGTATTTTATTCTCTTAACATTTAAACAACACTTGTTACTCGTTTAACGATGAACGAAGAGAGTAGTTAATTTAATAATATTGCATTCTATATTAACTTATGTATATCAATTCGAGTTTATCAAACTAAAATTTTCATAAATAATAACCACTAAAGCCCCGTTCACATTAATCACACAAGTGTTAATACTTTTTTCACACAAGTATGATAAAGTATGATATTTGCTTCATTGGTAGCTTGAATCTCTAGGGATGTCTAGGGAACTATTGGTCGCGGTGCGTAGTGCCTTCATATATAATCTAATCTTGACCTGCTTCGAGTTATAGTGCATTTAGACAGATAAATTAATCTACTTATTCAAAGTTAATCCATCTTTTTAATTTTTATCGTTTACACATGCATTTTTGGAGAGTTATTGTAAACGATTAACTTAAATGAATTTAAAATACCAAGGTGGCGCCGATAGCGATCCGGTTAATATGAAAAATGTCGGCTTTAGCAACATATTTGTCGACAGCGTCAAAAGAGTTTTGCGACAGCGTCTTAATGTTAATTTTTGTCAACGAATTTGAAGCTTGTATTAGGCTTAAATAATATAACATTTCTAGTTAAAAAATTTGAAAAATAATTTTTCGTTTATTTTTGGATTAATTTATTTAGTAAATTTACGCACAAATATAGTAAAATCACACATCTTTTTTTGAAAAATTTTTACGCATTTTCTATGTACATTTACGAATTTTGTGTGTAATTAACTTAAGCATCATATGTGTAATTTGTTTTATTTACGTACTGGGAGTAAATTTACTATATTTATAGTAATAGTTCATTTCCTACTATAAGTTTGGTAAATTCAAACAAAAATTAATTAGAGTGTATACTAGAGTTTTTCTTTAAATAACAACTGAAATTTTCAGCATTTTTTATGTATATTTAAATTTTCAAGCTAGCTTACCCGAAAATTGTTTATAACCACCGAGTATTTTATGTTTCCACCATTTAACCAAATTTCCAGCCATAGTTACTGCTGAATGCAAAAGAGCTGCTTTGAAAATGGGAAGATTTGTTTTTGTTGTTGATTTTATCCAATGTATCCAAAAAATTCGTATTTTCAGTTATATTTTCTGTTTAACTATACGACTTATATTTACTTTATGGCCTTTTTTGCTTTTGTTAAACACTCACACATACACTTATACACTATTTCTCCGTTCATATGCTACTACTATAACAAAAAGTAAAGGGCACAACACCATTTAGATTTTACGATTTTACGACTTTTGTTGTTGTTTTGAGTTGTTGAGTTACTTTTTTAGGTCAAAAACAACATATACAAAACAGAAAAATATACAAATCGGATTTAGGTATGATATTAACATAAAAAAAATTAATTTCGAATTTAAACGTGATGCAGTTCAAATTCAAATTTTCTATATAGATTTTGTTATTCTATTTAATTGAATTTTTTTTTATTTTTCTAAGCGTTTTTTTTATATAAAACCAGAGAAGTACCGAATATATCGTGTAGCAAAGCAGAAATACAAGTATACAAACGTTATTATTGTTGTTGCTTTTATGATAAAAGAGGGTTGTTTGTTCTTGACATTTTGGTCTCACAAAAGATGCCGATTATTTTTTTTTATATCATTATAACTAATTTTCTATATCATTTGCTTATGATAATTATTAGTCATCCAAAATATACAATGAATTCATTTTATGTGAATGAAAACTGTTTTTAAAATTTAATTTTCCTTTTTATTTTCATTAACACTTTTTGTATCACTTTAAACTCTTTTTTTGTTATAAACTGTATATCTAGTAAACAATTTTTATTTTTTTATTATTTTCTATAAATTTAGGTATAGCAGTGTTTTACAAACAAAAAATAAACGCACAAAAACACACAATTGCTTTAAACCGTTTCAAACAACATTACCTCCCAACGTTCATCTTCAAACTGAATTGAGAAAAGAGAAAACAATACATATTTTACTTGGCTTTGGTGTGACACATTGATGCCAGATTATTCACAAAATTGGCGATTTTTATTTATTAAAAAATATGTGAAACCAGCTATTTTTTATGTTAAGCTGCCTACACACTAGGGAACATACTTAAAAAAAGAGAGCATTTTTTGTGAATGTGTGAGTGCTTTTGTGTGTGAGTGCTTTTGTGTGTGTGTGCGTGTTGAGAGCGTGCATTTCGTGTTTACAAAATTTTTTGATATTTTTTGTTCCCTCAACCATGTTCCCTAGTGTGTAGGCAGCTTTAGACCAACACTCAGGTGATGCCCCCCTACTAACACAGTGAGTGCATTATGTTGGTATTAGGAAAATTGGTTATGGGCAGAAGGAAAGAGGGAGTAAAGGCTCCATTAAGGATCCATTAGTCTGGAAGTATCGTGTCAGCTGCTTACTTTTAGTTAATGACAGTGTACACAACTACTTAGTTTGGAAGTACATTTGAGGTAAGAAAATCTATTGAAGCTCAAATTAGTTTGGAAGTAAAGTGAAATCTCTTTTCAATAGATTTTCTTACGTCAAATGTACTTCCAAACTAAAGAGTTGTGTATGCTGTCATTAACTAAAAGTAAAGCTCAAATTAGTTTGGAAGTAAAGTGCGGCGAAATGAGGTATCGTAAAGTAGAAATCTATTTTCAATAGATTTTCTTACCTCAAATGTACTTCCAAACTAAGTAGTTGTGTATACTGTCATTACACTAATTTTAGCTTTAAAACTCAAATTAGTTTGGAAGTAAAGTGCGGCGAAATGAGGTATCGTGAGGTAGAAATCTTGTACTTGTACTTCCAAACTTAAAGCAAAATTAGTTTGGAAGTAAAGTGCGGCGAAATGAGGTATAGTGAGGTAGAAACCTATTTTCAATAGATTTTCTTACTTCAAACGTACTTCCAAACTAAGTATTTGTGTACACTGTCATTAACTAAAAGTAAACAGCTGACACGATACTTTACGATACTACCAGACTAATGGAGCTTTAATAGTTGGGTATACTGTCATTAACTAAAAGTAAACAGCTGACACGATACTTTACGGTTCTACTAGAATAAAGGAGCTTTTAAGTTTGTGATTATTTGATATAAATTTCTCTACATTGTAAGTAATTTGAAGACCTCTGTGGGGAGTTTATTTCACATATGGCTGGTGCGACTGATAAACGAATTCTCTCTGTAATGCGCTGTGTCATCCACTAGACAATCGACTACCAACGGATGTGCTCTATTTGATAAGCGAGTATTACGATTAAATACGCGGGCTCTGGGGACAAGTTCACTTATCTTAACAGAACACTTCCCATGGTAGTATCGATAGAACATAGTCAAAGTAACCCACATTCCGACAATGCTCCAATGAGTCAATAGACCTTGATAATCTACTTTTATTGAAGCTCTGAAACAGACTTTGAAGCTCCAGCCCATATCTGGGAGTTGTATTCCACCTTCGGTTGGATATATGTATGTGGGTGGTATAAATAGTCTTTGCGATTGGTATATTACACCTGGTCATTTTTATGACGATGTATGATATATTATTTGCTTATGGGAAGCACAGCTGAGTGCTACCGGACGCGTCACAGGTTGCGGATACTGATTCCGCAGAAATGTGGAGTAGCTGCCAATGGCAGCCGCGGACAGTCAGCGGTTACAAGGGGAGAGTCTCGGACCTCGCAACCACTGCAGGCAATGTTGGCAGCCCCAACACCAGGGTCGGATGCTTTGGCCCAATCAGCCATTCATCTTAAACCGAACATGATTACCGAAACCGTATAAGCGGCCCTATGCTCCTTGCATATTTGTATGTGGTGCGCATAGTTCGGAGACATAGCCAAAAATGTGCCCAAACTATGCTGTATATGAGTCAGAAATGTCTTGATACTATGCGCAGGACCTAGGAAGAGTTTGAGGACAGTCCCCAAACTAACCAAATGTCTCCATACTAAACACTTGATCGAAAAACTGTCCCCGTAGCATACATATGAATGTGGTGTGCATAGTTCGGAGACATGGCCAAAAATGTGCCCAAACTATGCTGTATATGAGTCAGAAAAGTCTTGATACTATGCGCAGGACCTAGGAAGAGTTTGAGGACAGTCCCCAAACTAACCAAATGTCTCCATACTAAACACTTGATCGAAGAAATGTCCCCGTACCATGCGCTATGCATACATATAAATAGTGAGTAAATCGGATTGAGTGAAGTACTTTTTGTGCCGACGTAGAAAACCTAGACACTTGAACGCTTACTTCGACATCTGAAAAACATGCTTATTCCCACAGATATCACACTGAATTTTCAAGCCCAGAACATCAATAGTATACAATTCCTCAATATCGATTTAACCCATATGTACAGAAGATGACAGTGTTGACCGTACAACCCTATGGGTTAACATACAAGTCGACCATATTCGCCCGACTCCACTTAGAGATAGTATAAAGTCCCGATTGAGTGTGTCATTCCTAATTTGCCTTTTGCCCCCAATCTTCTCAAGGCTTGGCCTACGACTACTACTACCTAGTCGGATGAGCTGGATCTCGTCGGATGAGACCTCATCTATACCTACACGAATAGCGCGATCTGTGAGCAACCTCGAAATAAAACGAGCGAAGTCATTACCCACACCAAAAGCAATAAGCTTTGACACACGTACTCCATGCCATACACGATCGAATGCGGTGGAAATATATAGAGCAATTACTTTGCTCTTACCAAAATGTTGCACAATGCAATCCCGACACATCAAATTTTTCTTATTTTGTTGTATTAACGATTTTTTACTTCAGAAAGAAAACGTTTTGTTCTAGAATTCATTCCATTAATCATTCTGGATATTCCTGGAGTACATGAGACAGAGGGGACTAAACATCGGCGTTTAGCACTGTCGAATCTAAACAATTTTTGTAAGGTTTCAAAAAAAAATTTTTTTGCCGAACGTAGGGGTCGCCTTTTTACATTTTTCGTTATATCTTTGGCATTTACAGTCGGATCTTAAAACATGATACATCGATGTTTTTCTCTCGATGAGACCAATATTTGTCTATAAAGGCCCATTGACCTCAAGTATCCCGTTCTAGTATTTACCCACTAGATCTCAGTTGCTACCACCATAATGTCAGAAAATTAAAGCTCGCAAAAAATCATTAAAGTTTTTCGATAAATCCAGCATAAATTTTTATTATTTTTTTGGATCGCCTTTTTAAATTTTTTTATTGGATTTTTTCTTTATAGCAAAACACTGGTCTCCTCGAGGCAAAAAAATCGATATATCATAAACGACAAAGCTATAACTAAAAATTAAAAAAGGCGACCCCTACGTTCGGTAAAAATTTTTTTTTTTTAAATTGCCTTTCAAAAGTACTTTATATTTGAAGGTTTACCGCGCACTATTTTTTTTGCCTGTAAGGTGGTACGGTCTAGTAAACACTATAGGCTCTGCTGCGAAGTGTACAAAAATTCTATACGTTAGCGATCAAGAAAGCTTGTGAGATCTTATACATAGTTAGAGTTCACGGGAACATAGGAATTTTTGTCGATATATAGACGAAAATTATGTTCTGGAACTCCTACACTACACATGTTGGTCATTTGTACACTCATCGAAATAAACCTGTAAAAGTATACTGTACAAGATTAATGATACAAAATATTAAAAAGTAGAATTTTCATAAACGATTATTTATTTAACAATATTTGCAATATTTACGAATTCGAAAACCTTTTTCGAAATAAGTCACAATAGAAGAAATAAAATTAGAACATTTTAGATGAAAACATTAAGCGGTTCTACAATGGATACTTTTGCATTATTCTTATTAATGATTCCCACAATGTTAAGAATATAGAAGATATGATTTCATACATTGGATATGTATACTTTGTATGTACTTTAAAGGCTTCCAATGGAATTTCATATATATTTTGAAGAAACTTTCAGATTGAAGATCATACATACAATACTACAAAAAAAAACAACTGTTTTTAGCCCTTTTATCATGCGATGAAGAAATTTACTTTGTAGAAAGAGGAAACTATAGGATGAAATTATTCATGTGTACGAGCGTAGTATTGACTAACAAGGAAGGTATCTCAATTGGTTCTTTTCGATTTTAATGAGATTCGGATATGTGATGGAAGAGAAAAAATAAATAATGTACACGTATGTAGTGCCCCAATCTCATGTATAGTAGGACCAAAAATTACTCAATTTGTCGTTTTTCTAAATTTATTTCATAAAATTTCACAGAAAAATAAACAAATTGGGTATCAAATGAAAGCATATACCGGTATACGAAACATTCTCGAACATGTCCAACTCAAATATCTTTTCGAATAGCACAGTTGAATGGGAAATTGTTGTTGGTTTTAGTTCAAATTCACATATATTACTGCCTATTTAAATTAAACTAGTCAGTTTCTGAGCTTTTTTCGGCATTTGTTTTCTGCTAATCTGTTATCTTCGTAATCTGCACATATAAAAACCAGCGTGAGTGGGAATGTTATGGTGTGGTTATGCTGCCTACACACAAAGGAACATTCGTCAGAAATGTGCGGAAGAAAATAAAATTTAATTAATTTGTTAATTCCCAGCCAACAATTTTCTGAGTACTCATAAATTCTGACTCTTATTGGAGTCCAAAATAAGAGCAAATTCCGAACGCTCATAACTTTGGGTCCTAAATGATTCATATCTGATTCTTTTTTATGAGCCTTTCAAAAGTAAACTCTGAAAATACACTTATTTCTGACTCATTTTTGAGCATTCATAAAAGGTTCCAATAAGAGGGAAATTCTTTACAAAAGGAAATATAAAATGACATGCTCCAAAATTACACATTTTTCGGAGTGTTTTCCGAAGGCTCTTAAATATGAGTCAGAAAGGAATCACAAATGTATATTTTTAAGAACCCAGCAAACAAAGATGATCATTAATGACTCACAAATGAGCTCCAAAAACATAAACATTTTTCCACTTTTTCCTATGAAAGTGGTCCGTCCAAAAGAGCCCCGTGTGTACTCAGAAATGACTCAGAAAAAAGAACGTATAAAATCAAAATTTTCCTCATATATTTAAATAATTTTGTAATCTTTTTTGAGTCCGAAAAATGAACCCTCATTTTGAGACAGCTTTTTTGATTGTAGAGACAACTTTTTGGGTTATTTTCTGAGGGTTCATATTTTTTACCAAAAAAAGAATGTTGTCAAAAAAACAATAATCATTTCTGTGAGCCATTTAAGAATCTTATTTATGAGCGCTCCGAAATTGCTGGCTGGGAACCTTTTAATAACACTCTAAAATGGCTCATAAATATGAACGATATGTGAGCCTAAAACCTTTTTTGTAATTTTCGTTTATTGATTTCCAAGTCAAATAAATTTGAAAATTTTCTTGAAAGTTTTCTTTGTAATTTATTCTAAAATATCGCTAAAAAATATATGTAGACCAACAAAATTTCGTGGTAAAATTACATTGTTTTTAAGAAGATGGAGATGAAAAAAACTAAACAAGCTGAACTTGTTCAACCTGGAAGTGTTCTCCTAGTGGTAAAAGGGTCCGATACGGTGGACGAAGAAAATTAAATTTTTGTTGTTAAATTATGTTTTGTCATTAAGTATAATGTCCGAATGTCAAACAATAGATATTTACCAATGCTTAGATCCATACTGGTAGGTATCAATGGCTTGAAATTACGGGCATTAGTGTTGTCGTTATTCTTTAATGTTTTGTGTTTTATTTTATTATTATTAAATTAAATAAATACATGTATAATAAAAAATCGCAAACACTGCTATGTGCTGCCGTTTTAAATTATTTTAGACCTCACAGAATTGGTACTACAAAAGTTTGCTCAAATAAGGCTCAAATGACTCAAAAAGGACTCAAATATATGAGTCATAAATTACTCCAAAAATAGTAGGAGTCTTTTATGAGTCATAAAAGAACACTCAGAAAGAGGCTTCATCCGTAAAGAAAAACACCCTCTTTTTGCTATGATTTCAGAAGGTCTCAAGGCTCTTTTATGAGTTTTTTGGACTCCAAATGTTCACTGGGTTATTAATTTTTCGTATGCTGCTGTTTTTTTAGTTTTATTTTTTTTTAGTTATCACATTTCCCAACTTTTCATATTCATTTATAAAATTAGTCAAAAAAATGGGCATTTTCTGACGAATATTCCTTCGTGTGTAGGCAGCTTAACGTGTTTTTTACCTATATTTCAAATAATGGGTAACCCTAGGTCCACAACAAAGGCAATACAGGTATCAAAATTTTTATTTTCTCGAGTACTTTAATGCTGAATAAAAATAAATTTAAATTTTGTATACTTCAGTAATTTTTTCATAGAAAAAATATTGGTTTTTGTGCCCACTTTTTAACACTTATGCGTTAGATTGCATCAAATAAAAACCAAAAAATTGGACCTCATCCCACCAATTTTATCTAAATTCGATAGGGACATTAACCAAGTTTTGGATGCGTTTTAAAATATGAAAGGAATTTCTTCTACCACATAACCCAATTTCATTAAAATCGGAGAGAACCTATTGGTATACCTTCCTTGTAAAACAAGCCAGCTGGTTCATTGGCTGGTTGGTTTGTTTGTTATTTGGTACAGGGCGTTAAATTGCCGCAAAACTTTTAAACACAAAGTAAATACCCGTACACATATAATAATTTAATAAATCCAGCTACAATTAATGAATATGTATGAAAACAAAGTGCCGACTCCGACCAACTCAGCAGCAGCACCATAAAGAATAAAACAATTTTTTTGCGCGGCACATCTTTTGATGTGTTAATAACAAAAAAAAAATAATAACAAAAGCAGCCGTTGTCCATTACTTGCATATACAAATGCGCGCATGCGCTCTCAACTCACTCCAGTATCCGATAATCAAGTCGACATTTGCTTATAACGTGTAACAATTATGAATGTACTCGTATCAACGTATATTTGCTTTGTACTGAGCGGCGCTGCGAATCGATTTGCACAAAAAAAGTACAAAAACTTTAAGATAGACAAAATGACTATATTTCAAGATTCTTCATCTCCAAGGCGATTTGGATCTTCTGGGTGGCAGTTGTGTCGGCTTTTATACAAAAGCTTTTAATAGCATTGGTAAGTATATACTTATGTGTTTTATGCCTGAGAATATAAAGAAAATTTGCAAAAAAAAAAAAAAACCGTAAAGAGGAAAACATTTGAAGAAACTTAATCAAATAATGATGCACTTGGGTTCAGTAACTATTCAGCCAATGTCTTTTGACATAAAGAGATTTTTGGGGAAAAGAGTTGCAATATTGTTTTGGAATTGACTTTTTTGCTTCTTTATAAGAAGTTTATATGCTTTCGACACAATTTTAGGCCAAAATTGCTTTATTCACAATTAAACTGAACTCAAACTAAAAAAGCCGAAGCCTTGAGCATACACAAGTATTGTTTTTTGCCTCCACTCCTTATAGAAAGCAGTTGAAGTGTTAGTTGTGTTTTCGACTTAACTATATCCGTTAACTCATAAAAAAAACTCAAAGTGCATAAAACCGCATTAAAACTAACACATTAATTTTCGTATGCACGTTAACTTTCAACACGGATAATTATCAACGTTGAAAAATCAACGTTTATTCGCGTTACTTCCTAAAAACTTTTGCTGACGTACGTTCGATTATAACGGAAAAGTTATAAACATAACCTGTTTAAAATTTTTTTCTACTACAATGGGTTTAAGGTAGATTGGCTTTAAATACTTAACGTTGATAGG
This sequence comes from Leucophora obtusa, assembly GCA_949987735.1. Classification (NCBI taxonomy): domain Eukaryota; kingdom Metazoa; phylum Arthropoda; class Insecta; order Diptera; family Anthomyiidae; genus Leucophora; species Leucophora obtusa. The sequence continues at coordinate 6,212,902 of OX465296.1, forward strand.
CATGAGACAAAATACAACTATAATATTAGCAGAAGATTATCAAGACTAAACATAATCCAATCTTAAATAAACTTAATATAATATCAACCAACAACAGACCTTATCCACTAACCTGATATAGGCGTTCTTAATAACAGGAACAACTGAAACTTTGTAACATAAGTATACCCACATTACATTAAGTTCTCCAAAGGTATAAGTATTTTCCTAATAGCTATAGCTGGGAAATAACTTATAACTGCAATGATGAATAATGACGTCGATAACGATAGAGACGATGTTGCAAGGAAAACAACAGTGCCTCTTACCACTAATTGCCCTGAAAGCACTACATGTTGTACTTATGTACATATGCTCATATATGCATCAGCTGTTGCTGATCCATGCAACTAATGTTTTTAAACACGTATTCATTTTGCAGCACACACAGTGAAAGTTACAAAATATTCTATGAGTTCCCAGCAAAACCTTCTGTTACCAGGTAAAGGGAAATGTAATAAGAAACCAAAAATTGTAACACTTTGGTCGCAAAACACATTATTTTAACATGGGGGTGTCATTGGAAGTAAATGGTTGCCGAAATCTTACCGGTATATGCTAAAATAAGTGAAGTACTGAAAAAAGTTGTTACTTGTAATATTAAAATCACTAGTTAGCTAAAATAAGTACGTACTAGTATGTAGTGAAATAAGTCGTTACACATTAGTACATATTTCATTGGTTACATAAAGGGAATAAAATAAGACGTTCCCAGTAATGACTTTGTTTAAAAGTAAACCGATCCGAGGAATGTAATTAGATTTATAAATTTGTATTAAATCGTAATTTCGCCTTTGACCCTTATTAATAAGTTATTATATAACACAATATCAGTAATATATTATTAAAGCCTCCAAATAAGTAGTGATATATCTCTATATCGGTAACTCATTATTTCATACCTCCCACATAAGTATTGATGTATCACAATATTAGTAAGTCCAAATAAGCACTCAAAAACTAAAAATTCCAGTGCTTTATATTTTACTGGAATTTGACTTGCTTTATTGCTTCATTTTAAAGTAAAATTCCAGTTCAAACAAAAAATGTGTGAAATGTTTTATTTGAAAATCATGTCACAAAAATAAAAAGTAAAATCTGAAATTATAAAAATTAATAAAAAATATAAATAATTTAATTTAACCGTTTCAAACAGTGATTGTTTAGTGCAGCCGTGAAAAATTTGTGAAAAAAGCTAGTGTCATAGGGACATAACATAATAATAAATAAATTTGGGTGCCAAAATGGCAAGCCTGTTTATGTATCTTCCGTTCTGTATTTTACATATGTATAAAAAATACTTTTTTCATTATTTTAGTATACTATTATTAGTATTCCATATTATTATTGCTGTTTCCGTTAATTTTAGCATTTATTTTAATAAAATAAAGAAATATTAAAAATTAATGTAGCATTTTTTTCGCTTGATTTATGTTTGAATTTATGGCTTGAATGCCATTGTTTTTACTATGGTGTTTGAACTTGAATTGGACTGTAATTCAAGGCTTGAATTAAAGCATATTTACACTGTTATGTTCGACTGGAATTCCAGTGCCTCTTTTACTGGAGTATGCTATTGAATTACAGTGTAAATCAAGTATAAATCAAGGCTTGAAATTGGAAAATGTGACTGGAATTACGCTTGATTTCAACTTGAATTCCAGCAAAATTGTTTATTGGTGTATTACTTTAGGTTGCTAAGTAAAATCAAGGGTAAAGGGGTACCCATTGCCAGGCAATGCGTGAAAAAGGTCCAACCCATTACCAAGGTTTTGCTGGGTTACCCAGTATAATATTAATATTTATTAGAATCCAAGGAAGAAATTCAGATTCCTTTTATATCTCCATATAAAAAAATTATATTTAGTTTGTTTATTTTTAATATTGACAAGAATAGAAAAACAAATTATTTCAATGGATTTTCACTGGAAAAAAAAACACATAAAATAAAGCTGAATTCAAGCATTTTTTACAGCACTTGGATTTTTAGTTTTTCAGTGTTTATTGGGATTATTCGATAGCGCTTAAAATTCCATTAAAAATGCTTCCAGAAAACAATGGTTAGATAACGCCACTAACTCGAAGCAACAGTATCGGTGACAAAATGTATTGCGGAGTAATTAAAAAATAAGTTACTTTAAGTTTAGAAGTTATAAGCAAGGTTGGCAACCGATACCTTTATAATACCGTTATCCGTTTCAAAACCCTTTAAAATTGATAACCGAAACTCCTATTTCAGAAACACCGGTATTAAAAACCTTTTCCCTTAATACCGGTATCATACCGGAATTGAGAATAAATTTATCGTTATCGTTTTTTGTTAATAAAAATAGTATTACCAACAACAAATAATTTATTAGAAAAATGTTTCGGTTACGTTAATACCGATACGAAAAAAATATCGCTACCGATATCAATACCGAAACAAACAAAAAAAAAAACGATACCGTTATTCGTTTCGGTTGCCAACATTGGTTATAAGTAATGCTAGTAAATTCGGTTAATTTTCAATATTCAATCTGGATACTTGATACTACTCGATTTTTTAACGGTTTTGAAATTTGAAATTCTTTTAAATTTTCTAATAAAATTCTTCGAAAATGTTTATCTTGATTCAATACTTAAATTTATAAATATATTTTTAAACTTTTTTTTACCAACTTTACTTACGCGGAAGAAAATCAAATTTAATTAATTTGTTAATTGTTATTATGCTTAATTTTTCATATGCTGCTGTTTTTTAGTGTTTATTAATTCATTAATTATTTTTTTAGCTATCACATTTTATGTCCCATAATTCTCGTCAATTTTTATATTCATTTATAAAATTAATCCAGTTTTCATTAAGGGTTTTCATATAAACTCGTAAATGCCTTGTAAACCTTGTATAAATACAAAACATATTTTGTATGTCTGGAGTTTGACATTAAACTCATAAACATACCAGGTTTACACCGTTTACGAGTAGAATACGAGTTTATATGAAAACCCCTATTATTTGTAATTGTCGCCACTTTCGTCTCTTTTGTTTTCTTGACTGCGCAAATTATAAAAGCACCTTACAGCACAACTGCTCTCAATGAACTCACACAGCAAAAAAAGTAAACATCGATACATGGAAACACAAAATATCAACAAATTGTGATATTTGAGGCACAGAAGTTTTAACACGAATTTCAACACGAAACATAGATACATACGAAAGAACATTCGTCAGAACATAGGCATGTTCTGATGAATGTTCCTTCGTGTGTAGGCAGCTTTAAAACCAATGCAGATAAAATCACCTCTAAAAAGTTTTGTTGGGTTGCTTTAAGTATATCATAAAATCATGTTTATCTTATTCTGCCCTAACCGCACATTAAGGCAAAACATTTGAAAACCTCCACTCTTTCCTTTTTCTTTTACTAAAGTCTAATGGGAAACTTTGATGTTGTGAATTGTTGTTAAAATAAAAAAAAATAAAAAACAATTGAATAAACTAGGGGTCTGTGCAAGGAAGGTCTGCGAGTGGTTCACTCCGACCTAAATGAAATTTGGATGTGTCGTAGCTGAGAAAAAATTACACAGGATGACAAAATCTTAACTTTTAAAAATTTATAGAGTTCTGACCAATTATTACAATGGCGTACTTTATTTTTCGATCTAAGGTACAGATTTTTCGCAAAATGCCTTTAAAGTTTGGCGATTTTCCATTTAGTTTTTTATAAACAAAAATTTTCAAATGCAATCAATACAGGACCTGTATTCATATTTAGGGTTAATACTACATTTACATTGAGCAAAAAACACCTAGTTTTTGTACAAAACTAGCTTTTGCTTGTTTTTTCTGTGCTTTATGACAAGTTAAAAACTACAAGAAGCAAAAACCAGGTAGTTTTTGCCACTGTTCGTTTTTTATATGGATTTTTACGGTTTTTTACAGTTTTAACTTATTGAGTCGCTGAAAGCACAATCGACCTTAATAAATGTTATGGCTTAGTAAAGAAGCAATTAAAAGCAAAATATTTCAACACCAAAAAATGTATCCATCTGTAGCGTCCTATACGTTAAGATCGCGATTTTTCAAAAATTTTATATGGCAGCATAGCTTTCCAAGTTGTCCCCAAAGTCCAACTTTTAGTATAATATGGGGTCACCCCTAAAAACTGTTCTTTCAAAATTTCAAGCAAAACAGTTTCCATTTTTTAAAGATGTTTCAGAATAAAACAAAAATGGCATAGAATATTTTGAAGGCACTCGAGGATTCTAGTAAGTACACACAAGTGTGTCCGAGTACTTTCAAACCCTACACACAAGCTGGCTTACTTTACCCAGGGTATGGCCGCATTGTAATGGCCCACAAGCCAATATACTTCGTAAGTACACACAAGTATAGTGGCATGTAAGTTAGACAAAATGTTTGAAAAATTTCAAATATTTTATGTTTTGTATACAATTGTTATACACAAGTATTGCATATCGTAAGTACACACAATGTGAAGTACACGAAATCGATTACATTGTGTGGACTTACACGTTTTTCTAAAGGGTTCTTATTTATTGACTGATAGAAAAAGTAAAACAATATTGTTACGAAATTTGATTGGTCTAGTTGCGGTATTATGGAATAAAAATATCCCGAGAAACAGGATTTACTAAACCTGTCAATCTGGCAATACTACACTTAAGCATAGTGAAAGGAGTTGGTGTCTCGTCTAAGAATAAAGTGGTTTTTGGCTCGACGAAGTATACATTGGTTGGTGTCTCGGCTAAGAACCAAGTGGTTAGTGAATCCACTATGAATATAGAACCGTCTAGTTTGTTCTACAACTAATCTGGGTGTCTCTGGAACTTTCGAGCTCGTTCTGCAATCACAGAGATTACAGTATAAAAGTGTGCAGATTCGGTTTGGGGGTCAGTCGCGCATTAGAATTAGTGGATTTAAGTTGTGCTAAGTTAAGTCAGTCACGCAGTAGCGTTTGTACAGTTGAGCTCTAGTAAATCATTGTGAAATTGTTTGTAAAGTAATAAAGTGTTAAATAAATAGTACACTCAACCAAAAAAGTCTGCAATGGCTACTGAAAATTTTGTTATTATTATGGGAAATTTAACTGTTTTGAGCCCAGCGGTATTTCTTGCTAATTTTAGCAAAACATGTCTACTGATCTGTAGTACAATACAATTAGTAGAAAAAATTAGTAGCCGCTACTAAATTTTAGTAAAATTTATGTAAACTGCAATTCAAAATCGATTTGCTAAAATCAGTTAAAAAACTTACTAAACATCATAATTTTAGTACAATGAAATTAGTATAAATAATTAGTTGCAGCTACTAAATTTCAGTAAATTGTTGTAAACTGTAATTTAAAATCAATCTGCTGAAATTAGCAAAAAAGTGTACTAAAAAACAACTGTAAAATCTAAAAAAAAAATTAATAAAAAAAAATTGTAACAAGAGTATAATTACTTCATCGAACTTGAAATTTGGAGTCAAAATTGCAAACGGTTCTCCAGTTATTACATTTTTATGCATTGGAGATGCAATTAAATTTTCAGTTTTATTTCCAAACTAAGAATATATCAATAGTAACAAATATAAACTAAACAATAACTGTAAAAAATCAACGAATTCTTGTAAATAAAATTTTTTAAATTAGTACATTTTTCTGCTAAATTTAGCACTCGGTTTTGAAAAATTAGTAAAATGTTTTGCTGAAATCAGCAGCGGAAATTAGTAAAAAAAATCCGTAATTTGTAAAAAGAGAATAAAAATTGTACTAAAAGTCAGTATAAAAATAGTATAGTGCGATTGGAAACTGTTTACAAATTTTTTACTAACTTTTTTATCTGAGTGTAAACAGAAAATGTGTGTGTGTGTTCGTTATTTTTCATTGCACCAGCCAGGTTTATTTAAAGGAAATAAACTACGTTTTTGAAGGTTTCTGAATTGAGATTGGTTATTTTGATTGCAAGAACCCGGTTTATCTAAAGGAGATAAACCAACGTTTTTAAAAGGTAAAAACGTAACAATATGTTTCCATGTATTTTAATTGATTCTTCAATTGAAAACAAACTTTACATATTACTTTTTAAATAAATTTTTATCGGTTATGGAAAATATATTGTGAGTGCAGGATCCCAAAAAATCGGGGAAATTAATGAAAATCCTAATATTATTTTATTCGATTTAAGCGATGTTGTATCTCGGCTTTGTTCGATATTCGCAATATTGCTAGTTTCTGACTTTTTTCAAAGCATATTTTCCATCTGTTTCAAAAACTTCAGAAAGGTGGCAACTTTGGGCCCAAAGCATATAGATACAAATAATTTTGATTTTTTTAAATTTCAGACATACAAAAAGATTAACAATTTTTAACGCTCTGCCGATAAAAAAAAAAACTAGGAGATCATTAATTTTGTGTCCTCTACTGAATTCTATCAAAATCGGATTGAACCACTTGGCAGTACTTCCTTGTTAATCGTCTATATGTTGTAAATACAAAGAATAAGAATTTTGTATAACATACAAAAACACCATAATGTTGCTGTATTTCTTTTTTGTTGTTGTCTACTAATTTGCTTGACAATAATAAAGTCTTTTTAGTTTAATAAAACAGCAAATGACACGGATCACTTTCATATTACAAACATCTTATCCGTGCCTGAGAGTACAACAAACAAACAGATTTATTTTAAATAGCGGATGTTTATCGGAGTGTTTATGCATTTACAATATGAAGCTTTTATGCTTCTACAATTGTAAGAGGGACCTCTTTGATCTTTGGCGGTGGTGTGCTTGTTAGATGAATACACATTTTTAAAATATTCCAAATAATTGTGATAAATGTGGGAATTATATTGTTGTAGTTAGATAAAGTACAATTGAACATATGAGGGATAGATTAATTCAAAACAAAATTAACGAATTTAGACAAAAACAATTTTAAGCTGGTGGAGGTCATATAAATTTGTTAAATGGATTTTTTACAATAATTTTAATGTTGTACACTACATTAGAGGATAAGACAAGTATTTAATACAAAGTATACAAACAAGATTTGTTAAAGAATATTTAAAGCGTATGAGTAATAGTACACTCACATGCTATTAAATATTACGTATACGTTAGTGGCCAACGACACACCATTCAACTAAAAATAAACCCGGCTAAAGGATACAATGTTGTTGTTAAATGCTCTTATTTCATCCTGTTTTTTTTATTATTACCTTTAGTAATAAAAAAAAACAAAGCAACGCAGAAAATGGAAACCGAACGTAAATTTTACACAAAAGACATAATTATACTTGTTGCAATTAACCAGTTATTATACAGAAAAATTACAAAGGAAACCATAATAAATGTATGATTATTTGCATTTGTGCTTATTACACAATATCTGTGCGTATAAATGCAATGTATGAGTTCAGGTAAGGAAGAATTCTAGGTGAAAACATTTGAACAAAATTTATCATACTTATCTGCGACCAAATAAAATGTCTACTAACGTTATAACAATGAATCTTGCTCAAATAAATGATTTTTTAATTAATTTGTTTATTACATATACAGTAGTGGACTAAAGTGGATACATTAATTCAAGATTTTTCGAAATTTGTTATAATTTTTGTTTTATTATAGAAACTTAAATAATTTTTTTTAAAGCATAAAACTAAAACATTCTTCTCCAATAAAAACCTAAATACAGTAGACTATATCATTAAGTTTATAAAATAATTGCAAATTGTGACCGCTTTTATCCAGTATTGTTCATATTTGAAAATTTCGGCAAGTTCTTTCTTTAATATTTTGTCCAAAGTCCTTTGTGTTTTAAAACAGATTTTATGCGAGAAGGTATGCTTTCCGCGAGATTTTTAATAGTTTGAGAGTTTCCGCTGAAACTCTTGACCAAAGATCATCTAAGTTGGTCGGTGCTCGTTCGTATTGGGATAGTCTTCTTTTGACAATTACCCACAAATTCTCGATGGGGTTCAAATCGGGGCTTTGAGCTGGCCATTTCAAAAACTGGAAAAACTACACTTGGATATCACAAATTGAACAAAAGTTATTAATACAGTTTTAAAAAAATTCAAATATGTATTCACTTTAGTCCACTACTGTAGGTATATGGAGCCAAAACTGTCATCTTTTGGAATATATATTTTTAATTAACCCTTTAACCGGTAAGTTTGCCAAACGGGCCAAACATGATACAAATTCTGGTGTGTCTAGTAGGGTGGGTCGATTTAGCAATCGATATTATGCCATCGATTTTTCGATAGTTTTTGGCATGAGGAAAAAAAGTTCCACTACGACATATCAAAAAAATCATTTTCGAGGCGCCCAACTTTAAATTTTTTACTTTTTCTTTTAAGGCTGATTTAATTTTTTTTTTAAATATTACCTCTCCAAGGTGAAAAAAACGATGGCGATAGCAGTTTTTTTAAAAAAAAATGTTTTTCTTGAGGTTTTGGACGAGTTTTTGTCGAAAAATCTATCTTTTTTACGCGTTAATTGTTAAGGTTTTTTAGTAGGTATGTTAAAAAATATTCGCCGGTTTCAAATTTTTTAAATATATCCTATCCAAGGTAAAATTGTACGCTTAAAACAATGGCTATATCATTTTACGAAAAAAATGTTTTTTTTTTGGGTTTTTCGACGAGTTTTTGTCGAAAACACGAAAATGATTTTTTTGATATGTCGCAGTGGATTTTTTTCCTCATCCCAAAAGCTATAGAAAAATCGATGGCACAATATTGACAAAATTTTGTCCTTACAAATCGGCCCACCTTAGTGTCTAGTAGTGCTGGTAAAAATATGAGTAGTGGGTATCGAGTATTTGTCTTTTTTTTGGGTACTCGATACTCAAAATTACTACTCGATATTTTCAGAGTTGCATTTTGGACAGACAAAATATATTAAAATGTGACTCCTCTAAAATATTTACCACAAAATGGTGACTCTGCTAAAATATTTGTCACAAAACTACAACTCTGCTAAAAGAAAAAATCAGAAGTAAAATATTTAAAATAATATGTTAAAAACTATGAAAAACGCAATGAATAGTTGGTGAAAAAGTTTAAAAATATGTTTATAAATTTCAAAATTTAAAAACCGTTAAAAGTATCGAGTATCCAAATCAAAAATATCGAGTAGTATCGAGTATTGAAAAGTAACCGAATTTACCAGCACTAGTGTCTAGGCCATTATCAACCCTAATGTAATAGTCGACAAAATTCGGGGAGAATTACAAAAGACCAAATTAATGTCCTTTTGTTTCTACCTAGCTTAGTTTAGAAAATATTCGCAATTTTAAAATCTATCTAAGTTAGGCCTAAGCTGGTCATTGTATAAGGAGTGAGATCATAAAAATGTTAACACACATAAAGTTAAATAAAAACAAACCACTATATTCTAAAACTTCAAACTAAATTTTTATTAAATGAAATTTAATACAAAATCAAACAAAAAAAAACCGCATGGAATTCTAACCACTACGAACAAAGTTATCCACTTTTTCCGGAAACCCTCCCATTAAGGCTTTTATGGTAGTTTCTGTCACCTTTCTAGAGCAGGTGGTCCATCTACGTTTGAAATCTTGCGTGTCCTGGGAGACCTATTTTGTGCCTTCAATTCTCTTTTAACAAGAGCCCAATATCTCTCCACTGGCCTGAGCTCCGGGCAGTTTGGTGGATTCTTGGCACAAAAATCACATTATTACCATTATACCACGCCAGCGCTTTCTTGCTGTAGTGACAAGATGCTAAATTGGGCCAAAAGTAAGTGGATACATTGTACTGACTCAAAAATGGAAGAAGTCTCTTCTGCAAACACTCCTTGATATAAATTTCGCTGTTTATAGAGCCAGATGGCACAAATGACTGGCTTCTTTGGCCGCAGCTACATATGTCTTGCCATACTAGGAATTTTTTAGGGAATTTCGTTTGCTTTTTCGACCTAAATTTTTCCGCAACATTTCCTCGAACATCGGAAACATAAAATTCTTGACCAGGGAGCTGCGAAAAATCAGCCGTTGATACCTGGTAAACTGTTTGGCGGCATACATTAGTTTCTTTGGCAATTTTTTTGTATGTCCATTTTTGGTTTTGTTGAAAATATTTAATTATTTTTGAACGCACTTTTCTTTCATCGTCCATTGTGTAAAAAATTGCAAATTAAAACTCATGATGTAAATTAATTTATTAACTGACATATTTTTAATACAGGGTCCGCCAAATAACTTTTTTTTTTGAAAATGCTATAAAAAAAAAACTACTGAATATTTTCTCAAATTTCTTTTTTTATTTGAAAGTACAATCCTTCCGGTTAATAATGGAAAATAATTTCATTCATATGGCTGCCTCGGCTGGCCATGCAGTAGCCTACACGATCGGCCCAATTTTTAAGCACATTATCGATTGTTTGCAGCTGTATTTCAACAATGGCTTCACGAATATTGTCCTTTAAAGCGTCAATTGTCTCTGGCTTGTCGGCGTAACACTTATCTTTGACGGCACCCAACAAATAATAGTCCAACGGTGTCAAATCGCAGCTCCGAGGTGGCCAAACGACATCAGCTCTGCGGCTGATAATGCGATCTTCAAAAACAGGGCGCAAAACATCGAGTGTAGCTTCGGCTGTGTGGCACGTAGCGCCATCCTGTTGAAACCAAATGTTGCCAATATCCTCCTCTTCAACTTTTGTGAACAAAAATTCGTTCAACATGGCCCGATAACGATCGCCATTGACTTCGCACACATTCTGCAACATTACCATGATTTTCAAAGTAATGTCGCAATATTTCCCAGCGTTGTTCAAGCGTATACACAACCATATTCGTTCAGCGGAAGGATAAAACTAATTATCTGTCAAATCAGACATGAGCTAAGTGTTACCATTCACAAAATAAGCACTAGTTGAAAAAAAACGTTAGATGGCGGACCCTGTATGTAAATTGCCGAAAAAAAATATGAGAAGCTTTAAACCAAAGTTATAGGCAAAAATGTGTTAACATTTTTATGATCTCACTCCTTATAAGTTTTAGGTCAAAAATCGCTAAAAACAAAGAAAAATCTGGTCATGTTTAAGGTTCTGCCATTTTAAGTGTGGCGATTATTTGTAGATAAAAATAATGCAAGACTTAAGGAAATTTAATAGGATTTCCAAAAATATACAATTTGTACAGAACCGATCAGTACTCTCTAAATTTTACTATGTAATTTGATAAAAGGTCGATATGGCTAATTTTTCGTTAAAAGCCACGCCCACTTAAAATAAGTGACAAAATAAAAAAATAAACATTACGTTAAAATTCTGTACAATTTTCCGAACCATCTCCACGCCTTTAGGGGCAAATTTAGCCACTATTTAGATCTTTAAAAATAAAGGCAACGAGAATAAAATTAGAAAAAATTTGAATCGTTTCTATTATATTTTCCACCACTGTATATAGCCAAAATACCAAATTAACGTCCTTTCGTTTCTATCTAGCTTAGTTAAGAAGATATTCGCAATTCTAAAATCTAAGTTAGGCCTAATCTGCTCATTGTATATAAGTTTTAGGGGTATATTAATGCCATATATATAGCCAAAGTACCAAATTAAAGTCCTTTTGTTTCTACCTAGCTTAGTTTAGAAGATATTCGCAATTTTAAAATCTATCCTGATGAAGTAAAATAGCAGTTTTTGAAAAAAGTACTTATTATGTTAATGCGTAATAATGAAATTGGCATCGAACTAAATTATAAAATTTCTAATTAATTAAATAAATATTATTATTCATTTCAAAAAAGGGAATTAGGGAAATTAATTCTTCGAAACTCCGAGTCTCGTTCATGTGAATGGCGTTTTGATTTGAGAACTCTGTTACCTTTTTCAAAATTTGTTGGGGATATTTGATATGAAAAAAGTATCTGGCAAGCCCGCATTCAATAAATATTCTTATAATTTTTGTCACACAGTGACGATAGACACTAACGCTGCGGGCGGACGTTTTTGGAACTACAAAAATTTGCAGCTTTGCAACTTACTAGCAGAACTGCACCAAAAACTATAGTGCGGGAGAAACAACTCTATTACAACTAGTTCTGTCTCTTTCCCAATAGTTTTCCAATTCGTCGCATTATTATTGGTTCGGCCCACTGGCCATTTTTAAAAATATCGAGTTAGAAAATTTGTTAAATATATATTTTCATTCAGATTTTAAAACAGTTTCTTACTATAATGTATCATATCCAGTGATGTTAGATAGTGGCCAAAAAAACCTGGTATAGATGTCGCTAAAAGCTGTTATTTGAAACAAAAAATTGGTATACTCACACAACATATGTTTAATATGATATTATACTAAGGAGAACAAAGGGGATCTTGCTCCCATTCAGAGCGATAGTTTTTGTTTTTCACGTAGAGTATCACCACTACCGACACGAATTTTTTTAGACGTTGAAGGGCCATCAGAATCGTCCTTTTCTTTTTCTTCATCTGTTGATGACATGATAACATGCAATAACGGTAGTGAGTGTCCTTTTAACAAAAATTTCCTCACAAAAGAAAAAAATCTGCGTTCAAAGAACAACTGTTTTGATAAACGACAAAAAAGAGGGATATAAGTCACAATGAAGTCGGTACGCTACAACTACAAATATATTTTCTATGATATAAAAATATATTGTTTTTTTTTAACAAAATGTATAAAAAATTAGATCGCAGCCTGTCGCCATACTTGTAAACAGTAGAGCGTACAACATTACAGGCAAAAAAAAAAGTGCGCCGTACACCCTCCAATATGAAATATTTTTGCCAGGAGGTTTCATTTTACATTTTTCGTTATATCTTTGGCATTTACAGTCGGATTTTAAAGAATGATACATCGATGTTTTTCTCTCGAGGAGACCAGTGGTTTGCTCTATCAGGGGTAAATTGTAATTTGCAATTTGCTTAAATTTAAGTCATTAGTATATTTCTTATATTTCGGAAATTTAACAATTATTTAGCAAACAAGTTCTGTTGATTTCAGTAGTTTTAATCGCGGAACCTTTTTTTTGCTAATTTTTGGTAGCCTTTTCTGCTATTTTTACAAACTTATTTCTATGAGTGTAGTTTCGGTTTAAAGTCAGATTCACAATGTTGTAGTACTCCACTCTGAGTGGGTTTTGTTCCTTTCTTCTTTTGCACTTATATATTTTTTGCATCATGCTATCTCTATTTTACACACTCCACTCTGCTGCGTGGAGTACTCCAGCATTGTGAATTCGGCTTAATTTGTTTTTTTCTTCATACTACAAGAAGTAATAATAATTCAGCTATTTACTTTTAAAACGAGTAAAAAGGTTAAAGTCGGGCATGCCGACTATACAATACCCTACACCAGTCTGGTGTATTGTTTGGATCCGAAATTCGAATGGGTTAAAATGGGGCTTATGTCAAAATTTTCTATAATGTGAGTCAGTGCACCAAATTTCATTAAAATATCTTAATATTTGCGACCTGCAGTTTGTAACCAAGCCAATTTTGGGGGGACCCTTATATGGGCACTAGTTCTAAACATGGACCGATGTTCACCAAAATCAATAGGCTTCGTCCTTGGGCCAACAAAGGTCTATGTACCAAATTTCATCAAAATATCTTAATATTTGCGACCTGCAGCGTATAAACAGTATAATTTTGGTAGGACCCTTATATGGGCACTAGGTCTAAACAGAGAGCGATGTTCACCAAAATCAATAGGCTGCGTTATTGGGCCAATATAGGTCTGTGTACCAAATTTCATCAAAATATCTTAATATTTGCGACCTGCAGCGTATAAACATTATAATTTTGGTACGACCCTTATATGGGCACTAGGTCTAAACATGGACCGATGTTCACCAAAATCAATAGGCTGCGTTATTGGGCCAATGTAGGTCTGTGTACCATTTCACCAAAATATCTTAATATTTACGACCTGCAGCGTATAAACAGTATAATTTTGGTAGGACCTTTATATGGGCACTAGGTCTAAACATGGACCGATGTTCACCAAAATCAATAGGCTGCGTTATTGGACTAACATAGGTCTGTGTACCAAATTTCGTCAAAATATCTTAATATTTACGACCTGCAGCGTATAAACAATATAATTTTGGTAGGACCCTTATATGGGCACTAGGTCTAAACATGGACCGATGTTCACCAAAATCAAACTTGTTCGTCCTTGGGGCAACATAGGTCTGCGTACCAAATTTCATCAAAATATCTTAATAGTTGCGACCTGTAGAGTGCGCACAAGATTGCATGGACAGACAGACGGACGGACGGACGGACGGACAGACGGACATCGTTAAATCGAAATAAAAAAAAATTCTGAACCGATCGGTATACTATAAGGTGGGTCTACGACCAATATTTTTTGGTGTTACAAACATCAGCACAAACTTATAATACCCTGACCACATAGTGGTGTAGGGTATAATTAAAAATATAATGAAACAAGAAAATCCCGAAACCCCGAAAAATCCCGGGATCCCGATAAATCCCGAATTACGGGATTTGTAAAAACCAGCCCCGTTCGGCATCCCTAGTACCAACACAATTGAAGAATGGTATGTGTACCAACAAATTGGTACGTCTAATATCACTGATCATATCTGAGATACCCAGTGCATACACAAATAAAAAAGATGTAAATCTTCTTTATCTTGTTTCCGGACAGACTTTTGAGAATTTGGACCAAACCAATACTAAGCTGACGATATGTTTGTTTTCTTAGTTTGTTTAATAGTTTTTCTTCACAGCATCGTTTGTGTAACAAAATAAAATTATATAGCGCAAATAATGATTGAATAATAAAAATTAAAAATAGATAGTGTTATAAAGTGAATATTTTATGTTGTCGAATAATAATCAATAATAGGTCTGTTCGGGTACTCAACATTGGGATCCCGCGGGATCCCAATTTTACCAAAAAGCGTTTTCTTACTGCACAATTGGGTAAATGAGAGCTGTCATGAGAGAGTAATATTCTTGTTCTTCTTGCACGAAAAAAGCCCAGACTTTTTTTTAAAGAGATATATATGTAAATAAATCGAAGCTTTTGTTTAATATTAAAATCTTTACCAAATTTAATAAAGTACGTATTCCTTTTTGTAAATAAAAATGCCTAAAAAGGAAATTTTTATTAAAATTTTTGATATAAAAAGGGGTTTAACTAGAAAAGCTATATAGATTTTTACAACAAATTGAACAAGAAATAGAAAGAGCGCTCACCAAAACGAACTATAATGCACAAATCTATTGACGTTTGTTTTTCGGGCTTCAAATATGGTTTTTCGCGTTCGTTTACTTTTGGGCATTTTTGTCACTTTGTGAGAGTATTTCTTGTTAACTCTCATTTTACCGAACTTTACCCAAAAAGTAAAAAAAACAGACCTAATGTGTTTTTTTTATACATTTCACAGAACATATGGATGTGAGAGTTTGTTGGATGTTGTGTTATGTTTAATAGTACTAGATAAGTTTTCTTTATTGTTAAAAAAAAACATTAAGGTGCACAAAGTTTAAATTAATATTGTTTAATGCATTAGAATGTGTAACTACTAATATACAATAATTATGTGAGTTTGTAACACACCAGGAAAATTTAGACTGTTTGCCCAATACAACCATGGTGTACATCTTCTTACTTTCTAGGCTCTCTTTTACATTTTTTTTTTGTGAACACATGTTTGAAAACATGCTGTATAGTTGTTCACTTTTACTCATGGGTTTCGTATATATACTTTTTTTTAAATCTCCTTCGCACTTGGGTTAAAAATTACAACAACCTCACCATACAGTTTTTGTTTACCCGTTTGACAGCTGTCATTATTGATGTTACTGTATGATTTTTGTCTTGCTTCAGTTCTTTGCATTGAAACAAATCCAGTGTTTGGAACAACATGTAAATTTGTACAAAATAATTTTTTGTAAAAATGGCTATAGCTAAGACCACGCCATCATATGTTTGTATAAATTGTGGACAAAAAGTAAAAGAATTGTTTAAAAAATACAGTAATATCGTAAAAACGGTCAATTGTGTAAGTGGATTTTTTTTAAACTTCATTTTTAAAGTTTTAAAATCATAAATATTTTTTAGGATAAATGCCACAATGTGGCGGACAAGTATATAGAATTTGAACCAGTTATAATATTGGTAGACTATATGCTATTATCTCAACAGGCTTATCGTCATGCCCTGTTCAATAGAGATTTTAAGGTATGTACGTAATACAAAAAATCTTAATGTAATTGATTAAATTTTTTAATTTGAGTAGCTCTTCTGGAAATTGTCTTTAATGTTATTACTATTGGAATCCTTTACATTGTGGCGAGATAAACGTGAACAGCCGAATGGTGATGTTAAACGAAATATGGTAAATGAACATGGTTTTTATGTATGTTGTGCCCAAAATATATGTGGTCAGTTTAAATTGACTTATGAGTTAATAGTCTAACCACTTTAATAAATTCTTGCATTTGTTTATTTCTTTAGATTACCTTCTCTTCACTATCTTACTTTTACTGGTTACACTAGCTTTACGAAAACATATGATTTTACACACGGGCTTGAAACGTTTTGGTTTTGTTTTGCTAAAGGCTAATGTGTTGGCCAACTTTTCTAAATTCTTCCTGTTACCCATTATGTTGTGGCGTGAAAATACTACAGATTTTGGTGCTGCTTTACACCATACTCTTGTTACGGGTCATCATTTGTGTTCATTAGTTTTCGTATATGCGGTCGTTAGTAATTTCCGAGCACTCCAAGCTGCCGTAATTGTTCTGCCAACTTATATTATTAAAGAATTTCTTATGCAGCACTTGTCCAAGTATATGGAAAGTAAGTTTTCGGATAATGCTTAAGACAAAAAATTGTAAGAAATCAAACTAAAAAATAAAATTTTTTAACTAAATTTTTCGTTTTAATTTTAAAAATGTTTCCATCGATTTATTTCAAAACTACACAATCCCGTTTATGTGGATTCGTTTTCCGTATGCGAATTTAAATTGAGTCAAAACGAGCTCAATTTAGATTCACATATATTTTCAATCAAAAAAAATAGTTTTATAAAAAAAAAAAGTTGTAAATCGATTTATTTCGCAAACTAAAGATTGGAGTCAAAATGGCGTTAAATTAGAATCACCTATAATTGCGACCAAAAATGGGATTTCAGACCTTTTTTAAACCAATTTTAATATCTTATAAAAAGTACTTTCCGTACCTAAAAGGAAGTCTATTTGCAACCAGCCATGTGTTCGACTAAAAAAAAAAGGATGTAATCGGAAAGTGAAGCGAATATATAAAATTATATATGTAATTAGCAAATTCTTTTAAAATGCTAACCTCACCCACTGTCAGTACTGGTGTTCTCTGTTAACGCTAACAAGGCTCTGTCGACCGAGTATGCGTGGTATAACCCCTTTTGCATGGAAATCGGTCTGTTAGTCAGGACGATTAAGATTTATCCGACCGAGGATTGGCAACTTCGGCTTTATTTTTAATTTTTAAAAAATTAATTAAATGGGTTTAATTTGGAATAACCTTAATTTTCGACTAAAAATGGACTTACTTTTATCTTAATTTTAAATTCGATTTATTTGAACGATTTTTCTCTAAAAGATTTTATGTAATGTAAAAAACTTAAGTACTTACCAAGTTCAAAATATGCATTGATGATGTATGTACCTTGATAAGTCTTGCCTTTGTCATATTATTGCATTAAATATTCCATATAAATTTCAAAATAATCAGTATTCTTAAGGACAGTATTAAATTTAGCATATCTAACAATCGGATGTTCTAGGAACCAGGATTTTTTTATATTTCATTTGGCTTAATTACAATTTTTTAATCAGGAAAGTCTTCATGTTTCCAACGAGGCAATATTTTCGGCAACTAATATCTCTTATTTTATTGAGGACCATTTTTAAACCTTAAAAAATTTAAATTATTGGACAACGAAATTTTATTTTAAAGCCATATAAAAAACATACCATCCTTATTTGTTCAAAATGTCCCATTGTTTTAAAGCTGCTACATTGGCTTCCATTTAGTTGGAATTCAATTTGCCATTAAACTTCTCCAATATTAAAAACTGTTTAAAAAATGTATCCCAAAATGTTTATGCAACTCTTGTTTGTTTTCCTTTTGTTTATTGTTAATATTTGTATTTATTATTAATAATTATTTAATTAAACTGTGATTATGATCCTAATGAAATTATACGTATGTAGTACGTCGTTTTTTGTTTTTATCCTCTGCTAATTTATTGTATTTCATTTAAAAATAAGTCTTACATCACTACAATTCATTTAGTTAATGAATATATCTATTTTTTGTTGTTATTTGTATCGATCACTTAAACATTATGCTGATCTTTTTTTATAATCTCAACATTTCTCCCTTGCCATAAAAAAAGAGATAATTTTTAGCCGTTTCAAACATCTTTGCGTTTAGATGTGTTGAAACTTACAAATCGAAAACAAATATCTATTTTAAACAAATTTTTTTTGTTTTTTCGGTTTAAATATTATTCATATTTAGAGATATTGAAGTTAATAGCTTTAACATTTTAAAGAAAATAAATTGTGTTTTATATATTTTTAGTTGTTTTTTTGTTTAGTTGCATTTAAAATTGAAAAATATTATAATAATCTAAATAGATAAAAACGAACACTAAACAACTCGATAAGAGTGTTACTAAGAAATTAAAAAAAAATCGAATAGAAAAAATATCTAAATTATGATGGATGATAATTGTGGTTTGAAGGGAGAAAAAAGCAGGAAGTGCTTAGTGGATTTTTAACGAAAATCCATATTATTCATAATCCCAAACTATGTCATAACATTTCTTACCAACTGCCTTATCTCTCTCCTTTCGTATATTGCTTTCAAGAGTAATGCTGCTTAATTATTATTTCCATTCTGATAAAAAATATTTGCACGAGAGCTTACACGAATGCCTTCTTCTTACTTATCTTTTTGAAATATCATCTTTTACTAAACATCTAGCTTTTGTTTATATCTCTTAAAGGCTAATGAATTTCTTATAACAAACGGTGCAGGAGGTGGTTTTCTTTCCTTTACACATCTTATCAATTATCTTAAATAATATCGCCACTCTGATCACATGGCTGCCACATTTCTGGGTGTCTTTAGGCTCTAGGAAGTCATATTCCACGATGATGAAGAGGAACATGATGAACAGTCGTCACTTTCGGGCGTTGCATTTATATTGTGTGGTGCTGTTGGACCCCATATACGTACTGTCGAATCATCGCTGGCTGAGGCTAACAAAGAGGGGTAGACGGGATTCCAGGAGACACAATTAACAGTTTTAGAATGGCCAGCCAATTTGGCCAAGGGCTCTTCGCGTTTTATATGCCAAATACACACATGCTTGTCCTCACTGCCACTGGCCACAAAACTTTCATTGACGCCTCCAAAACACGAGTGTATAGCGAAATTGCTCTGACGTATGCCTTGAAAGCTACGTACGATACATTTATCCTCAATGTCCCATAAATGAAGACCTTGACTTGAAATATTTAACAAGGCTAAACGATCAGCTGAGTTGACTGAAAATGTCATGATTGGATGTGATTCTTTAAGCAAATCAAAGTCAGTGCGTGGGCTATCAAAGTTGTATCTGAAAATAAAAAGAAAAATGCAGTTTTTGGTTAACCCTTATTTGCTTGATGATGATGAAATTTCCATCATAAAATTTTTTGAAGAATAAAATGCACGCAACCACGTTATTTGTAATTTTTTGTTGCTAGCAAAAATTTACATGACTATTGTTTCAATTGGGGCGCATTTGTCAAAAAATTAAAGTAACCCAGCAAAACCTTCTACTACCCGGTAATGACTTTGGTAAAAAGAAATAAGGGTAGGTAACCTCTTACTTTTCTATTACCAAAGCTATTATTTTAACAAGGGCATGTCCATCGAGGTAACTCCTTACCTATTAATATGGTATTCTGAACTTACCTTTAGGTTACAAAACACCGTAAACTAATACGATTTTTTTCTTAAAATTTCAATTTGTTTTATATTGTCTATTAAATTATAAATTACATATTTTTAACCAAACATTTTGGAAATTTTTTTTTATAAGTTTTGGTTATAAAAATAAGCATTTTGCAATGAAGCGGGTAACCTCTTACTTTTCTATTACCAAAGCTATTATTTTAACAAGGGCATGTCCATCGAGGTAACTCTTTACCAGAGCTTTGAAGAATTAATTCTTTAATTCAATTTTTTAATTCTGAATTAAAAATTCGATGAATTAATTCACTAAGTACCATATATTGAATGGAATTAATTCATATTTTCTTTCGTTCGAATTATTTTGTTAGGAATTAATTCAATTGCAATAGTTCTTTTTATTAAATCAAATGAATTAGTTCACTGGTGAACACGTTCAATTTTATAAATCGAACGGAAAAAAGTGAATTAATTCCTTACTGAATTAATTCACTACTGAATTCGTTCAATTTCATTTACGTTCAGTGAATTAAAAAAAATAAAATTACGTTCAGTGAATTAAAAAAATTAAAATTACGTTCAGTGAATTAAAAAAAAAAAATAAGTTCACTGAATTGAAAAAAAATAAAATAAGTTCACTGAATTGAAAAAAAAAAATTAAATAAGTTCACTGAATTCAAATCCTGTTTATCAACCTACATGATTCAAAATTAAAGCCCTTTACTATTAAAAATAAAAACTTTACAGATATAGATAAATTTGGAAAAAAAATATAACTAATAATTTATGAAACTAGTTATATAGTTCTACACACAGAAAAAAAACAGGTGGAACTTTATCTAAGTGCTATGTAATTATACAACTACATAAGTTCGAAGTAAGTTTTACAATTTTCTAGCAAAATATATGTAATTTTTCGGATATTTTCCGCTACACATGTATATATTTTGCAAGGATTGTATATATTTTACAATAAAATTTACATATTTTACTATAACTTTGTAAAACTAACTTGAAAATTATGTAGTTGTATAATTACATAGCTCTTAGGTAATATTCCTCCTGTTTTTTTCTGTGTGTAGAGAAAATTGAATTCGATTGGTAGTGAATTCATTCAAAAAGGAATTAATTCTTCAAAGCTCTGCTCCTTACCTAGTAACATGTTATTCGGAACTTACGTGTAAGGAGTTTTCAAAAACATTTTGTTTAAATTTTAATTTTTTAAACCGAATATCAATTTCAAATTCACGAATTTTTAACAAAAAATAGAATTTTCTAGAAAAACGAATTATTTATACCAATAAAACATTCAAACGTATGAATTTCGTATTACAAAAAATGCAAGGGTAAGTGGTTTATATATTACCAGGTAATATGCATAGTAGTACCAACATGTTACCTAGGTTTTGCTGGGAAGCTGCATTATCAATTAGCAGGTTTAAACTTATCACCCAAAATATTACAGTGATTTTTTTCACAAAAAAAGAAAAAATCATGCAAAGAAGGGTTAAGTTACTTAAGACTTTACAAATTGAAGAACAAAATTTTACATTGGCACTTAAGTGCAAATCATCGATATTTTATTACTTTAACCATTTTTTTAATGCTCTCTTAGCTCCCATACATTTAGTAACACTCATTATTAGATCTTGGTTAAAAATAATTTTTAAATCAGATCCAATTAGATACTGAAAAGGGTTATGTGTAATGGATTAGATATATATACATTAGAGTTGTCCAAAAAAACATGAAAGTTGGAATTCGCGATCTCCACAATGTTGCACCTATTCCTTAATGTCTAAAAACACTCTGTGCCAAGTTTCAGCTAAATACGCTTTAATTTAGAGGTAGCGAAAAAAGTTATCTTTTAAGAATTAGCAATTTATCTCTAGAGTAATTTATACAAAAAGTAGGGTTGACTTTAAATTGAATTACTTCTTAACCTGTACGCTATTATTTAACTTTAAATTTAAAGAAAAGGAATTTGAAATCAAATCTTAAAAAAATTAAGTAACTTTTAAAGAATTCGCGGTTTTTTGTTTTAAATTATACAAAAAAAAAATACATATTTTAGTTAAAATTTCCAAATTTTTCGAAAAGATGTAATTAAAAATTCAATTTGTTTTTGCCTTGTATGCGCAAATTTCTAAAATCTGATATTTATTTTAAGGAAAATTATGAATCAGCAATCGAAATTAAAAAGATTGCGGTTTATAAATTATTCGCGGTTATTGAAAATTCAAAAAAACTCAAGTTTTTTTAGGTATCTTCTTAATTACTTGGAAACGGTGTTATCGAAAAATCCAATTTGTTATAATTTTGCAATTTACTTACCAAGGGCCTTCATTATATATAACACTGATTTTAATTTTGAAAAGGATAACAGATATCCTTGCAAATTAACTTAAAATTTGACTTTTTAATATTTCGCTCTTATTTAGCTTGCTATAATTTTATTGCTACCAAAAATCCTATCTCACATAATAGGACATTCCATAGATATATATTAATACCAAAAAGAAATTTTCATAGTGGTAAATATAAGAAAACATCCTGATCCAAATTGAACATTTTTTGTATGTAGCTTTTGAATTTCGCGAAATCCGCGACTCTTATTTCAATTTTGATTTCATATTCGTAATGTACACAGAAATAGATATTATATTTGATATATCGCGATTATAATAATTATATTTAATTAAATGAATGTTATTTTAGTTTTATTTAGTTTAGTTTCCCCCATTCTAATTATATTTAATTTTTCTAATTTTTTCCATTATTTTTAATTAATTAAAAATAATAGAACAAGTACAACCTCGAAACTTCAATTGCGATGTGCTACCTCTAAACAAAACTTTTTTGGTGATTTTATCAGACCATATTTATTTTCATAGTGGCATATTTTTAGGGTTGTGGAGCGTGAGAATTCCAACTTTTTTTTTGACAAGTCTAATATACATATATATAAACAGGTTAAAAACATTTACAAAACCTTAACAAATTGTTTATATTACACATATTTTTTAAAACTTACATAGTGCATCAATTACTGTCTTATTAATGGACTTACAAAAGGCATTAGTTTAAAGAATCTCTGAACTTTTCATTAGTTATCCAGTTGTGCTTATACTACAATTACAAAATGTCATTTTGTATATTTTATTAATTTAAAATTTTTTTGCAAGCTTTTATAAACTTTTTGTAAATGCAAATTGTTTGCTGGGATGTAATGTCTCGGTTTGTATTACCCAATCATCATTTTCTCATACCAGGGTGATGCTCAGGAAACAATTGTATTGTCTATCATGTAAATAGTCAACCTTTTTCAAGCAACAAATAAAATCTAATATGGCAATAAGACATTAAATTTTGCACTTGAGGTAGAACAATATTCTAACTAAATATACGAGATTTATTTTTCGCTCGTTTAAAAAATTTAGATAAATTTGTGCATTTTCATATGTTAGTACGCAAAATTTAAGAGCTAAATTTTGGAAAATATTGATCGAACTTCACTTTTTGGACGAATACTCGGTCGGACACTATTACTTACCCTCTTATGCGGTAGTGATTATCAGCGGCTAATATAGTCTTGTTATCGGACCTAAAGGCCACACTATTTATACGTACACCTTCCCATGAATCAAGCACCGTGCCTTTGAGATCACACAAATAAAATTGACCCTTTTGGCCACCACATACAAAACGAGTGCCATCACGATTGAATGTACCACACGATAAACTATCCTCCTGATTCATATTGTTCATTTTCATAAGTAAACGACCATCATCTACATTGAAAATGCAGATTTCTGTTGAATCCTCGGGACCACCAATTAGCACTAACTTAGAATCGGGACTCCAGCTAATAAAAGCTACGCTCATCTGTGATTGACTATCTAGAACACGACGTTGTTTCAATTGTAGCTTATAGGGATCTACATCCCAGATAATAACCGACCCATCCTTACTACCAGTTGCCAATTTAAGACCATCTGGTGAGAATTTACAAAACCATACCTCATCGCAGTGATCGGATAGTATTTGTATGGTTTGAAGGGGAAAACCATCTGTGGCACAACAATGGTCAGTAAGCAGTGATACATTTTGTAAATTTGTTTCCCAGGCCATATCGTGAAAGAGGCAATTTTGTGTCTGCAGTTCCACGGCTTGTTGTAGTAAAGTGCGTAAACGACGTGGTGCCATCATCACTGAAGCTGGCAAGAAAGTTTGCAAACGTTCCATGGTCAGGGCCCGCGAAAGTATACCCTTGCCCTCCCACTTGGCACGTTGGTAAAGATCATTATTATTAGAACACATCATGTATGATGACAATTGATGGACACGTGAAATATTATGTTGCAAGGGTGTTAACTCATTGCGGAGCACATGCAAAGCATCCAAAGGACAACCATCGTCAAGATTTTCTAAATATTTTTGCTCTAGCAAAATAAATTTCATTTCTGTTATAGTCGATGGTTTACCATTGTCTATTAGTGGTTCTAATTCCTGAAAGAAAAGAAAATGAAAAAATTAGATTAAAACATGCTGAATTTTTAAAAATTATAAAATATAGAGTCAAAATATAAAAACGTTTAGAATAAGTGCCTAACATAGCACAACTGGCCAAATTATTAATTTGCAAAATACAATTGACAACTCACGTTAATTTATTAGGTCCATTCGTTTACTTTTCAGTCAAGTAAGAATTACTCAGTACAAACTCATAGAGAGTAAGACAAGATTTACTCTCATAATAAAATTTTCCCAAACATGCACGCGAACAGAAAAATTTGCAACAATTTCCAAGTTTGTAGACACAGCTGATTACAACGTCGAATATACAAATAAATTTTAACTGGTCGCATATTGTTGTCATTTCATATCATTTCATATCATGAGTATGACGAAATTTATGCATAACACTCACAAAAGCAACGAATACAGAACGAATGGTACGAATGGTATCAATTTTAATTGAGTAAAACATAAAAAATTTTTTCTGTGAAACATTTCACTATATTTTTGGTGTTTTTTTTTTTCATTTAATGAATGCATAGACATTTTTTTTGGTTCAACGAATACTAAACAAATGGCGTGAATGGTTTTATTTTTTTTAATGTGTCATCACTTATTTTTGACGCTTTGCCAGCGTTTACAAGAAGCGTTTTTTAAAAAATTTCGGAGGTTTATAAAAAAACACTGGTACAAAAAAATACCACTCGATAATTTTGGTGTTAAAAATAAATGGCTGGCAAAACACTAATTTTTGACGCTTTGCCAGCGTTTGAAAGAAGCGTTTTGCCAGTATTTGTTTTAAAAAAATTTCCGTGGCAAAGAAATGGGCTTATAGTGCTATGCTAACGTTTGCAACCAGTGGTTATCCAGTAAGTACTACCTAGTCAGAAATTGCCAGTGGTACAAAAATAAATTCACTGGTTGAGAAATGATTTTATAAAAATTATAACGCTTCGTTAAAAAAGGCTTATAGTCAGAAAGTTCCCATTTCAAATCCGGTTGCAAATATTTGTTTATATTATTTTTTTTTAATTTAAAATTTCTTTTGATTTATAAAAGCAATTTTTATGTTTTTGGAAAAGCTTCTTTAATACCAACTTCTTTTTTGTATATATAAAAAACTTGTTGCCAGTGCTAGCATTTTAGCGCAACCTGTAGTTGTGCAGCTACTATTTATCATTTATTTATATTTTTAGCCTCAAAGTATTATATACTAAGTGGATAAAGTAGAATCACGGCAGGAACAACAAAAATACATATGAACTTTTTTTAATATTATTTTGGAAAATATATTTCCTGACCACCGTTTACACTTTCTGACTGGGTATATTTTTAATAAGCTTGTGCCTGAGCGAGCAATTTCCATCCCTGATTTTAGCAAATTTTATCCATTTTTACGTTTTTCGAATAGTTTATTTGTCAATGGCAATAATTTTTTTTAATTTTTTTTTAATTTAATTTGTATCGAAAATACCCAGTCAGAAAAATACAAACGGGAAAGCGGTGGCAAAGCACTTTAGCAGGTGGTACAAGTATTGGCAAAAAGTGCTTTCCCATTCCCAAAATGATATCATTAGACAAAAGGACCGGCTGTTCAAAAAGCGCCGGAAAAGCACTGGAGGAACAAATTTTTTAAACGTTGGCAAAATGCTGGCAAAACCAATAAATGGGTGGTCTGGAAATATATTTTCCAAAATAAAATTTAATAAAAGTTCATACGTATTTTTTTGGTCCTGCCGTGATTTGAACCCAGGCCATCAGATTGGCAGATAATTGCTCTACCCACTGAGCTAACGAGACATATAATATTTGATGGCTAAACACATAAATGAGTGATAATAGCTGGACAACTACTGGCTGTGCCAAAATGCTAGTACTGGCAAAAAAATTTTTGTAACTAGTATGCCAGTGTTGGGAGGGCAAAAAAAAGTTGGTCTTGAAGGAACTTTCCCACAAACAAAAAAATTGATTTTATAAAACAAAAAAAAATTTAAATTAAAAAAAATCCCAAAAAAATGTTTGCTTGCAACCGGATTTGAACTCGGAACCTTCTGACTACAAACATTTTTTAACGAAGCGTCAGCATTTTTATAAAATCATTGGTCTACCAGTGAATTGATTTTTGTACGCCTGCTAGCATTGGCTAGGTAGCACTGGATAACCACTGGTTGCAAACCTTGGCATATCACTCTAAGCCAATTCTTTGCCAGTGGTTTTTTTATAAACCACCGAAATTTTTGTAAAACAAATACTGGTAAAACGCTTTTTTCAAACGCTGGCAAAGCGTCCCAAATGAGTGTTCTGCCAGTCATTTATTTTTAACACCGTGGTTACCCAGTGGTATGCCAGTGCTTGATATTTTGTACCACTGGCGATTTCTGACTGGGTAATTTCATTGCAATTCTAACCGTAAATTCTAAAACCCAATCGTAAATTAAAAACATTAAAAAATGTGTAGTGTGAAAAGAGAAAATAAAGCAAAAAACTCTAAATAACGAAATAAACAGAATTGCTTAAAGTAACGCATATAGTAACTTTCAGAACAATGTCCTCTTGGTTAAGGAACAAGGAGGTAATCATTTTACAAGTATGTACATATTGATAAAGTAATGACTAGGCGATAACAACAAAGAAAGATTAGGTTACATTCGCTCATCTGCACAAAAAGAAATTGTAATATGTATATAAATTTTCTTCGTCTTTGAATATTCATAAGAAGCAAGAAGAATAACAAAATAGGGAGTAACAGCAGGTCAAAAAAAAATAGAATATGTGCGTTCCCTTACGTTATCGGTGGTACTCGCGGTAACCCAAAACAACCAAACAACAACAATTTACACGCAATTTTGTAATATATAATATAATATAAATTGGGATGTATGAATAAAACGAACTGCCTGTTTTTATAAAAAGCATCAGACGAATTTGTTAAAACATTTGTGTAAAAAACACAAACTTAAAAACATCTTTTTTTAAAAGATTTTAGCCGCATCTGTTCTACATAGATGTTTTAACAAATTTGTGCAAAAATTTTTTAACCAAATCGTTTTCAAATTAGTGTTTTTCATAAAATTTTTTTTAACGAATTAGTCTGATTCTTTTTACAAAAACACCCAGTAAGTCTTTACTATTTGCTAAAGTTCTTACATAAAAAAAATTAATTTCTAGAAAAAAAAATCCAGTCCATATTTTAAAAACTAAAGCTAAGTAAAAACATTATTCGAATAAGTAAATAATTAACTTCTTATGAATAAACAACAAAATTTAAGAATTTTCTTGAAATTTAGTCTGCTAGTGAGTTGACTAACGTTTTTAGAAATCGCGAAAACAAGGATTTTAGTGGATTTTTTCATAGAATACCATTCTATATTCCTCCAAATAAAAGTTGCCAATATTTATAATGGCTTAGGGCTTAAAATTAATTATTTGACTTTTCACCCTAAATGCTCAAATAAAATGAATCCAATTAGATCGTACTAATTCAATTGCATTAAATTAATTCAATTGGATTAATTTTAAAATTTATGAATGACTGTTT
Source organism: Leucophora obtusa (assembly GCA_949987735.1). Taxonomy (NCBI): domain Eukaryota; kingdom Metazoa; phylum Arthropoda; class Insecta; order Diptera; family Anthomyiidae; genus Leucophora; species Leucophora obtusa. Next base: position 6,240,976 of record OX465296.1, read on the forward strand.
TTCACGTTTTTTTAGGGATTCACGACATTTTTCCGTGCTTTTAAAATTTTTTGTAGTGCTAATTAAAAAAATAGACAATATTTTTGCAGTTCTGCTTGTAAGAGAAAGATACAAGTTGGAAATAAATATTTTTTTGTAATGATCATTATTGATTTTCATTACGATTACATATACGCATTTAATTGTACTGAGGCCCTATCCTTATAGGAACGACGGGAATATATTTATATATATTTAATTGTAATGAAATATTTTTTCATTTCCATAATATTCAAGTAATTGTAATGAAATTAGTTCTAATTTTCCTTACAAAATTAGACATACATATATTTTCATTACCGTTATTTTTATGCAAAGGTCAATATTTTTCTTTTTTCGTTTCCTTTAATTTGAATTCACGTTATGATGATTCGTCGCTTAAAGCCCAAATAACGAATAACCCGAGTAAAACGGGTCATACATTATTTTATATTTTTTAATACAATTATGTCTCGTTAGATATTGCTTTGTATGGCACTCTATATAATAAGACATAATTTTCGTCTTTCGAACAAATTTTATATGACCCAATATCTGAATATATCTTTTTACATATGTTGTCATATTTAATCAGATCTCGCCCCTGAAATTTAAATTGTAATACCAAATATAGCCCATTTTCATGTTTGATTTAAAGTTACCCAGGTAGAAAAATACAAACGGCACAATGTTGGCCCGGTATTGGAGGCGGTAGTACATGTACTGGCAATGCGTCGGATTTTTAACTTTCACTGTACTGCCATGTTGTCGAAATGATAACACCAATAAACGCTTGGCCGTAGTTATTTCCCAACGTTGGCGCAGGCTTAGGATTTTATTTTTGTGGTATTATTCCAGTACATTTAATAACAAATTTAGTAATTTGCTAGAACTTTACTGTCCTCTTAGTGTACATCACAGATTTTTTTTATTTTTATTTTTTTGGCAAAGTCTTGAGACTTGATGGAATTTCTTCAAATGTATTCTTTCGAAACTTCACAAGAAAAGAATGACGATGTCTCTCTTACATAAATAATTGTGTAATAGATGTAAAAATACGTAAAATTTATAAAATTGTTAATTTTAATAAATTAAAAAAAGCTCGTTAATTTTCAGAAAACAGTACTGGCAAAGCACGTTTTAAGTAGTACCGGCATTTCGTAAAAAACAGTGCTCTCCCAGCACAACTTTTGTTGTAACGTCGGCAATTTCTACCTGGGTAGTTTAATATTTTATCGAAATCAATTACAATCCATTTTTAATACGAAAATATTTTTTTTAAAAAATAAATTTTGATAAAGAGTTCAAGTGATTTAAAAAATAATTACATGAAAACGAAAAACCGGCAAAATATATTTGTATAGAATCAGAGTGAGATTATCTGACAGTTACCCATACATTATCGACGTTGAAAATATTATGTTAAAAGAGTTAATTCTTAACATACGCAGTCAGACTTTGTATGGGATTTCGTACCACATATGTATATCTAACAACAAAACAAGCCTATTGATTTAAAAAAGAAAATTTTTCCCTATATAATCTATGGTATATTCTTTTTTCAAATGAACTCCTAATATCTTAGTAAATTTAAATTGAAATTCATTTTCATTTAAAATATTATAAATTTACAACGCAACAGATTTTTTTATTTTTAAATTGAATATTGGGTCATATTAATAAAAGTTAGCCCATTCTCCGAAGTAATTATTTTGGTTTAGGAATAACGTAGCACCAAATTTATCCATAGGCTTGAAGGATACCGTAAAATATAAATGAAAATATAAACAAAAATAATTGTCTACCCGTAAGCAGACTAAAATTGTGTAATAATAACTTAAAAACCTAATAAATAATTCCCCCTATTAGTGAAATCTAGTTTTTTATTCATACGATACATTATTTACAAATTTAAAACATTTTTAAACTATTATTTCATGACATTTAATTTTATTAAAAACTGTTTCATGTCAAATTTTTTATCATAATTTTAATGTATTTATCTCGTTTTTAATGAATAGCCCAAAAATTAAAGCTCCATTTAAAGTTTTCTCACTTTCAAATTGAAAATCTCACCTTTAGTGAAAAATCCAGTAATGATTTACGCAGAATTATTCGAAGTATTATTTTATTTAGAATTTTTTATTTTATGGATTATTCTTGAACTATACTATAGCTCGCATAAGTACTGATTAATGTGTGGATACTTTTTATGTATGCAGTTTCACATAAAGTTTCGCAAACTTACTAGATTTGCTTAGTTTACACGAAACCTTACGTGAATCCCGCATTGTTTTTCAGTACAATATTTAAAATAGAAATTGAAAAATTTTTACCAAATTGGACCTAATTGCATCAAATTTTAAATATTAAGATATTATTTAATACAATAATGTCTGGTCAAAATTCGGATTAAATTGTATATAATTTAAAGTAATTAAATCCAATTTGATCCACGTCGATACAATTGTATTCACCATTTTTCGGATTAAATTGTATCTGATTACTTATTGTATTATATCAAATTGGATATGTCATCATATTATCTTTTTTAATCGGGAATCTTCAATTTTGAGGTCTGAATCTATAAAATGCCCCATAAGTGTTTCTCAACCACAATATTTTATATAAAAATTGATAACTTTCATTACAATTAATGAATTATTTTTTATTATATTACAAAAAAGTAACGGAAATGAAAATCTATGTAAAAACGTTATGTAATGGTAATGGTATTGAAAATGTTATGGTAATGGTTTTGGCCAATATCAGGATACACTTAACGCTAAAAATGCACGTCTAGTTCTACAGTGCTGCTAAAACCGTGTATATTTTTTGTTTGGATATAAAATAGCATTTCAAAATAACTAGAAAAAAAATATATAATACCGGATCACATATTTTTTCTAATTGCGGAACGCTAAAGCCGTTAATACATACGTACAAATCACTTGAATTTCCTTAATTTCACTCACGATCAAACAGTATCACAATTACAAAAAAAGAAAAACAAGAACAACGGTGGGGCGCGTAACGTCTTTAAAAACACTTTTAATTAAATATAAAAGACTCGGTACAAGTCCATATAACACTGTTTGTTTGAATTATAGTTATATTACAACTTATAATTTACAAGTTGTCTAACTAAAAATACTAATGTCAATAGTAAATTTTCTATAAAAACGAGTAAAAAGGTTAAAGTCGGGCATGCCGACTATACAATACCCTACACCAGTCTGGTGCATTGTTTGGATCCGAAATTCGAATGGGTTAAAATGGGGCTTCTGTCAAAATTTTCTATAATGTGAGTCAGCGCACCAAATTTCATTAAAATATCTTAATATTTGCGACCTGCAGTTTGTAACCAAGCTAATTTTGGGCGGACTCTTATATGGGCACTAGGTCTAAACATGGACCGATGTTCACCAAAATCAATAGGCTGGGTTATTGGGCCAATATAGGTCTGTGTACCAAATTTCATCAAAATATCTTAATATTTGCGACCTGCAGCGTATAAACAGTATAATTTTGGTAGGACCCTTATATGGGCACTAGGTCTAAACATGGACCGATGTTCACCAAAATCAATAGGCTGCGTTATTGGGCCAATATAGGTCTGTGTAGCAAATTTCACCAAAATATCTTAATATTTGCGACCTGCAGCGTATAAACAGTATAATTTTGGTAGGACCCTTATATGGGCACTAGGTCTAAACATGGACCGATGTTCACCAAAATCAATAGGCTGCGTTATTGGGCCAATGTAGGTCTGTCTACCAAATTTCATCAAAATATCTTAATATTTACGACCTGCAGCGTATAAAGAGTATAATTTTGGTAGGACCCTTATATGGGCACTAGGTCTAAACATGGACCGATGTTCACCAAAATCAATAGGCTGCGTTATTGGGCCAATATAGGTCTGTGTACCAAATTTCATCAAAATATCTTAATATTTACGACCTGCAGCGTATAAACAGTATAATTTTGGTAGGACCCTTATATGGGCACTAGGTCTAAACATGGACCGATGTTCACCAAAATCAATAGGCTGCGTTACTGGGCTAACATAGGTCTGTGTACCAAATTTCGTCAAAATATCTTAATATTTACGACCTGCAGCGTATAAACAATAGAATTTTGGTAGGACCCTTATATGGGCACTAGGTCTAAACATGGACCGATGTTCACCAAAATCAAAGTTGTTCGTCCTTGGGCCAACATAGGTCTGCGTACCAAATTTCATCAAAATATCTTAATATTTGCGACCTGTAGAGTGCGCACAAGATTGCATGGACAGACAGACAGACAGACGGACGGACGGACGGACAGACGGACATCGTTAAATCGACATAAAAAAAAATTCTGAACCGATCGGTATACTATAAGGTGGGTCTACGACCAATATTTTTTGGTGTTACAAACATCAGCACAAACTTATAATACCCTGACCACATAGTGGTGTAGGGTATAAAAATGGCAATAATAAGTGCGTTCCCGTACGTTCCGAAATTTATCCAAAAGCGTTCCCGTACTCGAAAATTGGGTAAATGAGAGCGCTAATGAGAGTGTATTAGTGTGTCTCTTTTTACCAAAATTTACCCAGACTTTTTCTTCGGGTAAACTTTGGTAAAACAGCTGATGTAAATATAAACAAAAAACAATCATGAAAATAGATTTGAAATTTGAATTAAATAAAGAAATAAGCAAAAGAAACTTGTTTTTTTATAAGAATTAATTGAATAACATCAAAAACAACTTTCAAATGCGAATAAATATGTGCATTTGTGCCAATTTGCAAACTGAAATTATACGCATTGTCACATTAGTAATGGGATTTGTGGCACAATCTAAGATTGATTGGTACAATGGCACAACCGATACAATTTTGGCACATTTTGATTATCTACAAAATTTAATAGAGAATGGATATAAAAAATAACAATTCTATAAAAATTCCTTAATTTTTAGTTTCTAAGCATTTATTGGTATTAAAATACCTGTTCCAACAAAGCGAAACTAAAAAATGTGATTGAAGATATTACCGAATAACCCATAGAATTTTAAAAATTCAAATGATTTAAATTTAGAATTTAAGTTTAATTCATGAAAAATTTACTTCAGTTTTAGAAAATGTTTCTATGTACACCATTACGTGTAACCATTCCGAAAGAATTCATTCATTAGCTGCATTGTCATATCTTTAATAAGAATTGAATGAATTTCATTTATCATTCACCTTTTAATTGAATGAATTCAAGAAAATTTTAATTCATTCGGTTAGAATTCATTCAAAATAGAATTCCATAAGAATGCTATTACGAAATGAAATTAAAGTTGAATTACACGAAATGAAATTAAAGTTGAAAACACGGGTACTGAGTGAAAATTGAGTTTTGGCACAATGAAGGCCCATTTGGCACATATTAGTCACACGCTTGGCACAAAACAAAATTTTTAAAGTCCCATCACTGTTTCACATTATTCTTTGAAATAAGATTTTGTGCTAGAAAAGTGGTTTTTTGTGTTCCCGTACTATTGGGTAATTTTGTCATTTTGCGAGAGGATTTTGTGCTTACTCTCATTTTACCGAACTTTACCCAAAAAGTAAAGAAACACACCTAATGTGGTTAGGTTCTCGCAAATCATATGATTGATATGGCAACATTGCAGAGTATAAAACAACGTAATCACAATGATAAACAGATGTTTTAAATGTTCTTCCAAAATTATGGAAAAACCCGCGTATCTGACTTTCTTATATTTTTTAATAATTTAAAAAGGTTGAAACGATAACTTGGAAGGAAAAATATTAACATAAAAACTTTGACCTGTACTGCCCATTAAAAAAAAAACTCATTCAGGAATATCGTACACTTTGAAACAAGAAAACAACCACAAATTTGAAGGTTTGTCAGGCAATTCAATGAACTAACGTATAAACAAAAGATGAACTCATTTCTTCTTTTTGTTATTGTTACTCCTGACACTTATTGGTTAGCAGTTTGCAGCTACTCATGCTGCTGTTGAATTTTTTAATAGAAATGCAGTCGTGTAAAGAAAGCCCAAAAACAAAAATCAATGTTATTATGATGGAACAACACAAAGAGAAAATGGAGCAGTTGGGGAGGGAAAGCAAGCTGTAGTGTATATATACCAGGGATTATAAAGTTGGTACGATAGTACTACTTGTGGTACTATTGCAACCTCAAAAGTACTACGGTACTCCTCTGACTTATTTAGTACTATTTACAAAATTTTCCTAAATTTCATACAAATTATTGTTAGTTTGTTCGTTTACTCGAATACACTAACTGGCCCCGAAAAATATCGAATATCGAGTTGCTAGATAAAACAAACCAGATGCCGGTAGCAACGGAGATACGTAAACGAAAGTGGCAGTGGATTGGACACACATTACGTCGCAACGATGATAATGTATCAAAGCAAGTTCTTAGATGGAATCCATTTCATCAAGATGGAAGAGAAAGTGGTAGGCCACGTACAACATGGAGACGTTCAACAGAATCCGAAATGAACCAACTACACCTGGAACGAATTAAGACCTATCGCCCGGAATCGGGTCAGATGGCGATCTGCTGTTATTGGCGCCCTATGCTCCAGTGGGAGTTAGAGGAATAAACGAACAAGCCTATTTTTAACTTCGTTTTAAAGTGAATATAATTTTAAAGGTATTTACGGCCCTGTTCCACCTTGTGAATGTCATAAGAATAGTTACGACCAAGCAAATTGCTTGACAATCGAATCGAATAAATTTAATGATTGAATTAGTTGTATTAAGAATTCATGTTATTCTTCGAAATAGGGTTTAGGAATTTAATCATTCAGAATTGAAAATCGAAAAAATTATTAAATTCTTTAGGAGCTCTGATTGGAATAAAACATTTTGTTCTTTAGAAGTAAACGAAAACGCTTTGTATAATTTTCAGGGACTACACTCACAGAAATAAACCTGTAAAAATAGCAAAAAAGCTACTAAAAGTTAGTTAGTAGCAGTTAGAAACTGCTGAGATTAACAAATTTTTGTGCTAAATAATAGTAAGATAAGAACAGCAAAAATAAAGCTGTTTAATTTACAAAGTTTTAGTTATATTTGAGTCAACTTTCAGTTCATTGAAAATAACAAACTATGTATACTGTCAAATCTGCAGAAAATATTAACATTAGCAGACTAAAAGCAGCAAAAATAAACTATTCTATCTACAAAATTTGCTTATAGTTAAATTAAGTTAAATGCAAATAGCAGTCTATCCTGCTAAAATTAACAGAAGTGGTTGCTAAAAGATTCTAAACTGCTGATTTCAGAAGGGTAGATTTTTAATTTAACCGAAAGTAATAACGGTAAGGGTAACTGTTTGGTCAGAATAGCAGCTTTTACTTTTTTGGAATTTGTATTATACCGTTTTCTTTTATATTTTTAAATAAACGCCTTTAAAGTACTGGACCATTCAAGTACTTTTACTTGTAACCGATTACTTTTTCTGGTGATCTACGCTAATTGTTTTCGTCTTTTCTTTAAATTATAACTGTAAACTTCAAAATTATTTATGTGTTTAGTTTTAACAAATAAAACCATAAGCATCAGTGCTTTTAGAACATTAAAACAAACAAGAACAAACCACCGCGTTTTATTTTCGTCATCGAACAGTAACGGTAACGGTATCTAAATTTGTTTGTTTCGATAACGGTAAAGGTAACGGTATTTAAGACTGTTTCGGTAACGTACCGGTATAATAAATTACGTTGAAAACATATAAAAACAAGTACAAATTTAGCCTATTTTTTAATTTTAATACGGCGTTCACATATACGTGTTTAACACGATTTGACGTGTTTAAGTGTTAAACATGTTTAAGTGAGATGTTTTACAGTACATTTTTCCTACCCTTACACAGGATAAATTATCGTGTTTAATTTTTAAACACGTTGTTAAACACGATAAAATTGATATCAATTGGTGTTGAATGGCAAGTTTGAAGCAGAAGAAGGCACAACAAGAAAAATAAAATTGAATGAAATAAACTAAATTTAAATAAAAACCAGTTAAAATGTGTTTTTTTCTTATTAAAGTGATAGATGAACAAACCAATTAATTAAACTTTGCCTCCGGTGAACGAAAAATCCAAAAACAGCCATGAAGTTGTCCCTTAACTAAAAATTTAAAAATCTTGTTTCCGACTGGGGCGGATAATGTTATTTCACTTTTTATAGCAATTATAACGTTGGATAATGCCAAAAATTATTAATTATTGCCTTTTTGTTTTTTTTTACAATTGTTAAGGAACATCTGTTCGAGATGTTTAACTTAAACACTTCATTTTTAAGTGTGAACTGAAATGTTTAACTTTTACATAAACGTGTTTAACAATCGTACTGTGAACATATTACTAATTTTACAAAAATAATCTGATCATTTCAGCAGTTTTTCTGCAAAGTAAGTTTTAACAAATTTTTGGTAGTTTTAACTAAAATTTTTACTTTTTGCTATTTTATGTATGAGTTACTTATAACCAGGGCAAGTTTTTTGGAAAAAATTAAAAACAAACGATATTTTTTTTAGAGTTGATTTATAGGAAGAAAAAAACATTTTTATTGAAAAATTTAACAGACACAAGATGATTCCTTTTAATATTTAATAAAATTCCAGATTTTTTTTTATTCATATTAACTAATATACGGCGAATGCACTTTAGCAGTTCAACGGTAAATTCCTTCATTATTTTATTTTTGTTAAAAACATTCAGAAAAACACTTTAATCAACTATTATCCTTTAAAAGTTTTGGAATAAGCGTGCCATTTTTGCGTTGTTTGTGCCAATTTTACTATTTTTTTCGTGTCATTTTGCCTGCCAATTTCAACTTTTTTTTTGTTCCATTTTAAACTTGCCCTGCTTATAACATAACTCTTTATTATTTTCCAATCAAATATTCGAGCTCGAGGTCCAAATTTTGTTTAAATATTTATTTAAATATTTTCAATATTTACGTTGAATATAGGGTTTGGGGTTCGGGAATTCCCGGGATATCCCGGGAAAAGTTTGCCGGGAATTCCCGGGAAAATAATATATTTTTCCCGGGAAAACGGGAAATTTTAAAAATACTAAATTCTTTAAATTGTTTTTGTTTTTAATAGGATTTTTTTAATTTTAGTCATAAAAAACATTTTAAATACCAACACAAAATGTTATTGCTAAAATATTTTAAAAGGGAATCACTTTCTTTGAAACACAAAAAATCTTTGCCAAGTAATTAGGAGCATTTCAACTAATAAAGATTTTTCGCATAATGCAGCGCAGTTCAATATTTGCCCTAAAAGACTAATGGTTAACGAAGGTAATATCCGACATCTAAATTTGGTTCACAAAAAAAAAAAAAAAATTGAGAATCATGCAACTTCTCTTGAAGAAAACAACAACAAGAATAACGTTCCAGCTAAAATTCGCAAAGTACCCGAAGAAAAAAGTGTAAGCTGAATAGGCATTGAACGTTTTATGGTAGGGCAAACATTTCCTAAAATGGTATTCAAATTAGCTGCAGTCGACGGAATGTCAATCCGCACCATAACTAGATCTTCGTTTATTCGAGAAAGTTTTTATAATAAAAACCTGGCATTGCCAAAAAACGAAACCGATGTAAAGAACATTATATTAAATTACTACAATCATGTAAAAGATATCATGATAAAAGAAATATTGAGCAATATTTCTAACAATAGGAGATTTACTATAATCTTAGATGAATGGACAAGAATATCACAGAGATATTTGAACATATGTATAAACGGAAATAATTCATTTTATAACCTGCGGTTGGTTTATATGTCAGAAAGATGTAATGCTGTTGAATTAAGAAGAATAGTAGAAATAAGGCTAGAATAGTTTTATTTGTATTTGGAAAATAAGATTGTGGCCACCATATCTAATGCGAATGTTTGTTTCCGACAATCCAGTAGTGGATGCTTTCTGCTGGAATCATGCAATTCATTTGGCAGTGCTTAGAGTAATTTATGTGAAACCAAATGTTCAACATTCTGATATTTTTTACTTTGAATTCTCACTACACAGACTAAATTTGCACTGAAATAATGTTTTTTTTTTAACAAATATTACTTATATAGATGGTTTTCATTAACAATTTTGTTCAAAAATATTTACGGGGATTCCCGGGAATCAAGTTTTTTTATTCCCGTTTCCCGGGAAATGAAAAAGTCCGGGAAATCCCAAACCCTAGTTGAATGGCATCATCAGGAAAGTAAATTGAACACAAAATTCTTATAGTGCAATATTAGACAGCAGTAGTGACACTACATTAACTATATGAATTTTGTGTTCAATTTACTTTCCAGATGACGCCATTCAATGTAAATGGCAAAATATTGAAAATATTTAAATAAACATTTAAACAAAATTTGGACCTCGATCTCATATATTTGATTGGAAAATAAAAACTAAAAATGTCGAATAAAAATAATTATAATTAAGAACTCGGTTAAAGTTGAGTTTAGTGACACAGCTCCGATCAGGTCAAAATTTTTACCACAGGTAGAACTTTTTATTAAGTTCGAAGTTGGACTTGCTTATAACTCCGTGATTTGTGGTCGGATTTGGACAGTAGGTGCACCATTAGAAAGGTATTAAAAAAATCTTTCATATGGCATTAAAAATTTTTATACCAATTAACCCATTGCGGCCCAGTTAAAATTTTTTTAATTTTTAGAAAGTTCATTTTAACAAAAAAGGGTTTTATTTCATAACATTGCGTATATAACAATATAATTTGTACTTATTACTTTATTGTCGAGACTTACACCTTTCATTCAAGATATAGCTCGACCTCTTAACCCATCAAACAATAAAGTTATTGGGTACTCAAATAAACGGAAATTTTCTTAAGAATTCAAACATGACTATAACGTACCAAAAAATGAAAAATTTTTTGAAAAAAAAAATCAAAAAATATTACTATTATTTTTGTCATCAAAAACCCAAAATTATTTTCCTATTTAACCACTTTTTCATTTTCTTTCATTTTTTTCTTAACAAAAAAAAAAAAGTTTAACCCCTTACAACTTTGCTCGTGTAAGGGCTAAATGCAAAATTTGTACATCAAATTAAAGCGTATACTCTCTACTACAATTATGTTAAATCAAATCATACCATTATATAAGCACTTTTTTGATATTCAAGGGGTTTTCCCGCAAAACTCGCTCTAAAAATATGAAAAACTTGAACCGGCTCGTAATGGGTTAATAAATATTAAAAAATTTATTACCTCTCCAATGGTGCTCATATTGTCCAGACCCGATAATAAATAGCGGAGATACGGGCAAGTCCATGTTTCAACTTTGACCCGAAATAACACCCGAAATAGGGGTCTCCGACAAAAAAAAATTTTTTTTCCAAAAAGTACTACCTGGGTGAAAAAATAAATAAATCGGAGCTGTGTCCCTAAACTCAACTTGTTCCAAGAACTCTTTATTTTTTATGAGTTTTTATTTGTTAATTTATATTAATAAAAAAAATTAATTTCAAAATTTTTTGGTACTATAGATGTGGAAGTAAGCTGTTTTTAACAATTTTAAAAATCCCATTTATCATCCCTGATATATACATATGTATAAAGTTATTATTGAATAGAGAGCAAGAAGAACGAGCGACAGAGTTTTCGTGTGTAAATAAAATTCAATCTTATTTAAGAAATTTTTTTATACACGACCAACAAAGTAAACAAAGAGCGATTAATACGGAAATGATAACCACCACTATAGTATAGAGGAAAATAAAAAAAAATTAAAAGAAATATATACTTAAAGGGAAGACGTAATAAAAGACTACCAAATAATGTAAAAAAACGACTACAAAAACACAAATAACAACATTTTTAAGAACAAAAATATGTATTGTTTACAAATGTATGTGAACAAAACCACCCACAAAACCCCACCACCATAACGGACGCTCCATACTTTATTAACTGTCACAATTTCACAGTAATATTTTGTTTTGTTTTCCTTTCTTCTTTTACTACACGTCTTTTTATATTTTTATATGTATATTTGCATTTACTGGTTCACTCACCTTTAGGTCTGCATCTGCCTTACTCCATTCCCCTGATAAGACATGTTCACGAAATTTTGTAGCCGATGGATGTTCCAAATAGCATCCAGATTCAGTCATTAAAGTATTAACCGATTTCTCCAAACCCAAATCTTGCAAATATTGACCAATTAAACGTATTATTTCCTGATTAGATTTGCCTAGCCAGGAAATTGTCTTATTGGCCTGTTCATGATTATTTTGTTCATCAGTAGCATTTGGAGCTTCTACGTTAGAGTTATTATTGTTATTGGTATTATTGGCAGTGAAACCATTGTGTTTAGAATCATGGCCATTTGTTGATGAGGAATTATTTATGCTTGATGACCCGCCAGCCGAAGAGTCGCTACCACCGCGACTTGTCCCAGCGGTCGGAGCTGAATTGGGCATTGCACTACTTTCCACAATCGAAGCACTAAACGATGAGGCACTCGATGATGATGTGGAAGGATTCAAAGCAGAATTTTGCATATTCGTCGTCGTGGACGTCGTTGAGTCTCCTACTAAACAGCCTCCACCACCTGAAGGCCTAGAGCCGTCCTGGTGCGGTTTTCTTTTTTCAGACTCTTGTGTTTTTTTATTATTATTACTAGTGCTGTTATTACTGCTGTTGTTTTTATTATTACTGCTGTTGTTATTTGTGTTTTTATTATTTGCTGCTGATTCACCTTTTGTCTGTTTTTCGTGATTATTTTGATTGCGTATCTGCTCTTGTTGTTGTGCAGCCGCTCTTGAGGTTGTTGCTGTTTCTGTGTCTATGGATACAAACGAACTGAGACTAGTTGTTGTGTTGTTTATTCCCGACGAATTTGCTAATATTGCTGCTTCTGTTGAAGTTGTTATTGCTGTCGTTGTGTTCGTTGTTTGTACTTCTGCTGCAGCTGCAGCTGCTGCGGCAGCTGCTGTTGATGTAGATGCACCTCCTGCTGCTGAACGTCGTCCTTTTTTGCGCGGCGGCTGGTCCTCGGATGAGGCACCAGTTGCAGCAGCTTTTTTGTTGTTTCTATCAATTTTGAGTCTCTTTATAAAACACCCACTCCAACGAGGACCGCTATTCTCCTCCTGCTCGTCGCCCTGCGCTTTTAGATGTATTCTCTCAGCCGCAAGCGCCCTAAGCGAACCTCGTCGTCAGGTGCACCTAATGCTGCTTTTGTCTTAGCCAAAAGTGACCTAAGTAATAACAACTATTAATGCAAAACTTGATGCGAATGCTGCAAAAGTAATAGAGAAAAGTACTAACACATTATTTAAAGTTTTGGATTATTTAAATGTTTTTTGTATTTTTTTAACAAATCTCAAACAGTAGCTTTTTGTTTTTGCTAAACTATGTTCATGGATTACTATCAGTGTTGCCAGAACTCTTAGATGGAAATGTGCTAGATTCCTAAAAAATTTCTGCTAAAATCTGCTAAATCCTAAAATAAAAAATATATTCTTAGAATATGCTGAATTAAAAAATCGCAATTTTTTTATTATATTCATTATGCTAAAGATCTGCTAAATTTAATACGAAAAATATGCTGAAAATCTGCTAAATAATTTTTTTACTATTATTTAATAAAATCTTATTAATAAAAAAATACTTTTTTTAAACCATGTTTATAAAAAATTATATTTTCATACTTTTTTAAACTATCTTAGTATAAAAGTTTACCCCTTAATTCATAAATGCTTTCAAAAGTTATAGGAGGTTTATCGAACAAATATTATGTGAAGAATTTGTTTTGTAAACCTCCTAGAACTTTGCAAAGTGTTTATGAATTGAGGGTAAACTTTTATATTTATTTTAAGATACTTTAAAAACGTATGAAAAGATAACTTTTTTGTAAACACTGAGACTAAAAAAATATACTTTCTCATTTAATTTTTTCACAATAAACATAACTGATTTTAAATTTTTTTTTAAATTTTAAGATTTTTTTATGGTTTTTTGTAGCATTTTCAAATTATAGTACTATACCTATCAATACTACTAAAAAAGTTTACACTGAAAAAAGAATTGAATAATTACGCATGAAATAAAAAGTTATGAAAACATTGTTATTAGCTGTGTTTTCTACTTAACTATATCCGTTAACTTTTGAAAAATCTGAAAGGGCATAAAAACGTTTTTTAGACGAAAACTAACTTATTACTTTTCGTATGCACGTTAACTTTAATTATTAATTATTTAATTAATAATTATCAACGTTGAAAACTCAACGTTTATAAATTTTCACACCTAGCTTAACTTGCTGACGTACGTTCGATTATACCGAAACTATCATGAACACTATTTAACAAATTTTTATACTCCAAAAATACAGAAAAAATTATTTTGTTAAAAAATATGCTTTTATTAAATAAAATAAAATATGCTAAAAAATCTGCTTTTGTCCAACAGAATATGCTAAAAAGCAGTTAGCATATTTTTACAAAAAAAAATATGCAATTGCCCAACTCAATCTGCTAAATCTAGCAGAAAATATGCTAAAATGGCAACACTGATTACTATGTAACAGAAACTCTCTCCAAGAGAATTTATCAAAAAAACTTCAGATATTTTTAAAAAGTGTATGACAAACAAGGTTGCCAACACTTGAACTAAAAAAATGGCTAGATTACGGAGAAAAAATGGCTAAAATTGGAAAATAATGCTAAAACCCAATAATTTTAATATAAATCAGTGATAATGAAGACTTCCAACACGAATTAAATGAAAGTAGTCTTTAAATTTTAATGTTTTCCGAATTTCTAAAATATTTTAATTCAAATTGTACAAAAAACATGATTTTAAATCGAATGTAAAAATTATATGCGTCTGTGAACCCAAATAAAAGTTTCAAAAATTGAAAATTTTGTACTAAAATTTTAAAAATCATAAAAATTTAGGCATTTTTATATGAAATTAACTGTAAAACATTAAAAGAAAAATGGCTAGGGCAAAATAAAATGGCTAAATCTTCCGGCTAGATCCAATCTAGCCATTTCTTTATGGCTAGATGAAATTGGCTAAATTGGCAACCTCGATGGCAAATAAAATCTAATTATTGTTGCCACGTTTTTTTTTAGTTTCCAGAAATGGAACGATTTTTAAATCTTTCGGAATATCAAACCTGTGCCCAGACTCTATAAGACGATAGACAATTATCGTCCACTTTTCGAAATTTAATATCTAACATATTACATAAAAATTATAAAACATTAGTGGTATTCATCTAACTGGATTTATGCCCTCGTAAATCGTGTATTTTTGTAATCGCGTATATTTAGAACTTTACCTGCTAGAGGGTAACCGCGTAACTCGATTCGAAAAAAAATTTTCGAATTCGTAAATCTTGCAAATATTGTTCAAAATATAATTCTGTTTAAAAATTCTACTTTTTAATTTATTTTTATACTAAACCTTGTACACTACACATAAAAATTCAAAAAGTAAGATTTTTGCTAAAAATTTTCTTTTTACAAAAGGTACAAAATTTACGAATTCGAAAATTTTTTTTCGAATCGAGTTACGCGGTAACCCCCTGTTTACTTGAATGAAAGCACCTTTTAAAACTATTCACATTTAAATTTTGCATTAAGCCAATTTTTCGATATTTTCATAAATTAAATACAGAATTTTTTTAAATTTGTATTATTTAAAAACAAATAAAACAGAAAATAAAAAAACAACACACAAAAAATATCAAAATAATTTTAATTTTAACAATATTCAAATGTAGGTAAAAATACGAAAAAGTTTACACACAAAAATGTAAGCGTATATTTACCAGGGCTCGTAAACTAGTTTTGACATTAATCGAGTAAACTTACAACATATACACAGTATACGAGGCGAAAATACTTTAAATGAATACCTTTATTGTAACAAATATGGTAAAAACACTGTGAATAAATAGATTTTACTGTTGAATTAAAATTTTGTTCAAAATTATTTAATTTGAAGAGAAATTGTAAAACCATTCCGATGATGTTTGAAATTGTTGTTGTAATGGCTTTAAAATGAGAATTTGTGGTTTATAATTCTCATTTAAAGCCGGAGTGGCAATCCTTGCTCGGATAAATTCGAAAATTCGAATACATCCGAATCGGGTTATACCACCCATACTCGGTCGTCAGAGCCTCGTCAGCGTTAACAGGGGACACCATGCCCAAGATGGACTATGGGTGAGGTTGGCATTTGGAAATAATTTCCCTTCACACTTATGTTTCGAAGTAAAATATTGTAGTGTGAATTTCAATGAAAAATGCCGAAAATAGTTTTATTCTCTTTTCAAAATTTGTAAATATTGTTGTTCTTACAATTGTAAAAAAAAGTAATGTCGACAAAAAACCTTTGCGAGTGTCACTCCTTAGTAATTCCCCCATGGTAAGTCAGCAATTTTGCATCACAAATGCTGTATTTATTATATAAAAAAATGATTGACTCGTTAATCACAGTTGAATGTTGTTTTGAAGATTTTATTAATAAAAATAATTTATTATAAATCAAAAGATGATGAAAACAATTTGAATACATATCTTAGTTATGTAAAAGTGTAAAATAATATTTTAAAAAAGTTTAATACTACGAATACTGAAAAATGTATGATGAATATATTTCGATTACATCAGCAGCACTATTGTGTTTAATTCGTTTCTCATTTTATTTATACACCAATTTGAGAAAATTCAATAAAAAAAGGTTTAAATGTTGCGAATATTTCAGGCTTTTTTTTAATTTGTTGGCTACAGAATGTTGGATTCTACATATTCTTGACCCTTGAAAAAGTCTTTAATTAAATGACTTTATTCCTAAACCCAACTTAAACCTACCTTTGTTGTTTGATGGGGGTAAAAGGTCGAGTTACAATATATCTTTGCGATGGTGCACGTACTCTCCAAATCTCGAAGATATGAGCAAGTAAACCTTCGAATTATGAAACGAAATAATTCCCGAGATAGGTCCGATCGACAAAAAAACAGTTTGTTTTGCAAGCCCAGTAAAAAGTTTTACCTGTGGTAAAAATTGGGATCCGATAGGAGCTGTGTCCCTAAACTAAACTTTAACAAAAAAAAAAAAAAATCAGTGGTAAAAATTTGGAATCAATCGGTGGAAATTTTGAAAAATGAAGGTACCTAGTTGCCTTCAAATGCGATAAAATATGCCAAAAATTTACGAATTACACACAAAGCAACAACAAAATTATTTTCGTTATTTCTTTTCACATTTCATTGCATTTGTAGACACTAGGGTAGACACAAGCCTCCGTATTCAAAATGAAAAAGCATATGCTAACTAGCTGCTAGCTTTCCCTTACCTAGTGTCTTCAAATGCAATGAAATGTGCAAAGAAATCCCAGCCAGCAATTTCGGAGCGCTCATAAATAACATTCTTAAATGGCTCACAGAAATGATTGTTTTTTTGAACACTCTTTTTTTGGTAGAAAATATGAACCCTCAGAAAACAATCCAAAAAGTTGTCTCTACAATCTAATAAGCTGTCTCAAAACGAGGGTTCATTTTTCGGACTCAAAGATTCCAAAATTACACTGTGAGACAAATGGTAGGGGTCAGTGATCGGGAAGGGTTCAAACTACCGGGGAAAGTTATATCGGTAAAAAAGAAGTTATACGTGTCCCGGCGTTTCGCTGGGTCACCCCTAGGAATCGAGATATATCGATTTGACCTTTGGTGGTCTTTTTTTTGACATAACTCGAGAACCACTAGTCCGATTTTGCTCAAACAATTTTAAAAAAATTAAAAATTACAATTCCTTTAATCTGTTCATATAACGTTTTTCTATATACTCAACAGTTTTGCCGGTAAAAATAAATGTATGAAGAAAAAAATATTTTTTGTCTAAAATATGAAACAAAAGTAATAAACAAAAGGTTATTGATTTTCATGGTAGCGGTAACAAACATTTATTTTTACCGGCAAAACTGTTGAGTATATAGAAAAACGTTATATGAACAGATTAAAGGAATTGTAATTTTTAATTTTTTTAAAATTGTTTGAGCAAAATCGGACTAGTGGTTCTCGAGTTATGTCAAAAAAAGATATATCTCGATTCCTAGGGGTGACCCAGCGAAACGCCGGGACACGTATAACTTGTTTTTGACCGATATAACATTTCCCGTTGGTTTCATCCCATCCCGATTTTGACTGTCGCATAGTGTTATTTAAATGTATGAAGAAAATTTCGATTTTATACGTTCTTTTTTCTGAGTCATTTCTGAGTACACAGGGGGCTTTTTTGGACGGACCACTTTCATAGGAAAAACTGGAAAAATGTTTATGTTTTTGGAGCTCATTTCTGAGTCATTAATGATCATCTTTGTTTGCTGGGATTTGAAAATAAACCACAAGACAACAACAACGAAAATAATTTTGTTGTTGCTTTGTGTTATTTTCAAATTTCTTTGCACATTTCATTGCATTTGAAGACACTAGGTTATGGGAATTTGTGTGTAAAAAAGTTAGCAGGAAGTTAGTAGCATACACTTTGTCATTTTGAATACGGGTATAGGTTACGACTTTAAAACCCCTAATACTAACTAGATTTTAGAAAAATCTGGCAGCCCTATTTTTAAATATATTTTTTTTAACAGCTGATGTTTCCTATTCTTAATATATAGTCTGTTTATTATTGTTTAGACCCACCGACCACTTTTTGAAAACATCGCAGGAAGAATGGATTATGTGATAAAAAGCCTTTCTGATTTCGAAACCCGTTTCTGAAATCATACCTTGGATATCTAAAATCGACAATTATCCACCCGGCTCCTTTTTTAATGCAAAATTCCAAGGCAAACCTCAATCGAAATAGTTTTCCTCGAAGACTTTTTGAGACATGAGGACAAACAAAGAACAAGCTGACGATATAACGTATGAAAAACTGATATAAACAGTGCATACACACAACCACAGCACACAACATTCGTGGCAAACACGAATTATGAAAATTACGACCCAATTCAATAATGGTGGCCACATACACACACACAAAACGTAATAAAAGTGAAAAAACAAGTTTTTATGTAATTTTAAAATTAATATGCTAATTATACTCATTCTTTAAATGCTTACCTATTCTAAATCCGATTGGTAACTCTTTTATTTTATTTTTTTTAAGACAAATAAATATTCAGAGCCGCGATTGATGGCAACAAAAAAGTTCTTTATTTTCAGATCTTTTTATTTTTTGCTCACATGAACGTAATGAGACCAAAAGTTTTTTCCATTTTGTCATTTACAATATTTTACACAGCCAACTAGAATTCGAAAACTTTATTATATATCTTTAAATTTTTTTACACTTTTATTGTGTAGTATGTTTTCTCCGTTTTCTTTTAGTTTTATATGTGTAGTTTTTATCTATATTTATTGGTTATTCTGCTTTCAACGCATTAAAAATTACATTTTTTCTTAACACTTGCACACATTCACATCCAAAAATGGTTGATAAAAATTAGTTTTCCTAGAAAATTTTAAAGTTTTCCAATGTAACTGCAGCTTTTAATGGTGTCTATTACTTTTTAATATACTTTTTTCAGTATTTTAACAATTTTAGCATTAACTTATTAGGAAAAAACTCGGGATATCTTCCAAAAATTTCGACGATAAAACAAAGAACTATCTGCTTCAAATTTTTTACTATTCTCTTCACTAAACAATGATGTCAATAGAGTGATTTTATGCTGACAATAAAGGCTGCCAGACTTTAAACAAATTACAGTAAAACTCCGAGGGACCAGAGTTTTAAATAAGCAATTCCTTTTTGGAATGAATTATCAAAAATTTAATTCAATTATTTAATTGAAGGAATGAATTCATTAATAAGATATAAGCAGGAATTAATTCCTGTGAATGAATCCAAAGAACTCAAATTTATAGAATGAATTCCATAACATTAAAATTAAAGAATTTATTCAACACGAGTTAATTCAATTTTAAGTAAAGGAATTCATTAAATTCTAGTTAATTAAAGTTTTGGTCAAGGAATTAATTCCCTAGGGAATGAATTCCCTGGGAATTAATTCCCTGAAGGAATTAACCTTTTCGTTTAATTCCCTGAAGAAATTAACCTTTTCGTTTAATTCCCTAAGGAATTAAAATTTTCGTTTAATTTCCCAAGCAATTAAATTTTTATTTTAATTCCCTAAGGAATTAACTTTGGTTTAATTCCCTAACGGTGGGTCTCATACTGTAGGTTCAACTTTAACTTAACTATAAACAAAAGAAAATGTCAAAAAAATGTACACAAAACAACAACAAATGTTTGTCTAACGAAAATAGTCTAAACGAAAGAAAGTGACAACCATTTTCGTCAAAAATATATGGGAAACAAACAATTTTCGTTCCTTTGCTTTCGTTAGAGTATTTTCGTAATACATAAACAGGGACTTAATTAATGGCCCGTATCTCGAAAACTAAGCGAGATAGAGCAAATTTTTTGCTCCTATGAAGTATTAACACACCCCAATAATAAAAATAGGCCAGGTCTTGTAACGCTTCCGATTGATCCATGCCTATAAAACACACATGGGTCACCGTACTGTTCATAAAAATTGATTCCTGGGAATCGCTCTCGGACTTACCTCATGTGAATAATACGACCGTGTACATTCTTCCAAAGCTTGCAAAAATTTTGTCCGTTTGGCTCTATCTCGCTTTTAGTTTTCGAGACATAGGCTATTTTGTAAAATGGCGATTTTTTAAAATGGCCCATATCTGGAAAACAAAGCGAGATAGAGCAAATCGGACAAAATGTTTGCAAGTTTTGGAACAATGTACGCGCTGCTATTATTCAAATGAGTTAGGTCCGAGAGCGATTCCCAGGAAGGTAACCGCGTAACTAGATTCGAAAAGAAATGTTCGAATTCGTAAATCTTTCAAATACTGTTAAAAATATAATTTTGTATAAAAAGTCCTTTGTAATTTATTTTTATCCTAAACCTTGTACACTACACTAAAAAATTCAAAAAGTAAGATTTTTGATAAAAGTTTTCTTTTTACGAAAGGCACAAAATTTACTCATTCGAAAATATTTTTTCGAATCGAAGTTACGCGGTAACCCCCCAGGAATCAATTTTAATGAACAGTCGCAATCAATTTTTATGAGACCAACGTGACGGTTTTATAAAAATGGATCAATCGGAAGCATTACAAGACGTGGCCTATGTGTATTATTGCACCATAAGAGCTCTATCTCGCTTAGTTTTCGAGATACGGGCCATTTTGAAAAAATTGCCATTTTACAAAATGGTCTTTATCTCGAAAACTATGCGAGATATAGCATTAAGAGATAGGCATTAAGTGAAAACTTAAATTCAGGGAATTAAACGAAAAAGTTAATTCCTTAGGGAATTAAAAGAAAAATTTAATTCCTTAGGGAATTAAACGAAAATTTTAATTCCTTAGGGAATTAAAGGAAAAATTTAATTCCTTAGGAAATTAAACGAAAAAGTTAATTCCTTCAGGGAATTAAGTGCACAATTGAAGAATTCATTCAATTCCTTAAGTTTGGTCAGGGAATTCATTCCCAAAATATAAATTCAGTTCAGAAAAAGGGAATTAGGGAATTAATTCTTCGAAGCTCTGATTTGTACGAGTATTTATTCCCTTGTTTTATATTTTTCGGGATTGTGACACATCATATACATTGTAGTTGTTTGTACAGTTTTATAATAATTTTCATGTATGTTGTTTTAACTGCATTTGTAGGTTTTACTACATTTGTCAGTTGGTGTTTAACTGCTGATAAAGCTGAAATAACTTAATACTGCAGTTGATTTAAATGCAAATGTAGTGTACAACTTTGAAACTGCAAATGCAGTTATTTTAACTGTCATTTTGAGTTGATTTTACCTACATAATTCCCCAGTGTAGACAAATGTGTTGCTGCCGACGAAGAGAAACAATTCTATTTTGTCAGTATCAGCAATAAATTTAGCAGAATGCGTCTTGGCAGTAGTTTGCTCTTCATAAAAAATAGCTTTATTTTCGCTTATACCTATCAGCGTTAAGCATTTAAACCGATTAAAGTAACAGTTAATATTTATAATATTTGGACTATAATCGAACGTATGCCAGAAAAACTTTTTCGATAGTACCGCGAAGTACTTACGCTAGAGGTAAAATGTATAAATGGTGTGTTTTCAACGTTGATAACACAGTACAACAGCCAATCTGGGGGGTGAGAAATTCCAAGTCAGGGTGATGGTACTAGGTCAGTATAGTAAAACCCTCAAAGGGTTTGGCGTTTGTATGTGTCATTTTTTTTATGACCTTTTAAATTTTTTCCTTATCTTGATGTTTTTTCGCTTAGTTGTAACATTTTGGCAAAAACGTAGTTTAACATAACTCGAGAACCACTTGTCCGATTTTAATGAAACAAATTTAGAAAAATTTAGAATTACAATTTCTTTAATCCGTTCATATAACGTTTTTCTTTATAATCAACAGTTTTGCCGGTAAAAATAAATTTGTGGAGAAAAAAAAATATTTTTTTGCCTAAAAATTAAAAATTTTTTTTTTTTAATTCATAAAAAATCCAAAACGGAAAAAAAGATCAAGTGTTATTAATTTCATGTAAAGTCACATAACCTATAAACAAAATTTAACGCGTTCTGCTTTTATTTACAATTAAGTGAAGGTATCCCATTTTGACAAGAATATTGATATTTGTTTTTATTCAAAAAAGTGTCATTTATCGCCTTTTTCATAAATTTTCCCCAATAACTCCAGACTTCTGGCCATAAACTACTAAAAAAATTAAGTAAACATTTTTATAATTTTTTATTTTTATTTTTTTGGAGTGTTGCCTGACGACTTCGATAAGCTGTGACTTTCACACCGGGTGCCAACAAATTGTTTGATTTCAAAATGGAAGCCAGCTCTTCCGATTTATGCTGTGTTAATTCCAACTTGGCAACAATTGAATCAAGCTTATTTTGATTTATTAAAATTGGCTCATTGGATACTGATGGCTCATATGGGGAATCATCACGTGCATGATATGTCGGAGCAGTCGTAGAAGAGAAAATATCTGGGCTAGAAGCTTTTGGCACAGGAATGTGGTCCGAATGAGGCAATGGTGTTGCGGCACTTGCAACACCAACGTAATTATACGATTTTCTTATCCTTTTTGCGGCTCCTTTATTCGCACATGCATAGCAATTCAATGGATTGTGACCTTCGCCAGGATTAGTCCAAGTCATTGGAATACCGAATGGCATACTTTCACGTCTTCTATTTTTCCAATCCATTAGACGGTTGTAGCAGCTTTTACACACTATATTTGGTACCCAATTTTCGTTCACTATAACATTTTGGTTGAAGTACATCTCGTATGTTTGAACAAAATCAGTACTGAAATTTCCCCTTTTTTTATGTGTTGAGACATATTGACCACAGCAGTAGCAAAAGCTATTTATATCTGGCTTGCACAGTTCCATATTCTGTTCTCTTTTGTTCACTTTTAAAAAACTGGAGAAAAATCACTTTTACTGTTCGCGTTCGTCGGCACTTGTTGAATGACAAAAATCACAGAACCAGTGTGAGAAAGAGAAGAAGTATAATGACAATGCATATTTTATGTGAACATTACAGAACCAGTGTTGCCACATCAATATTTCTCTTTTAGTACAGTAGAAAAATATGAGAGAGTTCGGCTTGTGAGTGTCAATGTTTTCTCCAAATAATGTTGTGCATATCTGGAGCAAATTTTTGAAATTCATACATTTACCTAATTGTGAATAAATGAGAAACGCGTGCATCGATTTTCATGATCTATGCCTTTTTTTGCTCATGAGTTATGTGACTTTACGCGAAAGTAATTAGTTTTGGCACTTTTTTCCATTTTGGATTTTTTATGAATTTTCAAAAAAAAATATTTAAATTTTTAGGCAAAAAATACTTTTTTCCCTTCATACATTCATTTTTAACTTCGAAAGTGTTGCACATATAGGAAAACGGTATAGAAACAGATTAGAGAAATTGTAATTCTAAATTTTTCTAAATTTGTTTCATCAAAATCGGACAAGTGGTTCTCGAGTTATGTTAAACTACGTTTTTGCCAAAATGTTACAACTAAGCGAAAAAACATCAAGATAAGGAAAAAATTTAAAAGGTCATAAAAAAAAATGACACATACGAACGCCAAACCCTTTGAGGGTTTTACTATACTGACCTAGTACCATCACCCTGACTTGGAATTTCTCACCCCCCAAACAATAATCCCAAAAATGTTCCATAGTGTAATTATCCACGTTGAAAGATAACGTGCATACGAAAAGTAATGTGAAAGTTTTTTCCGAAAACACATTTCTGTGTACTTTCAGTTTTTTTATGAGTTAAGGGATATAGGCCGAAAACACAGCTAATATATGGGATAAAATGCTGTTGCTGCTGGCAACAGCTTCATTTGATGTGTTCAGGCACATACGCTACCCAGTAAGAAATGGTTGAAATAGTTTAAAAAAGGAATGGCTACGCATTCTTTAGAACGATCGACAATTATCGTCCCCTTTTCAAAGTTTAATTATTGTAGTACAAACAATTTTTTGATGATGTTAGATTTTTTAAAAACAACAATTTTCCATTGTATAATTCAGCATTCAAAAAGATGGAATTTAATAAAAATTTTAAAATAACTGGCAAAATAGGTAAAAACTACTGTTTTTACGGTTAATTTATTTTTTATTATATAAAAGTATATTTTAATAAAACAAAAACAAGTTTTTTCTTTATAATTATTTCATCGTACTTCAAATTTGAAATAAAAATTTCAAACCTTTCTTCAGTTATTACCTTTTTATGGACTTTGAAGATACAAAACAATTTTCTGATTATTTGCAAACTAAGTACACATATATATATATCAATAATAACAAATATAAACTAAACAAGAATTTTAAAAATCAACGATTTTTTTATTTTTTAAATAACCAACAAAAATCACTGTTTACCGTAAAAATAATATGTCTGTTCCCGTACTTTACCAAAGTTACACAAACTAGCCCAAAGGCGTTCCCGTACTCAAAATTGTGTGTAAATTGTTGTTGTTTGGGCTGTTTTGGGTTCCCGCGGGTACCCGCGGTAACGTACGGGAACGCACATAATATTTGGTAGTTGTTTATATTAAAAATAACTACTTCAAATAACTTTTCGAATTTGCAGTACTTTTGTATTTTTCCATAGAAAAACAACTGTAATTAATGTTAAAACAACTATTGATTACTACACAAACAACTGTTATGTCATACTTTCTTGAGTGTATTGACAAAAACGAATAGTTTGTTGCACATGGAAAGAGTTGTATTTGGAATTTACGTAGCCCCAAGCCTCAAGCCAAAAAACTACACAAACCCGTTGTTTTGTATGAATGTAGTGGCAGCTCTTTAAACTCGTCGAGTGGCTACGTGTGTAGACAAAATTGCCGTAGTTATTAAGCCAGAAACGGCCCGCATCGTCCCTCCTGGAACGCTGATTTTCTTAATACAGCTGAATAATTTCTAAACGTTGTGCTGGGCTAAGCTTTTCAATGATGAAACTTTAAACAATACTGATAAAAATATCGTGAGTTTGACACGAGGGCTTTCAATTTCCCGACATTTTTGAACTCCCGGAAATCGGGAATTTTTTTTCGAACATTCACGGGATTTCCCGAGATTATTGAAGTACAATACATACTGAATTATTTTATTTAAAGTACTGGCAAACTAGTGGATTCTAACGATGCCAGTACATGTTATACCGTCTCCAACGCCGTGCCAACACTGTGCCGTTCGTATGTTTCTGCCTGAGTATTTGTGCAATTTTTTCCGCGATTACCTATAAAACTGATCGCATTCCCCATGCCCATATATACCAAATTCATTGTTAAACCGCAGTACGCTTCGGAGCACTGGCTATTACACTGCAGTGTAATAAAAAGACAGCATATTTTTGATCAATTTAGATATTTTTATTCATATTTTTATAAATCACTCTCGTAAATAGAAATAAATATATTTTTACAATAGATTAATGTTTTCTTTTGGATTATACTTTTTTGTTATATTATTTATTATAAATTGTAAGTAGTTCAACAAAATTGTTCTTGGGAAAAATTTTTAGGATATTGAAAATTTTATTTGTTCATTTTTATCTTTATTCCATTTCAAAAAATAAAAATTCACGGTAAAATTATATTATTTTCATTACATAATGTGTTTTTAAGTATATTACAGTTTATAATAGGATGCTCAAAACCCGCATACATTATACGTTATACATACATTGACAAATGCAAACAGACAAAGGAAAAGGGCGATTTCCTTTATAATAAGGCAAGCAATAGCTTTTTTTTAATTTGCAAAATAAGATTTAACGGGTCTTGAGCGTTTAGAAGTTGATATCTGTATAGGAGTTGATTAATTATATTAATATTAATTATATATGATATACACTTACTAATAATAAAAAATAATAAAAATTATACTAAAATTCAAAACTTGCCTTACATTACAGTTAAATACAAATATTAGCTTTTTTATTTTTATTATTTTTTATTTTCTTTAGTTTTAGTTTTAAGATTTTAGATATCAGTCTCACATACACACACCCCTTTCAATATATCGATAATATTGTTAAGAAAACATCACTGAAGTGCATATGGGGCTCATACCAATGTGGGCCACAGGTTGGGCGCCATTATGTGCTACAATGTAAATAAACAACCAAAAATTTAAGATATCCAAAAACACACATGTAAACAGTGTGAAAATTTCGTAATTCCAATTTCCGGAATTATATGCGTATTTATACTGTTTTAATTTGCTTTATGATTTAGCAAATTATATATTAATTTCATTTCTAATGAAATCTTCCAAACCATCCGATCCTTTTCCATTTTTCTTTTCATATATATTTTCATTTTTAATGAATTTTATTTAAATCTTTATAATATTTTCTTATAATAATAATTATAATAAAAAACTATCCTAATTTTGTTAGTATATATGTATGCATATTGTTGAAAGAGATAAAAAGATGGTTGTACAAGCATTTTGCAACTTGTTTGCGCAATATCTTATTAAGATAAACTTAAACTAATCATAATTTTTATTTTTTATTACTAAATTTAATGTTTTTATTCTTGTTTTTTACAAATAAAATAAAGTGTAAACTTAACAAATAGTAATGAAAACCCTAAAGCAAATGTCAACTATTTCGGAATTTGTTAATAACCAATCATCTATAAAAAAATAAAAAATAAAAACAATTTCAGATATTTGCTAAAAGAAATGTCTTACATTTAATTTACATCCATCGCATTTTATCGAAGACCATTTACTATTCAGACATTAAAATTTACTCGTCTCCAAACTCCACAGATTATACACAGATAGGAAACAGCTGATTTATGCAATGTGGCGGATAGAAAATGAGCAAAATGAAATCAAAAAATTTAAGAAAAACACGAAAGGTACGAAAGCCTAAAAGAGACAGATATGTATATACAAAAAGTGTGCAACACAAAATGTATGGGGGAGTCACCTTTTTAAACATCCACTTTTGGTGGATTTGACACAGCTGGTGTCAAGTAAAAAAGAAGAAAGAGATTTTATATCGCTATTTCCCTCTTGATATTACTACCGTGTAAACAATACCATGCAGTTCGAGAATACTTTTTTGGCATCTGTCATTGGTAACCTATGTGTATAATCTGTGATCAGCTCTTTCTGTGAACATAAAAATTTTCATAATAACGGTAGTTGGATACTACAGCTACATCAAGACAGTTATGAAAATTTTAAAAAGGCTGCTCCATTAAATGCACGCTTCTTTTGTATAACCTATTTTATCAGTTTAGTTTTGAAATACATTGAACTACCGTTAAAATACATCAATTTATAAAAAAAATTTACGTGTAATATTATCAAATAAACCCTGTAATAATAGAAGACGCATGCCCTATTGGAATCGCAGTTCTAAAATGTTCATATCTGTATAGATATGGGCGTGGTAGACAACTGCGATGTTAATTAAAGCCATGTATAATTAATTAAAAAATTAATATTTTTATTTTTTCTCGTAATGTTATTTTTTTATTTTACGACATGAGCAAGATTACACAGAAGGAATTTACAAAATTCTAATAAAATTTTTAAACACATTTCTCATACCGGGACCCGAAAATACGTATTCTATTCTGCTGGCCATATCGAATTTTTTCAACTTTTATTCTCTACAATTTACTTGTATGATCTCAAATCTGACAAAAAAAAAACATTCAAAACTCTTTATTTTTCTGTAACTTTGAATTTTTATTTTAAAACAATGAGTTTAAGTGCTAAACGTTGTAAAATAGCATGATTTTTGAGGTTTAACCCATAGAAATTTGTAAAATTTACGACAAATGCTAATTTAGTACTTAATATAGTGCGAACTGCGAATTCCGTCAATTTTTATATGAAAAATAACAATTTACAAACGAGTTACAAACATTTTAAACAAAAAAAAAAATGGTTGGTAATAAAATTTCAATTTAAAAGAAAATGTGTTTGTTTTTTACAAATTCCATTGTTGGTGCCTAATGTTTTTTCTGTGTATTGAAGTTCAAGAACAATAGTTATTTGTTACTATTTATTTTAACAAAAAACTGTATTTTCAAAAATGTCTGTAAGTACAATGCAGATTTCTACTTATAGGATGTTACATGTTTCTGTTTGTTTTATTTTAATGGTATTTTCTTGAGTAAAAATAAAATTTATTTTCTGACTTACTTTTTAAAGTTATCTTTTTATATTTAGTTTTAGTTACCTTTTTATTTTTTTAAGCAAATAAATAAATAAATACCCAGCCAGCAAAATTTGGATAATTTTTTGAGGGTTCTTATTTTATGATTCAAAACTTATTCAAATAAAACACATATTTTTGAAATTTTCAAATTTTTTCTCGAAAATTGCTTATATTTTGGATGAAAATATGAGCCTTCTAAAATGAATCATAAGACACAAAAATTTGAGCCAAATTATTAAATCCAAATTTGAATATTTTGTGAACAATTCAAAAAAGGCTCAAAAAATGATTAATTTTCGAGTCTTTTGAATTTTTTTAAATCTTTTTTTTTGAGTCAAAAAAAAGGCTCTTTTGGATGAACCACTTTCATACAAAAATTTTAATTTTTAATAATATTTTTTGAGCTTTTTTTTTACTAATTTTTGGGCTTTTTTGCTGGCTGGGTACACAAATTAAACCCAAGCCAAATAAAGATTTCCATTAAGCTTACTTTTATCGGGAACTGCTCATTCTCATTGTTTTTATGTGTTTGATATGAGTTTGGCAAAATTTTCATATTTTATTTAATACATTTTTG
This sequence comes from Leucophora obtusa, assembly GCA_949987735.1. Taxonomy (NCBI): domain Eukaryota; kingdom Metazoa; phylum Arthropoda; class Insecta; order Diptera; family Anthomyiidae; genus Leucophora; species Leucophora obtusa. The sequence continues at coordinate 6,270,439 of OX465296.1, forward strand.
TTAAAAAAAATAACTTTATTTATGTAAGAAAAAATAAAAGTAAAAAAGTAACTTTTATTTTTGTTCTAACTAAATATAGGTGTGTTTCTTACTTTTTGGGTAAAGTTCGGCAAAATGAGAGTTAACAAGAAATACTCTCACGAAATGACAAAAATGCACAAAAGTAAACGAACGCGAAAAACCATATTTGAAGCCCGAAAAACAAACGTCAATAGATTTGTGCATTTTAGTTCGTTTTGGTGAGCGCTCTTTCTAGTTCTTGTTCAATTTGTTGTAAAAATCTAGATAGCTTTTCTAGTTAAACCCCTTTTTAAATCAAAATTTTAATAAAAATTTCCTTTTTAGGCATTTCTATTTACAAAAAGGAATACATAGTTTATTAAATTTGGAAAAGATTTTAATATTAAACAAAAGCTTCGATTTATTTACATATTTATCTCTTTAACACATTTAAAGAAGCGTCTTCAAAAAATTGTCGGTAATTTTATGGAGTTGTAAAATCACCGATAGGCTTTTGCAACTATTATACTAATTTTTGTAAATGATAAACATATTTTCTGAATGAATGAAATGAGCGATTGAACTAAAAGAGCTATTAGTTGTGAACTATGTCTTTGGTTCAAATTAGTGAATAGTTCAATTGAACTAGTTGCACCCAACTGATGATATAACAGCTGATAAAAACAATTTACCCAAATTTACACGAAAAAAAAGTCTGGGCTTTTTCGTGCAAGAAGAACAATAATATTACTCTCTCATGACAGCCCTCATTTACCCAATTGTGTAGTAAGAAAATGCTTTTTGGTAAAATGGGGATCCCGCGGGATCCCAATGTTGAGTTCCCGAACACAGCTTATGTATGTAAAAAATAACTTTTATTTTTGGTACAAAACAAAAATCAAAAAATAACTTTTACATTTGCTCAAAAAAATTAAATTAAAAAAAATAACGTTTTGCATCTGACAAAAACGAACAATTTTTCTTCAATGATTTTCTTTGCTTAAAAAACTTTTTTCTAAAATTTTATAATTTTTACATTACTTGTTTAAAAAAAACACAAAATAAAGACTTTTAGTTCAACTTTTAAAACGAAAATTTTTTTATTAAAAAGGTAAAAAAGTCTATTTTGACGAAAAAAAAATGTTTACAAAAAGTATTTTTTGCATAGATTTTTTTGATTAAAAAAAAAGTTTGCGAGTAAAAAATTTTTTAAATTTTTTCTCGGGAAAAATTTAACCTTTTAGGCGAAATTAGCTTATAATTATTTTTACTATTTATTAATAGGGGACATAAATCCAGTTTCTGCCTATTTTTTTAGTAGGGCGCATACGGGGGCACAAATCGGGGTTCTTTTAGGTATAGGCAAAGAACACATATAAACAAGGAAGTACAAACTGACTACGAGGAAGTAGAAACTGACTACGAGGAAGTAGAAACTGACTACGAGGAAGTACAAACTGACTACGAGGAAGTACAAACGGACTACTGTAAAAACTATCTGGCGAAAATCACAAACAGTGGGAACATTTATCAACATTTGCGAAAATTTGTTTGCGATATACGCGAGCTTTGGCGCACGACATGCCGAAAAAACGCCTCACGGTCAGTCTGTACTTCCCTGTTTATATGTTCCTTGGTATAGTTGTAAAAATGTAAGAAATATGCGCAATCAATAGTTTGAAAATTTTTCTTAGGCCGACTTAAGTGCGTTTCTCAAAACTCCACAGAATTCTTAAGGATTGTTAAAATTTTGATGGAAATTTCAAATTGCATTATAAAATTTGCATTCAATTTCAACTACATTTATTTTTGTTCAAATAATCGTCTACGTTTTCGCACGAAAGCCCGATTTCGGTTGGATTGTTTAAATTTATAAACTGCAATATGCAAAAAAACTCGTCTATGGATTATATACTTTATTTATTAGTGCCTGATCACATGAATGAAGCTGCTGCCATAAGCAAACCCGTTGTTCATATATTTTATATGAAGAGCGAACTACTTCCAAGCTGCAAGTAGTCAAAATTAATGCTGCTAATTTTGAAAAATAAAATAGAACCGTTTCTATTCGTTGGCATTAACACATTTGCCTACTTGTTGCATTGGCAGCATTTTCCTATTATATACGGAAAAAGGGTTTGCTAGCATCAACTTCATTTTATGTGTTTAAGCACTTAAACTAGGATAGTAGCTGGCAAAATTATGGTGGTCATGTCGGTTTTTGCAAACGAACTGATTTTGGCCGACATGTCGCGACATCCAACGTTTTTGAATATTTTCATGATATAGTCATTTTTAGGGACACTTTAGACAATTAAGAAATGCAAAACAACTTTTTTGAACTGGACTGAATAGCAGTTAGATTTTACCAATATAATTTTGTGAGTGTAGCAATAAAATTTTTCAGGATATGATACAAAAATATATATTTTAACGTATGAAAATAATCACGTACGTCGCGTTAATCGTGTGTCAAATCTGACAAAAATATCATGTGGCACAACAAATTTTGTACGCTGCGTTCGATTTTCTTCAATTCTGGTAGGGCGTTAAGAGAAATTTTCACATTATCACCCATAACTTTTCAACCGTTGGACTGATTTTGATTATTTTTAATACCAAACTATAACCTTATATTACATTAGCTGTATTTTCGACTTAACTAAATCCGTTAACTCAGAAAAAAACTCAAAGTACACATAAATATTTTTGAGACAAAATCTAACACCTAATTTTTCCTATGTACGTTAACTTTCAACGCGGATAATTATCAACGCGTTACTTACTAAATTCTTTTGCTGGTGTACGTTCGTTTATACTGCGAACATTATAAATACACTGAACATTCTATAAATGTCACCTACAGGAATCAATTTTTTTTTTTAAAGAAAACATAAAATATATGGACACTTCTAAAATTTCGTAATAGCTATATTTGGCTTTATATTTTCGTAAAGATTAACAAAAAAATAATCAAAACTTTGGATTTAATTTGCCGTCGTTTTTAAAGGGTGACAGTTATAGAATTATGAAACTTAAAGCATATGACAATTATAGAACTTTTAGTGTATTAACTATTTACAAAATGTTTATACCTTAATCGGTTAAATGTACATTTGCTTTAAATCCTTAGCTATTATTGTTAATTCTGAGAAATTTTTATAGCCGATGCAACAAACATTTTTTAAATATTTGTTGGGATGGACGTAAACTTTGCTTCAAACTAATATTCATAATGTGTTAAGAACTCCAATAACGACACCACATTATTAAGTCATTTGGACAAAATACACAATTTTGTGTATTGTATTGAGTATTTCATTGATTTCTGAATTATATTTTGTTCGAAAATTTTTAAATAACATTTTAAAGGTAAAAATAACTAAAAAGGTGATAATATTAAATAAAAAAAGTAATAGGAAAACAAAATATAACAACCATAACAATAATCAGTGGCGAGGCCATTTGGAGAAGTTTGCACATTAGTTTTTTTTATCGATTTTTCCTTCTACATTTTTTCTGTATTTCTGAGTTGTCGATAATAAAATAATATATAACAATTATATTATATAAATTACATAAAAACCTACCGCCATTCTCGATATTTATTGCTATTCATACCACCCCAAGCTGTCGGTTCAGTTGGGGTTCTAAAATGTTAGGTGTTGTCTCCAGATTGATGCTGCTAGGCATCTGGAGCAAGAGCTGCTGTCGCCAGATTCTGCTGCTGTTGTTGTTTACGTCTCTTTTTGCTCCACATTTCATGACAATCCTGCCATGTGGGTAAAGTAGGGGCGGGCATGCTGAAAATATAAATAAAATTTATAACACTTTTAGATTTATTATAAAATTCTTTGAAATTTCACTTTAATATATCAACTGATTATATTTGATAATAAAATAAACTTCATATTAACTCACTCTTCGAATTTAACACTCTTTAACCATAGTGATTTGAGAGCATCTTCTGCTGTTATGCGCTTTTCTGGATCTAATTCCAACATTTTATCAAGTAGGTCCAGAGCCGGTGTAGGCATGAACTCAAAGTCCTCTCGCAGTCTTCTTCGATGTGTTCGTTTTTGTTTAAGAGTGTGAAACAATGGTAACTTTATGACATTAGGCCACACTGCTGGCACCGGTGATCCGCAGACCTTCGATATGTTTTCCAGTAAAGCCATTTCATAGTTACCCTGGAATAGTGGTCGTTTTAGGAATAGTTCACCGAGAATACAACCACAGGACCAGACGTCTATGGCTGGACCATATCGTTCTTCGCCCAGTAATAACTCTGGTGGTCTATACCATAACGTTATCACTTTATTGGTATAGGGACGATCACGATCTTCGGCATTGTAGAGTCGAGCCAAACCAAAATCAGCAAGTTTAACTTGACCCCTGAAAAAATTTGTTTATTATTTTTTTATTTACGGTTTTGAGATATTAGGGTTTATATCTAAAATTTTTCTGTTTATTATAAAAATTAAATTATTTAACTTGTTATAATGGGTTTTTTTAATTTTTTAATAACTTCCCAGTAACATTTTTTTGAACTGATTAACTCGGAATCTGTTCCAGAACAGGTCTTTTTACCACCGGTTCCATAGAACAGGTTCTAGAACTGATTCCTCGGAGTCAAAATGTAAGGTTTCACTGTCGCAGAACCAGTTCCATAACTGGTTCTAGAATCGGTTCCAAAGCAACCTGTTCTAGTTTGGAGGAAAAGAACCAGTTGCTTTTGGGACAAACTCAAACAAAAATCACCGATGATAGAAAATAAAGTAGAACAGGTTGTATGCAAGTACAAGTTGTTCTACAACCGGTTCTTTGCATCCAACTATTTTGCTGGGTTAAGTTATAATTATGAAATAAGTATAAGTTTAATTTTGAGATTTCTTAATTGTTATTAAATGAATCCCAGCAAAAATTTTTTGAACTGGTTGCCTTTGAATCTGTTCTAGAAGAGGTGTTTTTACCACCGGTTCCGTGGAACAGGTTCTAGAACTGATTCCTGGAAGTCAAAATGGAAGGTTTCACTGTCGCAGAACCAGTTCTATAACTGGTTCTAGAACCGGTTCCAAAGCAAGGATTGAAATTAAAGTTTTATAAAATTCAGAAAGTGGAGTTAATCGATTTGGCAACTGAAGCATTCAAATACAGCTTATGTAAGATTAAGCATCAACAATTAAAAAAAAAAAACAGTTCTTATAATTTGGCTTACCTTTGTTTAAGCTTTTTTCTTAAAATTATATGTTCTTCAATTAATATAAGCTATTATAATTTTGTTTATAAATATTCAAAGTATGGCTTAGACGCAAGTGTGCGTTATACTGAGGACGTCATAATAAATACCCAGCAAAAAAAAACCGAATGTATTCTACAAGAATGCCTTTTTCACTGCATATAAAGTAGCTAAATATGCTGATTTCTTACTTCCAATAAACGTATTTTAAATGACTTCCAAAATGCCATTAATTAAAACTTTTCTTTACTTCCCAGCAAAAAAATACCTGACCAAGATCCGTAAAAGCACCTATACTGTTCGGCACAAATGAGTTCAAATTGAGGTGAAAAACGCATTTTTTTAACATTGGCTTGTCATAGGAAAGTAGGTGTTTATGCTACTTTAAGTCTGCTTTGCACGTCATAGAAATAAGTGCTTGGATGTTCTTTTTTATATAGGAAAGCAATTCATTTTTTTTACTATCTAAGGAGAGATGAAGTGATATTTATGACAAATATATATTTAAGAAGTGATATTTTTGACTTTTGAATGCATTCCCAAGAAGTTACTTTTCATCTCTCCGTAGATAGTAAAAAAAATGAATTGCTTTCCTATATAAAAAAGAACATCCAAGCACTCATTTTTATGACGTGCAAAGCAGACTTAAAGTAGCATAAACACCTTCTCTCCTATGACAAGCCAATGTTAAAAAAATGCGTTTTTCACCTCAATTTGAACGCATACGTGCCGAACAGTATAGGTGCTTTTACGGATCTTGGTCAGGTATTTTTTTGCTGGGTATGTAATAAACTCGGTTCACGCTTAAGCCGACTTAAGCGATTATGTGAAAATGACACAGATGTTATCTGAGATAGGAATCATCCACGCCCTAGATATGGACACTCATTTTGTTGCATAGTGTAATAAACTATTTTAATATAAGTACATACAAGTTTTTTGGAAGAGTATATTTAATAAATTTAACAGGTATACGGACATCATTTTATAACAATATTAATATTTTATAATATCTCAAGCCCCTAATTATTCTTTAAAGTGTAATTTATAAATAAAAGAGAAAATTCGTAAAATCTTCATACTCACTTATTATTCATTAAAATGTTTGAGCATTTAATATCGCGATGTAAAAAATTCTTTTTGTGACAGTAATTGAGTCCATCCAGCAGTTGTTTCATGATACTTGCATTGTTTTCATCATTAAAATCGACCATACCTGATTCCAACAAACCCATCAGATCGTGGTCCATATACTCGAATACTAAATAGAAAGAACCCTTATCCTTGCGAAACTCTAATGCATCCTGTTTATCCGTTACAATTTCATGTAAATTAACAATATTCGGATGATTAAGTTGACGTAGAATTTTGATTTCCCGAACAGCCGTTATTGGAAATCCTTCTTTCTCATGATCCATTCGCACCTTTTTGAGGGCTACCATTTCGCTGGTATGATGATCGCGTGCCTTATAAACCTGACCATATGTACCTTCTCCTATTTGGGCTATCATTTCAAAGACATCTACACAACGTTCACCCCAATCACGTACATTATTACGTGAATCACGACGATTGAGTATAACAGGACGTTTGCGTTTTGTATCTACCGAGTTTCTGGTAGTTTTAGAGCTACTGGTACCGCTGTTCGATCCACCGCTACCGAAGTTGTCAAAATCTTCGGGACTATTTATAAGTTCATCATCACCACTAAGATCTTCACTGCCTGGTACCATAGGAGGCATTGGTAAGTTAAGTAGACTTTTGTTAGGATTTATCGACAAAGTTGATAAAGGTGTTGAGGTTGAAACTTTTTTCGACGCAGTCGTCGTTGCAACAATTGGCTGTTGTTGCTGCTGCTGCTTGCCAGCGTTGGTATTATTATGATTTGGTGGCGGTGATGGTGTGGTTGCTAGCACTAAATCAGCTGCAGTCATGCCTGGCGGCATCGGTAGTGCTGTGAGGCTCTTGGGTTTATTTACCTTAGCAATATCCGATTGTGGTTTAGGAGGGATAATGGTGGTTGTGGTAGTTGTGGTAGTTGTGGTGGTTGGGGTGGTAGTGGTAGTGGCGGCTGCATTTAGTGCACGATCTGTTTCATCAGCGCCTGACGGTTTGGATGGACCAGCTGGGCTGACTATTTGCGGCATTGGAATGTTAATCACGTCCACTGTGGGTTTCTTCACACCATTGCTATGTTGCGTCTGTGTTGGCTCAACATTAGCTAAATGTTCTTGTACGACTGTAGCTTCACTAACCGTAATTTGTAAAATTGGCGCTTTGGAATTACCCGTTGTTGTTTTCGCTTCTTCAACTACAGCTTTGGGTGGAGCAGTGCTATCGAGAGATGAACTATTGTCATTGATTGCTAAAGCCCCATTACTATTGCTATTCTCCTCCTGTCTTTCATATATTTCCTATACAAAACAAAAATGAAGATATTTTTTTTTTACTTAAATGCTTCTCCCTTACCTGCAACGCTTTATTTCGCTTATGCTTATCTTTCACTAATTCGGCAAATAGACTTGTCTCGCTTATTTTCTTACTATAATCTATTCGTTTTTGTTTAAGTTCACGTGACGTACTTGATGGAGATCTCGATCGTGATCTACTTCGAGACATGCTGGCAGGAGAATGCTTTGAACGCGATCGCCGATAGCGTGACGATGATCGATGACTACGATAATAATTATGTGTTCCACTAGGTGAAGTTCCAGGAGACTCAACATAACGCGAAGGTCGTGGAGATCGTGATCGTGATGTATAACGATCGCCACGCTTTGTGGATCGCGATCGGACTGAGGAGGGTGAGGTTGGATATTTGTATTTATTTATGCTACCGGCAGTCCGGTATGTTGAAGATAGAGTGGGCGATTGTGCACCTCTAAGTCTCAAAAGTGAATCAGGACTTCTAGAAGAAAACAAAATGAAAAAAGCGAAAACAGTGTGAATCACAATTTTTTTTTATACCATTTATTGTTTTATTAATATAACTGTTCACAATAATTTAATAGCTTAAATTTAAGAGATCAATTACTATAAATTTTTCTTCTTAAATATTTGTAATCTAAATTTATGATTTAAGTTTTCAGTATATAATTATGTTAGTAGGGAGAAAAATTGAAAAAACCCAATAAATTGAAAGAAAAAAAGTCGTTTTAGGATTAATATTGTAGGTATATTTTCCTACAAACATAATTCATTTATATGAGGATAGCTAGAGTATCGACAACGATTCGTAAGGGTTTGAGATAATATTTGAAGTTTTTTCTTAACTAATTTAATATTAGAATGCATAGAATGCAACGCCGATGTCGAGAAATCAATTGGTAGATTGTGTAACATTTTCAGAAGCTTGTTTTGGCAAATTTGTAATTTTTTTAAATGACATTCAGATGCGATATACCAGACAGGTGCAGCATAAAACAAAATAGCATGAAAAATAGTTTTTAATATTAAAAGCTTGTTATCAATACATAGATCAGATTTTCTATTAATTAACGGATACATTATTTTTGTTGTTATGTTTATTTTATGAATGATGTACGATATATGCTCGTTTCTTATCAAGAATAATACCCAGATATTTCACTTTACCTTCCCAGGGTACGTTCACGTTACCAACTCTTACACTGGTTTGAGGGAGATATATATCTTTTCTTCTTCTAGTAAAATATATTGATTGTGTTTTAGTAGGATTTATCATTATTCTCCATTTATTGAAATAGTCGACTACAATTTTAGCAGACAATTCTAAGTTATTAATAATATCCTCTGCAATAATTTCCGAACATAGAATTGCGGTGTCATCAGCAAAAATTGAAGAATTGCAACCGCTTAAAACTGGAAAATCATATGTAAAAATGTTGTATAGAATGGGCGATAAGCATGAGCCCTGGGGACAACCAGCAGGGATATCAAAAGCTTGAGAAGATATATTACCAATGTGTACTTTAAAAGATCTCACAAAAAATAAAAAGACTCTTGACTATCCTTATAATCGATAAGTCTATTCCTATTGTTAATAACTTATGAATAAGAGCATCATGCCACACTGAGTCAAACGCTGCTTTTATGTCAAGTAAAATCATTTCTGTTGATTTACCTTCATTAAAATTATTTTTAACGATATTCTTTATTCTTACAAGAGGCTGTATGGTATTGTGTTCTGCTCTAAATCCAAATTGTTGTGGCGGTAAAATGTTGTTTTCATCAATATAACTAACAATGTTTTCCTTTATCTTTTCAAGTATTTAGTAAGCTGATTGGACGATAAGAATTTGGACTGCTGTTGTCTTTTCCAGGCTTAGGTATGGCAATGAGTTTTGATTGCTTCCAATCTATCGGAAAATAACACAAATTTTTCATTTAGTAGGATGTGCCTATTTTTCCTATTTATTTGATTTTATTCATTTTCCGTATTTTATAAAGACTATGTTGGATTCAGAAATGAGGAATTTCAATTACATTTCAATTACGTTAGTGTAATTCGAAAATATTTTTTGTTTCAATTAAAAACTATAGCATCTCTAAGGTAAACGATGGTGTCCTGGCATTCTAACCAAAGGCGATACAACACCTACTTCCTAACAGTAAATGGTTAGAAAATATAAAACGCAGATAGGTGGAAAATTTGGAGGCCACATCTCGAATAATATATACAGCATATAAGGTAGCAGCTTTACCACCAAACTAGGCGATAATACATCAGTCCCCTGTTGAAGCTGAATAAACGTACCTTTAACCGCACCGGAATCGATTTGCGCAAGAAATGTAATTGCCTTGTTGAAATATAGATGCCGAAATATTGTTCTTATAAACTCAAAAAAAAAGTCATAAAGTCAGCAAATTATTACCAGCTTGCAAAAAAGTTGGTAATTTCAGCAAAAGAGGTTTGCTGAAAATCAGCGAGCTGATTTTTACCGAAAAAATAGTAATCTCGGCAAAAGTTTTGCTAACACTTGGTCCATTGCAAATGAAAAAAATTCTTTATAAAATCAATAAAGCTTTTTGCTGAATATTATTTAGTGCACTGAAAAAAACTCAAAAAATTTGTTGAGAAATTATACTTTAATCAACTTATTTGCTGAAAATTTAACCCGTAAATTCATAAACGCTTTGTAAAATTATAGGAGGTTTATTGAACAAATTTTGTATGAAAATAACGTTTTGTAAACCTGTTATAACTTTACATTTCCTTTATATATTAACGCCCTCAATTCATAAATGCTTTGTAAAGTTATAGCAGGTTTACAAAACGTCATTTTCATACAAAATTTGTTCAATAAACTCCTATAATTTTACAAAGCGTTTATGAGTTGAGGGGTAACATTTTTATTCAGGAGCGTGCTTGCAAAAAAGTTGGTAATTTCAGCAAAAGGTGTTTGGTGAAAATCAGCGAACTGATTTTTAACAAAAAATAGTATTCTCTGCAAACACTTAGTCGATTGCAAATGAAAACAATCCTTGGTAAAATCACTAACATTTTGCTGAATATGGGTAGACTGAAAAAAACTCACACAATTTGTAGAGAAGTTTTAGTTTAGTTAATTTATTTGCTAATAATTTAAATATAGAATGTGAGTAGTTTTTTTTAATTATCATTTCCGTTGTCTGTACTACATCCAGACAGACGGTGACATCTACATATTGTCTATCTGGTTGTCGTCCACGCTATAAATGCGGTTATCAGCACAATTTTTGTAGCAAAATAAATTAGTAAAACATTAGTTCAAAATTAGTTTAGTGCTAAAAATATAATTTTTTCAGCAAAAAAATTCATGAAAACTACCCAGGTAGAAATATACAAACGGCACAATGTCGGCCCGGTATTGGAGATGGTAGTACATGTACTGGCAATGCGTCGGATTTTCACTTTCACTGTACTGGCATGTTGTCGAAATGATAACACCAATAAACGCTTGGCCGTAGTTATTTCCCAACGTTGGCGTTACATTTAATAACAAATTTAGTAGTTTACTAGTACTTTACTGTCCTTTTAGTGTACATCACAGATTTTTAATGTATTCTTTTGAAACTTCACAAGAAAAGAATGGCTATGTCTCTCTTACATAAATAATTGTGTAATAGATGCAAAAATACATAAAATTGTTAATTTAAATAAATTAAAAAAAGGTCGTTAATTTTCAGAAAACAGTACTGGCAAAGCCCGTTTTAAGTAGTACCGGCATTTCGTCAAAAACAGTGCTCTCCCAGTACAATTTTTGTTGCACCGTCGGCAATTTCTATCTGGGTAGTATACTTCATATACAAGACGTTTTACTAATTTTTTACTAACTTTTTTTTTGAGTGCAGTTCTAGAACTAGTTCTGGAACTGAATCATGTGTTGCTGGGAAATGCTATAATTTGAGATCCCATTTTAGAGACGACCTAAAAAACAGCTTAACATTGGCATACAATTTTGTTTGTATAAAATTTCTAACAAATTTTAAAACTTGTATTATAAAATAACACTAAAAGCGAATTGCTTTTCATTTAAAAATCAAAAGTTTTATTGATTACAAAAAAGTCCAAAGATCTAGCAAAAGTCCACAGATGTAGCAAAAGTCCACAGATGTAGCAAAAGTCCACAGACATTAAAAGGTAGAAAACCCTTTGAAGCTGTTCAAAATTTGAGAGAAATTCTTTGAAATCTTCATATAACATATATAAATCCATTGCAGTTTCAATAAATAAAATCTTATCAGATACAAATGATATAAAACTATAGATTAATATTTTTAAATTATACCTTAATATAATTTTGATGTGTTAATGTGGCATTATTTTAAATACAATGAAACAGACGTTTTATTGTGTGCACGAGTTTAAAAAAAGTTTTTTAATATTGAAGAAAAAATATGCAAACTCAACCATAATTTGAGCTCTTATATTCTCTTCCAATTCATTGGTACCTAGCATAGGGCTACAGTTAATGTAGGTCAAAAAGTATTTTGTAAGTTCGGCAAATTTCGAAATGGTAATTCAATTTTATTCTGTAAAAGGTTTTTCAAATAAGATGTACTAAAAAATTATAAAATTACAAATTTATGAAATATTTTTATTGGAATTGTGGGTGGTAATATAAGAAGGAAAATAAAATTAAATACAAAAAAAAAATTATCAATTTCTCTAATAACCAATTTGATTTTCTTGCAGTTTAAAAACATTCATAGAGGTATAAAAACGACAATACTTTCAATACTTTTCAAACAAACGTGTTAAGCATAAATACTATTAACGTCAATTAGTGGAATCATCAGTATGAAGAGTTTAATAGCTGTTTTATCTATTTACATATACACAGTGAACGGTTTTTCTACAAGGATACTGCCAGAGAATTTATATCGAAATAAACGTGGTGGTACTACTGTATGTGTAGAAATTAAACCCAATGGTGCCGGAAATAATGAACCATATTTTATGTGCAAGGGCTCACAATTTCCCCAACGACAACAGAATATACCTAGTTTTATAAAAGCGAATGAAAACCATTACCAGAGTGGAATTCATAATCCAAATTACCAACATCAATTCAAAAATATGCAGCAACCACATTATACGAACATTGAAACAAATTACCATCAATCCTTACCAATGGGTCATTCTTATTATTCTACTCCTAATTTGGTGAATCAATTTCCAACTACAAAACAATTCCAACAACAAGACCATCATATACCAAGCAGTGTTACAAATTATGATGCATTTTCCAGCAATCAAAATTACGAAACAAAGTCTTCAAGTGCTAATCCAACAATGCTGGTGAATCAATTTCCAACTATAGAACAATTCCAACAACAAGACCACCATATACCAAGCAGTGTTACAAATTCTGATGCATTTTCCAGCAATCAAAATTATGAAACAAAGTCTTCAATTGCTAATCCAACAATGCTGGTGAATCAACTTCCAACTACAAAACAATTACAACAACAAGACCATCATATACCAAGCAGTGTTACAAATTCTGCTGCATTTTCCAGCAATCAAAATTATGAAACAAAGTCTTCAAATGCTGAGCCGACATCGAATAAAAGAGATGATTTAGTTCCAAATCTAATCCCATCAAAAACTTTGCCTATACAATCATTGTTTGAAAGTACAAAAAATATAAATCATTCAAAAGATAATTTTGAATCACAGCAGCCATCAAGAAATATAAACTATAACAGTTATCCAGCTCATTATAATGCTCTAATAGAAGACGAAGTTTTAGGTGCACCAAATTTAGAATATTCACCGGAAGAGATGGTATCACTTCATAACATGTATAGGGATGATCCCAATAAAGGGGATTTAGTGGGTACAACTCAAACATATGGAAACCAGAGACAATCTTATGTACCACCAGATTATTTACATGATCCCATATTAAGAACATTTTATAACATAGATGAAACGCTACCTGGGACACCACCTAACAGTTTTCAACAGATGCCAGTGATGAATCGAGAATATGTAAATAAACCGTTACAACATACTAATGGATGTTCACCAAATCTATCGCCTTCAGCCTTGGCATTTCCAGTCCTAACACAACCATCATATCCACAACATGGATCAAGGTCATATATGGAAAGATTACAAAATCCATATTCGGGCTATGATTCTCCCTGTGGAAATTTGCCATTTAGTTATCAACCGATATTTATTGCAGTTCCTTGGTTTGCTTTTCAGTACTACGATGTTCTAACAAATTCACTACCAGTATGTGGACAACCACAAAGCAGTTATGAGAGCCGTTCTATGAATTTGGGACAATCGATTTGCGGACAAACTCAAAGCGTTTACGAGGGTGGTCCTATTCAACCGTATTCGGGACAACCCAACTTGGGACAAACCATTCTAGGACAGACTAGTTTAGAAAACCCCATTGAGTCTTTAAACAATCCACAACCTATAGTTACCAGTAAAAGTGAAAACAACCAATACATGAAGACCGAAGCAACCACTGACTCCTCTGAAGATTTATCTACAGAGGAACCCGAAAAATCAGATAATGATTCAAAAATTGAAAATTCAAAATTAGGTATTACACCCCAATTTCCTGAATCAGAAACTGAAGATGAGAAAGCAGAAGATGATGATAGTACTACTACTATACCTACTACAACAACGCCCAAAACTTTTAAAACCATGATGCATGCAGCCAAAATGCATGCTCAAATGGCATATGCTCCTCATCGTGATAGTTTGTCAACACCAAACAAACGACAAACTCCCAACTATGGATCTGGAAATCCAACAAATTATAAAAAACAATATGTAAGGAAATTAGAAAGGATTAATATTTAAATATTTTAAACAATATATATTTTAATGATTTTTATACAAGTTATTTTTATATTTTTTACTTATTTTTGTAATTGCAATTTAAGGAATCTAACATAATTTTTATATTTTCATATAGTCAATAAATCAATATAATGAAAAAGTATCTTTCTTTCGAAAGTTTTAAATAATAGCAATTGTTTCCCCCAATTTTTGGGTAAAGTTCTGTAAAATGAGAGTTAATAAAAAATTCTCTCACAAAGTTACAAAAATGTACAAAAGTACGCGAACGCGAAAACCCATATTTCAAGCCCAAAAAAACGTCAATAGACTTGGGCATTATAGTTTTTGGTGAACGATCTTTCTAGTTCTAGAATACTTCAATTTGTTGTAAAGACCTAGTTAGCTCTTCTAGTTCAATCACTTTTTAAATTGAAAATATTAATACAATAATAAAAAAAACAACAGTTTAGTAAACCTCGCTACGGATTCTACAGAGACTATTAATTATAGAGATAGGAAATCAAAATTTATACAACTCACCGATAGAGGGCGCTGAAATTTAGTATTACCTAAGCAACTATTTAGTATCAGTTTAGTATCAGCTGAGCCTATATTTAAAAACTCAAAAATTGCTGAAAACTTCTTAAAATAAGGAAAAAACAAGCGCGATATATATTATTTATATTTGAATAAAAAAAGGAAATTGTCAATTTTTTGAACGAAGTGCCATCTAGTAATAACGATGTTTTTATAACTGCCCTACGGGAAATTTTAACAAACTGTCACCGAACTGGCCCCTTTATATGAAATAGACTGGTCACTTTTACATGGCGTTGTCATAGGAGGGGGAAATTGACCCTTTGTGACATGTCACAAGACTAATCCCAGGACAGGTCCCTGAACTTTGTTTTTTATGAGAGTTCAGTAACCTGTCCTAGGATTTGTCTTGTGACATGTCACAAGGGGTCAATTTCCCCCTCCTATGACAACGCCATGTAAAAGTGACCAGTCTATTTCATATAAAGGGGCCAGTTCGGTGACAGTTTGTTAAAATTTCCGGTAGGGTGGTTAAAATAACCCACTTTTATTTTATAGACTTACCAAATGAATTTAATTAAATCACATCGCGTAGTATGCAAAAAGACACAATCATTTTATAGTATTTACCGACCGTGAATCTTAAAAAAAAACGACGTGGTCATGTGTATTATTTTTTTATGACTTCTGGTCACACACAATAATTTTTAATTTTCCCTATTGAAAAAAGATTTTTTGTTATTAATTTTTGTTTTTCCTTTTGTTTTTATTCTGACATTTCATACTAAGGTTAACTACCCAGAGTTTAATGGTTAAATTTTCCTAGGTTAAGGTTAAGTTAAAGTTAACTGCTCGAGATAAGTTGATGGGCCTTAATCAGTACTTATTTAATCAATTACCATTAAGTGATTACTTTGCACGAATATATAAGTACTTCTATGACTTATTACACAGTACAACAAAATAAGAAAAATTTGATGCATCGGGATTGCGACATATCATTTCTAATCAGTGTTGCCAAAACTTATTTAGGAAAAAATGCTAGATTTCTTTCATAAAAATGCTAAAAAATGCTAAAAACTAAAAAAATATGCTAGAAAAAATATGCTAAAAAAATTTTTTAAAAAAATGTTTCAATTTGTTAAAAAAAAGTATTTTAGCGACTTTTTACAATTAAACTGAAAATAAGTCATCTATAGTCTTGAATTCATTTCTTTTTATTAACTAAAATTATATAAAAGTTAAATTAAAAACAACTCAAAAGTTGATTCTTGTAAAAAAAAAAGTTCGAAAGTCCTTTATACTACTTTTATACCTGAGCAAAAACTACCTAGTTTTTGGCTCTTGTAGTTTTTAACTTGTCAAAACTCATACAAAAAAAACAATCTAGGTGGTTTGTGCACAAGTATAAATGTAGTATTAAAATAAATTTATTATTATTTGATTTCCCAACTGTGTCATTGAAAATATGTTATCTCAAAAAGTTACAGGCGGATAAACAAAAGTACCCCAAATTTTGGCGGGGAAAATGAATATCCCATTCTGCCTTAACTTATCTACTCCAAATCAATTTAATGGTTTTTATTGCACGCTCTGTTTCCCGTTTACAAATTTCTACATCTTTGGGCTTATCTTCATGAAATTCTTTAAAAAAAATAATTTTCTCGGTCAGGTTTAATACTTTTTGTGGTGTTGGTTTACATTGTAACACCAAAATTCATAAACGCTTTACAAAGTTACAGGAGGTTTATTGAACAAATTTTGTATGAAAAATTTGTTTTGTAAACCTCCTATATCTTTACTAAGTGTTTATGAATTGAGGGGTAAGATTTTTGGTATGATTAAATGAAAAAATGTACAGGTGTTACAGTAAAAAATTAAAATCCACTGAAATTCTTAAAAGATAGGAAAACGCTATTTATCACAAACGCTATCCACATTACCATCTATGACCCAAACCTAAAAAAATCATTAAAAATAGCAAAGATTAAAAACGAACCTTATGAACATTTTGCAATTCTATTAATTCTATTTTAAACTCCATTCTTTAAATTATTATTATTTTTTTACCGAAATTGGAGTATTTTTGTATAAATCACTCCTTCACCATAACAACAACAAAATGTAAAACGAGTAAAAAAGTTAAAGTCGGGCATGCCGATTTAAAATTTTAATATTAAAGTACCATAAAAGAATATGTTTATACTTTTGGAATCATTTTTAAATTTCAATCAATCCAACTCGGTTATATACAATTTTTGCTATTTTTTTTCGAAAGAAATTTTTTTTCTTAACTCTATTAAATATTTTTCTAAAACCTATAACAAACAAAATAACATAACATTGTACTTTTTATTTGGAGAAAAAAATGTTTTTGTAAAAAAAATTATTGCTTCCTTAATGTTGTTCATATTTAAACAAATTTGATAAATTTATAATTAAAAATGATCCCAGAAGTATAAAAATAATTTTTTTTGGTACCTTAGCGTTAAAATTTTTAATAGCGAATATCGCGAATACGAGCGCTAACTTTCAAAAACTGCTATCACCATTGAATTCAGCGTACTTGAATTAGCTTTACCAGTAGGGTTCCCAGCTTGTTAAAATTTGCGACTAGCACAGTGTAATTAATGTGTACGTATAAAAATAGTGCCTAGCACTTACTCTAAAAGTAAAAATAATATTTCTTTTTCATATTCGGTTACATTTAAACTTAAATTGTAAAATAACAGATAATTATTCAAAAACAAGGGTTAGAATAAACTGTGATTTTGAATTATATATTTCAAAATAAATAATAAAATTTGGTGTTATTTTTAACTATATAATGTAGAGAATATAATAAACAACACTAAGAAAATTTTATTTTGAGAGTAAATCTTGTCTTACTCTCTGTAAGTTTGTACTGAGTAATTCTTACTGGACTTGACTGAGAAAAGTAATCGAATGGACCTAATAAAACTGTAAAAAATGCTAAAAATATGCTAAATTTTTTTGGAAAAATGCTGAAAAAAATGCCATATGCTAGATGCATTTTTTCCATGCTAAATGATTAAAAAAAATGCTAAATCTAGCATTAAATATGCTAAATTGGCAACACTGTTTCTAATACACTTTGGGACGCAGATCACGAATATGGCAATAGAATTTTAAAGTTAGCTATAGTTTAAGAAATATTTGCGAAAACGTTTTTGTAGGAAAATTAAATTTTTTAAGAAACTTTTTGCAAAAAAATATAAAATTGAAAGTAATAACGATATTTTTTTGCAACATTTGAAAATTATGCAATATGCCCTTTAATTTGATATATTGCACGTTTTGACAGCTGCGATAATATTCCCTATATATTTTTAATTTTTTTTCCCTATTCCCTATAAATAATTTAAAATTGAAATTTCTCTTTTTTCACGATTTCGTTAATAAATAATCGGCGATGAAAGGAATATACATCTAATATTTGAATTTGTACCTTTATCAAAATTTATCAAAAAAAATTTCGCATTTTCTGTTTCAATTTATAGTTAATATTGACTAAACCTGAAAAAGACTGACTTTTTTAATACCTAAAAATTAAGGAGTCTGTAACAAATTTTAAAATATAAAACCCAGATAAAACCATTCAGAAATATTAAACATATGTTTTCCAATCAATTTCAACAAAGTTCTAGATAATTGAAGTGCAAATTTTGTAAAAATAACGATTTTAAAATATGCATGTTCAAAAATGTATTTTATTTCCTTTTGCCATAGTAAATTCATATTAAATTTAGTTGAAATAAAAAAGATGTAAAATGTGTATTTTAGATTGAATTTTCTGCAAATGCTGATGCAGAAGTTGTGATTCTTTTGATAAAAAGAATTTAGTGGAATATGAATTTACGTCATATGCTAAAATTTTGCGAACCCGATTAAGGGATTTTACTAGATTTGCAAAATAGGAAAATAAGTGAAGTTTTCACTTTAATTGCAGTTATATCCTAGATCCTTTATCTAATCAAAATAAATTGATATATGTTTCCAAAAGCCCAAAGTCTTTATTTTAAAACCATATTAAAAATTATCCATGGTTCAGTCAGGTGTATGAATAAATAAGAAATTTTAACAAAAAAACTGTCTTTTTGCAAAAGTTAAATTTGCAAATATTTCAAAAACTAGAGCTAATTTTGAAATTTGGTGTTCACAATGGTGATGTTCATCCTAAAATCTATCAGAATTGATATGTCGCATACCCGATGCATTTTTAGTGTTGTACTGTGTTATCGGTAAGTCATTATTTTGTATTTTAAAGTAATGCAAAAGGTAATGACCTATCACTACTTGTTAATCCGTATGGTAATGACCTGTCATTACCATGTTTTTGCTGGGGAGATCTAGAATCTAGGGAAAAAGTATTAATTTTAAGAACATAGAAAAATTTGTGTGATTGTTGGTAGGTTTTATTACTGATATAGAATTTTGTTGTTGTAGTGATTTGTTGTATTTTTAGAATTATGTTGTTGACTAGTGTTTTAAAATTATAACGGCATTTTAAGAAAATAATTAAAATAGCGGGTAAATTCTAGTATTTTGTCCACAAGAGCAAAACAATTTCGCTATATGTTTGTAGCCCAAAAACTATTACAAAAACATTACAATGCACAAATTTTTTACAGTGTATAGAAAGCTACAATCAAAGCAAAGCCAAATGTCACTTCTTAGCTACATTTTTAAATGGTGCTGTCTATTAAATTGATGCGAAAAAAATTCCACTGCAATTTCGCAACAATTCCACGCAGGTGAATAGTTATTTTTTTATATGGAGTTTAACAGCTTTTTTGCAAAAGTACGAATAAAATACCGGGCTTAATAAAACCTTTGACTATTGAATAGGTGCATGCAGTTTTACAATGTTTGACGATTTATCGTCATTTTGACGATTTTTGCTTTCGAAAATAGCCAAAAGATTTTCACCTTCAAAATGACGTTTTTAATACGAAAAATAGCAAAAATTTTTTAAAAATCTCATAGATATCTTTCTTTAAGGGGGTTATATAAGAACCGGAAGGCTTTTCATGGGAAAAATGTTGTAATACAGAATTTGGTAATTTTTATATATAAACTTTTATCATAAATCTGTTATGAATCTAACTAAATTATTTTCAAGTGATGAATATCTCATTTCGGGCTCTTGTTTCATGTAAATTATTTAATGCCCATCTAAAAATATATTAAAGTTTAGAATTTTTTCGACACGAAAAACTTTGTAAAATGTGAAATTTTTCTTTTCAACAATTAATTTTAGGATATGACAAATTTCCAATACGTACATAACATTGTTTGATATTTGGAAGTATTAATAAACGTTGTATTTAACCATTTTCAACCAATGAAACAAAAGATTGAATAGGCCTAAGAATTTCTCTGATACAGAAAAACGGTTAGTTTTTACTACGTTTTATTTAGACATTCGTACAGGCGAAATCGGTGAGTAACCCGGAAGATAGCCTCATTGTTAAATAAAAATGTCTCGCTCGGATAAGGCCAATCCAAAACCAACACGCTAGTATTGTATTTCACTTATACTAATAGAAAAGTCTGTAAAAATGTTGCTAAAGTTACTAAAAAAACGAAAAAAAAAAACTGCTTAAATCAGCAGAATCGTTTGCTAAATATTAGTAAGATATAAAGGAAAAAAAAATCTGTTAAATTTTTTTAAATTTTAGATCTATTTTAGTTAAATTAAATCATTAAATACAATATTGAATCAATAAAAAATTTTGTTGAATATTAGTAGACTAAAACAAGCCAAAAAAATTTAAATTTTCAAAAACATTTTTTTTTTTAGATTTTTTTAAAACGAATAAAAATTTACCGTTCTGAAATCTACAGTCTACTATCTTTAAGCAAATATTTTTGCTGACTTTAGCAGCATAATAGTTATTTGCTTTCAACTAAATTTAACTTAAATAAACATACAATTTTGTGGATGTAACAATTATTTCTTGTTGTTTTTTGTCTTCTAATATTTAGCAAACTATTTTTTTTTCCTGATTTCAGCAGGCTAAATTGTCATTGGCAATTAACTAAAAAATAATTTAAATATTACTAATATCAGCAGTTTTTTCCTGCAGGGCCCTTTTACCTAATTTTTAT
The DNA here is from genome assembly GCA_949987735.1 of Leucophora obtusa. Classification (NCBI taxonomy): domain Eukaryota; kingdom Metazoa; phylum Arthropoda; class Insecta; order Diptera; family Anthomyiidae; genus Leucophora; species Leucophora obtusa. The sequence continues at coordinate 6,291,621 of OX465296.1, forward strand.
TAACTTTTTGTTCTATTGTAGGTACAGTTTTATTTCTATCAGTGTATTATGAAATATTGTCAAAAGTTTGACATGCACTTTGAAGTTTATATTGATGCATTTCCACAAAATTTATAAAATTTAAACTTCATAATATTTTGCACACATTACCTAAACCTTATTATTTGAATATTTCAATAAACTCTGAAATTGCTAATATTTGATACTCAGATTAATAATTATTCCAAATGTATAAAAAATTAAATAAATATTTTAATTTTTTAACTTTTAAGCGCAAATTTGTATATTTCCTCCGTTAGATTTCTGTGTGATACTTTGCATACAGATACAACTAGGATTGTGTAAAGAAATTGTCGAAAAAATCAACAAAACATTAATTTATTACCATTTCCCATGCTTTTCTTGTCTGCTGTAAAGTTCTTAGAAATTATTAAATATCCTTATTTGAGGGAGACATTTAAATATTCATAGATAAGTAGTACGAACATCTTTCTATATACACTTACCTGGAATACCGCTTTGAGTAATTGTCCCTACTGTAACGATCGTAATCATTTGAACGCATAGTGCGTGAACTGCTTCTGCTGTCGTGGCGACTGTGATCGTAATAGCCTGCAGTGTTGATTGTACGAACTTCGTGCAATTTCCTTTTCTTATGTGGAGGTGTAGATGGTTGATGGTGATAATAACGATCGGTATCTTTATATTTGTGACTATCTGCACTGACAGCAGTAGACTGGCGTTGATGGTAGTGATGATTACCAGGAGTACCAGTCAAATCTGCACGACCATGATGATGGTGATGATGGCGGTGTTCTTCTTTGCCTGGACTGATAACAAACCGGGAACTGCGTACAGAAGTGGAACTGCTGCCTCCCGCATATAACGGCGGAGTATGTGGAGAGTGTGCAGTAGGAAATCGACTTTTGGTAGTGGAAGAACGCGTAGGGGGCGAGCGATGACGACCACTGTTAATACGGTTGCTTACCGTAACCTGCAAGCCGACAATGCTGTTAGTCGCCGCCGTTGATGAGGAAGACACTCCAGTCGCCACAGATGTAACTGCCATATTAGCCGATTCTGAGTAATAGCTGTTGTTGCTTCCAGGTCGTACGGGCGGTGGTGTATCCGATGATCGCGGACTACGTTGTTTTAAAGGTGTAATGTTTAGATCAGATGGACTTTTAGCAGCCACTGCATTACCAGTTGGTGGTGGTGTATAGTGTCTTAATGCCACTGAACTATCCAAAACATTGTCTAGATCATTATCCGAAATGGGTTCAATGCTCGAAAACGATTTGTTACGTTTCTTTTTACGCTTTTTTGATTTACGGCTACGTTTGTGTTTTTTGTCTTTTTTGTTTTTCTTTCGTTTTTGTTGTCGCTTCATTTCTGCCTCCAATTCATCGGTATCAATAGTATCACTAGATAAATAAGGATACAAATCGACGTCACAATCTGACTCTTCGGTGACATGCTTATCTTGGGATTTAAGACTTGTCGCGGGCGGTGTCATTATGGATTTTCGTCGATTATCACTTTGGTGTCTCTCCTTATCTTTGCTATCCAAAGCCTTAGAGGCATTATGAGCATCAGACAAGTTGACTTTAGAGGTTGAGTGGACCGGTGAACCCAAAATAATACGTCTTACATGATTTGGTGAAAGTTTGGATAAACTATCAAAGCTATCTTTACGTTTATTTCTAAAAGTGGAAAATTACAAACAAATAGACGAAAAATGTTGATATATGAAAGTCTTTTTATTTTAGTTAAGTATGATTTACCCACCTACGGAAGGCGTGGTAAATTCTTGCGTAGTTTATTTTTTTATTTTGATGTGTGTAAATATTTACAAAAAAAGAAGAACACAAAAAGATAGAACATTGTGATATTAAATTGAATTTTATTAATATGTTGAAAAATAACTGTATATTACGGATAACTCAGGGAAATAGTCAGTATATACATATATATTTTCATTACCGCTAAAAACCTGGGTATAATTTTTAACAGACATTTAACTTGGGCAAACCATATCAACTCACTAGTTGGTCTAACTTACACTTTTGAAATTAAGAATGCTACCGTAATTGCAAAGGTTATCTAATTTCCGGTTTAATCTATATTTTTGAGCTTTTTAGAAACTGTGATATGTGAAAACGCAAGTTTTGTACAATATTTTTAGATAAGTCTTTGGATTCACGAGATTTGAGCACATTTCATCATTTGCCATAAAACTCTAGGGTGAAAGTCAACTAAAAATTCGAGTACATTTGTTTTATCTTAAAATTATTATTTATACAAAAACCCCTTCAAATCTTTTTGAAATTATACAATTTGCATTATCGAGACCAATATCCTTTGGAATCAGAAAAAGGATATTCACATGATAATATAATCCATTCCTAACTGAATTTGTTCAAAAATAGTCTTTGGGTAAAACCAATAATAAGCCGACGAGTTATTATACCTTAATGCCATTTTTTTCTAATGCTGCATGTCTTTAGAGAGATCTTCCATCTAACAAACGACTTAACAACAACACAATTATTCCGTATATTCGAAAATTTATAAACAAAATTATAATAGCTTATGTTATTTGAGGCACAAATCATTTTATTTTTATTTATTTTATTTGCTTTATTTATTGTAATATCAAAGCCACAAAAGGCCAATAAATATATTACAAAGTTTTATACAGTATATCTTAACAATAGCTTAAATAAAATAGCTTAAGTAAATGTAAACCAAATTATCAAAATTTATGTTCACACTTTTTGGTGCTTAAGTTTACATAAGATATTTTTGTTTAAATTTTATTTAATAATTTAAATTAAAAAAAATCAACTTATGTTCACTTAAGAAAAACAAGTCGCTTTCTTTTCGATAGTTATAACTTATGTTTCTAAAGCTATTAAAGCTTTACTAAAGAACTAAATTTTTAATTAACATGCAAAACATCAAAGGTTTTTAATTTAGCTCTGTTTTGATTTATTGCTGGGAGTTCAAATCCTAGTCAGGCCAGGCATCGGACATCGGGCAGATAATCATTCGTCTGTACCGCTATGACACTATGACCGATGTCCGATCCTAAACTTATAGTTTTCTTGCTTGTCAGTTTACTATAAAAACTTGACAATATTGAAAAATCGATAGTCTAAAGGGAAATATGCTTATTTTAGCTAGGTTGTTTAGAATTATAAATCGACGAAATCGGTAGAGAGTTTTCCCTTTACACTAGTGAGTAAGCCAATGAAAATACATTCCCATTAAATTCGGAGGAATTCAGAAGAATAATTTGATTTTTTGTGGTTGTTTCGTCCAATTTACTTATTTTTGTGATTTCTCAAAAGCGAAGTGACATTTGATGTCAAACCAAACTGCATATCCCGTTTTTACGACATTTTTGTAAAACCTCAACACCGTTAAGGATCAGTGTATTGCAGAAGGTAAGGGAAATTGAGGCTAATACAGATTCATCTGCACACACAGGCACTCTCTGGTGATGAGGGGACACTATGTTCAAGGTGATGTTGGCATTTCGAAATGATTGGCTTTGTGTACGGATGAATCATCTTATTACACGGTATTGTGCAATACCGCGGTAACCCGCGAGAACACAATTTACCCAAAGGAAAAACAATTTACATCCAATTTAAATAACAGAAACGCTTTTTGGAAAAATTGGATGCCCGCGGTAACAGAGCTATTATTGCGTAGTGTATGATCTTGATCAAATATTAATATATTGTAAAGGAAACAAAACTTAGGTGGTGTTTCTAGATGGCGTTTTACTTCACACGAATGAAAATACAATAACAAAATACATGCAGTACAAAAAGCAAAATACATGTAGTCAATCATTCGTGTGACAAGAACGTCTTCTAGAAAACCTATTTTAAGTTTATTTAATGCCTTTTAGTGGAACACTTTTACAAAAATGTGAAAATTGGTGTAAAAAAACCTACTTTTTAGCTTTTAATCAGACTCTCAAATATATCTTATCCGATATCTTGAGGCTACGGTCACTTTTGTAGAAACCAGACAATTTGCACTCCCGTTTGTTATCCTAAAAAACAATATTTGTAACCTGCGCAAAAAATAAATGATTTAATTCTTGTTTTCGCTAATAAAAAATATTCAAATTAAATTAACATCTGAGTTTGGCCGTCAGCAGACCTTTCTTATTAGTGAAAAAATATATGTACTTAAATTTTCGATGAGTTATCCATAAAATATTCGTTAATCCTTGAATTTGATTATAAAGTCAAAACTTACCTATAATTTTCCTCGTCGCTGCTTACATTAATATCTGAGCGTTTGTCCTGTTTCAACGTAATAGTATTAAGTTTACTCGACGTTACTACATTCTGTCGTTTTTTGAATGTAATTGTACTACTGGCACTACCAACAAGTAGTTTTTCAATTGAGTTTTCCGAGCTTATTTCACCAGCTTCTGGGTCGGAAAAGTCAGTTGAACTTACATCAGAATATTCCACAATAGAGTTGGAGGAAACATTATGAGTTTTTTGACTGTTGGCCGCATGACCACTGTCACCACCTACATGACCACTGGAGGTTGATTGACGGCGCAAGCTATTGCTTCTACTTCCCGAGTCCGATTTATCATATGTCCTTCGACTTTTCTTTCTCTTATTTTTCTTTGATTTCTTGTGAGTAGAATCACTATGATTTTCTATATCATTTGCAGTATTTACTGCGTATTTGGTACACTGCTCCTTCTCCATCAATCCAATGTGTATTGTGGTTTAGTCACTGTTTTTGTTGCAATTTTTTTTTAACACTTTTCACTTGAATTGTTAAAATTTATAAACGTAAAAGCTGTTGTTTATATAAAAAATAAATGATTTTAAAATTATTATGTTTTACATGGTAAATATTTTAAATGGAAAGCTTAAATTTTTTTTTAACAATTGGAAAAGTTTCTTTTTATTTTTTAGTGTGCTGACCGACAATTATGAAGAAGAGAAAACTTGTCAGTTTTTAGCCCGTGTTTGAGGTTAGATGACAGAGCTGTCAAAATTTATTGATGCCAGACTATTAAAAACTATATAATTTGCTGATCCCTTTTCTTCATTTGCAATAAATGATATTATGATATATGTCAAATCCATTGCAGATGTAATAGATTTTTCTTCGAAATGTAATCGATTTTTCTTCGATTAACACAAAATTTTATCAACAATTATTTTTTTGCCACAAACAATGAATAAATTACAACTTTCCCCGTTCTTGTTTTTCAAAATTTACGTTAGTTTTGATCGCAAAATTAAAATGAAAACTAAAATACAACAACTAAAATAATTATGTTGTTGTTTTGTGAGCAATTCGTAATTCTTATGGCATATTTTATTGCATTTGAAGACACTAGCTAACTAGTTTAATGTCTCGTGTAGCCATCAATTAACAACCCTGCTTACTTTTAGTTTTTTTGAAGTACGTTTTATCCGAGATTTGTTTTTATCGAAAATTTTCAAGTGAAATTTTATAAGCACTTTTTAACAGCACAGCTCATAGCACAGCTGGTTTTGATTTAGGCACTTTATGTCGAGTTAGCACATTATTGTTTTTTTTTTTATTTCAACCACTTTAAAAAAGTTGATAACCGTTTATACAAATTTCACTTTATATTGGAATTGTGTTATTAGAACTTGTTGCCTTTTCGTTTTTTTCTATCAAGGAGTGTTTCTTCCACTTGAGAAATTTGGCCACAATTCTTAACAGAACACGCACATATGCATACATTTTTTATAATTGGTTAAAATTTATTAAAATATTAAAAAAAAATTATTGTAGAAGCCAGCATAGTTCACGAATAATTATAATATTTATCAAATGAATAAAAATTTCCAAGCTACAGTACCCTTGGACGATGATTATAAAATTATTTATGATGAAGAAAGTGTTGCCAGCTGTAAGAAAAATTATTGACATTTCTTTAATCCCCGAAAACAACTACCAGATGTAGTGTGTCACCAGATTTTTTAGGAATATTCCCAAATAATTATTCAAAATCTCCAACAAGTGTCTTGACATGCAATAAAATAATAGCAAGCAATTGTCAAAATGCTCTCATCTCAAGTGAAGACACTCAATTTTATTACAATATCATTATATCGCTGACATGCCATCGGATCTTGCAATGATGCCAGAGATCAAATGTCACTTTTAGTTTTCATTTTAATTTTGTAATAGGAAAACAACAAAAAATTTGATAAAAAGGAATGGAAAAGTGTTTAGTTTTTTATTATTTGTCGGTAAACATTAATGTTTCATAAAATTTGGTGTTTTTCGAAGAAAAATCTATGATATTTCTTATCCATGAAATGGTCAAGTGTTCTCCACCACTCTGCAATTGATATCATTTTGACGTTTCGCTGCAATGGTTTTGACATTTCATATCATATAATTTGTTGCATTTGAAGACACCGGGTAATACACACACAGAAAAAAGGTATAACCATGGATCAGCTGTTTCGTCAGGTAATGTTTACTTAAGGTAGAATTAGCTATACGTGGACGTAACGTGAAGTCTCCTTATGGAAAATCTAATGAGTTAAAAGAGCATAGCTGACAGTCTATTTCTTTTTTAGTCATTATTTTATATTGAATCAGCTGATTCGTCACGTTACGTATGGCAAAATGAGCCTTTAATGTAATGTTAAAGCCCGGTATTTTCTTCGTAGTTTTGCGAAAAAATTATTTTTCACTTGTGGAATTTTGCGAAATTGCGGTGGAATTTTTTTCGCATCAATTTAATAGACAGGATCATTTGAAATTGTAGCGAAAAAGTGACATTTGGATTAATTATGATTGTAACTTTTTATAGATCATAAAAAATGTGTGCATTTTAATGTTTTTATTATAGTTTTTGGGCTCCAAACATAGAGCGAAATTTTTTCGCTCTTTTGAACAAAATACTGGGCTTCCAAAAATTCCACCGCAATTTCGCAACAATTCCACACAAGTGAAAAATCATTTTTTTATATGGAGTTTGACAGTTTTTTTCGCTAACGTACGAACAAAATACCTGGCTTTAGACGTTAAAGCGTGTTTGACAAACAGTCAAATTAGACACTACATGATCAAATTCATACAGCCGTCGAGAATTATGTACAGCATGCTTGGTCATATATAGAGCGCTTAACGTTACATTGCGATACGTCTACGTTCTACTATTATTTTTCACGGGAAAAACAATTTACTATGCATTATTAAAAAAATATAAATGAAAAATGCAACTCTATGGTGCAAAGCTGTGTTTATTGTTATCTTGGCGTTCTTTTTTTAAAAAGAGTACAGCTTTTTTGTTTTAATCAGTTTTAAGAAAAAGTAAACATAAAAACAAATAAAAAGGCTATAAACAGTTTTAATAAAAGGTAGATAAAAACAAAAGGCTATAAATTCAATAAAAGTGAAAAACTAATTATATTTTGTTATAAATATAATACAAATGTGAAATGGAGCTGCACGGCAATTTGGGCGAAAGGATTGAAGTAAGTACAAATTTTGTGGATAGCATAGATGTTTTTGATGTTTTTATAATTATTAATGAACGATTTACAGGATTATGAGGTAATGAATTTGTTGGGCAAGGGAGGTTTCGCCAGTGTATACAAAGGAAGATGCCTGAAAACAAATCATCTGGTGGCTATAAAAATGGTAGGTGTTTATTTTTCGAAAAGTGCATTTTACATATTTTTCATATTTTTTTAAATTGTAGATCGATAAGAAATTAATACAGGGTGCGGTTATGGCAAATCGTGTACGCCAGGAAGTAGAGATTCACTCCCGCCTTAAACATCCTTCTGTTTTGGAACTGTATACATTTTTTCAAGATATCAACTATGTTTACTTGGTATTGGAATTGGCCCAAAATGGAGAATTACAAAGGTATATGAAACAGGTCATGAGACGCCCCATGACTGAACCTGAGGCAGCTAGTATATTGAGACAAGTGGTGGCCGGTCTTTTATATCTTCATTCACATCAAATTATGCACAGAGACATTTCTTTATCAAATCTTTTGCTAAGCCAGGATATGCATATAAAAATAGCTGATTTTGGTTTAGCCACTCAACTTAAACGACCCGATGAACGGCACGTTACTATGTGTGGCACACCTAACTATATCTCACCTGAAGTAGTCTCACGTGCATCACACGGTTTGCCGGCTGATGTTTGGGGTTTGGGTTGCATGTTTTATACACTATTGGTGGGGCAACCACCATTTGATACCGATGCAGTTCAGGCCACTCTAAATAGAGTTGTGATGTCAGATTATCATATACCTTCTTATATTTCTTTTGATGCCAGGGATTTAATTGACAAACTTTTAAAGAAAAATCCCAATGAACGTATAACACTGGAACAGGTTTTACATCATCCATTTATGATACGCTTAGGAACAGAGACAGGGGGAAATGTTGCTGTAAATAGCACCACAAGCTCGGTGGGATACAATCAAAGTTTAACTTCAAGTTGTGATAGTGGTATCATAACATTTGCCAGCAGTAAGTATAAAAAATACAATTTTTTACGACCAAGATTAAGAAAACTGCGAAAAACGAGAATTAATTCTCTAAATTTATATTAAAATGGTTTGAGAATCTAGAGATTTATTTTTTATATGTGTATTAATAATATGTTAAAATTGTACATGGTTTATATTTTATTGGGGTTGACAGGCAATACCGCTAAAATACCGTTATCGAAATAACTGAAATACTGGTTTCCTTAAAATACCGAAATAAATGAAATATCGATACCCTTAAATGCCGTAACCAAAATTAAATACGGTTATCCTTAAAATTGGTAATTGCTCGTGGCTGGCAAAGTTGAAAAATTGGTTTGGTTTTATTTAAAAAATTTGTGGTATGCACTGAAATAACTGACTGTCGTCAGGTGGAGTCTAGGGATATGATTTCGATTCGGATGTATTCGAATTAATCCAGGCAAGGATTGCCACTCTGGCTTATCGTTGTCCTTAAAATACCGTTACCGAAATAACTGAAATTCCGTTATCCTTAAAATACCGATAGCAAAATAAACAACGTTAACCTTACCGATAACCGCAGTTTCGGTTACCAATCTTGATTTCGTTTGGTTCGGAAAAATTTTCAAAAATAATTTTATGAAAGAAACCAACAAAATATCTTTGGGAATTAAATATTTACAAAAAAATATAAGAAAAAATTAGCCAAAAATTTGTATGAAAAAAATTTAGAATTATAAAAACGAATAAATAAAGAAATTAAATTAAACTTTTTTGTTTAGTTCCGTATAGTTTTTAACAAAAACAAAACAATGTTGGCAATCAATTGATACACTAAAAAAATTCATACGTAATATATACGAAACTTTTTGTGCATTGTACAAAACATTTCTTTGTTTGGCACCACGAAAATTTTTCGTAAAATAAACGAAATCTACAATATTTTTGTGTGCTTTTTGCAAAATGTTTTTATATTTTACGAAAGAATTTCGTTGTTTCGCGTCACGGAAATCTTTTGTGGTGCGAAAATTTTTGGCAATAGTTTGGTATATTACGAAACAATTATACAAAAAAATCTTGGTACGATCTTGTCGAACGATTTGGTTTAAAGCCTCATTCATACTGAACCCAAAACTAGAAGTTTTCGTTTTTTTTTAAGTTTTCGATTTAAAATTTGTATGGGATTTGATAATCGAAAACAAAATAAATTTGAAAACTACTAGTTTTGGGTTCAGTATGAATGAGTTAAAATTCGTATTAGAAGAGATATAACTTCCCCAGCAAAGAGATGCCGAAGCAGTAAAAAAGCACTACAATAGATGACCTAGATGTACTTCTTTTTCAACATAAACACTAATGATTTTAACATTGAGTTGTCGTAGGAGAGGAGTACACTCACTTCAACATTTTTTCAGTACATTTTGAAGGAGTGCAAGGAAGCTCTTTTTCACCAATAAAAAATTCTTCAAAAAAAAATTATATTTTTTTATTTTACAAAAGTTTTTTTTGCGACCTCACTATTGCTAGTCTAGCGCTCTACCGCTGAGCTAATCTTTGATATGAAAGTTGACTGTCATAAAAACACCACTTCGTTAGTTACTGCGAGATATTTTTCCTTATTCTCTTCAGTAAAAGTACTTATTAAACAGGTGTAAAAGGTGCACTCCAATTCAATATTGTTTTCAGTAATATTTTTACAGGTGCATAAAAAGCAATTTCTCATCATTTTTTTTATATATATACATACTATATGTACATATTTAAAAAATTTTTAAAATTAAAAATATAATGAATTTAAACAAGTTAATTATAAATTTAAAAAAAAAATTAATAAAAAAAAATAAAAACAAAAAAATAAAAAAAAATAAAAACAAAAAAATAAAAAAAAATTAATAAAATAAAAAAAAATTAAAAAATATTGGTCCCGCCGGGAATCGAACCCGCGACCCTCTGTTTGGAAATGCCAAATGATACCAAAATCACTTTTTAGGATCACTTTTAGAGCAATTTCTCTTTAGAAGCAATACTTAAGTGATTTCTTGGATGTTGTTCAGAAGTAATTCCAAAAAGCTGTAAACATATACTAACGGATACTTTGGAAACAATGACATGAAACAATGAAATGAAAAAATCACTTTTTGAAGTTGTTCAGAATAACTTCTAAAAAAGCAGTAAAAATACACCAACGAATACTTGTGAAGCAGTGAAAGAAGTAGTTTGTAAAGCATTACTTCCAATTTTTTTGCTGGGTCTACAATAAATTGAATTATATTGAAAGTTAATAATAGCTGAAGAAAATGAGAATTTGAAAATTAAATTTTAGTAACAATTTTTGCATTAAAAAATACAAGAATTGTTTTTTCGGACTTTCTATATTTTCATATATTTAGTTAGAATATAGTTGTACCTCAAGTCCAAATTCTAATATGATATTGTCATATTAGATTTTATTTGTTGTTTCAAAAAGGTTGAACATTTTCATGATAGACCATCAAATTGTGTCGCGGGCATCACCCCAACTTATCAGTTGTCCGCAATAAGAAAATGATAATTGGAACACACACATCGAGACGTTATATAAGGTACAAAAATTCAACGGGAACAGAATTTTTACTTTTGTATATGAACTGTTTTTCAAAAAGTGTTGATTTATGACTGGTTTTACCAAATGAGACAGTTCATATACAAAAGTGCAAAATTCTCGTCCCGTTGAATTTTTGTACCTTATTGAAGTGGAATCCATCGATAATAACATAGGCAAATGTATGTTCCGGTGGCTTGTCCCAAGAGGAGACTGTTGATATGGTCGAACTTGATGGTTTTTTAAAAATGACAATCTACACCAGAAGAGCAGCAAAAAATAGAAGCTACTTGCGAAGCGTTTGTCACGCACAAGAGTTAAGAAACGGTAGACATGGTCGGACTGGATGACCAAGATAGAAGCTACTGGCGAAGCGTTTGTCGTTCCTCTACACTGCAAAGTATAAGAGGCCAGGAATAAGTAATCTTTTTTGGGTTAAAGGTATTTTAAATAATTTTATTATGATATTTTAAATTATTTCGTTAGTCGTATTTTAAGGTCACGATATTCCTTTGAAATGGTTTTAAATCGTTAATTACATTTGAGGGTTAGTGTTTTACAACCATACACAAAATATTCTTACTCGTTTTCTACAAAACAGGCAATGCATCCAGTACTTCAAAGCCACGTTCTATTGACAAATACTCTAAACGACCACCAATGGCACAAATTTTTGAACACCAACCATATGAATCGACGGCATATCAAGAGCAACCCGCACAAAATGAAAGACAATTTCAACATCATATAACATCATCCACAGCGGATAGTATGGATTTAGATTGGAGATCAACTCCAGTCCGACAAATTTCATCAACACCTATATTTCCAACAGAAAATCAAGAAAATATTTGTTTACAACCGATGAACAAAGGAATTTCCACTGCTATTCAACAATCAAATTCATTACAATATCAACAAAATATGATTCCTGGTATACCTAGCAGTTGTAGGGCAAATGAAGCTACTCCTAAAGTACCGATAAAGTCACAAAATCCAATTGAACGCATATCAGTGCCTCCGTTAAAGACAATACGTTTACAGGCCACACGTTACAAGACTAAAAATGCTATTATGAGCATTTTGAAGCGAGGTGACGTTGTCATAGAGTTTACTAAATACAAAGCCAAGTTTAGTGCTGATCGTGTAACGGATATATGTTGGATTTCAAGTGATGGCATGCGCATTATTATATACCAACCAGATCCAGGACGAGGATTACCTATAGGAGATCATGCTCCTGACTTACCAAACACTTCTACCGATTGTATATTTTCATACGATAACTTGCCTTCCAAACACTGGAAAAAATATGTGTATGCAGCACGATTTGTGGGTTTGGTGAAAAGTAAAACACCCAAGGTTACTTATTACAGTAATCAAGCTAAGTGTGCCTTAATGGAGAGTATGGAAGACTTTGAAGCTTGCTATTATGATGGCGCGAAAGTAACTAAATCACCAAGTGAGGGCATTAAAGTTTTTGATAAACATGGTCGCCAATTAATTTTAGATATGGAAAAACAACAGGCACAACACTTAATCGATCATCAGCAAACATGCTTTGAACATTGTAAAACCATATGTCAGGCTTTGGAATTTGCGGATCAAACGGGTGTCCATGCATGCTTTCCAATTGTTATTGGTAGACGACCTAGTACAGAGTTAAATTCACATCAGATAACCACACATAGGCGAGATAATAGTAATAATGTTAATATGTATTCATCTACCCCGAAAACACAACAAAATTCTTCTATCAACTTTTCCATAAGTGCTGTATCGTCGGTTCATTGTGAGTCACAGCTGCAACAACAACAATTAATGGCTTCCCAGCAAAATATACCAATTAAACGGATAAATATACCAGGCATTGGAATAGCAACGGAGGTGAGATAAAAAAAATTTGTAAAAGTTTAAAAATATTTTCCGAATTTATTTCTAATACTTTTCAGCTTTCACACGGTGTAGTACAGATACAATTTAATGACGGTTCTTTAATATCTATTATACCTGCTGCCCAGGGTGGAGGTATAACATATACCCATACTACAGGTGTTTCCACTCACTTTGGTCGAAATGACGATCTGCCGTTACAAATCAGAGATAAAATTACACATCTACCAAATATACAGAGGCTACTTAAGCAAACAAACAGCAATGGAAACCCGCAGGAGAATAATTATCGTCCAACTCACCTGTATGACTATGCATCGATGACTCCGAAAACGACCACCCCAGCTATAAACAACAATCATCCCATAAAGTTTTTTAGATAAAAACTTTTTATATAAATGCGGGCATGATAATTTAGGGATGGAAAAACTAAATCAGCAATCAGTTTATTTTAAACAATAAAATAAATTTGTATTTTTTGCTTTATTTAGAGGGTATGCTTAAAGCAGTTTTAATATAAAAACAATAAGAGTATGTTGCGCAGTAATATATACTTTATTTTTTAATAATTTGTATAGAAATTTTATTTTAATATCAGAAAAAATAACATTATTTATGAAATTTTTATTATTAATATAATTCGTAATTTTTGTATTCAAAAAGAACTTATAAAATATAGTATATTGATAATAGATAATTACAATATTTTGTCATATATATTTTTTCTTTCTTAAGAGATGTCTTGTCTTGAAATGGTGGTAGATATATATTTATTAGTTCGATACGTTAAAAGAAAAAAATAAAGAAATATGCATTTGTACCCAAATGTTCATATTATTTACATACATTATATTGTGTGTATAAATGGTCAATATACGCTTAAATTTAATTTAATATCTAATTGGCAGTTTGATTATGTAAATATAAGATGTGAAGATACATTCGAAATCGTTGTAAATCGTTTAGTAGTTACATTGTGTAAATAGTATAGTATAGTGTGTATAATATTGTAGATATATTTGTTAATTAAAAGCACTGAGGAATATTGCTTTGTTATGTTTGTTCTTAGTTAAGATTTGGAGTTTAGATACATATAAAAACAATGTTAAATTGCAATTATGTTTGCGGTTATTTTAAATATTTAGCTAAAGATGACTTCTAAATGTTGTTATATTGTTTTAGATCAAAACCTTAAAGCGATATATTCAACTAAGTTCAAGGGTCAAGGGAAGTTATTTCCAAATGCCAACCTCACTTACAGTCCACCTTGGACATGGTGTCCCCTGTTAACGATGACGAGGCTCTGACGACCGAGTATGGGCGGTATAACCCGGTTCCCACGGCAATCGGACTATGAGCAGGAACGATTCGGATGTATTCGAATTTATTCGAGCAAGGATTGCCACTTCGGGAACAACTAAGTTCAACAGTTCTAATTAGAAAACTTGGTTCTAATTTGAATTCAGTTATTTCTAATTACTTTTTTGATATTTCGAAATTGTACAGTTTTATATGCTCTGCTCCAATTTCCATTTCAAAATTGGGTAAAAAAAATTTGGTGTAATCGAACTGTCACATCTTTCTCCCATTTTTGGTTTTGTTTCTGCGTATTAACGAACGCCATCCAGTAAAATTTGTACAAATTATTCATATGAAGTTCTCTATAATTTTTGTTTTCCCAATATGGAAATAAAGTGCTTCTTGTTACATTGTTGTTGTTTGACATTAGTGAGAATGAAACGGAGCGAAAATGTTATCGCGTTGTTGTTATTTTCTTATGTATTCTGTAAACGTCAATAGTTAAACCGTTTGCTTTTACTGCGCGGTTCTATCACTATGTGCGTTCCCGTACGTTACCGCGGTACCCAAAACAGCCCAAACAACAATTTGCACGCAATTTTGAGTACGGGAACGCTTTTGGGGTAGTTTGGGTAACCGCGGTAAAGTACGGGAACAGACACATATTGTCAAAAACAATAAATTCCATTCACAATAATAAAAAAACCTTGCGCAGGTTAATCAGAGAATCTCGCTACCGCTACAATTGATATGTGCGCTTTCTGATTACCTTGATCTGGTGAACGATTCTACCTTTTTTGTTTTAAGATAAAAATATTTGTAGTTTTCTTTGTTTTTGTAATTTTTTTGTTCTTTTATAATTATATTTCAACTTATTATACTTAAAAAAAGAAATAAAAAAACCAAACGACAGCTACGTTTTTACGTTACCGGTAGGTAATCCCTTCACCAGATTTTTGAGTAGCAGATTAGTAACCTTTGATCTTAAACACAGGGTTGCCATTAAAGGGGGATTCACATTATTTAATTTTTTCTCTGATTTTTGCGTCTGGCAGATTCTATACTTGCGCTGGGTTTGCATTGCACCGAAATCCCGAGATTTCTATATTCATCACTCTGAAAAATCAAGGAATAAAAGCTTATAGAAGTTAAATATTTAGAGAATACATTTATTAAACGTAAAAATCTGTGCTTTATTAAAAACTTAACATCTTTAGGCTTTCTTTAAATTTTTCAGAGTAATGAATATCAAAATCTCGAGATTTCGATGCAAGTTAAAAGCAACCTTATGGTAAAATGTAAACCTCGCTTTAATCGGTATGCTAAGCAATCATTATGAATAAACTATATTCTAACAAGCCGCTAGACTAAAACACATTCTAGTTAAAAGCTCGATATGTGCAATGTATAAGGAGCTACTAACTTTTCATTATGAATATAAACAGCTGAAGCTTATAGTCAAAAACGTAGTTTTTAGCAAGGTTGGTTACCGAAACGAATAACGGTATCGAATTTCGTTTGTTTCGGTAACAGTAAAGGTAACGGTATCGAAACAGCAATACCGGTACGTGCAGGTATTATAAATTATGTTAAAAACATCTAAATACAAGTAAAATCCTAACATATATTCAATTTTGCGTGTTAAAAATACAGATTATAAGCTTTAAATTCAATGCTGGGAGTTTTACTAACTAAAATTGTTATCCATAAATTTTTTAAAAAATTTGCTTTTTTATATAAATTTATAAATACCGGCCCATAAAAATAACGGTATCGGTAAAGATAATGGTATTTGTAATTTTTGTAGAGGTATTGGTAACGGTATTCAATTTGAAACGGTATTTTAGCGATAACGGTATTATAACGATAACGGTAACCAACCTTGGTTTTTAGTAAAAAAAGCAGTTTTTAATGAAAATCGTAGCTTTTTAGTAGAGTCATACTTTTTTTTTAATAAAAAAACAAAGTTTTTTTAAAGTAACAAACAGTTTTTTTTAAGTAAAAAACATAGTAAATTGCGGATTTTAGTTAATGTTATTCGCAATTATAATAATACGAGGGTTTAAAAAAAACATTGAACAACATGTTATTACCTTTAGCTAGAGCATAGTAAGACTTGAAAACCGAAACTTGCCCCGAACTTAAGTTAAGCTTGAATCCCAGGAAAATTATTCTATTTTGTTTTTTTTATTAATAATTATTTGAATTCCTACTGAGTGAATAAATAATTTGAGCTATTCCCACCGAAGTTAGTTTAAACTATTAAGTTTTAGAATTTTATTATACAATCATTACATAACATATAATTTATTTTGTTATTATATGATAAAAAATTGTAATTCATTAAAATTTACATTGCATAACTCAATTAAATTTTTTTCAAAAATTAAAGCTCTGTCTATACGACGTGTTTTAAAAGAAATAAGTTCTACATAATTTATAGAAAATGATGATTCTAGTTTATACAAGCTATTCAGAAGAATTCATTTTGAGCATAATAAAATTTGTATTTATCTGAGTTTGTATTGAAAAAAAAAAACAAAGAAAAAATTATACAAAAATTCATAATAATAAAAGAAACTAAACAGTATTTATAAAATACGTTTAATGGAATAACATTGTCAATCCCAAAGGACGGAGAAAAATAATCAGGGATGGCATAATTTCTTTTAATTTTTGCTGCGTGCAGTATTAGCTTTATTGATATGTTTTGATTCGTGGCCCTTAACATAGCAATAAAATAAGCAACTTAAATAAAATGAAAAGAATATTCAAAAAAGAACAATAATTCTAAATTAACCTAAAATTAAAAATAAATAGAAAAAAACCAACATAAAGAATGGAATGTACTGATTATTTGTTAATCTACAACATGTATATATGTATATCGCGAATAATGAATGGTGTTCGTGGTATTGGTTCACTTTTCTTTAAGCTCAAAATGAATCTTCTGAAATATATCCTAGAAACGATCTTTCGATGTGGTGCTATATTCTAGCTCATTGAGATTTTGTATTTCTTGTAACTCCTGGAATTTTTCATGATCTCGTATATGAGCATAGTTGGCCGATAAACACATCAGGTAGTGTACTAAACTAAGTATAACTAATAATGTGGCTAAGGTGGCCAATATGAACATGACTTCAGCATTTTCAACGCCGTCTTTGCAAAAAGCTTTAATTTCATATTTTTCACAAATTTTCATGTCTTCTGTTTTTGTGTTGGGTGGAAACATAAAGTCTGAAAAGAAAGAACATTATTTAAATTTTTTTTTAGTGCAAAGTCATTTTTAATAAAAACATAGGCCCTTACTATAAAAGAGTATTTTAAATTTAAAGTCGACTTTATTTTCAAACATACGGTACGGTACTTTTGTGTATGAAAACCCTACAAAAATGTTTATATTAGCTGTGTTCGGGTACTTGTAAATTTACTTGTAAAAATTGTATCATCTTTCTTTGATTTGAAAATAATTTAAACAGAAAGTGATATTAATTTATGATCTACAGTCAAACTAAAAATAACATTCATTTACTTAAATATAAGAGATCAACTAAATATTCCCCCATTCATCTTAAAACACATTGACACGGTGCAAAAATATAATTTAAATAATATACATTTAAATTTAACGGTTCGTTGTAATTCAAAAATATGTGGTTATCATACACAGAGTTGAATAGAATCAGCTGAGATATCTTAAGAATTAAGGTTCAAAGCAAAATAGAGTAATAATAACAAAGGATAAAATTAGCATTGTTAAATTTCGTTGATGTTAGCCTAAGTTGAGTTGTTGATACGAAATTAGATTTTCTTTCAGCGGTCACATAAGTAGACAACATTAAAATATTAGCCCACACAAAACGAAATACACTGATGATGGCTTTGTAGCGAAAGCCGAAAATACGTATTCTGTATTGCTGGTCTTATCGAATTCTTTCAAATATATTTTTATTCTTTGAAATTTACTTGTAAAAATTGTATCATCTTTCTTTGATTTGAAAATAATTTAAACAGAAAGTGATATTAATTTATGATCTAGAGTCAAACTAAAAAGAACATTCATTTACCTAAAAAAAACATAGTTTTAGGTAAAAAACCAAGTTTATAGTTAACAAATACTCGTATAGTTTAAGGTAAAAAACATAAGGCTTAACTATAAAAGCAAATTGGTATTTTTTTAAAAACACTGTGGAGCAAAATGAGGTAAAGGTCTTCGGAGTGGATGATTCTTACACCGAACGATTGTATTAAAGGCTGGTTTACATTATACGATTTTCGGTAAGATTTTGCAACCTTGCCTATATGTTTTGCATGTGTACTAAAACAAAATCGTACCGAAAATCTTATAGTGTAAACTAGCCATAAGTTAGTATAGTAAAACCCCCAAACCGGTAAAATTTCAGATATAAAAAAAATAAGTTTTAAAAATGTCGCGAAAGGCTGAAATAAAGCTTTTTCTATTTAGCTATTTTCCGAGGGTCAGCAACGAAGTGTAGTTTTAGTTTTAAAAAGAGTTTTTAGCACAAAACGTAGTTTTTGGTACAAAACGTAGTTTTAGTCCAAATTTCAGTTTTTAGTACAAAACATAGTTTTTAGTACTAAACGTAGTTTTTAGTACTAAACGTACTTGAAAAACTTTTAAGTAATTACATGAAAATTCTATTAAAAATGTGTACTTACGAAATTGTGTTAAATCTATACAGCTTAATGACCGTTCCACACTTGAACACATATTCCAGAACATAGTGTAAATAAATGTACATATAACTAAAAAGCACAGTATTAAGGTCCATATAAAATTAAGCAAATAAGTCAGTCCCATTAGCTATTGAAATAAAAGGTTAAACATAAAAATGCATTATTATTAAAATCTCTTGTAAAAACTTTCACTGTAAAGTTTTATACCAAAAATTGTCACCTACCACTGCACACGATATACGACCACCAACACGCGAACGCCATGCTCTATAGACCTTGTAACGAGTCGCTCCAGTTGCTAGGAAACCAACAAATAAAATCATGAATCCCAAAGCAGCCATAGCAGCAGCAATTGTTACAAATATCATTTGCACTGCTTCAATCCTTAAAGAAATTAAAATGTGCACATGATAATTAATAAACTAATGGATGAGTTGTGTATTATAAAGGTGAAAAAACTGACTGATTATTTGTCAGTGATTGCCACCAACATACCTACCATATTAAACGCAAATGAAACACTTGATCCACCATGATTACTGTTAATGAAGCTCCTCGGTACATGGTACCACAAAAAATGCCTACACCTAGGAGACACATTAATGTCGCTATTAGAGTGGCATATGGTATCCGGGCCATACATGATTGGCAGCAATCACCTGAAAAATGACAATATTTTATATTTAGATGTTTTTCAACTTCTAATTTTGAGAGTTTTTAAGAATAATAAAAAGCTTAAGAAAATTGCATAGGGTCTTCCGAACTTTTTGCACTTGCGAATTTCGTGAGGAAGGAGCACTAAGAGCTGATTATAAAAAAATATTATAAAAAATGTCAAGGTTACTTTAGCTGGCTAACAGCGCTTGATGTTGGTCAAAGGTGTTGTTTTTGATATTTTGCAGTTAATTTAACAATTACAAATAGAAGACAACTGAAAAAAAGTCTGTCAATTTTACAAAATTTTAGTTAATTAGCAATGACAAATTACACTACTAAAATTAGTAAAAAAAAGTTTTATACATTTTAAATTTTAGTTATAGTTTAGTTAAATTTAGTTGAATGCAAATAAAAATTATACTGCTAAAATCAACAAAAATATTTGCTGAAAAATAGTAAAGTGCTAATTTCAGAAGGGTTGAAATTTTATTCACATTAAAAGAAATCTAAAAAAAACTTTGAAAATATAAATAAAATCTTTTGTGGTGTTTTTAGTTTACTAATATTCTAATTTTGCTGGTTTCAACAAGATAAATTATTATTCCAAATCAACTAAAATATATGTAGTTAATGGGGGGTGTTCTGAAAAACGAAAACACATAAAATTATTCGGTTTCACATAAAACTATATGTTGTTGTTGTACAAAAAGGAATAATTTTATGTGGTTTCGTGTTTCAACAGATTGTTTCGTGTTATTTATCAAACATTATTCTCCTAAAATTAGCAGTTTTTTTAGTAACTTAAGCAAAACATTTTACAAACTTTTACGTAAACCACCTCTTTGGCTGCACGGCAAACCCGACTCACCTAGATCCCACGTCACTATGGACCCACCCGGTAGAGGCGGCCCGGTTCCTGGGTCTGGATCTAGCTGAGTCAGCAGAAGAAGATGAAGAAGAAGATTAATATTATATATGCTTACATATTTATTGTAGGAGGCGTTGCTACAACAACAACAACAACAAACTTTTTCCATTAGTACATAGCTTTATCGCAGTGGGGCTGTTTGCGATAAAGCAGGTTTTTTTATTTTCTTTATTTGTCACTGATAAGAAATTAGAAAGCTTTCCAGATAAATAGTAAGGGAGCTCCAGTTTTCGCCGAGCGGTAATTTATAATCACCAGCACTTTTACTATTTATATATAATAAAATGGTTTTTTATTTAATTTATGATTTGTATAAAATATTATGGCTCCTGTTGTTTCTTTTATGATATACTCAGTATAAAAACGCTTTTTATTTACACTTCAAAAATATCAGTCGTGTATAAATTTTCCGCCAATGGTTATAATTATATTTATATTTTTTTGAAAAATTGGAAAATCCACTTACTTCAAAATTTAAAATTTTCTTAATTAGGCCCAGAATAGCTTCGATATAAATTTTTATCAAAATCTGTCGACGGGAACTGGTAGCGGCTAAAAATGGGTTAAACAAAATTCAATAGGAAATTCGTAAAAACACTGCATAGTTTTCAGAACAAAGTTTGACAGAATTGCCACTGAACAGAACATACTTAGAAACTTACTTGGTGTCTTGACGAGACATCGATTTGTTCATTCAGCGAACAATTTGTATTTTGTGTTTTAATTATTTGATTTTGTTATTTACACAGACATACATATGTATGTATTTTTTAATTAGAGTGTACTCCTAAAACGATGCCAAAGAAAAGGCTTTCGTATCTACTGCATTGTAAATGGTTTAAAACTATTTAAAACATGTCAATTGCGTTGAACCTTATTAATTAACCCTTAAAAGTCAAATAGCAATCATAATGATATACTTAAACATGTATGAAACTGTTTAATAAAACTAGAATTATTTAATCTTTTTTCTCTATAAAAAAAATATTTTTATATGTATTTTTAAGTTACGAGATAACTTTTAGTTAAATGGAAATAACAAATTATCCGTTAAAATCTGCAAAAAAATTTTGCTCAATATTTATTAGCAGACAAAAAAAAATTTAGTTATATTTAAGTTAAATTTTGTGGATGCAAAATCAACAGAAATATTTGCTAAAAAAAATTGTAAACTGCTGATTTCAGAAGGACAGATTTTTATTCGCTTTAAAAATCGAAAAAAAACTTTAAAAATGTTATAATTGTTTCTGATTTTTTAGTATAATAATTATTCCGCAGAATTTTTTGCTGATTTTAACAGGTTAACATGGGGTTTCTAGAAGACGTTCGTTGTCACACGAATGAGTGACTACATGTATTTTTTTGTTTGTATTGCATGTATTTTGTTTTTGTATTTTCGTTCGTGTGAAGCAAAACGTCATCTAGAAACACCACCTAAGTTATTTTCTATTCACTAAAATTTAACTCAAATATAACTAAAATTTTGTATATTTAAAAATTTAATTTAGCTATTCCCATCTTACTAGTATTTGGCAAAAATAATTTTCTAAATCGAGCGGTTTTTTTGTACAAGGCAATTTGTTTTAATAATTTAGTAGTTTTAACTAAAATTTTTACAGACTTTTTTCTATTAGTGTAAAGTTTTTTTTTAATAGAAAAACTAACTCTACACAGAAAAAAAAATAGGCACCAACAATTGAATTTATAAAAGCAATCACATTTTCTTTTAAATTGAATTTTTATTCCCAACAATTTTTTTGTTTGAAATTGTTATCTTTCATATAAAAATTGTTTAAAAATAAATATTCAAAGTAACAAAAAAAAAAAAGAAATTTTTTTTTGGATTTACAAATTTCTTTGTTGGTGCCTTTTTAAAAAGTTTTTTTTTGTATTAACAAATTTGGCATGAGAAAGGTGTTGAAAAATTTAATTAGAATTTTGTGAATTTTTTTTTTGAGTAAGGATATATGTACTTCCAACATTTTCTTTTTGAAGAGTCCAAAGAATCCCCCAACATAAAATAAGAAAAATCCAAGGCATAATTGTTTAAAAAACCTCAGAATGCCTGAACAAAGACTTTAGCAATCAATACAGTCGACTTAACTTGATATTTAAAAAGGCAGCTCTCGTTCTTTTATTGATAAAATAGAAAAGATGCATTTGTTTTGCATTAAACGATTAATCGCCAATACTGTTGATTAAGCAACCCGAATAACCGGTTAATGAATTGAAGTAAATTTTCAAATAATGTCTTAACCGGTTAACCGCCTATGTCGAATAATTGGAAACACTAATATTTTTGTTAAAAATGACTTTAGTTAAAACTTTGGTCGTAGTATGATTTGACTTGGTTTGTTTTAGTTAAATTTGATAATGAAAAAAAGAAATCGTTTATTTTGTCGCGGGAAGTTTAATAAGCGATATCAACTTTTTTATCTTCTAGGTGATAAATTAGTAATATTTCCGATTTATTTTCCTGCAGAATTGCTTTTGTATTCTCCGGAAGTATTGCTTTCGGTTAACATTTTTTACCAATCTGCCTTTAAAGATATGTATGTCTACTTTTAAGAGCCTATAACTTTTGTTAGAATGGCGATATTACAACGCAGTAAGAAGTATGTGATACTCTGAGGTGTTGACTTTAAACGCAATTTAAAAAACTATAAAGGTTTGAATTCCATGGTTGCCAAATAATGATTTGATAAAAACTATTTTTGACATTTTTTAATATTACTTTTTTTAAAAAAATATTTAAAAGTATAAGGAAGATCGTCATAATAAAAGTAATATACTGATTTCTATTAAGGCATATGAAAAAATATTTAAAAGATAAAATTGTTCGTTCATTATGTACTTTAAAAAATAAATGGACTGATCAAATCAAGGTTTTTCATATTTGTATAATTTTAAGTATGTAGAAAATTAATCCATTTTTATTTTGAATACCAAAAATCGGCTATTTTCTCTCAACCACCCAGCAAAAAAAAACCGAATGCATTCTACAAGAATGCATTTTTCACTGCATATAAAGTAGCTATATATGCTGATTTCTTACTTCGAATAAACGTATTTTAAATGACTTCCAAAATGCCATTAATTAAAAAATTTTTTTACTTCCCAGAAAAAAATACCTGACCAAGATCCGTAAAACCACCTATACTGTTCGGCACAAATGCGTTCAAATTGAGGTGAAAAACGCATTCTTTTAACATTGCCTTGTCATAGGAGAGAAGGTGTTTATGCTACTTTAAGTCTGCTTTGCACGTCATAAAAATTAGTGCTTGTATGTTCTTTTTTATATAGGAAAGCAATTCATTTTTGTTACTATCTAAGGAGAGATGAAAAGTAACTTCTTGGGAATGCATTCAAATATATATTTAAGAAGTGATATTTATGACTTTTGAATGCATTCCCAAGAAGTTACTTTTCATCTCTCCTTAGATAGTAAAAAAAATGAATTGCTTACCTGTATAAAAAAGAACATCCAAGCACTCATTTTTATGACGTGCAAAGCAGACTTAAAGTAGCATAAACACCTTCTCTCCTATGACAAGCCAATGTTAAAAAAATGCCTTTTTCACCTCAATTTGAACGCATTCGTGCCGAACAATATAGGTGATTTTACGGATCTTGGTCAGGTATTTTTTTGCTGGGCAGCAAAGAAATACAGAAATCTGAGCAATCTGAGTTGCCAAATAACAATTTTTAAAAAACGTCTAAACATATTAATTTCGCAGAAATTTGTATTATCGAAATATAAAAATTTAATTTTCAAAAAAAAAAAAAATATTAACCCTTTAAGTGCGAACAAAGTGCCAAAATTTCGATTTGAATTATACTACCACTAGAGGGCGCGACTAAGCTATAAAACAATAAAAAATTTTACTGCGAAACCGACCTATCCTTCTACAAAGTTTTGACAAAAAATTCGGATGGAATACATGCTTGGTAAAAAAAATGGATTAATACAGCTAAAGAATTTTTATTTTCAAAAGAACCTGAAGATGTTAGTAATGTTTTGGTTGGTGGCTAAATTTTGACTACATATTTGGACCATTTACATTTAATGGGTCGATTTTATAAATAGTGTAAAAATTATGATTAAACAACAAGAGAGAAAAAAATTAAAATAGCAAGAGAATGAAAAAGAGAATAAAAATATTACAAAATTATTTTTTTAAGAAAAACTATGATAAGATAACCTAGTAGAGTAAGAAAAAACTTACAGTGGATGACAAAACAATTAACATATTTATAATTATTGTAATTTATCGTAAGCATAGTAAGTTCTTCATGTGAAAAACTGTTATGCTCCATATAGGAATTTTTTGTTTCATGCTAATGAATTTCACGTGATATTTTTGTTGAATTTGTTTTCACACAAAATTTAAGTACAAGAATATTATTTTTCTGATGAAAATTTTACATTTTAAGTAAAAGAATTGTTAATTTTTATAATACAAATCATGATTGCAGGCATTTAAAGTTCGAGTGAATTTTTTTAACGTGAAAAAAATGTACCTACTATGATTTCTATAAAAATCACCAAATAAACTTGAGTGAGAAACACAATAAGCTTAAGTGACAAACACAACGAGCATAGAATCTCAAGAGTATGCCTGCATCTCATACTGGCTTTGACCGCCATTTCAAGAAGTTTTAGTAGGGGGCTTAAGTCTTATGGTAAAATTTTAATAAATATTAAAAGTTAAATAAATAAATATACAAAATATGAAAAAAACATATTGAAAAAACTAAACCAATTAACTGCAATTTAACTTCTTCAAATGTCAGACAGGGTCAGTGAGAGAGCGGTTAACAGTAATTGAGCGACTTGCATAGAGCCTGGATTTAGTATTTATATTAAATCCAAATTAGAAGAGATTATGTGGAAAATAATAAGTTAGAAGAGTGCAACTATATATAAAAATAGCAATCTGTCAAATTGAGGCCGGTAAAGCAATATCTTTGATATGATTTGCATTGATGCCCAAAAAACGGGAATCTAGAAACTAGCAAGTGTCTCATATAGGCTTTAAGATTATTGTCAGTGTGCATCGAGAGTTCTAAACTTTAAAATTTTTAAAATTTCTTAGTCTTCCTTTCATATCAACACAAAGCTTAGTTCACTTAAGCTAAATATGCTTCTGCCTTTATTTTCAAATATTAGACCACATCAAGACGGTAGAGAAAACAGCAATAGATAGAGCTAAAACACCTTTGATTAGCTCCAACCATTTACGATACAGCTTATTTTTTTAAATTAAATTTTCCGCCGAGATGTAGCTTTAAAAACGAAATTAATGACATATTTTTAATAAATTAAAAATAAATACATATTGACAGAAATATATGTATATAAACTTTGTGTGTTATTGTGTTACTCACTGTACGTGTAATAATGCGATACTGAAAAGGGGATACTAGGCATGTTTAAATTTTACAATAAGCATGATATTTAAGACATATATGTATTTAAAAATGTGTCCAATGCAAAAATAAGCGAAAGAAGCAGCCACTTGGTGCTTGAAATTAAGCTGTGCAATTAAATGTGTCTTTCATAAAGAATAACTTCCCCTACCTTCACTACCATCACGCTCAGTATAACGATCCAGGGAGGGATCAGAACGATATGTTGGTCTACGACGATTATATGGATTGTTATTATAAGCTCGTGTTAATACTCCATCATCTTCAAAATTTGTCTCCAATAAAATTTCTTCACGTGGATCTCTGACACGATCACGATTATTAACAGGTGATATATGCATTTTAGTTTTAAACTATTACACAATATTTCAGGCGTCTGGAATGATTAATTTTTTGCACTGACGAACATCAAATTAAGTAGTTTTAAATCAAAATTATTAACTCTAAGCAAAAAATACTGTAAGTATCGTAGTGTTGTTAATATTTTACACATGAGAATTAAACTTAGTGAATCATTTTTGTTTTGTTTTGTGAATGGATTATTTTATACTATATGTATATCAGTATTGTTTTTAAGTACGATTTTTATTTGTTGCTCCCTCGCTTTAATGATAAAAAGAAACATATGGGGTTCTTAACGTTTCAAATTACTTTTCCTACTAAATTTGTTTTTATTTAGGTAGTAAGTTCCAAAGCGACCAGAAATTATTATTTATTTTTATTTTATTTAGAACTCTCTCTCAGCTTATTCAAATTAAATTGTTTTATCTTATCTAAACATTATGTCTCTTATATTTTTGCTTTCATACAGTATTAAAAAGAGAATCTTAACCCTTGACTTCACTTTGTTAAATTTAATCTAAATAGAATGTTTTCATTTTGTAATAATAATTTCAATTTAAAAATATCTTTATATGGGCACTAGCTCTAAACATGGACCAAATCCAACGAAAGTCAACAGGCATTGTCCTTGGGCCCATGTGTTTTTATGATATTAAAAATAACTGCTTTAAACAACTGTTACGAAATACTGTCATAATCGTTGCTTTTTATTTTTTTCATAGAAAAACAACAGTTAAAAACATCTACTGATTTCTACACAACCAACTGTCATGTAGTAACTGTCAAGCTTTTTGTGCTAAACAAATTGTTTTAAATCACTTTGATAAATTTAAAATTTCATTTAAATTTCAACTTCTAATAATAACATTTTGCTGAAATGAATAAGCTATTTCAGTATGTGGTTGTTATAGTTAAGTTTTATAATTAATTGAAATCCCTTAAAACTTGTAATAAATGGCAACTGCAAAATGAACTAACAGCAGGATATTCAAGTCATTGTAGCCGTTGAACTTTTGTAGTGTCATGATGAAACAAAGGATGTCTTTGGCACAGCTTTAGTCATGTATGTTCGTGCATAATTTCTTTGTCAATGTCGGAAAGCAGTTGAGGAGGGGATGATGGAGAAGAAAAGGCATATTATTTCTATTCAGAAACCCACATTTTGTAGTCAAACTATTTATTCACGTACAGCAATACATTCCCAAGTTTATCATAATTAACGGGACTTAACAAACAAAAAATATTCACACACTAATTTTACATTCATAGAAAACTTACAAAATGTTTTATTTTCAAATATGTTTACTTTTTAGTTAAATATATATTCGGACACTTGGCAAAAGTGCTACTTCTTATAAAATTTAAGTGCAATTTTTCATAGAATGCTGCAAACTGCAGTGGCGTTATTGTGCATCATAAACAAAGTATATAAACAAGCACCATCGTAGTTTTGTCGTTTCAACTGTAAGTAATGAAAAACTAGCATATGAAGATTTTAAATTACACTAAAAAAATTAATAAAATAAAATTAAATTGCATTCAGGAAACTTTGTTATTTGAGTAGTATTTCAGTTTTGTTAAATAAAAAACATTAATTTCAGGCTAGAAGATTTCTTAAATAAAAATATATATCGCACTTGATCAACAAGACGGTATTAACTCAAAATTTTTAAATTGTCAGTAGAGGTGAAAAACTGTTTGTGATTACATTTCAAGAGAATTTATAAATCCGAATACATCATAGTAAGCAAATTCCATTTGAAAATATATTTACATTGTTTTTCTTTTAAATTTTAGCAGTTATTGCAAAAAATATATTTTTGAGTTAATACCATTTTTCTGATACTCTTTGTTGATATAAAGGTAGTCACTACACTACAACAAAAATGGTCTCAAATGTGGTTTTCGAGATGAAAGAGTAATCGGAATACGTTGAAATTTTTACAGTAGATAGCTATTGATGTTGTTAGTTGATTTCTTGCAAAAATTGAATTTTTAAAAATTTCGAGTTAATACCCTCTTGTTGATCAAGTGCGATATATATTTGTTGTCTTCTAGTAAAACAAACGGTAACATTTTTATTCCCTTTGTATACTGAAAACCTACAAAAATTATATTTTTTTTTAACATTGAAAAAAACTTGGAGCTGCTAATTTCAGCAGGTTTTTCTTCAAGGTCCTTTTTAACTAATTTTAAGTAGTCTTTTCTGATATTATTACAGATTTATTTCTGTGAGCGTATATATGTATTTAAACGTTTATTTTTATTCTGTAATTATATTTATTGCTGAAAAAAAATTACTGCTAAAAATACCTACTACTCAACAAAACGACAAATACTCGATACCTATACTCATATTTTTACACTCATAGAAATAAATCTGTAAAAATTAGTTAAAAATTATGCTGCAGAAAAAACTGCTGAAATTGGCAGATTTTTTTACTAAATATAAAATAAGAACAGCAAACTTAAAACTGTTCAATTTACAGAATTTTAGTTATATTTAAGTTAACTTTTAGTTAATTGAAAATAACAAATTGTACTGTAGAATCTGCAGAAAATTTTGCTAAATATTAGTAGACTAAAAATAGCAAAAAGAAACTATTATATCTATAAATTTTTTGCTATTTTTGAGCTAATTTAGTTGAATGCAAATTGTAGTCTATCCTGCTAAAATCAGCAGAAATATTTGCTAAAAAATTGTAAACTACTGTTTTCGAAATGCCCGAGTAAAAAAGAGTATATATAACATATATTTTTTAATATTAAAATATATGATAATATAAAATATTGTATGCAACTTTATATGATTTTATATGATGATATATTAGAAAAACTTTTAGAAATTTTCTCATATGTAATCATATTAAATCATCAGTATTTGGTTTATTGCAAATTTTTTATATAAGAATATATAATTGATAAAACCGTTAAAAATTTTATATATAAATACGAAAAATATTTTTGATTTTATTTTATATATTACAATATATTAGTTAATCTCAGACACAAGTTCGAAACTCATTTCATAAAAAACAATTTTTTTTATGTTTTACTAAATTTTTTCATTAAATTAATATTTTCAGAGCTTTTTTTATTTTTAAGTTCTTTTTTTAAATTTAAAAACTGCAATTTAAAAAAAATTAACATTTAAAAACATGACCCGGCTCGTAATGGGTTAATAAGTCTAGGCATGTTGCATACCATTGGTAAGGTATTTCAAGTACCTTTCCAACGACGTATATATTTTGTTCTGGTCCGATAAGTTTTGAGTGTAGAAATAAGACATTGAATATTGTTATAGATCATTTTCCATATTCAAAATGACAAAGTGTATGGTAGCTAACTTGCTGTTACATATCTTTTTTACACAGAAATTCCCATAATGGAAAGCTGGCAGCTAGTTAGTTAGCATATGCTTTTTCGTTTTGAATACGTTGGCTAATCTTTAAAGAACCCAAGTAAAAAAGTTTTGATATATTCATATATTATCATATAAAATTTTGTGTACTTATATATTGGAATATATATACCAAGATATAATTATATAAAATTTTACGAAATTATATCCTAAATATATAACTATATCTTGTTATATATTGCACAATATACAGTGCAACATATTACAATATCCAATTATATATAGACCTTTATATAGTTACATATGCCTCATATAATTATGTGTAATTGTATCGAATTATATACCATTACATCTAGTTGGATATGATTATATTATATTTGATACATTTGGATGAGGACAAAATCCGGATAAAATTGCATTAGATCGAATTGTGTCAAATCAGATCTAATATGACCATAATACGATCTAATTTGATATAATTACATGTTCTCATTTTTCGGATATAATTATATATAATATCAAAAGTCATATAATTTTTTTTAGTAGGGAATTCAACAGTATCGGATTTATACAATAACGTCTTTAATAGTTACTTATTATCAACAGTAACCTGCGGCTGGTAGTGTGTAGGACGTGAAATCCTGCTGCCCTCTAATACAAATTTTTTTTTTATCATTTAAATTTAATCATATCGTATTGTATTAAATTATATCCAATTTGATCGGGACAAAACTCGGATATAAGTTGATAATTTGATATAACTTTGTGTCCGTGTAAATATAATTATATCCAATTTGATACAATTTAATATAACCATTTTTCGGATGAAATTATATCCAGATTCATATATAATTTTATATAAACTTTTTTACTCGGGTGCTCGATTTTTATATCAAAACAAAAAAAAAACTGAAAATTTAAATTTTTTTGCGATTTTTTAGGCTACAAATTATTTAGCAAAATTTTTTCCTTATTTTCATTAACAAAAATTTTGCTATTTTGCTATGGCATTAATTCGACAAATATTTTGAGTGCGTGTTTGTGTGTCGTCGTGAAAATAGTACAGATTCGACAAATCGCCGGACGATATAACGACATTTTGTTTCACATACAAAATATATGAAAAATCAATTGTCGCTGTCTTTGTTGACCCAGTTGTGATTATTTAAATTATTTAGAAATTTCAATGATCTGTTACCATTCCTTTCTAATTTTTTTTTGTAACAAATTGATGAAATATAGCCGTGCTGTGAATGGAGTCAAATGTGACCCCAGGATAGTATGAACGTCAATTCAGAATTTCTGTTGTCATGAGCAAATTGCATTGTCTAAACTAATTTTCTGTAGATACAAACTAACCAATCGATTGGCTACAAAGTTAGCTGTCACAACCAATCTTTTTTCTTTCTGCTAATTTCTGCATGATTTCTGAAATAGAGAAACTTCACATTTTGGCTACGTTTTTCTACAAAAAATACCCACATATATTTCTTCAGATTTTAAGTATTTTTGTACGAAAAAATCTTCAGCTTTTGATGTCCTTTTCTACACTCAGAAAACAGAATCCAGGGGTATGGTATCACCAAAACAATAAGTTATAAAAATATCGTTATCACTAGATGGCGCTTTATTAAAAAAATTGACAATTTTCTTTTATTATTTAAATTTAAATAATAACAAACAACAAAGCAAACAAAAAAACGAATATCTCAAGTTTTATTATTTGAATATATTTCGCGTTGTTTTTTCCTTATTTTGTGCAGTTTTCAGCAGTTTTTGAGTTTCTAAATATAGGCTCTGCTGATACTAAACTGATACTAAATAGTTGCTCAGGTAATACTAAATTTCAGCGCCCTCTACCTGTGAGTAGTGTAAGTTTTGATTTCCTATCTCTATAATTAATAGTATCTGACAGAATCATTCTGACAACCGGATAGTTAAAATATTTTTACCACAGTCAAATAACTGTTGTATCAACTGATTTTCTATTATTGCAATGGAACCATTTAATAAATTCTTCTCTGTGTATGAAGCTACATATTAGCCGTGTTTTCTGCTTAACTATATCCGTTAACTCATAAAAAATTTTTAAAGTGCGTAAAATCTCGTTTAAGAGGAAAACTAACATATGAATTTTCGTATGCACGTTAACTTTCAACACGGATAATTATCAACGTTGAAAACTCAACGTTTATACATTTTCGAATCTAACGTAACTTATTCGCGTTACTTCCTAACAACTTTTGATGACGTACGTTCGATTATAACGAAACAATTATAAACATAACGTTTTTTAAATTTTTTTGAAGTACAATCGGTTTAACGTAGATTAGCTTTAAATACTTAACGTTGATAGGCATGAGACAAAATACAGCTATTAGATTAAGAAATTTTACATGTAGAAAAATCATTTTGAATACTTTCTGGTAGAGAAACCCTCTCACATTCACAAACATTTTCTATAAAAAAACTAGGTACATTGTACTTGCATTTTGGGATTTTTTTTTACTAATAAATGTAATATTTTTTTAAATGCCAAACATCAGTACAATCAGTTCAAATTTTAAGAAATCAGTACACGACTTCTTCATCAGCACACGAGGCCAAAAATCTGTACATGTACTGATCAGATCATTACGAATGGTCACCCTATTTAAATAGTAATTTAAATTCTGAAAATGAAAATTTTTTTCTGTAATTAGAAAGCAACAATCACATTAAACACAAAATGTCACTTTTTCACAAGAAAAATAATAGTATTGTATATTA
Organism: Leucophora obtusa; assembly: GCA_949987735.1. Lineage (NCBI taxonomy): Eukaryota > Metazoa > Arthropoda > Insecta > Diptera > Anthomyiidae > Leucophora > Leucophora obtusa. The sequence goes on from OX465296.1 coordinate 6,324,097, forward strand.
AATTTGCGTGAAAACTAATTCTACACAATTTTCACGTGAAACTCAAACTTACAGTGCTTTAATGTTGAAAAATAAATGGCGCCCAACGTGGGTCGTATACAACTGCTTGTTTTCATAGCTGGAAAAATCGGAAGTCAGCATAAGTCTTCATATTTAAGGACAAAATTATGAAAGCAAATCTTATTCCAGGCTCTGGTTGCTTGTTTTACAATTAGTTGTGAAGTGAAATAAAATGTTGAAATTTAAATATCAGTTATAAATTTATCACAGAACCAAAATATCAGGGCGATTAAAAAAATTAAACGTCCTCTCTTTTTGTCAGTGTATTACTTGAAAACACAACGACTTCATACTATCTTTTTAAACAATCCATTCACACATAGATTTATGTCGTTCCAAGTATTCTACAGCTTCGTAATTAGGCTTTAGCGATTCATCATGTGCAACTAATGGTTTTTTTTTTTGCCAGTATATACATAATTTTTTATATACAATAACACTTTTTAATTGCGTTTTATTTTAAATGGTATCTTTGTAAAAGGATTTTATACTTTATATAATGGAGCTGGAGAAGAAAGTTTCATTTACTCCACAAATTTACATACATATTTCTTATTTTAAGAGGTAATTACTTTGGGATAATTAAGTTTGAAACAAATTTAGGTTGTTCACAAGGGGTGTGCTATCAGTAGTTGTTGTATAGTTCTAACAAAAAACAGAGTTGTTAAAATTTTTATTTGACTTTAACAACGATTTTCTATTGGGTTTTCTATCTGTTAGCACACGCAAATATAGGAAACTAAACATACGTATCGTGCTTTTCTCAAATGTTGTATTTTTTCAATTTAAATTTTAACAACTCTGTTTTTTCTTAGCACGATGCAACGATACAAAAAATAGCACGCCCCTTGTGCATAACCTTATTGTAAAAATTAAAATTTTGTAGAAAAGCTATCAGCCATATGACACAAAAAGTGAAGGAAAAAGCTAGTGTCTTACAGGCTTAAATAAAGGTTATCTTTGTAAAAGGATATATTTTTGTTAAAGTCGACTTTTGTTAAAAATTTTTGGTCGTAGTATGGTTTGGATTGTTTTTGAACTGTTCCGATTCGTTAATATATTTTCAACTAATCAAAATGTAAAAATTTGTCTAAGGTTTTCATACACAAAATGAACACAACCGTATGTTTAAAAATAAAGTCGTCTTGAAGCACCGTAAGTTTTTTTTTCACGTGAAAAAATTTCACTCGAACTTTAAATGCCTCAAATTGCAATTTAAGTTATAAAAATTAACAATTTTTTAATTTTATAACAAAGACACAATCGCAATAAACACAAAATGTTACTTTTTCACCAGAAAAATAATAGTCTTGTACATTAAATTTGCGTAAAAACAAAGTCTATACAATTTTCACGTGAAACTCATTGTCATGAAAAATTATTTTTTTTATATGGAGTATAACAGTTTTTTCACGTGAAACTCAAACAACTTACGGTGCTTTAACTACCAATACCTACCCAATATTTTTTGGGGGAAGTGAGTGAATACAAAAATTGTTTTTATAACAATTGAAAAAGTTTTATAAAGCTTATGCCACACTTTAACCCCTCAATTCATAAATACTTTGTAAACTTAAAGAAGGTTTACAAGACGTTATTTTCATACAAAATTTGTTCAATAAACCTCCTATAATTTTATAAAGCGTTTATGAATTTAGGGGTAAATGTTTTAGAAAATCACTTCCTCAAAGTGAAATTGGTCGAAAATATAATTCTGGAATTATGATTTTGTTCAGTGACAGAAAAAGAATGATATAAGTGAAAAAATTCCTTACACTTTCAATAAACAAAAATCTTAAGAAGGATAAATCTGTACGAAAATGTAGCTTTTCAACTAACAATATGGATATTGATATACATCAAAAAGATAATCCTAGGGATTTTCTTCCCTTTTGAGTGTTATTGTGGTGTTGTTTTTATGATGTGGGGTGGTAGTTAGTGCGGGTGCGGAAGTTTGTTTTTTTTTTTTCAAAAAATGTTATACAAAGTACAACTTTTCTGTGTGTATATTGTTATTATTCGGTTTGTGTCCCTTTATTCAATCCAATCCAATTGAAATGAATTTGCCCTAGAGTACTAAATTGTACTAAGAATATAAATTAAGGTGTCCCTTAAATTCCGACTTGTCGATTTTCAAGATTTGGTCCAATTGATATCATAACTTGAATTTTAGGTTGCGTTTACACACGCATCAAAATCTCGATATTCGCCACTCTGAAACAACAATAAAGAAAAGCTTATAGATGTTTAATTTTGTATAAAGCACACATAGTTAGTTCTAATGAAAACACAGTGATTTCGGTGAAAATGCAAACGCAGCTTAAATAATTTTTTGGAAAATGTTTATAAGTTTTTAAAATTCCCTAAAAGGTTTATAAAAAATCCCGAAAAAGGCAATTTTCGAGTTCTTAGGGCACATATTATCTTACGGCGTCCTTAAAATACCCTCGAACATTTTCCGACGTGATCATATTCAAATAAAAGGTTATTTTATGTGGAATTCATATCCATAAAAAATGTAAGATTTTGATGTACCTACTTATCCGCATTATTTACCCATAATGTATTTTCTCTGGGTAAGGGGATACAAAAGAAAGACCCACAACTCGAATTTTTTTGTCTTTAGATTCGGGCTTGGGAAACCGAAATACTTATATACCGATGATTACGAAAATATTAAGGTTTTTTAAATCGTTGAAAGGGTTTTCAAGTTGTTGCTATTTGATTTTCACTAAACATTAAATTTTTTCCTAAATTTAGAAAACTAAAGAAAGAAAAATTTTTAATTTTTCTTATTTCACATGGAACAAAAATGGGGGTTTTTGTCACTGAATAACGAAAACTCACTACGGGACAGCATATAATATATGTATATTAGAGTGTCCCTTAAAAATAGATTTGTCATTACACCATTTTGTTTTTTTGGAAAACGTTAACCCGCGCCGAAAGTTGGACGAAAATGGCCCATTTTGGAAAAAAGTGTATTACTATTAAAAATTCCCAAAATTCTAAATAAAAAATTATTTTTTTATTTCGTTTATTCATTTAATATAGCCGAACTGATTTTGAATTCATCGGATATCATTAACCCACTTTAGCCTGGAATCCAAAATGACCCTCGAATTTGATAAAAATGCAAAAACGTGTTTTTTTAAAATTAATTTTAAAGATTTTTTAAAATGCCCAATTTGGAGATGTCGATTGCTATTTGTACCATATAATAGTTGATATTAAAGAAAACAAAATAAATTGGAAATATGATAATTCGAGTTTGTGTTTCGAGCGACTGCTTTCCAGGACATTTTACAAAAATTGCTTATTTTGTCAAAAATTTAAAAAATTTGAATGTTTTTATCAAATTTTACATAGTTTTCAGAAAAATATCACTTAAGTTTAGTTAGACTATAACTATCTTTACATCTGCTTAAAAAATCTTTAACCCTTAGTGACCTGGGGTCAGAAAAGTCCCATGAAACTTAATATTAATTATGACTATGAGATTGTAAAGCCATCAAATTGATTAAAAAAAATCTCAACGTAATGCATATGGGATTAATTTTTATACTTTTGGCCAAAAACGACCCATTAAGAAATTTACAGAATAACACCTTTCATAATTTTCGGAAAAATATCACTTCCAACGGATCAAAAAAATCTTTTTCCCACTTGATAAAAATTATTATTTTGTGTAACTTGATCCAACTTTCGGCACGGGTTAACGTTTTCCAAAAAAAAAAAATCGTTCTATTTGGGACAATTTCCAATAAAACTGGGTGGTGTAATGAACGAAAATCGACAAATCGCTATTTTAAGGGACAGTCTAATGTATATTCTCTGGAAGATGATGGCTACACATGATCCCTTATGGCTAAGCATAGTCTTGAACTAAAATGTGTTCCGTTTCACTGTATTATAGAATGTTAACCCATTTTCGCCCACTATTATTTTGAGAATTTGGTTATAAAACTCGTACTGGATCGATTAATGGCAGAAAATAGGTTAAATCATTTTTAGATTTTACTATTAAATCGTACTTAAGTACCCTTAACATTCCCTTATGTACATGTTTATTATGAAGGGAAGTAAGTATTGTATATGTATGTAAGTAAATAGAATGTTTGAGTGGGAAAAAGGCCTATAGTGGTTGTTACTTAAATACTTCAATAACAATAAAAATGGATAAAGAATAAACCCCTTAAAACATTTGAATATAACCAAAAAAATATTTATTTGCGGTTAATAATTTAAAGATGTTCTGCTATTTTTAAGGACAGTTTAAATTTATTTTAGAGCAAATACACTCAGAAAGGTTTATTAGATGACAGTTATTGGCATTTGCAGTTGTTTCAATTAGGAAAAAGATTTAATGTTTTTGTTAGTTGTTTTTTTTAACCAATCTACAAAATCTGCTGCAATTTAGCAAGGAGTATATAATGGCAAATTGATATCATCCCAAGAATTTGTGTTAAATCTTTCTCCTAACTTTTTTATGGAGAATTTCCTTTGTTAATATTCATTTAAGTAAAAAAACAGTATTCTTTTCAAAATATTGTTCCTGCAAACAGGATAGACAATCTGTTTCGGAGGGCGTTACCCGCCCCTTCTCCTTCTCAGTATCCATCGCAACGTTATAACCATAAATCTATAATTAAAGTCAGTCTGATTACTTAAGTGAAAAACATCAGAGTTTATAACCATCACCATTTAAAATAAATGAGAATTCTGTATTATCCGAAGTTTAAAATAACCAAAACCTTTAAACGAAATTATATCAAACTCGATGTACACACAGAAAAAAACAGGGGGAATATTACCTAAGAGCTATGTAATTATACAACTACATAATTTTTCAGTTAGTTAGTTCTAGTAAAATATGCACATTTTTTATAAAATATATATATAATCCTTGCAAAATATATACATGTGTAGCGGAAAATATCCGAAAAATTACAGATATTTTGCTAGAAAATTGTAAAACTTACTTCGAACTTATGCAGTTGTATAATTACATAGCAATTAGATAAAGTTCCACCTGTTTTTTTTTCTGCGTGTAGCTAACCTTTTATAATTAAACCATGATTGAGACAAAGGTACACTCAAAAAAGTTTGACAGTTACTATATGACAGCTGTTTATGTAGTAATCAGTAGTTGTTGCTTCTAACTGTAATTACCGTTGTTTTTCTATAGAAAAATACAAAACATGAAAATCATTTAACAAAGCAGCTTTTTAAGGCAGTTATTTTTAATATTATAATAAACAATTACTAAACACAGTATTTTTACAGTAAACTGTTATTTTTATTAGTTATTTAAAAAATATTAAATTGCATTTCTATTTCATAGTCTATATTTTTTTCTGATATATTCTTAGTTCGCAAATAAAAATCAGAAAATTGTATTGCATCTGGAATGCATATAAAACGTAATAAGTGGAGAACGGTTTGGAATTATTACTTCAAATCTTTAGTACGATGAAGTAATTACACATTTTTTTATAGTCGAAAGAAATTTTTTTTTATTGTTAAAATATACTTTTATAATATGATAATATTAACTGTAAAAAAGCAGTTGCTGTATTGTCAGTTGTTTTAAAATTGTTGTATGTAGTAAAAATGTTTCAGTTAATTTTCAACTGACTACCGTTATCCTTAAAGTATAGTTACCGAAATAACTGAAATATGCGCTATCCTTAAAATTCCGATATCGAAATAAATTAAATAGCGTTACCCTGAAATTACCGTTACCGAAATAATCTAAAATAGCGCTACCCTTAACAATAACCTCATCGTTTCGGTTACCATCAATGCTTGGAACTTACATATGTAGTTGTATAATTACATAGCACTTAGGTAACTTTTCCCCTGCTTTTTTCTGCGTGTTCGCTTATTTTAGATGAAAATACACTAGTTTTTTTGAGTGTATTAAAAAATATAAATTCATCATTAACAACTGAAAATCCGTTTTCTAATTTTTATAAATCGTCAATTTTTTGAGTGTACAAATCTTTAACTTTCTAAAATAAAAATATTGATAAATACAAAAGCTGAGAACTGTGCCTTTGAAATTTTATTTTTTAAATCGTTTTTTTTTTTAATACTTAATGGATCGTTGGGTTATACGCGGTTGTACGCTAATTATGCTTCATATACATACTTTTTTTCAGTGTATAATACAGTCTAACGTCTCCTATATTTCCGTTAGAAGACAAGTTTTGATGAAAAACGGAAATGAAATCTGCTGCGAAACAAAAAAGTTCCCATATAAAAATATTCTACTACGTAATGAATTTTATAGGAAAGTTAATTGTTACAAGATGGCGCGTTTAAGACAGAAAATGCTAGACAGTTGAAAGAAACACTAAGTTTATCAAAGAAAAAAGACGAAATATGCACTATTTAAAAACTACTTTAAAAAAAAATCTGAACAAACTTACCCATTGTGATGTTTTTTTACTCCTTCGTTGGACAAATAAACGGTTTATGTTTTAAAATGAATATGATTTGGACCTGGTTTACTTATTCAAGCCATCAATGACGTAAATATAACTAAATGTACACATATTTTTACTATACAAAAACAAAAAATACGTTTAACCAAAAAGAACTTAATTTAAAACACACACAAGTAAAGAAGTTGGCAAACTTGTTTTTTTTTCTTTTTCACTTTATTCAATTTTTTTTAATTATATGACTTTGTGAATGTGTGAGTAAAGTATTTCTTTCGTTGAGCTGGGTTTGGTTTTTTTTTCTTTAAAAATTTCTTTACACTTATTTTGTTTTTTAATAATCACTTGTTATGCTTTGCACACAAAAAATTTATTATAGAAAATAAAATTTTTTTGTTGAGCTTTACGTAAAACAAATTAAAAAACTTTAAATGCAATTGAAAATGCAAATAAATACGCGTAAGCACAAAACAAAATTAACTCCAACTGGAAAACCAACCACCAACTGAATAAACTTTGTTGCTACTAAACTGAAACTAAAAAAGAGCTGAAGCAGGGATGGAACAGTTAACTATCGTTATTTTTTGATACTATTTATTTCAAAAAAGTACTGTGTACTCCCGCTACACAATTGATACTCTTACCAGAGTACCGATTCCGAATGTTTGTGAAGCTGTGAAGAGGTGAAAAATATTTTTCACTCATTTAGAAATAATGATAACAATGACAGTTTTTACCATTTCGCCGCTTGCAAATTATTCAGAATCGGTACTCAGAGCTTTAAGAAATAATTCTATCAGCAATAATAATTCAATTCCTAGAAAGGAATCAAAAAAGTTATTTTTGTTTGTATTTTTTATAAGGCTAATAAGACCTAAATTCCGACAAAGACCGTCAACATAAGTACTAGTTATCGAGTTTCAATAAATTAAACTGTCATGTGTTTAAATGTTTTTGTGTTTTTGTTTTACAATTTTCGTTTTATATTAAATGTAATAAATATATTTTAATGTAAAGAAAATCCTAAATATTGTAAGTTAAAACAGTTCTTGATGTAATTCTTGTACTAATTGATGTTTTTATTTTATTAAATAGACGATTCCTTGAAAAAGTAGATATAAAATATACGACACGTCGGGAAAACTTGTAAAAAAATGCATTTTTATTTACATTGAGAGAATTAAGGTCTTATTAGCTTAATAAAAAATACAAACAAATTTGGCCAAAAATAATAATCCCAGCCAGCAATTCCGAGGCGCTGATAAATAAGATTTTTAAATGGCTCATAGAAATGATTATTGCTTTTTTGAATTAAATTATTTTTAATTCACAGTCTCAATTTTTTTTATATTAAATTGCGAATAAATTTTTGTGTAAGAAATAAACTTTCATTGAATACAATGATTTAATAAAAAATTTCAAATACATAATTAAATGTGCATACTTCTAATAAATCAATGTTTTAAATTACAATTGAGAATTTATAAAGATTTAAAAAATTTACAATAAAAAATAAACAAATAATTCACGTGAATCTTCTTATTTTTTATTCTCGGATTAAAAAATCATACTTAAAGCATCTTTGAAACTAATTATTTTTTTATTCAGTTCTTCCGCAGCTTTAAACCTTATTTTGAAATTTTGAACACGTGGTACATGTTACATTGATAACATCATCCAAATACATATTTAGTTGTTTATAATTAAAAATAGTAATTTAAAATTTGTTTGATTTCAACAGATTTTGTTAATGAGATTGCTTTGTTTTGTAAATTAAATAATTTTGATATATTTGATAATTATTAAATATGTGTTTTCTGCTTATGATGTTTTGCTTAATAATAAAAAAAACCAAAAATGTTGGTACTATTGAGACTATCCAAAAAAAAGTACTCTTCCATAATTTTTTTGATACCGAAATGATTAACATTCTCCCATCCTTGAGCTGAAGTTTCCACCACTTAAAAAGAGAGTAGATTGACAAGAGAAACCAAAGCAGTAACGAGCAGACCTAAAATTGACAACAAGTTTTAGGTTGCGGCGGCGTTATGTATATAAAACGGCGGCAGCATTTTTTTTATATACACCCTAACTGTGTTTGTGCGACAAGTTATTAACGTTGGCTTATGTCATTCCCATACAAATTTGACATTATTAACGTTAAGAGTTAACTCTAAACGTTGGCTAATTTCAGATTTGGAACTTATGTATTGTAGTTGTAAAATTACATAGCACTTAGGTTATTTCCCCCCCCCCCTTTTTTTTCTACGTGTAGGCTTTGCAGTTCATTAAAAATCGGCGTTCGGCCTAATTTATACCGAATTGGCGGAAAATAGAGTCCTATTGAAAGAAATATAGTATACCCGGTGAAAATGTTCATACACGTTGAAATATGTTATGTTTATGTATGGTCTATAAATGGGTACCAGACCTGTATAAAAGTTGTACTTGAAATATTATTTGGAAATATTCACTATTTTAATTTAGAAGTTTCAAGTAACAGCAGTACTATTTTCGCTCTTACAAGCAAGCTGATACACGTTAAGCATTGTAACATTTACCTTCAAATATCAAAACCGTGGTGTAACTTGTTAAGAGGTGATGCTACGAGTCATAGCCAGTGCAGAGGGCTGCCGGTTCAATCCCCGGTCATGGCAATACACAAAAAGTTTTTAATATAGAGACAAATTAACAATTAAAAATTACTTTGATCAGTTGACACATAAACTAACCACTGACGAGTCTTTGGGTGAGACGAAACTGCGGCAGTCTGGTGATTCTCTTGTGTCTGTTAAATGTTTCAATAAAAATATTTTCTTCTTTTCCCTATAAATCAGCTCTAAAAAAATTCTTTAGTAATTAATTCGAATATTAATTACGATTGTCCTATGCGACGGTTACAAACACTTAACTAAAAAAATTTTTGTTTTCCGGCCATCATGTTTTACAAGCTGCCAAATTAGACATTACATGAAGTAAAGGGCGGATTATGGGACCGTAAACGTAAATGTGATGTAACTGTACCGTGCCGTAGCTAAAAAGTACACTTATAGATTATCGTAAACGATATTACTATTTAGCATCTATTTCATGTGGTTTTATATTTTATTCTAAATTTTTGCATTTATTTGTTAATTTTTATTCCTTATTTGTTGTTTGAATCAATTTTCTTTATTCATTTCATATTTTTTCCGACTAAAATCATTCAGCTGTTTCGATGCCGGATAGAAAATTCTGATTTCAACAGAATGATCCGGCAAGTTCGTTTACATTTACGTGTTAGTAACAATTCGTATACATTTCTTCTTGTGGTATCGGAACAGCTGATTCGTTACAGATACGTTTACGGTTGGGTAACTCAGCCTTAATTCATACAGCCGGCTAGCGTGCCAAACGGCTTGGTTGTCTATAGGCCGCTTTAGGAAAATTACTCAAATACAACACTGTAGTTCAGGGTTGGCAAAACATCAGTGATGCCACATAAACTACGGCAAATCAGCATCGTCTATGTATTGTTTACTTGAGTTTAAGAAAAACAGTAAATTTAACTTAAAAAATGAAAATAACGGAGGTAAGTTTATTAATATAATAATATCTCATTATTTATAAATTAATAATATATTTTAGTTGGAAATCCGTAATATAGGCAATTGTAAACATGTTAGTTTACAATTTCCACCCAGTGAAGAAATGGGTACAATTTTTCTTATCCGTTCCAATAGTCGTTGTGAGGTTATATCCTTTGCCTTACAACTAATATGTAGTACAAAATATGCTCCACTTTCAACATTGCATGAAATACAAGACAAAATTGTTAATGGTAAAGTAAATATAGCATTTACTTTAAAGGAATCCCAACAAGATCTCGGTCAAAATAACAGTACCGCTGCGGGAGTGCTCGATCACAGTAGTGATAGTGATGTACCGTGTACTTCTAAACAAGCACAGGAAAGACGAGAGAAAAGATTAAGAAAACGTCGTCTTAGAGTACAACAAAGTAAAGGAATGTTGGAAATAAAAGCATGTCGTAATTTTGCAAAAAATCCAGACATAATTGAATACTCTATAAATAATGGATCACAAAAGCAATGTTCTGCTGTAGCCTTTCAACTACATTTTTTTACATGTACGGATGTTATTTTTCCTCATTTATCTGGTTTAAAAACTGACGAATATTGCAATGGAAGGTGGTTAGATTTAATGTCCTCAGAATTTTCTGATAAAGGAAGAGATAAGTGAGTGTGCGACTTTTATCAAATTTTAATTACATGATTTAACATTTTTGTAAGAAAATATTTTCACAGAATCTAAATATATTCTATAAGAAAAAATGTCGAGGATTCATGAAAATTCTTAATAGGAAATGCACTAAAAATCTCCACTAAAAAATTCCCATGGGTTCTAAGCACTAACCCTAAAAATGCAATGTCACTATATGAATTCAAATATTTTACTAAATGAATTCAAGCAAATTTGGATTCATTTCTAGTTTTTAGAAAGTGAATTAAAGAATTAATTATTTTAACCTTTGATCCTAACCTAACGAAATAACTTAAAATATCGATAACCTTAAAATAACGAACTAATATGAAATACTCTTATCCATTATCACTATCCGTATAAATAATGGATGGTAACCGAAACGATGCGGTTAGGATAACGGTATTTCGGTAACGGTATTTTAGGGATAACGGTAGTCAGTTGAAAGGGTTTTGAATCGATAACGGTATTTTAGAGGTATTGCCTGCCAACCCTGGTATAAATCGGTTGCCAATCCTAAAAATTTCTTATAATACGAAAATTTTCAGAATATTTTATAGCAAAAGGTTATCAGAATTCAAAAAATTTTCTATAGGAAAAATTTTCCTGTATTTTAGAGTTTTTCTATAGAATAACACTTCATATTTTAGGCATTTTCTATAGGAACCCCTTGGATCCAGCAAATTGTTTTTTATTCATACATTTTTTTATCCATACATTTTCAGAACCAATCTTATTATAAAATTTTGTAATTTATATGCCAATCGCAAAGTTGACCGAAACCATATTTTAAGTCAGTTAACAACAACGGTCTTAAAAGCAGAAAATTCTTTAGATCATGCTCGTGTCACTCAGCTCATAAAAATTTTTAACGAAATTCGTTATCTATTTGAATATATAACATGTATGGAATATACGGTGTGGTTTTTGTTGCCCACTTGGTTTGGACATCTAATAGACATTAGTCGAATAACAACAGAAAATGTTAATTTCGACTTAATGAGAACTTATGTACAATTCAAGACTGCTACCATGGATTCAGAAAAATATCTTTGGACTCGAGCAGATGGTCATATACAAGAATTACTATTGGTGGCTATACAGATAGCATTTGGTCATCACTGTCAACAAAACATAATATATTTGCATAGTTTGGAAAAGGTAAGTTGTTTAATTTTCTTAGCAAAAAATGTTTAATGCTTATTATCTACTAGTTAAAAAGTCATTGCAATTTTCAATTTGTAAAATATTCAATTTCACAATGTGAAAATTTAAGACAGGTAAATTTCTAGTTTTTCTTAAAACTTGTATGGAACATCAATTCAAGTTTTTTTTTTTTTTTCTTCAGTTTTATTTTACAAAAAATTATTTCCAACGTATTTTAAATGTCTGTGCAAAACTTGATATTTGTTGTATTGTGGAATATTCTGGTGGTTTGCCTATTTATCCTCGCTACGCATTTGTTATAAAATGTGAGTGGGTAAATTCTTCAAGAGAATGGCAAATTTGTTTAAAGGATTCAAGCCAAGATGCAAGTTCAGATGATCTATACAAATGCTTGCAGCATGTTGCAAACCTTAAAAAGTTATTCACCATCCTTAATAAATAAGTATGCATATTTGTTAAACGAAAGCTGCTACTATAACTTTTTATAAGGAGATTATTTAAAAAGAAGAGTTTCTTAGTTCATATATGGTTGGGGAACATGTTATTAAATTTAAATATTTAAACTTCAGTTTTAAAATCAAAAATCATTCGTATTACAAATGATAATATCCCAGCAAAATCTTTCATTAAGTGGTTATATAATAGAAATTCATAACTCCGCACAACTTATTTTTTGGCGTCTAAACTCATTATTTTTGTTTGGCGTGGTCGTTTTTATAAGTAGTCACGCTACCCGCTCGCTTACGAAAAAATGAGAAATAAGTAGTTATGAGATTTTGAATAATTAGTGGTTACACACATGCTTACAAAAAGTTGAATTGTAAGTGGTTATCCGATTGCTTACTTGATTCTTAAAAATAAGGAGTTAAGCAAATACTGTTAGCTTAAGGAAATACATTCAGAAAAATTTAAGTTTTCTCTAGTGTGTAATTTTAGGACTCGTCATAAAAATTTAAACATAAAACATTAGAGTGGTTTTATCTCATAGGGTAAAAAAAATGTCAGAATTTTTTTGGGGGCACCCCCCTAAAATGTTTCATTTTGTTAGATTTTAAGATTGCCAAAGTTTTAGCACAATTGGAAGATTTTAACCCGTGCCACTATAGATATGGGTCGCCGAAGTCGCCAAACTGCCAAAAAATCGAGATTTTCAAAACTTTGAGGCCTCAGTGGCACGGGTTAACATCTTCCAATTGTGCTCAAACTTTGGCAATCTTAAAATCTAACAAAATGAAACATTTTAGGGGGGTGCCCCCAAAAAAAATCCGACATCGATTTTTTAAAACTACCTTAATAAAACATATTTACATATAATAAATAAAAATGTATAAAATTTAACTGTATAAAAGTACTTATTTAAACTATTACGAGTATTTTATATATAGAAACAATGAATACAATAGGCCGTTATTAGGAAGTCATTATTTTATATTATAAAATAATGCAAAAGGTAATGATATATCATTTTTGGTAATGCAGATAGTTATGAGGTGTCATTACCAATATTTCGCTGGGATATTGAAGGAATTCACATTTTAAGTACTACTGTGCTATCGTTGTAAAATATTATGATTTTTGAAGTTTAACTCATAAAAAGTTGTCAAATTTACGATAAATGCTAATTTGCTACTTAAAATAGCATGAACCGTGAATATCCTTATTATTTTTTTTATAGATTCTAAAATAATGAATATTTTAAGTTTTTTTTAATGTAAAATAAACTTATTTTTTAAAACTCGCTTTTTAATTTATCAAATTCGGACTATTTACAAAATCTCTTGCGAAAGAGACTTAATTAAAAAACTAAACTAATGTCTTTATGTTTATAAAGTTAAGCCATACACTACGCAATATCATTGCAAATATTGATGCCAACGTTGTCATCGTTTTGCGCTAAATAGTACAATAAGATGTACAATAGTCCTGCAAAATATATAGCACAGCTAACCTACAAATTTTACACTTTTCATGCTTCCGAAATAAGAATCAAATCCGTTTTTGTTTTTTTCAATATATTTCACATCCTTTCAGTAATAAGTCTGTTCGGGTACTCAACATTGGGATCCCGCGGGATCCCAATTTTACCAAAAAGTGTTTTCTTACTGCACAATTGGGTAAATGAGAGCTGTCATGAGAGAGTAATATTCTTGTTCTTCTTGCCCGAAGAAGCCCAAACTTTTTTTTCGTGTAAGTTTGGGTAAATTGTTTTTATCAGCTGTTATATCATCTGTTGGTTTCAACTAGTTCAATTTAACTATTCACTTATTTGAACCAAAGACCTAGTTCACAACTAATAGCTCTTTTAGTTCAATCGCTCATTTTATTCATTCAGAAAAATATGTGTATCATTTGCAAAAATTACCGTAAAAGTTGCAAAGGCATATCGGTAATGTTACAACTCCATAAAATTACCGACAATTTTTTGAAGACGCTTATTTAAATGTGTTAAAGAGATAAATATGTAAATAAATCGAACCTTTTGTTTAATATTAAAATTTTTTCCAGATTTAATAAACTATGTATTCCTTTTTGTATATAAAAATGCCTGAGAAGGAAATTTTTTTCAAATTTTTTATTTAAAAAGCGGTTTAACTAGAAACGCTATCTAGATTTTTACAACAAATTGAACAAGATTTAGAAAGAGCGCTCACCAAATCGAAGTATAATGCACAAATCTATTGACGTTTGTTTTTCGGGCTTCAAATATGGTTTTTCGAGTTCGTTTACTTTTGGGCATTTTTGTCACTTCGTGAGAGTATTTCTTGTTAACTCTCATTTTACCGAACTTTACCCAAAAAGTAAAGAAACACACCTAATGACATACACACTGGCAGCTTTTCACAATAACAAAGGTTGCACAATAATAGGTCCATTCGATTACTTTTCTCAGTCAAGTCCAGTAAGAATTACTCAGTACAAACTTACAGAGAGTAAGACAAGATTTACTCTCAAAATAAAATTTTCCCAAACATGTACGCGAACAGAAAATTTGCAACAATTTGCAAGTTTGTAGACACAGCTGATTACAACACCAAATATACAAATAAATTTTAACTGGTCGCTATGGAAGAATAGAATTTTTGATGTTAAATCTTAAGCAGACAATTTTTAGAAGGTTTTCTTATCTTTTCCATATTTTATTTTGAAAGTTTTACTGCTTTGCATTTCCAAAAAATAATATCCCAGCAAAATCTTTCATTACCAAATAAGTAGTTATATAATAGAAATTCATAACTCCGCACAACTTATTTTTTGGCGTCTAAACTCATTATTTTTGTTTGGCGTTGTCGTTTTTATAAGTAGTCACGCTTACCCACTCGCTTACTAAAAAATGAAAAGTAAGTAGTTATGAGATTTTGAATAATAAGTGGTTACACAAATGGTTACGAAAAGTTGAATTATAAGTGGTTATCCGACTGCTTGCTTGATTCTTAAAAATAAGGAGTTACACAAATACTATTAGCTTCAGGAAATACATTCAGAGAAATTAAAGTTTTGGTAGTGTGTAATTTTAGAACTCGTCATAAAAATTTTAACACAAAACATATTTACATATAACAAATAAAATTTAACTTTGTAAAAGGTTAGCAGCTAACTGGGACTTTAACTGACACATTTGTTGTTCTTTCCCATATAAAATTTGAATTTAACTGCCGGCTAAATTTTAACTGGACATTCAGTAATCAGGCCTAAGTCATTATTTTATATTTAAAAGCAATGACTACAATAGGCCGTTATTAGGAAGTCATTATTTTATATTACAAAATAATGCAAAAGGTAATGATATATCATTATTGGTAATGCAGACAGGAATGAGGTGCCATTACCAATATTTTGCTGGAATAATTGGAAAATAATTTTTTTTATTTACAATAAACCAACATATGTTTTCGAAACATATGTTTTTTTCTGCTTGCAAATTCTTACTGGCAAAAATTTATCCAGTAAAAATTAGCAAGAAAAAGAAGAATACTTAGAAACTCTCATCATATAACTGTCACTTTATTCTCTCTTTTTTCTTTCTGTTTACTGAGTATTTGTGTTAACTAACGCCATCCAGTAAAAATTTGTACAAATTTGTAAAAATTATCCAGTAATCGAATGGACCTAATATTACATAGTGTATGGCCAGCTTAAGCTTTTTAGCTGATTTTTGTAATAATAAATTTATGAATTTTAAACAAAAAAATTTGTATATTATTCTTAATTTTTGAAAAAATTTACGAAATACATAATTTTAAATACCGTTACTATTTAAATATCGTTATGATGGGCTATTTTTCTTTTTTCGCTCGGTCGTTTCATACGGGGTCTCAAAAGTTTAAACGTTTGTTTCTTAATTTTGTGATTTCAGTGGCCGTGGCTTTTAATAAAAAATTAATACACATCAATTTACATTGCAAAATTTATGTATATTGTTGGAAATACGATAAAATTTCCTTAAATCTTACATTATTTTTATCCACAAATGCACAATGAACAATTTTTTTTTTGTTTTTAACGATTTTAAAATAAAATGTGCGATCCCGTACGTTACCGCGGGTACCCGCGGAACCCAAAACAGCACAAACAACAACAACAATTTACACGCCTTTGGGATAGTTTGGGTAACTTCGGTAAAGTACGGGAACAGACATAAAGTTAATCCTGCGTTTATTAGAAATAAACAAGAAGGAATTATTAAGGAGACTCGATATTCGCAGTGTTTTGTCGCCATTACTTTTTTTGACAAATATCAGTACCATATTTACGAATTTTCAAAACAATGTAGTTTTTTTCTCAGTCTGCAGTATTTAGACTGAAGCCCGTATGACATTAACATTTTTCTTGACTTTTTTTAGGGTTTTTATTTAATTTTTTCGTAAATAAACAAATTCTTTAATATAAACCCTAAAAAAAGTCAGAAAAAGGTTAGACAAAAAGCTGGTGTCATAAAGGCTTCAGTAAAAACTACCTAGTTTTTGGCTCTTGCTAGTTTTTACTTGTCAAATCGCATATATAAAAAACAAGCCACAATAGTTTTGTATGAAAACTAGGTAGTTTTTGCTCAGTCTATATTCAGCATTACAATTATACTACATTTATACTTGAGCAAAAACTACCTTTTGGCTCTTGTAGTTTTTAACTTGTCAAAACGCATAAAAAACAAGCAAAACCTTGTTTTGTACAAAAACTAGGTGGTTTTTGTTCAAGTATAAATGTTGTATTAAACAAAAACTACTGGTTTCTGAAAACTTGTCAAATTCCATACAAATTTTGAATAAAAAACTGAAGCCCGTATGTCACGAGCTTTTTTCTTAATTTTTTAAAATTTTTTTATTGGTTTTGTTAAAGTTCTTTTTTATTTCTGAAGAAGTTAAAAAAATAGAAAAAATAAATAAAAACTCTAAAAAAAAGTCAAGAAAAAAAGTTAAGAAAAAAGTCAAGAAAAAAGCTAGAGTCGTACGGACTTAAAAGTTTTTACAAACTACTAGTTTTTCGTTGTAGTGTAAATTGGGATTTACAAATAATACAAAATTCAATTTAAATATGTAAATAATTCAACTTTTCCACGTTTTGGTTGTTTAAAATTGTTCTGTTTTTGATTGTTAAAATGAAAACATGTTAAAACACTTGGCCATACAAGATGCATAAAAACATATTTGTCGCAGTCGTTGTCGATTCAATTGTGATTATTTATTTGTCTTCCTATTCGTAACAGCTGTTTTTTGTTTTTTCTGTGTTCCTTTTTATTTTCATTCTTATTAATTTCATAACTGCGAAAACTAAATAAAAAAACTTCTAAATTACAAAAAAATATAAAAAGTAATGTTAAGACATATAACAAAATCTCCAGTGAGGTTGGTAAGTATCAAAAAAATAAATTAAAATCTAAAAAATATTGATGAGAAATTTTTCCTCAAAAAGCAAACCTCAACAGCGGCTGTGATAAGAACAGCCTCGAATGCTCCAGTTTTCAACAAAATTGATGAAATTCGAGAACGTTTAGCCAAGGGTCCTACATTTCAAGATTTTGTACAAGATCCCGAGAGCGTTAAGGAAGAATGGACAGATTTTGAAGGAAAATTAAGACGTGAAAAAGGTGAAAATGAAAGATTACGATTACCACCTTGGTTAAAGACTACAATACCTATGGGTAAGAATTTTGCAAAAATCAAATCTCAATTGAGAGAACTAAAATTGGCTACGGTATGCGAGGAGGCAAAATGTCCAAATATTGGAGAATGCTGGGGTGGAGGAGAGCATGGTACACAAACAGCTACAATAATGGTGTGTAGAAACATGTGTATTTGTAATGATAACCTTATGACCCTTATCAATATTCTCTTTTTGCATAAATACAAAGTTAATGGGCGACACATGTACTCGTGGATGTCGTTTTTGTTCCGTTAAAACGGCACGCATACCACCACCATTGAATCCTTTGGAACCGGTGAATACAGCCAAGGCTATAGCTTCTTGGGGCTTGGATTATATTGTTTTAACTTCTGTAGATCGCGATGGTTAGTAGAGTCTTTGTGTATATTGTTATAAATTTCCTGCTATAATTGATATTTTTGAATTTAAAGATTTACCAGATGGTGGTTCTCACCACATTGCTGAAACTGTTAGGGAAATTAAAAATCGGTATGTTTTACTTTTTTCTAGTTATATATATAACTCCAGTTTATGCTATTTTTATATTTTAGCAATCCTAATATATTTGTGGAATGTTTAGTACCAGATTTTCGTGGCGATTTGAATTGTGTAGAAACTATTGCTAATTCTGGTTTAGACGTATATGCTCATAATATCGAAACAGTAGAAAAATTAACACCATTTGTACGTGATCGTCGAGCCAATTACCGTCAGACTCTTAAAGTACTAAAAGAAGCGAAACGTTTTAATTCAAAACTTGTTACCAAAAGCTCCATAATGTTGGGTTTAGGTGAAACAGATGCCGAGATTGAACAAACTATGCGTGATTTACGCGAAGCCGATGTGGAATGTTTGACGCTAGGCCAATACATGCAGCCTACCAAAAAACATCTTAAGGTCATAGAATATGTTACACCAGAAAAATTTAAATTCTGGGAAGATCGTGGCAATGAACTTGGGTTTCTCTACACTGCTAGTGGCCCATTAGTGCGTAGTTCTTATAAGGCTGGCGAATTTTTTATCACAAGTATATTGAAAAATCGCGAAGCCCAGATGGAAGGTAAACCTCAAACATCTGGTCTTCTTTGATTTTATTAAGACTACTGAATAAATACATTCTTCTACCGCTTTAAAGTTTATTATGAATGTACTATGTAGTTGTTGAAATATGTAAATGTTTTATTAGGAGTTTTTGTTTTGTTTTGTAAATTTAGCTTTAAACGCTAACTCAAATTTTAGTAAATTGATTAAACGAAAATATTAAATACACGTTATTTTTTTTTTTTTTCTTTACTAAAGGGAAAATTTGGTAATTTCCTTTGTTCTACATCAAAATAGATAAAGTAGGCTTATCAGAACTGATCTTTAGTCATGGGTGCTGATGAAAAAATCGTGTACTGATCTGAATAGGGATTCTGTATGGTTTGCGAAGCTCTCAAGTGATAAAAACTGTAATTTGTTATCATTGTTTTTAAATGATTGAACAGTTATTTTTCATCTCTTCACAGCTTCGCAAACCATTCAGAATCGGTATACCGATAACTGGCCAACCAAAAAGAAGCCGGAGCATGTTTTTTATTTGAAAAAATAGAACAATTTGAATTGAATACAAGTTCTGATCTTGGTGGGCGCCGTGGTGTAATGGTTAGCGCGTTGGACGTGAGGTTGCGGGTTCGATCCCCAACCAAGTCAACATCAATTTATGAAAAATAATATGTATGAGTTTTTCTATCCCTCAAACATATCGCAGCGTCCTCCTTCAATGTTCCCATAGCACTTAACCCCACCGAATTAAAATAATATAAACAGGGCTATGACCTAAAAAGATTCAACAAAGTTCGCCAACCCACCATCAGATGGCGCGCAACAACTGTTCTAAAAAATTCAACATCTCGCGCAATTACAGTGTTGGAATATTTGAAGCCCTTTATCTTTTACCACTTTTCACTTCTTCTCTATTCCCTTTCCAAAGGAAGCAACACGTTAATTAATAGGAAGAATTTTCAGAGTGTTGCTTCTCTTTATAAAAAAAAACAAGAATTTTAAGCTATAATTGCTGTTTTTTGATTATTTGGTAAATATTGGCTTATTTTCGCTATTTCTTTAAAAAAATTAAGCTGAAATAGCTTTTTTCTGCTTTTTTCCCCATGAAACCAATGATTTTAAAAATTATTTTAAGTCGACATAAATTTATTTTAAATTAAAAAATCTTGTTAAAATAAACTTTTTGATTTTCCCAACCTGAATTATAATAGTACAAATATGACACAACCTTGCCTGATTCCTGAAGTTCAAAAGAATGTAGAATTGTGTTAAATTCAAAATTTAATTTTTTAAGGATTTTAATGAAGAAATAATAAAATTGAACGGCTTATTTTTGGATTTCAACTGCTAATTTTACTATTTTTCTAGCTTTTTTCAAGAGCTTAAAACATTGCTTTTAGAACTTTTGTTTGGTTGGCCTACTCATAACTTTTTTATGAAAAAATGTAAAAAAATATTTTATAACACTTTTGTGAAATGAATTTTGTATGAAAAATTTTTTTTATAAGCCATGTATAAATTTAAAAAGTGATTATGCATTTGATCCTGAAAGTTTTTCTTATTGAAAAAATTACCGATGAGTTTTGTAGAAGAAAGCCCCTAACCTTGGAAATTTTTCTGTAAAAAAATACTCGATTCATCTTCCACAAAATTAAGAATGATATGTAAGTAGGCAATAGTTAATAAGCGGTAACCATAACAATTGCCATAGAGTTGGGCGATTTTTTTTTTTTGAAAAAGAATTTCTGCTTAACTTTATTTCTTTTTTTTTTTTTCTCATCAACAAGTGTATTTGTTGTGGACGGACACCGATATAGTCCATGAAAATAACTTTACGCCGATAGGCAGATTGATTATGCGCATGCACCATTTAAATTGGCATTGAATCATCTGACGTATTCATTTATCATACGTTATTTGTGGTGGGTGAACGTACAATACATATTAATTAAATAGCCGATTTTAAATTGAAGAAAGGAAATAAATAAAATAAAATTCAATAATTTTATTTAAAACCAAACGGAAACAAATACAGCTCATTAATAAATTTGAATACAACGTTCATTACTTGATTTAAACAGCCTGAATGTATGCAACACTTGTTTGCCATTCACATATGTTAGCTAATCAACAGCAGCTGCGGTAAACAAGTCTTGTATTAATTTATTGAATGTGATATAAACACCATTTGTATTGAATTTCACAATAATTTGGAAAATATGCCTGGTTCTCGGCGCATTATATTGGCCCACGTTATGTCCGGCTTGTGTGCCAAAATGAATCGCACTAAACCATTGCCGAATGATGCCATGGAGACCCCGCTCAAACGATGTTTAAATACTTTTGACATTACTTTGTTGGGTAAGAGTATAGATTTATATACAGTCATAGTTCTCATTTTATTAGCACAATTAAAAATATCAGAATTTTTTCAGTATCTAAAAAGTCAAAACTATGAACGATTTTTATCTTAAATATTACTTTACTAGGCATTTTGTTTGAATATTTCTTGCTTAAGTAAAATGTTAGAAACAAATTCATTCTTACTCTGATTTTAAGACTTCCCATCAGATCCTGAAGCCTTTCAACAATAAAAAGGACTCAAATGCTTTTCTGTAGAAAAAATTCGCACAATCTGGAGTTTATCTACTTACAAATACTATTTACCAATTATTGGCTTCCCAAATACTTTTCGTTCAACCACCAATTTTTCCGTAGTTACTTAGCTACAAAATTTTTAACAACTTTAGTATGAGACAGACAGCCAAAAAAATGTACTTGCCCCTCAGTTGTATCTCCTGCTCGACATATACAAAAGATATTCCTGACATAACGAATTTTTATGCTACTTGGTCTCAACTGTACGAATTTGGAAAAAATATAATTTTTTGGATGACGAACGAATCCGAGTGGAATCGCGTCCAAAATTCCCCAGTTTTGAAAATTTTAAATAATATTTACAAATTATGCTATGCTCAAATAATTTTCATAAATTATGCCATTTATTTTAATTTCCAAAGCATGAATCTTATAAAATAATAAAAGCATCTAAAGAACAAAATTATGGATAACGGCATTTCAGCTATTAGGGTTACGGTGTTTTTTTAAAGACAATAGTATCTCGGTTACGGTATTTTAAGGTTAATGGTAGTCAGTTGAAAGGGGTTTGAATCGATATTGCCTGCCAACCCTGGAATTTTTGCATAAAAGCAATTAAATAAAAACAGGGAAAGCGCATTAGAACTCATCCACTTAAACTTTTTATTAAGATAATGCAAGTTTTCACAACAAAGTTGAAACTTTTCGTTAATATTGGAAAATGTTCGTTCACTTAATGAAGAAAAGTTTCATTAGTTTTATGTTTGTTATTCTTAGACCTGATAACACAATAAAATTTAACCTAAAGTTAAATTTGAAATTTATGTGGTAAACTACAACAAATGTGTCTGTTAAAGTCCCGGTAAGTAGCTAGCAGGACATTATGTTAATGGGGGTTATTCTCATTTTCACAATGTAGAGTTAGTTACTATCTGGGACTTGAACTAACACTTTTGTTGTTGTTTCCCATGTAGAATGTGAATTTGACTATTGGCTTAATTTTAACTGGACATTCAGTAATCGGGCCTTAGCAATAATATTTATCTTATTACATGAGTTCACACTTACAAATGTAAATTTTCACTACACTCAAAAAAGTTTGACAGTTACTACTTGGCAGATTTTTGTGTAATAATCAGTATTGTTGTTTTTAACTGTAATTACAGTTGATTTTCTATGGAAAAGAAGAAAACATCTAACGAAAATTACTGCAATTTCGTAACAGTTGTTTTAAGCAGATATTTTTTGTATCATAATAAACAACAACGAAAACAGTATTTTTACAGTAAACATTAACTTTTCTTAGTTATTTAAAAAATATAAATTTCGTTGATTTTTTTTTTATTTTATTTATTATTGATTGATATATTCCTAGTTTGCCAATAAAAATCAGAAAATTCTATTGTATCTCCAATGCATAAAAACGTAATAACTGGAGAAACGTTTATAATTTGTATTTCCACTTTTAAGTGCGATAATGTAATTACACATTTTTTATAATCGAATGACAAAAATTTTCTTTCTAATAAAAATATACTTTTATATGTAATACCAAAAAAGTTAACTGTAAAAAACAGTAGATTTTACGTATTTTATCAGTTGTTTTACAATGTTTGCAGTAAAAAATTGTCAGTTAATTTTACGACATGTATTTATAATGAATTTGTTAGCTATTTTTCAACAGTTAAAAATAACTAAATATTAAGTAATTTTAAAGGTAAATACCAGGGTATTCAATTAATCGGCTTTTTATTTTAATCGATTAATCGTGCAAATAATTATTCGGGTTTTTTACTTAACCGGTTAATCGAACAAAATTTTTAAATTAATCGATTAATTTTCTGTAAAATAATATACAAACACTTGTGTTTTTAAAATTTTTATTTAAAAAAAGGAACAAAAATAAATTCAGTAACTCTTCTGAAATTAATACAAATAAAAAGTGTAATAATTGGGATCACATTTTGTTAATATTTTTATTTTTTCTGTACCCTCTTTCCCATATTAAAATTTTATCCAAATCGGGGAGAACCACACCCAAAAGAAGAATATAAAACCCCGTACATTAATTTGTATCTCTTTCGTATGCATTGAATACATAAATGTAAAGAGGAATTTAGTTGAGAAATTGTTTTCCCTCTACGTTTCCGTACCTCTATCCTTTTATTTTATTAATTCAGAGTGCTCACTAAACAAGCTTTATTACATTAAGCATTAATTATAATTAATAATTTTAATAATCATTAATTACAATAATTATTAATGCTTTCATTTAATATCAACGTTTAAAAAGTCGTAAAAAATAATTAAAAATTTATTATACGTAAATAGATACCACTACTTTACTAGATAAGTCACAACAACAGGGAAGTAATTTGGAAGATGACAAAGCAAACTGTGATAATTTTATATTGTTTTTGTTTTTTCTTTGGGATTTAAGATGTTTATTAACGCTCCTACATGAGAACATGAAATTCTCATTGAGTTGAAGCTAACAAATATTTCTAGAAATTCTAAATGGTCATCCCTTAATTATTGTCTTAGGCCTGAATGAAATCCGGATATGTACAAGTCTACATCAAATTATTTGTCACAATTTTTTAAAAAAAATTTTGAGGTTTTAGAACATTTCCCTGCAAACATTACTATACGAAAATGTTTCGCCATCGTATCGCCTGAAAGAAAAACTTTATTGCGGCAATAATCATATTCTTATTGCGGAAGATCCCCCCTTCGGGAGTAAATGTCCTCTCTATAGCGATACTCCCAAGCAATACGAAAGCGATACTTCTGAATGAATGAATGAATGAATGGAAGATAAAAAGGTGATATCGCTAAATTAACTCCTCGAAATAAACTAAACAATTTTCAATATTAAATTTAACTCTGAAAAAGAATATCTGCATACATAATGCATTAACAAGAATATTAATTATCTTGTTGCCATCATACCCGGTTTTTTCCTCGCACCGAATCTTCATTTTTCAACGAATTTGTTTCCCATATTTCTTATAATTGTGTTTTGTACAATTTTTTTATTATTTTTTCCAACATTTTCAAAAATTTTAAACGATAGATAATAAAAAGGTGATATTGCCGCAATATTATCATAAAAAAATTATGACAAAAAACAAAATTTTTGTTTTGGTTTTTCCAAATATCTTCCAAATGATAAAAGGAAGATAATTTCAAAATACTACTTGATTATTTTTATTCAAATCAAAAATAGAAGATATCGTTTTATTATCTTCTTGGAAGATATCTTCCAAATGTTTGCAGGGTTACTTTAATAAAAAATTTATATTTTTTAAACATTTTTGTAATTTTCTACTAATTTCAATTAATCGATTAATCGTATGAAATTATTCGAATTATTAGTTATTCGAAATTTGAACATTTTAAATTATTCGAATAATTTTTGAGAAAAATTGTTCGATTAATCGAATAACGATTAATCGATTGAATACCCTAGTAAATACATATGTCGAATTTGTATCTGCATATGACTTGTTTTAACCGGTTGCTTAGGCGGATGAGGTGGCAATTGAAGTATCAGGTAAATATCCGGATATTTTGTCGGAGTTCATGGAGTCCTCACTGAAACTTCTCTCTGAGTGGAGTGAAAGTAGTGGGCCGGGGGGTAAATCCGAGCAAAACGGATCTTGTTCTCTTCACTGGGAATAAGATCAGGGGGCTCAAATTGCCGAGATTGAACGGCGTTGAGCATACACTTTCGATAGTGCCAGCTATTTAGGAATTATGGTTGCTATGGTTCAGATTAGGGATACCGATCCCGAAATCCCGATCCCGAAAATCCCGGGATTTTCGGGATTTACGAATCCCGAAATCCCGGGATTGTTCTTGAAAAAATCCCGGGATTTCCGACTTCATTATTTGGCATATTTTATCAGTTTTTGTATTTATTTTTATTGTTATATTCGACCTAAATCACTTAAAAATCTAATATCTTATTAAATTTTATTTAAAAAAAACTAATTTCTACTATTCGTAAATAACACAGGCCGACAAAATTTGATGAAATTTTCTAACCAAGAATCAGACTTACTTTTCCGACGGTTTTAGACGTGCTGAATCCGAATCTGACCTAGAAGTGCAAAAACACGTTTTTGGCTACATTTGAGGTCCTATAACTTCCAGAAATTTATTTTGATCATAATCGGATTCAGCATGTCTAAAACCTTTGGGAAAGTATAGTCGGATTCTTGGCTAGAAAAACCTTGTCACACATTAAATAGATCTGAATATAAACCTAAATAATTTAAAAAATTTTATTCAGCTTTAAAACTATTAAAAACCGTAATTCGGATTTATTCAATCTTTTAACGGACATGTTTTTATTTATTTTATTGATGATTTACTGAAATCTTAACTTCATGCAAAATAATTTTACCAAATATTAGTGTACCAAAAACAGAACATTTTTGTTAAAGTATTTAGTAAAACCTAACCATCTACCTTTCTGAAATCAGCAGAGATATGTGCTCAATATTTTATATTAGTACACTTAAAGAATGCAATATATCACTTAATATTTTTGATGCTTTCAGCAGAGAGGTTTGTATGGTCAATCAATTAATTTTAGACAAATATAACTAAAAATTTGTAGACATAGCAGTGTTTTTTGCTACTTTTAATTAAAAAGTTTTTTCTCAGAAGTTTCAGAGATAAATTGTAATTTGTAATTAATTGAATTAACCTTATAAGTATATTACTTATATTTCGGAAATTTAACAATTATTTAGCAAACACGTTCTGCTGATTTCGGTAGTTTTTATGGCGAAACTTTTTTGCTAATTACTAGTAACTTTTTCTACTATTTTTACGCACTTATTTCTATGGGTGTACTTTCGTTTAAAGCCTGATTCACAATGCTGTAGTACTCCACTCTGAGCTGATTTTGTTTCTTTCTTTTTCCCACATCTATATTTTTTGTATCATGTCAAATGTACTTTTGTCTACTCCACTCTGCGGCGTTGAACACTCCAGCATAGTGAATCCGGATTAATTTGTTTATTTTTTTATACTACAAGAAATAAATAAGTAGATTTGTAATGAATTATTTTAATTTGTAGGGTTTATTTCAGCTATTTATTTTTAAAATTAAAAATATAATGAAACAGGAAAATCCCGAAACCCCGAAAAATCCCGAAATCCCGAAAAATCCCGGGATCCCGATAAATCCCGGGATCCCGAAAAATCCCGGGATCCCGGGATTTCAATTTTCAAAATCCCGAATCCCGGGATTTGTAAAAACCAGTCCCGTTCGGCATCCCTAGTTCAGATTCCAGGATAAAGTGTCTAAGGCAGCTGCTGCCATTTATTGCTGTGAAAAGCCCATTAGTGTGAACTGGGGTATCAACCCCCGAAATGTCAATTGGCTTTTTGGTGCATTCATCAGACCCATACTGATGTATGTTCGAAAGGATTTTGCGAACAATGGCGTTGCTGATTACCGGCATTATTCGTACTACTCCGACGAAAGCTCTATTGGCTATACTGCACTGGTTGCCAATAGAACTTCTCGCGAGGCAAATGGCTGCGAACGTGGCTATAAGCCTGGCAGCTATTGGGGCATGGACATACAGGTCGTTTTGTCATGCCAGGATACTAGGCCTCCAGGGGGACGACTCGGTGCGTGTTGATTATCGCACCCCACAACCCTCATTCGATTTTGAGTTCAAGACAGGGATACCGGACAGTTCGGAATGGTCAGGGGGGGGGGTCGACCTTCCTAGACTCGAGATTTATACGGATGGCTCCATGACGGATGGAAGAGTACGGGGTGGCGTATATGTGAGTCGCTTTGATTATCGACTCTCCTTTAGGCTGCCGGATCAGAGAAGCATTTTACAGGCTGAGGTAGCGGCCATAAAGGGAGCTATGTCTTGGATAAGGTCTCAAGGGATATCCTCGGAGGGTATCGTTGTTTTCTCCGACAGCCAAGTGGTCATAAAGTCCCTAGTAGGTGTGTTTACCACATTGAAGATTGTCCATGAATGCCGGGTGTCTGGATGAGATGGCGAGACATTCGCGATTGACATGGGGACATTGATGGAAACAATGTTGCGGATGAACTGGCTATGCTTGGGACGATGCTTAACGAGGGGGAGATCGATCACACACACGGCATACCCTCACGGTGGGCAAGCGGCAAGTTGAGCGATACTACCTGCAGTTTGCCATGGACAGATGGGTAATTGAGCCAACCTGCTTGAGTACGAGAAAGGTATGGCCTACCTAAAATAAATAAATAAATAAATAATGAATAGGAGGACTGTTCTCTTTGGTCATCCGCTTCTGAATGACCTCACGGACCTGTCTGATGCTAACTGGTATGACTGGTTTGGTTTGGACCCTGATGTGGTCGTCTAACGGCTCTACAAGTATCACAAGGGGAACACGATTTGGCAGGACCTAATATAACTGTCATTTTAAGTAAATTATTCTGACAAATTTGTTTGAGCGTACCTAGGCCAAGGAGTTTATAAAATAAAGAGTACGCAACTCTCTCAGTTAGTGAGAAAAAGTCTAACTGTGGCTGCTAATAGGAAATTGATTTTTTTCGTGCATTTTGCTTAAACCACTCGTTAACTACTTGAGTAGCTCGAGTACCCGAAAGCCTTAGTTTAGGATTCCAAATAAAGCTATATATTGTTTGGTACAAGCTTTCCAAAACCCTCGGAGAAACTATAGCCCTTCCGAGATATATAATTTCCTTTCTAAATATGGCAGGAGAATCACGCAAATTGTACTCTGATTTTTCATCCTGTAGTTCACAAAATCTGAAGACATTGGTCATAGAATGGCCGAGTATAAACTGGTAACACTTTACCCCTCGTATTCAAAATGAAAAGCATATGCATTGCAATCGGTTATCAAATTTCATAAAATATGTAAAAGAATATCTTTTGGAAAACATTGAAATGCTTCTTTAACAAAAACTTGTTAATAATATAATTTAATGGATAATTTTGTCAGAGAATACAGAATGTTATAATTTAAGTTTATCTATTTATTTTGTCAACTCGTCTCAAATATTTTCGAATTGTATTTGAATGAATAAAAATAAAACTAATAAAAAAAAAAACTAACTAGCTGCCAGCTTTTCCTTATGAGAATTTTGAGTGTAAAAAGTTAACAGCAAGTTAGTTAGCATACACTTTGTCATTTGGAATACGGGTATAGGCATCCATGTCAAGTGAGGTCTCCCGTTAGTATTTTTGAGGGATTGTAACCTC
Source organism: Leucophora obtusa (assembly GCA_949987735.1). Lineage (NCBI taxonomy): Eukaryota > Metazoa > Arthropoda > Insecta > Diptera > Anthomyiidae > Leucophora > Leucophora obtusa. The sequence continues at coordinate 6,353,069 of OX465296.1, forward strand.
TCTTTCTCTTAACACAGATGACAGAAAACTTACAAAAATGTGCTCAGATATCTCATCGCATAATTCGCTAAATCTGCGGATTTTGGTCAAAGGTTGGCCGAGTATAAACTGAAGATAATTTAGGTATCCATGTCCGTTAGTAATCTTCTTTCTTGAGTAATAGTAACCTCTGGGACTATTGCATACGAGATAATAATAACACGACCATCCCACTACCGTAAGTCCCATAACCCGAATAATAAAGCTTCAACAGCAGCTCATGGATTTTCCTTGCTCGAATTGTCCTTACTAAAATTTATGTTGAAACCACACATTAATATTTTTTTAGTGTCATTTTTTGCTCTATATCTAATAGCATTTTTAAAGCGCTAATATTGAGAACTTGTACTGTAGATACATTTAACACCTCACAGAGATATTAAAAAAAGCTTATTTTTTTAGGTATTGGTCACATGGTAGGTGCTGGTATATACGTCCTTACTGGTACTGTAGCTAAAGATATTGCTGGTCCTGGTGTCATTGTATCGTTTGCATTGGCAGCTATAGTATCAATGCTAGCGGCTATATGCTATGCTGAATTTGGAACACGAGTGCCCAAAGCTGGTTCTGCCTACGTTTATACCTACATATCGATTGGTGAATTTTGGGCATTTCTTATTGGCTGGAATATTTTGCTAGAACATATGTTGGGAGCTGCCTCTGTGGCAAGAGCTTGGAGTGGTTACGTAGACTCTCTTCTCGGTGGATGGATTAAGAATACCACGCTATCAATTACAGGAGAATTGCACGAAACACATTTATTTGCCCGTTATCCGGATGTTTTAGCATTTTTAGTTTGTATTCTGTACGCTTTGGCTTTAGCAGTGGGTGTAAAGGCTACCGCTGTAATTAATAGTCTTTTAACTGTTGTAAATATCGCCGTGATGATTTTAGTGATTTGTGTGGGATTTTGGTATGCCGATGCTAAAAATTGGTCGCAATCGGAGGGAGGGTTTCTACCGTATGGATTTAGTGGGGTTATAGCTGGCGCAGCTACTTGTTTCTATGCGTTCGTTGGTTTTGATTCGATTGCCACTGCCGGAGAAGAGGCTAAAAATCCTGCTGCATCTATACCGTTAGCTACACTTTTATCTTTAACGGCTGTGTCGGTTGGTTATATACTTGTGAGTGCTGCTCTTACTCTGATGATACCTACCAATGATATTAACCCTGCTGCTTCTTTGCCTGAAGCCTTTGGGCAAATGAATCTTCCCTGGGCTAAATATATAATAACTGTAGGCGCTTTGTGTGGCATGACTACTACATTGTTAGGTTCTTTGTTTGCTCTACCTAGATGCATGTATGCCATGGCTTCTGATGGTTTATTATTTAGTTGTTTCGGTAAAATCAATTCCATTACCCAAGTACCGGTATTAAATTTGGCCATATCTGGTGTGTCGAGTGCTCTTTTAGCCCTAGTGTTTGATCTTAGAAATTTAGTAGAGTTTATGTCTATTGGTACTCTTTTGGCGTATACCATAGTCTCGGCAAGTGTTATTATTTTGCGTTATCGTCCCATACCCATACATGAGAATCCTATTTATGCTCCTGATACCCCCGAACATGAAGATGATAATGATAGTATGTCACAATACAGCATTGATACAGCCTCACCTACTAGTGATTTAATTGAAGGACTGTCTGCAGGACGACTTAAACCCAAATATAAATGGTTAGATCCCATCTTGGGTCGCTTCGAGCCGGGTAGTGCCGTATCAGCCGCGGTTTTACTCTTTACTGTTTTAAGTTTCGGTCTGTGCTTCCAACTCAAAGTTAACTGGTCTGATTCTTCAACACAAACCTCTTGGTGGTCGTTACTAATGTATGGCTTCCTCTTATTTATAGTATTTGGCTGTGTTGCCGTAATTGCAGTACATCATCAAAATACTCATGGACTGAACTTTAAAGTTCCACTTGTTCCCTTTCTTCCGTCTCTTAGTATTTTCTGCAACATTGCTCTTATGGTCCACTTAAGCTTTTTAACTTGGTTACGTTTCTTTATATGGGTTTCATTTGGAATGTTAATATACTTTGGTTATGGTATACATCATAGCAAAGAGGGAGCCATTTGTTCAACCTATTCCATGTTAATGTCATCCTCTACTGCAGAAACTAAAAAATCTCCCTGGGGTGTAACAGAAGATGATTTTGATTTTTTAATCGGTGCCGGAGGCTCAAATACTAAAACAGTTTTTCAACGTTTTATAGGACGTAAAAAGAGTGACAATCAACCGATTGTCGAAGAAGTAATTAATGAGGATGATGAAAGTAATAATGTCGATAATGAAGAATCCTAAGCATGAGAATTCTTTTCATTGTTGAATATTAAATCAATTTTTCAGTAAAATGCGCGCAAAATGTATAGTGTATAAACTAAGAATAATAATGTTTGTATGTAATTTAAGATGTACGGTGTCGTTCAAAAAATTTAGTGAACTGTACTGTTCAAAAATTTCTTTAAATATTTATCGGAGAAATAAATCTGAAAATTCTCATTTTGCCATTATTAAGGTTTTCTATTAAAAATATTATGAATTATGAATGCCTTTCCCCAGAATTATTGCGGATTACCAATATTTTTAAATGAATAGTTGTAGTAAAGAAATCGAATATATTTCGGGCCTTAAGGTTTTCTAATGAAAACTTTGCGAATAAGGATGTTTTACATACAAAATATTGCTAAGGCAGTCCAAATTTCCGTTCGTTTTGTTGAGAAAATATTTCAGATTCTACGATTTTAAATAGAACATTTTCAGATGTTGAGATTTCCAATAGAAAATATGGCTAATGTAAAACTTTTTCATAAAAAAAATTGCTGTTTCTAAGAAAATAGTGGGAACGTTAGAAACTATTGCGGATTTCAGATTTATAATACAAAATATTGAGGATTTTAGATTTCTTTAAAAAGCTATTATAATCAAGGTTCAGAAACCAAACACCATATCAACGTTTTAAAACGCTGATACCATTAAGAGTAATTGTTTTTATTGTTACCGGTTTTTATTTCGATATTTACTATAAACAGCAATTTTTAACGGTAATTTGGGAAAAATAAGAAAATGAACCGGCAAACCAAGAAAATAAAAACGACAAAATATAAAGACAATTGCCCTAACTGATATCGAGGATATAAAATATTCCAATCAATTTTAGTATCGACATGGTAGATAATAACCGTTATTTTAAAAATGAAACGGTAACCAACCCTGATTACAATAAAACTAATCCTTGTCACAATTTTTAGGCATTTTTTTTTTTTTTTTTTAATTTTGTGTTTTTATATAAAACTAGCCAAAGTTTTTAACACTTACTACACTTCGATGAAGTGTTGGGTTGTTTCTATACACAAAAAATTAAAAACGAGTTTCAATTACGAAATTGACAATATCAATTATATAAATGATATTATTAATTACCAAAAAATTGTGTACGTTTAATTGAAACAAACAATTCCAATAATTAAATAATTCAATAAAAAATTTTGTTTCAAAACTAATTTATTTTAAACACATCTTAAATTAGGCTAATCATTTTTGGTGTACATACAAATTGTATTTGTTACAAAAAGAATTTCCATTGAAAGTTCCCTTCACTTCATCCAAGTGTTTTAAGAAATAATGTAGTTAATTTTAAATACATATTTGTTTAATATACAGTGAAATCTCCTAATAACGGACACAGCCAATAGCAGACACCTACCTGTAACGGACAATTTTGTTGAGGCGGTCAACCAAATAAAATAAATTGTAGATTAAAATTACCTCCCGATTGCGGACCCTATCTTGCCCGGACACAGACATCCAAGTAAGCAGTTTTTAATATTTTTCATCTATATTTCTTTCCGATTTTTCCAGTTTTTTTTGTTTTGTTTTTAATTTTGACAAATTCATATTTATTCTGATTAATCAGTAAATGTTACGAATTTTTTGTAAAATTTTAGAATTGAGCTCGAAACATTCGACAGCGTCGATCAAAAAGGTCGGAATTTTTATACAAATTTTAATAATTTATAAAAAATGGTAATTTTTGATTACCATAGAGGCACATTTACACATCTCTAAATAGCTTAAATCATTCACAATAGAGCTATTTAGAGATGTATTTTGCTCTATGTCTATCAGTTTTCTCTCGCGTGTAAATGTGCCTTAACATCTACTTACTATAAATTGTGAGACTAACATTTTATGCAATACATATTTCAACCTCTTTCAATACTGAACACCTCCCAAGGAAATTCTCCGCGACCGTTGCTGTCTACTATTACGAGATTTCACTGTACTTTGTTCTACACTGTGTTGATCCTTCTAAACAAGAAATAATCAATTAACTTACCTATGTTTTATGTGTTTATGTATACAGTATCTACTTAATAAATGTAACGATCTATATAAATATGATTATGTTAAAATAAAGTTAAAATATGTTATTAATAAAAATATCTTACTACCATAAATTTAGTAATTAATAGATGGTACAAGTCATCTCAACCATATATGCATCTTGCGCACAGTTCCTAGTGACATTTCTATGAGCCGGCAACAGATGTTTTTTTCCAATGCAATAATAGGCACTCTTACAAAATCTTAAGGTTGCTAGTTTAATTGTGTGAATTAGATTTCAATTTGATTTGTATATGTGTTTGGAAACATCCTGCTTCCTTGTTTTATTATTGCAACATATATTCATATCCCTTGTTACTCACTGTGTGTAGTCGTAACTCAATAATGTTGTAAGTACAAAAAAGTAGTTTTTCAAAAGGACTAAATAATGCATTTAATGAAGGAGAAGACGAGAGAAGGTCAAACTAAAACACTTTAAAAAGACATTGTTAAAAAGTAATTATACTAAAGCTGTGAGTAATCATATTACTATTCAATAAGAACTGGTTTTACTTTATTGGGTCACGGCAAGGTAGGCTACACATTAGAGCGTACCACCTTACAGGCAAAAAAAGTGCGCCGTACAGCCTCCAATATGAAGTATCTTTGCAAGGAGGTTTCAACAAATTTTTTTTTTTGCCGAAAGTAGGGGTCGCCATTTTACATTTTTCGTTATATCTTTGGCATTTACAGTCGGATCTTAAAGTATGATACATCGATGTTTTTCTCTCGAGGAGACCAGTGTTGCTCTAAGGGCCATTGACCTCAAGTATACCGTTCTAGTAGTTACCCACCACATCTCAGTTGCTACAACCCTAATGTCAGAAAATTAAAGCTCGCAAAAAACCATTAAACTTTTGCTAAGGAAGTTTTTCGATAAGCCTAGTTGAAATTTTGTTTATATATTGGTTGTCGAACGTAGGGGTCGCCTTTTTAAATTTTTTTTTTCATTGGATTTTTCCTTTATAGCAAAACACTGGTCTCCTAGAGGCAAAAAAATCGATATATCACACTTTAAAATCCAACTTTAAATGCCGAAGCTATAACGAAAAATTGAAAAAGCGACCCCTACGTTCGGCAAAAAAAATTTTTTTTTTTAAATTGCCTTGCAAAAATACTGCATATTGAAGGGTGTACGACGAACTTTTTTTTTCAGGTACGGTCTACTACACATATTAAAGATCAGGTATCATATGTGGCCAAGATATTAGGCCTAGGATTCATTATCGTCTTGATTGGATTTGTATTTAATATCCCGCGCTAGCTTCTTTCAATTTGAGAACGCAACTTACATGTTTACGTAGTAAGTCTGACAGCGGAAGCCCTGAATATGCAAAAATTAATATTCAAAAATGTTTTAACATTGTCCAAAAATCATTTAAAATTGTCCAAAAATGTTTTAGAACTGTCCAAAAATCTTTCAAAATTGTCTAAATATTGTTTAAAATTGTCTAAAAACTTTTGATATTTGTCCAATTGCATTTCAAAATTGTTCAAAATGTATTTCAAAATTTTCAAAATTATACAAATATATTTAAAAAATATTACAAATATATTTTAAAATATTTTATTTGTATTTAAGAAAATTCTATTTGTATTTTAAAATTGTCCAAATATATTTCAAAATTATTCATTTGTATTTAAAAATTTTAAATCTGTATTTCAAAATTGTCCAAATGCATTTCAAATAATTCCATTTGTATTTCAAAATTCTCTAAATGTATTTAAAAAGACTCTATTTGTATTCCAAAATTTTCCAAATGTATTTAATAAAATTCTAATTGCATTTCAAATTTTTCCAAATGTATTTCAGAAATTTGTTTTAAAAGCATTTTTATAAACATATGTACATGTTTTCTCTTTTTCTGAACTATCATAACTCCTATAAAATTTTCAATATGAAAGAGAAGTCATGTATGTTTGTAAAAATGCTTTTAAAATAAAAATCTAAATTTCTATCTACAGGTCGCAAATATTAAGATATTTTGATGAAATTTGGTAACCTACTTATGTCGGCTCAAGAACGAAGCGTATTGATTTTGGTTAAAATCGGTCCATGTTTACATTTTGTCACTTGTGTTAAGTGGGCGTGGCTTTTAACGAAAAATTAGCGATATCAACCTTTTATTAAATTACATAGTAAAATTTAGGCAGTACTGATCGGTTCTGTACAAACTGTATATTTTTAAAATTCCTATAAAATTTCCTTAAGTCTTGCATTATTTTTATCTACAAATAGTCGCCAGACTTAAAATTGCAGCACTTTAAACATGACCAAATTTTTCCTTGTTTTTAGCGTTTTTAATAAAGTTAACAGCACTGAAATTTTAAAGTGAATAGCTTTATGCTTTTCTTACCACAATATAACAAATCAGTCAAGATTTTTTTTACGTTATAGTAAAAAGCATTTCATGTTAAAATTTCAGTGTTGCTAACTTTCTTTTAAAATCGCTAAAAACAAAGAAAAACTTGGTCATGTTTAAAGTGCTGCAATTTTAAGTCTGGTGACTATTTGTAGATAAGAATAATGCAAGACTCACGGAAATTTTATAGTATTTCCAAAAATATACAGATCAGTACTGCCTAAATTTTACTATGTAATTTGATAAAAGGTTGATATCGCTAATTTTTCGTTAAAAGCCACGCCCACTTAAAACAAGTGACAAGATGAAAAAACAAACATTACGTTAAAATTCTGTATAATTTTCTGAACCATCTCTTTGCCTTTCGTGACGAATTTAGCCACTATTTTGAAATTTAAAAATAAAGGCAACAACAATAAAATTAAAAAAAACAGGAATTGACTTAATTTCGTGAGCACAAGTGTACGTCGGCGCAAGGACGAAGCCTATTGATTTTGGTTAAAATCGGTCCATGTTCAGACCTAGTGCCCATAAAAGGGTCCACCCCAAAATTGACTTCTTTACACGCTGCAGGTCGCAAATGCGAAGTTATTTCAATGAAATTTGGTTCACTGACTCACATGGTCCCAAGGACAAAGCCTATTGATTCTAGATAGGATCGGTCCATATTTGGACCTATAGCCCATATGGGATATATTTTTGATTTTCTTTTCTCTTATCATTTTATAGAAAATTTTAACACAAGTCCGTTTTAACCCATTCGAATCCAAACATTAGTTGGCTTTTAACCAGACTGCTGTAGGGTATTATATTATCGGCATGCGCGACTTTAACTTTTTTACTCGTTTTTTATTATATTCGTGCAAAATAACTTTTCTTCGTTTAAGCTCCGAAGCCATTTTTAAAAATCTATTTATTGACATAAGATGGCCTACTGAAATTATAAATCTTATTTTAATTAGTCAAATAGTTTTTAAGATAGCTAAGATTAAAAATTGTTCGATTTTCGTTATCTCATCCTTTATTTGAACCGCCACATCCAAAGTGTCATAGGCTTTCATACACTCATACAAATAAGTCCGTAAAAATAGCAGAAAAAGTTACTAAAAATTAGTTAAAAATTATGCTGCAGAAAAAACTGCTAATATTAGCAGAATCAGTTTGCTTAATATTAATAAAATGAAAACAGCAAAAAAAAAACTGTTAAATTTACAGAATTTTAGTAATATTTGAGCTGAATTTTTGTTAATTGCAAATAACCATTTAACTTGCTGAAAGCAGCAAAAAAATTGCTAAAATAGTGGAATGAAAATAGCAAAAAAAAAAAACTGTTAAATCTAAAAAATTTTTGCTAAAATTTTCTGAAATCAACAAAACTTTTGCAGATTACTAGTGGACTGGAAAAAAGTAAAAAAGGAGCAAATGAAATGAAAATTAATAAATAAAAATAAATGTGTATTTAAAAACATACTTGTGACCAGTTTATTCAATGTGTCAATTAATTGAAATTTTTTCAATTGGCATTGTTCAATGCCTAAATGCCCATTTATAATTGATGAAAGAAGTATTTGTTGAATGTTATTTTAGTTTGACTCAAGATCATAAATTAATATCACTTTCTGTTTATTTTCAAATCAAAGAAAGATGATACAATTTTTACAAGTAAATAACAATGAATAAAAATTATTGAAAGAATTCGATAAGACCAGCAAGGCAGAATGCGCATTTTCAGCTTTCGCTACAAAGCCATCATCAGTGCCTTTCGCCTTTGAGTGGGTTAATATTTTGATAATCGTCTACTTATGTGACTGTTGAAAGCAAATCGAATTTGTTATCAACAACTCAACTTAGACTAACATCAATGAAATTTAACAATGCTATTTTTATCCTTTTGTTATTATTACTCTTTTTTACTTTGAACCTTAATTCTTAAGATATCTCAGCTGATTCTATTCAACTCTGTGTATGATAAACACAGATTTTTGAATTACAACGAACCGTAAAATTTAAATGTGTGTTATTAAATTATATTTTTGCACCGTGTCAATGTGTTTAAGATGCATGGGGGAAATGTTTTAGTTGATCTGTTATTTAAGTAAATGAATGTTATTTTAGTTTGACTCAAGATCATAAATTAATACTTTCTGTTTAAAATTATTTTCAAATCAAAGAAATATTTGTTTTCATGTTTTAATAAAAGAATAAATTAAGAAAAAAATTAAAAATTCGCGTATTTCTTATATTTTTTTATATTACAATGCTTTTTCTTCAATTATGTGTACATCTCATTTAACCAATGCTAATTAAAAAAAATTTCATTGGCATTGAATGTTGATGAAATTTGTTGGCATTGACATTGAGATAAAGTAATGCCAATTATATTTCAATGTCAATGAAAATTTCCCAAGAATGATTTTTTGTAAGTGGTATTACTCGTAAACGGTGTAAACCTGGTATGTTTATGAGTTTAATGTCAAACTCCATACATAAAAAATATGGGTTATATTTATACAAGGTTTACAAGGCATTTACGAGTTTATATGAAAACCCCTAATAAGTTAACCATAACAAAATGTATTTCAGAGACCCTTCTTTTGATTTTTCATTGTTTGCTGATCGGATATGTACTTCCGAATTTATTTGAGTTTCCATTTTCACCTCTAAAGCTCCACCCAAAGGAAAGAAGGTGTGACCGATTTAAAATATCGTATTCTTTAAATAAGCTTAAAAAGTACAATATTGGGGGAAAAAATTATGGTCATCCCCGTAAACTCCACTTGCTCCCCAGAAATACTTTTAATCACAATTTTCATATTAAAATGGTTCGTCCAAAATAAACCTTGATCTTTGAAAATTAATGTATTACGATAAATAGAAACTTTTCTCATAAATTTTAATAATTTAGATATTATATGAGTAGGACAAATTTTCAACCGTTTCAATTTAGCTTTATTTAAAATTTTGCATTATTTTTGTCTATTAAAAATATGCAGTAATTTTTATGAGTCATTTAACATTCTGTTTATAAGCGCTCCAAAATTGGTGGTTCAGTTTACAAAAAATTTGTAAAATTAGCAAATCTTCTGCTAAAAATTAGTAACTAAAATTCAGAAAAATACTGTAAAGTTAGCAAATTTATTGTTAAAAATTAGTAACTAATTTCAGCAAAAAAAAAATAGCAAAAAAGTTTGTAAGTTAGTAATGTGGAGGTAGCAAAAAAATTAACTAAAAATTCAATTTTAACTAAAAATTTGTTAAGTTGAAGTACTAACAGTTTTACTAACTTTTCTACAAACTTTTTTCTATGAGTGTATGAAAAATAGCAATACAAATCTGTAGAAATAATCAGAGTAATTCAAAAAATCGGGCTTCAAAAATAATGGTTTCCGAACTTTACTTAACGCTTTTTTGATAATGTTGAACATTAAAATATGGTAATGACTGAAACTAACAATGGAAATCACTACGTATTTTTATTTCGAATAAGAAAACAAGGAATTGCATCTGTCTTTCCCAAAAACAAAAGGCAGATGAAAACAACTAAACTAGAAAAAAAATAAGAAAACTACCACCTTATCATTGTCAACGATCAGCGATCATCGTTGTATCCTTATGATCCTTACAAGAAAAAGCCTCGTAAGAAAGCCGCCAACACTAAAACCTGTTTACACATGCACAGCTTGGTGTGAGAGTATGTATGTGAATGTTTGTTAGTTCCAAAAGTGGTTGGAAGCAGTGCGTACGCTTACCACCAACACTGTTGACTGTACGCAATCGTAATAAAAGGAACATGCACATTTTGTTCAGGAACTTGTATTTGTTTCTTACAGGGTTGGCAGGCAATACCGCTAAAATACCGTTATCGATTCAAAACCCTTTCAACTGACTACCGTTACCCCTAAAATACCGTTACCGAAATAACATAAAAACCGTTATCCTTAAAATACCGTTACCGAAATAACTGAAATACCGTTATCCCTAAAATACCGATACCGAAATAAATGAAATGTCGATAACCTTAAAATACCGTTACCAAAATAAATTAAATACCGTTATAAATAAAATACCGTTTCCGTTATTTTTAATTTTCTGCTTTTGGTAATTGCACGTGGTTATTAAGTATTTTTCGTACATTAAGTTGATTAATTGGTTTTGTTTTTATTCTCGTTTGCTTTTTGTACAAAAATTGCAGTATACAAGGAAATAATTGACTACCGTTAGCCTTAAAACACCGGTACCGAAATAACTGAAAAACCGTTAACTTTAAAATAACGTAACCGAAATAAATGAAATATCGATACCCTTAAAATACTGTTACCGAAATAACTAAAATATCGCTAACTTTAAAATACCGATACCGAAATAAATGAAATAGCGTTACCCTTAAAATACCGTTACCGAAATAATATAAAATAGCATCACCCTTACCGATAACCGCATAGTTTCGGTTACCATCTATGGTTTCTTATGAGGATGATGAGAGTGTTGTTTATTTTTTTGTCTTTAACGAAATAAACATCTGCTTTCTAAATTTATGTACGTATGTTTTGTTTTTGCTTCAGTTTGTTCCTTTATACATTTGTAATTACAATTTAGATTTCGTATTATTTTTGCTTCTTAATTCTGGACCATATCATTTATAAATTTAAAAAAATAGACAGTTGTTTTGAATCAAATTGTTGAATATTTTTCAAAAACATATTTTGTATAACTTACCTCATGGACCAATTTGGTGCATATTTGAGTCGTGAGCAGATGCTTCTTTACACAACAAATAAGTTAACCTTCTTCACTTAGGCGACTTTATCGTTTGTTAGGTTGAATATATGTATGTATGTAAGTATGGCAGTGATTTCCCACTGTCCCTCTACAACTATATAGAAAACGGCGATGTCTTCGAAAATTTCGAAGGATTGAAAAAATACATTCGTCAATAAATTGATGATTTTGATAAATCTACTTAAATGTCTTATATATTTATTGCCGTCGTTCCAAGTTGGAGCATAGGGCCATACTTAAATGTCTTGCGACGCCGATATTTCGAACTGGATACTAGCAAAGAAAATGTACTGTCTTCTCCTCTATAGCTTAGACAATACTCTTTACTTGAATAATGTGTCCTATTCCACATTGCCTAATAAGAATTTCTGTTAGCATACCTATTATCTCATAGGCTATTCTGCAAGTAGTCTTCGAACTTTGGAGAATTTTGTTGAAGCTGTTTAGTTCATAGCCCTGTTATATTATTTTACTTTGGTGGGGTTAAGTGCTATTGGAATACCGAATGTGGACGCTGCGATATGTATGATGGACAGAAAAATCATACATATTATTTTTCCAAATTGATGTTTCGGTCGCTGGGGATCAAACCCGCAGCCTTATGTTTAATATACCAACGCGCTAACCATTGCACCACAGCGCCCACCATATTTACACATATATATATTCTCAGTATTGTTATGTTTTTGGTTTTTTCTGACTTACAAATCTAGTTAAAATTTACATTACAAATTCTACAAATTTCACTTGCAACAACAAAACTGAAGTACTACTTAAACAACCAACAAATTTTGACTGCAGAAATGCTCTGAGTGTAGACATTCCACATTTTCATGTTGCCAATCCTATCCCAGAAGAACTAAGACAGTCTTTTTCATCGAGTGCTCGCCCGAATCAAAGCCATTTCTAGCACATTTTTCATCCAACTAAGACCCATATCAATCGCATCGATTGTGAAAGAATTCGTTATAGTCTCGCTCAGACTAAGATCTTTTTGAATCAGGTACCAAAGATTGTCTGCGAAATGGATACAATAGTAAGTGCAAAGATTTCTGAATGGAAAACACTATATTCATTCGAAAGTCGCATAAAACTCAAACTTGACGTTTCTCTAAATAGATTCCCGACCCTGTACTCGTTTATTTCTTCAAGCACTCCGTAAAAACTGATATATCTTCATCCTGAGTTGCAGAATTGACCGTTTTCTTTTTAAGCTAATACTTTTAAAGCGCTGATTCCATGAGATCGATGGGCGTTTGATAAAATCTTACTGATTAACTTCAACCCTGTTCTCAACAGTGAGTTCAGGACCCTAATTATGTATCTTTTTAACGACACACGATAGTGAAATGTCACCTAAATCATTATTATTTCAGCAATGTGAATGATAAAATTTTAGTTGTATCAGTGTCATATGGCATTTATAACTCATGAGATTTACAACTAAAGTGAGTTCCATCCTCAAAACGATAATTATTTATGTGTCATTTCCATTGTTGCCAGAAACTTTCGTTCCAATTATGCTAAATCACCGAAAAAAAAATTCGCTAAGTTCTGCTAAATCGTGAAAAAAAGAAAAATATGCTAAAAATATGGCAAACAAAAAATAACTAAAATGTTGAAATATTCATTATGCTAAAAATCTGCTGCGTAAAAATTGCAATTTTTACTCTATTAGGCGCGTTTTTGTTAAGTTTTCGTATTAAGTAAGCATTTTTGACAATTTTTTTTAATAAAAACTGAATATTGCGTGAACAAAAATTTGCTAAAATCCTGCTTTTGTCAAACGAAATATAAAATACAAAAACCTGCTTTATCGACAAAACGTCGCACTTCGGTAAAACACTGTTGAACTGCGTTTATCTGGTTTAGGCTTTAATCACATTTCAAAAGCAATATTTCAGTTACAAACTGCGTTAAGCTAAGTTTAAAGAAAATCAATCCCAAAAACTAGGCCTCAGTGATTTGTTTACGAATAGTAAAACTTGATGCAGGGTAAACGAAATTAAATTAATGTAATAAATTATGTATCTTTTAAACCTCTCTTTTATGTAACATTTAAACCTTGCAATTGAATGGCTGAGGTTAAACTCAACTTTTCTTATCAATACATCATATCAAGGCCTATCGCCTATCAATTTTGCATTTGTTTATCCAGTTAGAGCACTATATTTAGAGAGATAATGCTTCAAAGAGGGTGGTTGTCTTTTTCTTGAACATCAACTCTACCTGCAATTCCTATGTTCTTATTTTCATCTGTCTTCTGAGTTTTAAAGACAGATGCTTTTCTTATTCGAAAGAAAATTCATTGAAATTTCGTTTGTTCATATAATAAATATCTTTACAATATTATGAAAGAACAAGATGTATGTGTGTATTCTGATGTATATCCTGCTCGATAAGAAAAGACATAAAACATGTGTCGTTGTGCAACTGATCTGATAGATGCTACATTACATCTGTTCAGTTTTTCTATATCAGTTATTACACCCCATGGATTAAATTAAATTGGCAAGATTACATATATGCAAATTTGAGCTAAAACCAACAATAATTTCCCACACTAAAAATTTCTTCTCAAAACATTTAGTGCATTTTGTTTTCTATCGGAATATCTTACTTTATGATTATAAAACGTCCATTTGATGCATTTCTGTGCAATTTTATGATATTCAAAAACTAACACTTTACTTTTCCTATGCACGGTAACTTTCAACGCGGATAATTATCAACGTTGAAAACTCAACGTTTATACATTTTCACACCTACCATAATCTGTACCGAAAGGATTAACTGCATATACCCTTGTTTTAACTGTCATTTTCAGGAGATTCTACTGACAAACCTTTTTGAGACTTTATTAAAAGAACCTTTTATATAGTACATATAAATAATTATTTACATTTATGATAAATGGTTAACTAAATCTTCAGTCAATTAACCCATTTATACCCACATCGATCTAGACTAGATAGAAACCTGAAATTACAATATACATACAGTGACGGACAATACAATAGAATCAATTAAAGTTTTTTCTAATTTTATGCTTGGTGCTTTAATTTTTAAAGATCTAAATAATGTTTTTTTTCTCATTTTATCCCCGTTGCTTTTATTTTTAAAAATCAAAATAATGATTAAATTGTCTCCGAAGTACTGTCAGATGGTCCAGAAGATTGTAGAAATTTTTAGTGTAGCGGTAGTTTATTAATTTTGCTACCCGTTCTTTGAATGAAAAATCATCGATATCTACCTTTCATCCAATTTACAGTAAAATTTAGCGAGTACTGATCGGATCTGCACACACTGAATATTGTTGAATATTCTATAAAACTTCCCTAAATCCTGCATTATTTTTATTTATAAATGGTGGCCAGATTTAAAATTTAAATTAAGGTTTAAATATAAGTAAATTTTTCTTTGTTTTTAGCGATTCTAAAATAAAGTTAACAAAACTCATGTTCTAGAATTGTACACTCAAAATAATACGTCTGTTGGCTGGACAGAAAAATTTGTTACTTTAACAAAATTCATTCCTGTTTTTTGGCTTAAAATAAAATTAGTTGATTTTAACAAATTATTTTGTTAAATTTAACAAATCTAAATTTAAGTAAAAAATCTGTAAAACTACAGTTTTATTTGTAATTATACTAAGTCGTAAAATTTGTTCAAATTTAGGGTTTCGGGACCCTCCCCGGTCCTAGTCCATATAATCTAAGGGCATGTAAGGTTACTCCAAAGGAGCAGGTATTTTGTTCGTTTTGCTCTATCTCGCTTAGTTATCGAGATATGGGACATTTTGTGAAGTAGAAAATTTTTATAAGAAATTCCCGAGCACCCATGGCCCCACCATGGTCGAAATTTTCAACAATTTTGCTCTATCTCTCTTAGTTTTCGAGATATGGGCAATTTTAAAAAATCGGGTGGGAAAGAAATAGCGCCATCTATAAAACTTCGGATACACTGGTGGCGCCATCTATCGGGTAATAACAGAAACATGAAAATATTAGTAGTATATTTTAACAATAAATTTTGTAAAATTTAACGAATGGGTTTTTAAAAATTAGTTATAAATAGTTTTGTACAGTAAAGTGTTAAGTGAAGATAACTAAAATCTTTGTTTAAATCAGTGTTTCAACTAAAAATTTGAAAAATTAGTCAAATCATCCATAAAAAGGCAGAAACTAGATCTAGTCTGATTTGCAAATTTAATGTGTTTATAACTTTTGAGGAAGGTTTATTCTTCTTCTTAACCTCAAACCTACTAAATTAGAATTAATAAAAATACATATTAATGACAATGTTAATTGTATTTGGTCTATATGACGCGTTTGAAAAAAAAAACACTTTACGATTTGAAACCCGTTTGACAGATTTTTCTACTGACGTATTATTTTAAGTGTAATACTGTTTTAGTAGAGTTTAAGTGCAGCAAGAGTGACACTATTTCAGTTACTATTTCCAGGTGTTAAATATATAGATTTAAAATCACGTCATACACTAAAAAATTAGCCTTGCACTCTTCTTTAATTTTTCAATCGAGCTTTAACCTCGGTTTTCCTCGAATTGTGCCCGTTAAGTACCCAGCAAAACCTTGGTAATATATGGGTACTACTATGAATATTACCTGGTAATATATCAAACCGCTTACCGTTGCATTACCTTGGACTCTTACACCTTCCCATTGCATTACTTTTAATACCAAATTCATACGTTTGGATGTTTTATTGGTATAAATAATTCGTTTTTCTAGAAAATTTTAGAAATCATACTTTTTGTAAAAAACCCGTGAATTTAAAATTGATATTCGGTTTAAAAAATTAAAATTTAAACAAAATGTTTTTTTAAAAACTCCTTATCTGTAAGTTAAGGAGTTACATAGATGGACATGCCCTTGTTAAAATAATAGGTCTAGTAATAGAAAAGTAAGAGCTTACCCCCTTCGTTGCAAGAAGTTTATTTTTGTAACCAAAACTTATAAAAAAATGTTCCAAAATTTTTTGTTAAAATTATGTAATTTTTAATTTAATAATCAATATGAAACAAAATGAAATTTTAAGAATAAAACGTATTTTAAGGTTTTTTGTAACCTAGAGGTAATAGGTAAGCATAACATGTAAGTTCAGAATAACATATTACTAGGTAAGGAGTTACCTCGATGGACATGCCCTTGTTAAAATAATAGCTTTTGTAATAGAAAAGTAAGAGGTTACCTACCCTTATTTCTTCTTACCAAAGTCATTACCGGGTAACAGAAGGTTTTACTGGGTATACGTAATAGTGGGGATGAATGGGTTAAAAAAGAGGATAATTTTTTATAAACATATAAACATTTCGGTTAGTTATAGAAATCATTCTTAAAGAACACTTTGTATATCTAAAATGTAAAACATTTAAACTACTGATAAGCATTTACATGTTTTTTAAAGAAATTTATCTTGCTAACGACTTTAGGACACATAAATTTTGAAACGAAAATTTTGAATAATTTTCCCACAAATGTACTTATAAAGAATGCTTGTTCTGAAACAAATCGATGAATGAACCTAGAGTTTAACAAAACTATAAATCCATGAATATTGTTGTATTTTCTAACAATTAGAATATGTTGTACAATTCCATCTTAAGTACAATAACCTTCATATGAATTCGAAATGCGGTGAACAATTGATAGAAAAGCAAACATAATTCTTAGATCAAATGCATACAAACGTACATATAAAATCCTGTCTATGTGAAATAATAGATGCATTTTCATTTAAAAAACTTCCTACAACAGTCTTTCTATTCATGAAACTATGGAGTGTTGTTCAAGATCCTACACATTAGCAAAGAATATTTTAAATAAAAGGTGAATATAAGGTACATATGGCGTTTAACGACCATGAATGAGCATTCAAACAAGGACGTTGTACGCTGGGAAGGTATCCTAGGATATACGAGTACAAACATATTTTAAAGAAATGTTTGTATGTTAAACCGTGATATGCTATGTACAAATAAATTTCACACATGTGCTCATAGAAAAATGGGTTAGTTTTTCGTCCAAGATTGGGCCACTAAACGTGGAATGGACCGAATTTCAGTAAAATCGGAGAGAACCGATTGAGATATATTCCTTCCCCTACGTTCGGCAAAAAATTGCCTAGCAAAAATACTTCATATTGGAGGGTGTACGGCGAACTTTTTTTTTTAGTTACGGTCTAATGTCCACTGAGGGTGGTTTTGAAAAATTTTCAAAATGTTTTTTCGCACTTCCAATTCGCTTGTCATTTTGAATCGAATAAAAGTTTCTAGCAAAAAAATTTAAAATATGCAATTTTTTTACACTCATTTCAAATCATACTAAAAAAATGTTTCAGTTTGAGTAATTTAAAAAAAAATATTTCGCAAAAAAATTGTATGGACAATTTTTTCGCCCGCAGTCTTTAGTTGTCTTTTACCATAATTTTTAAAATTTTTATAAAGTTTGTATGTAAAATGATAGAAATTTAACTTAAAAATGGAACGACAATCATCTACTTCCGAGAGAAAAAAAACTTATAGACGATAGTGAAAACGATACCAAAGTACCGACGTTATTAAAGCTTAATTTATACTCTAGCTACGAAATAGGAGTTTTTAAATTTTGTTGGTTGTTTGCAATTTCACAACCAAATACTAGGAGTTTTCAAAAACAACTACTAACTAAAATTTTGTAACTAAAAATGTAGTTATTTTCAGCAGTTGAAATTAATTAACAAATGCATTAAAAATAACTAACAATGTCATAAAATTAAATGACAAATTTTTACTACAAAAATTCTAAATCAACTAAAAAGATTGGTAAAAACGTTAATTTTTTAATATAAAAGTAAAAAAAAGTTACTGTTCTTATTTTACTAGTATTTAGCAAAAAAATCTGCTAATTTTAGCAGTTTTTTCTGCAGCATAATTTTTAACAAATTTTTAGTAACTTTTTGTGCTATTTTTACAGATTTATTTCTATGAGTATAGAGTTTTGATTTAACTTAGAATGTAAATAAGTTATGTACCTTAAACTCTCTTCTTTTTTCAGAATTGAGACTTTGAAAATGTAGTATAAATTCAGGGCTACCTTCTCCTATTATGGGTAATTTAACATTCTATTTTTTTTAATCTATGGGAATTCAAAAATAATAGGAGAGGTAAAAAAACTATTTTAATAACATTTTCGATACAATACCGTGTTAGTACACCTACTATTTAGGTACAAAAACGCATGACGGAAAACAAAATCACATACTGTGTAATATCACATGTTTTTGTGTAATATCCTTGAAATCCTTTATATTCAGTATTCCATATGTTAGACATCTTATGCAAACATTGACTATAAAGTTGGAAACATTTTATGGGAATCAGTTAAATATTTTGTGAACAAAATTTGCAATCCCTAATTATTTCTCACGTATTTAATCTGTGCATGCGTTATTTACCAGCATCTATCCTTTTGTGATGAAAAATAAAAGGGTGATTTAGAAGAAATAGTTATGCGGGCTGACAATAGCTTAGATATTCAAAATTTTAATGGATTTTATTGAAATCATATGTACATAATTTAGTAAATTTATTAGAAAAAAATAATGCAGGAATATCCTGTAATCAATTCAGAATTGTTTCAAAGAGACACTTTTATGTGAAATAACACAAATATTCTTATAAACAGCAACAATTTTAAAAACTAAAAACAAAGATTTTTGTCCCTGAGCCAAACAAAGTTAAGTTACAAAACATTACCCAAATATATTTCAAAGTCTTAATATACCGTAAGAATAAATCACGCTGTAGGTGTTTGTAGGTATGCATCAGGGATGGGAAAGTTGATACGATCGTACTTTTTTTGATACTATTCGATTCAAAAAAGTACCGTAGTACTCCCGAGTTAAATTTAATACTCTTGCACATTTGGCCGGTGTTGAATTGATATTTACTTTTTTCTTCTAATGTTAATTTTGCTATTTTCTCGTCAAATCTAGTAATTTTACAACCATATTTAGTGGAATTAAATATGATTTGCTATTAACGGGAAATCTAGCGATTTTTGCATTTTTGCAAACAATGTTAAATTCCTATTCAAAACTTGAAAAGTTCAAAAATTTTAGTGATTCATTGCTTAATTTTTAATAAAATTCGATTTTTTTTGTATTTTTCACAAACCTTTTAACACTTTCTTGAAAACTTTGAATATGCTAGGCAGTTTTATCAGTTTTAATTGAAAATTGTTGAAATAATTTCTTGTTACAAAAAAATAAAAACAAATAAAAAAAAAAGATTTCTGATCAAAAAAAAAAAATTAAAAAATCAATTTCAAAACAATCAAATAGCCTTAAAATTGTATTACCTTTTGACTCATTTTACTTCAATCTAAATTATTTTAATTCATTTTTGTAGATCATTGTGTAAAAACCCCTAAATAAACACATTAATATTTTCCCCTACAAATGTTTTATATTTTCACCTACAAAAGTTTAGTTTTCTGAAAGAAAAAATTGAGCCACCTAATTTAAATACTGGTATTTGAAAAAATTTGCTTTAAATATAACAAAATATATAACAGCAAGTCGATGCCATTCGGTTGCAAATTCTTATATTTGAGAAAGTATTTGGTGAAAATCGTTTTTGGGCTACATTACCATAAACATGCAATTGCATGAAAGACGCTACCTTGTAATAAATATTCGCGTTATATCGAAATTCTGCTAAAAACTCGTAATTCAAGCGTTTAATTTTGTATTTATTTATTAAAAAGAGCTAGAAAATTGTTTAATACTCTGAGGATCTAAAAAGTGCTCTACAAAATTTGTTTTGATACCGAAATGAAAAACTCGTTTCCCATCCCTGGTATGCATGTTAAATATAATGGATATTTCAAAATAATTTTATTTAAATATTCGCTTCTTCACGTGCTTTACTCTATGTGTGTTCAGTTTTGATACACAAATGTTGGTTTTAACTATTGTATTAACTTTTTTCTCAATTCAAAATACACACAGTTTTAAGGCGAAGGCCGCCTTATTCAAGGTTGGTTGCAATATAACAAATGCTTTGTATGTTTTTTAAACTTATTTCATACATACATTTAAATTTTGATTGAAGACATTTTAATTTTATAAAAAATATTTTTAATGTACTCGTTACACTAACCCTCTAATGATCTAAGCTGCCTTTAGAAAAAGTTAACCTTTCAGGCTGTGTTTTTAAAATTAACAATTTTAAATGAAGAAGTTTGTTGTTGCTAAGAATGAAGAATATACTTATTTACCATTAAAAATTTAAATAGAATTTAACCTCTTGTTGACCAATTTTTGAGATTTCTCGAAAGGAGACCAGCTACTACTTCACTAAAAAGAACTAATCAACATAAAGGTTGAAATAACCAAATTGGACAACTTTGTTTTTTAAATATTAGAATATCCAAGAAAGCTTTTGAATTTCTTTTTTTATTTTTTATAATGTAAAAAATTATTATTAAAAAAATAATCAGAAGTTGATTGATATGCAAAATTTCGCACTTTTTTTTCGAATTCGTCCCATTAGTGTTTGCTCGAGATTTTTATCCACTTTTATGGCTGCCACATTTCACTTAGCTCTGAACTCTTCTATAGTTAACACTGCCGAACCTGTCTTCTTTAAGTCCCTTTTATAATCGATCGAAATTCTTCCATTGGTCGCAATTCTGGACAATTAGGAGGACTGTTTTCTTTTGGAACGAAATCGATTTCGTTGTTTTTGTTCCAGTCAGTGGTGTCCATTGCATAATGACAGCTAGCTAGTTCCGGCCAAAATAATGGTTTTGTCGTGTGAGCACTTACAAATGGTAACAAGCGTTTTTTTAAGCATTCTTTCCGATAAATTTCACAATTTATTGTGTTAGTTGTAAAGAAAGGTTTCGATTTTCTTCCACAAGAACGAATTGCTTGGTAAACCAGACACTTTTTATGAATTTTGGATTTTCTTTTTACAATGATCTGGAGAATTACCACGGCTATATGCTGTGTAAAAGTCTTGTCCTGCAATGCGGCGGAAGTTTGCACAGCAATATGTTTCGTCATCCATTATCACGCAATTATATTTTGTTAATTGCATTTCGTAAAGACGTCGACTGTATTTTTGCTGATAAATTTTGCTTTGCATTCATAGTTGGACATATCTGGGCTTTATAACATTTGAGTCCATTACGCTGTTTGACATTCTGAATAAAATTTTGGGACTTCTTGATTTTACTCGTGGGACTCTGAAATACCAGAATCCTTAGTAGTATCCGACCGAACAGTTCGGCCAAAAAGTGACATTTGTTTAATTTGACACTTAAAATGCATTCTAATCGGCGCAACAAACATTTTTCCATAAGCAAAATTTATCCATAATGCTTCAACATACCAAATTCCGGCCAAATACATTTTCTGGCCGAACTGTTTGGTCGGACACTAATAATTAGTAAACTACCTGTTCTAGCTGCCATGGTCTTAATGTAGTCGTCCCTTGATCTATTGACTATCAGCCGTTTGAGTACACTCAAAAAAATAAGTTAGTAGAAAAATTAGTAAAACGTCTTGTATATCAAGTGTACTAGTTTTCAGCAATTTTTTTGTTGAAATTCCGTTTTCAGCAAAAATTTAAGTTATATTTTTTTAGCACTAAACTAATTTTGAACTAATGTTTTACTAATTTATTTTGCTGCAAAAATTGTGCTGAGAACCGCATGCATAGCGTGGACGACAACCAGATAGACAAGATGTAGATGTCGCAGCTTGTATGGAAACGGAAATGACAAAAAAAGAAAAACAACTCTACACATATTCTATATTTAAATTTTCAGCAAATAAATTAACTAACGTAAAATTTCGCTACAAGTTTTTTTCAGTCTACTAATATTCAGCAAAAAGTTTAGTGATTTTAGCAAGGATTTTTTTCATTTGCAGTCGACTAAGTGTTAGCAAAACTTTTGTTGAAGATTACTATTTTTTGGTAAAAATCAGCTCGCTGATTTTCAGCAAACCTTTTGCTGAAATTACCAACTCTTTTGCAAGCACGCTCCTGACTAAAAATTTGATGACACAGCAACATTTTTTGCTGACTTTACTGACTTTTTTTTTTGAGTGTACCTACCTATGCTAGACGGCAAATTCAGAGAGATTCCCTCACCTTTGTATACAAGAGTTTCTAGTCTATAACGAGCTTCGGTCGGGCTTAAAGATTTTATCATATTAAAAAGTTTTAAAATTTAGAACCACCTCTTTCCATACAACTTTTGCTAGGATTGGTAATAAAGTCCGATTTTTAAGGGTGGGTAACTTACGCAGCAAGACCTATTATCCGGTAATGAGTTTTGTAAGAAGAAATAAATATTAAATTAAAATTAACATATTTTAGCAACAAATTTTGCAAATAAAATTTTTTACAAGTTTTGATTATAAAAATAAACGTTTTGTAACGAATGGGTAAGTTGTTAATTTTTTTTCTATTACAAAACCTATTATTTTAATAAGGGCATTGCCCATCGATTTAACTCCTTACCTTTAACTTCGAGGTAAAGAGTATTCAAAAACATTTTATATAAATTTTAATTTTTTAAACCGAATATTAATTTTAAATTCACAAATTTTTAACAATGTGTAAGGATCCGAAGTAAAGGAATGGTAAGGTGTTTCCCTGCAAACATTTGGAAGATATCTTCCAAGAAGATAATAAAGCGATATCTTCTATTTTTCATTTGAATGAAAATAATCATTAGTATTTTGAAATTGTCTTCCTTTTATCATTTGGAAGATATTTGGAAAAACCAAATCAAAAATTGTGTTTTTTGTCATAATTTTTTTATGATAATATTGCGGCGATATCACCTTTTTATCATCTGGAAGACAAACACAATTCGTTTAAAATGTTTGAAAATGTTGGAAAAAATAAAAAAAATTTGTACAAAACACAATTATAAGAACTATGGGAAACAAATCCGTTGAAAAATGAAGATTTAGTGCGCGGAAATGATGGCAACAAGATAATTAATGTTCTTGGCAATGGATTATGTATGCAGATATTCTTTTTCAGAGTTAAATTTAATAATAAAAATTAAAAATTGTTTAGTTTATTTCGAGGAGTTAATTTAGCTATATCACCTTTTTATCTTCCAGGTGATAAATCAGCGATATCGCCGATTTATCATTTAGAAGTATCGCTTTCGTATTGCTTGGGAATATCGCTATAGAGAGGACATTTACTCCCGAAGGGGGAGATCTTCCGCAATAATATATATATATACAGTGATGTGCAATAAAATAGAGCCATTCAAGTTTTTTTCTAATTTTATTCTCGTTGCCTTTATTTTTAAAGATCAAAATAGTGGATAGATTCGCCCAAAAATGCGGGGAGATAGTTCAGAAAATTATGTAGAATTTTAACGTGATGTCTGTTTTTTTAGTTTGTTACTTGCTTTAAGTAGGCGTGGCTTTTAATGAAAAATAAGCGATATCGACCTTCTATCAAATTACATAGTAAAATTTAGCGAGCACTGATCGGCTCTATACAAACTGTATATTTTTTGGAAATTCCATAAAATTTCCTTAAATCTTGCATTATCGTTATCCACAAATGGTCTCCAGACTTAAAAAACAGACATCACGTTAAAATTCTACATAATTTTCTGAACTATCTCCTCGTATTTTTGGGCGAATCTATCCACTATTTTGATCTTTAAAAATAAAGGCAACGAGAATAAAATTAGAAAAAAAACTTGAATGGCTCTATTTTATCGCACATCACTGTATATATATTGATTCCTTTCGTTCCTATAAGAAGCATAGGGCAATAAGAATATGATTATTGCCGCAATAAGAATATGATTATTGCCGCAATAAAGTTTTTCTTCCAGGCGATACGATTGCGAAACATTTTCGTATTGTACTGTTTGCAGGGTTGATGTATTAACAGATAACTTAAGTATTTAAACAAAAATTTTTAAATCACATTAGCATTGAAAAATTTAATGAAAAATTGTGTCCAAATATTAACGATACTGCACAATTTATTTTGCTTTAAAATGGATAGTCAACAAATGCGTGAAAATATAATAGGAATTTTTAATAAAAATTCGAAAATCCTAGAGAGGCAAATCCGCAAAATTGTCTAGAACTTAGGCCAGTCCACTGCAGTGGAGAGATATTAGGCATTGGTAAAAAGATAGATGAAGAGTAAATGGAGTTTGTTAAGCAAGACAATTACCGAAAATAGCGTTAAAGCTCTAATTGGTGGTATTACAGATAAAGTTAAAACTTTCATACAAAACAATTACTAAGCGTCTTCGTTTACTTAGTTCAAAAGTTATTGCGAATAATTCGTGCACTAATTATTTAGTGCGCAAGCCTTGATACCCACATATTACCAAGGTTTTACTGGGTATCTAAAAAATAACAAAAGTTAAGCGTTTATTACATATAATTTTATATAAATTTGATATTCATAATTATGGTTAAGCACTTAACATTGGTTATTTTAAGATAAGTCAGCAACTACCATCTATTGTATTCTCCATGGATTCAGAATCATAAATCTGCCTATTTGTATATTCTAAAGAAATGATTATTTGTTACCTATTCCATTCCCAAATCAATTAAAAAGAAAGTGAAATCTCAATATATGCAACAATCGTTCCACCATAAACACAATTATTTTCGAAATTTTGTTTCATCCATTACCGGGTTTTGTGTAATACAAAGTAAGTATAACTGTTTGTACGTATTTATGTACAAAACTTATATTTTTTAGTAACTTTCTTTCAACGACACAAGTAGTGTCATTGGCCTCTTGTTTGGAAAGCTCTTGATTGTTTGTTGTTTAATGTTGTTTAGTGCGCAAGTCGATCTTACTTTATCCAAATTTATTAAAAAGAAAGAAAACATCCAGCGAATAAAATATAACAAGTTGAATGCTAGACTACCACTTTATACAGAGTTTTTAAGAAATATATTCTTAAATGAATAATGTCTTGTCGAATTTTCAATGAGAATTAAGAAAAATTTGCTACTGAGAGACTAAACTGTGATATAAATTATGCCATGGAACAATAAGTTAGTTAAATTTTACACAGTAAGATAGTTGTAATACGTTTAATTATTTTGGTCTTTGGAGTTTTACAATCCTACCTTCTGAGAGATAAGAAATATCCGACTGACAAGATTTTCGACTGTGAATACACAATTTTTGTTAAACCAAACTTCAGTAGTCAGAAAAGAAAAATTTTTACAAACGAACTTCTAAGTTTAGACTACAAAACCGGTGTTTTTTTTCTCTATCACTCTATCACTGATGTTAAAATATTACTTATTTTATTGGCTTCATAAGAAGCTTTAACTGATAAAACCGTTCTGATTAAACGAAATATTTCTTAGGCCGGATAACAGAATGTCCCGTTAAAATTTAACCTAAAGTTAAATTTAAAATTTATTTGATAAACAACACAAACATATGAGTCAGTTAAAGTCCCCGTTAGTAGCTAACAGGACATAGTGTTAATGGGGGTTAGTCTCATTTGTTTTGAATATTATGCAGTTTGAAATTGAAGTTTTATAAAATTCAGAAAGTGGCGTTAATCCTTTTGGCAACTGAAGTATTCATATGATGGGACACACAACTCCAGCTGCCACTTTTTACATCATTAATTTCGAATTTTAGGAATTAATAAAAAAAAAAGAATTTAAATTTCTAAGCTCTGGCAACAAAGCCTGTGTATGTTAGAAGGTGAGAGTAGTTGCTTGGTTGGTTGGCTTGTAACTGGTGATGGTGCGATAGGGAAATATGTCAGGTTTTGAAAGACGGGTTATTGAACTAAAGATTTAGAAAGCATTTCTTCAATCAAAACAAAGTTCAACGACTCATAGAGAAAGTGTAGCAAGACGAAGAAGAAAGTAGTTTATATAGAGGAATACAATAAAATGATATAACGACAATAACTATGCATGTGCTGATTGATGTTGGTCAGTAGTTTATTTTTAAAGCCAGTCATATCTACTCCTTCCCCTCATAGTTGTTTATACTATTGTGGTTTCTCTTTATCTGAAAAGTAGTTGTTTTGGTATATTCACATCAAAGAAATGAGTACATTGTCATACGTTGTCATACAGAAGCAAGTATTGAATACAAGTTACTCTTTGGCAATTTGCGAATTGTGCAAGATACAGTAAAAAATAAATTACATACTTTCTCCTTCGCATTTAATCGAAAACTCTTTCGCAATATTTGCTGTAGCAAAGTTAAACAAATATTTATTTGTCAATTATTATTATTATCCATTAAAACCAGGAAGTACAGAGTTGATGTCAAATTTAAACAAATATTTAATTGTCAATTATTATTATTACTATTATCCATTTAAACCAGGAAGTGCAGAGTTGATGTCATGAAGCGTTCGCTTTTACACGAACAATCTATAAGACGATTATTTTCCACTTTTCGAAGTTTGATATCAACCATATTGCATTGAAATTTTAAAATATAGTAACAAATTTGGTAAAAGACAACACTTTTGCATCACATCCCAGTCAGAAATCGCCAGTGGTACAAAAAATCAAGCACTGGCATAGCACTGGGTAACCGCGGTGCTAAAAATAAGTGACTGGCAGAACGCTTTGCCAGCGTTTGAAAAATCATTTTGCCAGTATTTGTTTTAAAAAAATTTCGGTGGTTTCTAAAAAACACTGGCAAAGAATGGGTTTATACGCTGGATACAAAACGATATTTTTCATTTTAATATTTACGAATAAATACAACCAAATTGATTTGCAACTTAAAAATACTTATTACCAGAGAAGATAGAAAAAAGCAAAATCCGATGTGTTTAAAGCAAAAAAATATTGTAAAAAAGCAAGAAAAAAGCAAAAGTAAGAAAACTTGGAAAAACAGTTTTTTTTATTTTTTAATTCAAAGTTAAGAGAAAAAATATTTTTTTGTGAGCAAAAAAAGTATTTTTGTGCTAAAAGTCTTAAAAAAAGCAATTAAGAGCTCAAAAATCTTAAGAAAAAGCTATTTTAAAGCAAAAAAACGGCAATTCCAAAAAAAGCAAAAACAAGCAAATATGAGTAAAACAAGCAATAAAAAGCAAAAACAGCAATTTTGTCTTCTCTGCTTATTACCTACCCTATCCTTGAAGAAAAAAATTGGCAGTAAGGCTACTTAAGCTCTAAACGGGTAGTTCAAAATTATAGCGCACTTAGAGAGAATATTAAAAAAAGACATTTCAAAAGATATTTCAGCATTTCGATTTAAATTTATTACTAAGCTTGTTTTATAGAATATCAGCCACATTTTACCAAAAATTTCAAAAATGTGTGTTTAAGTTTTGAGAAAATATCAATCTGTTCTTAATTTCCATATAAAAAATTAGCTTTTCTGCAAAATTAAATATTTGAAAAAATTTTGTAAATTGATTTTTATTAATTTGCTATTATGTATTTATATTTTGCCATTATTTATTACACAGAAAAAATAATTAACCTAAAATATCGAATTGAACATATGATAAAAATAAAAACTGTTTTTAATCAAATATTTAATTGAATCAATTAATATTTTAATTTTTAGTAATTAACAATATTATTTGAGTGATTGGTGCAAAATCAATTAAAATTTTAGTTAATATAATCAATTTCGTAATTAAAACTCGTTTTTAGTTTTTTCTGTGTATTTATAATTTAAAAATCCTGTCTCACATAGGAGGAAATTCCATAGATACATATATTCATGCAGAAAAGAAATATAAGCAAATGGATTTCTTATTCGTAATGTTTTTTAGCTCAAATACAAAATTTTCCATTTTGAAATTAGATTTGATGTGTTGCCATCATAGTACCCTACGGGAAATTTTAACAAAGTGTCACCGAACTGGCCCCTTTACCTTTACCGATCGGCTCAGAATCACTTTTTCTTTCGATTTAACGATGTCCGTCCGTCAGTCTGTCTGTCCATGCATTCTTGTGCGCACTCTACAGGTCGCAAATATTAAGATATTTTGATGAAATTTTGTACACCGACTTACGTCGGCCCAAGGACTATTGATTTTGGTTAAAATCGGTCCATGTTTAGACCTAGTGCCTATATAAGGGTCCCCCCCAAAATTGGCTTGGTTACACGCTGCATGTCGCAAATACGAAGATATTTCAATGAAATTTGGTTCGCTGACTCACATGGTCCCAAGAAAAAAGCCTATTCATTCTAGATAGGATCGGTCCATATTTGAACCTATCGCCCATATGGGCTATATTTTCGATTTTCTCTTTTATGATTTTATAGAAAATTTTGACACAAGTCTGTTTTAAGCCATTCAAATTTCGGATCCAAATATTAGTTGGCTTTAAATCAGACTGGTATTATATAGTCGGCATGCCCGACTTTAACCTTTTTACTCGTTTTTCCTCATTAAGTGCACTTACCAGACGCTCAACTGTTACTACACAAAAAAAATATTAGCTTAAATCATTTAATTAAAGATTTGTTTAAAATAAAATTTGTTTTTAAATAAATATTTAATTGAATTAATTAAATCTTTGAATTCTTTAATTGATTCAATTAATCGTACACAATTTTTAGTAATTGCGTGGTAGGTGCAAAAACAGAGAAAATAGTAATTGTCTGGAACAATTTGATAATAAATTTTTTGTTTGTATCCGCTACTCAACAATCGGGTGAACAATTTGATTACCTATCGCTAAGTCAACATGTTGTGCTAGCGCTACCTTAATTATATTACATTTTACGCTACTTGTGAGCAGTTAGTAACACATCAGCAGTCGTTTGTTTTTTTTTCATTTCTTTTTAAAGAATAAGCAACATGAATAAGCAAAATTTTAAGAAATCAAAGAAACCACTACAAATATTTTTATTTTAAAACTAAAACAAAATTTCCATCGTTCACAAGATTATGGTAATCATAAAGCGCTACATATCAATTTTAGCGGTAGTGGGTTTCTCTGGTAAACCTGCCCATTTTTTAATTAATTTAAAATAATACACTGAGAAATCAGATGCAACCTAATTTCTTGGGGCCTGAATGGTTCGGTTGGAGCCATCCAATTATTTGGATGTCGCAATCAAATATGTACCTGGCGCAATTAAACTATATTGTTTCAACCGAAATCTTTTGTATTAACCAAATTTCTGTTTCCACAAATAATATATCAGTTGACAAAACATTCGGTTGTCACAAAAAATCTGTTTTCTCGTGTACACTCATAGAAACAAATCTGTAAAAATAGCAGAGAAAGTTACTAAAAATAAGTTTAACAGGTTAGTTTGTTATTTTCTATTAACAAAAATTTAACTCAAATATAACTAAAATTCTGTATATTTAACAGTTTTGTTTTTACTGTTCCTATCTTACTAATATATAGCAAAAATAATCTGCTAATTTTTGTGCGGCATCATTTTTAACATTTTTAGTAGTTTTAACTAATTTTTTTACAGACTTTTTTCTATTAGTGTAGCAGATTACGAATCTGAGATCAAATTTTAAAAATTCAACATGTCGGAACAAATATGGCGGACAAAAATTTAAAATTGTAATTTATTGGAAAATAAATTAATCCTTATGCAGGTCTTAAGGTCGCTGATATATATATATATATATTAGGGCGGGTCAAATTGTATGGATAAAAATTTTTTGATATTGCGTACTCGATTTTTCGAAAGCTTTTAGCATAGGGAAAAAAAGTTCCACTACGACATATCAAAAAAATCATTTTCGAGGCTCCCAAATTTAAATTTTTTGCAATTTTCTAATAAATCTAGATTAGCGCCATCTTGAGGTAGCTTTTTGAAACAACTAATAAAGTTGTAAACAATATAACATTACAACCTTTCCAGAAAGGTATTACCTATGAAAATCGGATAAAAAATGTGGCAACTAGAGGTAAAAGTATATAAGTAAAATTATTTTCTCCTTGTTGTCATCAACATCATTATCATCATTTCTCATCATTATCATCATTTCATCATCAAGCAGAAAATAATTTTACTTATATACTTTTACCTCTAGTTGCCACATTTTTTATCCGATTTTCATAAGTAATACCTTTCTGGAAAGGTTGTAATGTTATATTGTTTACAACTTTATTAGTTGTTTCAAAAAGCCACCTCAAGATGGCACTAATCTAGCATTTATTAGAAAATTGCAAAAAATTTAAATTTGGGAGCCTCGAAAATGATTTTTTTGATATGTCGTAGAGGAACTTTTTTTCCCCATGCTAAAGGCTTTCGAAAAATCGAGTACGCAATATCGATTGCTAAATCGACCCACCCTAATATATATATATATATATATATATTTGTTCCTTTTACTCCTGCAAGGAGCATAGGTCGCTGATAACGAATTAAAAAATTTTGAAATCAAAATGGCGGATCCAAGATAGCGGTAAGGAATCCTAAATCACAAATTTAATATTTTAACTGGTGGATCCAATTTCAATTGTAGCCGATTTGAGTAAGTACTAAACATTTTCATAAGCAGTTATTACATGTTTTAACGATTCCATTCTTTTTTTTATAATTTTTTGATTTTATATTATGCAGGTCTTAAGGTCGCTGATAACGAATCAGAAATAAAAAAATTTTGAATTCAAAATGGCGGATCCAAGATGGCGGTAAGGAATCCTAAATCACAAATTTAATATTTTATCTGGTAGATCCAATTTTAATTGTATCCGATTTGAGTAAGTACTAAACATTTTCATAAGCAGTTATTAAATGTTTTAACGATTCCTTTGTTTTTTTATAATTTTTTAAATAAAATTAAAAAAAACTCTTGAATTTTTATGTAGAGTTTAAGCAAAGAAAATATATAAAATTAAAATGCAAAAAAAAATCTTAACTCGTTCGGCATTAAAAGTTTGAAATTTTAATAACTCTTGGATTTTTTTGGAACTTTTTTTTTGGAAAAGCATGTTTTTCAAAAAAATGTTCAATTCTAATTGTTAAATAAAAACTTAATAAGTTTTCTAATAAATATTCAGCTGTTTTCCGTTTTTGTTTTGTGATGGGCTATAACTTATTACGGTGGGTCTCATACTGTAGGTTTAACTTTAACTTAACTATAAACAAAAGAAAATGTACACAAAACAACAAATTTTTGGGTTAACTATTAATTAAAGTTTAAACCGGCATTATGAGACCCACCGTTAGTCTGTAATAACCAAAAAAGGAAAATTCTTGAAAAATTTTATATTTAACTACACATTGCTTAAATTCAAAAATATCTGAAATTTTGACTTTGAAGTCTTACCAACGAAATTCCGTTGGACAGAATGATGTAATACTTTATTCACATAGTATTTATACTTTATTCACCGAGATTTCGATACTCACCACTCCAAAAAGTTTGACAGTTACTATATGGAATTACAGTTGTTTTTCTATGGAAAAATGTAAAACAACTTTTATTACAGTTATTAAAAAAAAAACAACTAAGGAAAATCACTGTATTTTGTAACAGTTGTTTATATATATATTTGTTCCTTTTACTCCTGCAAGGAGCATATGGCCTGCAATAGTTGTTTAAAGTAGTTTTTTTTAATATTATTATAAACAACTACCAAAACAGTATTTTTGCTGTGAATAGATAATTTCGTTGATTATTTAAAAAAAAGTTTCATTGATTTTTTGAAAATTCTTGTTTAGCTTATATTTTTCATTATTGATATTTCATAGTTTGCAAATACAAGTCAGCAGGTATTATTATACCAGTAGTTTCTATCAGTTGTCAGTCAGTTGCTTTTTAAATTATTGTAGTTAAAATTTATCAGTTATTTTTAAGACATTGTAAGTTATTTTTAATGCTTTTGTTAGTTATTTTTTAACACTACAGTTTAAAATAGATTCTACCGACAAATTTGTCAATATTGCAACTAATGTTATTAATATATTTTTTGGGGGCTCGGCTAGGCAAAGTAAAAGCACGCGAGCAACTTTCAGAGAGCCTGCTTTCACTAAGCATTTACTACACGACTTACGGCTCTCTTCTGAGTTCCGAATCCACATCATCGAATGTAGATCACAGTACATAAAAAAAAATCGGAATGGTTACACAGAATTTTTTTGGACCACGGAACAGCGCCGTATCATCATTAATTAATTTATCTGTACATATTTTGTTTTTTTTACGTTTTTCTTGTTTAATTACATAAATTTTCATTTAAATTCCGGTGATTAATATTTATCTCTCGCGTGATTAACAAAATTCAGTTTTTCATAAAATTTCCTATCACCGTGATTTACAAAATAGTGAATTGGCAAATTGAGGCTTAGTGTTTTAACATAGAAAATTACACCATTAGTGAGAATACATGCATACATACGTTGAAAAACTTTAAAAAAATCAAGCTATAGGCAAAACTTTACCACACTGACACATCTTAAAACATTCTAGCAAATGCAAATAATATTCCACATTTTTCCTTCGATGATATACTGGCGATATGACAAATTTCGATCGAAAGTGAAATATGTACATCATCACACACTACCGGAATAATTTCAAAAATTTGTTTACATAAGAACCTTTTGCACACTTCCATGACGCATCAGCATTGTATTTTAAATGGAAAGATGATGATAGTAAGAATATTTTAATACAATACCATTTTGAATATTGTGTTAAAGTGTGAATAACTTTGAGACCCCTCATACCATACTTGGGAATTTTCCATTGGCATTACATGATCCAAATGCCAAAAATTTCATTACCATTCAAAGCCAGTGAAACGTCAATTGGCATTAATTAAACCAATGTTAATGAAATGTACACCAAGGCCTAAAAGCAACAATTATGATTGAAGGAAAAAGCATTGTATACAAAAAAATTGTTTTATAAAAAAGGGAATTAAGACAAGAATGTAAAATTTCAGAGCTACCCAGGAAATTTTTTACAATCGGTAGCCAACCACACCAGTTCTTCAACTGGTTCCACTGCAACCGATTCCACGGAACTGGTTCCGGAACCAATTCTAGGGTTCCTATATGGAAGGTGTGACTGACGTGGAATCATTTATAGAACTAGTTCCAGAACTGATTCTAGGGCAACCGGTTCCAATTTAGAGCTATAGAAGTAGTTGCTTTTGCGAAAATTTCAAACAAAAATAATCGGTGATAGAATTTTCAGAAGAAGGGGTTGTAAAGGAAAAGTAGCTATTCTACAATCGATTCTTTGGAACAGAAAATTTTCCTGGGTAGGTATAAACATTATAATTATTTGCAATTTTATAAAGTATACGGTGTTCACTCTTCTTTTAACACTGGTAAGTCTAGATGGATCAGCCTCTAGTAATTTATACTTCACTTAACGAAATAGCGAATATAAGATAAGAAATACGCGAATTTTTCATTTTTTTTTCTTAATTTGTTCTTTTATCAAAACAAAAGATTTATGAAAACAAATGCTTTTCTCATCAATTATAATTGGGCATTTAGGCATTGAACAATCCCAATTGAAAAAAATTCCATTGGCATTGATCATTTGTAATGCCAAAAAATTTCATTGCCATTGGTCATTTGGAATGAAATCATCAATAAATTGGTCCATTCAATTAACTAGTCCCAGGTGTTGCTCATACATACAGTCAAACATACTACACACACGTCATGCAAAACTGACCCTCTCGTCTACGTCTTCATTCATAAAGTGGAGCACGCGGAATAACTTGTGACGCAGTTGTCGAGGGTACACTCAAAAAGTTTGTCAGTTACAATATTTCATTTAACTATACGTGCCAGTTCTGGAATCCCACTCCCCAAAAACTAAAACGAATTCAAATATTTTGGTGTTATTGAATTCACTTTCACTAGTTTTTATGCGATGTCACACGTAAAACTCGTTATTGTGAAAATAATTTTTTTATATGGATTTCAACAGTTTTTTCATATGAATTTGGAACAACTTACTGTGCTTTATCAGTTGTTTTACAATTTTTGTATTAGAAATTTGTGAGTTAATTTTACGACATTGTTATTTATTTTTAATGCATTTGATATTTATTTTTCAACACTCAAAAATAACTACATTTTTAGTTATTTTAGATGTAAAACCTTTATCGCCTTTTTAACTGCATATACTTTCGTCATACAACTGTCATTTTCAGTAGATTCTACCGACAAACTTTTCTGATTATGTGAAGAAAAAAACACTTGTTCCATACAATTTGGAATTATTTTTATTAAATTTAGCCTAAATTTAACAATTTAACATTTAATAACATTGACAAATTATTTTTAAAAAACATCTAAAATATACTCAATTTTTTGTAAATTACACATAAATCTCCGGCAGAAATACAATTTTTCCCAAATAAACACTAATAGGGGGTAACAAAGGTAATTATATTCTAATTGATTGTAAACACAGTTTATTTTTTTAGTATTAGTTGAATTTAATTTTAAAAATTATTTTTACCAAATTACAAATTTTCTTACAATTCACATGTTCTTTTAATATAGCGAATCAAATTTACAAAAATATCAGTTTTTTGTTTCTGACAACTAGAATATTTTTCGAACATAAACTTCGAAAATACCAAAAACGTACAACTTCAAGAACAGCATTTTTTTTCAATTAAATGTGTGAATTTCAAAAATTTTGCGATTTGAATTCGCCACTAATTCCAGAACATGGACGATATTTGTTTTTTATGGGAAAGTACAATACAACTTATATGATAAGTATTTTTAAAAACAACTAATTAAAATTACTGCAGTTATTAACATTTGTTTCATTATAAAAAAATGAAATAAGATGTCGTAGTTATTGATGACAGTTATTTACAAATAATAATACCTGCATATACCTACATAACTTTGCCTTATCTGTAATTTTTAATAAATACTACCGACAAACTTTTTGGAGTGTACTCAATAATAAGTAAACAATAACGACAAACGTGGTACGAAAACAAAATAACATGTTTTGCCATTAAAAAACAAAAAACTACAACAAAGCAAATGATCCAGAATGTTTCGAATAACGAATGAACGAACGTTAAAAACCGTTGAAATTTCAAATTTAACAACAAAGTTTATACGAGTATTTAACATTTATAAATACTTTTGTTGTGGTCTTCGTTTGAATTTCGTTTTAAAATGGAACTGAAATTTTGAAAATAAAACTCCAATATGATAACTAGCAACGTTAACGTACTGTACATACATATACATATTTTAAAATACTTTCGAAAATTCACTACACATTTCGAAATTTATATATTTTTTTAATTTTTTAACACATTAAAATGTTGATTTAATGAATATTTAGCTAAACCAAGCCATTACACTACGCAATATCATTGCAAATATTATTGCCAATATTATCGTCGTTTTATTAAAATCTAGTAGAAACATACTTAAAATAAATGAAAATAATTTCGATTTACAACAAAGTATGCTTTTACTTAATTTAAATATGTTTATAATTATATTTAATATGATCCAATTAAATGAATATATATTAGAATTGAATATATTTAATATTGATTTAAATTGTTTATATTTAAATGAAATTGATTTGAATTTTTGATTTCAATTTGAAAAATTATTGTTTTAATATTTAATACTTAAATTAATATTAAAGCATACTTTGGCACCCTTACCCTACACTGTATATTATTGAAAATAAAACAATTTTGTTATTTTTTGCATTTTATTTTTTAATGTTCAATTTACAAAAAAACTTTGAATCTAAAATACGTGCCTTTATACAACAACTTATTTAAAAACTTACCTTATACAAGACTGAAGAAGAATTGTTTGGGGACAGATTAGGGGATGAAACAGAATTGTAGCTTTTGTTATGCCAGTTTTCCACCATTGACGGCATCGACATAGTATCCTCATCAATTCCAAACTAAAAATAATGTAATAAAATTAACGAAAATAAAAATTAACGAAATATGTATATAAATATATTATACCTTTTCTTTCTTCCAAGCAAAGAGCTTTTCCCCAAATTCTACGGGAGTAATTATTTCCTTTATATCGTCAGATTTCAAGTATTCAAGGATATTTCACATTTGACACTATTGTTTTTTTTTGTAATTGTTAATTTTTGGTTGAGATTTTTTAAATATATTTTTTTATAATATTATTTTTCAATTTCACTCTTTAATCACCCTTTCATCCTTTTAGCTAAAATTATTGTGCACAATGATGCTAGAAAAAAATGGCGTAATTATTTAAAGTATTTTAAGTTTAAAACAATTAGATTTATAAAAATTTCAAATATTTTTAAAATAAGTATAAAAATAATTGATTTAAGTACGAGTTTTTCTCTCTGTGTACACCACACAATAAGATGTACAATACTCTTGCACAAGATATGGCACCACTCTTCTGTATAAAATGGCACAATATGACCTACACATTACAAAATATTTTTCACTTTTCATAGTTGTGCAAAAAGTATCAAATCCGTTTTGATTTTTTCCAATGTATTGTACAACCTTCTAATATGACAAAACACTGGAAATTTATTCCACAATAGCAAAAGTTGCACAGCTTAACAAACTCTCGATGTAATCGGGACAAAAAAAAACAAGTTTAGTACCAGATTAACGAACAACAGGAAAAAATTAACTTAAAACAACATTCACACTTATCTCTTAACATGTGCTTAGTGTAAAATAGAAATGTTCGTGAGTCTCGTGGTTCACGCATGAATTTGAAAAAGTACTTTTAATGCTTTGGTATGGGATTGTTGAATGAAACGTACCAATTAATTCGGAAAGTAGAGATTAACTGATAGACCAACTTTTTGGCACGTGGGCACACTCAAAAAATTTTGACAGTTACTATATGACAGTTGTTGGTGTAGTAATCAGTAGTTGTTGATTTTAAATGAAATTATTTTTATTAAAGTTTTAGGCTTGTATTCACAAAAATGTTTTGAATTTTATTACAGTTTAATAAAACAAATTAACATGCAAAACAACAACAAAAATCATTCAATTAGCATCTAATAAGACAAAAACTTTTTTGTGAATAACCATGTTAATCTTTAAAAATCATCCTAATTGACGCCGATTGCACTTTAGCAGTTCAACTGTGTGGCGAAACTTGTCGCTACTGGTTCTTGAAAGGGTAGAATCTATGGACATGCTTGTCTTCTTGATCAGCTGCTACAGCAGTTTAGACTAAGGACAGACTAGTCCACTCCTAGTTTCGATTTCTGTAGACCCTTTCGAGTCATAATGGGATAGGAGGAACCGAAAGGAGGTATTCGACATCAGGGTATACACCGAAGGCTCAAACATGAGTTGTAGAGTAGGCTCTTCTCTAGTGAATACGACATACAGGACTCCTTCAGGGAACCTGATCATGCTAGTGTCTTTCAGGAGGAGATTGTGGTTATCAGGAAAGCCTGTAGACTCTTACGTGCATTTGGGGCTCAGGAAACCGTGGGTATCTTCGTTGTTAGCCATCCGGCGCTTATGTCCTTGAGCTCCTTCACTTCATCTCCTATCCTCGTCGGGCAGATTATGGAAGAACTGTCTAGGCTAAGTTGTCAGTCCCTGATGACGTTGGTGTGGGTCCCTGGTCACAGGGCAGGTTCTACCCTAAATGTCTCCATAGCGATACCAGTCGCTACACCGCTAGGGACCATTAAGGGTGAGATCTTTGAGCACTAACTCCATGAGTCAGGGAGCAGCTGAGGATGGACTGGGCACCTGTAGAGCCGCGAAACTTTCGTGGCCCGACTAAGATCTGGGACGTACTTAATCTCTCCTCAGCAGGAGTAGCAGAGGCTGATAGCCGTGCTGACCGGCCACGGGCTGATAGACAGATACGGTAACAGACTCGGATTGGCGTGGGATATACGATGCCGCGGCTGTGGCATACCATGTAAGGAGGAGAAAGTAAGACATCTCCTCTGTGATTGCCCGACAGTACAAGGCATCCCGCATCCGACTGGACAATCATATACTAGACAACCTGTCGGTGATAACGGGAGTAGTATTAGGTAATCTTATCAGTTATCTTAATTTTACGGGTCAGGTCTATTTCTCCGGATATTATCTGCTTACGGGTCTTTCAAAATGGAGTCGCTTTTGACTCTACTATCACACAAATTAACTGTAAAAACAGTGGTTTTTTGTAAGTTCATTTTACGACATTGTTATTTATAGTCTTGACCATGTCTTGACTAGCCATAGATCTGTGCGAACATTAAACAAGGCACACAAGAACAACAAATTTAACCGTCTACTTTAAAGACATTTGATTTTTCTATAAAAACATACAAAGAAAAACTTTTTCAAAAGAGGCACAGAGTATACTGGTGATGTTAATTTGTGGGTTTCATCCAGAGCTTTGAAGAATTAATTCCTTAATTCAATTTTTCAATTCTGAATTAAAAATTGGATAAATTAATTCACAAAGCACCATATATTGAATGGAATTAATTCATATTTGTTTTCGTTCGATTTATTTTGTTACGAATTAATTCAATTGCTATAGTTCTTTTTATTAAATCAAATGAATTAATTCACTGGTGAACGCGTTCAATTTTATAAATCGAACGGAAAAAAAGTGAATTAATTCCTTACTGAATTAATTCACCACTGAATTCGGATAAGAGGAACACGTGCCTCAACGGCCCTGAAGTTTGAAATACGATTTACAAGGCGGTTGGCTGAAAAATATATTTAGAAACCTCTTATCCGACTGTCCTAATTTTTTGGGAGAAATTGTTTTACACCCAAATACATATTTTAAGAGGGGGTTTCTAAATATATTTTTCAGCCAACCAGCGTTATTTAACATACAAAATGGGTCATTTTGACGCCATGCTCTCAAACAGGTTAATTTTGATTTTTTTTTCTAGAAATTGCTTAATTAAAAGTTTTTATATCGATTTTCATGTCAAATGACACTTTTTTACATTTCAAAAATTTGGGTTCATTTTGACTCCATGTGCCTATAAGGGTTAATTTCTAATTTTTTATTACTATGTATAAAATTTGGTGTTAACAGAGTTATTTGGACAACTTTTACCAAATTCCGCAAGAAACAACACATTGTTTTGATATACTTTCAGGAAAAATCGAAAAATTTCAAAAATTTCACCTTTGACCTTGGTAAAGAAAGGGTTAACGTTGTCGGAGTTTTACAAAATTTTCGGAAAACAAGCTCTTGTATCAGGCTTAAAGGTAATCTGAAGTGATTTTGTTCCAGCTGACTAAAAACACAAAAATTAATACAATTATCTAAATTATTGGGCAAAATCACACTTTTCTCTAAAATTTTCAAATTTAAAACGCCGTCACTGTTAAGTTAAAAGAGGGATA
This sequence comes from Leucophora obtusa, assembly GCA_949987735.1. Lineage (NCBI taxonomy): Eukaryota > Metazoa > Arthropoda > Insecta > Diptera > Anthomyiidae > Leucophora > Leucophora obtusa. Next base: position 6,392,957 of record OX465296.1, read on the forward strand.
TGTGTAATTTTCATTAGAATTATTCTCTAAGGTGTATTTAATAAACCCCTATACGTTGACCACTTTTTACACTATTTTGTTGAACAAAATTTTAAAAAACTCAAAAATAGAGTTTTGCAAAATTATAAAAAAACAAATCCCTTTTTTGGCCATACCTGGAACTAGGTTATCATAAGCCAAGAGAGACAAAAAATTTTATATGAATATTTGTGGATCTTAGAAATGAAACTAGAGTATAACATTGTAAATTTTTGAAAAAAAATATTTTATTTTTTTACGATTTTCATAATTTATCTCATTTTAACCCTACAATGGTCTGAGGAAATTGCAATTACTAAAATATTTTCCAACCGATTTTGGATTTTTATACATTACCAGAAAGATAATTCGGTCTAGATTATGATTCTATTTACATTTTCCAAAAATACGGTTACTAAAGAGCCAGTATATTGAAAGAAGGCCAAAATCGCCTTGTAAATCGTATTTCAAATTTCAGGGCCGTTGAGGCACGTGTTCCTCTTATCCGATTGTCCTAATTTTTTGGGAGACATTGTTTTACACCCAAATACATATTTTGAGGGGGGGGGGGCCCAGACAATAACTGACATTTTTTTTGCTCCATACAAGGTTGGAGACCCTAATGTATATATTAAGTGTTAGAGAAACCCGATTCACTTTATCAACCTACATGATTAAAAAATAAAGCCTTTACTGTTAAAAATAAAAACTTTACAGATATCCTAGATGAATTTCGAAAAAATATAACTATTAATTTTTCAAACTTATGCTTCCCAGTAAAATGTAGATGCTTGACTATGACCTATTTCATTTATACGTTTTTACAATACATACAATGTTTTCTTCTACTGAACGGCAGAAAACAGGCTTTGAATTCAGCGAACGTAATTTTTGTTTTTCAATTAAGTGAACGTAATTTTTTTTTTTCAATTCAGTGAACGTATTTTTTTTTCTTTTGTAATTCACTGAACGTAATTTAAATAAATTTTTTTAATTCACTGAACGTAATTTTATTTTTTTTAATTCACTGAACGTAATTTTATTTTTTTTTTAATTCACTGAACGAAAATGAAATTTGAAAAATTCTGTGGTGAATTAATTCAGTAAGGAATTGGTAGTGGATTCATTCAAATAAGAATTAATTCTTCAAAGCTCTGGTTTCATCATTTCCATATGCGATAAGCAATTCTATAACTTCATCATCTGCAGCATAAAATCGACGTTGATTATTTCTTTTCTTCTTGCAGTTATATATTACAACGTGAAACATTTTAAAATTTTGCTCTCACCCATGGAGGAATCAAAGTATGTATATGTGAAAGTAGACACCATTTATAGATGAACTGCATATCCATCACGTCAAATGTTCTTTTTAAAGGACTTCGAAATACTAATGCATACTAAAATGGCAATATATATTTTTTCACTTCTTTCATTTGATCCCCATATCAGCATCATGGAATGTACAAAATATCCTTAAAAAAGAGTTTGCCAAAAACCATGCGCTGAAAATTTAAAGTCCTTTTTTAAGGACTACTTAAGTGATCATGAAAAATTGAGTACGCATTTTTACTAAACGTGGTATTTTCTTTCACTTGTTAATCGATTTTTCCAAATGAGGAAAATTATTTTGAAAAAAATTTAGAACACTCGACTTTAAGCACAAAACGCGTTATGCAAACTACTTCTAAAAATTTACAACAACAACAAAACCAAAAATGCAACTATTTCTTCAAAAACTATAACAAAACACATTATACTCGATACGAGCAGAGTAAGTTAGTTGTTCACAAATTTTTATCGTTGACGACCAATGGGATATATAGTATGTTCCATGCATTTTTTCGATGAAGGAGTTGAAAAATATTTTTGACGACACTTTTGTTTAGAAATGTTGGGTCGATTATCACGAATCCGCAAGAAAAAATACAAATTTTCCAGCAGTTTATGTTCGGTCGTCAAAGGGTTAATTTAACGTGTGTTTTTTTAATAAAAATTTATAAAATATGTTAATACAACATTTATACCTGAGCAAAAGCTACCTGGTTTTTGGCTCTTGTAGTTTTTAACTTGTCAAAACGCATACAAAAAAACAATCAAAAACTAGTTTTATACAAAAACTAAGTGGTTTTTGCTCAAGTATAAATGTAATATAAAACAATTTTTTTGTAAATGTGTGTGCGAGCTTGTGTGTGTGTGCGTGTTGACATCGTGCAATTCGTGTTTACAAAATTTTTTGATCCCTACACAATGTATCAGCGTGTATTCTCCGCTTTAGTTTTAATACAAGTACACCTTAAAACGGCATAAAAATATGTATGTACATATCTATGTAAATCATGATAGAACTAAAACTTAAAATCTTTTAGGGATTTTTGTTTCCCAGAAACCATATGAATCACCTTGCAGCATCTGCTAAATAAAAATGCATCCACCAAATTCTACCTGCCTTCACAGCACTGTTGGTAAAAGTGGCACAAAAGTGCCATTTGTGGCACTATTGAATGTTCAATGGCACCTTGGCACTTTCCATAGAATTTTGGCACTTTTTACGAAAATTTCTATATAATTTGATAAAAGGTCGATATCGCTGGTTTTTCATTAAAAGCCACGCCTATTAAGAAGGGGTAGCAAAATTAAAAAACAAATGCTACACTAAAAATATCTACAATTTTTTGGACCACCTTCCAGTTATTCGGGGACAATTTAATCATTATTTTGATATTTAAAAATAAAAGCAACGGGGATAAAATTAGAATAACTTTAATTGATTCTATTGTATTGTCAAATTTAATTGTAAAATTTTTTGAAAGTCTTGGACCTGCTAACTTATCTTAAAATAACGTAAGTTTAGTGCTTTACTATAGTTAAGAATGGCATTTTTATATGAAAATATTTGTGGTAGGTAATGTTAAACTCGGGTTACTTTTTAGATAAGTTGCCCGCTTTTTTTTTTGTCTTTTTACTTAACCCTTAAATGCATGATCTCTACAATTTTAACCATTTTTTTATATATGATTTCTAAAGGCGTGTACATTTCAAGATAAATACCAAAAAAATTGCCAAATAGCTAAATTGTGATTATTTTAACGTGTATGAAAAAAAAGAAACAAAAAAATATATGAAATATTAATTACACATTTATTGTTGCCAAAATTAATTTTATTGCGAGAATACCACTTTAAATATTTAAACAAACATTTTTGAATATTGCACTTTTTGTAAAAAAAAACGCGTGTTTTAGATTTTTCACAAACATACGAAACAAAACCAAGATTTTTCCTATAACTGTTTAAAAAATCTGAGTTATAGTTTGTAAGGGCACTTTGTGCAGAAAGGGCCCCAATGCCCAAAAATTGGGTTTTATGCATCAAGTGGCGTTTTTTATTAAGAAACTGGTATGTTGCCAAATGGCTACACCATGGATTTAAGGGTTAAAGTAACTAAATGTATAAATATTTGAAATAAAAGCTGAACATATTTTTTTTGAAACATTAAATGTTGCTTAATTTTTTTTGGCACTTTTAAAGCTTTTTTGGCACTTTTTTGGCATCATTGAGGCACCAAACGAAAATTCTCAAATACCATCACTGCTTCGCAGGCAACTGATGTTGGAGTTATTATCTCTGTTACCAATTTAGCGATTTTCTGTGAGATCTAGCGATTTTAAATCGCAATTTGCATTTTGAAAAACCCTCCTAGCCTGTGCCCCAGCTATTAGCCAAAATCTAGCGATTTTTTTTATCAGCCGTAATATCATTTTTAAAAATTTGCTTTTAGGCTGTCCATACACTACGCAATATTCTTGTGCAACTTTTGGTACTGCGGAAAAAATTGCCAGTGTGTATGACTTGAGACTTCAATCCCTCATTCTATTTTCAATAAGGTAAGGCAAAACGACAATAATATTGATAATAATATCTACAATGTGTTGTGTTTGGCTACCTTTATATTAATAAATATTGTGAAATAAACTCATTGATATTATATTATTAAAAGCTGGACCCGCAACTCCACTCTGTAGCATATGGATTTTGTATAACAGTTTTACCAGGTAAAACTCGAAGAGTTTTTGTTGTTGTTAAAACACACGAAACTTAAAAGACCTCAAAAGTTAATTTAAACTCTCAAAAGAACATTTTTTTTATTTTATTCGAAAGACACAATCACAATAAACACAAAATGTCACTTTTTCGCAAGAAAAATAATAGTCTTGTATATTAAATTTGCGTGAAAACAAAGTCTACGCACAAAAAAATATTTGCCAAGTAATTAGGAGCATTTCAACTAATTAAAGTTTTTTCGAATAAATTATTCAAAAATTAAATTGAAACAACTAAAAACTTGGTAAAGTATTTCTAGTTTTCACATAAAGTATGCGAAAATACTTTCCTAGTTGAAATGCTCCTAATTACTTGGCAACGATTTTTTTGTGTGTACACAATTTTCACGTGAGACTCATTATACTGAAAAATCATTTTTTTATAAAGTTTTTTCACGTAAAATCAAAACAATTTACTGTGCGTAAGTTGTTTCGATCTCACGTGGAAAAATTGTTATACTCAATATAAAAAAAATAATTTTCACTTGAAAATTGTGTAGAGTGTTTTCACACAACTTTAAAGCGTACATTAAGGAACATTCGTGAAAAAATTACCATTTTGTGTTTATATATTGATTTGTGTATGTTTATGTTCGTGTTGACATTCGTGCAATTCGTGTTTACAAAATTTTTTGTTCCCTACTCAATGTTCCTTAATGTATGGGCCGCCTAAAGGCTTCATTAGTCTAATCGTAAAGTAAAAAAACGTATCCGTAATCAATTTAATGTGTTAAAATAATATAGAAATATATTTTTATCTTTTTTCTATGCATTGAAACTGTTGTCAAGTAAAATCGTAAAAAAGTTCTGTTGAAAATAGAAATTTTCTATTTTATTACTTGACATTTAATTCTATGCACAAGAAAAAGATAAAAAATACAATATTTTCATTTTTTATACTCTTTTTATTCATTATGAGAATGATACGTTACTTTCTTTACGATACTTCCAAACTAATTTGGGCTTAATATACAAGACTGTTATTTTTCTGGTGAAAATTTACTTTTTATAATTAAATTAAATTTTTGTAATTTTACGAGTTCGAGTGAAATTTTTCCACGTGAAAAATAATTAACGGTGCTTAATAGCTGTGTTTGTGCGGTAAGCTATCAACGTTGGCTTTTGTCATTCCCACACAAATTTGACATTAGTAACGTTAAGAGTTATCACTAAATGTTGGCTAATGTCATATTTGTATGGGAATGACAAAAGCCAACATTGATAACTTGCCGCACAAACACAGCTAATATCGCAAAAGTTTTGCAGTTTTTATAAATTTATTGGTTTTGTTTTGCAATTTTTTGGGATTATCTAGCCATTTTTTTCGAAAAATTGTTGGCATCAGTTAGGGTTGCCAGAAATGAAATCGACAAAAAAATTACATCGAGGAAAAAAAGGCAGTACAATTACTAAAAAAGAAGTACATTTTTTTTCATTAAAAATATCTTAAAATTCAGTATTTATGTACTTTGTAATTGATAACAAAATATGCCAATCACCCTTTTCGATACCAATTTTTTAGTTGTGAATATACATATTTATATTTTAACTTCAGAATCTTTTTAAGTGCCCTCAAATTAAAAACACACCATTTGAAATTTCTTAGCGTCCTTTTTACCCCTAAAACATTCGAATAGCCAAAACCTATTTGTTTGGATTTGTTATAAATACCACAAAATCCACATTTCTTCAAGACAGTAAAGGCAGATTAAAAATATTTAACTTCGTTGACAAGAGTCTAATAAACATAAAATCGCAGCTTTAAATATTTTTCTATTTCGTGGAATTGCAACTTAAAATCTTTAAAAAATTTTATGGTTTTGAAATCTATGTAGTAAAGCTTCCATTTGGGTATTATAACGTTTTTAATCTTGTGTCGAAATGCATTGGATATATCCTAAAATATTTGAAAAATAAATCGAAATTTCAATCAAAATTTTATTTTTTTTTTCTTCATGAAAAATTGGGGTATATGTTAACGTTTTCAGTTAATATTTTAACAAATTAAATCAAGTTTTCATATAAATTAAAAACAAAATATTAAAACTAGGACTAAAATTTTGATTTGCCTTTTAAATATTTTAGAACATATCCAATGCTTTTGCAACTTTGATACAAAATAAACATAGTTAATTAAAGTGTATTGTTTATATATTAATAAAAAGCAACGCAATCCATCAAAATTAAAAATAAAAAAGATTAAACAAAAAAATTGATTCTTAAATGTTAAAAGACATTATTAAATTCAAATGAAAGCTTAACTTCTGTTGATTTAAAAAATATAAAAATTGGGCCAAAACTTCTGAAAAACAGTTTTTTTAATGAAATCTAAAAGTTGAAATATCTCAAAAAATGCCCTACCGATGAATTTTTTTTTGCAATTTTTGTTTTAGCGTCAATAATCTGATGGTGTTATCAAATAAGAAAAAGTTTTCTTTTATTTAATGTTGTTAACAAAAAAAAAGTACAAAAAGAAGTTCAGAAGCTAAAAAAAAGTACTTTTGCGTACTTCTTTAGAAGTTATGCAGGAACAGAGCTTTGAAGAATTAATTCCTTTTTGAATGAATTCACTACCAATCGAATTCAATTTTCTCTACAATTGAATGAATTCCTTTTCTTAAGTAATTCACTGAATTCGTTCAACTGAATCCGTTCATCAAACAACAAATTTAAAGAATTAATTCAATTGCAATAGTTCTTTTTATTAAAGCAAATGAATTAATTCACCGGTGAACGCATTCAATTTTATAAATCGAACGGAAAAAAGGTGAATTAATTCCTTACTGAATTAATTCACTACTGAATTCGTTCAATTTCATTTAGTGATTTAAAAAAAATAAAATTACGTTTAGTGAATTAAAAAAAAAATAATAAGTTCACTGAATTGAAAAAAAAAAATAAAATAAGTTCACTGAATTGAAAAAAAATAAAATAAGTTCACTGAATTCAAAGCCTGTTTTCTGCCGTTCAATAGAAGAAAACATTAATGTACAAATAAAATTTTTAAATAAGCAATTTTACAGCGTGTGCTAGTAAAAATTAACAAATTAGAAACCGGATGCTGTTTATCAACCTACATGATTCAAAAATAAAGCCTTTTACTATTAAAAATAAAAACTTTACAGATATAGATAAATTTGGAAAAAAAATATAACTATATAACTAAGTAGTTTGAAAAATTGCTTAGTGAATTAATTCATCGAATTTTTAATTCAGAATTGAAAATTTGATTTCTTCAAAGCTCTGTGCAGAAATCAGTACAATTAGTAAAAAAAAAGCACGCGTACTGCTGAGAACAGTACGTCAGGCAAGCCTAGCATCAGTGGTTATTATAACATTCAAATGTTTTTAAATAAAGATTGCTATAGCAACAGTGTTGCCAACAAATTTTGAAACTAAATGGTTAGATCAGACCCAAAAATCGCTAGAAAATCACTAGATTATAAACAGTGTTAATATTTAGCGATTTTATCGCTAGATTGTTGAAAAATGGTACTTAAAGCAGTTTTTACTCAAAAATTTCTTTAATATGTTAATAAGAATAATATGTTAATAAGTTAATAAATAAGAAACATTTTACGATTAAGCTTCAAATAATGAGTCCTGATTTTCATTGAACTAATCTTAGTATTGAGAATACACAATAGAGGGCGTTGTACGATGAAAAAGTGCATACCCACATTTTATCGAAATGTGTATTTTTAGAAAATTTTTTTTTACTAAAATCGTTTAAGATGTTGTGTTTTATAATAAAGGAATATCAATTCAATTTATTTCTTATAATATTTATATTATTTACATTTGACTTAGAAGCAAAGGGTTTAGGAACTTCGTTCCTTTTCTACTTAGATATATAAATATACTTTTTTAATGAATGGGGGAAGTGTTTTAGTTGATCTGTTATTTAAGTAAATGAATGTTATTTTAGTTTGACTCAAGATCATAAATTAATATCACTGTTTAAATTATTTTCAAATCAAAGAAAGATGATACAATTTTTACAAGTAAATTACAAAGAATAAAAATTATTGAAAGAATTCGATAAGACCAGCAAGGCAGAATGCGCATTTTCGGCTTTCGCTACAAATTTATGAAATTTATGTACATTATTATTAAACGAAAGGAAAAAAATTTTCAAAAACCTTTATGAAAAATAAAGGAATATCAATGTGCGAGTTTTATAATATTTTTCAACATAAAACCGAGTTTTAAAAATTATATTACGGCTGATAAAAAATCGCTAGATTTTTGGCTAATAGCTACACGTAGAAAAAAACTGGGGGAATATTACCTAAGTGCTATGTAATTATACAACTACATAATTTTCAAGTTAGTTTTACAAAGTTCTAGTAAAGTATGCACATTGTTTTGTAAAATATATACAATCCTTGCAAAATATATACATTTGTAATGGAAATTATCCGAAAAAATACATATATTTTGCTAGAAAATTGTAAAACTTACTTCGAACTTATGTAGTTGTATAATTACATAGCACTTAGATAAAGTTCCCCCTGTTTTTTTTCTGTCTGTACTGGACAATTTTTCCCGCTAGGGGCGAAATAAAAACGCTAGATCTGACGAGAAAATCGCCGTTATGGCAACACTGTATAACAACACATCCACAGTTATCAAAATGTGTGTTTTGTAATTTTACAAAAAAAAAACAATTGTTGAATATATGTATGTACATACAAACAAAAAGGACGAAGGAATTTCTTTAACGCAACTGTACTACGCATACAAATGTATTGCAATTCCATATGACGTTTTTACATTTGTTTACGTTTGTTTGAATTTTTAAGGGTTGTTATTTTTGCTTAACTATTTTCTGTATTCAAAACTGTTTCACTTGTGGAGGTTTTAATGCGAAAAATTGAGATTATTCTAAACGATTTCTAAAATGTTCCATTTTAAAAGTATTTACGCATAATTTTGAAATTGAACGTTGCAAAAATTTTTTAAAATAACGATTTTAATACGATTTCTCATATTGTTTGCTTTAGCAAAGCTCTATTTTTTATCTCTTGCTTAATAGTTAAAAGGAAAAGAAAGATATGGAGTAATATCGAAGATCCACAATTGGTAAAGAAAGAAAGAGATCGCTGTATATAAAATCACTCTTGCTCTTTTATTTTCTAAGCAATCTGGCATCATTAATATGCGATGTTGCCTTTTGCTGTGAATTTAGTAAATTGAAATACGCCAGTTGAATTTCTAGAAGCAGACGTGAAGCATATAAAAACACAATTGAAGTGTAAACGGATAAGCATAAAAAGTAGAACGGAAAATATTTTTTCTTTTGTATTTAAAAGTTTTGTTTTAAAATCGTCACCATTTGTTGTTCGTTCATCAAAATAAAAATATTTCGTAAGAATTATTTAAATTTACATCAGCATTTTTTCTTGTTTTTTAACAAAATGTAAAATTGTTAATTATTTTAATAAAAACGTTTATGAAAAATGTACACGAAGGCAATGCAAATGTCAGTTTGTAAAACGTAAACGACGTGTATGACTAACGAGAGAATTTCAATGACAAAATAAAAGTGCTCATAAAGAATATTGTGAAGAATATTTTAGAAGAGAAAGAAGTAATAAAGCGAAATTTTTATTTAACAAAAATTTAAACAACCAAAGTGTTGAAAAAAATCAGTGATATTATTTGCCAATTAGTGTTTAACACTAAAAAATATCTAAAATATACGAAAAAAAATTAATTACTTTAAGCAATATGGATACCACAAATAACACATCTACTGGACCGAGCACACCTGCCACGTCTATAATTCCTACAATTACAAAAGTCACCTATTCAGCACCCGCCTCACCATCACCTTCCGATTCCACAACAGGAAACTCTTCCAGATCTACCAACAGCTATCTTCCCACGACACCCTCCTCATCTTCTATTTTATCTACACCCAAGAAAAATTTCTTGGATGCCATTATGCTACAGACTATACGTAAAAAACTTTCTACTCCAGGTGGAGCCTTTGAATTACAGTCTCTGCGTTTGGATTCTACTATGGATTCTGCGGTAAATGTAGTTAAAGATCGTTATTTAATATGTGCCAAACCTAAACATATACCTGCTGCAGCTTTTGCCAAAGCACCTTCCTGCTATCGCCACTTGGTAGATATGAATATGTCTAACCTCAAGTGTACCGATGTCTATACCGGAGAACAGTTCCTGTGTAAAGTTATCAATGAACCCCTGCACAAAGTACAACATGCCTATTTTAAGCTACATCAAGAACCTGAACAGTGTCGCAGCTCTATAAATGGCCATCAACTGATTAGAGGTGTACAGGATATAGTGCAACTAAATAAACAACGCACATATGTGATTTTAGCTCCTCCTAAACCTTTATCGCCTACCGATACCACCGCTGGAATATTTGAGGATTTACATACATACCTCCGCGATAAACATCGGCTTTGTGAGGCTGAAGCCCGTTCTTTATTCCATCAAATCTGTGAAACTGTTTTAGTATGTCATCGCAACGGTATTATCCTACGTGATCTTAAATTAAAGAGGTTTTTCTTCGTAGACGAAGCAAGGTAAGTTAGATTTCGAAATTCAATCAACCCACCCACAACCTGCTTTGTTTCGCACAAAGATGAATTTCTAATATTCTTCTTCCTTTCCCTTTCTCTAACTCACTTCCAGGATTAGAGTTTTTGTAAGGGGAATTGTAAGAAGTTTCTACGAATTCTCTCTGCCAACCTTTAATTATTGCAAAATAATATTTCTTAAATACATTGTGGAGTGTACTGGCTGCTCCACGTTTATATACATTTATACATAATTGTACTACAGCAACAAAACCGAGTTTAAACTCGTTATTGCCATTAACACACAAACATTGAGATAAAACCCCAAAAAGCAACAAAAACTACAATAGTAAATGTATGAACAAAACAAAAACTGAAAATATTACAGTGACAGACAAAACGATTGAGATAACAAAAAAAAAGAAATCTTATTGTAATATAATAGCATTCAAAATTACCACTTATACAAATATACAAATCACTGTTGGCACAAAAGTGCCATTTGTGGCACTATTGAATGTTCAATGGCTCTTTGGCACTCTTCATAGAATTTTGGCACTTTTTAAGAAAATTTCTATATAATTTGATAAAAGGTCGATATCGCTGGTTTTTCATTAAAAGAGACGTCTAGAACGGGTAGCAAAATTAAAAAACAAACGCCACACTAAAAATTTCTACAATTTTCTGGACCACCTTCCAGTTCTTTGGGGACAATTTAATCATTATTTTGATCTTTAAAAATAAAAGCAATGGGGATGAAATTAGAAAAACTTTAATTGATTCTATTGTATTGTCCGTCACTGGAATTTTTCAAAAATTTGTTATGGTATTCTAGTTTTTTTATGACAAGCAAAAGTTTTAAAAATTTCACCATACAATGGTGAAAGCTTTTTCTGCCAAAAATAAAATAAAATGATCAAAAACTGTAATTTGTGAAAAATTACGATTTTTTCGATAATTTTATGAAATCTTAAATGGAATGAAAACTTAAAAAAAATTTCCAGGAACCGCAGAACACGAGAGAACTAGTTCTAAGCACTTGGAGTTTCCTTTAAATTTTAGCATCAAGTATTTTGAGCTTATTCCTAACAACTTTAGCCCCAAAAATCCCATGTTACTACGTAATCTTTTGGAGGAATTTGCAGGAATTTTAGAATCGGTAAAAGGTTCGATGCATCTTAAAATAATATCTCAAAATATGAATACGGTATTTCGTATTATATTTCTGTGAAAAAAAAATTATAAAATTCTTCAAAAGAAAATAAAACTTAAATTTTAAATTGTTGACGAATGAAAATATATGTGCTTTTTATTACATGACAATTTTGTCAAGGTTTTGCTGTGACAATTTTTCTTAGAATACCAAAATTATAATAATTTCCATTCACACCAGTTTTGTGACAATTTTGTTATTGTTATAAAGTTTATAATAAGGGTGTAAATGTATAAATATTTGAAATAAAAGCTTAACATATTTTTTGAAACATTTGCATTTTGCTAAATTTTTTTTTTTTGCACTTTTAAAGCCTTTTTTGCACTTTTTTGGCATCATTTAGGCACAAAACGAAAATTCTCAAATACCATCACTGATACAAATTTAGAAAAATGAATAAAAAATGCCAATTATTTATGTGACTTTGCACAATAACGAGTTTTTGCAAGTCAAACTACCAGAAATTCTTAAATTTATATTAACATTTTTTACTTTACTTTTATCCATATTCTGCCTTACTTTAAAAATTACTGCTGTGCTAATTTCACCATACATGGTACAAATGAGTTTGCAAATACGCAAACCAGAAGACCATAAGTGGTCTATAGAAGATCAAACATGCTTCTTTGACAAACAAAAAATGGATTTTAAGCGGCTTATATAAGATCAAGCATTCTGTCCATAAAACAAAAAATGGTCAAGCATAATGTAAAATTTACCTTCAAAAAACACAAAACCAGCGCGAATTGATTTTGTGTTTTAATTTTTGAATTTCTTTTTTTGCGTTTTTTAGTTTATTTATTAACGTTATTCATGGGTTTTCTTGAAATCTCTTAAAGCTCGTAGGAAAATTAAGTCTATTATTTTTACACGGTATTTTCTGTGGTGTAATTGATTGTCCCGATTTATAGCATTTAATTAAAATTATTGTTCCGCAGAGAACACTGAGAAGGAATAACTTGTTCCATGTATGATAATATTCATAGAACTGATTATGCTTCGAATGAGCCACTTACTAAGTCAATGAGTTTATTCAATAATTTTTGTGAAAATTTAGATTTAAGTACATATTTCTAATTTTAAGTTTAAAACTCTTTTTTTAAATAAATTGGTATAAATAATTAGTTTTAGATATAAGTTGCTAGTCGTAAGGATAATATTGTATCCATAGACTAAAATAAAGAATAATAATAATTATAATAAAGAAACTAATTAAAAATGAAAAATTCTCCAATGTTTGATGATTTTGAATGAAAAAAATCATTTTTCATTCACCTTTTAACTAAATGAATTCAGGTTAATTTGTTTTCATTCAATTAGAATTCAATAAAAATAGAATTAATTCATATAATTTAAAGCTATCGGGAATTAAGCTATCGAATTAACTCAATAATAATGCTATTACAGAATGAAATTTAACCCAAATTTCATTAATTTTTATAAAGCGAATTAAAGAATTAAGCCTTTTAAAACTTTGATTGCGATGTAATGAAGGAAGTGATTCATTTAGAAGGCATTCCATTTAGTTTTCCTGGGATGTGAAAATCGTGTAGACTTTGTTTTCACGCAAATTTAATATACAAGGCTATTATTTTTCTTGTGAAAAGTAAAATTTTGTGTTTATTGTGATTATGTCCATACCGGAAATTTTAACAAACTGTCACCGAACTGGCCCCTTTATATGAAATAGACTGGTCACTTTTACATGGCGTTGTCATGGGAGGGGGAAATTGACCCCGTGTGATATATCACAAGACAAATCCTAGGACAGGTTACTGAACTCATAAAAAACAAAGTTCTGGGACCTGTCCTTGGATTTGTCTTGTTACATGTCACAAGTAGTCAATTTCCCCCTCTTCTTTTCTTTCTAATAAAAGAAAAATATTACTCATTTTTAGAATTTAAATTAATTTTTGAGGCATTTTATTTTCACTTTTAAATTCGAATTCTTTGAATTCATTCCTTGAATTAAAAATTGAATAAAATTTTACCCCTAAATTCATAAACGCTTTGTAAAATTATAGAAGGTTTATTGAACAAATTTTGTATGAAAATGACGTTTTGTAAACCTGCTATAACTTTACAAAGCATTTATGAATTAAGGGGTTAGGAAATTCATTCCAAAAAGGTATTACCCAACAAACCAAACGATATCGTTTCGAATTCGTAACGATATCATTTCGATGAAACTTTTGTCCGAGAATGATATCATTAACGATTCATAAGTAATAGGTACTGTGAAGAAAAGTGCACATTCGTTAATGATATCGTTTTTTCATGAAATAACGATATCGTTATGATATCGAAAATATCAGGCAATGCGATAATATTTTCTTCATATTGCAAAATTTTTGTCATTGTTTTATCACTATTCTTTGAAAATATGATATCATTAACGATATCGAAATAAAGAAGTATCCCAACAAACCAAACGATATCGTTTCTAATTCGTAACGATATCATTTCGATGATACGTTTGTCCGAGAATAATATCATTAAGATTCATAAGTGATAGCGCAACAAACCAGACGATATCGTTTCGAATTCGGTGATAACTTTGTCCGAGAATGATATCATTAACGATTCATAAGTAATAGGTACTGTGGAGAGAAATTCACATTCGTTAATGATATCGTTTTTCTATAAAATAACGATATCGTTACGATATCGAAAATATCAGGCAGCGCGATATTTTCGTCATATTCTTGGGAATGTTTCGTTATTTTATCGTTATTCCATGAAAATATGATATCATTAACGATACCGAAATAAAGTAAAAATATGATATCTCTAACGATACCTATAATAGTAAAAATTATTGAAAAAATCCTCTCAAATTATCAAAAATTGCATAGTTTTAGTTTATGTTTTTATTGCATACGGAATTACAAAGTAAAATTACAAACAAGATTCAGAAAAGATGTAAAATATCGTATTGTATAGAACAACTTCCAGTGCAGTCAGTGGTTATCCCTGATATCTTGAATTTGCCCTAGAGTTACAGCAAGTGGATGATATTTCTAAATAGAACAACAAAAGAAAAATTATATGTCCATATTAGTTTTTAGAATGCGTTTTTTAAGCTTATAGATAAAACTGACCTATATTTCTCGTGGACGATTGGCATTGACGAGAGGTTTTTTGTAGAAGAATCCTATCAGGAACATTTTCAGGGCAGCTTAAACAATATAATTGTAGTATATTAAGTGTGTTTTTGTCGGCTGCAAAGAAATTTTATACAAATTAAGGATTGGAAACTGTAATTACTTAAGCAATAATACTTTCCTGTTTATGTTGATTTTTATTTGGCAAACTGCGTGGTATCTTCTTTTGTCAAGCATTTTCAAAATTTGAAGCTTCCTTTATTCAATTATTTTTTCATCAAAAGCAATAATAATAATAAAATATGTAAAAGAAACGTCCGGCTGATAAAAAATATTAAATTTAATGAAAATTTATATTTGGCATTTCCAATTTCAAAAAACTTTGAAATATTTTTAAAAATGTTATGGTTATTTTTGAAAAATATGGCATCGTAACGATACATTATTGAACTATCACTAACGATAAAATATGATATCATTAATGATACAGTATCGTTTCTTGGTTTATTGGGAGGTATTGTGAAGAAAAATGCACATTCGTTAATGATGTCGTTTTTTCATTAAATAACGATATCGTTATGATATCGAAAAAATCAGGCAATGCGATAATATTTTCGTCATATTGCAAATTTTTGTCGTTATTTTATCACTATTCGATGAAAATATGATATCATTAACGATATCGAAATAAAGAAGTATATATGTTATCTTTAACGATTAAATTAGAACAAGCAAATGTGACTTTTTCAGAAAATTTATCGTTATTTTTAAAAATTATGATATAATTACGAGTTCATATTTTTGTATCATAAACGATAGCAAATATGATACTTAATATGAATTCGTTAACGATACTGTATCGTTTTATGGTTTATTGGGATATATGATATCTTTAACGAATAAATTAGAACAAGCAAATGTGACTTTTTCAGAAAATTTATCGTTATTTTTAAAAGTTATGATATCATAACGTTTTCATATTTTTGTATCATAAACGATAGCAAATATGATACTTAATATGAATTCGTTAACGATACTGTATCGTTTCATGGTTTATTGGGTAAGTCTGTAAAGCTCTGCTCGTATCATCACCTTTTAACGAGATACAACACGGTCGGCACAGCGATGCCGATATAACTTTATAATTAAAAATTAAGTACTCGCAGCACTCCTCCAAAGCAAAAACTTTCCGGTTTAAGGGACAGCTGTTCCAAATGTTTAACTTAAACACTTACAGCGGTATTCATAAGCAAAATTTAGGTACTGCATATCCGCTTAACAAGGTTTTCTTATTCATAACACTTTTTACTAAACGACGCACAAACCCTGCTCATCTCATAAACAATTGGTGTCATTTTGACAACAGCTGTTGCAATTGAGAAAATTCTTATTTACCCAGCAAAAAAAAACCGAATGCATTCTACAAGAATGCATTTTTCACTGCATATAAATTAGCTATATATGCTGATTTCTTACTTCCAATAAACGTATTTTAAATGACTTCCAAAATGCCATTAATTAAAAACTTTTTTTACTTCCCAGAAAAAAAATACCTGACCAAGATCCGTAAAAGCACCTATACTGTTCGGCAGAAATGCGTTCAAATTGAGGTGAAAAACGCATTCTTTTAACATTGGCTTGTCATAGGAGAGAAGGTGTTTATGCTACTTTAAGTCTGCTTTGCACGTCATAAAAATGAGTGGTTGGATGTTCTTTTTTATATATGAAAGTAATTCACTTTTGTTACTATCTAAGGAGAGATGAAAAGTAACTTCTTGGGAATGCATTCAAATATATATTTAAGAAGTGATATTTATGACTTTTGAATGCATTCCCAAGAAGTTACTTTTCATCTTTGTCCCGGTTTAAGTTAAATTATTGTCTTCTAAAATATTTTTAATTGTTCTATATGTATTTTTTTTTTCAATTTCAGTTTTGTATAAAGCGTAATATTACGAATATATATTTCTTTTTTCAAAAACAGGGTTGGTAAAATTTTAGTAAGACAGAGGATATCCAAAAGACTTATGAATAGACTCGCGAACATCCAGTGAATAAGCCTAAAATACATTCTAGTTGTGAACTCGTTGTGTGTAGCGCACATCGAGTTCGTAACTAAAACTTATGAATACCCCTGTTAAATTTTATATATGAGCAGATTCGTTTAGCTTTTTCATTAACGTAAAATGTTTTTGAGGAATCTATAGGAGATATTCTTGTTGAATATGCAAGTGTTTGCATTATGGGTGATTTTCATATGAATATGTTTTGTAGTAGGAAATCTAATTTGGTTCGTCTAATGTGTAGTAGGCTAGACTTAGTGTGCCATCACAACTCAGCCCCCACTCATTATGATATTAATAAGGATTCTACGTCCCTTATTGATTATTTTCTAATGAGTCCCTCTCTTGTTGTGAGTACTTCTGGTCAAATGCAGTGTCCAGGAGTATCGCAGCATTCACTAATTTTTATTGCTATCGACATTCCGAAACCTACATCAATATGTGTCCTACTTGGACTATAATTCTGTGAATATTTAAGTTTTAGAACGAACAGTTCATTCGCTTGATTTTAGTGGAATGTATGCAACGAATAATGTAAATATTCAATTGGAGATTGTTATGGCTAACCTCTATGCTTTACACTCGTGAAAAAATTCCCATTTTTTTGTGAATGTGTGTGTGTGTGTAGAG
Source organism: Leucophora obtusa (assembly GCA_949987735.1). Classification (NCBI taxonomy): domain Eukaryota; kingdom Metazoa; phylum Arthropoda; class Insecta; order Diptera; family Anthomyiidae; genus Leucophora; species Leucophora obtusa. The sequence continues at coordinate 6,410,644 of OX465296.1, forward strand.
TTGTGAAATTTCGGTATTTTTTGAGTACTCAATACTACTCAATACTTTTCAATTGAGTACTCGATACTACTCAATACTTTTAACGGTTTTTTTAATTTAAAAATAAAAATGTTATGAATTCGTATTTATTAGGAAAAATTATCACAATTCACATACACGTGTTAAATAACTATTGTTATTTACATTTTAATTAATTTAAAACATTTTAAATAAATTAATTAAATAATTTTTCCCAAAAATTCGTTACAAATTTCTTTGCTTCACAAATAGAGTTGTATTTTTAGAGTACTATTTTTAGAGTTGTATTTTTATACGAAAAATACACATTTCTACGGAAAATTGCATCTTTAAAAGTATTGAGTAGTACCGTTTTAGTATTGAGTACTCAATAAAACAGTCAGTATTGAGTACTCAGTACCGGAATACTCAATACTTTTACAACTCTAGTGTGTGTGCGTGTTGACATCGTGAAATTCGTGTTTACAAAATTTTTTGATATTTTTTGTTCCCTACTCAATGTTTCTTAATGTATGGGCCGCTAAGGGTGCGTACAGAGTGGCCGCTTGTTGCCGAGCCGTGCCGACTGACGCTTATTACGAGAACTTGTTCATGCGAGAAACAAGTTTGGGTGTGCATAGTGGATGCGAGAATCAGCGCTGATATTTTATCTATTATTTGTGTTTTATGTATGTTTGTATGATTTGAGTTTTATTTTGTTGAGACATAAAACTGACATTGAGTTTTAAAATTTTACTTATTAACGCATTTCTTCAATTATTCTTGAAATTTTTATTACATTTTTTTTTTAAATTTTGTTTATATTTTTTAAAAATTTTTTTTAATTGTTATAATTTTAATTAACATAACATAAGCAATGTTTTCGGCGCTGAAATACGCTTTGGAACTGTTTTCTCGCATTCAATCAGCTTTGCGCTCTGACCAGCTCGGCGCCCACTATGACCTGTTGGCGCTTATTTGTACTAATTTGTATAGTACAGTCGGCTCGGCAACAAGCGGCCACTCTGTACGCACCCTAAGAAAGTTTTTAAGTCTGGTGACTGGTTTAACTCCCCTAATATTGTCTATCATATATGTATCTTTACGAGACTTAGCATACAAATATTATCTTCTAAACAGAAGTTCACTGAATTGGGATGTTTATTGCGAGCACAGAAATCGTGCAAAGAGAGTTATTAGAGTAACTAAGAGGCGTGCCTATTCAAGCATGTTTAGGGATCCTAGTCCTAGGGTGCGTACAGAGTGGCCGCTTGTTGCCGAGCCGACTGACGCTTTTTGCGAGAACTTGTTCATGCGAGAAACAAGTTTGGGTGTACATAGTGGATGCGAGAATCAGCGCTGATATTTTTTCTATTATTTGTATTTTATGTATGTTTGTATGCTTTTGGGTTTGTTGATCATTCGTGTTTTCGTGACATTGAGTTTTAAAATTTTACTTATTAACGCATTTCTTCAATTCTTGAAATTTTTATTACATTTTTTTTTTAAATTTTGTTTATGGGTGTTATCAAAAAATGAGATAAAAACCGTGTAACCACCTAATTTCTAATGCATGGATTACATTTAAGTTATATATTTCAATATATGTATATCAGCGCATTGTCACCTGTTTTACAAAATTTATAACAATCTCACCAATTTTTGGTTAATACATAAAATTTGTGACCAATTTTATAGGCCAAATGTAAACTCCGTAACAAGTAACTCATAAGGTTTTTTAACTTTAATAGCTTGTATTTTAATAACCAATAAAGCTAAACACTACCCGGGTAGAAAAATACAAATGCAAAACGTTGGCAAATCACTGTATATAAGCGCTGGCAGAGCGTCCGTTTTTAGAAAATTAAAGTACTGGGTCAACCTTGAAATGATAACGTCGATCTTCGGTTGGCCGTTTATCTTTCCGAACGTTGGCAAAGCAATGGTAAAAATAGTAAAATAAGTGCTCTGCCAATCGGTATTTTGGTTCAACTGTTTTTTATTCAATTCTTCTTGAAAAAATCTGTAAAATCCCAATCCCGAAAAAAAGAGAAACGTAGATTTTAGTATAGCAGCACTGTATCTAATAAGCGAATACATCTCTGCTTAAAACTACAAATTCAATAGATTTTCAAACATATTTTACCATAAGAACAATTTTCCAGTTTTATCAATAGACTTGAAAACTGGTACTTAAATAGGGTGAACATTAAGTTAAGAGTTTATGTATTTTTTACATATGTATAGTCATAAGTTTCGTAAAACAACTACTGGCAAAATCCTTTTTGCAAATGTTGGCAAAGCGCTGCAATCCAATGTTTTGCCAGTAGTATTTTTTCATGTACAGTTGTAAATTTTGTGCACTGGCAAAGTCCTTTTACCTAACGTTGGCAAATCGTTTTGAACCGATGTTTTGCCGGTGGTTTTTTTTCATAAACAGTGGTAAACTTTGTAAAACAAGTATTGGGAAAGCACTCTTTCCAAAGGTTGGCAAAGCGTTCTAAATTAGTGCTTTTGCAATGCTTTTTTTGTACCATTGTAAAGCAACGCTTTGCCAGTGCTTTGTTTTTTGTACCGTCGGCAATTTCTACCTGGGTAACTGTAAGAATTTTTATGAATAGGAAAAGCGCCGTTTTTAATAAAAATTAATACATTTTACAAACTTTTTCGTATATCTTAGCTATCACGACTTCAACTCTGTAACGATTTTTCGTCAGATTTGAAAAAATGTTGTAAACTCCGTTCCTAATTTCTACACCATTTAACTATTTAACAGGCATCATGCGATTTTGTTTCGAAAAAAAAAATATTCTGGCAAAGCGTTTCTGAAAGAAAACGAAAAAAGTAACCAAAAGTAAACTCCGTAACTGTAAACTCCGTAACCACAATTGTTTGCATCAGATTTCATTCAAATAAATGTAGATAAATGTTTAAAATATTTTAAAATAACCATAAACAGAGGTGATTCAACTAATATTTATGCGTCAAAAGATGATTCAACTAATAATTTTGCGTCAAATCAAAAAAAGTTATCAGTTTTTTACCCTAAGCTGCTGGAGCGAAAAACGATTGATTTTGCATTTCATTGGTTTTGAATCGATATTTCGAGTCATTACTGACATTAGTTTGACAAATTAAATTTGTTTCACACAATTTAAGAATTTTTTGATCGCGAAATGTTATGTTTTTAATATATTATTTTGTAACTGCGCAACCGCTGTTTGGATTTTAAAAAATTTTATATTTTTGAAAAGCATTTAAAAGGACCAAAAATACAAAATTAAAAAAAAATAAAATTTTTTTCGCGGAATGAATTATTCTTATTTGCGAAACCGCCAATTTGATGAACACAAATTATATATCATTGGAAAGCAAGTTGAAAACTCAAATACGAAAAACTAATAAATTGAAGAAAATTCGTACGCAATTTTTTTTGTTATATCTTTTGCTTGCAGAAATGTAAACTCCGTTACCACAAAAAAATTAAAATTGTGCAAAAAAAGTTATTGCGACAACTTGTAGAAGAGATTTTTTGCAATTAGGTTTATAATGACTAAACTTACTGATTCCATTAAGAAAAAACCGAAATATTAACACTTTTTGCTTCTCAGAAATTTGGCCCAAAAATGTATCACATTTTTTGATTTCACCCTTATAAGTTTTTCTTTAATTTTTTTTATAATTGTTATGATTTTATTTAATTTTTATTATTTATTTGAATTTTTATTTTTTTGTTTAATTTTTATTTTATTAACATAACATAAATAATGTTTTCGGCGCTGAAATACGCTTTGGAACGGTTTTCTCGCATTCAATCAGCTTTGCGCTCTGACCAGCTCGGCGCCCAGTATGACCTGTTCGTGCTTATTTGTACTAATTTGTATAGTACCAGTTTTCTCGCATTGGTTCTCGCAATAAGCGTCAGTCGGCTCGGCTCGGCAACAAGCGGCCACTCTGTACGCACCCCTAGACAAATGTGGGGCTATTTAAGGGGAAATGGTTGTTTGGAGACTGATTATCTCTGCTAATGCTGACGAGGTAAAATGACTATTTTGTTTCATGTCAGATAGATGATAATCCCAATTCATTGAATTTTTCAGGGGGTACTTTTGGTGGTGTTTTTTTTGTTTCGTTGTGTGGGTCTGGGAGAATTGCAGGCAGCATTGGGGAAGATTAAATCTAATGCTGCGGGTAATGATTTTTTACCATTAAAATTTATTAATTTAGTTTTTCCGTTTGTGTCTTCCCATATTCTTCGGTTGGTTAATTCTGTTATTACTACTTCAGTCTTTCCTAACGAAACCAATAACCAGTGGTGTACCTCAGGGGTCTGTTATTGGCCCACTACTGTTCATGATTTACTTGAATGATCTTCTTACATTTGGGAATGGTCTATCATGTCAGTCTTAAGGGTGCGTACAGAGTGGCCGCTTGTTGCCGAGCCGACTGACGCTTATTGCGAGAACTTGTTCATGCGAGCAACAAGTTTGGGTGTGCATAGTGGATGCGAGAATCAGCGCTGATATTTTATCTATTATTTGTGTTTTATGTATGCTTGTATGCTTGTGAAAAAAAAAAATTTTACTTATTAACGCATTTCTTCAATTATTCTTGAAATTTTTATTAAATTTTTTTTTAAATTTTGTTTATAAGTTTTTTTTTTTAATTTTTAATTGTTATAATTTTATTTAATTTTTATTATTTATTTGAATTTTTATTTTTTTGTTTAATTTTTATTTTATTAACATAACTTAAACAATGTTTTCGGCGCTGAAAAACGCTTTGGAACTGTTTTCTCGCATTCAATCAGCTTTGCGCTCTAACCAGCTCGGCGCCCACTATGACCTGTTCGCGCTTATTTGTACTAATTTGTATAGTACCAGTTTTCTCGCATTGGTTCTCGCAATAAGCGTCAGTCGGCTCGGCTCGGCAACAAGCGGCCACTCTGTACGCACCCTTAGTGGCCGCTTGTTGCCGAGCCGAGCCGACTGACGCTCATTGCGAGAACTTGTTCATGCGAGCAACAAGTTTGGGTGTGCATAGTGGATGCGAGAATCAGCGCTGATAATTTATCTATTATTTGTGTTTTATGTATGTTTGTATGCATTTGGTTTTGTTGTTCATTCGTGTTTGTGAAAAAAAAATTTTACTTATTAACGCATTTCTTCAAATTATTCTTGAAATTTTTATTAAATTTTTTTTTTAAATTTTGTTTATAAGTTTTTTTTAATTTTTTTATAATTGTTATAATTTTATTTAATTTTTATTATTTATTTGAATTTTTATTTTTTTGTTTAATTTTTATTTTATCAACATAACATAAACAATGTTTTCGGCGCTGAAAAACGCTTTGGAACTGTTTTCTCGCATTCAATCAGCTTTGCGCTCTGACCAGCTCGGCGCCCACTATGACCTGTTCGCGCTTATTTGTACTAATTTGTATATTACCAGTTTTCTCGCATTGGTTCTCGCAATAAGCGTCAGTCGGCTCGGCTCGGCAACAAGCGGCCACTCTGTACGCACCTTAAGCCTATATGACACTTGCTAGTTTCAGTATTAATAATCCAAAATAGAAGAGAGCACGAATTTCCTTATGTGAGAAATAATGTGTGTGAAGAGAACAACTATATCAAAAAACTATCAAACTGTCAAATTGATGTTGGTAATGCAGTACCCTTCATATGATTTGCATTGATGGTGCAAAAAACCAGAATCTAGAAACTAGCAAGTGTCATATAGGCTTTACGTTTATGCGGATGATGTTCAGTTTCTTTGCTATGCCGATTCGCAATCTGTGGATGTCTTGGAAACTGGTGTAAATTTCATCATACATGAAGTTATATCTTGGTCTTCTGGCAATGGTTTTGTTGTCAATCCAAGAAAGACGAAGTTAATGGGTTTCGGTTTCGATACTGATACTATAATGGTTACTCTCGATTGCATGAGAGTTGAATTTGTGGATAAGATTAAGTGTTTTGGAGTTTTAATTGACAATCATTTAAATTTCTCATCGCATATTAATAACGTTTCTTCGAAAATATCATTCTTGTTGAGAAGGTTGTATTCTCTTGACTTGTATCTGCATCTCTCAATTAGAATGCGTGTGGCATATGCCTTGTTGATGCCTCATATATTATATTGTGTCGAGTTATTTTCCGGTACCACAGGCGGTGAATTTAATAGGTTCACCAAGATTTTCAATAGAATTATTAGATATGTTTTTGGCCTAAGACTTCGTTCTCATGTGACTCCGTACGTAATCCACTTTTTTGGCTGCTCTTTTGTTAATTATTAAGTATGAGGTTATTGATATTTTTTTACAAAGCAATGGTGAATGGGTTTCCGGACTATATAGTTGACAAATTTCTTTTGCCTAACTCGGAAAGAAACCCCCAACTGGATATACCACACCACACACATCATACTACTATGTTCGAGTGATCATTTCAGATTAGGCTTTCAAGAATTTGGAACTATCTACCTTTATACCTGAGAGGTTTTGCTTTTCCACCCCAGGTCTTTAGGCGAAAGCTTAAGGATTATGTAGCTATTCATAAGTTATAGCTTTTTGTTTGTGCTACCATTTTTATCTCTCTCGACTTTTTTTTATTATTGCTGCACTTAGGAAAATCTGGTGATTGTATTATTTTTAATTTAAATATCTATTTACAGCTATGGACATATAATTGGCACAAATTAAAATTGCGCATAAATTTAAGTATATTACAACTAAATATATTTAAAAATGCAAGTTTTATATTTTCTGATTGTTGTTGAAAAAGATGTTTGTCTTAATAGTGCTCAAATGTTCCATTATGTTTTGCTTATTATTTACCGTTTTAATTTTTGCGTCAACAATGCTGATTTAAAGTGGACATACAAATGGCACAATTTACTTAAAATAGGCAGTAGTCGTGTAGATTTAATTCAAAGCAATAAATATTTTTCGTAGTTCAAAAATAAATATAAAAAGTTAAAAAATTTTTAAAATGGGATCAGGAAAACATACCACAGGTGAGGAAAGGCGGATCATATGAAAAATGTATGAATATTAGGGTTTATGTCCCGGGGATTCCCGGGAATCCCGCCCTTTTTTGGATCCCGTAATCCCGGGAATTTTGTGCGGGATTTCCCGGGATTTTTTTTAATTCTTTTACAGAAGTTTTATTTAGTATTATTGCAATTTTGGAAGCTTTTTTTAAATTTAAAGCATTGATTTTTTTAAATTAATTTAAATAAAAAATATTTAAAATTAAAAAATAAGATTTAAAATTTAATAAACTGAATTAGGCCAAATTGTTTTTGGATGTCAGTTGCATTTGGTATAGTTAAATAGAAAAAAAATTTATCAGCCATTACCAAGTTTACCAACAAAAATACTTTTATTGTACTTCGGAAAAATTTTCTTTAAAATGATCTTTGTTCAAATAAAGCATTATTTATATAGGCTGGTTTACACTACAATATTTTCCGAAATATTTGCTTCCAAACATATTATGTTTTGCATGTGTACTAAAGTAAAATCGTACCCAAAATCTTATAGTGTTCCAAAGACCTCCAAAAAACTAGGCATTAAAATTAAAAAAATTATTAATATTTTCGTATTTTCAATTGACATACGTATTTTTAGTTTCTTTTACTTCAAATAATTTCATTTGCAGTTCAATTTCTATTCCTTTATTTCATTTGTATTTATTAAATATTGTTTATTTTTAAAATAATAAGATGCTTTTTTCAAATTATTTTGGATTTTTTATATGTTAATATAAAATGCAACTAAATATGAAAATTAAATAAATTCTTTTTAAGAAGTTGAGGCATAAAAAAATTCTATTCAAGAAAATCAATTAAAGTTCAGAAACTATATAATATTTTAGTGTTTAATTTTATAATACAATTTAGGCGTATTTGCCTAAAAATTGGTGTGAAAAATACTCACTTTTAAACTTTTTTATAAAAATAATTCTAGACCGATATTTCTGAAAATCTTCAAGAAAGAAACAAAATATCTAGAAATTGAAATTTTTAGATTTCATTTCAGAAATATTTAAGCAAAAAATCTATCTTAGTTCTGACTATAAAACTGGTCGGACACAAGTTTGCACCCATTAACAATTCCAATATATCCTAAAAAAGGGATAAAAATAAAATACTCGTGACTCACTTTTTCTATATCAATTCGTTAAACCGTTTAAACTGCGAAATTTTTATTTAGTTAATATATTTCTAAGAGTTTTTTTTTTAATTAAGACGGCCTTCCATATAAATATATTACTTAAATGTTAATTCACGGTTTAAATTGTTAAATGAATTGATCTAGAAAAAGTGGAAGACATGGATATTTTATATTTAGTCCTTTTTCAGAATATATTAAATATAATTTTCTCATGGCTACAACCAAAACATGAACTATTTCGGACGGTGTTTTAATAGAAATCGAGTTTTTTCAAGAATAACATATGTCGAATTTTTATATTTTCTATCGACCGGGATTCCCGGGAAATTCTGAAAAAAATCCCGCTGTCCCGGGAAATGAAAAAGTCCGGGAAAAGAAAAACCCTAATGAAGATGGAAAAAAGTAGCGGAAATTGCTGAGATAATGCAAATTTTTCGCAAAAAAGTCTACAATGCAATTAATTCTTGTGTTGAGGATCCCGATATATTGACTAAGGGTAAAATTCGGAAGACAAGGCCACGAAAAACAGATGAGCGTACGGATGCAGCTATAGTACGAATGGTGAAAATTGATCCATTCAAGTCATCAAGGCAGATAGCATCGGATATTAATGAACATTTTAACATGGAAATATCAAGCAGACTTGTCAGAAGAAGACTAAACAAGTCAAATTTGTTGGGGCGCATTTCCAGAAAAAAGCCCCTACTCTCAAAAAAAATATTTCAAAACGACTAACCTTCGCCAGAACCCATAAGGAAAATCCCATTAGGTTTTGGAAAAACGTGTTATGGAGTGACGAATCAAAAATTAACAGGATAGGAACAGATGGCAGAATCTTTGTTCGTCGTCCTGAAAGCCAAGAGTTTAATCCTCGGTTCACTCAGAAGACGGTAAAACATGGAGGTGGCAGTATTATGGTTTGGGGTGCATTTTCTTGGCATGACGTAGGTCCGCTTATAAAAATCAATGGAAAAATGGACAAGTTTCAGTATTTAGATATTTTAAAAAACCATATGGAGCCATATGCCTTCACCTCCATGCCAATAAAATGGAAATTCATGCAAGATAATGACCCCAAACACTCCTCCAAACTAGTAAAAAAATGGTTTTGTGCGGAGAAGATTGATGTTTTGGACTGGCCAGCCCAGAGCCCTGACTTAAATCCAATAGAGAACCTGTGGAATGAAGTCAAGGTTGAAATCGCCAAGAAAAATTACAAAAATATGGACGAACTGTGGTCGGTCGCACAGGAAGCTTGGTACGCCATCCCCAATACAAAATGCCAAAAACTAGTGGAAAGTATGGGTCGCAGGTGCTGTATTTAGTATTAAAAAACAAAATCGCTCTGTGAACAGGTTATAAAAATGCAACAATGTCAAATTCTTTATTGTGTTACATTCTTTGAAAAAAAGGAGCGATGAAGGACTTCAAATATGGCAACACTAATTGCGCGAGACTAGCTTTTTATTAAAAAAAAAATTTTAACATATGAAGGAGGGAATTTTTAGCTGATCTCTCATTCTGGTACATATATTTTAAAAATTATTTAATTCAAATGTAAAATTTCAATAAAATCTGTTTTATTACAATAATTTTGTTAGCCACTGCCTATAAGTATTTTGGTGTTTCTCAGTAACATTGAACGTATTTTAAAAAATTTTGAAATCAATGCGATGAAATACTCAAAAATTAACATCAACAATAGCAACAACCACCAACACCATAACTACTGCTAACAACTAAGCTGAGGGCCAACAATTACAAAATAAATATAAAAAAACAGAGAATCCCCTACAAAAACCACTATAGTATACATACATATATGTATGTGTATATTATTGTAAAAAAAGATATGACTACATACGTGCTATAACGTCACCCGCAAAAATTAAAAATATACTTCTAATTCACCTTTATCACCAAAGTTTAGCAACTTCTACCAAAACTATATAAATATGTAAACAGTTTCTAGACAACAGACCAAACAATAAATTGCATTTCGTGTTACTACACAATTTAGCTTGTTGCATTTAATGCATAAATATTCATTTACAAAAGCTGTAAGTTTTTATATCTTGGTATTAAGAGATAAAGAGCAAATACATAAAATGAGAACCACAATCAGTTAATGGTAACTTCTCTCGCTACTCCCACTGTCAGCATTAGCACACAAAATGTGGCAATATGTTTATTTATTAGGGTGACAGTACTCGTATTTTACTTTTTGGATAACTTCGAGGATGGTGCTGCATTTGGTGACACTACCTAGGTAGAAATTGCCGTCGTTACAAAAAAAATTCTACTGGGAGAGCACGGTTTTGTTAAAAATGCCGGTACTACTCGAAACGTGCTTTGCCAGTACTGTTTCCTATAAATTAACGACCTTTTTGTTTTATTCTACAAATATTAGCACTTTTATTAATTTTACATATATTACGCAATTATTTGTCCATCTATCTATTTTTTGTGAAATTCCGAAAGAATGAATTATATAGTAAAGTACTAGCAAACTATTAACTATTTATTAAATTTATGAAAAATAATAATATGTATGGGTTTTTTATATCCCTCATGCATATCGCAGCGTCCTCCTTTGGTGTTCCCATAGCACTTAACCCCACCGAAGTAAAAATAACATAACCGTACTATGAACTAAAAAGCTTCAACAAAGTTTGCCAACTCTTCATCAGATTGCGCGCAACAACTGTTCTAATATTCAATATCTCGCGCAATATTTGCCATATTTGAAGCCCTTCATCTTTCAAATCTTCTCTATCCCCTTTCCAAATGAAGCAACACGTTGATTAATAGGAAGAATTTCCTGAGTGTTGCTTCTCTTTCAAAAAAAATGTACTAGGATATACAAAAAAATAAAATCGCAAGGCTGTGCCAACGTTGACCAAAAATTACGGCCAATCGTTCATTGGTGTTACTCGTATCACTTCGACAACATGTCAGTAATATAAAAAATGAAAATCCGACACATTGCTTGTACTACCGTGTCCAATGTAGGGCCGACATTGTGCCGCTTGTATTTTCTACTTGGGTATTTCTAAAATATCTGCGGCGCATCGCACATAGATAAAAATTTCGGGTTTTTCTACCAAATAAAATAAATTAAATGTTATAACTAGGTTAACCAAAAAAGAAATTTAAACAATAGACCAAATGTATGTTTTTGTTAAAGTCGCCTTAGTTAAAATTTAGGATGGTTTAGCACTTAAACACATCTTGAAAAAACAGTAAGTAAAATATTCGGTTTAAAATAAAAAATAAGCTTCCAGCTAAAAATCGACATATGTATATAGATAGGTAGGTACATACAGGTTGAATGTTACATATGTTCGTGTATGCTCATAAATATCAAACATTTACAAACATAATTCCTTAATTCGAATTATAAATCTGATTGAATTGTGTACAATTCGATTCGCAAAACTCATTTTAATTGATTGAATTATTGCCCACTTTATTCAGTCAATTTCTTATTTAAAGAATCAATTTGATTCTTATTGATTCTTTTCATAGAATCGAGCGAATTGATTAATTTCATTTCAACTAAAAATGTGGTTCGTTTGATTCAAACCTTTAAAAAAATAATTCAGTTATCAGTAACAATTCAATTTCTAAATAATAATAATAAAAAATTATTTTTAAATCGCGTATTATGTTGTTTTTTTTTTTTTTTATTCGCTGGAATTATAATTTTTTGTTTTTATTCGGGATTTAAAATAGTTTTTTTATGATTTGCGTATTATATTTAGTCATTATTAAGTCTGGAAGAAGTAAACTTTCATTGAATGTTTTCAATTGAGAGTCCTACAAACGAATTAAAAAATTTACATCAATTCTACAACCGAAATATATAAAAATAATTAGTGCGAATTATCTTTTATACTTTCTTGATTCGCGAATTTATAAATCAGCTTTTTTAAATCATTTTTGAAAATAATTCTTTTGAATCAATTCGTCAATTCTCTTACTTGATTTATAATTCGCGAAAATATCTCTTAAAACAAATTATTCAATCGAATCAAAATTTAATCAGTATAAAATAAACCAAATAATTATCTCACTTTATTCAAATTTCAAGAATCCGACTTCCAGGGTTGCCATTTAATGATTTGAAAAAAAAACTATTTTCTGACTTTTTTTCAAAGCACTTTTTTTAAAAAAATATTTAAAAATAATAAGAAAGAGCGGCGTAATAAAAGTGATATGTTAATTTCGATACAGACATATAAAAAAACATATTTAAGGGGAGAAAAAATTCTGCGTTCAGTTCGCACTTTAAAAACTAAATTGAATAATCGTATCAAGGGTTATTCGTATTTGTAAAATTGTAAGTATGTAGAACAGTGATGGTATTTGAGAATTTTCGTTTGTTGCCTAAATGATGCCAAAAAAGTGCCAAAAAAAAAATTTAGCAACATGCAAATGTTTCAAAAAATATGTTAAACTTTTATTTCAAATATTTATACATTTACACCCTTATTATAAACTTGATAACAATAACAAAATTGTCACAAAACTGGTGTGAATGGAAATTATTATAATTTTGGTATTCTAAGAAAAATTGCACATATATTTTCATTCGTCAACAATTTAAAATTTAAGTTTTATTTTCTTTTGAAGAATTTTATAATTTTTTTTCACAGAAATATAATACGAAATACCTCATTCATATTTTGAGATATTATTTTAAGATGCATCGAACCTTTTACCGATTCTAAAATTCCTGCAAATTCCTCCATAAAAAAAAATCTTAATTTTTCACAAATTACAGTTTTTGATAATTTTATTTTATTTTTGGCAGAAAAAGCTTTCACCATTGTATGGTGAAATTTTTAAAACTTTTGCTTGTCATAAAAAAACTAGAATGCCATAACAAATTTTTGAAAAATTCCAGTGACGGACAATACAATAGAATCAATTAAAGTTTTTCTAATTTTATCCCCATTGCTTTTATTTTTAAAGATCAAAATAATGATTAAATTGTCCCCAAAGAACTGGAAAGTGGTCCAGAAAATTGTAGAAATTTTTAGTGTGGCGTTTGTTTTTTAATTTTGCTACCCGTTCTAAGTAGACGTCTCTTTTAATGAAAAACCAGCGATATCGACCTTTTATCAAATTATATAGAAATTTTCTTAAAAAGTGCCAAAATTCTATGAAGAGTGCCAAAGTGCCATTGAACATTCAATAGTGCCACAAATGGCACTTTTGTGCCACTTTTACCAACAGTGATGTAGAAAATTAATTCGTTTTTATTTGTAATATTAAAAATGCGCTATTTTTTCTCAATTGCCATAGAAGCATACAAATCTGAGCAATTAGTGTTGCCAAATAATTTTTAAAATACGTCTAAAAATACCAATTTTTTTAAAAAGTTCTTCAAAATATTACAAAAGAAATAATTTAAATTTCTTGCAATTTTTTCACAGAAATTTATATAATCAAAATATAAAAACTTAATTTTTCCAAAAATATTAACCATTTAAGTGCGTATAGGGAATCAAAGTTTCAATTTGAATTACTTATACCACCACTAGAGGGCGCGACGTAGCCATAAAAAATACAAAAAATGCTTACTACGAAACTGGCCTGTCCTTCTACCAGTTTTTTCAAAAAATTCCCACGGCATCCATGCTTTTTATGAAATGCGTAAATCCCTAAAAAATTCGTGTATGTGTATACTTTCCTTGTCAGCTCTATACTATTAAAATTGAAGCCGATTTGAATGGATGAAGAATATTGAAGTGCAGTGGGAATTAGTATATATACACTTGCGGTCACGCACATCTTACCACTGAATTTTGTTTGACAAACGCTTGTTTAAATACAAATTATAACGGTATTTTTTGTTGTATCGCAATTATATCAATTTATTTGTGCAATAAACTTCAAATTAAAAATAAATACGGAATATTATCATAAATACGGCATATTAAACACATAGACCTCAAAAATAAGTGCAAAATATAAGCGGTTGACTCGGGACCAAAAGGTCATTTTTTTTACATTGGAGGAAGAATCAGTACCTCGCCGCGAATTTGCAGCACGCATAGGCTGTATTCATCCAACCGTGATAAATTTGCTGAAAAAAAAGAACCAGTTCGACCGTTTAGAGAGCAGCAGCAGGAAAAGAACTAGGAGAAAGACATCTGATCGAAAAGATACCGTTTTACACCGAAGGAGCCTGTAGAATCGTTTTAAAATTGCCGTCGAAATAAGAGATCTCAAACAAGACCACCAATAAAAAAACACCTGACACAAAAAATGAGAGCTAAACGGTTGGAGCGGGCTAAAATGCACGGCAATTGGACTCTCGACCAATAGCGAAACGTTATATGGTCTCATGAGAGCAAGTTTAACTTGCACTGTGCCGACAATCTTCCGTATGTGCGACGTTTTCCAGGAGAAAGATTTAAGGACACATGTGTAATTAGAACGGTCAAGCATCCTCAGAAACAAAAGATCTGGGGATGGTTTTATTATGTACGGGGTCCTTTGTTGTTTGTAGATGAAATTATGAACGGAGAAAAATATGCCGAAGTCATAACGGGACTTATAGTGCCTATTGTGGAGGTATTGGGCATTCTCGTGAAGCTATCTTTCAGAATTACTCCGCACCATGTCACCGTGCAAAATCGGTAATATTTGACTATAAATATGTAGTATCATTATATTCGTATGTTTGTAGCTAAAAATTATGAAATAATCTTTTAATTATTTTATACATGTGCAAAAAACATTCAAGGAGCTCGATATTCAGCACATGGATTGGCCTGGAAACTCCCCGGATTTCAATCCTATCGAACATTTATGGCACGTGATGAAACTCAAAGTGGCTCAGCATAAGCCACAGAGTAAACTGGAGCTAAAAAGAATTTTGGAAAATGAGATTTCAAAAGTGTATTGCAAAAACTTGTTGAGTTAAGGCCTTCCCGAATCGAAGCTGTTATGCTGCCTACACACGAACGAACATTCGTCACAGAACATGTGTTTCATTTTTTTTCACAACAAAATCTCAAACAAAAATCAAATTAATTTGTTAATTTATCATATGCTGCTGATTGACGAAAATTTTTATATTCATTTATAAAATTAATCCAGTTTTCATTATTTGTAATTGTCGCCATTTTTCTTTATGCGCAATTACAAAAGCACATCGCAGTACGACTGGTGTCAATGAACTAACACAGCAAAAACAATAAACGTCGATACACACGATGGAACATTGAGTTTGGAAAGACAAAATATCAAAAAGTTTTGATAACACGAATGTTCAAGTAAACAACCAGCAATTCTTTTTATATTGTTTAATATGAAGTGGTAAGATGTGTGTGACCGCAGGTGTACTTGATATACGTTTTATTAATTTTTCTACTTACTAATTTTTTGAGTGTCTATAATGGTATATAGAATCATTGTATTCCCTTGTTTGAGGTCATTGAACATGTTGTCTATAACCCTGACCATTTTTATAAAATTTTCTAATTTAGTCTGAACAACATAAAAACTTTAATGCATATTATCGCATATATCCATAGGGATATGTAACATCATATACTAAATATTTTTTTACATCAGAATAACAATAATATCTAGTATAACACTCTGCCTGGCCTGCTCTCTTACTTTTTAGTATTTTTTTAATGTCAATTGACTCATAATTACTGCCAAATTTGACTCACCACCAAGTGCTTTACCCACTACCTCCACCAAACTATCATCTTGCCTCATTTTTTTTATTTGAAAAAAACGTATCTTTATACACTTGGAAAAAAGCGAGGTCATTCATTGTAATTGTATTTACATTATTATTTTGTTTTTCTCGTACATATGTATATTCATACCTTGCTATCTGTAGAGTTCTCTTTATTTTTTTGTTTAAAGTTTTTTGTGTTTTATTGTACCTAGTTTCTTTTTTAATTCATGGAGTTTCTGCTCTTCTTCAGCTTTATGTTCATTGTGTATTTTTAAAATTTTTTATTTTGTATATTTCTGTTGGTATTGGTTTAAATTGTATTGATATCAGGGTCAGTTCGAGGTTTCAATATATTGTTGTAATACTTGTTGAAACTTTTTTAAGCTTTTGGGTGTTGCTGCGATCACTGATGTGTTTTGTAGCAGTATGAATAGTATTTAATATACAACTGTATTAATAAATACATCCAAGATTGGTAACCGAAACAAATAAGGTTATTGGTATCGAATTTTCGTTTTTTTGTATTTAAAGCAAATTCGGACAAAGTTGGTGATTTTAGTTGTGATTCGGAAATTTGTTTTCGAATCGAGTTACGCGGTAACCCCCCCTGTATTTTTATTTTCTGGTAATTTTGAAATAAGTTATTTTATATCACAGTTAAAAATATACATGGTTTTAGCAGCACTACAGAACTAGAAGTGCATTTTTGGTGCTACTTATATCCAGAGATGAATCAAAATTATTACCATTACATTTTCATTACAATTACTTTATGTAATGGTAATAAAAGTTTTATCTTCATTACCATTATATAAAGTAATGGTTTCGTTTTCATTTCCATTCCTTATTTGTAATGTAATAAAAAAATTCATTAATTGTAACATAATGAAATGAAAAAATCATTACTTTATTAAAAGGGAAATACGTTTGATTTTTATAAAGTTATAAATTTTCTTATTAAATATTGTGGTTGAAAAGCGCTTATGGCGCATTTTGTAGCTTCAAACGACCTCAAAATTTAAGTTTGTTATTTGGGCTTTAAGCGACGAATCAGCATACCATGTATTCAAACTAAAGCACACGAAAAAAGAAAAATATTTACCTGTGTATAAAAGTAGCGATAATGAAAATCCATACCTACCCAGGTAGAAAAATACAAACGGCAAAACGTTGGCAAATCACTGTATATTGTGGTACAAGCGCTAGCAGAGCGTCCGTTTTTCGATAATTAAAGTACTGGGTCAACCTTGAAATGATAACGTCGATCTTCGGTTGGCCGTCTATCTTTCCGAACGTTGGCAAAGCATTGGTAATAATGGAAAATAAGTGCTCTGCCAACGTTCTAAAAAGTACTATTACAATGGACTAAAAAGTTGTTTTCAGGCATTTGAAATGCCGAAAGAGATTCCTATATTACACATTAGTAAAACCCAATTGATTCAAGTTTTAGATTTTTTTTATTTGATTAAAGATTAAATTATGAAATAACATAAAATGGAAAAACAAAACATAAAAAATTAAACCTACATTCTGCGTATTTTTTGTAATATTAAACGATTTTCAATTGAAATTGATAAAATTTAAAGATTTTTCTTAGAAAATTCATTGAAATATTGGAAATTAGGATAATTTGAAAAGAATCAACATTAATTAACAGTTTTTATTTGAAATAAAGGAAAATTTAACTGAAATTATTGTTTTTTACTTTAAATTGAGAATATTAGGAGTGAAAACAATATTTTTACAAAAAAGTTTTTCGAAAAAACAGTAATCTTAAAAAATAAATCTTTTTTCTGAGTATAAAGCCTGTATTAAAATAAAATGGTTGCAAAACATTTTTTTCTGTATATAAAAAATAAGTGTTTTGAGCACATTGATTTTTTGTATTAAAATACTAATTTCAGTAATAAAAGGGAATTAGTAATAAGATTAATAAAAATAAATTATAAGTTAACACTATTAAAACAGTACAGTCGTAAATTTTGTGAAACAAGTACTGGCAAAGTCCTTTTAGCAATCGTTGGCAATTCGTTTTAAGCCGATGTTTTACCAGTGATATTTTTTATATACGGTTGTAAATTTTGTAAAACAGGCACTGGCAAAGTCCTTTTACCTAACGTTGGCAAATCGTTTTGAACCGATGTTTTGCCGGTGGTTTTTGTTTTCATAAACAGTGGTAAACTTTATAAAACAAGTATTGGGAAAGCACTCTTTCCAAAGCTTGGCAAAGCGTTCTGAATAAGTGCTTTGCAATGCTTTTTTTTTGTACCATTGTAAACCAACGCTTTGCAGTGCTTTGTTTTTTGTACCGTCGGCAATTTCTACCTGGGTAATTTTGTTATGAAAATTCAAATTTATTTCATTACAATGAATGAAGGAAATGGAAAAAAATATTTCATTACAATTACGTAATGATATATTTCATTACAATGGTAATGAAAATGAGTAATGATCACTACAAAAAAAAATTATTGACTTCCAACCACTTGAAACAGTGTTGTTTTTCTGGTATTTTAGAATATGGCTACCACAGTATCAACTCAATTACTGAATCTCACGTAATTGCTGAATTTCATGTATTTCACATCTCACCATGGGATGTCAAAAATCCATAGAAATGGCAAAGGTAAATCTGTTTCAAGCCTAGTTGATGGACTCTGCTTCCAACTCTGCTTGTATCTTACGCTTACATGCATAGCTGCCAAAATCTTGTCTATTTTTTGCTGGGTTCATATTAATATTATCACTACAAACAACTGTGAAAACAATCATTCGTAAATGTTATTTAATGCTAAAATTAATCCAACTAAATTAATTTGATGCAATTGAATTAATACGATCTAACTGAGCATTTAAGGGTTAACCTAAATGTAAAACCGTAATTAAAATAAATAAGCTACTGAAGGTGGAAAATAAACCCCAAGTAGGTTTTATTTTTTAAATCATTGACTATAACTTCAACTTTTATTATTTTAAATTTAACTTTTATTGAAAAAATGCCTTTCGGCCATATTCCCTTTTGATCCACGTTAGTTATGCTCCAATAAAGGCGAAAATCTTCGTTAAAAACATACCCTAATTTAAAAATAAACGAGTAAAAAGGTTAAAGTCGGGCATGCCGACTATTCAATACCCTACACCAGTCTGGGTAAAAGCCAACTAATGTTTGGATCCGATATTCGAATGGGTTAAAATGGGGCTCGTGTCAAAATTTTCTATAATGTGAGTCAGCGCACCAAATTTCATTAAAATATCTTAATATTTGCGACCTGCAGTTTGTAACCAAGCCAATTTTGGGGGGATCCTTATATGGGCACTAGTTCTAAACATGGACCGATGTTCACCAAAATCAATAGGCTTCGTACTTGGGCCAACATAGGTCTATGTACCAAATTTCATCAAAATATCTTAATATTTGCGACCTGCAGCGTGTAAACAGTATAATTTTGGTAGGACCCTTATATGGGCACTAGGTCTAAACATGGACCGATGTTCACCAAAATCAATAGGCTGCGTTATTGGGCAAATATAGGCCCAATATAATATTTACGACCTGCAGCGTATAAACAGTATAATTTTGGTAGGACTCTTATATGGGCACTAGGTCTAAACATGGACCGATGTTCACCAAAATCAATAGGCTGCGTTATTGGGCTAACATAGGTCTGTGTACCAAATTTCGTCAAAATATCTTAATATTTACGACCTGCAGCGTATAAACAATATAATTTTGGTAGGACCCTTATATGGGCACTAGTTCTAAACATGGACCGATGTTTAGACCTAGTTTTAAATCGGTTACAAAAAAATAAATGACTTGGCCACCTTCTCTAAATATGTACCACCGTGTGGTGCCGGTTTCGTCGGCTGAACACATTTTATATATAGGGCGAAGATGTTCCAGTGTTTGCTAATAGATGGCGGTAGGATATTGTAAAAAATATTGTAGTTATTAGTTTGATTATATTAAAGTACTCGCGGCACTAGATTATTTTGACAAACCGTTTATTTCCAGTAATATAGTGCTCTGTACTTTGTAGATAGCTTTCCCTTATTCCATGTTTTATTCCTTTTTAGCCGGTTACTTTCTGATAAGTATTTTTTTTTAATGAAAAACTGTTTTTTTTTTTGCAAAAATATTTACCAACGTCCACTTACATAGTTGAATTCACTTTGTCCATCGTTGCTTTAATTTCCTTCCAAATAATAGAATTTCTTAAGGTCCTCAAAAACGGCATTTGTTTTTTCAATGACTTCTTCGTTGGAGTTTTATGTCTTTCCACCGAGCCATTTCCTTAGGATTGAAATTAGAAAATAGTCACTGGGTTTCCATCTGGAGTATATGCCGGAGAAGGTAGAAATTCGTAGCCCAATGGCGACTACACTAAACTTTGGCTATTTAGAAATAAGCTAGCAGGTCGAAATAAAATCTATCTGTAAGTTCTATTTAAAAAAAAACTACTCTTTGCTTCATAAATATATGAAAAAGGAAAATATGTACATATATAATTGTAATGAGTTAAACGAGAATGGATCATTTCGTAATTTTTTTTTGTCTCTTTCTTATGCGTGGAGTGCATAGGAAGTGAAAAAGGGTATAATGAAATTCTGCTTCCTTTACACATTCACATTTTCTATACCTTCAATGCATAAGAAAGAGACAAAAAGAACTATGGAATATTCTGTACTCATTTAACTTATGTATTTGTTTGTGACAGGTATGTAGCATATTTTAATGCCGTTAAAGCATAAATTAGTTTGGTAGTAAAGTGAGGTGAAATGAGGTATCGTACTCTAGAAATCTATATTCAAAAGATTTTCTTACATCAAATCTACTTCCAAACTAAGTATTTGTGTATACTATCACTAGTTGAAAGTAAACAGCTGCCACGATACTTTACGATACTACCAGACTAATGAAGCCTTAATCCGTCAGCAAAACATTTTATTGTTCGTTGTAAAAGTAGTGTGTTTTTGCGTATGTAACCCTACAGGCCTTTTTTTTTTAATCACTGGATTTATTTTGTTTAAAAATGCACATTTTGTTTTTAATTTACCAAATTTAATATTTTTATCCAAATAAAACACTTACGCTTATGTAATATGAAAGAAAAAAATTAAAATTTTGAGAAAATGCAATTTCTGGAATTAAATTAAGCTAAATCCAAAACGGATTTATTTATTTTATAAATCCATTTTGAATTTAGTTTAACTTTTACTTTTTTACAAAATTTTATTTTGTTTCACATTATATTATCGAATACGTATTGGATTTTAATAAAAATATTAAATTTTTGAAATTAAAAACAAAATGCGGATTTTTTGACAAAATAAAATAAATCCAAAAATAAACCAGTGATTAAAAAAGGCCTATATGTAATAACTGTTACCTATTCTGCACATAATCTTCTTCAACGCATTTTTAAACAATTGTAGAATTTAGGTAGAATGGCATTATTGCTTGTGAATGTACCCAGGTAGAATATGCCGACGTTGCAACATAAATTGTACTGGGAGAACACTGTTTTTTACGAAAAGCCGGTACTACTTTAAACGTGCTTTGCCAGTAATGTTTTCTGAAAATTAACGAGATTTTTTTTTAATTTATTAAAATTAACAATTTATAAATTTTATGTATTTTTACATCTATTACACAGTTATTTATGTAAGAGAGACATAGCCATTCTTTTCTTGTAAAGTTTCGAAAGAATACATTAAAAATCTGTGATGTACACTAAAAGGCCAGTGAAGTACTAGCAAACTACTAAATTTGTTATTAATTGTACTAGGATAATACAAAAAAAAATAAAATCCCAAGCCAGCGCCAACGTTGGGAAATAACTACGGCCAAGCGTTTATTGGTGTTATCATTTCGACAACATGCGAGTATAGTGAAAGTTGAACATCCTACGCATTGCCAGTACATGTACTACCGTTTCCAATACCGGGCCGACATTGTGCCGTTTGTATTTTTCTACCTGGGTATACACTGTATGCGTATGTTACACTTTTGCACCCTGTTAATTTTTTATAATTTTCTTAGGAATTTAAGATAATTATCAACGTTGAAATCTCAACGTTTATGAGTTTCTTCCAAAAAAGTTTTGCTGACATACGTTCGATTATTCCGCAACTATTAAAAACATTAATATATTTTTTTTATTCTTCAATTTGTTGAACATAAACTCGTAACTTCCTTGTAAACCTTGTATAAATACAAACCATGTTTTTTATGTGTGGAGTTTGACATTACAGTTTTACACCGTTTATGAGTAGAATACGAGTTTTTATGAAAACCCCAGCAAAACATGTATCAGTTCCAGAACTAGTTATGCAACTAGTTATTTATAGCCAGTACTAGTTCTACTTTGGCACTATTACCCATGATTTTTATTTGAAATTGTCACCCTTAGAACTAGTTCTAGGGAACGGTTTGAGGAACAGGTACTAGTTCTACGGAACGGTTCCAGAAGCTATTCTTGTAAGCGTGATTTTTATATGGAATTGTCGCGCTCAGAACTAGTTCCAAGAAGCCATCAAAGAGCATTAATCCCTTTGGGAGATCAGTTTTAAAACTAATATTTTTAGTCATACTGAAACAGTTTCAGGAACAATTAGTTTTGCAAAAACATATTTGAAACGAAAAAAGATTTGTTGAAACCATTTTTTTAATAAATTTTTTATACATATTCGTGTAGGTGCATTCATATGTTAGTTAATAGTATTTCCATTAAACATTTTTCAAATATAGACAAAGATATCTTCATCCCGAAAATTAAAAAGAATCAGATTTGGAGACGTTTACATTTTATTTATATTTAGCTTGCCCGTTTAATATAAAACTAAGATGCAGTGAATCTCTTCTATTTATCTTCTGTTTGTTTCTATTAGCTTTATTCCACGGAGCTTACCGCGGGTACCCAATTTTACGTTTCCACTATCAGCATTGCTTGTAAATTCATGTAATTTGGCCTCCCGCGGCCACCCGCGGTAACAGACCTATTTTGTATTAGGAAACATCTATTTTGTATCAGAAAACATCTGGTATTCATTTCGAAAAATCACCAACCGAGAAAACATAGATTCCTTTCTTTAACGGTTATTTTCATGCACAGTTCTTGGGTTGTTTTCCATTTTTATAGGAATAATTTTCAGAGCATTTTTTGTTAATTTAAGGAAGACGAAATATATAAAATTTTCTAAGTTTTTCAAATAGCTCTACGGAGTTGTTTTGGAACTAATATCAGATTCCGGGAACCGATGTAGAAGTAATGTATAACTTCCCAGGTAGAAAAATACAAACGGCACATTGTCGGCCCGGTATCGGAGACGGTAGTACATGTACTGGCAAAGCGTCGGATTTTTAACTTTCACTGTACTGGCATGTTGTCGAAATGATAACACCAATAAACGCTTGGTCGTAGTTATATCCCAATGTTGGCGCAGGCTTGAGATTTTATTTTTTTGGTATTATCCCAGGAATATAAATAACACATTTAGTAGTTCGCTAGATCTTTACTGTCCTCTTAGTGTACATCACAAATTTTTAATGTATTCTTTCGAAACTTCACAAGAAAAGAATGGCGATGTCTGGAACGCATCTACCGCATAAAAAAAGACTTAAGTGTATTTAACTTTTGTAAATAGTGAATCCCATCTCATATTTTATTGCTCTCGGCATTTAAACTAAAAAATAATATATCTTTTTTTTTTCTTTTCAGAACAAAACTACAATATGAATCCCTCGAGGGTTCTATGATTCTTGATAATCCTCAAGATGATACACTAAGCGAAAAAATTGGTTGCCCACTTTACACAGCTCCCGAGTTATTGTGTCCCGAACCTACCTATAAAGGCAAACCAGCTGACATGTGGGCTTTAGGTGTTATTCTTTACACTATGCTTGTGGGGCAATATCCATTTTTCGAAAAGGGCAATAGCAATTTGATAACCATAATTCGTCAATGTTTTGTACAACTACCGGGTCATTTATCACGTTCAGCACGTTGGTTATTATTGGCTCTATTGCGTAAAAACATCAGTGATCGTGTACCTATTGAGTACATCTTTTTGTCACCTTGGCTAAAAGAACAAAAACCATTTCATATGTATATACCCGTGAATGTTATGATACCAGATGATGATGATGATTCCTTGAGCAGCAAGGGATCTATGAACTGCATGAATATTGTCGAAGATGATGGTGTCCAACCCTTGGATTATTCATGTAACACACTAAGCATGAACTGTGATAATGATTCATATGCAGAAATGGGTTGACACTTGATGTTTTCCTTTCTAAGCAACCTGCATTAGCCCTCAGGAACGAAGCAGAAGAAGAAAATATGTCCTTATTAGCCTTTGGAATTTGTCTTAATGCGCTGGCGCGCTAGCTTCGTCATCATACTAGTTGCTGTTCGTTTTACAAAAAAGGAACATTCGCTCTCCTGTCTCGGGCATTTCCTTAATGTCAGCTGAAAGATAAAAGATTTGTTGTTCTTCAACAACATATTCACAAATTTGAGAGTGTGAGACTGAGTGTTATGCTAGACTTTAAAAAAGTTTGTAAGCATGCGCAGTTGTCTAATCCCAACCACAGTCCAATGTTTTGTACAAAGTAGTTGGTTTTGTAATATTAGTGAATTAATTTGTTGATTTTTTTGTAGTACAATTTTGTTGTTACTCAGTTGCCTTGAATTTATATAAAACACAATCAGTTCGAAGTTCTTCCAAGATATGTCTTTGAAAATCATGAAAATGTATTAAGTTTTGTAATATTTAATTATTACTGTTTTTAATATTTTGTATATAATTAAGTGAATAAAACAGAATAAGAATTGAGTTGATTTTTTAATTTGAAAATTTATATAAAAAAATAAAAAATATATATAATTTGATCTCACTATTAATTAAAATGTTTTTTTTATTTTTAGTACAACAAATAGAAGTGATCATCATCATCATTTCCTAACACTGTTGCAATAATTAAGCAGATTTTCTTTATACAATATATAACAATTTATTATTCAATGAACTTGAAAAACAAAATATAATTTAAACATTTAACGTCGTTGGTGTGAAGTGGTTTGATGTGGCGTATCTAGCTGGTTTGTTGTTATCAGTATCAGTAATTGCAAGGGCAAAATTATCATGTGAATAACTAGTACATTCATAAAGTCTAGTATATACAGATATGTATATATACATATAAATTTATAGTAAGTATACATAATTTTATCTTGAGGAATACGTTTTCAAAGTCATGTTGCGAAAATGTTAGACTATTGACAATTTTCTCACCTTTGTTTCGTTACACAAACGTATGTACTCGTATAATTACATATAGCACTCTGAATTGTTATCGCTCTCATTGTGAGAGCATATACGAACAAAATAACAAAAGTTATTTGCCAATTTTGACGATTTTTACGCTAAACTTTTTTTGTTGTCTGTTATTTTTTATGTTGAAATTCACATCCGGCCCAGGGTATTCCGACGAACTAAGCCAAAAATACATTGAGGGTATTCACAGTTTAAGTACTAACGTGCTGCTATCATTGTAAAATAGCATGATTTTTGAAGTTTAATCCAAAGAAAATTGTCAAATTTACGACAAATGGTAATTTAGTACTTAATGTTCTGCGGATTCCGTCATTAACATTCGTTTGTCTTTCATATTCTCGGAGGATAATAAATATTCCCAGCAAAAAAATACCTGACCAAGATCCGTAAAATCACCTATTTTGTTCGGCACGAATGCGTTCAAATTGAGGTGAAAAAGGCATTTTTTTAACATTGGCTTGTCATAGGAGAGAAGGTGTTTATGCTACTTTAAGTCTGCTTTGCACGTCATAAAAATGAGTGCTTGGATGTTCTTTTTTATATAGGAAAGCAATTCATTTTTTTTACTATCTAAGGAGAGATGAAAAGTACCTTCTTGGGAATGCATTCAAAAGTCATAAATATCACTTCTTAAATATATATTTGAATGCATTCCCAAGAAGTTACTTTTCATCTCTCCTTAGATAGTAACAAAAATGAATTGCTTTCCTATATAAAAAAGAACATCCAAGCACTCATTTTTATGACGTGCAAAGCAGACTTAAAGTAGCATAAACACCTTCTCTCCTATGACAAGCCAATGTTAAAAAAATGCCTTTTTCACCTCAATTTGAACGCATTCGTGCCGAACAAAATAGGTGATTTTACGGATCTTGGTCAGGTATTTTTTTGCTGGGCCCAGCAAAAAAAAAAAACGAATGCATTCTACAAGAATGCATTTTTCAGTGCATATAAAGTAGCTATATATGCTGATTTATGACTTCAAATAAACCTATTTTAAATGACTTCCAAAATGCCATTAATTAAAAACTATAGCTTTAAAATGGATTCGATATTTCTTTTCATACGATTAAAAATATTTAATTTTATAAAATTAAAAATACTTTTTTGTATTACTTGTTTGCTAAAATTTATTTTAGAAAAGTTTAAAGCTAGTTATAATTTTTTATTATTATTATTTAGTAAAGAAAACATTTTTTGATTTTAAAATTTTTTTAAAAATTTCTTTTAAAAAGGCGGGTCGTGTATCCCGACAAAGTACTTTCAGTGAAACGAAGCTTATTTATCAGTGGGTTGGAATTATGTGTTGGATTGGTGATTAAATCATATATTTACAGCTTACTTGTTGATTTTTTAATTCAATACGTCTTCCCTATACGAAGAATAAATATTAGATCCCATCTTTTTAGATTCAGACTATGTAGATACCTTTTTATATTTGGAGGGGATGCATTCTTTAAAACTTCATAGTATCTGCCATTTGGCCAAAGATGTAGGATTGCGTGATTGATATATCCATTAATTTGTTTGAAATTACAGCACTTTTAGATAACGCAACATTTGATAATTCATAACACAACTTCGTTCCTATAATTATAATTAAATATGAACCAGGATATATTTTTAAAATATATTTTTTACTTACAATTAATTTATATGCTTCTTTTGCTAATAAAACCAATTTTACATCTTTATTTATGTTTTAAAAATGTATATGTTTTTTTAAATATTGATCTCTGAAAAAATTTTGTAAATATTAAAAAATTTAAAATCTAATGAAATAATTTGCAAAAATTTACCGTAAACAAACTTTTTGTTCAACACCCCAGCAAAAAAAAAAAATAACTCTACTCATACAACCTCGCTGCTTTAAAATAAAAAAAAAAATCTTTAATAGCACAACATAATCAGCTCCACATGCACAATAACACTTTCACGATACACAAAAATGTGCAAAGTAGTGCACGAATCAAAAACAAAAAACTTCAAAATTTTTCAACAGTATCAGAGTTGTCAGTTGTTTGTTTTTGATTCGTACACTACTTCATTTTACAAGACGTCCCACAAACTCTGTAGAGAATTTCCCCAATTCAGCGTTTTTGTGTATCGTAAAACTGTTATTTTGCACGTGGATCTGTTTATATTATTTATTGGAGAATAGACTTCTTTTTTTGCAGGGGCTTAAATAATAAATGTTTAAAACATACTGACAATCCATTGCAATATGTTCTCTTTTTATAAAAAATAATTTAAATTACTTTTAATATGTTACCTGAACTTCATAATTAATGAATTAAAAATGTACTTTATATAACTTTTAAATATCGATCTCTTTAAGAAAACTTGAATTCCGTATTATTTATTTTATTTTAAATAAAACTAAAATGTAATTAAATGGCTAACCAAATTCTGCGCAACAAAAACGAACGAAACCTTTTTCTAGCTTTCTTTCGATTTAGTTGTGCGGAATGAAATTAATTTTATTTTTTAGAATTATTAAATTCTTTTAATTGGTTTCAAAGCATGTCATAAGCATCACTTCTTAAATATATATTTGAATGAATTCACAATAAGTTACTTTTCATCTCTCCTTAAACACAGGAAAAATGAATTTATTTCCTGTATAAAAAATTATTTTTTAATAGGTTTTAAAGTATGTCATAAAAATCACTTCTTAAATATACATTTGAATGCATTCACAAGAAGTTACTTTTCATCTCTCCTTAGATAGTAAAAAAAATGAATTTCTTTCCTGTATAAAAAAGAACATCCAAGCACTCATTTTTATGACGTGCAAAGCAGACTTAAAGTAGCATAAACACCTTCTCTCCTATGACAAGCCAATGTTAAAAAAATGCCTTTTTCACCTCAATTTGAAGGCATTCGTGCCGAACAATATAGGTGATTTTACGGATCTTGGTCAGGTATTTTTTTGCTGGGTATGACAAGCCAATGTTAAAAGAATGCGTTTTTCACCTCAAATTGAACGCATTTGTGCCGAACAGTATAGGTGCTTTTACGGATCTTGGTCAGGTATTTTTTTTCTGGGAAGTAAAAAAAGTTTTTAATTAATGGCATTTTGGAAGTCATTTAAAATACGTTTATTGGAAGTAAGAAATCAGCACATATAGCTACTTTATATGCAGTGAAAAATGCATTCTTGTAGAATGCATTCGGTTTTTTTTTGCTGGGTTATTACATTAATATTTTTACAACAAAATTTATTATAAATTAGAATCCGATTTCGAAAAATGCGATTACGCAAAACCATTTTATATGCAGTCGAAAATTCCGACTACAAATTCTTTTGGTATTCCATATTGAAAAAAAAAACTTGTCCTGTATATTACCTATCAACAGCTGTTTATACATTCTCGATCAATCTAGTCAGTCCATTTCCCTCTATTCTGGAGTTCTAAATTGTTTAATTATAATCCAACTCCCAAATCAAAGAAAATCGTACGTCAACGTACACAATTGTTTCATGTTATTTTTGTCTAATTTAACACGCCCCTAATGTCGACGTTCTGATTTAGGTTGTACGCTAATAAATCAAATTTTGAGTTGAAATCATTTTTTGTAAATTTTTAAAATTCAGTTTTTGGCTCTTGCTAGTTTTTATTTATTAAAACGCATGTATTAAAAACAAGCAAAAACTAGTTCTGTACGAAAACTAGGTTGGTTTGCTAAGTCTAAATTCAGTATTATAGTGCTAAAAATAAATATACGAGTCTTTTTCATATAAATAATGTAGAGAAAGACCCTAACATGAAAAATTCAGCATGCTATGATTACAAATAACGGATTTATAAGTTCTTTTTTTTTTTGCAAAAACGCCTTTTTCAAAAAATTTTTAAAACCCCTAAGTCCGGGTTTTTAAGGTTTAGACAGAGCTTTGAAGAATGAATTCTATTTTGAATGAATTCCCTAAAAATACCATTCGATTTCGTCTTAAATCGAATAAATTCATATTTCATTTCTTTATTTTTATAAAGTCTATGGATTACAATGATCCTTACAGACTACTCGCTAAAAAAAAAATTAAAAAATTAAAACAAATTATTTAAATAAAGTTTAAACATATGTTTTGAATAACTAAAATCTAAAACAGTATATTTAAGCAATCGCAGGGAATTGATTCGATCGCATTCAAATATAAGGAATTCAATTAATATAATTCGATTTTATCAATCATTAGGAATTCATTCGATTTCTTACTCATTCGATTGACAAATTGGGAATTAATCATTCATTCGATTCTGTATCACTTGATTGAGCAACTTGGGAATGACATACGATTTTATTTATTGGATTTAAAATTTTTTTTATATTAGTAATTATGTTGCTTTATTACAGTAAAAGTAGCTGTATTTTGTCTCATGCCTATCAACGTTAAGTATTTAAAGCAAACCTACGTTATACTGATTGTGGTATAAAAAGATTTTAAAAAGGTTATGTTTATAATTGTTCCGTTATAATCGAACGTAGGTCAGCAAAAATTTTTAGGAAGTAACGCGAATAAGTTACTTTAGATGTGAAAATGTATAAACTTTGAGTTTTCAACGTTGAGTTTTCAACGTTGATAATTATCAGTGTTGAAAGTTAATGTGCATACGAAAAGTAATATGGTAGTTTTCGTCTTAATAGAAAATGAAACAGTTCGATGATGAGAGTTCTTCTCCTTCCTGCAAATTTTTATTCGATAAATTTCTGCAGGTAAAGCCCAAATTACTTAAACGTAACGTGACGTATCTTCTAATGGAAAATCTAATAAGTTGAAAGAGCGTAGCTGACATGTTATTTCTTTTTTACTTATGGGGGTTATTTTGTAAAGCGTAACACGTTGCGTTGTTTACCATACAAATTGTTTTTGTAACAATAACAATTTACACACAAATCAACGCAACGCAAGGCGTTGCGTTTTACAAAATAACCTACTAAATCTTAGATTGAATGAGCTGATTCATCACGTTGTGTTTACGCTCGAGTAACGAAGTCTTAAGAATTTTTTAAGCAGAAAAAACATTGATTTAAAAAATATATGTTTGTTGCAAATAAAAAAAAAAATATTTTGTAATTATAGGTGTGTTTCTTTACATTTTGGGTAAAGTTCGGTAATACTCATACTCTCACGAAGTGACAAAAATGTCCAAAAGTAAACGACGCGAAAAACCATATTTGAAGCCCGAAAAACAAACGTCAATAGATTTGTGATTTCTGCATTATAGTTCGATTTAGTGAGCGCTCTTTGTAGTTCTTGTTCAATTTGTTGTAAAAATCTAGATAGCTTTTCTACTTAAACCGCTTTTTAAATAAAAAATAAAAAAAAAAAATTCCTTCTCAGGCATTGAAAAAAAATTTCCTTCTCAGGCATTGAAAAAATTTTAATATTAAACAAAAGGTTCGATTTATTTACATATTTATCTCTTTAACACATTTAAACAAGCGTCTTCAAAAAATTGTCGGTAATTTTATGGAGTTGTAACATTACCGATATGCCTTTCCAACTTTTACGTTAATTTTTGTAAATGATACACATATTTTTCTGAATGAATAAAATGAGCGATTGAACTGAAAGAGCTATTAGTTGTGAACTAGGTCTTTGGTTCAAATAAGTGAATAGTTCAATTGAACTAGTTGAATCCAACAGATGATATAACAGCTGATAAAAACAATTTACCCAAACATACACGAAAAAAAAGTTTGGGCTTCTTCGGGCAAGAAGAACAAGAATATTACTCTCTCATGACAGCTCTCATTTACCCAATTGTGCAGTAAGAAAATGCTTTTTGGTAAAATTTGGATCCCGCGGGATCCAAATGTTGAGTACCCGAACAGACTTATTATTGAAATAAATTATGGAAAAGGGAATCTACAGAAATGTTTCTGCTTAACATTTAACATCATAAATTCTCGTTTTCTATACAGACCACCTGCATTTATTTGTATATTTGGTGATGCAATCAGCTGTGTACAATTCTTACTGAACTGAGAATCTCTGGATTTAAAAGCAAATAGGTCCATTCGATTACTTTGCTCAGTCAAGTCCAGTAAGAATTACAACTTACAGAGAGTAAGACAAGATTTACTCTCAAAATAAAATTTCCCAAACATGTGCGCGAACAGAAAATTTTCAATAATTTGCAAGTTTGTAGACACAGCTGATTACAACTCCAAATATACAAATAAATTTTATCTGGTCGGTATGGAAGACGACATTTTTTTATGTTAAATCTTAAGCAGAAACTTTTTATAAGGTTTTCTTATCTTTCCCATAATTTGTTTTGAAAGTTTCATTGCTTTGAATTTCCATAAAATAACATAATTGTAAAATATTTTTTTTTGTTTTCAATAAACGAACATATGTTTTCGAAACATATGTTTTTTTTCTGCTTGCAAATTCTTACTGAGAAAAATTTATCCAGTAAAAATTTGCAAGAAAAAGAAGAAGACTTAGAATTCTCATCATAGAACTGTCACTTTATTCTCTCTGTTTACTGAGTATTTGTGTTAACGAACGCCATCCAGTAAAAATTTGTACAAATTATCCAGTAATCGAATGAACCTAATGTGAACACAGCATAACGCCATACTTAGGGAAAAATAATTGAGGCATTGTTTTAATTTCTGTAATCTTTTAGTATGCTATGGCTGTTATTTTTTATATAAAGGGTATCTGCTCCAAAATTGTATGTTGACAATACTTATTAAAAATAATGGTTGACGTGACTTTCTGTGCGAAACTGTTAAATATAAATACTCTAACATATGTATACTAAACGAAAGAATATATAACATGTTTATTTTAATAATCCCAAAATAACTGTTATACGATGAAAGAATATCTTGAAAAATGAACGATAAGTAATTGAAATGGATGTGTATTCTAGAAATATATATATAATTTTAGAACACGTGTGCATGTTCTATATCGTCATGTGAAATCAAAAAAGCCATAAGTTACATTTTAAAAAATTTTACAGGAGAAGAAAAAAACTTTAAAATTGCTTGCGCTAACACTTGGGGCTGTTCAGAAATTTGTTAATAAAATCGTTGTGGTAGTGTAAAATTTTGCAGGAATATGTATGTTTTTTGATATGGTGCATTATAATCGATCAAAAAGCCGATTTTGAATTTTTTGTAACTTACGGCTCTTTTGATTTTATATGACGATATGCAAATGTACTAAACTTTAGATTAAAACTAGATGGTGATAACGATATTTTTATTTTCATATTACTGATTTTGTTTTCAATGAAAACTTTTCATTAACTTTTAAGAACAAATTGTATTTGTTTAAAAATTTAAAATAATTGATTACATTAAGGCAAAGCAAATATTTAAATGGTCAAACTGGTGCGTGATGATCAACTGACTTTTGGATGATGAAACTGGTTGCTACAAGTAAGCATAAAATTAATTACAATGGCAGCAAAGTTTTACTTTTTTTCGTTTTTGACCTACTTGAATGATGACCTATTGTTCCACATATACTATAGAGATATGTTTGTATGTACATATATACAACATTGAAAATTTTTGCATTAAAAACTGGTAATACTGTACTTTAAGAGTACAATATTCCTCAAAATGTTAAATGGATAATAAAAAATTCTGTAATTATTATTTTAATTATAGCAAAAGTCGCATATTAGGATTATATTAGCTGTGTTTGCGTAATCAAAATTTTGAATTTTACCAAAAAGCGTTCACCAACCCGAAAATTGGGTAAATTGAGAGATAATTGGTATAAGAAAATTGGTGTAAGAGAGTAATATTCTTCTTCTTCTTGCGCGAAGAAGCCCCGACTTTTTTAGTGTAAATTTTCGCGTTCGCATACTTTTGTGCATTTTTGTCACTTCGTGAGAGTATTTTTTGTTAAACCTCGTTACAAAAAATAATTGCTTCCAACTGTGATCAATGATTTTTGAAGTTTAACCCATAGGAAGTTGCGAAATTTACGAAAATGCTTATTTACAACTTCAAATAGCATAAACTGTGAATTCCATCAATATATTTTAAAACTTCTTCGGATATTAGCTGTGTTTGTGCGGCACTCTATCAACATTGGCTTATATCATTCCCATATAAATTTGACATTAGCCAACGTTTAGTATTAACTCTCAATGTTACTAATGTCAAATTTGTATGGGAATCACATAAGCAAACGTTGATAGCGTACCGCAGAAACACAGCAATGTTATTAAGTATAATGTAATTAAATAAAATATAATTTAAAATATTCTTGCGAAATTTCAAAATAGGGCGAATGATTTCATAAAATTCTCTTATTTATTATTTTAAAGTGTTAATCGATTTTGTATTATTTTGCTGAAATTTGTGCTGAATTTCTTTTACAAAGTATTTTGTCAATTTGCATGTGTCGCCAAATACTTTGTATAGACCTATTTTCGGTCTATTTTTATAATTGCACAAAACCAAAAGTATTTATATTAACGTTGAAAGTCTTTTGGTATTTAGTTGGTATTTGGAACAGGTATGTATGAGTAAATATAAATAGATAAGTAGTTGGTGGTATAAGTAATTCAAATTGAACCTTGGACGCTTTGTACGCACTTAAGAGGTTACTATTTTAAAAAAATTAAATTTTTCTACTTTGATAATCAGGGCAAGTTTAAAATGGCACAAAAAAGTTGAACTTGGCAAGTAAAATGGCAAGAAAAAATAGTAAAATTGGCACAAAAAACGCAAAAATGGCACGCTTATTCCAAAAATTTTGAAGTATAATAGTTGAGTTATGTTTTTCTGAATGTTTTAAAAAAAATACAATAATGAAGGAATTTACCGTTGAACTGCTAAAGTGCATTCGCCGTATATTAGTATGATTTAAAAAAATCTGGGGGGTTATTACGTAAGCGGATTCGAAAAATATTGTTCGAATTCGGAAATTTTAAAACTCTTGTAAAAAAATGATCCGTTTTTGGCATTTCACTTCTATTAGAGTTATCATACACGTTTTCAATATTTTTCCCGAATAAAAACAGTTTTTTGTTACTTAATTTTCAATGTGAAAATTCTGTTCGAAAGCATTTCCGTTTCGAATCGAATTACATAATAACCCCCCTGGAATTTTATTATTTATTATTAATATTAAATATTTTATTAATATATATTTATTTAGCATAAGTGCTATTAATTATACAATTTAATAAATTTTAAACTATAAATTTATGGATTTTTTTTTTGCATTAAAAAAATTGTTTTACATATAGTACAATTCTACGTTTGAACACAAAAAAATTAGTTTCGTTTTTTAATTCTAATGGAATTGCATTAAATAATTTAAGACCGTTATAAAATAAAAGGTTCTGATAAAAATTTGTTGTACTAAAATTTAATCTAAAATGAGAAATGTTGCGTAAATTATACGGTTGTACGTCCGCTACATAAACCAACTGCTTCTGCATATAATTCGGCAGCATTCCATTTTTCATTTTAAATACGAATATTAAAACGTTCATCACCAGCCTTTGATTAACCGACAGCCACTGCAACTTATTCAACATGTCCCGTATGTGAGATAATCTGTGACAACGCAATATGCTTCTCATACCTTTATTCTGCAGTTTTTGAAGTCTCTCCTTCATTAATTGACTACCAAGAAATAGTAACGTTGAGCAGTATTCAAAATGAGGTTTTATTATGGTATTATATATTCTTATAGATGTAATTGTAGAAATTTTTCTACGAATTCTTCTAAGGAAAGCGATTTTTTTGAAATTTTTTTACAAACGTAGTGAAAATGCAAATCAAATTTCAGTTTCTTGTCTATAACGACCCCAAGGTATTTAATTTCTTCCACCGTTTCTATAGGTACACCTTCGATAATTATATTTTCATCCGTAGTGCCATTTATCACCATAGCTTTTGTTTTCTGTGTATTTAGTTTTAATTTGTTCATTTTCAGATATTTTTCTACTTCTTCCAACTCACTATTTAGAATACGAACACAATCCTCTACGTTTTTACCGCTTATATAAATGAGCGCATCATCCGCAAACATACATACTTTTGCCTTCCTTAATACTTTTTCTAAGTCATTAGTGTAAATTAAAAACAGTAGAGTTCCCAAAACTGCCCCCTGAGGCACTCCAATATTGACCGTTTTTACAGTAGACATAAATTCACCACATTTTGTTCTTTGGGTTCTGTTTTTCAAATAACTTTTAAACCATTTCAGTTCAACTCCTTTTACGCCATACTTATTTAATTTGTCCAATAAAATTTCTCTATTTATTGTTTCAAATGCACGTTTCAAGTCCAAGAAAATCGCAATAACACAATTTTTATTGTGTATTTCAATTTTCCATTGAGTTATTACCAGATTCAGAAAAAAATATATAAATATTAAAAAAAAATATGGTTTTTTTTTGTAAATTTTTTCCAAAAATTATTTACGAAGATTGAGTTTTTACTGAATTTTATAGCACTTTGTTAATGAAAAGTCTAAAAAATTGACAAAATGGCTTTTTTGGCAAGGATTTGTAAAAATGGCATTTTTACAAATTAAGTGAAAAATGGCAAAAATGGCATTTAATGGCAAATGCCAAGAAAACTTGCCCTGTTGATAATACATATAAATTTCTGTGGAAAAATTGCAAAAAATTATAAAAATTCTAAATTTATTTTTAAGACGCTTTTTAAAAGAATTATGTCGGCAAAATTACCTGCAGTTGCAGCTACAAAAGTGTACACTGCAATTGCATTCAAATGAACTGATATCGCAGTTAAAAATATCTGTAATTGTAGTTAATTAAAATTCAAATGAAATGTAACTGCAGTAATTGCAGTTAATTTTACCAACATAATTCTCTGAGTGTAGTTGAGATAAAATAACCCATTTTCGATGTTAAAGGTAAAATCGAATTAATTTTCTGCATATTTACAGTTTTACAAATACGGAAACCC
This sequence comes from Leucophora obtusa, assembly GCA_949987735.1. Lineage (NCBI taxonomy): Eukaryota > Metazoa > Arthropoda > Insecta > Diptera > Anthomyiidae > Leucophora > Leucophora obtusa. The sequence continues at coordinate 6,446,796 of OX465296.1, forward strand.
GTTGATTCGATCAGCCAGTTTATTTTTTAAAGTACAGATAGTACTTTTTGTGCTGAATAGAAAAAACAAAAATGTCTTAGACCCCTATTTCCCGCTGGATCCCAATGTTGAGTACCCGAACACACCTGAAATATATGTGTTTTGGAAAAATATGAAATATATTTATGTCATATGAATAATATTTAAAATACCTTTGCAATTTCGACGAAGATATAAGCAAGTCCATATTCAAATTTTAAACCGAAATAACTCCCAAAATAGGTCCGACCGACGGGAAAAGAGTTGTTTTGCAATCCCAATAAAAAGTTTTACCTGTGTAAAAATTTGAACCCGATCAGAGCTGTGCTCCTAAACTCAACTTTAACCTTACTTTGTTGTTTGATGGGTTAAAAGGTCTCGAGCTATATCTTAAATGAAAGGTGTAAGTCTCGACAATAAATTACTAAGTCCAAAGTGTATTATATACACAACCTTCTGAAATAAAACCTTTTTTTAAAAGAACCTAAAAATGAAAAATTTTAAACTGGGCCGTAATGTGTTAATTGGTATAAAAATCTTTACTCTGAGCTCCATTAGCTATGAGATTCTGTTAAGATAGCTGTTAAGAGAGTCACAAATAAAATCTAATACTTTTGTGGTGGAGAACATTAATGTTAAGAAATTTCATTATTAATTTTTTCTTGCCGGAGTCAGTCGCAAATGAATGTCTTTTATTTCGCAGTAATTAATTGGTTGTATATTTTTTCTTTCATAAATAAAAAGAATATTACATTTTAAGTTCTAATAATGCAAATTACTTCACAATTACACTGTTTTTATATATTTTCTTTGGTTTTTTTTATAAGCTTTGTTGGTGATGCCATTAAGCAGTAAAAAAATATGGCATCGACTGAGATGTTATAATATAGTTTTCTTAACATCTGCTTTAACAACTATGTTAACACAGAAAAAACGTAAATCATAACATTAAAATGAGTGGTCCACACTTAACATTAACATGATGTTAGTGGCCATGTTAACTGATTTATGTCTCGTGTAGACTACAAATTAATGCCATATAAAATATATTTAAATACCTTTCCATGGTATACGTACTGTCTAAATCCGGCAATAAATCACGGAGTTATGAGCACGTTTTGGAAGCGCAATAAAAAGTTTTACCTGTGGTGAGAATTTGGACCCTGAGCTGTGCCCCTAAACTAAACTTTAACCTTAAAATTTTTTAATTTATTTATTTAATTTATTAATATCAATACAAAGAAAGCCTACATGGCCAATTGTTTATGTATTGTTAGATGATAAATTATTTGACAAATTAATTTAAAAAAAATATTTTTCATTAATTTTCAAAAAGTGAATTAAGGAATTAATTCTTTTAAACCTTTGGTGTTTGACAATCATGATGGTATGGTAAAAAATCGTCAATCATCATTTGACAATTTGTCGCAATAACAAAATCGTCAAAATGACGTAAAATTGCTAAGTCTGGTACCACTGGACACATCTCTAGAAAATATAATGCAGAATGAAGTTAATAAATCTAAATTTGGAATGTTTATTAAATATATTTAGCTATTGTGATGAAAAGGATTTGATTAATTTGTGTTGTGCCCACAGGCTGTTGAAGAATGTTATTGAAAATATTGTTATTCATATTCGAACACGTGACCTGCTCTTGTGTGGTCTTCGAAATGAACCAGCCGTTATGGAGCGGTAAGTATCTGGAAATCGGAGCATGTACATAATAGGAAAGAATTGCTACTTATTTATAAACATTTGTATATAGCACACATACACGTCTATCCCTTTTCAACCGTTTGAAACTAGCAAGGAATTGGTTAAATGGATGCTATCGCGAACAACAATATTTCCATCGTTCAAAAATGTTTGCCACCAAATTATTCTTGGAAAGAGATTGGCTATACGTAACAAATACCTGTTATCTCAGTCTACATCAACGTCTTAAATCAGAGGCCTTGCAAAGACGATATTACCAAGAAATTGTAACATCCAATAAAGCAGATATAGCCGATTTTGTAAAAAAGGGTAACACAATATTTGCAGGACGAGTGACGGGCAGTTCTTTTATATATGAAGATGGTTACGCCACGGAACAACAACTACATAGCCCAAACGAGTACTTGCATTGCGTAGATTTTGCTGGCAATTTGTATGTGACAAGTACAGATGCTTGTGGCAAATTATGGCGAAGAGAGGAAGAATTGGGTCTTGTGAATTTGGAGGTTGTAACAGTTTTAAAAGAATCTTACAAAACTATGAGTTTCAATGGCAGTGGCAACCGTTTATATGGAGGACTTTATACATCAACAAACCGATCTGCATTACGTGAGATTGATGTGGAGAGGTGAGTAGATTAAAATGTAGTTAAAATTAGAGATGGGCGCGTGAGTAAAGTTTGATTCACGTTCACGCACGCTCACTAACGAAAAATAATCACGCACGACAGCATGAACAATTTTTTTATAATTACGCATATTCGTGATTTATTTTAATTCGAGTCATGTTCACGAAATACCAAAAATACGTAATTTGGTTTTTATTTAATTTTTTTTAAGAAAACTATTGAATATAAGTTTTATTTATTTATAAACTTAGTAATTGAAGAAAATTAAAATTAGTTAAACTATAAAAAAAATTTGTTGTTAAAAATGTATTTTGATAAAATTTTTTAAAATTTACTGTAAATCTTTAAATGTTATTCCAAATGTTTGTGGATTAATAAAATTTTGTCACATTTTGTCAAAGAATTCGATTTTTTCTTTCCTCAATAATTCTGGCAGTAGCAGAACTGACTGGAATACACATTTGTGTAGCCAATTGCTGAAGGAGAGGAAAATCTCGGCCATTTTTCCAAAATTGTAAAATATCGCAATCTATTTTAACATAATCATGCAATCAGTCTTGCATTATCATTTGATATGTTAAGTCATAGTTTATTCTGTTTCCTTAAAGTTTAATAAAAGTTTACGGTTTATTTTTTTTTCTTTATTTCTTGTTTTTACCGCGGGTACCCGCGTGAACCCAAAACAGCCCAAACAACAACAATTTAAACGCAATTTTGAGTACGGGAACGCCTTTGGGCTAGTTTGTGTAACTTCGGTAAAGTACGGGAACAGACATAATATGTGCGTTCCCGTACGTTACCGCGGGAACCCAAAATAGCCCAAACAACAATTTACACGCAATTTTGAGTACGGGAACGCCTTTGGGCTAGTTTGTGTAACTTCGGTAAAGTATGGGAACAGACATAATATCTAAATATTAAAAAAAGCAAAATTAAACGCAATCGAGAAGAAGATGTTGATGCCTGCTGTGGGTATAACATGAATAGAAAAAATGGCACAAACAGCTCTCAGAGAGCTAGCAATTCAAATTATTTTGCACCTGTGCAAACTATCGATGATGACGATATTGATGAAACAATTATCGAACCAGCTGTTAAAGTTAACATACCACCAATAACAATCTTAAAATGTAAAATTGAACAAGTTCATGAAATGTGTAGAATATTAAAAATCAAAGATTACTCTATACGTAAAATTTCCATCGGTCTAAAATTGTTTTGCACAAATAACGTAGATTTTACTGCCGTTTGTGACTCTCTCACTAAGAAGTTTCAGCTCGAATATTTCACATATGCTGTTAAAACGAAAAGCCTTATAAGGCTGTACTATTAGGTCTAGATAAAACAGACCCATCAGTTGTTAAGTCCAGACTTTTAGACATGGGCCTTAAATGTATCGATGTTAAAATTGTTACTAGAGCCTATGCTGGAGCTAGGGACAGTAACAACGAACAAATTATATTCATTGTTTACTTTGAAAAAAAGTCAATCACATTAAGAGAATTAAGGCAAAACTACTCAGCCATCAACTACATAAAAGTCAGGTGGGAATACCAAAAGCCCAACAAAACTGACCCAATCACTGCTGTTCTGAGATTAGAGGGTTTTCATTTAGAATAGATTTCTGAAAGCACATGGAATTAAAATATTCAGAAATTTGCTGTTTTGGTATTCACATATTAAGTTCGTACCCGTACGTACCCAAAGTTAACGAAATTTACCCAAAGTACTCGATTATATTAGTGTTTCTGTTTCTCTTTCTACTAAAATTTACCCAGACTTTTTCTTCGGGTAAACTTTGGTAACACAGCTGATGTAAATATAAACAAAAAACAATTCTGAAAATAAATTTGAAATTTTGGTTAAATAATTTTTTCTTTTTCTTCCACTTTTTTTTTTGATTCCGAAAGAAAATGTTAAAATTTATAGTCAGTTTTTAAAATAATCTTTTTATGTATTAAATGTTCTACAAATTTCAATATTTTATTGAAAATACAAAGAAAACATTTCAAAATTTTGTTCACAAATGTTTTTTTAATAATTTAATAAATATTTCATAGAAAAAAAGTGCATTCGTTTTCACTTCCACCCAGCTTTTTATACACGGAATATTTCACAAAAATTTTTGTGGATGTGAATCACAAAACAGCAAAAATGTTCGGAATGTTCCACTTTAGAATTTCTTTATGTGGATTCGGAACTGAGAACAGCGCCGAATGTTATAATTGTCAGATATATGGACACGGTGCCAGCAGATGCAATGTTAAAACATTTTGTGCCCATTGCGCCGGGAATCACAAAACTGAAGAATGCAAGTCAACCATTGTAAAATGTGCTAATTGTATAAAGCTATGTCCCCTGACTGCCCTAATAGGGAAACATATAAGCAAATAAGGCAACGTGCTCAACCAAAGAGTACCAGACAAAGAAGCCAACAATTCAACAACCAATCAAATTGCAACGTTAATTTTCCAAATGCTTTAAATCAGAGCGAAACACCAAATCCATCTAGAACGGGTTAGAGTCAACCATTCACCCAATCAATTAAATTTTTCTCCACATATTAATTATTTATCATCACGGGTATCATTTCTCTTGAAAAGGTTGTATTCATTAAATATTTATTTACCTCGTTCAGTTAAAAGGCGGGTTGCCACTGCTATCTTGATGCCACATATATTGTACTGCATGGATATCTTTTCGGGTACTGGGAATTACGCCTTGAGGAAATATCACCTTACCTTTAACAGGATTATCCGTTATGTTTTTAATTTGAAAAGAAGAGATCATGTATCTCAACATACATTTAATTTTCTTGGATCGTCTTTTAAGAATTTTATCAGCATTAGGATATTACTGTTTTTTTATAAATCCATTATTAATGGTTACCCTGTTTATATAGTTGATCAATTTAATTTTACTCGTTCGATTAGAAATCCCCAGATAATACCACCTATAAGGCATTTAAATATTTTTGTGAAATCATTTCAGATTCGTGTGTCAAGAATATGGAATGCTTTGCCGAGAGAATTGAGAACGTTTAATTATACATTGCTTCAATTCAAGTCCAAATTAGTAGAATTTGCGAAACTGCATTTGTTGGAGGGTTTGTAAAATGTATGTTTTTGAAAGTGCGAAAGGCGAAAGGAAAGAATGTTGAAATAATATGTATTTATCTTTGTGATATTAAAGCTTCTTATGGGAATTGATTCTTGGCATTCACTATGATTGTATTTTGTTTCTTTTTTTAAAATCTTGTAAAATTTGTTAATGCTTTGTTTTATCTGATCTCATATACATATGTACTTATAATTTTTTTTACCTATATTGCGATTTATTATATATTGTAATAATTAACTTTAATTTTATATAGAAGTTTGTTATTTAGTTAGTAGCTTTAATTAACCATATAATGCCCTAAGGGCTCGGTTATGTAATAGAATAATTAATAAAAAAAAAATAACTATAATAATAATTTGTTCTCTTTAGAAGAATTAAAAAATCTTACGTTTGAATTAATTTCAAATTTAAAAAAATGCAGGTCTCGTGAAGATTCGAGGTTGTTACAAACCTTGCATGCAAATTTTTGTACCAATGAACAGCAACATAACCTTATTACAATGGAATGCTCGTCGCATTCGCACTAAAAAAGACGAATTATTCCATTTCTTGGAAAAAACCAATATTGACATTTGTTTACTTTGTGAAACCTGGCTAAATAAAAAAATTACAATTAAACATCAGAACTTCTACTGCTACAGATACGATCGACAACGTGGTGGAGGAGGTGGAGTAGCTATTTTAATTAAAAAACACATTCAGCATCAACTTATACCTCCTATTAACACAGAACTGATTGAAAACATAGGTGTTAAGGTAAAATCTGGTAATGACTTTATAAATATTTATTCTTGCTATTATCCTGGTGGGTCAACAAACAGGGACCCTAGAAGAAAACAAACATTTGCGTCAGATATTCGTAAACTAACGAGCTCAAATAAATACATATTAGGAGGAGATTTTAACTGCAGACATAGTTATTGGGGATGTCAAAGAAGTAATGGCTGGGGTAACATATTATATGAGAAACTCCAACTAAACCAAACACAAATAGTATTTCCCCACGAATATACTTATATTCCGGCTGATCCAGGTAAACAACCGCCAACTCTAGATTTTTTTCTAACTAACATATCTCAAAATATGTCCGCAGTAAAAGTTATAAATGCCTTGAGTTCTGACCACCTATCAATCATTAGTACAATTAATTTAAATTATGAAATGGTAGACAATTTATGCTACGCTTTCAGCAAGGCAAACTGGCCGCATTTTATGAAATTCATAAACAGGAATCTTCCTGTGGCGGATAGCTTTAATGAAATAAACAACAGCACTCAAATTGACAACATGATAAATGTTTTCAATAATGTATTAAAAATGGGAATAGATGAAAGTGTGCCCAAACGTAGAATTGCACCAACCTCTAAACCCTTACCAAACAACATAAAAATTATGATACAATTAAGGAACGTATTTAAAAGGAACTGGAAGCGTTACAGAGATGTTAATGATCGTCGAGCTATGACACGTTTAAATAAAAATATTACGAATGAAATAAACCACTTTAGAAACCAAACTTGGAATAACATGTTGTCTAATTTGGACAAAGCATCTTCCCCTTTTTGGAAAGTTTCAAAAATGTTAAAGAAGAAATCTAGCAATATTCCAATTTTAAAACTCAACAATGTAGTATGTTTCACCCGGCAAGAAAAGACTGAAATTTTGGCTCACAACTTTAATTTGAACCACTGTATTTTATCAAATTTAAGTGATACTACTACGATTACTGAGGTTAATGGTGTTGCAAACCTTATTCGTGATATTAACCCAATCCCACAAAACTGTTACTTCACTACTACTGAAAAAGTTGGTGTAATTATAAAAAAATTGAAAAACAAAAAAAGTCCAGGTTTAGACCGTATTAATAATAAATGTCTAAAAAATTTACCTAATAAAGTTATCAACTATCTAACGAACATCTTTAATGCTTGCCTTAAATTATGCTACTTCCCCAGTGATTGGAAAATCTCAAAAACCATACCAATACTCAAGCCAAATAAACCTCCTGATTCTCCACTTTCTTATAGACCAATAAGTCTGCTCTTTTCTATAAGTAAAAACTTGGAAAAAATTATTAAGGAAAAGCTTATTAATTTTATCGATGCAAACAATATACTTCCATCGCAACAATTTGGGTTCAGAAGTGAACATAATACGTCTCAACCCCTACTAAAAATCAGAAAATTAGTTAAAAATAATTTTCGAAACGGCAAATCAACTGGAATGATATCGCTAGACATAAAAGCTGCGTTTGAATCCGTTTGGCATAATGGACTTATTTTTAAATTGAAAAAATTCAACTTTCCAATTGAACTCATAAAAATTATTCAAAACTTTCTTCAAAATAGATCGTTCAGCGTTTACTTGGGTAAAACCTGTTCACAACAAGTAAATATCATTGCAGGATGTCCACAAGGTTCTTGCCTGTCGCCAGTTCTTTACAACATCTTTACTGCTGACATTCCAACATTTTCCAATTGCATTACGTCTATATTTGCAGATGATACATCAATTCTTAGTTCTGATGTTTATTTAGCTGATATTATTACAAGCTTACTGGGTTGAGTAATTATTTTGATAAATGGAAGATTTTGGTTAACCCTGAAAAAACGCAGGCTATTTATTTTACAAGAAAACGTAAGTCTTGTTTTATACCCCAGAGTTTACCTCGTTTCATGAACCATGATATTCCATGGGAAAACAACGTCAAATACTTGGGCGTTATGCTTGATACAAAGCTTAATTTTAATAATCATATTCCCTATGTAGTGGACAAAATTAACAAAATTATTAGAATAATGTACCCAATTATAAACAGAAAGTCGGAAATGAACATAGACAATAAAAAACTCATCATCAAATCTATATTCCACCCCATAATGTTTAACTGTGCTCCAGTTTGGTACACGTCTGCAAAATGTCATTTAAAAAAACTCCAAGTACCACAAAATAAGCTACTTAAAATGATATTTAAACTACCATGGCACTATTCCACCCGACGGATAAAATCGAAAGATTGACTAAATTTTAATGGAAGATGCCAACTCTCACAACATGTACATATCAATGAACTCATCTCATCATAATTTTATCTACTTTATTTTTTTTCTCATTTTTATCTTATACCTCTGCTTCATAAAGGTTTTTGTAAATTTTTTTCCTTCCGTTTAATAATAATGTACATAAATTTCATAAATTAAAAAAATATATTTATATATCTAAGTAGAAAAGAAACGAAGTTCCTAAACTCTTTGCTTCTAAGTCAAATGTAAATAATATAAATATTATAAGAAATAAATTGAATTGAATTGAATAATCATGCAATCATGCACAAAAATTTGCTTAAGCTCGACTCACGAACATTTTTTTTTAACTCACGCTCGACTCACGCTTTATTTACTACGAAAACTTGTCAATTTAACCACCAAATTTTGTCGTCAAAAAGTTACAGATTTGGCCCTCTGATCTAGTTTCAATATGTATCAAGAATAGTGCATTAGCTTATTTTTATTTTTTTTTATTTTCAACAAATACATATGTGGTTAAAAAAAGTTACCAACTATATTCATATAAATCGAATTATTCGATTTGTGTACAATAGGGTTCTCCAGAAATTTTTTTCTTGAGTTAAAACCGGGCTACCGCCTGGAAATATTTATTTGGCTGTATAACTACATACGTCCCCTAAAAAATTAGGATAATCAGATATCTCGAAGACGTGCCGCATCGGTCCTGAAATTTGGAACACGGGAAAATATGACTTTTTGTACATTTTCTCAAAAACAGTGATATTTTAAAACTAATTAGAATTAAAAATATTAAAGAATTGTATTCTGAGTGAATTTTCTTTGTAAAAACAAAATAACTTAAATCGGTTAAAAAAACATTCGAGTTATTACAGTTTTCCCCGGCAACTGATGTGTCGCAGACCACTTAATCAAGAAATTCGGGTCCAAATTTTAAAATTTATTGAACTATAATACAGAAACATTTTTTTATTCTAAAATTTCCAAAAAAAACTCAGATAAGAAGTATTTTTTTATATTGTGTTATGCTCGTTTTAAATTAGTGCCAAAAAGGTCAGAATTTTTAAACACTGTTTTCAAATCCACAATTTTAACGATCAGACTTTAAGGTTTTATTAAGAACATATTAGAGATTAAAAACTACAAAGGGGCATAGAAAGTCCTATTACACAGTATATAACTCTTTGGAAAATTTTCAGATTTAGTATGCAATTTGGTGCAATGAAGTTTTTCTAATCGATAATCATTAAGTGCGTTCCTTTACTTTTTGGGTAAAGTTTGGTAAAATGAGAGTAAGCAAAAAATCCTCTCACAAAATGACAAAATTACTCAAAAGTAAAGGAACGCACAAAACCACTTTTCGAGCCCAAAAATGCATTTCAAAGAAAAATTTGAAAATGGGTATAATTTTAGTTTGAAAAATAGAATAAACACACATATTTATTTGCATTTAAAAGTTCTTATTGATTTTGTTCAATTAATTATTATAAATAACACATTTCTTTTGCGTATTGGTTTGTTTAATTTAATTTTTCAATTTATTTTTACAATTGTTGTTTTTGGTTATCATTGCATCTGCTGTTAGTTTTACAATTTACCAAAGTTACCCGAAGAAAAAGTTTGGGTAACTTTGGTAAAAAGAAAAACACAAATGCACTCTCTTGAATGCGGGAACGTACGGTAACGCTTTTTGGGTAAGTTTGGGATCCCGCGGGTTCCCGCGGTAATGTAAAGGAACGAACCTATTTTCTCAAAAACTAAAAGGAACTTGGCACTGAAAATCCTTTTTATTAAATGCCCTATCAATTTTCTTTCGTTTGAATATAATTTTGATTAAATAAAAAAATTTTTTTTTTGCTAAAAAAAATGAATGGACGACTATACACTGACATTTCATATTCCCAATACTGGATTGTAATAGATAAGCGTAGTCGACGTGTGAATTGCCCTTAAGGACTATAATAATACCATTAACTTATTAATAAATATATTTTTCCATTTTACTTTTCAGTGGTTTCGAACGGATTCTACACTCCAATACATTTTCAATATACGATTTAAAGTTAAAGGACGATAACGTTATATTTACAGCTAATTTTGATAGCAGTTTTCGTCTATACGATAGACGTTCCGATAGGGATGAGGCAATATGGGAAGATCCCTTTGATTCTTCATTCTACTGCCTGGATTACGATGGTCTCTATGCTGTTTTATGCGGTGCAAAACATCACAATCGAGTAAATCTGTATGACATACGAGTACCGGGAAAGCATATGCAACTATATTTTCCACAGGTTAAAAAAAATCATGGAGGTGGAGATTTCAGATCATCACCGGTATATAGTTTGGCTTGTGATAGCCGTTATCTTTTTGTGGCCACTGCTCATAACGTACATGTACTTGATTTTAAAGTTGATTATGCAATAAGTAGAGATTATCGAGATTTATTTTCGAGAGAACTTCGTATATAATTCAACTGATTTTGTTAGGCTCTGGCATATTTAGTAAAAACGCCTCCATACAAATTGAATTTTTCAATATTAAGAAAAACTAAAATTGTCTTGGCGAATCTAATACAATTTTGATATAAGTTTTAATTGACTCTTAAATAGTCAGGTTAAATGATATGATTTAAAATACTTAATGTTATTGTTAATGTATTGTATTAATTTTATCTTGTAATAAAAACAAAAACAGATGTTTCTTTAATTGCATTGGTAAAGTTTATGGTTTTAATGGTAATATAATTGCTAATGTTATATGCGAAGGTGGTATGTATAGATTGAATAAATCCAAAAATTTTAAAGCGTTTAATGTAAATTTGGCATAAAAGTTTTGGACATTTGTATTATGATGGAAGATTTTGCAAAATACTATGGAGACTGGAATAGATATTAAAATGGACACAGCAAAAGCATATAAAATCAGAATTTCCAAAAGAAGGTCATCATGCTTCAAAAGTGCCCTAAAAAATCAATGGACTATAATACACTGTCATTTTTTGTGACCGAAAAAATGGTTTTTCTCAATTTCGCCCCAATGTTACCAATATTATACTCAAATGAACGGGCATTTCAAGGATAGTTAAACAGTATATAATTCTTTGGAAAATTTGGTGCAATGAAGTTTTCCTAATCGATATTCAATAATCAATGTTCAATTCCTAATCGATTTTTGTAAATCGTGATTTTCTCAAAAACTAAAAGGAACTTGGCACTGAAAACCATATTTATTGGATGCCCTAAAAAGTTCTTTTCGTTTGAGTATAATCAATATTCAATTCCTAATCGATTTTCGTAAATCGTGATTTTCTCAAAAACTAGAAGGAACTTGGCACTGACAACCACTTTTATTGGATGCCCTATAAATTTCCTTTCGTTTAGCAAATAGCCTAAATTTCATTCTGCCATTTGGCGAAAATTTCGGTCAATTATCTCCAACGGTTTCTAAGTTATTGCAATTAAAAGAAAATTTAAAGCATACACTATCCAGGGTTGCCGCATTTTGAAAATGGAAAATAAAACGGGCAAGCTTAAAATCAAATTTGGGTGAAAAATTCTGAAAGAGCATCGCAAATCTGGAACAGTAGGTTTTCCAGCCAAATTGGACCAGTATTTCCCGAGATATTCAAAAAACGGGGAAATCGAATGAATTTTTATTTTATATATTTTTTTTTTTAACGTATGAGTTATATTTATTTTACCTTTTCATATTGATTATACGTGGTGGTGTACCCTTAATCGATACAGAGAACAAAATACACTAGAAAATTTGTTTCCAAAAAAAAAAAAATTTTTTTTTAAGCCAAAAAATTCACACTGCCATTTTTTGAGACCGAAAAATTGGTTTAAAGTTAATAAAAGAAACATTAGTTGCGATTTGAATTGAACCGTTCTGTAGAAAAATAAAAATCGACATAAGAGAAATGTGAATTTTCATAAGACGTATTAACAAATAAATAAAATATTTAATAAATAGCTTAAATAATGATTTTTTTTTGGAAATAAACGCTTTTTTATTTTAATTGGAAAGAACAAGTAAGTATATAAATAACTAAATATTAGAGTTTGTCGACAACTCAATAATAATTCAAAAGAAATGCAATTAGGTTAGGTTTAATACTGTTTATCGATCGAAATTTTATAATAAAGTTTGTGAAATTGCCAATAATTTAGATTGGAAACAAATTTTCTAGTGTATTTTGTTCTCTGTATCGATTAAGGGTGCACCACTACGTATACTCCATATCAATAGGTAGAATAAATATAACTCATACGTAAAAAAAAAATGGAAAATAAAAATTCATACGATTTCCCCGTTTTTCGAATATCTCGGGAAATACTGGTCCAATTTGGCTGGAAAACCTACTGTTCCAGATTTGCGATGCTCTTTCAGAATTTTTCACCCAAATTTGATTTCAAGCTTCCCCGTTTTATTTTCCATTTTCAAAATACGGCAACCCTGGATAGTGTATGCTTTAAATTTTCTTTGAATTGCAATAACTTAGAAACCGTTGGAGATAATTGACCGAAATTTTCGCCAAATGGCAGAATGAAATTTAGGCTATTTGCTAAACGAAAGGAAATTTATAGGGCACCCAATAAAAGTGGTTTTCAGTGCCAAGTTCCTTTTAGTTTTTGAGAAATCACGATTTACGAAAATCGATTAGGAATTGAATATTGATTATACTCAAACGAAAGGAAATTTTTAGGGCATCCAATAAATATGGTTTTCAGTGCCAAGTTCCTTTTAGTTTTTGAGAAAATCACGATTTACGAAAATCGATTAGGAATTGAATATTGATTATTGAATATCGATTAGGAAAACTTCATTGCACCAAATTTTCCAAAGAATTACATACTGTTTAATTACCCTTGAAATGCCCGTTCATTTGAGTATAATATTGGTAACATTGGGGCGAAATTCAGAAAAACCAATTTTTCGGACTCAAAAAAAGACAGTGTATAGTCCATTGATTTTTTTTGGCTTAAAAAAAATTCTCTTTGTTTTGGTCAAAATTATACTCAAACGAAAGGAAATTTTAAGGGCATCCAATAAATATGGTTTTCAGTGCCCAGTGCCTTTTAGTTTTTGAGAAAATCACGATTTACGAAAATCGATTAGGAATTGAATATTGATTATTGAATATCGATTAGGAAAACTTCATTGCACCAAATTTTCAAAAGAATTATATACTGTTTAATTACCCTTGAAATGCCCGTTCATTTGAGTATAATATTGGTAACATTGGGGCGAAATTCAGAAAAACCAATTTTTCGGTCTCAAAAAAAGACAGTGTATAGTCCATTGATTTTTTTTTGGCTTAAAAAAAAATTCTCTTTGTTTTGGTCAAAATTATACTCAAACGAAAGGAAATTTTAAGGGCATCCAATAAATATGGTTTTCAGTGCCCAGTGCCTTTTAGTTTTTGAGAAAATCACGATTTACGAAAATCGATTAGGAATTGAATATTGATTATTGAATATCGATTAGGAAAACTTCATTGCACCAAATTTTCAAAAGAATTATATACTGTTTAATTACCCTTGAAATGCCCGTTCATTTGAGTATAATATTGGTAACATTGGGGCGAAATTCAGAAAAACCAATTTTTCGGTCTCAAAAAAAGACAGTGTATAGTCCATTGATTTTTTTTGGCTTAAAAAAAAATTCTCTTTGTTTTGGTCAAAATTATACTCAAACGAAAGGAAATTTCAAGGGCATCCAATAAATATGGTTTTCAGTGCCCAGTGCCTTTTAGTTTTTGAGAAAATCACGATTTACGAAAATCGATTAGGAATTGAATATTGATTATTGAATATCGATTAGGAAAACTTCATTGCACCAAATTTTCAAAAGAATTATATACTGTTTAATTACCCTTGAAATGCCCGTTCATTTGAGTATAATATTGGTAACATTGGGGCGAAATTCAGAAAAACCAATTTTTCGGTCTCAAAAAAAGACAGTGTATAGTCCATTGATTTTTTTTGGCTTAAAAAAAAATTCTCTTTGTTTTGGTCAAAATTATACTCAAACGAAAGGAAATTTTAAGGGCATCCAATAAATATGGTTTTCAGTGCCCAGTGCCTTTTAGTTTTTGAGAAAATCACGATTTACGAAAATCGATTAGGAATTGAATATTGATTATTGAATATCGATTAGGAAAACTTCATTGCACCAAATTTTCAAAAGAATTATATACTGTTTAATTACCCTTGAAATGCCCGTTCATTTGAGTATAATATTGGTAACATTGGGGCGAAATTCAGAAAAACCAATTTTTCGGTCTCAAAAAAAGACAGTGTATAGTCCATTGATTTTTTTTGGCTTAAAAAAAAATTCTCTTTGTTTTGGTCAAAATTATACTCAAACGAAAGGAAATTTCAAGGGCATCCAATAAATATGGTTTTCAGTGCCCAGTGCCTTTTAGTTTTTGAGAAAATCACGATTTACGAAAATCGATTAGGAATTGAATATTGATTATTGAATATCGATTAGGAAAACTTCATTGCACCAAATTTTCAAAAGAATTATATACTGTTTAATTACCCTTGAAATGCCCGTTCATTTGAGTATAATATTGGTAACATTGGGGCGAAATTCAGAAAAACCAATTTTTCGGTCTCAAAAAAAGACAGTGTATAGTCCATTGATTTTTTTTGGCTTAAAAAAAAATTCTCTTTGTTTTGGTCAAAATTATACTCAAACGAAAGGAAATTTTAAGGGCATCCAATAAATATGGTTTTCAGTGCCCAGTGCCTTTTAGTTTTTGAGAAAATCACGATTTACGAAAATCGATTAGGAATTGAATATTGATTATTGAATATCGATTAGGAAAACTTCATTGCACCAAATTTTCAAAAGAATTATATACTGTTTAATTACCCTTGAAATGCCCGTTCATTTGAGTATAATATTGGTAACATTGGGGCGAAATTCAGAAAAACCAATTTTTCGGTCTCAAAAAAAGACAGTGTATAGTCCATTGATTTTTTTTGGCTTAAAAAAAAATTCTCTTTGTTTTGGTCAAAATTATACTCAAACGAAAGGAAATTTTAAGGGCATCCAATAAATATGGTTTTCAGTGCCCAGTGCCTTTTAGTTTTTGAGAAAATCACGATTTACGAAAATCGATTAGGAATTGAATATTGATTATTGAATATCGATTAGGAAAACTTCATTGCACCAAATTTTCAAAAGAATTATATACTGTTTAATTACCCTTGAAATGCCCGTTCATTTGAGTATAATATTGGTAACATTGGGGCGAAATTCAGAAAAACCAATTTTTCGGTCTCAAAAAAAGACAGTGTATAGTCCATTGATTTTTTTTGGCTTAAAAAAAAATTCTCTTTGTTTTGGTCAAAATTATACTCAAACGAAAGGAAATTTCAAGGGCATCCAATAAATATGGTTTTCAGTGCCCAGTGCCTTTTAGTTTTTGAGAAAATCACGATTTACGAAAATCGATTAGGAATTGAATATTGATTATTGAATATCGATTAGGAAAACTTCATTGCCCCAAATTTTCAAAAGAATTATATACTGTTTAATTACCCTTGAAATGCCCGTTCATTTGAGTATAATATTGGTAACATTGGGGCGAAATTCAGAAAAACCAATTTTTCGGTCTCAAAAAAAGACAGTGTATAGTCCATTGATTTTTTTTGGCTTAAAAAAAAATTCTCTTTGTTTTGGTCAAAATTATACTCAAACGAAAGGAAATTTTAAGGGCATCCAATAAATATGGTTTTCAGTGCCCAGTGCCTTTTAGTTTTTGAGAAAATCACGATTTACGAAAATCGATTAGGAATTGAATATTGATTATTGAATATCGATTAGGAAAACTTCATTGCACCAAATTTTCAAAAGAATTATATACTGTTTAATTACCCTTGAAATGCCCGTTCATTTGAGTATAATATTGGTAACATTGGGGCGAAATTCAGAAAAACCAATTTTTCGGTCTCAAAAAAAGACAGTGTATAGTCCATTGATTTTTTTTGGCTTAAAAAAAAATTCTCTTTGTTTTGGTCAAAATTATACTCAAACGAAAGGAAATTTTAAGGGCATCCAATAAATATGGTTTTCAGTGCCCAGTGCCTTTTAGTTTTTGAGAAAATCACGATTTACGAAAATCGATTAGGAATTGAATATTGATTATTGAATATCGATTAGGAAAACTTCATTGCACCAAATTTTCAAAAGAATTATATACTGTTTAATTACCCTTGAAATGCCTGTTCATTTGAGTATAATATTGGTAACATTGGGGCGAAATTCAGAAAAACCAATTTTTCGGTCTCAAAAAAAGACAGTGTATAGTCCATTGATTTTTTTTGGCTTAAAAAAAAATTCTCTTTGTTTTGGTCAAAATTATACTCAAACGAAAGGAAATTTTAAGGGCATCCAATAAATATGGTTTTCAGTGCCCAGTGCCTTTTAGTTTTTGAGAAAATCACGATTTACGAAAATCGATTAGGAATTGAATATTGATTATTGAATATCGATTAGGAAAACTTCATTGCACCAAATTTTCAAAAGAATTATATACTGTTTAATTACCCTTGAAATGCCCGTTCATTTGAGTATAATATTGGTAACATTGGGGCGAAATTCAGAAAAACCAATTTTTCGGTCTCAAAAAAAGACAGTGTATAGTCCATTGATTTTTTTTGGCTTAAAAAAAAATTCTCTTTGTTTTGGTCAAAATTATACTCAAACGAAAGGAAATTTCAAGGGCATCCAATAAATATGGTTTTCAGTGCCCAGTGCCTTTTAGTTTTTGAGAAAATCACAATTTACGAAAATCGATTAGGAATTGAATATTGATTATTGAATATCGATTAGGAAAACTTCATTGCACCAAATTTTCAAAAGAATTATATACTGTTTAATTACCCTTGAAATGCCCGTTCATTTGAGTATAATATTGGTAACATTGGGGCGAAATTCAGAAAAACCAATTTTTCGGTCTCAAAAAAAGACAGTGTATAGTCCATTGATTTTTTTTGGCTTAAAAAAAAATTCTCTTTGTTTTGGTCAAAATTATACTCAAACGAAAGGAAATTTTAAGGGCATCCAATAAATATGGTTTTCAGTGCCCAGTGCCTTTTAGTTTTTGAGAAAATCACGATTTACGAAAATCGATTAGGAATTGAATATTGATTATTGAATATCGATTAGGAAAACTTCATTGCACCAAATTTTCAAAAGAATTATATACTGTTTAATTACCCTTGAAATGCCCGTTCATTTGAGTATAATATTGGTAACATTGGGGCGAAATTCAGAAAAACCAATTTTTCGGTCTCAAAAAAAGACAGTGTATAGTCCATTGATTTTTTTTGGCTTAAAAAAAAATTCTCTTTGTTTTGGTCAAAATTATACTCAAACGAAAGGAAATTTTAAGGGCATCCAATAAATATGGTTTTCAGTGCCCAGTGCCTTTTAGTTTTTGAGAAAATCACGATTTACGAAAATCGATTAGGAATTGAATATTGATTATTGAATATCGATTAGGAAAACTTCATTGCACCAAATTTTCAAAAGAATTATATACTGTTTAATTACCCTTGAAATGCCCGTTCATTTGAGTATAATATTGGTAACATTGGGGCGAAATTCAGAAAAACCAATTTTTCGGTCTCAAAAAAAGACAGTGTATAGTCCATTGATTTTTTTTGGCTTAAAAAAAAATTCTCTTTGTTTTGGTCAAAATTATACTCAAACGAAAGGAAATTTTAAGGGCATCCAATAAATATGGTTTT
Organism: Leucophora obtusa; assembly: GCA_949987735.1. Taxonomy (NCBI): domain Eukaryota; kingdom Metazoa; phylum Arthropoda; class Insecta; order Diptera; family Anthomyiidae; genus Leucophora; species Leucophora obtusa. Next base: position 6,465,080 of record OX465296.1, read on the forward strand.
CAGTGCCCAGTGCCTTTTAGTTTTTGAGAAAATCACGATTTACGAAAATCGATTAGGAATTGAATATTGATTATTGAATATCGATTAGGAAAACTTCATTGCACCAAATTTTCAAAAGAATTATATACTGTTTAATTACCCTTGAAATGCCCGTTCATTTGAGTATAATATTGGTAACATTGGGGCGAAATTCAGAAAAACCAATTTTTCGGTCTCAAAAAAAGACAGTGTATAGTCCATTGATTTTTTTTGGCTTAAAAAAAAATTCTCTTTGTTTTGGTCAAAATTATACTCAAACGAAAGGAAATTTTAAGGGCATCCAATAAATATGGTTTTCAGTGCCCAGTGCCTTTTAGTTTTTGAGAAAATCACGATTTACGAAAATCGATTAGGAATTGAATATTGATTATTGAATATCGATTAGGAAAACTTCATTGCACCAAATTTTCAAAAGAATTATATACTGTTTAATTACCCTTGAAATGCCCGTTCATTTGAGTATAATATTGGTAACATTGGGGCGAAATTCAGAAAAACCAATTTTTCGGTCTCAAAAAAAGACAGTGTATAGTCCATTGATTTTTTTTGGCTTAAAAAAAAATTCTCTTTGTTTTGGTCAAAATTATACTCAAACGAAAGGAAATTTTAAGGGCATCCAATAAATATGGTTTTCAGTGCCCAGTGCCTTTTAGTTTTTGAGAAAATCACGATTTACGAAAATCGATTAGGAATTGAATATTGATTATTGAATATCGATTAGGAAAACTTCATTGCACCAAATTTTCAAAAGAATTATATACTGTTTAATTACCCTTGAAATGCCCGTTCATTTGAGTATAATATTGGTAACATTGGGGCGAAATTCAGAAAAACCAATTTTTCGGTCTCAAAAAAAGACAGTGTATAGTCCATTGATTTTTTTTGGCTTAAAAAAAAATTCTCTTTGTTTTGGTCAAAATTATACTCAAACGAAAGGAAATTTTAAGGGCATCCAATAAATATGGTTTTCAGTGCCCAGTGCCTTTTAGTTTTTGAGAAAATCACGATTTACGAAAATCGATTAGGAATTGAATATTGATTATTGAATATCGATTAGGAAAACTTCATTGCACCAAATTTTCAAAAGAATTATATACTGTTTAATTACCCTTGAAATGCCCGTTCATTTGAGTATAATATTGGTAACATTGGGGCGAAATTCAGAAAAACCAATTTTTCGGTCTCAAAAAAAGACAGTGTATAGTCCATTGATTTTTTTTGGCTTAAAAAAAAATTCTCTTTGTTTTGGTCAAAATTATACTCAAACGAAAGGAAATTTTAAGGGCATCCAATAAATATGGTTTTCAGTGCCCAGTGCCTTTTAGTTTTTGAGAAAATCACGATTTACGAAAATCGATTAGGAATTGAATATTGATTATTGAATATCGATTAGGAAAACTTCATTGCACCAAATTTTCAAAAGAATTATATACTGTTTAATTACCCTTGAAATGCCCGTTCATTTGAGTATAATATTGGTAACATTGGGGCGAAATTCAGAAAAACCAATTTTTCGGTCTCAAAAAAAGACAGTGTATAGTCCATTGATTTTTTTTGGCTTAAAAAAAAATTCTCTTTGTTTTGGTCAAAATTATACTCAAACGAAAGGAAATTTTAAGGGCATCCAATAAATATGGTTTTCAGTGCCCAGTGCCTTTTAGTTTTTGAGAAAATCACGATTTACGAAAATCGATTAGGAATTGAATATTGATTATTGAATATCGATTAGGAAAACTTCATTGCACCAAATTTTCAAAAGAATTATATACTGTTTAATTACCCTTGAAATGCCCGTTCATTTGAGTATAATATTGGTAACATTGGGGCGAAATTCAGAAAAACCAATTTTTCGGTCTCAAAAAAAGACAGTGTATTATAGTCCATTGATTTTTTTTGGCTTAAAAAAAAATTCTCTTTGTTTTGGTCAAAATTATACTCAAACGAAAGGAAATTTTAAGGGCATCCAATAAATATGGTTTTCAGTGCCCAGTGCCTTTTAGTTTTTGAGAAAATCACGATTTACGAAAATCGATTAGGAATTGAATATTGATTATTGAATATCGATTAGGAAAACTTCATTGCACCAAATTTTCAAAAGAATTATATACTGTTTAATCACCCTTGAAATGCCCGTTCATTTGAGTATAATATTGGTAACATTGGGGCGAAATTCAGAAAAACCAATTTTTCGGACTCAAAAAATGACAGTGTGAATTTTTTGGCTTAAAAAAAATTTTTCTTTTTTTGAAAACAAATTTTCTAGTGTATTTTGTTCTCTATATCGATTAAGGGTACACCACTACGTATACTCATTATGAAAAAGTACAATAAATATAACTCATACGTAAAAAAAATATAAAAAATAAAAATTCATACGATTTCCCCGTTTTTTGAATATCTCGGGAAATACTGGTCCAATTTGGCTGGAAAACCTACTGTTCCAGATTTGCGATGCTCTTTCAGGATTTTTCACCCAAATTTGATTTCAAGCTTCCCCGTTTTATTTTCCATTTTCAAAATGCGGCAACCCTGGATAGTGTATGCTTTAAATTTTCTTTTAATTGCAATAACTTAGAAACCGTTGGAGATAATTGACCGAAATTTTCGCCAAATGGAAGAATGAAATTTAGGCTATTTTTTTTAAGCCAAAAAATTCACACTGTCATTTTTTTAGACCGAAAAATTGGTTTTTCTGAATTTCGCCCCAATGTTACCAATATTATACTCAAATGAACGGGCATTTCAAGGGTACTTAAACAGTATATAATTCTTTGGAAAATTTGGTGCAATGAAGTTTTCCTAATCGATATTCAATAATCAATATTCAATTCCTAATCGATTTTAGTAAATCGTGATTTTCTCAAAAACTAAAAGGAACTTGGCACTGAAAACCATATTTATTGGTTGCCCTCAAAATTTCCTTTCGTTTGAGTATATTCAATAATCAATTCCTAATCGATTTTCGTAAATCGTGATTTTCTCAAAAATTAAAAGGAACTTGGCACTGAAACCCACTTTTATTGGATGCCCTATAAATTTCCTTTCGTTTAGCAAATAGCCTAAATTTCATTCTGCCATTTGGCGAAAATTTCGGTCAATTATCTCCAACGGTTTCTAAGTTATTGCAATTAAAAGAAAATTTAAAGCATACACTATCCAGGGTTGCCGTATTTTGAAAATGGAAAATAAAACGGGGAAGCTTGAAATCAAATTTGGGTGAAAAATTCTGAAAGAGCATCGCAAATCTGGAACAGTAGGTTTTCCAGCCAAATTGGACCAGTATTTCCCGAGCTATTCGAAAAACGGGGAAATCGTATGAATTTTTATTTTCCATTTTTTTTTAACGTATGAGTTATATTTATTCTACCTATTGATATGGAGTATACGTAGTGGTGCACCCTTAATCGATACAGAGAACAAAATACACTAGAAAATTTGTTTCCAATCTAAATTATTGGCAATTTCACAAATTTTATTATAAAATTTCGATCGATAAACAGTATTAAACCTAACCTAATTCCATTTCTTTTGAATTATTATTGAGTTGTCGACAAACTCTAATATTTAGTTATTTATATACTTACTTGTTCTTTCCAATTAAAATAAAAAAGCGTTTATTTCCAAAAAATCATTATTTAAGCTATTTATTAAATATTTTATTTATTTGTTAATACGTCTTATGAAAATTCACATTTTTCTAATTTCGATTTTTATTTTTCTACAGAACGGTTCAATTCAAATCGCAACTAATGTTTCTTTTATTAACTTTTAAACGAAAAGACAGAACGGGAAACTCAATATGTATATCAATTTAAAGAGCATTTATTAGAATTTCAAGAAGTATAAAAGTAAAACCAAATTTTCTTGGCTACACTCAGATAAAAAGTTAGTAAAAAAATTTGTAAACAGTTTCCAATCGAACTTTACTATTTTTATACTGAGTTTTAGTACAAAAAATAATTTTTTTAGGCTGAAAAATCAATGGACTATACACTGTCTTTTTTTGTGACCGAAAAATTGTCTTTCCCAATCAATGGACTGGGTACGTTCGTAAATGCAGTAGTTAGGCATCACTGCGGCATAATAAAAGTAAAACGTTCAAAAAAGCAACACTTGAGAGGTTAATCACAACTGTGTCGATTGTCGACCGACGACAGCAAAAGTCGTCGCGATTAATTTAAATTTAGCGACAATCGACATTTGTTGACGTTTAGAAAAAAATGAAAGCAGAACTAGAATATTTTTGTATTTGTTTCGCTACAATTCTTCACCAATTCAATTGCTTTTGCATTAATTCTTGTTGTATTACATTTTTTTGTATTTAATTTTGCTTTTTTGCGGGAAATTATGTATTTTTATTTTCAATTATATTTCTTCTGTCAAAAAAATAAATCTTTAATAATCAAAAGTCGTTTTATATTTCTTTTAATTCTCTTTTTATTATAACTTCACAAAAAATTGTCATTTTTACCATCTAGATTTTCAATAATATTTGTTTTTTATTTTTTGCAAAACGTTCTAAAAAGCAAACTCTGTGCAGTTGTTGAGCAGTAGCAAAGCATCTGTTGCAGATGCTTTTTTCAAGTTTCTGTGAACTTTGACTGATTTAGAGAAACGAAAATCCGAGCAATACGTGTTTATATATACATTTGGGTGGCATACTTACCAGTACACCAAAAATTCTTTTATAAATAAGAAACAATACTTTTAATTAAATTTGCTTTCCTTTAATTTTAATAAAAATTTAATTTATTATATACTTTGTGCATTATAATAAGCGTGTTCGTTTACCTACTACAAGTTACTACTTTTACTACAGCTGGAAAAAATCAATACAAAAAGTAAACAAAACTTTCCAATTGTAGTAAAAGTAGTAAGAATTTCGAGTAAACGAACACACTGAATGTGTGTAAGAAAATATATGCAAAAAAAAAAAAATAGCAGGAATTAAAAAATAGAAAAATAATGTTAAATTATAAGCTAAACACATTTTATTCCATAATAAAGTTATAAACTTTATTTCCAACATTTTGCGAACTCATCCAAATTAGACAGCAAAGGAAACATAAAATAACACAATTTATAAATAATTTTGTTAAAAAAAGTTTCAAAAGCAGGATAACAATAAACTAAGTGTTGGTTGGCAAATACAAGAATGTTTTCATTTTTATACAAATTAAAACTAAAATTGTTGTGCCTATATACCACTCACCGATCTCCCACAATAAGGGATATTGTAATATTATATACTAAACATGTATAGTGTCCAATATAGCCAAAGGAACACTTTAAAATTATTTTCATAAATATTTTTTCTATCTAATTTACAACATAACAAACAAAGAGAACCAATATTTAAACCATAGATGATGTCAGATTTGAAACTCAATGTCCGAGAGGTCGAAGTAATAAAACTAACTTATACAAGACTTAACTAAAATAAAGGCACCACTTCGTTTAACTCTTACTCTAACAACTATCTTGGAGTTTCTGATGCAGTGGAATCCTTTACAGACTGTGCGCTGCTGGAGGTAGATTGCTGAGAACTGGATGGAGCTGTAGACTTATCTGTTGTCGTTTCATTTAAGGCGGCTTCGATCTCACCATTAAATTGTAATAAACAACCTAAAGCACCAAAATAGCCTTCATGTTCCAAAAATAGACCTTTCATAGTGCCATTTGACCAAAATTCCATAGCATAAGCAAGCAATTTCATAGCTATTGGATTAACACGCAGGAAGTTGCCAACAAATACCACCTATAGAAAAAAAACGCTCAATTTAATGTCGTATTTAACTCATAGATGCAAATTAAACACACTTTATCAATTTTCTCATTCATAGCACTCATTCTAGCTATTAAACCAATATTATTGGTTATGGTCACCAGTGTAGCATTGGCAAGATCTTCTCGGGATACAGAGGCTCTCTTATCTTTAATATGCATTTGACCAAAACTAAAAGAAATGTATAAATTAATTTGATGAACATAGTTAAATAAAAGTCATTTAAATATCTTACCTTGAAGCCACTAAGTCACCTGTCAAACCAAAACGATCATAGTCGCCTCCATATATATCGCGTACTAATTTATCCACCTTTCGATTGTCACCTTTGGTAGCCAGTTGTATGGCCTCCTCAAATGAATTGCAGCCGGTAAGAAGACAACAAAGTCCCAGGAATGTACCTCCACCCAAGCTATAGAAAATGTTACAAGCATAATAAGTTTTAGGGCACCGAATTACAAAAAAAAATGGATATAAAGGAAATTTAATCCCCAAATGAAACAAGGGCATCTTCCTTCCAAGAGAATTTTGAAATTCTCCCGTTTTTAGATAAATACCCAAAAATTACAACACTGACAATTTTACACAAAGGGAATATAATGGCCTCTATTATAACAAACTCACCTAGTACCCGAAACACGTTTATAATTATCTGGACCATAAACAGCTAAAATGGAAACTCCCGATCCAACATTGACTAAAATAAATGGATAGGGTTGGGAGAAATCATAGACTTTCTTTTCACTTTTCCTGCAAATAATAATAAAACAAAAAATGTTATAAATAAATCGCAAATTCCTATACTTCATATGAACTTACATAATTTCTCTAGCGTTTTCATAATAATAACATTCTGTACGATTTTGTATTTCCGAAAATAGAATACCTTTAATTAATGTATCTAGTTCATCGAATTTTGCCAGTTTCATATTAACTTGCTAGAATGGAACAATACAGTTTTTTTAAACTAACAAATATAAATTGGATTAAGATTGTATAGTTAGTTTTACCTCACGAAAATCATTTTCAAATTTAAAAGCCCCACCACCAGTGGCACAAACGGTGGTTACCAGTTCAGCCATACCTTTTTGTTTGGCCAATGATAAAAAGTTTCCCATATCAGTGGTTTGGAAACGTATAAAGTGGAGTGAACCTCTGCGTTTACGAATTTCCACATTATCCATCTAAAACAGATAAAGTATAAATATTTGCAATAATTATATTTAGTAAGATAAACTTAATTCAAATTCTAAACAAGCTAAACTAATCATCAACTCAAAATTGAATTCAACTAAATTCAATAAAAGCTCGCTCTTAAACTGAACTCAAATTCATTTTATATTGAATTTACATTGATAAAATGTTCACTGGATTTCAATTTGAAATCTATATCGTTTACGTTAGAAAATTTGACAGATGAATGGGATTTCAATCGGCCAACAACAATTTTCTTTGTAAACAAACTAACGTTAAGAAATAACAACATTAAAAAAAGTTTATAAAAAAAAAACATTTTATTTAGTGGCGGAACACAAAAATCATTTATATTATGAAAGATTCAATGTTATAATTCAATGTTATAATTGCTAAGAAATTGTTTTATTATAGAGATGATTAGTTGGAATCATGAATAGTAACCGAAACGATGCGGTTATCGGTAAGGGTAATGCTATTTTAGATTATTTCGGTATCGGTATTATAAGGGTAGCTGTAGTTCAGTTCTTTCGTTACCGGTATTTTAAAAATAATAATATTTTGGTTATTTCGGTAACGTTATTTTAAGGTTAATGTTATTTCAGTTATTTCCGTAACGGTATTTTAAGAATAACGGTTACTAAAAATGATAAAATGGGGAAAACGTAAAAATATCGATAAAATGTCAGGTCATAAAAATCGTTAAAAATATTTAAAATCGAAAAAAAAACTTAAACTGAAAAAAATCTATAATGTTGGATTTACATTGAATTTGATTTCAATGAAAATATCATGTATCGTGATAGTTATAAATAAAAGAGATTTCCCGTACAAATTAAATCCGGTAAGTTTGCGAGATTTATAAGAAATCTCATCTCTAGCCAATGTGGAAACTTTTTAAAATTTTGTTGAAGTTTTGTTGTTACATTTCTACTAGTAAAAATAGAAAACTACATACAGTGATAAACTTTAAGTGTCAGAAACCTTAGAATTTGTACATTATTCATTGTTAAAGAACCGAATACATTAGACTTGAAGTACAACCGAACAACATGTATTTTTTTTGTACCAGTTCGACGATTTTTTTAAAATAAAACAGCGGTATTTGCGAATGGTTCAAATAAATTGATTCAAATGAGATCAGTTATTATGTATTACGTACAGGATGTTTTTCGATGGATTTGGAACAATTTTAAATGTAAAGTTATCTCACTTTGTTCTGTCCAAAAACCCTTTTCAGCTGTCTATGAATTATCTCTCATTTTTGTGTGTATATCAATTGGATGTGTGTATTTTTAACAACAACTATCAAATTTTCGCAAATTTGTTTAATAATTTTGCCAATTGGAAAATGTTTTATATGTAAAATTAAATTTTATGACGCGAAAATCGAGTTAACGCAAACATTTTATTTATTAATTCTTTAATGCTTTTTCTTCTGATTACTGTAATATTTAAACTAGATATTTCGCTTTGAAAACCCACTATGGAACAAATATTAAAATTTGTGCTTTTATAAAAAGTTGTTATTTAGCCAACAACTATTTAAGATTTTCAGACTGCTTGTTTACAAGAAGTTAATGTGACAGTTCCTAAACATTACAAAAAAAAAAAAAAGAATTAGAACAACAATGCTTATACAGGAGAGAACAAACAAATGTGCAAAATTTTGCATTAAAATAACTCATTAAGTCGAATATTGATAGTTTTGATTAATTTTATTTCAATTATTCAAAATAACCACGACAAGAATACGTAATTACAAAAAAAAAAAATAAAAAAACTCAATTTCACGAATATCTAAACTCAGTTATTTAAGAATGCTTTCAACCGATTTCTCTGAAATGTCTAATAAGAAAGCGATAGAAAAGCCTGAGCAATTTTACAATTTTATTTGCAAAAATTAGTAAAACAAAAACTCTCCGAAAAAATTGAAAATTGATATTTGAATAACTAATTGATATTTTTAAAATCATGCAATTGTTCCAAAAGCTTCCTACCAGATTTGGACAGAATAAAGAAATAGTGGGACTAAATTCGCTTTAAAATTGGTGCAAATCAATCGAACAGTATCCCAAAACAATATTTAATTCCATTTGACCCAATTTATATTGACCACTCGCTGTTTTATTTACAAAATTATCGAACTCGTACACAAATGTATACATGATTTGTTGAACTTCAATTGCATTTTTAATCAGTTATTGGAGTGGATTTGGTTCTTTAACAATATTCATATATTGTTGCTTCAGTTGCCACTTTCTGAATTTTATGAAACTTTAATTTCTAAACACTTGACTCCTAACTGTATAATGCTGGCTACACACGAAGCAACATTCGTTGAAATATGTGTCTAATTTTTGTTTACATTTTTTTAATACAGACGATGCCACAGTTGAACAATTTTAACATGAAACATTGTTACAGACGATATTTTATATTTATTTGAATGGAGCATACTTTTCTCTATATGATCCGAAAATTTCAATAAAAAATTCCAAAAAAATTAAATTTCCACATGTTTTTTTGTAAAATATGTTTTAGTCCCAAAGTAATACTCTATGTGGTAAAATTGTGTGTAACACTTTTTGTTTGCATATTTATTAACTTGTTCTTATTAGAAATCGTATATCTTATAATAGGGCAGAATAAAAAGATAAAAACTACAATAAAATATGTAATAATTGCACGCAGTTTTCAAAGAAAAGCCAATGACGATTCCTTGATGGATGTTGAAGACACGTCATATGAGGCAGGTGCTGATGGCTTAATATAAGTTATAAAAGTAGTCAATATATATAAAAATGGGGGAAAAATACGAAATAAATTAAAAAATCTACAAAATTATAGCATTTTTACAAAATAATATGAGTAGCATTATGTACAATAATATATCTACCATCGTTTTCAAGACTATTAGGTTTAATATATCTAATACCTATTAACCGATTCGTCCCAAATTTGGTGGTCATGTAGTAAGCTAGGAGATATAACTTTTCTTCATTCACAATTTTTTGAAATTTTGCTATTTTCTTAGCTTAAAATTAACTTTAGACTTCAAACACGTTTTTCTCACAACCATGAGTTCAAAATCGGCTGCCACTATACAACCAAAGTGGGTTATCCGATTTCGATCCGGTTTTTTTCTTTCGTAGTTAACAAAAAACTGTAGTCCTTATCGTGACCCTTTTTTGAATTTCAGTCAAATAAATTTTATATTCCCAAGTAAAATTGTTTTTTCTTGCCTTTTTTGGAATTTTCAAGTTTGTATGGCAACTTTGTTAAAAATAAAAAAAAAGTATTTTTGCAAGGCAATTTAAAAAAAAAAATTTTAGCTTCGGCATTTAAAATCGGATTTTAAAAGGTGATATATCGATTTTTTTACCTCGAGTAGACCAGTGTTTTGCTATAAAGGAAAAATGCAATGAACAAAATTTAAAACGGCGACGCCTACGTTCGGCAACCAATATATAAAAAATTTCTATTGGGTTTATCGAAAAACTTCCTTAGCAAAAGTTTAATGATGTTTTGCGAGCTTTAATTTTCTGACATTAGGGTTGTAGCAACTGAGATCTAGTATCCCGTTCTACTAAAACGGGATACTTGACGTCAATTTACCTTAGAGCAAAACACTGGTCTCCTGGAGAGAAAAACATCGATGTATCATACTTTAAGATCCGACTGTAAATGCCAAAGATATAACGAAAAATGTAAAATGATTTTTTGAAAGCTCCTTGCAAAAATATTTCATATTGGAGGGTGTACGGCGCACTTTTTTTTTGCCTGTAAGGTGGTACGCTCTAATGTACAGTGGTAGCCTATTTTGCCTTTTTTTAAAAAAGCTAATAATGAAGTGGCAACCCTGGCGAGAAATAACATATATTTTGAATAAAAAAATAATATAATAACAATTATGTTTTTTGAATTTTTGACAACCGTTTAAATATGCCCCTTAAAATTCTGTTGTTACAGTATTTACCCCCTTAATCGATTTGGCAACTGAAACATTCATATAATGTATACATTATAAGGTTCCTGACACCATCGTTTCATTTTCAGTAAGTTGAACAGCTGCTGACTTATATTGGGTAACACTGATCAAATAAATATAAATTAGACAATACTACGTACAAACATTTAATATGCATTGTTTATACGTAATGTTGTGGTATTTATATTTATATGAATATTGTTACTCAATAATTTCCAGTCCATGATACCCAAAGGGTGTCAAATATCGAAGAACAACACAAATAAATTTATTAACATTAAATACTTAGAGCTTGACTATCTAAATTTAAATATACTGGGAGAGGGCAAACTGCACGTCTTGTTTACACTAAATAATTCTTCCAATTTGTATATTTACTTATGCAAAATCAATGTTTCGATCATTGAGTAATGGGAATATTCTGCAAAAATAGCAAAATATATGTAGTTCAAACTGAGATAAAATGCGGATTTATTTATTAATCAAATTTGATTGCTAAAGTGAGGTTTAAATTATCTTATTTTGTATCTAATTGCACATCTGAGAAATCAAATTAAAAATTCTACGAAATGAGATGATTTTCAAAAAAATCTTGTATATGCGTTTACACTATCAAATTCAATCAGATAAAAGCAGCTGTTACCATAGGATTCTTATAATTTTATGAAAATTATTAAAAACAATCTGACTGTCAAAATTTCAATAGGATTTTCTGTACGTATGAGACAAAATGTGATTTTAAAAAAAACTTGTATATGCGTTTACACTATCAAATTCAATCAGATAAAAGCAGCTGTTACCATAGGATTCTTATAATTTTATGAAAATTATTAAAAACAATCTGACTGTCAAAATTTCAATAGGATTTTCTGTACGTATGAGACAAAATGTGTTTACATTATAAGATTTTAGCTACCTGGCTTACTTTTTCGACTTATGGTATAATGTAAACCCCGCTTAAAAGTGTTATCTGTATTTACCATAACGAAACAAAATAACATCTTTTATTTTTAAAATTCTATGCCCATGTGAAAATCATTGATATTGACTTGTGTATGAGCATGCATGTACATACATACGTAACCATATTCGACCATGCATATTTCAAAGTATGACCATACATGATCTTATATATTTCCAAATATCTTTGAATCCGAAATTTTGGGTATATGTATGTGTATGGCCATATATGAGCATATATCACTCATATGTTAGCATATATGGTTCAAGGGGGTATGTACACTTTTCTGTGTCACTGTATAAGAATTGAATTTTGCATTTAATAGCATGCGATTGGAGAGGTTTAAAACTACTAACGAATTAAAAACTAAATAAATAAAACTAATGGATTTACGTATACAAAATACCAAGCTAAATATGTAAATATTGTGTTATACAGAGATACTGATATGTGTAAACGAGCTAAATGGCCAGAGCGTGTCTGAACAAAGGTGTGCGAAAGAGGAAGCAAACGCAATTTATAAAAAAATAAATAAATGTTAATGTATAATAAACATTAAAAATTCATTCATTTAATTATTCGCGACAACAACAACGTTGACAACAACGACGATATCACTTTCAGGAATCGTGGTATTGTTATTAACAATAAGTGTCAAAGTCTCAAACAAAATGAGCACATTTTATGTTTTGTTTGACTGCAAACTCAAATTGATAAAAGCGTCTCGATCCATACGAGTATTATTTACATATAGTCTTAGCACTGAAGGTCAAGTTAACTCGTTTTTTTTAAAGTAACTAAATTACAACACTTTTTCTTTTTTGAAATGCAAAATTGAGTTGAATTTAGATATTTGAAAATAAACACATGAAACATTTTGCAGCTTAAAGGCATGAAATTCGAACTAAGATTAGAGATGTCGCTATACTCTGTTACTTTTTTTTCTCACTCACCTGTAGGTGTGTATCACGATGACCAGTTTTACCATAAGCTGAGTTTTTTGTTAGATAACGTCTGATACTGCGTAGGCTTTCGGCTTCTTGATCTTGTTCATCTGGCGTTATATCCTTAGGTTCAAAATATACCAATTTTGTAAGAGTACCACCAATATCCATGCCAAACCAGGGCATAGCTAAAAAAAAAGAGAAAACCAACAAGAGTTTATAAATCGTATAAAATACTAATTTCAATCATTTTTAACGTTAACATTGGTTACCTCTTAAATTTACCTGTTCTAATTAATTCTTCAATCATTATATCTAAACGCATATTCCGGCACTATGTAAATTTTAGAATACCAATTTCGTTACTTGTGAAATAAAATTTCCACAGCGTCAACAAAATTAACGTTATCTGCTATTCTAGTCTGGCTATTCTAGTCAGGCAATAACAACAATTGTTGTTTTATTTTAAACCCATCAATTTGTTACAGTAAACGATTAATAACAAACAAATAACGTACGATTTGTTTGAATGAATATTAACTCTCAGAATGATTTTTAACTGTGGTAGAGATTTATTTAAAAAATATAAAGTTTTGTAATGTCGCGTAGACGTACAGTGTTTTAGATATACACAAAAAGAGTGAAAACTTTTTCAAGTACTTTAGTTAGGCGGAAATGTTAGTCTATTACTACAAGAGAAGAGCACAGAGAGCACCGTAACGCAACTACTAATCAACCATTATTTAATAAGCGTATAAACATATTAACTTATCAAAACGACATTTGGGGCCAAACAAATTTAAGCAATAACTTTCAAATAACTAGCCGGTGATCGTGCCTATGTGTGAGTGCGTGTCTACGGTACGAGGGTAGTTTTATAAATATACACTCAGAAAAGTTCTGCAGTTACTATATTACAGTTAGTTGTGTAGTAATGCGGTTGTAGTTATTTTAGCTACAATTGTCAATAACTCAAAATTTATTTTACTCCATGCAAGCTTGGAGACCCTAGTGTTTACGTGTTCGGGTTTTACGAAAAATTCAATTTGTTTTAAATAGGGCAATTAATATGTAGGTATTAAAATTTTTCTTTTGACAAGTACATCATGTGGAAATAACTTGGAATTTTATAAATTTAATCCATTTTCCAGGGTACTCTAGAACAAATTTTTATAAATTTTTGCGTTACTTCTACTGCAAACGGACTCAGTTTCTGGTTGAAGTAAGAATAAAAATGTGACTTAACATAAAAATTCCGTACGCGCTTTTTTTGACGGAACAATTTTACCAAAAAGCGTTTTCTTACTCCACAATTTGGTAAATGAGAGAGTAATATTCTTGTTCTTCTTGCACGAAGAAGCCCAGACTTTTTTCGTGTAAATTTTTGGGTAAATTGTTTTTATCAACTGTAAAGCTGCCTACACACTAGGGAACATGGTTGAGGGAACAAAAAATATCAAAAAATTTTGTAAACACGAAATGCACGCCCTCAACACTCACACACACACAAACGCACTCACACATTCACAAAAAATGCTCTCTTTTTTTAAGTATGTTCCCTAGTGTGTAGGCAGCTTTATATCATCAGTTGGGTTCAACTAGTTCACTAATTTGAACCAAAGACCTAGTTCACAACTAATAGCTCTTTTAGTTCAATCGCTCATTTCATTCATTCACAAAAATATGTGTATCATTTACAAAAATTAGTGTAAAAGTGGCAAAGGCTTATCGGTAATGTTACAACTCCATAAAATTACCGACAAATATTTTAAGACATTTAAAAGAGATAAATATGTAAATAAATCGAAGCTTTTGTTTAATATTAAAATCTTTTCAAGATCTAATAAACTATGTATTCCTTTTTGTAAATAAAAATGCCTGAGAAGGAAATTTTTATTAAAATTTTTGATTTAAAAAGGGGCGCTCACCAAAACGAACTATAATGCACAAATCTATTGACGTTTGTTTTTTGGGCATCAAATATGGTTTTTCGCGTTCGTTTACTTTTGTGCATTTTTGTCACTTCGTGAGAGTATTTCTTGTTAACTCTCATTTTACCGAACTTTACCCAAAAAGTAAAGAAACACTAAATTCTACAGAAATTTTATTTAATATATCGTAAATAAAAATTTCTGCTAAATTCAGAAAAAACAAATGGGAAAGTGATGACAAGGCACTTTAACAAGTGGTACAAATCAGAGTAGGAAAATAAACTGTACACAACATGTAGGGTAGGGTACAGCTAAGGAACACATACCGTATCTATCGTTTTGGCGGTTGTGTGTATGTACACAAACCGAATACGGTACACTACGATTGTCTGATGAACGCAAACGCTACAACTATGTGCTGCACTTTCAACACATATTCACACCCCGTAGCGTACCGAATTCGGGTCGTGTGTATAAACACAAACACTAATTGGAGAGAATAGCGTATGTGTTTTCTACGCAACCAATATGCTTGTGTACTGTGTTCGCAATGTGCGGTACGCAACCCTAAAAGTACGGCTCGTTAGAGTTTATTTTCCTACTCTGGTACAAATAATGGCAAAAAGTGCTCTCCCATTCCCAAAATGATAACATCATTAGACAAAAGGGAACAAAATCTTCAACGTTGGCAAAACCAATAAATAAGTGGTCTAGAAATATATTTTCCAAAATAAAATTTAAAAAATTTCATATGTAGTTTTGTGGTCCTGCCGTGATTTGAACCCAGGCCGTCAGATTGGTAGACGACAGCTCTACCCACTGAGCTAAACAGACATATAGTACTTGGTGGCTAAAAACATAAATGAGAGATAACAACTGGACAACTACTGGCTGTGCTAAAATGCTAGTACTGGCAAACTATTATTTGTAACTAATATGCCAGCGTTGGGAGAGCAAAAAAAAAGTTGGTCTTGAGGAGCTTTCCCACAAACAAAAAAATTGATTTTAAAAACCGAAAAAATTTTAAATTAAAAATCAAAAAAAAATGTTTTGCTTGCAACCGGATTTGAACTCGGCACCTTCTGACTACAAAGCTTTTTTAGCGAAGCGTCAGCATTTTGATAAAATCATTGGTCTACCAGTGAATTGATTTTTGTACCGCTGACAATTTCTGACTAGGTAGCACTGGATAACCACTGGTTGCAAACCTTGGCATATAACTCTAAGCCTATTCTTTGCTAGTGTTTTTTTTTATAAACCACCGAAATTTTTGTAAAACAAATACTGGTAAAATGCTTTTTGCAAATCCTCAAATCCCAAAATGAGTGTTCCGCCAGTCATTTATTTTTAACACCGTGGTTACCCAGTGTTATGCCAGTGCTTGATTTTTTGTACCACTGGCGATTTCTAACTGGGAATGATAACAACTGGACAACTACTGGCTGCGCTAAAATGCTAGCACTAGCATAAAGTTTTTTGGAACTAGTATGGCAGCGTTGGGAAAATAAAAAAAAAGTTGGTCTTTTCCATAAACAAGAAAATCGATTTAATATTAAAAAATGTTTACCTGCAACCGGATTTGAACTCGGAACCTTCTGACTACAAACCTTTTTTAACGAAGCGTCATTATTTTTATAAAATCATTGCTCTACCATAATTTCTTAATCTGATTTTAAAAATCTGGATAACCACTGGTTGCAAACGTTGTCATAGCACTCTAAGCCGATTCTTTGCCAGTGTTTTTTTTTTATAAACCACAAACGATTTTTAAAACAAATACTGGCGTAACGCTTTTTCCAAACGCTGTCAACGCGTCCCAAATGGGTGCTCTGCCAATCATTTATTCTTAACACTTATCCCAATAAACACAGAAAAATGAAAAATTCAAGTGCTTTAAATATTGCTGGAATTCGGCTTTATTTTAAGTATTTTTTCCAGTCAAAATCAAGTTAATACATATTGAAATAATTTGTTTGTTTTTCGTTTATTGTCAGTATTGAAAAATAAAATAAAAACATCCAAATTCACAATTTCCCTGTAGAGATTCTAATAAAGTCTGAATTTCTTCCAAGGATTTTATTCAGAAGGTAAGTCGCATATATTTGGAGCTAAATTTAGTCCTTGTATTCTCTTTTTTTCTTATTTCAGAAAAGTCCTACAAACTTCTACGCTTCTAGAGAAACAATTGATATATCAAAGGTGTTATTCTCAAATCAAGAATCCTAAACCAAAACCAAAAATATGTATGTATGTTAAAAAGAATCTGTAAATGTAAATATATTATACTAAAAATAATCAAAATCGTGTTTTTATGGCTTGGTTTATGCTTGAAGTTAGGGCTTGAAAACAAGTGATATTATAATGTAGTTTGAACTTTAATTGAACTGTGATTCAAGGCTTGATTGAATTGAAGCATATTTACAATGTTATATTCGACTGGAATTCCAGTGTCCCTTTTGCTGGAGTATGCTATTGAATTACAATGTAAATCAAGTATAAATCAAGGCTTGAAATTGGAAAATGTGACTGGAATTACCCTTGATTTCAACTTGAATTCCAGCAAAATTGTTTATTGGGTATGTAATCCAGGGGTATACCAGTACTTGATTTTTTGTACCACTGGCAATTTCTGACTGCGATGTAATTGTAATTGAAATCTCTCAGGTCTGTATAATAATATGTACAATAAAAATGTGGAGACTAATAGCGCAGACACAAAATTAAAAAGATTTAAAAACAATTGTGGAAACACAAGTTACTGAAAATTAGCATGCAAAATTGGTTCAAATACGGATTAAATTGTTTTGCTAAATTGGAATTACAAAAAATAAATAAATTTTAAGCCAAATTAACATAAGTTCAAATGAATCCAAATGCGTTTAACAGACTTTTTTGTACTAATTTTTTTAAGAATGCAACCTTTGATTATTTTCGGTGCAACAAACGAAGGTTTGTGTTAATTGAATACGCTGTTAAGTGGTTAAATATTTGGGTATAAGCCTTGAGAATAATTTTTTTTGTGACCAACACGTGCAGAATCTAAAGATGAAAACAGCTAAAGCTGTCGGGTTTTTATACAAATTTTTTAAATAAATTTGATAACAATACAAAGGTTTAAATTTACAATGCCCTTGCTGAAAGTCATTTGAATTATTTAGGTATTCAAATGCAATAAATGATAGTAAGCACTCGCCAAAAAATGATACCATCTCAAACAACTGCACGTGAAGACACTAACACCGGTATTCGTAGGTTTTAGTTAGGCATTCGATGTGCACATGTTGTTCATTCACAACTAGAATGTTGGTTAGGCTTATTCACCTATTTGTTCGTGAGTCTATTCATAAGTCGTTTAGATAACCTCTGTCTAACTAAAATTTGAACACTGTTAGAGCAATAAAAAATAATGGAAAATGATACTTTCTGCAAAATCTGGGTAAAAGCTTTTACATTCAATAAATAAGAAAAATATATAAATAACTTCAAAAGATGTTTTCAAGATGGCAGCAATTTGTTCTTGATTAAGTAAAGAAAGTAATGAAAGGGAAACCCTAATTCAGAGAACATGCAGTGCCCATATACGAGTATTTTGCTTATGAATAGCTCTGTTCCACCTGCGTGACCGCGGGTAGCCATCTTTACCAAAAACGTTTCTCTTGTCAAAATTGTGTGCATATTGTTGATTCTTTGGGTAAAGCGAGTTCCTGAGGATAACGACGTGGAATAGACCTGCTAATATCAATTTTACTAGCATATTACTTGATGTCTCCACGAGACGTAAAATTAATTTTAAAACACGAAAAATACACGCAAAGCAACAACCATTTCCTTGTGTTGATTTTGTTTTGTATGTATTTTTCTTGTTTTAACTTTAATTTTATGTCTCGTCTAGACATAAAATTAAATTTACTCAAAAATTTACTCAAAAATCCGTTCGAGTACAAAAAAAAAAAAAATAGTAAGAACTAGTAAAAAATTTAAGGGGGAATTTCACTAGTTTTAACTTGAAGAAAAATTTCCTGCAGTAAAAACTAGTAATATGTTATTTTGTTTAACAAACGATAAAATTTTACTGGTTTTACTAGAAATATAATCGTACAAACCTATTATGTACCGTTGACATATAATAGCAGTGATACCAACTTATTTTAAGCAAAACGCACAATCAGGCCCTTAAAAAGCGCTCAAAAGAACTATGATAAATTTGATCAAAATATGTACTTTTTTTAACTAATTCATGCGAGGAAACAGTAAAAAACGCTAAAAGGCACTATTTTGAAAAAATATAATTTAATAATTAATAGAATTCATGCTTGGTAATACTTGAAAATACTCTTAAGAAAGTTTTTTCATAAGTTTTTTCTCTATTTGTTGTAAAATAAAATTGTGAAATTGCATATAATATTTCAGTTAAAAAATTGTTTGCTTTTAATAACTCCATTGTTGGTTCCTATGTGTACCTACTCTGATCTCAAGAATTAAAAAAATCCTTTTTTAAATATTTTTTTTTTAACTTATCGTACGACCTACGTTTTAACAACCATCTTGTGTGTATGGTGTATATTTTATTATCAAACAATATACATATCAAACAATATACACAATATATACAGTGGTGGCCAGAAAATTAGAAACGATTCAAGTTTTTTCTAATTTTATTCTCGTTGCCTTTATTTTTAAAGATCAAAATAGTGGCTAAATTCGCCCCGAAAGGCAAGGAGATTGTGCAGCAAATTGTACAGAATTTTAACCTAATATTTGTTTTTTTTTTCATTTTGTCACTTGTTTTAAGTGGGCGTGGCTTTTAACGAAAAATTAGCGATATCAACCTTTTATCAAATTACATAGTAAAATTTAGGCAGTACTGATCGGTTCTGTACAAACTGTATATTTTTGGAAATTCTATAAAATTTTCTTAAGTCTTGCATTATTTTTATCTACAAACAGTCGCCAGACTTAAAATTGCAGCACTTTAAACATGACCAAATTTTTCTTTGTTTTTAGTGATTTTAAAAGAAAGTTAATAATACTGAAATTTTAACATGAAATGCCTTTTAATATAACGTAAAGAACAGCTTCACTGATTTTTTTATATAGTGGTAAGAAAAGCATAAAACTATTCACTTTGAAATTTAAGTGTTAACTAGAGTTAGCTAAAAAAAATTGTTATAAAATAATTAAATATAACAATATTCTAACTAAATATATGATAATTAAATATGCATAAAAATTAAATAGTTTAATAAGTCCAAGATATCTTTTAAAATTCGATTGAATTTCTCACTCGAATATTTAGAGGCAATAACGCCATTTCGAAACTTTTCCGGGAGAAGGAATAAATGGGGAAACCCGTTATAAATTAATTTTTTTTTATTTTTAAAGAGTTTAAATTTTAGCAATTTGTTTAAAAAAATATAAAGTTAAAATTTTATAAATTTCACGAAATACGAATTAAGGCATTTGAAAAATACGCGGTGAAAATCGTAACTGAATATGTGAAACTCAATATCTCTTAAACCACTTGACTTTTTGGTGCAATTTCTTTACTAAAATTATAAGCCTCAGTTTATGTTATCCGTAATAACAAAAACAAAAAATTCTTTAAAGCAGTTTTTAATCGAGAAAATGCTCATTACAATTAAAAACAAAATTTTTCAAAAGGAGCTGGCCTTTTCGAAATTGAAGATTCAATAATATGCAATTTAATTAATTATTTTAATTGGTAAAAGTATTTGTTAAGAACCGACTTATTTTTGTCGGTTTTCGGTTTTGAGGCTTGGAAAACCGCGGTTTCGGTTAAAACCGAACAGCAAAGTCTAGTGTTAACTTTATTTTAAAATAGCCAAAAACAAAGAAAAATTGGTCATGTTTAAGGTGCAGCACTTTCAAGTCTGACGACTATTTGTAGATAAAAATAATGCAAGACTTAAGGAAAGTTTATAGGATTTCCAAAAATATGCAGTTTGTACAAAACCGATCAGTACTGCCCAAATTTTACTATGTAATTTGATAAAAGGTTGATATCGCTAATTTTTCGTTAAAAGCCACGCCCACTTAAAACAAGTGACAAAATGAAAAAACAAACGTTACCTAAAAATTCTGTACAATTTTCTGAAACATCTCCTTGCTTTTCGTGGCGAATTTAGCCACTATTTTGATCTTTAAAAATAAAGGCAACGAGAATAAAATTAGAAAAACTTGAATCGTTTCTAATTTATTGGCCACCACTGTACAACAAGTATATACATATTTCTTGTTATCAATTGTCGTTGGTCGGTATTTTGTCAGTTTTGAAAACGGGAATTTTAAGGGCAGCGTCGCTAAATATTTACTACACTCATAGCAATAAACCTGTAAAATCCCAGAAATTAGTTAAAGGGAAAAAACTGCTGTTATCAGCATACTCTATTTGCTAAATATTAGTAAGATGAAAACAGCAAGAAAAAATCTGTTTGATCTTTAAAATTCATGTTATATTTTAGTTATTTGCAAACTAGAATTTACCCTGCTGAAAAAAAATAATAAATATTACTCGTAGTAGACAAAAACCAGCGCTTGGCATCACCAAACAAATAAGTTATAACGACATCATTACCACTAGGTGGCACTTTGTTCATTGAACTCAATCAAATTTCAAATAAAAACAAACAAAAAAAGTAAAGCATATCTCAAAATTTGTTAATCAAACATATGTATTTAGCGCCTGTTGCCTTTACATTTCGCACTGTTTTCAACAATTTTTGTGTTTTTTTTTTGTTAATTATAAGCTCAGCTGATACTAAACGGATACTAAATATGTAGGTGCTCAGGTAATATTAAGTTTCAGCCTCCACTTCTGGTGAGTAGTGTAAGTACTGATATGTCTATAATTAATAATCTCTGACAAAAAGAGCAAGGAAAAAACAGCTTTGTAATCTTTGTATGAAAAATTTGCTAAATAATACACTCTAAAAAAATGTTTGTAAATTTACTACTATAAAATGGGTAAAGTTTTATTTAGTTTTACGAAAATTCGGGAAATATAAACAAAAAATGCGTAATCACATAAAATAAGGGCATAAGTTAACTAGTTTTAGTACGTACAATATTATAGCTCTATCAAAATTTTTGATATAAGGAAACAAAAACTAATAATAGATATACAAAAAAAAACTTGGTAAATATTTCCTCTGTTT
Organism: Leucophora obtusa; assembly: GCA_949987735.1. Taxonomy (NCBI): domain Eukaryota; kingdom Metazoa; phylum Arthropoda; class Insecta; order Diptera; family Anthomyiidae; genus Leucophora; species Leucophora obtusa. The sequence goes on from OX465296.1 coordinate 6,487,100, forward strand.
TTGGAATTGTTAGCAATAATTTATTAAAGTTCAGCTATATTTTATTTACTGGTTTATATCAAATTATTTAGTTCTTTTCTTCGCTCTTAATTTGAAACAATTTTATTAATTTATTTAGGTATTTCTTTATTTTATTTTATAATTATTACTAGTATATTATACTGCACGCTTATTATGTACATTAGACCGACTCACGAAAAAAAGTATTTTCAAGGATTTTTAACCGGTCTTGCAACATGTGGCCGAGCGTTGTCATGATGGAATATTACTGCTTCATGTCTGGTCGCATATCCCTGGCGTTTTTCGGCCCATGCTCGCTTCAAACGAATCAATTTTGTTCGATACAGGTCCTCCGTGATGGTGTGGCCCGATTTCAACAGCTCATAATAGATGGGACCCTTCTGGTCCCTCCAAATACAGAGCATTACCTTGGCGCCATAGATATTCGGCTTTGGCGTTGATTTGGCTGGTTGGCCGGGCTTCACATCGATTTCTTGTTCTTCGGGTTGTCGTAATGGATCGATTTTTTATCGCCAGTAATAATTCGCAGCAAAAATTACTTCTTTTTATGGCGTTCAAGCAGAATTTCGGATATGCAAAAAGGTCTTTCAATGTCCCTCGGCTTCAACTTGTGTGGTACCCAATTTCCTTGCTTTTGATGAATCCTGTTGCTTGCTGCTTCAGTGACTCCCAATGATTTTGCAAGTTCTTCTTGAGTTTGCAACAATCTTCTTCGAGTAATGCCTCCAATTAATCATCTTCGAACTTTTTTTGGCAAAACTTAACGCAAATGATGCTTTGTTGGCACAAAATATAACAATCATAAAAGACACAACAATTTGAGGAAAATTATTAAATCTAAAAGATGGTTCTAAACTCAGAAATGTAAACAAATTTGAATATTTTGTGAACAATTCAAAAAATGCTAAACAAAGATTAATTTTTGAGCCTTTAGAAGTTTTTTATATATTTTTTTTTATATTACATACGATAGTTTTTTGCGTGTAGCTAATTTCATTCAAAGACATTTGCATTTATTTTTACCTGTAGAGTGCGAAAAAGCATATGAGCCAATTTTTTGAAGATCTTTAAAAACTTTAAATAAAAATTTTAATTCTACATTTTTTCTTTGTATCTATATGCAACAAAATTTTAGCAGGTTAAATTGTTATTTGCAATTAACTAAAATATATGTAGCTGACATTTTGCAAATTTAATATATTTTTTCTTGCTGTTTTTATTTCACTACTGTTTGGCAAACAGATCCAGCTGATTTCAGCAGTATTTTTGTAGGGCCCTTTTGAACTTTCAGAAAAAATTAAACGGACTTTTTCTATTAGGGTAGCGACCAGCCAAGATTCTTTCTTATCAAGATTATAATTTTGTATTAAATATCAAAAAAAAAAAAAAAACAAAACAGAATAAAAAATAAAAAAACCAAAAAAAAAAGAAACTGAGATTTGTATATACTTTTTCACACTTACATAAAATTTCATCATCCTCTAATGGAAATTTTTTGTCCAGAATATTATTTTTATATTCTTGATATTTGAGCCTTTCACAATTTTTATCAGCTTCTTCGAAAATCTTATCTTTGTTATTGATATCTTTATTATTGATAGCAGTGTTTGCGATGGTGGCAGTATTTTTATTAATTCTGGATTTAATACTTTGGGAATTGTTATGATTTGCTAATTTCCAGGCATTACGCCAAGAATTTCTTTTCTTTTGTATTGGAGTGGGTATCATTGGCGTTATTGGTAGGGTAATTGAAGAGGTTTTTTTCTCTCCCAAACTGCTGCCATTTCCGGAAGATTGTAGTTTAAATATTTTCAAATTAATTGAATACTTTGAATTATCACGAGTAGGTACTTTCATAGTTATTAACGATTTTTTTTTATAATTAAATTTTAAATTTGAATGATGTCAATATAACTGTTTTTTTTTTAATTTTTACGAAAATTTATTGCACATATCTACTTTATTTAAGTTTATTTAAGCATTTATATAAACTTGAAAATTATATAAAAACACTATCAAGCGACTGCCGACCCAGTCAACGTTTAGCCAACTGAACAAAATCGTTTATGAAATGTATTTGAATAGAATTTCAAAATTCAATGCTTACAGCAAAAACAAATAAATAAATAAATAAAAAACAATCCATCGGCTGATCATTGTCGCAAGACCTTATTAACATACAGTTTAACAAAAAATCGAAAAAATGCTCGGTTTCAAATTAAACAAAAGCAGCTTAAAAAAAGATTAGCTGCTCATTGATAATATATACTGAGAGTTGTGAAAAATATTTAGAAATTGTATAAAAAAAGAGTGTACAGAAAAAACGGAGCTGGAATGTGTAACTATAAAAATGCCCCAACGTCGTCTGTCCGGTGCACTCGAACCTTAGTTAATGACGTATGATTAATATGCTTAATGTATTATAATCGGTTTTTATTTGTAGTTTAATTTATTTTTTGTTTATTTCTGCTTTTGTAAAATTTGCCATACAAACAAGTTTTTGTTTAAAATGTTATTGACATAGTGGCTTTAATTTTTTATGTCTTAATTTCAAAGATTTTATATTGTTGTATTTAATGATGGTTTATTCTTTAGGAAGAGTACGATTACTCTAATCATTGAGCCGTTACCGTCGTTGTGACAGTCATGTAAATTAACTATAAAGATTTTACTTGCCTTGTTTAAAAAACGAACGTATCATTAGTAATCCGATCATCTTGAATATTGCAAAAAAACGGGTTTTAATTTAAATTTTCTACCAACTTGAATTTAATTTCTTGCAAAATATTTCTCGAAATTTCGGCATATTAGAATACAATTTAATTGTGATTTTAAACTGCCAAAATAACATATAAACTAAATTGTTATTTATTTATGAAACTTGAAATAATTATCAAAGAAATTTTAAACCCTTTTGTCAAATTGAAATAATTTAGCAACCTCGTACAGGGCCTTCAAATGAAGTAGGGTTTTTTACAATGAAGAAAGTTTTTTACAACAATTATAAACAGGGGTATGGCATCATCAAAAAATTAAGTTATAACGACATCGTTTTCACTAGGGTGCACTTTGTTCAAAAAATTTACACTTCTTTTCTTATTTAAATTTAAATAATAACAAAAAAAACGCAAAAAAACAAACGGATATCTCAAATTTTATTATTCGAATATATTCCGCGCTTGTTTTTTTTCAAGTTTGTAAATATTGGCAAAGATATATAATAAATAAAGATAGAGCATTCAGTGGCGCCACTCTAGTTGCAGAATCGTGCAATTGATGGCGCTGTAAAAATCGAATTTGATTTCGAAATCTCAAGATGGCGACAGTATACACCCACTGGAATTTAAAATTTCCATAAAGATCTGCAATATTCCACGAAAGATCTGATCTGCAATATTTACAAAAATTTATCACATATAACATACAGCTGCGAAAAAAAAATAGCACCAATTAAAGTTTTTTCTAATTTTATCCCCTTTGCTTTTATTTTTAAAGATCAAAATAATGATTAAATTGTCCCCGAAGTACTGGAAGATATTCCAGAAAATTGTAGAAAATTTTAGTGTAACGTTTGTTTTTTAACTTTGCTACCCGTTCTAAGTAGGCGTGGCTTTTAATGAAAAATCATCGATATCGAGCTTTCATCAAATTATATAGTAAAATTTAGCGAGTACTGATCGGATCTGCACAAACTAAATATTGTTGAAAATTCTATAAAATTTCCTTAAATCTTGCATTATTTTTATTCACAAATGGCGGCCAGATTTAAAATGACACCGGTTTAAATATGAGTAAATTTTTCTTTGTTTTTAGCGATTTTAAATTAAAGTTAAAGTTAACAACACACAAAATTTTTTTTTAAATTTTAAGCAAAATTAAAAAAGTTTAAATTATATTAAAAAAATAAAATCAGAATTTAAAAAAATACATATTATAGAAAACAGCGATAAAAAATAAACATTTAATGGAGCCTCAAAAAATATCGACTTTTTGCACAGACTTCCTCTAAAATATTTAGAGTATTTTTTTTCTCCTACATACAAATATTAAGTGAAAAATTTCTTCTTCTTTATTTAAACCTTAAGCCTGGGAGAGATATTTTATTGGCTTAATATGACGTAGACGTACTTACAAGCCTCTGATTTTTATGAGTTTGAATTCAAAAAAAATACTTTCATTTTAGGAACTGTTTGATGCTGTTCTACGGACCTCTTAAGGATCTCTACTTTTGAGAATTGTCCTTGAAGCACTTAAATGTGGTAAAACAGTTAGACACAACCAAATTTTATTCACCAAAAAATTTAAAATTTTCGAAGTTTTTTTTCGATTTTTTTTAAATTCAAATAAAAATCGAGTTATTTGAAAACAGCAATTTACAAATATTTCTGCTGATTTTAGCAGAATAGACTGATAGATAAATAAATAAATAGACTGATAATTTTATCAACTAAAATTAGCTTTAAAATAGCAAAAATTTTGTAGATTTAGCAGTTTATTTTTGCTATTTCTAATCTACAAATATTTAGCAAAATTTTCTGCAGATTTTACAGTACAATTTGTTATTTTCAATTAACTAAAAGTTAGCCTAAATATAACTAAAATTCTGTAAATTTAACAGTTTTAATTTTGCTGTTTTCATTTTACTAGTATTTAGTAAAAAAAAAAAATCTGCTAATTTTAGCAGTTTTTTCTGCAGCATCATTTTTAATTAAATTTTAGTAACTTTTTCTGCTATTTTTACAGATTTATTTCTACGAGTGTAGCTTTTTTGCTATTTTTACATTATTTTTTAAAGGTGACTGCAGAAAAGTTTTTGCCCATTTTTGCTAAATATTAGTATAATTAAAAGAGCAGAAATAAACGGTTAAATATTAATAAGTCATCCCCAGCAAAACCTTGGTAATGGGTTGGACCTTTCTCACGCATTGTCTGGCAATGGGTATCCCTTTACCCTTGGTTGGATTTTATCAGATTTACGAATTGCAATGATAGCGTAGATCATTCGCCTACCCAGGTAGAAAAATACAAACGGCACGATGTTGGCCCGGTAATGGAGGCGGTAGTACATGTACTGGCAATGCGTCGGATTTTTAACGTTCACTGTACTGGAATGTTGTCGAAATGATAACACCAATAAACGCTTGGCCGTAGTAATTTCCCAACGTTGGCGCAGGCTTGGGATTTTATTTTTTTGGTATTATTCCAGTACATTTAATAACAATGTACTGGGATAATCTTAGTGTACATCACAGATTTTTAATGTATTCTTTCGAAACTTCACAAGAAAAGAATGGCAATGTCTCTTTTACATAAATAATTGTGTAATAGATGTAAAAATACGTAAGATTTATAAAATTGTTAATTTTAATAAATTAAAAAAAGCTCATTAATTTTCAGAAAACAGTACTGGCCAAGCAAGTTTTAAGTAGTACCGGCATTTCGTAAAAAACAGTGCTCTCCCAGTACAACTTTTGTTGTAACGTCGGCAATTTCTACCTGGGTAATTAAAGTAAGCTAATCAAATAAAGCCCAAAGTCCATACTTTAAACCCACATTAAAAATTATCCGCAGTTTATTCAGGTAATGAAAAAATAAGAAATTTAAAGAAAAAACTGCCTTTTTCTAAAAGTTAAATTTGCAAATATTTCCAAAAGTAGAGCTAATTAAAAAATTTGGTGTTCACATTCGTGATATTCATCCTAAAATCTATGAGAATTATCGAGTCGCATGTCCAATGCATTTTTGGTACTGTACAATAAGTTACTTAAATGATCATAACGTACTCTGAAAAATATGAAGTTTGATACTTATATTGCCGATATTGGAGGTTTTGGAAAAACCCCGATAAAACATAAAATCAGAGTAGGAAAATAAACTTCAACGAACCGTACTTTTAGGGTTGCGTACCGCACATCGCGAACACAGTACACAAGCATATTGGTTGCGTAGAAAACACATACGATATTCTCTGTGTGAATATGTGTTGAAAGTACAGTACATAATTGTAGCGTTTGCGTTCATCAGACAATTGTAGTGTACCGCATTCGGTTTGTGTACGAACACACAACCGCTAAAACGATAGATACGGTTTGTGTTCTTTAGACGTACCCTACCCTACATGTTGTTTACAGTTTATTTTCCTACTTTGCCTAAAATAGCTGGAATATTGAAAAATAACAAAAATACGGGTCCGATTAAATTTAACAAGGATTAATATATTTGAATTTGACGAACGTACGACGTACATGTTCATATAAGGTACCCCAAAATTAATACATTACTTACAACAACAACTACCAAACAACAAAAACGTACCAAAGAAAGGTACCAAAAACGGGCCTTAAAAATCCCTGTCTGAAAATATAACATTTGTATTAGAGATGAGCGATCCGGTGATTTTTGAATAACGCTGCTACCAGTGATCGTGATTTTCAAATCACCGTGCTTTTAAACAGTGATCTTGATCACGGGTTTGTAATAGAGATGGGCGATCCGGCAATTTTTCAGTAACATTGTTCTCAGTGAATGTGATTTGCAAATCGTTGTTCTTTTAAACAGTGATAGTGATCACGGTTTTTCTATGGAAAAGACTGTGATTTTCTGATAAATAAACGAAATAATAGTTATGGCGAGTTTTTAAGATGTCAGTTAAACTTGGTTTAGTTAAACCGAAACGATAAATTTGCCGGCAAAACTTTTTCTCGAGTATAATTTATTTCTTTATTGAAATAAAACAAAATAAACCACATTTTAAAAGCAGTATTCCAGTTACAAACTGCGTTAAACTAAGTTTATAGATAATCCACTTCCTAAAAACTGGGCCTTAAAAGAAGAATAGTTGCGACCGGTAACAAAGACATGATAGAAGGAGACATTTTATTCAGAAGAGTGTGAAAGCAAGTCACTGTTATTGAAAAAAAAAACACGTATTACTGTGCACAATGAAGTTTGCAAGAAAGAATAGTACAAAAATATTAAAAGAACTTTATTCCGAGTAACTGCGTCTTGAAATATTTGATAACTGCCGTTACCAGTGATTTATCAATAACTGTGATTAAATCACCGGTATGAAAATATCGCTCATCTCTAATTTGTATGTATATAGTTTCCTTGGATCATATGGAAAATAAATGGAAAAAAACAAAAATGGATGATTTTTTATCCCCTAAATGACCTAGATGACCGATAATCTCAGGCACCTAAACCTTAGAATTTTTTCTCTACAAAATATACGAATTTCATTAATATCGGAGATTATCACCTGAGATACATGCTTTGTTAATGAACTGTGTAAGTTGTTTAGATTAAAAAAATGAATTTAACGTCATTGAGAACTGACCCAGCAAACCAAACGAGAATGATATCATAAGTAATAGGTACTGTGAAGAAAAATGCACATTCGTTAATATTGTTTTTTTTTTATTTAATAATGATATCGTTTTGATATCGAAAATATCACGTAGCGCGATATTTTCGCCATATGCCAAAAGGTATTCGTTATTTTGTAAAAATATGATATCATTTACGATATTCAAATAGCAAATCAATATATCTTTTAAGATACCTAAAACAATGATAATTATCATTTAAATTTTAATTAAAACAACTTGTATTTTATTAAATTTTTAACAATTTAAGATAAGATGAAATTAAGATAAGTTACTTAATATAGGTAAAGAATTTACAAATATAACCGCAGCTACCATAAGATAATTTTGAAGTCCATCCTTTGCTCGTTCGAAGCTCCTCGTAAATGCGTCTCTTAGATTTGATCGTGGTTATCATGAGTGGAAATCTTCTTGATTTCCAAGGATTTGGAATGTTTTCGACATTTTTGCAAAATTAAGCATATATTAGAAGACCGACTAAAAAGAAATGTAAACGGTTAAAACTATTTATCTTTTTTAGCCTTTCTTAAGCTGAACTTACCGCCATGGCTCCCAGTGTTATTGAATTTGGAATATTATTGAAAATTATTAAATAATTCTTGCAAACGATGAAAATTGTAAATTTATTTTTAATTTGTTTTTTATTGTTATTAACAAACTTTGAAGTTTTTTTCAAATCGAAACATTAATTTGTAGCTGTGTTTCTGTGGCATGCTTATCAATGCTATCTCGAACAATTTTGACATTAGAAAGCTGGAATAAGTTAAAAAACTGTCAAAATCGTTCAGGATAACACTGATAAACACAGCTTGAGTCGTATTTGAATATCGTAAACTAATGTCGCTAATTCTGTGAAATATGATATCATAAACGATACTGTTTCGTTTCTAGGTTTATTGGGTATACTTGAGTATTATAAATACGGGGAGCTCTATATAAAAAAATACAAAATTGGCATCTATGTATATTAGGGTGGGGCGATTTGAACATCTTAATAGGCGCTTCGCCTATGATGAAATGATGATAATGATATTGAAATGATGATGATGATGTTGATGAAAACAAGTAGAAAATAATTTCACTTATATACTTTTACCACATTTTCTATCCTATTTTCATAAGTAATACCTTTCTGGCAAGGTTGTAATGTTATATATCGAAAAATCGATGGCACAATATCAAAAAATTTTTGTCCATACAAATCGCACCACTCTAATGTATATGTTTACACTTTCGGGCATGAAAAGGAATTGGCTGCAAAAAGAGCAATAACTTATTAAGTTCTAACTACACACAGGTCTAACTACAAAATTTCAATACTTTTGGAGTTACGACTTTAAATTTATAACTGTCATATTTTATAAGATGAATTAATTCTTTCAATATATGATTTTTATCTGTGCATGTATGCCTCAACTTCTTACACATAATGTTTATGCATACATACCACATAAACCGTATATGGGCGACTTTTTAACTGGAGGCCTAATGTCGTATTAATGAAACATTGAATACATATTAAATTATACAAAGCAAAATGTATATGTTACCATTAAAAAAACATACACCTGAGGTACTATGTAGGTATATAGGTACACAAATTAAAATTTCAATTTCTTTATTCAAACTTACCCTTAGCTAGTTGTCTTTTTAGAAAGTAAGCATCTTCTGTTTCAGACATTGTTCTTGAAATGGTAAGTCACCTGCTTTAGTTGGTATTATTATAAGAAATAAGATGCTGCATAAATTGTTGGATGAATCAGCCTGGATATTGTCCACAACTCAAGTCGCACAGCACTAAAATATTTGTTGCGTACACACAAAAAAAGATTGATTGCAAAAAGGGAAATTATGAAAAAATACTTCTGGCAATCATTACGTGGAATGTTTGTGTGTGATTTATTTATTACTTTTCTACTTTTAATTAATTCAACTAGAGTTGTGTCGTTCATGAACGAACTAGTTCACTCGAACGATTCAGTAATTAAACCAGGGATGATAAATGGGATTTTAAAAATAGTACTAACCAGTAGAGTTGTGAAATTTCGGTATTTTTTGCGTACTCAATACTACTCAATACTTTTCAATTGAGTACTCGATACTACTCAATACTTTTAACGGTTTTTTTAATTTAAAAATAAAATGTTATGAATTCGTATTTATTAGGAAAAATTATCACAATTCACATACACGTGTTAAATAACTATTGTTATTTACATTTTAATTAATTTAAAACATTTTAAATAAATTAATAAATTTTCCCAAAAATTCATTAAAAATTTCTTTGCTTCACAAATAGAGTTGTATTTCCAGAGTTTTATTTTTAAAGTAGTATTTTTAGAGTTGTATTTTCACACAAAAAATACGCAATTCTACGGAAAATTGCATCTTTCAAAGTATTGAGTAGTACCGTTTTAGTATTGAGTACTCAAAAAAACAGGCAGTATTGAGTACTCAGTACCGGAATACTCAATACTTTTACAACTCTATATATGACATCGTTCACCATCAGTGTTGCCAACTCTTGAAGGAAGGAAAGCACCGTGAGCATTGTGAAAACGGGTAAAAAGGGTAAAAATTTAATAAAAATGGGGTAAAAAAACACGATATTAATTTTTTGAAGGATTTAAGTCAAAAATTTTAAAACACATTTTAGCTGACCAAAAAAGGGATAAAAAAAGCACCAAACTAATATTTCAAAATTTTGAATTTTATATACACCCAGAAAAAAAACAGGTGGAACTTTATCTAAGTGCTATGTAATTATACACCTACATAAGTTCGAAGTAAGTTTTACAATTTTCTAGCAAAATATATGTAATTCTTCGGATTTTTTTCGCTACACATGTATATATATTGAAGGATTGTATATATTTTACAAAAAAATTTGCATATTTTACTAGAACTTTGTAAAACTAACTTGAATATTATGTAGTTGTATAATTACATAGCTCTTAGGCAATATTCCCCCTGTTTTTTTCTGTGAGTATAACGAAGTTGCTATTTAAAATTATACTACAAACATTGTGAAAAATTAATGTTTTGTATAGTTCATATTATTTTTTTCAGCTTTGACAGAAGTTCAACAAAAATTGAAAAAAACGGGAACAAATACCAAAAATATAAACTGTACAAAAAGAACTGAAAGCACCTCCAGAAATCTAAAAAAACACTGTAAATACCCGCCTTTTTTTACCTAGTGCAAAGAAATTAAAAAATAACACACAATTTCAAATTTCCTTGCAAATTTCATTTGAAGACACTAGGTTAAACGGGTATTTGTAAAAAATCAACGGGTACGGGAAGGAAAAAAGCACAAAAAATACCCGAAAAGCACTGAAATGGCAACACTGTTCACCATTATTCGCTGATTTCGTTCAATCGTTAATTTTTATTCAAAAAAAATTGTCTTTTTTCAATTAATTTTTTTTTAATTTAATGCTTTTTTATAAAAACGAAACATTTAAAGATTTTATTTTCATTAAAGTTGTAAAATTTCTGATACTTTTAGATTAATAGGCCATTCACATGAAAGAGGTAACTAAAACGCCATTCACATGAACGAGATTACTAATCTCTTCGTTTTTGGTTCTTTATTCTATTACCATATAATGTCAAAATATGATGTTATATAATATAATAAAGAACAAAAATGCGGAGATTTAGTTATCTCGTTCATGTAAATGACCTATAAAACGCCATTCACATGAACAAGATTACTAATATTCTCGTTTTTGGTTTTTTATTATACTTCCATATAATGTCAAATAATGACATTATGTGTTAAAATAATTACCAGCACTAATTGATATTAAATTGATTTAACGAATTTCTCAAAAAATACCGTCAAATTGGCGATTTAAAAAAAATCTGTTAGCTCTGCGTATTAAGAAGGAATTAAGCAGAGTATACACGAAGGAACATTCGTAAAAAAATATCCATGTTTTTACGAATGTTCATTTGTGTATGTTAATGTGTCGTGTTGCCATTCGTGCAATTCGTGTTATCAAAATTTTTTGATATTTTTTGTTTCCAAACTCAATGTTCCTTCGTGTATACTCCGCTTTATTATTGTCAGTTGTCAAACTTTATACTGTTGCCACCTCTTGAGATTTTGAAATGAAGTTAGATTTAATCAGCGCCATCAATTGCAAAATCCTGCAACTAAAGTTGATTGAAGTTGAGCCCTTAATAACTAATTGTACTGTTTTCTGGTATTTGCTAACAAGAATTGTATAAAAAGTACCAGAATTCAAAGCTTGATACAGAATGCTTGATACCAGCTTTATGTCATTAATGTTAAAGTGGTTGAAGCAAGCAATCAAGCAAATCAATCAAAAAAGGCCGATTTATTAAAAAGTACCGTTATAAAAAGTTTCGTTTATAAAATTACCATTGTAGGAAAAGTACCAGATCGGCGCACTCAAAAAAGTTTGACAGTCACTACATGACACTTGTTTGTCTAGTAATCGGTAGTTACAGTCGTTTTTCTATGGAAAATGCAAAACAAGTGTTGTGACGGTTATTTAAGAAGACAACTAACAAAAACTGCTGTAATTTCGTAACAGTTATTTAAATCAGTTATTTCTAATATCATAATAAGCAAACACCATAATAGTAATTTTACAGTAACCAGTTGTTTTTGTTTGTTATTAAAAAAAGAAAACATTTCGTTGAATTTGTTATTATTAGTTTGCAAATAAAAATCAGAAACTTGTATTGTATCTCCAATGCATGAAACCGTAATTACTGGGAACGGTTTGGAATTTTTACTTCAAATTTTAAATAGGCTGAATTAATTAGACATATTTTTATAATCGAAAGAAAAAAATGTTTTTTTTATTAAAATATATTTTTATAATACCAAAATAATTACACTCATAAAAAAAGTTAGTACAAAAGTCTGTTAAACGCGTTCTGATTCTATTGAACTAATTTTCCTGTTATTTATTCTTAAAATTTAGGATTGAACTAATATTTTTTGTAAATCTAATTTAGCATTACAACTACTTTCAGCCGTATTTGAACTAACTTTGCAAGCTAATTTTTAGTAATTTGTGTTTCTTAACTTTACAAATTTTTCAGCTAATTTAAATCACGATTACTTTCTAATTATTATATTTTTGTGTCTCTGTTATCAGTATCACATAGAGATGGCGCTATATTTTAATTTTTTTTATTATAAGATCGTAAAATAGTTTGTATCTCGGAAACTAAGCGAGAGAGAGTAAATGGACATTATTCTCGCTGACAATCTCGAATTTTTATTATTTATCAACAGCTATTACCAAAAATTTCATAACCTTGCAATAGACGATTTGTCGGGAAAAAATTAGAAAATATTTTGAAGAGGAAAAGTAGTGCTTTTCGATGCAGAAAAAGTTACTAAAATTAGTTAAAAATCATGCTGCAGAAAAAATTTTTGGAATTAAAATACTAGTAAAATAAGAACAGAAAAAATAAAACTGTTAAATTTACAGAATTTTAGTTATATTTATTTTTGTAATCGAAAGAAAAAAAATTTTTTTTATTAAAATATACTTTTATAAAAAAAAATTGACTGTAAAAAAAGGAGTTTTTACCGATTTTGTCAGTTGTTTTGAAATTTTTGAAGTAAAAATTTATCAGTTAATTTTACGACATTGGTAGTTATTTTAAATGCATTTGTTAGTTATTTTTAAACAGCTAAAAATAACAAAAGTTTTAGTTATTTTAAAGGTAAATACCTTTGTCGCCTTTTAACTGCATATACCTTCACGCAGAAAAAAGAGATTGTTGGATATATTTACAGGCAATTATATATATATTTATAAACTACTATACTTATGTTTGAGGTTTGTTTCCAATTATTTTATTTTTATCGTTATAATACGTATGTCTCTAGGCAAACACTGTAATGTTTGAATGTTAGTCATATTTTCCCACTTAAACAAAAATATATTTGCATTTTTATTTTATCATTATTATGTTTGTGGAGTGCAAATATAATAATGATAAATATATATATGTTTGCCTGCAAACATTTATATATTTGCGAGTAGATGTATTTCATATGATTCAAACATACATATTTTTACAGGCAAAAATATTATATTTGCTGGCAAACATATTATATTAAAAACACGGCAAATATATTTTGACAGTTCTTCCAAACATATATATATCACCAGCAAATATGTTTCCTGCAGGGCGATTTTTTTCAGCGTGTTTGTTTTAATTATCATTTTCAGTTGATTCTACCAACAAACTTTTGTGGGTGTACTATAATATGGATTTCGGTCAGTTTGCTATAGTTTATTAAGTATACGTACCTCAAAACTTTTATAGTTTCGGCCTTTAACATAATTGTTAGTTGTTTAATAATAAATGATCATGTTTCCATGTATTTTGTCAATGCTTTTTGTTTTGTATACCCATTCTCGCGCCTTTAACTCTTAATGACGGGGATAACAAAAATATTTTTTGAATTTTGTGTTCCTCAATAAAATATAACAGGCAAATTTTAGGTGCAACATTGCAAGTACTATAGATTATTTCGAAGAAAAACATAACAAATGTATATACATTAATATCGAATTTTCCACTTTCCTTTCTTTAATGTAAATTTTGAAAAAAATTTTGAAAAACAAATTTTTAATTACTCTTCCAAACAATAAACGTTTATTGTCATTGTCATATTTATCCCTGATGTTGTGCTAAACAATTTGTACTTTGGCAGACACGACAAATGTAATAATAAAGCGGAGAATACACGAGGGAACATTAGTGAAAAAATGCCCATTTGTTTGTGAATGTATGTGTGTGTTTGTGTGTGTGTGCGTGTTGACATCGTGCACTTCGTGTTTACCTAGTGTCTTCAAATGCAATGAAATGTGCAAAGAAATTTGAAAATAACACACAAAGCAACAACAAAATTATTTTCGTTGTTGTTGTTTTGTGTGTTATTTTCAAATTTCTTTGCACATTTCATTGCACTTGAAGACACTAGGTTACAAAATTTTTTGATATTTTTTGTTCCCTACTCAATGTTCCTCCGTGTATTCTTCGCTTAACACACAGAGGGAAGGAAGTACACTTAAAATAATACTAATTTTTAACAAATTTTTAGTTGAAACACTGATTTAAACAAAGATTTTAGTTATCTTCATATAACACAAACTAAAAATCCTCAGCACTTTAATTTTGAGTGTTAATTTTCAAAATTTTCTATAACAAATTTTTAAGAACCCATTCGTCGAATTTTACACAATTTATTGTAAATATATTGTATAATATTTTCATGTTTCTGTTATTACGAGGTAGATGGCGCCACCAATGTATCCCAAGTTTTAAAGATGGCGCTATTTCTTTCCTTCCCGATTTTTTAAATATCCCGTATCTCGAAAGCTAAGAGAGATAGAGCAAAATTGACGTAAATTTCGACTACCCGTAACCGTGCAATACCCCCGTAAAAAGGTTATCTCTATCCAAAAATGGACCTTGGTGTGGCCTCGGACCTCGGAAATTTTTAATAAAAATTTTCCACTTCATAAAATGGCCCATATCTCAAAAACTAAGCAAGAAACGGACAAAATGTTTAATCCTACACTCAAAAAAATAAATTAGTAGAAAAGTTAGTAAAAGGTCTTGTATATCAAGTGTACTACACCATTTCCAACTGTAATTGAGAAAAGAACAATTGAAATTGAGATTTTCCATTTGAAATTGAGAAAAGTTCATTTGATTTTTAGATTTTCTATTTAATATTGAGAAAATAACAATTGATTTTGAGATTTTCCATATGAAATTGAGAAAAATGCAAATGGAATTAAGATTTTCCATTTAAAATTGAGAAAGGAACAAATAAAATTGAGATTTTCCAATTCAAATTGAGAAAAGAAGATATGTAATTGAGATTTTATATTTGATATTGGGAAAATAACAAATGAAATTTAGATTCTCCAATTGAAATTGAGAAAAGAACAAATGATATTGAGATTTTATATTTGAAATTAAGAAAAACACAAATGAAATTGGGAAAATTATAAATTAAATTAAGAAAAGTATAAATGTAATTTAGAAAATATCAAATGATTTTGGGAAAAATTTGTATTAAAGAACAAATTTTATTAAACACAAAAAATAAACAATAAAAACAACAATCAACGTACGGGCATATTTTTTATTTGTACGGCGGATTAATGGAATGTGCAGGAATGATGTATATATGGCTCTGCTGGAGTCGCTAGCAGTTACCAATGTTTTAGCTTCATCAATACGAGCTCAATCTGAGTAGAGTTGCAGAAGAGTTTTCAAATACAGTTTCTAACCTGTTGCAATAAGAAGCATTATCAACGACTACCAGGAACTCCGAAAGGTTGTTCCACATCTCCTCCTATCTCACGAAAAAATTTCTCATCCATTCGCTGGCAACAGGGAATCTAATTTTTCATCCAATTTAATAACGCCTTTAACAATTGGGTCACGTGATGGTGGGTTGGTGGTGGCTAGCGCGAGTTCAAAATCTTGAATAGCCACGTTTACGGCGATAATACAAAATGAAATTTGTTTCGTCCAGCACCACTATTTCGTTACCGGCTCTGACGTACTCGTTCAGACAAGTAACGTATTCTGAATATTTGGCCTTCTTAGCAGCTTTTAAGGAATATATATCGGTGTAAGATATTTCCAATTTCTTGCCATTTTTGTCTCCGTGCAAGCTTAATTTTATTCACAAGAATTTTATTAAATTTCTTAATTGCAGTTGAAAATTTCTCAATTTCATTTGTATTTTTCTTAATTTATTTGTCTTTTCTTTTCTCAATTTAAAATAAACAAATCTAATTTCCATTTGTTTTTTTCTAATTTTCAATTGTAAAATCTCAATTTCATTTGTTTTTTTTCTTAATTTCAAATGTAAAATCTCAATTTCATATGTTCTTTTCTCAATATCAAATTAAAAATCTCAATTCCATGTATGCTTTTCTCAATTTCAATTGTAAAATCTCAATATCATTTATTCGTTTCTCAATTTTAATTGGAAAATCCCAATTTCATTTGGTTTTTTCCCAATATGAAATAGAAAATCTCAATTTCAATTGTTCCTTTCTCATTAGCAAATGGAAAATCCCAATTTCAATTGCTCTTTTCTCAATATTACATGGAAAGCTCTCAATTTCAATTAGAAATGGTGTAGTTTTCAGCAACTTTTTTGATGAAATTCTATTTTCAGCAAAAGTTCTAGTTATATTTTTTTTAGCACTAAACTAATTTTAAACTAATGTTTTACTAATTTTTTTGCTACAAAAATTGTGCTGATAACCGCATTTATAGCGTGGACGACAACCAGATAGACAAGATGTAGATGTCGCAGCTTGTCTGGAAGTAGTACAGACAACGGAAATGATAAAAAAGAAAAACAACTCTCACTCAACCAAAAAAGTCTGTAATGGCTACAGAAAATTTTGCTGTTATTACGGGATATTTAACTGTTTTGAGCCCACCGGTATTTTTTTTGCTAATTTTAGCAACACATGTCTGCTGATCTGTAGTACTATAAAATTAGTAGAAAAAATTAATAGCCTCTACTAGATTTTAGTAAAATTTATGTAAACTGCAATTCAAAATCGATTTGCTAACATCAGTTAAAAAACTTACTAAATATCAACAATTTTAATACAATGAAATTAGTATAAATAATTAGTTGCAGCTACTAAATTTCAGTAAATTGTTGTAAACTGTAATTTAAAATCAATCGGTTGAAATTAGGAAAACAGTGTACTAAAAAATAAAAAAAAACTGTAAAACCTAAAAAAAACAATTTATAAAAAAACAATTTTTTTTCTTTCGATTGTAACAAGCGTATAATTACTTCATCGTACTTGAAATTTGGAGTCAAAATTGCAAACGGTTCTCCAGTTATTACCTTTTTATGCATTGGAGATACAATCAAATTTTGTAAGCGTTATTTCTAAACTAAGAATATATCAATAGTAACAAATACAAACTAAACAAGAATTGTACAAAATAAAAAATTTTTTTTTTTTAATTAGTATATTTTTCTGCTAAATTTAGCACTCGGTTTTGAAAAATTAGTAAAATGTTTTGCTGAAATCAGCAGCGAGAATTAGTAATAAAAAAATCAATAATTTGTAATAAGAGAATAGCAAAAATGATAACTAAAAAAAATTGTACTAAAAATCAGTATAAAAATAATAAAGTTCGATTGGAAATTGTTTACAAATTTTTTTACTAACTTTTTTATCTGAGTGTACCCAATTTCTATATTTAAATTTTCAGCAAATAAATTAACTAAAGTAAAATTTCGCTACAAGTTTTTTGAGTTTTTTTTCAGTCTACTAATAATCAGCAAAAAGTTTAGTGATTTTAGCAATCGACTAAGTGTTAGCAAAACTTTTGCTGAATATTACTATTTTTTTTGTAAAAATCAGCTTGCTGATTTTCAGCAAACCTTTTGCTGAAATGATCAACTTTTTTGCAAGCACGCTCCTGACTAAAAATTTGCTGACACAGCAACATTTTTTGCTGACTTTACTGACTTTTTTTTGAGTGTATGGATTGTCCTTACATGCCATTAGATGATATGGACTAGGCCGAGGAGGGTCCCGAGACCCCAAATTTGAACAAATTTTACGACTCAGTATAATTACAAATAAAAATGTTTTAAAATCAACAAATTTTATTGAAAGCCACAAAAAACAGGAATAAATTATGTTAAAGTAACAAATTTATCTGTTCAGCCAACAGACGTATTATTTTGAGTGTAGAGAAACATCATTCGCGTACAAAAAGAGAAAAAACCAGACATCATAAAATAAATTGTCGAGCGTGTTAATTGTTTTGTGCCGTAAAAGTACTTTTTTCATTTTAGTTCAACAAGGCAAAAATAATTCTTAGAA
Source organism: Leucophora obtusa (assembly GCA_949987735.1). NCBI lineage: Eukaryota > Metazoa > Arthropoda > Insecta > Diptera > Anthomyiidae > Leucophora > Leucophora obtusa. The sequence goes on from OX465296.1 coordinate 6,505,407, forward strand.
GCTTGGTATCTGTGCTTATTGTTGTTGTGTATGACAAAAAGGTGGACAAATGACTTTCTAATGACATCGATAGCTTTTCCTAGTTTGTTAAAAAAAGTAATATCAACGAGCATATAATTTAGAAGAGGTACCAACTCTCCCTACCTCTGTTAAGTCACTCTCTTCTTAATTTGTATCGAAAATTCAGCCATAAGAATTACACACATCTGCAAAGGCTAACATTTTCGATACAAATTGTGAATGTTCGAAAGAGGCGATGAAAACCGCCTGGTAATATCACTACAGGATAAATTATATGTACTGGTAAAGAGAGGAGCTAAGCTTTTGGATAAATTATGTGTACTGGTAAAGAGAAGAGCTAAGCTTTTGGCTTCACCCTGTACTAGCACAAGGTAAGTACCTAATATGGTACAAAAATCAACCACCTCGGCTTTAGGAAATCTTTTGGAGCTGGTAAATTTTGCAAATGTTAACCGATTTCAGTAACTTGTAGGCCATTCACATAAACGAGATTATCAATATACTTGTTTTTGGTTCATTAATCTATTACCATATAGTTTGCCACTAAACTCAAAAAAAATAAGTTAGTAGAAAAATTAGTAAAACATCTTGTATATAAAGTGTACTAGTTTCCAGCAATTTTTTTTGCTGAAATTCTACAAAAATTGTTCTGATAACCACATTTATAGTGTGGGCGACAACCAGATAGACAACAAGTACACTCAAAAAAAGTGAGTAAAGTCAGCAAAAAATGTTGCTGTGTCAGCAAATTTGTATACAGGAGCGTGCTTGCCAAAAAGTTGGTAATTTCAGCAAAAGTGTTTGTTGAAAATCAGTGAGCTGATTTTTACCAAAAAAAAAAATAGTAATCTCAGCAAAAGTTTTGCTAACACTTAGTCGACAGCAAATGAAAAAAATCCTTGCTAAAATCACTGAACTTTTTGCTGAATATTAGTAGACTGAAAAAAATTCAAAAAATTTGTAGAGAAATTTTACTTTAGTTAATTTATTGGCTGAAAATTTAAATATAGAAATTGTGTAGAGTTGTTTTGTAATTGTCATTTCCGTTGTCTGCACTACATCCAGACAAGATGCGACATCTACATCTTGTCTTCTGGTTGTTGTCCACTTTATAATTGCGGTTATCAGCACAATTTTTGTAGCAAAATAAATTAGTAAAACATTAGTTCAAAATTAGTTTAGTGGTAAAAAAATATAACTAAATCTTTTGCTGAAAACGGAATTTCAGAAAAAAATTGCTGAAAACTAGTAAACTTGATATACAAGACGTTTTAATAATTTTTTTACTAACTTTTTTTTGAGTGTACGTGCAATTAACAAAAGCAGAAAATTAAAAATAACGGTAACAGTATTTTAGGGGTAACGGTATTTCATTTATTTCGTTAAAGGTATTTTAAGGGTATCGATATTTCATTTATTTCGGTATCGGTATTTTAAGGATAACGGTATTTCAGTTATTTCGGTAACGGTATTTTAAGGATATCGGTATTTCGGTTATTTCGGTAACGGTATTTTAGGGGTAACGGTAATCAGTTGAAAGGGTTTTGAATCGATAACGGTATTTTAGCGGTATTGCCTGCCAACTCTGCCCAAAATATAAGCTGCTACAATCGATAACACGAGCGAATATTGAAGGAAAAACTACTAGAGGGAGAAAAGAGACAACATGGATTGATAATATTCAAGTATGGACTGGTGTCAGAGATATGGGCAGACTTCTAAGCGAAGCAAGAGATAGAGATGCTTTTGCGGAGCTGCTGAAGAATATATAAAAAGAATATATATAATGATTTTTTTTTCTCGAAATATAGAATATTTTTACAGTCTTTCCTATTAAATTAACAGAAATATTTGCTAAAAGAATTGTGAACTGCTGTTTTCAAAAAGCTCGATTTTTATTCGCATTTAAAAAAAAAACGAAAAAGTACGAAAATTTTAATTTTTTCGTGTTTTTTACACTCAGATAAAAAAGTTTGTAAAAAAATTTGTAAACAGTTTCCAATCGCACTATACTATTTTTATACTGATTTTTAGTACAATTTTTATTTTTAGTAATCATTTTTGCTATTCTCTTATTACAAATTACGGATTTTTTTTACTAATTTTCGCTGCTGATTAAAGAAAAACATTTTACTAATTTTTCAAAACCGAGTGCTAAATTTAGCAGAAAAATATACTAATTTAAAATTTTTTTTTTATTTTTCACAATTCTTGCTTAGTTTATATTTGATACTATTGATATATTCTTAGTTTGAAAATAACACTCAGAAAATTTTATTGTATCTCCAATGCATAAAAAGGTAATAACTGGAGAACCGTTTGCAATTTTGACTCCAAATTTCAAGTACGATGAAGTTATTATACGCTTGTTACAATCGAAAGAAAAATTTTTTTTTTTTTTTAGATTTTACTGTTTTGAATGAGGGAAAAGTTTTCAGTTGATCTGTTATTTTAAGTAAATGAATGTTATTTTAGTTTGACTCAAGATCATAAATTAATATCACTTTCTGTTTAAATTATTTTCAAATCAAAGAAAAATGATACAACTAATTATTTATACTAATTTCATTGTACTAAAATTATTATATTTAGTAAGTTTTTTAACTGATTTTAGCAAATCGATTTTGAATTGCAGTTTACATAAATTTTACTAAAATCTAGTAGAGGCTATTAATTTTTTCTACTAATTTTATAGTACTACAGATCAGCAGACATGTGTTGCTAAAATTAGCAAAAAAATACCGGTGGGCTCAAAACAGTTAAATTTCCCGTAATAACAGCAAAATTTTCAGTAGCCATTACAGACTTTTTTGGTTGAGTGTAGGGCTACTAATTATTTAGCAAAATTTTTTGCTGATTTTAGCAGGTTAATTTGTTATTTTCTATATCCGAAATTGGAATGGGTTGAAATTAAGACAAAATTTGTCTATACAATGGTAAAAAAAAAAACAGAAAATCGGACCGAAATTTTGAATTTGCCTAAGAGTTTTGAAATAGTCCATATATGAGCTATGTCCAAATATTTTTATTCGCATTTAAAAAATGGAATATGGACCAATTCTATCAAAAATAGGCTCTAAATACAGATGATTCATTTGTTAAAATTTTCAGATGAATCATCAAACTTTTGTATGAAAGTGAGTCTTTTGAAAGGAAAAGTCCTAAGATCTATAAAAAAGGTTACCATAATATAAATTTAAAGCGCCATTCACAATGATGAAGTAATCCATAGAGACAGAATGTTTCACAAAATATGAAAGTGCGAAAGAGAAAGGAACAAAATCCGCTCTGCAGAGTGGAATACTCCATTATATTAAATAGAACTTGAAATCTAAAAAAAAAAATGTTAGAATATAAGTAATTTAGAATTTTACGCAGGGTTTCATACTGACGGTTTATAAGTTAACTATTAGTTAACTCAAACATTTTTTGTTGATTTTTTTTGTATATAATATTTTGACACTTTGTTTTCTTTAAGTTACCGTAAAAGTAAATATCATGGTTAGTTATCGAAGCGATGCGGTTATCGGTAACGCTTTTTTATATTATTATTATTATTATTTCGGTAACGGCATTTTAAGGGTAACGTTATTTCAGTTATTTAGATAATGATATTTTATGGTTAACGGTATTTTAGGTCAATATTACAGGTCGATTTCCCTTTTTTTGTAACTTTTGATTAGCTCTCTAAACTCATAAAAAAAATCCCGTACAAATAGTTCAAAATTCTGCTAAAACAACAGGAAATAGTACCTGAATTTGCGCCAGCAGATTTTTCAATAAAGTTAAAAATCATGGTCTGCTAAATTTAGGTAAGCTAAATTTTACATACTGCTAAATATACGAACAATTTTAGTTAAATTAGATAGGAAATTTGAGTTGAATTCAGCAGAAATTTTACCAGATAATTAAAATAAAGCGCCAAATATAATAATAATAATTAGAAAATAATCGCGGTTTAAATTAGCTGAAAAATTTGTAAAGTTAAGAAACACAAATTACATTGTGTTTATTATTAGCATCCCGACTAAAAGAGATGTTATATAATCATATATCACCATATATAAACCCATATATACGTCCATATCTAATTTGATCCGAATATTGGAAATAATTATATCAAGCGAGATAAGCGTGTTATCTAATCTGATACAATTTGATCCGAAAAATGGGCCTATCTAACTGCAGCAATTTATATATAAATACATATTTGATTTGATGAAGAAGATTTTCAAATAAAATTTTAGTAAATATTGTTGAGATCACTTATTTTCATTCATATTAAAAAGAAATGCCCGACAGAACAGTCGGGCTAACAAAGTGGGTATTGGTCGATCTTTGATATTTTGATGCAATACAAAAAAATTTTATTGATGGAAAGATGTTTGAAATGAGGATTGAATGGGATTTGGGCCGTTTTTTGTTTAGAAAAATTTTTGCTAATAAACTTGGAAATAGCTGCCAAATTAATTTTCAGTTTAACTCATCATTACAAAAATTTGTCGGAACAACTTTTTCTAGGTTAGTGTTTTGGTCTTTCTTATAAAATAAAAAATTAACTTTCAGAATTAATTTTTTTTCACTGAAAAAGTAACTAAACTTAAACCACCCAGGTGGAAATTGAAGACGGTACAAACAACAAAGCGCTGTGAAAGCGTTTGTTGTCAATGGTACAAAAAAAAAAAGTTTTCACAGCGTTGAAAAACATTATTTTGGATTGCTTTTCGAACGTTCACAAACAGTATTTTAGGAGCGTTTTTCATACAAAATTTACAACCATTTGTGAAATAAAAACACTGTTAAAACATTGCTTTAAAGCGTTTTCTAACGTTTGCAAAAAGTACTTTAGCAGTACTTTTAAAGAATATATAACCGATTATTTAAAAAACACTGTCAAAACATTGATTTGCGCCTTCGAAATGTTCGAAAAAGTGCATTCCAATGTCAGAGTCCCCTTTTAAAGTGCTTGATCAAAATGATAAAGTTTTTTTTTATATACATATATATAATTTTAATTATATTTTATTATTTATGTAAAAAGAGTTATAGCAATCATTATTTATGTAAAAGAGTTATAGCAATTGTCTCATTATGAAAATTTGTAAGAATACACGTAACTTGAACTAATTTCCCAGCAGAAATTACTGCTTGCTTGGAAGCAGTTTTGTTAGAGAAAGTTGAGCAGTGAAACGATTGCATTATTGATGATATCATGCCTGATTTTTGTTCGAGATAGCTCGCGTGAAAGCACTTGTTTCGAGATCCGAAAAGACATGAATTCACCGCTTTTAATTAGTGCTCCTGTTTTTCTTTTAAAATGTCGATAATCTCGGAAGTGCATATTATAAAGCTTTTCAACTATTTAAAATCATGCCTTCTCAAAAGCACAATATTCCTGCATATTTTTCCATGAAGAGAAAAATGCCTCTTATTTTTAGTAAAACCTCTTATTTTCATTAAAATAACTTTTTTACGCATTTTAAATAATTTTGATAAAAGAACCGCAAAAATATTTAAGCAATCAAAATGTATTGCTCATTTCATGCCTTTTTGAAAAGCACAGCAAAAAGCGATGTAAACAATTAATCAATTTAGGCTTTTCATTAGTGCTGTTGACGAAGCTATACATTTTTAGAAGCGGTAAAAGTAGCAGTAAGGAAGCAGTAATCGTTTTTACTGCTTCCACATTTTTGCTGGGTTTATACTAATATCAGCATAATTTTCATTAATTTTTTTTACATTATACAATCCAATTTCTTTTGATGAAAGTGGATACTTAAAAACATCAGTTGTTTCATTATAAATTTGGCCATTTATCACAATTGTGTTTACAATGTTTGATGCTAAAAATTTCCTTAATTACTAGAATATTTCCATTACTGAGTAGGCATACGTTGTCAAGGTGAGATGAAGTGAATAAAAAAAAAATTAACAATTTAATTGATAATTTTAAATGTTTAATTTTCTACGTAGTTTCCGCAATTTCAATTGGTATAAATATTGTTTTATAATATAATACAATTTATAAATACAATTTCATTGTATTTATAAATTGAGATTTCAAAAGTTAAATGTTTCTACATACAACCGATTTGTTTGTTAATATGATAAAATTTTAGTCGAGAATAACCCAACAGTACAAGCATTTTTTCTGTGTAATATTTTAAATAATTCAAAATCCTGAATAAAATACTTTTTATGTTTAAGTTTATCAATTTAATTGTATTTTTCATAACTTTACAATTAATTTTAATTCAAATTTAATAAAATATAATTTATTAAAAAATGTTAATATATAAAAATGTTTTAAAAAATGATTCCCATATTTGTATTTAAAACGATGGCAAAGTAATTCATTTGTTTATTTTCTAACGCTTTGACAGCGTTAAAATTGGTATGTTGTAATAACGTTTAAAGACCGTCGAGATAGTACTTTGAAATTTGTTTTTGGAACGGTTTGACAACGATATAAAATACCACCCTGAGACCGTAAATCATGGTTATCATTTGGGTCGTTTTCACAATGTTCTGAAATTGTAAACCAGAATGTTCTACATACGCTAGTTTGATTGTTGAAAAAGCATTTTAAAATTTTTTCTCTGCAATGCTTTGAAAACGTTATAAAGTACCACACCTCACCTCACACCGTAAATCATGGTTATCATTTGGGGCGTTGTCAAAACGCTTTAAACTTGTAAATCGATATATTCTGAAAACGTTTGTACCACCTTTTAAAATGCTTTTAAAACGTTTTCACGATCGTATTTTTGCACCTGGGCATATTTATTTCAACATATGTGACGCGCAAAATAGAAAGGGACCTAAGGATAGAAAGGGACCTAAGGTCAGGAGAGCATGGGTTCGGTCTCATTCGATGCTCAGATGTTGTCCACAAAAAAAAAAAAAAAATATTTGATTTTTTTACCCTTAGGTCCCTTTCTCTATGCGCTGCCACATATGGTTGTCTAATTTTTATTTTTAAACTTCAAAGTAATTCTTTCGACCTTTAATTCCACAATGAAAAAATAGATGTTAAATTCAAATATAAACATTTATTTATATGTCAAAGTAAAAAATTCAAAACCTGATCCACAATTTCTGAGTTTTTTTTAAATTTTTTTAGTGCAATTAAACTTTATAAAATTTTGTATAATTAGATATCATGTCAGATATAATTATATATAAAATTAATACAATTTTCTATTAACTTTGTTTTATATTTTGATATAAGATTGTTTATAGAAGCTTATACGCTATTATACATAATTATGTATAAACTATATCGCAGATCACTTAATGTATGGCTGGAGACCAAATCGCATATGATTATATATAACGTCATGTCAAACATATTTATAAAACCAAAGTGTTAATATCAACGCATATCAACATTTATAATTATATCAAATCATATAAGATTATATGAAAACTTTTTTAGTCGGGATGCAAAGTTACTTCAAATACGGCTGAAAGTAGTTGTAATGCTAAATTAGATTTACAAAAATATTAGTTCAATCCTAAATTTTAAGACAGAATAACAGGAAAATTAGTTCAATAGAATCAGAACCCGTTTGAAAGACTTTTGTACTAACTTTTTTTTATGAGTGTAGATGTGGACTTAAAAATCAGTTTTTTAAAGTTTATTTAAATATAGAAAATTGATAAAAATTAAACCCTCAGATATAAGTACTGGGGAAATTTGAAAATGCCTTTATTAAATAAACTAAAATTTACTATATATATAACTAAAATTTTGTATATTCAACAGGTTTATTTTTGCGGTTCTTAAATTTACCAATATACCGCAAAATTTTTGCTAATTTCACCCTGTAGAAAGGTCCTTTTAAAAAAATTCTTTGTAGCTTTGGAAAACATTTTTACAGCCATTTTTCTATTAGTATATGTGAAGAATATTGAAAGGATTAAAATTTATTAATTTATGTGTATATGTCTACTATATGTCACATACATATTTAACACTGAATAATTCACAAGATGTTCCCAGATTTTTCTTGATGAAATAATTGCTGTTAAATACTACCCCATTGTGATTGTGGTCATAAACACACCGTGGGATTTTAAAGAACGAGTTAATGACACTTGAATAAAAACTCAAGTGTGTACTTAAATAAATTTTAAATTTAAAATACTAATAGTAGTAATAAATACGTATAGTACTTTTAAATTAACAATGAATATGCGAGAAAAAAAAACCCTTAAAAAGGTCAGAGTTTACCAAAAGTTAAAAAGCTGAATTTTTGCTAAGATTGACATTTCTGATAATTTAGATTTCCAGACTTGTTTTGGGATGTAAAACTTTTAATTTTGAAATTAAAATTTACTTTACAATTGAGGTAATACATATTTCGATTATACACCTATCCCTCGATCAACATTTATCATTGAACAAATTGTGCATTTCGAATTTGAAATTTTTTTTAATGAAAAATTGTGTACATCAAAACAAAGAGTAATGTGCATATAAATTTCAATTATTGTAATTTTGTTAATATATTTAAAGAAATTATGTTAAACTTAATAAGAAAATCTAAACACGAAAAAGCACAAAATCACATTTCAGGGAAACACGGACCGATTCCAACTGGAATCAATAGGCTTTATCCAATATGAGTAATTTCATAATTCTGTATTATTCATAGAAATAAAATAGAAATAAATCTGTAAAAATAGCAAAAAAGTTACTAAAAATTAGTTAAAAATTATGCTGCAGAAAAAACTGCTAAAATTAGCAGATTATTTTTGCTATATATTAGTTATATAGGAACAGCAAATATAAAACTGTTAAATATACAGAAGTTTAGTTATATTTGAGTTAAATTTTTGTTAATGGAAGATAGCAAATTAACCTGCTAAAATCAGCAAAAAATTTTGCTAAATAATTAGTAGCCTAAAAAATCACAAAAAAATTTAAAATTTTCGGAGTCTTTTTTCGATTTTTTTTAAATGCAAATAAAAATCGAGCATTTTGAAAACAGCAGTTTACAATTTTTTGAACAAATATTTCTGCTGATTTGAGCAGAATAAACTGCTATTTGCATTCAACTAAATCTAGCTTAAAAATAGCATAAATTTTGTAGATATAACCGTTTATTTTTGCTATTTTTAGTCTACTAATATTTAGCATAACTTTCTGCAGATTTTACAGTAGAATTTGTTATTTTCAATTAACTAAAAGTTAACTTAAATATAACTAAAATTCTGCAAAATTTAACAATTTTAATTTTACCGTTCTTATTTTACTATTAGCAAAAAATCTGCTAATTTCAGCAATTTTTTCTGCAGCATCATTTTTAACTAATTTTTAGTAACTTTTTCTGCTTATTTTACAGTTTTATTTCTATGAGTGTAGTCTTATGTTACTAGTATTTAGCAAAACCAACTTCTAATTTCAGCAGTTTTTTTCTGTAAGGTATTTATACCCTACACCACTACGTAGTTAGGCTATAATAAGTTTGTGCTGATGTTTGTAACTCCAAAAAATATTGGACCTAGACCCACCTCTTTGTATACCTATTTAGTATACAGATCGACTCAGAATAACTTTTTGAATCAGTCTAGCGATGTCCTTCTGTGCGTCCGTCCGTGTGTCTTTCCATTAGAGTGTCCCGAATTTTGAATTGTGTTAAATATTATCACTCAAACATAATTTGATATTTACCACATAACAGTTGCTTATGTAGTAATCAGTAGTTGTTGTTTTTAACTGTAATTACGGTTGTTTTTCTATGGAAAAATACAAAACAACTATTATCACGGTTATTAAAAAAAACAACAAAGGAAAGGTATTGTATTTCTTAACAGTTGTTTAAAGCAGTTATTTTTAATATTGTAATAGACAACTACACTCATATTTCCATTACCGATTAAAGTTTATTTAATAAGTAATACATACACTAAAAAAAACAAAAAAGAGTTTGCTGAGTTAGTTCATTTAAAAGGATTTGTTAGTTATTTTTCAACAATTAAAGATAACATTTCTAATTATTTTAAAGGTGAATACCTTTTTCGCTATTTTAACTGCATATACCAATGTTTCAACTGTCATTTTCAGTAGATTCTACCGATAGTTAATTTTTGAGTGTATAATCTGATATAAAACACTCATTGTGTTTTGTAAAAGTATAGTTTCCTCGCCTGAATCCAATTTCGCGAAAAAATCAATTTGAATTGCAGAGTCACTTTTGATAAACATTTTATTATATTAATAAATAAATTAGTTGTATTTAAAAATTGAAACTAATTTATAGGTGTAAATTAACTTGTTTGTTTATGCAATTAAATTTTAGTACAGTTCATACAATGCATATACTTCTGGTATAGCTAGTGTTAAATTGTAAATATGCGATTTTTATTTGATCTTTAACTTCATACTTCTGCCAGAAAACAAAAATGAACATTTTTTCAATCGTCTTAAGTGGCCCGTTTCGATTTCAACAATTAACATTTAGCTGAAATGTGCATTTAAAAAAATGTGTTAAAAAATTCGTATTTCTTAAGTTCACTTTTTTTTGCCATTTCTTTTTCAAGTGGCAGCGATAAACTTCCTTTTAGCAGTTGGCATACGTATTGTATTCAAACCCCTTTTTTATGCAATTCACATGAATCCTTTTTGGCAAATGTTTTAGAGTAAGTTGAGTTTAATTGATTGTTTTCTTAATAAAATTTTGTTCATTCAAATAAGATTTGTCGTATATGTTAATGCTAAATTGTTCATATTACATACTTCGATTTGAGGGTTAAATTAAGCATGCCTTATAAGTACTGTAAATGCATAATAATTTAACTTCGCTTCAACACGTTCAAATTATGAAGTTGTTTTAAAGACTAAGCTCGAATATTTACGATTACTCATTAAAACATTTTCTAAAAGTAATTTTTTATTGATTCCCACATTCATTATTAAATATGTCTATTAAGTAATTATGGTTTAATTTGTCTTTATTCACATAATTGTGTGTGAATTCATTTTGTGACACATTTATAAGGTCTATGCACTCTTTTTTAAGATTAATAATGCATCCATTTATGAAATTATATTAACATACGATTTTTTTTATAAAAAATGCTAAAACTAAAAGACACTGTGAGCGTCAAAAGAAACTGTACATGTTAGACTTTTATGTTTTTAACTTTATTTTACTAATTTATTTTTCATTTTATAAAAAAATAACAAAAATTTTACAACAACAAAAACTCTACAATAAAAAAAATACTATGTACATATTTATAACGTCAAAAAAAAATTCTACAGTAAGAATAACAAAAGAATTTAAGAGAATTTTAAAGGATTTAGTATTTTGTTTGCTTTCAATTTGATTTCAGTACAGCTTGCAGTCTTCTGGTCATCGACTTCTCTAGGTTTCTGGTCACTTCGGGAGATATTTTTTGCCATTCCTCCATTATCACTGATTTGAGAGCGTCCATGCTGGAAATTGTTTTTTTCTTATTTGCCGGTCCAGAAGCTCCCACAAATGTTCAATTGGGTTGAGGTCGGCTGACTGGGGGTATGATCCAGCTGTTCGGGAGTACGGTAAAGCAGCCATTCCTTTACTATTTTTGCGGTGTGCTTGGGTTCATTATCTTGTTGATAGACGCAAGCCCAATTTTTCGAAACTGGTAATTTGTTTTATTAACATGAAAACCACTTGCCGCCATACACCCCCATACCGAACCACCACCATGCTTTACTGTGGATATTAATTTTAACTGTGCAAATTCTGAATTTTTGCATTTAAAAATTTTAACTGGTTTTTTTTCTTACCAAAAATTTTAAATTTGCTCTCGTCGCTAAAGACAACATTGTTCCAGAATGTATTTGGTTTCCTTTGATACTTTTTAACAAGAGCCCGACGTTGCTGTTGATTGATTGATTTTCGATATCTACAGTTTCCTTCTTGAAATTCGTGCATATAGTCCATTTACATGCAGTATTTTGCTGGTGCTAACGTTGACAGCTGAGCATTCTGAAATGTTCTCGGATATATTAACGGCGCTTTCTATTGGATTTTATTTTACTTTTCATACAATGGATCGTAACCAGCAAACCCTTTTATTACCAGGCAATGGTAAATGGAATTAGATTAGATTAGATAAGAAGCATGCGCGGTTCCAGCAATTAATATAAGGGGAAAAATCATACGCCTTAGTGTCCAACTCAATGTATTTGTCTACGGTGGCGTATGATTTTTCCCCTTATATTAATTGCTGGAACCGCGCATGATAAGAAGGCACTACGCACTGCGACTAAAATATATCTTTTGTGCTGCCTAGAGTTCCCTAGAGATTCAGGCTACCAATTAAGCCGACAATCCTATTGGGAGAATTCTCTTAAATGTCAGAAGATGATAAGATATGGTTACCCAGAAACCTGAGTATCCTGTCACACAGCCTCGGACATTCGCATATAACATGCTCCAATGTCTCACTTTCCAGCTTACAAAACCTGCAAATCAGTGTGCGACCGACCCTGTTTGTGAAGCTTGTACCTGAGAGCACAGTGTCCAGTTAAGTATCCCGTCAGGGTCCTTAGGTTATCCCTGTAGAGTGACAATAGTCGCCGATTATTCCACCAGGTAAGGAAATAAATCTGTTGGCCTGTCTTTGGCCAGTAGAAGTTTCCCAATACTTAGCGAACTCAGTCTCTCTCCACAACCTGAATTTCTTCAAAACGTACCCCACGGTTATTTCACAGAATGGTTCCGGGCCGATTAAGGAACGATGGGCTCCACTATTGGCTAAAAATCTGCTCCTCCATTATCCTCGTGCCCCTCATGACCATTACCATCCCAGATGATCCAACGTAGTCTGCTAGAGCCTTTAGCGCAGCCCTGCTGTCAGAAAGAATGTAGATGCGGGATCTAACCGTCCCCCCGGAGGCACTCCCGCACACATACACAAATGGCGTACATCTCTGCCTGAAAGATGGAGGGGTATTTGCCCATTGGTAGCGCACGTTGGAACCAAGGTCCAAAGACAGCTGCCCCCGTGTCACTACTAGTCTGTTTTGAGCCATTAGTGATCCTTCTCAGGCTCCCAAGATCGGCTGCTCCAAATGCCCCTGTCAAATAACATAATCTGCTCCGGGATCATCCTATATGCGACCCTTAAGATTGGGTCGTCCATAAAGATGCCGGCGATCCTCATGTGACCTTTAAGGTCCCCACTCTTCATACCCCCGATCTCCCGAAGATGAAGAGAGTCCATGCTGTCAGCCTCCATCAGGGAAATTTGCAGTGGTGGAATACCCAACATTTCCCCATTGGTATCCGTCGGAAACGTTCTGGCGGCCCCCGTAATACCAATACACCCAAGCCGATACAGCCTTTTCAGAGTTTCCCTTGCCGTTAATTGCTCAATTTTTGGCCATTATGCTAGGGCAGCAAAAGTGATCATGATAATGATAACAATGGTATTAAATGGCCAGTAGACCATATGTGGTCTTAGACCCCATGTTTTCCCAAAAGAGCCTCTGAAAGGCATAATATACCCTGGTGGCCTTCTTGAAGACATAGTCGAAATGATCACTCCAGGTAAGGGATTTATCAAAAGTCACCCCCAGGTACTTCACATTGTCCGAGAAGCCTATCGTTTCACCTCCAACAACAGGCCCGGACAGGTTAACCCTTCTCCTCATCGTGGACGGTATCAGGATCGTCTTTGCCGGGTTGATAGTCAACCTTTTTCCCGACACCGCATACGATCAGAGAAGGCACAAGTCGTTCAGACCCTCAAGCAACTCATCAATGACCAGTGTCCATAGCAATGGCGGTAGTACACCGCCCTGCGGACATCCTCTGGTCGCATTCACGGTCTTAGAAGTAGTCCATATGCCGAACATGATTTCCCTAGAATTGAACATCTCCAAAGTCCAATTGACGATCATTGGAGAGATGCCCTTTCTTACCATGGATAACCTAATCGTAGAACGTATTGTCAAAACCGCCCTGTATATGAATAAAAGCATCGTGACAATATGATGAGCAGCAATCTCGGTAGACTTACCCCATCGATACGCAAACTGAAGCTGTTTATTGGATATATATAAAGGTAATAAAATAAGACGTTATCAGTAATGACTTTAAACTCATTACAAATAAAAACAATATAAAAATATAACACAATATATGTAGTGCATTATTTTAAAGCCTCCAAATAAGTAGTGATATATCCCTATATCGGTATCTCATTATTTCCTAATGCATAAAGCCTCCAAATAAGCCTCCCTTTATCGGTAACTTATTATTTCATACCTCTCATATAAGTGCTGATGTATCACAATATCAGTAACGTATTACTTTAGGTTTCAAAGTAAAACAAAGGGTAAAGGGGTACCAATTGCCAGGCATTGCGAGGAAAAGGTCCAACCCATTACACTAGTTTAAAATGACCTTGCAGAAAAAACTGCTGAAATTGGTAGTTTTTCTTGCTAAATAGTAGTAAGATAAGAATTTTAGTTATATTTGAGTTAATTGAAAATGACAATTATACGGGATACGTATATAATACTGTTATGTAAAATACTGTTTAGACAAAATACTGGTCAAAACATTTTTAAAAATCCTGCTTTTCATAATACTGTTTTGCAAAATACTGGATTTCACAATACTGTTTTGCAAAATTCTGTGAAGTAAAAATGCTGGTTTACAAAATTTATTTTATTAAAAATAACTTCAACAAAAGTATACAATTTTCAAAAATTAACAAAAACATTTAACAAAAAATTAATTTCAATGCATTTTATAAACTTAAATTAGTACAATATTTTTTGCAATTCGCTTTAGGTAGCCTTTATGGCTTAATTCACACCTTTTTCTTATAACTCTTTTAATGTTTGTGTACGCTTTTCTTTTCTTTAAATTTATGTAACGTCTTTCTCCATTCGCGCGTTTTGAAATGGTATTTACAGCTACCACGACCTCATTACCCAACTGCCTGATAAGGTAGTATAATCCTGACTTTCTACGCCCAACAACAGCTTTCAGTCTTCTATGCCAAGCTTCCACACTATTTTGAGTTTTTGGGTAGGATTTCTTACTGTCATCGTAAACTGACCAAAAGGTTCCAGAATACTTTGGGTGATATGAGCCCTTGACTTAGTTTTTTTCAAACCACTCGCACAGTTTAAGCAAATCTTCATCTTCATATTAAAATTTTTGTAAAAATAAAGTAAAAAAGCGAGGATTTTGCAAAACAGTATTGTGTTATACAGTATTTTGTAAAATAGTATTACGAAAAGCAGGATTTTGAAAACAGGATTTTGGAAACAGGATTTTTTTTATACACAGGATTTCGACCCAAACCCCAATTATACTGTAAAATCTGCAGAAAATTTTACAAAATATCATGCTCGGGATTAAAACATTGATGCATTGTTTTTGCATCTCTTAAGAAAAGACGTATACAATTTTATTCCTAGATCAGATAATGCTTATTCCGGCAAAAACAAAACAGGGTCCAACTTTTTTCATAAAAAAATTGCTCCATCAACCTGCCATAACTTTATAAAGCGTTTACGTATAAAAGGAAATGCATATTATAAAAGAAAGTATCAAAGATATTATTAAAATTATTTACATATTTAGTCAAGGATTTAAAAAAAAAATTAATTTGTATGTATACAAACATACCGTAACTACAGTGTAAGCCAAAGGACAAGTATGTAAAATTTTTAACCAAAATTTTACACCAGAATAAGTAATTTAAAAGAGCACACATATATTAATCCACACAAGCATGTTACACAGTACACACATCTGTAGGTAATAACGGTAAAGGAATCCTAGGCATTAATTGTATGTCCCTCTAATACAAATAAATGTCATAACAAAATAATGAGGTATACATTCATTTATATCAATGTATAGGTAAATAAGTAGCAGCAAATATCTATCTATGTATGTTTGCATAGTTATATTGTATGTATTATAGCTTTTGCGCACAAACAATGATAACAAAAGCTCCCACACCATAGAACCATTGTGATTGGCTCAATAGCTACAATACAAAACAGACATATATTCGCACACTCTAGCAAAGAGTGCAATAACGCCAATGGCAACACAATAAAACATTTCCAAGATGAATGCAGGAATGAATAGTAGCGAACAAGAAGAAGAAGAAGTAGAAAAAACTACAAAATAAAACAAAAGCCAACCAACCATTCACAACATCAAGCCAAAGCCAAAGAACAAAATAAAACCTTATATTTTGTTGGCACCTCTCTGCTTTTGCACAACAACAACGACAACTAAACTGAAACTAGCAAACAACTATAGCAACAACAACTCAAATTAAAGATACTCGTATAATAAACTAGCCCCCATATTCTCTCACATCTACAGCCATTTATCCCCCTGTTAGAGATGCCAGAAAAGTTGAGACTTTAATGGCGTTTTCTTTTCTGAAAAAAATGTTGCCTTTTTTTTGCATTTTGCTTTTGAATTGCCTTTTTTGTGTTCTTTTCTAAATTAAGGGTAACATTCTAAGAGGGCTAGGTGTTCTTTTCTAAAAATGTTGCCTAAATAAAGGGCAAAAAGGCAACATTTTCGCCCTCAAAAAATTTACGGGGTAGAGTGTTGCCCTGTTTTTTTCTTTATGTCAATGCCATGTGTATATACTGTAATGTTTTTTGCCAGCTAACTCACAACTTGGTGGCCTAGGGGGTACTATCATGGCTTCTGATGCAGTAGGTCGCAGGTTCAAACCCGGGTTGGAGCAAAATATTTTTTTTTTTTTTATAAAATTTTAATTAGATTTTTATAGTTTTGCTGTTATTTAGTATTTAACAATTTTTTAGGCTAAAAATAAATAAAAAATTATACAATTTGCTTTAAATATGAAAAAAAAAAATTTAATTGAAAAAAGAAAATACATAAAAAAATTTATTTTTTACTTTGTCTGGAATTTGAACCCGTCCAGCCCATGTCAAAGGCAGGCAACACAACCACTAGGCTACAATTAGTAATAGTTTGCGTAAACAATATTGCATACGAGTATACAATACACATACATATGTTTAGAAAAATGCAACAGTGATTTTATTGTGTTCTATTCTGATTGAAAAAATGTAACATTTTAATGGGGTGAGGGCAACATTTTTAAAATGTTGCCTTTTAACAAGGCAACATTTTTTTCCAGAAAAGAAAACGCCATAAGTCTCATTTGTAAACAAAAAACTACCCAAAAAATTCCGAAAATAAAATTATTAGCCAGGTTTCTTCCCAAAAATAAAGAAAAAATCTGACAAATTTATAACTTGGAAATGGAAGACATTGCAAGTCATAGAATATATAGATCTCTTACTCTTTGACATTCGCTGTCAGTGCACGTATCTCATGAGAATGTGTTAGACATACGTGGTATACCTAGTCAAAAAAAAATTCAATGTATGTGTAAAAATTTGTTTGTTGACAAAAGAAGAAGAGTGGATATCTATGTAATCTATGTTGCAAGTCAACAGCAGAATTTGACATCCTCGGGCAAGCTTTTGTGCATGTCTCTTTTAGATGGATGTTCTGGCAATCAGAGAAGTTTGATGTATCTTGTACGGAGTTCAGGAAAAAATTCAAATTTTACCAAAAACTAAGCACTTATGTCCTTGAAAGTGTAAACTGCATCTTCCAAATTTGTTGGTCATTATAAAGACCGTCTGTTACAGATATGTACGTTATAAGTCCGTAAAAAATTTAGTATGGGTGCGCGCCCGCAAGGAATGGAATGTTTTGGCTGTTATATCTAATGGCTCGAAGGCAATTTTTTACCAAACACAAAATCCATTGTCCGACTTTGTTGAAATTTAAAATATATGTATGTATGTTATTTCAAATAGTTTAGAAAATAAAGAATACGCAATTCTCTCAATTTTGATTTGATTTATTTATTTAATTTCCCCGTTTCAATTAGTGGGGAAAAATATATAAAATGTGGCTGCAAATAGGACACACATTTTTAATGACAAGATGGTATTTTTAATATTGCTACTGATAGATTTTGTCATATTTATTATAACTTAAGCATAAAAGTCATCAGTTCATCCTTGGTTTTCATGAAAAATAGCCCGTTTGCTGGGCATATACCTTTGTTTTAAACGCTCATTTTCAGTAGATTCTACCGACAAACTTTTTTGAGTGTAAATTTAGCAGGCTATGATTTTCAACTTCATTGAAATTCCTACATGCGCAAACTCAGGTACTATTTTTTGTTGTTTTAGCAGTATTTTCAACAATTTTTAAGGGCCTTTCTTATGGACTTATGCAGACTCAATGCATTTTTTGTGCAGCCTGCAAATTCACACATGCAGGTTTGGGCTCCCAGTATTTCTCCCATTTGACAGTCAGATAAACATTTCTGTCAGTCTCTATCCAATCGCAGTGTGCTAGTGGCAAGATAACTCCGATTTAACTTTATCTTCGGTACTCCAAAGAATGGAACCTTCTCCACTATATGTCCTCGTGTTTAGGCACCTAACCTTAAGTTAACGTATTATGGTTACGAAATTTTTTTAGGGATTCTAAACATTCCATCACTAGTCAATACGTAACTTCATAAGGTTCTGAAACTATGAGTGCCGTCTGAATATCGGACATATATTTTTATTCTTGGACCTTCCTCTCAAAAACTCCGTAGCGCAACCGAAGATCGTATAATACTCCGTCTGAAATATAGGTGGATACTTCCCTATCGTAATCGCTCTCGATTAGATTTTGGCTAGAAAAATTTTGTACAGGTTCTCTGTGGGCAAAATTTTGTAAGTGATCTTCAGTATGTTGCCTACACTGACCCTTCACAAAAGTTTTTACCACAATTACTTGATCGGAATCAACGAATTGACCACATCTAAATAGGTGATCTTACTCTTTAACTTAATCTTTTATGTTGGAACTAGTTCGCTGGATATTAGATTTTTATGAGTTGTTGGTATTTACGAACAAAGTCACTTATTGCCCAAGAGATTGTTAATCATTTGTTTTATATATAATTAGCCCTCTAATTCCCGGAGGAATATAGGGCTAGAAAGAAAGCATTTGTTAGCCGAATGAAAACATTTGCTAAAAGAAAATTAAAATATATATCCACGGAATCATCAATAGATATGTAGCCGGACCAAGTAGTTGTGGCTCACCCGATTATGCGAAGGCCCTTAATACAGTACTGGAACAGGTCTTCTTAAAGCATTATCCATTTGTGTGTCCATGGGTGTCGCTGTACCCGGTGAGGAACCCGGCGATGAAGTAGACGATGAATTATAAAGACCGGCGGCAGCCGCATTTGTTGAATGGGCGGCATATAAGGATGGCGCAGCCATGCCTGAGTAAAAGGGCCTTAGGCAATCAAATACTTTATGTCCTGAGATATCGGACAGATCAAACACAAGATCCTTGCAAATGGTGTGCAATATGAACTTAAACCAACCAAACAACACTACTCAAACTAACTTTGTAGTTAGTTGGTCGAATTAAAAATAATATTAAATAAAAATATAAACAAATCTAGCAAACCGTCAGGAGAAACATTGCAAGTTCTTGTTGATTTGACATGTGCAGTGCTTGTAGGTCGTACAAATATATAAGTCTTATGAGAGTGCTACAAAAAGAAGAACCAAGAAAGGTATAAGAATAGGAGATATTGTACAATCTTTCTCGGATCGCGCATCCGACCGGACATCGGTCATAGGTTTGAGAATGAATGGAGAGACACGTCGACCAGCAGAGATTCAGGCGGTGTCATTCAAAGCACCATTTGGAACTACTGAAGGAGGAAACTTCAAACAGTATCACTACTAGATTTTAAAGAAGCTTATAGAAGACATTGTTATTTACTGAAATTCCAAAATATATAAGTTATAAGTACAAATCCCAACTAAAAATTTCTTATATCGGCTACAACTCTCCTTGTCTGGCAACACTTTTATTTAACTTGTCTCCTACTCTCTCAACACTTGTTTGTTGTCCCCTCCTCTTTGACAAACTTTTCATTCTAAACTACCTTACTCAAGAGGGCTTTCAACTGAAACTTCGTTTTATATATACATACACACAAATACTGTATATGTATTGTTTAATTATAAGGTAGACAATAGATGAACGCCAACACACTCAGCTATTACAATAAGTTAACAAAAGCTATTAGCAACAAATAAACAAACAAGCAAACAACAAACAATATGTATGTTCTTGGTATAAATGCAAGGCATGCATTTGTAGCCATCTACAACGACTACTACATACTACCGCATAACCGAGTTTGAGTACGAGTTACAACAACAAATGAATAACGGTGTTGTTCGCCCATAATACATAAAAAACACAGAAAAAAGTTACTAACAATAATGAATGCAACAATGGCCATAGAGAATAGAAACAAAAATTTCGAACAACATAATAATACAAAAAAAGTTTAATTTTAGAAACGTTTTAATTCCATGCTTTTCTTCTCCATTTATCTACATTCCATTTTACATGCATACATTACGTTAGTACGTTGTTATAATGAACATATAACAACAAAACGAATGGCAACAATGGGGCTACATTCACTATAGAACAACAACAACTATGCGCTCAATGCCATTTTACTCTTTCTTCAAACAAGCATTGCCATTGTATTAAACACACCTCTCAATGATGATGGTACAATGCGCACAAAGCCATGAATACGTACATGAACAAAGATCGACGGCTGCATAAAAACCAACCAAACAAGGCATACAATCATATATAATGCATAGCAACAACAGCGCACATAGAGGACGACGACGACAATAGATAACAACAAGAGAAAAAAAGAAAGAAAGACACACTATAAAGCAACAACAACATTGAACGAACGAAAAACGAATACTCATGCACAACTAACTTTCTAGAATTATTAGTAGACAAACCTTTCCATAAAAAACACAGGTAAAGGGGAATGATAACACGACTCCTAGTGATGTCTCTTTTGTTTGCACATGCATACAAAGTATTTTGCTTTTTCTAACTTACAGTTATATTTAACTAGTTTCAGAGCTCACAACTCACAAAATGAATATTATAAAGGGAGTAGGTAAATAAACTGACATACTCAATATTCAGCGCTGAATTCAGCATATTTATCTAGAGGGTGATTTTCAGAGATTAAGAGAACTAGTGATTATTAAAAATTATATATTTGGTTCAAGTCGTGTCGGCAGTTAAAATTTGTAGTATTATATCAGTTGTTGAATAACTGTTGAAATGAACGGTAGTGTTTTAGATATATAAAGAAAACAAACGAAAAGAATTAAACAATTATTATTCACAAAAAAACACATAAAGCTAAAGAACAAGAATACAAAATAAAAGATATAATTTATTAAAAAATACAACAATTCATAAGAAAGTGATTTTAACAAAAAGTAAAATTAAACACAAAAGCAAAAAAGACACAGTATTAAAATAAACAAAAAAAAAAAAACAGTCTTAAAATTGCGAGCTACCTTTATAATATGGCAGCTTTATCATCACATCCCAATTATGGATTCCATTTGGGTGGCCAAGGTTTAGATATGCCGACGCCTGGTGATTATGCTCCTCAAAGTACAATTACTCCCTCTGATATGGATATAAAACGTGTCATGCATTTTTCTCAATCTGGTAGTTTAGCAGCCATATCGGCGGCTATGGGTGGTTCTCCCGTTGGTGGTCACAGTGCAAGTAATGGTAATTCTATAATGGGAACGGCCAGTATGGGTCATATGGCTAATCAAAATCATCATAATCATACATTACACCACCAAATGCAAACCACCGTACAGACTTTATCTCCCAATTCATCTGTAGGATCAGCTGGCAGTATTGGTAGTCAGGGTTCTATGGGTTCAAATCATCATAACTTACATAGTTCCGGTAATAGTGGCAGTCATCATCATCCTACCTCTCCTGGGCAAGAAGGTCATATTAAAAGACCCATGAATGCTTTTATGGTATGGTCCCGTTTACAACGTAGGCAAATTGCTAAAGACAATCCCAAAATGCATAATTCAGAGATCTCCAAACGTTTGGGAGCTGAATGGAAATTATTAGCTGAAACTGATAAAAGACCCTTTATTGATGAAGCTAAACGCCTAAGAGCCTTACACATGAAAGAACATCCTGACTACAAATATCGTCCACGTCGTAAACCTAAAAATCCCTTAGCCAGTGGTCCACAAGGTGCTTTACAAATGCAAGCTCAAGCCCAACAAAAATTGGGGCAAAATGGTAATCCTGCTGCTGGTTCATATAATCCATTCCATCAATTGCCTCCATATTTTGCACCTTCCCACCATTTGGATCAACCCTATCCAGTACCATACTTTGGAGGTTTTGATCCTTTGGCTCTCTCCAAACTCCATCAAACACAAGCCGCTGCTGCCGCAGCGGCACAGTCAACTCAATCACATAATCTACATGAAGCCCAAAAAGCACAACTACCTCCAACCGCACTCAGTAGCTTCTATTCCGGTATTTACTCAGGCATGGCTGCGCCATCCTTATATGCCGCCCATTCAACAAATGCGGCTGCCGCCGGTCTTTATAATTCATCGTCTACTTCATCGCCGGGTTCCTCACCGGGTACAGCGACACCCATGGACACACAAATGGATAATGCTTTAAGAAGACCTGTTCCAGTACTGTATTAAATTCCCCCTCCCCCCAAAAATAGTAAAGTTTATAAGAAAAGTGTAGTAGTTGTTCGTCTGAACTTAAGTTAAATGACAAATGTGTATTGTAAATGTATTTCCTAAGTATTATTTTAGGAAAAAATTTAGTTTTTAAGATTTATCAAATATATTGTTTGTTGTTTTGTTTTGTCTGTCCTTATTTATTTCTTTAAGCCATATTCACAATGATGGAGTATTCCGCTCTACAGAGTGGAGTGTACTAAAATAGAGATGGCATGATACAAAAAAATTTCGTCATATAAAATCAAAAAAGTCGTAAGTTACAAAAAATTCAAAATCGGCTTTTTGATCGATTACACTGTGAGACAAATGGTAGGGGTCAGTGATCGGGAACGGTTCAAACTACCGGGGAAAGTTATATCAGTAAAAAAGAAGTTATACGTGTCCCGGCGTTTCGCTGGGTCACCCCTAGGAATCGAGATATATCGATTTGACCTTTGGTGTTCTTTTTTTTGACATAACTCGAGAACCACTAGTCCGATTTTGCTGAAACAATTTTAAAAAAATTAAAAATTACAATTCCTTTAATCTGTTCATATAACGTTTTTCTATATACTTAACAGTTTTGCCGGTAAAAATAAATGTATGAAGAAAAAAATATTTTTTGCTTAAAATATTAAAAAAAAGTAATAAACAAGTAATATGGTAGCGGTAACAAACATTTATTTTTACCGGCAAAACTGTTGAGTATATAGAAAAACGTTATATGAACAGATTAAAGGAATTGTAATTTTTAATTTTTTTAAAATTGCTTGAGCAAAATCGGACTAGTGGTTCTCGAGTTATGTCAAAAAAAAGATATATCTCGATTCCTACACGTGACCCAGCGAAACGCCGGGACACGTATAACTTGTTTTTGACCGATATAACATTTCCCGTTGGTTTCATCCCATCCCGATTTTGACTGTCGCATAGTGTTATGATGCACCGTATCAAAATACATATTCCTGCGAAATTTTACACTCCTACGACTAAACACGACGATTTTATTAACAAAATTCTAAACAGCCCCAAGTGTAAGCCCAAGCAATTTTAAAAAGGTTTTTGCTTCTCCTGTACAATTTTTTAAATGTAACTTACGGCTTTTTAGATTTCATATATCAAAATACACTCTGTAGAGTGGAGTACTCCAGCAATGCGATTCTGGCTTCACTATTATAATTTTAAAAACTTTCCCCTAGATTCATAAACCCTTTGTAAAATTATAGGAGGTTTATTGAACAAATTTTGTATGAAAATGTCGTTTTGTAAACCTGCTATAACTTTACAAAGCATTTATGAATTGAGGGGTTTATTTCTCCTTTATCATTCCAAAAAAAAAAAAAAAAAAAAAACAAATTGTAAATATTTTAAATTGAACAAATGAAACTTCCAATACAAAAAAGTATTAATTATTTAAAAAACTGAATAAAAACCACGAAATTACTAAAAATTAATTCAATAAGTTCTTTATTAATTTTTTGTTCATAAATCTAGGAGGAAGCTAGGTTTTCACTAAGATTGTTTGTGCTTTGTTAAATTTGAACAACACACTTCGTTCAAAGTAGAACACAAATGACAGGACTATATCCAATCCAATGTTACATTTTCTGCCAATAATAGTTCTTCATGTACTTCTTGGTTTTGCGTAGATATGTTATGCTCCCCAAACTTTAATTTTTATTGAGCGGTAATTTTTGTGTAAATTTAAGTCCTTGATCGCCGTCGTAGATTACGATTCTAAAACATTCATATTCGTAGATTTATCTTCTTGAACTTAGATATTCCGCATTGTAGAAAGAACAACATAAGCGATTTTCCGTTGATTGATGTTCACCATACGAAAGAGCACTTTACTTCTCATTTTCGTACAAAATCCAAAATCGGTTTACTTATGAAAAAAGTATTTCTTGCTTTTATTGATACAAAAACTGTGCTCAACACATGCGTCAATGATATTATGTCGTCAAATATGCAACAATGCTACTATTCTGAGCTTCTGAACGTTGCTGTTACTTCTTCCTCAACAGGTTTAAGAAGTTACATGATTTCTAAGGCATCTTCTTGTCTAAAGCCCCGATCTAGTTGTATGAATTTTCTTGTGGTTGGGTCTCAATGCATCGAGGTTTGAACTTTTCGAACCATTTCTTTTTGCTTTTGGTATCGGTAATTACTCCTCTGGATCTTTTGTTCATTTCAGAGATCGCGCTATACCTTACGTTATAAATGAGGTCTTATTCAAAGAGTTTCGATTGAATTGAAAGGAACCACATGGAATCACTTCTTTTCAAATTTCCAAATAATATAATCTATTTACTCTTTTGGAGGTGTAAGCAGCAATAGCCATTAGCTTTCCTTAGATTCAGTGTCTTAGATTTCTTAGATTGAAGGTATGTTAACCCATAAGTTCGTAGAATTAACAATATTCTATGTATATAGAACTGCCAGGTGCTGTCAGTAATGAGTCATAAATAAGTATGAGAAAATTATACAGAAATTCCTTTCAGTGTATTGAGAGAGCGAAAATTACATCTCATTCATACAAGCACAAAACTTAAGCCCAAACCACATAGTGAAAGTGCCAGTGGACAGTGGTAGTGCTGTCAAACTTTGTTCTTGAATTTTGCGAAAACGATTTTGAATTTTGTTTAAAAATAGCTCTTGTTTATTTAGAAACTTTTCTAATTTCTCGGCAGTGACAAATAAAGAAGATACAAAACCTGCTTTATCGACAAAACGTTGCACGGCGGTCGACACTGCGTTTATGTGGTTGAAGCTGTATGCGTTTGCTATTGGACGCCCTATGCTCCAGTGGGAGTTTGAGGAATATATATATATATTCAGCATGGTGATAAAGGTATATGTATATAATTAAACTCGGTTCATAGATGGCGAAACACAACGATTGTCCGTTTTTCAACAAAATTAACCTATTTTCGTTTACCGAAGTATTATTTTAATCGTTCAGTGTAATGCTAGAAACATGCGTCGACACAACCCCATCGAACGAATGCTCAAGCGAGACTGAATAAATTTTTTTGTTTTTATTCAATGTGTGAGCGTATGTAGGTGTGAGTGACTTGCACGCGGGCATAGCTATGCCTATCACTGGTATAAAAACAACATTTAGTTTTTTCTCACCGCAGCGGAATCCACAGCTGTAAGGTTGTATCTCTTCTCTAAAAATGCATTGTCGATTCTCTCTAAATTAAAACTGCAGACAAGCCACTTGGCCAGGCTGGCCAGTCTTGGGGTTTTGTCCCCAAATTTGGGGATTTTTTGTTGATCTTGGGGACAAAAATTTTCATTAGGGGACAGGGGAATTTTTTGGGGGTTTTAAAAATATTTTGGGGATATTTAAAATTTTGAAGATTATATTAACTATGTATATTTTTCAGAAAACATCAGTCAAGTTTGTTCGCATAATTTCAAAAAAAGTAAAAAATTCACCCTTTTTTGGATTTTCTATATTACTTTAAAGCTTTTTAACACAAATAAATGCTTTTTGTCTTAAAGTTTTCTATGATTAATGTCCCAAAATCTAAAATATTGTTTATACAAAAAAAAACATTATATCGATTATGGATAAAAAATGCCTTAAATTCTTGAAATTTTCAAAATAAAATACATATGTTTAGGGTTTGATTGTTTGTTTTTTTAAATAATTAAATAAAAATTAAAAAAAGCCCCTAAATTCAAAAGCAATCCAAGAATTTTTAAAAACAATTATTTTTGTGCTATTTTTTATATTTAATTGTAGTTTTTAAGCGGATAATGTTAATTTTGAGCAAATTAAAAAGGCTCTACTACCTTTTTCAAGATTTTTTCTAGTTGGGGATTTTTTGGGGATATTTTTAGATTTATTTGGGGACAACTAAAAAAAGTATCTGGCAAGCCTGCACTTGGCTTCGCGGGACTAGTTAAATTAATTTGTACAAACAAAAATTTTAAATAAAAATAAATAAAATAATTTTCTCTCAAACACACATATTTTCATTCTCGCAGTCTCTTCAATGCTGCCATATTTAAAAAAAATATTCCTATTTTTTGGTGATGTCCAGAAATGGAATAGTTGAAAAAAACTTTATTGTTTTTCATGCTTATTATTAGTTTCGAACTCATTAAGCCTACTATTTTAATATAATGATCTACACTGAAGTTAAAATGAAAAAAATAAAAATTCTTCTATAACGAAACAAAAACCTTATTGCTCATACCAGTTGTATCTTGCACTCTGTTCCTTGTCTAATGCGAGAAATTTCCTCATCGATAAATGCATGGTCACCCTGCTTTATACAGGGTGAGTTATGAGATGAAAAAATTGACCAGAATTTTAGTAGTTAATCTTTAAGGTTTCGTAAATTTTATAATTGTGGATGCATTATGTTTTGTAAAATATGTAATTAGAGTTAATACTTGTTTTTAAATATATTTTATTGTTTGCGACTCACTCTATGTATAATAAAGCAGGGTTGCATTTTCTATGATATTTGCGAAAACTTTTTCGATGCTTTTTGGGAATTTGCTGATGAAGATGCACCGACAGAATAAGCACGAATCCTTGACGAAACTAATGGTGCCATGAATACGCTTTTATACTCCGTTGTATTTTGACTTGCACTAGCTTTTTTATATTCTGAAAGCGCTGATAAACCATCACCACTCACAATTATTTACTTTCTTCAGCTGTTTTAGAGAGAATCGCAAAGAAGCCTAGAAGATGTATTTTGGAGCAGAGTAAATAACTCAATACAAGCTTTCCGGTAAGTAACTACAATAGCTGATGGTAAATACTCTGCTTTTTTTTATTGCGTCCTAGGATCGTAGAACTTTCAAACCATTTTCAACTAAGGCCTTCCTCAAAATTAGATACTTATTACGGCAAAGTCCCAATTCTAACATAATGACTAACATATTTGGTTGTTGCAATCAAATGTTTTCCTGACACAATTCAAATATGTTGTTTCAAATTCTATTGTATTAACCGAATTTTTGTTGTTGTCACAAACAAATATATGGGTAGCTCCAACCAAACAATTTGGTTGACTATAAATTCGATTGTTACAATGAATCTGCTTTCTCTTTAAGGGCAATGGCTTCTTCTTCATACTTATTACAATCCATATAAGACGCTTTGGAGCTGCTGTAGGAAGAACATCTGCAATTCGCTCTGCTTCTATATATTTCCTATTTTAGGAATTCCTTAAACGTATCCGGAACTTCGTTCTTTGAATGGTCTAGAAAGTGTACGAGAAAATCTACTTTTTTAGATTTTAGACGTCATATGCGCTTTACAGGTCGCTCCATAGTTAGAAATAGTTATGTCCATATAATTTTTCATCCAATTCGAGTATTTTAATTGAAATTTTGTTGCAGAATTGCACAAGCAAATCTGCACTTTATCTTAGTTATAAATTTTTTGTACTTCCGATTTATCCAGTATTAGGTGGTATTAAATTTCAAAGAAGTGAAGAATAAAATTAATCTTATCCGCCGTACGGTTTCATATTTTAATCTTAACGACATTGTGGTTGAAATTACAATGCTCTAGATCTGAATTGGTGGCAATTTGTATACTAAATGTTAGAGGACCTAAATACTTGAAAACACAAGTCTATAAGAAACTACGCAATTTTTCCTCGAAAAAAAAGAATGGTAAAGGACATTTTACCTGCGCACAATTACATAACATACATAAAACAAAGAATTTGTGTAATAAAATTTCTTCGAAAAAGGATTAACTGTGAAAAAGTACTGTTATTTAGTTAGAGACCACATATAGAAGTGTCTGGTACATCAGAAAGGAAATTACCGGTAGTTTAAGAATCAAAAATGAAATTCATTCATTGAAACAAAGTTTTGTAAAAACCTAATATTTATGTGAAAATATTTCTTATTTTCCATACGTGGTAAAATTTTTATTAATGAATATTAGAGCACGCATGAAGTATATGGAATGTGCAAAAGTGTTATTTTTTTCACCTCCCCACGCATTTTCCAGTAGATTGGGCGTAAAAAATAATAACATGTTGTAATAAAGTTACGAATTTACATAATCCTCGCTATCCAAAAGGATTAACTGGAAAAAATTTCAGAATTGTTATTGGAAAACTTGTAATTCTTAAAACAAAATTCCAAATTTTAATTTTTTGGACTGGTTGGATGAAGCAGCATAAATAAATTCGATAAATTTTTTACACAAAACTTATCCATATTCAGTTCCATTTCAGTATAATACAAACACTATACATGTTTTAAAAGATTTATTTTCTGGAGGCAAAAAAAGTGTTGACACCTCTTTTGCAAAAAAAAAAAAAATAACAAAAAAGGTTTTTTGTAATTTGTAATTTGAACTGGGCCGTATTTGACTCCAATAACATTTTGAATTGATTTTCCTTTTATTTAATTAGGAATGTTTTTGAAAATATACAAAATATTTTTTAAAAATATTCGGCCCGCTTTGCGAAAAAATTCGTATTAGGGCAAGGCAAAAAAAAGTGAAAGAAAACAAAGTTCAAATGTAAATGAAAGGTCTTTCCAAGCATATTAAAGAAATGTATCGAACATATAAATAGGATTAAAACTAAACAAATGGCAATTGTTTGAAGTTCTTTCATACATGAGGTGTCATACTTTGGCGGTTTATGGGGACATTACCAGAGGTCCATGGGATTCATAGCTAAGCTTGAATATACCTCAGCTGCAACCGCTCCAAATCTCTTTAAAATCGGTCTAATAGATAAGAAATGGCAGATTTTTTCCCCAAATTTGTTCAAAATCCCCCACTGTGCCCTGGCTCATTATCGGCTAATATTCAATGTTGGCACCAAATTTTTCAATGTTGCCGACTATAAAAAAAACTAAAAAAACTCTGTTGAAAGCAAAAAAAACACGCTAAATTGTTTTCATTTGTATCAAATATATTCTTTTTAAAAAGTTGTAAACTTCATAAAAGTCTAAATAAGAAATGCAACGATAAAGAGTATAAAAAAAGATTGAAATCATTATCTATGAGATTATTAACTCTCAAGTAGAGCCTCTTTCTGTGTTCCTCTTGATTTCGATTAAATTTGGATAAGTGAGAGAGGCGGCAAAATTAAATAACTTTCGGTTCTGAACATATCGGGCCAAATTGATATTTAGGGGGTAAAAATGAGTTTCAAAGTTGTTCGAAACTTTTTATAATTTTAAGTTCACCACGTAATAGAACGGAGAAATTTTCGACCCTACTTTTTAACCCTCAAATATGAAATTGGGCCGCCAAAAAGCTGAACATGCCTATTTTTTCTGTTATCTCTTTCACATATCCAAATTTCATTCAAATCTGAGGGAACCACAAACAGAGACCTTCGTTGTCAAAGTAAATACGCTCTTAGGCAACAACTTTTTTGTTAAAATCGCCATAAAAATCGCCCATCTCCATTTAAAAGATTATGTACTTTAGTATATTTATTGCACCGTTACTTGAAATTCCCTTCACAGAATTTTATTCACTTCCCGGAATATGACCCAGATCTTAGTGAAGTTCGTAGCACCAAAAATATTTGATCCAGACAAACCTTTTAGTATACCAGTCGACTCAGAATCATTTTTTGATTCGATTTAGCTATGTCCGTCTGTCTGTCTATTCATCCATCCTTCCATCTGTCTGTCTACCCAAGTATTCTTGTGTGCATATTACAGATCTTTTGATGAAATTTGCTACACCGACTTATATCGGCCCAAGCATTGAATTCCTCTTAAATAAACTAATTACTAGGATTTGGAAAACGTTCACAAATAAAATTACTCAAAAATCCATATTTAACGTCAAACTAATAAATGGAAACTTTCCAACAACTGAATCACTTGCATATCTTAAAAATATTTTTTGGGTTACAAATTTATTTATTTATTAACAGCTTTTTTACAATTATGTATTATAAAAGATAATTTGCTACTCTATCCATTTATAAATTATAAAAAACACAATTTATTTATTTCAACACCTTAATAATAAAAAGAAACATTAGCATATTTATTAAGAAAAATAAAGCAAAAAGTAAAAATAAGAAAAACAATTAGTAGTTAATGTTGTTTTTGTTTCTAACTATAAAAAAATGTGTTCGAATTTACTTCTGTGTTGATAACTAAGTAAATATTAGGTATTTTGTACAAGTTTTGTTTGTTTTTTTGTGTACATTATTTGAGATATAATGGAAAAAAGAGTGTAAACAAATTGAAACTGACATAAAAACGAAAATCATCAACGCGTATATGGGAATTATTTTAACTAAAGAATTAAAGTGAAATAAAAAAACAATCTAAATAAGTAACTGATTCATTGTTAAAAAATCTTTCAAACTTGAGCTAACTCAAATAATTCAAATTATTGAAGGTGTTTTAAGTAAGCAGCTAAGTGCCTGAATAATCACTTCCTAAATATTAAATCTTACTTCCTCTATGTCATACCTTCTTCCTTTTTTGAGATTACTGTGCAAATCTTTGGAGGATTATTAACTGAAAATAATAGGCATTGTCCCTGGTGGAACATAACCTTAAAGGTGTGATAGAAATAAATAATATTGCTAACATGGACTCGCCTTTTTCACTAGTTATTCGTTTGTTTCATTTAAATTTTTTTTTTGTTTTAATTTTCATGACTAAAGATTGTAAAAAGATTATGTTATAGGTATTTTAAACTAAATGTCAATTATGGAAAATACGTTTGATGTTTTTGTGATTTGTTTTGATGTGTTTTTCCACTGTATATATTGGCATTATTTTCACATCATGGTATTAGAGTTGGGCTTAATCGTTCGTTTTGGTGACTAAGTTATTGTCGTCCAATACAATTCAAATCGTTTAATCGTTCAGCCACTGCTCGTGCTCGTATTACATACTATGCCCAAGATATTCTTTCGTCCTCGAGCAGTTAAAAGTGTTCTTGCGAATCTCGACGTAAATAAGTCAACGGGACCGAATGGTATACCAGCACTGGCACTGAAACAGTGCTCTTCGATGCTATCGCATCCATTGGCAATCCTCTTTAGCACGTCGTACCGCATGGGTATCTTTCCGTCATGTTGGAAGGGTGCGGCTAACAACCCTGATAATTACCGCCCAATCGCATTCTGCTCTACGCTCTCGAAGGTCATGGAGATCTTGGTAAACTATCACCTTGTTAATTATTTCGAGTTCATATCGAGTTTTCACAGGGATCGCACTATAAGAGTTGTTATAGATGGGGTCTCATCTAATGAGTTTCAGTTGAATGCAGGGGTACCACAAGGTTCCGTTCTTTCTCCTTCTCTCTTTGTTATTTTTCTGAACGATTTAAGCCACATTCACAATGATAGAATACTGCACTCTGAGGAGTGTAGTGTACTAAAATATAGATGGCATGATACAAAAAATATGTAAGTGCGAAAAAGAAAGGAACAAAATCCACTCTGTAGTGTAGAGTACTACAGCATTGTGAATGTGGCTTTACTCTGTCAGACTTCCAATCCCATCTACTCTTTTGCAGATGACAGCAACATTTGTCATTCATATTCCTTCGATCATAGGCCAAGCCTTGTAGAGGTTGCGGGCAATAAGCAGATTATGACACACTCAATCGGGACCTAATGACAATCTCTGAGGTCGCGTAAATACGGTCAATTTTAATCCATTGTTGTTTGCTGACCCATAGGGCAGTGAAGTCATCAATGTCATCTGTACGCATGGGTTGTATCAATATTGAGGAATCTGAAGCACTCGATGTTCTGGACATGAGAATCCAGTGTGATGTCCGTTGGAGGGCTCACGTCATTCAAGTGTCGAAAGAGGCATTCAAGTATCTTGGCTTTCTTATCCGGTGTAAGAACTACTTCCATTATTCTGATCTTCGGCCGAAGATGGAATACAACTCCCACATATGGGTAGGGGTATCAAATGACAGTAGGGTATCCAGCTCTATTGACTCGTTGGAGCATCGTCGGAATGTGGGTTGTGTGACGCTGTTCTATCGTTATTTATTAGTAATAAAAACTATTTTTATTACTAATAAAAAAAGTTTTTTTTAAACATATATTATTAAAAAAACATTTAATTCTTTAAAAAATTTAATTCAAAAGAAATACGATTTTGATATGAATAAAAAAAAAAAACAAATCAACGGAAATGGTGTCACATCGTTCAATTGAATGAATCGTTCATATGAACTAATTCATTCATAAACGACACTACTCTAATGTTATAACTTGACAGCAACAAACATATATTTTTAAGGTGGCTGGTTTTCGGTCATGTTTACAAAAATAATTTCCTGAAACAATCATTTTAACCTTTTGGCGTAGAGTGTTTTTATTTTACTACCTTATTGTTTAAGATGTTTTGTTGTCCATCAACTAACGTACGGGCTTTGTTTTGAGATAAGTTTCTGTTTACCTGCTGCTTTTCTGGTATTTGGAGTGTAACGTACACAGAGAGGACTTTGCTATATGAGCCTTAATGAAATTTTTCAGTAAACTAATACAGTTTTCTTTACAAAGTAATTGAAAGCTTTCTTAAATTTCCTAAAAAAGCTTTATTTTATGCAACTTTTAAAGAAACTTTTTCATTGAGTGTATGAAACTTTTAAAAATTACATTTTTCATAACATTCATTTATGATGAAAAAGCTTTATTTACTTTATAAATATAGTTTTAACGAAACTTTTTCATTGAATGTATGAAACTTTTAATAAATAAATTGAAAATTGTTCATAACATTTAATGAAAAATTCCATTAGTTCAATGAAAAGTTTCAACGCAGGAGCTCCAGTCAAACTTAATTGGTTTTATTAAAAAATTCATTAATGTCATGCAGATAATTCTCTCAGTGTAATATGTTGTAATAAGACATCGCAGCACCTGGATAACTTTTATACTTTTTTAGTTAAAAGTACTATATTAATCCTGGGTTTAGCGAATCGTTAATACGTGGATTAATTTATATATAACATGGAAATTTTCAAGGCTTAACCTATGTTATTGACACATTTTGTAATTTTTTAAACAAAATTCCGATAAAAACGAATATATTGTTCTAAATAAATTGTAGAGCATGAAATAAGTTTATGATTTTATAATACACTTAAAATTTGAAAGACCGCTGTAAATGTATTTAAAAACAAATTAAATTTCACTTGAAAACAGGACCACCAAACATTTCATTAAATTCAAATTACCTAAATGTAGGCACAGCTTGGAAGAATTAATTCCATAATTCCCTTTTTTGAACTGAATTTATATTTTGGGAATGAATTCCCTGACCAAACTTAAGGAAATGAATGAATTTCTTTTTTTTTCATTCGATTTAACTTAAAGAAATTCATTCATTTTTTTCATTTCCTAGGGAATCAAAAACTAAATATTACTTACATATATAATTCTAATATATTTAATTTAATATGTCGTTGTTGCTATTAAAGGAGGTATACATAGACCTTATTAAAATCCATTTTAATTAAACCAATATTTATTTATACAAATTATCGGAAGAGCTGTAATATAAAAAAAAAAATGTTAACCCTTTAAGGCACTAAGTGAAAACTTAAATTCTGGGAATTAAACGAAAAAGTTAATTCTTTAGGGAATTGAACGAAAAAGTTAATTTCTTAGGGAATTAAACGAAAAAGTTAATTTCTTAGGGAATTAAATGTACAAGGGATTGAATTCCTTGGCTTAAAATTTAATTAACTCGTATCGAATGAATTCGCTACTGAATTTATTGAATTAATTTTAATGCTTAATTCATTATCTAACTTTGAATTCTACGAATTCATTCACAGGAATTAATTCCTGCTTATTTCTTATTAATGAATTCATTCCTTGAATTAAAAAATTGAATTAAATTTTTGGGAGTTCATTACAAAAAGGAATTAATTCTTTAAAGCTTTGAAAGTAGGTAATTTGTTTTTGACTGTTAATAAAATGAACCACAAATTTGTCAAAACAACTAACAGAAATTACTTTGACTATGCTGGAATTATTCTCTATTAACAGTGCTGGAATTATAGTCTATTAAACTACCCTCATAAAAAAAGTTAGTACAAAAGTCTGTTTGTATTGATAAATTATTTAAGAACAGTGCAAATCTATAGTCACAGGGAAATCAATCACTACACTCAAAAAAAAGTCAGTAAAGGTAGCAAAAAATTTTGCTGTGTCAGCAAATTTTGAGTCAGGAGCGTGCTTGCAAAAAAGTTGGTAATTTCAGCAAAACTTTTTGCTGAAAATCAGCGAGCTGATTTTTACGAAAAAATAGTAATCTTAGCAAAAGTTTTGCTAACACTTAGTCGATTACAAATGAAAAAAATCCTTGTTAAAATCACTAATCTTTTGGCTGAATATTAGTTGACTGAAAAAAACTCAAAAAATTTGTAGAGCAATTTTACTTTAGTTAATTTATTTGCTGAAAATTGAAATATAGAAATTGTGTAGAGTTGTTCTTTTTTTTAATTATCATTTAGGTTGTCTTTACTACATCCAGACAAGCTGCGACATTTACATCTTGTCTGTTGTCGTACATGCTATAAATGCAGTTATCAGCACAATTTTTGTAGCAAAATATATTAGTAAAACATTAGTTCAAAATTAGTTTAGTGCTAAAAAAATATAACTAAAAATTTTGATGAACACTGAACTTCAGCAAAAAAAATTGCTGAAATCTTGTACACTTGATATACAAGACGTTTTACTAATTTTTCTACTAACTTATTTTTTTGAACGTAGCAGTAAAAAAATTATAAAAATTTTCAACTTTAGTTATTGATTATTTAGAATGTTGTCAATTTCCCAGTTTTTCTAAGTTTCTAGCGTTTTTGCTGTGTTTGTAACGATTTTTAATAAATTTTAGTGATTTCCCTTTGGAACAAAGTATGCATCACTGTTTATTTGTTTACAAATTGTATTTTTTACTCTCTCTCTCTCTAATATTTGCTGTTTCATTTCATCAGTCCAAAATTAAGCAAGTGTCATACGGGCTTTATGGACTGTGTAATCTAGATGTACATTAGCTGTGTTTGTACGGTAAGATATCAACGTTGCCTTATGTCATTCTCATACAAATTTGACATTAGCCAACGTTTAGCGTTAACTCTTAACGTTACTAAAGTATGGTATTTCGTAACAGTTTTTTAAAGCAGTTATTTTGAATATTATAATATTCAACTGCCAAAACAGGGTTTTTACTGTAAACAGTTAATTTTTTGTTAGTTATTTTAAAAATCAAAATAAACAAATTCTTGCTTGGTTAATATGTGTTATTATTGATATATACTTACATGGAATGTGTGGGGAATGGTGTACTCGGATTTTGATGAAATTTGCATGTAGAAAAGGCCAAAATAAATAACAATGTATTTTTGTATCAATCAGTCAAATGCCACATATTTAAGGGGTGGCGGGAGCATGTCTGCAATTTACAATATTCAAAATTATTTAAAATTAAATTACTCGTAAAAAGAAAAGTTTTTATATCTACAATGCCAATTGAGAGGTGTTTAAAATAATGGCTTTAAATTTTAAGCAGGATAAAGTAATAATTAAAAAGTCAGATTCAAGGTAGAGTTTATAGAACACGTTATACTGCATAAGCAGCATAGGTTCTAATTTATATTCTACAACCGGCTATTTTCGTATGGAGTTTGACCTATTAGCAATAGGTTCTTTACATCCAAACTAGAACTCGGTTCTGGAACCACTTATATTTTGTTGAAAATATTGTTTTTTACAAAATATATTTTTTAATATAATAAAGGGATTTCCAGTAAGGACGTATTGATTTTTATAGTTCATGAAGGTCATATGTTGTTGTCCTATTATAAAATTTTCGGACAATAAATATTGGGTGTATAACTTAAAAATGCGGGATTCACAACAGATGGCATAACTTTTACACATGGTTTGTGACTTTAATAGCTTATATGACATTTTGGAGGGTAAAAATCTGCCATATATTCTCACTTAGTCATTGAACGAAATAGTGAAAAAAGTGCAGCTAAAGCACATCGATTGCTCAACCAAGCTTATCCTGAATTAAGTCCAGGCTATATCTTAATTGATTAATAAACAAAATTAACCGAATTGATTAGACCTTATTGGCTTAGTTCTTATTTATAATCGAAACTAGTTATAAACAATTTCTTTGTAGTGTCATTAAGATTAGTGTTCGACAAAAATAAAATAATTGTGTGTACAAAATGTGAACATTTATTTGTAGAGACAAATATAAAATAAAAAGAAAGAAAACCTTTTAATCAGTATTTTAAGTGTCATTTATGTAGTTGTATTATTACGCTATAATGACGTTAATGCCAATTATTCTTTAAATTACCAGAAACAAGAATTGAAATATGCTTTGAATTAACCACGATAAAAAAATACTTATGGCTGGATGGTTGGATGGCTACACCAACCGAAAATACCCCACTTGTAAGAATAATAAGGACCATAAAACCAACGAAAAATAAAATTGTTACAACGACAAAACACCCTCTTTTTATATGGACGTTGTTTCTTTGTTTGTTTCTACAGCATATATCCACTATACACAGAGAGAAAAAAGAATAGTTAAATCAAGTTTTATATAAAACTTGACTTAGTATCTTATTTTTTTTACGAACACTTTTAAATTATTTATGAATCTTATTGAAATAAATATGATTGTAGTTAAAATAAACTTTTTTCGTATTTAAATTAAACTAAGTAGAAACCTATTTAAATTAATATGAAAACAAACTTGATATCAAACATGTTTCCATTTAATTTACTTTTATTTCCGCTTGATTTTAACATTTTTTTTCCTGTGTGTAGCAATAGTACTTATGTATATAAGCTTGGCGGCTGTTTATACCACAAGCAAGAATAAATGAATGGTGTGGTTATGGGTGTATTACATAGAGGAAGGACGCTGAATTTGAAAAAAACAGATTGTTAGTTTAAATACATTTACAATGGTGTCGTTGGTGACATTAGTCTTGGTGGTTGTAAGGCAACATTAATGAATGGTGTGAGCGAGAAAAGTTTTTGGGTATTGGTAAGAGGCGTGGGTGTAAGCACAACGAATTGTTACAACCACCAAAAAGTATTTAATCCTGACAAAGTCAATATTATTCTTCTTGTAAGATCGATAATTAGAAATAAAGCAATGTACTTAAAATATTTTGTCATAAACATTTGCGGGAAATTTGTCCTAATCAGTAATTAAAAGAAATTATATACCTAAGTACTTAGCAAAAAAACACTTAGCGTGTGTAATTGCCATCAAACCTTTAGGTGAACGAGTTGGCATACGCTTTTGCTCTTTAATTGTCACTGAACCATGTGCATTTCAAGTTTCTTCTTCTAACATGAACAAATTAAAGTTAAGTGCTAAACCATTAGTAGCTTTGCACGTTTGTCCACCTTTTTTTTTATCAACAAACTGGTTCATTGTACCATGAAATGCACCATGCTAATGATGTTGAGTATATATTTGTATATGTATATTGAAATTTTTAACTGTGACAAATGATTACATCAATGTCATATTTAAAGTGAATGTGACAAAAATATTAAGTAACAAATATCTATATTAGAGGTAGATGTTAAAAATACGAATATAAAATAATTAATATAGACACTAGTCCCTCGAAATTTTACATGCTCACCCTTGTGGGATGAGAATTTCTACCTTTAATCCTAGCCAGGGGATCAAATTAAATCAAATTATGAAATGGCGCCCAACAAAGGATCAAAAAAGTTTTTATAAGCTTAACTCTATAATGGATAACTTCCGATTCCTTTGTTCGATTTTGATAAAACTTCACACAGATATTTATATTATCTAACATGGGACTTAAGAATTTACAAATAATATGAATTATTCCTTCCTATTTACCCCAAGAAATTGTGTGTGATTTCCCATGTGAAATACTTCATTTTTATGTGAACAAGATCGTTATTTCACAAGGTAACAGAAACGTATAACTGTAGCAAAAATAAAATGTAAAGATCTAGCAAGCTAAATGTGGAGTGGGTAAATGAAAATAGTGCTACACAAGACCTTGTAGTAGAAAACGCTATTTTCAAGGAAGAAATAAAACGCTAATTTCAGAAATTGGTATCGGTATTGGTATCGATTTTTTGTTTGTTCCGGTATTGGTATCGGTAACGGTAACTGGTAGGTACGTACTGGTATTGTTGAAGAATTGCGTTTTCACTATAAATTATGTCTAAAATAGATAATATTATCAACCCAAATTAAAATAATAACAATATGCCGATAAAGTTCAATTAGTTCGAAATTTTGGAAAGGAGACAGCTGGATTTGCACCATTTTTAAACCAATTTTTTAATCCTTAAATATGAAATTGGGCAGCTAAAAAGAATAGGTGTCCTTTAGATATTTTCTCCTCCACAACATATCCGAAACTCATTAAGATCTGCGAGTCCGCGTCGGTAGACTTGCCTTGTTAGTTCAGTTTAACTTCTTATAAAATTCCTCCATACATGTGATATATGAATAAATCCATAAGGGAACAGCTTCATTCCTCCGCATAGTAAGTATTTGGTGTTTAAACATTAATTCAAATTTACTAAACACATATTGCATTACATTTGCATTTCAAACCATTTACCAGAGTGTCAGTGCAAACATACTCATATTAATAAAGCAAGAATATTTTACCACCCTAATCAAGACAACAGAATAGTATGCAGAGAAAGAAACGAAAAACAAAACTTTGGCGTTGTCAACATCATCATTTTGTATGCTTCAAATACCTATATAAAAAAAATATGAATAGCTGAATGCTTCATCATAAGTGACAGACTTTTTTTTTACGGATTTTGATATAAACAAAAGCATTAGATTTATAACAAAACTAACTCAAACGGAAAAATATATATGATTAATTAAAAAATATTTTAATAGCAAGCAATAATACAAATATAAAAATAAAAAAGCAACCAACAACATACATTTTTGATGCTAAAGTAATAAAATGTATGTAACCATGTTTACAACTTTGCTTTTGATTTTGCAATCAAGAGTAGGAGAGTGTAAATACGCAAACATTATGGTAAAATGCAATTAAATCAAATTAACGTGAAATTATGACAAATTTATGCAAATAAGTTCAAATTTGTTTGCATTTCTCTTTGGTATACAGTTGTGGTGGGATAATTAGGATAGCATAAATAATATGTATTAAAATATATTTTGATTAGCGGTAATAAAGTGAAAGCAAACTGGAAATTTTACTAATTCTAACAATTTGCGATTTATAGGTTTAAGTCTTAAGTTGGGCGCCATTTTTAATGAGTTCCCATATGTATATAAATAGAGGTAGTTATG
The DNA here is from genome assembly GCA_949987735.1 of Leucophora obtusa. Lineage (NCBI taxonomy): Eukaryota > Metazoa > Arthropoda > Insecta > Diptera > Anthomyiidae > Leucophora > Leucophora obtusa. The sequence goes on from OX465296.1 coordinate 6,545,452, forward strand.
GTTATTCGCTATTAAAACGGAGCGACTTATCTGGAAATTATTGATTTCGATTTTACCTTGGGCGCCATATTATTTTGTATTCAATTCCTCCTTGGGCTAGAACGAATGCAGGTATTTAAACATGGGAATATGGTATTTTTCAGAAAGTAAAAATTATAATTAATGTAAGTATAGTGGATTCAAGTTCCACGTTGGGCGCCATTTAAGGTTAAGGTAAATACCCGTGTAAAAAAGTTTAGATCTCATCAGATCTTTTTGGATCTAAATAGATATGACTGAATCTTATTAGATCCTGCACTAGATCTCAACAAATATGATCACCCGGTGAAAAATGTTCATATACGCTCAAACATGTTCATATATGGTTTATGTATGGACACATATGAACAAATATGGATTTTTTATGAACATATATGGATTTTATATGAACATATATAGAAGTATATGTGATTCCATATATGGAAAAAATTTCATATACAGACATATATGGAAGCATCTGTTATTTCATATATGGAAATGGCACTCATATATGGACAAATATCAAAGTATATGTTATTCAGTTTATGCAAAAGGGACTTGTATATGAACATATTTAGAAGAATACATTTTTCCATATATGTAAAAGGAACTCATATTTGGCTAAATATGGAATTATATTTAATGCCATGAATAAAAAAAGGAACATATGTAGCGCCTAATTTGAATGTCATACATAAATTTATATCTATCGTACAACCTTATAATAAAGGACAGCAACGTTCGCATGTATTCGCATATATTTAATAAATGTATATGTTCATATATGTCCATATATGAACATATACTTAGGTGTTACCTCATTTCTCGGATCCATACATATATGGTTGAACCATAAATGTTCATATATGGACATTTTTCACCGGGCAGATATGACATATGTGATAGTACCTTATGTCAAGACCTGATCAGATCTAGTGCCAAATCTGTTCAAAGTCATCTGGACAATTGCGCCAGATATGCCTAGATCTGATCAGATCTAATTAGATCTCAAATTTGTCCCCAATTTTGAGATCTAATTAGATCTGGTAAGATGTACTAAGATCTGGCCAGATATGTCTAGATCTGGTAAGATCTACTGAGATCTGGCCAGATCTGATATTTTTTTCCCGGGTAACCCGTTTTTTTGTAAAATTCGAAATTATTAAATTTTATTTTACTTATACAAAATACTGACTATAAGTTGTTATTTTATTATAACTTCGACTGTAAACATAACTCGTTTGTAAGTGTTTTGAACCCTTAAGTTAAACATTTGGCAAATAGTATACCATTAGCTTAATCTAACTCGTAATAAAGACGAACATTTTCATTCCGGGTAATAATAATTTATACGCCACTGGGCACACAGGCTGGGCACACTATGGCACATGTTGAGCCATGGTTAGTATACTATTATCACATTGCAAATTTATATGTGATGATACCCAGCTGTGAACACAGAGGAAACAAATTACACTCGCGAGTACTTAAATAAAAATAGTTCCGTATGATATATGCAGCAAAAGCTATTATTCACATTAAAACACTTTACTTCTGTTTAACAAATAAAAAAAACGAAATAAAGAATGGGATGAGATAGTATTTGTCAACTATGGTCTATGACGAGTCAGGCAGACAGACAGGCATAAAGACAAATGGACGAGTGGACATTAACAATGGAATATCAATGGGTGGATTAGGATTAACCCTAAAAGTAATAATATTTTTTACAATGGCGGAAGTAATAAGCAATTGAGCAAAGATTGTGACGTTAGCGGTAGTCATAAATAAAATTGTTTTCCAGGACAATAGTGGAATGTGGATTTTTAATAAATAATTCCAATGTTGACAATGGGGTGGTCTAAGGGTGGTGTATGTCTTTGCCACTGTGTTGGCAACAATTAATAAATAGGTATAACTATGTACGAGTATCTCTTTAATATATTTTTGAATTATTAAATAATTTACATTCATAGTTTGATTCTTACAGCCACGCCTACTTGCTATTAATCATAGAAGTAATGAAACGATGTTATATCAGACAAGTTACTTGTATTTTGGTGGAAATTTTCAATAAGGGTGCATAATATATTTATAATTTTCCGCAAATATAAGTTTTCGTCTATTTCAGCAAGTAAAAATATTTTTATTAGAGTGAAATGTACATATATTCCTAGCACGCAGAGAAGAAATTTATTTGTACATGATTGGGGAAACGAAATTATCGGAGTATGATTCTAGTGTTTATAAATATGATTCTGACTGATCATATAATGATCACCGGTAAAAATTTTATCATTATTTATGATCCTACTATGAGCATTCATATTAAGTATGATCATTACTTGGTACAATCATAACATGATGCTCTTTTCTCTGCGTGTGGTTAATAACTGATGGAACTACAAATGTTAGTTATTTCAGTAGATTGATTGTCTGCTTTAACAGTTCATAACATTCTTAAAGCTTTATTCACACGCTATCTATTCCTGTTCATCCATAACTTGGTTGTATTAGAGGCAGTTCGTACTTCGACCTGAAATTCCCAGTGTGGAACCCTGAATTTTCAAAATTCTTCCATAAGAAAAAAGGATTGACTTGGGCTTTTGCCTTAGCAAGACCATGGGTGCGATCCCACCACCGCGTCTATCTTACCTTAAGCAATTAAAGCCCAAATGGAAGACTTGTTCACTTTATGGATCCAAATCTACAACTAAAAGCAAAGAAAATCACAAATGGGGCGATTGTCGACCGACGACAGCAAAAGTCGTCGTGATTAATTTAAATTCAGCGACAATCGACAGTCGACATTTTTTTGACGTTTAGAAAAAAAGGAAAGCAAAACAATAATATGGTTGTATTTGTTTCCCCACAATTCTTCACCAATTCAATTGGCTTTGCATTAATTCTTATTGTTTTATATTTTATTGTATTTAATTTTGCTTTTTTACGGTGTATTATGTATTTTTACTATCAATTATATTTCTTCTGTCATAAAAATACATTCTTTGTAAAAAAATTACGAATTTTTTCAGCTCTAATACGAATTTTTACAACTCTGTTCTAATGGCAACGCTTAATTAGTTAAAAATATGGCAACAATTTGACAAATATTTTGAGTGTGTGTTAGTGTGTCGTCATGAAAATAGAATAGATTATATTACGACGACAAAATCCTATACAAAATATATGAAAAATTAATTCTCGTTTTCGTTGTCGATCCAGTTGTGAATAATCTCTAACACTATTAAAGTAGAAAAATGTTTTGTATTTTACATTCAGTACCCGTGTTCTGTAACTATGCGAGAAGTTACTCACATAAAAATTGCAACTCTACAATGTGTCTACGATATTTAAAACAGGGTGAGTCACAAAATTTCAAACTGAATATAAGTAAATTTTTTTTACATACCTCTGGCTAAATTTGACATTATGATACTCACTCTGTTTTAAATATGACAGAGTTGCAATTTTTATGTGAGAAACTTCTCACATAGTTACAGAACACCGGTGCAGGTTGTTCATAAGGGGTCTGCTATTTGTTGTATTGTTATAACAAAAAACAGAGTTGTTAAAATTTGATTTTAAAATATATAAGATTTGAGAATAGTAAGATACAACATTTTTAAGTATATTCGGAAAATAACAACAAATGTCCCTGTTAGTAGTAGTAGCAACCAAGAGAAACTCAATATAAAATCATTGTTAAGGTAAAATAAACATTTTAGCAACTCTGCTTTTTAATGGAACAATATAACACATACAAAACCTAGTAGGTACAGCTTGTGAACACTATTATGTTTGACGGAGTTTTAATATTAATTTACCAAAAAACTACTATTTTTGGCGATTTGTTTTTAATCAAAACGATATGGCATCCCTGTTTTTTTTTCTTTATGCGCCAAATTTACAACAAGTAAATACTAATCAATATTTTGAAACATAAACCTTGTTTGCATCTTAAATCTTTAAAGTTTAAAAATTTCTTTTTTCATATTTTTACCGAATTAATACATACAAATCTTAATAAATAATAACATTATATTACCAGGGTTTTGTTTGCCGCATTACTAACATACGCAGATAAATCTTTTGTAAACAATAAAACCCATAAAGAAAACAAAAACGCTAAATAATGAGGTCCATTATTTACTAATTTATCGGGTATTGTGGTGGGAAAAAACTTTAGTTATTTTATTTTATTTTTCGTTATTGAGATGATATTTGAATATGATTGCATAGTGAGTGAGCGATGATGGTGCCATGGAACTTTGAATAGATATAGTGTAATAGGTATGAAGTTTGGTATTATGTTCACTTTTGTTTTGCTTAAGGTGCGAGTATTGATTAAATGAAATCAAACAATAGAAAATGAATATCATTAATGAACTTTTTTTATGTTGTTAATGGAGTAATCAAATGAAAAATAATTGAAAATCATCTTTTTGAGGGCTAAATCAATGGATTTTTTTTAATAGTGTTTGGGTCATAATATTTTGATAAACTTTTAAATTTTAATTTAAAAAACAGTAATAATAAAAAACATTCTTGAACTTTTTCTCTACAACACCTTCTATTATGCGTTACCCAAGCGAAAACCATTGTTTGCGACTTTCCCATTGTACGTTAAACTAAAAAAGCGTATTCTGAAGTCAGGTATCAATAACAGTTCCCAAATAATTTTGTTAAAAAATATTTTCATTTTCAGAAATTTTCACAAATAAATATACTAATTTTAAGTAAACTGAAACATTTATCAAATTTGTTCACAAGAAAAAAATCTCTAAAATATTTTTTAGATTAATTTCATATGTGTGTTACTTCTGAGCAAAATTACACCATACCTGTCTGTATAAGTTACGCAACTTTCATTATTTGTCTGTATTTGTTTCATTTGTAATATAGTTTTGCATCAGTGAAAAGTTCTACTTTTATACTATTTTATGTATTTAATACACTCGTATAAATCATCTACATATTTACTAAGTGTCGTGACATTTTGTTGTGCACTAATTACTTTTACATCTAAAACAAATTGTAATTGTTATTTGTTTTTTTTTTTTTATTTTTTTTATTCAATATAATTATTTTGTAAACCACGCAATCCAGTACAAATAACTCGTGTACTCTCGTTTTATTTATCAGTGCATATTGATCGATATTTTATTAAACTGCATTCATATTGTGTTGTTGGATGGCAATATTAGGTGGCAACTTATTAATACACGCTGAAAAAAATCGACCTGATGGAAACATATTCCCTGGTAATATAAATAAGAGGCTAACTATTTTTATTGTGAGCCTTGGCCACTTTAACATTTGTTAGGTGCCAGCTGATATTTCCATTAGAAAATTTCACATTTTTTATCATAACCTGCTTAGAAAGTTGTGTGTCAGCACAAAAATGGAATTAACACGTGAACATTTTCGGGCAATGATTTATTACGATTTTCGATGTGGGTTATCTAGACAAGAGTGAATAGACAAATTAAATACTACTTTTGGTGATGAAGATCCATCCTTCGAAACTGCGAAACGCTGGTATAACAAATTTAATTGCGGACGGCCTTTGCTCCAGGACGTCCTTCGCTCCAAAATTAGTTGTTGTGCCCAAAAACATTGATGTTGTGCAAAAACTGATAATGCAAGATGGTCATGTGACATACTCTGAGACTTAGGTTTCCTTAGGCATAAGTTCAACCAGCATAACTTAACAACAACTCAAAAAGATGCTCGGGTAGATTGGTGCTAACAAACACCAACCTCCAAAAGCAGATAATTCTTCACCATGACAACGCGAGCTCTCACACATCGGCTGAAATAATTGACTTTTTGAGCACTCAAAAGATCGAATTAATTGGTCATCTGCCGTACAGCTCTGACTTGGCACTCAATGAATTTCTCTTGTTCCGCGCACATCGAAGTTAAACTACGTGGTCATCGATTTTCGTGAGCGGAAGAAAAACATTGTTTTTGAATGCATCTCATCATTGTTTTTGAATGCCAAGCAGGACAGCATTATCAACCGTTCACAAAGTTCCAAAGGTGAGGAGAAATGACTTAATTTGTGGAGTACCCAATTCCAGTTCGGTTAAAATCGAGTTTTATTTTGTACCGTTGAGGTGAAACTGCGTAACAGCGAATTTTCAAAATTTGAGTTTTGAGTCAACCCAGTCAGAAAAATACAAACGGGAAAGCGGTGGCAAAGCACTTTAGCAGATGGTACAAGTACTGGTAAAAAGTGCTTTCCCATTCCCAAAATGATAACATCATTAGACAAAAGGACCGGCTGTTCAAAAAGCGCCGGAAAAGCTCTGGAGGAACAAAATTTTTGAACGTTGGCAAAACGCTGGCAAAACCAATAAATAGGTGGTCTGGAAATATATTTTCCAAAATAAAATTTAAAAAAAGGTTCATATGTATTTTTTTTGGTCCTGCCGTGATTTGAACCCAGGTCGTCAGATTGGCAGACGATTGCTCTACCCACTGAGCTAAAGAGACATATAATATTTGATGGCTAAACACATAAATGAGTGATAATCGCTGAACAACTAATATGCCAGCGTTGGAAGAAAAAAAAAGTTGGTCTTGAAGGAGCTTTCCCACAAACAAAAAAAGTGATTTTATGAAACAAAAAAAAATTTAAATTAAAAAAAAATTTTTGCTTGCAACCGGATTTGAACTCGGAATCTTCTGACTACAAAATTTTTTTTAACGAAGCGTCAGCATTTTTATAAAATCATTGGTCTACCTGTGAATTGATTTTTGTACCCCTGGTAGCATTGGCTAGGTAGCACTGGATAACCAATGGTTGCAAACCCTGGCATATCACTCTCAGCCAATTCTTTGCCAGTGGTTTTTTTTTATAAACCACCGAAAATTTTGTAAAACAAATACTGGCAAAACGCTTTTTGCAAACGCTGGCAAAGCGTCCCAAATGAGTGTTCTGCCAGTAATTTATTTTTAACACCGTGGTTACCCAGTGGTATGCCAGTGCTTGATTTTTTGTACCACTGGCGATTTCTGACTGGGAAGATTTGAGTCAAAAATGCCAAATACGAGAATGGATCAATAAATGCGTGACTTTTTAAATGAAAGACAGTTGGGTGAAAACATATCAATTTAACACAAAAAAGTGGCATTTTCGCATTGACCATCTCCGATTTCAATGAAATTTACCACAACTATCGTACATGAAAACAGCTCATTTTTATACATTACCGGAAAGATAATTTCATTTTCCAAAAATACAATTATTTAAGAGCCAGTATTTTCAAAAAAGGCCAAAAAAGTGATTTTTTCTTATTGTAAATCGTATTTCAAACTTCAGGGCCGATGCGGCGCGTGTTTCCGTTATACGATCACCTTAATTTATATAAGTTGAAAAATAAGGTCCACCCTAATATACATATACTAGGGCACCAAATGATAGTTTGTGACAAGGTTTTGGCCCAGCGACGAATCGAGATACCACCTTTAATTTTTTACACAAATGTAGAAGAGAGTTAAAAATAATAATATATTTTTTTAAGAGATTTAAAAAATTTGAACTCAAGACCCCAAGAAATGACCTTTGACCCTTCCATGAAAAAAATCGATTTATACCTTGAATAGTTTTTAGGTTATTGTCGATTTTGTAATCATACTTTAGTCAAATTTTACCGTTTTTTCCAATATTCGTGACGTCATATTTTTGAAACCGAAAAGGTCCGGACCCTAAAATTTATGCATTATTGAGCTCTTGTAGTGTACCACAGTTATGGCGAATTTCATTCAAATCGGAGATGGTATCCGATTCGTGTGTTGAGTTGATATGCTTTCACCCAGTTGTTAAAAAAAAATTCCTTAATATATTGTAGTTCTCTTTCAGCTCAATACACTTAGTCCATTATTTCTCCAATTTTTGTATTCCTTCCAAAACAATATGATTTCTCGATGTCCTCAAAATAGGCATTTGTTTCAGCATTAATTTCATCGTTGTAGCAAATCACTTTGCGCCGAGTCACTTCTTTAGGTTTGGAAATAGAAAATAGTCACTGGGGGATAAATCAATATATATGAGGGCTTATTTAATGCATTTATCCGCATTGCGGATGAAGCCAAACTCTTCTTTGAAGTTGTCACATGATTGCGTTTATGGTTAATTGTGAGCAAACGCGGCACCCATCTTGCGGACAGATTTTTGATACCCAACTAATCATTTAAAATCGAAACCACATTGCCATATGAAATGATTATGGCATCAAAAATCTCACGCACTTTTACTCTCCGATCGGCCAACACCATATCGTGAATTTTTTCGACATTTTCGGGGGTATTGACTGAATGTTCAGCGTCACTAGTGATTTTGCGATGACAACGAAACTTAGTAAACCACCCTTTTGTCATTGAAGTTGATGGTGCAGAGTCCCCATATTACTTATCAAGCTTTTCCTTGGTTTGAGTGAGCACTCGAAATTCACTTTCTCCATTTTTACAAAAATCCACGAGGTTGTATGCTTTGAACACCAAAGTTAATGACGGAACTTGCTCAAACTTTGACAGCAGTCTATTAATAGATGGTACTTGACCGAAGCAGCGTTTTATTTCATGTAACTACTAGGGAAGTACGAAAATTCAGGGACTTATTGATCCACCCTCGTATATACAATTCAAAAAGTTTGATTGCGGATAGAGCAATTTTATGTCTATGTACTGTTGGACCAATATAATTTTTAACTTTACATAACAATATGTTAAACTTTAAAAAAGAGAACTTGGTTCGTATGAGTAATATGTTCATTAAAAATAAATATTAAGTATACGCGCTAGTGTAACAGACCACTACTTTTTGTCGTATTATAGAATAATTGATGGATTTTTGTTGTTGTTTTGCAATTTGTTCTATTAAACAATAAAATTAAATTCAAAAGAGTTTTGTGAATACAACCCTTAGAGCTTTTTAACAAAATAAATTAATACTTTTTCCTATCGAAATTTTCGAAATAAATATTAAAAAGTTTCCTATAAGTGATACCTTACTGTCACTGATTGCAAGTATATTCGGTTGTATATAATAATCATTTATTGAATATCGGTTCAATTGTTTCCTTTTATCCTTTTTTTTTTATTATTTGTTACCACAATTGCTTAAATTCAGATTATGTACAACAATGAATAAATATATTTATAAATGGAATGGATGTTTTTATTTCATTATTCTTATTTTTTTAAATATTATTTTTCTGTTGTTTTCGAATGTTGCAAAATAGTATGTGTATTAACACAAAGAGATGACAGATGCCATTGTCTGGGAATTGTACAAGCTCTAGTCATACAAACAATTCGTACGTACTACAGATAGACAGACGGACGGACGGACGGACAAATGAATGTTTGCTTGCATATCTACATAGTTTCTATACATTTCACATACATATTTTAAATACACACAGTGTACTCTCATATACTGTATATTCGAACAATTGTAATTAATAGACTAATGTTTGTTAAAGAATGATGTAGAACAATTGTTGTTATAAAATAAGGAACGAGTTAAATACGTAGATAATCTCTTAACATTAAAGTGTATAGATCGCTTTTCTATTCTATTTTGTATTTTTTTCTCTATTATTTTATATTTATACAACAAATTATTTAAACAGATGTTTGGGTTTAATGCAACAAATACAATGAATTTGTACATACAATATGACAAAAAATATTTTTTTTTTTTTTATTTCTATGACTTAATACATTTAATAACCACGTTAACTGGTTAACGGTTTGCATACAATGGCAAAATAAATTTTGTTTGGTTTTTCTCTTTTGAAGATTATTAAAAACAATTGTTGCTAAATGAATTTGTACACTATTCTTAATGTTATGTCAAGCCAAGTCAAGACAATGAATTTTGAAACCCTTTTATATTCTTTGAAAATTGGCCATCTGCATTGAAAAAACATACTAAATTGAATACTGAATTATTTGGTTCTCACCAATGCATTCCCATAGAGATATCACTCGGAAATTCAGTTTCAAATTAAATCATGACCATCAGATTTTAAATGATCAAATATCAATAAATGATAAGATTGAAGCTCAGCAAAATCCTCCACATAAAAATAATGTCTGATCCATGTAAATTTAAGCCTACTTAATCCAAATCTTCCAAAATATTCCAAAATCTATAAATTTTTGAGAAATTCCCGCTTGAATATAATATAAAAATCGTTTTATTTTAAGCTGCGCAATTATTTCCTAATTTTATATGATCGGTTTTATAAGTTTCGGTTGCTCTATTTTATTACCCCTGATATTGGAGTGTAGATTTGATTAGATTTTTCACGAATATAACATGAAGATCCCAAATATCTTTTAGTTTTTTGGTAGAATTTTATAGTTTTGGTAGTCCCTGAAGAAGTTGCTAAGATAATCTATTTCATTTTCAAATGCCTTTGTTTTTTTTTTCTGGAAAAACAAAGAAGGTTAAGGGCAAATATAATGAAAGTTGTATAATTTATTTAGTCGTGTTCATGTATGAAAGTGTCTAGAATCACTGTTCGATATTGATTCTTAAGTACTTAATAATTATTGCATTTCCTCAAGTAGACTTAAGTAAACATTTAATATTTAAATTATTTCTCTTGAGATCTCTACAAATGAAATATTTTTATTTTTTAAAATGTCATAGTTTAACTCTATAAACAAATGTAATTAACGCATTTCGAGTGACGCCAACTAGTGTCGCCGGCCAAGTTTTAACAGAGCTACATATATTCATACTCTAAATCACTATATAGAATATTGTATATTAAGTTTGTGCTAATGTTTGTAACTACAAAAACTATTGGATCTGGTACCATCTTATAGTATACCCAAAATTACTTTCTGAGTCGATTTAGAGATAGATGTATGTGTATCTAAGTAAACCCTGTATTCAAAATACAGGTCGTAAATATAAAGATAATTGGCTGAAATTTAACATATTGGACGAAGACTATTGAAATGGGTGGAAATCGGTCCATATTTAGGCCTACTTCCAATAGAACGATCCTATCTGCATGGGTTTTAATGATATTAAAACACAAAAAACCATAGATAACTGGTTGTTATTTGGGAAGTTAAAGTAGAACTATAAAATATGTCAGAAAATATGAAAAAGATCAACCCTGTTTCCAATATATGTTCAAATGCACTTTTTCAGACATTGCATTCAGATTTTTCTCCATACTTTGTGCCTCGATCACAAGGCAAGGATCATGTATTTACTTTCCCCGATTTTGAACGGCTTCTCAGAATACCATCCACATTTCACTTGGTGAGAGTATCATACAGTCGACATAACCAACTTTTAATTTGGTTTACTTATTTTTTTCCCTACATATTTGTAAAGACATTTAGTTAAACAATCGATACATTTGGACGTTAATAATGCAACTGTGTAAATTTTACTAAGTAAGTACAAAAGAAACTGAGCAAAGTTTATAAAAGTCTATGTGTTTGTAATGTTGTTCTAAATGTACATCTAAACAAAGACAAATATAGAGAAAACAAATTTAAATAAAAAATTAACACCAACAATCGATTGTTCGCTCTATTGAATTGAAGGCGATTTTTCCGTTGTTACTTACTGTTGTTGTTAAATACCAAGTACTACTGTTTGGATTCTGTGTGAACTGTCTAAACATTAAATATTTGGTTGGATGGATGATATGAAATGCATAGTTAGTAAAAGAAGGGCACCATGTTCGACAGACGGACGGATGGATGGATGGCTGAATATTTCGTACATAGTTACTAAACGATAACAAACATATACAAAAACTGCTTACAATGGGAGCAGTGCATAGCGTCAACTGTCCAACAACTGTCGAAGTAATAAACAAGTGCGTGTACAGATTATAAAATAATGAATTATTCATAATTTTAAATTAGGTTATGATTAATATTTTTGGTTGGGCCAACAAAAATTTAGAGTGCGGTAAATCTCTATCTGGCCCCACTTAACCCTAAGGAGTCCCAAAGTTGTTTAAAACACTCAGAGAAAAGATATGGTTGCAATATGATCACGGCTACAAAACTATGTTCCCTATTGCCATAATATACATGGCTGTTGCAATCAAATTATTAATGTATTAATCACACTTTACAAATCTCTCTTTTTTCAGTTATCATATTATGCTCTCGGCCACAACCATATATTATCTGAACAATCATAAACTTCTCTTTGAATTACAATTATATGATATCTGAATTAAGAGAGACCATATTCACAATCATTGGTATAGTTTCCACAACTATAAGATGGTCAGTATATTTTTCTAAATTACAATAATATGATTTCTAAATTATCATAATATTTATTATTACTTTAAATATACTTAACTCTCTGCCAACCATACGTTTTCCACAGAAGCGATTTGGAATTTTTCGCGATTTTCGTGACTCTGACCTAATTATAGTGTGGCTCCCTAGACCCACTTCTTGCTATTCATTTCACTTGGCAAAATCAACTGGATTAAACGACCTTACAGTTTTGGCATACTATAAGGTAGGTACCATAAAAAAAAGTTCGCCGTACACCGCCGAATCTAAATTATTTTTGCAAGGAGGTTTCGATTTTTTTCCGAACGTATGGTCCGCCTTTTTAAATTTTTCGTTATACCTTTGGTATTTACAGTCGGAGCTTTTTGTCTCGAGGGAAGAATTCCGTTCTAGTATTTACCCACCAAATCTCAGTTCTTACAACCCTAATGTGCCACCCTAGTGACAGAAAATTAAAGCTCGCAAAAAATCATTAAACTTTGTTAAGAAAGTTTTTCGATAATTCCAGCAGAATTTTTTTTTGTTGACGAACGTACACTCATAAAAAAAAAGTTAGTACAAAAGTCTGTTTAATGCGTTCTGATTAAATTGAACTAATTTTTCTTTTATTTTCTCTTAAAAAGCCCGTACAAATAGTAAAAATTCTGCTAAAATAACAGAAAATAGTACATGTATTTGCGCCAGCACAATTTTGACCTATTTGTACGGACTTTTTTTTATGAGTGTAGAGGTCGACTGTAAATGCCGAAGTTATAACGAAAAATTAAAAAAGGCGACCCCTACGTTCGGCAAAAAAAATTTCGCAAATTGCCTTGCAAAAATATTTTATGTTCGAAGGTGTACCGTTCCATTTTTTTTTTGCCTATAAAGTGGTACACTCATAGAAATAAATCAGGAAAAGTTACTAAAAATTAGTTAAAAATGATGCTGCAGAAAAAACCCCTAAAATTAGCAGATTTTTTTGCTAAATACTAGTAAAATGAGAACAGCAAAATTAAATTTGTTAAATTAACAGGATTTTAGTTATATTTAAGCTAACTTTTAGTTAATTGAAAATAACAAATTGTACTGTAGAATCTGCAAAAAATTTTGCTAAATACCAGTAGACTAAAAATAGACCAAATAAACTGTTATATCTACAACATTTTTGCTATTTTTAAGCTAAATTTAGTTGAATGCAAATAGTAATCTATACTGCTAAAATCAGCAAAAATATTTCCAAAAAAAAAATTGTAAACTGCTGTTTTCAAAAGGCTCAATTTTTATTTGCATTTAAAAAAAAATCTAAAAAAAAACATCGAAAATTTTAATTTTTTTTTTGATTTTTTGGGCTACTAATTATTTACCAAAAATTTTTTGCAGATTTTAGCATGTTAATTTGCATTTACAAAAATTTAACACAACTATAACTAAAATTCTTTACATTTAACAGTTTTATTTTTGCTGTTCCTATATTACTAATATAAAGCAAAAATAATCTGCTAATTTTAGCAGTTTTTTCTGTAGAATAATTTTTAACTAATTTTTAGTAGTTTTAACTAAATTTTTTACGGACGTTTTTCTATTAGTATACGGTCTAACGCCCATGATTGTTGGTAGTTACAAACATCAGCACAGACTCAATATGCCCTGTTCCCGATTATAGTTCAGGGTGTAATTATCGGTGATAGAATTAGAAGTAGAATGATTTCTAAAGAAAAATATTGTATTTCCAAGAATTAATTCTTAAGTGACCCTGGCCTAGTAGTTGAGTCTGTATTTTAAGTTTGTTGGAGTGTTAATCTATTTCATATGTAAATCAGGTGTATAAAATTGAAATTTTGTAATATTACAGAAAATATACAAACTGAAAAATAAAAAAAACTAGCAAGGAAACTATTCCAATGGGTTCCTCCGATATTAATAAAATTTGGAGAAAAAAAAATGGGGTTCCCGTATTTTTAGCGGAATTAACAGATGGGCTAAAAAACTACTCCATTTTCTCTCTTATGCCTTTTTAGGCATTATTTCAAATAAATTATAGACAATTTGTGTCTCAAATGAAATGATTGTTGATACACCCAGAAAACAGATTCGGTGCTGACAACCCCATTTGTTGCCAATCGAATGGTTCAGTTGCATCAAATGAATTTTTCGGTTGTGGCTACAGAATTATTCTTGATACAACTGAAATTCTGTTGCCATAGTCAAATTAGTCCTGTCTCAATTGGTTTTCTGTTGCCACAACTGAAAAATTCGGCTACCACAACCGAACCATGCGATTGGCTACAAATGCAGTTATCAGAACTGAATCTGTTTTCTGGGTGTAGTAATTATCATAGTATAATATAGTAGCTTTACTCATTTTCTATCATTTGAAAAAATGAAGCAGTGTTTGTAATTTTACTTGTACATATGGTTCTTAAAACCACTACAACTACATGAGATGGGGACAAGCTCTCAATTTTTCAATGAGTGGGGCTACTATAGTATACTATGGTAATTATTAGTATTGAAAATTTTTAAATATTTAAAACATTATAAACAAGAGGGTGAGTTGTTAAAAAAATATGTATCGTCTATTTTCAAATCTTCTATGACATATTCGAATTTCATTATGAAAGGAGGGAACCCACCGGAATAGTTTCCTTTTAAGATAATGGCTGCCGTTGTTTGCTTTGTCGAGGATTACTGCTGTAGGTTTAGTCTGTCAGTCAACAAAAATTTTTAGTTTGGTTAATATTTAACAACTACCAGTAAATTAAAAAAAAAAAAAATTGTATTTACACAACTCAGTGTAAACTGTTTGTTAGTTTTTTGTTTCTATTTTACCAACTCTTTGTGTCTTAAGTTAAACTATATTGAAATATTTTATTTTAAAAATTTGGACCTGACTTTTCGATCAAATACATATTTTGTCTTCGTATAATGGTACAACCTTATAAATTTGCGACTGAAATGATTGCTGAATTTTTAAAATACAGTGAAATAAATTATTGAGAATAAAAGGAGTTATGTTGTTTTAGCCGTAAGTAAAAACAAAAAAATTTTAAGAGAGCTATCAGGCATATTTAGACCCATTAATGTAATGTCCTGTTAGCTACACTAAAAATAAAGTCAGTAAAGTCAACAAAAAATGTTGCTGTGCCAGCAAATTTTTAGTCAGGAGCGGCTTGCAAAAAAGTTGATAATTTCAGCAAAAGATTTGCTGAAAATCAGCGAGCTGACTTTTACCAAAAAAAATAGTAATCTTCAGCAAAAGTTTTCGAGTTTAGTCGATTGCAAATGAAAAAAATCCTTGCTAAAATCACTAAACTTTTTGCTGAATATTAGTAAACTGAAAAAAACTCAAAAAACTTGTAGCGAAATTTTATTTTACCCATGTGAAAACCGAAATATATATGAACATACATGATCATACATTGGCTGGTATGTGATCATGCATGGGCATACATAGTCATATACGTACATGCATAGTTCAATGTATGATCATACATGATCTCATATATTTCCATATACCTTTGGATCCGAAATTTGAGGGTATATGGAGGTATATGGTCATATATGATCATATATGAGCATACATGGATCATATGTGAGCATATATGGTCATATATGAATATGTACGGTCATATACCCTCAAATTTCGGATCCAAAGATATATGGAAATATATGAGATCATGTATGGTCATACATTGAACTATGCTTGTACGTATATGACAATGTATGCCCATGCATGCTCATATACAAGTCAATGTATGATCATGTTTGTTCATATATATTTCGATTTTCACATGGGTAGTTAATTATTTGCTGAAAATTTAAATATAGAAATTGTATAGAGCTGTTTTTCTTTTTTATCATTTCCGTTGTCTGTACTACATCCAGACAAGCTGTGACATCTACATCTTGCCTATCTGGTTGTCGTCCACGCTATAAATGCGGTTATCAGCTCAATTTTTGTAGCAAAATAAATTAGTAAAACATTAGTTCAAAATTAGTTTAGTGCTAAAAAAATATAACTAAAACTTTTTCTGAAAACGGAATTTCAGCAAAAAAATTGTTAAAAACTAGTACACTTGATATACAAGACGTTTAACTAACTTTTCTACTAACTTATTTTTTTGAGTGTACTAACTGGAACTTTAACTTACACATTTGTTGTTGTTGTTTACCCTATAAATTTTACTTTAGGTTAAATTTTAAATTGAAATTGTGTTATTGGGCCTTAGCCTCATTTTTACAGGGTACTGAGAGTTTAACTGACACAATTGTTGTTGTTTCATATAAAATTTGTTTTTAATAGCAGATTAAATTTTAATAAAGCATTTATTAGCCCTTAAGCATTTAAGACACAACTCTACGGAAAGTTATTCCTGGTTCCCCATTTCGAACTTTTTTCAAGAATGACAAATTTTTTACCCATCCGTAGCATTTCTAGATCGTCGGATCACTTTGTAAAGATATGGAACTTGTTGAGACTGCTTCATACTTTATATTCTAATGATACAGAAATGGTAGTTGAACACTCAGGGAACTTCTACATTCAGAATTTGTTGGTTGTTCAAGTAATATTTCAGTTTTGTTGTTTCTCTTGAAAATAACATTCATTTAAAGAAAAAATGTAAATTTTAACTACATTCGTAAGTCATTAAAAAAACAAACAACATAAAATACTGAGAATTCGTAATATTTATTTTATTCAGTCATTTTGTTTTTCAAAAAAAAAACAAAAAATTGTATGTACCTAAGTAATTTTTGTTAGTTGTTTTTACTAACTTGTGGTTCATTTTATTAACACTCAAAAATAAAAGAAAATGTAAGTTGAATTTAAAGAAATGTTAGTGTTCCTGTTTTCAAGTGAATTTTCATTTATTTTTAAATACATTTGCAGCAGTCTTTACATACAAAATATTTCAAGTGAACGCATTGCCAACAGTGCTTCACTCAAACACAGCAAGCGATAGAAACAACCTTCTTAAAATTTCGAAAATATATTCGTGATCATTTAAGGATACCGGAAATAAGGAAAATATCCTATTTGCTGTGAAATTCATATGAAATAAAAATCTCTCTTTCTATTGTTTTATTTATAACAGACAGATTCCGATTATACAAACTGACACCGATGTTACTAGTTGTTGTTTGCAATATTATTAATATTATTGTTTTGTATCATAAATCACAAACCCTCATCTACTTTGAAAAGCATAAATGATGGCAAAAATCACATAATAAACAATAATTATGTCCATTTAAGTGCGATGAATTGAAATCTGTTCGTTCGTTCATTTGTGTTTGTTAAATAATTTGCAACGGTGTATCGGTGTAAATATTACGAATACAACAATAAGCAGAAATCAGGGAGATTTTCAGTTAAAAACAAATGTGCCGCAAAAAATTTATAAAAATAAACAATAAACATTTTTGACGATTGATACACTCGAAAACAGAGGTAAAGTAAAACAAAACACAATAAATGATCCCCAGTTGTGTATATGCAATTCCAACCAAACAAATATAATGGACACTAATGACTGAACAACAAGAACATAAAACAATAACAATAATATTAATAATAATAACAACAACAACACCAACTGTATATTAACGAGCGATTTTCAATAGTGGGACAAATGAATTTAAACAAAAATTGAACAAAACAAGCAGCATCAAACAAAACGAATGATCAAAGTCAATGAAGTGCAAAAGAGCTCAAACGTAGGAGCGCCCAAATGTCGAGAACAGATCAACAGTGCAAACAAAACAAACAATCAAGCCAGCTAGAGAACGAACGAGTGATCGAAGTTAAGAGGGTAGTTACTAATGATAACTCTGGCAAATCATTTCAGCAAAAAAAAAAACATTTTGATTATTTGTATCTACAAATACTTTTTAGTATCTAATTTTTTCTATCAACTACCAACTAAACTATAGAAAAAAATCGAAAATTTATAATACGATTTGTTATTGTGTTTAATTTGATTTAATGTAATACAATCAAATAGAAACTGTGTCAAAATAGACAAACAACAATAACAACAGCAGCAACAACATCATCTATACAAACAATACAATAAAGTTACCAGATTCGATTTCGTTAAACATACTCATAGAATTTCCGGCCTTTTATAAATTACTTTTATACTTTAGTTTTTTATTACTTATTGTTAAATTTAGGTACAATTAATGCTGAACAATATGTACATTGTATTACACTCCTAAAGTATTGTATGTAAAAAATTTGAATGTTAAACTAGAATGCACCTATTAACACCATCATCAATATTTAATGGCAAAAATTTCTTTACTTTTTTAAATTTTAAGAAGGTTGCTAGTTAACTTATTTAAAAGAAGTTTAAAATTGTTAACACTTTTTGTTTCACATTAACATATTGAATAACATTAAAATTCTTGAAAAAATGTTTAGTTTTCCACCGTCGTATTCTGGCTGTAGTTATTTGCTTTCTTGTATTGAAGTTCGAAAAGTACTTATCCGAGCATTTTAATACACAAAGGCGTTTCCAACCAGCAAACATTATTGCCTCTACACTATTAGAAAACAGTCCGTAAAAAATTTAGTTAAAACCACTAAAAATTAGTTAAAAATGATGCTGCAGAAAAAAACTGCTAAATTAGCAGATTATTTTTGCTATATATTAGTAATATAGGAACAGCAAAAATAAAACTGTTAAATATACAGAATTTTAGTTATATTTGACTTAAATTTTTGTAAATGGAGAATAGCAAATTAACCTGCTAAAATCAGCAAAAAATTTTGCTAAATAATTAGTAGCCTAAAAAATCACCAAAAAATTTTAAATTTTCGAAGTTTTTTTTTTGATTTTTTTTTAAATGCAAATAAAATCGAGCCTTTTGAAAACAGCAGTTTACAATTTTTTTAGCAAATATTTCTGCTGGTTTTAACAGAATAAACTGCTATTTGCATTCAACTAAATTTAGCTTAAAATTAGCAAACATTTTGTAGATTTTACAGTTTATTTTTGCTATTTTTAGTCTACAAATATTTAGCAAAATTTTCTGCAGATTTTACAATACAATTTGCTATTTTCAATTAACTAACAGTTAGCATAAATATAACTAAAATTCTGTAAATTTAACCATTTTAATTTTGCTGTTCTCATTTTACTAGTATTTAGTAAAAAGATCTGCTATTTTTAGCAGCATCATTTTTAACTAATTTTTAGTAACTTTTTCTGCTATTTTTACAGATTTATTTCTATGAGCGTAGTTCAACATCTTGAGGAATAGTTCATATTAATTTTTTTTATCATGACTTCTACGACTCTATTCGCTTGAAGGGTAAATATTTAAACCCAAAAATTAAAAAACAAGAGTAATACTTCTTTCTTACAAGGCTGGCAGATAAAAATTCTTCTGCGGAAACCTTCTCGGGGGGTGCTGGCTGGAAACCAGATGGTACACGCCTAAGGTCAGTTCTTTGATCATATTGTACCAATATTAAGCTATGGTCTACAATCCTAAGATAGGCTTGATCATGCGTAGAAAGTAGCCGCAATTTAATATCGGACCGAGCGTCCGTGACTTATTGTAAGGAATTTGAAGACTGTTTTCAATCTAGTGGTTTTTAAATCCTGACGCGACTCTTTCTATATTGGGCGGCATTCTGTTTCGCATCCGCTTTTTTTAGTTTAACAATTAGTGGATTTCTCACTTAAATAGTACATTATGCCAGCGAGAGGAAGATAGGTTGGAGGATAGAGAAAATAGAGAGTAGAATTTGTGTATATTTACCTTAAATTAGTTATAAATGAAGCTACCCAGGACAATTCTTATGAAAATTTGCAAAGACTTTGCTAATTTAATTCATTAGAATATGTCTTATTTAGAACTGATAGAAAAGTGAGAACTCGAGTTTCCGTCCCACTGGGTTTAAAAACGTACATTATAAACCAAATTGAACAGAACTTCAAAAAGACGTACTCGTTTCGTCAGCAACAATGTTAACTCTTCTACCACCTTTTTCATAAATATCATTTTGGAATCGAAGTGATATATATTACTGCTCAGGAAAACAACTTCTTATTTGTAGTAAAGAAGCCGATTTAAAAATAAACAAACCCGAACAAAAGAATCGATGGAGCAATATACATATGTATAAAGAAGAGCATCTTGTGAAGCAAAGTAATTTATTTTTTAGTAAAGTGTTGTTTTTCCAAATGCGTCGTATAGACCAAATACAATTAATATTGTAATTGATGTGTATTTTTTTTTAATTCTAATTTAGTAGGTTTGAGGTTAAGAAGAAGAATAAACATTTTCTTCAAAGTTATAAACACATTAAATTTGCAAATCAGACTAGATCCAGTTTCTGCCTTTTTCTATGGACAGGCTTCATCAGTGATTTTTCATTAAATTGTATTATTGTTTATATTTTTATTGTCAGATTGTCTCTCTATGAATACTTTCAGAAGTACACAAACATTCTACTTTAGATTCTTTTGTTTATCTTCTTATTTCCTTTTGTTTAACTTCTTATTTTATTTAAGTTTTTTTTAAACAATTTTTATTCAAATTTTAATAAGCAGTCTGAAAATAACGATTTTAATAAAAAAAGTATTTTGTAACTTGAAAACTTATGGATCAAAATCTCTCAACCCTCTTTAAAATTCAATTCCCAATAATTTCCAAACGCTTTGGTAAATATTTATGTAATAACTGAATTTTTGAAAATTTTACACCAGTTTTTTTCTTGTAGCGTATGTATAGAAATTAAAAATTATGAAATAAATCAAATTTCTCATACACACTAAACAACATGAGCATTCGACCATAAAATATTAATTTTGATTTAGAATCCTGTTCATATTTTTTTATGATTTATATCCTGTGCAACATAAATATGAAATATTTTCTTGAGAAGAAAGAAATAAACAAAACAAACACACCCTAAAAGTAGCAATAAAGAATAGGAAACAATAAGGTTAATGTTGGCAAAACAAAGCGGTAATTATAAATTTTAAAATTTAATTCGATAAGATACTTTTGTAATACATGTAAGTACCTTCTAACGATCGAAATGTTATAATAATTGTAAGAAGAGAGGCTTTAAAGTGTCACTTGTCAGTGATGAAGACTTTATGAGTTTCCATTAGACTGCTTACGATTATCCTTTTAAACATTTTCACATAAATACTTAATTGTTTAGTAATAATTCATTTTTTGTTTTAAAGCCGTTTTTATATTTATGTATATCAAATTGTCTACTATCAATACGTTTAAATTAAATACACTCAAAAAATCTCTCACTCGGTATAGTTACTTTTTTTTGTACCCGCTTTCCACAAATGAGCTGAAATTTTAATTCAAAATTTTTTTGATTATGCTAGAAAAATTTTACTAAAATTTATTGTGAAGTTTATTGTTGATCTGTATAAATTTCATGTGACATGTGAAATTAAATAACGACGCTAGCTGTGTTTTGTAATCAATATCAGCTGATTGTTTATATCTGATAAATAATGAAGATTACAAAACACAGCTAGAGTTTGCAAGTAAATTTCAACTTAATTCAATACATCAACTCGGCTTAGTTCTCATATAGCTTTTTGCATTGAAGTTGTAATTGAAATAAGAGATATTTACAATAACCACTATAAGACGATAAGGATGTTGGTGAAGGTCGTAGCTGACCAGAAAATTCATTCCATTCGGCTATTGTCTAATACATTTTTCTGTGTATTCGCCATTATTACAAATAAAAATTATAATTGTTTTATTTATTTAAAAAATAATTACTGATATTAAACCGAACGAAAAACCTCTCACACATTTAAGAAAATCTTAAGATTTATTTAAAAAATTTCATATTTAATGTGTTCAGTCTATTTTGAGCATTATATCGTTGTTCATTGTAGCAATTTGTTGTCAGTATTTGAAAATTTTTCATTTTGAATCAATACAAATCAATAATAAAGATGTTTTTGTATTTCTTTTGTTCTTACTTTTATTGTATCTGCTTTATATATCAAAACTGCATTCGAACGATCGATTCGATTAACAATAGTAACAATTTTACTCGTTTCAAATTTGAGTCTGGAGCCTAATCGTCTACTACAATCATAATATTAATAAAGTCTCCAAACTGTCTTGGACTTTTTTTCAATATCGAAGCCTAGTGTTTGTTTATTATACTCCACATCATAGCACACGTTGCAAAGGTTTCCTCTTCTTCTGTTTCTATTCTACTGTGTTCGGTTCTTTTTCAGTTAAATGAAATCCAATCAAGGCCAATGACACGTCATTTAGATAGATATTGATGCGTACGTTGGTTGGTTTGCGCTTTGCATTTTATGCATTGACGCTTTTTATGAAATGACTCCGGTTTCTAAATGAGTTTTCTTTTCATTCTTTCTGCTGTTGTTGTATAGATTTTTTTCTTGCCTCAAATATCTAAAACGTATCACAACACAAGCGGAATTACAAAAGGTAGAAAATGTTCAAGTGGACTCCCTGCTGCGCATGGAATTCTGGCAAGCGGGTGTCAAGCTCAAGAAAGAGCACTAAAAATGCCAAAACGTCATAAATTAAGAGACGCGCTTATGTGTTTTTTTATTAAAATTATTTTTTATTATTTTAATTTGATTTTGTTTTTGTTGAATTCGATTTTTTGAAGATGAGGTTTTTTCTTAAGTAGGGAATGAATGCATAAGTTATACAGATGCATATACAACTAGAGGGGGCTGAAATTAAAAAAAATTTTGTGTAAGATTCCAGAGCTGAACAAATTTGGAAAAAATATTTTTTAAATAAAATATTCCTATTTTTCATATAAATATTAGCAAAAAGTAGGAAATCAACACACAGAAAACAGATTCGTGCTGACAATCAAAGTGACTACAGAAAAATTTGGTATCTGTAACTGAAATATTTGATAGGCAACAAATTAAAACGACATTGTACTAAAATACATTATGAAATGCCCTGTGGCAACCCATCTCCAATATACGCAAGTTGGCTACTCTTGAACGTAAAAACCATACGTAAGTGTGGCAACATTTGCGGAAAAGGAGACCCGGATGAGATTTGAAGATAAATAAAAAAAATCTAAATATAGAATGTTGGTATGTGTCTGTGTTTGATCAGAAAGCTGAATAGAAAAGAAAACAATGAATTAGTTACATTGCATTCAAGACCTTACTTGGGTGAGATGGCGACGACAGCTTGTGAGAGAGAGCAAAATACACCTCTAATTAGCTCTATTGTGAATGATTTAAGCTATTTAGGGGTATTTTTTGCTCTGCTAGATTCTCTCGTGTGTAGATGTGCCTTAAGATTGTGTTTGAAATTATTCCAGATTAGAGTTGACAAACTGAACCTGGTTTCAAATGTAATACCAATTTCGGATTTTATTATTCAACATTTAGAAATAATCTTAAATTGCATATGGTTTAACTCATCTACGACCGAGAAAGCTGCGAAAGTCAGTAGTCACATTTTGTAAGACGAAGCGTTCAAACTTTTCCTATTTAGATTAAGTGGCTGCACTCAGGACAATCCCCTGTCAAGGAACAAAAATTATTTCGATCCCCCATCGGACAAATAAATACATCTCTTAGCCTGGCGTTGGCCAAGAGAAGTTTTCCAGTACTTAGAAAACTTGGTCTCCCTCCGTAACCTGAGTTTTTCCCCAACATAACCCTTAGGTAATCGACAGAATGGTTCCGGCACGATAAAGGGTCGATGGGCTCTGTAATTGACTAGGCAGCTAGCCCTTTGGTTACTCTCGTGCCCCACATGATCATAAATCCACCCTATCGTAATCGAGTTGGCCCTACAAAGTTGAATGATAGTTCGCATACACTCCATGATCAGTCCAGATGACACCTTGTAGGCTTCGAGGGCCCCCTGACTGTTAGAAAAAATGCAGATGTAGGATCTAACTGTGCCCGCTTGCAGGCACTCTGACGCTCAGATACAAATGGCGATAATCGGTAGAACTGGAATTGGCCCGAATCCATGAAGAACAAGTTGAGTGAAGACTGTGCGAGCACTCAATACAAATAGATTTGCTGATTCCTCTGAAAAAGAACGCAAACTTTTCTTGATTTTGGCAAGCAAAATTCTTACTGGCTAATGAGTGATATACCGAATAACTGCGCGATGGAGTTACTAAAGGTGATAAGAGATGGTCTCAGAATTGGTCTTAAAACTTCTGCTTTTTTAGACTGGCTTAAGATCTGGTACATTTTATATAATGTCAAGTCGTTGTATTTTACCGACTGCAAAACCAAATTTTCTTTCGATAAACGAACAATTAGAAAAACTGTTGTCAAAAGACCCAAGCGGTAAATCGGGAATATTTTAAGTCGTTTCCTTAAGCTGGTCCTTCATTGAAATTTTGAATTTACTTTTTCAGCAAATTAAACTTTGTAGTTCGATCGTTTGTTGCTTCTTTTTCCACCACATTCCTGAAATGCTGGAATTTAAATCACACAATTTTTTTTAAATTTCGTCCCTCTCTAATATCTACTGTTTACGGGAATTTGAATATGTATGGTTAATCCAAATAAAATTTAAAGATTTTAAGTTTTCATTAAACCAAACTGTGTATACAAAATTCTGTAGTTGGAAATCATAATAATGTTAGAACAAAGAAGAGTGGTCAGCAACGCGTGAAGTAAGTTGTGCGTAAGACCAAGTCGATCATTTATAGACGGAGTCTTCATATGGATCGAGTCTGCATATGAGAAGGAAATTGATTTGAAAAACATAGCTGCACATAAGATGAATTTATGTAATACCCAGGAAAATGTTATATTTCAAAGAATCGGATGTAAAATAGCTACTTTTCATTTGTAAGCACTTCTACTGTTAGTTCGAATACCTATAATTTGTTTGAAATTGTCCCACCAAAATAACCATAGAAGCGGAAGCATTCCAAGTTGTAACCGTTTGCCCTAGAATCAGTTCTGGAAGTAGTCTTAGAACTGAATCAGTTCTGGAACTAGTTTTACAACTGATTCTTCATCAGTTATACCTTTCATATTATATCCGCGGAACTAGCGAAACCAATTGCAGAATTAGTGTGATTTGCAACCGATTGTAAAAATTTTTCTGGGTAATCAAGAGACTATTTTCAGTAATTTGAAAACTTTAAATCCAGAAAAACACGAGGGTTAATCAAGAAATCAAAAAACTTAAGTGCTACAAAACATATATAAGTACCTACATAAGCCACAAAATGAAAATATCGTAAATTTATTTAGGAACTTAAAATGAATTTATCAAACCCGAAAATTAAAAAAAAACTTGATAAGAAATCTTTAAATTCCTTTAAAATACAAAGTAGTGCAAAGTCTACATTCTATGTATCACATAATGTAGTCTAATTTAAGTCATCTAGACGCAGCATTATCAACAATTAGCGAAAATGATTTTTAAGTGGCACTTTACATAAAAAAGGAACAAAAAATCCCTTTTTTTCCAATTTAAAATATTTACAAGTAAAATAAATGGAGAGGTTTTGCACAGCAATTAACATACAAGAATAACAAAACTTTTCGTTTTGAACTTTGACCTTGCAAAAATTTTTTTGGTTTTGTTTGCAGCAGAAATCAAAAGAACTTGTCCAAATTTTCGCCCCTTTTATGAAAACATTCTCATCTCACAAACAGCTAATTCATTACCATTTAAAATATCCTAGAATGCAAGAGAAACTTTTCTCTTTTTTTTCTGTGATAGTCAGGGGTAAAATAACAAAACTTGCTTTAACATATTGTTGTACTTAACCTTTTTTTGTATGAGTATGTATGAACTGTTGTTGTTTAACGATATGAGTACATATGTCTGATTGTTATTTTAAAGGATTTTTTGTTTTGTTGAAAAATACTCGTATCACTCAAAAAACAAGAATAAAAATAATATTTGCCACGAGAATTTAGAAAAACTACGGGGCTTCAATATCTCAAAAGTGTCGACTATAATTCGGCATTAATCTTCACACAACAACCAACTTTGCTCCATATCAACAAACAGCAGCTTTTTTATGTTTTGTTTTGCCTTAAAACCGTGAACATCTTTGTAGGCACTTGAATATATGGCAATTAGGGTAAATTGGAATTATTCATAAAACTTGTTAAATATTATTCTTAATTGTATCAAATTCGTTGTCTTGTTAAAAAAAAGAAACAACATACAAGGATCAAATTTATTCGTACATAAACAAAAATTAAAAAGTATCTTAAGTTTTAAGGAAGATGTGTGTATCTGTGTGTAGCTTCAAATCTGCTTTCGGAGTTTTATATTTGATATGCACTTTAGTCTTGTTAGCAACGTTAATCCACGTTTTTCAGAGCAAGATATCCAGCCGAAAATTTCGCCATACTTTACGAAGACTGAACAATGATAATACGACAGATCTTGAATAACACAATACAATACAAAAAAATAACAGTATTCTGAAAATGGATTCTGGTAGAGGAGACCAAAAAAATATACGTGAGTCGGCGTTTTGAATGATCACATCGGAATTTTATTTTAGGGGGGTTAAAATGTCCCCCCCCCCCCCTTTTTTCAAATGTTTATTGTGAATCGGAATAGGAAACCATGTGAATCTTCCATTTTAAGTATAGGATCTGTTCAGCGAACTTATGTAAAACACTACGAGAAACATTTTTGTGGAAAATTTTAACCCTTCGACTCTTCAATTAAAGGGACTTTTTTGGCCCCTTTTTAGAAAGGGACAAAAAGCCCCGTAAGTTAAATAGTTAGAGGGTTAAAGTGTTCCGCAAAAATATTTGCCATGAAATTCTACTATAAGTCTCTGAAGAGATCAAAGTTGAAAATTTAACTTCAATGCCAGAAATAAGTCAAAACTTAAATGTGTTTAAGGTTTAATATCGTACTAATTCAGAATTGGCGCTCAAATGTCCAACATCTCCTGAATTTTAGGGGGAAATCATGTGAATCTTCCATTTTAGGTATAGGATATGTTCAGCAAATTTATGTAAAACACTACGAGAAACATTTTTGTGGAACATTTAAACCCTCTAACTCTTCAACATACGGGTCTTTCTTGTCCCTGATTAAAAGGGGCCAACAAAAAAGTCCCTTTAATTAAAGAGTTAGAGGGACAAAATGTTTCACAAAAATGTTCCTCGTAGTGTTTTACATAAGTTTGCTGACATGATTTCCTATGCCGATTCACAATAAGCATTTGAAAAGGGAGGGAAACTTTAACTCCGCCTAAAATAAAATTCCGATGTGATCTTTCAAAACGTCGACACATGTATAATTTTTTCTTGGTCTCCTCTACCGGAATCCATTGTCAGAACACCCTAATTTTTTTCGTGAGAACCATTTGGAATTTTGACTTAAAATTTTATGTAGGATGCACATATTTTTTGTAATCGAAAGAAAAAATTGTTTTTTTTATTGAACTACATTTTCGTAATATAAAAACTAATTAACTGTAAGAAATCATAGTTTTTTTTTTACCAATTTTGTGAGTTGTTTTAAATTGTTTGTAGTAAAAATTTAACAATAGTTTTTATGACATTGTTAGAAGTGTTAGTTATTTTTCAGCAGTAAAAAATAACTAAATTTTATATACTTTAACTGCATATAACTTTGTTTCAACTGTCATTTTCATCAGACTCTACCGACAAACTTTTTTGAGTGTAGCGAATTTTGTGTTAGAAATTTCTTAAGTAAAATTTAATTCAAAAATCTTACTAAGTGCTGACTATAGTACTGCCCCTAAGACTATAAAATAAATGCAATAGTTTTTCCAATGAATACATTTAATATTCAACTCAGTTAAATACGAGTACACCACTTTATTTTACGTGTAGAATTTGTAAGATGCAAAAATTATTTTGCATAGGTACGTGTATTAAAACATGAATATGTATAATATACCTTTAGTTATGAACAATGATGAAAGTTAAATTGTCTAATAGAACTTTTAGTATTACAGCAACCCCTTAAAAATTGAGCACACAATTTTAATCGCTGCTCAAAATAATGTAAATTCAAACGACCGTAAAACGCTAATCCCTATGTTCGCACAAGGTTTTTAAATTTTTTAAAACTTTGTTTTGCAATTTGTTGATATGAAAATCTATTTCGGCTTAAATTCACACACGCATGTCAGATTAGATATAGCCGAGTGTTTGTGATGCAACATAAATGTCAAAATCTATCAGGACATCCGGTCGGATGACGGATGAAATAATTCCGCATGAGTGCAAATATTTTTGTGATCATAAAGAATGCAAACACATTTTGTACTTAGAAAAAAAAGTTGTTGAATTTGATAATACCCTTATTTTTAGTTTGTGTATAGAGATTTAGTGCTCTTCAATAATTTTTTTTTTCTACGGGGATTGAAGAGTCTGCCAAAGTTAGGCTACTCAAAATAAATTTACCCTATTTATTGCATTTTGTAAGATCAGTTTATGTAAAATAAAGAAATAAAAAAACAAAAGATATTGAGTACTGTTTAATTTAAAAAATCCCAAATTTCTTAAAAAATATTCTTTACAAATATTTATGCTTTTTTACTAAAACTAATCCTTAGAATTTTTTTAATTTTTTCTAGAGCTAAAACATGATACAGTTTAATTTCAATTATAGTCATGCATACATACATATTTTCTATAATTGCTATTAAAATCTCATGCAAAAATAAGTGGGAAAAAGGATTGAAGTGTATGCCCAAATCAGAAAAAAAACATATATAAATGAAAACTTTACGCTACTTGATTGTTAATTCATTAGGAAAATTTTCGCTGGATAAATGGAATTGTTTAGCGCATTTTAACAAGCACCTGGTATCACTATTAATTCCGGAATATTAAGTTTTGCTCCATCACCACTCGTTTTTTAACTAAGAGTGAATATTTCTACTACTACATGCATATCAAAATTCTGCAAACAGGGATGGAAAATTTACACACCTACAAAAAAATATTGTTGTCCCAACCGAATTTGGTTCCAACCGAATCGTTCGGTTGCTGCAACAGAAAATTCGGTTGTCACAATTTCTTGCATGGAACTTATATAGTTTGATTCAATAATCAAATCAGATAGTGTTAATTCCGCGCAAAAAGTTTCAAGTCCAACTTCTATCTCAACAGCATTTTGAAGGCCGAAAAATTATTATACTCAAATAAAAGTTCGTTATGGCTCCTCTTCACCTGGAAAAATCGTTTGTGCGATTTCAAAAGCCATAAAATATTTATGTTGAGCATGCCAGTTAAAAATAATGTATTACCCGGTGAAAAATGTCCATATATGAACATTTATGGTTCAACCATATTTGTATGGATCCGAAAAATGAGGTAACACCTAAGTATATGTTCATATATGGACATATATGACCATATACATTTATTAAATATATGCGAATACATGCGAACGTTGCTGTCCTTTATTATAAGGTTGTACGATAGATATAAATTTATGTATGACATTCAAATTAGGCGCTACATATGTTCCTTTTTTTATTCATGGCATTAAATATAATTCCATATTTATCCAAATATGGTTCCTTTTACACATATTGAAAAATGTATTCTTCCAAATATGTTCATATACAAGTCCCGTTTGCATAAATTGAATGACATATACTTCCATATTTGTCCATATATGAGTGCCATTTCCATATATGAAATAACAGATGCCACCATATATGTGTGTATATGAAATCTTTCTCCATATATGGAATCACATATACTTCCATATATGTTTATATAAAATCCATATATGTTCATAAAAAATCCACATTTGTCCATATGTGTCCAAACATAAACCATATATGAACATGTTTGAGCGTATATGAGCATTTTTCACCGGGTACACAATTTATTTTTGTTATAAAAATTTACAACATTTTTCAAAAATCTGAAACTTCAGGCAGAAAAGAGAGCATCATGTTATGATCGCATTTCATAATGATCATAATATAATCCTAATGATCATAATATTATTATAATGATTATAATATGATCCTAAGTGATGATAGAGTCGTTCTAACTCAGGGGTGGCAACACTTTTTTCGTTTACATGCCAAAAATATATATATTATTACGACATTGGGTTAGTCCAGTATAGAAAATTCTGGAATTTTAGAAGAAAAATATCCCGAGAAACGGGAATTACTAAACCTATCAATCTGGTAGCACTAAATTTAAGTATAATATTAAGTGGTTTGAGTACCACAGGAATTTTTTAGTATGTTGTACAACCACGGCCGTGAATATAAGTCTGCACTTAACGAAGGAAAAGGAAGTTGTACTATAGCATTTGTGGAGTTAATTTGCGAATTAGTTTTGTATAATTAGTAGTACCATGCGCGGTTCCAGGAATTAATATAAGGGGAAAAATCATACGCCACAGTAGACAAATACATTGAGTTGGCCACTGAGGCGTATGATTTTTCCCCTTATATTAATTGCTGGAACCGCGCATGATTAGCACTCTAGTAAATTGTCAGACGAAAGAGTGTGTGTTATTTTAATTGCAAAGAGCACCAAGCCGTTTTATCTAAAGGAGATAAATGAACGTTTTAAGAGGTAAAACGTAAAAATTGGTGTCAGCAGAAGTATTGGATATTTTGATTGCAATAGGAAAGATTCGGGTTTATTTAAAGGAAATAAGCCAAAGTTTTTAAAAGGTAAATATGTAACAATATATCAGAGTTGTCACAGAACATGATTAAGTTGTCTGACAAGGTCATAATTATCTGTCCGTCGTCCGGTCCGATGTGCGATCCGATAGCGATCGTATCTCCTAGTTATATATCGTCGCTGCGCCTAAGAAAATAGATATTTGTCGAAAAACTTTTTTGTGAAAATACCTACAAAGTAGCTTTTTTGCAGCCTTTCGCAAAATTTTTTATAAATTATTTTTTCACACGAATATAAACAAAACTTCAAACTTTACATTTATAAAAGAATTACAACATATTTTTGTAATGAGGGTTAAAAATCCATTCAATTCTGTAGAACCGATTCCAATTCACATATCTCATTAAACTCCCCTGGAAACAACCTTAGTGAACTCACCTAAAAACCAAAAATATGTGACATGTCTGAGCTATGTTTTCAAATTACATTATAAATAATTTCAAATAATATACTTTTGATACCATATCACTAATCACATTTTCCATCCCTGTAAGGAAATCTAAATCCAGTGTTAGACATCTACCAGAGCATACATAAACGCCTTCACAAACAAATGCATTATGGAAAAGTACAAAAACAATAACATAAAAAAAGGAAAAAAGGATAAAGTACTGGTTTCAAAACATACAGCTCCATGTGAAACAAAAAAAATTACGTATGTGTACAAACATTAATTAAAAGCTTTTAATAACAGATTGTTTTTATTTATTTTTCTCTGGTAAAAAGTAGGAGGTTTTGGTTAGAAGATGCGATAAAAAAAAGTTATTCATTTCCATTGAGGCAATTGTATGTTTTGGTGCATCATATACATTCATTACTTTAAAGTACTTGTAAATGTTCATATGTTACTTATGTGTTCTAAAACATGTTGTTAATTTTGTTTGTTTTTTTATTTTTGTTTAGTACTATTACCAATTTATAACGCTTGAAAGCTTTAACAATTAACTTCCATTTAACAATATATCGTCTCTATAAAAACAAAAGAGGTTATGTGTTTTGAACAAACTTTTTAGAAAAAGTTAAAACAACAGCATTCATGTATTTTATTTTAATTTGAAAATTACGAAAACGGAAAAGTTGTTATAACTTCTAAACTGCTAGACCGATAGGAAATCTATTTGAAAACGAAAAAAAAACATATTTCAATAGAAAATTTTTTGGGATTTCCTCTCGGATTTGGACGATTATTCAAAATTTTGAAATGTGAATCCTGTCACCATAATTAAAAAGGTTTACCTTCAAATAGAGTCATTCTCTAAAGTAACGAGATGTTGAACGATAACCTACAAAGTAGGATAATTGGTAGCTCGACCGTGGTACAGAACTTACTTACTCTGTCTTACTTTTTCTATGTGAATCACAAAAGCCACAATCATCACTTGCTACACTGATAGAATTTTCGTTCATACTATTAATGAATCGATTTCATTAATCTGAATTCATTGATTTAATGAAAAGTGTTCATTGAATTAATGAAAAATTCATTAATTTAATGAATTTTTTCGTTATATATTTTCAACTAACCCGTAAGATATGCTATAATTTTTATAAGGGTTTTGAATTTGCTAATTACTAAAATAGATATATGTTCCAGTAATGAACGCTAGGGTTGGAAAATTAAATTATTTAAATATAAAGGTCCAAGTAATGACATCATTTTGTTTTGGCTATTTAGATCAATCGGTAACGCGGTAATGTTTACATTCTGGTGATTGCGGGTTCAAGTCGAATTCAGGGAGATGTCAAAAACGTTATAAAAACAAACAAGAAATATATGTACAAATAAAAATTAATAAAAAAAAAAATAAATAATAAATAAAAAAAAAGTAACGCAAAAAAAATATATTTTTTTCAATTAGTTTTAATTTAATGAATACGTTTCATTGATTTAATGAACGCGTTTTTTGGGGACTTTTCAATGAAAAAATCATTGGATTAATGAACAAATTCATTAATACTATGCACAAAATTCTATCAGTGTAGTCTGCACCCTTGGCAAGGACTACACTGCATTATTGACCTACTACAATCTTCATTAGGAGCCTCATTCGCTTCCGTATAAATATAACAACAAATTTCGTTGCTTAGGATCATGGAACCTTTACAAAACTTTTGAAACTTCTACTCTTATCGTATTTTTCCAAGCCGCCTGAGCTTTCCTCTTTATAATCAATCATACAACCCATTTGAATTTATAAATCGAATGCGAACGGCCGTTTGAATTCGTTTTCTCTGTCCTGAAATAGCCTCGATCGCCGACTGGATAAAAGCGCGATGCGCAGCTGCATAAACCAGATAAACACTGTGTCGACACTGTTCTACCACTGTGCGACGTTTTGTCGATAAAGCACATGCCCTTCTCTTATATTTATGAACCCTATACCACAGTACGATTTGTGTTATGTTTTAGGAAGCGGATCAACTCCAGGAACGGAATTTTAAATAAATATACTATATAATAATGGGTGTAATATAAAGTGGGTCTGGTTCAAATATTTCTACTAGTAACAAAAATTAGCATCTATACCACCATACTTGGGACTAGTTAATTGAATGGATCATTTAAATTCCACTAATTCTTATTTGTTTTTCTGAGAAAAAATTAAAAAAAATAGTTTTTTTCTACAATGAAAAGAATTGGAAATTGAAATTCAAAAAATCGGCCGTGACAGATTTCTTTTCACAAAAAAGAATTGTGGCCTGTGAGACGGTGTGATTCGGTGTAGATCGGTATACTATAATATGGTGTAGGGTATAATGATGGAGAAAATTTTCCCAAAACGGAGTGGGTCATATACAAATACATTCATATAACGTGTATGTATTCATTTGTACATAACACATAAGAAAATTCCATTATCAATAAATTGACAATAAAAACACATGCATGTACACTAGGCTGGGTCGATTTGTGGGGAGGCAAAAAAATCGCCCATGGCTCAGGGAAAATCGTATTCTAGGGATCAAAATAAGAAACTTTGCCGAAGGAACCATACCTCTAAAACGAATTCTACTACCCCCAACTGTTGACTTTTGTCCCGTAGGGTCAAGTTTTGAAAAATCCCACTTTGACCCATTTAGAGTGCCCCAATCGAGTCCAAATGTATGACCGACCCCCACTAACTTTGGAGGGCCGATCCACCCATGCCAGTGGTACACCCCCTGGAACTCCCCTGGGGGGTTCCCCATACAAACATTTTAAAAAATCACCATTTTTGGCACTTTATTTTATTATTTTTTATTTATTTTATTTATTTTTATTATTTTATTTATTTTTTCTCTTTAGAAATTTATTTAGTCAGAACATATGTAAATGAAAAAATTAATTTAACTTAGTAATAGAAAAGAAAATAAAAAAAATTACTGTTTGAAGTCTTTTTTGCTTTCAAGTCTGGGCATTTTTTCTTTTCTATTACTAAGTTAAATTAATTTTTTCATTTACATATGTTCTGACTAAATAAATTTCTAAAGAGAAAAAATAAATAAAATAATAAAAATAAATAAAATAAATAAAAAATAATAAAATAAAGTTACAAAAATGGTGATTTTTTAAAATGTTTGTATGGGGAACCCCCCAGGGGAGTTCCAGGGGGTGTGCCACTGGCATGGGTGGATCGGCCCTCCAAAGTTAGTGGGGGTCGGTCATACATTTGGACTCGATTGGGGCACTCTAAATGGGTCAAAGTGGGATTTTTCAAAACTTGACCCTACGGGACAAAAGTCAACAGTTGGGGGTAGTAGAATTCGTTTTAGAGGTATGGTTCCTTCGGCAAAGTTTCTTATTTTGATCCCTAGAATACGATTTTCACTGAGGCATGGGCGATTATTAAATCGACCCGCCCTAATGTACACATATTTTTTATGTTTTCCCTTTTGAGACCACCTTAAATTTATTTGTCTAAATGCGTATTAGGGGGGATCGAGTTCGACCTTTGGAGAAATTTCGCCTAGGTTAGGGGTAAATGTAAAAATATTTTTGGAAAAATTCAGCCAAATCGTAATTGATTTTCGACTTGTGCTATTCATCTAAAACTTTCGAAGAAATTAAGAATTGTGTGTTTCGAAATCGAGATCGGACAAAACTTAAGATTTCCACAGCGGATTTAAGGCTCAAAATTACGCAACAGGTGCAATTTGAGACTGCCAATTTTATTTTATCGATAACAAGATAGAATGAAAAAATATGTTTCGTGAAAAATAAACATCGATTTCTAAAATTTTTATATGAAATGCTTATGTTAAAGATTAATTCCGATTTGGTTGAAACATTCCAAAAATATTTTTCACAATTATCCATAAATTGTCTGGAACTGCACTAACCCCCTGTTTTTACAAAGTGAGCAGAATAATTCCGCCTGAGGAATGTGTGTATTTTGTTATTGTAACAAAAACAAAATACACACAATTCCTCTAGAGGCATAATTGCGTTCGCTTTATAAAAACTGGGAATAAATTCCAACAAAGAGATTAATCACAACTGGGTCGATTGTCGACCGACGACAGCAAAAGTCGTCACGATTAATTTAAATTCAGCGACGATCGACCGTCGACAATTTTTGACGTTTAGGAAAAAAGGAAAGCGATACAATTCTTCACCAATTCATTTTGTTGTTTTACATTTTGTTATTTTACACTTTGTTGTATTTAATTTTGCATTTTTGCGGTAAATTATGTATTTTTAATTTTAATTTTTTTTCTTCTGTCAAAAAAATAATTTTTTTGTAAACAAAGTACGAATTTTTGCAGCTCTAATACGAATTTATACAACTCTGTTCTAATGGCAACCATTAATTAGTTAAAAATATGGCAACAATTTGACAAATATTTTGAGTGTGTGTTAGTGTGTCGTCATGAAAATAGAATAGATTCTATTACGACGACAAATCGCCGGACGACATGGCAACATTTTGCTTCCCATACAAAATATGTACATGGAAAAGCAATTCTCGTTGTTGTTTTCGATCCAGTTGTGATTAATAACAAAGGTTGAATACGATCCACACTTATGTGTATATATTGTTAGGTTATACAGGTTATTGCAATAACAACGAACGATCCTGGCAGACATTCTGTCGCCCAAGGCTTAAACAATACATTATCAATGATGATATGATACTGCATGACCATGTCCCATACACAATGGACAGTTTTACGATCCTGGCAGACATTCTGTCGCCCAAGGCTTAAACAATACATTAACAATGATGATATGATACTGCATGACCATGTCCTATACACAATAGACAGTTTTAGTTTTGTATTTATTATTTCTGTTGTTTTAAAAATTTTCAGTTTTAAAATGTATTAAAATTTTTAAAAAGTCATTGTTGTGAATGAATTTTTAGTCTTCCTAATTCTATTTGTTCTTCTATTGTTTTTTTTTTTTTATTCTTTACATTCTTTTGGTATCATTTATTCCACATTGTACATGGTATTTTACAATTTTCAAACAAAGGAAGAAGAAGTATACAAAACAGGATCGGGGTTAAAATTTCGAAATGCATAGTCAACTTGTTTCTTTTGAAAAATGAATGACCAGAACAATATAACAATATCTGTATATTTTTTTGTTTGTAATAATTAGATAAATATATAGTAATATACATAGATCTTAGAAGAATATTGTTTTTTTTTTAGAAGTGGAAAAAATAATGACAATAATGAAAGTAAACAAAGGTTTCAACTGCAACTGTATGGTCTATTATATATCAGCTAAACTGTAACTACTTCAATTTGAATATGAAAAATGATAGAATATGATACTTTTTTTAGCGATCTAATATTATATTTAGAATGTCCTATTAAGTTGCGACACCTTACTTGAGCTATGCTTAAGGAAACACAAGTTTGTATAGATTTATCCCTCTTTGCCTTTAAATCCTTTTGGTATCCTTTTATATTATATACCTTTTTAGAAACTTAACGTAAATCAATGGCTAATACAGGCTTCAGGTGTGGCGGGAGATAGGTGGATTTATGTTTGCTTACCAATAAAAATAATACATGCTTAAAAATATTCCATACAAATTAGGGTGGATCGAATTCGGACTTTTCAGAATTTTCACTTAGGGAAGAGGTAGAAAAATTGTGGGAAGAAGTAAACAATATTTTAAGAAAATTTCTGCAAATTGGTATTGATCTTTGACTAGCAGTTTCCATCTGAAGTTTTCAAACAATGTGAAAATTTTTGTTTTGGAAATTCAAAAAAGTGCTTCAATCAAACAAAATTTGAGGTCTCTAGAACGAATTTATGGTTAATACCCACTCGAAGTGCCAAATTTTATCTAATCGAAATTTTCGATTTTTATGAAATTCGGATATGTGATAGCGATACGAAATCTTAGAACAACTTCTTCTATTATTTTGACCACATCGGGGATTTAGGCAAAAGAAATCGACAAATTTTTTGGTAGTTTTTTGTTCGGCATCATGTCAGAAACTTTCGGCATTCGATATAAGAAATATATAAAAATAATGTATTCGTCAAATGAGGAATTTTAAAATGCGTAATGCCTAAGTTTTTACACAGGTTTGCCATGTTGTTCCAAAAAGTACCAAAAAAGTGCTTCGGCGATGGTTCAATAAGAGCCGAAGTAGCATGAATATTGAAAAAAGAAAAAAACTTGTGTTCGCTCAAACTTATTAAGAATTAATTTATGAGATGTTGACAGTCGTACTTATAAATACATATGTCCATATAAACAACCCTAAAATAAATATTTTTTTACAACAACATCCTGAAAAAGACAAACAAAAAGGCACTGGTGATAGACCCCTTAAAATTCCCATCCGAAAATATAACATTTATGTATAGTTACTTTGAAAGAAATGGAAAACAACTTAGAAAAATTAAATAAAAAAGCTGTAATTTTTGACCCCAATTTTAGCCTTTTAAATCTCCGTTATGGTCGACAATCTTAGACTCCAAACTCAGAATTCTTATCTCTACAACATAGTCAAATTTTATCAGTGAAATTCCTCCAAAGTCCTAATTCGCTCCACGCTAATGTACGTGTACCTACATAAATACATAGATAACTAGCATTACCAGACAAACTGTCGCCTGTTTCGATAACAAGTACAAAAACTAACAAAAAAAAAACTCAGCCTGGTATTTAAAATAAACAAAGAAAAAGTAAAATTGTCTTTTCTTTTCAATTGTTCTTCTCAATGCCGAAGCAGATCAGATCAATAAAAAAGAAAAGATCTTAACAGAAATTCCATTATGACTTGTAGTTTCTATTGTTTGCACTGATTCATCAATGTTTTCATTTGATTTCGGATTTTCCAAACAATCTGGGAAAATACAAAAATTTATTTCAAAACAGGTACGACGAGTACAGTCACTGTGACAATCACACACACAAAACTTCCTAAATCCTCTCACAATCACCTGAGAGGATCTTAATATTTAAATAGGAATTCCCATTTTTTTAACAATATTGTACGGTTTAACCAGCTGGACAATTTAGTTTGTTCAAAAACACAATACACAAAATTGTAATTGAAATCATTATAATCCCGCGATTACAATTGATTTCGTTAAGTGGCAATACCAGACCATTGTCAATGAATAGAGGAACAGAGTGAAAGACGCATTTTGGATTTACATACACAAAAAAATGACCAGGGGATATAAAAGGTTGTATGAATATCTCAAACTATTTATCTTTGTGCGATTTTGTGGGACAATGTAAAATAAGGGCATGCACAACTAACCACAAATAATAAATTAGTGGTAGTTTAAGCAGGGATTTAAATTTTTAAACAAATTATTTGTTTTTGTTGTCATCACTTGGTTATTTTTGAATACATAGAATGGCAAATTTGTTTCCTAACACTCTTTTAAATCCTTTTTCAGAATTAAAATACAGAATTTTCGGAGAAATATACAGAAACATGTTTGCAAAAAAATCGGAATGATCGGAGAATACATTTCGTATTTAAGTTTTTTATAGGACTTGCTTTTTTATTTTTTTTTAAATAAAAAATGGCGAATACTTTATGTTTTTGATCACAAATTTATTTGTGTAAAGAAAATGCATCGATCGGACATTTAAGGAGTTCGCCTGCATCGTCAGTACTATGGGGAAAGCTACTATTTTTCCATCAATTTGGCATACACTAAAAACAGTATAATAGTTGGAGTATAATTTAAAAATGCGGGATTTTCGCAAAATTTTTAGGTATATTTTTGGGATTAAATAGTAAGTAAAAATGTTAAAAATTTACATAAGTTGTTAATTTAAATTTTAGAATTAAAATTTTGTTTAGTTTTTACTAAAATTAGTATTATAATTTCTATAGTGCGTTATGCTACATTAACATACATTAGCATCTATTTTAATACAGTATAAGGTGTTTTGCAACCTGTTCTTTAGATTTTACTTCAGGTATTTTTATAGGTATAGAGAACAATTATTGAATTATTTCCAAATTCCTTCAATATGCCCCACTGTACAATAGAGCAACCATGAAGTATATGAAATGTGCAGGTGTTATTTTTTCAGCTCCCCATGTGAATCTTCTATTTTAGGTATAGGATGTGTTTAGCGAACTTATGTAAAATACTACGGGAAACATTTCTGTGGAACATTTTAACCCTCTAGGGCCAAAAAAGTCCCTTTAATTGAAGAGTTAGAAGGTTAAATAGTTCCACAAAAATGTACCTCGTAGCGTTCTACATAAGTTCGCAGAACACATCCTATACCTAAAATGGAAGATTCACATGGTTTCCTAGTGCACATATGTAAAAAATCTATAACTCAGAATCAGTTTTTGGCCTTTGTGTCATGGAATGGACGAAATATTAATAAAAAAACTTATTTTGCTTTTAATCTACGGTAAATTTCCTAGTATATGATGAAAGAGTACACGTATTTATAGGTCCCCATGTGAAAATCGAAATATATATGAGCATACATGATCATACATTGGCTCGTATGTGATCATGCATGGGCATACATAGTCATATACGCACATGCATAGTTCAATGTATGACCATACATGATCTCATATATTTCCATATACCTTTGGATCCGAAATTTGAGGGTATATGGAGGTATATGGCCATATATGATCATATATGAGCATACATGAATCATATGTGAGCATATATGGTCATATATGAACATGTACGGTCATATATCCTCAAATTTCGGATCCAAAGATATATGGAAATATATGAGATCATGTATGGTCATACATTGAACTATGCATGTACGTATATGACTATGTATGCCCATGCATGATCACATACGAGCCAATGTATGATCATGTATGCTCATATATATTTCGATTTTCACATGGGTCTCCAAATTTAAATGAGAGACATTCAAAGTTTAGTTTTGACACAAATTTTGATGTTTACCGCTTAAAACACCACTAACGTTCATGAGAGGGATAAAAGATTGTATAAAGAAAATGTTTGGATTTTCATTGTGTAAACAAAAGCTATGTAACTTAATCACTAGAAGCTTCTAGTTTAATAGCAAAGGTTTAAAAGGCTTAATTCTTTCATTTACTTTTTAAAAATTAATGAAATTTGGGTTAAATTTCATTCCGTAATAACATTCTTATGGAATTAATTCGATAGCTTAATTCCCAATAGCTTTAAATTATATGAATTCATTCCATTTTGATTGAATTCTAACTGAATGAAACCCAATTTACCTGAATTCATTTAATAAAAAGGTGAATGAAAAATGATTTGTTTTCATTCACTTAATCAAATGAAAAATTTAAATTTGCATGTAATTGCTGAAATATTAGCATAATACAAATGAAAAACGTTTAAAATTCATCTAACAGAAATAAATAGTATCGTAAGCTTTGTTACAGCTTGTATGCTTTGGTTTTGGTTATATGTTAGTTTCAA
Source organism: Leucophora obtusa (assembly GCA_949987735.1). Classification (NCBI taxonomy): domain Eukaryota; kingdom Metazoa; phylum Arthropoda; class Insecta; order Diptera; family Anthomyiidae; genus Leucophora; species Leucophora obtusa. The sequence continues at coordinate 6,586,306 of OX465296.1, forward strand.
ACTACACTGCACTAAGTGAATGGTAATAAAATTTCTTCATTCAATTAGTAAAATGGTGACTGAACATGCGATTTGAATGATTCAAGTTAGGAATTCATTCAATTCATATTAAAGCTTTGGGAATGTAGCTTATGAATGAATTCTTTACGAATGGTTTAAGGGAATGGTACATGAATATTTTTAAAATCTGAATTTAATTTTTCGTGATTTAAGCTTAAATTAAATTAAGTTTTTCGAAGCTCTGTTTAATAGTTATAGATGGATAAAGCCATGAACCTTTTTTAAGGTAATTTTGAGGACATAAATGTAAACGGCCTGGCCGGTTTACAACTCTGAAACCTAATGTTTTTCCACGGATCTTATTTTTTATTCTCAACCTATTCGAAAATGTGCGGGGAGCTGAAAAAATAACACTTTTGCACATACAGATGCTCTACTGTACAATGATGTGTTCCACTTTTATGGAATATAAGTTGGAAATGGTTTAATTATTCATCGTATCGTATTTAATCACTATATTTATATATATTTTTGCATATTTAAATTTTTCATTAAAATATTCATAATTTTTTTTTTTTGGCTGATTATTTTTCTTTGTTGCAAATAATAAAGAAATATTTTTCATTAAATAAAAATTCATGGGAAAATTGTTGGAAAAAATTGTACAGATAATATAATGTGGAAGATAGAAAAATATACAAAAAATTAAAATAATTCAATACAATTGCACAATTTCGATTTCTTTTGCAAATTCGTCGTATCGTCAACAATAGCTAAATCAAAAGTAGGAAAAAAGGGTGAAATGGGTATGATTTTTATATTTCTTCAATTCAATTGAATACAATTCTCACCTGCATTTTGCCAAACATAAGGTAACCTTTTCCTTAATAAATTTGTTTCTAGAGCACATTAACACTATTGTTCGATTGTATGTTAGAAAAGACTGAACGAACGACCTTCGTTTGTAGATATATTTGATCTTTGATTTTTGACATTTCCGTTAGAAAATTCTTATTTTTTTTTTTTTTTAGCAAAGCACTAAATTTAATTAAACAACGTGACAAAAAAGGGTTGCTAGTCCTTTGATGTGTATCAGAGGTTTTCTAAACCATTGATTTTTTGCGATCACATCTATTTTTGTTGTTGTTTTATATATTTTTTTGCTGTTGTTGTAATTTATTATTTGTGTCTTTGGCTTTTATCATTGTCGAAAGGGTTCAATTTTAATTGAATTGATTTGAATTGAAGAAATTTGCGAGCATGTAATTGCAAAGGTTTTTTTTTGCATGCCATTCATGGTGACATCTGCGAATTGTTTATTGTTTTCATTTTTATTTCTTTAAGATGTTCAAAAGGTTTACTGTCAAAGGTCCCTCACCCATTGCTTGTTTTTTATTTTTTAATATTGCAAATATTAAAAAAACAAGAAACAATATAATATTGATTGGAATTGATTAACTTTTGATAAAATAAAAATAAAGAAATTGAAAAAAAACAACACTTATGCAGATAGAGTTTTTACAGATGTACGTAAAATTTTAAATAATCTTACATCTACATCCATTAGGGGTATAACCAATATTCAGACTTGTCATTACGATATGGCCAATGCTACATTGATGCTTAGCCTAATTCGAGTACGCTGAATCCAGTGGAGCTAGCCGTTTATTTAAATTAGCTCTTGAAAACAAGATATTTGAACTTAAAAATTGTGATTCCAAGAATTCCATAAAAACGCAATTATTAAAGTTTTATGCAAATTTACTGCTCCTTTTTTGAGCCCAACAACGAATCAACCCAATTTCGGATACTCTATTCTGAAGTGAAGTGTATTCCAATGAGAGCGTTCTGCATCGATCGAAACAAATGGTAGTCGGACGGGCCAACCACTATTTTCTAAATAGTTTTAACCACTGGCCGAGCATTGTCATGATGGAATATTACGGCTTCATGTCTGGTTGCATATTCTGGGCGTTTCAAACTAATCAATTGTGTTGGGTACAGATGCTCTGTGATAGTCTGGCCTGATTTCAGCAGCTCATAATAGATGGTACCCTTCTGGTCCCACCATGGTCTGACCTGTTTGATCTTAATCTTCCGTGTCAAAATCACCACTTCTAAACCGCACAAACCACATCTCGCATATGGAACATATTCAGCATAAGCTTTGGTGAGCATTCGATGTGCTTCAGCTGCACTTTTTATCAAATTGAAGAAGTAAATCAAAACTTCCCGCAAATGATACTTTTTTTGGCACAAAATTCGATATTTTCGAAGCAAAAAAAAACTTTGTTGTTTTCACAATGACTAAATGAGAATAAATGACAGATGTTTATCCTCAAAAATTCCATAAAAGTTATTAAAAACACAAACCATTTGTAAAAGATACGCCAACTGTTGAGAATTTTAAGTTATTAACCTTTAAATTTTTAAGGTGTCCCCGCCTTTTCAATCACAACTTTTGAGAAGCTATACCAATTTTCATAAAATTGCTTGGGAGATTAGCAACCAACCTGGATAAAAGTTAATGGGTAGAAAGTTTAAAAATATCTTTTATTTAAGAGCTAACCGAGAAAAATGGTTAGAAAGAGTTTTATTAAAATAGATTATTTGGATCATTTTGAAACAAAAGTCTGTCGCAGATATGTATGTAGATTTCCAAAATATCAATTTTTTTCTAAGGAAGAAGAAAAACATTTTTATTGAAAAATTTTGACAGACACAAAGGAATTACCAGACTGCCGCAGTTTCGTCTCATCCAAAGACTCGTCAGTGGTTATTGATCAAAGTATTTGTTTTTAATTGTCTCTATATGAACAATTTTTGTATTTGGAATGACCGGGATTTGAACCGGCAACCCTCTACACAAGCTGTGATTTGTAGCATCACCTCTTAACGACATACTCCACGGTCGGCACAGCGATGAGTGTGGCTAATTAAAGTTTTGTCAATCACAGCCTATACAATGTGTGTTTTGTAATCAGAAGGGCCAGAAAGAACTAATACATGAGCAATTTATTTCTCAATTAGAATGTTTTCTCTTTTTAATCCTATTGTTTTCTCCTTTTTCACAACTAATCATCACATTGTGATGCGCTGTATTCGCCCTCACTTTTTTAATTTTCTTCAAATATCCCAACATTATTTTAGAATATTTACGGACTGATTGTATTAAATGAAGTGTTAAATCTGTAGATTTGAAACTCTTTAAAACACCTTATGATTTAAAGATCAATGTAATTGAAATAGAGTAAAAAAATTATTATGTTTGTATTTTCAAAATGAAATGAATCGATTTTTAAAGTTTTACCAAATTCGTATTCAGAATACCAAAAATTGAAAATTATTTTTCATAAATTCATAATCCGATTTATAAGCCGTTCCAAGTGGGAACTTTTTAACGTGCGCGTAAAGTGGAATAATTTTTTTTCCACAATTTTTCAGCCTCTATTTTTAATAACTTTCCGAATGTGATGCCCCTAATATTTATATAAGTATTTAGAATTTATATAAGTATTTCTATATTTCTTGCAAATAATGCTTGTAAAGGAATAATTTTGTCTTCTATATAACTCGATCGATGTTATGCAAAAATATTTAAATTTTAAATGAAATACGATAGTGGTTGAAAAGTTGACATTCTAAAAATTTCTGAATTTGATATTTTTTTGATATTAATATGTATATTTAAATAAATTAAAATGGAAAATTCTAGATTTTCCTTTAAATTTTTTCTATACACTGATATTGGTACATGTAAAATAACACAACAGTGGAAGCCAAAAAGCACTTGAGGTCAAAATTATTCAAAATTGGACATAAACATTCTTACATGAAAGTTGTTGGTGTAACTTAATAGAAATAAATCTGTAAAAATAGCAGAAAAAACAACTAAAAATTAGTTAAAAATGCAGAAAAAACTGTAAAAATAACATTTTTTTTGCTAAATACTAGTAAAATAAGAACAGCAAAAATAAAACTGTTAAATTTACAGAATTTTAGTTATATTTAAGCTAACTGTTAGTTAATTGAAAATGACAAATTATACTGTAAAATCTGCAGAAAATTTTACTAAATATAGCAAAAACAAACTGTTATGTCAACAAAATTTTTGTTATTTTTAAGCTAAATTTAGTTGAATGCAAAGTTAAGTTAACAGAAATATTTGCTAAAAAAATTGTAAACTGCTATTTTCAAAAGGCTCGATTTCTATTTGCATTTACAAAAAAATTCGAAATTTTAAAATTTTTTCGTTATTTTTTAGGCTATTAATTATTTAGCAAAATTTTTTTGTTGATCTTAGCAGGTTAGTTTGATATTTTCTATTAACAAAAATTGAACTCAAATATAACTAAAATTTTGTACATTTAACAGTTTTATATTTGCTATTCCTATCTTACTAATATACATATACTTAGCAAAAATAATCTGCTAAGTTTCTGCAGCATCATTTTTAACTAAGTTTTAGTAGTTTTAACAAAATTTTTTACAGACTTTTTTTATTATTAATTGTAGTAATCAGTAAATGTTGTTTTCAACTGTAGCCGCAGTTGTGTTCCTAAGGCAAGAAACTATTTTTATAGTTATTTAAAAATAATAATTAATGTAAAATACTTAGGTAGGTTAGGGTGTTTGTTGTATCGTCCTAACAAAAAACAGAGTTGTTAAAATTTTTATTTGACTTTAACAACGATTTTCTATTTGATTTTCTATCTGTTAGCACACTCACACATAGGACAATAAACATACGTAAACATCCCAGTATAGAAATGGTAATGACATATCATTATTTTTTGGAGTACCAGTAATGACACCCACTTACCTTCTGCATTATTTTAAAACATATAATAATGAGTTACTGATAATGACTTATTTTTATCATTATTTCAAATAGAAAATAATTTTTTAGATTTTTTTGAAAATTTTTTGAAATCTATTTTTAGACTCAATATTTTTTAAACACTGGTAAGGATATATTTTTTGTATGTTGGCGAGTAAGCTTACTTGTGTGCAGCAGGTCAATTATGTTTTTATCTGTTAAATATTACATGTCGATATAGCTCAGATGATTCTAGCACCAGCAAATTTTATTTTTAGACTCATTATTTTTGTCAGTACTGGTAAGCACATAGGTAACGATATATTTTTTGATTTTTCGTTTGCTGGTGTGTAACGACAACTCATTATTTTTCGCGACATCGCCATATAAAGGTAATAAGAAATGTAATAACAAAAGTAACTAGTTACCATTACCAAGTATGTAGTTACATAACCACATATCTGGTAATGATTTTCTACACTGGGATGTTGTATCGTGCTATTCTCAAATGTTGTATTTTTTCAATTTAAATTCTAACAACTCTGTTTTTTGTTAGGAAGATATAACGATACAACAAATAGCACACCCCTTGTGAACTACCTAACTGTATATTGTAACAGTTGTTTAAAGGATTTAATTTATTATAATAAACACCTACCAAAATAGTATTTTTGTAGTAAAGAGTTATTTTTGTTAGATATTTAAAAAATTTAAATAAATTTATTTATTTGAAATTAATTTTATTAATTTTTAGTAAAAATTCACATTTACCTTGTTTTATTAAGGTGTAAACTTAATTTAAGTTCATAAATTTTCCTGAATGTTTATTGTACCAAAGAAAAATCTAAAGGACACGACGATTTCATATTTTCGGTTTTATTTATTATCAGTTTTGCATTGTTTCGAAAAAAGTTAAGACATATTTGAAAATAAATATATTTCAAAAAATATAATCTATACCAGAAGTTATAAAATCCATAATCAACTTAAGAAAGAAATAATAATATTGAATATGAACAAGTTTTTTTTTTGTAATTTCTTTTATTTCGTAAAATTCATACACAAGAAATTTTTTTGTTGTGGTGCTAAATATGGATAACTGATGTTATGACATAATTATGCATTTTGTTGTTAAATTGCAATTTTATGCAAATTTGTAAATATTTACAGAGTGCCACAAACAAATACTAACACCCACATGTTGAACAAACGAATGAATATTTTTTTGTTTGTTGCTCAAAAGGGTTACCAAACCCACGCTCAACATACACAAAGTGTATTCTTGTGATAGTAGAGCAAGTAGTTGATTTAATTTTGATTGGGGAAGACTGATGCTGCCACTAGATCTATTTACAATTGCATTCATTGACTTTTATAGTTTTTGCATATTTTTTATTAACTGCAGTATAAATTAGATAGATCGTCATTTAATATGCTTCCCTTTGTAGACTCCAAGAAAGTTAATTAAAATGCGATTACTTTACATACACAGAATGAAGAGAATAAACTCAAGGAGGCTTCTTTGACAAACACGTCCCAAATAAACAACCATAAAACTAAATATATACAAACAATCAAGACAAGACAATCGCAGAGAAGAGGCAACGATCTTGTATGTAATATTGTAACTTCAATCAAAATGATGGATGAGTTGGTTGTTTTTTTTTATTATTTGATATTGTGCAATTTACCTAAACCTCACTGTGATGCCACAAACTGACAGATGCAAATAAAAGTGTCAACTTTAAGTCACCCTTAAGAAAAAATATCTAATCAAAATATGAAATTATAAAGGAGTTTGCAAAAGGCAATGCATGAATTGCAATGTATTAAATATGTACATATAATAGATTTTTATTTGCGTAACTTCTTAATAGAAAAAAGGCATAAGTGATTTAAAAAAACCGCCGTTATATTTGCAGATTTACGCATGAACTGTGTGTGATATTATCAATTGCTCTGTTTTTTTTTTAAATGGGCGGGAAAATGTGCTAGCAATTTTTTTTATTTACTCAAGAAATAGTTCTTCTAACAGGAATTTTATAGAACAAATAACGAAACGCATGCCTAGGATCTAAATTGTTAAGTCCAGCGCTTAGATGGAAAATTTTTAAAATTCAGCATTCTGATGAAGTATTTAAAGTAAATCTCTTACCGTTACCTCTAAGCTGGTTCTGGACGTACCTAGAGTGATCAATATTAAATGTAGCTTTTTGGGATTCAAGGAATTAGAGACATTTTAGACAACTCCACCTTAGGATAAACTTCAGGAATTTAAGAATATTCTTAGAATTGTCTCCGAAATAAACATAACCTGGCTTCAGCGAACTGAAGTTAAGCTATACAATGAAAATGGTAACTTCTTCCGATTTTAACAATGAATCCTCTTGTTTTCTGTTGCCAGAACCAAATTTTGAAACTGGAAATTCATAAAATTTTTTCCACAATACAAGTACTTTGCATACTTAATCAATTCTGGTTATTCTATGAATTTCTAAAAAAAATCATTGACTTCTTCATCTCCACAAATCAACTTTCATTGAAATAATTCAACTTAATGTGCCCCGTGTGGAAATCAATATACTTTTTGAGAAAAGTGTTCTTTCCGAGTTTTTATTGCTTAAATTTATCCGATCCTGAGCTTTTGTATAAATTTTTCCTTTTGGTTTTAGTCGCGCGTAAAAATTATTTACTGATTTGTCCTGGAAAATTATGCATTCATTCGATCTATTGCTTCCAGGAATATTAATGTGACTTAGTTTCAAATACAGTTTTGATAAGAATCGTTCGATGGCCGTGTTGCATATTTGATCTTTTTTTCCAATTCACTAGGCCCTTTAAGATTTATCTTTGTATGCAAGTTCCCAGGGAAATGTTGTGATTTTGTATATGTGACAGCGCAAAGAGAAAGGGACCTAAGGGTAAAAAAATCATTTTTTTTTTGTGGACAACATCTGAGCATCGAATGAGACCGATCCCATGCTCTCCTGACCTTAGGTCCCTTTCTATCCTTAGGTCCCTTTCTATTTTGAGCGTCACATATGTAGATTCGGATGAAAGAAGAATCTGGATGTTAATTAAATATGCCCAATCGGCTCATACCCAATATTGGACATATGCCTGGGCTTGATCATAGATTTTATTTTGCTCTCTAAAATTTTCAGTTCCAAAATTCCTTAGAATTTTTCACAATATCTCATCCTTATACTTAAAAAAAGTGTAAAGCCACACAAATAGAATTTTAAAGTCGAATCGACCCATTCGATATTAGTATGCCATCAAAGCTGAGTGTCCGATGGGAATACTATTATGCCAAGTTAACTTTAACAGATTCTTAAAAGGTGCTTAATATTGGCCTTGTTTGGATTCCCCATGGAATTCTCGTGGTTTTAACCAAATTTGTGGTGTCCCTTAGTTCGGCTCCCACAGCCAAAAAAGCCAATTTACTAATTCGTCAGTCATCTTATTTCCCGCGACATTAAAATACTCTGGGTCCCATATGATCTCCAGTTCTTATCTGGTAAATCATTTTATATAACATTTTTAGGTTCTGAAAACATTTTCCTAAAGAAAAACCCTTAAATTCTCAACACATTCCTACAGAAAGCTGCCAGATTTTGATAATTTTTTTTTTGTACAACTTCTGAGAACTTTTTTATATAGAAAAACTGTTAAATTCTAAAGACTTTTTCCTAAAGAAAAGCCCGCAGACTCTGATGATTTTTTTTCTCTAAAAACCCTATTCTTAGGATGTTTTCCTATAGAAGAACACTCAGATTTCTGGGACTTTTGTTATAGAAAATCACTCCGAATCAGAGAAATTTTTTTTTTATAGAAAAACCTCCAGATTTTGAGAATACTTCCCAGATTCCGAAAGTTTTTTCCTATAGAAAACCCCTAATTTTACAAGTAGTTATTCTCATAGAAAAAATTTACTGAATCTGAGACATTTCTTTAAAAGAAAGCCTCAAAATCTGAGGTTTTTCAATCCTATAAACAAAAATTACTCAGAGGATTTAGCCATATTGAACTCTCTAAAATCAGCAGTTTACTAATTTTTTATCAAATATTTCTGCTGATTTGAATTCAACTAAATGTAGCTTAAAAATAACAACAAGTCTGTAGATATAACAGTTTTTTTTTGCTATTTTTAGTCTACTAATATTTAGCAAAATTTTCTACAAATTTTACAGTACAATTTGTTATTTTCAATTAACTAAAATTATTACTCGAGTAATAACAAGAGTTCGTATGTCGTTAGCCGGCCCGAATTTGCCCCAGTGCCTCCGAGGTATTGTAACATTTGGCAGTTTTATTTTTGCTGTTCTTATTTTACTAGTATTTGGCCTAAAAATTTGCTAATTTGAGCAGTTTTTTCTGCAACATCATTTTTAACTAATTTTTAGTTGCTTTTTCTGCTATTTTTACAGATTTATTTCTAAGAGATTTATTTACAGATTTATTTCTTTGTGTGTAGTTCATTACTCATCATGTGTTTAATTTTTTTATTCATTTAGGAACTCAAAGTAAATTTGCCATATTTAAAACACGAGAACAGTTTACTACTATAAGTTGTGAAAATTGAAAAAAAAACATTTATTGAAATGTACACTGAGAGAATTATCTGTATGATATTAATGAATTTTCCATAAAACCAATGAACGCTGAAACTTTTCATTGAACTAATGAAATTTTTCAAAAAATGTTGTGAAAATTTACATATTTAATCAATTTCAAAGATAATATTAAAATCCATTTAGATAAGATTTGTAAATGTATAAATTTTAAAACATTCAATACAAAAGTCATGAAATATTTTTTTAGAATTTTTTATGCAATATTTTTAATATTGTAATCCTCCAACTATAAATTGGTTGTATTTACATGTGTGTACACAACAAATAAATATATATAAATTTTATTATTTATGACAGTATTTAGTGTTGTTTTCACAATACTCGATGCAGTAATTTTTCTGTTCCTGTTAGTCTAGTTTCAAAACACAAAATTAAATCGATGAAGAAGTTGCAGGATCTTCTGTAGATTTACACTTGGAATATTGTTATGTGCGGATACATTTATTGGATACATATGAATTGTTCATAAATCGATCGATTGTTGATACTCGAAATATTGTGTTTATGTGTGGGTCTGAATATGAGAGATGAATGCGCATGCGTGGCATTTTACAATAAAAGTTTAAAAAGCAATACACGGTCAGTATAACACATTGATTGGATTAACAATTATTCATTCGGTAGGTGTATTTTTTTTTTCTAAAGTGGATGCACAGACCGACAGACAAACACAACATACTGGAGCATCTCATTAGGTTTCCATTCTTGTTGCATATTAGAATCTTTTATTTTCTTCTACCAAGTTTTGTTGTCTCATTGTAAGAGCTCTCTCGTTTGTATGGTCGATTGTTTACAAAAGTATTTGTCTTGATTTTGAAGTCTCCTTTGTTTATGTTGTATTGTGAATGCTGGCTATTGTGAATTGTTGTTATTCCACACTAACAATATTAACAACAACAGCAACTGGCCATATACCTATTAAAATCACCCTCAAGATCTGAATGCATGTAAATAATTGGTAATCCATTGAATTAGGAGATCAACTTTGGTTGTTGTTTTGTATTTCCATTGAAAATCACATCACTGCTACATGACCAGACAGAGTGGAACCATAATGTCTGGTTAGTTGTATTGGCAGTTGTTAATGTGCGCAAGTGTTGGTGTAGGTTAACGCTAAATACATCTACATTTCGAGAAAGAATAGTGTTGTAGTAATGTATGATATGGTATACATATCACTGTCAATTGTCAAAGATGCCTGTCATGGCACACTTTGAAATGTTTCTAACTTGTTTTTGTAATTTTATTCTTTTATTTTTAAACTTACTGTGTTTTTATGGCCTTCAAGTATTATATGAATATCAAAAATCTGAAAAGATTTTATGAATTTCCAATTCAAATTTATAGCAGAAGTACGTATTTGTTTATTTTTTTGGCTTTTTTTCTATTAATGCTACGATTTTCTCCAATTCGTCGAATTCAATTTATGTTAACATTATTATGGCAAGTGCCACTTAAATATGTATGTATTAACGGGTACAGTAGTCCCCGCATAAGCGCATTTATACGGGGACTTATAAAATCATGAGTTTTCTGCACATAAACGGGAAATTGAAGGAATTAAATAATGCTAAAATTCCAAAAATTATTATTTAACCAAATTGTGAAAAAGAATTTGTTGAAGGCATGTGCTTAACCGGATTTCAGCCTTTTAGAAACTCATTTAAGCGATAAATTTCGTTTTTATTTCACTAATTTAACTCAGCCTAAGGGAGTTACTTAAGCGGAGAACGCATTTAGCGGGACACGTTTATAAGCATTTGTTCTCATGCACTTTTTGCGCATTTAAAAGTGGAAGTCATTTGAGCGGGGAGCATTTAAGCCGGAACTACTGTATTATCAGTTTCTGCTCGTTTATATAGTTTCAAATAATGACATTGGAGCTGTTTTGTTTTTATTTGATTGAAATATTTTAGTTATAGGAAAGTTACACTCATTCAAATGGATATGCATTCATGTGACACACCCGTCTAATTCCAACCCAACCTATATTGTTTATCATTTTCCACATTATAAAGCTTGATTCACAATGCTGGAGTACTTCACTCTCCAGATTGGATTTTATTTCTTTGGTAAAAATTTTAGCAAAATCGTATAACTTTAAGCCGCGCACCTTTGAGAATAATGGTTCGTAATTTTGGAACAAATAAAAAAAATATTTCTTATATCTTGTGACACATCATTTCCCATAAAGAAGTTTCGAAATATCATAATTTTCGGTTAAATTTTGTTTAATTTAGAAAAACTCTCGATTTTCAGTGAAATTTTCACGATATCTCAAAAACTGTTTAAGCGATTTTAAAAATATTTTTATGCTCGTGTTCAGCGTATTAAATTTTATTAGACACGGTGAGTCCCAGACATAATTAAACAATTTTTTGGAATTTGTTTCAAAATTCCGAAACTTTTACCTCAAATGTGCATGATTTAGAGTTACTCGATTTTGCTAAAATTTTTACTATATTTGTTTTAGGTAACTCTACTTCGCCTGGGCATTTATGAAAATTCAAAAAACACTTTTTTAATGCCTCCCTAAGGTACATACTAGAGTCGCCAATTGACGAAATCTAAATGATAGTTCGGTTTGAAGGTTAACATCCCAGCAAAAAAAGTGATACAAAAGCAGTAGAAAAAATACTAAAATTAATTATCTAGATGTACTTCAGTTTTTGCAGAAACACTAATGACATTATCCAGCAAAAAGAAATTGGAAGTAAGGCTTTACAAACTACTTCTTTCACTGCTACACAAGTATCCGTTAGTGTATTTTCACTGCTTTTTTAGAAGTTATTCTGAACATCTTCAAAAAATCACTTCCTTCATTGCTTCCAAAGTATCCGTTAGTATAATGATACAGCTTTTTTAGAATTACTTCTGAACAACATCCAAAAAATCACTTAAGTATTGCTCTAAAGAGTAACTGCTCTAAAAGTGATCCTAAAAAGTTATTTTGGTATCATTTGACAATACCAAACAGAGGGTCGCAGGTTCAATTCCCGGCGCGACCAATATTTTTAAAAATTTGTTTTTTTATTTTATCAATTTTTTTTAATATTTATAATTAATTTGTTTAAATTCAATATTTTTTTTAATTTTTTAATTTTTAAAAATATATATAAATAAAAAAAAATGATGAGAAATTTCTTTTTATGCACCTGTAATAATAGTACTGAAAACAATATTGGATTGGAGTGCACCTTTTACACTTGTTTAATTAGTACTTTCATTGAAGAGAATAAGGAACAATATCTCGCAGTTACAAAGTGTTGTTTTTATACCAGTAAATTTTCATATCAAAGAATAGCTCAGCGGTAGAGAGCTAGACTGCAATCAGGAGGTCGCAAGTTTGATACCCGGTGGCGGCAGTAAAAATAAACTTATGTAAAATAAAAAAAAAAATATAATTTTTTCTTGCGAAGAATTTTTTTTTTAACTTTTAATTGGTGAAAAAGTTTTCCTTTGCACTTGTTCAATAAGTACTGAAAAATTGTTAAAGTGGGAGTACTCCTCTCCTATGACAACGCAAAGTTAAAATCATTATTGTTTATGTTAAAAAAGAAGTACATCTAGATCATCAATTGTAGTGCTTTTTCTACTACTTCGGCAGGGTAATCATTAAAAAATTAAAAAAATTTTTTTTGATGGAAATAAAAATCTAGCCTTCCTAAGTCAACAGTTTACTATTTTGTTTAGCAAATATTTCTATTGATTTTAGCAGAATGTAAAAATAAGAAAAGTTTTGTAGATATAACAGTTTGTTTTGCTATTTTTAGTCGACAAATATTTAGCAAAATTTTCTGCAAATTTTGCGGTAAAATTTATTATTTTCAATTAACTAAAAGTTAATTCTACTATAATTAAAACTCTGGAAATTTAATAGTTTTATTTTTGCTCTTCTTATCTTACAAGTATTTTAGCAATTTTTTCTGCAAAGTCATTTGTAACTAATTTTTAATAACTTTTTCTGCTGTTTTTACAGGTTTATTTCTGTGAGTGTACTAGCAGAATGAATGGTAAAAGTAATAATGGGCACTAGACCGTACCTCAAAAAAAAAGTACACCCTCCAATATGAAGTATTTTTGTAAGGCAATTTCAAACAAAAAAAAATTTTTTTTTTTGGCCGAACGTAGGGGTCGCCTTTTTCAATTTTTCGTTATAGCTTCGGCATTTAAAATCGGATTTTAAAGTGTGATATACCGATTTTTTTGCCTCGAGGAGACCAGTGTTTTGCTATAAAGGAAAAATCCAATGAAAAAAAATTTAAAAAGGCGACCCCTACGTTCGGCAACCTATATATAAAAAAAAATTCTACTGGGTTTATCGAAAAACTTCACTAGCAAAAGTTTAATGATTTTTTGAGAGCTTTAATTTTCTGACATTAGGGTTGTACATTAGGGTGGTAGCAACTGAGATCTGGTGGCTAACTACTAGAACGTGATACTTGAGGTCAATGGCCCTCGAGAGAAAAACACTGGTCTCCTCGAGAGAAAAACATCGATGTATCATACTTTAAGATCCGACTGTAAATGCCAAAGATATAACGAAAAATGTAAAATGGCGACACCTACGTTCAAAAAAAACCTTACAAAAAGCAGGGTGTACGGCGAACTTTTTTTTTTTGCCTGTAAGGTGGTACGCTCTAATGGGAACTTGTCTGAATCGTACACTTAAAATAGCCGAGAACTCTTCACCACACCAATTGTGGTATTCAACACATTTCATCACGGATATCCAAAAGATCCGTTGGGATCGCATGGGTCCAGAGGATCGTAACGGCCAAAAAAAAGTCAAAACGAATAAAAGGGACACAGCGGGCCACGTGGAACGAGAAATAATCTCCTTTTGATTTTAATTTTGCGATCCCAATTTTGGCATTTTGAACATCTTCGTATTCTATGGTTCTTGGATAGGTTCTTTAAGACCAGTGCCGTTTTCACAGGTCACAGGACAGGTGCTAGCATTACAACTGGCCGCCTGTTTTCCGACAGGGTATCTACTTAATTTGAACAGACTATTTCACTGATAGTTAAGCATTTATTTAAAATCAATTACATCAAAATTAAATGAGCTTGAGGTGTTTAAACATACACATAAATATGTGTATTAAAATTAACAAACTTTATGGTTATTGTAAATTGATAACAGTAAATATTTATATTGCAAAACTTTTTTTTCCTTATTTGACTGAATATGTGATCACCACCGAATTCTGCTGTAATTTGCAGCTTACATTTCATGGTATACCATGCGTACGGTATGAATGTGTATTTGTCTTCTGCAATCAATGCTCATTTTCGACTGTCAGTAGTTGTCAGTGGAATACAATGCCTATCACAACAATCAAAAACGCGTCCACTAATTCAATTAAGCATTTTGGCTATAATCGAATATGAATCCCCCAAACGTGTCCAATTTGATTTTAATTAAGCCAGAGCTGGCAGTGCAATGCCTGCCAACAGCAATAACAATATCAATTTATATGCTGAATGAATAAAGGAGAGCCTACAGATGAACAAATGGAAGGATCTAAATATTATAAATACTAAATATAAATCTCTATACCGGCGGTTGGTTGTTGGTTGGTTTGTTGGTGGCGTTGTACATGAACACTGGACACATGAACGTGTAAACCATGTTCTTTTGTATGGATGTTTGTCGCCTTAATGGTTGAACATGTAACAAGGTGCTAAATCATTGCCTTGATATTAACCCCAAAAAATGGCACACTTAATCAATTTGCACAAGTATCGTAAAACAGAAACATTTAAAGTGTTTTATGATTTTTTCTTTTTTTTTTGGTTTGGTCAATTGAACTTTAAGGCATGATAATTACAAGTTGAAAAAATTAACTAAATCAAAATCCAGAAGATAAATATTTAAATTCTTCCTACACTAATTAAGTACTTATGAGGTCAAAAGGGTACTGTGGAAAAAACTGCTTAAATCAGCAGCATATGTTTGCTAAACATTAGTAAGATAAAAACAGCAAAAAAAATATGTTAGATTTGCATTTTAGTTAATTGGCTATATTTTAGTTAATTACAAGTACCAATTTAGTGCAAAAACCTTACAAAAAATTCAAATTTTTTAATTGTGAATAGCAAGTAAACCTTCTAAAGTCAGCACTCTGCTATAGCAGGATAATTGCTATAAGAATTCCCCTTCATTTAACTCAAATATAACTAAAATTTTGTAATTATAACATCCCTCAAGGTACCTATCCCGTGACTTGTTAAAGCAGGACTTGTCACAGGACTGGTATAATTAATCAGTGCTGTGGTTTAAGCAGTGCCAATTATTCTAAAAGGACTGTCCCCGTGACTGGTAAAACAAGGACACGTCATTTAACTGGATAAGTATGTTTTACATTAAGCCATCTTTAATCGCCGGTAGCGTGCAAATTTTCAGTAGAAAGATTGGTTGGTTTCTCAGTAACCATTTTTGTGGCATTAAAAGTAATAAAATTTCATATTTTAACGACTTTTACCCACGTTAATGATTATTATTTTTCAAAAATTTAATTTTTATTTTTTGATAAGACAAATCTCTGCTAAAAATTGGACAAACATAAACAGGGCAAAAAATGCAAATTTTTCCAAAACCAGAAAAAAATATAAGACTCTAAATTATGATATATTTTTAATTGAATATCATCCTCCTACTTTAGGTAGGAGAATGATATTCCTACCTAAATTTGTCTTCTTTTAAAAATAGACATGTTTAAGGCAAGTTGGCAAAAAAAAAATGGGACCTATCCTGCGTGTCATCTGGTACCGGTCCCTTTCCCGGTAGGGTATGTTTTCGGCAGGATAAATTGCTATTTTCTATTAACTAAAATTTAGCTTAAACATGACTAAATTAATTTTAACAGTTTTATGTTAACTGTTCTTTTCTTACTAATATTTAGCAAAAATAATCTGCTGCAGGTAGTTTAAGCTAAAACTTTTACAGACTCTTTCTATTAGGGTACACACTGAACTAAAAACAGTGGTGAAATCAACTAAAACCTATATTAAATTGATGAATGGATGATCACTATACAACTAACAAAACCTATCCATTAATTTAACATAAGTGACCTTCTCCGAGAAAAGGGACCTAGTGTGTGAAAATGAAGTTTTGAGAAGAACGCATTTAAAGTTTCATAACGCATTATCACTTTGAACACACGAAGTTCGTTTTGTACGTTTTTATGGGGTAAATAAATTTTAATCAGAAATCTAACTCATTTCATCTTATTCTACACCCTTTTAGGTACCAGAATCCACTCTTAAGTCCAAACCCGTTTTTTGACACACTAGGTCCCTTTTCTCGGAGAAGGTCACATATGGTTTAGAAAATTTTTAATTTGACATTTAACTATTTGATATGGTGTTATTGACAAAAATTAATTATGCCAACTGTTATATTTTATCAAATAGAATAATTATTTTGTTGTTTTACCAATGTATTTTATTCAATTCGACAATGCATTTTGTTCAATTAATTCATATTTTATCAATTCATTATTATTTTTTAGATTTATGTACATTTTATTATTTATATTTTACAAATTTATTTTTTTTAATAATATACGTCTTTTAAACAAAATTAATAAATTTGATAAAATATAAAAAATAATAAAATATAAAATTGAAATAATAATAACTCAAAACTCACTTCTTAAAACACATTAAACATTAACTAAATATATTGTACAAAAACATATAAATTTATTTAAAATTTTTAATAATTGTAATACATTTTATATTGAAATAAATAGTTTAACTCACAATAAAATAAAATAATATAAAAACAAAAAAATTAGTGATAGTAATTAAAATTTACAATTTACATAAAAACATATAAAATTATATAAATTAATTTGAATTAAAATTAATAAATATTCACTGAACAATTCTTTAGAAGACAATTCTCTATAAGTTAACGAATTAAATTTTGTCAATTAATTGACAAAAAATTGTCAAAAGAACAATTATTTCGTAGAGTATTTTTGACGAAAGTAAGTATGTTCATTAAAAAAAAATTTTGATTTCAAAAATACATACATCAATTTGAATAAAAAAGATATTATTTTAACAATTCCTTTCATCAAAAAGTAACAAATTTTTTATGTTGATTTCACTTACTACTTTTGGTTCAGTGTAGTTAATATGTCAGTTTAATTAATTGGTAATTTTGTGCCTTATTTAAAGGTTTCGTAACACCTTAAATGATTTTATTTTGAAAACTACACAAATTTTGAATATTTATCAAAGATGTGAAATTTCTCAAAAACAATCTCCAATTAAAGATTAGACAAACAAAAAATCCCCAAATTTGGGGACAAAAGCTCAAGTCTGGCAAGTCCGATTCGGGTTTAATTGAAATTATACCATGGATAGTAACCGAAATGATAAAGAGAAGCAACACTTAGGAAATTCTACATATTAAGGGTTGCTTTATTAGGAAAGGCGATAGAGAAGAGATGAAAAGTGGTGAAAGATGAAGGGCTTCAAATATGGCAACACTGTAACTGCGCCAGATGTTGAATTTTTAGAGCAGTTGTTGCGCGAATATCGAATTGAAAATAACGATAACGACATTTAAGGATATTTCATTTATTTCAGTTTTGGTAACCATATTTAAGCACAACCGTGTTTCGGCTCTTTCGGTAACGGAATTTAAGGGGTTAGCTGCCATCGATAACGTTTTTATTAAATGCTTCTTCTTTCCCCCTAAATTCCTTAGATTACCTACTTAAAAATCGAAACCAGTTAACGAATTTCTTTGGAGTGGATTTTTTCCCAATTGCGATCATAACATGAAGAAACCCTTTTTCTTTTGAGCCAAAGGAGTGGTCCTATATATTTGTTATTAACTAACTAGGAAGTTACTATATTTTTGTCAACTACATTTCATACAAGTACCTACATATGTGGAAAAATGTCAACCCAATTGAACAACAGTCGAAAAACAGAATTCAAACGACGACAAAAAAAAATAGTTCGCGCAATATTATCCTGCTAAAGCCACATTCATACATTCATGCCAACATAGTTCAATAGAGTAAATGAAGAATTTTTCATGGAGACTTTGTCGTCATGTAAAATTTATGACACCAACATAACAGACATAACAGACTGAATGGCAACAAAAGGACCATACACAAGTGTGCTTTTCGATTTTTTATTAATTTTTCACCATAAATATATTTTGTTCATTCGTTCGTTTGTACGTATGTAGCGTTTTAAGGCTTTAATGCTTTATTTAGACTTGGCATGAAAAGTACACATGAATCATGTTTTATTTGTGTTCCTTTTTTCCATAATTCACATATTTTTAATATTCTTACATAAGTGGGCCAGTAAAAAGTAACATTCATTTGTTTGGTCCCTAACAGGAATTGAGAGTGTTGTATTGAGTGTCTACACACTACAAATTTTCTTTTACATACTGAAAAAGTTTATGTAGCACGAGCATATAACTGCATATCGTCAGGTAAAATTCAAAACAACATAACAAAATTTTCAAAACCGAGGTTATTGATGATAACTTCTACGATACTAACATAGGTTTTACGTACAGAATTTGAAAAAAATGTTTTTAATTTTCCATATTTTTTGGTTTCCCTGTAAAAATTTAAAATGGTATTGAGTGTTTATGAAGCACTACCTTGAACTACATTTCTTTATAAAGTTTTATCATTGTATAATCGAAACTATGAGTTCTAAAACGAATTTTTAAAAGTGTCTACCGGCTTCTATTGCTTCTCCTATAAAATAATCAAAATGTTAGTTGGTGTTATGCATTTCACCGGACGATATTTATGTTTTTTTCTTTTTTTTTGTATATTTACATAAGTAAATTGTCCAGTCCAAATAAATAGTTAATTCAACATTATGAATTATTACATTTAAAATAAAAACAAAAATTATAGAACTCATATCAAAATCGTTAGGCCAGTTTTAATGTTAAAATAAATGAAGAATTTTTTTAAATCTGAAAATAATTTTTTATAGTGAACTTTAATATAAATTCCATAAATCAAAATTGCCAGAATCAGAAAAGGTGATTCTTTATCGATCTTAAATTATTCAAATAACTCTTTATTGATTTGTTATTCCTCGGTAAGTTTTTCGTTGGGCGCCATTTTGTGACAGTAATAGTTAGAAGTACTCTGCACTAGAAAATATTTCTTTACATAAAATTTCAAAAGCTGTAACAATTTGAAACTTTCTTAAAATATAATGATGGGATTAATGAAAAGTGTAAACTGGATTAACTCTTATTTTTATGTATAATAATTTTGTATGTCATACAAGACGTAAATTTGCAAAATTTACACAATATACGAGGCCTTATGTAAATCCCTTAAATAAAAGATTGATTGAATTCTACTTTCTATTACAAGTACATGAATTAAAACTCAAACCATTCAACAGTAAGCATTGTTAAAACTTCTGACTTGATTTGTCTTTAATTATCAATAAGAATGACATGTAATAAGTATTAGTGGAGTATAACTGTAATAACCACATTATTTTAAAAATATACTGTCCAAATTTATAGGTATAAACTTTACAAGATTAAGATCAAATTTTAGTAATACTTTTGTATAAGTTATTGTTAGATATATTTTTTGTCAAAATTGATAAAAAGAAAAAATAAAGAAAAACAATAGGAACCAGTTAATAAGACTTCATTGTCTGTCAACAGTAAAGAAAAAAAAAATAAACCTTTTGACAATTTCTCTGCGCCTAATGCCAATGATTGAACAAAATATAAAGCAAACAGAGAACAGTTGTACCTCGATCTACAAGGAAGAATGAATTTAATTCAAATTAGAAAGAAGAAGATTTACGAAACCAGTGATACGTTTGCATAAAATTCAAAGATAAATATTTTTGCATTTAATTTTAAATACATTCTTGTACAACAAATTATCTAGGATTCCGAATATCTAGGATTTTTTTTAGAATCAGTTGCTAACCCCGTTTTTTGTCCGAAACTATTTTCAGAACATGTCCCAAAGGTCTATGTTAAAATGCAAGGTGTAACTAATCTAAAACTAGTTTTAGAATTAATTCAGGTTATATTTGTTCTATTTTGAAGTTTAAGAATCGGTTCCTTAGTGGACAGTTTTTAACAAAGTCATCGGTAATATAATCGATAGTAAATATTAAAAAGAATTGGAAGATAAACAAAAATCTAAAAGAAGAATGTTTGTATGTATCTGTATTTGATCACTTCAGATTAAAAAACAATAACAGAAACCTGAATAGGAAAGAAAACTATGAATTAGCTACATTGCGTTCAAGTCCTTACGTGGGTGAGATGGCTAAGCGGTAGCACCTTAGTGTAGTCACGTATGTGATGTAGGAATAGGTTCGATTCCTACAGCCGACGGGTTGTTTAAAAAATTATCATATAGAGACAATCTGACAAAAAAGTTTAAACAATACTACAATTTAATGGAAAATCACTGATGAAGCCTGTCCATAGAAACTAGATTTAGTCTGATTTGCAAATTAATAATGTGTTTAGGATTTTTTAGATAAAAAGTTTTATTCTTCTTCTTAACCTCAAACCTACAAAATAAAATCTATTTTATCGGATAATCTGTTTTATTATACAAAAGAGCTGTTATTTAAATTTATCTTTACAAGATTATCTCATTCAAATGTTGGCCGTAACCGCGGCTAACATGAAATTAACCCACCAAATTGTTTGCGCAATAAAGCCTTGCTTTCTTCGAAAAGCAGATAGAGAAGAAATGAAAGGTTGTGGAAAATGAAGGGCTTCTTTTTGTGAGCAGCTCGAACTGGTTCAATGATGAGATCTTATCGATGGTAAGCCGTCAGTCTCAGAACTGGTTCTAAGGAACCCGGCTTTACTTTGGAAGTTTTGGCTTCGAGCTGCTATTTTTAATTACTGGCCGAATTAGAAATTAACGAAGAAGAATGGGGAAGAAAAAACGTTCGAAAAGATAAATAAATGACTGTTTCTTTAGTTTTGTATCCATTTTTAAAAATTATGCTATTTTACGAAGTGCTTAGTTAGTACTTAAACTCCTTCATTGTTTTTCCTAAACAAGTTCTTTAAAAGGTGAAAATGTGATCGTATAGGAACATATATGATCATACATGGGCTCGTATATGATCATATATGGGTATAGCTGATCATATATGTCCATATATAGTTCCATATACTATCATATATGAGGATATATGATCACATATGAGCATATACTAATAATATATGCGCATATATGAACATACATGATCATATACGACCATATATCCTCAAATTTTGGATCCGAACATATGTTATGAGATCATTTATGATCATATATTGTACTATATATGGCCATATATAATCAGCTATACCCGTATATGATCATTAACGAGCGAAGGGAATTAGCGATGCCTGTATACTTCGTAAGAATTTAAATTTGTAAAGTCATTTGGGGTAGTTTTCTTGAAAGTTCTTGTAAGGAAGAATGAAAGACAAGTTATTTCGAAATACAATTCGTACGAAAGCATATGACCCCGCCAATCGAGAGATTACTGTATTCGTATTATGTATCTTTAAAATATACAATAATTTAATATTTTTTCAAAAATTGCTGACAAATAGCGACAATCTATTGTGGCCGTTAAGAGGTATTTTGGTATTTTTGTTGTATATTTTCTACGTTTTTATCTTTCTAATATCTATTTTATATGTTGTTATTTGTTTCTCCCAATTGTTTGTATAGCGGAAATTACAATGACCACTATAAATAAATAATTAATTGTACTTCTGGCTAAAAAGACTTTATTTTCTCAGCCAACTGTCGTTATAGTCCAGGCAAAATAGACGATCAGTCAGTTGTTCATTATAGTCAATTTTATATTTTACGTAATTATTGCAATTATTTCTATTGATTGGTATTTGATTGATGCTTTTGTTATGTGGAGAATTGATTTCGTTTTCAAACAATATTGAAAGCAATACTCGAAACAATTTCCATAGATATAAAAAGGAATGCCAATGCGTTTTAATAGTGAACGCTGCTACTTGTATGAATTTTTATTTGAGTTTTTTGTTACCAACAATAGAGTACTTCAGTGTCACATGGCATGGGTTGATTTAAAATTTCTGTTGTCTTTATACCCTACACTACTACGTGGACAGGGTATAATGAGTTTTTGCTGATATTTGTAACAGCAAAAAATATTGGACCTAGACTCACTTTTTAGTATACCGATGGATTGACTGTTCTTATGCCTACGCTACAGGTTGAAAATATTAAGATATTATTCGGCCCACGGACAAACCTTATTTATTTTAGTTAAAATCGGTCCCTGTTTAGACCTAATTATATGGGCCTAAGGGCGAAGGCTATTGATTTTATATAAAATCGGTCCACATTTAGACGTAGGTACCGCCCATAAGGACAATATTTCCGATTTTCTCTTAAATTCACCCCAGATAAGGCAAAATCGAAATTTCTTGCTGATTTTATAATTTTGTAGTATTTTGTGGACAAATTTGGCACAACCCATGTGAAAATCGAAATATATATGAACATACATGATCATACGTTGACACGTAAATGATCATGCATGGGCATACATTGTCATATATGTCCATGCATAGTTCAGTGTATGGCCATACATGATCTTATATATCTTCGAATCCGAAATTTGAGGGTAGATGACCGTACATGTTCATATATGACCATATATGCTCATATATAATTCATATATGCTCATATATAATTCATATATGCTCATATATGATCATTTTTGGCCATATACCTCCTCCATATGCCCTCAAATTTCGGATCCAAAGATATATGGAATTATATTAGAGCATGTATGGTCATACATTGAATGTATATGATCACGTATGCCCATGCATACGATTTATCCAATTCAAATTTAGGATCCAAACATTATTTCCCATTCAACCAGACTGGTTTAGGGTATCACATAGTACGCATGCCCTATTCTAACTTTTTTACTGATTTTTTTTCTTTTGCTATTTATTTATTGTGGTGACGATCAAAATTTGTGTTGTATGTATGATTGATTATAATAGATACATTTATTACGTGTCGTACCTTTATTATTATTATATTATTATTCGATCGATATATGTATGAACAATTTAATAGTGTGTAAAAAAACTCTGTCCGTTATTGTAAAAATCTCAACCGCTATTGTTTGGAATGACCCAATTTTGTGCACTTTTAAAATTTAGTGGTCACATATTTTGTATAACAACTCTATATATTTTTTTGGGAATGACTTGGCGGGATCGCCATTATTTTCAAATGTATTTTATTGTTGTTTCTAACAAATCTGCTGCTAACTTATGTGACAATAATGTGAAAGAAAGGCTTTGTAATTATTTTAAAGTTATATGATAACAGTATCCATGATACTATTCATGATATTATTCCATTTTACAAAAAATGGAATAATATCATGTGGACAGTAGAGAGAAGTTGTTTTGGGAAACAACTTCGATTTCCAAAAAAAATATATTTTTTTCTTAAATTTCGTATCTTAAGATGAAGTCGGGACAATTTTATATAGATAGTCGATTTAAGAACGAAAAAAATTAAAAACATTTTTAGACTAACTTTTTGAAGGCCCGACTGAAAAATGAAAAATCGTGTTTTTCAGCAAAATTCAAGTAGCAATATTTCAGAACCCCTTCGGCCGATTAAAAAATTTTTATTTTTTTTGGATTCAGCGAACTATAATTTATTAGAAATAATATATCACAATAACAAATATTTTTTAACAAAATTTAAGGATTTTTTTTCAACTTTCCGAAATTTCGAAATTTCAACCGCTTTGCGGGGACCTTGAACGTGAACCGATTTTCAAAATTTTTTTACTGGTTGCTGGACGCATACGCAACTTTTCCGCACCCCCCGTTTTTGAAATTCGCAATTCGGCAAAGTTCGGCCCACTCTAACGTACATATTCCGATTTGACTAAAACTTTTATAAATATTTTTTAATCTATCTAAAATTTGTCTGTCCCTACCCTAAGGAAAATTCTTTCAAAGTATGAATTCTATTCACCCTAATCTTCAATAGAGTGGATCGTTAATAAAAGGGAGATTTAATTATAACTTTGAAAAAATTTTACATAGACCAAGGGCAGGGAAGTTGTGGTAAGATGGAAAGTTTTAATCATATTGAAATTAATCTTATTATTTTCATCTAAAAATTTAAAATTTTCGAACGAAGAGAATATTTAATTTTTTCAAAACCTTTGTTACTAACAAGAAAAAACCAGACATTTCCCTCTCAGAATTTTCGAGAAAAAAATTTCTATATTGGTAAAAAAATTTTTGGACTTTGTTAATCCATTTTTTGTGAATAAATTTCGATTTAAAAAAAATGTTCACTTTGTTTGAAAATTTGGTATTTTCAGATGAAAAGCGCTAGTCGAACATGAATTTCGATTTGTCTTAAGCTTTCCAAAAATATTTTTGGCATCAAACCACAACTAGCCCTAAATGGATAAACAGAGTTCCTTCAAAAACGGGATGCGATCAACCCTAATGTACCATAGAGTGGATCAAATTACGACTTTGGCAGAATTTTGTATAGGACATGTGTGAACAAATTGTGGTTTAATATAAAAATATTTTCCAAAAAATTTAACCATATCGAAATTCACGTTTAACTAGCGCTTTTTTTCTAAAAATCCAAAAATTTTAAAAAAGTGAAACGTTTTTCCAAATTGATTTTTTTACGAAATATATTTATATATTCACTCTTAAAACCAAGAGAAAACAGCAACTTCGATTTGAAAAAATTTACAAACGAAAAAAGACGTTTATCATTGAGAGTAGATTTACTGGGTGTTTTTGTAAAAAGAATCAGTCGAATTCGTTAAAAAATTTGTGTGAAAAACACTAATTTAAAAACGTTTTTCCACACCGATAAGATTCCATAGTTACGTAGTTAACAAAATCCGTGGTTGAATTGAAAAATATTCTAAATGACTACTATAATCAATAACAACTATGGATTGAGTTACAAAAAAAATGTTGTATTACCCTGTAAATAACATGTCAAATTATCTGAAACCGAAAAACACTTTATTGAAAAACATTTGAAATAAGTTTCAACATTAATTTTTATTTATTTTAATTTTAATCTAAAAACAAATAAATTTTTATAGATATTTTCAAGTAAAAATGAATTCCTGTTTAATGTTGGGTTTCGTGTGGTAAGTTCCTATTTCTGATTTAGAAATTAGTTGGGTAATACTGAAATTAATTTTTAATTTTTTAGGAAGTTAATTAAAATACGATTGCACGAAATAAGATGATCAATACAAATTTATACCTTTCAAAGCCAGTCGGGAAATCTGTATATTAATATATAATTCGAACTGAAGGTGATAGTTCAGCACTCCATAAAAAAGACTAGGAAAATTTATGCAAGTGCATTAAAATCATAGGTATCAATTTAAATATTAAACCAATTGTATTCGTACTATATATTGTAAAAATATAAATAAACATATTAAAGAAGGCTCTGTTTGTTAATTTATTCTTAAAATTCGGATGTAAAGAAAAAGCTTTGTGGTTCCTATTAACCATTTTTAAAATGAATGTAGTTAATATTAACCACTTCTAAAATGTCGATGCTTTCAACTACATGCTCGTCATCAATTACTTTCCCAATAGTTGATTTGTAAATTTTAAGTAAATGTAGTTAACTTTCACTATTTCATATCCATTATGACATAGTGAGGGTTATTTCACCTATGACATAGTTGAAAATATAGTGTTCAACAACTATGTAATTTTTAGGGTGCACAAATTTGTTAGGACTTCTATGTAGAACAAATACGGTTGACAATTTTTAAAGATAAATGTTATTAAGTTTGGGTTTTTCACAAAAATGTTTTAACGAATTCATCTGATTGTTTTTATAAAAACAGGCAGTTAAACCTAAAATACGAAATTTCCATTTTTTATTCAATAATAGAAGAGAAGAGGAAAAAATTATTAGAAGTAATAAAAAATCTCTGGCAAAACTCTAGTAGACAGTGGTTATATAAAAACAAGTACTGGCAAAGCATTAAATACTACTATGTTTTCTCAAACAAAAGTGGTGGAAAAGTACTGAATTCGTGTGTTGAGAAAAGATACACTTATTTTACGAAACACTCTATTTGTTTTTGAAATAAATCGCAAAGCACTAAATTCGAAAATTCTTACAGCGCTTAAAAAAGTGATTTTCCTGCAATCGTTTCGCTAAATTTTGAATATTTACAAAACCTTAAATGAAAATTTGTAGCTGAAAACCTTTGAAAAACACCTTAAGTCGACTTAAGAGCATTTTCCAAAAATTTTTGTAGTCACTATAATTTTACTACGCACATTTCTCTGTCTTCACCTGATGGTTCTACGCTTTAGAGATTAATCACAACTAGGTCGATTAACGACAACAAATAAAGTCGCGTTAATTTAAATTAAGTCACAATCGAAACAAAAAATTGGTTTTATTTGTATTTTCCCCCAAATCAATTAGTTTTGCATTCATTTTTATTGTTTTTAATTTTAGTTTTTGGCAGTAAATTCCGTAGTTTTGGTTTAAATAATTTTTTTTGATCAAAAATACGTTTTTTGTAAACTCTGCGACAAATTCTTGCAAATATTTTCTGATAGGCAAGCCTAATTCAAACAAAAATATGGCACCAATTCGACAAGTATTTTAAGAGTGTGTTAATGTATTGTGAGAGGTTAATTACAACTGGGTCGACAACGACAGCGAGAATTTCTTTTTCTTATATTTTGTATTGGAGCAAAATGACGCCATATCGTCGGACTATTTTTCTGATTTTTGAAGATCAATTGCAGTTTGGTTAAAGCTTTTCATGAATATTTAATAAAATATGTGTCCGCTTACCCAAAATTCTTACTATTTTTACTTCCAGTGGAAAGTTTTGTTTAGTTCTTGTAGTAATAGTAAAAACGTATTAAATTTGGATAAATCTAAAAAACTAAAAACAGTTTTCTTAAGATCAACTTCTTTAAATGTATACAAATTCTTCCTCTTATTATTATTCTCACCCTGAGAAAGTTTATCTTATCTTTAATAAATTTAAATTCAATCAAGTGTCATTTCGTTTACGTTTTATGTGCGAGATATGCCAACAATCAATCTCATCTCAGCCAACCCAATAATATAAAGCAAAGACAAGTTTCGTTTTCAATGATATTAAGGAGTAAAAAAGGCAAATAAGGTTACATTTATGAAAACCTACAAAACTATTGTACAATGACTCTTTAAAGTTTGACCCTTTTAGAGTACAATACAAATTGTATGTTTGTATGTTCATATGTGATGTTGTATGTTGTCTAAGGGTTTTTCATGCTTTTAGTACATCACATCATCTTTACAGCTGCTGTGTTATCAAATGTTCTGTTTAAACTGAAGGATTATTTTCAACGATTCTTCTTTTTCTTCCGAGGACATGGACACAAGATGTCATACATCACATAAAATCTGTCAAAAGTAATTACGATGATGATCACATTTATTTTTTTTTTGTCGTTTTTTGAAGTTCATCGTTTTATTAACTTTCATTAAAATAACATTAACTCGCAAGGATGTTTCAACCTTTTCAAAAATATCTGTTTAATTTCTCTTAATGTCATGACATTTACTTACAGTCTAATTTTAATTAGAGTGGTCAATGCAGATTTCCATAACCGGTTAAGAAGTTTATTTTATTTTCAAGTGACTTGCATTTGGAAAATAACGATTTTCAAATTATTCACAGTTTCAAAAAACTACGAAATTCGCATAAAGACAAAGTAAATGAACAATGGCAGGACAATGATTCTCCTTCATAGAAATGTTAAAATTTAGTTGAATTGGGAAATGACAATTAAATATACCGGCTGCGACAAGTATTCATAAGCAAAAATGCTGAAGAAATTCGGCCATCCATTGATGAAAGAGCTAGAAAAATAAATTCAAAAAATCTCCATACAAAACACTGAAGAATTTAACTGGAGATGACATACGGATTGCTCTCAATTTGATACTAGTTGAAGAACTAGTTTGAAAATTAAAATTTTGAGAACGAAAAATAGGAATCAAACTAATAGTAGGTACCAATGTGACACTCACGGAACCAATCCTTAAGGGACACCTTCTTCGGTGTTCCTATGAGGTAAAGAAAACTCATATATATTATTTTTCCAAATTGATGTTGCAGTCGCTGGGGATCGAACCCGCAACCTTGTGTGTAAAAGTCAAACGCGCTAACCATTACACCACAAGGCCCATAAATTTATTGTTGTTAATTGTAAGTTGTGCCATACTTTGTGTAAATGTTCCTAGTTAACTGAGACCCACTAAGGGAATCCCCAGTAAATTTTTTTCATTGCAGGAAGCGAAACAAAAAGGTAAATTTTTTTTCATCGTAATTCTTTAACAACCCAGCTAAAAATCGACATATATGAATCCATACAGGTTAAATTTATGTGCGTGCATGCTCATAAACATGCATTCATGACCATACATGGATACATAAATCTCCGTACATTAATCATATATGACCATACGTGTGCATTAACGAAATTTGAGGTAATATCTATATGTGTGCACATGCATGAACATACATGAACACGCATGAGCATGCATGATCATACATGTAGATATTACCTCAAATTTCGTTAATGCACACGTATGGTCATATATGATTCATGTATGGAGATTTATGTATCCATGTATGGTCATGAATGCATGTTTATGAGCATGCACGCACATACATTTAACCTGTATGGATTCATATATGTCGATTTTTAGCTGGGAAATGATTAATATAATTTAACCGACTTTTTCTAGATAAAATCTCCACCGAACATTTTAATGGTTTTAAAACACCTTCCCATACTTTATTTAAGTTATAATAGAATTAAAAAAATAAAAAAATAATAAATTATTTATACAATTCCATCTCAAGAGAACATTCGTTTTTCTGTAACCCCTTAACAATTGAAGAAAGAGATTTTTATTAAATTTGGTTACCATTTCAATGGCCCACCTTTACACAAAGTAAGCCAAAAGTGTGCTCTTTTTAACAATACCAAAAATTTATATAATTTAAGAAAAATTACTTCTTAAAATGAGGCCCTTTAGTGCGTGTTTAGCATATTTTATATAGAAAAAAATAAATATTTAAATTTTTAGCAATTTATCACTAGAATAATGTCAACTTAGTGAAAAAGGGGTGGCAAATTCATAAACATACCTAAAAAAAAAAAAAATCATTGTCGTATGTACTGTGTGCCACATTGGTAACAAAGTAATTTGCATATGAAGGAACTTGTTTGAAAAGAAACACGGAAAGAAATGTTTCCCATAGGAATATGAAAAGAAAAACCCCCCTACATAGTTAATGGCTCTTTGTTCAAATGCCATGATTGTGTTGTATTTGTTTATTATTTTCTTGGCATATTAAAAGGTGAATTGGTAAGAAAGTGATCAATAATTTCCCATTAATGACATTGATGATAAAATTATTTACAAAATATATATAATTTTGATGAACAATATTTTTAAATTGATGCATAAAAGGTTGTCATCACCATCACCATCCCTAATGCAGAAGATATTTAATTGAAAGGCTATCAATCAGAAATTATAAGGTTATAAGACTCTCGGGAAATATTTCAAAGATTGCAATAAGCGCTGGAAGTTACTCACAATAAAGCAATTCGGATTAACCTATAGAAGTTACCACAAATTAAAAAACAAGTCCCTACAAATTTTTGCTGTAAAAGGACCCTGGAGAAAAAACTGCTGAAATCAACAAAACCCGTTTATAAGCACTTGAGGTCAAAATTAATCAAAATTTGTAAAATGTTTTAAAACTATACCAATTTTGTTAAAGGAATCCCAATAAGCACGTAGGTTTTAAAAATTCAAGTGCTTTAAATTTTGCTTGAAGTAAAGTATATTTCAAATTCTAGCACTTGTTTTTTTAACAAAAATATTTCAAACTTGAATTTTTGTTTCCCTTTTGCTGGAGTATGCTATTGAAATAAAATGTAATAAAAGTTGAATTCAAGCCTTGAAACTGGAAAACAGGGCTGGAATTGAACTTGATTTCAACTTGAATTCCAGTGAAAATGTTTATAGGGATTAAATATGCTACAATCCCAAACGTATTTTACAAATTGTGAAAAATAATCTGTTGGAGGCATGTCCCTATCCGGATTTCATTCTTGCCTAAGGAATTCGTCAGGGGACGATGTTTTTAGAACTTCTGGAAATATTTAAGTTAAATTACAAACTCAATGAAAATTTCTTGTTCTCGTCTAAGAGCGTTATTAAACATTCAAAATATCAAAGAAAAAACAAAAACAACAACAAAGAATTTAGCACAATTTGCTTTGTCATCTTCCAATATAATACTCTGTTGTTTTGACAGATCTAGCAATGTACTGACATCCATTTTGAATAAAGTCATAACGACTGAAAATTTTTTAAATGTTACACTGTCCAATAATTTCGAACTTTTCCAAAATTACAGGGTTCTGGCATTGGATTCTGGTAGAGGAGACCAAAAAATAACGTATGTCGGCGTTTTGAAAGATCACATCGGTGCTTACGGGACTTCATCCCTTTCTAAAAAGGGGTCAAAAAGTCCCCTTAATTGAGGTGTAACAGGGTTAAAGTGTTCCGCAAAAATATTTGTCATGAAATTGTACTATAAGTCTCTGAAGAAATCAAAGTTGAAAATTTAACTTCAATGCCAGAACTAATTCAAAACTTAAAATGTGTTTAAGCGTTAATCTCGTACTTATTCAGAATCGGCACTCAAATGTCCAACAAACCTGGATTTTAGGGGGAAAACCATGTGAATCTTTCATTTTAGGTATAGGATGTGTTCAGCGAACTTATGTAAAACACTACGAGAAACATTTTTATGGAACACGTTAAACCTCTAACTCTTCAACTTACGGGTCTTTTTGTGCCTTTTAAAAAGGGTCCAATAAAGTCCCTTTAATTGAAGAGTTAGAGGGTTAAAATATTTCACAAAAATGTTCCTCGTAGTATTTTACATAAGTTCGCTTAACACATCATATACCTAAAATGTTAGATTAACATTAAGATTATTTATGGGAAGAGGTCCTGGGAAGCTGAGGGCTTCCTATGGAAAAGTTTTCGAAATATGGAAGAATCTGCAGTTTCTTCTATAGCAAAACTGCTCAGAATTCCAGAATGTTTCTTTAGGATAAAGTTCTCAAAATCTCTTTTCTTCTCTTTAGAAAAAATCATCAGTCAGAGGGATTTTCTATAGCAAAAACACCTGACATTATTGTAGGGATTTTTCTATGGAAAAAACTCCTGAGAATCGGAGGGTTTTTATAGAATGAATTCGTCAAAATCTAACTATTTTTTTAGAAAAAGTATCTGAAGGCTTTTCTTTAAAAAAATCCCTTAGAATCTAAAAGTTTTTCTATAGGAAAAACTCCTTAAAATCTGTGGGATTTTCTGATGATTTCTTGCTAAAGCCCATAGAGCTTTCTTCAGTGTTGATCACTTTTTTCTATTGAAAAAGCCTTACTTTTTCAGCACTTTTCTTTATAGAAAAAGGATCAGATTCTGAGCACATATTCGTATAGTAGATGATTTAGATTAGACCAGAGAACTTTTTCAATAGGAAAAAATTAAGTAGGAAAATTAACAGATATTAAGCCCATTTTGTTATTGAAAATCCTTAGATTCTAAGCACTTTTTTACAAAAAATAATGTGTCCATAACACGTCGTCTTAAAGAAAACCCTCAGATACTGAGACCTTTTTACTTTGGAAAAATCATCAGGAAAAACAGAAGTTTTCTATTATAAAAAACCAAATTGTTTTCTTACTTTTATATCAAGATAACTTCAAACAGCTGACATCACTTTAAAGCCTTCGATTAAGAACCAAATTTCATATCACTTTTTTTTTATATGCAAACGAAAAGAAAATCCATTCCGAACTTTTTAAATTAATTTAAATTTTCGGATACCTCTAATGCCCATTGATATATTTCTTTAATTAACTTCGATTTTAAAGAAAACATTTTTGCGCTCTTCGTAGTTTTGTAATTTGTTGTAAAACATGTTTTTAAAATTTTAAAAATAAAAGTTTACTTTAATAGTTTGCTCCAAACATTTTGTCCAAAACTTCCACCATAAACCGTTTCATCAACAATTGCAATTTTGGATCATGCTACCAGAAAAAAAAACTATAACTATTTCAACCCTTAAACTATTAAATATTTTTTCGGCTATGAATCCTTTATTCATATTCTCTAGACGATAAATTTAAATTAGTTCATACGCAAGAAACATATCATGTAATGCTTTGTCTATGTGTAATTGCTACAAGATGCTCCTTTTTAATTTAATTTTTTTCTAATATAAAGGACATTTAAGAATCACAAAAATTGAAAACAATAGAAACAATTGCGATAAATAGCCGTAAGGGTCAAAATCAAGAAATTTAAAATCTTACCTTTTTTCAGAACCAACCATTCTCGCTCTCTCTCTCCTTTTCCCATTCAGCTTCTGTTGCTTTCAGTGTCAACAATAATGTTTTTTTTATATTTGTTCAGCTACATTTACAGCTTGTCATTTGAATTTAATTTTTATTAGCATTAAACTGGTATTGTATGTCCTTTTTATTAGCTCCCTATCAGATGTGGTTGCATTCAAGATGAGCTGATAAACTGAAAGGAACAAAACAAGAACACATAAAACTGAAATTAGTATTTAGCGTAGCAAATGAAGGCAGGACCGGTTGAGTCATCCTTAAATAGGAGGACAACCTTAAATAATTCTAAATGAGTTTTTATGTGTTGCAACAAATAATAAAAAGAAAACTTCATAGAGTACGCTATTTAATTCATATGGAAAAAAATAGAATTCATTTTCATTTCAGACATATGAAAGAAAAAAAAAAATACATCAAAAGGACAATGAAAAAATCGTATTTCAATTTAAAGAATGCTATTTTGTTCTTTATCAAAAGAAAGAAAAGAAAAAAAATTGTCAAATTTATTGAATTGACCACTAGTGGCAAAATCTTTCATTATAATCCGATTAGTATATAAATTGACTGATGTTGACCATTTCACGCATCATCATCACAAATCCTTGAAGACATAAAAGACTTAGACGCACACATACATACGTATTAGCCACTTTTCCTTTTATAAGAAAAAATGGTCCAATTTATAAAAAACTGATTTCTATAGAGGGATTATGGTTTCTATAGATACTCATTATAACTGTATTGATGTAAAAAATAACAGCTTTGTATTTAAATTAGTTTTATGCAGATTACGAAACATTTAATTTTATTATGAGTTATTACACTCACAATATTTTATAGGTAGTAAATATGCACATTGAAATAATTGGACTACAATAATTTCCTTTGGTTAAATTTATTGAAAATTCATCTCTTTATTTTCTAGTTCAGATGATGTCTTTTAAAGATATCCTGATAGGATGCAGTGAATCTTGGGGCCAGAGTAAGCTATTTTTTTAAGCTGAACCAGCAATTCATAGATAGCATAAATATTTGTTCTCTAGAATTTTTCCACAAAATAGGGCTCGAACGTTTGGTAGTGCTGAGCATATTATGAGAAAAATATTTTAAAAATTCCATAGAATAATTTCGGTCCACCACAGAATTATTTAGTTTAAATTATTGCTGTAAAAATATGAGTAGTGGGTAACGAGTATCGAGTATTTGTCTTTTATTTGAGTACTCGATATTTAAAACTACTACATGATATTTTCAGAGTTGCATTTTGGACGGAAAAATATATATAAAAATGTGACTGCATCACAAAACTCCAACTCTGCTAAAATAAATCTAAAATAAATCAAAAATAAAATATTTAAAAGCATATATTAAAAAACTATGAAAAACATAATTAATAGTTGGTAAAAAGTTTAAAAATATGTTTGGAAATTTAAGAAGAATTTTATTAAAAGGTTTTCAAAAATTTTAATTTAAAAATCGTTAAAAATATCGAGTAGTATCGATTATACAAATTAAAAATATGGAGTAGTATCAAGTGTTGAATTTACCAGCACTGTTTGAATAGATCTTCAAAATACTTTTCATTTGATACCAAATTTGTATTGAGTATATTAATTAAAATTTTAATTGATTTTGCACCTATCACTCAAATTGTACTATTAATTACTAAAAATTGTATACGATTAATTAATTAATTAATTGATTCAAATAAATATTTGATGAAAAATAGTTTTTATTTTTATCATATGTTTAATTCAATATTTTAGGTTAATTATTTTTTCTGTGTACTTCATAGAAAAATTTGTTGAGATACTCGTAGTGACGATATTATGTCATTTTGACAATTTTTTTTAATGAAAATTTTTCAAATGTTGACGATTTCTTAGTAAAAGTACACTTAAAATAATACGTCAGTAGAAAAATCTGTCAAGCCGGTTTCAAATCGATTTGACTAATTTTTAACAAATTCTTAGTTGAAACACTGATTTAAGCAAAGATTTTAGTTATCTTCATTTTACACAATACTAAAATTCTTCAGTACTTTAACTAATTTTGGGTTTTAATTTTCAAAATTATTTAAAACTAATTTTTAAGAACCCATTCGTTAAATTTTACAAAATTTATTGTTAAAATATAATATTTTCATGTTACTGTTATTACCCGGTAAATGGCGCCACCAATGTATCCGAAGTTTTAAAGATGGCGCTATTTATTTCCCTCCCGATTTTTTAAAATGGCCCATATCTCGAAAACTAAGAGAGATAGAGCAAAATTGATGAAAATTTCGACTACCCTTAACCGTATAATAATAATAAAAATTTTCCACTTCATAACTAAGCGAGATAGCGCAAAACGCACAAAATGTTTGCTCCATTAGAGTGCCCTTATATGCCCTCACATGATATGGACTAGGCCCGGGGAAGGTCCCGAGACCCTAAATTTGGATAAATTATACGACTCAGTATAATTACCGATAAAAATGTAGTTTTACAAATTTTTTACTTAGCAAAAGAATTTGTTAAAATTAACAAATTTTATTTTAAGCCAAAAAACAGGAATAAATTTTGTTAAAGTAACAAATTTTTCTGTACAGCCAATAGATGTATTATTTTGAGTGTATAATAGTTTTGACGATTTCTGAAAATTACAAATTTTTTTTAGCGATTTATAATTTCTAAGCTTAAATTCGCATATTGTTCTTTTATCTTCTAATAATCTTTGAGCCAGTGAGCAAAAAATATATACAATAAATTTTTTGTTAGAAATACAATACGATATCTACAATAACAGATTTTTAAAGAATTTTAAGCAAAAGTATGAAGAAAAATATCTAAAAATCGCATTTTAACTAAGTAGGTTTGAGGTTAAGAAGAAGAATAAACATTTTTTCAAAGTTATAGACACATTATTTTTATTTTTCTAGTAAATAAAAATGCAGGAATTTAAAATTTGATGCAAAATTTTTATGTATTTATTATGACTTGTTGATTCTAAATCTGCTTTCCAAAACACTATGCGGAATCAAGTGTAAAGTAAAGATGCAGTTATTTTAACTGTTAAAAAATAACTAACAAGTGCATTAAAAGTAACTAAAAATGTTATAAAATTAACTGAAAAATTACTAAAAAATGCATTAAAAAAAACTTAAAATCTCGTAAAATTAGCTGGCAAATTTTTATTCAAAAATTTTAAAACAATGGTTAACTCTAAAAAACCCAGTGTAGAAACGGTAATAACATATTATTATTTTTTGGACTACCAGTAATGACACCCACTTACCTTCTGAATTATTTTAAAACATATAATAAGGAGTTACTGATAATGACTTTTTTTTATCATTATTTCAAATAGAAAGTATTTTCTAGATTTTTTTGAAAATTTTTTGAAATCTATTTTTAGACTCAATATTTTTAAAACACTGGTAAGGATATATGTAACCACATATTTTTTGATTTTTTGTATGTTGGCGAGTAAGCTTACTTGTGTGCGGCAGGTCAATTATGTTTTCATCTATTAAATATTAAATGTCGATATAGCTCAGATGGTAGAGCTATTGACTGGCAATCTGTAGACCCAGGTTCGATCCCCGCACCAGTAAATTTTATTAAAAAAAAAAAAATACAATAAAAATATTTTTTTTATATAATTTATTTTTTTGAAAATCTATTTTTAGACTTATTATTTTTGTCAGTACTAGTAAGCACACAAGTAACGATATATTTTTTGATTTTTCGTATGCTGGTGTGTAACGATAACTCATTATTTTTCGCGACATCGCCATATAAAGGTAATAAGAAATGTAATAACAAAAGTAACTAGTTACCATTACCAATGATTAATGATTTTCTACACTGGCAAGTGTAGACATTTGTTTGTACACGTTCATTTTATAAAAGGTACCAAACCACGTTTGAAAATTTTAACGATACTTTCTAAACCTTCAATTTTGTTTGACAATTTGAAAGTAATTCATCCAATTTTGTTATAATTTCAGTCTCAAAAATTATGCTTTGAAGAAGCTTGTTCAAAAATGGCCAAATTGCTAACACTTCCTGCTAATATATTGTAAACAGACTTTTAACTACTGGGATTGAATTTTTCTAACATTTTCATAAAAAGTCTAAATTTTATGAGCACCTATGAATTTTATATTTCAATCCCAAATTTTATTTTGTTAATTACAAAATTTCTTCTTAATCTCATCCCTAAAGTAGTTAACAAGTTAATATTCGAAAAATTACATCAAATTATGATTGAAACAAAGTGATTGGATATTTTAATATTCTACAAGTACAAAAGATTAAAAGTGAATTTTAAACAAAAGTAAAAAAAGACATTATTCTTGAGTCTTGAATATGCATTCATAAATATATTTGTTTGGTTATTCCTATGGGTATTTTACCACCTTCTTCATCACATTTATGTCTTGTAAATGTAAAGATTTTAATAACACGTTCATCAGCAACATTGGTGGTGGTGTTGCATTGCATTGTTGCTGTTGTTTGTATTGACATGACACTAGAGACCCTGAAACTCATCCTCATCAAAAAGAGCTACACAAGATGGATGTGTGGTTGTATAACTTACAAAAAATAACAAGAAGAGGAAGAAAATCTCAACGAAAAATATGCATTTTCAAAATGTTTTTAGGCAAAGTAACCGTCTTTTTGTTTATGAATTTTATTTTATTTTTCGTTTTTTTTTTCTTTTTTGTGAAAAATTGTTACTTAAACAATAGTGGATAATAATAAGAAGAACAACAACGTTGGCTAAACGGAACAATAGCCAGCCAAGTCGAGTCGAGTCGACAACAACAGCGATTTGAAGATGAAGAATATCTTAATGGCGTAAAATAATAAATATTTATTAGTTTAAACTTTTTTCTTTTGTTCATTTCATTCAGTTTCATCTCTTTTTTTATGAGTTATTGTATTGTGTATGTTGGTTATTATGCATGCTGTATCTGCTTATTGTTATTGCTATTGTTAAATTCTTAGTTGTATCTAAATCCCTGATTCAACCGTCCCTCGTTATATAGAAAGAATATTTTATATAGAGTTTCAAAACTAAATCACTTTACGATCGTTGAAATGAAATCCGTAGAACGAGTGATCAGTGTAGTTTTGGATTTTGTGTGTTATTGTCGAGCTTTCTTAAGTGGTTATGATTAATGTGCGAAAACGTGTTAAATGTTACCAAGAATATGTTGTTTATCTGTTCATTCTCTCACTTTTAGCCTCTGATAGACGTGGTTTCGAACAGATCGATTGTTCAAACAATGAATATTGATGATGACAAAATTGTTTGAAATAAATATTTAAAACTTTTAACAATTGCGGTGAACAATAAGCAATAAACATGCATTATTGTGCTGAAATATAGAAATGTGATGAGAATACAACACTCAGGAAATTATGCAGGTAGAATCAAGGAGCATAGAATCTTAAGAGAGCACACTCAACCTCTGTTAATCAACCTCCTGCTGGATTTGGCGGTTATTTAAAGAAATTTTACAGTAGTTGAGAGTCTTATTATTTTGGTTAAATATTAATAAATATATTGAAAATTTTTCAATAATTGTATAAAATGAATTAATTAAAATCATTTTATAACAAAATTGTGTTTAAATAGCAAAAAAGAAGATGTTAAAATGTGTTAACGTGGCAAAAATATTTTAACATATTTCTTTGGTTCACGAACAGACCCAGTATAAGCAGGGCTGCCAGATGAATTCATTTCTAAAAATCGTCAATTTGACCCTATTTTTCGAAAAAATCGTCAAATCAAATCAAAAAAAATTGTCGAAAAGACCAGGAGTCCAATTTTAACTATTTTGGTTACACTCAGATAATTATATTGGTAAAATTAACTGCAATTGCAGATACAAGAAGTGTACACTTCAATTGCATTTAAAATTAACTGATTTTGCAATAATTTCAACTACAACTGCCATTAAAAATAACTGCAATTGTAGTTAATTTAAATTTACCGACATAATTCCCCTAGTGTAGCTTTACATATGTCGATTATCTCTTTCAACTCAGTTTTGGTGATATCAAGTCTCAGTATTGCTAAAGTTTTTAATTTAATTCGCAAAAACATTGTTTATACTTTAAATTTAATTAAATTAATTAATTAAGTCTTTTCGAACTTTGTGGTTTGATTATAATATTGTGGTTGTCTATTTGTCAAAATACACCAGTTTTTCTTAAAAAATTGTTACAAAATTTGTAACAAAATTTTTATAAATTTATTCGAGCGAGACATTCATATGCAATTTATATTTAACCAACTTCAATTAACAAAATTACTACTTTTAGGCAAAAGCTTTAAAGAGTAAAATGAAAATACAATATTTGTTTGAATTTTTCGTGTAATTAGAAATCGTCATTTCGTGGTCTAAAATCGTCAAATTGTCATTTGGAAAATTTTTGATGAAAAATCGTCAAAATGACGATAAATCGTCAAGTCTGGTAGCTATAAGCACAAGTATGCTAGCGATTTGCATAGAGCCCAGTATAATCAATTGCAAATGGCAGTTAAAATAGCGGCATTTGCTTTTTGAAAAGGTGTATACTACATTTCATTTGAATTAACTTCAATATGTAGTGAATTTTAATTGTTAAAATGCAGTTAAAACAACAAACTGTAAAAACTACTGTTTTTGCGAATCAAGCTTTTTTTTGCTCGAATAAATTTCACAATTGGGAAACAAATTTTACACTTAAATATCACTTTGATTATTCACTTTGAATATATTGTTCAAGATGTTTTCCTGCGATGGATGAAATATTGTTTGTTTGGCTTCCTTTTTTATGAAGTGAGAATTGGGATGAAAATATAAAAAAATATAATTTTTACATAAATAAATATATTTTCTTATCTTATTATTTTCTATACCCAAGTAAAAAAATATGATATGGAGCCATATGAATTTATATTTAATTATATATAATCTTTTATGTAATTAGATAAAATTATATCCGAAAAATGAGAACGTCTTATTGTATCATATTGTATCGAATTGTATACAATTGTATACAATTTGGTACAATTTGATACAATTCGATACAATATGATACAATTGCATCCGAATTTTGTCCCCATCCAATTACATAAAATTATATCTTTTTGTATAAAATTATATAAAATGTTATAAAAGTGGACATAGTTTAATATAATTATATCTAAAAATTGACCTTATACTTTAGATCATATTATATATGACCACATCTAACAATATACAAAAATTATATTTTAAATAAAAAAGATATGCAATATCTGGAGATCAGACCTGGGGGATTTCAATTACAATTGCAAATAAATTTAATTGAAATTAAAAAAACTCAATTACATTTCATGTAACTGTAATTGAAAATTTTCAATTACAAGTAATTGTAATTGAAAGTTATTTTAATTACAAATTTACAATTACATTTAGAATTAAAGTGTTTTTTGTTAAAATTTTGTAGAAAAAACTGACTGGGATAGGTTGGATATGCGTGGATAAGTATAAAAAGAATACGTCATGTTGGGCTGACCCCTCACTTGTGCTTTTTCTCATTATTTCTTTTCCGAAAAAATGTAATGACATTTTTTCAATTACAATTATAGTATATGTAATGTATAATTATTCAATTACAAATTACTTGTAATTGTTTTTTTTTTTGAATTAAAATTACAAATACAAATTACATGTAATTGTGTAATTGCATGTGTAATTAATTTCCAAATATAATGATTAACCCAAAGGTCTGCTGGAGATCCTATAATTTCGATAAATCTTCCATTCCTTTTATCCAGATTTACCATGCAAGTGCGTTAAACATGAACAAAATTTTCTTTATTTTTAGTAATTTTAAAATAAAGTTAACAAGACTGAAATTTTAAAGTTAATAGGATTATGTTATACAACCAAGATATAAGAAAAATATTAAAAAAATAGTAAAATATTACAAAATAGTAAAAATTACTAAAAATATATGATGCAAAAAATAAACTCACACACGAATCATGTACGGGTTATATATTCTTATTCACACTCCCGCACGAATCAAGTACGAATTATATATTCTCAGACTCACGCACGAATCACTTGAGTATAGTGATTATTACTCACGATCACTTGTGAATAACGTGACTCACGAACATTTCTAGGCACGCGCCAATCCCTAGTAATTACTAAATCTAAAAATAGTTCAAAATCATTAACATAGAACCACATATAATATAATACGGTTTTATATGGACCTTATATATTTTTATATAAAATCACTTTGAAATAATTGCTTATGTGGGATGATATATAATTATAGATGATTTTATAAAGAACGTTATATTGTTATATATTAAACAAATCATGAAATATTGTAGATATGGAACCATATTAAGTTATATATGGGTTCTTATTCGTCAATATATAATCATATCTAACACAAATTATGAAATATTTCTTATATGTCTCCACATATAGTTTTATATTATTATGTATAGTGTCATACTAAATTATATATAAACGTATATGTAATTGTATCTGTAATATGTTACTTTATGTACTTATATATAGCACATGCAATTATAAGTAGGCCAGTATGTAATAATATAAAATCACATATGTCTCCATATTAAAACATTTGAGGAAAAAATATCTAACATATGACTATATAAAAGTATATCTGCTTGAATTTAAAAGCATATGTGGCCATATGTAACTATAAGTTACTATATGCAATTACATAAAATAACATATGGTTGTATCAAAACTTTTTTACTCGGGTAGTGAATAACTGCCATTGAAAATGTGTTCCCTAAGTAAAATAATTGCAAAATCATTACCAGATTAGTAGTTATATAACTAACACCAGTATAGGAAAAATCAAAAAAATATGTCGTTACTTCTATCTTTACACTAATGGAAAAAAGTCTGTAAAAATTTTAGTTAAAACTACTAAAAATTAGTTCAAAATGACCTTGCAGAAAAAACTGCTGAAATTCGCAGATTATTTTTACTAAATATTAGTAAGATAAGAACAGCAAAAATAAAACTGTTAAATATACAGAATTTTAGTTATATTTAAGCTTAATTTTATTTAACACTAAAACTAACAACTTAACCTACTAAAGTCAGCAAAAAAATTGCTAAAACATCACAAACAAATTTTAATTTTTCAACGATTTGTTTTAATACAAATAAAAATCTCGCCTTCTGAAATTATCAGTTAACTATTTTTTTTTGGGAAATATTTCTGTTCATTATATCAAGATAGACTGCTATTTAAATTCAACTAAATTTAACTTAAAAATAACAACAATTTTGTAGACATAACAGTTTGTTTTTGTAATTTTAGTCTACTACTATTTTGCAAAATTTTCTGCAGATTTTGCAGTATAATTCATAATTTTGAATTAACTAAAAGCTAACTCAAATCTAACTAAAATTCCTTAAATTTAAGAGTTTTAATTTTGCCGTTCTTATTTTACTAATATTTAGCAAAAAAATCTGCTAATTTCAGCATTTTTTTCTGCAGTATCATTTTTAACCAATTTTTAGTAACTTTTTCTGCTATTTTTACAGATTTATTTTTATGAGTGTAGGGATTACACTTTTTTTGTAATCAAAAGAAAAAAAAATATGTTTTACGTTTTACGTTTTCATTAACATGTATTTTAATATCAAAAAAAACTAACCCCTCAATTCATAAGTGCTTTGTAAAGTTATAGCAGGTTTACAAAACGTCATTTTCATACAAAATTTGATCAATATACCTCCTTTAATTTTACAAAGCGTTTATGAATTTAGGGGTAAGCGTAAACAACAGTAGTTTTTTTTTTTAATTATTTCAGTTATTTCAAAATTTTTGTAGTAAAAAGTTGTCAGTTTTT
Organism: Leucophora obtusa; assembly: GCA_949987735.1. NCBI lineage: Eukaryota > Metazoa > Arthropoda > Insecta > Diptera > Anthomyiidae > Leucophora > Leucophora obtusa. Next base: position 6,629,210 of record OX465296.1, read on the forward strand.
TCGACATTGTAAGTTATATGAAGGCTTTTTTTTGCACGTATCTTTGTTTTAGTTGTCATTTTCATCAAATTTTACCGACAAACTTTTGCGAGTGTAGAAACACATTTGAATTAAAAGAGAAAACAAAGTTTGTGTTGATTTTAAAGCTGTTTATATTTAATTTAATATTGTTTCTATTTAATTTTAATTATTTGTTGTGTGTATTTATTCCCAGCAATTGCAAAAATTTCATTCGAAAAAATTTCCCTTTTTGAACATTAAGTAATGTTGACCACAAATTATTTCATTATTTGAAAAAAAGATTGAAAGCACACAATCAAATACTCTTTACCTTGGTCGCCTGTTGAGAATATTGTAAATTTGCCCCTTATTAACATTGCAAAATACGAATTTCTAGTTAAGATTTCGTGAATACGTAAATAACTAAATTAAAAAAAAAAAATAATAATAATACAATTATGTTAGATTCAATAGCACACTTTAAAAATCAAAAATATATTTCATAACAATAACATTTTTTAGCATTCACATATAAAGCGTACGTTTATAATTGTATAAACGGAAGCTGAACAACATGGTTTGCCAATATTTGGAACATTGTAGCTTTGAAAGCCATTATAATATACATAGTTTGACACTTAAACCGCAAGAGTTTAGAAAATTGCAGTGAAGACCATAAAAAAAGTAACAAAACAGTACAAAAAAAAAACGTGAAAACATTTAAAGGGTTGTATACGAGGACGTGAGAACATTAACAAAATACATTTATGCCATTGTAAGGAAACACAGTTTTATACAGTTTTGTAATAAAAAATTTAACCCCTTCCAGTTATTTGCACATTATGTATTTAAAGCATTGTTAATTCAAAATCAATTTTAAACAATTAATTTAAACTGTATTTTATATTTTTTGCCATCAACCCCATCTGTGAAATTGTATTTTGCTAAAAAATATATTACACATCTTTATGTCCTGGCCCCGAAGTAGGTGTTGCCAATAAAGTCATTACTGCAAACTGTTAAAGAAATTGTTTTAAATTTAAAAATAAAACTATTTAAAATTAAAAATAGATCGACATAATAACACCGCATGTTAACGCCTTCTTTTGACGCATTTCTTTCTAATTTTTTTTAACAAATCTACAATTGTCCACATATTGAAAGCGTGTGGATTTTATGACTTTATAAATGTCACTAATTTATTGCTTTTTTCACATTTGCAATATCAATTAAAATTTTCGCAAATATCTTTATGAGAAAAAAAGGGTTAGTGTGTTTTACACTGTAATCTGACAGCTGGTTACATCTTTCAATAACAGATGAAGAATTTTGTTTTGCAATTCGTTTTATACCGATTTGATACACAATTTGCATTTTATGTAAAACATGTTAATAAAATTTAGGTGTGACATTTAAATATCGAAATCGAATTAATAATGTTACAATTGATTTAATAAATTCAAACATATGATGTGTATTAAAAAAAAACTTAATGACGATTTCAAATTCATATATTACAGAACTACAAATAAATACATTTACAATGTACAGTATCAGATTTCGTCATTGGAGCTCTTAGTACTTAATACCGAAAGGCATAAAAATATCCTTTATAAAGGAACATATTTTAATTTTCTTAGTTTCAAATTCCATTAAAAATAATCACATACACACAATAAATTAAAGATGAGTTTCAATTAAGAAAATAATTGATGTTAATTAATATTTTAATTGATTTTGAACATATCACGCAAATAATAGTTTTAATTACTAATAACAAAAAAGACGATGTTCTGACAATGGATTCTGGTAGAGGAGTTTGAAAGATCACAGGGTGTGTCAGCGTTTTGAAAGATCACAGGATGTGTTCAGTGAACTTACATATGTAAAACACTACGAGGTACATTTTTATGGAACATTTTAACCCTTTAACTCTTCAATTAAAGGTACTTTTTTGGTCCCTTTTTAAAAAGGGACAAAAAGGACCCGTAAGTTGAAGAGTTAGAGGGTTAAAATCTTCCACAAAAATGTCCCTCATAAAGTTTTACATAAGTTCGCTGAACACATCCTATAACTTTGATTCACATGGTTTTGCCCTAAAATCCAGGTTTGTGGGGCATTTGAGCGCCAATTCTGAATAAGTACGAGATTAACACTTAAACACATTTTAAGTTTTAACTTATTTCTTCCATTGAAGTTAAATTTTCAACTTTGATGTCTTTAGAGACAGAAATAAGTCAAAACTTAAAATGTGTTTAATACAGAATTTAGACTAAGCAAAAACTACCTAGTTTTTGTACAAAACTAGTTTTTGTTTGTTTTTATTTGACAAGTAAAAACTAGCAACGGCCAAAAACTAAGTAGTTTTTGCTCAGTCTAAATGCAGTTAAACTCGTACTTATTTAGAAATGGCGCCCAAATAACCCACAAACCTGGATTTTAGGGATGAATCTTGCATTTTAGGTATAGGATGCGTTCAGCGAACTTATGTAAAACACTACGAGAAACATTTTGGTGGAACATTTTAACCCCCTAATTTTAGCTTTCTAATTACCCAAGCTAATACTGTATATTTGCTTTTTATATTAAATAATCATCTTTTTATTGAAAATTTTAAGAAAAACATTTGTTGCAGAACTGCAAATCATTATCGGTTTGTTATTTATCCTGTATACGTTTATACTGTCATTCATTTTAATGGACATTAAGCACAAAATATCATATTTTTATGTGTATATAGTATAGTTTTTTCTTCCTCGTATTTGTATTATTAAAAATCATATCAAATAAGCTTCTGAAGAAAACAACAACTGGCCACAGTCCATTGATGGGAATAATTCTTTTTTTAAACACATTGATTGTATTTTTTTGTGTACGAGATGGATTTGTAAACGAATTTTCAAAATTCCTGTGGGATTTTTTTATTAGCGTTAAAACATGTATACAAAATATTTCTAATCAGCTGGAAATAAAATACAATACGGGGTTTAAGCTTCACAACAATTAATAATTTTGTTTAAATTACGATTGGATTTCGTCTATTGAAATATAAACAATTAAGTCCTATTTTCGCTTAAGAAATTAATTTCCTATTTCCACATCTCTTTTGTTCTAACAAATAGAATCACCCTTCCCGAACCGTCAGATCTTGATGAAACTTGGAAAGTATCCACTAATAGAAAAAAGTCTGTAAAGATTTTAGTTAACACCACTAAAAATTAGTTAAAAATTACTGCAATGTTTGTGTTATACGTGACATACGGCCAGGAATGCTCGAAAAATTGGCCGTCCAGAATGCCATTCGTCAAGAACAGCCGCGGGACCATATGCCCAAAATCATTTTCAAATGTTGATGTCATGTATTGATCTTTGGAAAAAAAATTTTTAGTTTAAAATTTAATTTTTTGTGTAAGTTTTTACAATTTAAAGTTCTATCGGGCTTAAAAAAACGCCCTATATAATTTTAGCACAGTGTTGTATAGACAGCTGCAATTAATATTCTAATTAATATGCATTTTATCAATTTCAATTTAGTAGGTTTGAGGTTAAGAAGAAGAATAAACATATTTATCTAAAAATTATAAACCCACTAATTTTCAAATCAGAAAATATCTGGTTTCTGCCTTTTTGTATGGACAGGCTTTATCAGTGATTTTCCATTTAATTATGTTAATTGTTTATACGTTTATATTATTTTCAGATTGTCTCTATATGATCGTTATTTTAACAACCAGTCGGCTGTAGGATTCGAACACATGCGCCTATTCCTACATTATAAACATAACTATACTTATGTAAGTGCCACCGTTTAGCCATCCCACCCAAGTAAGGCCTTGAATGCGATGTAACTACTTCGTTGTTTTCCTTCTATTCAGCTTTCTGTTATTCGTTTTTTACTCAGAAGTGATCAACACAGACACATACAAACATTCGATTTTTAGATTTTTACATATCTTCCAATCTCCTCCGTGTCTCCTTTTTCGCAAATATTGCCAAATTGACGTATGGTTTTTACGTTCAAGAGTAGGTAGCTTCCGTATTTATTGAGATAGTTTGTCGCAGGACAAATTTTATAATGTATTTAAGTACAATGTTGTTTAACGTCATATAGACAGCTGCAAAATAATTGTTTTAAACGAAAAGTACTTGTATAATGTGATCCCGGGATGGACCAGTATTTTTCGAGATCCCAAAATTTTCCGGGATTACGTGAATTTTTGCCATTTTTTAAATTTTTTATTTAAAAAAATGTATACAAATTTAAAATTTAGTCAAAAAATATAAAATACTTTTTTCACGTTTTTTTACATACTCCTGATTAAATTAAGATCGAATGAATGAAAAAAAAATCTGACATTAAGGGTCATATGCATAATCACTTTTTAAATTTATAAATGGCTTATAAAACAAATTTTTCATACGAAATTAATTTTTTAAACGATTTTTATAAACGAATTATAAGGTTTTCAAATTATTAAGCAAACTCACAAAAGTTTGTGGGTAGAATCTACTGAAAATGACAGTTAAAACAATGGTGTATGCAGTTAAAAAGGCGACAAAGGTATTTACCTTTAAACTAACCAAAAAATTTGTTATTTTTGACTGTTAAATAATAACTAACAAATGCATTAAAAGTAATTACCAATGTCGTAAAATTAACTGACAAAATTTTACTATAACATTTTTAAAACAACTGAAAAAATTGGTAAAAACTTTTTTTTAACACTTAATTCTTTTGGTATTATATTAAAGTATTATTTAATAAAAAAAACTATTTTTTTCTTCGATTACAAAAATATGTGTAATTACTTCAGCCTATTTAAAATTTTAAGTTAAAATTCCAAACGGTTCTCCAGTTATTATGCTTTTATGCATTGGAGATACAAGTTTCTGATTTTTATTTGCAAACTAGGACTATATCAATAATAACAAATATAAACTAAACAAGAATTTTTAAAATTCAAGGAAATTTTTTATTATCGAAATAAATAACAAAAACAACTGTTTATTGTAAAAATACTGTTATGGTAGTTGTTTATTATATTTAAAATAACTGCTTCAAACAACTGTTATGAAATTACAATACTTAGTTCCTTAGTTGCTTTATTAAATAACTGTCATAACAATTGTTTTGAATTTTTTGTAGTAATTACAGTTAAAAACAATTACAAAAACTACTGATTACTGTACAAAAAACTGTCATATAGTAACTGTCAGACTTTTTTAAGTGCATGAGCACTTTATAATTTAACTGCGTCGATATTTTGCTGTGCTGTGTGTTGAAAAATTTTATTTCAATTGAAAGAGGAATAAATATGATTGTGACAATCAAATAATTAGACCGAATCATTCTACTTATTAAAAAGGATTCAGTTGTCACACTGAATCTGTTTTTTTCTATGTGCCGTTCTGGAAAAATGTGGCTGCTTTTTTATCAACTAATATGAAAAAAGTACGACCGCATCAACTTGTCCTTCGCTGGACCAATTCGTTTCTCATAATTTCATTTTACTCTGAGATCTATCTAACTAGGTTTGCCACATTGCAGAAGTCTAAAAACTTGACATTTAATAAAAAAAAAAAAAATAACTTGATTTTTAAAAAACAACTTAATAACCGATAAATTCTGAAAAATTTCAAATTAATGATTTTGGGTTTCAACATTTTTGTCACAGAATTTTCTTAAATTTGATATTTCAGCTTAAAACTTGACAAGACCTAAAATAACTTGACAATCAAGGCCATTCCAGGCCATATAGAAACCCTAGCTCTAGCTCATCCTGAACGCTTATCAATGGTTTTGATTATATTTCAATCTTTTGGTATTCGATTCCTAGATTTTTAAAATGAAAAAACTAACTGCCCATGAAGATATTAGATTTCTGTCAAGGTACATTCCATTCGTAAATATGAAGACAATTGGAATACCGTAATCCTTGGTATAAATACAGTAAGGTACTTTTGATGCCTGTAGAAAAGTACAGTCTCACAATAATATATGAATATGGTTAAGTGTGTATAATACAGTAGATACTCTTTGTACTTTTATATTTGAATTATGTCAGTCATTCTTGACTTGCTTGGTAATATAATAATTTATTCATTCACTTGTTATCGCATTAGTTATGGTGTCCGTTTAAACAAAAAATAAAATGCACTTCTTCTCTTTTTTAAATATTCGTTTTTTTTTCAAACATTTCACACTGTTCTACTGTATTGTACGTTTTATTGTTTTGTTAATGGCTGGTATCTTCTATATTCATTCATTTATTTATTTCCATTCATTCGTTTGTTTCATTCTCTTATATCCTCCTGCAATTCACACTGCGCTATTGTTTTATTACACGTCCTACAATTTCTCCTTGAGATGCATTCAATTCAATTCAACAACCAACATACATTCTTTATACTATTCCAAACATAGTTTCTTTGTTACGAAATACCATTCACTTTGTTTTAAGGCTTTTGTCTTTAGAGAATCCATTGTAAGAGTTGCACCAGTGTATGTGGAATACAAAAGATCTGAGTAAATGGAAAATTCATTCATATGCATTTTAGGTTGGCAAGGTGCTACACATCCTGTATTACACACAATGTGGATACTACATATATGTGACACACTTACACATTAATATGTATGTATATGGGGTGCAGTAAGTTATGTTGGTGGACCATGGACACATATGAAAATATCCTTGCGTGTGTGTGTGTGTGTAAGTGAATGTTTTTTTTATTGTTTTATTTAAGAACCTTAAAAAGGGATTTTCGAATTATGACTTTGACACCTTTGTGTTTTCGAAATACACGTACGTTAGGTGTCGGCCATTTAAAAAATGTAATTCCTTCAACACATGATAGTTCTCAGTAGTTGGAATTATACATAGTTTGTGTAGCAGACACAGCATCATACCGATCAATGAGTCAGCCGATTGTACAATAAAACTAACAAAAAACACTATTCCCATAAATGAATGAAATCCGACAAAAGTCAATTATTTGTGTTGTGTTCAAGACTTTCACATCGTTGGTCTTTTCTATAGATTCCTCGAATCCTAGTGAATGCAATATCCGATAGGCGTTAAATCTGTAATACCAAAAAATAGCAAATATTCTTTGTCAAGAAATACAACAACAAAAAATAAGATCCCAAATACGTGTTCATTCATTGTAAAAAACACTTTGTATCTAATTCTAGCTAAATCGAAAATTCCATGTTGCCAATGTCAACTGTAATGTCATTAAAGTAGGTGGAGATGGAGACAATTGTACCTTTTCAGGAATTATCCATGTTGCTTTATATGATCGCAGCTAGGCAACGCTCTTCCACAATGAATACAACAAAAAGATTTTTCTTGCCTGACTGACTGTATTTGATGCTCATTTGCATATAACCTTAAGAAATTATCAATTTAACATTTTTGTCCCCCCTTCCCCCTCACATTACCCATTTTTTTCTATTATTATTTTCTATTTATCGTTAAGTGATTCAAAAACCATTTTGTATTTTTCAAATCCATGATTTTGTTCATTCTTTTTATAGCTTTTCAAATAAAATTCAAAAGTCCACCATTACGTCGTTATAATTCATTTTTAACTGTATGCTGCCAAACCTTCATAAACATCCTAGTAAAAGTTCAAAGAGTGGTGACATAAAGGTTTTCTTAAAAAAAAACAAATTCTCAAAGCGATTTAAGAAAAATATTTTCCAATGATTATAATAGGAGTTGATTGTTATTGTACGCATCATAAGATGTGAAGTTGTAAATATTTGTTTACACTCAAGAAAAAATTTACAAACTAAAAATTTCATTTTAATTTTAAGCATTTTCATTTGGGAAAAATGTGAAAAAAAAAGTTTTTGAAGATTTCTAACTTAGCCAAGTTTTAGCTTTTGGTGTACCTAGAAACAAATTCCTATGATGAGAAAGTTCTCTTTATTTCGTTAATTTTTATAAAACAGTTTACAGAATCCATTCCACTTCCAATCCAATTTTGGTGGGGATTTCATAAAGACCGCGAATATATACACTAATAGAAAAAAGTCTGTAAAAAAATTAGTTAAACCCTAGTAAAAAAAGTTTTAATAAAATGTTGTGTAATTTGATACTAATCAGGATTGGTTAATGTGATATCATATATTATTGTATATAATTGAATCAACATAAATAAATTTATACAACTTTGATCTAATAACATTGGGTCAATTTCCCTATTAAATTGTATATAAGTATATATAAATTGTTACACCATATATAACCATATAAAATTTTATAGGGGAAATGACCCAATGTTATTAGATCTAAGTTGTATAATTTTGTTTAAATTGACGAAATTACATACAATTTTATATGATATCACATTAACCACACTTGATTAGATATGATTGTATCAAATTATATACCATTATATTATAACCATTTTTAATAGGGAAACTACCAAAAATTAGTTAAAAATGATGCTGCAGAAAAAACTGCTAAAATTAGCAGATTATTTTTGCTATATATTAGTAATATAGGAAAAGCAAAAATAAAACAGTTAAATGTACAGAATTTTATTGATTTAAATTTTTGTAAATGAAAAATAGCAAATTAATCTGCTAAAATCAGCAAAAAATTAAAAAAAAATTTTAATTTTCCATTTCCATTTTTCCATTTTTTTTTTAATGCAAATAAAATTAGAGCCGTTTGGAAACAGCAGTTTATAATTTTTTTTAGCAAATATTTCTGCTGATTTTAGCAGTAAAGACTGCTATTTGCATTCAACTAAATTTTGCTTAAAAATAGCAAACATTTTGTAGATATAACAGTTTTTTTTTTCTTTTAAGGAGAAGAAAACACTCAGGAAAATCTTCCTATTAATTAACTTGTTGCTTCCTTTGGAAAGGGGATAGAGAAAAGTGAAAGGTGGTGAAAGATGAAGGGCTTCAAATATGGCAACACTGTAATTGCACGAGATGTTGAATTTTAGAAAAGTTGTTGGGCGCCATCAGATGGTGAGTTGGCAAACTTTGTTGAAACTTTTTAGTTCATAGCCCTTTTGTATTATTTTACTTCGGGGGGTTAAGTGCTATGGGAACACCGAAGGATATAAGATATAACAGTTTATTTTTGCTATTTTTAGTCTACTAATATTTAGCAAAATTTTCTGCAGATTTTATAGTACAGCAGCATCATTTTCAACTAATTTTTAGTAACTTTTTCTGCTATTTTTACAGATTTATTGCTATGAGTGTAAGATTGGCTACAACAACAAATAAAAAAAAATAGAATATCATTACAATGGTTGCCATATATTGATTTCAAAATTTTAATATAGGATTTTTAAAAAAAATTCCAAAAATTGCATATAATTTTTTTTTTTTTAGAAAATTCTTCATTATTTATTTTTATGTAGATTTTATTTAAGAATACAAATTAAAAATATAATTTTGAAAAAATCTGGGTACATTAAAGATTATCGGCGGGTAAACATTTCGATTTTGGTTGCAAATACCTCCGCTAGAGTGCATGCTGCGTCTCGACACCGCCAAAATATTTTTGCGGCAACACCTTAACGTCAATTTTTTCAGAATTTATATGTTTTTGTGTGGTGTTAGTAAGCGTCGTTATAACGCAACACAGAGTTGCACACAGTGGGTATGAACATGAAAACATAGTCGCTTAGAAAGACTAACCAGATTAAATGGTGGATTAAATTTTAATCGACCTGATTAAGATATGGTTTAGGATCGATTACTGAATGTCCAATCAGATACTAACTCGAATAGAGTTGGGCTTAATCGTTCTTTTTGGTGACTCGGTCATATCGTTCAATAAAATTCATTGAACTAGTTCGTTCAAATCGTTCAACCGTTCTTTTTTTGTTATCGTTCTTTTTTGTCATGAGCTGTGTCTGAACAGTGATTCATGAACGGTGTCGTTCGTTCGGCAATTTATTGGCGCACTACATGTTACATGTTGATATTAATTGTACATATGGGTGAAATCAAAAAATGTGATTAATTTTTGGGCCAAATTTGTGAGAAGCAAAAAGTGTTAATATTTCGGTTTTCTCTTAATGGAATCAGTAAGTTTAGTCATTATAAACCTAATTGCAAAAAATCTCTTCTACAAGTTGTCGCAATAACTTTTTTTGCACAATTTTAATTTTTTTTGTTGTAACGGAGTTTACATTTCTGCAAGCAAAAGACATAACAAAAAAAATTGAGTACGAATTTTCTTCAATTTATTAGTTTTTCGTATTTGGGTTTTCAACTTGCTTTCCAATGATATATAATTTGTGTTTATCAAATTGGCGGTTTCGCGAATAAAAATACAATTCATTCCGCGAAAAAAAATTTAATTTTTTTTTTAATTTTGTATTTTTGGTCTTTTTAAATGCTTTTCAAAAATATAAAATTTTTTAAAATCCAAACAGCGGTTGCGCAGTTACAAAATATTATGTTAAAAACATAACATTTCGCGATCAAAAAATTCTTAAATTGTGTGAAACAAATTTAATTTGTCAAACTAATGTCAGTAATGACTCGAAATATCGATTCAAAACCAATGAAATGCAAAATCAATCGTTTTTCGCTCCAGCAGCTTAGGGTAAAAAGCTGATAACTTCTTTTGATTTGACGCAAAATTATTAGTTGAATCGTCTTTTGACGCATAAATATTAGTTGAATCACCTCTGTTTATGGTTATTTTAAAATATTTTAAACATTTATCTACATTTATTTGAATGAAATCTGATGCAAACAATTGTGGTTACGGAGTTTACAGTTACGGAGTTTACATTTGGTTACTTTTTTCGTTTTATTTCAGAAACGCTTTGTCAGAATTTCTTTTCCGAAACAAAATCGCATGATGCCTACAAGGTGAATCCAAATATGACATTGTTTTTCTTACTCGTTAAATAGTTTGGTGTAAAAATTAGGAACGGAGTTTACAACATTTTTTCAAATCTTATTAAAAGATTAAAGATCCTTTTTCATCTCGAGAATGTTACATGCTGCAGAAAAGCTTCAAGTCTGTTATACTAGATGATTACTTACAGTCCAACGATCATTTGAGTATAAAAAAAACATTATACTTTTCGGAATATAAATAATAGATAACTCCAAAATTCTGGTATATGCATTTTTATCAAAAATTATGACGAAAAATCGTTACAGAGTTGAAGTCGTGATAGCTAAGATATACGAAAAAGTTTGTAAAATGTATTAATTTTTAATAAAAACGGCACTTTTCCTCTTCATAAAAATTCTTACAGTTAGTGTTTAGCTTTATTGTTTATTAAAATATAAGCTATTAAAGTTAAAAAACCTTATGAGTTACTTGTTCCGGAGTTTACATTTGGCCTATAAAATTGGTCACAAATTTTATGTATTAACCAAAAATTGGTCAGATTGTTATAAATTTTGTAAAACAGGTGACAATGCGCTGATATATATCGAAATATGTAACTGAAATGTAATCCAGGCATTAGAAATTAGGTGGTTACACGGTTTTTATCACATTTTTTGATATCACCCATATACTAATAGTGTCAGAAAATTACAATTTTATTAAAAATTTGAAATTATTAAGAAAAACATTTAATTCTGTAATAAAATTAATAAGAAAGGGATACAAATTTTTTATGACTAAAAAAAAGAACGAAAAATGGGGAACGATGTCATATCGTTCAATGAACTGAACCGTTCAAATGAACTAAGTTGGTTCATGAACAACACAACTCTAAACTCGAATTTTAAGTGACGTATTTGTTGTTGTTTCCCATATTTTAACCGGATATTCAGTAATCAGGCCTAAATCGACTTGTTTAGGAAAATTTTCTGCTCCAAAGAATTGGTTGTAGAATAGCTACTTTTCCTTTGTAATCCCTTCTACCGTCAGTAATCCCTTCTACCTATCCACGATGATTGCTCCAAAGTGGAGCCAGTTGCCCTAGTTTCAGTTTTGGAACAAGTTCTAGAAGTGCTTTTCCATTAGTTGCACCTTATATATAAGATCCGTGGAACATGTTCCTTCCACGAAATCGGTGTTAGCGAAACCAGTTTCTTATTGTTAAACTTTTTTTTTTTTTTTTTTTTTTTAAAGAGAAGCAACACTCAGGAAATTCTTCCTATTAATTAACGTGTTGCTTCCTTTGGAAAGGGGATAGAGAAGAAGTGAAAGGTGGTGAAAGATGAAGGGCTTCAAATATGGCAACACTGTAATTGCGCGAGATGTTGAATTTTAGAACAGTTGATGCGCGCCATCTGATGGTGAGTTGGCGAACTTTGTTGAAGCTTTTAAGTTCATAGCCCTGTTATATTATTTTACTTCGGTGGGGTTAAGTGCTATGGAAACACTGAAGGAGGATGCTGCGATATGTATGAGGGATAGAAAAAACTCATACATATTATTATTTTTCATAAATTGATGTTGCCTTGGTTGGGGCTCGAACCCGCAACCTTACGTGTAACAGTCCAACGCGCTAACCATTACACCACAGCGCCCACAACTTCCAGGAATGTTAAGTATAATTTTATTTAATATTTTTCTATTAGTGTAATATCTATGAATATTCAAACAAAAAATTTAAATCTTATACCAGTATATAGTCCTAATACCAGGTTTCTTATTGTTGAAAAAAAAAACTCATCTAAATAAATTCAAATTTAATAAGTAGGGCGGGGGTTGATTTTTTTTTTGTGTCATTTCTACTTAATAAGGATAATATTGATGAGAAAACTGTTATTGTGATCATATGTGTTCGACTACAAATGGTCAGTCGTCATCAATAGCATAATCTGGAAATTTTTATTTGCGGTTATGCCCCAGATTATCGAATTTCTATTAAAGATTTTGTTTTGTTGCTTTTCTTTTTACAGTTCATACATGAGTGTTTCGTTCCATATCGATTTGCGTGTTTTTGTCATTCTAATCATCTTTTGCTAATCTTTTAGTTATTTGTTTCATCAGTTTTTTATTATTGTTGTAGCTGTGTATTGTTTGTTCTTACTCAAAGGCTCTCAATGACTATCTAGAAGGATAAGAATGTCCGCATATGGGTGTGTGCATATGTCATTTTTATTTTTGCAAGACAGTTTTATTTTTTGCCCATTGTCTTCAATTGCTGGTAAAGTAAATATGATTTCAATACTATAGATTAGAGATTTGTGTTTCCTAGTACTCATATGATGACATTCCATCAAATGCAAACTTACTACATGCATGCATGCAAAAATAAAGTATCAATTTTCAAGTATGGTGGTATGTGTTAGTTGTATGTTAGTTTTTCTTAACAGTTCTAGGAAAATTTCACTGTTTTCCCATTATCTATGACAGTAATAGAAGATCTTAAATGTTTTAAAATCTACATTATTGATTATTATTTTGTTGAATGTTCATTTTGCTTGTTCTATTTATGATAAAATATCACTTTCCTTCATTGATCGTTAGTTTGTAACACAATGAAAAAATACGTATGTATGTATGTAGGTTCATTCAATTGTCATTCTTTTGTCTACACTTTTTTTGCACTAATATTAAAATTTGAATTTGCAATTGTTTTTAACTTCCTTTTTTTTTACTGATTTTCCATTTCATTAGATTTTTATTATTTTATGCTCCTTTTTACAAACAATTGCGCAATTCCCTGATGCAATAGCAAAGTTTAAAATTATGATTTTTTTTCCTTGTTACTTATCAATCTTAAGGATTATTTTCACCGTTTCTTTACAAATTTGTTACATAAACATTTGTGTGTATATTTGTATAGGGGAGTCTAAGGATACTTGATGCCTATTCCTTTATACGAGTAAATGTAGCAGTAAGCTTAAGAGAAGTTAAATCCAGAACTTTAAAAGAATTAAGGGTTTTGGAATTTATATTTTCAATATCATTTAAAAATAAATGAAAATTCTTTGAAAATTAAGCTGGAGTACTCCACTCTGCAGAGTGTATTTTGTTCCTTTCTTTTTCACACTCACATATTTTTTGTATCATGCCATCTCTACTTTAGTATGTAGCTTTAATGTGACGGAAAATTGTTAAATTAAATTAGGAATCTTATAAGATAAACCGGATTGATTTTGTTTAATATCGGTCTAACTCCCGGAAATGGGCTTGCAACTAGATCACACAAATTCTTTGGTATCGGTGTCATATGTGTTAAATAATCTTATGCCGAAAACCAATAACATATTAGTACCCATATCGACAATATTCCCGATTTTCTCTTAAATATTCCTAGAACCAGGCAAAGTAGGAAATCCCTTATTAATTTAGCTTTTTTACAAAGTTATAGGACCAGTTGGATACAACTCTTGGTTGGTTCAAGTTACAGCTCATTCTATGCGAGCATCAAGAAGAATGCTTGATGACTCCGTTCAGAAAAACGACACCACGCCTATGGTGCCGAATCCAAAAGTGATGAGGTATCTAACCAGAACATCCAGCCCAATGCCTGATATCTCAGATAATTCGTTTTGCAGATGCTTCCCAAGAATCCAGTGTCTAGCAGGGATAAGTTCGTACACTCAAAAAAACAGTGAGATACATACACTATAGTCGGGGCTTATCCGCATTCCGACCAATGATTCGTTAACACAGAAGCCAGTCTCGAAATGTCCCTTCTACCACGACTAAGAAGGGATCTGGTCGGTTTCCAGTTTTACTCCGGTCACGTCTGCCTTGCGGATCAGCAGTTCCATCTACTCTGTGATTTTCCAAGATAGTTCTTGGATATTCTGATAGTTCTACCACGACTAAGAAGGGATCTGGTCTGTTTCTAGTCATACTCAGGCCACGTCTGTCTGGTGGATCCACAGGTGTCTATACCGTTCCACCTACCCCTTGCTTTTGCAGGATAGTTCTCGGATATTCCTGGTTCTATAGTTCCTAGTGCAACTAATCGCTATATCCAGAGACCCACATAAGAGTATTATTGGAAAATTGACCTAGTTTCTACAGCTCATTCATGTACTGTCCAACAAAGGCGAATGTTGTGAAGTAAAAGTCCAAAGACATGATAGTCGCCTGGCTGTTGACAAAAATGGAAATGTTACTTCAAACTCCCTTATTGCTAGAACTTCCGCCTGAAAAACACTAGCAATGTCGGGAAATCTATAGGAGTTTAGCCGTATCCAACCTCTCAGAATAAATACAAAATCCAACACAGCAGCTCATCTAGGAACCGTCAGTGTAAATTTCAATATGAAAATGGCTCGTAATACTACCCCTATTCCATTTACCTCTAGAAGAGAATTTAAACTTAAATAACTTGTTGAAGTTCATTCTCAGGGTAGAGTAGTCAGAAATTAGGCGCAGATGCAAGACCTGGCTGACCTGCTAATAGCGGTTGTCCCAATAGGAAAATCAATGGGAATAGTGTGAAGCATAGTGTTTGTTAAGCGTCTTCGGCGGACACGTACGAAGACGCTTAACACTATGCTTCACAGTAACGCCAAAAAATTAATCCTTATTCACCCCTTGTCAGAGGCCGTCCACCATACAAGCGAGCCCTAAGTAAGTATCGGACGTATTATAACCGAGTACATTACCTAACATTGGCCTACTAGTGTAAATAGCCCACGTAGCTTTTTCACCCAGTGTTCAATGTTAAGTTTCCATGAGTTCCGCATCAAGGATAATGGCCATGCATCTTGCACTGTCGGATAAAGAGAGCTCATAGCACTGTTATCGTGGAAGTCAGAAGACCGGAATCTATGGTTGTTGCAACCGAAATAAGGTTGTGACGACCGAAATAGGATTGAAACAACCGAATTTTCGGCTGCAGCAACCGAACGATTCGGTTGGGACAACAATTTTTTTGTAGGTGTAGAAACAAACCTGATACCAATAATACAACATCATGAGCATAGATAACAATATTTACCACCGGTTGTCGAGTTCCATGAGGACCGAGCTTTGACTATCCCTCGAGTTTCTATCTCATAAGAGCATCTATCAGTCTTTCCAATATCTACAGAAGGAAAGCTGAGAGACTAATTGGCCTGAAGTCCTTAGCACTCTCGTGACCGCTCTTGCCAACTTTAGGAATGAAGACCATCATTAAACTTCTCCAGCCAATTGGAACATAGTTGAGAGAGAGAGAAAGAGAGTCTGTATATGGCTACCAGCAAGGGAATTAGCCGCTCTTCGAACAATCTGAATTATTTTTGGCATAATACTATCAAAATCCGGCGCTTTCTACAGTGAAAAGCTTCCAATTGCCCAGGAGAGTCTTTACGCATTAATTATATCCAGATTGTTCAAAGTGGGAGAGGATACAAGTCTATTTCAACGAATTAAAATATTGGCCCAATTTTTGTTGATTAACAAACAGATTGATGTAGGGCAATCTATAGTCGGCCTAAACAGACAGACTGTAATTTACCTTGTAACAATAACTCGTTACCTTCTGCGTTATTTTAAAATAAAGAGTAATTACTTACTGATCACAGATTATGTATGGTATGGTTTATGAATGTAAAATAAGGATTAAAACATTTTTAAAAATCTATTTTTAGACAAGGTAAAGCATAAACGTTTCAACATCAAAAACAAGAACACAAGAATAGATTAAAAATCTGGCAACACTTGTGTTCAAAATATAGAACAAAAGTGTTGCCACATTAAGGAATAAAGTTATGTTTAAATTTGGCCCATAAACCAGAACTATGCACAACAAGAATATATTCTTTTAAAGTTCTGCCACCACACAGGCAGTATTTATAAGAATAATATGCATAGAAAATGATTTTGTAGATTATTTGAAGAAATGGGATTTAAATGAACAGTTGACAATTCAAATGAGCTATCAAAGGACCGTTTAGAGTAAGAAGAAGAAATTATTTTCTTTTCATACACAGAATATAACATAAATAGAAACATTATGAATTATAAGAACTTTTCTTTTTTTGTACGATATTTCAATAAAATTTTTGCGTTGAAAAAAAGGTCTGCTTGTGAGTTGTAAAAATTAAATATGGAATATTAAAGAAGTTTTACTGTTCCCAAAAATTTGTCGATTTTTTGTTGATACTGTCAAAAGGTGTAGTTTCTTCTAATATAAAAAAAAAACTTCTCGTCGTCATAGTCAGAATTTTTTTAATGTTTCTTTTCATGTATGATTTTAAATACTGTTATGCTTAAATTAGGAGTGTTCCATAAATAATGTTGTTATTCTTCTCCATCTCATTTAATTACATAAACATATTCGATAATGTGAAAATTAATGAATTTTCTTATGTTTTCCCCCCTCATGGTGCAGAACTACAGTAAAATACAACCATTCAAATACTATTAAATTGAAACCTTCTTCTTATACGCCTGTTTTTTACCACCTTAACCAAAAACTTAATTAAAATCAACCTTAAAGTCCTTGACTTTGTATAGAATAAACCATTCATTCATTATCCTTTGCATTGGCGTAAATTTATTCATTATTTTGAGCGTTTTTGTGTTTTTGGTTTTCCTTTTTTTTTGTGTTTTAAAAAACATTTTTCTTTTTTTTTTTTTTTTGTACGAGTTAACTTTCGTATTCATTCATCCATTTGTGGATGCCATGCTATTATTAAAATGTCGTTTGAGTTGGAGTTTTTGATTACATAAGTGATGGTGGTTGGTTGCTATTTATTATTTTTTAAAACGTTATTTAGATGACTGGAGCTGAGGAAGCTTTATAGCATGTAGATTATATAAAAACAAATGCAATAAAGAATACCTTTCAAGTTGAACACCTTTCAAGTCCAATTATTGAAAATGTGATTATTGTAATGTGTGTTAAATTCAGACAATTGATTGAATTTGTATGGAAAATATGTGAATACACATTTCTTGAAGATTCTTTCATCAATACCGAAATAATAACTCATATATTTATGAAAATAGAACAAAAATTCATATTTTAAATACAATCAAATTTGAATTATTGAATTTTAAGGGGAGCAAGTTATCCGAGAAAAAAATATGGCCAATGAAAACACCATCCCTGGCAATGAAAACACTACTCAACAAAATTCCAATTTTGTAGCCGATTTTTCAACGATCATTTCTATGGCCAAAATAAGAATTTTTTGTATTTTTTATAATTTTTAACCAAAGTCAAAATATCGACCAGCTGTCATTCTTCAATAAATCTAGATTTTTTTCAAAATTTAATCATACATTAATAATCCAAAATAAAAAAAAGCGTTAATACCCAATTTTCAGGATTTTTTAAAATTTGTTTTTGTGCTTTTTTAAGCTTTTTGAATATTTTTGAGATTTTTATATCAATATGTGCCAGCTCTGGAATAATAATTAAATTTTTTGCTTGTTGTTGCAGTCGAACTTATTTACTATATTATGCTTTTTTCAGCACTGTAATATCAATTACCGATTTTAATATATCCTGAAGTAATACCGTCATAAGACGATGCTAGGATAATAAGGGTTAAAAGTGGTTCCTAATCGAAACCTATTTAGTGCAGTGCTGGTAAAATTATGAGTCTTCTCCCTGGGATGTTTCGAAGGGCTTTCAATAAATTAAAGTGCTTAATATCTGTTGCTTTTCTTATAGTAGTTTTCCTATCGAAAGATGACACTGGTTCTGAAAACCTTAGTCTATTAAAAGGTGTAGAATCTAAAGCCTTGTCTAAAGGTACATGGGCGTAGAACCTAAGAATTTTTGTATAGGAAAAAGAGCTCACGATTTAATGCTTTTTGGACTTAAAATAAAATATTAGAAATTGTCGCAAATTCTGAAGAGTTTTTCCTATAGAAAATCAATTAGATTCTGATAACTTTTTCTAAAGAAAAAGCCTAAGATAGTGTTGAATTTTTCTAGTAAAAAACCCCTAAAAACCTGAGAACTTCTTCCTATAAAAAACTCTAAGATTCCAAAGACTTTTTTCTAAAGAAAAACACTCAGATTCCGAACACATTCCTATAGAAAATTATCAAATTCTCAGAATTTTTTACAAGAGCTAACTTTTTCCTCTAAAATCCATCCAATTCTGAGAACATTTTCCAATAGAAATCCATCAGATTCCTGGGACAGAATCTAAGGTATTTTTTTTATAGAAAGATGGTTTTTTCTGTAGGAAAAGTTTCGAATAACCTCTTAGGAAAAAGTACCCAGAATTTAGGGCTTTCCCTATAGGAAAAATTACTAAGGCTTTTTCTATAAGGAAAATTGCTTAGAATCTAATGGGGAAATCTCCTCAGAATTTAAGGCTTGTAGTAGGATTAAATATAATTATAACATTTTTTATTTTTATTAATAAAATCTTTTAAGACTTATTTTAATCTTTTATTTTTGTGAGTAAAATTACCAAATTAAGTGGTTAATTTTATTTTGTAAATTTACTCACAAAAATGGTAAAATTACGCATAATTTCTTATTTTTTATGCAAATTTAATGTAAATTTACAAATTTTGTGTATAATTGCACATCGTGTATGTAGTTTTTTTCATTTTTCGGGGTTTTCGGTATTTTTGTGGTACTTGGAACTTGTGAGCGTTGTAGTGTAATGGTTAGCGCGTTTGACTGTTACACATAAGGTTGAGGGTTCGATCCTCAACGACGGCAACATCAATTTAGAAAAATAATATATATGAGTTTTCTATTCCTCATAAATATCGCAGCGTCCTCCTTCGGTGTTCCCATAGCACTTAATCCCGCCAAAGTAAAATAAAATAACAGGGCTATGAACTAAAAAGCTTCCACAAAGTTCGCCAACTCTATATCATATGGCGCACAACGATTATTCTAAGATTCAACAACTCGCGCAATTACAGTGTTGCCATATTTAAAGATATTCATATTCATCCCAGCAAATTTATTTCATTGCTTTAAAAGTATCCGTTAATGTATTTTTACTATTCTTTCAGAAGTAATTCTAAACAATTTCAAAAAACAAAAATTACTTGTTTCATTGCTCCCAATGTATTCGTTAGTATAATTTTACTGCCATTTTTAGAAGTGCTTCTCAACAACATCCACTTAAGTATTGCTTCTAAAGCAATATTGCTCTAAAAGTGATTTTGATGCAGTTTATTTCCAAACATCATTAATATCATGCAGATAATTCTCTCAGTGTGATTCATGAAGAATATTATATAGAAGAAATGCCTTAAAATCGTGTAGGTTTGGCAATGCAATTTAAGATCAATATATTTAATATCAATATAACCTACCCAGCAAAAAATACTGCTTGTTTGGAAGCAGGTTCGTCAGGCAAAGAAAATAGTGTAGCGCTTGCATTATTGGTGATATAAGGCATGATTTTTGTTCGAGATAGCTCGCGTGAAATCACTTGTTTCGATATCCGATATGCTCTTCTAATGGCATGAAATCACAGCTTTTAGCTAGTAAATTTGGTTATCATTGTCATTCTTTCGTGCTTTGTTAGAGCGATAAAGTGTGGTAAACAAAACTCTATTGCCTTTTTTTAACACACTACTGCAAGCTATAAATCCTCAGAAGCAGTAGACGAAGCAGAAAAGAAGCACTAATCATTTTTACCGCTTCCGAATTTCTGCTGGGTATTTATTTACACTGAGAGAATTATCATCGTATTGTTAATTAATGAATTTCTGCATAAAACCCCAATGAAGTTTTACTGGAACTCGTCCGTTGAAAATTTTCATTGAATTATTGGAAAAATTTTCATAAAATGTTGTAAAAAATTTCATTTTATTTATTAAAAGTTTCATATACTCAATGAAAAAGTTTCATTAGAACTAGATTCATAAAATATATGAAGCATTTTCATCAAATTTAAGAAATTTTCCATTTAGTTTGTGAAGAAAACTTCATTAGTTTACTGAAAAATTTCATTAAAACTCGTACAGCAAAATTGCCTCTGTGTAAAAACAACAATTTTTACATATTTTGACAGTTGTTTGGAAAATTTTGTTATGAGATTATTAGTTATTTTAACTGAAATTGTTAGTCAGTTAAAAATAACTACTTTTTTAGTTATTTTAAATGTTAATACCTCTCTCGCCTGTTCTATAAAATTTTTTGAGTGTTACAGAAAATTCCAATGAAATTTTTATGCATGATTTATGTATTAAAGCACAAACTAATTATCTAATTTGATTTTAAAAAAACTATGTAGTAAATTAATTCATTCATCAAAATTCTTTAAGTACATTTGTAACATAAAAACTAACAAATTTATTGTATGTAAAAAAAAAACTTCTTAAAAATTTGAATGGAAAAAATCAATATTACAAACTTAACTGACCTGCGGCAGACTTATTAACATATTTTTAAACAAATGTTACAACACAATTTTTCTAAAAGAAATCAACTAATATTTTGAAAAACAAGAGAACAAATTTGACAAATAACCAACATGCGCTGTTTAAGCCAATTTTTCAAACAAAACGTACCATAAACGACCCCCAGTTTAACAAGCAAGAGATAAATATAAAAACAAACAACATACGTAAGACGTAAGAAACGCCCCCCACAACGACTCTGCTTTTGAATGTAATAACCAATCATAAGGTCCAAAACTATATTCATTTCTTTCTTACTTACAGGAAATGCTTAAAATAAACAATTAAGGGAGCAACCTGCTGGAAAAAGAAATATCCACAAGATACAACTGGTTCTCTGTCATAGAGTTGATTTATAATGAGTTCTAAGTATTGCATGTGTAGGTTCAAATATCAAAAAGGCTGTAACTGCAATTGCAATTTCTTATTATTGCTCAGCAATGCATTTCCTAATGAGAATTTGTTTTTATTTTCAATTTTCCTAAAGAAAAAAAAAGCTCTAAATGTTGTGAATTTTGTGGTGTTTTCGACGGTTTTTTTTGCAACTTAACCATGTTATGAAAGTTTTGCATATCTTCTTTTACTTCTTTCTACTCCTTCTTGTTAGTTATTCTTGGCTACTTGAGAGATCATCTCAACTTAATTGCTGTGACTACAACTGAGCTCCACTGCCATTTGCTTGATACCTTTTTGGAGCTTAGCCGGTATTTTTGTGTACGTGTGTGAGTTCTGACTGTTACTTGTTGGCCTGGTCTCACGACATGTTTTTTTATATATTCATTCATTCACATGTACAGATAAAATACATAATACCAGCTGTTTAACAGTTTTTAGCCAAGTTTGCATATTTTCTTAGTGTTATTTGAAATCGCGCGCGTTTGGACGCAAAAATTTTAGTTGATCGGTTATTTGGAATACAGATATATATATACTATATATTTCAATACAATATCATTATCTTAATATCAAAACAAATCTAAAAGGAATGAAGAAATCAGTTAATACAAAAAACAAATCACATACATATTGAAAATTGAAAAACCAACAACAAAAAAGAAAAATTAGTTCAAAAACGGAAACTAAAACGCGTTAACAAAGAAACAATTATTATCAATGAAATAAAAAAGAAATCGTTATAATTCTCTTAAAACCTTTTCAAAACAGGTATCATCTACCTGCCTAAAACATAATACAAAACGTATAAAAAAATAAAATCACTTGCCGTCGGTATTGAAGTGTGAACGCCCTACTCTACTTAATATATAAAGTTGTATCTCTTACAAAGTGTTCTAGTTAGAATTATATTGAAATTAATTTGAATTTATTGTGTTTGAAACAATGATAATAAAAACATCATCTCCTAAATAATAGAAATTTGTTATTGTGTTATGAATGAATACAATTTGTATACAATTTGCAATTTTAATTGCAAATTAGTTATTATTAGTCAACTTGAAATTATTAAATAATTGCATGTTTTTTTTAATCAATCATAAAAAATATCTAATTTGAATTAATCATTTTTGTGCTCGAATACATCTGGCAATGTCACATAACTTAACGTGAGTATTCGAATAAATATTTTATAGAACAATGCACTGTTTAATTAATAAATTAAAAAATAATTCCGCATAATAAAACCTATAAAATGCTGCATTTATTGAAAAAGTACAAATAAAAATTTTAATAATCGTTAAGATTATTTGATAAATATGCAATTTGTTATTAAGATATCAGTTAAAAATTTAAATTTTTAAAAAATAAGGCACTCAAAGTAATAGGGGTTTTCATATTAACTCGTAAATTCTTTGTAAAACATGTATAAATACAACCATATTTTCAATGTATGGAGTTTGACATTACACTCATAAATATACCAGGTTTACAAGGTTTACGAGTATAATGCGAGTTTATATGAAAACCCCTGATATATCAGGAAAAAAAATTGTAACTGGGTTGATAGCAACACAGTTAAGGGCAATTTAAAAGCAGACTACGCATTGGGGTAACCCGAATTTTTTGCATTTGCGAATTTCGCAACGGAATAAAACTCAAACGACTTGCATTGAAGAACTTGTTATGGAAAAAATACCGAAAAAATATTTTAAAGGTACTTAAGCTGTCAAGGAGCGCTTTAGGTTGTCAAAATTTGGTTGCTTTTAGATTTTTTTTCGAATTGTTATACAAAATCGATGGCCCTGCAAATCGCTCAATACTTTTTGTGCAACAAAATATTATGTGCCTTCAAACAGGAACAAACACAGACTTGTTAATGAGGTATGTAAATGACTCGCTCGTTCGGTTTTTTTGAAATTCATAATCCAAGGACTGTAATACCCATATCTTGTACCAAAAATTGGTGGTTAGTTTACAATTTTATTTTACATAAATAAAATAAAATTTTACATCTTAATTAATTTTCTGTGGCACAAATCGTTTTTTTCCGACTCCGCAATTATTTTGGATTTTTTTAAATGCGGTATATTTTAATTCATAATCCAAGGACTATAATACCCATATCTTAAACAAAGTTTGGTGGTTAGTTTGCAAAAAAACAAATATGAAAAAAATTTTGTAAAAAAGAAAACTTTTGCACCAATATTCAATCGCTGATTAGCTCTTTTAAGTAATTTTCTGCACCATAAAGCGGTTTTTCGCATTCTGCCGTTAGTTTGCAATTTTTTAAGTGCGATTTCTTAAAATTTATAATCTAGGGACTACGCTCAACCAAAAAAGTCTGTAATGGCTACTGAAAATTTTGCTGTTATTACGGGAAATTTAACTGTTTTGAGCCCACATGTCTGCTGATCTGTAGTGCAATAAAATTAGTAGAAAAAATTAGTAGCCGCTACTAAATGTTAGTAAAATTTATGTAAAATGCAATTCGAAATCGATTTGCTAAAATCAGTTAAAAAACTTACTAAATGTCATAATTTTAGTACAATGAAATTAGTATAAATAATTAGTTGCAGCTACTAAATTTTAGTAGATTGTTGTAAACTGTAATTTAAAATCAATCTGCTGTACTAAAAAATAAATAAACTGTAAAATCTAAAAAAAAAAATTAATAAAACAAAAATTTTTTTTTCTCCGATTGTAACAAGCGTATAATTTCTTCATCGTACTTGCAATTTGGAGTCAAAATTGCAAACGGTTCTCCAGTTATTAGCTTTTCATGTATTGGAGATACGAGGGTACTATTTATATTTCGGGAACTGGCAACACTAATGTCAATAGCTAAAATCTGGCAACAGCATAATAAAATTTGACATTTTTTAGCATAAACGTACTCACAATGTTTCGATGTACAAGTGCTATTTGTTTTGTTTACAGTGAGTTAAGAAATTCAATTCGGCCAAAAAATGGAAATTTCAAGAGAAGGTTTTTGTTGCATTATTTTTCACAACTTTCGTCGTGGATTATCTCAACAATAATGTGTCGATGAACTCAGTTTGTATGGCGATAAAGCAGCATCAAAAGCGACAGTATATCGCTGGTATATTCAATTCAATCGTGGTCGTAGTGCGGACGCCGACGAATTCCGTGAAGGTCGTCCAAAATTGGTTATTGTGCCACAAAACAGCGCATGAACTGATACTGCAAGATCGTCATGTGACATATCGTGAGATAGAGGCATCCTTGCACATTAGTTACACTTCAATACATTCGTTTTTGCATGAACACTAAGTTGTAAAAAAAATTTGCTCTCGTTGGATACCCCATAATTTATCAATCGCTCAAAAAAAGGCTCGCGTCGATTTGTGTACGGGAATGATTAAAAAGTTCGACCGTGGTGCTTCAAAAGACGTGTATAAAATCGTGACAGGTGACGAATCATGGATATATGCGTATGTGCTGGAAACAAAATAGCAATCGCCCGTGTGGGTTTTCCAAGACGAGCGGAATCCAACAAAAGTTGTTCGTGGAAGAAGCACAGCAAAGCAAATGGTCGCCTATTTCTTCGGCCGAATGGGTCATGTGGCCACTGTTCCGCTTGAGCAACGTCGGACGGTCAATTCTGAGTGGTACACGACCCATTTGTTTGCCGGAAGTCTTCGGAGAAATTCGTAAAACTAACCCCTAAAAACGAATGATTCTCCATCATGACAATGCGTGCTTTCACATATCTCGCAAACAAGTGAATTTTTTAGCAGTCAAAACATCGATTTGATGACTCATCCTCCGTATAATCCTGACTTGGCACCCAATGACTTCTTCTTGTTCCCGAATATCAAAGGTAAACTGCGTGGTCAACGATTTACGAACGCCGAAGAAGCAGTTGAAGCGTTCAAAAACCATGTTTTGGAGGTGTCTCAAGTGGAATGGAAAAACTGCTATGACAAATGGTTTGAACGAATGCAAAAGTATATTGATGATTAAGGGGAATATTTTGAAAAACAATAAAGCCATTTTTATTTGAAAATGTTTGTTATTATTTGCTATTCCCGAAATATAAATAGTACCCCTCGTACAATAAAATTTTCTGAGTGTTATTTCCAAACTAAGAATATATCAATAGTAACAAATATAAACTAAACAAGAACTGTAAAAAATCAACGATTTCTTGTAAATAAAATTTTTAAATTTCTTGTAAGTAAATTTTTTAAATTACTTAGTATATTTTTCTGCTAAATTTAGCACTCGGTTTTGAAAAATTAGTAAAATGTTTTGCTGAAATCAGCAGCAAAAATTAGTAAAAAAATCCGTAATTTGTAATAGGAGAATAGCAAAAATTATTACTAAAAAATGTACTAAAAATCAGTACAAAAATAGTAAAGTACGATTGATAACTGTTTACAAATTTTTTTACTAACTTTTTTATCTGAGTGTAGCACTGATGTACCAAATTGCGTCGAATTATCTTCAGAATTGCGACTCCTAATTTAAGTACCTTAATTTGTATTTAACGTGGAAAAATTTCACTCGAACTTTAAAGCCCTCAAATTGCAATTTAATTTATAAAAATTTACAATTTTTTTAATTTTATAACAACGACAACAATGTCACTTTTTTCTAAGAAAAATAATAGTCTTGTACATTAAATTTGCATGAAAACAAACTCTACCCAATTTTCACTTGAAACTCGTTATCGTGAATAATCATTTTTTTTTATATGGAGTATGAAAGTTTTTCACGTGAAATTGAAACAACTTACGGTGCTTTAATTACAAAGCTCGTTGATTTTACAGGGATATTCTGCAAGTGATTCTTAGTCCATCGGTATACTACAAGTTGAAATATAAGTATGAGTACTTTGTTGAATATAATCTGTACCATAGAGTGCTGAAGGGTATATAAGTACTCTGTACCATAGAGCAGTGTAGGATATAAAGAAATGTTCAGTTTCGCAATTTAAATTACGATTTTAGGCCCTTAAAGTTTGAGTAAAATTTGTTCACATGGAAAACAATTTACTACGCTGCAATTTAAAATATACCACTAAATTGTGGATAGTCTAAAACTGTTTAAGGTAGGCAAAGTGACATTGCCCACCCTGAAAACCTAAGGGAATGTTTTTCACAAATAACTTGTACGAATTTACACACTTCAGGAGTTACATATAACACGCATCGACAAACAATAATACAACGTTTTCATGACAACACTTATACAATATTAGTTAGTTAGCAAGGAGTTGGTAGTTTAAATACGATAGCAAACAATATACAGGTGTTATGACAATAAATGAAAGAAAAGAATGGGGTTGTTTTAAAATAGAGAAAACAAACCTAAAGCAATGGTTTCCAAAAGTCGCAAATGGCTTCAAATTGAAGACTTTTTCAGCAACTTTCTATATGAGCAGTGGTAACAGCAATTGGTTATGACTTTCAAAAAAAAAAAAAGTCATATTCGAGGAATTATTATAACCTACATTAGTGTTTGGAACATAGTAAATTGAGTTTACACTGATGTTTGTAATGAGCGCGGACCCAATATCACTTATTGAGCAGCCGATTTAGTAATGTCAGTCCGTCTGCCCATATAAAATTAACGACCCTTGTAATCAAACTCGCAATTCAGAAGTTAATTCGACGAAGTTTGCTACATAATTATACCCTACACCACTACGTGGTCAGGGTATTATATATATGTGCTGATGTTTGTAACACCAAAAAATATTGGTCCTAGACCCAACTTATAGTATACCGATCGGCTCAGAATTTTTTTTTATTTCAATTTAACGGTGTCCGTCTGTCCGTCTGTCCGTCCGTCCGTCCGTCTGTCTGTCTGTCCATGCATTCTTGTGCGCACTCTACAGGTCGCAAATATTAAGATATTTTGATAAAACTTGGTAGGACGATGCCTATTGATTTTGGTGAAAATCGGTCCATGTTTAGACCTAGTGCCCATATAAGGGTCCTACCAAAATTATATTGTTTATACCCTGCAGGTCGCAAATATTAAGATATTTTGATGAAACTTGGTACACCGACCTATGTCAGCCCAAGGACGAAGCCTATTGATTTTGGTTAACACCGGTCCACGTTTAGACCTAGTGCCTATATAAGGGTCCCCCCAAAATTATATTGTTTATACGCTGCAGGTCGCAAATATTAAGATATTTTGATGAAATTCGGTACACCGACCTATATCAGCCCAAGGACGAAGCCTATTGATTTTGGTTAAAACTGGTCCATATTTAGACCTAGTGCCCATATAAGGGTCCCTCCAAAATTGGCTTGGTTACAAACTGCAGGTCGCAAATATTAAGATATTGTAATGAAATTTGGTTCGCTGACTCACATTATAGAAAATTTTGACACAAGTCCCATTTTAACCCATTCGAATTTCGGATCCAAACATTAGTTGGCTTTTAACCAGACTGGTGTAGGGTATTGTATAGTCGGCATGCCCGACTTTAACCTTTTTATTCGTTTTGTATTGCGTTAAGGATGAACCACACCAAATCAAATCGATTTTAGGGGAATTCTTGCAATGGACCTGTATAAATTTATTCTTCAAACAGCCAGTGCTCATACCGCGCTAAAAAGCACCGAATCCAACTTTGGCTCAGATGTCTCCGTTTCTTTTTTTACAGCGCTCTGAAGGCCGAAAAGTCCAAAAAATTAAGAAATTTTTTTTACTTTTCCGTAGTTGGTATACAATTTTCGAAATAATCATATTACAATCGCTATTTTGAATTTACCTCGAAAACTGTGTAGCCGAATTTTACACAATACACCAATTCGGAAACTAGGATATCCGACCTAACAGCATGTAGTCCCGAATCTGGAGCACCTATCTGCTTTAATATCAAAAAATGAATCGTGAATAGAACCTTTGAAACGAGTTTTTATATAATTATCGCCCACACTATGAGGTATAATGGCTTTATGCCGATTTCTGATAGTACCAAAAATATTTGATAGTTGCTATCTATTGCACCTATAATTACACTGTGAGACAAATGGTAGGGGTCAGTGATCGGGAAGGGTTCAAACTACCGGGGAAAGTTATATCGGTAAAAACGAAGTTATACGTGTCCCGGCGTTTCGCTGGGTCACCCCTAGGAATCTAGATATATCGATTTGACCTTTGGTGGTCTTTTTTTTGACATAACTCGAGAACCACTAGTCCGATTTTGCTTAAACAATTTTAAAAAAGTTAAAAATTACAATTCCTTTAATCTGTTTATATAACGTTTTTCTATATACTCAACAGTTTTGCCGGTAAAAATAAATGTATGAAGAAAAAAATATTTTTTGCCTAAAATATTAAAAAAAAGTAATAAACAAAAGGTTATTGATTTTTATGGTAGCGGTAACAAACATTTATTTTTACCGGCAAAACTGTTGAGTATATAGAAAAACGTTATATGAACAGATTAAAGGAATTGTAATTTTTAATTTTTTTAAAATTGGTTGAGCAAAATCGGACTAGTGGTTCTCGAGTTATGTCAAAAAAAAGATATATCTCGATTCCTAGACGTGACCAAGCGAAACGCCGGGACACGTATAACTTGTTTTTGACCGATATAACATTTCCCGTTGGTTTCATCCCATCCCGATTTTGACTGTCGCATAGTGTTATATATGGGTCATTCCATCTCAAATCGACCAATGGTTGGAATCGACCCCCTTCGATTTGGATGTATTTTGGTCAGAAGTTGTCTTTCATCGTATAACGAAGTTTTGCCAAAGGAAAAAAATTACAATTTTTTTTTTTCAAAAGTTATGGAACATTTTAAATTTCAAAAAATGTCATAATTTTCCCATTATTTTTAATATATTTTTTATATTTTTTATAATAGCTACAATAATGGTTCTTAGCTCGTTTTAAAGAGGATATTTAGGCGTAAATACAAAAAATTTTAATTTTTAAAATTCAAAAATTTTAAAAATCGAAAATCTCAAAAATCAATTTTTTCCAAAAATTTTTTCTATATAAAACTTCTAACTGATCTTAAAAAATTCTGAAATTTTCAAGAGGGCGTTTTTTTGTTTAAAGAAGATATGAATTTTTTAAGTTTTCTATTTTTTTTTAATTTGAATCTTTATACAATAATATTAACCAAAATTAAGGTAAAAAATGGCACACTCTTCAGTTTATGTACACCCTATTAAAAAAAATTAATATGGAGCTTTATATGGTAATATATAACTTAATGTGATCCATATACCCTTTCATCCGAAAAATGGCCCGATATAATTGTGTCAGTTGGTTATCACTTTTTATCTAATTGTATCAGTTTAGATCTTAACTGATTAGATTATATATTAAGCATATGAAATTTTATCTGATTTTTGACCTGATACAATTTTATTGGTTTATGTCGCATGGTATTAGTTTAGATCCAAATAGATACATTACTATACAAACTTATATAGTTATATCTGAATTTTGACCTGATGCAATTAGATCTGCTTTAAAACTTTGATACAATTATATAAGGCAAATGTCGTATACAAATATATTTTATTTATATAAAATTGTACCAACCACGATCTAAACAGATACCATTAGATATAAACCGCTAAAATTGTATCAGGTCAAAAATTGGATATAATTTCATCTGAATAATGTATAATTTTATTAGTTGAGATCTAAACTAATACAATTAGATAAAAACTGATAAACAACTGATACAATTACATCGGGCCATTTTTCGGCTGAAACAGTATATTTATACAGATATAACTTAATCGCATTTTACGACTATATGTAACTGTTTTTACTCGGGCATATATAATACTAAAATTTATTTACTACATAATTACCATTCTAATGCACATTGGTGCTAAGCTAATTGCCCTAAGCTAATACACGGCACTGTATGCTCTTTTTTACTCTTTCATTTTATTTTGCATTTTTTTTAATGTTTTTTATTGCTTCATTCTTAATTCCTTTCTTTGCAAAATTTAACTTGCATTTTTTTTTGTTATTGTTATCATAGAGTAAGAACACACCATATAATTCCCGCTCACGCTGCAAAAACCTTTCCCTTGGTTTTTATATGAGCAGATAACAAAAGTTCGGTATGGGAAATTTACTCATATTTGCTTTTAAATAGGGGAAATTTTTTTTGAAATCAAAGCAATTTGCTTTGAAATCAAAGAAATCCTCTCAGTTTGCAGACAAATTTACTTTGAAATTAGGGAAATTTTCTCAAAAGAGAGGGAAATTCTCTCATTGGGGAGCCCGTTACCGAACCTTGTAATCTGCACAAAATTTTGTTGGGGCCGTGAGCGTAAGTATACCTCTATTGTTTATTCTAACTCTATGGTAAGAATACTATAGAGATACGGTAAACCTCACGGCCCCAACAAAATTTTATGCAGATTGCAAAGGTTCAGCAACGGGCTCCCAATGACAGAATTTTCCTCACTTTTGAGCAAATTTCCCTGATTACAAGGCAAATTTGTCTGCAAACTGAGAAGATTTCTTTGATTTCAAAACAATTTTCCTCTATTTCAAAGACAATTTCTCATACCGAACCTTCGTAAACTGCACACATAAAAACCAAGAGAAAGGTTTTTGCAGCGTGAGCAGGATCGATATGGTGTGTTGTTATTAACTACTCTTGACTCTTTGCTTAGTTTAAACAATTGAACAGACCAGTAAATTACAACAAACAAATGTATGATAGATAGTGAACAGTTAATAATAAATAACAAATATTAAACAGTGACAAAATTATAAATTAAAACTGAAATTAACTAAAATATATATAATGTAAAATTAAAAGTATAAAATAAATAGTGCTTTTAATTAAAAGGAACTATTAATGTGTCGTCAAATACACTAAAAATTTTATTTCTGGATCTAGAAAATAAAAGTTTTTGAAGTTTTTCGATAATGTACTTTACATCAGGTTAAAACATTAGTCATGGAAAACAATAAATGTTCAATTGGAACATTTAAAAATGAAGAATGCTCGGAGGGAAAATTAATTAGTTGTGATGATTTATCAGATGAAGATTTTCACTGCCAGAAATGGTAAGTGGTTAGTTTTATTTCCAATAAGCATGACAAAAAATTTCGTGAAAAATTCATTTTTAGACAAAACGTGTGTGCTGATCCATAAAACATTCATGTTAATAAAGTATGCCCGAGTAAAAAAAATTGATCTCGCGCAATATCTAATTATATCCAATTTGATATTGTTTAAGATCTGCTGTAATATCTAGCTGATCCAATTAGATCTCAAAATTGGGTGTATCCAATCATATCGTATTAGATCCCATTGTATATATGGGGATAAACTAAGATGAAGTTATATCTCAAAATTGGGAGGTCCAGTGATATCTTTGGGGATAAATCTAGATCTATTTTGATCCGAAAATTGGCGGATCCAGCTATATATTTGCGGATATTTTTAGATCTAATTTGATCCGAAAAATGGCGGATCCAATTAGATCCAGCTATATATTTGGGGATAAACTTAGATCTAATTTGATCTCAATTTTGGCAGATCAAATTAGATCCGGCAATATATTTGTGGATAAACGTATATCTAATTTGATCCGAAAAAGTGGCAGATCGAATTAGATCTAGCTATATATTTGGGGATAAACTTAGATCTAATTTGATCCGAAAAATGGCAAATCGAATTAGATCCAGCAATATATTTGGGGATAAACTTGGATCTAAATTTATCAGAAAAATGGCAGATCGAATTAGATCCAGCAATTTATTTCGGTATTAATATGGCAGATCGAATTAGAAACAGCAATATATTTGGGGATTGACATCTAAAAGTATCAATAAAAATGACAGATAAAATTAGATGCCGCATTATATTTGGGTACTACGTAAGATCTCCATTTATTTGGGATTAAATAAGATCCCAGACATATATTGCCAACTGTTCAAAAAATAATAGACTGGCAGAGCACTGATTGTATAAAAATTACAATATTTTGTTAAAATGAGGTTTAAACTCAGAAGGTAACGAGTTCAATATGCATTTCTTTTACAAAATGAATTTCTTTTTATAAAATTAAAATTTTTTTTTCCATAAATTTTTTTATAAAATTATATATTTATTTTTTTATTAAATTGAAATCTTTGAATAAAATAATTTTATTTACATCTTTTTGACGCTCTACACCATTTCCAATTGTATTAATTGTTTTAAGATTTATCAATTGTATTTCAGAAATAATCAATTGAATTTCAGTTTTATCAATTGTGTTTCAGAACTCATCAATTATTTTTCACATTTATGAATTGTATTTCAGAACTAGTCAATTGAAGTTCAGTTTTATCAATTGTGTTTCAGAAATTATTAATTGTATTTCCGAAATTCACAACTGTATTTCAGAAATTATCAAACTGTATTTCAGAAATTATCAATCGTGTTTCCGAAATTATGAAATGTATTTGAGAAATTTTTCTCTATTAGCTATGAAATTCTTAAATAGATTTCATTATTTCTGGACACAACTAAATAAATAAATAATTAAATTTGCGTAATATTGTAGTTTCTGAAGTGCAAATAATATTTTGTGATATACAATTAAAATTTTCTAAAATACATGTAATAATTTCTGGAATACTTTTTTCGATGCTTATAAGTTAGCTCGAAATGCTTTTATCATTCATTTAATTTGTAGCTATCACACATCTATAACAAGTCTCGTTAGATTAGAGTGTAGAGGTCTTGGCTGACAATCTGGTGGACTGGGTTAAATTTCATGTTTTTAAAAGCAAATATTAAAAAAGTTTTCTCAATTTTTTGAAAAATGCTTTTTGAAATCTATTTTTTTGCCAAGATAGTTAATGCAACGTTCTGCCAACGCATAACCGACCATCGCCAACGGTTTGCCAGCATTGTGCCGATTATATTTTTCTGTCTGGGATGTTAAACTTAAACCTATTGTATATTAACATTAATTAACACTATATTTTTATTTTTAGGAAATACATTTTTATTTTATTATAAGTTAACATTAAATTAAATTTTAGATAATGGCACCAATTTGTAGTTGTAATTATTATATATTAAATCGTATATTCATAAACATTCTATACAGTTAGACGAGGTTTATGGAACTATTTAACTTTATAAAGTGTTTATAAATTATAACTTAAATGTACAAATATATATGTTAAATGTACGTGAACAAATTGTTGATATGGACCCACAAATTGTATCTCAACTGATATTGGAATTATTGTACCATTACCATACATCAATATATATTGAATGATATACATATATTACAATATATGACACTGTATTATAAATATTGTTAATGAAGTAACATATCTGATAATATTTTTTATAGCGCCATACAGTTTTACATTATTCAAATTAAACCATATATGGAATTGTGTTCAAAATGTTGATGTGGTGCAATATATGACAATATATTGTTTAAATGATACCATATATGTCTATATATTAATATTGTTTAAAAAATGTCGTTCATCAGGTACCATATATAAGCATATATTGTTGAAATGGCACCATATATGACAATATATGGTTTAAATGGCACCATATATGGTAATATATTGCTTAAATAACACCATATATAAATATATATGGCACTATATATGGTAGCATATATTATCATATGTGGAACTGTATTAAAAATATTGTTCATGAGGTACCATATATGGGCATATATTGTTGAAATTGCACCATATATAATATATGGTTTAAATGGTACCATATATGATAATATATGGTTTGAATGGCACCATATATGATAATATATGGTTTGAATGGCACCATATATGATAATATATAGCTTAAATAACACCATATATAAATATATATCGCACTATATATAGTACCATATATTATCATATATGGAACTGAATTAAAGATTTGGTTTATGAGGTACCATATATGACCATATATTGTTTAAATGGCACCATATATGATAATATCTAGTTTAACTGTCACCATATATAATTATATATTGTTTAAATGATACCATATATAATTATATATTGCTAAAATGCCACCATATATATTCAGATATAGTTCTATATATAACTATATATGCAATAAGATCAACCATGTTATGTAATATATAATTATATATGCCATATCTAATATTATCAAGGCCGATATCTAATTAGATGAAATTATATATGGCATAATATAAGGAAAATTTTTCGGAAAAAACCTCATATATAATTATATATGGATATACATAACCACATGTCTAATTATATATTGTAATATATGCCACATATGATTATATATAATTTTTTTTACTCGGGTGTACATAAGTCATTAAAAGTTGTTACTTTTGAAAATTATAATATATTTACGATTATGTTTCCTTCAATTTCACCCGAAAAAAAATTGTGTACGTCGTGTTCAAAGAAAATGCATATTGAATTGGAAAAATATCAAGCAACAGTGAGTGAAGTTTCAGATTTAATATCTGAAAATTGTAGCCAAAGAAGTAAAAGTTGTACCCCAAACGAAATTTATATCGATCGTCTCAATAATGTTGCAAATATCTTTAGTTTGTCTCCTATTAAAAAAAAAAAACGATTTAGATCGATCAAAAACTTATGCCCACCAAAAATATCATGATATAAAGTCTAAATTACAATCAAGCTTGGAACATGATATGGAAAATACTATGGACACGATTGACGGTGACAATTTAATTCTTGACGGTAACCCAGAATTGACTGGAAAGGAAATGATACTGCAGTTGAAGAACCTGCAAAAATTATCCGATTGCGATGAAATTTAGCACGTGAATTTGACCGCAATATTTGTGTCAAATTTGGGTAAAATCGATTCAATAACACTATGGAACATTTTTGGGATTATTATCTGGGGGTGAGAAATTCCAAGTCAGGGTGATGGTACTAGGTCAGTATAGTAAAACCCTCAAAGGGTTTGGCGTTCGTATGTGTCATTTTTTTTTATGACCTGTTAAATTTTTTCCTTATCTTGATGTTTTTTCGCTTAGTTGTAACATTTTGGCAAAAACGTAGTTTAACATAACTCGAGAACCACTTGTCCGATTTTGATGAAACAAATTTAGAAAAATTTAGAATTACAATTTCTTTAATCCGTTCATATAACGTTTTCCTATATGTGCAACACTTTCGAAGTTAAAAATGAATGTATGAAGGGAAAAAAGTATTTTTTGCCTAAAAATTTAAATATTTTTTTTTTTAAATTCATAAAAAATCCAAAATGGAAAAAAGTGCCAAAACTAATTACTTTCGCGTAAAGTCACATAACTCATGAGCAAAAAAAGGCATAGATCATGAAAATCGATGCACGCGTTTCTCATTTATTCACAATTAGGTAAATGTATGAATTTCAAAAATTTGCTCCAGATATGCACAACATTATTTGGAGAAAACATTGACACTCACAAGCCGAACTCTCTCATATTTTTCTACTGTACTAAAAGAGAAATATTGATGTGGCAACACTGGTTCTGTAATGTTCACATAAAACATGCATTGTCATTATACTTCTTCTCTTTCTCACACTGGTTCTGTGATTTTTGTCATTCAACAAGTGCCGACGAACGCGAACAGTAAAAGTGATTTTTCTCCAGTTTTTTAAAAGTGAACAAAAGAGAACAGAATATGGAACTGTGCAAGCCAGATATAAATAGCTTTTACTACTGCTGTGGTCAATATGTCTCAACACATAAAAAAAAAGGAAATTTCAGTACTGATTTTGTTCAAACATACGAGATGTACTTCAACCAAAATGTTATAGTGAACGAAAATTGGGTACCAAATATAGTGTGTAAAAGCTGCTACAACCGTCTAATTGATTGGAAAAATAGAAGACGTGAAAGTATGCCATTCGGTATCCCAATGACTTGGACTAATCCTGGCGAAGGTCACAATCCATTGAATTGCTATGCATGTGCGAATAAAGGAGCCGCAAAAAGGATAAGAAAATCGTATAATTACGTTGGTGTTGCAAGTGCCGCAACACCATTGCCTCATTCGGACCACATTCCTGTGCCAAAAGCTTCTAGCCCAGATATTTTCTCTTCTACGACTGCTCCGACATATCATGCACGTGATGATTCCCCATATGAGCCATCAGTATCCAATGAGCCAATTTTAATAAATCAAAATAAGCTTGATTCAATTGTTGCCAAGTTGGAATTAACACAGCATAAATCGGAAGAGCTGGCTTCCATTTTGAAATCAAACAATTTGTTGGCACCCGGTGTGAAAGTCACAGCTTATCGAAGTCGTCAGGCAACACTCCAAAGTTTATTCCTTGTGAATGATGAAAAAACTTCTGCATATTGCCCGGATGTAGGAAAATTGATGGACGCAATGGAAATAAAATATGAAGCAGATGACTGGAGATTATTTATTGACAGTTCAAAACTCAGCTTGAAGGCGGTTTTACTGCATAAGACCAGTAAAAAACCTTCAGTTCCAATCGCCTACAGTACAGAAACGAAAGAAACATATGATGCACTGGAAAATATTTTAAAAATGGTTAACTACGCCAAAGATATGTGGCGCATATGCTGCGATTTAAAAGTTGTAGCAATGCTTTGCGGTCTTCAAAGCGGCTATATAAAATATATGTGCTTTTTGTGCGATTGGGACACACGATTTTCCGGTGACCAATATGCATGCCACGGATGGAAACTCCGAGAGCACAGCAGGTTACAAACGGCCAATATTATTCGTGAGCCTCTAGTGCCGAAGGAGAAGATATTGCTGCCTCCACTGCATATTAAACTTGGAATTGTTAAGAATTTTA
This sequence comes from Leucophora obtusa, assembly GCA_949987735.1. NCBI lineage: Eukaryota > Metazoa > Arthropoda > Insecta > Diptera > Anthomyiidae > Leucophora > Leucophora obtusa. The sequence goes on from OX465296.1 coordinate 6,666,635, forward strand.
TCAAAACTGTCGCCAAAAGAGATGAAGTTTTCTTGTGTTTGAAACTAATTTACCCGAGACTCAGCGAAAGTAAAATTAAAGAAGGTAAGTTATAATATCACATTCATTTCCCATGATTTTCCATCTTAACAAATTAATTTTTTCCAATCAGGCGTACTAAATGGTCCAGATATACGAAAGCTGATTAAAAGTGACGCATTCAACAATATTTTGATTGACGCTGAATTGAATGCATGGCAGGAAATCAAAGAAGTAATAGAAGGCTTGTTGGGAAAGCATCGTTCTAACAACTACGATGTTTCTGTCGCAAGGATGTTAAGAGCATTCTCGGAAATTGGTGTCCACATGTCCTTGAAAATCCATTATTAACATCATCATCTGGACTACTTCAGCAAACAATTGGCTACCGAATCTGATGAACAAGGTGAACGCTATCATCAAGTTACTATGCCATTTGAAATGAGGTAATACTGATTTTTTATTTTTTCAAACTCATTTTAATAAAACAAAAACTTACAGATATAGAGGCAAAAAGTCGCCGAGTGCAATAATTGCGGAAATTTGCTGGTGGAGTAAGTTAGTGTGGCAAGACAAGGATGATCTTGATGATAAAGAATTTTCAGGAGATGCAGAAGGGCCAACAGTGGAGTCACACATTGACATTATGTGTGGTTCAGAAACTGATGATAGCGATGAATGCGATGCCACTAGTCCCGAACAACCACCATCGAAAAAGTCTAGGCAATATTTATTAAAATAAAAATAAATAAATAAAATAAAAATAAAAAATTATAAAAATGTTTACTTAATTTTTTTAGTAGTTTATGGCCAGAAGTCTGGAGTTATTGGGGAAAATTTATGAAAAAGGCGATAAATGACACTTTTTTGAATAAAAACAAATATCAATATTCTTGTCAAAATGGGATACCTTCACTTAATTGTAAATAAAAGCAGAACGCGTTAAATTTTGTTTATAGGTTATGTGACTTTACATGAAATTAATAACACTTGATCCTTTTTTCCGTTTTGGATTTTTTATGAATTTAAAAAAAAAAAAATTTTAATTTTTAGGCAAAAAAATATTTTTTTTTTCTCCACAAATTTATTTTTACCGGCAAAACTGTTGATTATAAAGAAAAACGTTATATGAACGGATTAAAGAAATTGTAATTCTAAATTTTTCTAAATTTGTTTCATCAAAATCGGACAAGTGGTTCTCGAGTTATGTTAAACTACGTTTTTGCCAAAATAAGCGACAACTAAGCGAAAAAACATCAAGATAAGGAAAAAATTTAAAAGGTCATAAAAAAAATGACACATACGAACGCCAAACCCTTTGAGGGTTTTACTATACTGACCTAGTACCATCACCCTGACTTGGAATTTCTCCCCCCCCAGATTGGCTGTTGTACTGTGTAATAATAAAAAATGCCTTTCACAAAAAATGGGTTTTAAACGCTTAAAATGATTTTTGTAAAACAAAAAAAATAAAATAGGATTAAAATAGGAAACCATGTGAATCCTCCATTTTAGGCATAGGGTATGTTCAGCGGACTTATGTAAAACACTACAAGGAATATTTTTGTAGAACATTTTAATCTTCTAACTATTCAATTAAAAGGACTTTTTTGGCCCCTTTTTAAAACGGACAAAAACGACCCGTAAGTTGAAGAGTTAGAGGGTTAAAATGTTCCGCAAAAATATTTGTCATGAAATTCTACTATAAGTCGTTGAAGACATCAGCATTGAAAACTTAACTTAAGTGCCAGTAGGAAGTAAAAACTTAAAATGTGTTTAAGGGTTAATTTCGTACTTATTCAGAATTGGTGCTCAAATGTCCCACAAACCTGGATTTTAGGAAGAAACCATAAGAATCTTCGATTTTAGGTATAGGATGTGTTCAGCAAACTTATGTAAAACACTACGTGGAACATTTTTGTGGAACATCTAACCCTCTAACTCTTCAACTTACGGGTATTTTTTTCCCCCATTTTAAAAAGGGGCCAAAAAATTCCCTTTCATTGAAGAGTTAGAGGGTTAAAATGTTCCACAAAAATGTTCCTCGTAGTATTTTACAAAAGTCCGCTCAACACATTCTATACCTAAAATGGAAGTTTCACATGGTTTGAATACAAACACTCTTAAATGCGTGAAATTTGTAAAAAAAAATCATGAATTTAGGGATTTCAAAAAATCCATTATTTTTTAATTTGTGGTAAAAAATAGTAATTAATTTTTTAATAATCTATTATATAACAGTATAAACTTACAATAAAAGGAAAACAAATATCTAATTTTATATAATTTTTTTATATACTCCATCCAACTTAAAAAATTTTTGGATTTTCAACAAAAAAATGTGTTTTTCGAAGCAATAAAAAATAATTGTTTTGTAAACATATACTAAAATCCATATTTTAATTTAACTGCAAATATACTGAAGTTATTAAAAAACAAATCTTCGAACAAGTTTTTAAAAAAATGTATTTTTGAGAATTATTTTCGTGAAGGAATTAAAACCCATTTTTCTATTAAATAATTTTTGTATAAAATTCTCTAAGTTTAGCGCCCTCTCTTGGCGGGAAAAGCAATCACACCAAATATTTTTTTCACATAATATTTCACCAAATATTTTTTTCACAGTAACTCAACAGTAACAGAATCTTTTAAGATCAATTAAAAGTTTTATATAAAAAAAAAATTTACCAAAAAAATTAGTTTTTGAGATTTTCGATTTTTAAAATTTTTGAATTTCAAACTTTTTAATTTTTTGTATTTTTCAATATTTTTTTTAAATATTTTTTTTTTAATACGTCTCTTTAAAACGAGCTAAAAACCAATATTGTAGCTATTATCGTTTTCGAGATATTCAAAAAAATAAACTCGTAACAAAATAAAAAAATCGAAAAATTATGAAATTTTTTGAAATTTAAAATGTTGCAGAACTTTGGAAAAAAAATTTTGCAATTTTTTTCCTTTGGCAAAACTTTGTTATATGATGAAAGACAACTTCTGTCTAAAATTCATCCAAATCGAAGGGGGTCGATTACAACCATTGGTCGATTTGAGATCGATTGGAATTTCCTTCCCGGAATTTGATCCGTTTCTCGATGTATGATTCAAATCGTATTGTATGTAGGTTTTCATATACACTGCTGTGCAATATAATAGGCACATTCAAATTTTTTCTAATTTTATTCTCGATGCCTTTATTTTTAAAGATCAAAATAGTGGACAAATTCACCCCAAAATGCGAGGAGATTATGCAGAAATTGGTGCAAAATTTATCGTAATGTCTGTTGTTTTATTTTGTAATTTGTTTTAAGTAGGCGTGGCTTTTAATGAAAAATAAGCGATATCGATTTTCTATCAAATTACATAGTAAAATTTTGCGAGCACTGATCGGATCTATACAAACTGTATATTTTTGTAAATTCTATAAAATTTCCTTAAAACTTGCATTATCTTTATCCACAAACGGTCCCCAGACTTAAAATGACAGCGCCTTAAACATGACCAGATTTTTCTTTGTTTTTAGCGATTTTAAAATAGAGTTAACGACACTGAAACTTTAAAGTGAAATGGCCTTATTCTATACTTACTGCGATATAACAAATCAGTCAAGCTTTTTTTATGTTATAGTATAAAGCATTCCGTGTTTAAATTTCAGTGTTGGTAACTTTATTTTAAAATCGCTAAAAGCAAAGAAAAATTCAGTCATGTTTAAGGCACTGCCAGTTTAAGTCTGGCGACCATTTGTAGAAAAAAATAATGTAAGACTTAAGGAAATATTATAGGACTTCCAAAAATGTACAGTTTTTACAGAACTGATCAGTACTCGCTAAATTTTTATTATGTAATTTGATAGAAGGTCGATATCGCTTATTTTTCATTAAAAGCCACGCCTACTTCAAACAAGTGACAAAATAAAAAAGCAGACGTCACGTTAAAATTCTGCACCATTTTCTGAACAAACTCCTCGCATTTTAGGGTCAATTTATCCACCATTTTGATCTTTAAAAATAAAGGCAACGAGAATAAAATTATAAAAAATTTTAATGTGCCTATTATATTGCACAGCACTGTACGTAGTCTTCATGTCCGACTTTAATTTATTCTCTTATTAAATTCTTGCTGTTATCCTACAAACATTCATTTTAAAAAAGTGTTATAAGGTTTTCAAATTATTATGCATAGGCACTTTAGAATATAATTTGGAAAACATAATACAAATTTTGTATTATTTTATATTAACATTGCTGCAATATCACCTTTTTATTATCTGGAAGATAAATACAATTTTAGCAAAACTTCTAAAAATAAATTCTAAAAAATAATGAAAAGATATATGGGAAACAAGTAAGTGAAACAATCAAGATTTACTGCGCGGAAAATTTCGGGTATGAAAAAAACAGGTTAATTAATGAATTATGTAAGCAGATATTCTTTTTCAGATTTAAATTTAATTCTGAAAAAATTAATCTCTTGTTTTATACCGCAAATTTTTGTTTTACTATATCACTTTTTTATCTTTCAGCTAATAAGTTGACGATATCGCCAATTTATCTTCCTGGCGAATTGCTTTCGAACTGAGTGGAAATATATCTTTCGGGTAACAGTTGCTCCCGATGGAGGAAAATTTCGCAATATGAAATAGTTATTGCCGGCAATAAATGTTTTCTTTCAGGCGATATTATCGAGGAATCTTTTTCCTATTGCCATGATTGCTGGGTATGTATTAACAAACACAGCAACGAAGAAGTTTATAGAACTTTTATTGGAAACCCATTAAGATCTTAAAACTCTACAATAAATTGAATAAATTTAAATATTTTTCATCCAATGGACCTGTTTTAATATCATTAAAAGGGACATTTATTTATACGTTAATCTAAATATTAACAACACCTCCAAACAACATAAGTACACTCAAAAAAAAAAGAAAATAAGTTAACTAGAAATTAAATTTTAACTTCCAGGAAACTATTTGTTGAAATCAGTATTATTACAACGATTGAAAAAAACTATTTAATATTGTCTGCTAGTTCTAGGAAAAAAAAATTTGTCATGCTCTACAAACCACTTTTTCATTGCTTCAAATGTATCCGTAAGTGTATTTTTACTGCTTTTATAGAAGTGATTCTGAACAACTTCACAAAACTCACATTGCTTCCAACATATTCGTTAGCAAATTTTTGCAGCTTTTTTGGAAGTAATTCTGAACAACATTTAAAAAATCACTAAGGATTGCTCTAAAAATGGTCCTAATAAGTGATTTTGATACAGTTTATTTCCAAACAGTTTATTGCCAAACAGATGATTATTTTATTTTTTTTTAATTTTTTTTTAAATTTTTTTTTTAATATTTATACCCAGTGAAAAATCAGAGTCCAAAAAGATCATAAAAGAGCCCTTGGACCTTCTGAAATTATAGTTATACGAGGGTTTTTTTCTTCACCGATGAAGCCTTTTTCTAAGCGCACTTTTATGAGCATTATTAGAAAATTTAGAATTACCTGAGCCATTTATGAGTCATTTTTGACTAATTTTTGAGTCATTTATGAGTATTGAAAATATTTTTGAATACACTCATAAGTAAGAGGTTTCATTTATGACTCTAAAATTTGAGCATTTCGAAAATCTTCAAATTTTAGAGTCTTTTATGAGTCATAATTTCTGAGCGCTCAGAAAAATGTTGGTTGGGTAATTAATTTCTTTAACTAAAATATTTTTTTTAATTTTTCAAAATTTTTAAAAATAATAATTTTGAAAAATTTATAATTTTTAAAAATATATAAAATAAAAATTAAATAAAAACGGAAAAAATACTGAATTGCAGTTCACTTTTTGCACCTGTTTAATAAGTACTTTTATTGGAGAGTATAAGACGCAATATCTCGCAATGACAAAGTGGTGTTTTTATCGCAAAGAATAGCTCAGCGGTAGAGAGCTAGACTAGCTAGCAATCTTGAGGTTGCAAGTTCGATACCCGGAGGCGGCAATAAATAAAATTTTTTTAAAATAAAAGAAATATAATTTTTTTCCGAATTTTTTTTAACTTTTAATTGGTGAAAAACGTTTTCTTTGCACTAGTTCAAAAAGTACTGAAAAAATGTTGAAGTGGGAGTACTTCTGTCCTATGGCAACTCAATGCTAAAATCATTAGTGTTTCCATTAAAAAAGAAGTAAATCTAGATCTTTAATTGTAATGCTTTTTCTAGGGTAAATCTGGGTAAAGTGGTAAACATTACAATCTGTCCCCAATAAAGAACATTTTTAAATAAATGCTTAACAACCAATTTGCCACTATATATCAAATTATAAATAAGCCAAGATTACTTTCAATTTATTCTTCTGAAAATATCAAAGATTCACACTTTTTTAAATGAGGAAAATGTCGATTTCGGAACGCCATTTCCCACATTAACCGATTTTCTGCTATTGCCCACATTACAGTAGAAGGCGCTATTTTTCGTCCATTTCAAAAGAAATAAAATCAATCGGAAGAAACCTTTAAATGAATTCATTGTATTCATCGTTTATTTTTTTTAATAATAAAAATAGACTACATCCGGATTGGATTTAGATAATTTAAAGTTCTACACTAACAGAAAAGTGTGTACAACTTTTTCTAAATCTATTAGAAGTTAGTTATTTTTAATTGATTTAAATTTATCACAACATATTTTTTTTAGTGTATCTATTCCTGTTTCTTTTATCAATAAGAAAGCTCTTCATTGGTTCCATACAGTCTGCTCTATAATATTTATAAACACATACTAACAAAAGACACAAAAGTTTATAAACAAACGTGGGCTGAACACCAAAAATAACCAACGAAATTAAAAAAAAACAAGATTTTAACTGCAATACAGTCAGTCTTACTCTAATATACTTGAGAAGATGCATTCCAGATATTATTTTAGTTGAAGCTGCGCGTTAATAGATATCATCGTGAAAATTTATAACTTCACAGCTAAATTACATTTTGATGCAAATGCGTAGCTCACGGATACCCGTACGTAGTATCTACGAACACAGTCAGCTAGTATAGCACAGAGTACAGCAGTTTGAGAAGCAAATCTTTTAAGCAGTTCTGACAATGAGCCAAGAAGCGCATTTTTGTGCCCACAGTAGGAGCAAATTGCCCCAAGTCACTTGACACATGAACAAATATTTTCTGTATAAATGTGTTTGGTTTGAATGAAGAAAACAAAAAAAAAAGATGTGAATACAAAGGAAACAAAAGCTGCTGGTCTCTAGCTCAGGTTGGGACTGACAAACAAGAATTATGATCGGCTTAGCCACATGCTGAGCCGCTTATTCGTGTTGCATTGAAGCTAAAGGCAATCAGACAGCCTGGGATATGAACTGATCAGCAGACGGACAGACACACAACAACGATGGTAAATGTTGCTGCTGCTTTTATTATTGTCGCTGTTGCTGTTATTGCTGCTGTTGTTGCTGCTGCTGCCTTTTGTTTGTGAAGTGTACTCCGTTGGCTGGCTTGAGAGTTCGTTTGTAACGTTTTGTTTGGCTAATCGTTGGACATGTCTTAAATTAAATCGGTATATGATTTCGTTTTCGCGCTCTTTTATATTAAATGCCACCTAATGTTTATAATATAATACTTTCACACTCGCTAACAATGTCATTCTGTTATATGTATGTTTGATTAACGGGGGGATTGATTATTTCAAATTCAGTTGATAAATGAGTGAATATACAAGAAGTGTGTGTTTTAAAGAATAGGAAATACAATGGTAATCAAATTTGGATATTATGTAAAAAACTTTGGTTTAGAAACAAAATTCTGGGAATTAGAGAAATGTTAACTATTTTTTTTTATATTTTGAAGAAAAAACCATGAAGAATCGGTTGGTCCACAACTCAGCAACAATTCGAGATTTCACCTTAAAATTTTTTGCAAATAATTGAAGAGGTTTTAATAACCCAGCAAACTAAGAGATGCAAAAGAAGTAGAAAAAGCAATACAATTAATGATGTAATTTTTTTAACAGAACAATGAGAAAACAGATGCATTATGACAACCGAATTTTTTTCCAACTGCATGGTTCGGTTTCAGCCACCGATATATTTGTTTGTGGCGACAGCAACACGGTTTTTAAAACAGAATATCGGTTAGAACATTTTATATGAATTGGCCAAGGAATACAATTGATTGCAACAACCAAATAATTCGGTTATTGCAACCAAACCATTTAGTTGGCAAAAGATTCGGTTCTCAAAATAAATTTGTTTTATTACAGTGTTGTTTTAGAGTCATATAGGCAGCTGCAATTAATACTGTAATTAATATGCATTTTTTCAATTTCAGTTTAGTAGGTTTGAGGTTAAGAAGAATAAAACTTTTTCTCTAAAAATTTTCAAATCAGACTAGATCTAGTTTCTGCTGTTTCATCAATGATTTTCCATTAAATTCTATTAATTGTTTATACGTTTATTTTATTGTAAGATTATCGCTATGTGATAATTTTTTTAACCCGTCGGCTGTAGGATTTGTACGCATGCCCCTATATGTATTAAACGACCGCTTAATCATCTCACTCAAGAAAGACCTTGAATGCAATGTAACTAATTCGTTGTTTTCTTTCCTATTCAGCTTTCTGTTATTGTTTTTTTACTCAGAAGTGATCAACACGGATACCTACTAACATTCTATTTTTAGATTTTTGTTTATCTTCCAATATCCTCTGTGTCTCATTTTTCGGAAATATTGCCAAATGGACGTATAGATATTACGTTCAAGAGCAGGCAGCTTGCGTATATATTGCGACGGGTTGCCTCTGTTTGCTTTGTGAAACACTAAAGATTTTAAAATTTTTTTGTCATAGGAGGTGAGTACTCCCATTTGAACTTTTTGAACAAATACAAAGGATACCATATTTCATCAACTAAAAAAAAAACCTTAGCAAAAAAATAATATTTTTTTATTTAAAAAAGAATTTTATTTTCGAATCTTGCGACCTTAAGATTGCTAGTCTAGCCTTCTACCGCTGAGCTTATGCTTGATATGAATGTTGACTTTCATAAAAACACCTCTTTGTCATTGCGAGATATTCGGCGCTGTTCTAAGTTCCGAATCTACATAAAAAAAATTCTAAAATGACACTTCAATAAAGAATTGAAAAAGGTTCTAAATAAAAGCAAAATAAGAAGAATTTTGTATTTCTTCTTTAGGAATTAAACACAATTTTCAGCAGAGAATATGTATCATGATACACTACAACTCAACTTAAACGTGAACATTATTTATATTTTTAAATAATTTATAAAAAAAAAAATTATTTCAGACTTATGAAAATTTGGCAACCCTACATCAAGAATATTTAAGATTTTGCCCTTCCGATCTTAATGAATTGATTGATATGTGATAGAGTGGTCAGGAAAAATAAACAAAAATAAACCTCTTTGGAGGCCTAATCTGACATTTAAGAGTTTAAAAGTGGGGTGAAATTTAGAAGTTTTTTTTATTCCAAGAAATGTATGCAAATTGGTTATAAAATAAAAGGTATTTTGAGGATCTATAAAATATATTATATATTTAATCCTTTAATTCCCAGTGTAACATAGGGCCGCTATAAAATATATTGCAGTACCGAAACTATTAAATCGTTCTCAAATAAAGAACCCAGAAAAAAAGAGATGCCGAATCAGTAGAAAAAGCACTACAACAAAAGCACTTTTTTAACATAAACACTAATGATTTTAACATTGAGTTGTCATAGGAGAGGAGTACTCCCACTTTAACATTTTTTCAGTACTTTTTGAACGAGTGCAAAGGATTTAATTAAATTAAAAGTTAAAAAAAATTCTTTACAAAAAAAATTATATTTTTTAGATCTAGTCTGATTTGCAGATTAAAAAAATGTGTTTATAACTTTGGAGGAAAAAAATGTTTATTTTTCTTCTTAACCTCAAACCTACTTAATATTTTTTATACCCTACACCACTATGTGGTCAGGTTATTATAAGTTTGTGCTGATGTTTGTAACACCAAAAAATATTGGTCCTAGACCCACCTTATAGTATACCGATCGGCTCAGAATTTTTTTTTATTTCGATTTAACGATGTCCGTCTGTCCGTCCGTCTGTCTGTCTGTCTGTCCATGCATTCTTGTGCGCACTCTACAGGTCGCAAATATTAAGATATTTTGATGAAACTTGGTATCACCGACCTATTGATTTTGGTGAACATAGGTCCATGTTTAGACCTAGTGCCCATATAAGGGTCCTACCAAAATTATATTGTTTATACGCTGCAGGTCGCAAATATTAAGATATTTTGATGAAATATGGTACACCGACTTATGTCGGCCCAAGGACGAAGCCTATTAATATTGGTGAACATCGGTCCATGTTTAGACTTAGTGCCCATATAAGGGTCCCCCCAAAATTATATTGTTTATACGCTGCAGGTCGCAAATATTACGATATTTTGATGAAATTTGGTACGCTGACTCACATTATAGAAAATTTTGACACAAGTCCCATTTTAATCCATTCGAATTTCGGATCCAAACATTAGTTGGCTTTTAACCGGACTGGTGTAGGGTATTGTATAGTCGGCATGCCCGACTTTAACCTTTTTACTCGTTTTATTTTACAAAAGTTTTTTATTGCCGCCATCGGGTATCGAACTTTCGACCTCACTTTTGCTAGTCTAGCACTCTACCGCTGAGCTATTCTTTGATATGAAAGTTGACTGGCATAAAAACACCACTTTGTTACTGCGAGATATTGGTTCTTATTCTCTTCAATAAAAGTACTTATTAAACAAGTGCACTCAAAAAAATAAGTTAGTAGAAAAATTAGTAAAACGTCTTGTATATCAAGTGTACTAGTTTTCAGCAATTTTTTTGATGAAATTCAAATTTCAGCAAAAATTCTAGTTATATTTTTTTATCACTAAACTAATTCCGAACTAATGTTTTACTAATTTATTTTGCTACAAAAATTGTGCTCATAACCGCATTCATAGCGTGGACGACAACCAGATAGACAAGATGTAGATGTCGCACCTTATCTGGAAACGGATATGACAAAAAAAGAAAAACAACTCTACTCATATTCTACATTTAAATTTTCAGCAAATAAAGTAACTAAAGTAAAATTTCGCTACAAGTTTTTTGAGTTTTTTTCAGTCTACTAATATTCAGCAAAAAGTTTAGTGATTTTAGCAAGGATTTTTTTCTTTTGCAACCGACTAAGTGTTAGCAAATCTTTTGCTGAAGATTATTATTTTTTTGGTAAATATCAGCTCGCTGATTTTCAGCAAACCTTTTGCTGAAATTACCAACTTTTTTGCAAGCACGCTCCTGACTAAAAATTTGCTGACACAGCAACATTTTTTGCTGACTTTACTGACTTTTTTTTTGAGTGTAGAATAAAAAAAAAATTAAAAAAAAAATAAAAAAATATTGGTCCCACCGGGAATCTAACCCGCCATCCTCTGTTTGGAAATGCCAAATGATACCAAAATCACTTTTTACGATCACTTTTAGAGCAATTATTCTTTAGAAGCAATACTTCTTAAAGTGATTTTTTGGATGTTGTTCAGAAGTAATTCTAAAAAAGCTGTAAAAATATACTAACAGATACTGTAGAAGCAATGAAAGAAGTGATTTTTGAAGTTGTTCAGAATAAATTCTAAAAAAGCAGTAAAAATCCACTAACGGATACTTGTGAAGCAGGAAAAGAAGTAGTTTGTAAAGCATTACTTCCAATTTTTTTTTTTGTTGGGAGGCTTCGAACAATTTTAAGACTAATTTTTACTACCTAAATATGAACTTCAATCGATATGTTTATTACCGAAAGTTGTTTATTTTATTATTTTTATTAAAATTTCATCAAAATCTGAAGAAATCTGTCAAAGAAATTCTCCTTAGCGCTTACTTGTTGTGCAATTAGATATCAAAAATGCAATGCTGGAGTTAAAAGGGTTAAGCATTCCCTTTTAGACAAGTAAAGTTACTGCAAGAAAGAGTTAATATTAACACATGCATGGACAAATTTGTATAGACATTTTTTTTTAACAGCAGGATGCACTACTGTAGACTTTTGGAGTATCCTTCTCGCAACATGACTACTGATATGACAGTTCTGCAAAAGAAAAACAATAAGAATGCAATTCTACAATGTAGCAATACAAATTCGCACATGTTTATGCGTTATAAATATATTAAACATTTGTATGTGTAAAATTAAAAAAAAAAATAAAAATATAAAGAACATGTGGCACTTAATAAGGATTAAAGAGCTAAGAGCAAGGGACGTTGGTTGAGTAAAACGAAAGCCAGTATACGACATTTTTATTATAATGATTGTTCCAAATTTATTCTTATTATTATTTTTTTTACGTTTTTTGTTCGCATTTTGTTTTCTGCAATATAATTTAAAATGTTAATCCGTATGTTAAAGATTTGTTGTTCTTCTTTGAATGTGAGAATGTGTTTTAAATTTGGTATTACCAAAAACACCAGCAGCTACGATACGTTATCGACTTTGTTGGCGACAGTTTTAGTTTGCAATGCCCTGTGGTGTAAAACTATATAAAATTCGATATTTACGTTCTAGTTTACAAGATATACCATGTTTTGTTTTTCGATAAGTACAAAAACTGAAAAATTATTAATATTTCTGATTTTTCATGTAAATAGTAGCTGAAGGATTAATATTAGTTTTTAAATATTGTTTTAAATATGAAACAATTAAAAAAAAAATAAATTAAGAATTCATACGAAATTCTAAAAGTTTTACAATTATGATATTAGGATTTCTTTGGAAGCGTATGATTAATATTTTTTATAAAATAATTCCGTATAACTCATACGTAAACGAAAGTAGGTATGTAACAAGTAGGGGGAAAAATTGAGTTATCACAGCCGAATAATTCGATTGACCGCAAATTCGGTTATTAGCACGTCTTCGCTATACAGAAAATATTTCTCATGTTTAAGGCACTTAATAAAGTTGCTGGTATATTTAGTCCAGGGAGTTTTTTTTTACAATAATACCCCTTATTTCTACTCGCTATATTTTTTTGTGCTCTAAACATAGTAAAACAATGAATAGTGGTAGAAATCAGTTCTATAGAGTTTTTATCCTTTCTATAAAGCCCTGGTAAAACAGTCGTAAAGCAATTTGCTTAAGCCGTCATAAAAATAAATTTTATTACAAAACTACAGAGAGAAACAAACAGAAGAAATGCCTACTCGACCTATTGTCGACAAACTCGTTCATAATACATACGAATATTTGAATTTTAAGCATTTTCTACTGCAGTATTCTGACTTGAGTTTGTTCGCTCATTCACATTATTATGGATGATATACATTTACTATATGTAAAAATTTAACGTTGGCTTGCGTTTTAATACGAGTACTAAAAAATATTGTTTAGACAAACCTAATATGAAATTATGGGCAAATAAAAAATAAAATAAAATCAAATAAGCAAACAAAAACAAAAACACAAAAAAAATTAACCGAAATGCTTATAAGGGGTTGGTTGTTTACACATTTAAAAATCTGTTTTATAACTTTATATTAAATAGAAAGGATATCCACGAAATAATTAATGTAAAATTTTGATATTTATTAAATCTAACCCAGCGAAAGCTCAGTAATGAGTGCTAATTACTAATATAGGGTTTAGAAAAATATTCAATAGAGTTAAGAAAAAAAATTTCTTTCAAAAAAAAAAATCGCGAAAAAAAGAATGAAAAATTGTATTTATCAGAGTTGGATTGATTTAAATTCAAAAATTATCACAAAAGTATAAAAAATATCGTTGTATGGTTCTTTTGTATTGAAATTTTAAATCGCGAATATCGCGAATAGGCCAACTTCGAAAAACAACTAGCACCATTCAATTCAGCGTACTCAAATTAGCATTACCAGTAGGGTGCCCAGCTTGTTAAAAAAAAGTGTTAAATTCGCGCACAGTATTATTACTTTATTTCATTATTTCTTGTTATTTTTAGGTTATTTATTTAGTCAGCTGTTTTTGAGCAGCGTTGCCACTTTTTCACGCAAAAACTCTACAAATTAAGCGGAACGTAGTTTTGTATTCCGTAAAATTCTCCAAATTCGTAAAATCTCGCTGATTTGTGGGATTTCTTTTGTATGGGGAATCTGGGGATTTCACATATTTTCATTGAAATTTAAATTTTCGTCGAAATCTCGGGATTCGGTAAATGCATAAAGGGCGGCCTATATCAGAAATTAATAGACTTTATCCTTGCGCCGATATGAGTTTGTGCACATAGGTTTCATTAAAATATTTTTATATCTTTGACCTGTAGCGTGCGAACAAGCTAAAAGCCAATTTTTGCAAACCTTTATATGGGCACTAGGTCTAAACAGGGACCGATTCTAACCAAAATTAAGAGTCCTTGAACCAATATAAGTTGGTTAGCCGAATTTTGTCTATGCGTCTTAATATTTGCTACCAGTAGCTTCCCACTAAGACCCATTTTTGGGGGCCCTTATATGGGCACTAGGTCAAAACATGGATCGACTTTAACGCTATTGCTACAGATTTTGTTTGGCTGAATAGTTTTTGTCCAAACTTTGTGAAAATATAAATCTATGCCTGAGAAGTCTATTGCTTTTGTTTTTGTAGCTCTATCGCGCTTCCTGGCGCAGAAAATTTGGCTAGAACTTCAAACTTTAATACGCTGCTGCTACCAAACGGGTTAAGAGTTTTCCTAGTTTTAAATTTTGCATTGTTTCTGCAAAATTTGCGCTATTGAAAAAATCGCAATTTTGAAACACTTTTAAAAGTTATATATGGCAACCCTGGTGTAAATTTTTTTTTTTTAGATCGAATAATTTTTAGAGCAGAAATGTCAAATTTTCTAACAAAATTGAAAAACAGACACATATCTGTAAATTTGTTATTTCATAAACCGATCGGTCAAATTTTGAAAAAATATATATATAAAGACGATGTATGGGGTTAGGAAACTTCTGTTTGTTTCATAAGTTTTTAATTCCTTAAAATTTGTTTGTGGCTTTCCGATTTGAGTATTAAGCAAAGCTTTTAAAAGATTTAATTTCATGAACATTTCTACGGCATTCATACATCGCTATAGAGTCTCAAAGCGAAAGGAAAAGCACTTTTTTTTTATCAAATAAATGCGAAAAAATTTTCCAAATTTTGCAAAACTCCATAGAATTTTTGAGCTTTAAAAATGTTAAAGGGCTATTTACTAAAAAACTGAGTAACGCGATACGTGAGTCAATTCTAAAAATAATTGTGAATGTCATTTTAAAAAAATTTACGCTAATCCGACAAAAAATCGTGATGCTTGTTTCCCGTTCATGGTGAACTGACGTTAATTTGATATACCTCAAACTATAGTAATTTTTACAATTTCTGAAATGCGGTTCTCAAAACTCCTTTGCTGAGAAAGCAAGCTTTTAATGTTAGCAATATGATTAGAAATAATTACAATTACATACCTAAAACAAAAACTTCGAAACGGAAATTAAGAAATTCAAAGCAAGGGAATTTTTCGAATTTAATTTTTGGTTGACTTTTTTTTATAACAAAAAATAGCCCAATTCTAACAAAAATTAAAAAAAAATTGGGTCGTTTTTTATATGAATCTGCGTCCAAATTTGTATGAACATTTTATTTTTTTCCCGAAATTCCTTCGTAACATTTTGACAATCTTCCAAAAAAAAAAATCTGGTAACTCTGCGCACTGTTTAGGAATTATATCAATTTTTCTCTCTATTTTTCGTTATACATATATTGTATTTGTATTTTAATATTTCCCGTTCCGTTTTAATAAATCCGTTTCCCTTTAAACATTCATTATTCAGAAAGTTGAAGTTTTCTGTGTTTTTTTAGTTCTCTCTTACAATCACGAAATCTAAAAATTCTCTTATGTGTCAAAAAAAAAACATTTTTTTGCTCTTAAGTTTTCTGTATTACCAGAAAAGAATCACCATTTACACTTAAAATTTAACACTTGTTTAAGAACAACTATTAACAACAAAAACTATAAGTTTACATTAACGAAACACAAATTATAAGACACTAATCGGGGCCATTAAAAACAATTTCATTATATTCTCTTTATACTATTTTTACAAAAATGCTTTTCAACTATGGCTACAAAATTAACAATGAAATGACCTACCGACACTATGGAATTATTAGGAAATTAAATTTGAGGAGGGCTTTTAGAGTTAATAAAAAATTATATATGTACCATACATTTTTGGTGTTTTTTATAACAATTTCGTTATTTTTTTGTATTAAATGCACATAACAAAATAATTATTCATTCAAAAGAGTAAAGAATTATAGAAATAATTCTGTGTCTGACATAACCAGTGTTGCCAACTGAATTTTTCGAAAAATCTTCAAATTAACGATATTTCTTGAAAAAATCGTCAACTCAATTTGAAAAAACCCAATTAACACAATCTCCTGTTAGCGACTAACTGGAACTTTAACTGACACATTTGTTGTTTTTTTCCATACAAATTTTGAATTAAATTGTTGGTTTAATTTTAATGCGGCATTGTGTTTTCGGGCCAACTCGTAAAAAATCGGGAGAAATGACCTGGCAACACTGGCAGTGTTGTCAGTGCCCAGTGCGCCCGGAAAACTTAATAAATAATGTTAAAATTATCCTTTTTTAATCATTTCGCGCTTGTTCGATTAAACATTTTTAACATAACATTTATAAACATCGAAATTTGACATATTCTGTTTTTGTAAGTTATTTAAAAATTAAAAAATTTCGTTGAATTTCTTTGAATTTTCAAAATTCTTGTTTAATTTATATTTTTTATTATTAATATATTCCTAGTTAGCAAATAATAATAAGAAACTTCTATTTTATCTCTAAAAGCATAATAACTGCAAAACCGTTTGGAACTTTTACTTCAAATTTTTAATAGGCTGACACATATTTTCGTAATCGAAAGAAAAAAAATTGTTTTTTTTTTTATTAAAA
This sequence comes from Leucophora obtusa, assembly GCA_949987735.1. NCBI lineage: Eukaryota > Metazoa > Arthropoda > Insecta > Diptera > Anthomyiidae > Leucophora > Leucophora obtusa. Next base: position 6,683,634 of record OX465296.1, read on the forward strand.
TATACTTTTATAATACCAAAAAAATTAACTGTAAAAGAACAGTATTTTTTACCGATTTTGTCAGTTGTTTTCAAATTTTTGTAGTAAAAATTTTTCAGTTAATTTTACGACATTGTTAGTTGTTTTTAATGCATTTGTTAGTTATTTTTCAAACGTTAAAAATAACAAAGGTTTTAGTTATTTTAAAGGAAAATACCTTTGTTTTAACTGTCATTTTCAGTAGATTCTACCGACAAACTTTTGTGAGTGTATCTTAAAGCAAATTAATATAATTTTAATTAGACTTTCAATATCAATACTTTTTGCCATATTTGAAGCCATTCATCTTTCACCACCTTTTACTTCTTCTATATCCCCTTTCCAAAGGAAGCAACACGTTTATTAATAGGAAGAATTTCCTGAGTGTTGCTTCTGTTAAAAAAAAAATCTGCAATATTTTTTAAAAATTGTACAGAAGAATAAAAATTTTCTGATTTTGCAGCAGTTTTTGTTAAGTTTTTTGGAATTCTACGTAATTTTAAAAACTATAAACTTGAATTAGAGATTGAAACAACATCGTATTTTTTTTTTGCTGTATTTCGGATTAAAAATCGCCATTTTGAAGGAGAAAATCGTCAAATCGTCATTTGGCTATTTTTGATAGTAAAAATCGTTAAACCTGGCAACACTGAACACTGGTACAAACTATTAAAATTCTCTCTTGAAATGAAAAAAAAAACTTTGGTTTGCTTATTTTTCGCTCTTACCTTTTCTTGAAAAATAATGACATCATATTTAGCACTTGTTTTGTTTTGTTTGTTTGTTTAATAAAACACAGAAAATCGAAACATTGCCTACAATATTAACAAAATGTTTTATTTAAACTTATGAAATTTAATAAATTGTAAACCTCTTCAACGACATATTTTCTTTAACAATTTATTTAAAATTTCATTTTAATTTTTCTCTTTTTTGTTTTACTCTACTTAATAGGCAACCGACCGGCACTTCCATTTTTTTCAACAAACTTTACTTCTAATTTTCCAGCTAAGATATTATCACTTCATTTTAACAAACATATTAGAAAACACTTTCGATTGAATTATATTTCACACTATTAGCTTTTTTTAATAAAAAGAACTTTTATTTTTTAATTGTTTTACACAATAACAACCGATCACTAAGAAAATTGCGGAAAAACTAAATAAAGTGTGCAAAAGAATCAGTGTTGCCAGAAAATGGTTTTTGTATGTTACTATTTTGGGAGTTGTAATCGCCATTAAAGCGACCAATACATTATCAATTAGCGTGTTTGTGTGACTGCCCATCAGTGTTAAGGCTTCATTAGTCTAATCGTAAAGTAAAAAAACGTATCTGTAATCAATTCAATATGTTAAAATAATATAGAAATATATTTTTGTCTTTTTTCTATGTATTGAAACTGTTATCAAGTAAAATCGTAAAAAAGTTCTATTGAATATAAAAAAATCTTAAGAAAAAGCTATTTTAAAGCTAAAAAACGGAAAATCCAAAAAAAGCAAAAAGAAGCAAATATGAGTAAAATAAGCAATAAAAAGCATAAAAAGCAAAAAGAGCTATTTTGTGTTCTCTGATTATTATATACATATTTTACATTATAAAAGTGCTTGTACCGTTCTCATTAAATAGAAAATTTTGATTAAAAATAATTTCCTGTACAGCCTTTATCAAATAATTTTATTTAATGAATTTCAAATAAACCTAAAATCAATTAAGTAATTGAATACGATTCCAAAAATGTATTATTTTGTTGTTTGTTATTTACAAAATAATGAAGGATTAATTGTATGTAAAAGATTTAAGTGGCATTCAATTATACTCGTCCCATTATAATTTTCTTATTCATTCGTCACAGTTCAGTTCAAGTTTCCATTATCGCACCACAATTGATGGTGTTTATTTATGTTCTTATTGCTGTTGTTGGCGAATATAAACAATATTCATTATACAAAAAACAAATTTTATATTATCATAGTTAGTTCCTCCTCTTATAGAAATTTTCCTCATCATCCTTAACAAAAAAAAAATGTATCACCAAAGAAAGGAATAAAAATCGAAACCAGTCTAACACCAGCGGCTGAAACTCAAAATTTTTGGTCAGTTCATGTGTTTGTCTCTAGATTTCATTGTTATGGATTAGAATAAGAATGATGATGATTATGTTTTATACGATGACTGGACATTCAATTCATACACATGTCGCCGGCATATGTTTGCATTATCCCACAATTTCTTCCTTCTCCCCCCACCTAAAGGACTATTATTTAGATTGTGTTTTGTTTTTTTATAAGGGATGACCCATGTTTACTGGTTGTTGGCATGGGGCACTTCTCTGGTCCTTAGCCACAATGCTGTTATTTGTTAGATGTTTAGTTGTCCGTTTTGTAATAACTGCTTATTGTCAGATTTTCTTTATGTTCGATTTTTAAAAGTCTCTTTTTCTTCTGGTGTATTAAATACACTTCAGTTGGATTTTAAAAAAAAGCATTGTATTTAATTCACAATTTGGGGTTAAAATATTCATAATAGAAAAGGGTTTGACTTGTAAATACTTTTGTAATTTGTTAAATGATTTGTGCATGGTCTTGGCATTTAAGTGTTAACCCAATAAATACTTAAGATCTTATACAAATGAATTAAATCAAAATTTTAAATAATCAATGACGGTTTTAAAAAAGAACTGTTTTTGAACTTGGTGACCTCTATTTGTTTAGAAAAAATTTAAAGTGTTTGTTCTTGTTGTACTCAGCAATAATTCGCCGTGTCAGAATCAGGACGCTAAAATGACAAAACACTAAAATATGTTTTGCCATAAGATTTGGACATATTATAAATAATTTCAACCTTTATGTTGAATATCCTTAATTTTTCGTAACTAAACTTAAAAAATTTAACATTTAACAGGAGATTCACAAAAAAACTTTAACATTTACAAGAACTTAACGGCTAATTGATGGATTTTTTTGCTGTTTTGCATGTTAATTTGTTGTATTAAACTATAATTAAATTCAAGAGATTTTTGTGAATACAAACCTAAATATTTTGTTTAACACGTAATGTATAATTCCGCAAACTTGTACGCAACAAAAAAATAAATTATGCTGAACGTGTGAGTAATGTTTAATTATAAATTAAACTCCCAAAAAATAAATCATCAATTTTAGAATATCCCGGAAAAAAAGCGAAGTACTTATTGAATAATGAACAATTTTTTCTATTGAATATCATATAACAATATACTTCAATCTGCTGCTGCTAAAGATACACAGAAAAAACTAAAATCGAGTTTCAATTAAAGTATTTGTAAATACAATTAAAAATGAGTGTTATTTTTGTTCGGTTTTACGATCAAATATGACAAATTCCAAATATAATTCACAAGTTATTTTACAACAAATAGAGAAAAAAACTTATGAAAAAAACTTTCCTAGAACCAGTAGTTGTCAGTTAATGCATTTTCAAGTACTACCAAGCACTATCATCAGATTTTATTTACGGGGTTCTGTCTAGATTTTAATATAGATTTAACTTTTTTGTATTTATGTAAACTCCCATGTAAAAAATGAAATGAGAAATAAATTCAAATATTTTTACTAGTTATTTATGTTTTACAACGAAAATCACATGTTTTTTACAAAGCTATTATTTTTCTCTATGTTATAGTTGTTGCTTAAACCGAAGTTCTTTAGTAGTAAAGCAAATGTTTGTAAATTTAATTGAATTCGGACCAATAAGGGAAATTGTTATATTAATTAAAGTTTTTTTTTCTTAAAATATCTCTCTAGCTCAAAAACAATCTAACACATTTTTTTGAAATAAAGCACAGCTGATATATTCTGAATTTGTAGTCAGCAAAACAAATTTCGTCAAAATTGCAGCTGCAGACATCGGATAATCTTCAATGTTGCCAGATATAAAAAATTTAAAAAATACGCTAATCTGCCGTGCCTTAGCGTTTTTTAAAGCAAAAAACTCTAAAATTGTTTTCATCAGTGTCAAATATAATTTTTTAAAGCAATTTTAATCTTCATAAATGTCAAAATAGACATTGTAAGCGTTAAAGATTATAAAAAAGATTTAAATCATTATCTGAGAACATAAACTAAATGTAAATATGCAATTAGTGTCAAATTCGCAAAAGTTTGCAGTTTCCAGAATGCGAAATCACCAAATTCTTTAATGTTTTGGCAAGGGAATTCAATCGGTAAACTCATTCACAGGAATTAATTCCTGGTTTTTTTCTTGTTAATGAATTTATTTCTTGAATTAAAAAATTGAATTAAATTTTTAAGGACTTCATTCTTTGAAGCTCAGACATTTTTGACAATTTTTTTTTCAGGTTCAAAAAATTTATTTTATCAGATGATTTTCAAGGATAGAGGGGCAAAATACATACAAAACACCTTGTGGAAAAAAAGAGGTCAGTTGAATGCGAGGAACTGCCCCGTGACTGGTACAAATAGGACCGCTCTGAAAGAACCAATCTCGTGACTAGTGAAAATGGGACGGTTTCAAAGTAGTAACCCCATGACCTGTGCCGTGACCGATACAAATATACTAGTCTCATAGAACCCTACTGGTCAAAGCAGGACCTCGACTTCATATGTACAAAAAAGATTTAAGTCGTCTAAATTTTCCGTAGTTCAGTTTTAATAATTTAACTGACAATGGAATACTTCCAAACTAGAACCCCAATTGCGTTAAAATTTTAATATGTGATTTAGGAAACAAAATTAATTGACCTTTATTTTTCTTATCGGCCCAGTCTCATGTTTTGAGGGTAAAATATGAGACTGGGCCGATTTACAGGCAAAAAAAAGTGAGCGGTACACCTTCGAATATAAAGAAATTTTGAGAAGCAATTTCGAAATTTTTTTGTCGCCTTTTTACATATCTTCCGCATTTACAGTCGGATTTTAAAGTGTGCTATATCGATTTTTTGGCTCGAGGAGACCAGTGTTTTGCTATAAAGGAAAAATACAAATAAAAAAATTTTAAAAGGCGATCCCTACGTTCGGCAACAAAAAAAAAATAAAAAAATTTCTGCTGGAATTATCGAAAAACTTCCTTAGCAAAAGTATAATGATTTTTTGCGAGCTTTAATTTTTTGATATTAGGGTTGTACATAATAAAACGGGATACTTGATGTCAACGGCCCTTAGAGCAGATTCTCGCGAAAAAATATCGAGCAAAAACTAAAAACAACTTTTTTTTTGGTAAAACAAAGTTCAAAGGTGGAAAAATGTTTGAAGAGAATAAAAATGTTTACTAATCTTCGGGTGAAAACTATGACCTAATATTGCTGTTTATCAAAAGCGATTATGAAGTTGTACTTTTTTAAATTTGTATCCAAACTGTGGAAGTTTCTTCACATTTCTAATCCAAAAATTTAATCCTCACACAAAAATTATTAGCCTTAATTTTCTAATTAAATATTTGTTTAGAATAAAATTGGTTTTTAAGCATTGAATTTAATTGAATCAGTTAAATATTTGAATTATATAATTGTTTCAATTAATCTTACACAGTTTTTAGTAATTAATACTATCATTTGCGTAGTAGGTGCATAATCAATTAAAAAATAATTGATATTATCAACTTCGTAATTAAAAATAGTTTTTAATGTTCTGTGTGTTCTTACCGATTATGCTAATTTTCAAAACTGAACTGCTTAACACAATGGCAAACATTTTCGCCATTTCAGTAAAGGGATGGATGAACACCGCTAGTTTGTCTTAGAAAGGTTACGTTTACATCTGCATCGAAATCCCGAGATTTCGATATTCACCACTCGGTATAAAAGGGATATTTTATTGTTAACCTTACTAGCAGATAATTCTACAATACATGGAAGGGTATGACAGGCACAGTTAGCCAATTAAATCAAATGTTCAATCGATTTTAAACTATTACAGATAAAATAAACAAGTTTTAACTTTTCTCCCTATCTAAGTTATATATTTGATATCAAACACCCAGATAACACAGATGCTAAGTCAGTATTCATATTTCCGGTTAAAAAATAATGGTGTTTTGGTGTGGTTATTCAAACAAACAAATAAACAAATTTTCTAATCTCCAATTACCAATTAATCATAATTAATACTTCTGTTTTGCTTAGGGCTTCAACAAACAATAGGCATCATTTTGTAGACAAGTATTTACTAAGGATTTTAAAATTTATTTAAAAAAGTTATGTGTGTAACAAATATTTATAAAAATTATTGTGCATAACAAATATTTAAAAATATTTGTATTTTTTTTTTAAAGTTTTGACAGACACCATACTGATATTGAAATGAGTTCATATTTATCAATATTAATAACGTCTGTATGCCGTCGCTAAGATATACTAAAAATAAACAGTTCCTAATTGAGCGTCCAACACCTTCGATTAATGTGTTAAAATTATATATATAAGAAAAGTTTAGACACTTGAGACAACACAAAAAAGGTGTTGCTTTATTATGTAAATGAATCTGGGTGAAATAAAAATCGATAAATTATGTGAATTTGAAAATACTAAAAAGATAAATAGCACACAATTATAAATATTGTTAACTAAAAAATATATTTGTTTATTTGTTTAATTTTTCCAGCAACACTTTAAAACCGTTGGCCAGTGTACCAAATTGTGTGCTCTTCAAGCACAATCACACCATAAGTGTTGTCTGTAAAATTTCTATGCATCTCTGCCCAGAATGATGGAACATATTCCATCAATATCACTCTCTGGGATATCGTTAGCACATCCACTCTCTATCTCAACGGGGCAAACGCTTTCCAATCATTTTGGCAATAGTTCTGCGGCAGTTAGTTCATCAACCGGTAGTCATATAGAACAATTAGCAGCGGCAGTACACCATCATCATCATCAACAGCATCAACAACAACAGCAGCATCATCACAATAATCATCTTAATACAAGTTTACAACAGAGTAATAATAGCCACTTGAACTTAAACTCCTTGTGTGGTCAACATTCTTCGGCAGCAACTTTGGCAACCCACAGTAATTCAGTAACTAGCAGCTCATCACAACATTTACAGCAAAACTCTTCAGCCCACAATTATATATTACACCACGCTTCTTCGGGAAGTTTAACTCACCCTTCAAGTCACCTACAAAGTGCCGTATCTTCACATTCGAATACCTCACCATCCATACATCCTCACTCAATAACAACGTCTAGCAGATCTTTGTCTGCTCTTAGACAAACGGATCATTTAACTCATTCCCACGGCAGCAATCATCATCATACACAAAGTTCTTCGGATAATCCTTCAGTCGCAACGTCATCTGCAAATTCTTCAGCTATGGCTGCTGCAGCTGCAGCTCACCTGCATCACAGTGCCCAATCATCTCCCATGACCAATTTACACCAAAACATGGGTAGTCTTATGAATAGCGGTGGTAGTGCCAGGTAATTTCTTTAACTCTACATTCAAAATAATGATCTGACAGTAATTACATATTTTCACTTTAGTGATGTTTTCTTCAGTCTAATGATACAAAATACAACGAAACGACCAAATGAAGAACATATAAAACGTCCAATGAATGCTTTCATGGTGTGGTCGAGGCTGCAGCGTCGAAAAATTGCTCAAGACAATCCAAAAATGCACAATTCTGAAATATCTAAGCGTCTAGGTAAGTAAATTCAAGCAAAGAGGTAAATATTTTAAACATGTTAATCAAATACAAACGCGGAAGTTATATATAACCGGCAAACCCTTTCTAAATAGTTCCATAAATAATTTATATCTGGATTCAATGAGTTAGAGTGAGTTATCCACTGCAGAAAGGAAAGCAATATAAGAATTGGAAAGGAGTGTTCAGTGTGCTCATTTGAATTTCAGCAGAGTTTCCTCGAAGCGCTTTATTTCATAGTAATATTTCCTAATGTTGGCAACTCTGGATCCAAATATAGTTGTTATTGTTGTTGTAACGCCTTTAAAATGAGAATTTGTAGTTAATAATTCTCATTTAAAGCCAGAGTGGCAATCCTTGCTCGGATAAATTCGAAGATTCGAATACATCCGAATCGTTCCGGCACATAGTCCGATTGCCGTGGGAACCGGGTTATACCGCCCATACTCGGTCGTCAGAGCCTCGTCAGCGTTAACAGGGGACACCATGTCCAAGGTGGACTGTGGGTGAGGTTGGCATTTGGAAATAATTTCCCTTGACCCCCTCCAAATATAGTAAATAGCTGTGTTTGTGCGGCAAGCTATCAACGTTGCTTTATGTCATTCGCATACAAATTTGACATTAGCCAACGTTTATTGTTAACTCTTAACGTTACTAATGTCAAATTTGTATGGGAATGACATAAGCCAATGGTGATAGCTTGCCGCACAAACACAGCTATATTACTATCAGAATGTTTATTTCTCGAGAACTGTAACACTCAGTGTGTTCGTTTACTCGAAATTCTCACTACTTTTACTACAATTGGAAAGTTTTGTTTACTTTTTTTATTGAATTTTTGCAGCTGTAGTAAAAGTAGTAATTTGTAGTAAGTAAACGAACACGCCTACTATGTACAGATATGCAGATACAAATAACTAGAGTTTTGTAGTTCCTAAACGAACTAGTTCAGTTTAATGATTCACTTAATTGAACGATATGACTTCGCTATTATTCTATGTATTCGTTCAATTGTTCAATCGAACTGTCACTGACACATTTTCACTATCTTGTTTGGGCTTCAGTTTAAAAATCATTGCCATTTGTCAAGTCTTATCACACTGTTAATCGAACCCATAGAAAAAAAAACAAAAATAACTGTAGAATAGATTGAGGCCGAAATTAAAAAAAAAATATCTCATCGGGAGTTTTTGAGGCTGCTAATTACAAAAATCAATTTAAAATTGTAAAAAGTTCATATTTTGGATACAAAACCACATTTGTGAATGAACGTGGGTCAATGATCTGGATTCTGAAACCAAAAATAGCAGATCCAATATGGCGGTGAAGATTTTGCATAAAATTGTGAACATTGACCGTCATACTGGATCTGCCATTTTGTACAATATTCTGAGTTTTTGGTTTTAAATTCGTGATCAGTGACCAAAAGTCATTTGCATTTGGAATTGTGCCTCCTTAACGGCCTGCGCAAACCACTGAAGCTAGGAAGTTGAAATTTGGTATAAAGCACGAAGGGCAATTAAACGGGGAATGAAATAGAATGGAATAGGGAAGTAGTGGAATTGAAAAACTAAACTTAGGAAATGGATAGGAACTGGGAACGAGTGGAATTAAAAACTAGACAGGTAGAACGAGTGAGTATAGAACAGGGAACAATTGATATTGAAACACTAAACAATGGGATTGAAATGGAAAGGAATGGGGAACGAGGGGAATTGGAAGACTAGATAATTTTTAACTAATTTTTAGTAGTTTTAACTAAATTTTTTACACACTTTTTCTATTAGAGTAGGGAAAGAAATGGAACGAAGAGAGCCTGGATTTTAGTGATATTTATCAATTTGAACATGTTTTTTTTTATTTTAGCGGTTTTTCTCAATTCTTACGTTTCTTCGAAAAGAAATTTAAATTCAAAATATAGGTGTTCGCTGAAATTTTGTTTTTTGGAATTTTTAATAAGAGCGTGGTAAAAGCGGGATTCAAAAGGGAAAATGGGAACATTATCAGCATGCTCAAGTCGCTGGAGGTTGGTACTTTAAATTTTGCATGCATAGATCCACTCAGATCATTACGTTAAAGGAAATTTGGGAATTTCTACGGGGAAGGGCAAAAAGGGAAAAAGAGCACCCTTTAATGACCTGTGCAAACCATTTGAACCAGAAATCTGAAATTTAACATTAAACAAATTTATTAAAAAAGAAAAAAACCATAGAAAAAGAATGAAATTTTCTTAAAAAAAAATACCGATATTTAAAACCAACGCTAATGAAGTATCGGGGGTATCCATGATACAACCATACTAGGTAGATGCATTAGGGAGAGTTTGACAGTTCAGGGTTTTATTATGACAGTTCAGGAATTTTTTCGTATGCTTTCGCTATGTATCAAGAGTAGCCGATTACATTTTTGTTATTGTTTGTTGTTTGTTGTTCTAATGCATCTACCTAATATGGTTGTATCATGGGGGTATCGTTATAAAGAGATGGAAGAAACCGAACCAGTTAATTTTTAAATTAACTTGTATTGCCAGGTATAGATCCACATAAATTACAATTAAGGCACGCTTACAATGTAGCGGGCATAGTCCGCCAGTATTTCCACATTAATTGTCAAATTAAAAGTACTTTAGACTGGCCAGTTCATAGTTTTAGCACATTATAGTCACACTGTAGCCTCAACAAGGAATACATAAGACTTAAATACGTTCACTTGTTCTGAGCTACTTTACTTTTAAGTGCTAAAAAAAAAAGCGACACAACACTTAAAGCAGAAGCAATCGTTTTACTATCTGCTTTCAATACAACATTGATATTTGACCTGAGCACTTTTATAATCTCTATTGTATTTACATAAAGTGTGTTATTTATTTAGACAAGTTCCAATCTGTAGCATTCCATATGAATATATTCAATTAAATACCCTCAAAATTCGCCATAATCATTGGCACACTCATTTTCAATCATTTCCCACACATTCCCCGCAATGCAGTGACTAAACGAATTTCACTTAAATCCACACCAAATGACAGTTAGTTGCGTTTTGAATTTCGATTTAGATAATTTGAAACGAGTGACAAAGATGACATCAACTGTCAAACAATGACACTAGCATTTCAAACAATGAAATCAACATGAATGACAAGAGATAAAGCTCTTGCGAAATCCATCTAAAGCTACCGAAAATGAAGGGTTGCCATTGCATCACTGACTAGCAGGCAAATCACGCCTAACTAACCCAATCTGTGTCAATTCATGTGTTGTCATCATTGTTAGAAGAACAATGATTGTACTTAACTACAAGTTGCAAGCAGGCAGGACAACACAACAACACACAGTTAAGTAGTTTGCCTAAACTAATCCTCGATTTAACCAAATGAGAAAATAGACGACGCGTGTCCCAAACAAAATCCATCACAAACTACCGCAATTTTTTCCCCTTTAAGAAGATTGTTTAAAAATTTTAATTTAATTTCAATTCCAAATAACAATAGTTTTCGATCCAAAACAAAAAAATAAAGCCAGTCATACACCAGTGGGTGGATGGGATGAAATGGGATGTGTGTTTAGTTGGTACGTCACATGACACGTGTCCTTGGGTACTGTATTAACTATGTGTATGTTATTATTTAAGTACAATGTCTACACTTTTTACTTATACCACCTACTTTTTGAAAGGAATATTCCTTAATGTAACTTTTATATTTAGCATAACAAAAGATGAAAATATCTTAGAATTGCTAAAAATTTTCTTTTACTTACATCAACTATACGCACATTCATTGCTGTAACAATAGTATAGACTTTGGAGAGACTGGGACTGTTATAACAGAGATAGTCGCCAAAAAAACTACTTATCACTTTATAACCACCTAATTTCTTTATGCAAATGTCAATAAATATTATACAGACATACATAATTCCATTGAAAAATTACCTGAATATTTTAGTGGTATTTGCATTAATTAATAAAACTGTATTTAATTGCGAAATGAAGCGAAAGATACTGCTGGTGTTAGTGGCTTTAACGATATTTCATATGGTATTTCTACAGAGCTTGCCATTCAGTTTGTATAATATTAAATCCAAAATTTTTAATTAACATGTTTTCCATTTTTTAGTACAACAAGTAATTTGTTGTAGCTAGTGGGTTGATAAATCATCTTACATCAATACCTAGCAAAAAAATTAAAAGTCATTATTTCATTGTTTCAAAAGTATCCGTTAGTGTAATTCTGAAGAACTTCAAAAGAAATCACTTCTTTCACTACTTCCAAAGTATCCGTTAGTATATTTTTACAGTTTATTAGAAGTAATACTGAACGACATCCGAAAAATCAATTAATTATTGTTTCTAAAGAATTATTGCTCTAACATTGGTCCTTAAAAATTGATTTTGGTATCATTTGGTATTTCCAAACAGATTATCGCAGGTTCGATTACTGGCAATAATTTTTATTTTTTTCTTTTTTAATATTTACAATTAATTTGTTTAAATTCAATATTTTTTTAGTTTTCCTATTTTTAAAAATATATAGAATAAAATTGATGAAAAAATTATTTTTATGCACCTGTGGAAACAGTACTGAAAAAAATACTGAATTACACCTTTTGCACTTGTTTAATAAGTACTTTTATTGAGGAGTATAGAGCACAATATCTCCCAATGACAAAGTAGTGTTTCAACTTTCATACCAAAGAAAAGCTCAGCGGTAGAGCTAGACTAGCAATCTTGAGGCCGCAAGTTCGATACCCGGTGGCGGAAATAAAAAAAAAAATATATAATTTTTTTGCGAAAATTTTTTTTAGTTTTTAAAAAGTACTGAAAAAATTTTTAGTTGAAGTACTCCTTTTCTATGAAAACTCCATGTTAAAATCACTAATGTTTCTGTTAAAAAAAGATCATTAATTGTAGTGCTTTTTCTACTGCATTTGTATTTTTTTTTTTTTTTGCTGGGTAGGTACTTAAAGTAACGTACTTATGTTTAATATTAGTAAATTTCAATTAAGTGAGAAAATATTTTCACGCCAAAAACAAGCGAGCAGGTAGGTAGTACAGTAGGAGTAAAATGCTTGAGTCTTCTGAGCACCCTCGACTAATTTTCCGTTAGACTTCTTAGATATTCGAGTGCAATGTGAGGCGATTGGTATGTCTTATGCTGGAACTTCGTAAAAAAAATTGTAGCAAGATTCTGTAGCCCGAAATGTGCACTATTTTATCAATATATAAAATTATATAGATCCCGTTTAAGAAGTTGGAGAAAATCGTGAAACACCAAAACAACTATCATCATTTCTTGAACTTAACTCCAAAAAAATCAGAAAAAATTGCTTTAAGATGAAGATTTGTTTCGGTATAATTGAATAAGTAAAAATAAATGATTTGCAGAAGAAATCTTTAAGGGCCAGTTTTATAGTCAGAACTATAATCGATTTGGTAGGTTTGAGGTTAAGAAGAAGAATAAATATTTTCTTCAAAAGTTATAAACACATTAAATTTGCAAATCAGACTAGATCCAGTTTCTGCCTTTTTCTATGGACAGGCTTCATATGTGATTTAAATTGTATTATTAGCCGTTTTTTTAATCACTTGGATTTAATAAATCCAAAAAGTATTTCTAAAAGTGCTCAACAGATGGGGTTAGATTCTCCTTATTTTAAAAAGAATTTTCTGTCCGCCACTTCTTTCACCCTAATTTTTAATACCGAATTCGATGATGAAGGATAAAAAGTCTGCGTTTTCAGTTTTATCACTTCAATTTATGTTTTTACACAATTGAAAAATTCCATTGCAATATTTAATATTCACTAATTGGATTTAATTAAATTACTTACTGTAGAGTGAAAAATTGCCCTTTCTATTTCAGCTATTTATCCATGTCCAGGATTAAAAATATGCATTTGGTGAGGTGTAGTTTTTTTGTAAACATATTTCATAAAAAAAAAAAAAATTAATAAAAATCTTTTATTTGTTAGTTTTTAAATTTTTTTGTTTCTCTTTTAATTTTTATTCGTATTTTTTTCTGACATTAAATTAATAGGCTGTTTCATATATTTGTGCTTTTGTTATGGATTTATTAAATCCAGCTTTTTTTGGATTTAATAAATCCACTTTTTGTATGAAAAATTCTAAATACAGGTGATTAAAAAACACGCTAATTGTTTATATTTTTATTGTCAGATTGTCTCTATATGAATACTTTCAGAAGTGATCAAACAGACATTCTACTTTAGACTTTTTGTTTATCTTCTTATTTCCTCCGTGTCACCTTTTCTTAAATGTTGCCACACTGACGTATGGTTTTTACGTACAAGTGCAGACAATTTGTGTATATTGGAGACGGAGTGCCAACAGGGCATTTTTATTTTTTTTTTTAGAAAGGTGTTGTTTCTCAAAACTCGCCGTATAGACCAAATACAATTAATATTGTAATTAATATGTATTTTTATTAATTCTAATTTAGTAGGTTTTAGGTTAAGAAGAAGAATAAAAATTTTCTTCAAAAGTTATAAACACATTAAATTTGCTTCTCGATTGCTTTTGGAGTAATTTTAGACCAAATTTATTGGCTACAAAAAACGAAAATAAACAATGACTAGGAAAATGTTTACTAACAATGAAGAGTTTTTCCCATCCTACTTAGATACCATTGAAGGATAATGCTTATTTTCAATTATATAAAATAAATAGTAATAGTTTGTTGTTATTATTGTTATATAAGTATCTAATGTATATTTTTTTGCGGTTCACGACCCAAAAAAACACTCACACTTTTTAAACAATCATCATATAGATGATCATAAGTTGACACATTGCAAGTGATAGTTAAATTCGATTTTAAGTTCTTCATCTTACTAAGAAACGACTTATCCATCGTATTGCAGTCATTTGGCATATTGTATTTGTCTTTAATTACGTCGTATCAACTTATGACCATCGTTATAGTACAGTATAAAAGTGCACCGCATTGTATAGTACCTAACTCTGTATAATCAAAGCATATTGTTATTATTTTTTAACCATTATGAGTAAAAAATATTTTTTTTAAGGGAAATATAAAAAAATAAATATTTTCCAATCACCTCTTTGTTAAGGATTCGTACTTGAAATATAATAACAATATATTAACTAACGGTTGCCTTACACTGCTGCTAATGTTGTTGATGTTGCGTCTGTTGCCATTGCTGCCTGTGAAGGACAACCTAATAACTAAGTAAGTAAGTACTATGAGGTACTTGACAAACACCCTTACTTCAGTTTTTCGTTCTTTATTTTTCAAATTTTTTTAAATAGCGACCGGAAACAACAAAACAAAAATAACAAACTCAAAATTTTCAATTGTTACTTTTACGAAGCTTTTTGTAAAATGAAAATGTTACGAAAGGAAAGAAAGAAAACATTATTTTGTTGTTGATGACTGACTATGAATGAATGGTGGGTTTTTTTCCACAAACAATATGTTTCCTGATTCTCTATCTCTCAGTTTCAGTCATATTTTGATGATTGTTAGGAACAATCATAACAACAGCAATATGTATTGTAAGGCTGCTTTCTACCACCACTACTCACTTGTATTAGCAGCATCCTTTGTTAGAAAATTTTTGATTAGGAAATTAAATCATATTTATCTGAAGTGGTCTATCTATCAACCGCAAAACTAGTAAACATGAAATAAGTAATCCCGCCGCATACAGTTTTCATCGAATCGCACTTATATTTTCTCACAGTGGTACAAAGCAGAGCTTTTAAGGTATTTATTCCAGAATTTAAATATTATTTCTAAATTAAAATGCCACACAGAGACAACAGATTCGTGACGACAATCGAATTTATAAACAAGTGAATGATTCGGTTGTGGTGACCGAAATTTTCAATTGTGAGAAAAGAAAATCAATCGAACTTGAGGTCTTCATCTTACTGCAAGCGACTTATCCATCTTACTGTAGCAATTTAGCATGTGGTATTTCTCTATAGTTATGAGTTTTCAAATTATGACCATCGTTATAGTGCAGTAAAAAAGTGCACTCTTCATATTATACCATAAGCCCTTCATCTCCATCTTTTATCTCTCCGCTATCCTTCCCGCAAAACCTTCGTAATACATCAAATATATTACCCTTGCATTACACCTTACCCTTGCATTATTTCGGATACTAAATTCAGAATTTTGGAAGTTTTGTTGGTATAAACAATTAATTTTTCTATTTAATTTTTTATATTTATGAATTTACACATTAATTTTTTGTTAAAAGTTTGTGAATTTCAAATTAATATTCGGTTTAAAAAATGAAAATTTAAATAAAATGATTTTGAACAACTTGTTACTAGGTAAAGTAGGTTTTGTAATAGAAAAGTAAATAGGGCTTACCTACCTTTATTTATTCTTACAAAGCTCATTCCCGGATAATAGAAAATTTTGCTGAACTTTTTCCAAAGAAATCTAGACATTAAATAATAGAAATAGTTATCTTATTTCTGCTTCTCTTAAAAAAAACTTCGCTGACTTCGAAAAAACTTCGATTGGTAACGAATTCTGTTTTCTGTACGAATAATTGGAATATTTAAGGATACAAGTCACATCCTTTTGGCACACAATCTTAAAAAGCCATAGTGAATTTTTCTTAAAGGAAGAAGGTGTAAATCATGGAGTTTTCCAACTGATAAAGGTTCAACAGTCAATGATATCGACACATAAAGGTAGATTCCTATTTAATCCGAAAGGCCTCAGCACATTAAGGCATAAATATCAGAATCTGTCATAACAGTGTATGTGCCAGATGGTATCGATGACAAATTATCTTAAATACTTAACAGACACTGGGATTCTCGACCCTCAAACTCAACACAGATTCGTGCATTTTTAGTAAACTCATATGGTCTTGTGGATTTCCCGAGGACAAGGTTCCCGAATCTTGAAGTATTATTGAAGTTAGTAAATCTTGACACAAAGTAGTGAATTAAAGTTAGAGAATTTCGACACTTTAAGGTATCGATAATAGAGAAAACCGTGGATTATAAAAATATCCTTGACTCAATATCATGAATTGTTTAGGCTATCAAAGTCAGATGATCATAAAATCATAGATAAAACTTTACCCAAAAGAGCGGCGAATAAAGCAACAATAGCTGCGGCGGAGCAAGAGCCGCCTTTCTAGAACCAATAGCGTCGGCTAACAAAAAAAGAATCTCGGAGGCGGCGGCTAAGCAACTACTGACCGGCAACTTAAACCTCTGCCTGAAATACAATCGTTTATTTTTAATGGTATCACCAAAGAATATGTAAACTAGGAAGTACAATTGTGACGTCAGGCGGTTTGTTTGGCGGGGTGAATTTTCTAATGAAGCGAATGAAAGTTTTTCCATAATGAAGCAAAAAAAAAGCTATTCTTCAATAAATACTATACTAATACTATAATAAATTACAAGCGTAGATTCTTAGGGGAACTAAAGTCAAACAGTTATCTACTCAGTCGTGGATTCTGTAGTAACAAAGCCAGATATTCCCGGAAAACGAATATCATTTCTTTCCTCGATCATGGATTCTTTTAGGTAACAAAGTCAGATGCTCTCAATAATCACGAAATCATTATTCGATCATGGAATATATAATGTTACAAAGGCAGATCTTTTCGAAACACTATTATAGATTCTTAAAGCTACCAAGATCAATGACCATCGTGGTTTTTAACGATTTTAAAATTAACGTTTCTGACTTCTTAATACATGTTTATTAATGAATCCAGGAAATCGATTCATGCTTACAACCGAAGAAGAATTTGGAGTTCCTACCACCGAATTTTTTTTAAATCAACTCTCTAAATTAGCGCTAACTAACCCATGAGTAAAATTAAATAAAATCTGGTAATAACAATTAAGCGCAACACATTCAAGTTCAGATAGGACCTTTCTTTGACGACTAGGTCAAAACATGGACCGATTATAGTCATTTCAAATAGAGTTTGGAACAATTAAAACTTTTGCTATAAATTACTTCTAATTATCTTCAGAAGTGCGACCTGTAGTTTGTATACAAGGATAGGTGGACAAACGGACGAACGAACATCGCCTAATCTACTCAACAAGTGATTCTGAGTCGATCGGTACACTATAAGGTGGATTTACACAAATTATTTTTGGTAGTTACAAACGTAATTTTGATACCCTACACAAAGTAGTGTAGGGGAAAAAAATATCTAAATAACGAAGTCATTCCTTGAATTTATGGCATAGAGCCACATTTAATTTGTGTCAACCTTTTTTATTGTGTGTGTATTTTTGTTTAGCGATTTGAGGGTGGAGAACAGAAGCAAGAGCATATTCGTTCGTTTTTAATAGTCTGGAGTTTTAAAAGTTGCCATTGTTTTCAATTTGTTTTGCAAAGATGAAAATGTAAAACCTTTTAAGTTGGCCTTTGTTTTACGTTTTTAATTAATTTGCTTGCTTGTCGTTGACTTTTTTCGAAGCCATTCTTATTCAGTTCAATGCATTTAACAAAGCAACTCTTTTTTCTTCCTCACTTGACACACATACACACTCAGAAAATTACTCACACATTTGCAAGTTTTTGTTTATAAGTCAATAACAACAATAATTCTTTTAGTCACTGCATATTGCTGTGGCAACATTGGTACTATTATCAAGAAGTATCGGGAATTTAAATGGCTAAATAAATTGTATTTGTAAGTTTAAGTGGATTAGTGTAGTAGAGAAATAAGGATTTTGCTAACAAAAGATCAATAGTTTTTGAAGAAGTTTCATATTCGACAAGTGAATATATTATAAAATCTCAAATATGTCTAGAAAACGAGTTAAAAGGCTAAAGTCGGGCATGCCGACTATACAATACCCTACACCAGTCTGGTTAAAGCCAACTAATGTTTGGATCCCAAATTCGTATGGGTTAAAATGGGACTTGTGTCAAAATGTTCTATAATGTGAGTCAGCGAAGCAAATTTCATTAAAATATCTTAATATTTGCGACCTGCAGTTTGTAACCAAGCTAATTTTGGGGAGACCCTAATATGGGCACTAGGTCTAAACATGGACCAGTGTTAACCAAAATCAATAGGCTTCGTCATTGGGCTGATATAGGTCGGTGTACCAAATTTCAGCAAAATATCTTAATATTTGCGACCTGCAGCGTATAAACAATATAATTTTGGTAGGACCCTTATTTCGGCACTAGGTCTAAACATGTACCGATGTTCACCAAAATCCACAGGATTCGTCCTTGGGCCAACATAGGTCTGTGTACCAAATTTCATCAAAATATCTTAATATTTGCGACCTGCAGCGTATAAACAATATAATTTTGGGGGGACCCTTATATGGGCACTAGGTCTAAACATGGACCGGTGCTAACCCAAATCAATAGGCTTCGTCCTTGGGGCGACATAAGTCGATGTACCAAGTTTCATCAAAATATCTTAATATTTGCGACCTGTAGAGTGCGCACAAGAATGCGTGGACAGACAGACAGACGGACGGACGGACAGACGGACATCGTTAAATCGAAATAAAAAAATTTCTGAGTCGATCGGTATACTATAAGGTGGGTCTGGGACCAATATTTTTTGGTGTTACAAACATCAGCACAAACTTATAATACCCTGACCACATAGTGGTGCAGGATATAAAAATGTGTTGTCCCAGCCGCATTTGATTTCAATCGAATTTTTTAGTTGCTGTAATATAAAAATTAGTTTCTACAATCTTAATTCGATTGTCACAACCCTATTTCGATTGTCACTACCCTACTTCAGTAAGGACAACAGAAATATAGTTGTGACAATTTATCGGTTGCAGCAACCGAACGATTCGGTTAGAACCAAATTCATTTGGGAGAACAAATTTTTTCTAGGTGTACTTTCTAAAGACTTTGTTACATTTTTTATTTCTTTAAAGTGTCCACACACTTTTTTCACATAGTGTTTATATGTATGAACGATTCTATTGCGAGTTCGAACCTTTTATGCGTGGGCTTCCCAAGTTATTTGTTTTTGCTCAACTGCATAACAATTCATTCGTGATTAATTATTATTATTGTTGTTATTAACGTCGTTGTTGTTATTATGTTTAATGTTTAAGGTCTTTTTATTTATATATGTATGTATATATATATATTTGTTTTTCAATATTGTTCATTCTATTTATATTTTTATTTTACTTTTAATGTACAACATTGTTTAGAAAATTAATGCAAGTACTTATACAAACATACACTCTAACCCCGAATTACGCGGTATAAGGTATTGCTGATTTTGGAAACATCGAAGTAATGAAATGGAATTATTTTCAAATATAGAATGTTGAGAAAATATGGTTTGAAGTCGTGTTACTGGCATTCTGCCCATAATGGCGCCAAACGAGAAAGTTATAAGGTTTCTATAAAAAATGGAACAGTTTGATTGTCACAACTATGTAATTATATATATGATTGTCGCAATCAGAAGTCCAAAAATAGTTGATGCTCTTCGAATATATTTATTTCACCATTAATTAAAATTGCTCTTCCGGATCCATTAGCCCATTGCCGGAATGCGATCCAAAAAAAAATTTTTTTTTTAAATAGGAGCAACACCCAGGAAATTCTTCCTATTAATTAATGTGTTGCTTTCTTTGAAAAGGGGATAGAGAAGAGATGAAAGATGAAGGGCTTCAAATATGGCAACACTGTAATTGCGCGAGATATTAAAGTTTATAACATCTGATGGTGAGTTGGCGAACTTAGTTGAAGCTGTTTACTTCATAGCCCTGTTGTATTATTTTACTTCGGTGAGGTTGAGTGATATGGGAACGCCGAATGTCGACGCTGCGATATGTATGAGTGATAGAAAAACCATACATATTAATTTTTCCAAATTGTTGTTGCGTTCACTGGGAATCGAACCCGCAACCTCATGTGTAACAGTACAACGCGCTAACAAGGTTTTCATATAGTCGGCTTGCCCGACTTTAACTTTTGTTTACTTGTTTTCCCTTGCCCTGGTTATTAATGACGTTATTAAAGTAAGTTTAGATATAAATTTAACTTTTTATTGAATATAAATACATGATGTACTTGCAATATGGTATAGATTTTCCAACAACTGTAAAAATGTTTACTACTTTTTTTTGTATGTTAAAGTTTAAACTTTAGAAATCTGTTTTTTTTCTCAAATCTAATTCATTGTATTTAGGTTTTGTTTGGGATACGATATTCTATACTTTTGTTTGGCGTATTTTGTAAATATTTTTTTTAACATCCATTTTGTCAATTGACAGCAGCATAATATATGCTGTCAGTTGCAGCTTTTGTACTTTGTTATACACCATTGTCGAAATTGTATTTTGTTATCGAATACTAAACCCAAGTGATGTTAGAAAGAGAAATACAAACAGTCGATAAGAGCAGGAGTACAGGGAGTTCGGCAGGCAGGAGTATCAATAATTGAACAAGCCAGAAAAGGTTAAAAACTTACTTTTTTTTGTGATGTTTACTTTTTCAAGAACATTTTTCGCTGAATAACAAACAACAAAACAAAAAATAATACCTTTATTTAAAAGTTCAATTTCAATTGAAATTTGTTTTTTGAAGAGTCCCAAACTTGGCTTGAATATTTTGAAATGTATTGGAGAAACAGTATGGCAATGTCATGTGTTTATTGAACAGGGTGAGATAAATAGAAGACGACAAGAAAAAAGGAATTGTAATAACAGTTGAACAAAAAACTTTTGATCAAAAATATATGACTTTACTTGTGGATTCGTAAGTTTAATTAAAAGTTTTCAGTAAATTCAATTAAACGGAATAAATATTAGGTTATTGCTGCGACAATTGCAAAAAGGGATTAGAAAGTTAAATAAGTAAACTTTTGTAGACTATTGACAAGACTGTCAAAATCATTAAGCAATGCAATTCAAACAAAGAGTTTTAAATAAACTTACACTCTAAGAAAAAAGTTGGTAAAAAAAAAGATATTAACTAAATTTTTGTTTAGTTGTATGAAATTAAACTTGCTAAAGTCAGCATATATATTTACTGGATATTAGAATTAAATTAGCTAAATTAATTAATACTCGTAAACCAAATAAAATTAAGCTTAACGTTTAACTTATTTTTTCGAGTAAAAAATAAATATTAGCAAAGTCACTTAAAAATAGGGTTTTTCTTTTCCCGGACTTTTTCATTTCCCGGGACAGCGGGATTTTTTTCAAAATTTCCCGGGATCCCGGGAATTCCCGCTGGTTAGAAAATATATAAATCCGACATATGTTGCACTTGAAAAACTCGATTACTGTTAAAACGCCGTCCGACAAAGTTCATCTTTTGGTTGTACTCATGAGAAAATGCACTTAATATATTCTGAAAGGATGGCTAAATATAAAATATCCATGTCTTCCACTTTTTCTGGATCAATTCGATTAATATTTAGGTAATATATTTATATGCAAGGCCGTCTTAATTTTAAAAAAACTCTTAGAAATATATTAATTAAATATTAGTTCGCGGTTTAAACGGTTAAACCAATTCATATAGAAAAAGTTAAAGACACGGGTATTTTATCTTCATCCCCTTTTTCAGAATATATTGGAATTGTTAATGGGTGCAAAATTGAGTCTGACCAGTTTTATAGTCAGAAATAAGATCGATTTGTTGCTAAAATATTTCTTAAATATGAAATCCAAAAATTTCTATTTACAGATATTTAGTATCTTTCTATGCAGATTTTTCAAAAGTATCCGTGTAGAATTATTTTTATAAAAAAGTTTAAAAGTGAGTATTTTTCACACAAATTTTTAGGCAAATTTGCCTAAATCGTTTTATAAAAAAAAACACTACAACATTATTAAACAGTTCCTTTTTTATGCCACAGCTACTTAAAAATAAATAATTTAATTTTCGTATTTAGTGGCATTTTAAATTAAAATACAAAAAAATTCAAAATAATTTTAAAAAGCATCTGATGGATTATTTTGAAAACAAATAATATTAAAAAAATACAATTGAAATAAAGGAATAACAATTGAACTTAAAATTAAATAATTTTAAATAAAAGAAACTCAAAATACTTGTCAATTGAAAATATGAAAACATTACATAATTTTTAATTTTAATGTCTAGTTTTTTGGAGGTATTTGGAACTGAAATAATGATATTGGAATGTTGAATAAGGCTGGTTTACACTATAAGATTTTCGGTACGATTTTACTTTAGTACACATGCAAAAGATATAGGCAAGGTTGCAGAATTTTTCCGAAAATATAGTGTAAACCAGCCTATACAAATATTGCTTTATTTGAACAAAGATCATTTTAAAGAAAAAAAATTTTTCGGAAGTACATACAAGAATTTTTGTTGGTAAACTTGGTAATGGCTGATAAAATATTTTCGGTTTAACTAAACCAAATTCAACTGGCATCTAAAAACAATTTGGCCTAATTCAGTTTATTAAATTTTAAATCGTATTTTTTTAATTTTAAAGATTTTTTGATCAAATTAATTTCAAAAAACCAATGCTTTAAATTTAAATAAAGCTTCCAAAATTGCAATAATATTAGCTAGAACTTCTGTAAAAGAATAAAAAAAATCCCGGGAAATCCCGCACAAAATTCCCGGGATTGCGGGATCCGAAAAAGGGCGGGATTCCCGGGAATCCCGTCCCGGGAATTCCCGGGACATAAACCCTACTTAAAAACCATTCCTTTTCCCCCCATCTCATTTCAATAATGTTTCAGTTTTGTTGAAAAACTTCATACAATAAAGTCGGCCATTTTGCACAATGGCTGGGCTGACTAAATAAGAGAGCCTGTTGCCACATTATTGCAATGTCAAACTTTTACACTTGAAACCTTATATTTTGTTACATTAATAATAAAAACTTTTTCATTAAACAAAGGACTCGCAAAAAGCTCATTATTTTATTTCAGTTATATTATTTAAATGAATAATAAAAAACAAACACAGCAATATACAAAACTCATGAATTTAATACTGACTGGGAAAAAAAAAACTCTATAACAAAACAAAACCTTAACTGAAAGGGCACAAAAAATGGCGGTGCGAATTTCCTTTTTAAGCCTTATGAATAAAAAAACAAAAACAACATCAACAACTTCTATTGAAACAGGAAAAATGTGAAGTGTGCTTCACAAATTTGAATCGAGCGTTTTTTATTCTCAACGTAATTGTTGAGATTGTAACTGTCATTAATTACTGTCTGGGTTTGTTTATGTTTTTATATAATTTTTTATTATTTTTTTTTTACTTTTGAACAAAGAGTTAAACAAATAAAAAAATGTGTGATTAATTAAAGGTATTGTATTAGATATCAATGAATTCTTTTATTTTAAAATTTTCATTAATTGGAAGCTAGCTTAAACTTTCAAAGGTGTTTACTATTTCTTTAAAGCTTCCAAAATAACAGATATGGAACTTAGTATTAGGAATCAATTACCAAAATCGATATCTAGGCAGTTTAAGAACAGATTCGAGAATAAATTTCATGAGGAAAATATTTTTTTTGACAAATTTTTTATAAAGGGTTTTTCAACAGGGTCGCTACAAAAGTAGAAAGACAGGGACAGCAAACGACGCCATATTTCTTGTCGCTCTTTTGACATTTCTCTTCAGTAAGGTTTGCCATTTCATGATGAAAAGATATACGAGCCAACAACGAGTCGAAATTATTAAAATTTACTACCGAAATTCGGAGTCAGTGGCCTCAACGTTAAGAGCGCTACGTCCAATTTATGGTCGTCATAATCGTCCTAGCAGATCAACAATTGAGCGTCTAGTGGGAAAATTTGAATCCACAGGCACAGTACAAAATGTTCCCGTGCCAGTGAGACAAAGAAGTGCTCGTAGTGTCGAGAATATTGCTGCCGCTGAGGCTTAAGTTGAAGAAAGCCCAAATGTGTCTCTCACACGTTGTTCTCAAGCGTTGGGCATCTCTGTGACGTCGTTGTGGCGAATTTTGCGAAAAGATCTTGGCCTACATCCTTACAAGATCAAATTGACGCAAGAACTGAAGCCGCTTGACCACCAGAAGCGTCGTATGTTCGTGAATTGGGCTGAGCAACAACTTGAAAATGATTCGGATTTTCATCGAAAATCATCTTCAGCGTGAGGCTCATTTCTGGCGAATGGCTTCGTCAATAAACAAAATGTGCGTTATTGGTCAGACAGCAATCCACACGTACTCCATAAGTCATTATTGCATCCCGAAAAAATTACGGTTTGGTGCGGTTTATGGGCCGGCGGCGTCATTGGGCCGTACTGCTTCCGTGATGATCAAGACCGGCACGTTACTGTGAATGGGAATCGCTACCGTTCAATGATAACCGAATATTTTTGGCCCCAATTGGATGATATGGACTTGGAGGACATGTGGTTCTAACAGGACGGCGCCACAAGCCACACAGCGAATGTCACAATCAATTTATTGCAAACCAAGTTTGGAGAACGTGTTATCTCACGAAATGGTCCAGTCGATTGGCCGCCTCGGTTGTGCGATTTGACGCCGTTGGACTATTTCCTGTGGGGCTACGTCAAATCTATGGTCTATGCCAACAAGCCAGCGACGATTGATGAACTTCGTACGAATATTCATTTCATTGATATCCAAAACCGTTTTTGTTTTATTTAAAAAAACTTTTGTAGCGCTCTTATTGAAAAACCCTTTATTTGAGAATCACATTTATTAAAATTTTGACAAAATTTAACGTTTATATTTCAAGAAGCCCTTCATCTTTCACCACCTTTCATTTCTTCTCTATCCCCTTTCCAAAGAAAGCGGCACGTTAATTAATAGAAAGAATTTCCTGAGTGTTGCAACTCATTAGAAAAATTCCATGGATGGTAACCGAAACCAATGCGATTATCCAAATAAAATTTAGTATAATTATAAATTGGAACAGACCCAAAAAAAAGATGGAAATGATTCTTAAGGAATTAATTTTTCATTGATTTCAAAGTATGTATCATTAATTTCTGATTTTCCGCTTCTAAAGTAGATCTTTTTCACAACTTCCAAAAATTTGTTTAAAAAAGTCTTAAAAAAAAGCTGTGTTTTCGACTTAACTATATCCGTTAACCTAGAAAAAAAAATCGAAACTCGCATTTGAGACAAAAACTAAAACATTACTTTTCATATGCACGTTAACTTGCAACGTGGATAATTATCAAAGTTAAAAACTCAACGTTTATACGTTTTCACATCTAACATAATAACTTCTGCGCGTTTCTTGCTAAAAAGTTTTGCTGGAACACGTTCGATCATACCGAAAGCATTATTTGTTTATATTTTGTTTATACTTTAATCGGTTAAACGTAGATTTGCCTTAAATACTTAACGTTGATAGGCATGAGCGAAAATACAGCTAATGCTACATTTTGTAAAAATAACGGAGGAAAAATATTTAATAATCAGTTTAGAAACTATTGGACACATTGGAACGTTAATAAGGTACATTTAGTTTACTCCCTTCAAGAAAACATTCAATGAGTAATTTCCAATTGTTACTACTTTTAAATACTTTCAATAAATAACGGGTAAATAAATGTGTATTAAAAAATTTACATAACTCGAACATGCATAAAATTACAATCGATTTATTTTATTTATTTATAGGAGATTCAATCAATAACATATCCCTCGATGACGCCATTTGGGGGGAAAATAATAAAAGGAAAACAAAGTCACTTGGGGATATTAAAACGGTCAAATAGAACTTTAGTATTTGTTTTGCGAGATATAACAATAAAAACAGTTTATACAATGGAACTACCACAATGGATTTGAAAACAAATAGAAAGAAGAAAAAAAGCCCAAGCAATGAGTTAAACTACGTACATTTATCCATAGAACCATATGTATGGATATCAATGGAACAACAATTGATTGGATTTCAATTGAAGGCTGCATTTTCTGTTTTTCAGTTGTATTCACATTCATTTAAGGTTTATTTCATAGTTGTTTTTATAAGGATTGAATTGTTTGGGTTTCTTCGTTCCATCATTATTAAAAAGTTTTTTTATTTTCTCTTTCGATTATTGTTTTTCAATACGAGCAGGTTGAAGGTGGTATGGGGTGAGGTAAAAATTTCCATTGTGTTTCTTTGTTTGTATTGTTTACAATTCTTTGGGGTTGTATAGAAAAAAAAAACACTCCTTCTTCCCACTGTGCAATTGACAGGTGTATCTGTCAAAATTAAAGCGGGTTGTCGTTTCTATTCTTATAGGTATTTTGCGTAATACGCCTTGTTATTCTACTTTTTTTTAATTTCAATTTTCAAAGATAATTATTTTCTTTTTTTCCAACCTGTTTTAATTTGAAGCTTTTATTTCATTTACCTTAACTGATAAAGCAGGTAACGATTAATTGTTTTTGTTGAATTCTACGTATTCTATTGTTTCATTAAACACGAAATATATCAATGGATACCTCGATACTCTCAATGTTGTTACAATATGAGAGAAACATAACTTCTGTGTAATGAAAAAGTCGTTGGCCATATTAAATTTAAGTTGCATAAAAATTATCAGTTGCGTGGTTTCAACTTATGACCTTAAATATACAGTGTCGGACATAACAAATTATATTTTTCTAAATATTCAAAATCATTCTATGCTGAGAACACTCTGGCGAACTCAATACTGCACACCTGTTAAAATTAGAATGCTGCTCGCTAAAACATATTTAATGCCTACCTTGTTATACGGATGTGAACTTTTTGCAAGCTGTGATACCCTGAATAGTAGAAAACTAAACATTCTATTTAATAATATAGCCAGATATGTTTATAACATAAAGAGGTATGCTATTGGCAATATTATTTCAATTTCACCTTTCTCCGTACAAATCTATGGTATGAAGTTTGATGATTTACTTAAGATGAGAGTTCTAATATTTTTGCACAAAATTATTTACACACGTCAGCCGGACCACTTATATAACCGCCTTTGTATTTCCTCCTCTGCAAGGGGAAAAAGAATAAGAACATTGCAACAACGTAGTACAACGTCTGATTGGCATTTCTTCATCAATGCCGTCCGTCTTTGGAACGATATCCCACATACGACACAACTTAAAAGTAACGCAATACAATTTAAAAAGAACATAATAACGTTTTTTACAACATAAAGTTTTTACAAATTTTTATAAAATTCTTATTTTAAAATTCTTATTTATTTTTTTTTTTTTAAGTATAATGAACAACTTTTGATGTTAATTTCATTGAAATAATTTTTTATTCTCTCTTTTTTTTTAATGTGTTTGTTTTTATTTTTTAAAACTTTGTCTACAACCTATTATGATGTTACTATTATTATTATTATAATTAGTTAATTAGAATCTAAGAGTTATCTTTGTATCAAACCTTTTTTATTCAAAGTTAATTTCTATGCTGCAATAAAAGACTTTAAGTCTTGTGCATAGAAATCGCAAATAATAATAAATAAAAATAAAAAAATAAAAAATAAATGGAAAATTTGCAACCATCTTTGCCTACTTGAATATTTCTTTAAAAAAGAAAATGCTTTATTTTTTCGTTGGGCGCCATTATGTCCGCAAAAGTGCATGGAACCGTTTCATGAGCAATTTCTGTAGCAACTATATTTATATTAGTCAAGTTTTATTCATTTGCTATAACCAGATTTTAAGTCATATTTAGTGCTGCGAAAACCTCTTTTATAAACCCGCCTAATTGCCCAAAAAACCCTTGGATTTATTCTACTACAAAAAAAAAAATATTATAAAAAATAAAAAATCCCCCTAAACATAAGTTTTTACCAAAAATCTGGTAATGTTTTAAGGGCCAGTTTTATAGTTAGAACTAAGATCGACAAAATTTGTTACTATGTTAAAAATAAATCTTTGTTGTGACCGACAAACTGGCCCTAAGTTTTCATTTAAATTTTTTTTTTGTTTAAAAAAATAACTTTGATGAAGATGGAATGGTTTCCTTCGTTTTTCTATTCAAACTCTGAAATCTTATGAAAATTTAAATTAAAATCAGTTCAAAATTCGAAAAAACCAATCATCAAACCATAAAATTTATTTATATGACGGCAAAATTACCCCTAAAATCATGGTTTTGTCCATAAATTCCCCTAATAAATTGTTACCGCCGAAATTCTCCCTAAACGTCAAAATTCTTCTAAATCTGGGAGATTTAATTATTAATGCAACACTGCCCATTAAAATAGCATTTTTTGTACACAGAGAGTATTGTGCTGGACGAGTGTTAATGAAAATTTACACTAAACTAATAAAGTTTTCTTAACAAAGTAAATGAAAAATTTCTTAAATTTGATGAAAAGGCTTCATTATTTTATGAATACAGTTTAAATGAAATTTTTCATTGAGTGAATGAAAGTTTTAATATATAAATTTGCTTTCAACTTTCACATAAGTAGACCATTATCAATATTTAACCCATCAAGGCAAATGACACTGATGATCGCTTTGCAGCGAAAGCCGAAAATACGTATTCTGTCTTGCTGGCCTTATCGAATTCTTTAAAAATTTTTATTATTTGAAATTTACTTGTGAAAATTGTATCATCTTTCTTTAATTTGAAAAATAATTTAAACAGAAAGTGATATTAATTTATGATCTAAAATCGAACTAAAAAACATTCATTTACCAAATAAAGGATCAACTATACATACCCTTCATTCATAAAATGAAATTTTCACAATATTTTATGAAAAGTTCCATTAATTCAATGAAAAGTTTCAATTAACGAGTTCCATTGAAACTTCATTGGTTTTATGCAAAAATTCGTTAACATCAGGCAGATAATTCTCTCAGTACATGCAGTAAGAGTTGTTTCTTAAAATCTCTATTAATTTCTCGGAAAAAATTTTTCGATTACTGAAAATAATTTTTGATAATAAGCTTGCGATACATCATTTCTAATTAAATTAAATTTTTGAAACCTGGTTAGCGGGTTTTGGGATATTGCGACTTGATTTTTAGTTTTTTCTTCTATTCTACAAAGTTATCAAATATAATCTTCTAGTTTTTTCTCTTCAATCTTAAAAAGAACAAAGAATGAACTTTGATCTGTAATAATAAAAGTGTTATTAATAAAGTACTCGTATTTGGGAATATTTGAAGTTGGGTTTGCGGAATATCCTTTAACCGTTACAGGCATAATTATACTCAAATAAAATGTCTCGAAATATTCGTATTAAACATGCCGAAATTAGTTATAAATGATGTGTAGCATCTTATATTTTTGTTATGAAATTCTTAAAAGATTTTCAAAAATTGGAAACTTCGATCGCAGGGTGCCAGGGGTTCAGCTTTCAGATTTTCCTACCATTCTTATCACATAAGTTTTATACCTAGTGCTACAATAAGTGATAAAAATCTAAAGTTTTAAAAAATGCCGCTCTTCTAGGCACATTAATTTTCTTTATTCAATGTTGGGCGGCATTTTTTGTTGCTTTTTAAAAACGCAATAAAACTCTACAAAATTAAATTAAAGTTTTGCACTATCAAAAGTCAAGATTTTTAAATTTTTTCAACATAATTTTAACAAATTGTACATATATTAATTGGCCGCTGATTGGGCGCCATTTTTTTAATATTAAGCTTAAATCCTTATTGCCGTAAATCTATATTAGGATCTCAAAATAATAAACAGATTACAGAATGAGAAAACCACATTATACAAATCGTCTATTAAAAAGGGCTTCCTCTGATGAGTTTCGAAACCGTCTAAAGATAAAATCTCAAAATGTCTATAACTTTCGAAAGCAATATTTTCTTTATTCCCTTTTATTGCTACGACAAATATAGCAATTTACTAATGTAATTGAATTGATGATATTGTAGTCAACACACAATAAAAATCTTATCACACTAATTTCAACAATACAAAAGCCTTTTACTCTTAAGAAATCATTTATGTAGTTATGATAGATTGCTATTTGTAAATATGACAACTTAAACAAAACCTCAATATACGAGTAAGTAAAAATCTTTGTATTTCCAACGAAAAAGAGCAATTTCTCATTCTTTTGCTAAACGTTAAACGAAAAGAGACTTAAGTAATTGCTCCTTTCAGTTAAAACGAAACAATATCTTTATTTGACATTCAAAAAGAAGATATTTGAGTGAACAACTGGACGCGACACCTTAACAAAGAAAATAATATGATGGAGTAATGGACAAACATGTGCCATTCATGAGCATATCACATACTAAATGAAGAAGAATTTATTGTTAAAGAAACTACAAACCATATTTACAATGAAGAACTTTCATTCATATTTACACTTTAATAATTTATTAGTACAAGTACCATTGTATTAGCTTATGTTTAAGTTTACTCAGACATTTTGCCCATATGTATGTAAACAACAAAATTTTGTTCAATTTAATTGTTCCAATTTAATTGTTTCAATTTAGTTATTTCAAGTTGCATGAATACATTCTGGAGAGGGTGTTTGTTTGCAGACGAAGTTCCTAGCTGAATACATCCCGTTTCACATAATCTCGGTATTTTAAGGATAAAGGTTTTTTGATTCTTCCGGTAACGGTATTTTAATGATAACGGTTTTTTGATTATTTCGGTAACGGTATTTTAAAGATAACGGTAATCAGTTATTTCAATGCATCCCGCAATTTTTTTTTACAAAAAACAAACGAGATTAAACCAGAACCAATTGACCAACTTAATGTACGAAAAATACTCAATAACCAAATACAATCGCCAAAAGCAGAAAATTTAAAATAACGGTATTTCGGTAACGGTATTTTAAGCGTATCAATATTTCATTTATTTCGGTGTCGGTATTTTAAGGATAACGATATTTCAGTTATTTGGGTAACGGTATGTTAAGGATAACGGTATTTCGGTAACGGTATTTTATGGATAACGATAGTCAGTTGAAAGGGTTTTGAATCGGAATCGATAATGATATTTTACCGGTATTACATGCCAACACTGATTACACTGTGCTTGTTGAAAAATCCAATAAGCGGGGTATCCGGTAAGTAAACTTAATTCGAGTACGCTGAATCCAGTGGCGATAGCCGTTTTTATAGATTAGCTCTTGAAAAAAATATATTTGTTTGAAAATTCTGGGTCCAAGGACCCCAAAAAATGCGATTTATCTAACTTTTTGACCATCTATTTTTACCCAGGTTATTTGTTATTCCGCCAGTCAGCTTTGGGATGGAAATGATCAAAATCGGTGCAGCGGTTCAAAAGTTCTGAGAGAAATTTTCTATACAAAATTGTATATTTTATGGCTTCGTTAAATGTATTGAAATTAGTACTGAGGTGAAAAATTTGCATAAAGATTTTTAAGGTGTCCTCACATTTTCAATCACAATTTTTGAACCGCAGGACCGATTTTGATTATTTTTAACACAAAGCTTCTTGGTAGAGTAACAAACAACTTAACTAAAAATTAACGGTAAACAAATTAAAAAATCGAGTGCTTTGGGGTGCTTGGAACCATAGTTTTCAAACTCAAATATCTTTTTTTTAAGAGCTAGCCTAGAAAAACGACTAGCACCACTAGATTCAGCGTACCCGAATTAGTTTTACCCACTGGGTGCCCCACCTGTTGGGAAAAAAGTCTCCGATTCGTGCACACTGTTGTTATTGCTAAATATTACAGAAACAGTAAAAATAAAATTGTGTTAAATAGCAAAATTTTCAGCAGCAAATATAACAAAATTTCTGTACAATTTTTTCTGCAAGGTAATTTTTAACTAACTTTTATTGGCTTTTTCTACTATTTTTACAGGTTTATTTCAATGGGTGCAGGTTAGGGTGGGGCGATTTGAACATCTTAATGGGCGCTTCGCGTTTCTGATTCTTGGGATTGTACTGAGCAAAAAATTCCACTACGACATATCTAAAAAATCATTTTCGAGGCTCCCGAATTTCAATTTTTTGCAATTTTTAAATAAATGCTAGATTAGCGCCATCTTGCGTTGGCTTTTTGAAACAACTAATGAAATTGTAAACAATATAACATTACAACCTTTCCAGAAATGTATTCCTTATGAAAATCGGATAAAAAATGTGGCAACTAGAGGTAAAAGTATATACGTAAAATTATTTTCTGCTTGGTGATGAAATGATGATAATGATGATGAAATGATGATGATGATGTTGATGAAAACAAGCAGAAAATAATTTTATTATCAAAAAGCCACCGCCAGATGGCGCTTATCTAGCATTTATTAGAAAATTGGAAAAATTTGATATGACGTAGTGGAATTTTTTTTCCTCATGCCAAAAGCTAACGAAAAATCGATGGCACAATATCAAAAAATTTTTGTCCATACAAATCGCCCCACTCTAGTGCAGGTATATGAAATTTTTAATAAAAAAATACGAAGTTTTTGATAAAATTGTATGAAAAACTGCATTACTTTCAATGCACGAGTTCTTTGCAAAACTTTATTCAATTAATGTAAAAATTCATTAATAGCATGTGGATAATTGCCTCAGTGTATGGCAAGCGAATATTAAATTCAATAAAGTTTAAAAGTTTCTCTTCTATAAAATTAATTAATTGACCCCGCCTACTTTGCCCATTTTTAACAAATTAAAACAAAATGTTTCTCCATTTATTTCAATGTTTTATAGAATCATTCTTGCAGCAAATTTTATAAAAAGTTAAATAATGGATTTTAAATAAAAACCTTCTTCTCTATGTATGTTCATGTCATGTCAATTGTGTTGTGTGATTACAATCTAGCTATTCTTCTCTACATTCTTATTTGCTCTAACATTACTGGCATGTTCAAAACGAAGGTATTGTAATAAATTTTCAACTTGAATAGATGAACATTCGTAACCTGCTACATCATATCCTGTTGTCGAATGAGTATTGTTCTAATTTCTTGATAGAAAACGAATGATAGCTTAAATTATTATTTCAAAACACAGTAACAACGGTAACAAACAAAAGAAAATAACATATTAAGTTGAACATATACGTATATAAACACATATAAAAGAACATATAAATGTGTGGAACAAACTTGTCATAGCCCCCTGCCCCCCTCCTTCTCCAACTCATTTCAGTTACTTATTATTTGTCACAGGTTGCCTTGAGAAACAAAAGGGAAACAACTAACCAAACAACTCTTCCTACCCACAACAAAAAAACAACAACGAGAACAACAGAACATAAAACCGTTTCTTGTTTAGAACATGTCCTTGCGCATTCCTGGATAACTTGTCTTGGTTTCTATTTTATTTCTTTTTTTATGGAATTTAAATCTATTTTTCTCTTAACAATGTTAGTTCTTGTCATATAAGTATGTAAGTAAGTACAATATTATTGAGATTTGAAAATTGTATCATATGGAGTATATCCTTAGTTTTGTCAATTGTCATTGTCTTCTCATTCTCATGGGTTTAGTATGAAGGTTTTCGAATGTGTGTTGTTTACTTGTGTTCACTGTATAATTGGAAGTTTTATGTATAATGGAGCTTTTGCAATGTCCATGTTTATTATTCGTAAGAATCTTTGCGATTTTTAAATTATTATTATTATTTTTAGTGTTCTTTTAATATTGAGTCATACATTTTTCGCTATAAATTTTATTTTTTTTTAAAGGAGAAATGATTAGATTTAGCAAGTAAGACCTGCTAACTTACTAATAATAATCAGATCTTAACCCTTTGACGACCAATGGCTGATATATGTTCCATTTTTACTTTTTGCTATTTTAGGAAATCTTGTGAGACGATTTTAAGTAAACTGTTGTGGTAGAGATGGAGCATTGTAAGGATATCCATAACTTTTCAGCTCGAAATTAAAAATTTAAATTTTTATTTTTTAAGATACTTTTTATGGCTTTTAGTTTTTAGTTTTTTTAAATGTGAAAATTCAATTTGAAATACACAGAAAATTATTTATTTTTGGGTTGGCCATAGTTTAGAGGAAAAAAGAAAGTTAAAATTTTTTAAAATGTTAACCCATTCAGGAGCGATAGTCCATTAATGTTGCAGTTTAGTTCCATTTTTCTCCGATACGGGGCATAGTTAAGCGCCAAAAACAGCACAAAAATAATTCTCAACCATAGGTCCATGTCCAAAAAAGAAAACGTTTCGTTAGAAAATCAGCACAGGATGACAAAATCTTAACTTTTAAAAATTAATGGAGTTCTAACCATTAATTCTACGTACATTGAACATGCTGTACTTTATTTTTCGATAAGGTACAGATTTTCCACGAAATGTCTTTTCCATTTAGATTTTTATATACAAAAATTTTTAAATTTTCATTGAAGATTTCCAACATTAGCAAATAACAAGAGATTGATAGATAATTAAAAGTATTGATTTTTTATTTATTTTTAGGGGCCGAATGGAAACTTTTAACGGAAGAAGAAAAACGTCCATTTATAGATGAAGCCAAACGTTTAAGGTATGAAAATTGGAAGTTATGGAATTTAGTAAAAATAATACATATTTTTATGCATCCATTTTATAGAGCCATGCATATGAAAGAACATCCAGATTATAAATATCGACCACGAAGAAAACCGAAAGCACTGAGGAGAGATGGATATCCATATCCTATGCCATATCCGTCGGTACCCGTTGAAGCTTTACGTGCTGGTAAGAACTTCTAGAACTTTAACAAAGACTTACACAGAGAAAACAGATTCGTGCTGAAAAATATACTTTGGAGCCAATGGAATAGTTCGGTTGTGGCAACTGATTTTTTGGGTTCTGACATTGGAAAAGCTTAATTTTCGTTTTTTTTTTTTTGAAGTAAGAAACACTCAGGAAATTCTTCCCATTAATAAACGTGTTGCTTTCTTTGGAAATGGGATAGAAGAGAAATTAAAGGTGGTAAAAGATAAATCTTAGAACAGTTGTTGGGCGCCATCAAATAGAAAGATATCGAACTTTGTTAAAGATGGACAAGAGACTATGTCGCTAATACTTCTGTAATCACAGCTAAAACTTCGTTAATTGCAGTGGAAATATTCAAATTCGGTTACAAATAAGATTGTTATCACGATTCTGTTTTCTGGGTATATAAAAATGCTCTTTAAAAAGGTCCTTGTCTTAAAAATGAGTTTACTATTTTCAATAAGTTATTCTCTATTATATGAATGACGTCACTCACACATATTTCCATTGAAATACATAGAAATCAAATTAATATTAATCAAATACAATGCTAATTTATGAAAAACTAACACAAACAGAAATAACATACACTCATAGTTTTGTAAAGAATTTAAGAGGATGTTATGCGAAGTATAATAAAAACAGTCAACAGACAAACAGCTCGATGTCACGAAGGCATGACATTAGCAAAATAGTTAGAAAAAACATATATACTTGAGCATAAATATTTGCTATACAAATATGAACAAAAGTTTGGGGAGTAACTTACATGTTGTCACAACTTTGCTACAGACATAATTTAATATGGGGTGAACTTTAACAAATAGCCAGAAAGCCATTGTTACAACCAATAGCATAGTTAACTCAATTAAGTATTAGAAGTATTTTTAAAAAGACCAACTCAGCAACACTATTCTTTTTAGTTTTTGTAATAGTTAAGCTTTACAATATACATTATTGCATCGTTTTGTAATGTCCTTCTATGCTACAGTCCATTGTATGTTTTGTAGCAAACTTCCAAAATGTGGGGTTAAAAAATTAGCATTTTTCATATGTCAGCACAGTTGCCCTTTTGCAACATAAAATAGTCGTAAATAACATTCGGTAACATACGGCACAACTTAACATACATACAAAATCCATACAGCGATGACCACATAAATAGCACATTAATTTTTCTTAATGAGTGATTTTCTGTTATTTTTATAGAGCTCCTAGATATTTCATCACATCATAATTTCAAGTAGACGGTGTATCAATAAATCGGTGACTTTTTGAAATAAAGTTAGTTGTTTTAGAAAAAAATATTTCCTAACTTTTTGACTCTTTTTGACTTTAACGTTTCTCGAAATTTGTTATCCCTTCCAAATAATGATTTTTCAAGGTCCTCAAAATAGGCATTTCTTTCGTCAAAGATTTCATGGTTGGAAATATCTTCCCGCTGAGCCATTTCTTTAGGTTTGAAAATCGAAAATAGTCATTTAGTATTAAATGCGTAAATCCGATGGCTAAATCCCCTTATCCGTACAGCGGATGAACAACACAGATGAACAATTAAGATCAGACACAGTGGTTTTTAAAAAATTTATCGAAAAATTTATAACTGATTCTTAGGTTATTCACTAGAATGGTGCTCGAATGGTGCTGACAAAAATTGATTTTTTTATATCAAAATTACTATATTTCCAGATAGAGTTGTAAAAGCATTGAGTATTTAGGTATTGAGTATCCAACAGTATCGACATTTTACAACTCTCGACCGAGGAGTGTGGCTGACAGAGGAAGTGAGGTGAAGATAGTCGGGTTGGTCGGAAATGGAGTTTGTAATTTAACTTAACAAATATTTCCAGAAGTTCTAAAAACATCGTCCCGCGTTGAGTTCCTTAGGCAAGAATGAAATGCGGATAGGGACATGCCTCCAACAGATTATTTTTCACAATTTGTAAAATACGTTTGGGATTTTAGCATATTTAATTCCTTTAATGCAATTAATGTATGTCCCGATAAAAATAAAAATAAAAAAAAGGAGTTATGGTATATTCTTGATATTTTTTTAGTATATATCAAAAACAAGTAAAGTCATTAAAGCCGGGTATTCCGCAATATGATAACCTACGCCACACTGCGATTTTAGTTGTCTTCTTAGTAACATACCAAACATTAGTTCATCATCCATGCTATTTAAATGTCCACCTCTGTATGTATTAAAATAACTAACTTTATAGATTTTCCCATATAATGGCGTTAAAGTAAAAATTAAACAATTTTCTTTCGTCAAAATATAAAAATTTGACGATTAGAATTTGAAAAAGCTGAATCACAATTGCAATTAGATGAGGTCAGCGATTATGGAAAATACTTCAACCCATCTGCACAGCAAAACCAATATAAAGACAATTGTTAGGTTAAGTACCAATTTTATAAACAAAAAAGTATTTGTTGTTGCGGGGACCACTTGAATTAAAAACCTATCTTTAAATTAATCTCTTAATAACTCTTTCTTACATTCTTCCTCTTTCTATTCTTTTAAAGGTATAACGCCCAGTTATTTTGCGCCGGGACCAGCAGCAGCTTATCATTTAAGCAGCCATCTAACGCAAACGAATCCACCAACATCACAGGTGAGTGTTTAAAATTCAATGAAGATAAAAGGGTTAAAAACCGTTTGATCGGTCCGTTGGATGAACTGACAGACCAATTAACTCAAGTACCTTAAAGAGAAAACGTATGAAATTTATTTTTGATTATTTCTACCATCTTCTTTAATCTATAACCAAGTATTGTCTGTTACATTGTAAATTCGAACGGTAGCAATTTAAAGGCCTTTTTAAACTCTTCCACTGATTATAATCATCAACCATGAATAAGGTTGTAGGTATTTATAGACGATTGATCGATCGACTGGTCTAAGTTTACCTGGCTTTTATTTAAGGTTGTGTTCGTCCACACCTGCAAATTATTTTGTTGATTGTTTAATGACATAATTTCCAACTCCTCTGATGGACGCCCACTTAAAAGAGTAGTGGCAGTAAGAAAGAAAAAAAACCAACACAAAAATATGTTTTAAATGGTCTAAGGCTGTCTTTTAACAAAACATATTACACATGTTTTTCAAGTTAACAATACTGATGCATAACTGGGTAATACGGCATTAATATTTGTGTTATGCTAGCTACATACATATATATATTTATCCTCTAGTTAAGCACTCCATTCTATACTCTATTTCTTTTTTTGGCGAGTCATCTTTGCTCACAATTACTAACGAGAGTGTTTAGGCATTCATTGATGCAGTAACACCTTGTAATTTTTCAATTATGAACATTTATGTGAAACTTACGTGGAAAAAACTGAACAAGCACCCTTGTTGGAGTACTTGTTCATACTAAATATTTGTTCAGATGACAAACTAAACGATGACGATGTGTGTGACAAGTACATTAAATTGGTAGCACTCACTATGTAGACATTTTAGGGGTTTCAAGAAATTATTCGCTTTGGTGACACTGTATAACGACTGACAGCAAGTAGATACAGCTGCATTTCAAAGAATATAATGTTTATATGACCAAAGCGTAAAGAATCAACTGGAGTTCAAACATTTACTAAATAAGGATTAATTAAAGGCGCATAATATAATTTATACGTGGGTCATCTGATAAGTCACTGGCCTTAGTAGCTGGGTCTGTGAATTGAATGGTCTTTCGATATCTCTTCATCAGACGACTAAAATAGAAATTACATTAATACTTACATTAGAATACATAGTTTTAAAGAAATCTTAAAAATATCCAAAAATCAATTCAGAAAAACGACTTGCATTCTGAAGTAGGACACCTAAATACCTTTTCACTAAAATTTATTTTGTGCACCGAGCTCGCTCCATAGCACCACACTGTTCAAAATAATTCAAAGATACTTAAACCCATGCATGTGTAATTTCAAAGAAATCTTAAAAATATCTAAAAATCCATTCGTCCAAATTTCTTCAAAAACTCAAGGAGATTGGACACAGGTACATACTGCAGATAGTCAAGATCATCAAAACATCTGATTCATTAATAGCTGAATTGCCGCTCTATCAGCCCTGAGCATCCACATAGCAGATGCTGCTACCTCCTCTTCTGCGATCCTAAATGATCTACAGTAATCCTTGCTTGGGTTGCTCACAGCCATTTGGGCTATCGCGCAGAACTAAGTGATAATCTTTACAAGCGTGCTGATTGTCTGCTTGGCTAAAGAAAGAAGAGTCCTCGTTCTCCTTGGATTAGGCAACGGCCATATGTTCCGATATATCTCACATGTAGTCTCTCTTTATCCTATATGTTCCCACTCAAAGCGAATAGCTCCACCACAGGAATCTGGTCATCCGCATGTACTGAATTTCCTACCGATTCAGAGATATTCCGTGCTCGTTCATCTGTCAACTTCTCTTTTACCCCAATAAATGTGACATCCATGTCAGCCTAACTGATTTACGACATATTTGGCCAAGAAATTCAATACAATCGTTCAGATATCTTGATATAATCATATCACATTTCAAGGCTACAAAGTTTATTTTAATTAAAAAGCTACAAAATTATCCACGAAGGCGTATTTGCCCAACGGATTAAATATAGCCTCTAGCATATCTCGAACTTATCGTATCGGATTTTAAGGATTTCAAAACAATCCACGAAAATTATAGAGGTTGAAGGATTTGTCTAAAAGATTCAATACAACCCCTTATGTATCTCGATCTTATGGTATCGAATTCCGAGACTTCAAAGCGATAAAACCGTTCACAAAGAAGACGGTGATATATATCCATATCTTCAGTTGTAAAATAATGTTCTTATCGCTTTAGGATTACAGCAGTAGAAATATTTTAAAAAACTCACTTTTTGATAAAAAAAAAAAAATAATACAAGGCTGTATTATTGTAGAAAATCCTCAAATATTATTTGATCATGCTTTAAATTATCCACAACAAACTTTCATTACTTACAACCCAATAGTCTTCCTATATCGGTATGATCGCAGAACTGGTCAAGGAACCTTTTAATTTCACATGTCGCTGTCCTAGGAAGGATTCCTTCATCTTCGTGTGACATGTCACGGACTGGCCAGACCAGGGACCAATTTTTAGAAGTTATCCCCTAGGTTAATAATAAATACCAAATAAAAAGGAGAATAAATAGGCTTTTTGTGATAAATCGTCGGCCAAATCAAAGGTTATGGTCAGAGTATACACATATTTATTTTTCCTAACTTTGTAAGACTGGACTGAACCAGAGAACTTTTGGTAAAATTTTTGTATTTGATTGAAGAAGCAAAACTAAATAAACTGATTTTTTTAACTTTTGGTCAATACACATATTCGAGGCGCAAAAATAGTAATGAAGTCATTTGAAAAATTTATATTTTTAGTTCTTTTTATAATTTTTATGCACAACTAGAATTGTTTAACAAATACCTTCACATAGTAAAATATCATAGTTAAAGCAATTATTATATGATATTTGAAAACGAAATCTTATTTTTACTAACATTTTTAAATTAAACATGAACCTTATTAAAGTAAATTGACTCTATTTAAAATAATATGGAAAATAAATATACAATTGGCTACATGTCGGTTAATAGCGTTGCCAATTTAGCAGTTGTGTAATTCTGGTCAACCGTTATATCTTTACATGCTTTGTCTTGAGCCTAGTATTCTGTTTGTACTTTTGCGAAAATATCTGTCACACTCCATATAAAAACAAGACTTTTAACTTTTTTTAGAAAAAATATCAACACTCAGGAAATTCTTTCTATAAAATAATGTGTTCCTTTTTGGAAAGACGATAAAAGAGAGATGGAAGGCGGTGAAAGATGAAGGGCTTCAAATATGGCAACACTGTAATTGCGCGATATGTTAAAACTTAGAAGAGTTGTTGGGCGCCAGCACTGTTATAGCCCTGTTATGTTATTTTACCTCGGTGGGATTAGTGTTATTAGCTCACTGAAGGAGAGCGCTGCGATATGTATGAGGGATAGAAAGCCCATACATATTATTTTTTTTAATAGAGGTTGCTGTCGCTGGGGATCGGACGCTCTTCAAACGCCAACTTGCATGGAATTGTTGAGAAATTGTGATAAAAAATGTTTGTATTTCGAACTTCAGTCTAATTTAGTTGACGTTTTTTTCTCCATCAATATTTTTTGGTTAGGAAAGATCGAACAGTTAAAATAAAAAATGTATTTTGTAGTCGATTCCATGTAAATCTCATACAATCCTCGTATAATGAAGATGCATGTATAAAATACAGCCATTCATAAGCCACTCACAATCATCATACATAAATATATACTCAAAGTTCATATGGCAGAGTAATTAAAGCACCTAAGTTTGACACAGCAACTTGTATATTTTTGTTGTAACTTCATACATAGTATTATGGTATAAGGTGTGATGCTAAAGCCTTAATTTCTTAAATCTATTGTCTAAAGTCTACAAATGCTTACACTCACTGAT
This sequence comes from Leucophora obtusa, assembly GCA_949987735.1. Lineage (NCBI taxonomy): Eukaryota > Metazoa > Arthropoda > Insecta > Diptera > Anthomyiidae > Leucophora > Leucophora obtusa. The sequence continues at coordinate 6,725,410 of OX465296.1, forward strand.
GATGTTGTAACCGTACAACGAAACCACAAAGTAAAAAAAACTAAAATTCCCTTGTCGTTTTGTTTGGCAACAACATAATTATAATAATAACAACGTTGGTAACAGTTGCGTTGCCAACTATTATTATGATGTGCTCCCGCCCCCTGTGTTTTTTTGCGATTACGACTTTGGCACATTCAATTCAATCCATGTAAAAGGCATCACAACCGTTTATGTTATGTGGTATGTAACTTTCTATAGATGTGACAGCCTTGTTAGCTCGTTGCAATGTATTCATTAGCAAGTTATTAAAATCCATGACTGTCGTTTGGTTTTGTTATGGGCAAGTGTGTGGTGTTCAGTACAATACATCACACACATGGTATGACACATAAGGTAAGTGTTTGATGGACATCAATTTTACAATATTATTGATGTGCTGTGTGTTGTGGCGAGTGTTGAAAGCGTCAATTTTCTCATTTTTGTTTTGTTTGGTTGTTTTTTTTGGGCGTACTCTTGGTTACAAACACCAAATTATATAAATTATCAACTCTTTAGTTTGGGAGATTTTTCGCAACTTAATGAAGACACTGTTAAGTCAAATGGGTTATGATGTAGGTATTGTTTATTGAAAATTGATAAACACTGTTAAGGACATATTAATAATAACAAACGAGTAAAAAGGTTAAAGTCGGGCATGCCGACTATACAATACCCTACACCACTCTGGTGTATTGTTTGGATCCGAAATTCGAATGGGTTAAAATGGGGCTTGTGTCAAAATTTTCTATAATGTGAGTCAGCGCACCAAATTTCATTAAAATATCTTTATATTTGCGACCTGCAGTTTGTAACCAAGCCAATTTTGGGGGGACCCTTATATGGGCACTAGGTCTAAACATGGACCGATGTTCACCAAAATCAATAGGCTGCGTTATTGGGCCAACATAGGTCTGTGTACCAAATTTCATCAGAATATCTTAATATTTGCGAGCTGCAGCGTATAAACAGTATAATTTTGGTAGGACCCTTATATGGGCACTAGGTCTAAACATGGACCGATGTTCACCAAAATCAATAGGCTGCGTTATTGGGCCAATGTAGGTCTGTGTACCAAATTTCATCAAAATATCTTAATATTTACGACCTGCAGCGTATAAACAGTATAATTTTGGTAGGACCCTTATATGGGCACTAGGTCTAAACATGGACCGATGTTCACCAAAATCAATAGGCTGCGTTATTGGGCTAATGTAGGGCTGTGTACCAAATTTCATCAAAATATCTTAATATTTACGACCTGCAGCGTATAAACAGTATAATTTTGGTAGGACCCTTATATGGGCACTAGGTCTAAAAATGGACCGATGTTCACCAAAATCAATAGGCTGCGTTATTGGGCTAACATAGGTCTGTGTACCAAATTTCGTCAAAATATCTTAATATTTACGACCTGCAGCGTATAAACAATATAATTTTGGTAGGACCCTTATATGGGCACTAGGTCTAAACATGGACCGATGTTCAAAAAAATCAAACTTGTTCGTCCTTGGGCCAACATAGGTCTGTGTACCAAATTTCATCAAAATATCTTAATAGCTGCGACCTGTAGAGTGCGCACAAGATTGCATGGACAGACAGACAGACGGACATCGTTAAATCGAAATAAAAAAAAATTCTGAACCGATCGGTATACTATAAGGTGGGTCTACGACCAATATTTTTTGGTGTTACAAACATCAGCACAAACTTATAATACCCTGACCACATAGTGGTGTAGGGTATAAAAACAAAAAACAAAGCTTGTCTTAAAATATACTAGAAGACTACGCCTGCTGGCAGTTCTGCAGTTTCTTTGATCAACCACGCCAAGGGAGCTAAGTTTATGGGAAACATTGTAGTCAGTTTATAAAATAAATTGCAAAATTTTAGTGTGATTAGTTAAATTTATAGATTTGGAAATGGCGCTCAACATAGGAGATATTAAAGTGATCAACAGCTCGGATAGAACTAGGACTTTAGGGGAATTTCATAAGCGGCAGCGTTATACAAGTTTTGGGTAAATATAAAACATGTTTTTTGAAAAGTTTCAAAAAACTCAAAAGTTGTCACATAACCTTATGGCGCCCAACATAGGAGATATTAAGGTTATCAACAGCACGGGTTGAACTAGAACTTTGAAGGAATTTCACTTGCGGTAGGGGTATAAAAGTTGTGGGTATATATAAAACATATTTTTGAAAAGTTTCGAAATATTCAGAATGAATATTTTTTCTTTTCATCCTGAAATTTTTTACCAAAAATAGTTCTTAGTTTGGCATCTAGATCACAGTTCTTACCAAATTTCAAAATGGAAAATTATACGAAAGCCGAGAAACGCACAATCCGTTTAACATTTATTATTAAAATACTAAATTTTCAATCTTAAAATCCGCTAAGAATTGTGAGATGCATGCTAAATTGTTTAAAAAAAGTCAATTTCTTTCACTGTGTGTGAGTTTTAAGATTAAAATCGCAAAATTTTTCGATCCAAATTTCAATACTTTTTCGTTAATACTCATAGAAATAAACCTGTAAAAATAGAAGAAAGAGCAACTTAAAATTAGTTAAAATAATGAAATTAGCAGATTTTTTTGCTAAATATTAGTAAGATAAGGACAGCAAAAACAATACTGATAAATATGCAAACTATTAGTTATATTTGAGTAAACTTTTATTTAACTGAAAATGGCAATTTAGCTTGATAATTTAGCACAAACGGTTGCTGAATATCAGTAGACCAAAAACAGTAAAAATCCGTTATATCTGCGATACAAAAGTTATTTAATATTTAAGTTAAATGCAAATAATATCAATAAATCAATAAAAATATTTGATCAAATTAGTAGAGAGCAGATTTCAGATGCGTAGATTTTTATTCGCTTTAAAAAAAAACTTGGAAAATTTTGAATCCCTGCTGAAAATATATTTGCTGGTAATATATATGTTTGGAACAACTGTAAAAATATAATATATGCGCCTGTAATCATATATATTTTTATTACCAAAAGAAATTCATCTACTGGGAAAAATGTATATACTTGCAGGTAAAAATACTATCATTATTATGTTTGCATTGCACAAACATAATTATGATAAAATGAAATTGCAAATATATCTTTATTTAAGCGGGAAATTTTTAGTCACATACAATCATTACAGTGTTTGCCTGGAAACAAATGTGTAATAACGATAAAACTTAAATGATTGGAAGCACACTTCAAATGTGTATATAATTGCCTGTAAATATATCCAAAAATGTCTCTTTTCTGCGCGCATGTTTTGTCTAAAAGTTAAGAGAAAAGTAATATTGCCAAGAGTGTTTAGAATATGACTCAATACTTTTGATGCCAAACGCGGGATGATATCGAGTTTAATTTTGATTGCAACATGCCATTTGATCTTATAATTTAAAATATTGTAAAGAATAATGTTCAAAGTAAAGAAGCCATCGATTTAATGGAACAGAACAGACTCATACTTCAAAAAAAACCATGCCTTTAAAACTCCAAAATTATTTACTATGCCAAACAAGTCACTTCTAGTGGGGAATACGGTTTGCGATATTTTATCTACTATTTCAAACCCAACAATTTTGTGTTTTTGAAACAAAGCATATCAGATTACATTTTAACAATTATTTTTGTAATAAATACATACAAGTACAGACTACGGAGACATGGTTAGCTATATTTTAATGTCTAATTGCGCATGATGACACTTTATTTAATGCGATTTTGATACAATTTCAATTGAAAGCACACCCTTTATTTGTTGTTTGTCATTGTTAGAGACAAGCATCAAATATTAATGGGATTGCAAGGAGAATTAAATTGAATCCTTTTTTTTAGCCGCAATTAACAACTCAAGTGGAAAAGCAAACAATTTGAATCGTAGCAGGTTTTCTAAAATAAATACAAACACAACACAGCCAACAAAAGCAAATAACAAAATTTTTATTGCAATGTAATCGCATTTATTTAAAATGTTTATTCATGTTATTATAAAAAAAACGAATGTGTTCCAAAATCATTGCTTTAACGTTTGTTTTTTTAAAGAGGGTGGGTTACTTTTTCTAAACGTTCTCACATTGTTTTTCCAAAGGGAAAATTCATACAAAACGGATATGCCCTGCAGTTGATGTTACCCCCTCATTATAGCAGTACAAGAAGGGGTGTCTAGGCTATAATTACATTGTTAACACATCATCATCTTCTCTGATTTCAATTGTGTGTGTGAGTAAATGTTTACATTTCTAGCAGCTTCACAATATAGCATCCGCCCTACACCACGAATTCATCATCATTATGTAGAACGTATTTTTGTAATTTAATTCATCTTAAAGTTTGTTTTCCCGCAATCACAATTCGTAACCCATTGGGAATTGTTATAAACAAATATTTTGATTGTAGTAATCAATTAATTGCGTTATGTTAACAACACATAATAAAAGTAATTTAAGCGATATAACTTTAAAATGGGCTTAAATGGGTTGGAATGACTAACAGTTTGTGAATTAACTTTGATACTTTATTTTTGATTAACACTTGTTTTCAGGATTGAGGATATTTTATAAAATAAGTTGGTTTGAGTTGCTTTTAAATCAAAGTCCTGTAGTATTTCTTAATCTTTTTGGTGCTATAGTTGTGGAGTTTTTAAGCCATCTTAAAAATAACTCAAATTTTGGCGCCCAATATGGAGTAATAGGATCAATTCAAGCTTTTCTAATTTTATTCTCGTTGACTTTATTTTTAAAGATCAAAATAGTGGCTAAATTCGCCCCGAAAGACGAGGAGCTGGTCCAGAAAATTGTGCAGAATTTTCACGTAACGTAACTAAAAGTTAACTTAAATATAACTAAGATTCTGTAAGTTTAACAGTTTTAATTTTGCTGTTCTTATTTTACTAGTATTTAGCAGAAAAATCTGCTAATTTCAGCATTTTTTCCTGCAGCATCATTTTTAACTAATTTATAGTAACTTTTTCTGCTATTTTTGCAGATTTACTTTTATGAGTGTACCTACCTTTATTTTAACTGTCATTTTCAGTAGATTCTACCAACAAATTTTTTTGAGTGAATAACTTAAATTTGGGGTTATTTTCAGATATTGTTTAGAATTATAATCGGAAGACTTGTCGGATATTTTTCGTTATTATTAGGTCCATTCGATTACTGGATAATTTATACAAATTTGTACAAATTTTTACTGGATTACGTTCGTTAACACAAATACTCAGTAAACAAAAAGAAAAAAGAGAGAATAAAGTGACAGTTCTATGATGAGAGTTTCTAAGTCTTCTTCTTTTTCTTGCAAATTTTTACTGGATAAATTTTTGCCAGTAAGAATTTGCAAGCAGAAAAAAAACATGTTTCGAAAACATATGTTTGTTTATTGTAAATAAAAAAAATATTTTCCAATTGTGTTATTTTATGGAAATGCAAAGCAGTAAAACTTTTAAAATAAATTATGGAAAAGATAAGAAAAGCTTCTAAAAATTGTCTGCTTAAGATTTAACATCAAAAATTCTATTCTTCCATAGCGACCAGTTAAAATTAATTTGTATATATGGTGTTGTAATCAGCTGTGCCTACAAACTTGCAAATTGTTGCAAATTTTCTGTTCGCGTACATGTTTGGGAAAGTTTTATTTTGAGAGTAAATCTTGTCTTACTCTCTGTAAGTTTGTACTGAGTAATTCTTACTGAACTTGACTGAGAAAAGTAATCGAATGGACCTATAAATACTCAGTAAACAAAAAGAAAAAAGAGAGAATAAAGTGACAGTTCTATGTTGAGAGTTTCTAAGTCTTCTACTTTTTCTTGGAAATTTTTACTGGATAAATTTTTGCCAGTAAGAATTTGCAAGCAGAAAAAAACATATGATTCGAAAACATATGTTTGTTTATTGAAAACCTAAAAATAAATTACAATTGTTATTTAAATTTATGGAAATTCAAAGCAATAAAACTTTCAAAATAAATTATGGGATATATAAGAAAACCTTCTAAAAAGTTTCTACTAAAGATTTAACATCTAAAATTATCTTCTTCCACAGCGACCAGTTAAAATTTATTTGTATATTTGGCGTTCTAATCAGCTGTGTCTAGAAACTTGCAAATTGTTGCAAATTTTCTGTTCGCGAACTTGTTTGGGAAAATTTTATTTTGAGAGTAAATCTTGTCTTACTCTCTGTAAGTTTGTACTGAGTAATTCTTACTGGACTTGACTGAGAAAAGTAATCGAATGGACCTATTATTTTAACAATTTTGATTATCTAAATTAATTAGCATTTCGCTAATTCTTTACAGACTTCTATATCGGGACAAATGGAGGTACCAAAATTTGCTTTAGATCGTAATTCATACCTGAGTACAGCAGCCACAGCGGGATCGCTGTATGAATCGTCCAAGGCAGCTCAAGCTAGTGCGGCCTATAGCGCCTATTTGGATCCGAGTGTTTTAACAAAGGCTTATTTTGATTCTAAAATGTATCAAGATCGAGCAGCCAATTATGCCTTTGATATATCGAAAATATATGGAGCCCAACAACACAATTCAGCAGCGGCTGCAGCGGCACATCAACACCATCAACAACAACAACAACACCTCCTTAATGGTTTGGGTATTGCCAGTCCCCACAACAGCAATAATGCTTCGTCAAATAGTAACAATAACAATGTGGATGAACGTGATACGTCACCTCATCTTGATACGGGCGGTAATAGTAGTAGTGGACCTATAGGTGGTATATCGGATACAAAGTCACATCTTCATTCACCCAACGAAAGCCAATTAGAATATTCACAATATGCTCAATACAACCAAAGTGGTGCAACATTTAATAATGGTGCCCTCTCGGCGACAGCTGCTTCAAATGCTGCGTCAGTAACTTCAGCTACCAGTGGAGATTTCCGAAGGCCACTAACAGTTATATTTTGACCACCATCCGATGAATGTGAAGAGCTTAATCTGTCCATAACAAATTAGTAATCGGAATGGCACCCCTAAACTACAATTTAAATACTTATTATTACACTTACATTAGTTTTAAATAAGATTTAAAAAAATCTTTTCGAGTAGTGCAGAAATTTGTAAACAATTTTAGAATTATTGTTGTTTTTGCACAAAAAAAATGGAAAAATCCCAATGAAAAGATTTTACGAATAATGTAAATCTTAAAATTCTACAACGATCGGTGCAATTCTATCATACACATGGAAAATCAAAATACATATAGAAATGAGATTATTTGATATTTTTTAAGATTAATAGCATATATTCTAATTGTTTTTGAGTTTTTAACAAATTTGTTCAAAAAATATGAATTTATAAAATTCTTGTAATGTTTAACAAATTTAAAAAGTAAAACGACATATTCAATAGAATATATGCCTAAGTTTTTTAATACAATAATATTAAAAAAATAAACATTCAAATGCATACAGTGTCGGTTAAAATATAGTGCATAAAATGTATGTATATATATAGTTTTTTTAATAATACTAACGAATTTATATTTCCGCAAACATATTTTCGGGTTCCTCTAATTATCAAACCAAATGAAATGAAATTTTCAATCATATTTTTATAAATTTAATGCAAGTTTCCAAATGCTAACTGTGCACTACATTTTAACCATCACTGTATATATAGTTTAGATTTTTAGGAAAATTGTAGCATGTATTTAATTTTTAGGTGTAAATACAATACACATACATACATATTATAAATAAAAAAGACATTAAAGTGAATGTTTTTTCTGTTTTTTAAATAATTCAGAAATAATTGTAAAAATAAGCGAATTAAATCCAATATTTTATGAGCAATTTTGATTATCTTTTATTTTTTTGCCGAATTTTAAATCTGAAGTAAGTATTTTTAAAACTTTTTAGATTAAAATTACAAATATTCAACCTTACTATCTAAATTTTTCAAATGTATATTTTAATTAAAGTCGACTTTTGTTAAAATATTGGGTGGCAGTATGCCTTGACTTGGTTTATTTTTGGAGCATTCTGATTGGTTAATTTATTTTCAACCAATCAAAATGTTTGATAATACAAATATTTTTGTAGGGTTTTCATACAAAAAATGAACAAAACCGTATGATTAAAAATAAAGTCGACTTTAAATTTAAAATACTCTTTTATAGTAAGGGCCATTGTATATATTATCAAAAATGTAATTTTATTTAAAATACGAGTAAAAAAGTTCAAGTCGGACATGCCGACAATATGATACTCTACACCAATCTGGTTAAATACTAACTAATGTTTAAAATGGGTTGAAATGGACTTGTGTCAAAATTTGTCTATAATATGATAAAAAAAATTAGGGAAAAAAATTTGATTTTATCTAATTTAAGGTGTATTTAACCAGCAAATCGGATATATATTCCATATGGGTGATAGGTCTAAATATAGACCACGCCTATTTGGAATCAATAGGCTTTGTCCTCGGGCACACTCATTAAATTAACTTCATATTTGCTAGGTTTGAGGTTAAGAAGAAGATTTGCGACTTGTAGCGTGCGTTTTTCACTCGACTGTGAAAGCTCATCAAAAAAAGCTTTACAACTTAAATACTTTGTTTCACATTCAGCATACAAGATCCTAGCAGATTCAAATTCATCACAAAACTGTCTGTCGTCTACAATAACTTCATATGAAGCTGCAACTTTGCCCCATAAATCTATAAATTCTTCCTTGAGGAGCTCTAATGTAAAAATAGTCAGCGTCATACCATTTAAATCGCTGCCAAACTCAATGAAAAGTTCCCCAATTTTTTCAAATTTTAATAATTGCTCAGATTTAGAAATTAAAAAAAAAATAAAATCCAATTAGAATAAACTAAAACTGAGATAGGCAAGCAAAAATTTACTAAAAGTGCATCCGAAAAAACTGTATTTAAGGCGAACAAACTATCTACAAAAACACTTAAATCTTGCAAAAACTGGCATAGGAGACTAAAGCTTTCCCAAAGTGCACAAAAATTTGGCAACATATTACCGTAAGATACAAAAAACTTTAAAAAATTTGTATTTAGGGGAGAAAATTCCAAATACGTTCTTCAAACGCCTAAACAAATTCATAAAATCTCCATAAACAGCATAAAATTTTCAAAATTGCCCAGTATAGAAACGGTAATGACATATCATTATTTTTTGGACTAACATTAATGGTAATACAATATTGTTTATTTCGAAATAATGGAAAACGAAGGTATTTATTAGTAACTCATTATTATATATTTTAAAATAATGCAGAAAGTAAGTACGTGTAATTACTGGTAGTCCGAAAAATAATGATATGTCATTACCGTTTCTACACTGGGTATGGTTACACACCAGCACACATAGGGTAACCACTTATTTCCTAACTTCTGAATAACCACTGATTATATCTTTGTAACTACTTATTCTTAAACTATGGGTAACTCGTTATTTGCCCTTTTTTGTAAGCGAGAGGGTAATGACCACCCATGAATTTTTGTACATCGCGAACAAAAGTAATGTTGCGAGTAAATAGCCTGGTAAGTAGTGAAACCCTTTGTGTGCTACTTACTCGCTTAATTACTCGGTAATGTCTGTTTTTGCTGGGAATTTACCACCTCGTCTTAATCGTTTTCAACTGTCCTAAGATTTTATATTTTCATGAAACAAGAAATAATATCATGAAATAAGAAATAAATAACAAATAATGCATCCCTGACCAATATCTTTTATATTCCGATTTCAATTAAAATAAACAACATCTTTTTAATTAGCATTTGTGTTGTTACTCACTTCCTTCAGTTTGAAAATTAAGTCAATGAAACAATAGTTTTACAGTTCTGTATTGTTTTTTTCTATGCCACCTGTTGTCCAGACCAGTTAAGAATTTAAATTTAAAACAGAATTTAAAGGAAAAAACTGCTATTATTTATATATTTCGCCTTCGCCGAGATATTTTCGACTGTAAAAATAATAGCTATAATTGCGGCTCAGGACAGCCGGTTTACAACCGTTCAACGCAGATTTCTTTGGTTCCCTTGGGTATTCTTCCTCAATATAAAACCAGTGGACAGGAGAATATTAAATGAATAAAAAACACTATTTTACCTTAATATCCACTGAATATTCAACGTACCAGGCCTGCTCGTTGCTACACCGATGAAACAATATGCAAAACAGCTGTACAAACAAAAAGTAGATTTTCAAAGTTTCTGCCTTTTGTGTTGGGTTTTCCTCCATCATAATTCCACCTTCCCTTTGGAATTGATTTTAACACTATTTCTGGTTACACTTTTCAATTATTTTTAATAAAAATCACGAAATTAAAAAACACCGCAAAGTAGAAATGCATACAAAAAATATGACGACACCGGTAGAGCGAAAAAAAATCAAAAAACTAGAGTTGTGTCGTTCACAGTGTTACCATTTTAGCATATTTTCTGCTAGATTTAGCAGATTGAGTTGGGCAATTGCATATTTATTTTGTAAAAATATGCTAACTGCTTTTTAGCATATTCTGTAGGAAAAAAGCAGATTTTTTAGCATATTTTGTTTTATTTAATAAAAGCATAATTTTAGCATATTTTTTAACAGAATAATTTTTTCTGTAACAATATTTATAACAATAACAATGTTTTCATAACTTTTTATTTCATGCGTAATTATTCAATTCTTTTTTCAGTGTAAACTTTTTTAATAGTATTGGATATACTACTATAATTTGAAAATGCTACAAAACCCATAAAAAATCTTGCAAAAATTTAAAATCATTTATGTTTATTGTGAAAAAATTAAATGAGAAAGTTTATTTTTTTAGTCTCAAAAAAAGATTAAACAAAGAATTATCTTTTCATACTTAAAAAAAAAAACAAAAGTCTAACTCTCAATTCATAAACACTTTGAACAGTTCTAGGAGGTTTACAAAACAAATTCTTCACAAAAATTTGTTCGATAAAGCTCCTATAAGTTTTGAAAACATTTATGAATTAAGGGGTAAACTTTTATATTTATTTTAAGATAGTTTGAAAAATTATGAAAATTATAATTTTTTATAAACATTGTTTAAAAAAAAGTATTTTTTTATTAATAAGACTTTATTAAATAATACTAAAAAAATTATTTAGCAGATTTTCAGCATATTTTTTGTATTAAATTTAGCAGATCTTTAGCATAATGAATATAATATAAAAATTGCGATTTTTTTAATTTAGCATGTTCTAAGCATATATTTTTTATTTTAGGATTTAGCAGATTTTAGCAGAAATTTTTTTAGGAATCTAGCATATTTCCTTCTAAGAGTTCTGGCAACACTGGTCGTTCATGAACGAACTAGTTCATTTGAACGGTTCAGTTAATTGAACGATATGACATCGTTCACCATTATTCGTTCTTTTCGTTCATCGTTCATTTCGTTCTTTTTTGTAGTTATAAAAAGTTTGTATACCTTTCTTATTAATTTTATTACAGAATTAAATGTTTTTCTTAACAATTTCATATTTTTAATAAAATTGTAATTTTCTGACACTATTAGTCGCTAATAAATTGTCGAATGGCAAGTTCGTTTACATTTACGTGTTAGTAACCATTCGTATACATTTCTTCTTGTGGTATCGGAACAGCTGATTCGTTACAGATACGTTTACGGTTGGGTAACTCAGCCTTAAGAAAGCTGATTTTAAGCAATTAAACAGGACGTATCATGCAAAATACTTCAAATTCTGGTACTTTTTATATAATTTTTGTATAAAAAGTACCAGAATTTTTGTATTTTTGTAATTGCTTGAAACCAGCTTCCTTAAGGCTGAGTTACCCAACCGTAAACGTATCTGTAACGAATCAGCTGTTCCGATACCACAAGAAGAAATGTATACGAATGGTTACTAACACGTAAATGTAAACGAACTTGCCATTCGACAATTTATTGGCGACTAATAGTGTCAGAAAATTACAATTTTATTAAAAATATGAAATTATTAAGAAAAACATTTAATTCTGCAATAAAATTAATAAGAAAGGTATACAAACTTTTTATGACTACAAAAAAGAACGAAATGAACGATGAACGAAAAGAACGAATAATGGTGAACGATGTCATATCGTTCAATTAACTGAACCGTTCAAATGAACTAGTTCGTTCATGAACGACACAACTCTAGTTTTTTGGTTTTTTTTTGCTCTACCGGTGTCGTCATATTTTTTGTATGCATTTCTACTTTGCGGTGTTTTTTAATTTCGTGATTTTTATTAAAAATAATTGAAAAGTGTAACCAGAAATAGTGTTAAAATCAATTCCAAAGGGAAGGTGGAATTATGATGGAGGAAAACCCAACACAAAAGGCAGAAACTTTGAAAATCTACTTTTTGTTTGTACAGCTGTTTTGCATTATTGTTTCATCGGGGTAGCAACGAGCAGGCTTGGTACGTGGAATATTCAGTGGATATTAAGGTAAAATAGTGTTTTTTATTCATTTAATATTCTCCTGTCCACTGGTTTTATATTGAGGAAGAATACCCAAGGAAACCACAGAGATCTGCGTTGAACGGTTGTAAACCGGCTGTCCTGAGCGGCAATTATAGCTATTATTTTTACAGTCGAAAATATTTCGGCGAAGGCGAAATATATAAATAATAGCAGTTTTTTCCTTTAAATTCTGTTTTAAATTTAAATTCTTAACTGGTCTGGACAACAGGTGGCATAGAAAAAAAAAACAATACAGAACTGTAAAACTATTGTTTCATTGACTTAATTTTCAAACTGAAGAGTGAGTAACAACACAAATGGTAATTAAAAAGATGTTGTTTATTTTAATTGAAATCGGAATATAAAAGATATTGGTCAAGGATGCATTATTTGTTATTTATTTCTTATTTCATGATATTATTTCTTGTTTCATGAAAATATAAAATCTTAGGACAGTTGAAAACGATTAAGACGAGGTGGTAAATTCCCAGCAAAAACAGACATTACCGAGTAATTAAGCGAGTAAGTAGCACACAAAGGGTTTCACTACTTACCAGGCTATTTACTCGCAACATTACTTTTGTTCGCGATGTACAAAAATTCATGGGTGGTCATTACCCTCTCGCTTACAAAAAAGGGCAAATAACGAGTTACCCATAGTTTAAGAATAAGTAGTTACAAAGATATAATCAGTGGTTATTCAGAAGTTAGGAAATAAGTGGTTACCCTATGTGTGCTGGTGTGTAACCATCTATGGTAACCATACCCAGTGTAGAAACGGTAATGACATATCATTATTTTTCGGACTACCAGTAATTACATGTACTTTCTGCATTATTTTAAAATATATATAAATTGTCGAATGGCAAGTTCGTTTACATTTACGTGTTAGTAACCATTCGTATACATTTCTTCTTGTGGTATCGGAACAGCTGATTCGTTACAGATACCTTTACGGTTGGGTAACTCAGCCTTAAGGAAGCTGGTTTCAAGCAATTAAACAGGACGTATCATGCAAAATACTTCAAATTCTGGTACTTTTTATAAAATTTTTGTATAAAAAGTACAATTTGGGCGCTTTGATGGCGCTGAAAAAATCGAATTTGATTTCGAAATCTCAATATGGCGACAGTATACACCACTGGAATTTGAAATTTCCAAAATGTCCAAAAGCTCTGCAATATTAAAACAGTGCTGCCACATTAAAATTTTATTATTTTATTTTAGGAATTTGAATAAAGGAACTTCTTGTCAAAAACAACTTTGTGCTTTTTGTTAAACGAATAACAATAATCCAGTACATTTTACCGGCTTTTGTAAAAAAGGATCAGAATTGCATAAAAAGTACCACAAGTTCGGAGTATTTTGCTGACTGCTTGATACCAATTCCATTTACTGCATTTACTGTTCAAACACGCAATCAAGCAAAAAAAACGCAAATTTTCAAACAAAAATAGCGCTAAAACGATAAAAAATCGTCGTGTTCGCTCGTTAAAACATATAGGTCGCGAACATGTTCGCGAACACAACGATTTTTATCGTTTTTAGCGCTTTTTATCAGAGTGCAGCACATTTTACTGTCATTACCGTGAAAACAACAAAAAAGAAAACAAAAAACAAAATATGTGATAAATGATTTTTTTTGTTGCCATCAATGATGTGACATGATGTGAAAATTGACACCAACGAGGATATAGGCTAAAGAGTTCCCATAAGAAAAAAGTGTACTCTTTGGTTCCCTTAAAATTTATATGGATTGGGTGCCTGTTAATTCCTTTGAAGAATAAGAAAAACAAAAGGAAACCCGAAAAAGTTAAGTTTTTATTGTTTCTTATGATTATTGATTAACGCGGTAACAAAAACAACTTTAAGAGTGAAATAAATAATCAATTTTAATTATTTTTTTTATTGTTTTTAATGATTTTTTTGCTTGTAAACACGTTTTTATTAAATTTATTGTTTTCGTGACGTCCTTCATTTTCTCTCGTTCGCTGTTAAATTTCTTCAAATTCTTTGTGTTTTTCTTCTCATTCGTGTGTGAATTTTTTCAAAAATCTTAAAACACCTTAATGGATACCCCCTGGTGAAATTGTTGAGGATTTTAAAATTTTCACATACAGAAAGAGTTTGATGGGAAATGTAATTTTGATAGTTAAATTAGCACTAGGGATGTGCGATTAATCGATTAATCAAACTTCCTGATTAATCAAAATTCTGATTAATCAATTAATCGATTATTCAACAATTTTGATTATTCAAAAACGTGTTTAATCGATTAATCAGTTATTTCGATTATGTATTCAAAATAATGATTAATTGATTAATCATGATTTTAATTAATCAAATTTATGAATAATTGAATAATATCTTGTTTTTCTCCGTTGAAAACGCCTTTTAATTCCAGTTCAATACAGACACATGAAACTTAAGAATGGACATTGGTCAAGTGTGACCAGTGAGCGAATAGTCTGTCTGATTTACTTTATTTGGAGCTATATAAGACATCGCCACAAAGCAAATACAAAATTGCTGTAATTTTTTTATTTTTAAGCATTTTTCAATATCAATTAAAATTATTCAAGTTCTGATTAATCAAAATTGAAATTATTCGATTAATCATAATTCTGATTAATCAAATTTTCAATTAATCAATTAACTGATTAATCAAAGTTCTGATAAATCATACTGTTTGATCAATAGATTAATCGCACATCCCTAATTAGCACCACAGGGAAAATTTTATTTTTTTAAACATTTATTAAATTTAAATTTTTTCCAAAAAAAAATAACACCAACTTTTACCAAAATAAAGCTTATGTACGATATGTACATTACAGTGTCGCCATGCTTCGATTATTTCTATAAATATAAATTTTTGTTGTTAATTTAACGGAATAATAAAAAACAATAAATGAGGTTGAGAAAAAAATAAATAGTTGGTAACGAAGAGTCATTTAAAGAAAAAAATCAATTAAAAGCTCAAATACTATCTCAATTCCAAATTTTTAGAACACTACAGTATTTTTTGACAGAACAAAAATAATTGAAAATAAAAATACGAATATTACCACTAAAAAAGCAAAATTAAATACAATTAAATTAAAAACTACAAAAATTAATGTCGAAGTAATTGAACTGGCGAAAAATACGACCAAATCCACGTCTATTTTTAATTTTTTTGTTTTTGTGATTATCTATGAGACAGTTTTTTGGGTGCTCGAAAGCAGCCTTAACGATAGAGATTGAAAATTATTTTCTTTAAAAATACATGGGAAACAAAAGAAAATTTTCGTACTTTGCTTTCGCTTAGACCTTTTTTGTAAAACATAAATCAGGCCTTTAACTGGATTCACAATACTGCAAGCAGAGTGTACTAAAATTGAGATATGATACAAAAGTCCTATAAGTGCGAAAGAGAAAGGAAAAAAGCCACTCTGCGGGGTGTAAAACTAACATTAATTGTATACCCTAAAGCTGATTTCAATGTCCATCCATATTTACTATTTTCCAGCTTTGGGGAACAAAATGTCACTTTTAAAAAAAATTTACAAAAATTTGACAATAATTTGACAATTTATATCCCCATACTGAGTAATAGCAGATAGGGGTAGTCGAAGTGTGAATTGCCCCTTATACAAGCGAGACATTCATTTTAAATTTATATTTAAGGCCATATTAAAACTAAGAATTGGTTTAACTGAAATTTTATTTAAAAATTAAAAAACAACTTCAGTTAAAAAAATACTATTTTTACAACGTTTTTTAATATATAAAATTAGCTTTTTTCTTCTAATTAAATAAATCGTCATTATATAAATTTTTGAAAAAAATCGCCAAATAGACGAGAAAGTATCAAAGCTGGCAAGCATAGCTGCATAGTTTTAATCTCACCACTGGCAAGTTTCAGTTTCGTGGTAGCTTTCATTCAGTGCGGTTGTGCGGTCAGTTAAGTTAAGTGTTATTAATTAATTTAATAGTTTCTAGTGTATAATTAATAAATATTTTTAGTGAAAAATATAATTTAATAATTGATAAGTAAAATGAAAAAAGGTTTTCATTAAAAATCTTTCAGTAAATATGAAAAAAATGCGGGATTTCGTTGCGTTTTCTTTGAGTTCGTTGTTAAGTTGTCGGTGTATGCGTGAGAGTTTTCCGCAAGTGTGACTATGCAAATATTTTTTATTCCTAGTAAGAGCATAATGCTCATTAATATAAAAGCCAGTGCGGTATAAAAGTTTAAATAATAACAATGAAGTGTAAAAGAAATAAAATGTAAAAAAATAGTGTATGTGGTTGTATAAAGATGCAGTTGTTATAAAGGTGAGTAGCCCTATAATCGAATATATTCTTATTTACAATTTCAAACTAATAAAAGAGATTCTCTGTTTTCAATATGAAGACAGTAACTTATAAACAATTATCTCTTTTATATCAAATTTAAACCCAAAAAAATAAATACGGAAAGGGAAATATAAAATAAAATGCTCGTAGAATAGAGAAAGAAGTTTATAAGGAAACGGATAGGTTTATATAAAATAAAAACAGACCGAGGTGAAAACTGAGTGACTCATGATTTTTTGCCCTGTCAGCAATTGTTATCGACATTAAAAATTGTTTGTGTTTTAGCTATTATTTGTATAGCAAATCATGAGAACAGAAATGTTTAGTTCACCATTAGTCTCGTGTTGCCAGAAAGTTTTAGCTCTTGTAAATTAGCTTTTGTAAATAGGAATCCCAAAACATCCCAAAATAAGTTTCGAATCCCCACATCTTTCTCTAACTTAGTTTTGAATCAAATTTTATGTTTCCTGTTGCTTAAATAACTTGGATAAAGAAAACTTTCGACTAAAATTTTTTATTGCAACAAAGATAAATTTTATACAGTAAGCCAACACGCAGAAAAAAAACAGGGGGAACTCTAAGTGCTTTGTAATTATACAACTACATAAGTTCGAAGTAAGAGATTAATCATAACTGGGTCGACAACGACATGTGCTTTTTCATATATTTTGTATGGGAAGCAAAATGTCGCAATGTCGTCGTAATAGAATCTATTCTATTTTTGTGACGACGCACTAATACACACTCAAAATATTTTTATTTTTTTTTTATTTATTATTCAAATAAACCAACTGAGCCCTTAGGGCCATATATAGTTGGTAGACTAACAAAAACGGGTTATTTTATAATATTTCTTAAAACTAAAGTCTTAAAAAGTAATAAAATTTGTATATTTTGTATATATTTGTATATAAATATTTGTCAAATAGTTGCCATATTTTTAACTAATTAAGGGAACAGAGTTGCAGAAATTCGTATTAGAGTTGTTAAAATTCGTACTTTGTTTACAAAAAAATTATTTTTTTGACAGAAGAAATGTAATTGAAAATAAAAATGCATAATTTACCGCAATAAAGCAAAACTAAATACAAAAAAATTTAAAACAACAAGAATTAATGGAAAACCAATTGAATTGGTGAAGAATTATAGCGAAAAAAATACAACCATATTCTTGTTTTGCTTTAATTTTTTTCTAAATATCAAAAATGTCGGCAATCGATTGTCGCTGAATTTAAATTATTCGCGACGATTTTGCTGTCATCGGTCGACAATCGACACAGTTCTGATTAAACTCTATAAGTTTTACAATTTTCTAGTGATCTAGTAATTGTGAAGTAAAATACCCAAATTTCTTGCCTTGTCCCCAAACCGTAGTTGAAAACCCAAAATTGGGGCCAAATCAACTCTATCTGGCAACACTGTTCCCGTATTTCTGTTTCCCTAACAATATATAGTGGTGAGTTTATTAACGAATAAAATTATGAAAGATTGTATAAGGAAATAAAAAAATGCTCAAATCTGACATTGCGGTTTGTATATTAGCTAATTTTTATTCGATTTGGTGGTGTTTGGTGGTACAGTTATTATCAGTGTTGCCAGAAAAGTTTTAGCTCATCTCTCCATTTTTTAAGTTGAAATCCCCAACAATCCAAAAAAAAATTAAATCTGTAAGTTGGTCACAAATTAATTATTTAATCTAACTTAAAAAAACTGTTTTTTTAGAGAAAAAAAAAATACACAGCCAACAAATTTTAGAGCGCTTTGAAATTATAATTTATAACAGGCTTTAAAATTGAAGGATTTAGAGGGTAATTATTGGATTCTTATAAAATTTTTATATGTGCTAAAATCCCGCTCAACCCCCACTAAACGGTATGTAAAATGTTATATCAAGGACCCTGTAAACCAGGACGGGCCAAATACATCCTCCAAAGCAGCCACCTTTGTTGCGGGGATGGTAAACACAGTAATTTTATCAATGCCCTCTGTTTTATTGGTGTCTTTTATGATTATTTTTAAAGACAAACAAATTTTAAATCTCTAAAATAAGGTAGTTTGAGACATTTTTGACTAACAAAAAATCAGAAAAGCTTCAAAAATTTCTTAGCTGCTTTTTAACTGATTCATGAAAATTATTAAGTATTATTACTTTATGAAAATCTTCCAAAAAGTTGTCTCAGCAGTCCAAAATGATGATTAAAACTGGAGGATTATTTTCAAACTAATAAAAGACTGAAAAATTATTAAGCTTCCTAGGAAAAATTTTTGATTGCATACGTTATTTCCGAATCGTTCCTGAATGAACCAACTTTGCAGGAAAGAGGGAACGCTTTTCATTTTCGCTGGGTCATTTTCTGGGTAATTTTTTAATTTAAACATTAGATATAATTTTAGATCTTACAACCGGATGACCGGTTTTTTTTTTAATTTTAAAAACCGAAACCGTTTTTTCTGAGTTTCAACTATTTGGAATGCACTATCGTGTCTTATGTACATAAAATATGTTTCAAATATCGAACAATATGCACTTAAAACTTTAAAAATATACACTCATCGAAATAAACCAGTAAAAATATCAGAAAAAGCTACTGAAAATGAGTTAAAATGACCTTGCAGTAGAAATTGCTGAAATTTGCGGATTTTTTTGAAAACTACTAGTAAGATAAAACATCAAAAATAAAACTGTTAAATTTACACTATTTTAATTATGTATATTTGAGTTAACTTTTGTTAATTGAAAAAATGACAAGTTATACTGTTAAATCTGCAGAAAATCTTGCTAAATATTAGTAGACTAAAAATAGCAAAAACAAACTTTTATCTACAAAAATCTTTGTTATTTTTAAGTTAAAGCCAAATATCAGACTATCCTGCTAAAATCAGCGGAAATGTTTGCTAAAAAATTGTAAACTGCTGTTTTCTCGATTTTTATTTGCATTTAAAAAAAATCTAAAAAAAACTGCGAAAATTTTAAATTTACCTTAATTAACTTAAAATTCTGCATAATTTGCAGTTCTATTTTTGCTATTTCTATCTTACTAATATATAGCAAAAATAATCTGCTAATTTCAGCAGTTTTTTCCGCAAGGTAATTTTTAACTAACTTTTAGTAGTTTTACCCAAATTTTTTACATACTTTTTTCTATTAGTGTAGTAACGAGAAACATTTGAATTTTGTAAAAAAAAAAAAAAATAACGCAATAACTTAAGTTAAATCCAAAATGTATCAAATTATTAACAAACTCTTAAACCTAAATAGGAAAATAAAACTTAAATGCTTACTCGTACCAAAATATTCTAATTTTTACCACTAAAGTCATATTTAGTTATAAATTTACACTTATTATCTTTTACTTTGTTAAAGAGGTATAAATAAGTATCATTTTAATTGTTTAAATTGCTGAATCAGTATAATTGTTGTCATACGTTTAATTGTATTTCTCAAACTACTTTTTTGTAGAAGAAAAAGAAAATTCTTTCTATTCTATTTTGTTAGCTACCATTTTATTATGCTGACTTTGAGTGTTCACCAAAATTTGCAACAAAGCCTGAAATATGGACTTGTTTTCAAACAATAAATTTGAGCATTAGCTAAATGACTTTTTTACACTCATACTCGCACTAACACTATGCCTTCCATAAAAGAACATAATAATAATGTTGGCATAATTTCATTCACAGATAATGGCTATTAAATCCTTAATGCCAACTACATAATATACACAATTCCAGCATACTATATAAATGTATGGAAATATGTTTGGGCCATGTATTCCAACAAACACCATTGTGGTAAAAATGTACATAGATATGAAAATTGTATTCTTAAAAACAAAACCAATATCATTATGGTTTATTAACAAGGATGGATGGATGAGAATATAGATGTATTTTTAAATCAACAGAAATAACCAATAGACTAACTAGCATATAATATACACAATATGTACATTTCAAATTTGTAGGACATTACAAGAATATCTTGGACGTATGCACAATTGCATACAATTAAGTATTTTCAGAGTTTTTAAAGAATGAAATTTGTTATTGCTGTACAATGTAACAAGTATTGATTACAAAGTGCAGCAATAGTTCTCAGGGGTGAATAATTCTGTCGGCAAACGTTAGTATTAGGTAAAGAAGTTTGAAAATTTTGTATCTTAATATAGCCAATTCTAATTAATTTCAAATGTGTATAAATGTATATACTTGTACCAAAAAATAAAAAAACAAATGTGGGTATACAGATGTCATTACATTGCTAGATCTGCTAGAACAGGAGAGTAGTATTATACTTTAATAGTTAGAACTTTTCAATTCGAAATAGAGTTGTCACAATTGAGGAGAGTAAACATCCTTTTCACAAGCGAGACTTGGATTGCCGTAATTTGGAAGGTGACAAAGCAAATTGTGGTAATTTTTTATTGTGTTTGTAATTTAACCTAACAAGTATTTCTATTTCGTCCGCTGACGATTTCGGCAGGCAAAAATGATATCCAGATAGGAACAACAAATTATTTTTTATTTTCATTTAATTTTTTTAATGCAATTAATGTTTATCAGGATTGAAACACTTTTTTAAACTCCATAGTTATTAATTTTGACCATTACCACTAGATATTATGACTTCAGTTTAAACGAACTGGACTTGAAGATTGCAAAAATGATAATTACTTTCTCGACTTATAGTCAAACGATCACGCACCACTTTAACTCTTCCCATTAAAAACAAAAATGTCTAAAATTATTATTGATTACAATATTTTTTTCCCCCAGAGGATTGCAGTTCTTTCAAAATTTTTCTATTTATAAATGTTTGCGCCCAAAATAAAAAAAAAAAAAATTAAAAATTTTTGAAGCCCAGTTTTTGTGTCACAAAAGGTTTTTTTTTTTTGGTTTTTGACAAAGAAATAATTTTGAAATAAAAAAAGAAAATCCGGAGAAAAAATTGTGTATAAAAAAATTTAGGAGAAAAGACTTCTTAAGCAAAAAAATCATTAAAGACACGACAACTGAATTCGTTTTACTTTAACCCCGATTTACAGTGTCCCTAAAAAGGCAGCAAATCGGGTTTCGGCAGTATTTTGCATATATGAGGAATCACGCTTGGAATGAGGAATCAGGTTTGGTATAAATACCAAAATAGAGTTTTTAAGAGTGCCTTCCTTTACCCGAAATTCTTAAAATTTTTACTACAATTTTGAAAGTTTATTTAGAAGAGTTAGGGGTTTTCTGCTTTGGGGTATTTCCAATACCCAATTTCCAATTAAATTCGTAGGATAAAATTAAATTAAAATTAAAACTGTTAAGTACACAGAACTTCAGTTATATTTGAGTTACAATTATTGTTATTAGCAGGGACGTAACAGTTATAACTTTTATTCAAAAAAGTGATTGTTTTACAATTATTTCCTGTTTGAGTATTTTTAATTTTCTGTTTATTTGCTCTGTTTGATTTATATTTTTAATTCAAACAAAAACAATCCAAACACGATTTTTATTTTTTCAAAAATAATAAAAGTTATTTTGTGATTTTTTTTCTTTATCAAAAAATAACAATTAAGAATATAAATCAAAAGCCATGGAACCAATGACTTCACCAATTATAATATCCTGATGATGTCAACTAGTGTTAATAAAAGATTGAACAGTGATTTAAAGTGAGTAAATATGTATATTCCAGCAACTTCCGGCATTCAATTTAGGTCAATTTTTAATTTTTATTTTATTATCAAATAAAAAAGTTAGTGCTTAATTTTTTCAAAAAAATCATTCTGTAACTTTTATAAAAAGTTTTAAAATAAAAATCAAAAAACAACAGAAATTTATAGAGTAAAATATAAAAATTGAAAAAATTAAAATCTTTGCCAAACTTTGTGATTTTTTTGTGCAATATGATTTATAAAATATAGTGCATTATTGAAATATTATAATTAAATAAATTTGGGTGGTGACTTTTTTAGAAATATAACAGTTATTTTGGGTCTCTGGTTATTAGTAAATAACAACTTAACCTGCTAAAATAAGTAAAAAAATTTCATAAATAATTAGTAAAACAAAATTACAAAAAAAAACAAAATCTTCTATTTTTTTTAATGCAAGTAAAAATCAAGCCTTTTGAAAACATCAGTTTACAATTTTTCTAGCAAATATTTTCGCTGATTTTAGCAGGATAGACTGTTATTTGACTTCAACTAAACTTGACATAAAAATAACAAAAATTTTTGTAGGTATAACAGTTTATTTTTGATATTTTTAGTCTACTAATATTCAGCAAAATTTTCTACAGATTTTACAGTAGAATTTGTCATTTTCTATTAACAAAAAATTAACTTAAATGTAACTAAAATTCTGTAAATTTAACAGTTTTATTTTTGGTGATCTTATTTTATTTATATTTAGCAAAAAACAATCTGCTAATTTCGGCAATTTTTTCTGCTAATTTTTGTGCTATTTTTACAGATTTATTTCTATGAGTGTACGAAATAAACTAAAATAAATAAATTTTTTACAACGAAATTTTAATAAAAACAAAAGAAAAATAATACTAAACAAAGGTACCAGTGATAGGCCCCCAAAAAATATAGTTCCTTTCAAATAAATGACAAACAACTTGAAAAAACCATAGAAATGGGTTATTTTTAAGCCCACATTTAACGTCCTAAATCCGAGAGATCGTCGATGATTTCAGACACCTAAACTTTGGAATTCTTTTTTCTGCAATATATGTATGTATAAGTCGTTTATCAGTATCTGAGCTCATCACATGAGAAAGCTTCCTGTAAGACTTTTTTCAAGAGGCTGTTTTTGTTAGAATTCATATTTTTTGTGTGTATTTTTTGGAAGATCAAGGAAGTTAATGTTATAAACTTCATTTTTTTTCACAAAACAATTTTGTCGATTTAAGTCCTTTTGCAAAAATTGTACAGA
Source organism: Leucophora obtusa (assembly GCA_949987735.1). Taxonomy (NCBI): domain Eukaryota; kingdom Metazoa; phylum Arthropoda; class Insecta; order Diptera; family Anthomyiidae; genus Leucophora; species Leucophora obtusa. The sequence goes on from OX465296.1 coordinate 6,749,150, forward strand.
ATTTTATTATTTAAACTTCTGACATTTCTATAAAGTTATTTCATACATATTCATTCATATACGTATCGTATGATAGATGTGTATTAAAGTTAAATATGTAGTTCGTTTGCTTTGGCAACAAGTTACCAATTTCAATATTATCTATAAAAGAAATTCCTTTGCATTCCTTTTAAATAAAGGAGTTTTATTTAAGCAAAAATAAAATTGTTTCAATCATCATGTTCTGATAATAAAAAAAAAAAAACTTAAATTTACTCCTCCATTACGCAGACCGCATACCGCACATCCGTTGCATATTATTTTCCATATTATTACTACAATTCATACTACTTGCTACCAACATGAGACACCCATGATGGTGACGATGTTAAAAATGTCATTTTTACCAATTTAACTGCTTCGGTGCCTTTGTGTACGCTATTGGCCAAATTGCCCTAAAATTAAGTGCATGCGCGTAACGGAGAATCCATGGTGGGGATTTAACAACACACAGCAACGTGTGGGGACTTCAGCTATTGTTGGAACAATACAAAACAACAAAAAATAATACAAATTCCCAAACAACTGCCATTTTCATTTGTTAAGATTTTATTGTAAAGGGGGATTTCCTTTGATTTTATTGTGCGGTTTTTGTGTTATTTGTCTTCTTGTTGTGTGTTAGTTTATCAACACACTCGCTAGCCCGCTGCTCCTTATAGTGTTTGGAGATGGGTGATTTTGGTTGTGTTGGAGCGTGTGTGTGTGTTGGTGTTTGCTTGAAAAAAATCAAATCAAATAACAAAATGTTTAAAACTCTACACTTTAGTTAAAGTGGTGTGGAGACTTGGTGAGAAGCACATGCGCTTCGATATATATATACAATATTTTGGCGGGATTTATATGAATAATAAGAAATTCAATAAGTACTTTTTAAAAAAGACAATAATTATTAGGTTTGTTTGATATGCTTGTTTATAATTCATACATTTATATTTATGTGTATGGGAACATTTTCATACATTATAGCAATCAATACAGATACAAAAATACAAAAGTAAAAGTATATACAGAATAAAGACATCCCATACCATACAAAACAAATAAACAAATGCACTATGGGCTGGAAACTCTATCCATTCAAAGAAATCTATTAATTGAGTTATTGAATACAAATTAAAAAAAATACTAAAATTGAACAATTCTACACTAATAGAAAAAAGTCTGTCCTAATAGAAAATATTTCTGTTAATTTAACAGGATAGACTGCTATTTGAAATCAACTGAATTTAGCTTAAAAATAACAAAAAAATTTTAGATATAACAGTTTGTTTTTGCTATTTTTAGTTTACTAATATTTAGCAAAATTTTTTGCAGATTTTACAGTGCAATTTGTCATTTACAATTAACTAAAAGTTAACTTATATGTAATTTTAATAGCTTTATTTTTGCTGTTCTTATTTTACTAGTATTTAGCAAAAAAAAAAAATCTCCTAATTTAATAGTTTTTTCTGCAGCATCAGTTTTAACTAATTTTTAGTGGCTTTTTCTGCTATATTTACATATTTATTTCTAAGATTTTTAAAACTCTGAAAGATATTTTTAAATAAAGAGGAATATAGAGGAATATCAAATTTTTGTGCATTTTTCATACGAAAATCAAAAGTATTTCACAGTACATTTAAAGGATTAATGTATTTTTATATATATATATATATAATTTATTGGTGTAAAAAGTCTAATATTTTGGCAATCGTAAGTAAAAAAAAATAGTAGAAAAGTGTTATACAGAGTTGCCACATATTTGTTTAAAAAATTCAGTTTTTGTCGTTTTTAATGGGAGATTTTTTTTTATGAATTTCAAAATGTCAGAATGATTGAATTTTTATATTCTTGATTGGTATTTTGATAAGAAAATACAAAAAATTTTTTCTATGATAAAAGTTAGTTTGTCAATTGTATATCATTTATGAAAATCTGGCGGAAATAACTCAAAATGTATTCCGTTTTCACCACAAAACATAATTAGTGGCTAGTTTTGTTTTAAATACTAGTACACTTATAAAAATTATAATTTTAGGGTTGATATATGACAATTTTATTTTTATATAAAAAAATTTCGTATAGAAATACACAAAATTTAAATTTTGCAAATAAATTCACCTGTTAAGGGTTCATATCAAGTCAAATTTTCAACTTTGGTTACCTATAGTTCCACTAGACGGCTCTTTAAAGCAACAAACTATAAGAAAATTCTTAACCAAGCCCTGTTCTATATACTTACCCAGCAAAAAAATGGAAGTCATGCTTTACAAACCACTTCTTTGATTGCTTCAAACGTATTCGTAAGTGTATTTTTACTGCTTTTTTAGAAGCAATTCTGAATAATTTAAAGAAAAATCACTTCTTTCATTGCTTTCAACGTATCTGTTAGTATATTTTTACAGTTTTCTTAGAAGTAATTCTGAACAACATCCAAAAAGTTACTTAAATACTACTTCTAAAGCATTATTGCTCTAAAAGTAGTCATAAAAAGTGATTTTGATACAGTCTATTTTACCGCGGGTACCCAATTTTACCAGAAAGCGTTTCTATTGTCAAAATTGTGTGACGTCGGTAACGACGTCGAACAGACCTATTAATTATAATTAATTTGATTAAATTGATTATTTTTAAAATTTTCAATTTTTAAAAATATTTAATAAATTAAAATATATAAAGTCAAAATAATGAAAATTAGCTTTTTATGCACCTGTGAAAATATTACTGGAAAAAATACTAAATTGCAGTGCCCCTTTGCACTTGTTTAATAAGTACTTTTATTGAAGAAAATAAAACACAATACGTCGCAATGACAAAGTGGTGTTTTTATGCCAGTCAACCTTCATATCCAAGAATAGCTCAGCCGGAGAGAGCTAGACCAGCAATCTTGAGGTTGCAAGTCACAACCTCGATACACGGTGGCGACAATAAAAAAAATTTCAAAAATTAAAAACTAGAGGCTGCATAATATCTGCCCTCAATAAAAAATATATTTTTTTGTGTTAAAATTTGTTTGTTAAACTTACAGTTGATGAAAAAGAGTTGCCTTTGTACTAGTTCAAAAAGTACTGAAAAAATGTTGAAGTGGGAGTACTCCTATTACAACTCAGTGTTAAAATAATAAGTGTTTTTGTTAAAAAAAGAAGTACATCTAGATCAGTAATTGTAATGCCTTTTCTACTGCTTTGAAATCTCTTTTTTTGCTGGGTATCTACAAAGTTTGATAAAGAAAGTCCAGCGGATCTATGATGTGTCCTAAACAGAGTTAGCAGCCGATTCATAAGGTAAGTGATAATTAATAACTTTATTTCGAAAGTATTTCGTCAGGATATTTTAAGGTTATCGTTACACTTTCAAATCGAGTTGACTAATTTTTAGCAAATTTTTAGTTGAAACACTGATTTTAACAAAGATTTTAGTTGTCTTTATTTAACAATATATTAAAAATCCCCAGCACTTTTACTAATATTGAGTTTTAAATTTCATGAAAGAAATAAAAATTTTTAGATCGTTAGGATATTTTAACTTTAACAGCATTTTAAATTATTTTGTTATGAACTTTTAGGGTTAGCTTTATTTTATTTAACTTCGTTAGGATATTTTAAGGTTAACGGTAATAAATTATTAGTAGCCCGAAAATCACAACAAATTTAAAATTAAGAAATTAAAATTTTTCAAAGTTTATTTTTAGATTTTTTTGTAATGCAAATAGAAATCGGGCCTTTAGAAAACAGCAGTTTACAATTTTTTAGGAAATCATTCTGCTAATTTTAGCAGGATAGACTGTTATTTGCATTCAACTAAATTAAGCTTAAAAATAACAAAAATTTTATAAAAGTTTGTTCTTGCTATTTTTAGTCTACTAATATTTAGAAAAATTTTCTGCAGATTTTACAGTACAATTTGTCATTTTCATTTAACTAAAAGTTAACTCAAATATAACTAAAATTCTGTAAATTTGACAGTTTTATTTTTGGTACTCTTATTTTACTAGAACTTAGCAAAAAATCTGCCAATTTCAGCAGTTTTTCTGCAAAATCATTTTTAACTAATTTTTAGTTGCTTTTTCTGCTATTTTTACAGATTTATTTCTATGAGTGTAAGGTTAACGATAGTCATCTGAAAGCGCTTTAAATCGTTACTTGTATTTTAACCAAGATTTAATGATTTAAGCTCTCAGAGATTCTGATCTCAGATAATCTTACTACGGAATTCTGAAAAAAATCTTAAATTCTAGCTCGTTTCTTTCTTAGAAAAATAATAAATCCTTAACATTTTTTTTTTTAAAGAACAAAAATGATATAATTTTAGACTTTTCTTAGAACAAATCTCAAATTCAGAAATTTTTAAAAAATTAAATATTTAATAGAATAATGCAGTTGACGAACTCTACCCCATTGTGCAGCAATAAGTATGTAAACATAATAAAATGAATGCCTTTGAATGCCTAAAAAAGCACGTGTTACTTGACAATATCAGACTCAATACAAGATCAATATAACCTCGGGTTACTAATTGAACATGTGTTGGTTGGCAAACATGGATGTGTAATAAATGAATACCTACATGCAAGTAAAGCTACGTACAAACGTACAATATTTACTTAAGTATACAGTATCTACCTATGTGTGTATTTGTGTAAATGTGGTATTTATGATAAGAATGAAACTGATAAGAATTAAAGATAACAAATGATAGTTAAATAATGCCACATTTGAAAGAAAAAAAAACGAAAACAATAATAATAATAATAAACAAATATCAAAAATCAAATTTAGTTTATAATCCTTCGTTCAAACACATACATTCTCATAACTAACACATACACAAACTGATTTGTTAACATACCAATACATACCAAACAAATAAAAGTTTAACCAAACAAAATTCATTCCGCGGTTTTCTCCACTGCTACTACTACTAGACCAAACCATAGACAATGGAACTGTAACCAAACTCTACCTTCCCATCAATTATAACGCTACAAACTAACTACCAGACTAACTCTACACTGAATGATATGGCACTGTTGGTTGCAAGGGTGTTTATTCGCATGTGTATTGTGTTAAATGTTTTTGTTACACACACTTACACTACACAAACCTTTTTTATTTCCCTTTTTTCGAACTACTTATTCAGAGCACTCGCTCGCTCGTTTAGTTTGTTACACATTCCGGACAACCACAAAATTCATTTCGTGTTTTTCACTTGAAAGTTTCGCATGACGCGCATTCAAATTGAATTTTTATAGCTTTTCATAGAAGAATTTTTATAACAAAAAAATTACAAAAAAATTCAATAAATTTTTCCAAAATTACTAAATCACCGTCATCAAAAATTAACGGATTTAAAAATATCTTTCAACAAAAAACCAATAACTGTGCAATTAAAAAATAAATAAAATGGATCTATTTGATCGCTAAAATAAGTTATATGTGAATAAAAAATCGTCGGCTCTAAAGTATACGGATTATAATTTTTTTTTAACAATTATTAACTTAAATCATCTTAGATCCCAAATGAGGGGAGGTAAGATTAAATCGAGCCAATTATAGATTTTTTTCATAAATTCTAAGGATTAATGGATAAACTCAATTTATGACATATAAATAGTTTGTGGATTGACCTTTTTTAATCAGAAGCTTAAGAGGATTATTAGGATGAAACCAATATAGCAGATACCTCCCTTTAACGAATAATTTTGTTGTGACGGCAAATCAGAGTAGAATTTTAAAGAAAATTTTGTTTTCAGTGAAATCGAGAAAATCTGCTATTTTTAAGCAAATGAATATCAATAGAATCAAATTAAAGAAATAACGTCTCAGGGCCATTAACAATAAACAAATTAACCTAAAGTTTGAGCTAACTTATGGTTACATATGTCAAATTCCATACAAATTTAAAATTTTTAACTTTCAGTTAACTTTACTTTATTTATTTATTGTTAATAGGGGCCAGTCTGATTTTTTTTTAACTTAAACATTTCTGTGAGGCATAAAGCACTAATGGGTTAATATCAAATTTGACTTTTTACTTCTACTTTACCTTAGTTTAACATTTTAATCTATTAGGAAATTGACACCTGGAATTATGTTCAGATTACTATGTTAGATTAGGAGATTTTGCCGTCGTCATAAGATATGCATTCTTTTACTCCTTTGCGGAGCTTTATGTGATAAAACTAAAATTGAACTGGCCTATTAGAAGAATTATTTAAATATTTTAAGCGATTTCACGGGCAAATTAATCGGTTAATCGTTTATTACCAAAATGTTGCTTAAGTAAGATATTTTTAAACATACCCTATAAACATTTTCACTGGAATTCAAATTGAAATCAAGTTCAATTCCAGCCCTGTTTTCCAGTTTCAAGGCTTGAATTCAACTTTTATTACATTTTATTTCAATAGCATACTCCAGCAAAAGGGAAACAAAAATTCAAGTTTGAAATGTTTTTGTTAAAAAAACAAGTGCTAGAATTTGAAATATACTTTACTTCAGGCAAAATTTAAAGCACTTGAATTTTTAAAACCTACGTGCTTATTGGGTAATTTCTTGCTTAAGTATAATTTGAGTATAACATCGCACTTCTGCGAAATAATTAACTCCGATTTGGCTGAAATTTGAATATGTTGTAGCGGAGAACAAATTATTGAACATGGGGGATAACTTCTTTCAAAGCAACTAGAACTTATTAAGTATCAAATGAAAGGTGCTTGGAAATCTAACTCCGGGTGTACAAAACATGCACAAAACATGGGAATGCATATAAGTGCCACCACCAAATTTCGGGGTAGTTTTTACCTATATTTCCAAGGAATCAGAAAGGTGGCAACTCTGGCGCCAAAACAAATTTTAAAATTGTTTCCTTTTACGAGTAGGTACCTAGCTTCTTTAAAGCTAGGTACGCGCAAATTAGAATTTGGAAATTTCAGATATATTCCCATAAAAATTATCAACGATTTTTAACCCTTAGTTTCACCCCATAGTATAAAAAAAAATTATATATAGGCAGAAACCATCACGGAAAATGCAGTTCATATTATTAGACACTGTCGGATCCCAGACCCTTTCCGTTTCCGAAACATAACGTCATGAAAATTGGCAAAAACGTTAAAAATTATCTTAAATGTCCTTACCAAATCGGTTATAAATTTTGATCTGGGAAAAATATATTGTATTAACTGATTTTGGTTTCTTTTAAAGGTGAAGGTATACCCTTTAAAAATTATGGCCAAAGGTCAATTTTTGGGGTCTTGAGTTCAAAAGCCCAAAAACTATATTTTTGTAAATTCGTAAAAAAATGTTTGTTAATTTAAACACTGTGCTCGAATTTGACACTTTTTTTAACAAGCACCCTACTGGTAAAGCTAATTTGAGTACGTTGGATTCAATGGTGCTAGTCGTTTTTCGAAGTTAGCGCTCGTATTCCTGATATTCGCGATTTCAATTTCAATACTAAAGTACCATAAAACGATATTTATTATACTTTTAGGATCATTTTTGGATTTAAATCAATCCAAATCTGTTAAATACAATTTTTCGCAATTTTTTTTTTTTTGCGGAAAAAAAATTTTTTTTCGCGATTTTTTTTTCCAAATAAATTTTTTTCTTACCTCTATTAAATATTTTTCTAAACCTTGTTGAATATATATTGTGTAATAACATAACATTGTACTTTTTGTTTTCAGAAAAAAATGTTATGCGAAACAAAAATTTGAAAAAAAATTACAGCTCTTTAATCAAATTTGATAAATTTATAATTAAAAATGATCCCAGAAGTATAAAAATATAAATTTTCGATAGCTTGGCTTCAAAATTTTTAATCACGAATACGAGTGCTAACTTTGAAAAATGGCTATCACTATTGAATTCAGAGTACTCGAATTAGCTTTACCAGTAGGGTGCCCAGCTTGTACAAATTTGCGACTAGCATAGTGTTATTAAACTTCTTCTACGCTCGTAAGAAATTTCCTCGATTAGTTATTTAATTAACGTGGCCCTAAGTATGTTTTGCGTATTTTGTTTGTAAAAGCTCCCAAACTCCATATAAAGAAATTATTTTTCTCTTGCATATAATTGTACATTCGAAAATGTAGCGAAAAAGTGACATTTCCGTTGATTATGATTGTAGATTTGTGTAGACCGTAAAAAAGTTTTTATTCCAGTTTTTGGGATACAAATTATAGAGCGAAAATTTTTCACTCTTGTGAACAAAATACTGGGCTTAAGGGCATAAAACATTTATGTTTTAATGAACACAAAACATACTAAGCGCCACGAGGTTCCAACTTCAAATTTTCTACAAATGTGTAAGATAGTTATTCCCAGATATGGGCTTTTGAACTCAAAACCCCAAAAATGACCTTTGACCTTTTCATCTAAAACTCCATATGTATAAAATTTTAAAGGGTATACTTTCACCTTTAAAAGACAGCCAAGAAGAAAAATTGCATTTGGCAAAGTTTAAAAATTGTAACCGCTGTTGTAAGGACAATTTATTGAAATTTTAATGTTTTCCGCCATTTTCGTGAAGTCATATTTCGGAAACCGTAAATATTTGGGAAAGTATCATTGAAATTAAAGTGGGTGAATCCGAAGGACAAGATGATTTGACGTAGATTCTCCCTATACGTGTTCATTAATTTTATATCCTCTACAACACCTCCAAATTTCATCAAAATCAAAGTAAACCAAATCGGAGCGCCGACCTATGTAGTAGAGTTTTTTACAATAAGCACATACTATGTATTTTCAAATTTTGAGACAATTTCAAAAGAAATTGTAACTAGGAGATTCAATCGCTATAAGGTCGCACATTGGACCGGCCATCGGACAACAAATTATGACGTTCTCAGATTTGTCAGAGAACATTCTAGCATTGTCTGACAAGGTCATAATTTTCGTCCGGGTTCTACTTGTGTAACATACATACAATTGTATTGAAATTATTTTCATTGCCATTTCTTTAATTAATGATAATAATTTAAGAATTTAATTTCAGTGATTAATGACAACAGCATTACCATTGATAGTGCATAAATTAAAAAAATAATTACCATTGACAGATAAAATTTTCGAAAACCTTAAAAATTGAAAAAAAATCGTCGAAATCAGCAATGGAAATTGCTTGTTCATGATCATTTAAATAAATATTTATAATTTCCATTCCTTCCGGTTTCTCATCAGGTAAAATAGAACGAAATGGAACGAGTGAAATTGGAGCACTAAATATAGGAAACAAAGTGGAATGAAACAAGAAAAAAATTTGAATTACTACATAAATTGTTAAAAAAAATAAATCACATTGAGAGTATCATAAAAATTAACCGCTCAGAATTCCTCTGGGTCCTACATAATTTGGGTATTATTTATTCCATTTTGTAAAAATGTCCATTTTGAGCATGTAACCGATATGATTCGGTTATCGATAAGGGTAAAGTTATTTTTTATTATTTCAGTAACGGTATTTTAGGGTTAACGGTATTTCAGTTATTTCGGTAACGGTATTTTAAGAATAACGGCAGTCAGTTATTTCGAAAGATGCGGAAAAATTTTCTACAAAAAAACAAATGAAAACAAAACAAATTTATAGATCTACTTTATGTAAAGTACTCAATAACCACGTACAGTTACCAAAAGCTGAGAATTAAAAATAATGGTATTGGTATTTTAAGGATAACGGTATTTCATTTATTTAGGTAACGGCATTTTAAGGTTATCGATATTTCCTTTATTTCGGTATCGGTTATTACGGTAACGGTATTTTAAGGATAACGATATTTTAGCTATTTCAGTAACGATATTTTGGGGTTAACGGTAGTCAGTTGAAAGGACATTTTAGCGGTATTGCCGGTCAACCCTGATTTTGAGCTATTTCGAAAACTAAGCAGCATATGGCAAAACAGATCCAATGTTTTCTCCGCTGGGATAATAACACACTTCGATAATTTTTATAAAACAGCTACGGGTTGACCGTTTTTGTTATCAATTTACGTGATAATACACACTGACACAATAATGAAAATTTCGCTCCCTGTTCCATTAGTTCCTTGTGTTTAGTGTTCCAATTCAACTCGATCCTTATTCCACTCAATATCGTTCCTCGTTTCAATCCAATTCGTGCCCATGTTGTACAAAAAAAAGTTTGAAATAAAACTAGTAGTCAATTATGTTTTCTATCGATATAATCAACTAGGTTAATAAAGAGGGGCGGTGTGCCCCTCTCCAGAGAAAAGGTTGTTGTCTGTACATATTCCTTAATTTGCAGAGCTTTAAAGAAAAAAATCCGAAAAAAAAGAAAATAAAAAAAAAAGAAACCATTGATAATTGATAAAAAATTGATATTTAGCCAAAAACTACTTAAGATCTGAAGACCCGTTTTTGACGGCCTTGGGCATTAGAAGGTTAAGCGTATCGATAATCATTTATTTCGATAGCGCTGTTTTCAGAATAATGGTATTTTGGTTATTTCGGTAACGTTATTTTAAGGGTAACGGTAGTCGATTAAAAGGGTTTTGAATCTATAACGGTATTTTCGCGGTATTGGCTGCCAATATTAAAAAATATTTGTGATTTAAAAAAAGTATAAAAATAATATTTGTTTTTGTTAAAATTTTCGATTTTTAGTTGAAAAGCGTAAGTCTAAGATCTATTTCGATTTAGCTGAAACTTTCCAATAATATTTTTTAGATCTATCCACAACTTTTATACCACTACCCTAGGTGAAATTCCTTAAACGACTGAATTCGATCCACCCTAATATGCATAATTTAACAATAAAGCACCGTAAGTTGTTTTTCAGATGAAAAAAAAATCACTCGTACTTTAAAGGTATCAAATTGCAATTCAAATTATCAATATAGACAATTTTTTTAATTTTATAAGAAAGGCACGATCACAATACACACAAAAAGTCACTTTTTGCATAGAAAAATTATAGTTATACCCTACACCACTATGTGGTCAGGGTATTATAAGTTTGTGCTGATGTTTGGAACACCAAAAAATATTGGTCCTAGACCCACCTTATAGTATACCGATCGGCTCAGAATTTTTTTTAATTTCGATTTAACGATGTCCGTCTGTCCGTCTGTCTGTCTGTCCATGCATTATTGTGCGCACTCTACAGGTCGCAAATATTAAGATATTTTGATGCAATTTGGTACACCGACTTATGTCGGCCCAAGGACGAAGCCTATTGATTTTGGTGAACATCGGTCCATGTTTAGACCTAGTGCCCATATAAGGGTCCCCCCAAAATTATATTGTTTATACGCTGCAGGTCGCAAATATTAAGATATTTTGATGAAATTCGGTACACCGACCTATATCAGCCCAAGGACGAAGCCTATTGATTTTGGTTAAAACTGGTCCATATTTAGACCTAGTTGGTTACAAACTGCAGGTCGCAAATATTAAGATATTGTAATGAAATTTGGTTCGCTGACTCACATTATAGAAAATTTTGACACAAGTCTCATTTTAACCCCTTCGAATTTCGGATCCAAACATTAGTTGGCTTTTAACCAGACTGGTGTAGGGTATTGTATAGTCGGCATGCCCGACTTTAACCCTTTTACTCGTTTTGTATATTAAATTTGCGTGAAAATAAATTCTACACCATTTTCACATAAAACTCATAATCTTAAAAAATCACTTTTTTATATGGAGTATAACAGTTCTTTTTCGTGAAATCGAAACAACTTACTGTGCTTAAAAAATATAATTATATTGAGGGGATTCATGAATCGCCTCGTATAAAAATACACAAGGCGTATTGGCAGACGCGTACCTTAATAACTGTTGACGCATATTTAAAATTTTCACCCATTTCTTCTAAAAATTATTCTTTAAAATAATATTCGTTTATTTATAAAAAAAAATATTTTCAAAATAATTACCCAACAAACATTTACTATTGAAACCGAATATATATAGATTTGATAACAAACTTAATTCTCAAACGTTACCTTTGAGAATAGGGTTGAGAATTTTTATTCTCAATTCGAGAATCATGCCGTTCTCCATAAAAACGGCAGTTAGAGGTCTAGCATAGTTCTCAAATCATTTTAGAGTCGAAAAGTATTCTTAATAATAACACAAATTCCAAATATTTTTCAAATCTACCTCTAACTTAATTTTTTTATTTTTATTGATATTATTTCTATAATAGAGAAATACTGTATAAAAAAACTAGAGAATTATATAATATATCAAATCGTCCTCCAATATAAAAAATAAAGTTATTTTTTTAATTTTTTTGTTCTTACACTTAAAAAATTTACATTTTTTAAAAATAATAACAAAATTAAACGACATAAAATTTTATCTAAACTTAATAATCCTGGATGTTGAAATGGTTATCGGCCATGTTAAGATACCTTAAAATAAAACAATGATTTAGTGTAAATAAGATAATTTTTTTTAATATGTATTATGTGTTCAGGGGATTTCTAAAAACCGAATAAAATTATTCGTTTTTGTGCAACAATAATACATAGTTTTATGGAAAAACGAATAATTTTATATTTGTTCGTTTTTCGAAACAATTCCCTCCCTCCATTCTCCCTTGACTAGTATTTTACTTACTATTCTCCGTAGATCTTTTGACATGGAATGGTAATATGACCCAAGAATTTGTAGTTACAGGTATCTTCCAATTTTATCCTAAAAAAATAAAGTAACGGGGATTATTAGTCAGTTTATGATAAAGTGGTTATAATGCAGGGAAAAAGTAAAAGTTAAAATTAAGCATTTCAAGAGAAATGTCTTTCTTAATGGATTGACCACCCCAATTGCTACGGTAAAATGCTTTTATTTCTAAAGTCCAAACAAATTTTTTATGTCTTAAATCTTTTGTTTTAATCACTGTTGGTAATCGAAATAATCTGTAAGGATAAGGCTATTTTAGAATATTTAAATAACAGTATTTTAAGGGTAACGCTATGTCATTTATTTCGATACCGGTATCTTAAGGATAATGGTATTTTAGTTTTCTAGCCAACGGTATTTTAAGGATATTAGTATTCTGGTTATATAACGGTATTTAGTTATATCGGTAACGGTATTTCAAAAGTAACTGTATTTAGTTATTTCGGTGTATACTGCAAGACTTTTTTTTACAAAAAAAAAAGCTAAAATAAAAACTTGCAAAATACTAAATAACCATGTGCAACTACCAAAAGAAGAGAATTCAGAATAATGGTAACGAAATTTTAAGGATAACATCATTTCAGGTACGGTATTTTAAAAACAGCGGTACTCTAAGGATAACGATAAATTAGTTATCTCGGTAACGGTATTTTCGGTTATTTTTCTAATGCTATTTTAAGGGTAAAGGTAGTCGGTTGCAAGCGGTTTGAATCGATAATGGTATTGCCTGTTAGTGTCATTCATTAGGTATTCCTAAGCTATTAACTAGGCAATTAGATCCGCCGCTAACAAATTAATTTTAACTGGACCTATCAACCCATTAACTCATACTCACTAAAATTAAAAAAATATAACTCCCGAGTGGTAAAAAGTTATTTTCAGTTTTATAGTCAGAAATAAAAAAGTTTTTCTAAAATTTTGCTTAATTAAGAAATGTTGAAATTTTTTTTTGTAACTTGAGTAGTATTTCGGACAAAATTAGTTCTTATACTGTATTTGGACTGAAAAAAAACTACCTAGTTTTTGTACAAAACTAGTTTTTGTTTGTTTTTATCTATGCGTTTTGCTAAGTAAAAACTAGCAACGGCCATAAACTAGGTAGTTTTTGCGCAGTCTAAATGTGCAAAGACAATTAAGAGAATCTTATAGACATTATATTTTAAGGGCTAGTTTTATAGTCAGAACTGAGAAAGATTTTTTTATAAAATTTTGCTTAAGCCAGAAATTTTCAAACAAAATTTCTAACTTAAGAAATATTTAGGACAAAAATCGTCCATAGTTCTGACTATAAAACTGGCCCATGTAACATATTTATTAGAACTGTATACAGGCTGTTTTTTTAAATAAAATCTCCATAAGATTTTTTTATTGGTTTTTATAGTGCTGAATACAAAACTCTTGACCGAAATCTCATAATGAAAAAAGGAGAGTTTAAAAATGCTTAGTTTAAATTATATCTTACCTGAAAAATTCAAAGCACAACCTTGATGGACTTTTAAATTGGCGATATTTGATTCATTCGCTGTAAAAAGTACGATCTGTTGATGAAATAAGTTAATTTTTTATGTTTACTGTTATCATATTTTATTACTTGCCTTCTTAGCGCCTTTTAAATATTAACATTTATTTAAAACGCGTCGCCTCTTCCTGTAAAATTAGGCGTATTTACGCGTTGTTCCTAAAATTTTCCATTATATTTTTTATTTATTGACATTTTTGTTTTGTTATTTGAGATACGTTATACATACAAAATTATCTCAAATCATTATCGAATGTAGAAAAATACTTCACAACTACTTGAAATATATATAATTCTCTAACGTGAAGATAATTTTTCTAAAAAATTTAAAAAAACTTGTTTTCAGTTTGAAAATCATTTGATATAAATGATAAATCTCAAACCTATGCTTTTAAATAGAAAAACACTAGAGAACAATACAGAAGTTTATATAGAAATATCAAAGCTTTTGTATTTTTCAAATCGATTTCAAATATTAATCAATATAAAATTATGGACTCAACTTTATTTATCGAGACAGATTTGAAATATACGCTTGATATCAAATGTAAATCTCAAATTTTCTCTAAGGCTTGAACTGGTGTTTGTTGGGTATTTATTTTCATATTTGAGGTCGTTTAAAATAGAGAAATTCAATACAAAAGTATATATATATATATTTGTTCCTTTTACTCCTGCAAGGAGCATAGGGCCAGGAGCAATACAAAAGTAATTGATGGAATTTACAGTTCGTACTATTTTAAGTAGTAAATTAGCATTTATAGTATATTTGGCAACTTTCTATGGATTAAATTTCAAAAATCATACAAATTTTACACCATGCACTTAAATAAATTGTGAAGTCCTTTATTAAAAAATAAATTTTGTGATAAAAATACGATGTTCATATACATCATTCACAAACTTATGTGTATTTTTTAGACAAAAATTTAACTCGATATTGACTGCTAACTTATCGCAAAATAACCATAGTTTAGTGCATAACAATTGTCAATTTTGTATGGAGTTAACAATGGTTAGTGTTAAGCATTGGTGATTTTTTTTTTTGAAAACTTACCCACCCTATGTGAATTAATTTCAAGGAAACTATAAATACTGACAGAATATTTTGTGATTTTTTCCTGAAAAGAGACAATGTCAACATTTTGTGCAATTATACACCAACATCAGCAGGAACAACTGAGACAAAGCCTATCGCCACAATTGCCGGGTTCAATTGTTAATATGAGCTCATCAGTGAAACAATCAACAAACTCCTCACCTATTAACAATAGCAACAGTAGTTACAATACTTTGCCAATGATGTCTCCCAATTCAACAGATCCAACACAAAATATACTACAACATACAATACATCACAACAGCAGTCACAACAACAATGGAAACAGCAACAATAATCTTGTACACCATAGTGGCAACAACAGCAATGACCATATTAAACGACCTATGAATGCGTTTATGGTATGGTCCAGAGGGCAACGACGCAAAATGGCGCAGGATAATCCAAAAATGCACAATTCTGAGATATCAAAACGACTGGGAGCTGAATGGAAACTTTTAACAGAAGGACAAAAACGGCCATTTATTGATGAAGCAAAACGTTTGAGGTAAGAATGTGTAAAAACACACAAACTTACATAGTTACATTCTAAAATGTTATTAATAGGGCTCGCAAGTTCATATTGGCTGGTAAAATAATAAACTACTGATTTCAGAAGGCTCGATTTTTATTTGCATTAAAAAAAATCGCAAAAAAAACTTTGAAAATTTAAATTTTTTTTGTAATTTTTTAGCTTTAGGAAAATTTTTTGCTGATTTTAGCAAGTTAAGTTGTTATCTTCTTTTAACGAAACGATTTCTCACAAACGGTTCATGGAAAAAAATTTTCTTGCCAGATTCGGAATCAGCTTACAATAATTTTTTATTTTATTTTTTTTTTTATAAATCAATGAACTTCCGAGACCTAGTTACTTATTAGGCATGATATATCTCAATGTATTGGTAGACAAAGGCACTGCTATGCATGTATTAGGGTGCTTCTTTTAAAAAAGGGGCAACTAATTTTGTCAATTACTAGCTTCATAAGTTCTTCATAAAAAATTAAATAATTTTCGTCAAATGCGACAATTTCAAAAATATTTATGAACGTTTCACAAATAACAGAAATTATAGTAATGCGATATCTATGGACGGTACAAGAAGTAAGCATTTCATTACACAGAAAAAATTATTGCCAATAAAATTTCAATTAAAATTTTGTTTCATTTCAAATTCATTTTCAATTAAAAGTTTAATCATATCAATTAAATTTTGAATTGGAAATGAGTAAAAATTATAAAAGTGTGTCTCAAATCACTCAAAATCATAAGAAAATTAATAAATGTCGTCGACCGGCCTGCAAAATGTCACATGTGTTTTTTAATAGATTTTCAGGAGAGCGAAAAAATTGTTACAAAAGCCGTTTTTTCTAATCACTTGGATTTAATAAATCCAAAAAGTATTCTAAAAGCGCTCAACAGATGGGGTTAGATTCTTCTTATTTTAAACAAATTTTTAATACCGAATTCGATGATGAAAGATTTTACTTTAACTCTTAATTTATAATTATATTTTACATAAAACAGCGATAAACAGAGTGCCTTTTCAGTTTTATCACTTCAATTTATATTTTTACACAATTGAAAAATTCCATTGCAATATTTAATATTCACTAATTGGATTTAATTAAATTACTTACTGTAGAGTGAAAAATTGCCATTTCTATTTGAGCTATTTCTCCATGTCCAAGATGAAAAATATGTATTTGGTGAGGTGTAGTTTTTTTTCTAAACATATTTCATAAAAAAAAATTTAATAAAAATCTTTTATTTGTTAGTTTTTCAATTTTTTGTTTCTCTTTTAATTTTCATTCGTATTTTTTTCTGACATTAAATTAATAGGCTGTTTCATATAGTTGTGCTTTTATTGTGGATTTATTAAATCCAGCTTTTTTTTTGGATTTAATAAATCCATTTTTGGTATGAAAAATTCTAAATCCAGGTGATTAAAAACACGCTAAAATACTACTTTAAGATATTTTATTGGCATCATATGCCTTAATGATGATTTTACTAAATGAGGTCGTGATTCATTAAGGCATATGATGACAATAAAATATCTTAAAAGTAGATTTTGTAACAGTTTTTCGCTCTCCTGAAAATCTATTAAAAAACACATGTGATATTTTACAGGCCGGTCGACGATATATATTACTAATATTTTCAATATTGTTACGTTTTACCTTTTAAAAACGTTTGTTTACCGGGTTCTTTCCATTACAATTAAAATAACCACACACTCTTTTGTATGATATTGAGCTTATACACTGATTTATTTAACACTTGATTACTTTACATGCACAGTATAACACACCAAATTTTACCAAGGACTTGTATACAACGATTTACTAAAGCCCGACTGAACTTTACAAACGATAATACGCAACTGACTCTAGTCGTCAAGTGGCAGCCTTTTTATAGCTGAACGGTCATGGTTGCAGAACATGGTAGAAAATTCCAGTCGTACTAAAATTATAACACTTATTTTATTCATAGCACAGCCCCCAACCACTTAACGTTATACTTAAATGAAATGCTACCAGATTGACGGGTTTAGTAACTACCGTTTCTCGGGATATTTTTCTTCTAAAATTCCAGAATTATCCATACTAGACTAATCCAATTTCGTAACAATATTGCGCATTTTAATAAAAGCGTCATAATTTAATTTAAAATTATGATTTTTGATTAAATTTTTAATAGATATGATTTAAACTTTAATTGTAAAATTTTCATGTAAATTTTTACAAAAAATTTAATTGATATGACGATTTTCTTAATTAGTCCGAATTCAATTAAATTTTTAATTGTACTTACAAATATTTTAATTGAAACTCGATTCTAATTTTTTCTATGTTACACTAGATATGATAAAGCTTTTATTTTCAGTGCAGTTTGTTATCATACTGTCACAATTTCTAGAAAATCTGACCTTTGACAATAAGTGCCACTCAAATTACCATACTTGCATAGAGTCCTAAACAATCGCTTTTGGAAACAATAATGTCTATTGTGCTGTTAGCATTCCATAGAATAAATAAAAATAAGAATTTTTGTATCGCACCAGTATTTGTTGTTCTTTTAAACAAATATTTATATACAATGCCTTTTTCATATCTTTGGTAAACATACCTTAAGGTACGAACAATTTTTATTGGTGTAGTTATTTCTGCATTAAATATTCCACAGTGTGTTTTAAAATCGAAGTTTTAAATACGAATTGAAATTTTTTTTCTCAAAATTCACAAGAATAATATGTTCTCAACATAGATAATAACACTGACGCCACTTCCCCCAATCATCAATAATAAAACAAAATAAATAAAAAAAAATTTGCTACAATTTCATTAAGTAAATAATACCCGAGTAATTGTTAAATTGAAACCACAACTACAACTGAAATTTCGTATTATTTACAAATGCTTAATTTAAACTGTCATAAATCCTTTTATTGATTATTACAACTTAACAAGTATTAATGAATGAATTTTAATATTGTTTCAAAAAATTTTGATAAACTACACAAAATGTCTTATTTTGTTTTTCGAGAGATAAGATTTAAAAAAGACTTATTTCATTTGATAAGCTACACAATGAAATAGTTCATTAAATCATTTGAATGAGAAAATTATCATCAATTGATATTTAACCGCTTTATGAGATTAATACTCAATTTTATAACATACATATATTGTTGTACAACGTACATATCTTATTGTCAATATTATTGATATAGTATATATTTTGTTTTAAAGGTGTGTTTATGATCGACTCGGACAATGTTTACTAAACATATTGAAAGGTATCATAAACCAGATATAATATAACAACTCAGGGGATCTAAGTGAAAGACATCAGTTGTCTTTGAAATAATAATAAAAAAAAACACTGAGTGCCATTAAAAATAATCGAATAACCTACGGTTAGCACAAACTCAAATTTAAAAAATTCAAATTTATATGGAATTTAACATCTTTAACTGTAAGTTAGCTCAAACTATAGGTTATTATGTTTATTTTTTATGGCACTAAGGAGGAATTAAAATTATTTACATGTTATGTAGATAGATAATATTAATAGCAGTCCTTTAAAGTAATGTTTTCTCCATTTAACACCGGTAGATAGCGCCACCAGTGTATCCGAAGTTTTAAAGATGGCACTATTTCTTTCCCTGCCGATTTTTTAAAATAGCCCATATCTGGAAAACTAAGAGAGATAGAGCAACATTGACGAAAATTTTGACTACCTCTAACCGTGTAACACCCTCATTAAATAATTATTTTTATCCAAAAATGGATCATGGTGGCGCCTTGGACCCTCGGAAATTTTAAATAAAAATTTTCCACTTCATAAAATGGCCCGTATCTCGAAAACTAAGCGAGATAGAGCAAAAACGGACAAAATGTTTGCTGCTTTGCAGTGTCATTACATGTCCTTAGATAATATGGACTAGGCCCGGGGAGGGTCCCAAGACCTTCAATTTGAACAAGTTTTATGACTCAGTATAATTATTGTACAAATAAAACTATAGTTTTACTAATTTTTTACTTTAGGTTAGATTTGTTAAATTTAACAAAAAATCTTTTAAAATCAGAAAATTTTGTTTGAAGAAATAAATTTTGTTAAAGTAACAAATTTCTCTGTTCAGCCAACAGACTAATTATTTTGAGTGTACAAAATAGATTTTTTTAAAAAGTGGTAAATTTATTGCGCTTTTGGTGGTCTAATAATATGATCTAAATTATTTTGATAATAATTGTTTAAGTTATTTAAAGTATTTAACGAAGTTCAATTTTTTGTATTTTTATATTGTGCATGCCCAGAATTATAAAAGGCATCCGCGGACCTAAATCTTGCGAAACTAAATTTCAAAATTTTTTTATCTTAAATTTCAAACGCTGGTAGCGGTCTAAAAGTACCATTCAAAAAAAAGTTTTTTTATTTTTCCCATAATGATCTCTTCATTACGGATTTTTTTACCATTACTACATCAAATTCAAAATTTTGCAAAACATCGGTACAGCCTGTCGTACATAGTTTTATAAGGATAGAAAAACATGGACAAAATTAAAAAAAATCTTAAATAATTGTATAATAGTTGTTTTGTGTTTATTTTTATTTTTTCATAGTAAAACAACTGTAATTACAGTTAAAACAACATGTACTGATTACTACACAAACAAATGTCATGTAGTAAATGTCAAACATTTTTGAGTGTATGTTTCGTATTTTTTTTTATATAATTTCGCACATTTTTTGTAAAACTATGCCTGAGTTATTTAACTTTATAAATAATAATTAATTTTTACAGAGCCCTACACATGAAAGAACATCCCGACTACAAATATCGACCGAGACGAAAACCAAAAACTCTCAATAAATCACCAGTTCCGGCTGGTCAAAGTAATAGCAGTAATAATGGACACCTTAACAAAGACTCACAGATGAATGGAACTGGTGGGCATTCTCATAAACAACATCATGGTAGTGGTCATCACAATCATCAGCAAACAACTGCTAATCTCGCAGGACAAAAATATAATTTTGGTTCTCCTCTGGAATTGACATTAAATATGCCGCCACGTGTGACGAATGCTTTTCCCGCAGCATTATCCCACTATCCGCTGGATCCAACCATAGCTCTCGATTTGCAGGCACGACTACAGGCTATGTATGCCGGAAGTTTATATCATCCTTGGCGATATTTTGGTTGCACACCCCTCATCAGTCCCGAAACACCACCGTCTCCGCCGAGCAGCAATAGTACTGGTATCTCCTCCTATGGATGTATTAAATCTGCCAAATCATCACCAACCTTAACGATGCCTGCTCAGGCACCACCTAATATTATTTGACCAACTCCTCTACGTTTTGGAGCTGTTGAACCTGCCGTTTAAGAAAACAACACCCACCCAACATACATACACATACTGGAAAATACAGTTAGGAATATTGTTAAGAAATTCCAGTTTAAACAAAATTATCCGTCATTTTATCTTCTAAGCTAAAAGTCAGCATTATTATTTTAAACTTTTATTTCTTTCTGTAAAGTTTTTATATTTTTCGTTTTGAACTTTTAAAGCCGGCTTTAAGGCTTTTTATTTCAGCGTTAAGCTTTATTTATAGTCTTTTTTATCATTGGAAAAGAAATTTTATTTTTTAATTTTCGATTTATAAAATAAAATTTTTAGCGTTTATATCTATATGAACGTATAGATTGGTATATATATTTTTTGTGATAATGTCAGTAAATAAATTAAAACAAACAAAAAATTAAAATAACCCTAGTTTTTAATTTTTTTAAATATAAATTATTGCAGAAATATTTTTAGAACCAATGTATTTTTTTCTCAGTGATTGTTTATGCCCATTTTCTCTTAGTTTGTGACAACTACCCACTAACCAGCAAAAAAAATTTAAAAACCACTTCTTTCATTGCTTCAAAAGCATCCTTAAGTGTAGTTTTACTGCTTTTTTAGAAGTAACACTGAACAACTTCAAAAAAAAAGTCACTTAAGTATTGCTTCTAAAGCGAGAGAAAACTGCTAGAGATAGAGCAAAAACACCTCTAAATAGCTCTATTGTGAATGATTTAAGATACTTAGGGTTGCTTTTTGATCTATCTCTAGCAGTTCTGATTTTTTCTAATTATTTAGCAACATTTTTACTGATTTAAGCAGGTTAATTTGCTATTTGTAATTAACTAAAATTTTACTCAAATACACAGAGAGAATTTTTCTGGATGAGTTTTAATGAAATTGTTCAGTAAACTAATAAAATTTTTTTCACAAAGTAAATGAAAAATTTTTTAAATTTTATGAAAAAGCTTCAAATATTTTGTGAATCTAGTTTTAGTGAAACTTTTCCGTTGAGTGTATGAAACTTTTAATAAATAAAATGAAAATTTTCACATTTCCTGAAAAATTCCATTAATTTAATGAGAATATTCAATGGACGAGTTCCAGTGTAACTTCATTGGATTTATGCAAAAAATCATTAAAATCATGCAAATAATTCTCGCAGTGAATAACTAAAATTCTTTATATATAACAGTTTTATTTCTGCTGTTTCTATTTTATAGCGAATTTACATTGTTAAAATGTTCAGTAGATTTCGTTTTGAAATCCAATTCGAAATCTGTATCGTTTACATTAGAATATTTGACAGATGAATGGGATTTCGATCAGCCAACAACAATTTTTTTGTAAACAAACTAACCTTAAAAAAAATAACCAAAATTAAAAGATTTTCTAAAAACCATTTTATATTATGAAAGATACACTGTTATATTTGCTAAGAAATGTGTTTAAGTATAGGGATAATTAGTAGAAAGCTAAAATATTCAATGTTTTGTCAGTGGTCTTGCCGGCGCCATCAAATGATTTTTCATAGTTTCTCTTCGTCGGACACAATAAAATAGCCGTTTTCAATTAAAAATAACAGACTTTATTATGTTATTCCTTAATTTTTTAAAGTTATTAAAACTTATTATTTATTAATTTTTAATGACATAAACAGCTGCTAAATGTTGCCACTTTTTCTGCAAACATCCCTACTTTTCTGCAAATATGGGAGAAAAATTGGATTTCAATTTAGATTTCGATGAGATTTTGCTGAAATCCAAATTAAATTGGGATTTCATTTCCTATGGGAAATCTGTTTGAAATCCTAAATTTTTATTGGATTTCAGTCGAAATCTACTTTTAACTCGATTTCGATCATAATGTAAATTCGCTATTACTAATATTTACCATATTTCCTTCCTTGTTAGAAGTGAGAAAGAGTCAAAGTCAAACTTTCATAAAGTTCTAAATCACTGGAAATATTTATTTAAAATAATTAAATCTATAATGCCTTCGATATTTCATCT
The DNA here is from genome assembly GCA_949987735.1 of Leucophora obtusa. NCBI lineage: Eukaryota > Metazoa > Arthropoda > Insecta > Diptera > Anthomyiidae > Leucophora > Leucophora obtusa. The sequence continues at coordinate 6,772,307 of OX465296.1, forward strand.
CACTATTTTGATTAATTGAAACATGGTTTAGCAAAATATTCATGGGGAGAAAGATTTCCATATTGTAAGTGTTGAAAATATAAAATAAGTTAACTGTCAGATTGTTTTTTGTAAGAAATAAGTAAAAATGAAAGCATTATGTTTTTTGATGCGTTCATTATTAGGTTAAATTGCAATACAAATCTCAGTTAACAAGGACGAAATGAACGAACAAACAAACCCAGACAAATTACATGAATAGGGGGAGGTTTTCATAGATGTAACTTTAAATGGGGTAGTGTAAGTAATTTTTCATAAAACAAACACAGGCGTTTATGCGTATTAAATTCAATTTAAACACCCACTTGTGTACGCACTCATCTGTGGGATTACAATCTTTGAATTACAATGGTTTGGGAGATTATCAGACAATGAGTTCTTCCATTCATCCATACAATACAAACACTCCCCAGTTAGTTAGTAAGTAAAACTGTTAAAGCCAACAAAAATCATTATAATAAGTTATTAAAAATGCATACAAAACATGGAAATACATATTTATGATGGAAACTATAAAAGTATTAGAATCTTTTATTCGTAAAAAAAAACAATTTGATAAGTGTTATTAAATGTAACAAAAAAAAAAAAAAATTAAGAAGAAAAGATTTCTGTAACAAAAAACAAAAGGAACAATTTTCACATTTCAGGCATTTAAAGATAAAAACATTCATTTATATGTATTTGCTATGCTGCAGTAGCAAGAATGTTCAACTGCTCTTTGTATAGTCAGTCCATTTAAATGCCATAAAAATGATACAAACGTTTATTCGTACATATAAAATAACAAAAATATTCGTAGCACAACTAACAGCCAACAGAAAACTGATAAGAAGCATTCACAGTCATGCTAATAGTTATTGTAGTATTTTTGGTACGCACATAACCTTTCACTTTTGCCACTTTATTGTTTACCCAACCCCCTTGCCACAATGTCACCATTCCATATTTCCGTTGATACAACAGAGCTTTCAACAATTGTTTTGTCTGTCTGTGTGTCGGTCTATCACCACAGTCTCACAAGGTCATTTTCGTTTTGATTCTTAAATTTTTAAACAGAGTTTCTAAATAAAATGAAATTTCACTGAAAATATATTTATTTCGAGTAAAACGCAAACAATCGCAGGAAAATCACACATTACTAAATAATGTGTAAAATAATGTATAGCCATAAGGGTTAAGTAGACCATACCACCTTACAGGCAAAAAAAAAGTGTGCGTTACACCTTCGAAAAAAAATTTTTTTTTTGCCGAACGTAGGGGTCGCCTTTTTTAATTTTTCGTTATAGCTTCGGCATTTACAGTCGTATCTTAAAGTGTGATATATCGATTTTTTGTCTCGAGGAGACCAGTGTTTTGCTAAAAAGTAAAAATCCAATGAAAACAAAATTTAAAAAGGCAATCCCTACGTTCGGCAACAAAAAAATAAAAAATTTCTGGTGAAATTATCGAAAAACTTCCCTAGCAAAAGTTTAATGATTTTTTGAGCTTTAATTTTCTGACATTAGGGTGGTACATTTGGGTGGTAAGAACTGCGATCTGGTAGGTAACTACTGAAACGGGATACTTGAGGTCAATGGCCCTGGTCATATTTAGTCACGGTCACATCGATGTATTATTCTTCAAGATCCGACTCTAAATGCCATAGATATAATGAAAAATTTTAAAAAGCGACCCTACGTTCGGCAAAAAAAAAAAGAAAAATTGTTTCAAACCTTGTAAAAATGATTTATGATGTTTTTTTGTGGTGATGTACACCTTACCCCCATGCTTTCAAAAAAAATACAAGGTAAAGTGTCTAAAAACAGTTTTTGTAAAATATTTTAATTATTACTTTACGTTTATTAATCATGCATTACGTAATCAATGACCGATAAGTCATTATATATTGTTTTAAAATAATGCAGATGATAGCTAGGTATCTTACAAGGTAATGCATGCATACGTCGCACAAAGTTTTAGTGGGATGTTGTGGGGTAATGATAATATTTTAAGTTTTTTATCCAATTTTTATAAATGAATAAAATTATCTGCTTTCAGGAATATATATTTCAGTATTAGAGAACTTTTCAATTAAAAAAAACCCTTCTTTTGACCTCTACCCAGTAAAATAATCACATCTATAGAACTATGTTAATTGAAGATCACCTTACAGTGCACTAGCTTAGGTTCTTATTTTTGTTTATTGGAAAAAGCACCAAATCTACCAAAGGTTACCTAATAGAAAAAAGTCTATAAAAATTTTAGTTACAACTACAAAAAATTAGTTAAAAATTACCTTGCAAATAAACTGCTGAAATTAGCAGAGTATTAAAAAATGATCGCAAATGGCAAACTATACTGCAAAATTTGCAGAAAATTTTGCTAAATATTAGTAGACTAAGAATAGCAAAAACAAATTGTTATATCTTCAAAATTTTTGTCATATTTAAGTTTAATTTTGTTGAATGCAAATAGCAGTATACCCTGCTAAAATCAACAGAAATATTTGCTGAAATATAGTAAACTGCTAATTTCCGAATACAAAATTTTCATTTGCATAAAAAACTTTGGAAATTTTAATTTTTTTTAAAATTTTTTTTAGTCTACTAATTATTCATCATAAGTTTTTACTGATTTCGCAAGTTAAGATGTTATTTTATATTAACTAAAATTTAACTGAAAAAAACTAAGATTTTGCTATTTAACGGTTTTATTTCTTGCCGTTGTTACACAACCTCACTCCACAGTATCGACCAATGATGTCATCTATTCATAAATAAGTGAAAAACGCAAATATGTTTAACAACGATTTTGTAATCCTGATTAAAACTTGTAAACAGAGTAGGAAAATAAACTCTAACGAACTGTACTTTAGGGTTGCGTACCGCACAACGCGAACACAGTACACAAGCATATTGGTTGCATAGAAAACACATACGCTATTCTCTCCACTTAGTGTTTGTGTTTATACACACAACCCGAATTCGGCACGCTACGGGTGTGAATATGTGTTGAAAGTACAGTACATAATCATAACGTTTGCGTTCGTCATCGGACAATCGTAGTGTACCGCATTCGGTTTGTGTACACACACACAATCGCTAAAACGTTATGTAGGGTATGTGTTCCTTTACTGTACCCTATATGTTGTGTACAGTTTATTTTCCTACTCTGCTTGTAAATATACCGAGCATGTAACTTTCTGCATTTTAGTCTAGTTCTTTGAGAAATATAACGAAATAAGTATGATATTACTTTTTTCTAAAATATGCTATCTCTGTAAAATCTGTTCAGATCTAATCATTTCTACACGGACTCCCATAAAAACATGTGTAATTTTTGACCCCAGTTTTTAACCATTAAACCTTCGAGATGTCACATAAAAAACCGATCAACCTTGGATTTTGATGCTCTATCACATATCCAAGTGTCATTTGCTTCGGCGTGTAACCGTTCGGGAATTTCCTTGTAAAATCAACCTGCTTTAGTTAGGAGCCTTGCTCAGAATTAAGTGTATAACTGCGGTATAAAAATCGTAATCCTTGAGGTATAATTTTGTACTACAACCTCTTAACAACAAAAAGTATCGAAAAAGATACCGATGAATGGCCCTTTAAATTAAGGAACGAAAATAGTCTTAACGAAAGGAATTGTCAATTACTTTCGCTAAAAATACGTGGGAAACAAAATCAACTTTTCCTAACTTTGCTTTCGTTTGGAATATTTTCGTAGCTTTCCAGTTATACCTCACTTATACATGTATTGAAATAAAATGCCCAATAAAAATAATAAAATTTCATAAAATAGTTTAGTCTTTGGAACCTATTTTTACACCAATACATTTAGATGCCCCGAAAGCCAAAAAATATATATTTAAATGCTGGATTTTTTTAAGCCCATATCCAAATTTAATCAAAATCTGAGAGTTTAGCTTGGAAAACCTATGAGTCAGTTAAATCTTACATTTTGATTCTGGGCACCAGGAAAGATTATTCTAAGTTGGGTTTAAATTCTAAAATATTTTCCGAAATCGCTAAATTAACAACACTTCCAACTACCACCCCTTACACAAACACACAAACACAATAATCACTATCCCACACACATACAAACAATATAAATTTCGAATTGTTTGCTGTCGTCTTGTAGTACTTTTTTTTTTTGGATAACAAAGGAACTGAAGAAGTGTGAAATGTTACAAAAATATTTACACACAAAATGAAGATGTAAACGATTACACTTTGACAAAAAAAATAATCAGGGGTGGTGGATGGGGAGTAGAAATGTCAATTGATGTCTTTTTATCTTGGTTTATTAATTTGTGAAATTATTTCTTTTATTTTTTGGGAATTTTCATTTCAATATTTAACTACCAAATATTTAGTTTCTCAGAATAATGTGTTTTTAAAATGAAATAAAATAAAGTAACCGTGACCATGGTCTGTTTATGTTTCCTGAACGAAAGCACAGAAGTTTTAGAAAAAGAATGAACATTTTGCAAAAAGAAAGGTGGGCGAACTTTCTTTATCATTTTAGCATTACTGTTTTAAGGACCTTTATTGTTTCTTAAATTCTAGTGGGGTGGGTTTCATTTTATTTATTTGTTCAGTTATTTTTTTTGTCGCCTTTTTTGTATATTTATTTAACTATTTGATATTGGTATTTATACTGAAACTCTACTCATTTTTACAGAGGATGGCTTGCTCCTTTTTGTCTTCATCTTCACACTGCACACTTACATCCGTTGTGATAAAAAGAAATAAATATTATTTTGGATTGTATGTGGTGTGTTTTTTTCTTGTTATTATTATTTTTTGGTTTCTTTTTTTTTGACAATTTGGCTTTTTATTGAATATTTTTCTATTCGTATCCAAAGTGGTGGTATAGTATTAAAGTATTGTTAAACAATCAAAGGAGTTACTTTAATAACAAAGAAGGGACAAATACTCAAATCGAATATAAATCAATATGAAATGAGAAAATTTCAAAAAAAAAAAAAATACTCGTATAATTTTTAGTATGAAGAAAAATTATTGTTGAATATATGTACCTTTATATTTTTTTTACAAATTGAAATACAATACGATATAAAAATATATAATACTTGTGTTAGGTACACTCTTTAAAATTGGTAGCTATTGGTTAAATTTACAAATTATTTTTGTATAATTTTATCAGAAGGCTAAATCTTAAGTTAGATTGAATGAGTGTCCTTCAGTACAACTGTTTTGTCCTGTCTGGATTCCTCTTACCAAACCCCAGAATTTATATTCTTCTATAAGGTAATGGCGATAGGGTTTGAGATAAACTACAAGTTTTTAAGGCTATCTGCCTTCGATATGTTTCCAATCACATGAACAACTTCCCTAAAGAAACGAAGACATCAAATCGTTTTGAGTCCTCAACTGACTCAAATATACAATACAGGGTGTTATTTTGTATAACGCAACGCCTTGCGTTCAAAAAACACCGACCTTTAGTTTCATTACGAGGATACGGACATCGCTAAATCGACTCATAAAATGATTCTCAGTCAATTGGTATACTCTGTCGGCCACGCCCACTTTCTGGCCGGGCTTAGGTGGTTTTCTCCTATGTGATAGTCAGTCTAGTGGCTTCGCTGAGTAAAGATTTTCTGTGAAACCCTTTTTCTGTGTATTTTTCGTTGTTACAAACATCAGCAACAACTCAATTATAAGTACAAAACTATGTAGTACACTCTTTCAAACTGAATTTACAATGCCTCGATTGTCTCATTTCTTAAAAATTCGAAATCTTGGATAAGGTGAGGCTGAATCGGAGATCACTATATGTCAGAAGCAGAGTTTGAGATTTTAACCATCTTTATCTACTAACTATCCATAAAAATTAAGATTACATCCTCTTCAATAGCAGAGTCGGCAGCTAAGTCCTCTCTATGTTGAAAGTTTGCAGGAAGTTCATGATTGGAGAAAATTCTAATCATAAACTTCCTGTAAACCGACGGTTGTAAACGAGACAGCTGAAACTCGATGTTAGAAGATGCTGCAGAATACTAAGGAATTATCCTGCCACATGATTTAAGTATTTTAGGAATGTTCTTTGAAGGTCATGTGAGTATTCTTCAGCGTGAGTTTGAAAAGGAAGTGTGAAGTAAATGATCACCTGTGAATGTTATTGAGAGCATTTTGCTAAGGAATTGTGACGTAGCATGCTACATCCTCAGATTCTTGTTAACATCCTTGAAAGCCTGTAGATAACTTTGTTGTTCTAAGAACAACATTACCGAGATTATAGGAGTGTGATATTTGGTAGTCAAATCTTAAAAATTCTGTTGCATGCTTTCAGAGTAATTGAATGTAAATTTAATAAGGAAGTGTGCCATGGAAGTCACGATCCTCATTTAGTAAAATCATCATTAAGGAATATGATGCCAGTTTTTTCGTCCTCCTGAAAATCTATTAAAAAATACATGTGACATTTTGCAGGCCGGTCGACGATATGCATAAATTTAACAAAATTGTTGAATTTCGGTGGCAATACTTTTCTTGATGGAATTTCTTTAAGTGTAACCAGAATTTACACACATAAACCAACATTGGTTTATTTTCAAACTCGTTTAGTTCAGGAAATCCAATGCACTTAATCAACAAAGCCGACATTTAATAAAAAAACATAGTGTACGAAATGATAAAAAAATAGTTATTAGAAAATGTAGAATATTTGTGTATAAGGAAAAAATATTTACGGTGGGTCTCATACTACAGGGTTAACTTTAACTTAACTTTAAACAAAATAAAATGACAAAAAACTGTATACAAAATAATAACAAATTTTTGTGTTAACTATTAGTTAACTCTTAAACCTTCAGTGTGAGACCCACCGTAAGTATAAAACCCAGCGTTACTTGCAAAATGAATGGAGAAAATTAAATTCTTGAAAAATTCGGAAGTAATCCCACAGTTAATATTATGGTTATTTACCAGACTGTGAATATATTGAGCCTGCCTCAAACAAATCAACATTCTTGTCCACTTAAGCTTAATTTAACTGTAGTAAGTAAATCCTTTAGTACATCATAAATATAACAAGTTATTACATGTAAAATTCCCCACTCTTTAACACAGCATACTCACTCAATTTATTTAAACAAATAGATCCATATCAATGGACACAATTAATTAAATAGTCAAATGATGCAGCGCAAGCGAAAAATGTTATACATTTTATTCAAACATACATATTTTATTGGCGGCTGCTGCCATTTTGGATACAAAAGAGCAATTAAGTATTGCAAAAAAACTGTTGACGAATAATTGTTGGACACAAAGAAGCAATTAGTTTATATGAAATGCGCTTTGCATGCATAAAAATTTCGCAATAAATTTTCGACCAACAATTCAGTTATAAAATGCCACACAATTGCAATACTTGTTGTGAGTGGTAAGTAAAATAAAATTTCAGCCAAACTTGTTTCCACAAATATGTACTATCGTTTTTGTTGTTGTCACAATGATAAAAAGAAATATTCCAAAACAATAATTAAAAAGGAAACAGGACAATGCAAAAAAGAGAAACTATAGCAAAACTGAGCTAACGATGCATTCTGTGATTCATTCATTCATCCATTCAGTCAGTCATTGTTGCAGAAATCAAAAAATAATTTGTCACAAAGATAAGTAAAAAAGCATTTGAAATGATTTGAACAATATGAAAGCATTAGTAAATTGATGAAAACTTTCCTAATTACAATCTGAATCATGCACGTTTATCAGCGGCTTCCGGTGCAGGCTGCTAACGTATTTTTTTATTTTTGTTGCATACTTTAAGGGGATTTATATACAAAACACATAAAAATGAAAAAAACATAGAATAAAAATGTGTTATTGTTTTACGATTAAAATTTCATAAAATCAAGTTTTCTTTTAAAATTTTTTGTCTTTTATTTAACCTTCTTTTTATGTTTTTAATTTCACAATTTTCTTGAGCGTATAAAAAACTTTTTTATAAGAAAAATCAAACCTTACGCTCAAGAAAATTGTGAAATTTCTTTTAAAAATTTAAAAAGCCATTTAAAAAATCAGCAAAAGTTCTAATAGTTGAAAGAGTTTTTCTATGGGCAATTTAGACAATTTTACTATAGAGTAAGACCTCGGTAATCCGTATTATTCATTAATCCAAATGACTTTTTCACATCTATTGTACTCTATAATTCTAATGATATCAGATTCGATACAAATTGGGTGGTATGAATAAAACTTAGCAATAACTTTGAAGTAATGACTTTTGGCTTAGGAATGACTATTAACACCAAATTTATCCATATACATGTAGAATAGCATGAAATATAATCAAAAATCAATCAAACCTATTAGTAATATCTATTTTAAATTCATACCAGCCATTATTATTTAATACTACTGCTAAATATATTCGATATTCAAAATACCGAACAAAAATAACATAAACAGTTGTAAAGCCTCATTCAAACTGAACCCAAAACAAGAAGTTTTCGTTTTTTCTAAGTTTTCGATTTGAAATTTGTATGGGATTATACAATCGAAAACAAAATAAATTTGAAAACTACTAGTTTTGGGTTCAGTATGAATGAGGTAAAAATATGAGTAGTGGGTAACGATTATTTGAATTACATTGGGTACTCGATACTTAAAACTGCTACTCGATATTTTCAAAATTGCATTTTGGACATTGTGCTGTAATGGTTAGCTCGTTGGACTGTTACACATAAGGTTGCGGGTTCGATCCCTAGCGACGGCAATATTTAATTTAGAAAAATAATATCTATGAGTTTTTCTTCTGTTCCCCATACATATCGCAGCGTTCCCATAGCACATTAACATTAACCCTTCATCTTTCACCGCCTTTCATTACTTTTTCTATCCCCTTTCCAAAAGCAAAACGTTTCTCTTTAAAAAAAATAAAATAAAGGTTTAAAAATGGGACTCCGCTAAAATATTTATCACAAAAATGTGTTTCCGCTAAAATTTAATCGCAAAACTACAACTCTGCTAAAAGAAAAAATAAAAAGTAAAATATTTTAAAGTATATGCTAAAATACTATGAAAAACATAATAGGGCTTTTCATATAAACTTGTATTCTACTCGTAAACGGTGTAAACCTGGTATGTTTGTGAGTTTAACCCTTAAAAGCATGGTGTAGCCATTTGGCAACATACCGGTTTTTTAATAAAAAAAAACCCACTGGATGCACAAAACTGCATTTTTGGGCATTAGGGGCCCTTTCTGTACATAGTGTTCCTATAGTTTAGCGCAGAATTTTTAAACAGTTAGAGTAAACATCTTGATTTTGCTCTGTATATTTGTGAAAAATCAAAAAACACGGGTTTTATTAGAAAAAGTGTAATATTCAAAAATATTTGTTTAAATATTTATGTGCTAATTCATAAACAAAATTTATTTGGTATTTGAAGCTTGCTATAGTTAAAGTACATATTTCGCTTAATAAAGAGTTATTAGAAATCTTGATTCATAATCCTATTTTAACTATAAATTAATTTTTCGATTTGATACTGGCAACACTATTGTTTATTTTCTCTCTTCTCCCAAATAAATCGTAAGTGATTTACAAATTTAGTAAACGATTGACTCGGTAATCGGAAGTGAAAACTTTATTTCCTTAAATTAGAGAACTAAAGATGTGATAAGATAAATTTAAAAGCCATTAAAAATATATTTTTTTTATTTATAAAGCAAATCAATGGAAATGTGTGTAAAAAAGTAATTTTTTAGAACATATTATTCAAAGCATACAAAAGTAATCGAATTTGGAATAATGTTTTGACAGTCTACACATCACTATTGTTTTGTTTTTCTTTTTAATTTTATTTTTACATTTTTTTTGAAAGTTTTTCGAAAAAGGTCATTGGCTACGCAATTGTTGTAGTTTTTTTCAGTTTGATGGATGCAAGTTGTTGGAAGCCACACATGCTAGGGATGGGATGGCTATAATAAATCATTTCATGCCTGAAAATGAAATAATTAGCAATTAAATGGTGGCTTCCTCACTCCAAACTTTATAAAAGGTTTAAAGTTAGTGAGTACCAACTATAAACCTTTATTATTTTTTTCATTATTAAGCAAATATGAATACTGTTTTTCACAAATTAGCTTAAAATCCTGCAATAAGACTCTTGTAAAAGTTTATGAATTGGACCATTAAAATGGTATTCTCGCAATTAAATTCATTTTGGCGACAATAAATGTATAAATTATAGTTTATAGATTTTTTTTGTTGTTTTTTCATACACGTTAAAATAATCACAGTTTAGCTATTTGTCAAAAAAAAAACATATTTTTCAATAAAAATATTTTTTTAAATATATTTTTTTAAATATAAATTTTTTTTTTGCATTTTTCTTGAAATGTACCTACACGCCTTTAGAAATCATATATAAAAAAAATGGTTAAAATCGAAGAGATCGTGCATTTAAGGGTTAATGTCAAACTCCATATATAAAAAATATGGTTTGTATTTATACAAGTTTTACAAGGAATTTACGAGTTGATATGAAAACCCCTGATAAATACTTGGTAAAAAAGTTAAAAAATATGTTTATAATTTTAAATATTGAATCAACTAAAAATTTTCGAAGAATTTTATTAAAAATTTCAAATTTAAAAACCGTTAAAAGTATCGAGTAGTATCGAGTTTCCAAATTAAAAATATCGAGTGGTATCGAGTATTGAAAAGTAGCAGTTCAGAACTCTAAAATTAGTTAAGCGAATAAAAATAATTAAAGGAAGAAGAAAATTAACAATATTTTTCCGATTCGAAAAAATGGAAACGAATTTATTATTTAACTTTTTCAAATCTTTTGGAATTAAATAAATTTACGAGGGCAAATCAATAAATTATTTTTTACATGAAATGCAATACTACTGTCAAATTTTGAGCAAATTCCGTCATTAACTTTCCGTTTGACAAGTGTTCAAAGCATAAAGCCTCGTTAATTTTTGTACAAATGGAAAAAATTTTCGGATTTTATCTTACTAAAATTTATCAGACAGACTCTGCTGCAAACAAACTTTTCTGCAAAACCCTTTTTAAATAATTTTTAGTAACCTCTTCCTCTATTTTCACAGCTTATATTTCATCCACTGCCAAATAAAATAATTCAGCCCTTGAAACTTAGTTTTACTTTAAATGAGTTAATAGGGTACAAAAAGGTGCATTCGCCACAATTGTTTAACAAGCCTATATAAAACTTTTCATAAATATTTTAAAAGTTGTCTTTTTAATGTAGTAGAGTTCAGTAACATGTTCTAAAATGTCCTAGGTTATTTCAATGGCATAGGATAAAGGTCCATTTCACATAAAGTGCCCGATTGTATAGCAGTAAAGCAATAAAGTTACACAGAAAAAATTATTAACCTTAAATATCTAATTAAATATATATTAAAAATAAAAATTGTTTCTAAACAAGTATTTAATTGAATCAATTAATATTTTAATTGACTTTTAAATATTTTTGCAAATATTTGTTACATAATTATGAGTTGTATAATTCCCAAACTTTTTTTTCTTAAACTGTATGCATATATAGAAAATTTTTACTATAAGAACCAAAACCTTTGCAGTTCACAAACAAAACAAACACATATGCAGTACTCCAAATATACACTCAAAAAAAAAAGTCAGTAAAGTCAGCAAAAAATGTTGCTGTGTCAGCAAATTTTTAGTCAGGAGCGTGCTTGCAAAAAAGTTGGTAATTTCAACAAAAGGTTTGCTGAAAATCAGCGAGCTGATTTTTACCAAAAAAGTAGTAATCTTCAGCAAAAGTTTTGCTAACACTTAGTCGACTGCAAATGAAAAAAATCCTTGCTAAAATCACTAAACTTTTTGCTGAATATTAGTAGACTGAAAAAAACTCAAAAAACTTGTAGCGAAATTTTACTTTAGTTAATTTATTTGCTGAAAATTTAAATATAGAATATATGTAGACTTGTTTTTCTTTTTTTGTCATTTCCGTTTCCAGACGAGCTGTGACATCTACATCTTGTCTATCTGGTTGTCGTCCACGCTATGAGTGCGGTTATCAGCACAATTTTTGTAGCAAAATAAATTAGTAAAACATTAGTTCAAAATTAGTTTAGTGCTAAAAAAGTATAACTAAAATTTTTGCTGAAAACGGAATTTCAGCAAAAAAAAATTGCCGAAAACTAGTACACTTGATATACAAGACGTTTTACTAATTTGTCTACTAACTTATTTTTTTGAGTGTAGAAACATGACATACACACACTTTTTTACAATTTCATATTATGTTTTCTTATTATTTTCATTTAATGTTTTAATTGATATTATTACTATTTTAATCAAAATTTGTTTCAATTAATCGTATACAATTTTTAGTAGTTAATAGTATCATTTGAGTGATAGGTGCAAAATCATTTAAAATATTAATTGATATAATCAATTTCGTTGTTAAAATTCGTTTTTAGTTTTTTCTGTGTACAAGAGGTTTCTTAAAAAAATGCTGTATGGAAAAATTATAGTAAAGCTCGTTAATCCTTAATATGCATTTGTAAATAATAACACAAGTTTTTTAATTCAAATTTCAATATAACACTTATTAATGCCTAAACTCCCTGCCTCATATAATCTGTGTTTAAAAATGAAGACAAGAAAACTTTTGCAAAAATCTTATTACTCATGTTCAACGTCGGAAATGCTGTTAATGCTGTTAAAATATACAGACAAACATTAGGCCGGGTTATGAAATTAGTCTTGAACATAACCACATTTATATTGTAAAAGATTGTCAATTTTTACAAGGAAATACATACTTAAATTCTTCAGGCAGGCAAAAAGGCAGGCAGTCTAAATAAATATTTTGTCAGTGTGTGTGTGTTGCCAAAACTCATAATACGTTTATGGATATAAAAACAAATGCTTTTTAATATTGATATAAAACAGTGAGAAAATAAGGAATCTTAACTTTCTTCATATTGTCATTAGAAGCAATGACAAACAATAATAGTATATGTACTATTCGTACTAGTATGCTATAGATAACACAACTTGTACTACTTATGAATGAATGTGTATGTATGTATGTATGAATGGGTTGGTGTATTGGTTACGTATGAGGAATATTTCAAAGGCAGTTTGCCAGTACAACCAACGACAACTGTAACCGCGTGCGCATCATCACAATAACAATGCCAGAGCTTTTTAAATGCAAAAGATATGACGTGTGTTCTTCTTCAGATAAGCACACACGACTTCCAAATGCCATTTGTATGAGTTTAAAAATTCATACTCTTTCTTATATGGCTGCTAAATATGAATCTATAGTAAAACAGAGAATACAATATGTACTTGCTACCAAAACGAGTGGTGCTGCTATACAGGGCTTTGTGCTTGTATGTTGTATACTTTAAGATGGCAACACACTAATGTTAGTGCGTAACTTACTATATAAATATACGATATATGGGGAAATAAACTTTAAAGAATTAATTCTTTTAAATTTTCGAAAGTTTTCACCCTAAGCCTCCACAGTATGATTTTAGTTATATAAACCCACGAGGAAACCATCTCGTTGGGTGCCCTCAAATGTTGATAAAATTTAGATTTATGCTATAGGAGACAAAAATTAAAATTTCAATAATACGAGGACAGTTCGAAATGTTCTTAGCCAAACAATGAAAAACAAGAGCTAGATTTTTAAAATTATTTTATTTTTCAATATAATCTCCTGAAACTTCAGTACACTTAGTTTAACGTTTTTCTAGCAATTCTATCCCTTGATTAAAATAATTTTCCTGAAACTCCTCAAAATAATCGTTTACAGCTGCCATTGCATCTTGATTCGAGGTAAAACCTATGCCAGCAAGGAATTTTTTTAGATTTGGGAACAGGTAGGAATTAGAGGGAGCTAAATCAGAGAATTGATGAGAAATGAGAAATTGTTCTTTCGAATGCGTTTTTAGTCAACTGTTAACAAATGCGGCACCCATCTTGCAGAAAGCTTTTTCATCTGTAATTCTTGATACAAAATAAAATGTATTCAATCATGTGAGATGCCTATGGCATTAAATATTTCACGCACTTTCACTCGTCGATCGTCTAATACCATATCATTTACTTTAGCTATGATTTCTGGCATTGTTGCAGTTTTTGGACGGACGCCCACTTCGTGGTTCATCTTCAATGCTTGTACGACCACAGCAACCCAATTTTTTACTGTTGCATATGAAGGAGCACTTTCACCTAACACATTCACCATATCATTACACACATAATAATCCATGCATAAAAATACGAAATAAATGTCAAAACAACAAAAAATTTCGTAAAATAAACCATTTTTCGTATATTTTACAAAATTTTTTGTTATTTTGACATTTTTTCGTATTTTTATGCATGGATTATTATGTGTGTATGAATTTCTTGTCCCGATAAACCTTTCTTATGTAAGTATTTAATCACACCACGAATTTTTTCCATTATAAAAAAAATCACTGAAGCGCCTTTTTTGAACACCTGTTACTATACAAATGAGTTGACAGATCGAATTGGAATTTAACATGTGTTCATATGACGGATGGAAGTTTCCATTATACAAAGCTTTTTGCTGTTTAGACCGCCATCTCTATGTCAGTAGTAAGAACATTTCGTACTGCCCTCGTAAACACATCGGCCTAAGTGAATATTGAAAATGTAAAAATACATATTAAAGTTGTTTGTACATTTTTTGTGTGAAAGGTCTTAGTGCTCCATTTGAGAGACCTTCAAAATACCTTTTATTTGATACCCAATTTGTAAATATTTCTTTGGAACAGATATAAAAAAATAAAAAATTAAGTAATTTTTTAACCCTCTTTTTAACGATTAATCGAGCAATTTTGCTAAAAAAATTATTCGAATAATTTAAAATGTCCAAATTTCGAATAACAAATAATTCGAATAATTTAAGGCGACTAATCGATTAATCGAAAAAATTACACAAATGCTTTAAAAATATATATGTATGTTAAATTGTTAAAAAAAATAAATAAGTCATCCTGTGGACGTTTTATAAAATTCGGTTCATCGGGATCACTTTCGGACCTAACCTGTTTGTATTTATGCCAATTTACCCGATTTTATTTTCAACCATTTATAATCAAAATGTATCGCTAAGTTTGTTAAATTAGTGCATATTCCCATTTCATATCGTTTGAATTATAAAACAGCGACACCAAAATTTTAGCTGGCTCTTGTTTTAGAGCTTGAGAGGTCGAACATTTTAAACATTTCTCTTCTGAGCTTATTTAAAAAGACAAATTTTGAATAAAATGAGCTGAATTTTGGCTCGTTCGATAGCTTTTGCCAATCCCTCTTACCCAACTTAGGAGATATTAGAGGTTTTTACTAATGTTTAATCGTAAAGTTTAACTTCTAAGCTTTAATCGTGGTTTCAGAAAGTCTAGCTTCTGAGCTTTTATAAAGTCTAAATCTGGAGCTTAAATTGCGGAAAAGTATGTAGTCTAATTTTGAAGTTTTAATCGAGTTGTTATAAAGTCTGATTTTAAAGCTTTAATAATAGTTTTATCGTGTCTAACTTTTGAGCATTACACTCATAGAAATAAATCTGTAAAAATAGCAGAAAAAGTTACTCTAATTAGTTAAAAATGATGCTGCAGAGAAAACTTCTAAAATTAGCAGATTTGTTTTGCTAAATACTAGTAAAATAAAAACAGCAAAATTAAAACTGTTAAATTTACAGAATTTTAGTTATATTTGAGCTAACTTTTAGTTAATTGAAAAAAAAAATATAATTAAAGTGGAAATTAATTTTTTTAAGTGGAAATAATTTTAAAGAGAGGGATGCTGTAATTTAATAATTGGATAATGAGGCTTTCTAATTACAAATGTTAAATAAATAAAAAAAAATTTTGCTAAATATTACAGGACTAAAAATAGCAAAAATAAACTGTTATATCTACAAAAGTTTTGCTATTTTTCAGCTAAATTTAGATGAATCCAAATAGCAATCTATTCTGCTAAAATCAGCAGAAATATTTGCAAAAAATTTGTAAACCGCTGTTTTTAAAAGACTCGATATTTATATGCATTTAGAAAAATCGAAAAAAAGCTTTGAAAATTTTAAATTTTTTGGTGATTTTTTAGGTTACTAATTATTTAGCAAAATTTTTTGC
This sequence comes from Leucophora obtusa, assembly GCA_949987735.1. NCBI lineage: Eukaryota > Metazoa > Arthropoda > Insecta > Diptera > Anthomyiidae > Leucophora > Leucophora obtusa. The sequence goes on from OX465296.1 coordinate 6,788,492, forward strand.
TGAGTTTAGCAGGTTAATTTGCTATTTTCCATTAACAAAAATTTAGCTCAAATATAACTAAAATTGTGTATATTTAACAGTTTTATTTTGCTGTTCCTATAATATATAGCAAAAATAATCTGCTAATTTTAGCAGTTTTTTCTGCAGCATCATTTTTAACTAATTTTTAGTAGTTTTAACTAAATTTTTTACGGACTTCTTTCTATTAATGTAATATCACTTTTACCAAGTTTTATTTCAAGCCTTATTATTACACTAATAGAAAAAAGTCCGTAAAAAATTTAGTTAAAACTACTAAAAATTAGTTAAAAATGATGCTGCCGAAAAAACTGCTGAAATTAGCAGATTATTTTTGCTATATATTAGTAATATAGGAACAACAAACTTGTTAAATGTACCTACAGAATTTTAGTTATATTTGAGTTAAATTTTTGTAGGTGGAAAATAGCTAATTAACCTGCTAAAATCAGCAAAAAATTTTGCTAAATCATTAGTAGCCCAAAATATCAAAAAAAAATTTGAAATTTTCGAAGTTTTTTTTCAATTTTTTTTTAAATGCAAATAAAAATCTAGCCTTTTGAAAACAGCAGTTTGCAATTTTTTACCAAATATTTCGGCTGATTTTTAGTATATCTTGACTTTTGTGTTTTAAAAATTCTTAATCCTAAAGCTTTGTTTTACTTTTCTCCTAAATTTAATGCGGTAATGTATCATCAAGAATTAACTCTTTTAAGACTATGTAAAACAGTTTCATATTTAATGTAAATGCTTGCAATTTGGGGAGTTGATTTTGTTTTCAGCTTTTGTTTTCATCTTAATTGGTTTAAACGGCTTAAACTGATTCATTGACAAATAAAATCCTCCACCCCCTGCTGTTTGCTGGGGTGCTAATTCTAAAGATTTTAAACCCAAACCAAAATAAAATTATGTAAAAGAAAACTTACGCTAATGCCAGATTTTCTATCATATTAAGAAAAAATTAACGTAATAAAAAGCTAACAATCAGCATTTCTATTGCAGCTAATTTTGTGGTTTTCCTCCGAATAGAGGGGGAAGATAGATACAAACATATTTTAAACATTTCACAGTTTTTCATTTCATTATTTTCTTTAATTCATATTTTAATTGCAAATTGAGTTTTCTCACCAACAACAATAACTAATAAAAAAAAAGGCCTTATTAACTTTTATTGTGTATTTTTAAGTACTTTTTTTTATCAAAAGTTTCTTTTTTCCATACAATTAGGACCTTTGTTAAATAGCTGTTGATTAATTCTTGTATAGATTTGAATTGGCTCTTTTTTGAATATTAAAATATTCTACTTTTTTTTAATCTATGATTCACTTGGTGACTTGTGTTATAATTTGTGGGAGATTAAGCTGGAGAAAGAATACAAAGTTAAGCTAAAATGACAAAATGTATGTGTGTTGTTTGTAAGTAAAACAGGATTATGCAAAAGAAAAATTTGTAAACAAATGTCACTGATGACAAAGATGGTGATTATGCGTTTTTTCTTCATCTGCTTCTTCTCTTATAGAATATCTCTATTTTCATTTTGTTATCCTCACTAAATAAACACGATTTATATGCATAAGTAGAGAGTTCATCTATGTTGTTAGTAGAAAGAAAGGACAACATTATTAGAATGTTGTTTTTTGTATTGTATTTTATTTTATTTCCGTTTTATTATTAAGGCTACTTTTTTAAGCTTATTTCTTTTTAGATACGGGTATGTGTGTGGGTGTGCGAGTATGTTTGTGAGTGTAAATAACATTTTTATTATATTACTTCTATATATATTTTTTATGTTTAAGAAACAAACGGTTCCTTGTTGTTTCTGCACGTTTAACATCCTGCTATCGTACTAATTTCCGTTTCTTTATCTTGGCACAATGGTGCACATTATGAAATCACAAAAGGCAATAGCAAAAGCCAACACCACAATGACTTTAACAAGACTTTTTTTTTAAGATTGCTACATACAACATACCAAAAAATTTTTACAATATCAGTTCAAGTTATTAGTACAAAAATTGGCAACAACTCAAACTAGAATTATACTAATTTGGGCAAAAAATTGTCAAAGTTTTAAAACACTTGTTTTAACTATTTAAGTTTAACTGATTACGATGTACAACACAAAAACTGATTCTGGTAGAGGGTCCTAATATACATGTATCGGCGTTTTAAACTTTTACATCTGGCCCTATGTTTTTTGGCGAGTTAAAAGTTCTCTCCTTTTGCAAATGTTTATTGTGAATCGGCATAGGAAAACATGTGAATCTTTCATTTTAGGTATAGAATGTGTTCAGTGAACTTATGTAAAACACTACGAAGAACATTTTTGTGGAACATTTTGACCCTCTAACTCTTCAATTAAAGAGACTTTTTTGGCCCTTTTTAAAAAGGGACAAGAAAGACCCGTAAGTTAAAGAGTTAGAGGGTTAAAATGTTCCCCAAAAATATTTATCATGAAATTCTTCTATAAGTCTGTGAAGAAATCAAAGTTGAAAATTTAATTTTAAAAATAAACTCTTACAAACTAGAGCCTCTGGCTAATAATATAACCTCCTAGAAAAATTATGTGAATAGACTAAATGTCAGTTTTATACTTTCATAAAAAAAAGTCCGTACAAATAGGTCCAAATTGTGCTGACATAAATACATGTACTATTTCCTGTTATTTTAGCAGAATTTTTACCTATTTGTACGGACTTTTTTAGAGAAATTTTACAGAAAAACTAGTTCAATTTAATCAGAACACGTTTAACAGACTTTTGTACTAACTTTTTTTATGAGTGTAGTTAGAACTAAGATCAATTTTTTTCTTAACTATTTCTTAAGTAAAAAATTTTGTTTGAAAATAATTCTCATTATGCCAATAACATGATCTAACACTGTACTTTAAGTGGTTTATTTAGTTACAATTTGTTCATTTGCCTAAATATTTTTTTATATATATAAAATTGTTTATATTTCTGCCACTACTCTTCTCGCTCTTCACTATGTCCCCTTACCATTTGCATAGATTTTATTGTCATCTCTTCTACAAAATTTAAACAAAATTTTAAACCACAAATTTACACACACCTCTCGCGGTCATTAAATGTGATTAACTCGCATAAATTATATAGAAAATCTGAATTTTATTGCCTCCGAGTGTCGAGTGTCGTCAGCAAATTATGGATTTCTATGAATGCTAAATTATGACACAATAAAAAACAAAATAAACGCTAAATAAAAGCCCTCTCAGGACAAAATGAATAAATTCCATAATAAATATTGTTGTACTAACAACAATAACCGTGAAAATTATCGACAATTGTTTATTTTGAATTCAATTTGAATTCAAACACTAATGCATACAATAAATAAATAAATCCAAAATAACAACAATAGCCAAACAAATACTGGGTATTGTTCCGATGAATGAACGAAATGTACCGGCGCCACACGAATTTCTAATGCAATTCGAAAAAAACATGAGGTTTATTTATTAAATATGAATATTGGAATTGTGGTAAGTGCAACAAAATTTTTATTCAAAATATGCGCCACACGCATTTTTAACATTTTGTATCCTTATTGTTGTTGCGTTCCATCATCTCTATTAAGAGTCATTGTTTGCATGACCAGCTATAACAAAAGGACGTATTACTATGTATTACTACCACCATATCAAATTTAATACATTCACACTTCCCTTTCTCCTTCACCCCTTGTTGAACAAATATTATACATTTTTGCAGTTGGTTTAATGTACAAAAGCCAACAAATTGCAAAGGCGTTTTATTTACTTTGGTTTTTTTTTATTTTTATTGTCATATCAGCTATCCAGCCTCCTTTTTCTGTGATAAACAAAAAAAAACGTATTATTAGCATAAAAAATCCTTTGGTAAACACTCAGTCAGTCAATCATGAGGATTGTAATAAAATAATTGTGACACACGTGTCAGAGATCTTATCCATACAAAGTGTAATTGAAAAGTAAAACTTAACCCAAACACAACTGTTTTTTATGTCTTCGTTAATAAACGAAGATAAAGGCGTTTGAAAATCTTATAAAATAATGTATTTTTAAAACTTAAACAGATAAAACATAAATTGATTAAATTTGGAATCACCAATTTTTCTCAACAAAAATAGGCTTTTTTTGTAAAGTCACATTTACACGAGAGAGAAAACTGCTAGAGATATAGCAAAAAACACCACTAAATAGCTCTATTGTGAATGATTTACGCTATTTAGGGATGTTTTTTGCTCTGTCTCTAGCAGTTTTCTCTTTTGTGTAAATGTGCCTTAAGAAAAGTTTTAGATGTTTTCTGATATTTCTTCCATTAGAAAACTCCCAAGTTAGGACAAATTTGTTTTATAGAAAAACTCATAACTGCTATTTTTTAAACTAAAAGTTAACTCAAATATAACTAAAATTCTGTAAATTTAACAGTTTTATTTTTGGTGATCTTATTTCATTAGTATTTATAAAAAATGTCTGCTAATTTCAGCAGTTTTTTATGCAAGGTTAATTTTTAGCTAACTTTTAGTAGCTTTTTCTGCTATTTTTACAGGTTTATTTCTATGAGTGTCGGAAAGATCTGAAAGTGTTTAAAATTTAAAGATTTTTCAACCGAAAACGATGCTTGTGCGTTAAATGTCTTTATGATTTTGTCGTTGTATAGTTTTATTTTTTTCATATTCCGCTGTTGGATGTCAATATAATAGTCACACACTTAAAGGTACCCCGTCTTTACCTAAAGCCCCTGCCTTGTTTATGACATATCTAAGTTCTATTCAAATCAGCGTTCCCTTGTAAGTATTTTAATATTCCACTTAAATTTCTAATTTATTCCACTTTTTTTTAAATATCGGTCTACTCAAATATTCATGTATACGAATTTCAATTCTCCTTCAACAATTTGTAAAAAAAAAATTAAATCAATCGAATAATTTATAAAATGCACATTACACCATAATGACGTTTTTATTAAAATTGTTTGTTGATGGAAACTGATATTTTATACACCTCATCATCAACAAACATTATTAGTTTAAATGTAACCAAAATGAAAGGATAATCACATTGCAAATATTTTCAATCATGCATAAATTGCACATTTTTTGCGTCATTAATTTTGAAATTGTTCAATTTGTAATTTTTATTATATACAGATATAAATGAAATAATAGCACAATAAAGTAAAGCTTGATTCACACGCTATCTATCCCTGTCCATCCATAACTACTATTTCCCAGTATTGGGCATATGAAATGTCATTTTCAAAAGAGAATTTACTAAAATTGTTGAATTCATACTGGGATATATTTGATAGTCGACGTGTTAATTACCCCTTAAAACATTTTATTACCACACTCAAAATAATACGTCTATAATTTCACAGAACTATTTCTAATTTTTGGTTTAAAATAAAATTTATTAATATTAACAACATCTTGTGTTCAAAATGAGTAAACCTACAATTAATTTCTAATCAATAAACATACATGTGTCAATATCTTAGTAGGTCTACTAATTTGTTAGTTAAAAATTAGCCAACCTGCGAAATTTTTAAAAAAAATTCAAAAGGTTTTAAAAGTTAACAGATTTTATTTTGGACCGGAAATTAAAAGCAATTTCTGTTTGATCACAGGCACATAATTTTGAATGTTTAAAAAAAAACTCCATAAAAGTGTTATTCTAAAATAATTGATTTAAAATTGCATGCTGCTATATTTTCGTCCACATCTGTATAAATATCCACAAATTCTATTATAGTTTATGTAACAATATGATGTCGGATGTGGCCTTAATGAAATGTTAACAAAAATTTATCTATGCTAGCAAAACTGCAATTTGTTTTTTTTTTATAAATTAATACACTCAAACAAGTTTGTTGGTAGAATCTACCGAAAATTACTGTTAAAAGAAGGGTATGTAAACTACGAGAATTATGTCAGTAGAATTGTAAAAAAAACTTATTGCAGTTATTTTAACTACAATTTTAATTTAAAACAACTGCTATTTTGGTTAATTGATAAGCAATTGCAGTGTATACTTTTTTAACTGCAAAGGCAGTTAAATTTACCAACATAATTCTCTGAGTGAGAACTTCTTATTATAGTATTTCATAGAAAATCAAATGTAATTATAGCTAAATACAATAAATACTGATTTTTACACAAATAACTGTCACGTGGTAGCTGACAAACTGTTTTGAGTGTATAAATAAAATAATCAAAAATCATTAGCTTGAAATTAGTTATATGCAATATTCTGTTTTAAATTATTTTAAATGATAACTTAAAATATTTTTTATGTTAAGACCGCTGCAAATGTACTTAAAAACAAATTAAATTTCACTTGAAAACAGGACCACTTACATTTCATTAAATTCACTTACATTTACTTTTGTTTTTGACTGTTAATAAAATGAACCACAAATTAGTCAAAACAACTAACAAAAATTACAGACATACATCATTAAATGTAGTGCTTCCAGATTGACGATATTATAGAGTATTCGATTTTTTTTGTTATTAGAAATTTGGAGATTTAAAATTATTCAAACAACTATTAAAGCAAAACTTTTCTGATAAATGCTCGTAATTTCAACCAATTGAAACATATCGGTGCTTAGATAGGTACCGGTTTTTGTTTGTCCACACGGTACACCAAAAAAAAAAATGTGACAGTTACTGTATGACGATTGTGTGTGTAGTAATCAGTATTTGTTGTTTTTAAATGTAATTCAAAGACAACTAATTTCACAGTTATTTAAATACAGCTTAGAAAAACGACTGTATTTCAAAACAGTTACGATATTTGAAGCAATTATTTTTACCATTATAATAAACAACAACACTCAGAGAATTATGTCGGTAAAATTAACTGTAGTTAAAAATGCAATTTCATGTGAATTAGTTAATTTCAAATGCATTTGCAGTGCACACTTTTTTAACTGCAATTGGAAAATTTTTTTGCATCTCCAATTTATAAAATGTAATAACTGTAATGTAATTGTAATCGAAAGAAAAAAATTGTATTTTTCTTTTTATTAAAATATACCTGCATAATATCAAAAAATTCGACTATAAAAAATAGTAGTTTTTACCAATTAGCTCTTATGCTTGTTAGCACGCAAATAAAAAATATTTATACACTTATAGAAATAAATCTGTAAAAATAGCAGAAAAATTTACTAAAAATTAGTTAAAAATGATGCTGCAGAAAAAACTGCTAAAATTAGCAGATTGTTTTGCTAAGTAAAGGGTTCTTCAACAGGGACGCTACAAAAGTAGAAAGACAGGGACAGCAAACGACGCCATATTTCTTGCCGCTCTTTTGACATTTCTCTTCAGTAAGGTTTGCCATTTCATGATGGAAAGATATACGAGCCAACAACGAGTCGAAATTATTAAAATTTACTACCGACATTCGGAGTCAGTGGCCTCAACGTTAAGAGCGCTACGTCCAATTTATGGTCGTCATAATGAATGGCTTCGTCAATAAACAAAATATGCGTTATTGGTCAGACAGCAATCCACACGTACTCCATGAGTCATCATTGCATCCCGAAAAAATACGGTTTGGTGCGGTTTATGGGCCGGCGGCGTCATTGGGCCGTACTTCTTCCGTGATGATCAAGACCGGCACGCTACCGTTCAATGATAACCGAATATTTTTGGCCCCAATTGGATAATATGGACTTGGAGGACATGTGGTTCCAACAGGACGGCGCCACAAGCCACACAGCGAATGTCACAATCAATTTATTGCAAACCAAGTTTGGAGAACGTGTTATCTCACGAAATGGTCCAGTCGATTGGCCGCCTCGGTCATGCGATTTGACGCCGTTGGACTATTTCCTGTGGGGCTACGTCAAATCTATGGTCTATGCCAACAAGCCAGCGACGATTGATGAACTTCGTACGAATATCGGCCGATTTATGCTTGAAAACCGTCGAAAATTGGGTTCAGCGTCTGGACTTCTGCAAGCGTGCCCGTGGTGGCCATGCAAAATAGATCGATTTCCATATATAATGGCATCGAACGTACTTTCACAGGAATAAGGAATTTCATTGATATCCAAAACCGTTTTTGTTTTATTTAAAAAGACTTTTGTAGCGCTCTTATTGAAGAACCCTTTACTAGTAAAATAAGAACAGCAAAATTAAAACTGTTAAATTTACAGAATTTTAGTTATATTTAAGCTAACTTTTAATTAATTGAAAATAACAAATATCTGTAGAAAATTTTGATAAATATTAGTAGACTAAAAATAGAAAAAATAAACTGTTATATCTACAAAATTTTTGCTATTTTTTAAGCTAAATTTACTTGAATGCAAATAGCAGTCTATGCTGCTAAAATCAGCAGAAATATTTGCTAAAAAACTGTAAACTGCTGCTCGATTTTTATTTGCATTTAAAAAAAAATCGAAAAAACTTCGAAAATTAAATTTTTATTTTTTTGATTTTTTGGGCTACTAATTATTTAGCAAAATTTTTTAATTTGCTATTTTCCATTTACAAAAATTTAACTCAAATATAACTAAAATTCTGTACATTTAACTGTTTTAATTTTGCTGTTCCTATATTACTAATATATAGCAAAAATTATTTGCTAATTTTAGCATTTTTTCTGCAGCATCATTTTTAACTAATTTTTTTGTAACTTTTTCTGCTATTCTTACAGATTTATTTCTATTAGTGTACCTTTAAATATTTAAGTTTTTCTTTTAGCAGAGTTGTATTTTTGTGATAAATATTTAAGGGGAGTTACATTTTTATATCTCTTTTCCTTCCAAAATGCAATTATAAAAATATCGAGTAGTAGTTTTAAGTATCGAGTATCCAAAAAAAAGACAAAGACTCGATAGCCACTACTTACATTTTTACCAGCACTAGTTCGTACTAACCAAGACTGCGTCTTTAACGAGTTTTATTGTAGATTTAAATTTAACTGCATTAATTCTATTGATTTGTTTTACTACATCTTGTATTCTTTGTTGCGATTTAACATACTGATTGCCAAAAAGTTTTTACATTTATACGATAATACTTATCATTTTGTAAAATGTATCTCTATGTGGTTTTGTATCATCTATTCATATCGTGTGTTTATATCCTTTTTAATCCTTCCTTTAAAATTTCCTTAAAGAATTTGGGACTATTTAACACATACATAACACGGAAACAACAAAAAAAAACATGTGTATTTATATGACTTTTATTCCAGTCAAATCCAATCATTATCAAAACTCTTTGTATTCGTTAATTCTTCATCATCTGAATACATACAAAGGATATTTTTTCAGAACAAAAATATTTTACATAAGCAATCGTATACAATTGTAATACTAAAAAAAATAAAATTTATATAGAATAAAATAAACAAATGAATCAAAGGAAACCAAAAAAAAAAATCCTTTTTTTAAAAGAAACTCCCACAATGCTTATTGTATGTGTATGGCGTTACACTTTTCCTGTATATCCCAGCAAAATTTTGTATTAAAAAGAAACGGTTGTAGAAAAATTTGTTTGCTTCAAAAGCTGCAACCAGTTCTTTTGCACCCAACTATTATAACTGATTTTTCTAGAATTGTGTAGGGAACTAGTTCAGTTATTATTTTGTCCAATTATATATATCTTACATTTTAGTTCAAAAGAACAAGGTAGACTCATATGTAAAATAGATGGTATTAAAAACAAATTCTTGAATATTTTCTGGGATGTATAGTAGAAAAATATTCCTAGCAATTTCTTTTCCTCCATAGAACTACCCAGTAGACCATAAAACGATACAGTATTATATTTATTAACATTTTTTCGTGATTCAAAAATATGAAATCGTAATGATACAATAATTTTTCAAAATAACGATAAAGTTTCTGAAAATATATTTAAGTAGAATATCGTTATACCTCAAGTCCAAAATCTAATATGATATCTCATATTGGATTTTGTTTTCTGCTTCAAAAAGGTTGACTATTTATTTTTATGATATATTTAATTCAGAAAAAATTGTATTTGTTCTAATTTATTCTAATTTAATCATATATTTTTGTTAATTTCGTTGATGATATTTTATTTTCATGGAATAGTGATAAAATAACGATAAACAATTTGGAATATGACGAATATTTTCGATATCAAAACGATATCGTTATTTAATGAAAAAACGATATCATTTTTCTTCACAGTACCTATTACTTATGAACCGTTAATGATACGAGTATCACTCTCGAACAAACTTATCATCGAAATGTTTTCCTAACGAATTCAAAAAGATATCATTTGGTTTGTTGGGTAACGTGTGGGGTTTATTATTTTTATTCCATTTCAGTTTTTTTTTCTGTTCTTTTCTGTACAATATATTGGAGTTAAAAGACGATTGTGATTTCTGCTCAACTTGGTAGCTCAATATCACGTTTACCATACAGTTTGTTGTAGTCTTTGTGTTGTTATTTTTGTCAAATATTGTGGGAGGGATGTTATACTATGTTGTTGTTGTTTTTGTTTTTATTATCCTTAGCACGTTTACAATGTGCCTCAAGTTGTGATTTGATTGAATTTCTTCACAGTTTAATGTTATTTCCATAGAAAAAGAGATAAACTTTTCTTTTTAAAATAACATTTTGTTTCAATTCAAAAACAGTTTAATATTTTTGTCATAAAAGTCCATCGAATGGATGGAAGAACACAAATAGATGGTCCTCTTATCAATACAATAGCGTCACAGGTTTAGTATGTACAATTTCTTTTTAAAATTCATATTTTTTTCACATCAGTGTTTATAAAACCAAAATTCTTTATCATCTAAGTAAAGTTTTTGTTTCGTAAAATTAGCGATCGAAATAAATTTGAAATATTATATCTCATTTTTAACTTCTTCCCCTCTTTCTAGCTAAAAGAGATAACAACTTTTTTAGCCCAAAAACTTTTATTTCTTATTTTTCTACTTCTACCATAATTTGCTCATCTTTTTGCGAAAAGTTTTGTTAAGAGCTACACGCTAATTTACAAGCAAAATACGCTAAAAAGTGCAACTAAATGAACTTACAACACTAGAAAAGTTTTCAACAACTCTTTTCAGTAGAATGAGAAATTATTCCACAAAAAACAAGAAAACTATACTTATGCAGTTAAGTAAGACAAGTAAGCGGAAATACTAAAACTCAAGTAAACAGCGATGTTACTTCCGTCTCCGTAAATTCAAAAGTTTACAGAAACAAGTAACATACAAATACATTAAACGCCAAACAATGGAACAGAAATTTTATAAAATTTTTCACAAAAAAAAAATCAAAGATTCTAAACCAAAAAAAAATATATCGTATAATGGCACTAGGGATGCCAATCGGGATTGGTTTTTTAAAATCTCGGGATTCGGGATTTCAAATTTAAAAAACCGGGATCCCGGGTCGGATCGGGATTTTTCGGGATCCCGAATTTTTTTTGGGATTTTGTGATTTTTGCCATTTTGAGAATTATTTATTAAAAAAAAATGTGTAAAAACTTCAAATTTATGTAAAAGAAATATGGGGTCATATGCATAAACACTTTTAAAATTTATAATTAACATATAAAACAAATTTTTGATACAAATTTAATTTTATAAACATGTTATTAGGTTTCCAAATTATTAAGCATGATCACTGTAAAATAAAACTATTTTGTACGTTTTTTACATACTCCTGTTTATTTCTAAAGAATTGAAAAAACTCAAGAATTAAGAATTTAACACCGTCGATATGTTGCCTTGCTATTTTTGTTTATAATAATTTTATATTCACTATTCTTATATCATTTTAATTTAAAATTTTCAATTAAATTTTAGAATTTTCCATTAGCTTCAGAATTTTTTAATTGTTTTCCACATATAGTGCAGAAATTCAAATGAAAACTTCTGAAATACAACAACTTTTATTCTGAATTTTAATCGATGATTTCCGAAATATAATGAGAAATACTGCACAATATAGATTTGTATAAAATTGTATTTAACAAAAACGGTTTAAAAATAGCAGCATGGTTACAATTTTGGAAAAATTACCACATATTTTTACAATTCTTAAGCTCGAATCCCGGGATTCGGGACTCATTTTTATTGAATAATCCCGGGATTTCGGGACTCGGGACTCGGGATTTCGGGATTGGCAATTCTAAATGGCACCCACCGATTTTGGTGATATTTGGATAAGTAACAGGGGCGAGAAAACTAAGTAAAAAACCCGATAAAAAACGTTCGAACCATTTTTGTTTTTAATGCATTGTATTAATGCTCTCTGAAATACATTTTGTTTGATTTGAATTTACCCATAATTAATTTTGCGAAGTATAGAAACAAAAACTCAAAAATATTAAAACCAGTCCATTTCGTTTCCCCTTTTTACCCCACTCATAGAAATAAATCTGTAAAAATAGCAGAAAAAGTACTAAAAATTAGTTAAAAATGATGTTGCAGAAAAAATTGCTGAAATTAGCAGATTTTTTGCTAAATACTAATAAAATAAGAGCAGCAAAATTAAAACTGTTAAATTTACAGAATTTTAGTTAGATTTAAGTAAAAATAACAAATTGTACTGTAAAATCTGCAGAAAATTTTGCTAAATATTAGTAGACTAAAAATAGCAAAAATAAACTGTTATATCTTCAAAATGTCCGCTCTTTTTAAGCTAAATTTAGTTGACTGCAAATAGCAGTCTATTCTGTTAAAATCAGCAGAAATATATGCTAAAAAATTGTAAATTTGCTGTTTTATTTGCATTTAAAAAAAAATCGATAAAAAAATTCGAAAATTTTAATTTTTTGCGATTTTTTAGTCTACTAATTATTTAGCAAAATTTTTTGCTGATTTTAGCAGGTTAATTTGTTGTTTTTCATTAACAAAAATTTAACTCAAATATAACTAAAATTCTGTATATTTAACAGTTTTATATTCGCCGTTCCTATATTACTAACATATAGCAAAGATAATCTGATAGTTTTAGCGGTTTTTTCTGCAGCATCATTTTTAACTAATTTTTAGTAAATTTTGCTGCTATTTTTATAGATTTATTTCTATGACTGTATAGGATTGGACCGCTAAAAAATTTACGTGTCCCTTTATCTTGTCTCCTTTATCACATATCCAAATTTAGCTGAATCGTTGGATGACCCCGAGAACACCTTCCTTCAGGATGAAAAAGTTCCGATATAATTATATATAATTACACTCAAAAAAAAGTTTGACAGCTACTAAAAGACAGTTATTTGTGTAGTGATCAGTATCTGTTGTTTTTAACTGTAATTACAGTGGTTTTTCTATGGAAAATTACAAAACAATTATTACGACAGTTATTTAAGAAAACAATTAACGAAAAATACTGCAATTTCGTACAACTGATTTAAAGCAGTTATTTTTAATATCATAATAAACAACTCCGAAAACAGTATTTTTTATTTTATTTACTGTTTGCAACTTTTATGCACAAGAATTAAAGTCTTTTATTACAGTAAAATATTAGTTTTGTTAGTTATTTAAAAAATAAAAAATTTCGCTGATTCTTTAAAATTCTTGTTTAGTTTGCATTTTTTATTATTGATTTATTCTAGTTTACAAATAAAAATCGGCAAATTGTATTGCATCCTCAATGCATAAAAACATAGTAACTGGAGATTGGTTTGGAACTTTTACTTAAAATTTTATGTAGGATCTCTTCGAGGCAAAAAAATCGATATATCACACTTTAAGTTCCGACTGTAAATGCCGAAAATGTAACGAAAAATTAAAAAAGACGACCCCTACGTTCGGCAAAAAAAAATTTTGTAAACTTTCTTAAGCATCTGGGAATACAAGTTAAAATTTTTAAAATCTTATACATATTTACTTTTTAGAAATTCAAAATAAATTTGTCTTTAGTATTCGGTATTACCGCTCCATTGTTCTTAGATTTTGTCGGTTAAAACTTAAAAAGTTTTTTAAACCAAAATTACACTACTTGAGCATACTTTTATAAGACAACTTGCAACTTGAAAGTTTTACATCGGCTTTTTCACGCAAGAATTAATTTGTGTGGATTTCAAAAGGGTAAATAAACGAATATTAACAAACAAGCAACTTAAAAACTAAAAAAAGATGTTATCTAAGTAATTATTATTTAACTTAAATGGAATTTTTTTTAATAAGTCTATAATTAATATGAACAATCCTTATAATGCCTGTAAGAAAATAAGAAAGACGAGTTTTTCCCAAACAAATTATCTATTGATTTAAGAAAGTTAAATAAAATGTAAAAGTGGTCTTGGTTGGGAGGTAAAGAGGACTTTCAGCATTATGTTACCTCCTTACCGTAAATAAAATTGTCATCAATGTATTTAATACAATAACGATTATTACAACAAAATGAAAAATCTCATTTAAACCTCAGACAAAAACTCATTATGTTCGATGAAAATGAAACTTAATGTAAAATCAACCAGGTATTGTACCATATACTACAATATACTTGTTGTAATATAGAATCAAGTCAAATGAAATTTCCACTTAATAGTTATGATGCTCTTCCATAAAACCATACTAAATGCCCAGAAGCTAAAATGTCTGACAACTTGTATAGCTACCAAACTGCACATCAACTCTGTCATTTCACTCTAAATACACTGGAAAAATTGAGAGCAGGGCTATGGAATCACAAAAAAAAGTTATAACGACGTCGTTATCATTTTTATTTAAAATTTAAATAAAAACAAACAAAAAAGTTTAAGAAAAAAGCTTACCCCTAAATTCATAAACGCTTTGTAAAATTATAGGAGGTTTATTGAACAAATTTTGTATGAAAATGACGTTTTGTAAACCTGCTATAACCTTACAAAGCATTTATGAATTGAGGGGTTAAATTGTAAGAAGCTTTTCCTCATTTTAAAATTTAAAGAAAAAACTATTAACTGTGAATAACCCTGGTTTTCCAAAATCCGTTTTTAATACTAAGCGAAATTGTAAAATTTTTTTATCCACATTTAGGTTTTTGAGGCCATTAAATTCTAACAATTTTTTAACATAATATATAAATGGTTTTAACGCTTGTGATTTGAAACATTTTATTGAAACATTTGTTTACAACAATAATTTTTTTGAGTACATCGCATCCTTATATTGCAAATATTTTTCCACAGAGAATAGGGGAAACGATAGTATGATTATATTTCCATTTTAAATTGTTTACGGCCAATTAAATAATAAGTGGAGATGAGAGAGACTGACAAAGGGTGGAAAACACTAAAAATCACACACTTGCAACGGGAAGAAGGATTTGTTCTATGTAGAAAAGTGCAGTCGAATTTCGAATTTTTGAATTATTCAACATTCAATAGAAACCGAATTTTTTGGCTGACACTACCAAATATTCATTGATGCAAACGAAATTATATTGTCTTAGACAAATTACCGTTGACACAGCCAACTGTGTTAAATGGCTCTCTTCGTTTTTTGTATTTACATGTGTTTTCTGTAGGTTAATGCGTGATTCAGACTTACGTGTTAAACACCTCAAATCTTTTATGTGAAATGTTGCTTTTCAAAAAGTGTTGATTCATGACTGGTTTTACCAAATCAGACAGTTCATATACAAAAGTATTAAATTCTCATCGCGTTGAATTTTTGTACAAAATATATAGTATCTCGGTTTGTGTGTTCCAATCATCATTTTCTTATTGCAGACAACTGAAGATTGGAATGATGCCCATGAAATAATTTTATTGTCTATTATGAAAATGGTCAACCTTTTTGAAACAACAAATAAAATCGAATATGACAATATCATATTAGAATTTGGACTTGAGGTAGAACAATATTCTAGCTAAATATATTGGAATAGTCAAAAATATTATTAATTTTTGGGAAAAAAAAAATTTTTTTGTAAAAATTTCCAAATTTTTAAAGCTTTTACGCATCAAAACTATCGTGGCATATTTCCGTATTCCAACAATAAAGAAATACTGAATAACGCACCTAATATTCTCATTTCATTAACACTGTAATAAAAATTTACCAATCATAAAGATAGAAAATATTCGAAAGCAAAAAGGGCTATTTACAATAAAATCGCGAAATACTTGAAACTTTAGCAAATAATGTATGTGAAGGAACTAATATACATTTTTTAGAAATAAAAAAAAAAAAATTGTATACATATTTTAGAAATATTTTAGAAGATGAATTCAGAAAAATATTCATAATATGTGAATTAAATCAACTTAACAATTATGTATTTGAAGATAGTCCTTGTTGAATATAAGCCCTCGATGTCATATTAGTTTATGAGAATTGTATAAACAAAATTGTACTGTAATTTTATCTGAAATAAAATCGTTGTAAAGAACATAGGCCCAAACCAGATAACATAGTGAAAGTGTCAGTGAACAGTGACAGTTGTGTCAAACTTTGTTCTTCAATTTCGTGAAATTTTTAATTTTTTTTTTTCTTCTTCAAAAAAGATTCTCTAACCAGAGGCAAAAATGAGCCATCTAAAAGGATACATAAATGTCTCATAAATATAAGGGAAATTGTTGCTTCAAAAAAATGAGTCAGAAATGCTTCAGAAAAGTAGGGAAATAGGAAGGTTTTCTGAACAACCCTCAAAAAAATTCAACAATTTTACTTTTTAGACTCAAAAATTACTCAGAGAAGAATCAAATTTATGAGGGAATTTTCCATTCAATTTTTGGATTCAAAAATGACTCAAAAGAGACTTCAATTTATGAAGAATTTTTTTTTAGCACATTAATTTTTCTAAGTAATTTTTAGTCCAAAAAAATGTCTCTTTTGGATGAACCACTTTCATAGAAAATTTGAATTTTTAATCGGGTTGCGAAACAAGAAAAAGGATATTTTCATTATATGTAACCCATTCCATATTAAATTTTTTAAAAATGTTCGGTGGGTCAAACCAATAATAAGCTGACGATATAATAAATAACAATGCGGAACACTGGTACTGGTATAAGGAGTTAAAAAATTATATTTAGTGCCCCACCGAACAGCTCGATTAGAATAAGTATTTGGTCATATTCGCTTATTGGGCCGAAAAGTTGAGACTGTTTCACCCCCAAAAGCTCGGCCAGAATGAAAAAAGTTCGGCGGCCGAACAGGCAACTACGGGTTTTCCTAAAATTTGGCACTGAAAATTTTAATAAATCGGCCCAGTCAACAATCAAAATTTCTCCATAATGCCTCCAAATACTAAAAAACCGACCAAATGTTGCTTTTTGGCTGAGCTGTTAGGTCGGACGCTAATGATATCAATTTTTCTGGGTGAAATTCATGGTTGGCAAACTCTATCCACAAAATACCAATAACGATTTAAAATTCTTTCAAATTACTACCGTTTACCTTAAAATCTCACTAAAGAAATAATTTAAAACACTGTTAACCTTAAAATACCCTAACGAAATCATTTGAAATACTGTTAACCCTAAAATACCTTAACGAAATATTTTAAAATAAAAAAAAAAAAAAACAATTATATTTTTTAAATAAAAATTAAAAAGCAACAACATTGTTACCTTAAAATATTCTAACGAGATAACTTTAATTTTATCTCCCAAAAAGATCACACATGAAATATTGTCTATTCCTGGTAAAGGACTTCTGACTTTGGTTCCTTAAATAATCCTCTATTGATTTAGTTATTTTCGGTTTCTTTCATAATCAAGCATTAATTGCAAAGAATTTCTGACTTTAGTTTCTTTTACAATCAACGATTGTTTATGAACTTCTTCTAGCTTAGATTTCTTTAATTATTTACAGTTGTTAATCAAAGACTTCTTAACTTAAATCCTTTAGGGACACATGATTTTCGAATTTCCGTATTTTTAAGAATTTTCGAGTGTATACCAAAAACTTTTGAATTAAGTATGTACTTTAATTTAACCACGAGTTAGTGGCATTGTATTATTATTTTATTCAAAAACAACATTTTTTAAATAAAGAATTTCTACTAGTGCCATTATTTTTAAAAAAATTTAAATCTTTCACTAAAATAAGAAACACATTATAATTATGCATCCTTAGAGCATTTATTGCAGGCATTTATTAAAATTAAATAAAATAATATGAACTAAAACTAATATTCATTCGTTAGCTAAGGGGGGAGGGCCAATAATCATTATGCAAAATATTTTATCGTTATCATAACCATTACTTATTTTCGTCAATCTGGACATCTAAACAAGAAGAGGAAGTTTAATATGATCTTCATGATAAATCAATACATCGTTTAAGTATACGTTGGGTATTGAAAGGAATCTATTGAGATCTTGGATATTACCATCCAATGGATAATTCAAAGGTAGATCATCTAATAGCAAAGAATCGAAACCAACTAAGGAACTACCAAGTGTGCCAGAGCTTTCTTGCAGAGGAGTTATAACCGTTAGCAATTGCATGGGTAATCCATTAATACGACCACGTGGAATTAATAGACGATGAGGGAATAAATTACTTTGTGCTATAAGTAAATTCTTGCTTAAAACCACATTACCATCTAAAGCGCGCATAACACTTTCATAAATCTCCGAGTAGGAAGTTGTATCAGGAGTAGTCCAGGTAATATCATTCGATTTAAGCTTGAACGTATTACGGCCTTTCACAAGATCCACTGAGTTTATATCCAAAAGTATATAATTTTGTCTTTGTTCTTTTAGAGATACAGTATTGCCCAAAGAATCGATCTTAGGACCTAGGAAAGTACGTATAACTACACGCTGTTGGCGATCTGAGGATACATCAAGCTTAATATCAAATGATTTATGATTTAGGCGTGGTATACGGCCAACTACCAACTTTGTGTTTTTGCTATCCCTCTGAATTGGTTGCGATTCCAATAGATTAGTAAGATCCACATCAGCGTATTCCAAATATGTTTGCAATTTATCCACTTTAACATTGTTTATGGTAACACCTCTTACAACAATATCCTCATCTTGATGAAGATCTTTAACACAAGTGTCGACAATATTCATTAGATGAGATAATACCAATTGATTTATGGGATTTTCCAAAACATTAGAAATATGTCCTTCATGATGTATTTGATCTTGATTTAACACTTCACTAAAAATGTCTAATAATCCCAAATCTAAAATGTGTCTTGCCAAAATTAAGCCAACCTCATTGATTTGTTGTTCATAGGTTAAACCAGAGATACCCGATATTTGTTGTTTCAAAACAAGATCTAGATGTTGTAAAATATCATTAATCTTCTGAATAATTAAAAGATTTTCACCACGATTAATGCCAAATGAATGGGATATATCATTAACTTGGAGCCCACTATTTCCTTGGACTTGCAAATAATCATCAATTCCAATGGATTGGCCGAGAGATATATGCTCAATATTAATGCGTGCTACCAGTTGTTGCAAATTATGCAATAAGAATTTACCATTTAAGGGTTGTTCCTGTCCATAATTAATATTAGTGAGACTACGCCTATAACGCTGAAAATTGTCAGACTCTTTTCTTTGTGATAAACGTTCCTGTTTATCGCTACCTCCAGTTACAAATCTGTTATAGTTATTGCCTCCATACATACTATCTTCATCTTTGTCTACATATTTTCTATCACCTTCTTCTTGATTAATTCCAATTCTAACACCACGCATACGATTGCCATGATGTATTTGATCTTGATTGCTGTCGTCATATGTTCTATCCCATTCTTCTTGATTAATTCCATTTCGTTGATTATACATACTATTGTCATCTCTATCTACATATCTTCTATCACCTTCCTCTTGATAAATTCCAATTCTGCTACCACGTTTACGATCTACATCTCTGTCAGCATATTTTCTATCACCTTCTTCTTGATAACCAGCAGTTCTACCACTACGCATACGACCACTCTCACTGTCAACGTATTTTCTATTACCTTCATCTGTGTTACCAACTTGAAAATCTTCATCTATTTCATTAAGTCTTCTGCGATTTACATGAAGCAAACGTTCATCATTTATGGTAGTTGTAGGCAATTCAGTTCCACGACCCTTGCCATATAGAACATCATTGTCGTTTCTCATATAGTATTTGGATTGATATCCAGAATTATCTTGGTTATATCTGACAGCATCGTAATCATCTAACATACGTTGTCTTTCATCAAGATTATCACGATTAGTAGTAGTTAGGAAATTATCGCGACCTCCACCGACCAAAGAATTTCTTTGTTGTCCGCCTTGTCCATAACGATTTCGATAGTATGAACTGCGATCCATTTCATCATTCATATCATAAGGATTATTCATAAATCCATATGATTTTTCTTGGAATCTATAGTCACGATTCATCGCTTGGGTGTCTTGCTGATCTTGGGTACCATGAGATTGTTTTCGTAATATAACATCGTCGTCATTCTTTGAGCGCTGTCTATTATAAGAAACAGAGTCATCATCAATATACTTTTCCTTACGCTCATGTCTTCCTGACCTTCTATCTCTTTGTTCATCTCTTGATACCCGACGACCACCAGAAATTGAGTAATCTTCTGAAACATTGTCGTTTCCTATCGGAACACCGCCGAGATTTTTACGGCGTCTTCCACTAAATAACAGGCGATTTTCATTCAAACTAACCGCGTCACCTCTTCTTTGTTGCATATTGCCTTGTTGGTTTACGGACATAAACTGATTTTGAGTGGAGTCAATACGACCTTGGGATCTTACATCAGGAACACGATTTTGTAGACGATGTCCTTCATATAAAACATTGGATCCACTTGCGATGTCATCTCGGCGTAAGCCCATAATATCACGATCTTTAGTTTCAGTTACATACATTTCTGCACCAGCTTGTGTAGGATGTCTTCCAAAATATACTTCATTTCTTCTTTGACCAATCATACCTCGGTCTTTAGTTTCTACTAAATCTTCATTTTGATTCCAATTAATACCGCGTTCGGAGTTAATATTATCCATATCATTTCTAAGACGTCTTCCAACAAACAGAAGACGGCCGGTATTTGATGAACTATCCGTAACAACTCGTCTTTGGTCTTGTACACCACGATTTCCAGTCACATACTCATCTCTGTTTATGTCAAAACGGCTTGGCGTATCATATCTTCTTCCTACCGGAATATCACGTTCCTGATCTAGTTCAATTCCTGTAGCTTGTTTCACTATCATCTCATCGATCAAGATATTAAAATATGACTTCAAGCTAAGATCTTCAGTAAATAATCCGAGTGGCTTATGTTGCACGCTTTTAATGGGCTGAGAAATAACAAGTTTGTCTAACTTTTCTTGATCTTGCAGAACAGGTTTTGAACCCACTGTTTTACGCATTGCTAGTTGCCGATGTAATTCACGCCAGGGCATCCAAAATTGAGATCTATTATAAATATTCATTATACCTCCCATTTCAGGAACATGTGAGTTTAATAGCCTATTTTGTCTACCCTGTGTTATAACATCTAAAAGATTGGGGTTTATCGAAGAGACTCCAACATTACTATTGGTTAAAAGATATTGATCACCAACATTGCGTATTTCTGCAATTAGACTTTGGTCTTGGTACACTTGAGGAAGAATTTCATACAAGGCGGGAATAATCAACATTTTAGTATCACTACGTTCTGCTAAGGCAATAACTAAGGCATTAACAAATAATTCACTATTTATATTTTGACGAGCATGGACAATAATACGTTGAAGTGATTGAAAATTATGAGCATTCAAAAATAGGCGATACAAGCCCACCAATTGATGAAGATGTTGTATATTACTCATGTTATAAACCACATTCTTTCCTAGAACTTGGTTTTTACGCAACAAATTCAATATAAAAATCATATCTTCATCGAGGGGCTATGAAACAGATATAAAAATAAAATAAACTTAAAGGATCACTGAAATGAATAGTAAAAAAATCATACCTGTATATATAAATCTTCGTTGGTTATATCTCCAACTCCCAGCTGCAACAATTGCTGATTTTGTAAAGGCAACTGAATCTGCTCAAGTACATCCAAAATGAACTTTTGTTTTATCAACTCATCACGGGATAAAGTATTTAGATCTACACCTGTTTGTATTAAAAAATATATTTTACATTTTCACAATTTTTTTATTAATGAAAACTTACCTAAGCCCTGAACTCCAGTATTCAGACCTATTCCCTGAAGTGATTGTAGGCCCAAACGATTCCTATCTATAAGTATACCACTCGCCGCCAGACTGGCCATACCAAGCACTAGGATTCCAATACGATACATGACAAACACTTTTTGTAAGTCTTTTTTGAGAGTTTCTAGATTTTCTTTAAAGCGCTCAAATACCTGAAACGCCTTTAAGAAATGACTGTGCTTACAATTTTCAATAATCCCGCTATTTATACCATTAAGCTTAAGACATTATCAGTGCCAAAAATGCACTTAATATTCAACAAAAGAGGTTATTAACCATTCCTAGTGTGATTGAATTTTATATTTTAATTAACGAATTTATTTTATCACCAATTGGCAATTTGATCTTTAGAGTTCAAATTATTTGTCTTATAATAAATATGTATGTTCATATAATTATGCAATTAATCAGATTTATTTAGCAACAAGAATATTGAATTTTTTTATTTTCAAACCATATCACAAGACTTTTAAAAAATAACGAAAATATTTTTGTTCTGGAAACATCTGCTGAATCACATTCATGTAAAAGCCGTAAGCGAATTAGAGTTTATAATCGAAAAAAAATCAATGGAAAGTATTTTCATCAGGAAATTTCGGGTATTTTAATATTAGTTTGGTACCGAACGTAATTTGATTTATTTTAACTTGTTTTTAGGAAAATAAGGAATCCGAATGTCCAATGAACTTGTGAAATTGGTACGCCAAAAAAATTACTTTAGGCCCGAACTACAATACTATTTTCACAAAATGCATTTGGAAGATATCTTCCAAGAAGATATTAAAGCGATATCTTCTATTTTTCATTTGAATGAAAATAATCAAGTAGTATTTTGAAATTGTCTTCCTTTTGTCATTTGGAAGATAATTTGGTGATATTTGGAAAAAATAATTTGTTCTGCTTAAATATTGTTTAAAATTATTTAAAAGTTTCAAGCTATCCCAGCAAGCATGGTAATACGAAGAAGATTCCCCGATCATATTGCCATGAAGAAAACATTTATTGCCGGCAATATCAATTTCGTATTGCGGAAGTTTCCTCCGTCAGGAACAACTGTTACCCGAAAGCAATACTTCCAGGCAATACGAAAGCAATACCCCAGGAAGAAAAATCGGCGATATCGCTAATTTATCACCCGGAAGATAAAAAGGTGATATCGCTAAATAAACTCCCCGGTACAAAATAAACGATTTTTTTTTTCATTATTAAATTTAAACCTGAAAAAGAATATCTGCATACATAATTCATTGACCAACACATTAATTATCTTGATTTCATCGCAACCGATTTTTTACGCACATTAAATCTTGATTTTTTCGAGGAATTTGTTTCCTATGTATCTGTTGGTTGTTTTTGTACAAATTTTGTTTTCATTTTTTCCAAAATGACAAAAAATTTCAAACAAATTTTCTTTATCTTCCGGATGATAAAAAGGTAATATTGCCGCAATATTATCATAAAAAATTATGACAAAAAATTCAATTTTTGAATTAGTTTTTCCAAATATCAGAGAATTATCTTCCAAATGATAAAAAGATGACAATTTCAAAATGCTACTTGATTATTTTCTTTCAAATGAAATATAGAAGATATCGCTTTAATATCTTCTTGGAAGATATCTTCCAAATGCTTACAGGGTAATTTTTTTTTTTTTTTGGAAACCCCAACTTTTGCAACTATAATTCAGAAAATTCCAATTGAAAATCAGAATTTCTATTTGAAATTCAGAATATATTTCAATTGATGTGTTCTGAATTTCAGTTGATGATTTCTAAATATCAATTAATAAATTTTTAATTTCAAATGCAAATTCTGAATATCAATTGATATATTCTGATTTTAAAATAAAAAAATCTGAATATCAATTGACATTTTCTGAACTTTAAATGAATTTTCTTAATTTTAATTGATATTTTATAAATTTCAAATTGAAATTCTGATTTTCAATTGGTATTTTCTGAATTACACTTGCAATAGATGTAGTTTCCAATAAAAAAAATTAATAAACTTAGAAAAAGCGGGAATTTTTTCACTTATAAATTTTAAAAGTGATTATGCATATGACCCATAATAAATATAAATATTACACTTTACATTTTTTTTAAAAATTAATTAATTTAATGAAAACATTTTAATCGGATTGGCAATGTCCTTATCAATTCCGTAGAGAGGATTTATAAAATCATAAAGACCACATTAGTCATGAAAATCTCCTGCAGAAGATTTTCTTTGCAAGCATGGTAAATGTGGTATAGAGTAAAAGGTATTTTAAAGATATTTTACAATTTTTTTTCTGTATTTGTTTGTATTTATTTATATACAGATACAAATAAAAGAAAACCACATAAAATTACGAGTCTATCAACAAATTAAAATTATTTATAAACAGGGCAGCGACTTTCATATAAATGCATATTTGTAGTCAATAGCCCAAAAACGATTTTAAAATGCTTTTCCATATTAAATAATTTGCATCGATTTGTTGTGCGGTATTTGACTTTTAAGTGTATATTTTTGGCATATTTAACAGAGTTGGTAGGCAATACTACTAAAATACCGTTATCGATTGAAAATCCTTACAACTCACTACCGATACCCCTAAAATACAACCTAAATACCAAAAAATACTGTTATCCGTTACCAAAATAACTAAAAAACCGTTATATTGTATTTATACGAAGAGTGTCAGTTTTGTACACTTTAAAGAATTTGTTATCAAATTAATTTGTAAAGTTTTCGTATTATTTTAATAAGAATTTTTAAATTTAATGAAAAATTTACTTTTACAATGTATTAAAATAAATTTAAAATCTTTTTATCACTTTAATAAAGAAAAATCGCCTAAATTGATTTATAAAAATACTAAGTTTGCCACACTTATATTGTAAAATAGAACAAAACATGTTTATGGGAACATTAATACAAATCGTATGAATTCAAAAATAAATAATTAAAATACCGATACCGAAATAAATAAAATATCGATACCCTTAAAATACCGTTGCCGAAATAAATGAAATACCGTTATCTCTGAAATATCTTTACCGTTATTTTTAATTTTTTTTTGTAATTTCACGTGGTTATTGAGTATTTTTCGTATTGAGTATTTTTCGAAATAACTGACTACCGTTACCCTTAAAATACCGATAGCGAAATAAATGAAATAGTGTTACCCTTAAAATACCGTTACCGATATAATCTAAAATAGAGTTACCCTTATCGACAACCGCATCGTTTCGGTTACCCATACATGATATTTAATTATTTTTATTGCATACTTTTGCATATTTTTGTTTTATTAATTTGTTTTAATTAAAAATCGAATTTGTAATAGATCACTGCTGCCATCTACTTGTTGTTGGATTGCATATTTTTTGGGTATATTTAGCATATTTTACTGCTTATTTTGGGCGCATATTTTCGTTTATTTACTGTATGAAAGTCGCTGTCCTGTTTATAAATATAATTTGTATTTTAAAACAAATCTATATATATGCTTTGTACAAAAAAATATATTTTGATAACACAGATAATACAGTTTCAATTTAAATTCACTTTATATTACCAAACATGGGCGTATAAGATTCCGCTATTGATTCTTCGTCACTAGAGGCAAGTGAAATCTTAATAACAGGCTTGGGTAAATTAACATACCTTGTATTATATCTTATAGTCGATAACTGCATAATATCTTTTAGATATGCGACAATTTCAGTAAATGTGGGTCTGGCATAAAAATCAATATGCCAACAACGCTGCATAAGCGCATACATTTTGTGTGAGCAGCCCGTTGGCATTGCCATACGTTTTCCAATTATTAAATAATTATAGAGTTCGTCAGCGGACATTATGTTGGCATAGGGCTGTTCACCAAAAGTCATTATTTCCCATAGTAAAACACCGTATGACCAAACATCTGATTGAGAATTATAGAATTGGTTTTGCAATGATTCCGGAGCCATCCATTTAATAGGTAAACGACCACTAGTATTTTTACGATAATAGTCTTTATCTTGTATATCACGAGCTAGACCAAAATCGGCAATTTTCATAATGTAATCATCGCTGACGAGAACATTACGTGCAGCTAAATCACGGTGAATACACTGAAAGTTAGAAGATATTTAAAGGATTCTGAAATTAAAATGGAAACTTGGTTTTATTTAAACAAGTAAAACGAGTAAAAAGTTAAAGTCGGACATACCGACAATGTGATTCGCTGCCCACAAGTATATTAGCCAATTTTTGGGGGAACTTTATACGGACACAAAGTCTAAAATCAATATGATTTGTCCTAAAATTAAAAGGCTTTGTTCTTGAGTTAATATGAATCATTGTAGCAAATTTCATTAAAATATCTTCATAATTACGACCTGTAGTGTGTGAACAAGCACAAGAGAAATTTTTTGGGGGACCTTTATATGGGCAGATCTAAATATGGACCGATCTTAACCAAAATCAACAGACTTCGTCCTTGGGCCAAATTTCAGAAAAATATCTTAACATTTGCGAACTGTAACGTGCGCACATGCACATACATGGAAGGACATCGTTAAAATCGAATCAAAGAGTGATTCTGAGTCGATCGGTATAAAAAAGGTGGGTCTACAATCATAAAAAAAAGTTAGTACAAAAGTCTGTTAAACGCGTTCTGATTAAATTGAACTAATTTTTCTGTTATTTTCTCTAAAAAAGTCCGTACAAATAGGTAAAAATTCTTCTAAAATAACAGGAAATAGTACATGTATTTGCGCCAGCACAATTTTGACCTATTTGTACGGACTTTTTTTCATGAGTGTACGCCTAATATACTCAATATACCCACGTAGTGATGTAGCGTATACAAATTTAAGTCGGGCATGCGGACTATATGAAACCCTGTACCACAGTAGGATTTCGGTCATAATTCCGGAAACTGATAAAATTCCAAGGAGGATATTTCAATTACAGTTGCAATAAATATAGTGAAATATATAATAATAGATGGATCTACACCACATACTGTAACGCATTATTATATAACACCCGATATAATGAATTTTTGAAATCATAGAAATAAATTTGTAAAAATAGCAGAAAAAGCTACTAAAAATTCGTTAAAAATAATGCTGCAGAAAAAACTGCAGATTTTTTTGCTAAATACTAGTAAAATAAGAACAGCAAAAATAAAGCTGTTAAATTTACAGAATTTTAGTTATATTTAAGTTAACTTTTAGTAAATTGAAAATATCAAATTGCACTGTAAAATCTGCAGAAAATTTTGCTAAATATTAGTAGACTAAGGTGCCTATTCCTACTTGTGACTCATTGTGACCGTTTTAAGACTATTTTAAGACTGAGAGTCATAACTTTTCACACAAAACAACATTAAAATTCAAAAAATTCAAATTTTATTTGTCAATGGTAGCATTCAGCAGAGAAACTTTAAACTGATACCGGTGACTTGTAGCGCTTTGTGATTAGTAACTCTGCTGAACGACGTTTTCTTTGTTTCGTTTTTAAATACAATTTTTATATATTTTCCTTTAGTTTCTTCAAATTTTTAATTATATTTGTATGTTTTTATTTGTCATTCTTACAAAAAAAAAACATTTTTTACGCTACCAAAATATGACAGCGCTACCTGAGCGCTAAGACTGAGCGGTTAGTGATCAGGTCGTTCAGCAGATAGTTGTACAACTGTTGACTATTAAAGTGTATCTGCCGAACGCACCCAATGTTATGATTGTATCGATACCAGGTCTTAATTTTTTTTAAATTTTCAAACAAAAATTTGAATGAATATAATTTATTATGACTTTGCAACAACAAATACATGGGAAATACAGTCATAACTAAGAGTCACAGACTTTTCGTAGGAATAGGCATGTAAAAATAGCAAAAACAAACTGTTATATCTACAAAATTTTTGTTATTTTTAAGCTAAATTTAGTTGAATGCAATTAGCAGTCTATCCTGATAAATTAACAGAAATATTTGCTAAAAAAATGTAAACTGCTGTTTTCAAAAGGCTCGATTTTTATTTGCATTTAAAAAAAACCAAAATAAAAACTTCGAAAATTAAAAATTTGTTTGTGATTTTTTAGGCTACTAATTATTTAGTAGCCTAAATTTTAGCAGGTTAATTTCTTATTTTCTATTAACAAAAATTTAACTCAAATGTAACTAAAATTCTGTATATTTAACAGTTTTATTTTTGCTGTTCCTATCTTATTAATATATACCAAAAGTAATCTGCTAATTTAGCAGTTTTTTTCTGCAGTATTATTTTTAACTAATTTTTGGTAGTTTTAACTAAATTTTTTACAGACTTTTTCCTATTAGTGTAGTTTATTGAAAAATTTCATTAAAACTCGCCCTAGAAAGCTCTCTGTTAAGTCAGTTATTGTAATTTGCGAATTGGTACGTTGCACAAATATCGGCTATACAGTTTCCGAGATAAAAGGTCAATATGGTGATCGTGAATTATTTAGGTTTTTCGGTTTTTTGAAGGTTTTGAAACTTTACACGTCAAAATTTTGGCGTTCTAGCTAAATACGATAGAATTGTTGTAAACTCTAAAAAAATAGGGGAAGAACTGAGCCAAAGTTGACTCAGTATTTTTGGCCCGGAATGAGCACTATCCGATTCATGAATAAAATTATATAAATCGCAAGCAAGAAATTGCTTTAGTTTGGTAATAACATATAAGCTTAACGAATTAAGATCACTTAGAATCTTTCTATGGCGACTATGTGAAAACATGGGCCGATTTTAACCATTTTCAATAGAGTTCGTGCTTAGGACAATAAAAACTAATATACCAAAATTCGACCAATTATCTTCAGTATTGCGCAGAGGCATAGAGTGATAAAAACTGTAATTTGTATCATTCGCTTATTGCAGTTACGTGGTCGATATCGACAATAAGGGATTTTTACTTAAGTCGTTTTAAAAAAACAGTTTTTACAAAATTTTATAAGCGAGTTTATCTTATACATATCCTCGAAATAGTAATAGATTTGCAGGAGAGTTGCATTTATTTGTAATTTTGAAAATAAAAAAATATCATTTTGTATACAGGCATTTTTATCGACATGGACAGACGGATGGACAGCAAATGATTCTTAGTCGATCTAGTATACCAGCACAAACTCAATATGCCCGTTTCCACAGAGTGGTGCATGAACTAAGTCACGGTTCTTAAAAAATTAAATCAATCGAATCGCCTTTGTTTAAAAAATCGACCCGATTTTAAACTTTAAGAACAGTAAGTTGTTTCGATTTCATGTGAAAATACTGTTATACTCGATATAATAAAATGACTTTTCACGATAATGAGTTTCATATGAAAAGTGTGTATATTTTGTTTCCACGCAAGTTTAATATACAAGACTATTTTTCTGGTAAAAATTGACATTTTATGTTGTGATTGTGCATTTATTATAAAATAAAAAAAAACTTCATTTTCATAAAGTTACGATTTAAGCATCGTATGTTGTTTTTCACCTTTAAAAAATTTCACTCGAACTTCAAAGACCTCAAATTGCATTTTAAATTATAAAAATTAACAAGCGTTTTAATTTTATAACAAAGACATAATCACGTTAAACATAAAGTGTCACTTTTTCACTAGAAAAATAATAACCCAGCAAACAAAGATGATCATTAATGACTCAGAAATGAGCTCCAAAAACACTTTTTCCTATGAAAGTGGTCCGTCCAAAAGAGCCCCCTATGTACTCAGAAATGACTCAGAAAAAATAACGTATAAAATCGAAAATTTCTTCATAATTTAAATAATTTTGAAATCTTCTTTGAGTCCGAAAAATGAACCCTCGTTTTGAGACAGCTTTTTAGATTGTAGAGACAACTTTTTGGATTGTTTTCTGAGGGTTCATTTTTTCTACCAAAAAAAGAGTGTTTTCAAAAAAACATCATAATCATAATCATTTCTATGAGCCATTTAAAAATCTTATTTATGAGCGCTCCGAATTTGCTGGCTGGGAATATTGTACTCGTATATTAACTTTGAGTTAAAACAAAGTCTACAAACTCTTTCCGTAAAACTCGTTAGTTTTAGAAAATTAGTTTTTTAAATGGAGTACAACAGTGTTTCAAGAGCAATCGAAACAACTTACTGTTCCCTAGGGCTTTCAAAGTTGGCATGAATTGTTTCCACGTGAAAAAAACATACGATACTTTCGGGGAAAATTCTTCATTTCTCTATTTTTTAAGTAGAGTCCATTTTTTTTCAATTAATCCTTTGCCCATTTAACTTACCTGTTTTGAAGCCAAATATTCCATTCCTTTAGCTATTTGTAAGGCAAACGAAATTAAACGCTTTTCCGTTAAATTATTATTTTTCTCCAAATCTAGGGGTCGATTCTCTATAAGAAAATCTTTTAAATTGCCATAACGAGCAAATTCCACAATAACCCATAATGGACCGTTTTGACTACAACACCCCAATAAATTAATGATATTTACATGTTTTCCAATCATTTTCATCAACTCCATTTCACGCACCAAACTAGCCACATCTGCATCTGTATAATCATCTTTAACCATTTTTACTGCTACCACAGTGGTGGCCATACTATTTAATCCACTTGCCCGAGCCATAACTACACGACCAAAGCAACCTTCACCTAGGATAGAACTCAATAACAATCTCGATCTGGGGATTTCCCAATTAGTATCGACAGGAAAGTCATATTCACTATAACCAATGGTGAGATTATTATTTGAAGAGGAGATAAGGGGTACACGTTGCTTTTCAAATTTTATAACCGGTATTTGTAAAACACCAGAATTATCATCCAAGGGTGGAGCAATGATAATAACTTTTTTAGTCCATTGATAAACCATTTCAAAATTATGTCGTTCAGGTTCAAGATATTTAAGATTACGTAAAACGTACACGATATATATGGAGCCCACTAAAATCAGTACCACCACAACAACAACTCCTATGATAATCCATCCGGAATAACTTATTTGTAAAGCATCTCCTTGAGAATGCTTATCCACTACCCTCATATAAGCACTAGCCATAGTTTTTCCTAAAGAATTAGTGGCCACACAGGCATACCAGCCCTCATCTCTATGGCTTACATTTGTAAACTTCAATATATTTGGATTAGCAGGATCACTTTCCAAAATAATCACATCTTCAGATGGTTGGTTAATATCATTATTGGTTATCATCAATTCCAGCTGTTCAATAGGTACATTGTTATGCGTGTACTTAACCCAGTATATATACGGCTCCAAATCAGACTCCACGCGACATTCAAAATAAGCACTGCTATTAGTAAACACTGTTTGATTTTTGGGGTAATTATCAATGATATAGGGTGGAGAAGGAAAACGATCAATTACTGAAACTTGGGTTATATGTTCGATACAACCGTGTTTATTACACACCAAACATTTATATGATCCTGAATCATTTGAAATAACATCATCTAATTCTATTGACCACTTTTTATATATCACCTTACCCAGAGCACGTTCTATTTTGGTGTCATTAAGTGTCCAGGTTATATTAGGTAATGGATTGCCGGTGGCTAGACATTGTAATCGTAAAAAACCGCCTGAAGGTTTGTTTACAGTATTCGTTAATTTATTAATATTTTTAAAATGAGGTGCGTTTTCTTTCTTTTCAACTTCATTGGCTATTGTAACTTCATCCCAAATTGCATCATCATTCGATTCTTCTAAAGAATCATTCGCACTACTTGAACTTTCACTAACAGTAGGTAGAACAAATAGTAGTAAAGTTATTGTTATAGTTATAATGCACTTTCGAAAATATGAATTTCTGCTCATTTTTTTAATAAAATTTTTCTTTAAGGTTCGAAAAAAATCGGAAAAACCGTTAAATAGCAAAAATTCAATCAAATTTACTTATAGCTGCACACAACATTTTCAACTGTTAAAAAATCAAGTTAATAACTCTATTTTTAACTAAATGCATTTTCACTGAACTTTTAAAATTCCATTTAAAATTCAAAATATTAATAAGAGAAAACTGTTTAGTTTTTTTTTTTTAAATCCCAAATGATACTAACCAACCGTTCTGATCAAATGTTCTCAATGTACTAAAAATATTATTAATATTATTGATACATTAAAAACTTCAATATCCGAGCAAAAACTACGTAACCGCGAAGGAAATTATATATACCAGGGATGGAAAATTCGATTTTTTAAAAACAACTTTCTAGGAAGATATCCAATGGGTTCTCTCCAATACAAATGAGATTCGGATATGTGATAGAGGAGAAAAAACTAAAGAACATGTATTTCTTGTAACGTCCCAATCTCATGTTTACACTCATAGAAATAAATCTGTAAAAATAGCAGAAAAAGTTACTAAAAATTTGTTAAAAATTATGCTGCAGAAAAACTACAAAAAAAAAACTAAATACTGGTAAAATAAGGACAGCAAAATTAAAACTGTTAAATTTACAGAATTTTAGTTCTATTTAAGTTAACTTTTTGTTAATTGAAAATAACAAATTCTACTGTAGACTCTGCAGAAAATTTTGCTAAATATTAATAGAATAAAAATAGCAAAAAATAAACTGTTATATCTACAAAATTTTTGCTATTTTTAAGTTGAATTTAGTTCAATGCAAATAGCAGTCTGTCCTGCTAAAATCAGCAAAAATATTTGCTAAAAAAATTGTAAACTGGTGTTCTCGAAAGGCTCGATTTTTATTTGCATTTAAAAACAAAATCGAAAAAAAGGCTAAAAATTATTTAGCAATTTTTTTTTGCTGATTTTAGCAGGTTATTTTGCTGTTTTCCATTAACAAAAATTTAACTCAAATATAACTAATATTCTGTATTTTTAACAGTTTAAATTTTGCTGTTCTTATTTTACTAGTATTTATAAAAAAAAACTGTTAATTTCAACAGTTTTTCTGCAACATCATTTTTCACTAATTTTTAGAAACTTTTTCTGCTATTTTTACAGATTTATTTCTATTAGTGTAATGATTAAAACATTTTTAAAAATTTATTTTTGAATATTTTTAGATGTTTTTTTGTAAGCATGGGGGTAAGGTTTATAATTTTTGACTTCATGAACGAAAATACGAAGCATTTACTTTTAACGCAATAAAATGTCATATGTGTCGATAGCTCAGGGGGTAGAGCTCTCGGCTAACAAGCAGGGATCCCAGGTTCGAATCCCAGCGTGACCACGTTTATATATTTAATAAAAAAATATTTGTTAAAGTTTTTTTAAATAAATTTTTTTTTGTGATATCTATTTTTAGACACATTACTTTTCCCATCCCTGTAACCACATAAGTAACTACTTACTTTATCACCTCCTCCCCATACATTACTTTAGGGCTCATCGCCTGTAAAATTCATCAGTGGAGTAAGTTGTAAAGTAATGCTACACATTACTTCATACATTATTTGGTAATGTGTGGTTTTGCTAGCAAACAGCCTAAAAGCGTTTCCGTACTGAAAATTGTGTGAAAATTTATGAAGTTTAGGCTGTTTCGAATTGTTTTGGGTAATAATCGGTAATCGGCTTTAATTTGGCCGATCGTGATTTTTTGGCCGAAGCCGATTAATTGGTCGGACACTATTAAGCATGTTTTATACACCGGTATATATGCCTCTCAAATACCTTTCGTTTGCCACCAAATTTTTCTATAGTTACTTTGGACCAAATACAAAATAATCCGAAAAAACGAAAAATATTTTAATTCAAAATTATTTAAATACTATTAGTTAATAGTTATTTTGTAACTTATAGTCAATAGTTATTTTGTGACTAATAGTTAATAGTTATTTTATGACTAATAGTTAATAGTTATTTTATAACTAATAGTTAATAGTTATTTTACAACTGTTCCGTTCGTTTCAAATTTCTTTTAAAAAATTATAAGACTCGAAAATTTTTTAAATAAGTTAGTAATTCATTAAATAAATTTAATATTTGTTAGACGGAAATCTCAACTGACAGGTCCTTCTCCATATAAAAAGGAAATATTAATTTTAAATGTAACATGTATTACAATGAAGGATTAAAGATTCGACCCCAAAATCACCGATAATAATTACAAAAAACAAATTGACAATTTGAAAAAAATTAACCATTTCTATTAACAACTTATTTTTATCAAATCAATTAACATAAGTAACAATATTTTAGCAAACAAATTTCTAGCCAATGTAAAAATATAAAATCGAGTTCCAACACCTAAAATCTTTGTAGAGCAATATGAAATCCATAAGGTTTTGTTTATATTACACTTAAAATCTACTTCTTACAAGATTTCGAGCTTAATGAGTTATCAGTGTGAAATTATGTAGACATTTTAAATTCGAGTTGTTTTTTCTTAATCTACGCCAATGTAGCTCGTTTAGAAACAAAGTCCCTTGAAACTTTCTCTCTATTTGTAAAACGGGCGTAGCTGTAAGAAAAACATAAAAATTTGTTTGAAAAATGATTAAAAATAAATGTTTAAAAAAATCGTAAGCCACATCTAGACAGCTAATGAAGAGCGAAAAATTTACTGAAACAAGTACTACATGATAGTTGTTTAATTACAGTTGTTTTTCTATGGAAAAATATATAACAACTATTACCACAGTCTTTTGAAAAACAAAAACGGAAAGTACTAAATTTCGTTATAGTTGTTTAAAGCAGTTATTTTTAATATTATATTAAACAACCAGCAAAAATGGATGAATTAATTCTTGCATAAAATTAATGAATTTGCAACCATTGAAATTTTTCATTAAGTTAATGCAAGTTTTATTTTTTTTTACTATAATTTTCATACACTCAATGAAGAATTTTCATTAAAAAAAACTCGTTTCACAAAATGTATGAAGCATTTCCTACATTTTAAGAAAATTTTCCGCGTATTTTGTGTAAAAGAAATTCATTAATTTACAGAAAAACTCTTGAACCGAATCATCTCTTCAATATTTTTTTTTTTTTTTGAAAGAGCTTCATAAATTTTTATAAAACGGTCCATTGGGATCTTTTATCATATTTATGAAGAATTTCATAAATATGATGAAGTTTTTTCTTTAAACGCAGCAGTTTTTCTTTCTCGTGAAGATGTGGCTTAAGAGTATTCTTTAGTTTTATAATTCAAAATCACTTACGTTTTCTGATATTTAGCAATATCGGTGGCACTTAATGATGGACGGGTTGTGTTAAGGGCATCTATCAAATGTTTCTGCTTCACAAAGAGTTTCTCAGGCAATTTCTACAAAAGAAAATAGTGAACACAAATATTGAAAAAAAAAAAATTCATATATTTTTAAAGCCACTGCCCCAAATTTGTGGAGCAGGCATCCCTATTTACGCCTTTTGAACTCATTTTGGAAACAATGTTGCGTTTTCAACCCAGTACTTTGAAAGGGCTATACATATCTTTTTGCTGGATAAAGATAATTCAGTGATTTAATAACCATAAAATAGATATAAGAATGGTAGAAAAATGTTATCCAGAATTGGCAAATATTTATTTAAAGAAATCAGTTTTTTACCTTTTTTGATGGGACTTTTTTCAAAAATTCCTTAGAAAAATCTAAACTTTATATGTGTGCTAAAAATTAGTTCGACAATTGTATATAATTATAAAAATCTGACCGATCGGAACATGAATTTTCCAAGTGTATTAAATCGATAGTATGCTAAAATTTATGACGGAAAAATACAGTGGTTTTTAACATTTTTTTTTTAAATTGTCATATGGCAACTCTGACATTACAATTTTATAAATGCAGTAGTATTTATGTTCTGGCTAGTTTTTATTAAAGTACTACTACATTTATAAATATGATAATGTCAGGGTTGCCATATGTCAATTTTAAAAAATTGTCAAAAACCACCATATTTTTCCAATAAAAGTAAAATTCGTTTAACAAAAAAAAAAATAAAAATTTCTTATATTTTTGAATAAAGATTTGTCCATTAAAATATACAAAATTAAAATTTTTAAAATATCTTTAACAGTCATATCCTATCAAATTTTTTATTTTAGTTGCCAAAATTTCTACAAGAGGGCGCCATAAGGCAAAAACAATTACAAAAAAATTCTTAATGGAGCACTGGCCTATATATTTACCAGCAAAGATTTTGTTTAAATATGTAAGTTGAAATTGTAATTTTTTATTCGTTTACTTATCTTAAAAACAAGATAGATATTTATAAATATTTTATAAAATAACCAATTTGAAAAGTTTTAAAATTATGGAATGAGTATTTTAATTTAAAAATATATTATAATACAAGGATGTCTATAGTATAATTCATAAACTAATTGTGCTAGTCTCTTTGTTTTATGTACGAGTATAATAATATAAACTTAAAAAAATAAGTACACTAATTATAATTAAATAATTTTTAAGTACTAATTAAATTTATAAGTATATTGATATCGTTGCGTAGTATCCCGAAATGTTTCCGCTTCTGAATCTTCATCACTGGAGGAGGGTGGTGTCTCAAGCATCGGCATAGATAAATCTAAATACTCTTCGTTAGATGTATTGCTTGATATTTGTAAAATTTTATCTAGATTTTCGACAATTTCATTAAATGTGGGTCTAGCATTGGAATCAAAATGCCAACATTGACGCATAAGCATATAAATATTGAGTGAGCAACGTGGTGGCTTTTCCATGCGTTGTCCAATTATTAAATAACTATATAATTCCTCAGCCGACATTATATTGGGATAAGGTTGTTCACCATAAGTCATTATTTCCCATAGTAAAACTCCATAGGACCAAACATCTGATTGCGAATCATAGAATTTTTCTTGCAATGATTCTGGGGCCATCCATTTAATGGGTAAACGACCATTGGTGTTTTTTCGATAATAATCTGTGTCTTGTATATCGCGAGCAAGACCAAAATCAGCTATCTTCATGATATAATCATCACTTACGAGTACATTACGAGCAGCCAAATCACGGTGAATACACTGGAAATTACATAAAATTTAAATAAGTTGTTTTAGGAACAATCTCGAAATTGGAATAATCTTGATTGCTTGATAAATGGGTGCTTGAAGTTGTACTCCAAATGAAGAATCAGTTTAAGTAATATACTAAAAAAATCTAAAAATTTAGTTAAAACTACTCAAAATTAGTTAAAAATGATATTGCAGAAAAAACTACTAAAGTTATAAAGATTATTTTTGTTATATATTAATAGGATAGGAACAGCAAAAATAAAACTTAAATACAACGAATTTTAGTTATATTTGAGTAAAATTTTTGTTAATAGAAAATAGCAACTTAACCTGCATAAATCAGCAAAAAAATTTGCTAAATAATTAGTAGCCTAAAATGTTCAAAGTTTTTTTCAATTCTTTTTTAATGAAAATGAAAGTCTAGCCTTTTTAAATCAGCAGTTTACTAATTTTTTTTGCAAATATTTCTGCTGATTTTAGCAGGGTAGCTGCTATTTGCATTCAACTAAATTTAAATTAAAAATAACAAAAATTTTGTTGATATAACAGTTTGTTTTTGCTATTTTTAGTTTTCAAATATTTAGCAAAATTTTCTGCAGATTTTACGGTACATTTGTCATTTTCTATTCACTAAAACTTTCAATATAACAAAAATTCTGTAAATTTAATAGTTTTATTTTTGCTGTTCTTATTTTACCAGTATTTAGCATCAAAAATCATCTAATTTCAGCAGTTTTTTTCTGCAACATCATTTTAAACTAATTTTTAGTTGCTATTTTTACAGATTTATTTCTATAAGTGTAGTCTAAATCATTGTCTGCATGAAACTTCAATCTAGTTCTGATTCTATTTAAAATGCAGTCTCAATTATAGTTTCATTGTAATTCAATATATAGTCCAAATTTATTTCCAACCGTTCTATTCATAATTCAAATCAAGGCTTAATTGCATTTTAATTCTTAGTTCAAATCTATTTGTATATTAATTCATAGTCCGAAAATAGGCCTTTAAAGTTCGAGTGAAGAAGTAAATATTTCTTCGTAAAATATTAAATTTTATTTCATTTCTTAATAATTTTCAGGACTTACGAGCGGTGCTAACTTAGCTTCTATTTTTTTTTTCTTCTTTTAAATTGGGTTTTTTGTTTAAATTAAAATGAATTGGGTATAACATAGGGGATTTAAACTTTCAAAATGGGAATGAGCTAAAACTTTTCGGGCAACACTGCTCCCCACTAAACAGAGAAGTGTTGCTAGAAAAAACAAAACAGAAGTCAGCGCTATCTGTTGCGTTTAAAACCGATATTGCCATTAATCAGGACCATGTGAGATCCCTGATTAAGGTATCCGTAATTCTGTTGTCAAAGCTAAATTACTGTTGTCTTAACTAAATTGCTGTTGTCAGCTAAATTAAGGTGATAGCACAAATACTGAACTAAAGAAAATCCTAACGATTTTTTAATTAGTCGAACCTACTCTAAAGGGAATCTTAAGTTTCTAGGGGACAGTTTTTTATAGTCAGAACCAGTGTTGCCAATTTAGCATATTTAATGCTAGATTTAGCATTTTTTTAATTCATTTAGCATGAAAAAAATGTATCTAGCATATGGCATTTTTTTCAGCATGTTTTCAACAAAATTTAGCATATTTTTAGCATTTTTTACAGTTTTATTTTCTTTTTTTTAAAGAATATTCTACATTAAATTGAATTTTTGCTATAAAAATATTATTGATGTTGTTTCCGATATAAAAACACAACAAACAGTATTAAATCAACCTTTTTCCACGGTTCTCGTTTAACAACTGAACTGGGATTGTTATAGTTTTGTAATAACATGTTAATTAATTATTTTTAATTTTCGTTCAGTGAATTAAAAAAAATAAAATTACGTTCAGTGAATTAAAAAAAAATAAAATTACGTTCAGTGAATTAAAAAAAAAAATAATAAGTTCACTGAATTGAAAAAAAAATAAAATAAGTTCACTGAATTGAAAAAAAATAAAATAAGTTCACTGAATTCAAAGCCTGTTTTCTGCCGTTCAGTAGAAGAAAACAATAATCTACAAATAAATTTTTTAAATAAGCAATTTTACAGCGTGTGCTAGTAAAAATAAACAAAATAGAAACCGGATGCTGTTTATCAACCTACATGATTCAAAAATAAATCCTTTTACTATTAAAAATAAAAACTTTACAGATATAGATAAATTTGGAAGAAAATATAACTATTAATTTTTCAAACTAGTTATATAGTTATATTTTTTTCCAAATTCATCTATATCTGTAAAGTTTTTATTTTTATTTTTGAATCATGTAGGTTGGTAAAAAGCATCCGGTTTCTAATTTGTTAATTTTTACTAGGACACGCTGTAAAATTGCTTATTTAAACATTTTATTTGTACATTATTGTTTTCTTATCTGAACGGCAGAAAACAGGCTTTGAATTCAGTGAACTTATTTTATTTTTTTTCAATTCAGTGAACTTATTTTATTTTTTTTTCAATTCAGTGAACTTATTATTTTTTTTTTTAATTCACTGAACGTAATTTTATTTTTTTTAATTCACTGAACGAAAATGAAATTGAACGAATTCAGTAGTGAATTAATTCAGTAAGGAATTAATTCACTTTTTTTCCGTTCGATTTATAAAATTGAACGCGTTCACCGGTGAATTAATTCATTTGATTTTATAAAAAGAACTATTGCAATTGAATTAATTCTTTGAATTTGTTGTTTGATGAACGCATTCAGTTGAACGAATTCAGTGAATTACTTAAGAAAAGGAATTCATTCAATTGTAGAGAAAATTGAATTCGATTGGTAGTGAATTCATTCAAAAAGGAATTAATTCTTCAAAGCTCTGTTTATGATAAATAGCGTGTTCCTATCTTTTAAGAATTTCAGTGAATTTTGATTTTTGAAAATTATTTTTTTAAAGAATTCTGCATGAAATTCTTTAAAAGCCCAAAGATGCAGAAATTTGAAAACGGTAAACAGAGCGTGCAATAAAAACCATTAAATTAATTTGGAGTAGATAAATTAAGGCAAAATTGGAAATTTATATTACCCGCCAAAGTATTCCACATTACCACCTATTTTAGAAATAAATCATTTTGGGGTACTTTTGTGAACTTTTTGAGATAACATATTTTCAGTGACACAGATGGAAAATCAAATAATAATAAATTTATTTTAAAGGATTTTTGAACTTTTTTACAAGAATTAATTTTTGAGTTGTTTTTAATTTTTCTTTTATATAATTTTAGTTAATAAAATGAACTGAATTTATAATTTTCAGTCTAATTGTAAAAAGTTACGAAAATAAATAAATAAAATTTTTTTAGCATATTTTTTCTAGCATATTTTTTTATTTTTTAGCATTTATTAGCATTTTCATGTAAACAATCTAGCATTTTTTCCTAAATAAGTTTTGGCAACACTGGTCAGAACTCACAACGATTTTATCTTAAATAATTCTTAACTTAGAAATTTTGTTTAAAAATTTCTAACTTAAGTAAAATTTCAAAAAAAATTCTTTCTTAGTTCTGACAATAAAACTGGCCACAAGACTTGATTATTGTCTCCTAAGCTTAATGTAAATTTTTAAACTAAATCATGGTTCACGAGAAATTCAATAGATAGTAAAAAATGTATTTTAATATTTCTACTTTCTTTGTTATATCTTTATCAAGCATTCAAAAAACCTTAAGTTATTTTTTTGAACTTACCCGCCTTGAAGCTAAATATTCCATTCCTCTGGCAATTTGGAAAGCAAACGAAATCAAATGTTTTTCCGTCAAGTGGGCTTTTTCCTCCAAATAGTCACTATTTCGCTTTAGGCTGCAACTGCCCCAACTCGATAAAGGACGATTTTTTTTAAGAAAATCTTTTAAATTTCCATGCGGAGCAAATTCTACTATAACCCACAAGGGACCATTTTCACTACAACAACCCAAGAGATTTATGATGTTAATATGTTTGCCAATCATTTTCATCACTTCCATCTCACGCACCAAACTAGCCATATCAGCATCAGTATGTTCATCTTTAACCATTTTCACAGCTACTATGGTCGAGGTGGCACCAATGGAAGATACACGCGGTAAGGAACTAGCTTGAGCCATAACCACACGACCAAAGGCTCCTTCACCTAGAGTAGAACCCAAAGATAATTGTGATCGGGGAATTTCCCAATTAGAATCTAAAGGAAATTCATATTCATTAAAACCATTGGCTGAATCTGAATTTGAAGAAGTCGTAAACGTGGTACGTTGTTTTTCAATTTTTATAACCGGCATTTGAAGATCACAAGAACTACCCTCCGAGGGTGGAGGTTTATAGATAATGACTTTCTTAGTCCACTGATGAACTGTTTCAATACGTTGTTTTAATAGCTTTTCATGTTTAAGATTACGTAAAACATAAACTATGAACACGGTGCCCAACAGAAAGAGTAGGACCACTACTATAGCTACAGTGGTAATCCATACAGGGTGACCACGCTGCAAACCATCTCTTTGCGGAAGTTTATCTACTACACGCATATAAGCACTTGCTACAGTCTGACCCAAAGAACTGGCCGCTACACAAGTATACCAACCCTCATCTTCATGCGTGACCTTGGTGAAATTCAGTATATTTGGTTTATCGGGATCACGTGCCAATATAACAACATCTTTTGTTAACATTTTTTGGTCGTTGGAAAAATTTGGCACCACTTTTTCTAACTTATCAATTGATTCATTCTTTTTAGTGTATTTTAACCAAACTATATATGGTTCCAAATCGGAGACAACACGACATTCCAGATATGTACTGCTATTAGTGAGTACAGTTTGATTTTGAGGAAATTTATCACTGATTATGGGCCGTGAACGTAAACGATCCGATACAGTTACTTTAGTAGAATGTTCTATGCAACCATGTACATTACAAACAGAAC
This sequence comes from Leucophora obtusa, assembly GCA_949987735.1. Taxonomy (NCBI): domain Eukaryota; kingdom Metazoa; phylum Arthropoda; class Insecta; order Diptera; family Anthomyiidae; genus Leucophora; species Leucophora obtusa. Next base: position 6,830,540 of record OX465296.1, read on the forward strand.
ATTTATAAACACCCGAATCTTTGGTTATGGCATCATCTAATTGAATAGACCATTTTTTATAGGTTACCTTGCCTATATGCCTTTCTATTTCGGTGTCATTACGAGTCCAGGTTATATTCGGCAAAGGATTACCTGTGGCGGGACATAGCAATTGTAAGGAGCTGCCGGAGGGTTTATGCATTATATCCACTAATTTATTGATATTTTTAAATTGTGGTGGTTTTTCTTCTTCCACTTCCAAGTGTTTAGCATCATGTTCCAAATCATGATCTAAAGATTCATCATTATCGGGTTGTTCTAAATTTAAGGAATTGAATTGTAGGGAAGGTTCGGTTACAACCTCTTCTTTATAATCTTCGGAACTATTTAACATATCGGTATTATCGCGGTGAACTACCGTTAAACAGGAAGTAGATAACGCTTCTCCCAAACTATTGGCGGCAATACAAGAATACCATCCCTGATCTTCTGATTGTACACTGCCTAATCTTAAAATATGAGGCTCATCTAGGCGAGTCAACAATTTTACAGCATTCGGATTATGGGAATAATCAAATCTATTGTTAGTTAAATTTAACAAATCATCATGCTTTAACCAAATTATATGGGGTTCCAGATCCGATATAACATCACATTCAAATTTGACATTATCATCCTCAAATACCGTTTGATTTAATGATGAGTTTTCACGTATAACAGGAGGACTAACTTCACGTTCTATTACTTTAAGAAAAGAATAACGATTTATACAGCCATAAGTATTACATATCTTACAGGTATACAATCCAGAGTCATTTTCTTCCAGATCCATTACATTAAGAGACCATTTCTTGGCTTTATACTTGGGTAGATTTACATCAACGGTATGATTGTTATAATCCCAAGATATATTTGCTGATGGATTGCTATAAATATTACAATTGAAAATGGCAAAACTTCCCACATATTTTTGTGTATTGTTATAAAGCTGTTGTGATTTAAATTTTGGAGGTTCATAAGAATTTTCTTGTAGATTTTCAACTTCTCCACTGGAAAGCAAAATCTGGGAGTTATTAAGGGTTAAATTAGATTCTTTGAGATATTCCACTTCTTTACTAGAGGAAACAACAGGATCTTTAAGTTTGCGGTGTTCGTTAGAGAGTAACAACTTAGCTGCTTTTAATTTTTTTGTAAATAGTTCCTTAACGTTGTTTTCCTGGCTTTCAAAAACAATAGTTTCTTTGTTTTTCAAATTTGAGTTACAAAAGCTTTCTTTAGTCGAATTATTGCATACATTTAGGGTTATATTAGACCATTTAATATCTTTAGCCAGTGTTGTTGGAATTTGGGAAAGGCAGCAGCTATATGTTCCAACTTCTTCTAAGTTGAAAGCTTTTATTTTCAGTGTACGATTGGTATTGAAAATTTTTTCATTATAATACCAAATAGCTTGCTCAAAAGGACAAACAATTTCCACAGATTGACCCTCCTTCAACAACTGGGATTGTAAAGTTTGTGCTGTTAGTATGATATGTAAGTTTTCATCATGTAAAGAAGCTCTTTCAGTAGATAAACTTTTTCCCTCTACGCTTTGAATTGGCAACAGTAATGACGATATTATCCATAACATACATATAAATACTTGGAAATTTAATTTCCTTCTCATTTTTAGCATTTAAAACGTTACTTTCTTCTAATTCCTTGGAAAACTTCTTTAAAGACGGTAAATTGTAGTTGTCGTTTTGTTCACTTTGAAATTTTTGTTTAATTTTTTACAAAATCAACTAAATTCATGGCTAAAATGACGACATATTTCACATAAGTCAAGTTAAGTTGCTGACTTCTCTGTTAAATTCTCAAATCGATTATTTATTTAGAAAATTGTATGTGCTTTGACTTCATAATGAGTTTTGATTTGTAGTTTTAACTAAACAGCCATTAATCGTAGTGTTGTTTCTGTTGAAGTTCAACTAAAATAGTCAAAAGTTGTATTAACTCAATAATGGATAAATTGGATAATCGCTAATTAAGCATTGATGAAAACGTATCGGGTTAACTTAATACCGTTTAAAGCTCTACTTTCTAAATAGGATTGAAATTAAATCATATTTTTAAATAATTAAAATTATATTTTTGTAATTAAGGGTTTCATTTGGTAATTTTAATTACTATTTTTATATAAACTCAAGGATTTTAATTAAATTTTATTTTTGTTTTGTATTATACACAAATTTTTTTATATCTTTTTTAAACAAAATGTTTGTCAAATATCACGTTCATTACTTTTATGGGCCGTTACTGCCACACTTTATTCATTATTAATGCTTTATGGTGCGTTTCAATATATAAAATCTGCACTAGAGATTTAAGTTAATTATTTGCACTCTCACTTTATATTCCTATATTCAAAATTCTCAAATATATTTCAATTTTTTTTCTTTTTTTTCTCTTTTTTAATCCACTTCCGTTTTATCCGTTTCTTTAAAATCACCCACGATCGTTTGTTTAACCACACCGACTTAACCAAGAGTTCTCACAAGACTGAAAACATTAACGTTGTATTCAAAACTTTGACTTCCCCCAGGTTTATACACTAACGAACAACATACAAAAAAAGCAAAGACAAAATTAAAAAGCACTTGTTGTCAACAACGTCACGATCGAATCGTCACCAATAATATATTTTCAAAAATCGTTAAAGAGACATAGACAACCAATAAGAATTTAATATTATATGCTAGTAACTTACTACTACTGACAGGAATATATTATAATCCTTGTTACTCCTTGTTGAACAAAATATGTTAACGTCTACCTGCATTTGTATATAAAAATTTAGTTTTGCATGCAGCTCGACAATGTAGTCGTCCCGCATCTCCTTAGAAATATTCTAACCAACAATACAGTAGTGGATCATAATATTAGAATGTCTAAAAAAAAATCGGGCTCCAGAATTTCTAAAACAAAACCCTAATTTTTGTATTTCCACATAAAAAAAAAGAAAACTTGATTGAAATTAAAAGAAATCTTAGAAAGAAAAAATAAAATAAAACTTTCTTTTTAGTCTGAAAAAAACTTTTTTTTTGGAAAATACAATAAAAAAAAAAGTAAAAATAATTCACACATGCAATGTATTTTTTCATAAACTGTATGAATTGAACATGATATTTCTTCCCAAAACTTTTTCATTTGGGGTATGAATTTGTTTACACCCAGCCAACGTATTTCCGAGCCCTCAGAAATACTGAATCATAAAAGCCTCTAAAATATGATCAATTTCAGAGTGCTCAAATTTTAGTCATAAGTAAATGGAACATAATAGACCCTTATTTATGAGCCTATTCTAAAAATTTTGTAAATATCTTCAATACTCATAAATGACTCTAAAATTAATCATAAATGACGCATAAATAGCTCAGAAAATCCAAAAATTTCCAATAATGCTTTTATGATTCATAAGAATTAGGCTTATCGGTAAAGAAAAACTCCCCAATTTAGCTATGATTTCAAAAAATCTTAGGGCTCTTTTATGAGTCTTTTCAGATTTCAATTGTACATTCCCAGCCAGCAAAATTTGGCTACTTTTTTGAGGGTTCTTATTTTTTTATGATTCAAAACTTACTCAAATAAAACACATTTTTTTTTGAAATTTTAAAATTTTTTGTCAAATATTGCTCATATTTTGGACAAAAAGAAGAGCCTTCTAAAATAAATCATAAAAGACACAAAAATTTGAGCCAAATTATTAAATCGAAAAGATAGTTCAGAAATGTAAACAAATTTGAATATTTTATGAACAATTCAAAAAAGTCTCAGAAAAGTGATTAATTTTTGAGCCTTTTTTCTAAATTTTTTTTGAGTAATTTTTGAACCAAAAAAGAAGGATCTTTTGGATGAACCACTTTCTTACAAAAATTTGAATTTTTAATAATATTTTTTGAGCTTTTTTATTAATTTTTGAGCTTGTTTGCTGGCTGGGTTTTCATAATATAAAGTAATGGAAATTAATGTATGAACTTTTTCTACACTCATAAAAATTCTTGAATTTACTTACAACGAGAGAGATCTTTAGAATGGTTCAAACTTAATCTTAAACAGTTGAGTATTTTTTAAGATACTCGCGGAAAGAATTTTAACTTTAGAGGGCTGTCCACCGAAAGCAAGTGTATATTCTTTTTCTGTTTTCTTCAGTAACTGCCGTACTTGGGGAGAGGGGAATGGGGGGATGACAAGTTTAACGGGTTTACTCTCTTTAGCTTTTTCATTTTATAAAATTTTTTTTTTCATATTTCAGTTTCAACTTTTTTCTATATGATGAAAAATTCATTCTTTAAACTTTAATTGCGTTTTTTCGAAACTTTATATTGAAAATTGGGCGCCAATATGCAGCGTTAAACAGGTAGACCGATTTCGATCAGTCTCCTTTGATAAAATCCTTGTCGTAGAGACATAACAATGATCTTTTTTTTGTGGTTTTTCAGTTTTTGGGTTTAACCTCGTACTATTTTTATGCATAACAAAAATTTTAAAATCCGGTCACATCAGGGATTTAAGAATTTATTCGTCTGTAAGAAATGTATTTTTTTTATTTTTAGATGATTGCTCATGGTTGCACAATGGCACCCGATTTTGCCTTTTTAAAAAAGGTCTATAATTTCTTTATTTTATTATAATTTTTCAGCCTTACTATCAATATTTTTCAAAGGTATATTTTGGTTAAAGTCGACTTTATTTTAAAGCAAAGGTTTTGTTTTAACCGTACTATACAAAATATTTAAAATAAACCTTTTAAAATAATGCCAATTGAAAAACAAAACAAAATATTCAAAAATAAAAAGGAAACTTGTAAATAAATGTAAACAAAATTTTAAAACAACCCAGCCAGCAATTTCGGAGCGCTCATAAATAAGATTTTTAAATGGCTCACAGAAATGATTATTGTTTTTTTGAAAACACTCTTTTTTTGGTAGAAAATATGAACCCTCAAAAAAAAATCCAAAAAGTTGTCTCTACACTCTAAAAAGCTGTCTCGAAATGAGGGTTAATTTTTCGGACTCCAAGAAGATTCCAAAATTATTTAAATTTATAAAGAAAATTTCGATTTTATACGTTCCTTTTTCTGAGTCATTTCTGAGTACACAGGGGGCTCTTTTGGACGAACCACTTTCATAGGAAAAAGTGGAAAAATTTGTATGTTTTTGGAGCTCATTTCTGAGTCATTAATGATCATCTTTGTTTGCTGGGAATAAAAACAAAATACACAAATATAAAATAAAAACAAATGAAAACTTCAAATTTAAAACAGAATTTTAAGGTATATTTTAAATATTTTGTATGGTACGAAAATTAAAATAATAGTCGACTTTTGTGATTTAAAATCGACCAAATTTTGTAGAAAATTCAAGAAATCCAATCCAACAAACTTAAATACATCGACTATAAGAACGCTTTATTTCACTATTTGGTTAAAAGTTCTTATAACGGAACCTGCTACTGTTTTATTTATCATTCTATTCCATTGTTCTTATTGCACAAACAAAATATACAAGAGGCAATATCAATTTTTATCTATGTATAGTTACACTCTGTACAGTTTATGAATTTTTATTAATTCATAAAAATATATTTAAAAAAAATAACAAAAACAATACTATCTAATACATAATCGTTATTTGCTTTTCACAGATTTATTTTCATAATTTATGCACATTTTGTTTGTGGTGTTTGTTTTCTGCAAACAACACAAATATACAATCGCTTGTTGGCGTGGTGCAATGGAATAATAACTAGCACCAGGTACTTCTTTGTGATCTTTGTTTGGTTATTTTTCCTTCAATAATTCTTCTACTTCTATTTAGTTCTTTTGTTTTTTATACCAGAGTTTATTTTTTACTTGTATTGTTGGTGTTAGTGTTGTTGGTGTGTTCGTTTATTGAATATCAATCAGAAATATCCGTTACGTGACTTATTTCTTCCTTTGTGCATACATACACTACAACATCAAGTTCAAATTTGAGTTTTGAGTTATAATCTGAATTGGGCTCAAAAGATAAAAGAAACACTTTCGGATTATCAGTTCACCCGCATATGAAAAATTTTCAACAAATTTGTTTGAATATTTGGAAAAACATTGAAATGTAGGTAAAGTATTCCTACACATGTTTAAAACTAAATATTAGTAGATTTTTAATACTTTTGTTTTTTTTTTTTTTATCAAAGAAAAAATAATTTTTTCATTTGTTCCTGTAAAATTTATCTAAAATTTGTCTAAATCATTCTGGGCACGTACAAATTCGAATAATTTTATGATAGTTTACAAAGTTTCATCTTCTTTTTTTTGTTTTGTTTTTACTTCTTAAATTTGAAAAATAATTTACTTTGTTGGGCATTTATGATTTTGGATTTTAGTATGCACTTTACTACTTCCACATAATAAAATAATTTTCTTGTAAAACTTTAAAACATGTGAATAGCAGATAAGTATTTAAAAAATCTCGGATGTACAATAGTTAATATTAGGGTGATTTTAAAAACGTTCTAAATCACGAAATCGAATAATCATATTTCAGCATGTAATACAAGTAGTAACATTTTTATTTACTGAAATTCAATCGTATTAATTTTCACTTACCTCATGACCATACTCCGCAATAGCCTCCTTAACAGCAATCATGTTAGCTGAAGTCAATATACTCTGTATATCGGCACCAGTATAGTTTTCCGTTTTCGATGCAAAATATTCAAAATCAACCGTATCATCTAAAGCCAAAGTACTTGAGAGTGTTTCAAATATTGCTAAACGAGCAGTAAAATCTGGCAGAGCACATTCTACTAAACGATCAATACGACCAGAACGCAATAGAGCTGGATCCAATAATTCAGGACGTGAGGTAGCGGCAATAACAGTAACACCCTGTAAACCTTCAACACCATCCAATTCTGTTAGTAACTGATTGACAACACGATCCGTAACGCCAGTAGAATCATGGCCACGTTTGGGCGCCAAACTGTCAAACTCATCAAAAAACAGAACGCAAGGTTTGGCACTTCGAGCTCTAGATTTAAAAGGAATATAAATAAATAAAAAAATATTTTAGGACCCAACTGCACAATTTCGGATAGCTTCTAACATGGAATTTTAATTTACATTTATAGAATTGGAATATTTTGCGCTATAGATTGAATTCAAGAAAAAAGAGAGATGAAATGAAAACGAAAGAAAGCAACAACATCCAATCTGTAGCGCAGAATACTCCAGTACTGTGAATATACAGAGAGAATTTTGCTGGACTAGTTTTAATAATGAAAAAGCCTCATATATTTTATGAATCTAGTTTTAATGAAATTTTTTCATTGAGTGTATTAAACTTTTAATATAATGAAATTTTTCACAACATTTTTTATAAAAATTCCATTATTTTAGTTAAAAGTTTCAATGGACGAGTCCCAGTGAAACGCCATTGTTTTTATGCAAGAATTCATTAATAAATAAATAAATTCTGTCAGTGTAGACCTTAAATGTTGAATTATTTGTTATTCGTTTTTTATGAAAAAAAACATTAGTATTTAACTTACCGATTAAATAAATTACGAACATTTTCCTCACTTTGGCCAATATATTTTGCCAAAAGTTCAGGTCCCTTAACAGATATTGTTCTTAGATTCCATGAACTAGCCAGCTTAGATACCAAAAATGTTTTACCGGTACCAGGTGGGCCATATAATAAAACACCAGCTTGGTTACGTAAGGGTGAAGCATTAAAAATAGTTGGATACTAAAATTAGATAAATAAATGTAACTTAGGTCGGCTAACTTATATAAAAGTACGGCCAATTTAAGACCATCCAGAGTCATTTTAAGGCCAGTTTTATTCGTGGTTAAGGTTAGAGAACAAATTCACTACCTTAACCAGGAGTAAAATTTTCATCAAAACAACTCTAAATAATCTTAAAATAAGCATTCTTTTAGATAAGTTAGCCAACCTTAACGTGAAGTTTTGTAGTTTGGTATTGTAGTTGTGTAGTTAAAGTATATACATATATAATAGAAAAAAAAAAAAAAACTTTTGTGTTAACTATTAGTTAACTCCCAACGGTGGGTCTCATACTGTAGGGTTAACTTTAACTTAACTATTAAAAGAAAATGTCAACAAATTGTTTACAAAACAACAACAAATTTTTGGGTTAACTAATAGGGTTAACTTAATCACTCACGGTGGGTCTCATACTGCAGGTTTAAACTTTAGTTAATAGTTAACCCAAAAATTTGTTGTTGTTTTGTGTACATTTTTTTGACATTTTCTTTTGTCTATAGTTAAGTTAAAGTTAAACCTACAGTATGAGACCCACCGTCAGTGTGAGACCCACTGTAAACCTTTAGTATGAAACCCAGCGTAAGAGTACAGTAGTTAAGAAATTTTACAGTTTCATAGTTTGGTTTTGGTTGCATTAATGCTTGACAGTTTTGTAGTTTTACGTTTAGGTAATGACACCACAAGTAAGCTTCAAGAAATATGATCACAAAATCGCCATTAATGATGAGTAGAGACCGTCACTACACAACCATATACGGAAGCTTGGACGTAGAGAATATAGTCCAGAAGACTGGTAATTTATCTACGAACACTACCTTCGTAATGCGAGGGACAGGTAGCGTGGATTGGACATGTGTAGGACTGAGAGAATAATGTGGCCCGATTACAACTTCAGGCGCCCTAAATATTTTCTTATTTTAAGTAGTAGGGGGCGTTTCGAGACTGACAACTGTGTTGACTAGTCACTGGGTGATAGGTAGACAAGGAAGTAGACTCGGACTGGAAAGCGACTTATAATGAGTTGCTGTGGCACACTCGGAAAGGAAACAGTATCTCTTCTATGATTTCTCTGCACTTCAGAGCATTCACAATAGCACCATTGTTGATCACAAACTAGAAGACCTGCCAGTAATATCGAACATATAATTAAGTGATCTCATTAGTTACCTTAATCTCATAGGATTGAATTTAGTATTCTGAATATCAACTCCTTATGAATGAATGATATCATTTCAAAACGCTGTCGCTTGTGACTTTAAGAAAGTTGACTTAAGCTAAATATGGGTCCTTCAGTGTATTACCATGGTATCGCTCTTTCTCTTAATTCAACTTCGCTAAATATAGTTGGGACTTTAAGCTAAATATGGATTCTTCAGTGTATTTTCAGACTATCGCTATTTCCCTTAGGTCAACTTCGCTAAATATAGTTGAGCCTTTAGCCTGGATCGGAGACTAGCAGTCTACTGTAGTGTTAATCAAGCAGAGCTTGTTGTAACAAAAAAGGTCACCTACGGGTTGTGACAGAATATCTGCTCCGGCATTGAAGCCACAATTGAATCCCTGGAATAAATATTCCTGATAGTAAGAACAGTAAATAACTGCCGCACATCCGGAAATAATATGAATATGCAGTCCCATGGAACATGAACATTTCAAGGAATTTAAAATTAGTTCGCCTTTAGCCACATGCAAAACTTAGCTTTAGACTTGACAATATCGATAACTCCTATATGGGCTAATGGTACAACATGTATATTAGACCGGTTAAAAAAAAAATTTCGCCGTACACCCTCCAATATGAAGTATTTTTGCAAGGAGGTTTCAAAAAAAAAATTTTATTTTTTTTTTGCCTTTTTTAATTTTTTGTTATAGCTTTGGCATTTAAAATCGGATTTTAAAGTGTGATATATCAATTTTCTTGCCTCGAGGAGACCAGTGTTTTGCTATATAGTAAAAATCCAATTAAAAAAAAATTAAAAAGGCGACCCCTACGTTCGGCAACCAATATATAAAAAAAAATTTTTTTCCTGTAAGGTGGTACGCTCTAATGTATATGCTGCTATGAAACAGAGGCGTGTTCATGCTTTACTCTGGCTCCCCAGAAAACTAGCACTTTATTTCTTTCGTTGTAGCCATCGTAGCCTAGAGTTTCAATTAATGTTATTCCGAGCTGCCCTTTATGAAGGTTGGATTAGCAGTTCCTTCATATATCATATATCCTGAACCCATAAGATATTCGTCTCCTCACAAGCGTTTATTCTGATGACAGCCTATACAACTTTTTTAAAGTGCTTTACTCAATCTGCTGCAGAACACTAGTGTAACATGCCACTTACAGCGCAATCTTTAAAGTCCAGCTTACAAGGTTTCAATCTCTTGGTTCACTTACAGCCTGCATTGTTGTAGATGTGACTTCACATTATCTCATGGGTCCTTAAATGAGATTGCCAAGTGGTTTAATGTCAAAATCATCTGGGTCCCAGGGCACAAGGACACTGCTTGAATTTGTTAAGTCGTGTCGCAACTTCATGGAACAGGGAAATCGATCTATATAAGTCTAAAGAATCGTTTGTGGTTGAGATTAAAAACTTGCGACTTTCAGCTGACGGACATTTAAAATTTTTAGGTATATTCAAAAGGAGTTTTTCTTAACTTTTTCGCATTATTTTTCTCATGATGTTATAGATCCGGCTAAAATAGATCAAGTATTTACTTTTAAACGAAAATATTGTTTTCGACGGATTTCAGAGAGATTTTGCAATTGGCTACTGATTGTTATCAGTGCAACTTAAGTTGCAGTTTTTAAAAATGTCTACTCATGTTATAAAAAGGGTTGCATCGTTTATTAGTACTGAATTTAGGATTCCGATGTCGGGCAAAATAGCTCAAGTTTTCATACTACATTTGTAGCTACATAGAACAGTGGTTAGGTAGGTAAAACTCTTAATCGTTGTGTTCATTTTTAAGTAACCAATTTGTCTCCTCTACGATTGCCCGACGCTACAGGGCATCCGACCTAAGACTTTAGGCGATCATATACTAGACGACCTGTCGGTGATATCGGAGGTAAGATTAGGTAATCTTATCCGGTATTTTAATCTTAAGGGTTGGGTCCAGTTGTTCGGATATTAGTTCCTTACGGGTAGTGTAGTCTTTTCAAATTAGAGTCACTATTGACTCTACTAGATGCTCACAAGGTCATGAGCTGCCACTTAAACCAACCCAAACCAACCAAACAAACATTTTAGTATTTAAGTAGTTTCAATTTTATCTTTAACTTACCCTAGAAGGCCACATTATAACTTCTTCAAGTACAGTTACTACTGTTTCTAATCCCGGTATCTCTTCTACTGTCAAATTTTCTTCTCCATTAGTTGAATCATTCGATGGCTGATGACTTTCGATGCCTTGCAGACAGTATGAATTTGTATTATCAAGAGATTTTTTTAAATGCTCATTAGTAAGAACAGGTTGATTTTTACCTAAAATATCCAAAGAAAATAAAACAATCAATCTTAGCATATATTTTAAATACTTCTACTTACTTATACGATATGCATAAAATATAGCCCTTTCTACAAATTGTACCAAATCTTCCTTATTGTAGCCTTCGGTTTGCAAAGCAAATCTCTCATAATCAAGTTTTTCTGAATCGATATGACTACAAAGTTCTTTGAGAACAATTTCTCTATCGGAACGCTCTAAATTGGGTAATTTTTCAATGGTTTGAAACAAATGGCGACCTCTAGGAGAATATAAACGTTTGTTTAGAGACTGGACTTCATTAATCGTAGCTATTACAGCTATTGGATGACTACTAGTATATTGAACTATAAGTTGATGTACAATATCAGCAATACGATTATAGTATTCACTATCTTGGGTAACTTGATCCCCTGAGGCATGAGCCAAGACATCTAGATTTTCTAAGACTACAATAGAGGGGGCATTTTGTAAACATGTTGTAAATACCGATCGTAAATCTTTTTGTACAGATTCGACCTATATAAAAAAAAATTTATATAATATAAAAAATTTAATATTTATTATTACCATTCAGTTTACCTTGCGTCCTTTACTACGCGTACAATAAAATATATCAAAATAACAAAAATAAGGTTTTCTAATCAACTCATCTAATATCCGTTCTACAACAACCGTCTTTCCACTACCCGAAGGTCCTGAAACATGAACATTTACAGAAATTTGTATTAATCATTTCAACTTTCTTTGTTTCTTTTTTATAACTTGCCCGTTATAAGGATATTTCCCTGTCTTAAGACATTATTTTTAGCATCTAAACATAGATTGCTCTTTAGTTGTTTAGTTAATCGTTCAACGGTAGAGTTAAATTCTGGCAGTTTTATTAAATCTTTAACACTAAGAGGAGAAGCAACATTAGCCGCTACATCGACTACGTCATCTACTTTACGCACTAAGTCCGCGGCATAAATTTTACTTTCTTTAAGAAATTGTGAATCTACAGCACAATAACGAAAGTGTTCTGGCAATATGCCTACACTCACTATAAGATTTTCTTCTAAACGTACTACTTCATTTTGATTGAGTATTAACGGTGCCAAATTGGTCTTTTCAATAACAAAACGTTTAAAAGCATTTTCTATAACCTTATAGTGATTTTTCTTATGGGCAAATAGCTCAATTTTCTCCACAAAATTTACCACATTGGGTTTAGGTTTCAAAACTACCTTTTCTAATTCTTTTAATTCTAACAACTTCATTAAGTTAACATTGACCTCAATAGTGGGATGTATGGTTTGTGCAATTTCACTGTGACTGACCAAACGCACACGTACATAATATTCTTTATCTTCCATAGTTTTCATACTATATACTGTGGTAGTATCCATGTGACCAGGCCAATTCGTTTTGTTCACAAAAACATCGGATATTTGATATTGGTCTTGCCATTCACCGGATATAACACGAAATTCTATGAATTTTGACATTTCCCTTGTCAAATCTTTCTTTAAGCGTTCCATTTTATCATTACGTTTAGTTTTTGCTAAACTCTTCGAACGTTCCATATTTTTTAAATTGCTAGCTGTAATAGATCGAGTCAATTGTTGATGGTGAGTGTTGTCTTCATCCAATGATGCAAATTTTGCCATAGTTTTACTGCGCGCTATATTTCCATTGGTTTCCAAATCACTTGCTCTAATGCTTTTATAAAGATTTGGTGCTATAACAAGTTCAGTGTTGTGATCTATGCGACCGTAATTGACAATCGGTTTTAGGCGATCTAAAATATATAGATGGTTCAATTAGATTTCTTTTTATTAAAAATAAGTTAATAAAATCCCTCAAGTAATCGAAACGAAGTATCAATTGAACATTTTTCTATCGATAATTACATTTCTTTTATAAATTCTTTAGAACATTCTGTTATCGATAAATTTATTTATTTTGACAATTTTGTTATCGAAAACTTTACTCGATTTTCTTACTACTTTTACCATACTACAATTGGAAAGTTTTGTATACTTTTTGTGTTGAATTTTTCCAGCCGTAGTAAAAGTAGTAACTTGTTCGTTTACTTGCTACAAGTTACTACTTTTACTACAGATGAAAAAATTCAATACAAAAAATAAACAAAACTTTCCAATTGTAATAAAAGTAGTAAGAAATAAAGAGTAAACGAACAAAAAAAAGGCTTTGCGAAAAGTTCGCGAAAATTTGGCAAAAATTAAATAAGAATCGAAAAGCCGATTTTTTAACGAAATTTGACCACTTTGATTCCTTAGGTGAAGTTAAGTCGACCTTAGATTTAGATTTTCTATAACATGTCCAAGTTTCATCAATTTCGGAGTGTTAAGATTGGAATACCTTCATTGCTAGAACATTTTTTAATCGATAACTAATTTCTTTAAAATTTCTTATTATTATCTACTTATACCTACCTACTGTTAAAGCCACCTGCATAGATTTATTTATCCACACTATAAGCATTTGATTGGAATTAACAATACGCGTCTGCTCTAAAACGCTTCCAGATATTTTCTCGGTACTCAGCTCCTAGAAGTTAAGATATAATTTTATATATTTTAAAACAAATTTCATTAAAGCCATTTTCCATAAAAATCAATTTTAGAAAATGGCTATAAATAAGTTAGTTGTTTCACATCATTTACATCTTTAAAATACTTACTATGATCTCCCAGTCTTTAGCGGATACCGGTGTGACAAATACATTTCGCAATATAGGAGCGTCAGCAACCAAGGAACATTTGACCATGTCATTCTCTTTTAGACCTGTGGATTGGTATGATTTAATTATATGTATAATATCTATGATCATAAGTTGACACCTTTTAACCAACAAATTTTGTATTGTAGACAACTAATCTGGCTTGCTTATTTTAAATTAAAAAAAAAAAATTGTTAAAAGATCTCAACTTATGATCAATCATACAATTCATGAAATATGCGCTATAATGTAATTCTTTGAAATTATTTACAGAAATTGATTCCAGTCAATTTCCAATATATTAATTCAGTATTTGCAATAAAAAATTGAATTTAATTTTTAAGGAATTTATTTCAAACAAAATTAATTCTTTGATGGACCTTGGTGCCTATTCCTACTTGTGACTCATTGTGACCATCATAAGACTATTTTTAAAACTGAGAGTCATAACTTTTCATACAAAACAACAATAAAATTCAAATTTTACATAGATATCTTGCTCTTCTTCTTATGTCAACAAACAGATTTTTTCACATCCAATCAAATATTTTTTGTATAGATATAGAACGTATGTCCAACACATTCTCATGAGTTACATCCACTGACAGCAAATGTCAAAGAGTAAAAGATCTATGTAATCTATGGTCAATGTTATGATTATGTCGATACCAGTACCGGTGTTCTGTAACTATGTGAGAAGTTTCTCACATAAAAATTGCAACTCTGCCATATTTAAAACAGAGTGAGTATCATAATGTCAAATTTAGCCAGAGGTATGTAAAAAAAATTTACTTATATTCAGTTTGAAAATTTGGGACTCATCCTGTTTTAAATTTCGTAGAGTTGCAATTTTTATGTGAGTAACTTCTCACATAGTTACAGAACACCGGTACAGTACTATGTTAGAAGTTTCTCACATGAAAATTGCAACTCTACTATATTTAAAACAGGGAGAATCACATAATTCCAAATTGAACATAAGTAATTTATTACATATCTCTGGATAAATTTGACAGCATGCTACTCACACTGTTTTAAATATAATAGAGTTGCAATTTTTATGTGAGAAACTTCTCACATAGTTACAGAACACCGGTACAGGTCTTAATTTTTTTTGAAGTTTTCAAACAAAAATTTGAATAAATACAGTCACAACTAAGCGTCACAGACTTTTCGTAGGAATAGGATTATAAAATATAATTTAAATTATAATATCATGATCAAATACTGTATCTATTCAATTATTTCTTTCATTCATGGTTTCATCATCTCGAAGGCATTGCGTACACAATAATACTTTGCAATTTCTAAACGACAAAATCTATACTACATACATATAAAATAGGATGACCATTGACTGAATTTGACATGAATTGAAACTAAAATTTTGTATGCAAATTTAAGACTTTTTGAGTGAAACTTAGAATTACAGAAAATTTTTAAAAAGATTGTGCGTAAGGTAGAAAATAAATTACCTTGGCAACATCAATTTAGAAAATTAATATGTATGAGTTTTCTATTCCTCATACATATCGCGATCATATGAATAAAGGCTTTATTATTTCATCAAATGTTAAACAAAAAATTGGATAGTCAAATAAAAACAATTGCGTAAAAAATAGGTTTAAGCAATTATACAAAAAGGATTCAACTTATGAAATTAAAAAAAAAGAAGGAACCCATTGTAAAAACAAACATCGATAAATGATTTTAGGCAAAACTTTGTATACTAAAACGACAAAACTTTTAAAGTAGCCCATATATGTTCATTTACATAAACAGAGAAATAAATGTAACATACTTTTAGGAGCTATATACCCTATTTATTTGTTGTTGCAAAGTAACAATAAATTACATTTATCAAATTTTTGTTTGAAATCTTCAAAAAAAAAAATAAAGACCTGGTATTGACACGATCATAACATTGACAAGTTTTCGTTTTTTTTAAATTTTCGATATGAAATTTGTATGGGATTTGACAATCGAAAACGCAATAAATTTGAAAACTACTAGTTTTGGGTTCAGTATGAATGAGGCATTAAAAATAGTCTTATGACGGTCAAAATGAGTCACAAGTAGGAATAGGCGCCGAAATCTCATTATCTCCTGGTTGCAGGCTTAATTTCATTTTTTCATGCAGAATCGAATAATATGTTTAAAATTTAACAAAAGTTGAATATGTTTAAAATTTAACAAAAGTTTTTTTTTTTTAAGTTTTTTCAAAACTTTTTTTTCACGGACGGTTATGACTAGAACCGAAATATTTTGGGAATCGTCATAAAATATGTTCATGTTTATTTTCAAAAGTGTGCATCATGCTTTTTTTTAAATCCTAAGAATGAGGCACACTAACACTAATATGCATATATCGTTAAATACTTTTTTTATCACGTTTTTACAAAACAAAATTATTTCCACTACATTTATAATTGAAAGATCAAATTTCAGAGATATACCTATTATCCATATACCAAAATGGTCACCCTAATTATATTTATTTATGCTTTGTTTAGTGCCAAAATGTTGTTGTTATATACCAAAAATAAATATATGTAAACTTACCGATTTCTTTTGCAACCCTGGCATTGAGGGCAATTTCTGTGTCTTTGACTGCGCCCGAATGTGGAGCCCATGAAGCATAATGAATGTGAGCATTATATTGTAGGCTCAGGCAACCTGTATCCTAAACAAGTACAATAATGCAAATTGTTTTATGTAGATTAATCTAATCTTATCGCTATTGCATACAAAATACTATCAGTGTCAATAGTAGCACAATTGCATGTATCAATCAATAGGTTAAATTCCATCTTTTATTTCTATCAATCTACTTACATATGTTGAAACCACTTTATAATAATGTTCAGGTAATAATATAAAATTATTTTTCACAGGCCGAAAGACAACTTTAAAAGTACGTTTAAACATATTACCGTTATTTAAGCGAAATTGCAAATACTACCGTTGTCCTAGGGTCTTAAAAAAGAACTACAAAATGACAGCTTCCGTTTCTTGTTAACAAGAATAAATATTTCAGAAAAATACTATAAAACAACACAATGCCGAGGGAATTTTATTGTTTGTTTTTATAAATATAAAAGTTCCACTATGTCATAAACCATTGGACTTTTCAAGGAAAACTGTTTACATCCGTGAACTTTATGATAAAAAAAATCTAACTCAATTTTATCAGCTGATTTACCGGGTGACAACAAAATATGTATTTATTAACGTGGGCAATTGACAAACACAATTAACAATGTGTTTCATTCCATTATGTTTCACAAGAGATTCGTAACCAAGGTATACATATATATACATTTTATAAAATTAAAATTACTGTTATTCAGTATTGGGGACATAGATAAGAGATCTATGTAATCTATGATTGGGGATATGAATTGACAAAATTTGTTTTTAAAAAGCCTAAATAACATACAAAAAAGAAATTGCTTAAAATGTCATATTAATTTTTTTAAATAGATCATAATTAAGAACATAGGGCTTGATCAGAAAAATCTTATTTGGTTACAATCGAAGATTTTATATTTAGGTTTACACTTTTGAAATTTACTACTCTTACATATAGGTAATTCTCTAAATATTTAACGTTTATATGGTTATCTTCAATGTTTTTTAAGAGTAGTGGACAAATTTCGAGGCAGTATCATCGCGTTTAGAGGGAATTTGAGAAAGACTTGACAGTTGACCACAGCTTGCTTGTTCCGGAGCAAGTTTTTAAGGTGTTTGCCCATTTAACTCGCTTATATGTTTAGCAACTTGCTGATCTACCACTTGAATTTGATAATCTTGGAATCGCTGAGGTTAGTGCTACGAAGTCATTGTCACAAAATCTGGTATCAAGTCCGATATTCTACAATAAAATAAAGCGAACGGCTGCTGCCTTGAAAACATTACGGAACATAACATTGGTACGGTGGTTAGAGACATCAAGGTCTTTACCATTATAGTATACTATGGTCTTTACGTCTATCGAAAGATATATATGAATGCTTCATAAAGAAAAATAAATACGTCTTAAAGAGAAATATGACAAAATAGTATTTTTAAAATAGAACACTTTTATAATTTTTATTATTTACCTTTATTAAAAATACAAAAGTTAATACGTAAAAAATATGTATAAACAGATTCGAAGAACTAGTTTAAATAAAAGCAATTCTTACTGAGATAAACAAATTAAATACATATATTATGTAATGTTGAAAGAATAAGTAGTTTATTAAAAATGTCTACTTGATCGAAAACATATTTCGCCTCTTAACAACAACATTTGACAGCGGTATTAACCAAAAACATAATAGCTAGCAGTCAAAGCTAACTTTTAATTCCTCATCTTCAGCTTAGCTTTGAATACTGATTATTTGTAGTTTACTGTTAACGACCATTACAAATATAACGTTTTTAACCCCAAATTCATATTTCTGGTAAAAGATTTTATATTAAAATTTGGATAGAGCTTCAAAATATGAAATTGGACATAAATCGAAAATATTGGAATCGTCATATTAATGTTAAAAAGAAATGTATGTATTTGCGATACTTATTTCACTAAAAAAAAAACAATTTGAATTAATATTTTAAAATACAAAATAATATAAAATATATAGTACAGACAAATAAAACTTATATACAAAAACAATATAAATGTACAAAATAATTCAAAAAGAATTACTCATTATTCGAAATTTTTGAGATTCTCATAAAGCAGGAGAGATTAAAAAAAAAAGAAATAATAATGACAACAAATTATTGAAAATATGCAAAACAACAATTTTATAGATTTTAAGTTGCATACAAATAGTATGTGTGTTCCCGTAAGTTACCGCGGGTACATGTGGGAACAAAAAACAGCCAAAACAACAAAAATTTTCACGTAATTTGGAGCACGGTTTACTTATATAGTGTAAACATTCAAGGATATCGTTTTAAACTAGACAAATTTTAAACTAATATTCTATAATTTTCTAAATAATTTTGTTAACATTTTGCCATAAACATATTTAAAATGTTTCAAACTGTTTTAATAGCTTCAATAAAAAGTAAACTTAGTTTTCCTTTAAAATATGTTTAAGGAAATATTAACGAAACAAAAGATAGAATTATAGAAGAAGAACATTTATCTGTGAGAATTGAATTGAAAGGAAGTTATTCCACAATATTTGTTTAATGAGTTTCTTTTTTGTTAATACATTTTCTAAAATACACATGTTAAACAATAAAACAAATGTTAAAAAACAAAAAATTATAGATAAAAAATAATTTACAAAAGTTGTATTAATAAACCTAAAATAATGCCCAATATCTATCGGCAATATCGTGTGTATGAAGATATAAATGAGATAAAGAAGAATCGCTTAAATTTGTATATCAAACTTAATTTAAATTAATTTTATATATTTATTGCATAGCAGTTCTTATTTTATGTTTAATTACTATTTCTTCTTTAGTCGATTTTTTTTATATAAATGGGAATGTCTGTATAAAAAATGTATAAAAATTCACGTATAAAAAATTTAAATGCATCATTATTTTTAGGCATAAAAGGTTAATTTTTTTTATATCCGTATATTCGGGATCGTTGAAGACTACAGCTAATATTATTTTAAATAATGATGATGATGATTAAGATAAAAATGATCTAGACATCGAGTTCTTCCAAAGTACGCGAAAGTCGATTATTATCTATACGCCTACGTTGGCTACGACGTACAGCATCTGCTCGCCGATAGGGTTCACTTTTAAGTCCCAACAATATATCCTCTAATGCTCCATTGTAGACTTCATCTTGTTGTAATAGTTTCTTCTCTCGTACCGAATTTGCCTTACACTTCAACTCATTGATTACCGCTTCCTGTAAGGAGAGCCCAGCGGGAAACTTTTATATTTTACGATACGTAAAAATAAAAAAATATGGAAAAACGAGAAGCAAAAGAATATAAAATAATAAAGATTAGCAAAGATAAGCCAACACCATAGTTCGTAAAAAAAAAATTTTTTTTCCAAAATTTACATGTTAAAAAATTTACAGTTTTAGTGTAAGATTATTATTGAACTGTATGTAGTCGTTGCATGACTGTGGAAATGTTAATGACATTAATATAAGATGGTTAATAAGGTTTCTACATAAACTCAAAACAAATAATAACAATATTTTTTAACGTTTTAACAGCTAAAGAACACGTCAAGTACAGACTGCAATCAGAGCTTAAGAATTTATTATAATTTTTTTTATAAAATTTTGCAATTTCTATTGAATTTTTAAAAATATATAAATTTTATTACGAGCCGCCTTATCTATTAATGCATTTCTTAATAAAATTATATTATAGACGTCGTCCCCTGACGATTTCCTTAGGCAAGAATGAAATCCGGATAGGGACATGTCTTCATCAGATTATTTTTCACAATTTGTTAAATACGTTTGGGATTTTAGCACATTTAATTCCTTTAATCCAATTAATGCATATCCCAAATATTTTAGTACCAAAATGTGTATCCCAATTAACGTAGTTCCAAGAAATCATATGGATTTTTCATTAGTGGCGCCACCTATGTGTCATCCTACGAACTTTTCAGCAGATGTGTTAAATTGTAAAAAGTACAAATTGGCGCCCAACGTGAGGCTTTAAGAAAAATTTTATGATTGAAAACTGTCTAGAAAGTTACAGTAAGTTCTAGTTCGTGATATAGTGGATTACAAACTTGTTACAAGCGTAAATACAAGGGACAATTGTCTCCTAACATATGGCGCCAATATGATAAATTCGCCAGTATTTGTATGAATTCTGAAATTAAATTTTCGCAATTTTCACATAAAACAAAACATATCGCAATCAGCTTTGATTCGGCTTGTCTTCAGTTTTACTTAACTCTAACGAAGATTTTTGTAAATTTAAAATTTGATTTGAAAATAATTTAAACAGAAAGTGATATTAATTTATGATCTTGAGTCAAACTAAAATAACATTTATTTACTTAAAATAACAGATCAACTAAAAACTTTTCCCCCATTCATTTTAAAATTTTTAATTTATTCTTAGAAATAAATTAATAGATAATGTTACTCTTCAAATGATAAATATGCGTGGTCCTTATGAAAACCAAATCGGAATTGGATTGGCAAGGGAATTGGATTATGTAAACAGGTTTATAAAAATTAACGGAAGTGATATTACAATGACATCATAAATCTTTTATTCTATTTAAATTTTAGAAAAATTATATAAAAATGTATAACAAATATATAAAACTTAATTTTTGTAAGAACTAAATTATTTGTACAAAAATTAATAAATTTAAAAAATTATCATACAAAAGAAAGGAATGAGAAAAATGTCTACATTTTTCTTACGAAAATTTCCGATAGTTGGATTCTATAAATCTTTCTAAGGATTTGATGAGGAAATTCCCCGATTAGACATACAATTTTTTCTAAAAAAACAAATTTTGTCAGGCAATTTTTAGAGTTATTTATTTGTTATATATATTTATTAAATTTTCTAATAAATATACAATAGAAAAACTTTTATGACGCCATTATATGCCATTTCCGTTAAATTTTATAAACCCATTTACAGAATCCAATCAAGACCGCAATAAATTATTAAAACTTAATTCAACATTGAAACCTCAATTTAAAATATTTCTTTATAGCTCTGAATGGAAACACAAAAAAGCAATTTAAGCTAGATACTAGGATGGATGATACACTTACATGGCGTACATATGTTTAAATAATCGTCGTCAATTACTTGATTGCAATAACTGCGGTCGATCGGTTTATTCCTTACAAGCTCTCGACATTTTTGTTTTACAATTTAGCGTGTAAATACGTTAGATGAACAATGGTTACATGAAAGGTTTATATACAAATGTGAACTAAGCACACACGTCGTTATTCGTTTTATATTAAGGCCATACGAACGGTGCTAGGAGTTATTGTGATTATGGGATAATAATAGTGCGTATTAAATGGGAAGGTGCTAGTGCTGGCGTATGTCCACTAGTAGAATTTAAAATGCTTCAAATAGTCATACGCCTTACCACCCACCACCACTTCCATTTGTACAGATCTTACTTTAGTTTCTTTTCTTTCTTTTTATTTTAAACCCACACCATTTAATATTGCTTTAAACCCTTTTTTATATACGCCTTTAACCGGCTACTTCTCAAACTCGTATCAGTTAAAAATCCATCAGGCCAAATTAATTAGCGCTTTATGTAACAAACTGCTTTCCATAGTCACGCAACCAAGTTTCTAATGAATTAAAAATTTGATTTCAGATGCACAAATGAAATGAAGGTGTGTGTGAGGAGAGTGAGTTTTCAACAAAGCGAATCCAATTACAAAAATAAATTTCAATTACATTTAACCAATTGTGAATATATAAATAATATAAGATAACGACAGAGTGATGAAAGTAAAATTTGAAACTTTTAATAATTACCTGTTGTTTTTTCTGGTTGGCTTTGTTGCGCAGTTGGACTTGTTCATTTTCCTTTTTATTGGCCGCAGCAGCGGCGGCTGCTTGTTCTAAACGTCTACGTTGTTCATTTTCTTGATCGTGGGCCTTTTGATAAAACACGATAAATAAATACTTAAAAATTTCTTTTAAACTGCATTAAATTACCTTAAAAGCTCTGGTGAATCGCACTATTAAAGCAAAAAATGCGGCAGCATCGGCATTGCGTGAAGATTCTCCAAAATACTCAACACATTCCCTAAAAGCTTCTTGGGCATTTTTTAATTCTATTTTTATTTTTTTCAATTTATCTTCCGAATTATTAAGAAAATCGCGAAGAATGTGAGTCTGTGTGCCCTTTACCCTTAGCTCTGCTTCCTTTTTAACCAATTCCATGCCCTTTTCCAAGTCATGCATATCAGTTACTATATTCTCCAGTGACACTTGTGACGCTTTGTCGGTTAAGAATAATTCCGTTTCAAAATTCAGCAGTTCAGGGAATTTTTGTCTTATTGTAGCCACTATGTAGTGTAACAAGGAAGAACGTTTATCCGTGGATTTGGTATCAATTAAAGTATCCAATGATTGTAACTTAAAGCCATAAGCTGGTCCACGTTTATTACTGTTCAAATAGTTACCAAAGGCCAAAACAATTTCCAAAACAGCCTTAAACTTGCGGGATTGTTTCAAAGAACTTGAAGCTGTAGTAATGGCTTGTATTTGCTAAAAATAAATTTGTTGGTTAATATAATATCCATTAATTTCATATTAATCTACAACTTACCGGACATATTAAATGTAAACAATCGAAAAAGTTTCCCATATAATTCATTATAGATAATTTTGATGAGATACGCTCTACCTTAGATAACTGCAACATAAATTTGTCTTCCTCGGTAAGCAGATTTTGATCTTTACGCTCGATTATGTATTCCTTGTAGGCTTTAACTTCTACATCTGTGGGCACCATTTTTTGTAAAAGCTCCACATTTTCCAGAGACAGTTTCTTTAAATCTAAACTGTGTATAGCAGCGATAACCTCATCAATAGGCATGTCCAGTTTTCTACGAGATATTGCTGTAATATAAGATAATTTTAAAATATTAAAAATTTTGTAAAAGCAATTTATAAACTTACCAATATTTCGTAATCTCGTGTGCTCTAATAATGAAATATTTTCGGGCTTTTTAAAACGTTTGCTAGGATATGATGATAATGAACCATCCACTTCAGAGTTGTTACCGGCAGATAAACCGCCTCCTACACCGATTTTAAAACGTTCTTCGAATTCATTAAAATCAATATATTTGTAGATTTTCTCATCATCTAGCTCGTTGAAAATAGTACCGCGTACCTAAAAAAGTTTGATTTAAAATATTCAATATTCTATAAAATCTGTTATATCGATAAAACTTCTTTTAAGCTAGTATACAATGGATCTAAAATACTTGTTATAATTGTTCCAAATATTTAAAATTTATATTGCAAAATAACCAAAAAATTTAAATAATGTTAATAATTTAAATATACGTTTTTTGATCTTTTTATCGTGTTAAGCTCGAGGTGACTATTTTTTTTTTTTTAGAAAAACTTCATTTATTTCAATATTTCTTTATCCATTCGATGACATCTTCAGGAAACAAAAAAAAACGAGTAACAATATAACAGTACGCGTTTTTCTTTTTTCCTAAAGATATCATCTAATGGATGAAGAAATATTGAAAGTCAAATAAATAAATTCTATTAAAAATTAAAAAAAAAAATTTAATTAAATTAACATTAGTAATTGTTATATGCAATTTTTTCTGAATTTTATACTGGATGAAAAATAGAATACACAAAATATTGGCTCGGTTTGTTTATATTTCTAGTAAAAAATAGTAAACTTGGAAAGTACGAAAGAATTTCCAAAAATTAGTTGCTCTTCATGTGAAATGCAAGAAAATAATGTCAAAAGTAGTAAATAGAAACAACTGTTTTAAAAAATTAGCAGATTTTGCGTTGAAAATAAATTCAAGAGAAAAAAACTAGTAAAAATAGTAAAAAACTAGCATGTAAACAAACAGACATATTTTAAAGCCAGAATATTAAAAAAAAATAATGCAAAATACATACTTACGGTGGGTCTCATACTGTAGGTTTAACTTTAACTTAACTATAAACAAAAGAAAATGTCAAAAAAATGTACACAAAACAACAACAAATTTTTGGGTTAACTATTAACTAAAGTTTAAACCTGAAGTATGAGACCCACCGTTAGAAAACAACAAAAAAATTTAGAAACGGAAAATATCCTTTTATGAAAACATAAAAAATAATTATTTTAAAGTTGTTTTAAAATTGTATTTATTCGAATTTTCAAATGTTGATAAATAAAAATGCTCGGGCTCGAGGTCTAGTTTTATTAATTTTAATTTAATTTTATTTACAATTTCAAACCAAGCCCATAGGGCCAAATATGGCTCACAATACAACTCACTAAAAAATACTACTAAATAAAGTATATATAATTAACAACAAAGTAACAATAATTAATTTACAAAAAATAAAAATAAAAAAAATAAAAATAAAATAGAAATGTGTACAGAATTCTTTCACTTTATATTTACTTCTCCCTAATATGATTCCCTGTATAATATTGCGTTCAAATATATAAGATATAAATTAACAAATGCAACAATTAAACGTTATATAATTATTAAATTAATTTAAAGATTGTTACAGTAGGCATATTCTTTTAGTTTGGCTTTAAATACATTGACCGAAAAGTCAAAACTTCTAAGTAATAAGGGTAAAGAATTCCAAATTTTAGCTACCCTGTACTGAAATGATCGCTGAAGGATCGATGTGTTATAAAGAGGATAATTTAATTGAGGGTTCCTTAAGGAACCTGAAAGTATAAAAAGTTCTAGTAAATATTCCGGACATTTGGCCCTGAAAACTTTATAAAAATGTATTAACAACCGCGCGTGTATAGAACTTTTAAAATTGCTTCCTAGAAAGTCTACTACATAATCAGAAACGTGGTCACGGTATCTAAGGTTGTAAATAAATCGAATAATTCGATTGAAAAGAAGGTTGTATCTACGCATTACACGACCCTAAATATATAATATATTTATATATATTATAAAAAATCAATTTATTATCCGATATTTCGACATCTTCCGGGAAATATTGTTAACATCTAATAGTTCTCTGAAGATGTCATTCGAAGAATTTTGAAATATTGGATAATAAATGGAATTTATAATAAAACCAGACCTCGAGCTCGAACATTTGCATTTATCTTCATTTATTAAAAATACTTATTTTAAACCAAAAAAATACCATTATAAAAAATATTGAAACTCTGGCGGAAAATTTCATAAAAATATTTCAATGACAAAAATCTAAAAATTCACTGATGGCCAAAAATTTTTAAAGTAGTTTAAACGAAAATATCGAAAAAGTTCACAATATGCGGTTGGTCGATCGGAGAGTGAAAGTGCGAGAGATTGTTGATGCCATGGGCATATATTATCGAATGGCTCTATTATTTCGATTTTAATTGATCAGTTGAGTTTTAGAAAGTTGTCTACAAAATGAGCGACGCGTTTGGTCACAATTAGCCATAGTGCAATCTTGTAACTTCTGGGCTACGAATTATTACTTATCCACCATAATTTGGTCTATCAGTTAGGTCTCGAGTTATAATTTCCAAATTGTCCAACAACTTTAAATCAACAAATGGTTACAAAAAAAAAATATCTAAAAAACAAAGTTTTCGTAATTTTTCGAACTTTTCGGCTGTAATAAATAACCGGAAGGAAATGGACTAAAATTGGACCCCGGGATGAATAGCAAATAAAATTATATAATAGGAAAAAATCGCTTTAGCTTGATAATACCATCTAAGATAAATACATTTAACCTCAGTAGCCTAGTAACTCCATGTAGATAAATACATTTAAGGTGAGTATACTGACCTAGTTTGTATACTCAATATACTCTTTACCACAGCGTGGCGTACCTTATAATTACAAAATGCTGAATACAAACAAAAGTACCAATAACTTTTAAAATCGTTATAACAGTTTTTTTAATATGTATCTAAATTCTATTAAAATTACCTGATTTGGCTTGAGAGCTATCCAATTTAAAGTTGGAAGCTTATATTTTGTTGGCACTTTTCTTTTAATCGTCATAGCGCCATCTGGGGCTGGCATAAAACCGGCTACAGGTGGCGGTGGGGGTTGGAATGGTATTGGAAGATTATTTGGATGCTGCATGGACTGCAAGGCACGTAGCGAAGGAGGTGGTGGAGGCGGAGCCATATTATTAGCCATTGCTCCCATACCTGGTGGTAAAGGTGGTGGAGCTGGTGGTGCCGGTGGTGGAGGCGGAGGAGGTGCCAAATCCATTTCCGGTGCTAGTGGAGGAGGTGGTGGCGGTAGTGGTGGTGAAACACATTCAATAGGGGAATCTTTAGAGTAAGCATCATTTGCCAATGAACCCGAACCACTTGAACCCGAACGTGGTAGGGAACGTGTCAAAGTTTGTAGCTCTAGATTTTTACTTTGCAACAGAGATTCTCGTTTTTTCAGTTCTTGTTCATTCTGTTTTAGTATTCTACGCAAAGTGCAAACTTCTTCATCGAATTTGAGTTTTGTTGCCAGAAGATCTTCACGTTCGGCACTTAAAAATCTAACTTCCGTCTCCATTTCAGCTAATTTATATAACAACTCAGAGTTTCGATCAATTTCTCTTTCAATTTGATCTTCAAGTTCTTGTACTCTCTCCAAAGCTGCAGTTTTTGTTTCAGAATCTTCCATTAAAGCGGCTACATCAAATACATTATCTAGATAAGCGGATATTTGAACTTTAAGTTCTTCCGACTCTGTGAGTCTTAGCTTTTCCAAATACTTATCAAGACCTAATGCTGTAAACTCATACTGTAAGTGTACACGATAATTCATATCTTCCACTGAATGCACCACAATATTCATAAATTGCATACAAGCCACCATGAAGTCAATATTAAAAGCTTCAAAGTTCATAAAATACTCCATAAGTGTTTGAAATCGTTGCGATTCATGACATACATTTTTGAAATTATCAAAGGCGGATAGAATAATTTCATGACCACCTTTGACCAGGCAAATGGCTGCCAGCAATTCCAGCACCAAAGCTTTTGTTCTTAATGATTTATGTATTAAACTAAGCGCTATACAGTTGATGGCCTCACGATGCTGTATAACCATATTAAAGCCATATTTGTTATTCATTATAGCCCGTAGACACATTATACAAACATGTATATCGTCTGTTGAAGCTCCCATATTCAATTTTGCCATATGACGTGAGCGTCGTTTTATATTGGGACTATCGAGCACCTCGGCCAGCGCAGGTCGTAAAAAGCCATTAAAAGAATAATGTGTATTTTGGTATCTTGAAGATTCCGTTAGACTATTGCTACTTATGCCGCCTATATTTGAGCTTACACACGCTGAGGTTCCCAAACCATCACTCGACATATTGCCCATGCCACTGCTGTTCATATTCAAACGTTCATCCGATTCACTAAGAGCTTCTTGAACACGTTGCTCATGGCGCATCATTTGTAGACGAAAACTTAAATAGTCAACCAAGGCATCCAATCCCTTATTAGTTTCATCTAGAAATTCCTTTACCCACTCAATATGATTGGTACGTAAAGAAATTTCCAAATCTCGCAAAACTTGTGTCGAAGTAGACTCACCCACCATTTTTCGTTTCTGACAAAAAAAGTAGAGGAAGTAAAGCTGTAAGTGTAAAATTTGGTTCAAGGATTTGGGAAATATTAACGGAAGGATAGAGAGGGAATGATTACCAATATTTTTTTACGGGATTTAAGAGCAATGTTTGATGCAGACGTGCGCGTTAAGGGATAGACGAGAAGAGTACAGAGAAGTGATAATGTCAGTGTTGTGAGTAGGTTGAAAATGGGAAAATTATTAATATTTAGCTAAAAGCAACTACAATTACAAATGGTTGGTTGAAGATTTTTGTATAAAAAATTTTCTAATTAGATTTTATGTTTAAATTTTTTAGATAATAAGTGCCACTAATTACTTTTATAAAGTATATTTAAGTCAATTAAAGCTACTTGTGTATTACTTAATCCTCAAGTACGAAACTAATGCTGTAAAACGAAAACAAAAATTGTTCATTTCATTGAAATGTTTGTTTAATTGTTTAGATAAAAATTAGTTTGTTTTACAAAACCAGGGTCAATAAAACTCTTTCAACCAACAATGAAATTTAAAAAAAAAATGCACAACTATAACTTACTCTATGACTTCTAGAGGCTTTGGGATCCAAATAGGTTCGTAATTTATTGAGATAGTGTGATGGTGGATCTTTTGCTTGAACCATTTCCTATAATTATTGAATTTAATTACTTTTTTTTTTTTTTGGTTTGAGAATTTCAAAATATTTTACCTGATCACATATTATATCCCACTTTCTTTCGTCATCATAATTTTTTAAAAGTTTGGCTTTATCTGGAGGTAAGTCCATTGATGCCTAAAAATAAAAGAAAAATAATTAATTACAATTACAATAAAATTAAAACAATATTAAGGACTTAAATAGGATAAGTTTACTAATTCCCTGCCAACAAGAATATTCAAAAATAACTGAAATATTAATAAGAGATTTTAAAAGGTTTCAAACTTCCCTAGATTCCTCCGAAGAGTCATTTTGCCCTAAAAATTAATTCAAATTTAAATACTTATTTCTCTATCCCATTGGAAACTTATTTCAAAAATTATGTGAATGCAAATAGTGGGCTCTTTCGCATAAAGCGACTTAAGCGTGAACTGAGTTTAAACCACATTTCAAAACTTATTAAAGTAAAATAAATTAATAAAAATATAAATAATTTAAATAAAAATAAACTTAAGCCTCATTCATACTAAACCCAAAAATAGTAGTTTTTAAATTTATTTTGTTTTCGATTGTCAATCCCATACAAATTTCAAATCGAAAACTAAAAAAACCAAAACTTCTAGTTTTGGGTTCAGTATGAATATAATGAACATAAAGTCACATAAGTCAAGGAATACCATATTTTTTCATGATTATTGCTTAAGTCACTTAAGACCTTATAAAATTAAGGTCCAGTTTTGTAATCAGAACTAAGAACAAAAGAAATTGTCTTTAAAAATGTCTGACATAAGCAAAATTTTAGAGGAAAAAAATCATTCTTAATTGTGACTATATAAACTGGCCTTAAAAACTACGAATTTCAACTTATATGATTATTAGAAAATGGCACAGATATATTTGACTAAAAATAGTCTTTTAGGGAAAAAAACTTACAAGTCATTTGAAAAAAAAAAATAAATTTTTAAGCGCTTTGTCTATTATTTGTTCCTACCTATATCGGTTAATTTACAAAAACTAATTTCAAAATTGTTTGAGTCACTGCAAGTAGGTGCTACTCATTTACACGTTTGCATAGGAACATTTATTAAACTCCTTTAATTTGCAGAGTTATATTGCAATAAAATAAAGAACTGTCAGTCTTTATTTCCATTATGCAAACAAAATTTTCTTATAAGTTTCCAGGAAATCTAAAAATAGGCATATTATAAATGCAATATCTGTTTTGCTTACTTTCATTCATTCATTCATTCATATTGTACATTCACATATTTATGGTTTAACACTGTGAGAAAAAAATTGTGAAATTTTTATTATTTTACAATCTTTATCTTATTTTGTATAATTATTGGTTAAAAGTGGTAAAACTTTTCAATATATCAATAACTATTAGCTTACACAAGAAACAAGAAAAAATTAACCATAACAAGACGGGATTTTTAAATCTTAATCATAAGTTAATCCTATGCTAAATGATTTACAAATATCTATATAAATCTCAGCCTATAATTTATTGTTTATATGCCTGATTTGTCATATATTTTATTTGACAGTGTATGCGCATTATACGTACGTATCTATCTGTTTGCAAGCTTGTAGTTTTATCTTTGAATAATAACTTTATTTTGCGATCACTTCACTTGCATTTGTTCATGTTTTCTTTGTTTCTTTTAAACAAATGTGGTGTGTTTATGTGGTCTAGGGTACCAATGATACAGAAGCCTCTTAACTGATAAACTATAATTTCGTTATATCGATATTATCTTCTATTTAAACCTATTATATTAATTTCATTATAAACCATTGTAAATGTTGTTATAAACATTATAGAAATTGGGAAAAGTAAAAAGTATATTTTTGCATTTCCCTAAGAAAAAAATTACTTGATATAGAACTATATCGACTGGTACAATTTTATATAATTATCAGGGCAAAGAGAAATATACTATTGGTTTTCATAGAAAATTTCAAAATTTGTAACTTTTAACATTTTTATTACAATTTTAGGGTTCTTAATCGCAAAGTATTTTATCAGAGGGAGAAAAGCTAAAAAGAACACCTTTTATTTAATGAAGAAAAGAGAAAAAGAGAACTTATATGCATTTTAGGATAACACTTTCAGATCTTTTCTGCTAAACTTATTGTGAAGAAAATGACATATTTAAGATAGACAAAAAATATAGAATTCTGCCAAAAAAAAACAGTCTCTTGGAGAATTTTAACATTTTTGTTTCGAAAAAATAAATTATTTTGAAAATAGTCCAGTAATGTACGTCATAGTAATGACCAGGGCAAGTTTTTTTTGGCATTTGCCATTAAATGCCATTTTTGCCATTTTTTCACTTATTTTGTAAAAATGCCATTTTTACAAATCCTTGCCAAAAAAATCCATTTTGTCTATTTTTTATACTTTTCATTAAAAAAAATGCTATAAAATTTAATAAAATCTTTGTAAATAATAATAAAAACGATATTTTTTATAATATTTAATAAAATTCCAGAATTTTTTTTAAATCATACTAATATACGGCGAATGCACAGACGGTAAATTCCTTCATTATTGTATTTTTGTAAAAAACTTCAGAAAAACACTTAAATCAACTATTTTTTAAATTTTTGGAATAAGCGTGCCATTTTTGCGTTTTTATGCCAATTTTACTATTTTTTCGTGCCAATTTGTCTGCCAATTTCAACTTTTCTGTGCCATTTTAAACTTGCCCTGGTAATGACAAAATAAATAAAGCCTACCTAAAGAAGGGAACAAACACTAATGTGCTTATGCATAATAATTACACTGTGCTCTAAGTTGACACTTTTTTTAACAAGCTGGACACCGGTAAAGCTAATTTGAGTACGTAGAATTCAATGGTGCTAGTCGTTTTTCGAAGTTATCAATATTTAACCCATCAAGGCAATAACAATATCAATATTTAACCCATCAATATCAATATTTAACCTATCAAGGCAAAACGACACTGATGATGGCTTTGTAGCTGGCCTTATCGAATTCATTCAAATTTTTTATTCTTTGTAATTTACTTGTTTAATTTATAAAAATTTAATAAATGTTTTTATCAAAAGTCCTCAGATTTTATCTTTTGATACTTTTAAGAATAAGTCAGTAAAATTTTAAATTTCAACAACAGGAAATCTCGTCAGTATTTACAAACTATTTTCTTTATTTTAATGATAAATAACTTGTTTTTAATACTCATCATGAGTTTTCCATGTTATTTAAATATAAAACAATAATTAACATTTTGAACGTTATATACATATAATTTTATTTCCGTTCTACTAATATCATCACAATAATATCTTTTTACAATAACAGAAATTTGGAGAAGAGAAAAAATAACGCATGCTTTTTCAATTTATTCAAATAACTATAGTCATGCATCAAAGTACAAATTGAGCATCCAATCCAATTCATTTATTTTTGCTCTACCTCAACCAGTGAACATGAAAAATAAATTGTTAAATTAGGGTACGAGTAATTTTAACATTTCAAAATTTTAGTTTTACGATTATATCTACCATATAACAATTTATATGTATAAGGTAGCTTTTACAAATTAAATTTATAAAAATTAAAAAGGTGTAGCAAATACTTTTGTGTACTTGAACTAAATGCTTTATTAACTCGTTTTGAGTGTGTAACATTCTACGCTAAATAATTGCAATCATAGTTTTCAAAGTTAACTTGATTTTATATTTTGTTTATTGTTAAGAGCAATTCTTAATGTATTTCGGAACTTATTTGTTAAATTTAATAACAATTCACTGATTGTATACACTTTCAATTTTTATTTATAATCATCTTCTTTATTAACACTCAGCTGGCAAATTTTGATTGTTTCGTTTTTAAGTTTTCTTTCACAATTCTAAACCCTTTCATGCGTGTTCATAATATTGGTGATCACATCAACATGTGGGGGAGGGAGGAACTTACATGTGCTTGACTCTAACAAATAATATATACAACTTCTGAAATTGTTATATGCATATAACAATGTGTTTTGAAAAATTTATAAATGTGGGTGCTTATTTTTTATATTTTTTATGATATCATACCTAGAAAAACGTTACATTCATTGTGATCTGAACCCCACTTTTTTATTATTCAAAATCTGTAAAATATTATAACTCGTGCTATTGAGTACGACATAGTTATTACACTACTATGACAATTAGGGTAAATAATTCAACCAGGTTAAATGATTCTGTACACCGTGATCTTACACCTTTTGATTAATTAACGATCGATGTAGATAATTGCCATCGTCATAAATACATGAAAAAAATCAAATTTTCATCCTTTTGCATTTGTTACTTGACGTATACACGAGACATCCCACCTATTATTTGGAAGAATGTTTTGTCAAAAATCACCTAACTGACTCTTCTTCGAGTGCTTTTGATGACCAAATACTGAGTCATCACTTGCACTCTTGAAAAAAAAAAACTTGAAAATGATTCACGCTTATGCTTAAAAAGTGGTTTATTGAAAATGCAATAACAAAACTTACAGTAATCGCAAATTGATCATACAGGTGTTTGAAATGTGACTGTTTTGAATGTTATGTTAGTTTTATGTGAACTGACAAAATTTATTATTCAAAAAAAAAATAATCGAATGTAACAGGCAAAATCTAATTTTTTAAATAACACACATGCAATATCATATAATCTTGATAAAAATAAAAGGAAGAAAACTTTTAAAAAAATTATTTTTGATTCTGATGCCAGTTCTCTCTATTGAACACTTTTTAAGTTTTTTAACTTTACTGTCTTTTTCTACTTAAGTGGAAACTCAAAACACTCTAAAATCTTGCAATTTGGGGAAAAAAATTAATGCCTGTTTATCTATTACGAAAATACTCTAAACGATAGCAATTGACAATTACTTTAGTCAAAAATATATGGGAAACAAAAACAACTTTTCGTTACTTTGCTTTCGTTTAGACCATATTCGTAATACATAAACTGGTTAATTATTTATTACTACTATTATATTTTACAAAAGTGTTCACTATAATACCGTACCTAAATATTTTAAAAATTACTTACCAAAACTTTTGTAAATCTACGATCTAGCTCTTCAGCAGTAGGCATAGGTTGTTGACTCCTACTTCTAACACTAGGCTGACGTACGGGATGATATTGCGAACTACTGCCAATGTCATACCGTAAATCATTTTTATGTAAAAATCCACTTCCGTTACCACAATATCCCTTAATTTGGTGATGTTCCTGCTGATGATGTTGGTTGTAGTTCGAAGATGAACTGCATGCCACCATATTGTTCTCGTCGACCAAATTGGTATCGGCCGAAGTGATGGCCCGTGACTTAACAGAACCCATGGTGGACGTGTAAAGACGGCAGTCACCCGAACCTAGCGTTCGTATAGCAGCAATCGATGACGATCCAACGTCACCGCTGCTGCCCCCTCCGTTACCCGCAGAATTTAATGTTTCGTTGAGTGAAGAAACAGCTTCCCACACTCTTGTCTGAACACTGCGACAAATTGCTCGTGTTTTGGCAGGGCAACTTGAAAGTTGCTCCTTGAATTCGTTGAACAGATCCAAATTTTATAATTTAACTTTTGCGAGTGTCTCAAGTAAATCGATTCCAAGCCTTTTATTTTTTTATGCTAGACGTAGATATTAAACAAAATCACACTAATTTATGTATACAGCATCAAAAAGTAATAACTACACAGATGTATGGAAAAAAAATAAATGCTTAACATGGTTAATCCGCATTCAAATGTATTTAAATTTGTACATTTGTTTTACAATAACTAAATGCGTAACATATTCACAACACACTCGATTAATCAAATATTTATTATTAAAGCCAGAATTTCAATTGAAAGAATAGTTTCTTTTCAAACTAAAATTGATTCATTCTTCCAAAGTAGATGTATGGACGGACGACGTACGTACGAATGGAGACATGACCAATCCCTATTGCGTTATACACAAAGTCACACACACACAAGCAAACAATTTACAAAACACTTCTCACTGAGTAGAAAAATGTCAATTGCACTCCCAACTAGAAATGCCGTCATTCAAAGAATTCAGAATATAACGGGAACATAAAAAACTTATAGGAATTTTATATACATAGATAACTTGATCTAAAATTTTTAGAAATAATTCTTTTTTTAATCAATTTTACTAATTTTATAATTTTAAAAACTTTACTAATTTTATAATTTAAAAATTTTTATAAATTTTTATAGTGAAATTAGTGATTTGGACATTGGATAAAATGAAACATAATTTATTTCAATATATATTGAAGGAATTCACAGTTTTAGTGCTAACTTGATTTTTGAAGTTTACCCCATAGAAAGTAGTCAAATTTACGATACATATATGCTAATTTACTACTTATAATAGTACAAACTGTGAATTCCATCATTAATTCAATTTTGATTCAATAGAAAAATTAGTTGTTTTTGCGTACAAGTCAAGGCAACAATTTTTGGTTAAATGGAATTGTTAAAATTAATAAATTCGTTTGCTTTGTTAAATTGTTAAAATTAATAAATTCGTTTGATAAAATTTTTGTTAATTGTAATTGCTAAAATTAATCAATTCGTTTGATTCTATGAAAAGATAAAAATAAAATTGGTTCTTTGAACAAGCTATTAAATCGATTAATTGAAAATTTGAATAACAAGAATTGTGATTGTTCGATTTTATATATACAGAAATATATTGGCGTAAAGAGCATCTTCAACAAAGAAACAGGAGGAAATTATTCAAT
Organism: Leucophora obtusa; assembly: GCA_949987735.1. Taxonomy (NCBI): domain Eukaryota; kingdom Metazoa; phylum Arthropoda; class Insecta; order Diptera; family Anthomyiidae; genus Leucophora; species Leucophora obtusa. The sequence continues at coordinate 6,866,216 of OX465296.1, forward strand.
TATTCAAAAATGTGATTATTCAAAATCACAATTAATCAATCATTATTTTTGATTAAGCGATTGATTGTATACAAAAGAACAAATTTCTAAATTAACTAATAGTTAACTCAAAAACCTTCCGTGTGAAACCCATCGCAATTTATTAATATTGCATTTAGACTGCAAAAATATCTATTTTATATTTTAAAAATAAACAAAATCTAGTTTTGTACGAAAGCTATGTAGGTTCTGCTCATTATAAATATATAACATTAGAGTAAATTTACTTCTCTATTTTAAATTTTCATTAAATTTTTATTTTCAGTAAGTTATTAAAAACACATTAATTTGTCTTTAAAGTTTAAAATATTTCTCGAATCAAAAAATCAAGATTTAATTAAAAAATCCAAAATTATTTTTTTAAAATGCTTTTTAGAAATTACATTATTGGTAATGAACGAATTATTTTTTAAATATCTAGCAAATTTACATTGTGTGCAAAACACCACTGCGAGCGGATATATTTTGTAACTTTTCAATTATGATTCCTTATTGCGAAAGTTTGTTATTGGCATCCCTGCAACCGGTGCTCACAAATACTAGCAAATGCACTTTTTATTTTTATACAAAGATAACACCAAACAAACAATAAGTTGGCAACTTTAAGCCGGGAAGCACTTTTTTGGGAATTGACAACAGATGTTGCGACCGAAAACAGAATTTTTTGTAAGCTTTATTCCGCCGAAAACTAATCCGATTTTTAAGCTTTTTTAAAAACATTTTAAATATTTTTCGCCTAATTATAAAAATATATTCTAAAAATTCAAATGAGATTTGAATTATTAATGAGACAAAATTCACCAAAAACAAAAAATGTTAAGAACTTTTGCAAATTTTAATGCATTTTTTTGTTTGCATTTAAAGACACTAGGTGAGTGAAGAAAACTCATAATAGTGCTGAGTTTTCAGGGGGCCGATTCCGTAAGAACGATCCTTTTTTCTCAAAACAAGACCTAAATTGCTTTTGTTTTGACGATGATACTTAGAAAAATGCAAAAATATATCATGGAAAATTGTCGTTTTCAACCAAAACTGTTAACATTACCAAAAATTTGTATGTAATATGGTAGTAATGAAACTTTAAAAAGTGGACGATAATCGTTTTTATGCAAAAGTACAAACAAAATTCTGAGCTTTAATTGAAAAAATAATTCCGTCAATACTCTCACAATTTACCCAAATTACCCGAATAGCCCAAATTTTAATTGGCAATACTTTAGTTTATTCCCGTTGCTATCATTACAGCCATCCCCATATATATTACATTATTGTCTGGCAGTCTTTTTTTAACAACAAAACTTTCTTTTTGCTATATGTACAAATGAATACAAATTGAATGCGAACAATTCAATATTTAAAACACAAAGGAAGTATATTTTTTTAGTATGCACATTATTCTTTTTAATTTCTTTTTTTTTTTGAGCACTTCAATTATTTAATTTTTTCTTTTATATGTATATATAAAATTTACTTTGTTCTAGGAATTTTGAATATGTAATTAGTTTTCTTTCCGAGATATGCAATACACTACCAACGAAGGTATTAACACGTACAAAACTAGTTTCAACTCATGATACAACCATACTAGGTAGATGCATTACGGAGAGTTTGACAGTTCAGGGTTTTATTATAACAGTTCAGGGATTTTTTCGTATGCTTTTGCTATGCATCAAGAGTAGCCGATTACATTTTTTGTTGTTCTAATGCATCTACCTAGTATGGTTGTATCATGGTTTCAACCACAGATTCAGATGTGAAACTAATGACAGGTGTCAAAAAGTATTCTCGAACCGTATGGTTTTGTTTACATGGAAGTCAAGTCAAGAGGGAGATAACAATATAAAATCTCCATACATTTTGTATTGCGTATTTTTTGTATATATATATTTTGTATATATAAAAAAACTAAAGAGTAGAGATACAACCTAGCGGCTGCGGATTCTGCAGCCGCCAGGTTGACTGCGGTCGCGATTGTTTTTATACATACATTCACACATTCTTTACTGAATGTGTGTGTACATTTAGTATATGTGTGGAGAGCACCAGCGATGGGAAATGAGGTTTTTGTTTCAGTATAGGCAAATTTTTTATATTTTTTTCATTTTAACTTCGCCAAAGATCATTACCTAGTGTCTTCAAATGCAATGAAATGTGCAAAGAAATTTTAAAATAACACACAAAACAACAACAACGAATTTTTTTTTCGTTGTTGTTGCTTTGTGTGTTATTTTTAAATTTCTTTGCACATTTCATTGCATTTGAATACACTAGGTTAAATGAAAATGATAGGCTAAATGAGTTCGAAACTAGTAATAAACATGAAAAAATGGGCAAGTTTACCAGAGAAACCCGCTACCGCTACAAATGATATGTAGCGCTTTATGATTACCTTAATCTGTTGAACGATACTTTTACTACTTTTGTTTTTGTTTTAAAATAAAAATATCTGTAGATGTTTCATTGATTTTTTCGAAATTTTTTATTCCTTTATAATCATATTTGTATATGTTTATAGCGTAAATGTTTATGCGTAAAATTTTTTTTACGCTACCAAAACAAGGTAGCGCTACCACACATGTTGACTTAGCAGTAGCTAATCGAATCGTTCACCAGATTGTTGAGTAGCGGATTAGCAACAGTTGAGCGTCTGGTAAACGCACTCAATGATTTTTCGTAATAAAAGTTCAATCGTTTCAATTTTTCCATCTCTGAACATCATCAAATGTCGGGATTATTTTTTGAAAATATGGCAACATTGTAGTTAAAGTGAGAATGAAAATATGCGAATATGAGAGAAAACGCAGAGAAATTAATTAAGAGAATAATAAAAACTTGTCAACCAACGACAGCAAACGACACGATTAATTTAATTTTAGCGACAATCGACCGTCGACATTTGTTGACGTTTAGAAAAAAGGAAAGCAAAACAAGAATATGGTTTGTTTCGCCACAATTCTTAATCAATTCCATTGGTTTTGCATTAATTCTTGTTGTTTTACATTTTATTGTATTTAATTTTGCTTTTTTGCGGTAAATTATGTATTTTTGTTTTCAATTATATATTTTCTGTCAAGAAAATAATTTTTTTGTAAACAGAGTACGAATTTTTGCAACTCTAATACGAATTTCTACAACTCCGTTCAAATGGCAACTATTAATTATTCAAAAATATGGCAACAATTTGACAAATATTTTGAGTGTGTGTTAGTGTGTCGGTAAGAAAATAAAATAGATTCTATTACGGCGACAAATTGCCGGGCGACATGGCGACATTTTGCTTCCCATATAAAATATATGAAAAAACAATTTTCGTTGCCGTTGTCGACCCAGTTGTGATTAATCTCTTATTCGCTTTAAGTTTTCTAAACAGTGTTGCCATAACGGCGTAATATAATTTTTAAAACTCGGTTTTATGTTGAAAAATATTATAAAATTTGCATACTGATATTCCTTTATTATAAAACAAAACTTCGTATACGATTTTACTAAAAAAAAACTTTCTAAAAAATACACATTTCGATAAAATATGGCTATGCAGTTTTTGACTAAACAACGCCCTCTATTGAGTATTTTCAATATTAATTCAATAAAAATGGAATTTATTATTTGAAGCTTAATCGTAACGTTTTTCTTTATTTAAAAGTTTATAACACTTCTTATGAACATATTAAAGAAATTTTGGAATAAAAAAACTTTCAGTACCATTTTTCAACAATCTAGCGATAAAATCGCTAAATTTTGCACTGTTTATAAATCTAGTGATTTTCTAGCGATTTTTGGTTCTGATTAGCCATTTATTTTGCAAATTTGTTGGCAACACTGTTTCTATACATGTATTTTAAAAATACAAAATTCTGAATACCTAGGCGCTGTAGCTAGGAGTCATTAATTGTCATTCACCACAGTATATTGTTGAATATACGCATCAGAGCCAAAAAAAATAAAAACAAAATACAAAATCATGGCTACTCCCAGGAAAAAGTATAGTAATTATACTTCACCCTACGATAAACCTGTTCAGAAATATCCCTCACAATCGGATGATTATATATCTTTGGATATGGGTGGAATGTCGCAGCCTCAACAAGCAACAGGATCTAATGAAAAAACACCTGGAGGTTATATGAATACAAAGTATTTTCAAAATGCCAATTCTAAATCCAATCGCGGAAAAAACTTGTTTAGTAACAACAGGTATAATAGACCAAATTATAACAATCTGCAAGACAGATATACTCCTAGAAAAAATGATCAGCAGGAGCGATATACACCAAGGAAAAATGATTATCAACAACAGGAAAGATATACGCCAAGAAAAAATGATTACCACCAAGAGCGATATACCCCAAGGAAAAATAATGGAAGCTTTCAAAATAGAAATGTAACTAATTTTTGTTTTTATTTTATATATAATATATTTAATGTTCTCTTATCAACAGCATAATGTAAAACCGGGAAGTCCTTCAATATCAGCATACTGTCATCCTTCAATGACGCAAGATCCCTGGCTGGAACTAATGGAAAGATTGCAAGCGATTGAAGGAAGTAAAATTTCTGTAAAAACTTCCGTTTCTCAAAATGACACCACGGCAGCTGAAGAAACTCCTATAACTCATAGTGATGAAAATGAAGAAAGCTGTGATAGTATTGCGAGTGAATAATGCTGGTCTGTACCAGTTCATTTCATCAGTTTCACTCAAAATAATTGTAAAAGATCAGCAAATAAATTAGTACTAATGAAAACTTTATTTAATTCCGTTTTTAAATTTACCTAGAGCACAAAAATATGTGTATGCTTGAATTCTAAATATTTGCGATTCTTTGCATATAGATATTTTTGTTTTTGATTCCATATATAATCAACATGTTTATAAATAATGATTAAAAAACAGCAATTTGAAAAATTATATGATGGCCAATGAACAATTTGCAAAAAATCCAGAAATTAAAGGACAGGCTTTAATAAATCCACTTGACATTACTAACTGTAAGGGTAACTAATAACAGGACAACAGCGTGCAACTTAGCTTAATTCACTTAACGACTAGGTGGGAAGAATATTTGAGGATACAGGGTATATTTTGGAGTTTTAGAGCGCTTTGTTATTTGTGTTGATGCCGCTTTAGGTAATTTTCCCAGTCACCGGCTAAGCGATTATAAATGCTCATTGCAGCTCGAGCGTCTTCTACCGAATTGTGTTCACCTGTTTGAATTTCTTTACCCAGTATCGCCTGGCTGAGACGTTTCAAACTGGGTGTATGCCCGTTTGAAACCAAGCGACATAAAGGCTTGTAGCGAGATGTATCACGAATACTATTATAGGGATGTTTGATGTGTAAAACAGCCAAATCGTTGCGTATGGCATGACCAACAAGAATTTTTCCTAGAATTAGACATGTTCATACAGAAACATAATTTTTTAAAAAAAAGACAATCATATAAAACTTTATTTGGGAAACTCTTCAAATTTTATACAATTTTTGTTATCGAAAAATATTTATAGTTGTTGTTCTTACCTGTTACAAGTTCTATCACCTCTTCTTGTACTTCTTTAAAATCCACGCCATTGAGAATATCATTAGGCCGTATACCAGAGACACTGGTCCGGTAGTCGGTTACTAACTCTCTTGGTTTAACAAATTTATCTAGTAACACCTCTCCACGCTTGTTAACAATCGATACTCTGGCCAGCATATCTTCTTGACCATTTAAACCTACTCCCACCATTTCGCAGTCCATGGCCACATATTTCTGTTCAGCAGCCCTGCGTTTTTGACGATGTTTAGCTGATTTAGTTAATGCATGTTCCGAAATATTTTCTTCATTGTTGGCCTTTTCATGTTTTTCATCGTCAGCCGGTTTAACAATTTCCTGTTTCTTCACCACGGCTTCCCAATTAGAGCCAGCCGCTTTACGACTAGCAACTGGTGTTGTAGGTTTGGCCATTTGTAAATTTTCCACTGAAGTGTGTAACAGACGTTTTTCTTTTATTTCTTCCGCTTTAACCACTAAAACATCTCCGGAATTTTGTAAATCTTTATTTTTGTTTGTTGCCTCTTTGCAACATCTACTTTTTTTTTTATTTTTACATTCCGTGTTGTCTGGCTGTTCTTGCAACTGCTGCTGGCTTTGTGGCATTTGTTAGCTTCCGTCCTTTAAATTTAGTTTCGTATGTTTTCGTTAAACTGATTTTGTAATAATGCAAAATTTTTATTTAGGATTTTTAGTCTTTTTATTGTTAGATTTTCATTAATTATAAAAATTCACAAAACCTCAGAAACGTGTATTCAAACTGTTGTCTTTTATTCTTTTGTCATTTGTAGGATTGCCAATAGTAAGAAAACTAATACATATACAGGGAAAGATGAGAAAACATCCCTGCAAACATTTGCAATATATGTTGCCAAGATATGGCCATTACAAATTTAATTATCACGGATTTTTCTTGCCGGCGATAATATGGTGACAAAAATATAGCGGATTTGCTTCACACCGATAATTTGTACAACAGTTGCTCCCGAAACTATAATACGAAAATTTTTATTGTAGGCACTTTGAAATTCTGCCAAAATCGTTCTGGATAACACCGATAGGCAGTCACACAAACACAGCCATAATGGCTGTTTTTTTTAGATCTACGTGAATGGGGAATAATTAGCAATAACTAAGTGTGTGGAAGATATGCATAGATAAGGTTTTTTTTACCTGTGTATGCGTTTTCAAGAGAAGGATTAAGCCCAAATTAGTTTGGAAGTAAACTGCGGCGAAATGAGGTATCGTGAGGTAGAAATCTATTTTCAATAGATTTTCTTACCTCAAATGCACTTTTAAACTAAATAGTTGTGTATACTGTCATTAACTAAAAGTAAACAGCTGGCACGATACTTTACGATACTACTAGACTAATGGAGCTTTTATTTGGAAAATCCTAATGATCTGTACTTTTTTTTACCTACTGATAATTATCAGTAATTACTGTTTATTTGGGATATCACATCCGGTAAACAAATGAAGGACACAGTGATAATACGGGTTTATTGCATGTTATCACTGTTAAATACACACACTTGGTTATATGATGTACGCATGTCAACAGGATATGTGCAGGTAGTTTAGTTGTAAGCAGAGCTTTGAAGAATTAATTCCTTAATTCAATTTTTCAATTCTGAATTAAAAATTCGATGAATTAATTTACAAATTCCATTCGATGAATGGAATTAATACATATTTGTTTTCGTTCGATTTATTTTGTTATGAATTAATTCAATTGCCATAGTTCTTTTTATTAAATCAAATGAATTAATTCACTGGTGAACGCGTTCAATATTATAAATCGAACGGCAAAAAAGTGAATTAATTCCTTACTGAATTAATTCAACACTGAATTCATTCAATTTCATTTTCATTCAGTGAATTAAAAAAAAAATAAATGTACATTCAGTGAATTAAAAAAAATAAAGTTACGTTCAGTGAATTAAAAAAAATAAAATTACGTTCAGTGAATTAAAAAAAAAATACGTTCATTGAACTCAAAGCCTGTTTTCTGCCGTTCAGTAGAAGAAAACATTTATTTACAAATAAAATTTACAACTAAGCAATTTTACAGCGTTTGCTAGTGAAAATAAACAAATTACATATATATTAAGTGTTAGAGAAACCCGATGCACTTTATCAACCTACATGATTAAAAAAAAAAGCATTTTACTATTAAAAATAAAAACTTTACAGATATAGATGAATTTGGAAAAAATATAACTATTAATTTTTCAAATTTATGCTCAAATTCATTTATACGTTTTTACAATACAATGTTTTATTCTACTGAACGGCAGAAAACAGGCTTTTAATTCAGCATACTTAATTTTTGTTTTTAAATTAAGTGAACGTATTTTTTTTTTTCAATTCAGTGAACGTATTTTTTTCTTTTTTAATTCACTGAACGTAATTTAAATTTTTTTAATTCACTGAATGTAATTTTATTTTTTTTAAGTCACTGAATGTAATTTTATTTTTTTTTAATTCACTGAATGAAAATGAAATTGAATTAATTCAGTGGTGAATTAATTCAGTAAGGAATTCACTTTTTTCCGTTCGATTTATAAAATTGAACGCGATCACCAGTGAATTAATTCATTTGATTTATAAAGAGAACTATTGCAATGGAATTAATTCTATGAATTTATTGTTTGATGAACGCGTTCAGTTGAACGAATTCAGTGAATTACTTAAGGGGATTCATTAAATTCTAAAGAAAATTGAATTCGATTGGTAGTGAATTCATTCAAAAAAGAATTAATTCTTCAAAGCTCTGGTAGTAAGCTTAGTTTTAAGGATTTTTTTTTAGTTATTAAGCATTATTTTTAAATATAGAGTTTCAATGTTTTACAAACTTTCAAATTAAACCATGTTTCCAGCCATGATTGCTGGAAACATGGTTTAATTTATTTAAGATACATTCACAATAAAGAGTGAATTCTATTTTTAAAACATTCCCTAGAAAGACCATTAGATTTCCTTTTTAATCGAATGAATTCATATTTAAATAATGGCAGGGAATTCATTCCTTGGAATAAATTCTATCGAATTCAAATATAAGGAATTCAATAAATTTATTTATTTCATTCGATTGACAATTTGGGAGTTCAATCGATCATTCGATATTGATTAAACAATTTGGGAATGACATTCGATTTTCCTTTTTCCATTTACAAAATTTGGAAAATGAACTATTATTACAGTGAAATTAATTATTTCTTACAAGGAAGAAAAAAATGTTAAATTCAGTTAAATTATAACCCCTCAATTCATAAATGCTTTGTAAAGTTATAGCAGGTTTACAAAACTTGTTCAGTAAACCTTCTATAATTTTACAAAGCGTTTATGAATTTATGGGTTAATTTGTATGTATTTTTTGGTTTGAACAATTCCTAAAAAGCAAAATGCTGAAATTTCTGAAATTATGCAAAATGTTGATTTACTTCACACAAAAAATCGTTGCCAAGTAGGTAATTAAGCGCATTTCAACTAATAGTGTTACATCATAGTCCGTACCGTATACGTAATTGCTTTCAGTGTCATTCAAGCTTAAAAAAGGGAAATATTTTAATTTATTAGAAAATACTTGATTTTATTTAAAAAATATATTTAAATCTATTTTAAAAATATTTAATTTTTAACAAATAAATTGCAAAATTGTTTTTTTAAATTTTAAACAAAAAAGTTGAGGACTCAAAAATTAATAAAAAAAAAGAACAAAAGCTTACAAAAATAAACATAAATAAGAATAAAAATAAAAACTAAACATAAAAGCAAGACAAAGCAATTGTTTTTTTTTATAATGGCAGACATGCATGTTCAATATTATTGATCAATGTTTTTATCAACCAATCAGAACAAAGTAATTAAAAACAAAATGTTCTGATTGGTTGATTTTTGAAAACTTGATAAATAATATTGAACGTGTATTCCTGCCTTAAAGTAGGACATACACGTTCAATATTATTGATCAATTTTTTAAAAATCAACCAATCAGAACATTTTATTTTTAAATACTTTGTTCTGATTGGTTGGTTTTAAAAACATTGATCAATAATACCTTTAAAGTGCCCCACACATTTTCAATATTTTTGATCCATTTCTGATTGTATACAAATTAATTGAAGGTCTGTACCCTATATTGAAAGTTTATCAATTAAATTGAAAAACTCAAAATGTTTTGGAATTTGGTTTTTTAATTTCATATTATTGAAAAGTATGTGGCCAATATTGAAATGTTAGTTTTTTAAATTTGTTTTTTGTTGTTGAAAAATAAATAAAATTGATTGCAAAATAAAAAAATAATCACTATAAACGTGGTTTTATTTTAAAATCTGCTAAATTTTGCAATTTTTTATAGGATGGAAAATATTGATCAATCTTAATTTCATTTACCTATATTTTTCTAATAACATTGAAAGTGTGTGTAAAAAGATCAATAAAATGGAAATCAATTATACTGACCGGCTTAAGAAATATTTTATTTAAGCTAGATTTACAATATTAATGTCTGTATTATTTTCGGGGTTGTATTCCTTTCTCTTTCATTCTTTCTATTTTAGTTAATACAATGATCGTTGGAGCATTTATTGAATTAACAAATATTGTGAATATACCACAAATATACCTTGACGTTGGGTCTCATACTGCAGTTTTAAACTTTTGTTAATAGTTAACCCAAAAATTTGTTGTTCTTTTGTGTACATTTTTTTGACATTTTCCTTTGTTTATAGTTAATTTAAGTTAAACCTACAGTATGAGACCCACTGTGAAAGTTGCCAAGAGTTTATAAACTCAAGGTGTTATAGAAAACATAATGAAGGAATACACAGTTTAGGTACTAACGTGCTATCGTTGTAAAATAGCATGTTTAAAGTTTAATCCATAGAAAGTTGCCAAATTTGCGGTAAATGCTAATTTACTACAAACTAGTAATTCCTCTATGGTACAAACTGTGAATTCCATCAATTAGTATGTATGAAACTTATGTGTATTTAAAGATTTTATCCATATTTGCTAAATTATTCATCTGAGGATTTGCTGACAGCATGGCATAACAATACTAGGTAAACTATATTTATTCTAACTTAACATAAATTAATTTATAAAACGGTGGGTTTAAATTTTTCGGTATCAAATTAAGTTTGAATTTAAATCAAAAATTAAAAAAAAAAAAAAAACAAAAGAAAACGTGAATATATATTTAAAACTACAGCTTACTTAAGGCCTTTGTAATATTGCAAACTTTTTGTTTTGACAATTACTTAACTATAATTTTATTTATTGAATTTAAACAGTTAAAAAATTTAAGAAATTTGACTAAAACTTAATCTAAAAGGTCATATCATAAAATTACAATTATCTTTAGTTGAGGGAGTAGAACAGCATACTAATAATTCTTGTTTCGATGATGATGAGAGTTGAGGATGTTGTGGTAAATCCTGAGATTTTGTAGCCGCTAATAAACCCTCACAGGATGAAGAATTATGAGACATTTCATTAAAGCCACTATCGGCACGATAAAAAGTTAAACTTTTTTTGGGTGTAGTAGCTACCGAAGAATTACAATTAATAACACATCCAAAGAAAGATGAGGAGGTAGCAGCTGTGGTGGTTGTGGTAGTAAATAGCTTTTTGGATAAAATTTCTTTAATTTTTAAAGACTGTGTACTTTCAATATGTGGTTCTTCTTCGTCTTGTAACCAATTTGCCGAAAAAGACTGTGATAAATTTTTACGACTCGCTGATCTTCTTTTTCCCTTTGGGGTATCCGATTGTGAAGAACTACAGTTAGAACTTTGTGTTGATAATTGTGATATTTGCATATCATCCATATCAACAGTATTTTCCAATATATCTTCTGTATCATCATGGGTCGAAAACACATCAGTTTCTTGTAGTTGTTGGCATCTTGAAGTCTTTAAAATTGTCTCCTTAGTTGAACTTGTTTTGGAAGTATTAACATTTAACCGTGATACTTTAATATTAAAACTATCTGTTGAAAATTCTGCTATATTATTATGTTGTAAACTATTTATAGGAGATGATGATCTTTCGGGTGTAAATTTTTCTTTTTCGACTTCTCCTTCTGCGGAAGTATTGGTGGTTAAATCACTTCTAGTTAAATCATGAATTTGAGATCTATATTGTGATTTATTTATATCTGCTAAAGGTTTCCTTCTGACCGGTGGATGTATGGGTGATAGTAACTCTACTTCTTCTAAGCCGTTAAGGAAATTACCAAATCTTGATTTACGATTTGTGGCACTATCTGAGCGATTATGCGGAGAAAAACTATCGGAGGCAGATATGGGTGATAGTGAGCCAAAAGAGCTTTTGTCCAAAGAGTCGGAAAGTTTACCAACTATAGCAGTTTGTTGTAGGGACTTCAATGAAATAGGACTAGAATTTGAATGACCCGAATGATTTGAAGTTTTTTGGAAATGATGTTGTTGTTGTTGATTTTCATTTTCCAATACAATAACATTATGCATATCAAATAGTTTACGCCTCAAAGAAGTATCTTTCACCTCTGAGCTAGTAGAGAGTAAGGAATGCGAATAACCCGATTTCTTTAACTCAGTATTGACACCTGCCAAATGAGGTTGAAAGTACGGTTTTAAAGCCTCTTCTAAGTCCGGTGGCAATCTAGGTGGCAGAGTTAATTCTGTTTGTGAAGAACAATCACGTATTCTTCTACCTGGCTTAGATAACGGTGTATTATCATTTATTTCCGATAAAAGAATACGATGAGATCTTAGTGGACACTCTATAGGGCTGGGTACAATTTGTTGTTCTTTAAAATACGAACTTATGGCAGATTGAGCTTTTGCTTCCAATTCCGGATCGGGCGAATCATGAAATTGTGTTTCATGGGGCTCTACATTAGCTGGTTTCAAACTGGAGACTTCGTCAATAGTCCACTCAAATTGAGTTGAACTTAATTGTGGAGTATTTGGTCTTTGGAATAAGGAAGGACTAAAATGAAATCAATTTTAAATATTTAAAGATTTTTTCCATTGTAATTACAAATTTATAAAAACAATTTTTGATAAAAGTAAAAGCTAATCTAAGTAAGGAATCTGTATTAGTTTAGATACAGATTATTTTAAAACTTGTAAGGAAGGTCTGCGGGGTGGCTCAGTTAGAATTTGATGAAATTTGGATATGTTGTAGAGGAAACAAAATTATGGAGTTGAAAATCGTAATAGAAGAAATATGAAAAATCATTTAAAAAATATGTTTTTTGTATTTCTTTATTCTGTTTTTTTTTGACCCCTAATAACAGAATAATTACCTGTAAAATTAAAAATTAAGTTATTTGATCTTATTTGTTAAGGATGCCGTGGCCCCTGGTGTCCTCCAGACCCTAAAAACCTATACTCCTAGTAACATATAAATATTGATATTCAAATAAAATTTCCGTAGGATTTTAAAAAAGCATTTTGTGTCATGAACCATATTATGTGGCTCTCTCCAGACCCATTTAAGTTCTCCTGGGGTCCTATAATTAGTTCATTAACTAACTTTTAATTGTAGGTAATCAAAGTACGGGAAACTTACTCATGACGGTAAGTTTATAGTGTGCTAAACAAAAAAATGCAGGGGAACGCATTAAAAAAAAAACATTTTCCAAAAATAAAATTTTTTAGAAAAACTTACCTTTAAGCTTATTTTAAAGAACAAAAAATTTTCCATTACATCTACAAAAACTGAAAAAAAAATATGAAAAATAAGTTACGGTACACAGAAATTATGAAATTTTTTTAATACAAGCGAACGCATTAAAAAGGCACGATTATCTAAAAATCATCAATTTTATTATATATTTCACGAAAACAAATAAAAAACGTCCAAACAGTTATCGAACACAAAAATTAATTTCGTACCATCTTTCTCCTTTCCAATTTTTGTAACCAAAATAAAAATAAAATGGGCCTAGATGAAACCACCTATCGAAATCCTTAGAAAAGTTTGTTTCATTTAGTATCCACACTTGCATGTCACTGGGCGTACCGGTTTTTAGTGGCTAAAAGCGTAAATGAATGATAAAAACTTGATAACTACAGGTTGCGATAATGTGCCAGCACTGGCAAAACCTTCTGACTACAAACTTTTTTGAACAAAGCGTCATTTTTATAGATTCATTGCTCTACCAGTGCATTAATTTTGTATTGGCTGGACAACCGAATTTTGGCCAAGCACTCTAATACTGAATTTAGACTGAACAAAAACTACCTAGTTTTCGGCTCTTTCTGGTTTTTACTCGTCAAAACGCATATAAAAAAAAAATCTTTTTATATGAAAACTAGGAAGTTTTTGCTCAGTAAATATCCAGTATAAGTCTAACCTTTGCCAGTGGTTTTATATAAACCACTGCAATTTTTGTAAAACAGATAGGTACTGGCAAAGCTCTTTTCGCAAATGCTGCGAAAGTCTTCAAAATGAGTGTTTGGCCAGTAATTTTTTAACACGCAGTGGGATGTATTCCAGCGCTAGATTTTTTGTACCACTGGCGCCTTCTCAGTACTTTTTCTTTTATTCCTTACCTAACGTCTCCACGGACATAGAAACAATCACAATTTTTAAAGTTAAAAAACTGTTTGTTAATGCACATTTACACGCGAGAGAAAACTGATAGAGATAGAGCAAAAAGTAAGTGTTTATTGATAGCCAACTTAAATTTGATTGCCATTTAGACTTTCTAGCGAGAAGAGTGAACTTCTCTCTGCGAAAGCTATATAACGAGAATTTATGCCTTACATTAGAAGTTAAAATACGTATTGTCCATGCTTTAGTGATGCCCATTTTTTTATATTGCATAGAAGTTTATACTGGAACGCTTGGCTATAATTTGAAAAAGTTATCGCTGATTTTTAATCGTGTTATGCAATATCTTTTCTCCTTGAGATGTCACGATCATATATCTTCTTATGTTAACAGATTTTTGGGTTGTACTTTCGAGAGTTTTGTAAATACCCGTATTTTACTTAGTTTTGTTTAAAGTATTCAGGAACAAGTATCTTACCATTCTTTTGCAGAATTTTAGATTCAGCAAATCGATCACAGTTGTTATATCCTAAACTAACATCAATACTGGAACGATCATACTTTGTGAGCGTTGCTAGGGCATATAACTCGCTTCCTAGGAATTTAAAAAGTTTTAATGTTTCTTATGATGTCCAAAAATGTAGACTAATAGATTTTATGCAAAAAAGTATTTGATTAATAGATTCTTTGTGTTGCCCTTGCTGTGTTTGGAACTATTACTGACTTATTTTTAGATTAATATTTTTTTATATTTAATATTTGGTTTATTCTTTTTCTTTATATAATATATAAATATGAAGCTATTTGTTAAGGAGTCTTTGTAATTTAGATTAATTGGCCCTATGGGCTTTAAAATTGGAAATAAATAAAATAAACAAAAAAAATATATTAAATCATTCCTAATATAGCTATTTAGAGGTGTTTTTTGCTCTATCTCTAGCAGTTTTCTCTCGCGTATACAACGGACGAAACAACGATACGAAAGATAACATAGCCCTTGTGAACAACTGATTACGGCATACGATTTTCGTATAATAATTATTGGAATACCTGTGAAAAGATTTAATTTTTATATAAAAAAGATCAAAGCTGCAGTTTCGCTTGTTAAAATAATATTTAAAAAGTAAAATGCAGAAGAAAATTTTAATTTTCAAACGATTAGTTCCTTTCTTATAAAATTGTTTTAAAAAACTGGTTAACCCACAAATAATCACAGGTTTATTCGAATTTATATATTATTCGACAGCACAACTATGTTCAACATTAAACATGATGCCAGATCCAACATTCACTGACATAAAATGTTTAAAAATTAAAATAATTTGCATTACATTAAATTTGCTCTCAGTTATTAGAAAAAATATGCAATAAACTGATTAAAAATATGAAATTATACTGCATTCATTTGCGACTTGCTCCAACAAAAAAAAATAATGAATTTTCTGACATGAAGTATACGCCACCCCAATCATATGAACAAAAGATAGTCAAGACACAGTGACATTCTATGAACAAACATTTCCCCAACCCCTTGCACACTTACCTAGCTATCAATGGCAAATGTAATCTTTCCGTCAAGGCTGCTTCAAAAGGATTTTTTATTCTCTGATATCGTTTTGCCGGTGGTGTTTGCACTATTGCCATTGATATGGAATGCATGGCCGAAGAGTTTCCGCCCATTAGTGAATTACATGCAGTCATGGAGTAACTCACACTTTGTGCGTTAGGTGTTCTAGGATTAATTGACTTTCGAAAACATTTTGTATTTTTTGGCGTTGATTTATTATGTCCAGGTGACGATGATTGTTGATAATTTAGTATAAATTTGTGTGTTTTTATCTTTTGTGGTGTTTCTTGATCATCCATTTCCATTTTGTTAAAGATATTTTGTAAAAAAATCGGTGTTTTCCTTTACGATTTTTTGGGAAAAAGAGATGCTACTTGGTTGTTTGCTGCTGCTTGGGCGCCCTCGATAACACAACAACAAACATCGTTCAATTTAAAATATTCAAAGACAAATTTTGTATTTGTTACCAAATTGGCGCTTTTCACGCTAATCTAGAGCTTTTTTACTGCTCATAGCGGGGAAAAATATGTTCTAGCGGTTAGCGGGAATTTTAGCGCTTTTTCAACTGACGGAAATAAAAGGCTTATTAATTCACAATGATCACATTCTCATACACAATAGATAAATAAAAATCTGTTTATAATTAAAATTGATTTAAAAAATTGTTAAAGAATCGAATACAAACAAAACATGTTATTAAAAGTTTGTAGGCCAAATTTTTGTATTAATACAAATTGTGTCATATCTTTTTAAATACAAATAGAAATTTTTTTTATTTTTAAGCTGCCTACACACTAGGGAACATGGTTGAGGGAACAAAAAATATCAAAAAATTTTGTAAACACGAAATGCACGCTCTCAACACTCACACACACACAAACGCACTCACACATTCACAAAAAATGCTCTCTTTTTTTAAGTATGTTCCCTAGTGTGTAGGCAGCTTTACAATACAAAATATTTTCAGGTCGAAAAAGTTAGTTTTTTCATTAATGAATTTTCGCCTAATTTTTTTATTGATTTTTAGGTCTGTTCTAGCTCTTTTTTTAGAAAAAAAGTTGACATCAGTGATAATACGGAAATTGTTGGTTGCCGTCTATACATAAACTAAATGCTGTGAAAACCTAAAAATGCAACCCTGAACCTTTGGACTAAAGAGTAGAAACACAATAAGAGATGAAAGATACTAGCTATTGGCGATTAATTATAATTAATCTAATACCCCGTTTAGACAGAAAAGTTAATCTCATAAAACCAGATTAACTGCTTAATCAAGCACTAAATAAGGCAATTAAACCATATTTTAAACCGACTTTTAACATATTTTTCGCATAATATGTATATGCAAAAAACTTCATTAGTTGAAATGCTCCTAATTACTTAGCAAAGATTTTTTGTGTATAGCCCGACAGAAATTTTATGGGAAATTTTTTTCGCTAGAAAATTATAAAACTAACTTCAAAATTATGTAGTTTTATGATTACTTAGTTAATGTTGTTAATGATGTTGAAATGAAAGTTAAAAAATCCCCAAAAGCGGGACAAAGCTCCAATTTCTGGGCCAATCCTCCCATCCTAGTTTTAACTTACGTTTTTAACTTAGCGTCTGGACGAGACATTGATTTGTTTGCCCAAAAATAAATCGTCAGCAGAATAACGGGAAAAAATTTGTCCATTCGTTTTGGGTGTAGAATACGTAATGGCAGACAATTCATTATTTTTTGTTGGAGTACACGCAGAAAAAAACAGGTGGAAATATATCTAAATGCTATGTAATTATACAACTACATAAGTTCCAAGTAAGTTTTACAATTTCCCAGCAAAATATATGTAATTTTTAGGATATTTTCCGCTACACATGTATATATTTTGCAAGGATTGTATATATTTTACAAAAAAAATGTGCATATTTTACTAGAACTTTGTAAAACTAACTTGAAAATTATGTAGTTGTATAATTACATAGCCGTTAGGTAATATTCCCCCTGTTTTTTTCTGTGTGTAGGTCACAAACGAAACTATTTATTTTCATGTTTTCAATGTGTTTTTCACTAATTTTTTTCCAATAATAAAAAGTAAATTGCATTAAATTCAATAATAATTCAAATTATTTACTTTTTCTTAACATTTTATTCATTTTCTTTATTTTTTAGTAATGCTACTAACTATAAATTAGATCTGGCATCGTGGTTGTTGTTGCACATAGTTGTGAGAACAATTGTGCTGACAACGTTGTCTGAACAAGAACAAAACATGAACAAGAGTGGTCCACACGAGACAAATTTATGGGGCGAACAAGAAATTGTTCGTTGGTTGAACAAATCGATGTCTCGTGTAGACTACAAGTAAGCAACTGTGTACATGATTTATTTATTGGTGATTAATCACAGGAATGTCGACAAACGATATAAATTCTACGGGCTGGTTCGACAACGGCAACGATAATTTCTTTTTCAAACATTTTGTACCCCCAGTCTATATTAAAAATAAATACGTTGGCAGAATAACGGCTTGCTTATTGCCGAGGTTATTTTCAATAATTGAAGGAAAAAGCTTATTCGACGCTTACTTGTGAATACATTTATACAATTTTAAAATTGTCACACTTTTTTTTTAATTTATATAGTGCTTAATTTAATTAGATTTGGTTTTTTGCTTTTTTTTCGTCCTTTTTTATAAATGTCAAAAGAAAATGACAACTCAGTTTGGCAAATAATTGAAAACAAAAAAAGAAATTTCTAGAAACTATTAAAGACTAAGGCTTGTATTCAAAAAAATGTTCTGAATTTTATTACAGTTTAATAAAACAAATTAACATGCTAAACAACAACAAAAATCCTTCAATTAGCCACTAATAAGACAAAAAGTTTTTTTAATAACCATGTAAAATTGTTCGCTTGAACGAAAAAAAAGATTTTATTTGGAAATTAAAAACAATTATTTTTTGTTTATTTTTAAAAGTTTTATTATTATTGATGATTGAATTATATTCTAAGCACAATAAGTTGTTCCGATTTCACGTGAAAAACAGTATCCTCCAAATAAAAAAATTATTTTTCATCATAATGAGTTTCACATGAAAATTCTGAGTTTTTTCTAGTGAAGAAGTGATATTTTGGGTTCATTGTGATTGAATCTTCCTAATAAAATAAAAAATTATTAATTTTTGGAATGTAAAGTAACTTTTGAGGCATTTTAAGTTCGAGTGAAAATTTTCCACATGAAAAACAACTCACGCTGCTTTAGGGTGCGTACAGAGTGGCCGCTTGTTGTTCCGAGCCGACTGACGCTTATTGCGAGAACCAATGCGAGAAAACTGGTACTATACAAATTAGTACAAATAAGCGCGAACAGGTCATAGTGGGCGCCGAGCTGGTCAGCGCAAAGCTGATTGAATGCGAGAAAACAGTTCCAAAGCGTATTTCAGCGCCGAAAACATTGTTTATATTATGTTAATAAAATTAAAATTAAACAAAAAAATAAAAATTCAAATAAATAATAAAAATTAAATAAAATTATAACAATTATAAAAAAATTTTATTGAGCTTCGATTATTAAATATTCAGTTAGCTACTAACTGGGACTTTACTGACACTGTTGTTGTTTCTCATATAAAATTGGGATTTAACTATCGTCTAAATTTTAATTGGACATTCACGGTGGGTCTCATACTGTAGGTTTAACTTTAACTTAACTATAAACAAAAGAAAATGTCAAAAAAATTAACACAAAACAACAACAAATTTTTGGGTTAACTACTAACTAAAGTTTAAACCTGAAGTATGAGATGCACCGTCAGTAATCGGGCCTGAAAGATTAATTTTAACTT
Organism: Leucophora obtusa; assembly: GCA_949987735.1. Classification (NCBI taxonomy): domain Eukaryota; kingdom Metazoa; phylum Arthropoda; class Insecta; order Diptera; family Anthomyiidae; genus Leucophora; species Leucophora obtusa. Next base: position 6,885,735 of record OX465296.1, read on the forward strand.
AACTATTAAACAAGAGAAAATCTCAAAATATTCTATACAAAATAACAAGCAAACAAATTTTTGGGTTAACTAATAGTTAACTAAGTTTATTGGAAATTGTACTAGTTGTTTTCTGCCAACAAAAATTTATAGCTATGGTTTGTCGACATGGTTGTGATTGTTCTCTAATCAAATTTTACTAAATTTTAATTAGTGTTTCTTTATTATTTGTGTTGGAGAGTTGTGCTTGTGCGGTGTTTTGTATGTAATTTAAAAATTTTTCACGTTTTTTAATTTGTTGTTTTTTGCGTGGCTAGCAAAATAAATCCAAAAATATTGTAATTAAAATCTGATATTGCTTAAAACAAACTGCAAATTATATAAAAAATAATTAAAAAAAAGGGTTATGACAAAAAGAATGATCATTCCCTGTAAGAAGAAAATTAATACAAGTATAAAGAGAGCAAGCAACAAATGCTGCATAAAATTGCAGCAACATTATAAAAAAAACTAATATCAAAATTTAGGGGAATTTGTGTTATAAATAAATAAAAATATAATAAATCGCTTGCTAGTGTTTTTTATATTTTAACTTAAAATATAATTAAATTTTTGTGTGTAAAAAACCGTCCGGTAATCAGTGAAGCGTTAATTAAAACCGAAAAAGTACTCAGTTAAGTTAATCTTTAAGCACAGGCACAACAGGCGAAAGTTTTTTTTTTTTTTTGTAAATTTTGAATTCATATTATTTTACTAACCCGTTGTGTGTGCTACTCCAGTCCAATTTACCACACTAAACAACTTTACGTCTACTAAAATCAACTTCCAAGCAACGAGGGAAAGACCAACTCTACTCTCTTATATATAAAAAAAAAGAAATACATGTACCAAACGTTGGTAACAAAATATAAACGTTTGTTTGTCCAGTTGTTTTTTTTGTTCGCTGTTGAAAAATAATGTTGAATACTTAAGTTCAAATTATTCCATTGCACTCGAATTCGAAAGGTAAGTTTAATCAAAGAGGGTAAAGACCTAAGATTGCAATTAATTTGGTAGGAAATTTTTATTTTTAAAACTAGTTGACTTTAGCAGTTCTGCGATTTTTGTTGTTGGTCCAGTTAGTACCTATTGAGCTGATTTGGAAAGAAAGAATTTTCGCGAAAAGACGTATGTTGGGAATTATTTTCTTATGAATAATTATTTCAAAACCTCAACACGTTTACAAAATGAATTTGTTAAGAAAAATTTGTTTTATAAGCCATTTATAAATTTAAAATTTGATTTCTTCCCCGAGTAAATTGGTAAAAAAATGTCATCTTAAATATTTGTATTACGTTTTAATGGTTAACATATTGCTCCAATCCGACCAAACAATAATGACGAATATGCAGCCAAGTCCATTTGCGAACTTTAAACAGATATACTCCCGACAGAGGCTCCCAGCATAAAATGTCATTACAAAAAAGTTATTTAAAAAGCACTCCGAATAGCATCAACTGATTGTGAAGTAGTTACAATTCAGCTCTAACACTGATTTATTTTACACGTGGTGTCCATGTTGTCAGTAGTTTAACTTGAGCATTTTGTTAGTAATTTAAAAGTACATTCATAATGTTAATAAAGTATGGGTTTTAGGTAGTACATTTTGTTTGCATTTTTAGAGTGATTTAGAAGTACTCTTTATAATATATAATATAATACATTTTTAAAAGTGATTTAAATGTACTTTTTATAATGTATTAAATAGCATATTTTAGATGTAATTTTAACGTTTAGCCTTTACAGAACCCATTTCTGAACCTATTGTGTAACCAAAGCTTCAATTTATTATTATTTGTAGGGCAATATTAAGGAAACAAGTCAAAATCAGACAAAACCAAACAGTTTTTTTTTTAATTTAATTAAATATTCAACAGTTTTTTTTAAATAAGTTTGTAACATGTTTACTTCAATCTTTAAATTCAAAACAGATACGATATTGAATTAAATAAGATTAATACACTAAGGCCGAGTTTTTGGGATGTCAGTTAAACTTTGTATAGTTAAACCGAAAACGAATTATACCAGCCATTTCAATTTTATTAACAAAAATTTGCCTGAACAACTTTTTCTCGTTTAGAATTTCGGTCTTCATTGAAAGAAAATAAAATAGATCACATTTTAGAAGCAGTATTCCAGTTATAAACTGCGTTAAACTAAGTTGGAAGATAATCTACATCCTAAAAACTGGGCCTAAAAGTTATATGTAACCTATCTATATTTTTTTTTCATTTTAACAAATAAATAAAAGAAAAGCATCGACATTTTACAACTCTACAATAATAAGGTCATGATTATAAATTTGCTCAAGCCGCAGATCTATGATTGAAATTTTAGCTTTAAATTCATTAAAGAATCCGAGAACCGTTGGAGGACAGTTTTTCCCCAGACATATTTCGAAGGGGAATACCATGTCGTCATTTGAATTTTGCAAGGCAACCATCGTTAGCTGAAAATCAACGTTTTTATTAAACGATGCATTAAGTTCCAATGCTTTAACTTGCAATACGTGATTAGTTAAATTCTTATGTTGAAGAAGATCATTTAATAAATTTTAACTTTAATTAAAATTTGGAACTTTAATTGGCAAAATCCTCTTGACCTTTTTAAGTTGACGGCAGTCATTTTTTTTAAGATCTATTTTTGAGTTGAAGAAATTATATATTTTTTGTCACTATAGAATTATTTATTTAGTTTGATTTTACGACTTTCAAGGCACTACGTCAATTAATTGACACTACGTAAATTAAAGCATTTCGACATTTAAAGCAGGTGACATTTATAAACCTTTTTGTGTATAAGCAACGAGTAAGGGATTGTAGGATACTCAACCTCTGCTAACAAACCTCTTGATGGGTCTGTTTTAAACAGTAAAATGTGTTAACAATGAAATAAATTTACTAAGGCTCTATGTATACATTTTAATAGTTAAGTTTTATATATTTGCATTTAGTGAAGAGAAGAATTCATATTTGGGTCATAGTCCAGGATATTCAATAGGGCCAATTCTTTATTTCCTTCCCTTTTTCAATGGGAACTGTAATTGAAGTATTTTTTAAAATATGTACGAATAATTAAAAAATATGCAAATAATCATAAATTAATAAAGTATGGGAATAAAATTAACTATTTTGTTTTTTTAGAGATAAAAAATGGAATCTCTAACATATTTGTAATTTATAAACAAATTCATTTACAAAAAAAAAAAAATTCGAAGCAGAAAAAGAGCACTTATCGCTCCATTGTAACCAATTTAAAAGTTGTTTGTTTTGAATGACTTACACATATTTTGACTTACAAAATATGTGTAAGTCATGCTACATTTTCAATATCTGCCTTAAAGTTAATTCTATTTGTTGTGGGTGTATTAATTATCTGTAACATTTCTAAAATATAACGACGTTTATAAGGCAGATACTGAAAATGTAGCACAGAATTATAGATATTTAATAAAAAAGAAATAGCACACATTACATTAATTTATACCACATTATATTAATACATTTTTTATTGTTAATATTTTTGTTTGTTATACTTTTATACCAAAAACTTTGTTTGCTGGTATAAATGTATACATACAATTTATATTTGAAAAATGCTTTAATTTTTCAAACTTTCAAATTGTTTATAATTTGTTAATTTATTAATTTAATTGTTATATCCTGAAGATGCTACACAATGGAGTAGCGAAATATCGAAAATAAAACATTTTTTATATATAAAAAACAAACCTTACGCTCAAGAAAATTGTGAAGTTAAAAAAAAATAAATGATAAAAAGTAACTCCTAAATTCATAAACGCTTTGTAAAATTATAGGAGGTTTATTGAACAAATTTTGTATGAAAATGACGTTTTGTAATACTGCTATAGCTTTACAAAGTATTTATGAATTGAGGGGTAAAAGTTTGACCCCTAATAACTTTGTTGTTTGATGTGTTAAAAGGTCGAACTACATATATCTTGAATTAAAGATTTAGGTCTCAATAATTACTTTATTAGTTCAATTCAACAACTTTATAATTAAAAGACTATCCAACTCTCCCTACCTCGGTTAAATCACTCTCTTCTTAATTTATATCGAAAATTCAGCCATAAGAATTACACACGAGTATAACAATTATTACTCACGATCACGCGTGAATTCCGTGACTCACCGAAGTTTTGTGTCACGTGTCCATCTTTAGCGAGTACTTTTAAACTATATACAAATAATTGTGAATTTTTTTAATTTTAAACATGATTTTTATCCTCCTTTAAATATGACAATAGACCGATAAAAAATAGGTGCCCAATAATTTTGTCTCTTTTACAACATATTCAAACTTCATCAAAATCGGTGTAAATCGCATCGCAGAACTTCCCTGTAAGTTCTTTTTCTACTTTTGTTTTATGGTTTTTTGATAAGATTGTGCTGCCATCAAGGTCTATTTGATATACTTACATAGTGGAAAAAGTTGATTTATAAAATTTTTATTTGACATTTGTTATCACCAGGGCGGCGACTTTCATGCACTAAAAAATCAAAAATGTGCGCTTAAAACAAAAAAATCTAAAGTACGCATTAAACTTAAAAAATATAGGAACACCTCAAAACTGACTATTTTTAAATATAATATTTATTACATGAAAGTTGTCATATTTATGATAAATGATAATTTTCTACCTAAAATACTACGAACTGTGAATTTCATCAATATAAATGTACAATTATAGATACAACAGGATGCTTTATATTTTCCCAGCAAAATCTTTCATTACCAAATAAGTGGTTATATAATAAAACTAAATTTTTTTACTACTTATAATTCGGCGTCAGTACTAGTTATTTTTGTTAGACGAATCCGTTTTTATAAGCAGGCTAGCTTACGCGCGACTACTTATTTCTTTATAAAGATAATGGGATATTGGTAACTACTTATTTTTTAACCCCTAGTAAGCCGTATTGTTTAACAACTTGTAATCACTTATTTTTTAACTGCGTATCAGCACACTGTGAAAAGCGATATTTTGGGTTTATCGAGATTGTGTCTTTCTTATAACATAAAAAAACTGGAATATGAATTTACTGTGTAAAAATAATAAATTATGACATTTTATTCGTTTGTTTTTAATCAGTAGAATGGCATTTCTTTCACAGCTTATCACAGAATGGGAATCCCGAGCCTTTTCTCGAGTTCTAAAAAATTGTCAGGTACGAGTGGTAGTTAACGGAATGAATTTTTTTTATGAGAATGAATTTTTTAAACAACAACCTTTTTGAATTTATTTCTGTTATATTTAAGTAAAGGGCAATTCACACATTGACTACCTAAAATTGTCAAATATTTATCAATTTTCTTTTGAGAGTATTCCCAATACTGGTTAATTGTAGATATGGGTAAATTAAATTTTTCGGCTTTAATAAGTCGGAGAAAAATCATAATTTTAGTAATTTGGATTGGAGAATGTGGCTAATACAATAATAAGTACATTCATAGAAATAAATCTGTAAAAATAGCAGCCCGGTGAAAAATGCTCATATACACTCGAACATGTTCATATATGGTTTATGGAAGGACACATATGAACAAATATGGATTTTTTATGAACATATATGGATTTTATATGAACATATAGGGAAGTATATGTGATTCCATATATGGAAAAAGATTTCATATACAGACATATATGGAATCATCTGTTATTTCATATATTGAAATGGCACTAATATATGGACAAATATGGAAGTATGTATATGTTATTCAATTTATGCAAAAGGGACTTGTATATGAACATATTTGGAAGAATACATTTTTCCATATGTGTAAAAGGAGCTCATATGGATAAATATGGAATTATATTTAATGCCATCAATAAAAAAGGAACATATGTAGTGCCTAATTCGAATGTCATACATAAATTTATATCTATAGTACAACCTTATAATAAAGGACAGCAACGTCCACATGTATTCGCATATATTTAATAAATGTATATGTTTATATATGTCAATATATGAACATATACTTAGGTGTTACCTCATTTTTCGGATCCATACATATATGGTTGAACCATAAATGTTCATATATGGACATTTTTCACCGGGAGACAAAGTTACTAAAAATTAGTTAATTTTTTTACTAATACTTGCAAAATAAGAACAGCAAAATTAAAACTGTTAAATTTACAGAATTTTAGTTATATTTTAACTAACTTTTAGTGCAGAAAATTTTGCTAAATATTTGTAGAATAAAAATAGCAAAAATAAACTGTTATATCTACAAAATTTTTGCTATTTTTAAGCTAAATTTAGTTTAATGCGAATTAGCAGAAATATTTGGTAAAAAATTGTAAACTGCTGTTTTAAAAAGGCTCGCTTTTTATTTGCATTAAAAAAATCGAAAAAAAACTTTGAAAATTTAAAATTTTTTTGTGATATTTTAATTATTTAGCAAAATTTTTTGATGATTTTAGCAGGTTAATTTGCTATTCTCCTTTTACAAAAATATAGCCCAAATATAACTAAAATTCGGTATCTTTAACAGTTTTTTTTGCTGTTCCTATATTACTAATATATAGCAAAAATAATCTGCTAATTTAGCAGCTTTTTTCTGCAGCATCATTTTTAAATAATTTTTTGTAGTTTTAAATAAATTTTTTACGGCCTTTTTTCGATTAGTGTAAAAATTGTTTGCAATAAATATATTTCTACCTACAAATTTGTTTTGGCACACAATTTGTATCTCTAATTTATACGTTGACTACCCATATCTACTATTTCCAAATATTGGTGATACGAATTGTCAAATTTTTATCTATTTTCTTTTAAAATTACATTTCATATCTTTAATACTTTGAAAAAGCAGATATGGGTGGTCAATGGAGCATATTTTTGTACAAAGAATAAGTTTTTTATAACGAGTGTTATTTTTGTTCGGTTTTAAGATCAAATATGACAAATTCCAAATAAAATTTCCAATTTATTTCATAACAAATGGAGAAAAAACATTAATGCAAAAAAACTTTGCTAGAACAAATGGTTGACAATTAATGCATTTTCAATTACTACCAAGCACTATCATCAGATTGTCTTTTTGGGGTTCTCTCTAGGTTATAATGTAGATTAAAATTTTTGTATTTATGTAAACTCCCAAGTAAATAATGAATTGAGAAATGAAACATTTTTACTCGTTATATATGTATTACAACGAAAATCACATGACAAAGCTATTATTTTTCTCTATGTTATAGTTGTTGCTTTAACCAAAGTTTCTTTAGTAGTAAAGCAAATGTTTGTATGTTGTGTGATGTCGATGGGGTGATGCCCACGAAACAATTGTATTGTTTATCATGAAAATGATCAACCTTTTTCAAACAAATATATATATATATATATATATATATATATTAGGGCGGGTCGATTTAATAATCGCCCATGGCTCAGTGAAAATCGTATTCTAGGGATCAAAATAAGAAACTTTGCCGAAGGAACCATACCTCTAAAACGAATTCTACTACCCCCAACTGTTGACTTTTGTCCCGTAGGGTCAAGTTTTGAAAAATCCCACTTTGACCCATTTAGAGTGCCCCAATCGAGTCCAAATGTATGACCGACCCCCACTAACTTTGGAGGGCCGATCCACCCATGCCAGTGGCACACCCCCTGGAACTCCCCTGGGGGGTTCCCCATACAAACATTTTAAAAAATCACCATTTTTGGCACTTTATTTTATTATTTTTTATTTATTTTATTTATTTTTATTATTTTATTTATTTTTTCTCTTTAGAAATTTATTTAGTCAGAACATATGTAAATGAAAAAATTAATTTAACTTAGTAATAGAAAAGAAAATAAAAAAAATTACTGTTTGAAGTCTTTTTTGCTTTCAAGTCTGGGCATTTTTTCTTTTCTATTACTAAGTTAAATTAATTTTTTCATTTACATATGTTCTGACTAAATAAATTTCTAAGGAGAAAAAATAAATAAAATAATAAAAATAAATAAAATAAATAAAAAATAATAAAATAAAGTGCCAAAAATGGTGATTTTTTAAAATGTTTGTATGGGGAACCCCCCAGGGGAGTTCCAGGGGGTGTACCACTGGCATGGGTGGATCGGCCCTCCAAAGTTAGTGGGGGTCGGTCATACATTTGGACTCGATTGGGGCACTCTAAATGGGTCAAAGTGGGATTTTTCAAAACTTGACCCTACGGGACAAAAGTCAACAGTTAGGGGTAGTAGAATTCGTTTTAGAGGTATGGTTCCTTCGGCAAAGTTTCTTATTTTGATCCCTAGAATACGATTTTCCCTGAGCCATGGGCGATTTTTTTGCCTCCCCACAAATCGACCCAGCCTAATATATATATATATATATATATATTCCTCTAACTCCCACTGTCATATTGTCTAATATGACTATATCATATTATAATTTGGACTTGAGGTAGAACAATATTCTAACTAAATATATAAGAGAATATAGAAAGTCCGAAAAAACAATTTTCGTATTTTTTAATGCAAAAATTAAAATAATTATAGAAAAATATTGTTTAGAATACAATTTCACAATACATTCAAAAATCATCATAATATATTCCTTATGATCATAATATCTTCTTGATTATAATATTTTCCAACTGATCATAATATTATTATTATGTCGAAAATTTTGTGATCACTTAGGATAATATTATGATTACTATTATGATTATTATGATTATTTCGTGCTCTCTATAAATTTCCTCAATTTTACACATTTTTTTCAATTTGACTTTCGTACAAAACTGAAAGCTGTAACACTTTTTATTATGGACACTGTTCAACAATAATGAGTAAAAAATTAAAAAATAAATCCATCACTTTTTACTTATTTTATAGCACCAAGAACTTTAAAGTGCAGTCTAATTTGAAGGTTCCTTGTTAGACCGAATTCTTTCTTAATAATCAATAATATTTTATTTTAAACGAAACTGTGATTCCTAATTCCATAATTCTGTGATTGTACCAGTTAAAGACCTGAAAAACAAAATCTTGTTGAGTTTCTAATTCCCATTATCTTTAAAACATGTCATAAGTACTTTATTTAGAACAGACAATTTTTATGATAATAGTTATACCGTCATTATTATTAGAAGATCTAATTTCCTTTATATCAATCTTAAAATCTTTCTATTTCAATACGCCACTATTCATTTCAAGTTTATCTTTCAAAACGCCACCTTTTATGTATGATGTTATAGTGTGAGCTCATATTTAGAAAGATTGTTTTATTGTACTTTTTTTGTTTGTTGTATTTCATTCTCTTTGGTATAAAAAACCAGTTTTTTGTAGCTTTTGTTATTGTGCTTAAAAGGCAATAAACATTAAAAAACCACAATATTCACCTATCCCTCGGTTTAAGATATTATTTTCTTAAAACAATTTAACTTTTATAGCCTCTACATTTCAGGGTTTATCTTGTATAAACAAGATCATGTCTATAATCTCGTTTGAAATTGTAGAAACGTCTTAAAATTTGCATACTAGCTTCGTTAAATTTGTAGTTTTACTCTTTTTAATGTTGAAGAAGAAAACTTTTTAAATCTGGCCTTTTTTTTCGTTTTTATATTAATAAAAACCCGCAAAATTGTTTTGAAAATCTTCTTAAATCATTAATGTCAAAAAAGCCAATAAACCATTTAGATTATAAATAAGAATATAATCATAATCTGGTATATAATAAATTCAGTTACTCGATTTTGTTTAAAAATACTAAAAAAAAATATGCGCGGAAAAAAATCAAATTTAATTAATTTGTTAATTGTTAATTTTTCATATGCTGCTGTTTTTTTAGTTTTATTTTTTTAGCTATCACATTTATGACTCATAATTTTCGCAAATTTTCATTCATTTATAAAATTAATCCGGTTTTCATCAATTACTGCGTACTTATAAAACCACTTCGCAGCACGACTGCTCTCAATGAACTAACAGCAAAAACAGTATACATCAATACACACGATGGAACATTGAACTTGGAAACACAAAATATCAAAAAAAATTTATGACACGAATTTCAACAGGTAGCTTTAGGGTTAGGTGTACTGCCAAACTGTTGTTGCTAGACATACTGAATAAAAACCAACACATATATTAACCAACAACTTCACTTTACAAAAACTATAATAAATATTGTAAACCAGAAATTACCACAAACTTCCTGAGCAAATTGAGATCGTTCTAACTATAGAATATGAACAAAAACACAGCATACACCTCTGTTAAGTTTAAAAACAAGAGCATATAAATTATGCGCATGCGTGCAGTTTAAAATAAAGTGTGAAATCTGAAGGTATCTACGTACTTTATTCATTATAAACTAAAGTTAAAACTAAAAAACAGGCTTAGCTCAATACGAAATTTCCTCTTACACACATGCCTACAGATCTGAGTGCATTAGATGCGTGTATGGTTGGTTGGTCGGTTTAGTTTTTCTTTAATTTTTTTAACCCTCTAATGCTCTTTCTTCTGATTACGATAATATTTAAACTATATATTTGGCGTTGAAAATCTACTATGGAACAAATATTAAAATTTTAATTTATCGCACAACAAAGGTTGAAGACGTATCTAGAAACCCAGTAGTCAAATAATATCGGTTTTTGCTATAAATAACACTATCAGTAAAATAAAATTACATACTGAAAATTGTTGATCTATTGTTGTTATTTCAGAAGTTATAGCGATTTTCGCTTTTTGAAAATTACGAAATTTAGCGAATCTGGCTAGTTTTTGAGTTAAAGAGATATTCGTAAGATGTATCCTGGCGTTATCCTTTGAGTCCTGGAGAAAATTTTTTAACTGACTTTGCAATTAGAGACTCTAAACTAGCATTGTTACTATCGATAATGTACGCCAGATCGTAAATGTATTTTTGGCAATTTTTCAAATATTTTTTCTGTTTTAAAAAGTTAATTTTTTCAAATTTACTAAATTTTCACTTTACATGCTTCTCGCTTGAAAACCGTTTCTTATACAAAAAAAAGTTTGAAGGCAGAAAAGTGGGTAGTTAAGTTTTCTATGTATATAATATAACTTGTTTAATAAAATATTGTTATTTAGCCAAAAACTATTTAAAATCTGAAGACCGCCTTTTGGCGGCCTTGGGCATTAGATAGTTAAAATCTACTCAAAGTATTTTCAATATTAAAAAAAATCTCAATCCTACATGTAAAATGTTTGTTTAGCTTAGAAAAGACTTGGTTTATGTTTTTTTGGGTTCTTATTTCCATCTTTACACAGATGGTGGTTTGTTTAGTTGTAGTCAGAGCTCCCAAAGAGTTAATACTTTATTTGATTTTCAATGCTGAAATGAATTTGAATAATTCAATTTCCAAGCCAAAATTTGATCGCATCGAATGAATTCTTAATTGGTCTTATACGATGGTGTTAGCCACAGAAAAAAAATTAGGCACCAACAATGAAATTTATAAAAACATTTTTAAACCTTTTTCTCTAAAAATTATAAACACATTAATTTGCAAATAAGACTAGATCTAGTTTCTGCCTTTTTTCTATGGACAGGCTGCATCAGTGTTTTTCCATTAAATTGTATTATTGATTACACTTTATTGTCAGATTATCTCTATATGATAATTTTTCAACAACCCGTTGGTTGTATGAATTGAACCTGTGCCTATTCCTACATTACAAACGTAACTATACTAAGGTGCGACAGCTTGGCCATCTCACCCAAGCAAGGCCGTGAATGCAGTGTAACTAATTCATAGTTTTCTTTCTTATTCAGCTTTCTGTTATTGTTTTTTGCTCAGAAGTGATCAAACACAAACAAACATTCTACTTTTAGATTTTTCTTTATCTTCCAATCTTCTCCGTGACTCCTTTTTCACAAATGTTGCCACACTGACGTATTGTTTTTTAATTGAAATTAATTTAATTTAATTAATTGAAATTTTATATCCAACAATTTTTTTTTCTGGAATGTTTGTACTCGTAAATTGTTACTTTTCAAATAAAAATTGAATTTTTATATGAAAAATTTGGATTTGCAAATTCCATAGTGCAATCCATTGGTGCATTTTTAAAAAGTTTTTTTTATTGTATTAACAAAAATGGTATGAGAAAGATGTTTAATAATTAAATTAGTGACAAGTCAGCAGGCGCAGACATTTACCAAAGATGACTTAAAGAAATTTCTGCACTTTTCTAGTTTTTCTTAAATGCCGCTAACAAACTGCCTATTTTCCATCAATACAGGCATTTTTACTTAACTCGTGCTGACTAACTAGCTATTTGTCATCATCACAATAATTTTTTCTTGATTCGAGCTGACTAACTGCCTAAGTTATTTGTCGGTTTCGCGTCCTAATAAATCTATAAAAAAATATGTTTTTCGTTACAGCGATTTGATCCGCGTACCTCAAACTAAAAACATATCAATGTCTGAGCGTCTAGACATTTACACCATAATCGATTTAAAACTTGTATGTACTTAATTTGAATTAAAAAAAGAAATCAAATTTGAAAGGAACATTCAAATAAAATTAATATAATTTGAATTTGATTACAGGAAGATTCAAATAAAATTTAAGATTTGAATTTTAAAAATAGAATATAGGATTCATTTATTATCTTGTTCAATTCAAATTTATTTATTCATTTATTTTCTTCAATTCAAAAGAAAATTTACTTTGATTTAAGAGTATTTATTAAAAACAGAATTCATTCTTCAGAGCTCTGGCTAGGAGTTGGTATGGTTATATTTATGGTACTTACATTTTTTTTCATAAAATATTTCTTCAAATCTTTAAACATTGAAGTTGTCTAGTTGGTGTTTGTTGTAGTTGTCGTTCTTGGTTAACAACTTTTAATTTTTATGGGGATTTTCATTTGTTTGTATGCTTTTGTATTTAAAATTTCACTCTTGTGTGGTTTAAATTTTGTTGGTTAGTTATGTACTCGTATGCTTAACGTGACCAAAAGACAATTTTTGTTTACAATTTCTGGTATTTTTTAGTTAGTTTAGTTCGTAAAACTTTTCTTTTTGAAAAAGTTCTGAAGTTTCAAGAAATTTTTCCACATAAGTAATGTAATTTAACTCAATAAACTATTTTGTACTTAAAATGAAAAGCTTTTAAATTATTAGGGTATAGTCCTTTAAAAACCAATTATTATTAGTCAGTCCTGTGAGATCCATTGCGACTAGCGGCAGATGGCAGAAGATTGCATGTCTTTAACAGATATGGCCCTACGTTGTGCGCCAAAAGAAAAACTACTGCATATCTTCTTTTTATAAATAAGATTTTTTTCTAAAAGTACTCATAAAGCGGCCCATACATTAAGGAACATTGGGTAGGGGACAAAAAATATCAAAAAATTTTATAAACACGAATCGCACGAATGTCAACACGAACATTAACATACACAAATCAACCTTCGTAAAAAATGTCCATTTTTTCACGAATGTTCCTTAATGTATGGGCCGCTTAACAATCCCGTCAAAGTTCGTATTACTATACATTTCTATACACCACTTTTGTCTAAACACAACATTTTTATGGTTTATGTTTGAATAGAGAAGAAGAACCTTGTCTCATTTATCTGGTTTAACAAGAGTTTCTCTTTTTAAAAATAATTTTCGTTTCTAACTCCATGAACATGTTCTAAGAATCCTGTACATTGGTTTAGAAGAATACAATTTAATTAACTTTATTGCAAACAACTCTGGCATACTGACATGCATTTTGTACCATTTTCTAGTTACTTATATGTTGAAGAAGTATTTTGGCAATGTGTAATAAAAAGAAAACTTTCGTTATATGTACATTAAGGTCGCCCAAAAAAAAGTTGGAATTCTCGGACTCCACAACCCTACAAATATGTCATTATAAAAATAAAAAATGGTATGCCAAAAAAAAAAATTCAAAAAAAGTTTTGCTTAGAGGTCGCAGATTGCATTGTACTTGTTTTACTTATTATTTTAATTAATTAAAAATAATGGGGAAAAATTAGAAAAATTAAATATAATTATTATGATCGCAACACATCAAATCTAATATATTTTTAGGTGTACATTACGAATCGAAATTAAAATTGAAGTCGCGGATTTCGAAAATTTAAAAGTTTATTACAAAAATTGTTCAACTTTGATCAGGAAGTTTTCTTATATTCAAAAATGAAAATTTCTTTTTTGCATTAATATATATCCATTAACATCCTCTTAGGGTAGGATTTTTTTAACAATAAAATTATAGAAAGCTAAATAATAGTGAAATACTAAAAAAAGTCCTATTTTAATTAATTTGCAAGGACATCTGTTATCCTTTTTAAAGTTAAAATCAGTGTCATGTGAAATAAAGGTCTATGGTAAGTAGATTGCAAAAGTATAACAAGTTGTACTTTTTGTACGAGGGGTACTATTTATATTTCGGGAACTGGCAACACTAATGTCAATAGCTAAAATCTGGCAACACCATAATAAAATTTTACATTTTTTAGCATAAACGTACTCACAATGTTTTGATGTACAAGTGCTATTTGTTTTGTTTACAGTGAATTAAGAAATTCAATTTGGCCAAAACATGGAAATTTCAAGAGAATGTTTTGTTTGGATTATTTTTCACAACTTTCGACGTGGATTATCTCAACATGAATGTGTCGATGAACTCAGTTCTTTGTATGGCGATAAAGCAGCATCAAAAACGACAGTATATCGCTGGTATAGTCAATTCAATCGTGGTCGTAGTTCGGACGCCGACGAATTCCATGAAGGTCGTCCAAAATTGGTTGTTGTGCCACAAAACATCGATGCAACGCGTGAACTGATAATGCAAGATCGTCATGTGACATATCGTGAGATAGATGCATCCTTGCACATTAGTTCCACTGCAATACATTCGATTTTGCATGAACACTTAGTTGTAAAAAAAATTTGATCTCGTTGGATACCCCATAATTTATCAATCGCTCAAAAAAAGGCTCGCGTTGATTTGTGTAAGGGAATGATTACAAAGTTCGACCGTGGTGCTTCAAAAGACGTGTATAAAATCGTGACAGGTGACGAATCATGGATATATGCGTATGAGCCGGAAAGAAAACAGCAATCGACCGTGTGGGTATTCCAAGACGAGCGAAATCCAACAAAAGTTGTTCGTGGAAGAAGCACAGCGAAGCCAATGGTGGCCTGTTTCTTCGGCCGAATGGGTCATATGCCCACTGTTCCGCTTGAGCAACGTATGACGGTCAATTCTGAGTGGTACACGACCATTTGTTTGCCGGAAGTCTTCGGAGAAATTCGTAAAACTAACCCCCAAAGACGAATGATTCTCCACCATGACAATGCGTGCTTTCACACATCTCGTCAAACAGGTGAATTTTTGAGCAGTCAAAACATCGAATTGATGACTCATCCTCCGTACAGTCCTGAATTGGCACCCAATGACTTCTTCTTGTTCCCGAATATCAAAGGTAAACTGCGTGGTCAACGATTTACGAGCGCCGAAGAAGCAGTTGAAACGTTCAAAAACCATGTTTTGGAGAAATGGAAAAACTGCTATGGCAAATGGTTTCAACGAATGCAAAAGTATATTGATCATCAAGGGGAATATTTTGAAAAACAATAAAGCCATTTTTATTTGAAAATGTTTGTTATTATTTGCTATTCCCGAAATATAAATAGTACCCCTCGTATACCGAAATTACCTCAAAAAACTTGATTTTTTTTTGAATCTTCAAAAACTGCGAATAATTTATAAACCACATTTTTTTTTCTTTAAATTTTGATTGCAGATTTGTCATCTTCATTAAAATATAGGTCAGATTTGAGAAATTTGTTCATATTAGGCATGAGGAAGTTTGATTTTTACACTCACAATATTTTATCGTTAAAAACAACCTAAAATACATATTAAATTAATTGAAAACACAATTAAAAAAAGTACTACTGATTTTTCATTATATTCAAACCATTTTGCTATTTATTTTCAAACATTGTTTAAACAATCCATAAAAGAAATAAAAATAATTGAAAATTCTGTTAAAACAATCATTTTTAACTGACAAAACTAAAAAAAAAACGATTTTTTGGGTTGTTTTTTCATATTTGAAAGTTTTTTTTTTGTTTGAATTTTCAAAACACTACCACACAACACACACGTTCATATTTGTATTGGCTATGTTTGTGTGCATGAGTAAAGAATTTCTTGTAATTTGAATTGAAATAATTTTGTATATAAAGAAACTATTTTAACAAAAAAGAAAACCGAAAATATTTGAATTTTTTGTTTTCAAACAGAAAACGAAATTATTTCAATTATTTTTTCTAAAAATAGAAAACTAAAAATAGAACATTTAAATGAAAATATCAACTCCTACAGACGATACATATTTTTTGGGGTTTGTTTTTTATTGACTGAAAAAAAAGTTAAACAATATTTTTCAATGTATTTTAATTGATTCTTCAATTGAAAACAAACTTTACCTATTACTTTTCAAATAAACCTAAATCGGTTATGGAATATATATATTGTGAGCGTACTTACATATTTTTAGAAAATTTAGAAATTTTAACTAAAATATGTATTTTTTTGTATAATTTTTAAAAAACCGTGAACTACTTAAAAGTTACTTAATTTTTTTAAGTTTTGATTTTATATTCTTTTTTGCATACTAATTAAGATTAATGAAAATAATTTGTTAAGGCACTGCATATACGAATTAGTTTAAATTCAACTCTACACTAATAGAAAAAAGTCCGTAAAAAATTTAGTTAAAACTACTAAAAATTATGGTGCTAAACTAGCAGATTATTTTTGCTATATATTAGTAATATAGGGACACCAAAAAGAAAACTTTTAAATATACACAATTTTAGTTATATTTGAGCTAAATTTTTGTTAATAGAGAATAGCAAATTAACCTGCTAAAATCAGCAAGAAATTTTGCTAAATAATTATATATATATATGTTTGTTCCTTTTACTCCTGCAAGGAGCAAAAAATTTTAAATTTTCGAAGTTTTAAATGCAAATAAAAATCGAGCCTTTTGAAAACAGCAATTTACAATTTTTTTTAGCATATATTTCTGCTGATTTTAGCAGAATAGACTGCTATTTGCAATCAACTAAATTTAGCTTAAAAATAGCAAAAATTTTGTAGATATAACACTTTTTTTGCCATTTTTAGTCTACTAATATTTAGCAAAATTTTTTGCAGATTTTACAGTACAATTTGCTATTTTAAGTTAACTAAAAGTTAACTTAAATATAACTAAAATTCTGTAAATTTAACAGTTTCAATTTTGCTGTTCTTATTTTACTAGTATTTAGTAAAAAAAATCTGATAATTTTAGCAGTTTTTTCTGCAGCATCATTTTTAACTAATTTTTAGTAACTTTTTCTGCTATTTTTACAGATTTATTTCTATGAGTGTACTCTAGAGACAAATTACTAATTATTACAAATAACTTTTTCTACTATCTCTAAATAAAAGCAGATTTAGCTTAAACCTTGCACAGAGCATTTTTGGACATTATAGAATAGGTACAACTTTGTGAAGATCGCGAATTGGAACCTTTCAGGTCTTTTTGTGACCACTCTAATGTACATAACATATGTACTTGATTTTACAAACACACGAAAATTCCATTTTGGTAGCTTGTTATGCATATTTATTTATATTTAGAACATTGAAAGGAATTTAATTTGAAGAATATTTTTTGTTGTGGATGCTGTTTTGGAATTTTCTTGCATTTTTTGTATGTTTCTAAACATTTTTCTTCACGTTTTCAAATATAATTAACACTTTTTCTTTTTAGAAAAAGAAGTTAAATCAGAAAAATGTGTTAATATGCATTTCTTTTCACATACACTCATAAAAAAAGCCCGCACAAATAGTTAAAAATTCTGTTAACATAACTGAAAATAATATCTATATTTTCGCCTACAGAATTTTCAATGAAGTTAAGAGTAGCTGGTGTTACTAAAGATTTGTGTTAAATTGTCGCTTAAAATCTGGATTTTTCGGCTTTCCGGATCTGACCCGTTGGGAGTACTGGTGATTTCAAAGGATTAATTTATAAGTATAGAGTAACGAATTTTTCATTTCATTTTGCTCTATCTCGCTTAGTTTCTGCAATGTAAGCCATTTTATGAATATACAATAAAAATATGAAAATACAACGCCATCTGTATGTGATATTGATATCAAAGACCTAAAAATATAATCCTTTAAAAATAATTTCTATGATATTGATAGCAGAGACACAAAAATATAATCATTTGAAAGTAATCATGTTGTAAATTAGCTGAAAAATTTGTAAAATTAGAAACACCAATTACTAAAAATTAGCATTCAAAGTTAGTCCAAATACGGATGAAACTAATTGTTATGCTAAATTGAAATTACAAAAAATATTAGTCCAATCCTAAATTTTAAGACAAAATAACATAAAAATTAGTTCACTTGAATCAAAACACGTTTAACAGATTTTTGTACTAACTTTTTTAGGAGTGTATATTTAATTCCCTCGATTTCTGAGGATATTGTTTTAAATGGTGAGAAGATTGAAATTGTTAACACAGCGAAGAATCTTGGTATAATTTTCAATAGCAATTTGACATGGACTGATCATGTCAATTCACTGGTTGGTCAAACCTATGTAAAGCTACGAGCTGTCTGGTCAACACAATATTTCACCCCGTTAAGAATTAGGGCATTACTTGCCAAGACGTACTTGATTCCCTCCCTGATGTATGGTTGTGAATTATTTGCAAGCTGTGATTCAGTTAGCTATAGAAAACTAAATGTCTTATTTAACAATATTATTAGATATGTGTATGGATTGAAAAGGTTTGATCATGTTTCCTCTGTTTCAAATAACCTTTACGGAGTCTCTTTCGAAAATCTGATAAAAATTCGCACCCTGATGTTCTTGCATAAACTAATAAACACTCAAACCCCCAGGTATTTATTTGACAAAATACGTTTTTTCCAATCGCCACGAAACCGAAATATTGTAATACCTCAACATCAATTCCTAATGTCTGAATGGCAATTTTATGTACATGCCGCTCGTCTTTGGAATAATCTTCCACTAAGTCAACAAGTAAATAGCAATGCTAATAGTTTCAAAACATTTTTATTTAATTTTTTCAAATAATTTTTATTTTTTCTCTTTATGATTATCAATATTGTTACATTTGGAATAAGTTTGTTATGTTAATAATTTATAATTAATTAATAATATGAAAATAATTTTTTTTGTAACGTAATACGCTCCTGTACAAATATAAGACTCAGTCTTGTTGTACAGGAAATGGAATCAATTAAATAAATAAATAAATAAATAAATAAATAAATAAATAAATAAATAAATAAATAAATAAATAAATAAATAAATAAATAAATAAATAAATAAATAAATAAATAAATAAATAAATAAATAAATAAATAAATAAATAAATAAATAAATAAATAAATAAATAAATAAATAAATAAATAAATAAATAAATAAATAAATAAATAAATAAATAAATAAATAAATAAATAAATAAATAAATAAATAAATAAATAAATAAATAAATAAATAAATAAATAAATAAATAAATAAATAAATAAATAAATAAATAAATAAATAAATAAATAAATAAATAAATAAATAAATAAATAAATAAATAAATAAATAAATAAATAAATAAATAAATAAATAAATAAATAAATAAATAAATAAATAAATAAATAAATAAATAAATAAATAAATAAATAAATAAATAAATAAATAAATAAATAAATAAATAAATAAATAAATAAATAAATAAATAAATAAATAAATAAATAAATAAATAAATAAATAAATAAATAAATAAATAAATAAATAAATAAATAAATAAATAAATAAATAAATAAATAAATAAATAAATAAATAAATAAATAAATAAATAAATAAATAAATAAATAAATAAATAAATAAATAAATAAATAAATAAATAAATAAATAAATAAATAAATAAATAAATAAATAAATAAATAAATAAATAAATAAAAATAAATATTTGGTGTGTAATTGGTTGGGGTAAATATTATATTCGTAATTTAAATATATAGATAAAAATTAGTAGTTTTTGAATTACTTACGTCACATTCTAGAATAAACTAGAAGCTGATTTTTAGCAAAAAAAAGTAATAAATAGTAAATTTAGCAAAAGTTGTACAAATTTTGTAGCAAAATAAATCAGTGAAGCAGTTCAAAATTAGTTTAGTGCTGAAAGAGTATAACTAAAACTATTGCTGAAAACGGAATTGCAACAAAAACAATATGCTGAAAACTAGTTTTATTATTTTTCTACTAACTTATTTTTTGGAGTGTATAAATATATATTGTAGTTAAAAACGAAATTTCAAATAAGTTGCAAAAGTGGAGAATTTTGATGAAATTTGAATGTGCGAAAGAAAAAAGTGATAAATGATCCAGCAAAATTGTTGGATGCAAAGAACCGGTTGTAGAACAACTTGTTCTTGCATGCAACCTGTTCTAATTTATGTTCTATCATCGGTGATTTTTGTTTGAGTTTGTCCCAAAAGCAACAGGTTATGTTCCTCCAAACTAGAACAGGTTGCTTTGGAACCGGTTCTAGAACCAGTTATAGAACCGGTTCTGCGACAGTGATGCCTTCTATTTTGACTTCCAGGAATCAGTTCTAGAACCTGTTCCACGGAACCGGTGGTAAAAACACATATTCTAGAACAGATTCAAAGGCAACCAGTTCATAAAAATTTTGCTGGGGAGATCTCGGAAATTAATGGTGAATATAAGACAGTCAGAGGGACTTCAAAAGTAGGCGAGTTATAAGATATTATTTCACTTGGTAATATCGCAAATTCGCAATTACTGTTGAATGCTGCTGCTTTTACATATATTCGTGATTCGGGTTGTAGAATTTAACGAAACAGAGACATGTAATAGCGGGTAGAAGTTGTGAGCTAAAGTTGTAAAATTTCCATATTTTTTGAGTTCTCTATATAATTCCATATATTTAACATAACTGAAAACAAAATTTTGAGTGCCTTTAAAAACATAATTTCTTAATTCGATTTATAAATCTAATTCAATTTTGTACGAATCGATTCGCAAAACTCATTTTAATTGATTGAATTATTGCCTACTTTATTCAATCAATATCTTATTCAAAGAATCAATGTTATTTTTTTTTATTCTTTTCATAGAATAAAACGAATTGATTAATTTAATCTCAACTAAAAATGATTCATTTGATTCGGACCTTTAAAAAAATAATTCAGTCTAAAAAAGAATAAATAAAAAAATTTTTGATTTAAGAATTTTATGTTGATATTTTTGATTCGCGCAAATTATAATTTTTTTTATTCGGTATTTAAAATTGTTTTTTTAATGATTTGCGAATTAATGTCAGTCAATAATATTTCTGTAAGAAATAAATTTTCATTGAATACATACAAAATTAATTTTCTCCTAATAAATCAATGTTTTAAATTAAAATAGAGTCCTCAAAGAATTCAAAAAATTATATCAATTCGTGCGAATTATCTTTATATTTGTTTGATTCGCGAATTTATAAATCAGCTTTTTTTAATCATCTTTGAAAATAATTCTTTTGAATTAATTCTTCTAATTTGATTTATACTCCGCATATTTTCTCCTAAAACAAATTATTCAGTCGAATAAAAATGTAATCAATATAAATTAGACCAACTCATTATCACACTTTTTTCAATATCAAATCATCATTTATTTAAAATTATTGTAAATTATTCACTGATTCATAAAATTAATAAATTTTTATGCAATATTATAATATAAAAAAAAATATAAAAAATAATTATCTTTTTAAAGCTCTGATACTACCCAATACTTTTACCGGTTTTTTTTTTTGAGTTTAAAAATAGGAATTTATTTTACTTACTACAAATTACTACCCAGCAAAAAAAATCGGAAATTATGCTTTGCAAACCTCTTCTTTTAGTGCTTAAAAAGTATCCTTTATAGTCTTTTTAATTATTTTTGGAAGTGATTCGGAACAACTTAAAAAAATCACTGCTTCCAAGTATCCGTTAGTATATTTTTGCAGTTTTTTTTAGAAATAAATCTGAATATCATACAAAAAAACACTTAAGTTTTGCTTCTGAAGCATTATTGCTTAAAAGTGATCCTAAAAAGTGATACTGATTCAGTTTATTCCAAACAGTTGATCGCGGGTTCGATTCCTGTCGGGACCAATATTTTTTTATTTAAAAAAAAATTTTGTTTTTGTTTTTTTTTAATATTTATTATTTGTTTTAATGGAATATTTTTAAAAATATATAAAATAAAAATGATGAAATATCACTTTTTATGCACCTGTGAATAAAGTACCGCAAAAAATTCTGAATTGCAGTGCACTTTTTGCACTTGTTTAATAAGTACTTTTATTAAAGAGAATAAGACACAATATCTTGCAATGAAAAAGTAGTAGACCTTTTGGACTATCTTGGGAATTTAGGAAAATTTGGCTTGGAATAGTACAGCACAGCATACTTTCCTTGTAAGACTTAACTTTACCTACGATCCAATATTGCAATTAAAAACAAAACATAATCAGTTATTTTCTCTCTCTTTCTACGTCCATACATATTTTTGTATCTTTACTAACGTGCCGTTAATTCAATTAGTTACGTGCAAATGATGTGTTACGATGGGATGCCATTATAAACTTTAATGTTTTGATGATGTTCAACGCCATTATCATCATCTACATCTGTGGATGCTGATAGTGTTGATAATGATGTTGAAATCTATCAGTACAAAATAAAAGTGTATAGATAAACAGCGTTTGTCTATCTGCTTTATTGTATTTATTTAATATAATAATATTTTTATGATTTTATCAATTTATTTTTATATTCGTACTTTAACAATTTTAGATGTGTTTTTGACGTGTATCATTATTAATTTTTTTTAGTATGTTCATAAATTTTTTTGTCATATTTTTTTTCAATTCAATAACGTTTTTTTTATTCAATATAAAATTTAGTTGATTTTAATTGAATTTAAACAATTTGTTTTTGTGTCGAGTGTTTACTTTTTATATTGTTAAGAGATAAAACTGTTTATAATTTAATTAATAATAAAGTTCATAAAATATTTGAATGCTTGCTTATTGTTAAATTATGAACTTATACAATGATATTGTTAAAAAGCAATTATAAAGTTTAGTTTATATCTATGTATATTTTAGATTTAGATACATTTAGGTTAAATATGTATATTGTAGTAGCTGCTAACTGGACATTCAGTAATCGGGCCTTAAGAATCAATATACAAAAGATTTCCAAAAATATTCATTATTCATTTGAAAGTTTATTTTATGAAATTGTTTTAACAAATTTCTATATTTGTCCACCCAGTACTCCAACTAGTTTTAATAAATCGTTTTGACTGGCCTATAGAATGGCCAGTCAAAACCAAACACAATTTTTTTTCCTAAATTTTTCCCTAATCAAGAAATTTTTACACAAAACTGGGCATAAGAACCCATATTTTAATTAAGTTAGTTTTATTTCAATTTAAGACGTGAAACTTTCTTTTTAACGTATGAGTTATATGGAATTTCTTAACACAAAATATAAATCATACGCCCTCAATACTACTATTATTGTAGAAGAAACTGGCGTTCAAGAGATTCATATGATGTTTTTGGCATGTTGAATTAGGTTGGCAATAATGTTGATTTAAATCACAGTAAGTTGTTTCGATTTCACATGAAAAAACTGTTATACTCCATATAAAAAGACGATTTTCACGATAATGAGGTTCATGTCAAAATTGTGTATAATTTGTTTTTATGCAAATTTAATGTTCAAAACTAAATTTAAATTTCAAGCAAAACATTAAAAATATTAAAATGTCTTTAGTACGATACTACACCTACAGAAAAATTTTGTTGTCCCAACCGAATTTGGTTCCAACCGAATCGTTCGGTTACTGCAACCGATAATTCGGTTGTCACAACCCCATTTCTGTTGCTCCAACTGAAATGGGCAATCGAAATAGGGTTGTGACAACAGAAATAGGGTTGACGCAACCGAATTTTCAGTTGCAGCAACCAAACGATTCGGTTGGGACAGCAAATTTTTTTTGTAGGTGTAACCTTAGTAAAACATGTGTTTATTGACATAACTTTTGTAAATGGAAACTGTTTTGCTTGAAATTTTGCAACAACAGTTTTTGAGGTGACCCCATACTATACTAAAAGTTGGACTTTGGGGACATCTTGGGAAGCTATGCTGCCATATAAAATTTTTGAAAAGTCGCGATTTTAACGTTTAGGCCGTTATAGATGAATACACTTTTTTTTATTGAAATATTTTCCTTTTAATTGCTTCCTTATTAAGGCGTTACATTTATTGAGGTCGATTGTACATTCGGCGACTAAAGTCGCCGAAATAGCAAAAATCCATAAAAACCTACATAAAACGCTAAGTAGTGGTTTAAATATCAAGATTAGCACATCGCATTTATATCGTAAATATGGCCACAGGTCCTGTGCTTACATTTTAACACAAAAAATTCTTATAATTGCCCTACGGGAAATTTTAACAAACTGTCACCGAACTGGCCCTTTTATATGAAATAGACTGGTCACTTTTACATGGCGTTGTCATAGGAGGGGGAAATTGACCCCATGTGACATGTCACAAGACAAATCCCAGGACAGGTCCCTGAACTTTGTTTTTTATGAGAGTTCAGTAACCTGTCCTAGGATTTGTCCTGTGACATGTCACAAGGGGTCAATTTCCCCCTCCTATGACAAGGCCATGTAAAAGTGACCAGTTTATTTCATATAAAGGGGCCAGTTCGGTGACAGTTTGTTAAAATTTCCCGTAGGGTGAATTTGAAAAAATTTTTTATATAAAAAACTGAATGGACAACCGCCAAACTTTAAAGACATTTAGCGAAAAATATGTACCACTGATCGAAAAATAAAGTACGCCATTGTAATCAGCATGTCCGAAATATATAGAACTGATGGTCAGATCTCCATTAATTTTTTGAGTGTCATGCAGTGTTATTTTTGTTTGAAATTGTCCAAAAAGCAACCACTTCTGTAGCTCCAAAGTGGAATCGGTTGTCATAGAATCAGTTCTGGAACTAGTTCTAGAATTGATTCTACGTCCGTCATATCTTCCATATAAGATCCCTGGAACTAGTTCCGGAACCAGTTCCGTGGAATCGGTTCCAGTGGAACCAGTTGCAGAATTGGTATGGTTGGCAACCGATTGTAAAAAAAAATCCTGGAAAGTTATCAACGTTAAGTTTTTAAAGCAAATCTTTGCTAAATCAATTAACTAAATTTAAAGTATTTGTGGTACACTCACAGAAATAGGTCTGTAATAATAGCAGAAAAAGCTGCTGCAGTTAACAGATTTTTTTTTGCTAAATAATACCCACGAAAATTTTCTGTTCCAAAGAATCGGTTGCAGAATAGCTACTTTTCTTTTACAACCCCTTCTGCTGTCAATTTTAACACCGATGATTTTTGTTTGAAATTGTCCCAAAAGCAACCACTTCTATAGCTCCAAAGTGGATCCGGTTGCCCTTGAACGAGTTCTGCATTCAAAAAATAAATTCTAAAAAAATTTTGAAAATTTTAATTTTTTGTGGATTTTTAGTCTACTAATTATTTAGCAACATTTTTTGCTGATTTTAGCAGGTTAAATTGTTATTTTCTATTAACTAAAATTTAACTCACATATAATTAAAATTCTGTATGTTTAACAGTTTTATTTCTGCTGTTCCTATTGTATCTTACTAATATTAAGCAAAAATAATCTGCTAATTTCAGCAGTTTTTTCTGCAAGGTAATTTTTAAGTAATTCTTAGTAGTTTTAACTAAAATTTTTGCTGACTTTTTTTTATTAGTGTATAAATGTCCTGTGTTCGATCAATATCATTCCCAACATCACTTTTTGACCGAACTCCGAAGCCGAATACTTGGTCGGACACTTTTAATTGTAATTTAATACTTTACATAAAAAACTCATTACGTTTAAGATTACTACACTAATAGAAAAAAGTCCGTAAAAAATTTAGTTAAAACTACTAAAAATTAGTTAAAAATGATGCTGCAGAAAAAAACTGCTAAATTCGCAGATTATTTTTGCTATATATTAGTAATATAGGAACAGCAAAAATAAAACCGTTAAATATACAGAATTTTAGTTATATTTGAGCTAAATTTTTTTAAATGAAGAATATCAAATTAACCTGCTAAAATCAGCAAAAACTTTAATTAGTACCCTAAAGAATAACCAAAAAATTTAAAATTTTCGAAGTTTTTTCCATTTTTTTAAGCAAATAAAAATCGAGCCTTTTGAAAATAGCAGTTTACAATTTTTTAGCAAATATTTCTGCTGATTTTAGCAGAATAGACTGCTATTTGCATTCAACTAAATTTAGCTGAAAAATAGCAAAAATTTTGTATATTTAACAGTTTATTTTTGCTATTTTTAGTCTACAAATATTTAACAAAATTTTCTAGATTTTACAGTACAATTTGCTATTTTCAATTAAATAAAAGCAGGGACGTAACAGTTATAACTTTTATTCAAAAAAGTGATTGTTTTACAATTATTTCTTGTTTGAGTATTTTTAATTTTCTGTTTATTTGCTCTGTTTGATTTTTATTTTTAATTCAAACAAAAACAATCCAAACTCGATTTTTATTTTTTCAAAAATAATAAAAGTTATTTTGTAATTTTTTTTCTTTATCAAAAAATAACAATTAAGAATATAAATCAAAAGCCATAGAACCAATGACTTCACCAATTATAATATCCTGATGATGTCAACTAGTGTTAATAAAAGATTGAACAGTGATTTAAAGTGAGTAAATATGTATATTCCAGCAACTTCCGGCATTCCATTTAGCTCAATTTTTAATTTTTATTTTATTATCAAACAAAAAAGTTATTGATTAATTTTTTCAAAAAAATCATTCTGTAACTTTTATAAAAAGTTTTAAAATAAAAATCAAAAAACAACAGAAATTTATAGAGTAAAATATAAAAATTGAAAAAATTAAAATCTTTGCCGAACTTTGTGATTTTTTTGTGCAATATGATTTATAAAATATAGTGCATTATTGAAGTATTATAATTAAATAAATTTGGGTGGTGACTTTTTTAGAAATATAACAGTTATTTTGGGTCTCTGAATAAAAGTTATCCTAAATATAACTAAAATTCTGTAAATTTAACAGTATTAATTTTGCTGTTCTCATTTTACTAGTATTTAGTAAAAAATCTGCTAATTTTAGCAGTTTTTTCTGCAGCCTCATTTTGAACTAATTTTTAGTAACTTTTTCTGCTATTTTTACAGATTTATTTCCATGAGTGTATAATAAAATAATGGGGTTTGTATTAACAAAATACAATAACAGGTTACCTACCTTTATTTCTTATTACAACACTCATTACCTGGTAATAGAAGGTTTTGCTGAGCTACTTAGTGTATATAAAAACTAGTTTTCCGTCCACCGATTAATTTTTTAATTGTTTTTTCTTTCCATAAAATTATAAACAGTCATTGAGTGAGCACATAAAATACGCTTGCAATATTCTACAATATTGAAAAAAAACTTAACAATTATTTAAGCACTAGTTATTGAAATTTTGTTTAAAATAAAATCATTTTCATATATTTTGTGCGCAAATCGAATTTTATTACACACAGAGCTTTGAAGAATTGATTCAGAAAGAATTATTTTCGAAGATGATTCAAGAAAAGTGAGTTATAAATACGCTAATAAAAAAAAATATATATATAAACATAATTTTCGCGTATTATTTCGTGATTCAAAATTTCTTGTTTTCATTCGCAAATTGATATCAATTTTTTTATTCGTTTAATTACATATGTATATATTAATGATTAAAATTAATTCGCGATTTATAAAAATACAATTTTAATTCGGGAATCCAAAAATAAAACGATAATTCACGCGAATCAAATAAATCCAGACATATATCGCGAATCAAAAATTAATTTTATTGATTCTTTTTTAGAAATTGAATTATCACTGATGATTGAATTATTTTCTTAAAGGTCTGATTTCACAAAACAAAAATCATATATAAACACACAATAAATATTGCAAACATTTGAAAATAAATGGTCAGAAAATACTAATAAACTAAATAAAATATGTGCAAACAAAAACAAAATCGCTGTATATTTCATAAAGTCTACAATAAGCATTCACAAAAATATATTAAAAAGTAAGACACGAGTAAAAGTTTAAAAAAATTTATACACAATCAAGGTAAACGAGTCTAATGATTAACAATCATATAAGATAGTATGTCTTCTACTAAATTTTGATAACACAGTGCAACAAGAATCTTCAGACGCAATATTTCAAATGCGAAGTGAAGAACTATACCATCAGTTTTACAAAATGTCGAAGGGTTTTGTAATGTTAGCTCGGATGTTAATTGCACTCGTATTTTATAAACCGCGACGTAAAGATGCATCGAAATTTCTCATTCTCTCATTCCTATTTTTTTTTATTTTTTCTTAAATTTTCTGTCAAAGTTGAAAAAGTAATACGAACTATATAAAAATACATTATACAGATTTCTCTCACGTTTTTATACTATTTTAAGCAACTCCGTTATATTTTAACTTTAAAATTTTGAAATATTAGTTTTGTCCTTTTTGCTACTTCTTTAAAAGATTTTACAAAGTTAATATCGTGCTTTTTTATTCCATATTTTCTACATTTTTACCCGCTTTTACAATGCTTACGGTGCTTTTATACCTTCAGGTGTTGGTATGGCTCTTCGCTCCATAATCGGTATTGAAATAGAGAGTTATATCAAAATTTGTTGCACAGTGTAATAAAGAAAATTGTAAAATCGAATTTTGAAGACGAGAAAAAAAAAACAAATATATAAAAAATAAATAAAATGCAACACGATATCATATATGAAACTAAATAGATTTTATTTTTTGTTTTAAAAACTAAATTAAATGTTACGCATGCTTTAGACATTTTTGCAAAAAAAAAAGAAAGAAAGAAAAAGAAATTGATAATTAAAAAACTAGACACTAATAAGGAAAGATTCCCAAAGTATGGTTGATGTTAATGTTTTATTATATTTGGCTATTAGGAAAACCTGTTATTCTGCCACAATCAAGAGTGAATTTGAACGTGATCACAGTTGTTTTTATTTGTTTTTTTAACGTCATGTTAATTTGGCATAAACATTGAACAGCTGTTTTCGTTTTAACGGGTACTATTTTGTGGTTTCGATTAACACTGAGAAAATATGTTTTTTTGGCTTAAAATAAAATTTGTTGATTTTCCAAATCTTTTTGTTAATTTTAACAAATCTAAATTTAAGTGAAAAAAATTGCAAAACTACAGTTTTATTTGTAATTATACTGAGTCGTAATATTTGTTAAAATTTGGGGTCTCGGCACCCTCGTGGGTCCAAGCCCATATCATCTAAGGGCATGTAAGGTCACTCCGTAGGAGCAAACATTTTATCCGTTCTGTTCTATCTCGCTTAGTTTTCGAGATATAGGCCATTTTATAAAGTGGAAAATTTTTATTCAAATTTTCCGAGGGTCCAAGGTCCCACCATGGTCAATTTTTGGATAGAGATAATCCCTTTCGCTGGGGTATTATACGGTTGAGGGTAGTCGAAATTTTCGTCAATTTTGCTCTATCTCTATTAATTTTCGAGATATGGGCCATTTTTTAAAATCGGGAGGGAAGGAAATAGCGCCATTTTTTAAACTTCGGATACACTGGTGGCGCCATCAACCGGGTAATAACAGAAACATTGGAATATTATATTTTAACAATAAATTGTGTAAAATTTAACGAATAGGTTCTTAAAAATTGGTTATAATAAATTTTAAAAATTAACGCTCAAATTTAGTTAAAATACTGAGGATTTTTAGTATTGTGTTAAATGAAAATAACTAAAATCCTTGTTAAAATCACAGTTTCAACTAAAAGTTTGTTAAAAATTAGTCAAATCGATTTGAAACCCATTTGACAGGTTTTTTCTACTGACGTATTATTTTAGGTGTACTCAATACCACAGTATTTTATTATTTGTTCCTTTTACTCCTGCAAGGAACATAGGGCCGCACCACAGTATACTGTACCGGTGTTCTGTAACTATGTGAGAAGTTTCTCACATAAAAATTGCAACTGCCATATTTAAAACAGAGTAAGTATCATAATGTCAAATTTAGCCAGATATATGTAAAAAAAAAATACTTATATTCAGTTTGAAATTGTGTGACTCACCCTGTTTTAAATATCGTAGACACATCGTAGAAATGCAATTTTTATGTGAGTAACAATAATATGGTTGTATTGATAACGCACATGTATTAGTGACAACAAACGGTTTAACTTTTGACGTTTATCAAATACATAAGAAAGGTTTCGTTTTAACTAATGTCAAACAACAACATTGTACATAACATAAAGAAGCATTTGACCTCCATATTGGGAAAAATAACACATATAGTTAACCAGGGATGATAAATTTGGTGCTATAATACTATTTGTGTTATTATTCAAATGCATTCGCGAGCGTTCGCCAGCTGTTTCTATTTAATATTGTTTCTGCTTGATTTTTAAAATTTTTTTCTGTGTGTACGATCTATGAATATGTATTTTTCTTATAAAATATCCCATTCGATGTGGTAAGACTTTATTAGTAAAATTTAAAGCAACTCCGATAGTTCAATTCAATTACTTTATTTATTACAATAACCTAGCCGAAAGGCCATAGTCGGTTACAAATACTACTAAAAGTTTGCAAAGCAAACAATAAAATTTAATACAAATTTATTTTTAAATTTAGTTCTATCCATATTTTAAACAAATTATCTCACATTTTTGTCTAACGTAATGCAGCGTTTCACTAATAAATTCTCTTTGATTACATCATAATATTTACAAGTGCAAAAAGCAAACGCCTTCTTCTTTTTAAAAGTATAAATTTATTAAAATTTCGAAAAAAAAAATATACAAAATACAGTAGACTCTTACAAATTTGAACTCACAGTTATCCTAACCATTCCCAAATTAAAACCAACCATTTTAATATATTGAAAGTTCTGAGTTATTTTAGTTATTTGAAGTAAAACTTTAAAATCATATCAAACATATACATTCAAAACGTTTATTTATTTTTTATTAAAAATAAAACAAACTATTTAAAAATAAAAAGAAAATTTGGAAATAAATATTTACAAACAAAATTGGAAAAAATAAAAAAAATAAATAAAAATAAGTCAGAATTTCAGATTTGAAACAAAACTTTAAGTTATATTTTAAATATTTTGTGTGGTAGGGAATTTAAAATAATATGTCGGATTTTGTGATTTAAAATCGCCTTTTTCTCTTTCATAGTAAAAGCTGGGTAGTTCTAATAACTTAGATTTCCAAATTAAAACCCATTGTGTTTTTTATTTTTGTTTTATTC
Source organism: Leucophora obtusa (assembly GCA_949987735.1). Lineage (NCBI taxonomy): Eukaryota > Metazoa > Arthropoda > Insecta > Diptera > Anthomyiidae > Leucophora > Leucophora obtusa. The sequence continues at coordinate 6,917,257 of OX465296.1, forward strand.
TTTCTTTAAAAAATTTCTCCGAATAAAAAAAACATTCAAAAATTAGAACATTCCAGAAATTAAAATTACCCTAGGAACAAAGTGGTTCTAATTTGTGAGAGTCTACTGTATTGTACGTACTCTAATCTACCAGAATTCGCCTAAACAAACTACTTAAAGTTTTTCTTTATCACTAGTTTTAGATTTTTTTTAAAACACTTATACCAATTATATAAACTTGTTCAAATGTAACTTTTCGAGTGTAGACCAGGGAAACAAGCCGATCAAAATAATCGGCGGCGGCGGCGCATGCAAAAAATCGGCGGCGGCGGCGGCGATTAAGGTTGAGCCGGATAAAAAACGGCGGCGGCGGCGCAACCAAATAATCGGCGGCGGCGGCGGCTTGATCGGCTTGATAGAACATTATACACGTAATTTAAAGATGTTTAAGGTTTTTTCCAAAATATAGCAGTAGAAAATTGAGCAAAAAATTTGGAATTATCATATAAAAAATAATTTTAAGTTAAATTCATCGATAAAAATTACAAATTTAGGATTTTTAGTTTTTGAACGGAGCTAGAAGGAGAGATAGTTGGGCGTTACAAATATATACATACACCCAGAAAACAGATTCGGTGCTGACAACCCCATTTGCTGCCAATCGAATGGTTCAGTTGCATCAAATGAATTTTTCGGTTGCGGCTACCGAATTATTCTTGATACAACTGAAATTCCGTTGCCACAGTCAAATTAGTCCTGTCTCAATTGGTTTTCTGTCGCCACAACTGAAAAATTCGGCTACCATAACCGAACCATGCGATTGGCTACAAATGCAGTTATCAGAACTGAATTTGTTTTCTGGGTGTATGTTTATATATTCAACAAAATTGTGTGGAAATATTTTTAAATAAAACTGATTTTCTTAATTTTTTCTTATTTTGTTTAATTTTGACGGCTTTTAGTTGCAATATTTTGTTTAAAAAAAACTAATTTTTATCTAATTTGTTCTTTATTCAGGGTAATCGCTTTAAAATTGTCAAAGTTATACATTTTTTTATAAACATGGAATCTCTGCATTTATAAGAAAATTGAAAATATTAACCTTAATGATTGTGCAAACAAGAACATCGAGTTGCTGAAATTAAATGTTTAGAAAAATTACGATAACTTTTTCAATTTTCAATTAATTTAAACAAAAGCATCTGATTTTACTAAGAATTAACCAACTTTCAGAATAAATTACAATAGTAAAGAATTGTTTAATATTTTAAAAAAGCCGTCAAAGTATACAAATTAAAAAAAAAAATTAATTTTAATATTTAAAAAAAAACTGTCAACATATTTCAGTTACAAATAAATATATTTGGAAAGCTAAATTTTTTGTCTTTTCAAAAAACTTACAATATTCAAAATCGGTTGAAAAATTCCTGAATTTCAAATTGTTATGTGCTTGAAGTCGCTCAAAAACAGAGTTGTGACACTATCACCCCTGTTCTGAATTCTGAAACTTTTTAATTAGAGTGGTTTTGTAAAATCACACAAAATTCAAAATGTCGGAAATTGACTGTTTCAACAAAATTTAGCATACTGACAAATTTTAAAATAAATTTTAACATATTAATTTTTGCAACAAAATATTCGTTTTACTTTCACCAAGCTTTTCCAACACGAAATAACACGAAGAAAATAATTCGGATGTGGATCACAGAACAGCAAAAAAATTCGGAATGTTTCACTTTAGAATTTTTATGTGGATACGTAACTTAGAAATAAACAAACTCTATTTTCACTCAAAATTAAATGTGTTTTTAGAATAAACTAGAAAAAAATATGTTCGAAAAGATGTCAAAGTTGAAAAACTTGGAAGAAAAAATAAAAAATTCAGATATTCACCCCTGTTCTTAGTTCCGAAACTTTTTAATTGGAGTTGATTTGTAAAATCATACGGAATTAAAAATTTCGAAAATTTATTGTTTCTACCAAATTTTAATATTCATAGACTAATTTTAAAATAAATTATTATATAATAATTGTTGTTAAGAAATATATATTCGTTTCACTATCATCAAGCTTTTTCTACACGAAATAAAACGAAAAAATAACTCGGATGTGGATCACGGAACAGCAAAAAAATTGGGAATGTTTCACTTTAGAATTTTTTTGTGGATTCGGTACTCAGAACAGCGTCGATTATTGTAAATATCTCCCCAATTTTATAAGTCGACCGAGAAATAACTTAACATTTTTTTCGTCCGCAATGTCTTAAAAATGTGTCTTTTGATAATAATTTCAGGTGCTTCATTCTTTTAATTTTCATGCATAGTGAATGAATTCTTTCATGAATTCATTCTTTTTATAATGACGTTTCATTCCGTTTGTAAAAGATTAAAACAAATGTTGCGTTTTTAATTATTTTTATGTGTTGTGTATATGATATCAATATTAAATCCCTAAAATAAGCCACATTTTTATTTAATTTGTAATTATAAACTAAAGTGTTGTCAGAATCATTAGTATATTCATACCTTAGATCTTTTACTGATTGAATAAAATGACAATTTTGATAAGCCATTTTGTAAAAGATTAGAATTAATGAAAACATTAATTATTTAGATTGATTGTAATTCTATAAGGAATGTATTCAACATAAGAATGCATTCTATTTAATATTAAACTTTGGGAATGAAACCTATGAATTAATTATAAAGGAATGGTTTGATGGAATGATATATATTCAATTTCTAAAGCTGAATTCGGTTTTGTGCGAATTAAGCTAAAATTGAATTAATTCTTTCGAAGCTCTGCCTACAATCCACACTTGGTCATTTGAAAAGTATATATGTATATTTTTTATTTTATTTTGTAATACTGTGTAATTTGTATCCAAAACTATGGGTGCTAAAGACGTGTTCATTTGGATTCTTTCCTCTATTGCATATCCAAATTTCAGCGAAATCTGTCAGAAGTTTTCAAGCAAAACTTCCAACTTAAGAATTATTTATGACAAAAATCCTTCTTAGCTCTGACTATAAAACTGGTTCTTTTATTTTTTTTGAACTAAAAAAAATACTTTTGATGGTTCAGGAAACGATGAAGAGAAAATTTGTTTTAAAAATGACATTTGCTTTTAATTTTTTTATTTTGGAAAATTGATACTTCCAGCCGAAATGAGCCGAAAAAAATCGGCGGCGGCGGCTGAGGCAAAAATGACCGGCGGCGGCGGCTTAAACGGCTTACGGCGGCTGGCTTGTTTCTCTGGTGTAGACCTAGAAAAAGGAATTCAACATTTATTTTTATATGGTTTTTATATTGAAAATATAATGACTTGAATTGTTTATGAATGATTTTTTTTTTTTATAAAGTTGTATGAATTCTAGAAAAAGAAAAAAGTGCTTAATTTAGATTTTAAAAGTAATAACAAGGGCGAGGATTTCATGCATTTAAAAAACTTAAAAATGCGCCTACAACATAAAATGCAGTTATAAAGGACAAATATGCAAAAATAGCACTCTAAAATATAAAAATCAAAAATAAATATTAATTATAAAATTTTTCCAAAATGACCAAAATTCGACGTCTTTTTTCAAGTTACCAAGATTGTTAAGAATGCGCATTTTTTTCAAAAAAAAAAAGAAAAAAATTTTGCTTGTATCAAAATATTGGAATTCTTAAAAAAACAATTCTTTTTAGATATGAAAAGTATGCAAAAATATGCGTTAAGAAGCACAAATATGCACTTAAAAGCACTTAAAAATCTATTTTATGTCAAAATATGCAACAACAAATTGATGCCATTTGTTCTAAATTTTGTGATTCGCATAAATATCGGTTTTAGACTGTCGACATGAAAAATGCATTTGTATAGAATTCCTTGCCCTAGTAATAACAGATAGATGATGGAAGAAAAATACGGCACACTAAACTTAAATCACCTGTTATTCTATTTTTAAAAACAAATAAGAAACAACAACTGAATAAAAAAGAACATTAAGCATAATGTACTAAAAAATTTGTTGCTATACATACTTATAAAATTACTGCAGTACATACCCAGTGAAAAATTTAATGTATCTCGCTATGAAAGCCAAACTTTTATGAATTTTCTTTTGAAAATCGTAAGGGTTTTATTTTTTTTTTTTGTAATGTATATTTGTTAAGTCTGTGGCTTGGATCGGAAAGCAGAAACAACATTAAATTACTATACTAATATTCTACACTTTAATCTAGCGTGCAATTGACTCACGGCCGAAAACAGTGTTGTTGAAAGCGCTGCCAACTTTGACGATTTGTCTCCATTTTGACTATTTTTGAAGTGAAATTTGATGAAATGGCGAATAACGATTTTGCAAAATATCACGTATGATATATAACGATTTTTTAAAAATTAAATAATTTTAATAGTTTATTGCTAAAAACTGTAATTTTACTAAAAAAAACAAGAACTAAAAGAATTTCAAATTAATTTTTGAAGAGAATTCCAGGGTTCCATCAGACTCATTGATAATTTTGAATTATACTAATTTATTGATTTTCTTGAAAAAATGTAAATATATTACAACAAATGAAACATAAATGTGAAACATTTCGTCAAGGAAATTACGGTTTCAATTCCGGGTAATTAGATAGTGTAGAGCATAGTGTAATGTGTCCAACGTCCAACATTTTGAAAAGACCTCAAAAAGTTAATTGTATTAAATATGTTATAATAGAGAGTCCAGGATTCTCAAAGTAAGCCAAACATATTATTCTTGGTACATTTTGAAACAGAATTAGTTTTCCAATTCACCCTACATTACCCTACCTACTGAAAGTAATAAAGAACTAATTGTTGGGACACATTTTTACAAAAAAGGCTTTTCAAGTAAACTCTTCCCTTCTCTCATTGAAATATAAGGAATTTTTGGATTAAAGATTTTTTACGACTTCCGTTTTACAATATGACAGTATTATTGTTGCACAGTATTATATACCTTACTTTGAACTATAAGTTATAAAATGCAATTCACTAAAAAAATTAAAATTGTAAACGATCGATTCCGAGATCTTTTTATTATTTTTTGGGTATTAACTTATTTTTTGTAATTTGCTGCTCTTCATCACCGCAAAAGTAATGGGTTTTTCTACGATTAAATACATAGTGAAGCTTATTGATTAAGACATTACCATTATGAACCATTATTTTGTAGTGCCTAATTTCACTGGGTACTCAAAGTTAAGCAAAATATAAAGCTAAACAACAAATAAGTACAAGTTATGCGTGTTGAAGTCGAATTAACATGCTCTAATTCGTTGATTCCTTGGCAGCTAAATTCGGATGTGCCTAATAATTTATACCCTCCATCTGGGACAAAGATCTCCAAAAAACATTGTTCACGATTTCTAGGCAAAAAAAGTCATATAGTCGCAATATACTGATAATTCAAATATTTTTCGTGTGGCAATTTGGAGGAAAAAGTTTCGCAGTTGCTAAAATATTTCTCCAAATTTACATTTTTCTATGGCTTAGACTGCGATGCCATTTAATTTTTGATATTTGTAAAAAATGCGAATGGTTACATCCCTCATATTTCTGTGTGTTACAAACGCAATAACAAACCATCTAGTACAGTGAAAATTTTTCCTAAAAACTGAACATTAGGGTGACAGCGAATTGTATAAGCAAAAATGTTTGGCAAATTTCCCATGATTTCCGGGTGGTATTAGGTGACAAACCAAACTATCTACGGTGATAATTTGGAAACATCGTAAACCCGCGTCGCGTCTGGAGCAAAAATTCGGATTTTTCGAACAAATTAGAAGAAATTATTTTTGAATTTTATACATTGCGTATACTCATAGAAATAAATCTGTAGAAATAGCAGAAAAAGTTATTAAAAATAAGTTAAATATGATGCTGTAGAAATGGCGTCTGAAATTAGCAGATTTTTTTCCTAAATACTAGTAAAATAAGAACAGCAAAATTAAAACTGTTAAATTTACAGAATTTTAGTTTGCTAAATATTAGTAGACTAAAAATAGCAAAAATAAAATGTTACATCTACAAAATTTTTGCTATTTTTAAGCTAAATTTAGTTGAATGCAATCAGCAGAAAAATTTTCTAAAAAAATTGTAAACAGCTCTTTTCAAAAGGCTCAATTTTTATTTGCATTTAAAAAAAAATCGAAAAAAAACTGCGAAAATTTAAAATTTTTCTGTGATACAAATTATTTAGCGAAATTTTTTGCTGATGTTAGCAGGTTAATTTTCTATTTTCTGTCAACAAAATTTTAACTCAAATATAACTAAAATTCTCTATATTTAACAGTCTTAATTTTGCTGTTCTTATTTTACTAGTATTTAGGAAAAAAATCTGCTAATTTGAGCAGTTTTTTCTGCAGCATAATTTTTAACTAATTTTAAACAACTTTTTCTGCTATTTTTACGGATTTATTTCTATTAGCGTAGGGTAATATCGAGCTAAAAATCGGATATAATTAAATATATTTTAAAAATACTTTGTCCGATTTTTATTTTTTGCATATTCGTGTTCAGCATGAAGAATTTAGCGTTTTGCGACAGTTTTACTAAATTCAACCCGACAATCCACGAATATCTAAAAAATAAAAAAATACCGTCACCCTACTGAACATACAATGAACATAAAAAAACGGCAATTCAACTTAATAGGATTAAGTCTCAAATAATAATAAATAGCATAGATTTTTATAAAGTACAGAAAAAAATAGAAGTAGTAAAAATAATTGTATAAAAAAACAGTCTAATTCCGATTTACGTCTACAGTGAAAAAATTTTAAAAACAAATTATTACACCAGCCAGCACATGGTTGCAATCATGATCAACAAAATACTTCTGAATTAATGGCCAAAAATAAAATACCCGTTTCTTTCAGTTTTTCTATATCAATTCGTTTAGTCGCGTAAGGCTTTAATCACAATAAAATGTTAAATAACAAGAATTAATGCAAAACCAATTGAATTGATTAAGAATTGTGGCGAAACAAATACAACCATATTCTTGTTTTGCTTTTCTTTTTTTCTAAACGTCAAAAAATGTCGACGGTCGATTGTCGCTGAATTTTAATTAATCGACCCAATTGTGATTAATCTCTAAATTGGATTTTTTTCATTTGTGCAACCAAAAATTGAATTTTATTGGACGGTGTTATTTTTTAGCGGATTTTTACTTGCATACAATTATGTATTCGCTCTTAATTTTCTTATCCCGGGTAAAAATATTTTTTATATAACCATTTATGATTTTATAGATTTATATATCGTCGAGTATTGTCATATATAACACCAAGTATAATTGTATATGATTATATGAAAATATATTTAGTTATATAAAATCATATTAACAAGATCCACCATTTTTCGGATCTAGTAATATATTTTTAGACATAATTATGTTAAGACATATATGATTTGATCCGGGAAATGGTGGATCTGGTTAATATGATTTTATATAATTAAATATATTTTGATATAATTATATAAAAATATACATTTCACAATACTCGACGAGATATAATTGTATAAACTCATAAATGATTATATAAAAACCATTTTTACTAGGGATGTTAAAAAAATATTTTTCGTAAGAAATAAATAAAAATTTCGAAAAAATTTTGTTGTTATTCGAAAAATAACAATGAGTTTTGTATTAAAGGAATTGAATATCCCAAAACTTATTTAACAAATTGTGAAAAATAATCTGTTGCAGATATGTCCCTATCCGGATTTCATTCTTGCCTAAGGACATCGTCAGGGGATTAAGTTTTTAGACTTTTGAGAAATATTTGTTGGGTTCTTGTTTGCGTCTAGGAGCGGTATTTCATATTTAAAATATCAGAAGAAAAAAAAACAAAAACAACAAAAATTTATCACAATTTCCTTTGTCATCTTCCAAAATACTAATCTATTGTTTTGACAGATCTAGCATATGGTTTCTATAAGTGTCAGTTACATTTAAATTTGCACAAGCATTTGCATAGGCGTTATTTAAAATTAATTTTTTTCGAGTTTTTTTTATTAAAAAAATTTAAATTTAAGAAAAACTACTTGTTGATTTACGTATATCATTAAGTTTTATACGGCTTTTTCAAAAAGGGGGCGTAAATCGGGGTTAGACTGTATCAACAATAAACAATTTGGCATAAAAACAGTACTTTGCTACATGAAATATATAATACATAATACTTTAACAGATCTTAACTACTTAAAAAACTTAATTACAATGTCAGTAGACTGAGTAGTGTAGTAAGTTGTTAAATTGAAATGAAACAGTTTATACTTTTTTAAAATTTTTTTTTTTTATAGTGAAACATGGAAAATCAAGATACAAAAAATGTTTTGTAGAATAATAAATTAATACGAGTTACTCTAGAAATGACACATTTAAAAAAAGAAGCCCCATAACTTATTTACATATTTCTTCACTTTGATTCTTGACACTTTTTGAATTTTTTTAGAGTTTTGTAAAATTTGATTAACTTGTCAGAAACTAAATAAACAAGATACTAATTAAACCACTTTGTTGTTAAGGGATGTATTAAAAAAACTGTAAAACTAATTATCATATTAAACTTTACAATAAAAATCATGTGTTATAGAAAATTTACTTAATAAGTTTGTATTGCAAATTAACATGGTTAAAGCTAGATAATTAACTAGATAATAGTTTATCATGTGACTGGACGTTCAAAGTTTATAAACGTGTTTATAAATCAATATTTCAAATAAAAGTTTTAAGAATCAATTTGGTTTAATTGGAAATTTGTAAGATTAAAAAAGCCTTAACCACTTATTAATTGTTTTATAAAATAAATATATTATAAAAACGACAATTAAGTAAGAAATATGCAAAGTTGACACAAAATTATGGAAATTTGTCTGCACGTGTGTAACTAATCTACTTACACATGAAAATTATCGTTACAAACTGGCAAAATATAGACTTAAAAAGATTTTTCGAATAACCCAGCAAAACCTTCTATTACCCCGTAATGGATTTAGCAAGCACAAATAAAGTTAGATAGCCTCTTACTTTTCTATTACAAAAATATTAAAATTTCAGTATTATTAACTTTCTTTTAAAATCGCTAAAAACGAAGAAAAATTTGGTCATGTTTAAGGTGCTGCCATTTTAAGCCTGGCGACTATTTGTAGATAAAAATATTGCAAGACTTAAGGAAATTTTATAGGATTTCCAAAAATATACATTTTGTACAGAACCGATTAGTACTGCCTAAATTTTACTATGTAATTTGATAAAAGGTCGATATCGCTAATTTTTAGTAAAAAGCCACGACCACTTAAAACAAGTAACAAAATGAAAAAACAAACATTACGTTCAAATTCTGTACAATTTTCTGAACACACTCCTGGCCTTTCGGTGCGAATTTAGCCACTATTTTGATCTTTAAAAGTAAAGGCAACGAGAATAAAATTAGAACAAACTTGAATCGTTTCTAATTTATTGACCACCACTGTATATATTTTCAAAAATTTGAAAAATATTGATTTTAAATAAATTAATTATAAATATTAAAAAAAAAAAGAAATTAAACAAAAAAGAATTAAAAAAAATATTGTTCCGGCTGGGAATCGAACCCGTGATCATCTTTCCGGAAATAAACTGTATAAATATTACTTTTTGGGATTACTTTTACAGCAATTATGCTATAGAAGCCATACTTAATTGATTTTTTTGGATGTTGTTCAGAATTACTTTTAAAAAAGAAGTAAAAATACACTAGAGGATACTTTTGAAGTAGTAAAAGAAGTTGCTTGTTAAGCTTTTCCTATATTGCAATCATTTTTACAAGATTTGGAAATGCTAAAACCGAATATGATATCAGATTTTTGAAATTAATGGCTTAAAATTTGCATATATCAGAAATATGATGTGAGTCTTTAAGGTTTTATGGCAGACTATCTAGTAATTGTATTTATAATAGATCTTTCAATGTAATATTTGAAAAAAATTCATATCACTTTATTTTCTTTCATATTTTATAATTTTTGTCGAGTGTGCATGACATATGTGATTGATAATATTATTTTTTTCATATTCCGTCTATTAAATTATATATAAAACAGGGAGACTACATAGTGGTGTAACTCGCAGATCTCAACGAAACTTGAATATATTATAGAGGAAAATAAAATATTAGACGCGTATTTTTATGTATTAAAACATTTTTGAAATTCACGAAACTTCGCTTTATTTGTAAATAGATTTAAAGTACTCGAGAAAACAAAAATTTTGTCACTTTTATAACAAAACAAAAAAACAGAAAAATCTCTTTTATTGCTTCCGAAATATACGCTAGTGTATTTTTACTGCTCTTTTAAGAGTAATTCTGAACAACATCCAAAAAATCATTTAAGTATTGCTTCTAAAACATAATGGTTCCTAAAAAGTTATTTTGATACAGTTTATTTTCAAACAGATGATCACGGGTTCGATTCCTGGTGGGACCAATATTTTTTGAAATTTTGGGATTTTTTTTTAGTTTTTAATGTGTATAATTAATTTGTTTAAATTCAATATTTTTCAATTTTTAAAAATATATAAAATAAAAATTATGAAAAATTGCTTTTTATCTACCTGTGAAAATAGTACTGCAAAAATACTGAATTGGAGTGCAACTTTTGCACTTCTTTAATAAGTATCACGGAAAAGGAACAAAATACTAGGCTCAAACAAATCCGTTTTTATTAGTTTTTTGTTACCTACACCACTATGTTGTTTCCTTGTAAGTATATTTATTTCACAAAAGGTGTCTATCTGTAGGTGTTTATTGTTGTATTTATTTACTATATCAGGTGCTAATACTATTGTCAGAATAAATATTAAAATAAGACGAATAAAAGAAAATTAATATGGTTATATGAACTGTTATGTGGCAACTAAATAAAGTACGTACTAGCCCAGGAAAATTTTCTGTTCCAAAGAATCGGTTGTACAATAGCTGCTTTTCATTCACAACCCCTTCTACTGTCGATTCTAACACCAATTCTTTTTGTTTGAAATTGTCCCAAAAGCAACCCCTTCTATAGCTCCAAAGTGGAACCGGTTGCTCTAGAATCAGTTCTGGAACTAGTTCTGGAACTGATTCTACGTCACCCACACCTTCCATATAGGATCCCCGGAACTGGTTCGGGAACCAGTTCCATGGAATCGGTTGCGGTGGAACCAGTTGTAGAATGGGTGTGGTTGGCTACCGGTTGTAAAAAATTTTCCTGGGAGCCCAGGAAAATTTTTTACAATCGGTAGCCAACCACACCCATTCTACAACTGGTTCCACTGCAACCGATTACACGGAACTCGTTCCGGAACCAGTTCCTGGGATCCTATATGGAAGGTGTGGGTGACGTAGAATCAGTTCCAGAACTAGTTCCAGAACTGATTCTAGAGCAACCGGTTCCACTTTGGAGCTATAGAAGGGGTTGCTTTTGGGACAATTTCAAACAAAAAGAATTGGTGTTAGAATCGACAGTAGAAGGGGTTGTGAATGAAAAGCAGCTATTGTACAACCGATTCTTTGGAACAGAAAATTTTCCTGGGAGGTTACATTATTTAGGTATAACATGCAAAATTTTATCTAAAAGTATAGCAAGTTTTTCATATAGAGATTTATTAAATATTTTGCGTTTTTTTTTTGCCAAGATTAATTTGCAAGATTATGACAGATAAATGGCGAAGGCCATAAGGCCAATTGCGATTGAAAATTTTTTCGACATACCGTTGTCTAGGTCATCCAAGAATCTGTTTCCCAGAAATCTGGGTCGCAGCTTACTCAGTGTCCTCTTTGTCCCCACTTCTCCAGCACGCAGCCATTTGTTCCTCCACCTCCACTTCTCCCTCGCCTTCCTATTGTACTATATAAGCCGAAAAGCTCCACCAGAGGAGCTGCAAGTAAGAAAATTTATGAACTAAAGGAAAATTTTATAAAAACACAATATATTTATTTACAAAATCCTTCAAAAATACAAAAACAAGTTCGTGTTTGATCTCACTTTTTAACCCCTAAAGATAAGAAAATACATGTGTCTCAGAGGGAACCCATCGGAAACCTCCCTTATTTCAGATGACCCAAAAGAAAAACAAAAAGTAACCAACAACTTAAAATTGAAATTAACTGAAAATTTATTTGAAATTATACTGAAAATGAAATTATCCTACAATTTAAATTAACTAAAGTCAACTAATAAACTAATTCAAATCAAATAAAACTGAGTGAGGTTTAAAACAATTGAGGAATTTTTCGGTGTAAGGCTAATTTCGATATATGTTATGGTAAACAAAAATCACAACAATTTAAAGATTTTCTTTTAACTTCACCTACACTCATAGAAAAAAGTTTGTAGAAAAGTTAGTAAAACTGTTAGTACTTCAACTTAATAAATTTTTAACTAATTTTTAGTTAAAATTTAATTTTTTTGCTACCTCCACATTACTAACTTACAAATTTTTTTGCTATTTTTTTTTGCTGAATTTAGTTACTAATTTTTAACAATAAATTTGCTAACTTTACAGTATTTTGCTGAATTTTAGTTACTAATTTTTAACAGAAGATTTGCTAATTTTACAAATTTTTTGTAAACTAAACTACCAATTTTGGAGCGCTTATAAACAGAATGTTAAATGCCTCATAAAAATTACTGCATATTTTTAACTCGCCAAAAATAATGCAAAAAGTTTTTTAAATAAAACTAAATTGAAATGGCTGAAAATTTGTCCTAATAAAATATCTAAATTATTAAAATTTATGAGAAAAGTTTCTATTTATCCTAATACATTAATTTTTAAAGATCAAGGTTTATTTTGGACGAACCATTTTAATATGAAAATTGTGATTAAAAGTATCTCTGGTGAGCAAGTGGAGTTTAGGGGATGAACCTAATTTTTTCCCCCCAATATTGTACTTTTTAAGCTTATTTAAAGAATACGATATTTTTAATCGGCCACACCTTCTTTCCTGTGGGTGGAGCTTTAGAGGTGAAAATGGAAACTCAAATAAATTCGGAAGTACATATCCGATCAGCAAACAATGAAAATCAAAAGAAGGGTCTCTGAAATACATTTTGTTATGGTTAACATATTGTTGTCTATAAATATTACCACTTTTACCTAAAATCATTCTTGGGAAATTTTCATTGGCATTAATTTATCTCAATTTCAATGCCAACAAATTTCATCACCATTCAATGCCTATGAAATTTTTTTCAATTTGCATTGATGAAAACAATGGTAATGAAATGTACACATAATTGAAGAAAAAGCATTGTAATATAAAAAATATAAGAAATACGAGAATTTTTGATTTTTTTTTCTTAATTTATTCTATTATTAAAACATGAAAACATATACTTCTTTCATCAATTATAAATGGGCATTTAGGCATTGAACAATGCCAATTGAAAAAATTTCAATTAATTGACACATTCAATAAACTGGTCCCAAGTATGTTTTTTAAATACACATTTATTTTTTATTTATTAATTTTCATTTCATTTGCTCCTTTTGTACCTTTTTCCAGTCCACTAGTAATCTGCAAAAGTTTTGTTGATTTCAGAAAATTTTAGCAAAAATTTTGTAGATTTAACAATTTTTTTTTGCTATTTTCATTCTACTATTATTTAGCAATTTTTTTGCTGATTTCAGCAAGTTAAATTGTTATATGCAATTAAAAACAATTTAGCTCAAATATTACTAAAATTCTGTAAATTTAACAGTTTTTTTTGCTGTTTTCATTTTATTAATATTTAGCAAACTGATTCTGCTAATATTAGCAGTTTTTTCTGCAGCATCATTTTTAACTAATTTTTAGTAACTTTTTCTGCTATTTTTACGGACTTATTTGTATGAGTGTAGTTTTTAATATTTTTTGTAAAATTTCAAAAACCCATTTCTTTGAATTACGTTCCTCCAAATGTTTTACTTTTTATGTTGAAAATTTAAAAATAGTACCAAATGAGTCTTAGGAGTTCCATAGTACTTTTGAGGTTGTAATTGTACCATAAAAAGTACTATAGTAGCAACTTTATCATGCCTGACCTTTGTTTGAATTAACATTTTCAGTAGATTCTGACCAACAAATTTTTTGAGTGTATGTGCACTAAAACATTTTTTATTTTTATGTTAAACTTTCACTAACAATAAGATTTAAGCAATAAAGTTTCATGAATGAATTCTATTTTTGTAAATTTTATTCCATACAAATTACTTAAAACAAATTTAGTAAACAAAAAGTCAAGCAAAATCGAGTAAAAGTTGGGCATGCCGACTATAAGAAAGTCTACACCCGTGTCGCTGCAAGTCAGCTAATGTTTGGATTCGAAATTTGAATCGGTTGAAATTAACTTGTGTTAAAATTAGGAAATCAGTAAGTGCCAGTTTAAGATCGATTTTTCTCATAAATTTTTAAACAAAATATCTTAAAATTAAATTGATCTTAGTTCTGAATTAAAACTGGCACTAAGAAATATTGATTTTGCCTAATGTAAGGCGACCTCTAGCCAAAATGGGATTCAAGCTCGTTCCGATATAAGTACACTAACATAATAGGTGGGTCAAGGTCTATTTTTATTATGTTACAAACATCAGCACAAACTTAATAAACCCTCTTCAAGTAGTATTGTAGGGTATAAATAACAAAAAACAAACTTAATGTTGCCACTTGTTCAGGTTGTTAATAATAATAAACATTAACAATAACCTCAGAGAATTAAAGTGTATAAAAACAATGGCCTTATTTGTTCTTTAACAACTTGTTGTTTGTTACAAATCATCAACATCATAATTACTATTATACAGGGTTGGCAAACGATTCATAAGGATAGTGAATGCATAGCGCCATTTAAACAGTATTTCATTAGGGTATTTTAGGGTTAACGGTATTTAAAGTTATTTGTGCAGTATCTTTGCAGCTTATCAATATAGTCAAATAACGAAAAACCCCATATCTGTGAATTGTTTGAATTGATCTGCAAACAGCCTGAAACAAATTCCACTTCGCTTTAAGTGACACATCCCTTTTTCCAATAAAATGTTCCCAAGTTATATTTATGCAGACTTTTGCAGCATCATTTTTTGTACATACATACATACATGTTTTGCAAATTAAATTTTAGGAGTCAGTAAAATTACTAGGTATTTATATTTTGACACAGTTTTAACTTGCTCACCATTAAATTTCCATTTTTCATTTGACCCAATACGACCGCCTTATTACTTAGTTAATTTAATTTTTAATGTTTTAATTTTTGACGACTTCACGCACCGTCATTTTGTGTGTTGAAAAAAACAGCATTGCCGATCAATAAAAGCTGAAAACAGGGAGTACATATTTTTCTTTTGTTGTTTGTGTGTCTCCTGAAGGCAAATGAAAACATTTTTTTAAATAAAGAAAATTTCATTGCAACATATTAACTAAAAATTGTTGTTATCAACACGAAATTTTACTTTGCTTTTAGTTATTGTGTTAATAGAAAAAAATTTAATATTTTTTTGATTATATTTTAATAAGAGATAAACTAAAACATTCCCCCCATTCATATTTTAATAACTATTTGTTCGTATTATTAAAAAATATGAAAATATGAATTAAAAGTTTTTAATTTTACCAACATGTTTTCATTTGCTTTGCCCGAGTTCACGAACAAATAAAAACATCAAAGGTTGAACGAGACATAGAGGTATAGAAGCCCACCCAAAGATCAAGTATGATCTTTTTGAGAGAAAGAAATTAAAAATTTAAAAATATTTTGTTAGTACATTTTAAGGTTAACGGTATTTTAAATAATTTCGTTATGGTATTTTGAGGTTAACGATATTTTAAATTATTTCGTTAATGGTATTTTAAGGTTAACGGAAGTCATTTGAAAGGGTTTTAAATCGTTATTGGTATTTTAGGGTTAAAGTTTACCAACCATGCTATTAATTTATTTACACCTAACTAATTGTAGTAGGAGTGGGGGCGGGGGATCTACCTAATAAACCATAATACTATGTGTATGGGTAGTAAATATCTACTATACCAAAGTACTCATGGAACTTGTACATTGTTTTGTCTACAAAATAACAACAATACAATTTTTGTTTTGTTATTTTTTGCTTTGGTAATAAAAAATACATTTTTTGTAGTTTGTTTTTGGAAAATTTTTAAACATTGCCATTCTGCAATCTACTACAATATTTGTTTTAAATTTTTAAACACAAACATCAGCACCAGTGCACAGCTACCACGAAACATAACCTCCTACAAAAAGAAGACAAACTTTGTTTTGTATATTGCAAGGTTGGTAACCGTTATCTTTATAATATCTTTACTGATACTTCTGAATAACAACACCGTTATTTTACTGGTATTGTTACCGGTGTTTATTTATTTATTTATAGAAGAAATGCCTATTCTTTTATTTTTTATAATAATCTTGAGATTTTTTTACAAAAAATGGTTGATACTTAAATTTTACTATTTACACATTGCATTTTAACCCTTTCACTACCGACTTTTTGTTTGCGAAAGTATCGTTATTTTTCAGATTCTTGTTAAGAGTCCTCAAATTAGAAAAAAAAAATATGTAACATGTTTGCCCCCCTCCCCCTCCTAACACCTAAAAATGACGTTCGAAAATCGATTTTAAAAACTTCTCATCCCCGTTTTCCCCCTTAAAAAAGTATTTAAGCTTCAAGATGTTCTTAATTCTGATTAAAACTGGCCCTTAACATTGAAAAAATGCTTCAAAATAATTTTAACTTGTTTTAGTACACTCAAAAAAAAGTCAGTAAAGTCAGTAAAAAATGTTGCTGTGTCAGCAAATTTTTAGTCAGGAGCGTGCTTGCAAAAAAGTTGGTAATTTCAGCAAAAGGTTTGCTGAAAATCGGCGAGCTGTTTTTACCAAAAAAAAAATAGTAATCTTCAGCAAAAGTTTTGCTAACGCTTAGTCGACTGCAAATGAAAAAATCCTTGCTAAATCACTAAATATTAGTAGACTGAAAAAAACTCAAAAAACTTGTAGCGAAATTTTACTTTAGTTAATTTATATTCTGAAAATTTAAATATGTATGTATGTGTAGAGTTGTTTTTCTTTTTTGTCATTTCCGTTTCCAGACAAGCGACATCTACATCTTGTCTATCTGGTTGTCGTCCATGCCATGAATGCAGTTATCAGCACTATTTTTGTAGCAAAATAAATTAGTAAAACATTAGTTCAAAATTAGTTTAGTGCAAAAAAAATATAACTAAAATTTTTTCTGAAAACGGAATTTCAGCAAAAAAATTGCTGAAAACTAGTACACTTGATATACAAGACGTTTTACTAATTTTTCTACTAACTTATTTTTTTGAGTGTAACGATATACCGTTACAGAAGCAATCTTAATTACCGCTACCAATACCGAAATGAAAAACAATCGATACCGTTATTAGTTTCGGTAACCAACCTTGTTATATTGGGTACTTTCAACTACACTATTTTGTATGTTGTTGTTAAGTTTTGTGCGATATTTATTCTCTTTTAATAAAAACAGAACTTTGAATAAATTTAAATTCTTGCTGGGTGTAAAGTTTGACAACCGTATTTTCATTTACTTCCATTTCATTTTGGTTGTATGAAAAGCAATATGTTTGCCTTACAAATTAATAACACTGTGCTAGTTGAAAAATCCAACAAGCGGGGGACGCGGTGGGTAAACCTAATTCGAGTACGCTGAATCCAGTGATGCTAGCCATTTTTCTAGATTAGCTCTTGAAAAAAAGATATTTGTGTTTGAAAATTCTGGGTCCAAGGACCCAAAAAAGCGATTTATCTAACTTTTGTACCATTTTTTTGTACCCAGGTTGTTTGTTATTTCCCCAGTCAGCTTTGGGTTAAAAATTATCAAAATCGGTGCAGCGGTTCAAAAGTTCTGAGTGAAATTGTAAATTGTAAATTTTATTGCTTCGCTAAATTCAGCGTACCCGAATTAGTTTTACCCACTGGGTGCCCCATCTGTCGGCGAAAAAAGTCTCCTTTTCGTGCACAGTGTAATTAATAAATAATTAACTAGAGAACCCATAAACTCGAAAATCTTGGTGCTGATGGTCCGGTACTTTAGCACAAGTAGCTTTCTGATAAGTTTAGAAATGGGCACATGTGTTCATCCACAAGATCAATTCCAGGTCCAAAGCCCACCAAACGGCGAGTTAACTCGTCCTGAAAAGTTTAAAACCATCCAGATTCTCTCAACAAGTCTGCGAGACTGGACAAAGACACATTCCGCACACTGTCGAGGGTAAAGAAGTATCTGCTTCGCAGATATCCGAGTCGCAGCTCTCGCAGTCTGGGACACTCGAAAAGTAGATGCTGCGTTGTCTCTTCCTCATCTTTACAGCCCACACAGTAATCTGTAGTGGAGTGACCCCAGCGCACAATCATGCTAATGCACCTTGTGCCAGAGATGGTCTCGATATTGCGGTGTATATACTGTTTTTGGTTTAAGTCCCGATGACATTAGTATAAATCTACGTAAGCTTTCCTAACTCTCTCAGATCACATTTTACTCTCAAAAACTTACTGCACCAATATGTACTCTCCGCCTAATTTTAATTTTTCTTTCGTTAACAAAAGACTTCATTCTTTAAATATCTTTTTGGTATAAATGTTGTTAAGTCTTCTGCGATATTTGTTCAGTGTTTCACTGCAAGTTATAGATGAATAAAAAAGTACATACATTGTTTAACCGAATGTTTTCCCACCACGCCATAAATATAAGAAATAACAATAACAACGAAATACCATACGGTCCTAGAGTATCAGCAGTAATAATATCAAAAAGAATTAAGGGTATTTAATTCAGCTGTGCCGAATCTAAAATATCCTTAATAACACAGAATGAATTTACAAAATTATAAATACCAAATTTGTAAATACAAAAAAAAAAACATTTTAAAGAAATTTGTAAATCCAAAAAAATATTTCTCTTTTTTTAAACTTTGAATTTTTATTTTTAAACAATTTTTATATGAAAGATAACAATTTACAAACGAGTTACAAATATTTCAAACAAAAAAATTGTTGGGAATACAATTTCGATTTAAAAGAAAATGTGATTGCTTTTAAAAATTCCATTGTTGGCGCCTACTGTTGGTGCCAATTGTCCACAGACAAACGGTCATCGAAAAATCGACTTCCCCATTAAAACAATCCGAAGCCCCTATTTTGCAGAATTACAAATGAAATGATAAACTGAATATACCTTCGGCACAGTGGGATAGAGGGTATAAAAACTATAACAGCCATTGCAGCAACAAACAACAGTAAAAACAACTGAAAAAAATAACAAACATTTTCAAGTGAATTTCCGTTTAAATTGTATTGGCAGAATAGTACATGTTGTTAGTATGCGACGAAGCGCAAATTTACCAACAAGAGCTCATTCATGTTAACAATGCCGCATATACACCGGCTTTCATACCACAGTTTGTCTGACTTTTCAGTTTTTTCTTTTTTTGTTATTGTAAATTTTGTGGCCGACGAAACCTATTCATGGGGGATATTGTTTAACAAATATATCATTATTATGTTTTTGTTGGTGTGTATTTTGTTTAAAGGAACATCGACTGTAAAAGTATTTGAAGAGAATGTAAAAAATAGTAAAAGAGAAATGAAAATAAATTAGTGGAAATAGGGTAGCTAGATGATTATGTTAAAGAAATATATAACAATTGTAAAAAAAAATTGGCAGAAAAAAATTATACTTATTTTAAATTAAAGCCACATCTAAGTGGTGGATAAAGTTTTAAATTAATCAAAACCGGGCTCAAAAAATATTATAAAAAGTTCAAAATATTTTATCTTCAATATTTATATTTTATCTGGACCATTAATTTTTAACGTCCCATATTTTCATCCAAAAAATTATAAAAAATATTTTCCCAGAAATTGTTCAATTCTCCAAAATATGTGTTCTAATTAAATCCTTTTCAACTTTTAAATAAGAACCCAGTAAAAAGCCTACAATTTTGAAGTTTGTTATGAATCATAATTTTTATTTTATTCCTTTAAAATGGGGTTTTGTTTAAAATAAAATGAGTTGGGGACAAAACTGGAGATTTCAAATTTTTCGCGGGTGAGTTTTGGCGATTTCAACTTGCGAAATGGAGGTTAGGAGCTAAAGCTTTTCTGGAAACACTGATGTACATACACAAAATAAAGGAAATAATACAGATAAATATGATACTGATACAACCCTGTATAATATTTAATCTTATTTATAATACATAAATAATACTATTTTTCACAAATAGATTCTGCTGATTTTAGCAGTTTTTTCTGAAAAGTAATTTTTAACCAATTTTTAGTGAGTTTTTCTTCTATTTTTACAGACTTGTTTTTATGAGTTTCGGCGAGAACAAGAAACTAAATTTGTAGTTTAACCCAGGGTTGCCATTTTGCCCAGGGTTGCTATTTTCTGCTAGATTTAGCAGATTAATTCGAAAATTGCATATTTTTTTTAGAAAAATATGCTAAATGCTTTTTAGCATATTTCGTTTGACAGAAGCAAATTTTTTTTAATATTTTTGTTTATTTTCTTTTTAATACTAACAAAATAACTGAAAACAAATGAATGTAACGAATTCTCTATAATTTTATGCAGTTTGTGTTTTTTTTAACGATTCACAATTTACATTTCTTCTTCAGTGAATGTTTTCGCACTTGAAAATAACTAAACTGAAATACTACTCAAACTCCTGATTGCAGAATCTAAATTTACCTATAAGATTGTCTAAAATCTACAAATTCTAACTAATTAAGTATATTTATTTTTTTTTCTTTTCTCTTTGCAGGTAATTATCAGGATCATATTTATAAAGAGTGAGTTATTTGGTTTAAAATTCATAACAGATCTTTTTGGACTTACAAGACATGTACTCCAAGCTAAGCTTCGATTTTGATGAAATTTTGATTTGTTACAGATAAAAACCGACCTGCGCCACCTTGGGCGCTTGAGGCTACCTAATCCTCTCGGGGATTAAGGCTACCTAATCCTAGTTTGTTAAAATCGCACTAAAAACACTTTGTCGGGAGAATCTACTGAATGACATTTAAAACGCAGTTAGGAAGGCGTCAAAGGCATTTGCATTTAAATAACTAAAAATATATTTTTTAGTTTTTAAAAAACAACTAACGAATGCACGAAAATAACTGACAATTTTTAACAACAAAATTTTTAAAATTTTTTCGGTATCATAAAATGTTTTTGTGTTAATTTTTTTACTTATTATTTTTTTAATATTTATTTTTACATGCCTTTATTTCTTTTTTGTGTGGTCACGTTTTTGACATCTCCCTGAACTCGACTTGAACCCGTAATCACCAGAATGTAAACATTGCCGCGTTACCGATTGATCTAAATAGCTAAAATAAAATGATGTGATTATTTTTACTTTTATATTTAAATAATTTCAGTATGCGACATTAGTGTTTATTACTGGAACATATATGTATTTCAGTATTTAGCAAATTCAAAACCCTTATAAAATTAAAGCATACCTTACGGGTTCATTGAAAATTTATAATGAAAAAATTTATTAAGTTAATGAATTTTTCATTCATTCAGTTAAAATTGTTCATTAAATTAATGAATTAAATTTAATGAAATCGATTCATTAATAGTACGAACAAAAATTATATCAGTGTATGAATCCAGTTTTAAGGAAACTTTTTCATCGAGTGTATGAAACTTTTAATAAATAAAATGAAAATTTTCACAACATTTTATGAAAAATTCCATTAATTTAATAAAAAGTTTCAATGGACGAGTCCAGTCAAACTTC
The DNA here is from genome assembly GCA_949987735.1 of Leucophora obtusa. Classification (NCBI taxonomy): domain Eukaryota; kingdom Metazoa; phylum Arthropoda; class Insecta; order Diptera; family Anthomyiidae; genus Leucophora; species Leucophora obtusa. Next base: position 6,939,067 of record OX465296.1, read on the forward strand.
ATGGTTTTATGCAAAAATTTATTAACATAATGGAGATAATTCTCTCAGTGTAGGCTTCTTGGTTGTATCATGATGTGGACAGTCGACGTGTGACAACGCTTTAAAGCGTGTATGACACTAGCTGCTTTTCTTCACTTTTTCTTGACTTCTTAGGGTTTTTGTTAAAGCTTATGGTTATTTACTAAAAAGTTAAAAAGAAATAGAAAAAAATCAAATAAAAAATCCTTAAAAAGTCAAGAAAAACTGCAGAAAAAAAGCTAGTGTACTGACGGACTTAATTCAAATAAAATTTTATTCTATTACAATAAATAAAACATAATTTCCAAAAACAAACCCATTGCATCAAACCCCTTATTTTTATTTAAGTTTTTTCTCATTCTCTTTAATTTTTTTTTTATTTACTCTTTATGCAAATTTGTTTTTTATATAAAGGTACTGCATATTTGTTTGCTAGCGGAAAAAGGAAATTGTTTTGCAAGTAACCCAAAGCTAACTGACGACTACAACTGACTCCCTTCATATGGTTAATAACAAAACTGAAACAGCTGTAACATATTTACTTTAAAAATATACTGCGCAAGTACAAAACTCTTTGTTTTGAAAACTAAACAAGAGAGCTAACAAACGAACACAACTTGTTTATGACTATTTCTTATAATAAAACACCTCTCGGCCCAAATGGCGCCAACATTTCAACTATTTGCCAAAGTGTTTTGTGCTATGTGAGCGAATATCTTATCATAGTGTTGACAAGTTTTTGAAAGATAAAAAACGCTGGGTCATGGTTAAAAATAATAAAACATTATGGTACAATGGACAATTTATAGTCTGAGTACCATGGACCCATGCCAACTCGAAGTTACTATGACATGTAATAAAAAATATTAAATATGAAATTTTTAATACAAATAAAAACTAGTAAAAAGGTTAAAATCGGGCATGCCGACTATACAATACCCTACACCAGTCTGGTTAAGAGCCAACTAATGTTTGGATCCGAAATTCAAATGGGTTAAAATGGGACTTTTGTCAAAATTTTCTATAAAATTATAAAAGAAGAGAAAATCGTAAATATAACCCATATGGGCGATAGGTCCAAATATGGAACGATTCTATCTAGAATCTATCGGCTTTTTTCTCTGGACCATGTGAGTCAGTAAACCAAATTTCGTTAAAATACATTGGCGGACTTAGGCCGGTCCGTGGTGGGCTAAGCCCACCCTAGCCGGCTTTTTGCCCACCCCAGAATTAATAAAATAATCTATCTATAATTCTTGCATCTATTATTTTGAAGGCATTTCGTATGAAAATGGCGAAGGATTTTTAATAGCAAAATATAGCAGAATCTTTTTGGTGCTATAGATTCCTTAGATTTAATAGCTTTTTAAAGGAATAATTAGTTAATACATATATATCTAACAAGGAAATTTTTTTAAACTAAACACTACTAGTTTGATGAAATTTCAATATGTTGTAGAAATAAAAATTCTAAGATGATCATCTCTTGATTTTTGACCACCTCGATTAAATATGGGTTCATCCGAGGTAGACGAAAAAATTAGCAGGTTGATATTATACTTCTTTTCTCTATCAAATATCCAAATTTCATACTAATCTGAGAGTATAGTTTGGAATACATTCCTTGTACGCGGTTTTCTTCAAAAGAATAGATGGACTTTTTAGAGTTTTCTATAAAAACATGAAGATTTTAATAGGATAACCTACAAGGATTATTGAATTTTGAAAATTCTGAAAATTTTTTTAGAAAAGAGGAAGATATTATAAAAGTGTTTTCTTTTTAAAAAGTGTTTTTTAAAATTATGAATCTGAGAATGGGTAAATAAACAGCCGAACATAAATTTGTCCCTTGCCCACCCCAGAAAAATGGTCTAGGTACGCCAATGTTAAAATATCTTAATATTTGCGACCAGCAGCGTATAAACAATATAATTTTGGGGGACGCTGATATGGGCACTAGATCTAAACATGGACCGGTGTTAACCAAAATCAATAGGCTTCGTCATTGGGCCGACATATGTCGGTGTACCAAATTTCATCAAAATATCTTAATATTTGCGACCTGCAGCGTATAAACAATATAATTTTGGGGCGACCCTAATATGGGCACTAGGTCTAAATATGGACCGATTTCAACCCAAATCAATAGGCGTCGTCGTTGGGCCGACATAAGTCGGTGTACCACATTCATCAAAATATGTTAATATTTGCGACCTGTAGAGTGTGCACAAGAATGCATGGACAGACAGACAGACAGACGGACGGATGGACGGGCGGACAGACGGACATCGTTAAATCGAAATAAAAAAAAAATCTGAGCCCATCGGTATACAATCATCAGCACAAACTTATAATACCCTCTCCACGTAGTGGTGTAGGGTATAAATATATTTCCTATATTATTTCCAATTGGGCTATCCACAGCTGTGTATAATTGTGATTGGCCTAACAAATCGCCATCACCAATGATACCCCAAAAATATCGTCTTATAGAATTTGGGTCCTGGGTTTTTAATCAAATTCGATTATCACGCTATATTTTGGAAATACAGAGGAAAAAATAATCTGCATACTCAAAAATATTTTGAATTGTCTTTGACTTTACAAATTACATTTTTTCAAGATTTCATTCGATAAAATTAGCGTTTACAGATAAAATTAAACCACTTAAAAGTGTAAAGCGAGTGCGTATGATCGATGGTTATGTCGTTTTACTCACACATATTTAGGGGGATGTGAATCCGGCATTTCGAGTATATGGAAAATTTGCACAGTGATAGAACTAAAAATAAGAGACGCTTTTTTTATTACGCTGCCCTATCTTTTGCCTAATTAATTTGATTATGGTTCATGCTCATTATGGTTCATGCGCCATATTAGAGTTTTAATTTATATCATAATGTCCTTTGTGTGGACGCCATTTTTCTTTTTTTTTTTAATTATTTAAAGTAAAATAATTTTTTTTTTGTATGTACAAAAATTTTCAAATTTATATTTTATTATTTATTTATTTATTTATTATATTTATTACTATTCTTAAAAGCGCTTAAACTTCAGCAAAAAATGATTAATTGTTAACTCTGCCTCAGCACACCATTCCCATTCACTTTGTGGCACTCCACATGTATACTCTACACACACGTATAGAAGAAAAAACTTTGTAGCGGTTGTTAGTGATACGTTATATGGGAGACATTGTACTGGGTAGTGAGTGTACTATGTAGAGTGTGTGCAAAATATTTGCTGATTTTTTTATTTTACCTAAATATTTAGTCTTAAAAGCGCATTTGAAGCGTAAAAGTGCACGCGTTCGCCATTTTTTCACAAATTTTATAATAGAAAAGAAAAAAAAAACGAAAATTATATTTAAAAAAATCGCATTTAAAATATCAACGTACCCGAAAATACAAAACGAAAAAATATTGCAAAAAATAAGAAAATAATGTCAAATAAAAACGGATTTTCACGTGATATGTAGTGTAAGCTAAAGATAAGATTTTTAAATTTAGAAATTCGGGGCAAATAATCGTTTATAGCATTAACAAAAAGTAAACGAATGTTTTTTTTTTTTGTTGACTAATATGGCAGAAATAATTTATTACTTCTACTAGAGTAAACTGTCGTTGATGTTGTTGTTGTTCCCTTGGTGTTATATTTTATGCAGGTATTTTATCAACAAAAAAGTTAAATTTTCTATTTGCGATTAACATAAAAAAAAAAGTTCCAAAGTTTATTCTGGTAGGCAAGCAAAAAAGCCCCCCCCCCCCCCCAATCTTTCTTCCACTTTCGTTAATAGATGTTTGTTGTTTACTTTGTATTTGTTATTCCTTCTTAAAACGATTCACGCGCTTCACAAATTTTGTTTACCAATTGATTTCTTATGTTGTTTTTTTGCACTTTATATCAATTGATTTTTATTTGTGTAAACAATGTTTTTTGTTGTATTTTATAAAATTTTTATAAATTCGCCTTGCCCATCTCATTGATAAAAATTAATCAATCATCCATAAATTGAAAACAAAATGAGATCAAGAAAAAAAACTTTGAAAATTGCTTTAAAATACGCTAGAAAAAAAAGCAATTTAAAACTTTTCATGATTTGATCTATATACCCTACATTTATTAAAGACTTGGTGCTATACTAAGTTTATCATTTAGTTTGTAATGGATTTGTACCGCTAATTAAATAGGGTTTAAACGAATCAGCATCAACTAGTCTTTAAATGATGTTGAGGGACAGAAACTACAAAAATGTTTTTCTCTGAAATCCGATGGATAGAAATTCCTCATCTTGGTTTTCCTTACAAAAAGAGGAAAAAAGTCTGTAAAAATTTTATTTAAAACTGCTAAAAATTAGTTAACAATGACCTTGCAGAAAAAACTGCTGAAATTGGCAGATATTTTTGCTAAATATTAATAAGATAGGAACAGCAAAAATAAAACTGTTAAATATACAGAAATTTAGTTATAGAAAATAACAAATTAACCTGCTAAGATCAGCTGAGCTAAATAATTCGTATACTAAAAAATCACAAAATTTCTTTTTTAATATAAATAAAAATCTAGAAATAAATCTGTAAAAATAGCAGAAAAAGTTACTAAAAATTAGTTTAAAATGGTGCTGCAGAAAAAACTGCTAAATTTAGCAGAACTGCAAAATTAAAACTGTTAAATTTACAGAATTTTAGTTATATTTAAGTTAACTTTTAGTTAATTGAAAATAGCAAATTGTACTGTAAAATCTGCAGAAAATTTTGCTAAATATTAGTAGACTAAAATTAGCAAAATTAAACTGTTATATCTACAAAATTTTTGCTATTTTTAAGCTAAATTTAGTTGAATGCAAATAGCAGTCTATTCTGATAAAATCAGCAGAAATATTTGCTAAAAAATTTTAAACTGCTGTTTTCAAAAGGCTCGATTTTTATTTGCATTTAAAAATAAATCGAAAAAAACTTCGAAAATTTTAAATTTTTTGGTGATTTTTTAGGTTACTAATTATTTTGCAAAATTTTTTGCTGATTTTAGCAGGTTAATTTGCTATTTTCCATTAACAAAAACTAACTAATTTTTAGTAACTTTTTCTGCTATTTTTACAGATTTATTTCTATGAGTGCATGGATGGTCTTGTGATAGGTTAGGAGCTTTTGTATTTGATTTAAGATGTTATTTTAAAACAGGGCAGGTATCTCTTTCTCCGAGGAGTTGCCGAGCAACTAAGTTTTGTTATTTTTTTTTAATAGGATTCATGTTTTAGTCCCATGAGTGGGCATATAAGGGAGATGACAGTGCCATGCAGTGACGGCTTATGTGGTATTGGCAAAACAACAGAACCCGAGCTTAAATAAAGAAAGTGTAGAACGGAAAGGACTGCAAACAAAAAGAAATAGTAAGGTAATAATAGGAAAAGGAAAAATTGAGAGTGGTCAGTAGAGCGGCAGTTTTTTTAATTTTCGATTTTCAGGAATTATTTTTCGGATTATTGTAGGTCTAAAACTAATATAGTGAATTTAAGGAAAATCGAAAGCTTAACCCTTGGTGACCTGCAAACAAAGTTTCCGAAGTTTTTCTAAAAGAAACGGTTCTATCACTTTTATGTACATTAAAACATTAAATTTATGTTTCGAACAAGGGGTTTCGAAAATAGTTCAATGGAATTGGTTCTAACGAAACAAGTTGTAAAAAATATATAGTTGGGAAACGATTGTAAAAAAATATTCGAAGAAACCGTTAAAAATTATATAAATGAACATCGATTATCCGGGTTATTCGGGACCAGGCTTAGCACGGATAATCGAAAAGCACTGTTAAAAAGAGTCATAAATTTTATTATTTTTTCTGAATCGCGTACCATATTTTTCAGACAACAATTTAAAAGATATATTTTTGCGGTAGTCGTTAATCAGTTCTATTTTCTGATTAATTGGTAGATATTTTCTTGTTCTTTGGTATTTGATGGAGCCATTTCACCAAAAGCACTTGTTGAGATATCTTTAACTCTCCTGAAAGCACGGATAATAGAGTTAAACCACCTTAATAGAGGTATAAAATCAAACACACAGCTTGCCGGTTAACAGATGTACCCGGATAATGGAGGCCCGTATAATCGAGGTTCAACTGTATAAGACAAGTAAAGATGAAAAACAAAAACAACTTTCGATGTTAGGTATTTTGAATTCGGCATTGCCTTAAGAAAAAACTCTTGATATACTTTTTTGCATATAAATGAAGTAAATTTGTACATGAATTTTGTTACGGAAAGAGAAAACAAGTAGAAAACAATTGGAAGGCTAAACTCTTAACTCAAACTCGTACCTTTTAAAGAAAATATGCCCAGTATGACATGAAAAGTTAATACCACAAAGGCACTTGGATAGATTTTATTTGAAAAGCTTATGTTGTCACTTAAATTTTTAATTACATTTTGTCAGATGTTTATTTTTAAGCTTTACAACTTTTTTTGATTTCGTTAGCAGTTCACTGGGTAGAGTAAAAGTATAATTACGGAAGTGAATTTTGGGTATATTTACAAGAGCTTTCGCCGCAGGAGATTTTGTAGCAATTTGTGTTAAGTACGTATATATTCCAACAAATTATTATAAAATATTTTAATTTAGTTCTTCAAAGGTTTACAATGATAACGCGTGATGGATAAAATAATTTAAATATTCAAACAGGTAGACAATTTTTTGATTAGAAAAATATTTCGCTAGGAAAGTACTTTTCATCTCGCTTAATGCCTTATTGCACTTCACTCCAAACCGAAATAATTGTAAATAAATATGGAACCCAAAAAGGTTATTGAAAGGTTTCCATACGTTTTCACTCATAACTGTTAAACCCCGGGACCGATTTCTCATTTTCAAATTCAAACTCAAAGCAATACAAGCAATTATGATATGTGATAAATATCTACAATTGCTTTTTTGCGCCGTGATCGCCATTTCAACATTGCGAGAGACCACAACATCAAAATCCGACCTAACTTTGCAAAAACCCTTATTACATTGCACTGTTGAGGCATTACCTTTGCAATGGAATTTAATACTACACTAATAGAAAAAAGTCTATAAAAAATTTTGTTAAAACTACTAAAAATTAGTTAAAAATTATGCTGCAGAGAAAACTGCTAAATTAGTAGATTATTTATGTTATATATTAGTAAGATAGGAACAGCAAAAATGAAACTGTTAAATATATAGGATTTTAGCTACATTTGAGTTAAATTTTTGTTATTAGGAAATAAAAAATTAACCTAAAATCAGAAAAAATTTTGCAGCCTAAAAAATCGAAAAAAAAATTAAAATTTTCGAAGTTTTTTTCGATTTTTTTTAAATGAAAATAAAAATTGAGCCTTTTGAAAACATCAGTTTACAATTTCTTTTTTAGCAAATATTTTTGTTAATTTAACAGGATAGAATGCTATTTCCATTTAACTAAATTTAGGCCAAAACTAACAAACATTTTTTTAGATACAACAGTTTGTTTTTGCTATTTTTAGTCTACTAATATTTAGCAGAAATTTTATACGGATTTTTCAGTACAATTTGTTATTTTTAATTAACTAAAAGTTAACTTAAATATAACTGAAATTCTGTAAATTTAACAGTTTTATTTCTGCTCCTCTTATTTTACTAGTATTTAACAAAAAAATCTGCTAATTTCAGCCGCTTTTTCTGCAACATCATTTTTAACTAATTTTTAGTTGCTTTTCTGCTATTTTTACAGATTTATTTCTATGAGTGCGTGAAATTAATTTTATAACAATATTTTGACACGTTCAAAAGATATGACGATTCATTCAATTTTCAGAGAAAACAATTTGGTTGCCATTCGATTGGCAATAAATTCGGTTGTCAGCACTAATCTGTTTTCGGGGTTTACGTAAACTACAATAAATTTTGAAAAAAAACTACGAAATACGAATTTTATAAATTTTAAAATTTTGTAGAAATTAAAAAAAAAATCGACATCTGAGTAGAATGTCGATTTACTGTGGAATTAACCATATTTATTTCAAAATAAATCGTTGAAAGAACACATAAACCTCTTGTAATCTTTCTACTTATCTTCTTGGCACAATTCAATCATCATATATTAACCCCTCTGCTAAAGATTGTTTAAGTTATTTTTAAAATGTTCTTTTTTTACCTAACATTTGGGAAGTTCACAACAAAAAAAAAAATATCGTCACAAATATACAGAACCCTTATATAACCTTCGAAATCTTTGTTAACAATTGAAGATTATATTGACTTTTACAATGACATTCATGACCACTTCTACTATTTAAAAAAAAAAGAAACTCATTGAAAAATTCTTATAACTACATACATTCTCTTACACTTTGACCATATAATGAAAAAGAAACTGTTTGCAATATCATCAAAAATTGCTTTAAACAGCAGTTTTGTTCTGTTTAGTCCTTTTCTTTCTTGAGTTTTTTTCTTATTTTTTTTTGTATAGTAGTACACTGTAAAAATAGCAGGAAAACCAAACTAAAAATTATTTAAAAATGACCTTGCAGAAAAAACTGCTGAAATTAACGGATGTTTTGCTAAATACTAGTAAAATAAATACAGCAAAAATAAAACTGTTAAATTTAAAGAATTTTAGTTATATTTAAGTTTTAGTTAATTAAAAATGGCAAATTTTACTGTAAAATCTGCAGAAAATTTTGCTAAATATTAATGGATTAAAAAAAGCAAAAACAATCTGTTATATCTACAAAATTTTTGTTATTTTAAAGCTAAATTTAGTTGAATGCAAATGCAAATAACAGTCTATTCTGCTAAAATCAGCAGAAAGATTTGCTAAAATAATAGTTAACTGCTGTTTTTAAAAGACTCGATTTTTATTTGCATTAAAAGGAAATCAAAAAAAAAACTTTGAAAATTCGTAATTTTTTGTGATTTTTTATGCCAATAATTATTAAGAAAAACTTTTTGCTGATTTTAGCAGGTTAAGTTGTTATTTTCTTCTATTAACAAAAATTTAACTAAAATATAACTAAAATTCAGTATATTTAACAGTTTTATTTTGCTGTTACTATCTTACTAATATACATATTTAAAAAATACTCTTCTAATTTTAGCAGTTTTTTTCTGCAAGGTAATTTTTAACTAATTTTTAAGTTTTAACAAAAATTTTTACAGAATTTTTTCTATTAGTGTACGAGTATTATACAAATCAACTCTTATCCTTTTTCTGTTATTTTCTTTGTAATTTTTATTTAAACGTCTGATTATTGCTGTAATTTTTCTTTTTGTAAATGTATTTTATTTCTTGCTGCTGTCGCTTCTGCTGTTGTTATTAGGTTCCGAAGTGGGTCACACCAAAACAACGTCTACTCAAAACCGTAACCACAGACATTTACATTGGCGGTTTGGCTTTGAACACTTCAAATACTTAAATGAAAAAAAAAAAAAAATAGAAACAAAACTTTGATATCAAACGTATAACTGCTATATATTTACACTAGCTAAACCATTTCCGATTAAATTTGTTTTAAATTTGTATTTTTCCGTCAGAAGTATTTTTAAACTAAAAACTCGTCTACGATTTGGATTCTATAAGATATCTAAGAAAAACAGAATTGGAGATGCAATGTTTAGGCTGAATAACACCAAATAACAACTAGTACCATGCCTCTGTACCTATTTCTCTGTGTAAGAAATCAAAAAAACATCTACACTAATAGAAAAAAGTCGGTAAAAAATTTAGTTAAAACTACTAAAAATTAGTTGAAAATGATGCTGCAGAAAAAAACTGCTAAATTAGCAGATTATTTTTGCTTTATATTAGTAGGTAATATAGGAACAGCAAAAATAAAACTGTTAAATATACAGAATTTTAGTTATATTTGAGCTAAATTTTTGTAAATGGAGAAAATTTAAAATTTTCGAAGTTTTTTTCGATTTTTTTTTAAATGCAAATAAAAATCGAGCCTTTTGAAAACAGCAGTTTACAATTTTTTAGGAAATATTTCTGCTGATTTTGGCAGAATAGACTGCTATTTGCATTCAACTAAATTTAGCTTAAAAATAGCAAAAATTTTGTAGATATAACAGTTTATTTTTGCTATTTTTAGTCTACAAATATTTAGCAAAATTTTCTGCAGATTTTACAGTACAATTTGCTTTTTCCAACTAACTAAAAGTTAGCCTAAATATAACTAAAATTCTGTAAATTTAACAGTTTTAATTTTGCTGTTCTCATTTTACTAGTATTTAGCAAAAAAAATCTTCTACATTTAGCAGTTTTTTCTGCAGCATCATTTTTAACTAATTTTTAGTAACTTTTTCTGCTATTTTTACAGACTTATTTCTATTAGTGTACTATTAACGTTCTATAAGGATTTAAAATAATTTATTTACATTTAAAACCATACACCAGTTTTGCTAATATTTGTTAACCAAAAATATATTACCGAGATCCACATTTTATTACACCTAATTTCACTATATATATATACATATGTTCAAAAATATGTCCAAAATAGGACTGCGGTGTGTGGTATCATATAGCCCGATTTTAATTGTTCACTTGTAATAGATTTTGGAATTAGTGTATAATGCATATAAAGTTCAAATTCAATTTCATTTTCTTCTACCAATAGTTAAATATATATCGTAGAAGGGGTTCATAGTAGTTTTTATTAGTATTTACTACTTTAAACCAATGTCGTTCAATGTTCTTGTTATTTTGTTATTTTCTCTATACACGCCTGTTAAAAAACAAAAGCTAAACAAATATATGAAAAGTACAAGAACAAGGCACTAAATGATTATGATGATGAAGAAGAAAACTATATGAATGCATTTTACTTTAAATCAGTTTCAGTATGTTGTTTTAACCCATTATTATCAAACACTTATGTCATTAATGCATTTATCCTTGCTCGCTGCATATAGAGTACTCTTATCTATCTAACATTTATGTGTTTGAGCAGATTTGTATGCGAGTGGGTGGGTGTGTGTGCGTGTGAATGACAATGTAGGAACAATGGGTAAGAAATCAAGATATTCTGTACAACAAAAATAAATCAATAATACTAGAATACAACCAATCGACTGGACTTGGTGTCCGGTAAAATATCATTTTCATCATGCATTTGCATTATATAGTGCAAAATATACGGCTATGTTCACTTTAACTGCAAGTTTAGAATTAAAATTAACAGGATCTCCTTCAGAAATATTTCAACCAATACCTAATTGTGTTAAAAAAACGAATTAAAAAAAATATTGTCAAAAAAGAAGAAAACTTACACTGTCAAATGAGAGAGTTTACTTTCTTAGTGCAATACACAAAATCTAGATAATAATCTGTCTGTTTTTAATTTTGAGATCTTGACCCACAGTTAACTGACACACACATACACACATTCAAACCCACACTTACGCAGACAATGTGTTGTATTTCATACGTGTTTAACATTTATTGTTGTCGTCGTTGTTGCATTTATTGTTTTATGTTGCCCATAAGTAACGGTGTATGAGTTAAAGCGTTTATATACATTAGAGTGGTCCGAAATTCAATAAATGTCGAAAATTTCAAGGCTCCATTAGTCTCTGCGTTCCGTAACGTTTGTGTAACGTGCCATGGCTAATGGCTCTTTTGTGTAGTTAGTCTTTTCCTTAACAATGCATTTTGTTACTTGTTTTTGGTTGAAGGAAAAAGTTGCAGTGGCGGCTTAAAGCTCGGCTTGCCAACTTTTATCTGAAACATGCAAAACATCAGCTTAACGGTAAAAAGAGAATTTAAAAACAAATTATAAAAAATTCTTCTTATTAGATTTTTTTTCTTGTTAATTGGACGGCTCGGCTCAGCAGGTTTTAGTCATTCGGCGCAGATCTCTGAATCTTAGCTGCCACCAGGCTGTTACTTAACATAGAACAAAAAATCTGTTTTTAACAGGTTCATCCGTAACGGAACGTTACGTTACATACAAACTAACAACTTAAACGCTTTTTCATACAACAAAAACAAATCGGCTAATTTGTCACGGAACGTTACGTACAAACTAATTCTATAGCATAGAAGTGTAAGCAAGTTGTGGTCAAGACGAATTTGCTTAAACATAATTCAAATTTGTTTAAAACATCGCTTGGTTTACCGTTAGCTCTAAAATATCGATTTAATTTTTAAACCGATTACAGACAAGGATGCATACTTCGTGATTTTCTATGCTTTTTGAATATATTAATCGAACGTGTGAATGAAAAAAATCTAAATTGGCGAAAATTCAAAATTTATTTAGCGCTATTTACTCATGTCTTGTTTTTATATTAATATAAAGAAATCTATTAACATTTCCCCAAAAAATAGAAGTCAAGCTTTACAAATCACTTCTGTCATTGCTTTAAAAATATTTGTATTTTTACTGCATTTTTAGAAGTAATTCTGAACAAATTCAAAAAAATCAAAAAACTTCTTTTATGGCTTCCAAAGTTTCTGTTAGTATATTATTACAGCTTTTTTAAAAGTAATACTGCACAACATCGGAAAAATTTTTTAAGTACTATTTCTAATTAATTACACATGCAATAACACAATTATATGTAATTATAATTGAAAAAAAAAACTCAATTACTATTACATATATATTTGTAATTGTAATTTAAAAAAGAACAATTACATTCTTTTCGTTATTTAACCTTCTTTTTCAATTTTTAACTCTACAATTTTCTTAAGCTAAATGCTTTTCAAAAAATTTTTTCAAACTTTCAAATTGTTTATAATTTATTCATTTAATTGTTATTTCCTGAAGATGCTACACATTGGAGAAGCGAAATATCGAAAATAAAAAACTTTTTATAAATAAAAAACAAACCTTAAGCTCAAAAAAATTGTAGAGTTAAAAAAAAAGAAATATTACATGTAATTTGTAATGAACATTTTTAATTACAATAAAAAAAATATTTAAAAATAAAAAGTATAATTTGTTTGCGAAAGATTTTTTTAACTGTCAATTGTATGAAACGAGTTTTCTTCGCATTCGTTCAAAAAGTACTGAAAAAATGTTGAAACCATTTTCAAACAAAATTTCTACACTCATAAAAAAAAAGTCCGTACAAATAGGTCAAAATTGTGCTGGCGCAAATACATGTACTATTTCTTGTTATTTTAGAGAAAATAACAGAAAAATTAGTTCAATTTATTCAGAACGCGTTTAACAGACTTTTGTACTAACTTTTTTTTATGAGTTTGACTTAAGAAATATTTAGGATAGCAATCAATCTTAGCCCTGACTATAAAATTGGCCCTTAACTTTGTTCTACAATAATTCCAATTTAGTATAACAATTAATTTCATCCGTATTTGAAGTAATTTTTCATGCTAATTTTCTTAAAAGTTTTCTCCTAATTTTAAAATTTGACATCTAATTTAAACCACAATTATTTTTAAGCCATTAGAGTTTTATGCTTTCACTACCAATCTCAAATATAAATGGCGCTATTTTCCTATATTTTTTTTATTGTATAATCATAAAATAGGTCATATTTAGAAAACTAGGCGAGATAGAGCGAAACAACAAATTAGTTCTTATTAATATAATTAATAACCTGTATTCCCTAAAACAAATATTTTAATCGATATTTTAGCAAAAATATTGGTAACATTAGTAACTTTTTACTCTTTAGCTAAAAATTCTGTTGATATTCCAAAATTGTCAGCTAATTTAACTAAAAGTCTTCAGTGAATCAGAGTGTGCTAACCCGGATCCTCAACTTTATTGAAATTGCTGCAGGCGCAAATACTGTTACTATTTTCTGTAACTTTACTACAGTTTTCAACAATTTGTACGTATTTTTCTTGTTGACGATAGTTTTGTTTTTAGTTAGTTACTGTATAATCAAATCGTACACTCGAAAAAGTTTGATATTTATCACATGGCAATTGTTTGTGTAGTAATTAGTAGTTCCTGTTTTTAACTGCTGTTAACTTTAAAAAATACTAGTTTTTATTAATTTTGTCAGTTATTTTAAAATTTTTGTGGTAACAATTTGTCATTTATTTTTAAGACATTTTTTTTGACAGAGTAAACATTTTGTTACGTTTTCCTTTATAATCCTTACTTTTCGAAATATTGACTTTTTTTATAAAATGGCCTTTAATAAATCCACTGCCACACAGAGAAAAAAAAACAGAATTAAATTAATTGTTATATCATATTTGAATTTACACCTAATTTTTTACAGGATTTTTTAAATTAAACATTAGTCTGATTAAAGCAAATATAGCTCTACTTAAAATAAACTTTTAGATATTTTAATTAATTTATCAACATTTAGATTATGTCATCGAATTTTAAAAATAAGTAGAAAAATTTTCAAATTAATATGGAAACAAACTTAGTTTGATTTCAAAACTTTTTGTACATACATATTTAGTTTTATTTTGTTTCTGCTTATTTTTAATATATTTTTTTTTGTGTGTAGTTATATTTTTACAAAAGGATAAAAGTCCTACAGACGTTTTCTTTTGAGTGTAGTATGTACTTGATGCATACTTGAAAATATTTTGTTTTTGAAATGATAAAAAACAAAACAAAAATGTAAAAAATGAAAGGATTTGTTGTTTGGCTTTCACTTGTACCATAACACCCACTTGCAAATTACTATTTACAGTTAAATAAAATGGCATAAATTACTCTTATATGTATATCCCAGTTGGCCAATCATCATCGATGAAAATGGTCTTCAATGAAATCTGATCGTAGAGCATATTCCGTTGGTGACACGTTCAGCGACAAAGTTATGCGCTTGTTGTATATCCCACTATATTGATGAAATTATGAGCGACAGCATATTATTACTGTCGCCTTACGACTCCGTTAACGACAAGGTGAGCGCCATTTTCCTTAGATATCTTATTTTTAGATACTGTCATTTAGTTAATCAAATTATTATTTAAATATAAAAGTTTTGGTATTAACTTTTAATATTAACATTGCTTAATATGAGAGCTTTATTGTTGAATGAAGAAAACAATTTTTTAAATAATTTTTTTTTAATGAATTGAATTATTTTATTAAAAATTTAAATTAACGAAAAATGAATAAATGATTCAAAAACTTTAAAAATAAAATAAAGCCGATAATGTTATTATGCGAAAAAAGTATAAAACCAATTTTTGTGAGCTCTTTGTTGCACATTTAAGCAAATATTAAATTCAACTGGATGAGAATTTACCTGTTTAAATTTGTTTGAAAAAATAATAAAGAAATTATTGTTGCCAGTGACCATCTTGGCGAAATTGTCGTCAGCATGATGCTCTACGTTAAGATTGCGAACAATATTATTTACTTCGTCGTCGACGATAAAGTGGCTCAAATTGTCGCCCAAATGTTCAAATCAAAGCCAATGGAAATTTAAGCAAAAGTGGCGTGCACGATTTTGCGAACATTTGTACTAAAACATTGTCAACTAAAACATTGGTATGGACTATCACCAATATGTCTTCAACGATTTTCTACGCTATAACCTCTACGCTGCACCCAGCGTCGAGGTTATCTTGTAGACAACGCCAACTGTGATGTTCCAATGTGTTTGCCTATTTACAAACATATTTATTTACATGCATGGTTGATATTTAGATGCAAATGTTAATAAAGGTGTCAAGGGGGATTTTTCTTGATATTATTGTTGTTAGTTTATATGTTAGTTAGGTTGCCAGATTGATGAATGGTTTATGCCAATTGAATTGTTTGAATTTTGTATTCAAATTTATTATAATCAATTTAGTTTATTTGAATGATTACAATAAAATATAAATAGCATCGTAAGCATTTTGTTAAATAACCTTGACCCTGGCAAACAAATTTTCAAATTGGCAATATTATATACTAACTAAAAACCAATCAATATGACATGCAGCATATGGAACAGAAAGTGAACTAAACCGTGAATATAAAAAAAAGATTTTGACGTTTGAATTAAAAATGGGAAGGATATTAAAAAGTTTATACTAAAATTGTGAATAACAAACTTACAATGAAAGAATTATCCTTCATGATATTAATGGATTATATTAATTTTGTAGAACAATTTTATTGGATTTGTAAACATTCACTTAAAGAAGTAAATCTTTAAAAATACCAGAAAAAGCTAGTAAAAATTAATTAAAAATGACCTCACAGTAAAAACTGCTGAAATTAGCAGATTACTAGTAAACTAAGAACAGCAAAAATAAAACTGTTAAATTTACAGAATTTTAATTATATTTGAGTTAATTGCAAATGACAAATGATACTGTAAAATCTACGGAAAATTTTTTTGTGGGCGTTATGGTGTATTATTTAGCGCTTTGGAATGTTACACATAAGGTTGTGGGTTCGATGCCCAGCGACGGCAACATCAATTTAGAAAAATAATATGTATGAGTGAGGCAGCGTCCTCCTTCGGTGTTCCTATAAGACCGAAATAAAAAAATTCGCCAACTTTTCATCAGATGGCGCGCTGCAACTTTTCTAAGATTCAGCATCTCGCGCAATAACATTGTTGTCTTATTTGAAGCCCTCCATCTTTCACCACCTTTCATTAATTCCTCCAATTTCCTCAGTGTTGCTTCTCTTAAAATTTTTTTTCCTAAATATTATTGGACTAAAAATAGCAAAAACAAAGTGTTTTATTTACAAACATTTTGTTATTTTTAAGTTAAATTTACGCTCAGACAAAAAAAGTTAATAAAAAAATTTGTAAACAGTTTCCAATCGAACTTTACTATTTTTATATTGATTTTTAGTACAATTTTTTTAGTAATATTTTTGCTATTCTCTTATTACAAATTGCGGTTTTTTTTACCAATTCTCGCTGCTGATTTCAGCAAAACATTTTACAAATTTTTCAAAACCGAGTGCTCAATTTAGCAGAAAAATATACTAATTTAAAATTTTTTTTTGGATTTTTTACAATTCTTGTTTAGTTTATATTTGTTACTATTGAGATAATCTTAGTTTGGAAATAACACTCAGAAAATTGTATTGCATCTCCAATGCATAAAAAGGTAATAACTGGAAAACTGTTTGCAATTTTGACTCCAAATTTCAAGTACGATAAATTTTTTCTTGTTACAATCAAAAGAAAAAAAAATTTTTCTTATAATTTTTTTTTTTTTTAGATTTTACAGTTTTTTTATTTTTTAGTACACTTTTTTCAGCAGATTGATTTTATTACAACAATTTACTGAAATTTGGTAGCTGCAACTAATTATTTATACTAATTTCATTGTACTAAAATTATGATATTTAGTAAGTTTTTTAACTGATTTTAGCAAATCGATTTTGAATTGCAGTTTACATAAATTTTACTAAAATTTAGTATCGGCTACTAATTTTTTCTACTAATTTTATTGTACTTTAGATCAGCAGACATGTGTTGCTAAAATTAGCAAAAAATTCCGCTGGGCTCCAAACAGACTTTTTTGGTTGAGTGTAGTTAAATGCAAATAGTAGTCTGTCCTGCTAAAATCAACAGAAATATTTGCTAAAAAAATCGTAAACTGCCGTTTTCAGAAGGCTAGATTTTTATTTGCATTAAAAAAAAAATCGAAAAAAACTGAAAATTTAGCTTAAAAATAACAAAAAATTTTGTAGATATAACAGTTTTATTTTTGGCATTTTTAGTCTACCAATACTTAGGGTTGCCATCCGTCCTCTTTTCCTCGGACACCGTCCTCTTTTTTAGGGCGTCCGGTGCTAAAACAATGTTCTTCGACGCCAGCTTATCCATTTACTAACCTTTTAGGGCTTCTTACTGGATGGTTGTCTGTCCAGCCAATTCCTGAAAATTACCGCCTGATTTCCTGAGAGCATGGTAAATTATCTACACTTAACAAAAAAATTCTTTAACTTCTACTGAAAATTTTGCTGTTATTATAAGAAATTTAATTATTTTAAATCTTGCGCTAGTTTTGTCTAATTTTAGCAACATATCTACTGATTTGTAGTACAATGAAATTAGAAGAAAAAATTAATAACCGCTACTAAATATTAGAAAAATTGCTGTAAAATTTCTTTTCTAAAATTAGCAACAAATTGTACTAAATATTACACTAATAGAAAAAAGTCTGTAAAAATTTTAGTTAAAACAACTAAAAATTAGTTAAAAAACTGCTAAAATTAGCAGATTAATTTTGCTATATATGTATTAGTAAAATAGGAAGAGTAAAAATAAAACTGTTAAATAGAAGAATTTTAGTTAAATTTGAGTTAAATTTTTGTTAATAGAAAATAACAAATTAACCTGTTGAAATAAACAAAAAAAAAATCAAAATTCAAAGTTTTTTTCGATTTTTTTTAATGCAAATAAAAATCGAGCCTTTTGAAAACAGCAGTTTACAATTTATTTTTTTGGCAAATATTTCTGCTAAATTAGCAGGATAGACTGCTATTTGCATTCAACTAAATTGAGCTTAAAAATAACAAAAATTTTGTAGATATAACAGTTTTTTTTTTGCTATTTTTAGTCTACTAATATTTAGCGAAATTTTCTGCAGATTTTAAAATACAATTTGTCATTTTCAATTAACTAAATGTTAACTTAAATATAACTAAAATTCCGTAATTTTAGCAGTTTTATGTTTGCCATTCTTATTTTACTAGTATTTAGCATAAAAATCTACTAATTTCAGCAATTTTTATGCAACATCAATTTTAACTAATTTTTAGTTGTTTTTTTCTTCTATTTTTGCATTTTTTTTTTTTATGAGAAAATCTTCAATTAAATTATGTTTCATTAATTTGTCAAATGGCTTTTGAAAGAATTAAATATGCAAAAATCCCAAACGTATTTAACAAATTGTGAAAAATAATCCGCTGTAGGCATGTCCCTATCCGGATTTCATTTTTGCATAAGGAAATCGTCAGCGGACGACGTTTTTAGAATTTCTGGAAATATTTGTTAAGTTAAATTACAAACTCAATGAGAATTTCTTGTTCTCGTCTAGGAGTGTTATTAAACATTTAAAATATCAAAGCAAAAACAACAACAGGAAATTGACCACAATTTGCTTTGTCATCTTCCAATATACTACTCTGTTGTTTTGACAGATCTAGCAATGTAGTGACATCCATTCATGTATAAACAACAATAAAAAAACAATGTTTTCTAAAGAGTCCGTAACATTTAAATTTGCACAAGCACTTACATATCAGTTTTTTTTTAGTAATTTGTAAAATGAGAATATAAAAAAATGTTTACAACTAACTGCTAACAATTGGTATAAAAATAGTAAAGTGAAATTAAAACTAACTCTAACTCACTTCTTAATGATCGATAGTATGGTTTGCGTAGAAGACCTTCTATGGCAGACCTGTTACCGTTACTTTCGGAGCGTTGGACCATCCATCCGTTTTGATGAGAGCACATGGTCGCTCTGGATCTTTGCAAGTAATTCGATCGTGTATGGTAACGGCGACTTGTTTTTGGTACCGGTAAATATTTAGCAAATCCTTTATACAATATTATGTTGTTTTTTGCAATATTGGCCAAGGGTTCGCATTTTCATATTAATTTTTAATTGCTACTATAACGTGTTGTAGTCTGATAATATTTCTGGCTAAAATTTGCTGTTCAAAAATCTGACAGAGAACGAAAAGGGGTTAAAATCCTTCCAAAAAGATTATGTCATATCGGTATAATGACAATATGGTATCTCTTTTATTATTATAACCTTATATTATATAAAAAAAAGACTTATATACATTAAATACATATATACATTAAATACATATATATATTTTATACATAAGTATATTTGAGTTGAGTATATAGTACATTAGAGAGGTATTGTTTTGTATGAAGGAACCCATTTCTTCCGACTTTCAGTTATTGTGCGGTTTATTGCTGCACTAACTAGGGAATTCTCTCAACGCATCATGCTGATTGGGATGAAATTCCCATATGTATCTTAAGTCAGAAAAGCTCTGTCAAATCAATGTTCTGAAATGTGGCGCTTTATTTATTTAAAACTTTAAATTCATTTCACAAATATGTTTTTATTAATGGATTTGAACATTTAATTATTCGATTTATTTATTGAACTCTCCTGTATAAATATAGTTTTACAGTTGTTTTTGGATTGCATGTATTTTCTTGCATTTTTCATCCACCACCTTATTCTGTCTAAATTTTTAAACAAATTTTACAATTCCAAAAATGAAATTTTCTAAATCCTTACAGGGTACTTACAACATCCTCTACAAAGTTATACTCAAATAAAAGATAAATTTAATGTGGAAATCAAATTATGCACATAAAAGTTGAATTTTGTTTAGCAGTGTAATTGGTGAAAATCGAAAGTTGAAAAAAGATGGCACTCTAATAGTACATGCACAAATGCTCTTGAATGCAGGTGAGCAGTAGTTAATATATGAACTCTCTACATGATGGTTCACATAACACATACATACATACTATACTGCTGCTTGCTGTTGCTGTTATTACAACCGGATGTATAAAAAAAGAATCCGGATATACTTGAAAATTGCTTCAAACTGAATATTAAATTTAATCTTGATGGAAAAAATGCAGAAATTAATATTGTTAGTTGGATGCAAGCAACAAAAAAATGAGCAACAGAAATAATAAAATTAAATTGATTTTATTTAGTGCAAATAAACAAATTAAATTTCAACAAAATTTAATTATCGTTGGCAGAGTTTTTATAACCTACACTGCTATGTGGACAGGCTATATTGCTGATGTTTGTAATATTTACCACAAAATATTGGTCCTCCATCCTTCTTTTAGTATATCGATCGACTTTTTTGAATAGATTTTGCGATGCCCGTCCCTGTGTTTGCAGGTGCGTGTATTCTTGTGTGCATGCTAGAGCTATTTTAATGAAATTTCGTACACAGACTTGAAATTTAGTTCCCAGAATTTGATCCGCTTCCCGGAATGTGCCCAAAATCGTAGAGTTTTATACAATTTACTTTTTTTTACTTGTTTACAGTTTCTATCTGTTAATAATGTATTTCCTTTAGTATATTATTTTGTTCTTTTTTAGTTTATTATTTTGCTCTTCTTAAATAAATATACACAGTTTTTATAACCTCTACTCAGTTGGCATTAATGAAATAAAATGTCTGCTCACGACTAACGTACACAAAAGTTTGTTACGTGCTTTTCCAGTTTCAGTTTTTATTATTCACATTTAGTATTTTGTGAAATTATTTCGCTATAACTATTTGGTAATTAAACCTAATTCAACTTAATTGTAACTCCAAAAATGTTAGCTGTTTATCTTTATAAGTATTTCTCAAAGCAAATAGGATTATATTAAATTTAATTAAAATTTCACTCAAAACTATGCCTTTAATTCTATAAATAAATTCTCCCGCAAGTATGCTATAATATATAAGCTTAAAATTGTGCAGCAATTTCTTAGATGTCAAACTTTAATATCTCAGCAAAATCTCCATAATGGGTGCACATTACTATATAGAAATATTTTACAAAATGCTGTTTTTGTTATTAATAAACACCTTTTTTGCAAATACAAACAAAAAATCTTTTTAAATAGGCACCAACAGTAGATTTTTTTTATTTTATTTTTTATTTTTTGTAGCTTTGAAATTTTATTTTTAAAGAATTTTTAACTGAAAAATAATAAATTTCAAAAAAAAAAAAAAATTTTGGAAATCGAATTTCAAATTAAAAAAAAATTTTATTTACAAATTTCACTCATATACTTACTAATATTTTAAAAATATAAATATAAAACGACTTTGTCTAAGAAAAATTACTAGTACTGACGACAAATTATAATTAACTAGTGTAGCAAATCATTACCAGATATGTGGACTCAACCAAAAAAGTCTGTAATGGGTAATTTAACTGTTTTGAGGCCAGCGGTATTTTTTTTGCTAATTTTAGCAACACATGTCTGCTGATCTGTAGTACAATAAAATTAGTAGAAAAAATTAGTAGCCGCTACTAAATTTTAGTAAACTTTATGTAAAATGCAATTCAAAATCGATTTGCTAAAATCAGTTAAAAAACTTACTAAATATCATAATTTTAGTACAATGGAATTAGTATAAATAATTAGTTGCAGCTACTAAATTTCAGTAAATTGCTGTTAACTGTAATTTAAAATCAATCTGCTGAAATTAGCAAAAAATTGTACTAAAAAATAAAAAAAACTGTAAAATCTAAAAAAAAAAAATGATGATGATTTTACTAAATGAGGTAGTGAAGCATTAAGGCATATGATGACAATAAAATATCTTAAAAGTAGATTTTGTAACAGTTTTTTCGCTATCCTGAAAATCTATTAAAAAACACATGTGACATTTTGTAGGCCGGTCGACGATTTTTAGCCTACAAATAAGGTATTCGAATAGGTTCTCTCTGATTTTAATGAATTTGGCTATGTGTTAGAGGATACAAGAATAAGACACAAGTATTTTTAGCGGCCCAATCTCACTTTTAAGGATTAAAAAGTGGGATCAAAAACTAACCTATTTTTCTATGGAAACATGCTTGATTTATTTGCACATAGAGTTTCATTACTCGAATATTAAATATTTTTGATACCCATTTTGCTCTTGTTGTGGACCCAGGGCTTTCACTTATCTGAAATATTTAAAATATTGGTTTCCAGCAATATTATTATTTGTTTTTTTTTATTAATTTTATTGTAGAATATTAACCTACAATTTTTTTAGCTAACATTTATAAATTGTTTTCAAAGGTTTGTTTTTGCAGTTGTTTTTAAGAAATTCAAAATAACTAATTACATAAAATAAATGTAACTAAATTTCATTTATTTTTGTAGGTTGCCAATACACTAGGCCTGATTGTGGTTGCCGTTGTCGATGACGAAAAATGCCTGCATAAAACACGAAATTTATTATTTTAAAATTTGCAGATAAATACAACCCTCTCGGCAAATCCATTGCAATGTAGGGGGGATATTTAAGGCGAATTCGCTTTATAAATTTTGCAAAAACGCCTAACTGTCGATATCGACAACGCCAACCGCAATCAGCCCGATTGCATTTTTGTTTCTAAGAAAACCAACTGCAATTGCATTTAAAATAACTACATCCGTTTTACTACCCAAATAACTGTCATGTAGTAACTACAGTCTACTCACCTGTGATCTCTATTCATGTACCTTAGTTATTTAATTTCATTCATTTAAGTTGTAAAATTATCTATATCTTCATTAAATGTTTTTTTATTGTTAATTAATGTGTGATGGTTGTTTGTTTTATTAGTGGATTTTATTATTATGTACATTCTTGTGGGTGAGTTCGTGCATGTAAATGTTTGTTTACATAAGTGTGTATCAGTGATGCCAACTTGGTGATCCATATTTCGATAATAATTGGGTGTGCGGGTTTTCACCGTACAACGCCCTTTATTGAGTATTTTAAATACTAATATTAATTCAATGAAAATCGGGATTTATAATTTCAAGGTTATTTGTAAATTTTTCAATATTTAATTTGGAGAAAAAAGACAGTGGGCGTTGTGGTTTTATGGTTAGTGCGTTGGACTGTTACACATAAGGTTGCCGGTTCTACCCCCAGGGCAGCAATATCAACATAATATGTATGTGTTTTGCATCCCTCAAACATATCGCATATCCTCCTTCGGTGTTCACATAACACTTATTCCGAACTAAAATAATATAATAGGGCTATGAGCTATAAAGCTTCAAGCAAAGTTCGCCAACACGGCATCAGGGGTGTTGGCGAACTGTTAACAACTGTGTGTGTTGCACAATTATATTTGTAGCCCTTCATATTTCATTACCTTTCAAATCTTCTCTATTAGCTTTCCAAAGTAAGCAACACGTTAATAAATAGGAGGAAATTCCTGAGTGTTGCTTCTCTTAAAAAAAGACATGGTAACAGTGGCTTTAAGTGCCATTTTACGATAATCTAGCTTTAAAATCCCTAAATTGTTGAACTGGTAATAAATCTAGAGATTTTCAAGCGATTTTTGGATCTGATCCAGTTTTTTTTTTTTTTTTTTTTTTTTTGTTGGCATTAATGTTTACGGTTAATGTGTAATCGTGTGGATTTTTCATGTATTTGTGTTTTGGTGTCATTAAACCATCCCCTAAATTAAGTTTTTAAAAGCATTAAACTTTAACACCTCCACATTAAAAAGCTACAACTTAAATGTGTTTCTTTTTTTTTTGTGAATATAAAACAAAAGTTCACTACATTTTGTAGTATAGAAGAAACTATAAAAATTTTATATAGTTTTCCCCTAATCTCTTTTTTCCACTTTCTCTGTAGCATTTGCAACAATTGACTTTTAAATATCATTATTTTAAAATGTCTTTACTTTTTATTTTTCTATTAAATATACTTTTTTTATTCTTGGAACAATGGATAAATTACTGTTAATGTGGTATTTTACAGAGATTTTTGTTTATGAATGAATTTCACATTTTCCAAAGAAAAACACATTTTTGCTTTTAGCTCTTTTTAACACTTTATAATAATAATGAAAAACATTTTGTATAATTTCCTTAATAATTACAATCTTGTACCCTCCAGTTGACTGCTTACTTTCATGTATATATACACAGGCTTGTATATATTTCTCTATATCCTTTATACAAATAGTAAAAAAAAAAGTAGTATACAATTATATTTTAATGAAGTTTATTATTACTTCTGGTGCTCTGCAAGGTTATGTGTATGCCTTAATGTGTGTGGAGCCTTAATGTATGTCATACTTACTGATCACGGTGCGGTGGAATGATTTTTGTTAAAATTACTAATTTTTTTGTTTAAATTTATAATTTTCTAGCAGAGATTTAATAAAATTTAACTAAAATAACACAGAGCGTCATTGTTTAGGCCCAAAGACCATAAAGAAATCCTAACCTTAAAAAACTTGTTTCAGTCCTATATTCTGGAATCCTTATCTCATTGAGCCATCGCATTGTATATATAAACTGTGAAGCCTTAATGTATGTTGTACCTACTAACTGATCACAGTTCGTGGAATGACTTTTGGTTTAAATTAATAATTTTGTTGTTAAAACTTAATGAATTTACAATATTCTAGTAGTTTTAATAAAATTCTACTAAATTACAATAATATAGGGCCCAATTAGGCCCAAAGACCATAAAGAAATCCTAACATTAAAAAGCTTGTTTCAGTCCTATAGTCTCGGATTTACTATCCTATTCTCATTGAGCCTTCGCAAAGTAGCACTTTTCCCACAGACCACAGCGATGTCAGCGCAAAACCTAACCTAATAGCGTTTAATCTCGTGCTTTTATGTGTTTGGAAAAGGTTGTAACGAAAATTCCAATTACTAAGTTTCAACAATTGATTTATGGGAGAAGGAAGAAGATATTGAAAAAATTCAAACATCACTAATAGAAAAAAGTCTGTAAAAATTTTAGTTAAAACAACTATAAATTAGCAAAAAAAAAAAAAAAAATTACCTTGTAGAAAAAACTGCTGTTTATTATTTTTGGTAAATATTAGCAAGAGAAGAACGGCAAATATAAAACTTATATACAAGATTTTATCTACTTATATTTGAGTTAAATTTCTAATCAAATTTTGCTGAAAAATTAGTAAGCTAAAAAATCACAAAAAATATGTAAAATTTTTAATTTTTAAATTTTTTTTTAGTGCGGTAACAGGGTAATTAGTTATTTTCAGTTAACTAAAACATAACTAAAAATGTGTTAATTTAGCATTTTTTATGTAGCAAAAAAAAAACACTGTTTATTTCAGCAGTTTTTCTGCTATTTTTCAGCAGTTTTTCTGTTATTTTTACAGGTTGTTTCTATGTGGGCAGTTTTAAGGAATATTTAAAAATAAATTTTGTGGCCAATTTGCATTCCACCGCACCGTTTGGTTCGTTTTGTTGGTTGGTTGTCTGGTTTCGCTGATTGTTTGCTTCATTTGCAAAGGATCTACCGAACCCGGTTAATGATTAAATTTTTTTAAAACCGATGCTTAAGAATATTTTTCAATGAAAAAATCAAAAAATTGCAAAAAAAAATATTTTAATACAATAGATATCAATTGTTAAAATCGCAAAAACCGGATAAAAACCAAAATTAGAAAAAAAATACAAATTTCTGAAACTTTTAAAAATAAGGCGGTAAAATCGATATCACTACACAGAGAGAATTTAGCTGGACGAGTTTTAATGAAATTTTTCAGTAAACTAATGAAGTTTTCTTCACAAAGTTAGTGAAATATTTCTTAAATTTGATGAAAAAACTTCAAATATTTTATGAATCTAGTTTTAAAGAAAGTTTTTTATGCATGAAATTTTTAATAAATTAAATGAAATTTTTCACAGCATTTTATGAAAAATTCCATTAATTCAATGAAAAGTTTCAATGGACGAGTTCCAATGAAACTGGATATCATGCAGATAATTCTCTCATCGTCAAAATGAGGAAAAAATCGCTTAAATAAATATCAAAATAAAAATCATCAAAATCGATAATATAATACATGGAGAGAATTTTCTTGTACGAGTTTTAATAATTTTTTTCAGTAAAAAAATTTTTCTTCACAAAAAATGAATGAAAAATTTCTTTATTATAATGAAAAATCTTTATTATTTTTATAAAATTGGTTTTTGATGAAACATTTTTACTGAGCGCGTGAAATTATTAATAAATGACATTAAACTTTTTCATATAATTTAATGAAAAACTGCATTCATTTTTTAAAAAGTTTCAGTGGACGAGTTTCAGTGAAACTTTATTAACTTATTGCAAAAATGAATTAGTATCATGCAGATAATTCTCTCAGTATAAAAAGAAGAATAAAGAGAAATAAAAGCTATAAAATCTACAAAATGCCGCGAGTTAGAAATCTATAAATTGGGGAAAATTTTTTTAAATGGTGAAAATCTCTTAAATAGAACAAAAACCTTTTTAATAGCCTTACAAAAATCGATAATAAACTGAATTTGAAAATTCCCAGATCGAATAAATTTGATAAACGAGCAAGAGTTTTGGCTCGTCAAAATCGCAGTACTTATATGAGCAGAAAATTATAAAAATAAATAAACAGAAAATCGAAATCTCAACAAATAAAATATTCTTGCACCAGTACCTAGTCAGTCGTAAACCACACCGGGCCCGGTTTAGGCATAAATTGCTCAGATTTTAGATCGCGATTATCTCTAAATACTTAGCTTCTGGAAAAAGACTGCAATTACAATTATCTCAAAAACTTTTTGTCCCATATTTGGGAGGCAAAAGTCCCAGATATTTCCTCTTTTTGAATCTTTTTAAAAATTTTAATCCTTATACATAATCGGTTTCACCTATTATACTACCACATGTTGTTGTGTGGCATTTGGTAAAATTGTGTCAAGCGGATATTATTGCATGTGCAGTTAATTTTAGGGCTTTTGTTTTGTGGCACATATGAAGCAATTTTTTTAATTCACCTTTTTTTAAAAAAAAAAGTTTGTTGAACAAAATTCTATTTAAAATTAAGAAAGACTTGGGCCAGTTTTATAGTCTGAACTGAGAACTTTTTTTTTTTATAAAAATTTACCTCAGAATTTTTTACTTAAGTAATATTTGAGACAAAAATCGTTCTTAGTTCTGAACTTAGGATCAGTATTATAATCATCACTTAGATTGTTGACTTAAATTTTAATTAAGTTAGAAATTTTTACATCAAATTTACTTTTTAAGTGTAATTTTAGTAAAAATTCGTACTTACAAGATAATCCTCCCAACACTTACACACCGATTTGGATGAAACTCTGATATGTGATATAGAATAGAAATCTAAGGTTTACCGGTTTTAACGGCTGCCATGTATACTTTTTTCGTTTTTAAGAACTGTTTAAAATAGTGACATTAATGTAAAGACATTTCAAGGGACCATACAGTGGTTCCTTAGTTTTGTACTATTTTTGAAAAATATATTAAATTGTCAGTACTTAATATGGAGATGTATACCCCAAGGACTGTCAAATTCACATATATGATTTCCCAGTAAATTTCATTGTATTTTTTCTTTGTTCGATATTCGTGGTTTCTTGAATGAATTTTAACGAACTTTTACTTACCTTGGCGCCATGGATTTTCGGATGTGGATTTGGCTAGTTGGCCGGGCTTTACATACGATTTCGTGCAACTCGTTTGGTACCCAATTTCCTTGCTTTTGGATGAATCCTGCTGCTTGCAAACTTTTTGAAATTGCTGCTTGAGTGACTGCTAATGATTTTGCAAGTTCTTCTTGAGTTTGACAACAATCTTCATCGAGTAATGCCTCTAATTCATCATCTTCGAACTTTCTTGGCTGACCTGGGTAGTATTTGTCTTTCGTGTCAAAATCACCACTTCTGAACAGCACAAACCATCTATCGCACGTTGAAATCGATGGAACATATTCAGGATAAGCGTCGGTGAACAATCGATGTGCTTCAGCTGGATCTTTTTTTTTCAAATTGAAGAAGTAAAGCAAAAGTTTCCACAAATGATGTTTTGTTGGTACAAAATTCGACATTTTCGAAGCAAAAAAAAAATCTTTGTTGTTTACACTATTTCGTTCAATGACTAAGTGAGAATAAATGACAGATGTTTACCCTGCAAAATGCCATATAAGTTATTAAAGACATAAACCATGTGTAAAAGATACGCCATCTGTTGTGAACCTCGCATTTTTAAGTTATACACCCAATAAATCTTAAGTAAATTTGGGCAATTTTTGGCTGCACTTTTTAACTTTTAGAAATGAGATTGCGCCGCCTAATAAGTTTATAAATTCTTAAGTTTGATACCCTCTATTCTAAATCCAAATATAATATATAAAGTCGAATGAAAAGTAGTTTCCCTGTTCGATCTGACGACCAAAGTAGGATAATTGGCAACAAAATGCTTTATATGCATTTTAAATGTGAATATACAACATATATTAATGAAAACATATGCACATTTACATATACGAGTATTTAAAAGTATATATTTAGTTGACCTGGCTTTTTATGTAGAAAATACAGGAAAATAATAATTATTTATTAAATTACATATGTTTAAGGTTTAAAACATGGATGGTAATCGAAACGATGCGGTTATCGGTAAGGGTAAAGGTATTTCAGATTTTTTTCGGTAACGGTATTTTAAAGGTAACGGTTTTGTAATTATTTCGGAATCGGTATTTCAAGGATAACGGTATATTAGTTATTTCAGTAACGGTATTTTAGGGATAACGGTATTTCGGTAAAGGTACTTTAAGGTTAACGGTATTCAGTGAAAGGGTTTTAAATCGATAACGGTATTTTAGCTGTATTACCTGCCAACCCTGGCTTTAAACAATTTGTTTTTCTACAAAAACAAAAATAATTAAAATCAAAATCAATATGAAACCTAAAAGTATGCTTTGCAATTTTTAATAACATTCACACACACAGCTCACATGTATGAGATAAACATTACAAGAGAAAAGTTTTTAAAGAATTTCTAATTTGATATTATACTCGCATTTCATAGAAAAGAAAATATTAAATTTTTAGAATATTTAAAATTGAAAGTAATTGTTCAACAAATATAGACCATAAATTATTTTTCTTTTTAATTCATAATAGAGTTATTTATATATTAAAACCATAAAATACATATTAAATTTTTTAATATTTTAAACAGCTAACACAAATATGCTTTGTTTAGATTAATATTTATAGAATAAAACCTTAAAGTATACTTTAATATTTTTATGCTAGAGTAAACAACACAGGGATACACTTAAGTTTTGTTGTTTTGGCCTATAAGTATGCTTTTAAAATCTGAATTTATAATACTTTTACTCGATAAGGTTATATACATACATACATATGTAGTTTTTTGCAGCTTTAGCTTTGTACTTGAGTATATAACAAAGTTCGTCCTTTTCATTTTACGCGTCGTAATATTTCATTCATCATTTTGTTCGTGCTATTGCCTACCTTTTTATAAAATATTTTCCAAAAAAAAGTTCATTTCACATTTACATAGTCAATGGGTGTATGTTGCGATAAGTTTACCTATGCTCTTTATAAATTGCATTTCAAAAATATTTTGTTGTTGTTTATGGCGTATAATATCCACAAAAATATGTGCAAAATATTTCATATATCATTTTATGCTTTTAATTTATGTGCTTTTTGACATTATGAATAAAAAAAAAGTGAAAATGCTGCACACGAGTATTTTCAACTTAATTTTTTAGTTTTCAAAGAGCCCTTTCATTCTATGTCTAATTGTAAATTTTGTGGTTATCAAAACCTAAAACTATCGTTCATACATTCAATATAGTTTGTAGTTTAAATTAACTGGAAATGTAATTTAAAATAAATGAAAAATCACTTGAAACCCAATCTTCTTACTTTTCATTTAAATCAAAAGAACTTTTCATTTATTTTTAAATGTTAATAAATTAACTACGAAATCCTTAAAAAAATAATGATTTTTCATTTATTTCGTGTTTTCAAGTTTCAAAAAATTAACAATAAAATCCGTAAGAATAAATGATATTTAGTTTATTTGGTTTTTTTTTTTTTGATGTGCGATCCGATAGAGGTTGGATCTTCTAGCATTATACCTTCTTGCCAAATCTACAACTACACTAGGTGATTTGAAAAGTATTTTAACACCGTGTTTTTTTGAAAATTTTGAAAATCTTTTTTAATTTGCTAATGCATTTAAATTTTTTTGCAATTTGTGAAATATTAGTTATGTACAGTGAAATATCCCAATAACAAAACCCTATTTAAATGGACATTTATTTTATAACTATATATTAAAATTTTTGTGTAACCTTAGGACAAATTCTCTGCGACATTCCCTGCCCGCTGTTGAAAGACTTCAGTGTTCTACTATTTTTAATTTTTCGTTTTGTATAACTGCATAGTTGACAGTTAACAGTTTATTGACCCAATCTACTTTGAAAATGTTTATTTCTCTACTCTACAATTAAGTTTTGTTTTTTGTTAGAAATTGTCACGCTATCAAGAAGTTAAGAGTTCACCTCGTTTGCAACTTTTGTTTGTTTACTACCCTAAAGTTTTCTTCAATACATATTTGTATGACATATGTTCCTGAAAATAGGCTTTAAAATTTCAAAATTATTTGTAAAAAACAAACTTAATTTAAAAGAAATACATCACTTACACTTACGCCAACGCGGGGACTGAAAAATGTTATTGTATTTTGTAAATCCCCACGTCATCGTGATCGATTTTTACGTTATCGCCTGAATTGTCAAATATTTAAGTTTTAGGCTTGCCAGAATACAGATATTAAATTCCATATAAATTTGGATTTTTAATTTTCAGTTTGTGATAACTTTAGATTATTTGTTTATTGTTAATGATACTTAGAAAAAGAGAGATAAAACTGTAGCCTTAGCTAATTATATGAACCCAAAAAATGAAGTTTATGCGAAACCGCATAAAATATTTTTTTTTGTATTTGACAAAAAGTATACTTTGATTTTTTCTGTCAATAAATAACAGAAAGTATGCTTCATTGTTTTGTAACAAAGTTTGTGTGATTTAACAATTTCTTGAATATTTTGATATTATTTGCATGTTTTGATTGTTTTTTTTTTTATTTTTCCAGTTATTGCAGTTAGCATAGAAAAATTGTTGTAGTTTTATCACCATGTAAGCATACCAAAAGTTTTAGTTTTTTTATTATTATTCAAAAAAGAAAAGATTTCAAAAACTTTTTATATTACTTCCACTAAAAAAAAATATTTAGGTACTAAAGAGTGTTTTATATAAACTGCTTTAAATGTAACTTAAATTTTAACCTAGCAAAAAATTATAAATGATGTATCTGTTAAAACAAAATTTATATCGAGGGCTTATATTCAAAAAGGGCTACAGATAAACAGTTGTTGAGGAAAGCTTAAAAGCCGTTAAATAAAAGTACACTCATAGAAATAAATCTGTAAAAATAGCAGAAAAAGTTACTAAAAATTAATTAAAAATGATGCTGCAGAAAAAACTGCTGAAATTAGCAGATTTTGTTTTGCTAAATACTAGTAAAATAAGAACAGCCAAATTAAAACTGTTAAATTTACAGAATTTTAGTTATATTTAAGTTTACTTTTAGTTAATTGAAAATAATAAATTTTACTGTAAAATCTGCAGAAAACTTACTGACCCATGCTGAAAATGTCAGTGGTAACTTCCTTAAGATATGCCATCATTAATTCATCACATTGAACTCCTGCTGAATTGTCCTGCTGATATTTTTACATTTGTATGAAAATGTTAACACCTGTCTACATATATTTTGTGTGAGAGGGAATCTGCATATGTGACAGCGCATAGAGAAAGGGACCTAAGGGTAAAAAAAATCAATTTTTTTTTTTTTTTGGTACACCAAAGATACACGTATTTAAATCTTTAAAATGGCTCTCCTGAACAAAACTCTTTTTTTACCCTTAGGTCCCTTTCTATTTTGCGCGTCACATATACACAGTCGTTGAACCAACATGAATACGTCTTTAAGACATTTCCACACTGAGAGAATTATCCTTCATGATATTAATGATATAATTTCATAGAATTTTTTTGGTAGAACCAATGAATAATTTCATTATGTATATAATATTTAATTAATATTATGAAATTTCTTTCATAAAATTTCATAATTTCATTAAAAAAATTCATTGAATTTCATAAATTAGATCTCCATAAATTTAATGAAAAATGTTCTTTATATATATGAAATTGTTCAATAGTATTTACTTTTTTTTTACAAAAAAAAAAAATATCGTCATTTCCTGAGAGAATAATCTTTTATAATTTTTATTTTTTTTTAATTAATTTTTTATTATTAATTTTGGACTATGACATTTTTTTATAAATCATATATTAATTTTTTCTAAATTTTTTTTATGACCCTTTTTTATTTAATGAATTCTTTCTTCTTTAGATATATTTTGTACATCCGTAAAATATGCTACGATTTAATTACGCCTTTTGCATTTACTAAGTACTTTTTATTTATCCACTCCAGCTTACCAACGACAACAACCAACTATAATAAATAATAGTAAATGAAATTGCTTCATAGATTTTATGAAGCTCTTCATTGGCTGAATGATTTATTCATTGGACGAGTTGCCTATTAATTTTATGAAGAGTTTCATTAATTTTATGAACTTTCCATAAACATAGACTTTAATGAAACCTATTTCATAGATTCTATGAAAAGTTTCAATGGACGAGTTCCAGTGACAATTTTCATTGAAACTATGAAGAAATTCATTACTGAAGTGATGATAATTCTCTTAGTGCAGCTGGGTTATTTCATTTGTAATACTAGAAGTTTTATTTTTTCAGCGATTTTTTTCATGCTAAAAACTGAATTTAAAAAAAAGTAATAAATTGTCACATTTTTATACAAAAATGTCTTTAAAATAGTAAATATGTGTTTTAGCTGTCCTGACAATTGTGCGTTTTTGAAATAAGTGCATTTGTCAAAACTCCACATGTATTATAGTATATCCTCAGAAGTATGCAGCATTTTTTATTCAATTTATTTTCCTTAGCTTTAGATTACTAACCAAGTAAAATGAAATATTTGTAAACTATTTTATTGCTTTTACCATGATTTTTTTTTCTTTTTTTATTTAGTTTTTAAAGCACGTTGTTCAATTGTTAAATATTTCCAACATAACTTAGAATAGAATTTCCCACAAGATAAGTTGGGTAGTTTGATTTACATTTACTGCACTGTTTAAGGTATTTTAGGGTATTTCTCTAGCGAATAGCCAATCAAATAAAAATAAAATTCAGCATTACGTCTACGCAAAAGTACGTGTGCGTAAAATTATTATTCATACATAAAAATTTATAATCAACAAAAATATGATTTCGAAATTGTAAATTTTTAAGCCCATAAAAAGATTATCAAGGTTGGCAACCGAAACGAATAACGGTATAGGTATCGGTATTGGTATCGATTTTTTATTTGTTTCGGTATCGGTATCGGTAACGGTATTTTAATCATTTCGGTATCGGTATAACCGATACCGAAACATTAATACCGGTATATACCGGTATTATTGAAAAAATTTACAAAAATATAAAAAAAACGTTCTTAATTATAAAAAAACTCAATTTTATTAAATTTTTATAAAGGATAAGTATTTAAGTTATTAAAAATTTCTAACAACGGAAGTACTTCAGCCTAAACACTCCGATTTTGATGAAATTTGGATATGTGATTGAGAAAAAAATCTAAGATCGACCTGTCTCAGCTTATGGGCCACCTCGGAATTTTAAGGGTCCAAAAAGGGGTTCAAAAATGGGTCCTTTTTAGGTTTTTTTTCTTTTTAAGATATTTTGACCAAAGGAACCATGTGCAAGTGTGGTATTGTTGGAAAGCAATTTTTGAGGGCTTTTCACTGGTAGCTTTTTTTGGTACTTTTTTGCTCTTTCGAATTTGCTGTTTTAAAATTTTCAAAAATTGTAAGTACTTTATATGGAGAACTATATTGCTATGGCTGCTGAATTCATTTATATTATTCCTTATTAAATTTAAGCGGAACGTGTTTTTGCGTTTTTCGATATTCGATATTCGCACTACATCAGATTTGCCAAAATTTTCTGCGAAACATCTTTTTTGGTACATTTTTAAAGAATTTAGGCCTCTTTCTGTGCTAAACATAGGAAATATGTACATCAAACTTCATATTTTGATGGATATATTAATCCTGTGATATACTCTTTTTTAATTTCGTAAATTTGAAATATGCTCCCATACAAAAAGTTTAAAAAACATGCGTTTTTTACATACTCCGTCCTTTTTATATAAAATGTTATACTTATTTCCACATTAGATCATTTATTTTTTTATAAGCTTTCCAGTGATGTATAACATGATATATATATGTATAACCGACGTTAAATAAAATAAGGGAATAAAGGCATTTAAGTTATGCTCTCTTACAAAAAAGTACCAATGGTTATTTTGCAGAATATAGGCCCTATATTAGACTGTTTTTTTTTTGTTTTTGATTTTCGGAACGCAAGTTGATTCACTACATATATTATATTTGTATTGAGATCATATAATAAAATAAAAAAAATAAGTTTATAAAATTAATAAAAGGATTCTCTAAAAGAAACTGTAAATTCAATTAAAGGTTTAAGAAACCAGTCTATATATTAAATTATATTTACTAAATTTGTCACAAGTTAGAGAATATTTATGATATTAAATAAATTAAAAACAATGTTGCCAATGCAAACTAAAGGCTGATAACCGCACTTTGAATTTATAATGCGATTTTCTATTAACAATGGATAATAAAGTTTAATTGTTTAACAATTTTATATTAAAAAAATTTGTATTTTTGCTAAAAACGTGAAAAAAACAATTTTTTAAAACCGATTCCATACCGGTACGATACCGGTATTAAGGGAAAAGGTTTTTGAATACCGGTATTTTTTGAAATCAAGAATTTCGGTATTGGTATCGGTATCGGTTGTCAATTTGAAAGGGTTTTGAAACGGATAACGGTATTTTAACGGTATCGGTTGCCAACCTTGAAGATTATGATAAAAGTTATGATAAGCATAAAAACTTACTATTATACTCGTATTTTAATAATACTATTTTGTTTTTTATTTTCTTTTTAGCTTCTATAACTCGGCTGTAAATGGCAACGAAATGGCTTTAATATAATTTACCAAAAACCTAAAATTTAACAAAACATATCATTTTGTTACTGAATCCTAATACACATAAAATTTGTTCTAAAAAAAGGGCAAACAAATACCAGCTGCACTATGGTTAAGGGTATTTTAGTTAATCGCAAGTCGGATGAGTCCTTCAAAGCACAACTTAAAATGGAACATGCTGACCTTGTGGCTGAAATGCAAACTGTGGAAAATTTACCCACACATGAACGCCTACAACTAGCAAGACTGTAAGTGAATTTAAAACAAACAAAAAATAAACATAAAAATAACAGTAGTATTTTAAAGTTATTTGGGGTTTCGACAAATTTTACATGCTAACAGACATTTAAAAACATAATTTCTTAAATTAGTTGTTAAATCTGTTTCAATTTTTAACGATTCGCAAAATAAATTTTGTTGATTGAATTATTTTCTACTTAATTCAATCAATATAGATAAATATTCCAGCAAAAAAAATGGAAGTCATACTTTACAAACAACTTCTTTCATTGCTTCAAAAGTATCCGTTATTGTATTTTTACTGCTTTTTTAGAAGTAATTCTAAACGGCTTCAAAAAATCACTTTTTTCATTGCTTCCAAAGTATCCGTTGGTATATTTTTACGGCTTTTTTAGAAGTATTTCTGAAAAACATCCACAAAATCGCTCAATTATTGCTTCTAAAGCATTAAAGTGATCCCAAAAAATGATTTTGATATAGTATATTTCCAAACAGAGGAACACGGATTCGATTCCTGGCGAGACCAATATTTTTTTAATTTTAGTTAAGTGTTTGTAACCGTAGCATAGGACAACCGTAATTAATATTGGAATTAATTACTAAAGATTTTTTTCCAAAGCTTATTTACATGAAGAAGTAGAAAACATTTTTTCTATTTTTATTCTCTGTAATTTACTTGTATAATCTCAAATAGAACACAAAAAAACATTCATTTACCAATTAAAAGCTCAACTATACATACCTTCAAACATCTCAACACACTAGATACAGTGAAAAATATTATATTTAATATGCCTAATTGTTTACTATCAACATGGATTTATGTTGTAGGTTAAAAATAATTAGAATATGCATTTAAAATTTTAAATGAACGGTTCGTTGTCGTTCAATATATCTGTGATTCGTAATCTGATGATCAGAGTTGAATAGAAATAGCTGCGATACTTTAGAAATTAAAGTTCAAAGCAAAACGATTAAAAAAGTTAAAGTCGGGTATGCCGACTATACAATACACTACACCAGTCTAGTTAAAAGCCAACTAATGTTTGGACCCGAAATTCGAATGGGTGAAAATGGGTTAAAATTTTCTATATAAAAAGAAAAAGATAAAAGAAGAGAAAATCGTAAATATAGCCCATATGGGCGATAGGTCCAAATATGGACCGATCCTACCTAGAAGCTATAGGCTTTGTCCTTGGAACCATGTGAGTTCATTGAAATATCTTCGTATTTGCGACCCGCAAGGCTTTGTCTTTTGGCCGACATAGGTCGGTGTACCAAATTTCATCAAAATATCTTAATATTTGCGACCTGCAGCGTGTAACCAAGCCAATTTTCGGGTGACCCTTATATGGGCACTAGGTCTAAACAGGCACCGATTATAACCAAAATCATTAGGGTTCGCCCTTGGGCTGACATAGGTCGGTGTACCATATTTCATCAAAATATCTTAATGTTTGCGAACTGCAGCGTGTAAACAAGCTAATTTTGGGGCGACCCTTATATGGGCACTAGGGCTAAACATGGACCGATTTTAACCAAAATCAATAGGCTTCGTCCTTAGGCCGACATAGGTCGGTGCGACCTGTAGAGTGCGCACAAGAATGCATAGACAGACGGACGGACGGACATCGTTAAATCGAAATAAAACCTGATTCTGAGTCGATCGATTTTTTGGTGTTACAAAAATCAGCACAAAGTTATTATACCCTGATCACGTAGTGGTTTAGGATATGAACAGTAATAACAGGATAAAAATAGCATTGTTAAAATTTCATTGATGTTAGTCTAATTGAATTGTGTTTACAATAGTTTATTTGTTTCGCAGTCAATATAAGTAGACCATTAACAATTATTAACCCATAAAGGCCTGGATTCTAAGGATGGGTCTGTAGCGAGACCCGAAAATACGTATTCTATCCTGCTGGATTTATTGAATTTTTCAATTGTTATTCTCCACAATTTACTTGTATGATCTCAAATCGAACAAAAAAAAACAATCAGTTAAAATTTATTTTTTCACAACATTTTATGAAAAATTCATTGGTTGTATGCAAAAATTCTTTAGTATCATGCAAATAATTCTCTCAGTGTAAAAATAGTAAATAGTAAAAATTTAAGTAAACATAAGGCCGAGTTTTAGGGATATGCATTAATTTCCATGAAAGTGTTTTATAATTTTTATTTTATTTTAGTAATTTTGGACTTCTGTGAAATTGTTTTATAAATTATATGTAGCGTTTGATTAACTGAATTCCATTTAATTTTTTCAAAACATATGTAAGGATTTTCATTAAGTGAAGCTTATTATAAAATTTTATGAACGAATTATTTCATTAGATATTTTTTTATATCCGTCAAATATGCTACAAATTTATTACGCATTTTACATTTGCTAAATACTTTTCCAGTAACGCACGCTAGGGTCGCTAGTATGTATTTAATTTATCCACTTTTCACTCCAGTTTAGCAGCGACAACAACCAACTATAATAAATAATAATAAATGTAATCGCTAAATAGAATTTACGAAGCTCTTCATTGGCTGTATGATTCATTCAATGGCGGAAGAATCTATTCATTTTATGAAGGGTTTCATTTATTTTATGAACTTTTCATAAACATTGACTTTAACGAAACATGTTTCAAAGCTTCTATGAAAAGTTTTAATGGACGAGTTATAATTTTCATTGAAACTACAAAGAAATTCATTGCTGAAGTCGAGAAAATTTTCTCAGACCGCAAATAAGACTGTAGTATTTCTAATTTTTTACTTAAATATAGATTTGTTAAATTTAACAAAAAATGTATTAAAATCAACAAATTGAATTTTAAACCTCAAAATAGGAATAAATTTTGTTAAATTAACAAATTTTGCTGTTGAGACAACAAACATATTATTTTAAGTGCATTAAAGAAATCAACATACAATACAAAAAATTTTGCAAATTGATTCGTTAAAAATGTAATAAAAGGGATAATGTTTTTAAAGGTCTGATCATATCTCACTTTATTCAATATTAAATACTAGATTTTAAATGAATAATAAATAAATTAAATACACTTTTATAAGAATTGATTCGAAAAAGAATTGTCCTTTTCAAGGTCTGCGTGCTACATACAAAAAAACTTAAAATAAACACTCGTTTTCATTAACAAGTATATGTATGGTCTAAACTTTTTGCCCCATAAAATTAAATGGGGGAAATTTTAAGAAAAAAATAATAGAAAAAAATTATCGAAATAAAAAACACCAAACTATAGAAAACTGTTAACATAATGTAATAGAAAAGATTTTAATTGGATAAAACCGTTAGGATTTGTATGTTTTTTTTTATAAATTTATAAAAAAAACCCTTTAAAACTTTAAGAAAACAAATAAATATTTTGTAACAAAATCAGTAAAAATATTCTGTACAAAGAAGATTTTTTCTATAAAATGGTTTTTATAGTATTAAACTTTCACAAGTAATAAAAGAATTTAAAGCTTTTGTGCACAACAAGAAACAACCTTTAGCTTCATTAAGAAACTATAAGCAACAAAAACTCCAAATCTTTCTTTAAACAGTTTAATTTAAAAAAGTTTTTATACGGACGATCAGTATTATTAAAATAAATTTAAAAATTAAGGAAAGCAGAAAAGGATCTTTAAAAACAACACGTATTGGTTGGTTTATCGCTTAAAATTTGTTAACCGTTGTTTTTTGGGGTCCCTAAATTCAAAACTAACATCACATTTTAAAAATTTAAAATAGCAGGTCGATAAATACAAATCTGAAATCTTATCTGGAAAATTAAAATTATCAGATTCAATAAGACGGACAGCTCTTTAAAAAGTAATTGGATTTATTACGAAACTGACATACGACTTTCATGACGGTATAGGAAACTCTTAGATATTGAACAATAAATTTAAATGACGAACTAAATATAGCGGAAAAAGAAAAGCTTTTCTCTGAAAGCTTCAAAAGCGCATTTAGACGGTATAAATAGGGGAAAAACACATCTTAACGAAACTTCCCACAGACAATTGGTATTTTCCTTGCCATAAAATCATACATGTAACTCGGGTGAGTGGTCCTAACAATTCACCTTGTTGGTGAGTGGTCCTAACAATTCACCCTTCTGTGTAGTAAAAAATATGTTCGGACAACACTAAGTATGATAAATAAACAAGTAATCATACCCACTATGGGCTACATTCAAATTTTTCGACCAAAAATATATTACAAGAATACTACAAATGTATTAAAAAAAGGCTTTTAGAGGTCGCTGATGGATCCAATACAAACAATATGGTAAATTATGAGTATTAAACTAAAAATTGCTATAAATATAAATATGCAATTTTGCATTTATTTTGTATCTAAAAAATCTAAAAATATAAAAGCTGAAAAAATTTAGAATTCGACTCACTCACATTCACGCAAAAATTTGACGCACAAACACTCACGAACCAATTTTTTCGACTCACATTCACTCACGTTCATCGGAATAAATTAAGATTTCGCACACGCGTGATTCACGTGAACGACGCAAAATTTCTCTGACGTGCCCATCTCTACTTGCAACCTCCATTACTGATAACTTTTACGTTACACAACTCCTTCGTAAAAAATCATGTCCGCCATTTTGGATGTCACGCTACAGGTAGCAAATATTAAGATATTTTGATGAAATTTGGTACACCGACCTATATCGACCCAAGGACGAAGCCAATTCATTTTGGTTGAAATCGGTCCATGATTGAAAAGTGCCACATAAAGGACCTCCCAAAATAAGCTTTTTCGCACGGTACAGGTCATAATACGAAGATATTTAATGAAATTTGTTGCGCTGATTCACATGAGCTCATGAACAAAGCCTGTTGATTTTATTTATCCATATTCAGACGCAGTGTCCGTATAAAGATCGCCCTAAAATGGGCACCGACATATCCCGGCCCAAGGACGAAGGCAATTGATTTTGGCTGAAATCGATCCATATTTAGACCAAGTGCCCATATAAAGATCCGCCCAAAATTGGCTTTTTCGAAGGATACAAATACCAAGATATTTTAATGAAATTCTGGGCATAAAGGTCCCCCCAAAAATTTGTTTATTCGCACGCATCAGTTTGCAAATATTAGGATATTGTGATGAAATTTGGTACACCGACTTATATCGGCCCGATGAAGAAGCCTATGGATTATGTTTAAAATCGGTCCATGATTAGACCTAGGGCTCATATAAAGGTCAACCCTAGAACTGACTTTCTGGTACAGACTTTTTCGACCGATCTTATCTATTTATTCTAGATAGATCGGTTCTTATTTGACCCTATTGCCCATATGGACTATATATCCGATTTTTTCTTATATACGGCTAACATTAGGTAAAATTAAAATTTCTTGCCGTTTTTCTAATTTTTTTATAATTTTATAGAGAAATTGTGACACAAGTCAATTTCAACCCATTCGAATCAAAACATTAGTTGGCTTTTAACTAGACTGGTGTAGGGTATCATATAGTCGGCATGCCCGACTTTAACTTTTTTACTCGTTTTTATTTGATTTCAGATTAGATATCATCGACCCCTATGTAGCACTTTAATAAATTTCATTGAAAACAACAATTCAATCTTTAGACGATTACTTTGCCAGATTTGGTGGACTTTTTTTTCGCTTAATTGGCGATAATTCAAACGACTAT
Source organism: Leucophora obtusa (assembly GCA_949987735.1). Taxonomy (NCBI): domain Eukaryota; kingdom Metazoa; phylum Arthropoda; class Insecta; order Diptera; family Anthomyiidae; genus Leucophora; species Leucophora obtusa. Next base: position 6,980,672 of record OX465296.1, read on the forward strand.
GAACGGTTGGAAAAACTAAGTAGAATACGAGTACATCTTCGATTTCAATATCGATTAGGATTAGAAAGTAGAATATTTCAAAAAATATTCAATTCTGCTTGAGTTGCAATAACAAAATATTTCAGTTATTTAATGCTCAGAGCGTCTAAATTCTGAAACTAAATTTAGATTTTAGCTTTATCTGAAATTTTCTTTTAGCCAAAATACGGAGACTGTAGCCCATAGTGACATGCTCAGGTTATCTTTATTTTGTGTGGATACATTTATAAGGTTTGTTAGACGTAATTTTGAATTTATCCAGGGAGTTTTCTAAAATATAGTATATTGTTTTCTTTATAAGACAAAGCTAACTCTGTAGTGCTTTTTTCTGGTTTCCCCCGCAATTTTTAAATCATTATTAGTTGCATTTGCGTACTGGATAATTTTTACAAATTTCTACAAATCTTTACTTGATGGCTTTCGTTTACACAAATATACAGTAAAGATAGTGTAAAGCAACAAATATTGCAAAATAAATTGCTGAGAAGATAAGAAAACCTACTTACATATTTCTGCTTGACATTTAACATCAAGAATTCTCTTTTTCAGCCCAGTTAAAATGTATTTGTATATTTTGTCTTACTGATTGCTGTATCTAAAAACCTTCTAATTGTTGCAAATTTTTCCGTTCGCGTACTTTTTTGGACAATTTTCTTTATGAGAGTAAATTTACCTTACTCTCTGTAATTCATAACTGAGTAATTTTTACTGGACTAAACACTTTTAAACTATTTATTTTTTACAAAGTTGGCAACCGAAACGAATAACGGTAGTGGTATAGATTTTTGGATTGTTTCGGTATTGGTATCGGTAGCGGTATTTCATTCATATCGGTATCAGTATTACCGTTACCGAAACAGCAACACCGGTACATACCGGTATTACTGAATAATGTCGTTTTCACACTAAATTATGTTTTTGTTTTTTTGTAAAAAAACAGAATGTTGCCAGCCCAAATTACAAATTGATAACAATATGTCAAGTTATCAATACGATTTTTTAGTTAAATTAACGGGGGTACGCGGCCCTATGCTCCTTGAAGGGGTAAAAGGAACAAAAATATATAACGGGGGTATCGACTCTAGGAAAAATTTTGTTTTCGAATTTTTTTTATATTTTATTTCGATAGAGCAGTATATGCTCAGAAAATATCAATAAAAAATTCGAAGAAATAAATTGTCTACATGTTTTTTTGTAAAATGTATTTTAGTCACAAAGTAATATTCTATGCATTAAATTTGTATACAAATTTTTTTGGGTGCGTTTTTATTTCATTGTCTTTATTAGAAATCTTATTTCGCATAATACAGCAGTACAAAAAGAAAAAAACTACATCCAAAGATGTAAGAATTGCACGCAGTCTTTAAAGAAAAGCCAACGACGTTTCCCCGATTGTGGGCGAAGGCACGTCATTTGAGGCAGGTATTGATGGTTTTATATTAGATACAAAAGTAATCAATGTGTATAAAAAATAAGATTCAAATACAAAATAAATTAAAAAATGTACAAAATTATAACATTTTGACCGAAATGAAATGTATAATAATTTTTCTGCCATCGTTTTTAAGAATATTAGGCTTAGTATATCAACTACCCTTTAATCGATTCGTCTCACATGTAGAAAACTGCGAGATATAAATTTTGTTCATACACGGTTTTTTGAAATTTTGTTGTTTTCTTAGCGTAAAATTAATTTTAAACTTTAAACGCGATTTCCCACAACCCTGAGTTAAAATTGGCTGCCACTGTACAACCAAGGCGGGTTAACCGATTTCGATTCGGGTTTTTTTCTTTCGTAGGTAACAAAAAACTCTAGTCCTTATCGTGGCCCTTTTTTTGAATTTTGGTCAAATTAATTTTATATCCCCGAGCAAATGTGTTTTTTCTCGCCTTTTTGGAATTTTTAAGTTTGTGTGGCAACTTTGTTAAAAAAAATTTTAAAAATAAAAATCGGGCCACGTTAAGGACTAGAGAATTTATCTGAGATTAAGAATCACTTTACATTTTTAATTTCCGATAATTAATTAAGGCTGCACAGTGGCAGCCGATTTTGCCCTTTTTAAAAAAGGCCAGTAATGAAGTGGCAACTCTGGCGATTTGATATTTTTTATGATGATTTTTAAATTAAAAAAAAAATATTAAAAATATTGTTAATTGAATTTTTGACAACCGTTCAAATATGCCCTTTAAAATGCTGTTACAGTATTTCCACCTTAATTTACAATTTGGATACATATTAGCTGTGTTTGTGCGGCAAGCTATCAACGTTGGCTTATGTCACTCCCATATAAATTTGACATTTTCCAACTTTTAGTGTTAACTCTCAACGTTACTTATGCCAAATTTGTATTGGCATGACATAAGCCAACGTTGATAGGCTGCCGCACAAACATAGCTATTATTAAAAAAGTTTATACTTTTTAATAAAAACGTAAAAATCTGATTTTGTTAAAAATCGATTGAATACCGGTACGATAGCGGTATTAATGGAAACGGTTTTGGAATATTGATATTTTTTTAAATCCAGAGTTTCGGTATTGGTATCGGTAACGGTTATCAATTTGAAAGGGTTTTGAAACGGATAACGGTATTATAAAGGTATTGGTTGCCAACCTTGACTTTTTACTTTAACGTTTCCTAAATTTGTAGCCTATATAATTTTTAACATTGATAAGATTTTAACTGGAAATATTTTATCTAAATAGTTAGACTTCATCCGACAAAAATCACACACAAACAAATGTTATTTTGCAAGTGAAGAGTGCAAAATGGCTGTAAACTAGTTTAGTTTAGATTTAGTTTCTACGCGTCAGTATAGTTAATAATCCTTTTAAATATATGTAGACAAGTTAGTACACCTCAGACGTTTTTTTAAATCTTTTTATTCCACTATACTGATTGTGAATTTATCTTAGCTATGTCACAACCATTCAAACTAATTTACATTTTTATTTGATTTTTATTTTTTCCAACCTAAATACTTTCCACCCAATCCTATCAGGCGACGAGCTCAACAATTAAAAGTGGCACGTCAAAAAGAAAAGGAATGGCTTAAACTACAAAGAGCAAAAGGTGTCAATATATCCACCCTAAATGGTGTAAGTACAACACATCATTTTCGTAGTGGCTCCAACTCATCTTCAACGAAACGTCATATATCCTTTGAAAATAGTGTTGTACTATTAGAGGCTGCCTCTCGCAATGATATGCATGAGGTGGCCGAACTATTAGAACATGGCATAACACCGGATGCGGCAAATGAAGATGGTCTAACGGCATTGCATCAATGTTGTATAGACAACAATGTGGAAATGCTGAAACTACTATTGGAATATGGTGCTAATGTTGATGCTCAAGATAGTGATAAATGGACACCATTGCATGCGGCCGCTACTTGCGGTCACTTAGAATTGGTGCGAATTTTAATCGATCATGGTGCTAATTTATTGGCCGTCAATACAGATGGTAATATGCCGTATGATTTGTGTGATGATGAGAATACTTTAGATTATATAGAGGCTGAAATGTCAAAACGTGGTGTAACACAAGAATTAATCGATGATACAAGATCGGCCATGGAAAGGCAAATGTTAAAGGATTTATTGGATATATCAAAAAATGGTGGTGATCTCGAGCAGCCAGATGAACATGGAGCTACACCGGTAAAGATAATATTGTATAAAGAGGGACATGTGTATTTATGAGATGGGTTATTATGATAAGATAATTTTGTTGTCCTTTTACAGTTGCATATAGCATCAGCTAATGGATATATTAAGGCGGTGGAATTTTTATTGGAACAACATGTTAATGTTGATGCTTTAGATAGAGACATGTGGTCTCCTGTTCATGCTGCCGCTTGTTGGGGTCATGTAAGTTTTATTATAAAGATTTTGTTGAAAAGTATTTTATAACTTGATTTTCTAATATTTTGTTTTATTTAGTTGGAAGTTTTAGAGATGTTAGCCCAATGTGGTGCTGATTTAAATATAAAAAATAAAGATGATGAAACACCTTCAGGTAGGTTAAAATTAAAAACAATGTTCTACCCAAAATGCTGTGAAACTTTGAAACTTTTGTAAATAATTTTTTATTGAATGAATATATTTTATTCCCTGCGAATTTAAAATTCTAAAATGCATTTAGGAGAAATGAGATTTCTTTATTAAGAGTAATATAAATTTATTTTTGTGATAAATTTGACCAAATTTAAACAGGATACGTCTAAACAAAAGCGGAAATTAGATCGATATATTGAATCTAGATCTAAATCGATATATTGAATCTAAATAGTATTTTTGCAAATTTACAGAATTATTAAATGAATATTTAATAAATAGCACGTTGGTTAACAAAAATACTTTGTTCTAATGGCGAATCGAAATCGAGTTAAAAGTAGATTTCGTCAGAAATCCAAATACAATTTGGGGTTTCAATTCAATCAATTTGGATTTCGGCGAAATCCCATCGAAATACAATTTTTCTCCCATATTTGGAGAAAAGTAGTGAAGTTTACAGAAAAAGTGGCAACATTTAGCTGCTGTTTATGTCACAAAAAATTGATAAATAATAAATTTTAATAATTTAAAAAGGTTAAGGTATAACATAATACAATCTTTTATTTTTAATAAAAAGAAATATTAATATTAAATTTTGAAAAATCATTTGATGGTGTCGGTAAGACCACCAACAAAACATTGAATTTTTTCAACTAATCATCCCTATACTAAAACATATTTCTTAGCAAATATGGCATTGTATCCTTCCGCCATTAAATAAAATGTTTTTTGGAACATTTTTTAATTTTGGTTTTTTAAGGTTAGTTTGTTTACAAAATAATGTTTGTTGGCCGATCGAAATCAAATTCATCTGTCACATTTTTGAATGTTTTCTACAAAAACTAGGTAGTTTTTGCTCAGTCTAAATTCATTATAAACGATAAAGATTTCGAATTGGATTTCAAATTGAAATCCAGTGAACATTTTAAATATGCAAATTCAATGTAAAATTAGAGGTTACATTATGTCACTTTCAAAATAAATATTTTTCTTTTTTCAAATTGAAATAAACACGCACAGCGACTTATACATACGGAAGTCATTTCATATTCTTATCTTAGGTTGTAAAAAACTGCCAGTTGAGAGTTATCAAGTTATGACCATCGATATTATTTTGATTTTTTTCATTTAACATTACAATTTAGATATTTGTGAAGATCCTGAAATACGTGAACGTATTGAACAATTAAAAACTGAGCAAGAAAGTAAGCGTTTAGCAGAAGCACAAAGACGTAGAGTAAGAAGATCTCAAAGTAATAATACAAGGTAAATTTTAGAAATACTTTCAAAACATGTTTTTATACTTCTGTCTGATTTTGCTAATTTTGTGTTTTCCTATTGAACAGAGCACAATCGGTACGTCGTACTTCCTTACGCGATAAAACGCTAACAACCAAAAAAGATGCTGTAGAAGAGGCTAGACTGCGTTTACAGGCTCAGGAAGTATTTGCCCCAGCATCAGATAGCACAACCTTAGATCCCAATGGTGTAGTGGATCATAAATTAGAAACGGCAGCCGATTGGTTATCAAAGTCTTCAGCAACATCCGCAGCGACGCAACATCACAATAACAATAATACCTTAAAATCAAATAATAATCATAGAAATTCCTACGACCCTAGTCTTAAAGATATGGTAGATTCCAATAGCATTTCCAAATCCAACGCACAGCAACAAAAACAACATTCCTATCAACCACGGAGACCACCAGAAGGTCGTGAAAATGATGAATTACAAATGCATGCATTTAAAACTAATGGTGAACATTCCACAGGCGGAGGCGTTATCAATGGTGTCAATGGCGGAACATCCACAGCCACAGCAACAACGGCGGCAGCGGTTATAGCAGCCACAACCACAACAACTGGTCATGGTACGGAAGCTGTACAAATACAGTCAAGTAAAGAGGCCACAAATGGCAAAATAAATGTCCAAGTCACTGTGTTAGTGGGTAAGTACACACATACATACAGAGTATAAACTGAAACTGGAAAAATGCATGCCTTAACACGCACACACACACATAAATATTTTATTTATATCCTTTTTTAACACATTCACATGTGGTCATACATAATGGTTTTATTTGTGTGTTTTGTTCTGAGGTTTTTGTTTTGTTTTCTCTTTTTTTTTTGCTTGATAATAAATTTCCATTAAAATAAGAAGATTTAAAAAAATCATATTAATTTATTGTACAGTGGGCTTAAGGATAAAACATAATTTTGTTTAAATTTGCATCATGTGATTCCCTACATTAATCTGGTAAAATTCCATAAAAGTTTGGGTCCTAGATTTTAATGGGTTAACGAGAACTTGGGCCCAAAAATGTTTTATAAGTCTGATCGGTAGCTTAAAAATACAATTTTTTATTTTTCTTTTTTTTTTATTTCTTTGTGTTTTAATGGAGCGATTTGAACTAAAATCAATAAAGTGTGTCCCTGTGTCAAATGTGTCAGTTCATTAAAATAAATTTCTATTTGGGATCTTTAGCGTATGCAGAGAGAATTTTCTTGGACGAGCTTTAATAAAATATTTTCATTAAACTAATGAAGTTTACTTTACAAAGAGAATGAAAAATTTCTTAAAATTTATAAAAAATGTATAAGTTTGTTTTTCGTTGCTAAATTACATGATCGTTGAGTTCGAGTTCGTCATCTCACAATCGAGCGTACCGTATTTGGGTTGTGTGTGTAAATACAAACACTAATTGGAGGGATAGCGTATGTGTTTTTTCTGTAAGGAAAGTGTTTGTGTACTGTGTTCGATGATGTGCGATATTAAACGCTAAAGTACGGTTTGTTACTATTTATTTTACTACTCTGATTTTGACAGATTACTAACTAAATTTATCAAATTTCTAACTTACAAAATTTTTGTACACCGAAAATTTCTAATAGTATTTGAAAATTTTAGTTTACCGAGAGTATTTGCGATAATATACGGAATAACCCTTTAAACATATATAACCCTTTAAACCTATTATAGAATATGATAATTAGGGCAAGGAATTTCATGCATTTAAAAATGGAAAATATGCGCCTAAAATATGCGGCTAAAAAAGAAAAATATGCATTAAAAATATAAGAAATATGCACTAAAAACTATTATTTTCCTATTATTTTCCATAGGTCAATAAGGTTTTTAAGAATGTTTATTTTGATTGAATCAAAATATAAAAATTTGAATTTTTTTATATTTTTTTACGAAAAAAAATGCTCCTAAAATTAAAAATATGCACAAATATGCATTAAAAAGGCATTTGAAGTCAAAATATGTAACTAAAAATCGATGCCATTTTGTTCTAAATTTGATGATTCGGATAAATATTTAGTCCATATTAGTTTTGGACTATCGACAAAAAACATGCATTTGCATGGAATTCCTTGCCCTAATGATAATAATCTCGCTAAATTTGTGAGATTTCATATACAAATAATATTTTATAATCTGGTAGATCAGCGCAAATTCTTTTAAAAATTTTCGAAATATTTTTGTACAACTTGGTATTTTTACTGCTTTTTGTACATTTCTAACAGTTGCCACCTTAAAAAATCTGGCTTGATTTAGCGTTCTTTTAAGGAAAAACACTGCTAAATTATTTTTATAATTGTCAAGCCCTAATATCTCCCATTAATCAGAATCTACCAAAATATCAAAATATATATATGTTCCCTCGGTTCCTATAAGGAGCATAGGGCCTTGAAATGTCAATATATCCAAGGTAAAATATGAAGTTTACAATCACAATATGCTAGATTATAAATGCAATATTAATGGGCTATTAAATCCAAAAGTTTAATAGCATATCGCTACATTATATTTTTTGCAACGTTATGCTATTTTAGGCCCACTGTACACTACTAATTTATTAATGCATTGTTTTTGTTTATTCATTTCTATAATTATTTCCTATGTCCTTTTTTGTTTTCTTTGTATCCCTCCGCCATAACCACCACCCATTAAATGACATACATCATTTACATCATCATGCACTTTTATAACGCCTACGGCTTAATGTTATGATAAATGTTATATGCCCCGCCTGTTTGGCATGGCTTCCTTCCTTGTGTGCTTATAACTCCCACTGCTTTTGAGTAGATACGTCCAATACCCATAATCTCCAGCATCAACAGCATCATCAACAACAATTACATCATCATAATCAACAACAGCATATGCATATGCATCATCATGGTCATCCAAATAATTTGACAGGATCAACAACAACTACTACACATCATCATCCAAATCAACATCTCCAACATAATTCAATATCCTTGGATCCTTCTCAATGTTTAGCCAATGCAACAACTTTGGCAAATTTAAAAAAACAACGCTCTTTATCGCGTTCTAATGTTTTAAATGGTAGTAATTGTGATAATGGTTCTGTTTTAGGAGCCGCTAATTCAACAAATCTTAATCATCATCATCACCCAACATCACCCCATAACAACAATAACAGCATTAGCAACAACAGTATGGTCGATGGTGGTCAGGTCAATTTACAACAGCCGGCATTAAGTAATGGTGTCTTACAACACCCAGGTATAATGGATTATAATGGTTTAATAAGTGATCCATCATCTCCATTAGCTGCAGGAGTAGGAGGTATGAACAAATTTAGTGGTATAACAGGTGATGTAGTTAGTGATAGTACAAGTTCTAAGAAATGTTGTATAGTGATGTAAAACAAAAGAAAACCAAATTAAGAAAAAAGCCAAGAGAAAGACAATGCTTTTTTTCATCTTAACCCATTAATAAGGCAAATGTAAACATTTCCCTTTAATAATTATAATACAATAACTGTAATAACTTTTAAAATTTTAAAATCAGTCATAGATACTCTGTAAAATTTTCTGCTAAAGCTATTAAAAATTAGTGAAAAAGGCACTTGCAGAAGGACTGCTGAAATTAGTAGAATCTGTTTGCTAAACATTAGTATTGAAAAAAAAAATATTAACAAAACAAAAACAAAACATTACACTCAAAAAAATAAGTTAGTAGAAAAATTAGTAAAACTTCTTGTATATCAAGTGTACTAGTTTTCAGCAATTTTTTTGCTGAAATTCCATTTTCAGCAAAAAATTTAGTTATATTTTTTTAGCACTAAACTAATTTTGAACTAATGTTTTACTAATTTATTTTGCTACAAAAATTGTGCTGATAACCGCATGCAAAGCGTGGACGACAACCAGATAGACAAGATGTAGATGTCGCAGCTTGTCTGGAAACGGAAATGACAAAAAAAGAAAAACAACTCTACACATATTCTATATTTAAATTTTCAGCAAATAAATTAACTAAAGTAAAATTTCGCTACAAGTTTTTTGAGTTTTTTTCAGTCTACTAATATTCAGCAAAAAGTTTAGTGATTTTAGCAAGGATTTTTTTCATTTGCAGTCGACTAAATGTTAGCAAAACTTTTGCTGAAGATTACTATTTTTTTGGTAAAAATCAGCTCGCTGATTTTCAGCAAACCTTTTGCTGAAATTACCAACTTTTTTGCAAGCACGCTCCTGACTAAAAATTTGCTGACACAGCAACATTTTTTGCTGACTTTACTGACTTTTTTTTTGAGTGTACAAAAAGTTATATATTTACAAAATTTTATTTAATTTTTTTTTCTTAAATGCGAATAATAATCCACCATTCTGAAATCGGCAGTCTACTAATATTCAACATTTATATTTCTGCTGATTTTATCAGACTAGCTTGTTATTTGGATTCAACTGAAATTTCTTAGATTTCTTTCTTTTGTTTACTGTTTTTTCTCTACTAATATTCAGCGAAATTTGTTGCTGATATCAACTAATTACAATATGACTCCAATATAACTAAAATTTTGTATTTTAGTTGATTTGAGGTTAAGAAGAAGAATAAATCTTTTTTCTAAAAGTTAGAAACACATTAATTTGCCTATCTGCCTTTTTCTATGGACGGGCTTCATCAGTGATTTTCCATTTATTTTTAAATGAATGCAAATGCAATTATGAAATTTCCCTTTCACCCAAAAGTTAAATACAGAACTTGCCAGACTATGTGAGTTATTTTGTAAAACCTTGCTTTGTGTGGATTTGTTTGTAAATTGTTGTTGTTACAAAAACAGTTTGTATGGAAAATAACGCAAAGCATTGCGTTTTATAAAATTATCCTCTACGTAAAAATGTTCTGCTGATTTCAGCAGTTGTTTCTGCAACGCCCTTTTTAACAAATTTTTGCAGCTTTTTCTGCCATTTGTACATAGTCACTGGGTGTTTTTATAAAAATAACACTGCTCTACAAAAAACAAAAAAAAGGTGAATGTTATTGCAGTGGATTTGCAATTTAAATTTTCAAAATTTTTCAGCAGATTTTTTCAATAAAAATAATAATAATTTAGTAACTATAGCTTCGAAAAGAAAACGCTTTACACAGTTTAAGCTTAATTCAGTGCCCTATTTTTCAAACTTAAGTGTGTATCAATATCTCAATAACTTTTCTAAATATAGTCGCTCAAAGTCAAAATTTCATTTAAGGTTTTAAAAAAAATTTTTTTTAATATAAGACGAAGTCCGATTTTAAATATCAAAGCCAATTTGGAAAGAAAAAGGTCCAAAATTTGTATATACGTCATATTGCATTAGCAAATTATGTGCATTTTTAGAGCCTTTTGTAATTAAATTTAGATAAGCCCTTTTTTCTGAGTAACTTTCTGAGTCTTGCAAAATAATCATCTTTTTTGGCTGGGTAGAAAATATGAACCCTCATAGAACATTCTAAAAAGTTTTCTACACCCTTAAAAACTGTCTGAAGATTAGTGTTAATTTTTCAGACTCAAAACGGATTCCAAAAGTATTCCGATTTTTGAGAAAAATTTTGATTTTATAAGTTATTTTTTTCTGAGTCATTTCTGAGAACACAGGCTCTTTAGGACGGACCACTTTTATAGGAAAAAGTGAAAAAATGTTTATGTTTTCTAGAGTCATAAATGAAACATAATATATTCTTATTTATGAGCATATTTGAAAATTTTTTTAAATGTTTTCAAAAATGAATCATAAACAACTCATAAATGATTTAGAAAATTGAAAGTTTCCCAATAATGCTCATAATTAGGAGTCTTTTATGAGTCAAGTGCTCTCAGAAAAAGCCTTCATCGGTTTCGGCAGGTCTAAGGGTGGCTCTAACTGGGACTTTAATTGACACATTTGTTGCTGAGTCTCATATAAAATTTGAATTTAACTGGGCACTCAGTAATCGGGCCTTAGAGTACACTCATAGAAATAAATCTGTAAAAATAGCAGAAAAAGTTACTAAAAATTAGTCAAAAATTATGCTGCAGAAAAATCTGCTATAATTAGCAGATTATTTTTGCTATATGTTAGTAATATAGGAACAGCAAACAAAATAATACAGAATTTTAGTTATATTGGAGTTAAATTTTTGTTAATGGAAAAATAGAAAATTAACCTGCTAAAATCAACAAAAAATTTTGCTAAATAATTTGTAGCCTAAAATCACAAAAAAATTTTAATTTTCGAAGTTTTTTTTCGATTTTTTTTTAAATACAAATAAAAATCGAGCCTTTTGAAAACAGCTGTTTACAATTTTTTTAGCAAATATTTCCGCTGATATTAGCAGAAATATTTGCTATTTCCATTCAACTAAATTTAGCTTCAAAATAGTAAAATTTTCGTAGATATAACAGTTTATTTTTGCTATTTTGAGTGTACTAATATTTAGTAAAATTTTCTGCAGATTTTACAGTACAATTTGTTATTTTCAATTAACTAAAAGTTAACTTAAATATAACTAAAATTCTGTAAATTTAACAGTTTGAATTTTGCTGTTCTTATTTTACTAGTTTTTAGCAAACAAAATGTGCTAATTTCAGCAGTTTTTTCTGCAACATCATTTTTAATTAATTTTTACAGTTTTATTTCTATGAGTGTAGAGTTTCGGTAAAACCGAATTTAATATTTAACCTTTTTTAATTTAATCCTTATCTGAAATATTTTTTTTTCTTTTTCTATTAAATTTTTTTATAAAAAAAAATGTTTGTCAAATTCTTCTAACTTCTTTCTTTTTATAACAGACATTTGAAGATTAGAAAAACATAATTTACACATATTTTAAGTGGAAATTTACAGTACATATAGACTATTTTACTAATATTTTGGCAAACTGTTTTTTGTGTGTATTGAAAAAGCATACGACCGTTTGCTATTTATTAACGGGTTAAGATGAAAAGCTGTCTTTCAGAAAAGTATTTAAAAAGTTCTTTATTGTAACTATTTTGTAAAAAATAGGTGTATTTTTTCTTTATGTAAGACAAAAATGCAAAAGTCAAGGGGGAAAACTACAGTTTATAGTTTTCAAAGTTAATAAAGCATACTTCAAAGCATATTCAACAAAACTTTTATAATAAAGCATACTTTAAGGAGTTTAGAGAGCAATAAGAAAAAAGAAACACTTGTTAAAAAACACTCTGAAATGCAGCTATGCAAAGAAGTACTTAAACTGGTTTTAATTTCTATAAATTATAAAAACTTTGTTAATTTTACATATACAAATAATAAAATAACTTATAAATCTTTAGATACATAAAATACTACTTTTAGGCTTTACAGTCTTCCTTTCTTTTTAGAAAAAAGTTTTAACACTTCCTTTTTTCACCCTTTTCTTTTTTCTTACTGTTTAATAAGTTTACACAAAAGTTTTTCTTTAGATATAACACTCATTAGTGCTGATTTATTACGCGAATGCAACAAAGAAAAAACTCATATAAAAGTTGGTTCTAATTAATAATAATTTTTTATAGAAAACAAGTTCTTTTAAAAAAGAAGAAATATATAGTATTAAAATTAAACATATTTAACCTCTAATATATTGCATTTATACAAAAAAAAAATAAAAATTTTCACAAAAAATACGAAAAAATAACAGACATGAATGCAAAATAGCTCAGCTAGCACATTAGTATTCGTACTTGCCTTTAAACTGTAATTTTTTCTATGACATCTAACACATCCATAAGTATGCTACACATATATCACAGCCACTTAACTTTTTTTAACACATCAGACACAGAAAAAAACAAAACGAAACGAATATTAAGCATAAGCTAAACACAAACTAAAAAAAATTTGGCAACACCAATTTACATAATGCCACTGATTGATAAAAAAAAATTTAAAAAGTTTGCAAAAGTAAAATCAACGATTTCAACATTTTTGTAATGTTTCTTAAAATAGATTTTAATTTTTGTTAAATTTAAAGGACTCCTTAAGTAGGGACATGGGGGCCAATTTTATCCTCAGAGCTAAGAACGATTTTTGTATTTCCCAAAAAGGAAATTTTCAAATAATATTTCATACTTAAGAAATATTAAAGAAAAAAATCGATCTCAGTTCTGTCTATAAAACTGACCCATAGATTATGAATTGTTAATGTTAATAATGCTGTTTAAAATTTTAATATTTTTATTTAGCCTTTCATTGCCTAAAGTTCTTAAATATGCCTAAATATGTTTCACATCTTAAATTTCAATAATTTTCACATTTATTTTTGCTAAACATCTAAGTGGAAATGAAGATATTTTTGTATAAGTTCAAATGAATTAATTAAAGACTTAAAACCCAACAGCGCAGTCATACATAAACAATTAACACTATACAAACCATAGGTGGCCTACATACACAGATAGAATTTTGCTAGACGATTTTCAGTAAACTAATGAAGTTTTCTTCATAAAGTAAATGAAAAATTTCTTAGTTTTGCTAAAAAAAAAAATCTACATATATTTTATGAATCTAGTTTTATGAAACTTTTTCATTGACTGTATGAATATTTTAAGAAATAAAATGAAATTTTTTACAACATTTTATAAAAAATTCTCTACATAAATAAGTTTTAGGCCCAGTGCTATAATAAACCGAACAATAATTGCTGAAAATAGAATTTTTTTTAAAGGAAAAGTTCACAGAATCTTTGTTTTTATAGAAATAAAATTTCTAAAAACGAGAACTTAAAAATTAGATTGTGCTGCGATCGGAGATTTTTTCGGCGAGTAAACCAAATAATAGTACGCTGAATCCAATGGTGTAAGCCATTTTCCTAGATGTGTTCTTAAAAAAAAAAGATATATCAATTCGAAAATTATCATTTCAAGGATCCTGTAAACGTGTTGTTTTCTAATTTGCCTACCATTCATTCTTACCCAGGTTGTTTGTTATTTTCCCAAGAAGCTTCAAAGGTAGCAATTTAAAACGTTAGCACTAGTGCTGGTAAATTCGGTTACTTTTCAATACTCGATATTTTTAATTTAGATACTTTTAATGGTTTTGAAATTTGAAATTTTTTTTAATTGTAAAATCTCACCGCCACTTCTTCAAAAAGCATCGCTTCTTCTCAAGCCACCACTTCATCAAGACCTTCCTCAATATAGCGAACCACTTCTTCACAAAATACCTCTTCTTCATCCTGCCCATAACGAACTCATCAATATATTTTGCGTTTTCATATTTATATAGAAAATCAGACGCTCATTGTGATGGCCGTTTGTCGTTCTCACACATGCTTAAATAAACAAGAAAACTATTAAAGATATACATATTCTGAAAGCATTAAAACAATACTTACTTCATAATATGTAACATGCGGCAAAACAAAAGTGAAGAATAATGTTTTATCTTTTCTATTGAAAATTTGCTTCATATACCAAAAAGTTGCGTGTGGAGCAAAACAATATTTTGTGATTGTGAAAATTAGGGTTGTGAAGCATAGTTGGGGCTGAATATCTTCTAACTAATACGAGATATCGAAGAACGGATTACAGAGGACACATTAATCATCAATTCCTAACTCAATTTAGCCAAAAATGGTCTATAGGTCACACCTATTATAATTGGTAATTATCAAACGACGGTATGTCTAAGTTTAATTCAAATCGGTGTGTACTCCTTGGGCATAACCCTTTGCTAGCAAAGACTAGCCAGCTTTTTGGCTCTTACTTATCAAAACGCATATATAAAAAACAATCAAAAACTAGTTTTTTAGAAAATCTATGTAGTTTTTGTTCAATCTAAATATAGCATTAGATTTTTTTTGTAGTTTGTTTAAAGTTGCTGGTGTGAATGAGACTTCATACTCACATATTTCATTTTGTTTATTCATATTATTGGCATTTTGGTTTAACTAGTGTTAATGTAATAAAAGAACGACATTATTATAAAAGACTTTGCCCTATTAAACTAAATTAAATTTATATTGGTAATAAAATTTGTTTTAAGGGTCTTCTTAAGTAATATTTACACTAGTGTTAGTTTAAATTATTTGTCCTTTATTTTAAAATGAAAGCCACAACAAATTTTGTAGTAGCTTTTATTAATTATATATGGCCCTCAGCGCTTTGGTTATATAATTTGAAGTTAATAAATTCTGTATTTATTATAAAAAAAAACAATTTAATTCTATACAAAATACGAAATCCTCATGAAATTTTGTTTACTTTTTGGCATTTTCTTTAATTTAAACTTAATTAAACGTGTATATGCCTTTTTTATTCTATAATTAAATAATATCAAAGTTGTGCTTTATTTTCTATTTTGTTGAGCGCTAAAAAGTATGCTTGAAAATATATTTCCCTTTTTGTTCTATTCATGCCAAGCAAACCAATTAGTTCTTTTTTTGTGTTGCCGCAATTCTTACCAATATTTTGTAGTTTATGCATCACATATAAAAATAAAAATTTAAATTTAAATTATTTTGGTTTTATTAGTTAGGTATTCCTTGTTTTTTAAGTTAGTAAAAATTATGTAATTAAATTATTGTATGTATTGTATTTTTTGTTTGTTTATTAAATTTTATTAAAAAGCAATTCAAAATACGAAAAACTTTATCATACCACTTAACATTTAACGTATTTATATATATTTTAATTGTTTATATATAGTTATATATTTTTTTAAATATACAATAAGAAAACAGTGTCTTTTGTAATAGTTTATTACTATTTGGTTTTACAAAAAACTTAAAATTACAAAAATATATCAATAAGAAATTGTTAAATATTTACCAATTTGAGAAGATAAAAACAACTTTAAGTTGTAAATTAAATTCCTTAAAGAAAAACTTATCAAAAAGAAATTATAAAGTAGAGCAATATTTTTTTAATTAAATAAGCCAAGTATTTTTTCAAGTAAAAAAATAAATATTTTTGCTATATAACAAAGTATTAAACAATATTGTGTTATATACATATTTATGTATATTTACTTTTTTGTAAGTATATTTTATGTATTTATATGTTTAATGTTAAATATGTTTGCTTTACTACTGTTTTTTTAACAATGTGGCCTTTATTCCCAAAACTTTAGTTTGAAATCCTCTTTGTTTTTTTTTTTATTGAATATATTGATTTATTAAATTGTATTATATGTATATTCTTTAGTGAAGAGATTTTGTTCGTCCTTATTTTATAGAGCATTTGTTTATAAAATAAATATATGAAAACAATGTTTTCTCTTAAATTATAAGTAAAAACATTAAATCAAACTTCAAGTCTATTGATTTAATTCATCATCCACTATCCATAAATTTACAAACTAAAATAATAAAAACTGTTTAAAAATTGTATAATATTAAAAAATCAAACAACAAAAAAAAAATGGAAATATAAAATATTCAAACATTTTACAAAATAAAAACAATTTGTTTCATTTATACAAAACAGAATAAGGTATGGTAATATTAATTTGTATAAGTCTTAATTATAACTGAATACTATTTTTACAATGTTCTGCTTGCTGCTTTTTTCTTTTGTTAATTAATTTTTCACTTTAATTTTAATTTCTTTTTGCTGCCTTTTTTTCGACCGAACACTATGACAAGATCACGAAGAAAGTTCACGAAACATTGAAGTTTTGATAAAAACCAACGATACGTATAAGAAAATAAAAGTAATAATCTCTGGTAAACCTGCCTATTGATTATTGCATATCGATTAGGAAAACTTCATTGCACCAAATTTTCGAAAGAATTATATATTGCTTAATTATCCTTGAAATGCCCGTTCATTTGAGTATAATATTGGTAATATTGTGGCAAAATTGAGAAAAGACAATTTTTCGGACACAAAAAAAATTTTTTTTGGTTCAAATTACATAGTATATTTTTCTGCTAAATTTAGCACTCGGTTTTGAAAAAATAGTAAAATGTTTTGCTAAAATCAGCAGCGAGAATTAGTAAAAAATCCGTAATTTGTAATAAGAGAATAGCAAAAATGATTATTAAAAAAAAATTGTACTAAAACTCAGTATAAAAATAGTAAAGTTCGATTGGAAACTGTTTACAATTTTTTTTACTAACTTTTTTATCTGAGTGTAGTCAAGAAATTTTGGTTTTACTTTTATATTTCTTGAAATATACATATTGAGTTTCCCGTTCTGTGTTTTCATTTAAAAGTTAATAAAAGAAACATTAGTTGCGATTTGAATTGAACCGTTCTGTAGAAAAATAAAAATTGACATAAGAGAAATGTGCATTTTCATAAGACGTATTTATAAATAAATAAAATATTTAAGAAATAGCTTAAATAATGATTTTTTAGAAATAAACGCTTTTTTATTTTAATTGGAAAGAACAAGTAAGTATATAAATAACTAAATATTAGAGTTTGTCGACAACTCAATAATAATTCAAAAGAAATGGAATTCTCGTTAGGTTTAATACTGTTTATGGATCGAAATTTTATATTAAAATTTGTGAAATTGCCAATAATTTAGATTGGAAACAAATTTTCTAGTGTATTTTGTTCTCTGTATCGATTAAGGGTGCACCACTACGTATACTCAATATGCATAGGTACAATAAATATAACTCATACGTAAAAAAAAATATAGAAAATAAAAATTCATACGATTTCCCCGTTTTTTGAATAACTCGGGAAATACTGGTCCAATTTGGCTGGAAAACCTACTGTTCCAGATTTGCGATGCTCTTTCAGAATTTTTCACCCAAATTTGATTTCAAGCGTCCCCGTTTTATTTTCCATTTTCAAAATGCGGCAACCCTGGATGGTGTATGCTTTAAATTTTCTTTTAATTGCAATAACTTAGAAACCGTTGGAGATAATTGACCGAAATTTTCGCCAAATGGTAGAATGAGATTTACTCAAACGGAAAGAAATTTATAGGGCATCCAATAAAAATGGTTTTCAGTTCCAAGCTCCTTTTAGTTTTTGAGCAAATGTGAATTGACGAATATCGAGTGGGAAAACTTCATTGCACCAAATTTTCCAAAGAATTATATACTGTTTAATTACCCTTGATATGCCCGTTCATTTGAGCATAATATTGGTAACATTGGGGCGAAATTCAGAAAAACCATTTTTTCGGTTTTTTTTGGCTTAAATAAAAATTTTCTTTTTTGTGGTCAAAATTATATTCAAACGAAAGGAAATTTATAGGGCATCCAATAAAAATGGTATTCAGTTCCAAGCTCCTTTTAGTTTTTGAGCAAATGTGAATTGACGAATATCGAGTAGGAAAACTTCATTGCACCAAATTTTCCAAAGAATTATATACTGTTTAACTATCCTTGAAATGCCCGTTCATTTGAGTATAATATTGGTAACATTGGGGCGAAATTCAGAAAAACCAATTTTTCGGTCTCAAAAAAAGACAGTGTATAGTCCATTGATTTTTTTTGGCTTAAAAAAAATTTTCTTTTTTTTGGTCAAAATTATACTCAAACGAAAGGAAATTTTTAGGGCATCCAATAAATATGGTTTTCAGTGCCAAGTTCCTTTTAGTTTTTGAGAAAATCACGATTTACGAAAATCGATTAGGAATTGAATATTGATTATTGAATATCGATTAGGAAAACTTCATTGCACCAAATTTTCCAAAGAATTACATACTGTTTAATTACCCTTGAAATGCCCGTTCATATGAGTATAATATTGGTAACATTGGGGCGAAATTCAGAAAAACCAATTTTTCGGTCTCAAAAAAAGACAGTGTATAGTCCATTGATTTTTTTTGGCTTAAAAAAAAATTTTCTTTTTTTTGGTCAAAATTATACTCAAACGAAAGGAAATTTTTAGGGCATCCAATAAATATGGTTTTCAGTGCCAAGTTCCTTTTAGTTTTTGAGAAAATCACGATTTACGAAAATCGATTAGGAATTGAATATTGATTATTGAATATCGATTAGGAAAACTTCATTGCACCAAATTTTCCAAAGAATTATATATTGTTTAATTACCCTTGAAATGCCCGTTCATTTGAGAGTAATATTGGTAACATTGGGGCGAAATTCAGAAAAACCAATTTTTCGGTCTCAAAAAAAGACAGTGTATAGTCCATTGATTTTTTTTGGCTTAAAAAAAAATTTCTTTTTTTTGGTCAAAATTATACTCAAACGAAAGGAAATTTTAAGGGCATCCAATAAATATGGTTTTCAGTGGCAAGTTCCTTTTAGTTTTTGAGAAAATCACGATTTACGAAAATCGATTAGGAATTGAATATTGATTATCGATTAGGAAAACTTCATTGCACCAAATTTTCCAATAAATTATATACTGTTATGATTACTAAAAAAAAATTGTACTAAAACTCAGTATAAAAATAGTAAAGTTCGATTGGAAACTGTTTACAAATTTTTTTACTAACTTTTTTATCTGAGTGTAGTCAAGAAATTTTGGTTTTACTTTTATGCTTCTTGAAATTCAATAATTTAGACTGGGAACAAATTTTCTAGTGTATTTTGTTCTCTGTATCGATTAAGGGTACACCACTACGTATACTCAATATGAATAGGTACAAAAAATATAGAAAATAAAAATTCATACGATTTCCCCGTTTTTTGAATAACTCGGGAAATACTGGTCCAATTTGGCTGGAAAACCTACTGTTCCAGATTTGCGATGCTCTTTCAGAATTTTTCACCCAAATTTGATTTCAAGCGTCCCCGTTTTATTTTACATTTTCAAAATGCGGCAACCCTGGATGGTGTATGCTTTAAATTTTCTTTTAATTGCAATAACTTAGAAACCGTTGGAGATAATTGACCGAAATTTTCGCCAAATGGTAGAATGAGATTTACTCAAACGGAAAGAAATTTATAGGGCATCCAATAAAAATGGTTTTCAGTTCCAAGCTCCTTTTAGTTTTTGAGCAAATGTGAATTGACGAATATCGAGTGGGAAAACTTCATTGCACCAAATTTTCCAAAGAATTATATACTGTTTAATTACCCTTGATATGCCCGTTCATTTGAGCATAATATTGGTAACATTGGGGCGAAATTCAGAAAAACCATTTTTTCGGTTTTTTTTGGCTTAAATAAAAATTTTCTTTTTTGTGGTCAAAATTATATTCAAACGAAAGGAAATTTATAGGGCATCCAATAAAAATGGTATTCAGTTCCAAGCTCCTTTTAGTTTTTGAGCAAATGTGAATTGACGAATATCGAGTAGGAAAACTTCATTGCACCAAATTTTCCAAAGAATTATATACTGTTTAACTATCCTTGAAATGCCCGTTCATTTGAGTATAATATTGGTAACATTGGGGCGAAATTCAGAAAAACCAATTTTTCGGTCTCAAAAAAAGACAGTGTATACCATTGATTTTTTTTGGCTTAAAAAAAATTTTCTTTTTTTTGGTCAAAATTATACTCAAACGAAAGGAAATTTTAAGGGCATCCAATAAATATGGTTTTCAGTGGCAAGTTCCTTTTAGTTTTTGAGAAAATCACGATTTACGAAAATCGATTAGGAATTGAATATTGATTATCGATTAGGAAAACTTCATTGCACCAAATTTTCCAATAAATTATATACTGTTATGATTACTAAAAAAAAATTGTACTAAAACTCAGTATAAAAATAGTAAAGTTCGATTGGAAACTGTTTACAAATTTTTTTACTAACTTTTTTATCTGAGTGTAGTCAAGAAATTTTGGTTTTACTTTTATGCTTCTTGAAATTCAATAATTTAGACTGGGAACAAATTTTCTAGTGTATTTTGTTCTCTGTATCGATTAAGGGTACACCACTACGTATACTCAATATGAATAGGTACAAAAAATATAGAAAATAAAAATTCATACGATTTCCCCGTTTTTTGAATAACTCGGGAAATACTGGTCCAATTTGGCTGGAAAACCTACTGTTCCAGATTTGCGATGCTCTTTCAGAATTTTTCACCCAAATTTGATTTAAAGCGTCCCCGTTTTATTTTACATTTTCAAAATGCGGCAACCCTGGATGGTGTATGCTTTAAATTTTCTTTTAATTGCAATAACTTAGAAACCGTTGGAGATAATTGACCGAAATTTTCGCCAAATGGTAGAATGAGATTTACTCAAACGGAAAGAAATTTATAGGGCATCCAATAAAAATGGTTTTCAGTTCCAAGCTCCTTTTAGTTTTTGAGCAAATGTGAATTGACGAATATCGAGTGGGAAAACTTCATTGCACCAAATTTTCCAAAGAATTATATACTGTTTAATTACCCTTGATATGCCCGTTCATTTGAGCATAATATTGGTAACATTGGGGCGAAATTCAGGAAAACCATTTTTTCGGTTTTTTTTGGCTTAAATAAAAATTTTCTTTTTTGTGGTCAAAATTATATTCAAACGAAAGGAAATTTATAGGGCATCCAATAAAAATGGTATTCAGTTCCAAGCTCCTTTTAGTTTTTGAGCAAATGTGAATTGACGAATATCGAGTAGGAAAACTTCATTGCACCAAATTTTCCAAAGAATTATATACTGTTTAACTATTCTTGAAATGCCCGTTCATTTGAGTGTAATATTGGTAACATTGGGGCGAAATTCAGAAAAACCAATTTTTCGGTCTCAAAAAAAGACAGTGTATAAGTCCATTGATTTTTTTTGGCTTAAAAAAATTTTTCTTTTTTTTGGTCAAAATTATACTCAAACGAAAAGAAAATTTTAAGGGCATCCAATAAATATGGTTTTCAGTGGCAAGTTCCTTTTAGTTTTTGAAAAAATCACGATTTACGAAAATCGATTAGGAATTGAATATTGATTATCGATTAGGAAAACTTCATTGCACCAAATTTTCCAATAAATTATATACTGTTATGATTACTAAAAAAAATTGTACTAAAACTCAGTATAAAAATAGTAAAGTTCGATTGGAAACTGTTTACAAATTTTTTTACTAACTTTTTTATCTGAGTGTAGTCAAGAAATTTTGGTTTTACTTTTATGCTTCTTGAAATTCAATAATTTAGACTGGGAACAAATTTTCTAGTGTATTTTGTTCTCTGTATCGATTAAGGGTACACCACTACGTATACTCAATATGAATAGGTACAAAAAATATAGAAAATAAAAATTCATACGATTTCCCCGTTTTTTGAATAACTCGGGAAATATTGGTCCAATTTGGCTGGAAAACCTACTGTTCCAGATTTGCGCTGCTCTTTCAGAATTTTTCACCCAAATTTGATTTCAAGCTTCCCCGTTTTATTTTCCATTTTCAAAATGCGGCAACCCTGGATGGTGTATGCTTTAAATTTTCTTTTAATTGTAATAACTTAGAAACCGTTGGAGATAATTGACCGAAATTTTCGCCAAATGGTAGAATGAGATTTACTCAAACGGAAAGAAATTTATAGGGCATCCAATAAAAATGGTTTTCAGTTCCAAGCTCCTTTTAGTTTTTGAGCAAATGTGAATTGACGAATATCGAGTGGGAAAACTTCATTGCACCAAATTTTCAAAAGAATTATATACTGTTTAATTACCCTTGATATGCCCGTTCATTTGAGCATAATATTGGTAACATTGGGGCGAAATTCAGAAAAACCATTTTTTCGGTTTTTTTTGGCTTAAATAAAAATTTTCTTTTTTGTGGTCAAAATTATATTCAAACGAAAGGAAATTTATAGGGCATCCAATAAAAATGGTATTCAGTTCCAAGCTCCTTTTAGTTTTTGAGCAAATGTGAATTGACGAATATCGAGTAGGAAAACTTCATTGCACCAAATTTTCCAAAGAATTATATACTGTTTAACTATTCTTGAAATGCCCGTTCATTTGAGTGTAATATTGGTAACATTGGGGCGAAATTCAGAAAAACCAATTTTTCGGTCTCAAAAAAAGACAGTTTATAGTCCATTGATTTTTTTTGGCTTAAAAAAAAATTTTCTTTTTTTTGGTCAAAATTATACTCAAACGAAAGGAAATTTTAAGGGCATCCAATAAATATGGTTTTCAGTGGCAAGTTCCTTTTAGTTTTTGAGAAAATCACGATTTACGAAAATCGATTAGGAATTGAATATTGATTATCGATTAGGAAAACTTCATTGCACCAAATTTTCCAATAAATTATATACTGTTATGATTACTAAAAAAAAATTTTACTAAAACTCAGTATAAAAATAGTAAAGTTCGATTGGAAACTGTTTACAAATTTTTTTACTAACTTTTTTATCTGAGTGTAGTCAAGAAATTTTGGTTTTACTTTTATGCTTCTTGAAATTCAATAATTTAGACTGGGAACAAATTTTCTAGTGTATTTTGTTCTCTGTATCGATTAAGGGTACACCACTACGTATACTCAATATGAATAGGTACAAAAAATATAGAAAATAAAAATTCATACGATTTCCCCGTTTTTTGAATAACTCGGGAAATACTGGTCCAATTTGGCTGGAAAACCTACTGTTCCAGATTTGCGATGCTCTTTCAGAATTTTTCACCCAAATTTGATTTCAAGCGTCCCCGTTTTATTTTACATTTTCAAAATGCGGCAACCCTGGATGGTGTATGCTTTAAATTTTCTTTTAATTGCAATAACTTAGAAACCGTTGGAGATAATTGACCGAAATTTTCGCCAAATGGTAGAATGAGATTTACTCAAACGGAAAGAAATTTATAGGGCATCCAATAAAAATGGTTTTCAGTTCCAAGATCCTTTTAGTTTTTGAGCAAATGTGAATTGACGAATATCGAGTGGGAAAACTTCATTGCACCAAATTTTCCAAAGAATTATATACTGTTTAATTACCCTTGATATGCCCGTTCATTTGAGCATAATATTGGTAACATTGGGGCGAAATTCAGAAAAACCATTTTTTCGGTTTTTTTTGGCTTAAATAAAAATTTTCTTTTTTGTGGTCAAAATTATATTCAAACGAAAGGAAATTTATAGGGCATCCAATAAAAATGGTATTCAGTTCCAAGCTCCTTTTAGTTTTTGAGCAAATGTGAATTGACGAATATCGAGTAGGAAAACTTCATTGCACCAAATTTTCCAAAGAATTATATACTGTTTAACTATCCTTGAAATGCCCGTTCATTTGAGTATAATATTGGTAACATTGGGGCGAAATTGAGAAAAACCATTTTTTCGGTCACAAAAAAAGACAGTGTATAGTCCATTGATTTTTTTTGGCTTAAAAAAAAATTTTCTTTTTTTTGGTCAAAATTATACTCAAACGAAAGGAAATTTTTAGGGCATCCAATAAATATGGTTTTCAGTGCCAAGTTCCTTTTAGTTTTTGAGAAAATCACGATTTACGAAAATCGATTAGGAATTGAATATTGATTATTGAATATCGATTAGGAAAACTTCATTGCACCAAATTTTCCAAAGAATTATATATTGTTTAATTACCCTTGAAATGCCCGTTCATTTGAGTATAATATTGGTAACATTGGGCCATAGTCCATTGATTTTTTAGGCTGATTGTGAAGTAGTTACAATTTAGCTCTAACACTTATTTATTTTACACGTGGTGTGTCGTCCCATCAGTCTGTAGTTTAACAATTTAATTAAAATTGCTTAAAAACAATAAAAATAATTAATTAGAAATAACACTTTTTCACGTTTTTTGTTATTTTACATTGAAACTCTCTTAAACCCAGTTCAGTTTTTCAGATGAGAGCCGTGGATAGTGCCTGCCTTAACAATACATTTTAATTGTTAACTTTTATATATTTGCATGTAGTGATCCCATTGAATCCCTGGGTCATAGTCCAGGAGATTCAATGGGATCAAATTCTTTATTTCCTTCCCTTTTCCAATGGGAACAGTAATTGAAGTATTTTTTTAAATATGTACGAATAATTAAAAAATATGTAAATAATCGTAAATTAATAAAGTACGTGAATAAAATTAACTATTTTGTTTTTTAGAGATAAAAAATGGAATCTCTAATAAATTCGTAATTTACAAACAAACATTATATATACATTTTTGAAAGTTGTTTTAAAGCACATACTTTCGAAAAAGAAAAAGACACTTATCGCTCCATTGTAACTAATTTAAAAGTTGTTTGTTTTAAATGATTCACACATATTTTTGCTGGGGTATAGTCCATCCATTTTATTGGGCAAAAAATAATATACCAAAAACCGATTTTATTTAAAATCACCAAGTTTTTCCAATTTTATTTTTAATATTTTAAGACTAGAGAGAAATGGTTTTAATTTGGAGTCACCATTATTTTTCAAAAACTCTTACGATTTTTTTTAACGGTGGGTATCATACTGTAGGATCAACTTTAACTTAACTAATAAACAAACGAAAATCTAAATAAACTAATAGTTAATTCTTAAAATCAAATCATCTAAACTTTTAAATAATAAATATATAAAACTGAAGGAATTTTTCCAGAAGGTAAACCTAATTTATTAGCTGGGATTTAAAAATGTGTGTATAATAAAATTTGCAATATTTTTTTTTAGATCTCAAAATAATTGCAAAATTCGAATTTTGTCGATGGACTCAAACAAGGGAGTGTAAAAATCAAATAAGTTTAAAATTAATTCAATTTAATTTAAAATATTCCAATAATATAAATAAAAATTTAATAATTATAGGAATTTTTTATTCATTTTGGTGGCTTTTGGTTGTTTGTTACTAAAATTTCTTATTTATTTATTTTAACTAATAGTTAGGTTTCCAGCAACTGAGATCTCAGTTGATTTTGTCGTTTGGAAAAATTAGTTATTATTAATTAATTTAAAAATTAGTAAGGGGTGTTTCACAGTTAAAAATTTAGTAGCCAGTAAGAAATTTTTTCGGTGTTGGCACAAATAGAGTATATTGAAATCGGTTACTTAACTAAAATGTAACCGAATTCAATAGCACTGTCACTTAATACAATAACAACTCTGTCTATATTAAAATGTAAATAAATAAAATATACATCGTCACCCTATTATTGGTTTGACTCCTATGCCAAAAAGTAGAACTGTAAATTTTTTTCCTTTTTGTATTGGCATGTTTATCAAATTCGATACTGGCAATCTCATAGCTTATACGGAAAATCGAGAAAATGGTTTCGAAATCAGAAAGAGTATATTATTATATTTCCATTATATTGTAATGCATTCCTAAATTTTTTCAAAAATGACCAGTAGGTCAAATCAACAATATGCTGACGATAAGTAGTTTTTTCTTTAAATCCTTCAAAAACTTTATAAATTCGTCACAAACCAAAAGTGTAAAAATTCTATCATAAACTGTAGTATTAGAAAAAGAATTAAATTCTAATATATGTACATAAATACATAAATTAATTCTAACAATGTCTGTTCTACAAAAATATCGTTTTTGTTTTGTGGCCGGCTTATATGCAGCCGGTGGAAGTTTCTTTGGTAAAATGCCAAGTTTTATAAAGGAATGCAATCTACAGTTACAGGGAGTTCCATTTCTAACACAAGATATACAATATTACGGAGGTGAATATATCGAATGAATTATTTACGATAAGGAATTGAATTTTCAATTTTCTTTTTTAGAGTTTATTTTATACCAATGTCTGCCCATTATCATTATGGTTTTCTGCAATCTTTTGAACTGGCGTTACTATTTAAAAGCTTTGCAGTTATCGGAACAAACATTGACGGCCACTGTTTTAACAGCAGCAAGCAATTATATAGTATCCGTAAGTATTTACGTTAAATTTTGTGTGGTTTTTACCTAATTATATGATATTACAGTTTATTTTAGGTTCTTTGGTATATAAGGAAGCCATTACGTTCCTTTCAATTTTGGGTTCTATATTTATAGTATTGGGTTTATGGCTTTTATGTGACAATACTTCTAAAAATATAAAGTAAAAAAAAGTTAATGCAACCATATTTCTTTACACCTTTCATTTAATAGTGTAAATCCCAAAACAGACACTACGTACCATTGAACCGCGTAACTCGATTCGAAAAAAATTTTCGAATTCGTAAATCTTGCAAATATTGTTAAAAATATAATTCCGTATAAAAATTATACTTTTTAATTTATTTTTATCCTAAACATTGTACATTACACA
This sequence comes from Leucophora obtusa, assembly GCA_949987735.1. Taxonomy (NCBI): domain Eukaryota; kingdom Metazoa; phylum Arthropoda; class Insecta; order Diptera; family Anthomyiidae; genus Leucophora; species Leucophora obtusa. The sequence continues at coordinate 7,008,066 of OX465296.1, forward strand.
AAAAGTAAGATTTTTGCTACGAATTCGAAAATTTTTTTTTCCAATCGTGGTATGCGGTAGGTCTGTCAAATTTGTTTCTTGTATTTCACGAAAATTATTCACAATTGTTCATGATTAGTAACCGAAAAGATAGGGCTATCGGAATTTTAAGGATAACGGTATTTCTGTTATTTCGGTAACGTTATTTTAGGGCTAAAAGTATTTCAATTATTTTGGTAACGGTATTTTAAGGTCAGCAGTAGTCAGTTATTTCGCAGTAGTCAGTTATACCAGATTTTTTGTTTTTTTGCAAAAACAAATTTGATTTAATGAAAAGCACTGTAGCAAATAAATTTATTTGTTTAAAATGAAATGAAACTCCTTGCCCTGCTCATTCAACATAGATATGGGAAAATTACATAAAAAATTCTTTCAGCGCATTTCAGTTGCATCTCACCCGTACGAGGGCAAAATTAAGGTTGTATGCGTTTTACGATCTCTGATCTAAAGACAATTTCAACGGATTTCGAAAATTTTTTAAATTTTCCTTATATAAGATGAACTCGCTGTCGATATCGAAAATGCCAACCACAATATGCCCGATTATATCAATTCATAAATGCTTTGTAAAGTTATAGCAGGTTTACAAAACGTCGTTTTCACACAAAATTTGTTCAATAAACCTCCTATAATTTTAAAAAGCGTTTATGAATTTAGGGATAAACATTTATCAAAATATGTTTACAGCAGTTAAAAATACAAACCTCTAGTATTAGAATCCATATTCACATTTTTAATAAAAATATAATTTGGAAAAAAGGTTGTTCACAAGGGGTGTGCTATTTGTTGTATCGTCCTAACAAAAAACAGAGTTGTTAATATTTAAATAGAAAAAATACAACATTTGAGAATAGCACGTTACAACATTTTTACGTATGCTTAGTGTCATATGTTTAAGTGTGCCAACAGAGAGAAAATCCAGCAAAAAATCGCTGTTAAAGTAAAATAAAAATTTTAACAACTGTTTTTTTAAGGAGGATACAACAGATAGTACACCCCTTGTGAACAACCTAAATGTTTAAATTTTATAAAATTTTATTGAAGGTTTTCACAGTTCATACTATATAAGTACTTAATTAGCATTTGTTGTAAATTTGACAATTTTCTATAGGTTAAACTTTAAAAATCATGCTATTTTACAACGTCCTAACGTTAGCACTTAAACTGTGAATACCCTCATTGCTTCACAACTGATATCAAAAATGTAAACATTAGCAGTTCCCAGCAAAACCTTTCATTACCATGTAATGAGTTTTAGGTATTGAAATCTTAAGTGTTCACTAGTTACCTTTTAATTACTAAACTACTTATTTTAACATGGTGATGTCATTGGAGGAAAGTCATTACACTGATGTTACCTGTAAGTAGTTTATCAGCTGTTCTATAAATAGATGTTGAATATAATTTAAAAAAATATAAAAATTTAAAAAGCAATAAGAGCTGACACGTATTGATCAGCGTACCCCACGATCGTCAGGCAAACACTCTAACCATTAGACCACGACATCACTATGATTTTTATTGCTTTAACTTATGTACACATTTATTGTGGTAACTGTTAAGCTGCCTACACACTAGGGAACATGGTTGAGGGAACAAAAAATATCAAAAAATTTTGTAAACACGAAATGCACGCTCTCAACACGCACACACACACAAACTCACTCACACATTCACAAAAAATGCTCTCTTTTTCTAAGTATGTTCCCTAGTGTGTAGGCAGCTTTATACATGTTTATTTTTCACAAAACTTGTTGTTATTAAATACTGCTTAATGAACATCAACATTTCTATAAATAGATGTTTAATATAAATTACAAAAAAAAAAACAACAATGGAAGCTAACACGAGTTGAGCAGAGATCCTCATGTCTGTCAGGCAAAAACGATAACCACTAGGCTACGCCATAGTTATGGTTTTTAATGATTTAGAACATATATTATTGGTTTCAGCTATTGTGAAATAGTAATGTGTGGGGTATAATTATCGGTAACTCATTACATTTGGTTTAAAAGTAATTCAACGGGTAATGAGATATGAGATCTAAGTAATGCATGTAGTAATGACCAGTCATTACCAAGGTTTTGCTGGGTTGTTTATACATTTTCCAATATAATAGGAGTGGAACCCTATAAGTTTTAAAATCGAAAAATTTACTTTATATATAGAATAAATCAGTATCAACAAATGAATATCGGTAATGCAGTGCTCCCATTTGATTTACATTCCTGTCGATATCAATCTAATACAAAATTAAGCTAGTATCATACGGCCTTAAGCAAGTGTCATACGGCCTTTAGCATACCATTAAATAAATTCTAAAATCCTTGTCGTGCACAGATTTCGTCAATTATCTGTCTAAAGTATATATACGTAACATTTTCAATAAATAATACGTTATAAATTAATTGTTTTCTGTTTTTATGTAGATTTTTAAATTTATTAAAAATTATATTAATAAAATGAACATAAATAAGTATATTTCCTTGTTTTTTGTTTTGTATTTCTCTGTAATAATGAAATTAATATATTTCTTGGTATTTTAATCCTTTCTTTGTTTTTTAAAGGTATTTTTTAAGGTATTTTTTTAAATGTTTTTGTTTAAATACAAGTATATAATTTGTTTGTTTTGTATGTTATAATTATATTCTTTTTGTTTTATAATCATAATTATTATTTATATGTTATTTTTCTTTTTAAAGATTAAATACATAAATGTTTTCTTGTTGTTTATCATTATATATTGTGGTGAGAAAAAAATTAAGAGGTTTTTTCTGCCTTCTGCTTCATAAGTAAATTTCTGTGTGAGGGAGGAAGTTTTTCGTCTTCTTGTCTTGTTAAAGATATTTTTTGTTATTTTTTCAAACACTTTATCCATCCGTTGGAAAAGGAAGGGAGGGGGTGGAAGGGGGGATTTTTTACTCCAATACCTTTGACAGGCCATATAGGAGGTTTGGTTTTTTTTTTTTTTTTGTTAAACTACTTGTTTTTCTAAATAATTATGAATTTAAATATTAAAAATTTTTAATGCTACATATTTAATTCTTTATAATGTGTTTCTTTTAAATGGGAGGAGATACTTTTATGGGGGATCTTGGTTGTTTTTATATATTGTTTAGTTTTTATTTTCTAAGCCAAGTGGCATACGATTTGAGGACTGCCGTGAATTCATATAAGAATTCGAATTTGTATTGGCAGGATTTCCGTTGCCGCCACCACCACCACCCGTACGGTTACCCATGTGACGTGGAGGAGGACCGTTACTACGTGGATTGGCAGAATTGTTATCTGAACCGCGGGGACCTCGGTAGCCACCACCACCGCCACGAGAATCATAGCGTGAACCACCACTATTGTCTTTATTGGAATACACGTTACTTCCACCTCCTCCGCCACCACCACTTCCATTTTGGTAATATGAATTGGCATTGGAGTTCTCATTATTGCGGAAATAAATGCCGCTACCTCGTGATGGACCATTTTGTTGCGGATTACCAGAGCCATAATTAGATCGCCCACGATAACCTCCACCACTACCACCGCCGCCAGCACCTCCACCTGGACGTCTATCGTCTCTACGATCATCATTACGCCGTTGATATCCGCCCGTATTACCACCACCCTGTCCTCTATTGCCTCCACCGCCTCTACCATAACCACCCGAATCTTGAGAATGCCAATGATTCGATTCTGTGCGATTTTCATTACCATACCCGGCTGTTTCAGCTGGTGCATTAGTAGCCGGGGACGACGTTGCAGTCCATTCGTTTTTACGTGTTTGCGTTTGCTGTACGGTTATGGGTGAATTTGCATTAACTTCAGCACTCCATTTTGTAGATTCCACTTGTACTGTAGATGAGGAAGATGATTTAAAATCCCCAGTTGTGGCTGAATTTAACACCGATTCATCCCATTCATTAATCAAATCATTTTGAATGATTTGTGTAGTTTTGGACTCATCTACGGCTGCTAAAGAATTCTTTAAAACATTGACTGTTGTAGTAAGTTGGCTTTGCATTTGTTGTTCATAGTTTAGGCCAGTTACTACCGGATTTTCAAATAGAAATCCGGCATTTTTAGGAGTTTGATTTAAATCTCCTGCAGAGGAATTTGGTAGCTGTTGCATTCCACCCACTAAGTTTTGTGTTTGAGGAGTTATTTGCTGTTGCTGTTGCAACAATGCTTGTTGCTGTTGTTGCATTAAAGGTGTTGAGGGAGGACCGGCATTTACAGACATACGGTTCATCATCATTAATGTAGGCTGTTGTTGCGGAGCTTCATTGGCAGACATTATCAATTGAGATTGTTGTTGAGTTTGCATATTCTGACTTTGTACCGGTGAGAACAACTGCTGTTGTTGTTGCTGGTTAGTGGGCTTTTGTTGTTGCTGTTGTTGAAATAAGGGGCTGGGAGTGTTGCTGTTTATTAAAGGAGCCTGTGTTGGTGGCGGCATTTGTGGGAATGATTGATTTGTGAATGTTTGAGTTTGTATAGGAGTTTGAGTTGTTGATTGCTGTGGATGTTGTTGCTGTTGTTGCTGTTGTGGCGGCAGCTGATTAGCCTGCTGCAAATGTTGCTGTTGTTGATTTGATGAAGCGATGACTGCTTGAGAATTTTGTTCATTCATTAGATTTTGTGTTGGTTTTGGTTGGTGATTTTGCAGTGAGGGCTGATGTTGCTGCTGCTGCTGCTGTTCATATACTAGGGTATTTTGTGGTCCAACTTGTCCTTGGTTGTTTAAATCGGGTGAATCTAGTTCGCTGTCCTGCAGGAAAAAGAAATTTGCACTACCACCAATAACTTCGGCCAAAGGACGAATTTGTTGCATATATTGTTGCTGCTGCTGTTGTTGCTGAGGATGAGGTGGATGTTTAAAGAAATTCTGCTCTACAGCATGCACAGGAGTGGGATTAAAGTGACTTGGGGGAGGTGGCTGTTGTTGCTGCAATGCCATTGGCTGTCCAACTTGTGGTTGTCCAGCGGGGCTAGTAAGCATTTGACGTTGTTGTTGGTTAATCTGTGCCGAGGTTGGTAGCGGTGTATTTTGTACACCCTGTTGACCTGGTAATGCTGTAATAATTTGCCCAGTTACAGTTTGTGCAACACTAGCAATTATAGCTCCTCCAGGTGGTAATTGCTGTAATTGTTGTGGAGTTGGTTGCTGCAGAGATGGATGATAAATGGCAACATGTACAGGTGTAGAGGCTCCTGAATGTCCAGTTTGTGCAGCCGGTTGGAATGATGGCACTGCTGTAGCAGGTGGGGCCATTGGTGCGTTCATTATTGGTTGTCCTGTTTGGGCTGGCAAGTTTCCGAGCACCACCTGCTGTTGTTGTTGATGTTGCATGTCCAAGTGTTCCTTAATCATGGCCTGTTGCTGTTGTTGACTAATTAAACCATTGTCCAAGGGAGCCTCAGTTGCTGCTGGATGAGTAGCTCCGCTGTCAATATTTAATTTTTCCATACCTTCTTCCAAGGAGTTCACTTCTTGTTCTTGACTAATCATTTCTCCACTTTCAATCTCATTATTGGTGGCTGCCACTTCTACTTGCTCATCTTCAAGACTTTTTATTTCTGGTTCCGGCACATCGGCCAAATAGATTTTATCCAAATAATCCGATTCTTGTATGCGATGAAAAATGCGTTTAACATTTTCATACGTAGTCTCACCATACTGCTTGGGTCGAGCATCAATAGTCATAGAAAATATTTCTGCGGCTTTCTGGGCTGTTGTGGCAAATGGAGCATCTTCAGCAGTTTCGGGACGTCTGGTTTGTACATCCAAACAGCTTTTATGGGATAGAAATTAATTGAAGAGAGAGGTTGTTGTTAACTGAATATTTAAAACTTACAATTTTTCCAAAATATCAAATTCATTCGTTTCCAATTTTGCAGCACCATTATCACCAGATAAGAAATCATGACGTACAACTTCATCAGTAAAACAAGACAATATATTTTGCATAATCAAAACTTCACGTATCTTAATGGTTTCAGCTTGAGCTTTAGCAATTAATTCCTATAAACACAAAAACAATAAAAATTATTTTTTCTTCGAATAGGAGCTAAAAAAAATTTCCCTCTATATACATAGGCAGATTTCTTTTTCCCCACTTTCACAAACACAACCTTAACCAAGAGACAAAACATAGATAGTATTTAACTCATATTCTCCTAAATTACGAAATCGTGCAAAATTTTTTTTTTTGAAAATTGGTACAACGAGACTTGCGCCAATGCAAGTATCGTTTTCAGACAATTTATTATTCTACCACGACCTTTAGGGAAACATATTCAAATAAATTCGTTGACAAACAAAAACTTTGACTGGCTGATATTCCCAAATGGAACTTGACTTTTTCAAAATTAAAATTTCAATTTGTTCTCTTAATTCTAGACCACTCTATACAATGGCTTTAAGATCCTCCTGTTGCAGTGTATCTTTTTTAATTAACTTTGGTGTGCAGAATCTAAATCTAGCAAGAAAAGGAATTTTCAATTGAACGTTTCTGAGCAAATTACTTTTTATATATTTGGTTGATATGCCCCTTTTTATAAATTTTTGTTTAATATTCTACATATTGAGTGCATATATACAAAAGCAGAGATCTAAAATAACTGTTGTATTTATAAAAAATCAATTGTATCAGATGTAAACAAAGCACAGCTTTAAGCCTATATGACACTTGCTAGTTTCTAGATTCTAGTTTTTTGCACCATCAATGCAAATTTATATGAAAGGTGCTGCATTACCAACATCAATTTGACAGTTTGATAGTTTTTCGATATAGTTGTTCTCTTCACACACATTATTTCTCACAAAAGGAAATTCGTGCTTTCTTCTATTTTGGATTATTAATACTGAAACTAGCGTCATATAGGCTTTAGCAATACAAGTAAAGGAAAGTGGTCATCAGTGGTCATATTGCAAATATTAAAATTCTCGATAAAGAGAAAAAAGAGAATAAACGGAATACACTCGAAAATCTTTGCATACAACGACGTATTAGCAAAGCGAATGAGGACAAAGACAATTTGAAATTGCAATACTCAGTTGCAATAATTTAAATTAGTAAAGCCTATATGACACTTGCTAGTTTCTAGATTCCAGTTTTTTGCACCATCAATGCAAATCATATGAAGGGTACTGCATTACCAACATCAATTTGACAGTTTGATAGTTTTTCGATAGTTGTTCGCTTCACACACATTATTTCTCACATAAGGAAATTCGCGCTCTCTTCTATTTTGGGTTATTAATACTGAAACTAGCAAGTGTCATACGGGCTTAAGTTCTGTGATAGCAATATTAAGGTTTCAACTGTGATTATATTTTTGATGGTGTCGTGATTATTTTTTTTTTTTTTATCAAATTTGTGTCCCGATAGTCCAAAAACAGTAGGCACCAACAATGGAATTTATAAAAGCAATCACCTTTTCTTTTAAATGGAAATTTTATTCCCAACAAATTTTTTGTTTGAAATATTTGTAACTCGTTTGTAAATTGTTATCTTTCGGGTGTGTGTGAAACGGTAGCAAATTATTCTTTGAGTGTGTATGAAACGGTAGCAAAGTATTCTTTATGCTAAATTTTTGACAGTTTTGAGGTGAATAAAATTTCACTAGCCCATAGGGCTAGTAGAATTTTTGACATAAGCATAGAAATATTTGACATTTTGAAATTTTCTATATACATAAAGTTTCTATATACATAAAGAAAAATTGAGAAACAGTATATACACACAAATGAAAAATTCTGAACAAAAACAAAACAGATTTAAAATTAATTAATTCTGAACAAAAACAAAACAGATTTAAAATTAACGTACCAGAAAAGAGGCAGAAGCAAATTAGATTACATGAAGGTAACAACCATTTTTACTTCTCGGCTCGTCTTTCTTTTATGCAAAACTAAAACTTAATATCAATGATCTGGTTTGTAAATTGCAATTAGAAAGCGCATATATTTCTTAAAAATATTTGTTTCCTTTTATTTCTTTTTTCATTATTTAAAACTGTCAAAAATTTTACATTGTCGAAAAAGGTTTCATTTCACACAGCAAAATTTAAAAATTTTTCACCATAGAGCAAATGTTTTTCACCATGATACTTTGCTATCGTTTCATACACACCCGAAAGATAACAATTTATTTATATTTTTTATAGTAAATTTTTGACAGTTTTGAGGTGAATACAATTTCACTAGCCCACAGAATTAGTGAATTTTTGACAAAAGCATAAAAATATTTTACATTTTAAAATGTGAAGTTTCTAACGGTTTGTCTCATACTGTAGGTTTAACTTTAGCTAACTATTAAACAAAAGAAAATATCAAAATATTATATACAAAACAACAACAAATTTTTGGGTTAACTATTAGTTAACTCTTAAACCTTGAGTATGACCCCTACCGTAAAAGAAACAAAATCCATATACAAATGAAAAATTCTGAACTAAGATTTAAAATTAACGTACCATTTTTACTTCTCGGCTTCATCTATTTTGTTATGCAAAACTAAATCCTCTATTAATTGCAATAATCTGGATTGTAGGAGTATACGCATATATTTCCTGCAAATATTTGTTTCCTTTTATTTTTTTTTCACTATTATTTACAACTGTCAAAAGTTTTATATTGTCGAAAAAAATTTCATTTAACACAGGAAACTTTAATTTTTTTTTTTTACCATAGAACAAATGTTTTTCACTTTCATATAAAAATTGTTTAAAAATAAAAATTCAAAGTTACAAAAAAAATTTTTTTTTTGGATTTACAATTTCTTTGTTGGTGCCTTTTAAAAAGTTTTTTTTTATGTATTTACAAATTTGGTATGAGAAAGGAGTTTAAAAATTTAATTAGAATTTTTTTGAATTCTTTCACAGATGAAAACAGCCTGATATAATTTAAAAGAGGTACCAACTCTCCCTACCCCTGTTAAGTCACTCTTTTCTTAATTTGTATCGAAAATTCAGCCATAAGAATTACACACGTCTGCAAAGGCTAACTTACTTTAAATCACTATTCAAACTTATTTATCACCCACAGTCCACCTTGGACATGGTGTCCCCTGTTAACTCTGACGAGGCTCTGACGACCGAGTATGGGCGGTATAACCCAGTTCCCACGGCAATCGGACTATGTGCCGGAACGATTCGGATGTATTCGAATTTATCCGAGCAAGGATTGCCACTCCGGCTTTAAATGAGAGTTATTAACTACAAATTTTCATTTTAAAGCCGTTACAACAACAACAACTTAACTTGAAATTTAACAAAAAAAAAACAGCTATTGGTGTTTTTATTGATTAATAATAAAGGAAATACATAATTTAGAATTAAAGGATTAATCGATTAATCGTCAATTTTGTAGATTAACCGACCCGAATAACCGGTTAATCGAAAAATCCATTAAATTGATTGGATTGTATACCAATTGCGCTTTAGCTGCTCAGTTGAGAATTCTTTCATAATTGTTTTTTGTAAAAATATTTAAAAAAATTTTTTGGAATAAGATTGCAATTTTTGCCGTTCTTCGTGTCAATTTTGATGTGTTTTGTGTTATTCTGCGTGCTAATTTAAACGTTTTTTGTGCAATTTTAAACTTGAACTGCTTGTAACATTTTAGAGAATGTTGAGCGCCGTGATTCCACTTTAGTTTAGCCCCCGTCGGTACATGTTGTATCGACTCTACTGATTTGACATTGAAAAATTTTCACGTCAATGTTACTTATTTCAAATTTTGACTAAAGGTTTCATTAGTCTAATCGTAAAGTAAAAACCGTATCTGTAATCAATTCAGTGTGTTAAAATAATATAGAAAATATTTTTGTCTTTTTTTCTATGCATTGAAACTGTTGTCGAGTAAAATCGTAAAAAAGTTTTATTGAAAATAGAATTTTTCTATTTTATTACTATGCACAAGAAAAAGATAAAAAAACAATATTTTTATTTTTATACTCTTTTTATTCATTATAAAGCCTATATGAAGCCCGTATGACACTTTCTAGTTTCTAGATTCTAGTTTTTTGCACCATCAATAAATCATATAAAGGGTACTGCATTACCAACATCAATTTGACAGTTGGATAGTTTTTCGATATAGTTGTTCTCTGCACACACATTATTTCTCACATAAGGAAATTCGTGCTCTCTTCTATTTTGGATTATTAATACTGAAACTAGCAAGTGTCATATAGGCTTAAGCCCTATTTTAGATTATTAATACTGAAACTAGCAAGTGTCATACGGGCTTAATAGAAGAGAGCGATATAGGCTTTAAGAGTGTTACGTTACTTTTTTCCAAACTAAAGCCCAAATTAGTTTGGTAGTAAAGTGAGGTGAAATGAGGTATCGTAAAGTAGAAATCTATTTTCAATAGAATTTTTTACGTCAAATCTACTTCCAAACTAAGTAGTTGTGTATATTATAACTAGTTAAAAGTAAACAGCTGACACGATACTTTACGATACTACCAGACTAATGAAGCCTTAATTTGGGCTTAAGATACTCGTAAAACACTTGGGTGAAGTAAATGTAAATTGTTTTTGTAACAAAATAGAAATGACGCAACACTTCACCGAAGTGTTTTAGAAAATTACCCCCCACCCCCCTAAATTTGAGAAATGCATTTAGTTTGCCAAAGATGACAATCTAAATGAATATTGGTTACAATTTCTGTACCGGTATAATTTTGCTTCGATTAGTTACGGTTTTTAATTTTAATCAAGGTTGGTTACTGAAACGAATAACGGTAAGGGTACCGGTATCAAATTTTGTTTATTATGGTACCGGTTAAGGTATTTAAGACTGTTTCGGTAACGGTAAACCGTTATCGAAACAGCAATACCGGTGCGTACCGGTATATAAATTGCGTTAAAAACAATTAAAAACTTTGCATATTTTTCATTTTAAGCGTTACAACCCCAGATTATAAGCTCTAAATTCAATGCTGGTAGTTTCAATACGAGAAATTATTATCAATAAAAAGAACTCAAGATTATAAAATTTGAAAATTTTGCATTTTTTATATAACTTAATAAATACCGGTAACTACCCATAAAAATAACGGTATCGGTAACGATAACGGTATTTGGAAAAATTTTTAGAGGTATTGGTAAGGGTAACGGTATTATAACGCTAATGGTAACCAACCTTGATTTTAATCGATATCTTTTAGCATTAACGTTATCCATCTTTGGTTAAACCTTAAATTTGTGCAGCATACTTTTAGGATGCAAGTGCTAATTTCGTATTTTTAGGTTGTGTTGAGGAGATATGCTTATTAAAACAACTCTAAGTTTAAAATATAGAGGGTATTCACGATCGCGATTTCCACACTATGCAAAACAGCTGACTGTTATTTACATTTCCTCATCGATGCAAACTGTTTTTTTTTATTGTGTGCAAAATACTATCGTAAGTACACTCATAATCACAATTTCAATTTAACTAACCTTTCGTGCTTGTTTCTTTTGTTCCTTTTCAGCATCCTTTGTAAACTGTTGCATTTGTTTAACCAAATCGCGTGCAAAATCCAAAGTGGCCAACACAGCATCATACTTGGCAACTGCAGTACGTTGATCACCACTTAATTCTTTACCTGAAGCCTGAATGGCTCGGTAACCTTCCAATTTTGTCTGAAATTCAAAGGAAAATTTAAATAATACAACACTGTTTAAAACATAAAACCCCTGACAACCCTAAAACAGTACTAAAAAATTAAACAATGAGTTAAACAGCTCGTTTGTAAAAAAGAATTAAAGGGTTTGGATTATTATAAACATAAGTAGACAAATTTTTTAATTACATAAAGATTACATATGAATATATTTAATAACTATTAAACATAAAGATTAAATATTACCAATTACAATTCAAACAAAAAAAGGTATAATTTTAGTACAAAAACACAGGAATGAAAAACATAAAACAGACTAAAAAACCCAAAACGGAATGAAAAGCATAAAAATGTGTGAAGAAAACAAAATATAATGAGAAAACAAAATATTGTAAGAAAACAGAGCAAAAAGCACATGCAAATTAAATAAACAATACACACAATGAAATCAAAGAGGATTTACCGAATCAAGGCATACAAATTAAATTAATTTTTGAATAACTTTTAAGTAAATTAAGCAGAGAATTAAATTCATATTTCTTAATCTATTTCCATTTTTTCTCTTTAAAATCTGGCATCTCATTCTATTAAAGTAAATATGGCGTCGCAGAAAAAAAATCCGCTAAACGAATAACATTAAAACGTAACACAAGAAAAATGGTGGAAAAAAATCAAATCCTTTGTCCTAATTTTTATGAAAATTTATATGCAAAAACCTTGTTTGATTAATTTACCAGTTAGATATAGCAATTAACACATCTTCTTAATTTATAATAGAAAGATATTCCAATAAATGCCGGCCAGACACCATAAAACGCACTTTTTTAACACCGCTTTTTGGAGGGAGGGGAGCAGAAAGGAAAAAAATAGTGCAAAAAAATTAAAATTCGCACTATTTTTCCTAAAAATTCTCAACAATTTTTGCGAAAAATCTTAAAAAAAAAACCTTTTAAACTGTAGTTTACCTTGAGCTTTCATTCTTTTCTTTTTGCATATTTATATAAAAATTTCCCTTTTTTCTAATTGGAGTCTGGTTTTTTTCATACCTTGCGTTTTTCCAAGTTGCGTATTTTATGTTCAATTGTGGTAAAAGTCAATTTCATGGGATTTAGGGCATCATTACCAGCATCCTTATTAACACTGACGTTGTTGACATTTCCAGTAGCGGAAGCAGTCTCCCAATTTTTGCTATTTTGCTGCTGGGTGCTAGCAGCAGCAACCACATTATTGGTATTTTCTTTTGCAGTTTTAATGCTTGATATCTCATTGTTAATAGTGTTGGTGGTTACGGTCGTCGTATTATTGGATTTTGTTACATTTTCAGTTTTCTTATTACCTTTACCACCACTAGTTCCACTTGCACCTCCAGAATTGACCGAATTCACAGAGGTTTGTTTCACTAGTTTAGTATTTGACTGGTTATTTGAAGCAGAAGGCATCCTCCACGGATAAAAACTGAAACAGGAATGAAGAAGAGCACAGACAAAACGAGCGTGTATTTTTTACAATTTTTTTATATATTTTTTCTTCCCAAATTCGGTTTTTTTGCCATCAAGCGAACGGACGAAGAGAAACTACTGAGGAGCAGAGATACAAGTTGAGTGGCGCAAAGATTATTCGCCGTCGCCACCGACTTTTTTTTGGAGTGGACCCGCCGCCGAAGTGTGCGGCTAGTTTTGGCTTTATATTTTGTAGGCTTGCCTGCAAGTAGTCCTATATGTTTTTTTATAACAGGTTTTCAAGCGAGCGAAGAAACTGATTAACACAAATTATACCAGATATGAATCAGCAGATTTGGGCAATATGGCCGACAGAAAATGAACAAAACAAAACGCAAAAATTTAAGAAAAACAAAAGATTAAGCACAATAATCTAAAAAGAGACAGATATATACAAAAAATTCGCAATACAAAATGTATTGAGATTTTATATTGTTATCTCCCTCTTGATTTGACTTCCATGTAAACAATACCATACGGTTCGAGAATACTTTTTTGACACCTGTCATTGGTTTCACATCTGGTATTATCTGTGCTGATTTATATCATCCTTTTAAGATATTTTATTGACATCATATGCCTTAATGATTCACGACCTCATTTACTGAAATCACCATTAAAATATCTGAAAACCCGTTAAAAACACATACCCATAGCTTTGAAGAATTAATTCCTTAATTCAGTTTTTCAATTCTTAATTAAAAATTCGATGAATTAATTCACAAAGCACCATATATTGAATGGAATTTATTCATATTTATTTCGTTCGATTTGTTTTGTTACGAATTAATTCAATTGCTATAGTTCTTTTTATTAAATCAAATGAATTAATTCACTGGTGAACGCGTTCAATTTTGTAAATCGAACGGAAAAAGTAAATTAATTCCTTACTGAATTAATTCACCACTGAATTCGTTCCATTTCATTTTTTTTTCAGTGAATTAAGAAAAAATAAAATTACGTTCAGTGAATAAAAAATAAAAAAAAAAATACGTTCACTGAATTAAAAAAAAATACGTTCGCTGAATTAAAAAAAAACGTTCACTAAATTGAAAAAAATACGTTCACTGAATTCAAAGCCTGTTTTCTGCCGTTCAGTAGAAGAAAACATTTATTTATAATAAAATTTGTAACTAAACAATTTTACAGCATTTGCTAGTAAAAATAAACAAATTATATATTAAGTGTTAGAGAAACCCGGTGCAGTTTATCAACCTATATGATTAAAAAATAAAGCCTTTTACTATTAAAAATAAAAACTTTACAGATATAGATGAATTTGGAAAAAAAATATAACTATTAATTTTTCAAACTTATGCTTCCCCGTAAAATGTAGATGCTTGACTATGACGAATTTCATTTATACTACAAGCTATTAAAATATGTTGTTGCTTCTCATTTGTGTTCAGTGAACGTAATTTTTATTTTTCAAATCAGCGAACGTATTATTTTTTTTTAATTCAGTGAACGTATTTTTTCAATTCAGTGAACGTAATTTGTTTTTTAATTCACTGAACGTAATTTTATTATTTTTTAATTCACTGAACGAAAATGAAATTGAACGGATTCAGTGGTGAATTAATACAGTAAGGAATTAATTCACTTTTTTCCCGTTAGATTTATTAAATTGAACGCGTTCACAAGTGAATTAATTAATTCATTTGATTTAATAAAAAGAACTATTGCAATTGAATTAATTCTTTGAATTTATTGTTTGATGAACGCGTTCAGGTGAACGAATTCAGTGAATTACTTAAGAAAAGGAATTCATTCAATTCTAGAGAAAATTGAATTCGATTGGTAGTGAATTCATTCAAAAAGGAATTAATTCTTCTAAGTTCTGCACATAGCACTACTTGCAGGCAAGCTGACGATTTATTAGCTTGTAGTGGCAACTAAGTCCAAACTTTTTTTTTTTATTTTCCAATTATCACTTTGAATTTTATTTTAAAGCTGCTTTTTCCTTTTAAAAAATATTTAACCTATTTTGGTCAGAAAATCTTTCAAGCCAAAATCTTTCAGCCGCCGCTGTTCATTTTTCTCTTAGCTGCCACTGTCTATTTTTCGTTGACTTGTAATTCTGGTCGTTCTACGAAAAATAAAGTATTGCCATATTTTTTTCAAGATCGACTATATTTAAAAAAACAGAGTTGTTAAATGCAATACAGAGTTAGTTAGTTACTAACCTAGTGTCTTCAAATGCAATGAAATGTGCAAAGAAATTTGAAAATAACACACAAAACAACAACAACGAAAATCATTTTGTTGTTGCTTTGTGTGTTATTTTCAAATTTCTTTGCACATTTCATTGCATTTAACCTAGTGTCTTCAAAGCAACAACAAAATTATTTTCGTTGTTGTTGTTTTGTGTGTTATTTTCAAATTTCTTTGAACATTTCATTGCATTTGAAGACACTAGGTGAAGACACTAGGTCAAACTGAAGAAATTGACTAAAATACCCCATTCACATGAACAAATTTTTCAAGAATCTTTAAAAGATTTTTCATTATGTCATGTATTATCTCAAGATGTTCCATACAAATATTCTGCGATTAATCACTTCTTACTTTTAACTCGATTTCGATCATAATACTGCATTTAGATTGAGCAAGAACTACCTAGTTTTTGTTTGTTTTTTACTGAATTTGTACAAAACTAGTTTTTGCTTGTTTTTTTTTATACATACATTTCGTTGAATTTCTTTTAATTTTAAAAATTTTTGTTTAGTTTATATTTGTTATTAGCTGTGTTTGTGCGGCAAGCTATCAATGTTGGCTTTTGTCATTCCCATACAAATATGAAATTAGCCAACATTTAGTGTTAACTCTTAACGTTACTAATGTCAAATTTGTATGGGAATGACAAAAGTCAACGTTGATAGCTTACCGCACAAACACAGCTATTATTGATATATACCTACACCGAAAAAAATTTTCAGTTACTGGCAACCAAATTTTCAACTAAGGCTCAGGTGAAATATCCCTAACTGAGCATCAAAAAATTAAGTGTAAGTAACTAAATTGTTATTACAAGTTTTTTGTTGTTGTGGGCAATATTATTGTTAAAATTAGGTTTATAAAGGGTTTCCTCACGGGCTATTTTGGTCAATAATTGTGTTTATTTGTAAATAAAAATCAATTTTTTCATATTTTTGCTCAACGTTTCGTTTGCTTTATTCAAACTTCTTCAGGAGCGTAAATTTGTTTAAAATAATTTTTTGTTACATCGTCAAAATTTTTTTTTATTTTGTATAATTTATTAATAATTAAAAACTAAACACCACTGCACAGAATTTTAAATAAATAAATAAATAATTAAATAAATGTTTACAGCACAGTACACAGAAAATGACCTCCTTGTTAGTTGAAAATGTTGCAAGATTTTTGAAATACTGCAATTTTGACGAATAAGAAGAGTTGTCCAGGAATTGTATAAAGTTTTTATTAATATTTCAAAGAACGTGAGATAACACTAAAACCTTTCATTTTTTTAACCATTTGATGAAAATCTTCTTTCAACCATCATTGTGTGAGTCACAAACAGACAAATGATGGCAAGTCCAATTATTGTAGATAAATTTATGGTAATTCGTCTTTGGTTCTGTGCGTATTTATTTCTTCTGAAAAGAAATATAAAAATTTTGCATTTTTTCTAGAAAATATATTGAAAAAATAAGAACTTATCTTCAAATACATTGTGCCCATCTTAACCTTTAAGAAACAATTATATTTGAAATTCTACTGCTTTTCACTGAGCAGTTACCCTTGGTGGACCAAATGTATGATTCTTTGCCCAAAATGAAGAAAATTAATTTACACTTTGTTAAAAAACAATAAACAATTCAAAATTTTTATTAACAGGGTAGCAGAAAACTTTATATTTAATTGATAATGATAACTATCAGTTGATAATGATAACTTCAGTTAATTTGAATTTTTTCAGTTCTAATTGAGAAATTCTTTACCTGAGCAACTGAGAAATTTTATCGGTGTAGTTTGCAAATAAAAATCAGAAAATTTTATTGTACCTCCAATGTATAAAAGCATAATGTCTGGAGAACGGTTTGCAAGTTTTACTTCGAATTTTAAATAGGCTGAAGTAATTACACCTAACTTGGTAATCGAAAGAAAAAATTACAATTTTTTATTAAAATATACTTTTATAACATTAAAAGAATTAACTGTAAAAAACAGTAGTTTTTACCCACTTTGTCAGTTATATTAAAATTTTTGTAGTAAAAGTTTTTGTAGTGGAAGTTTTTTTTAATGCATTTGTTAGTTATTTTTCAATAGTTAAAAATAACAAAAATTTTAGTTTTTTGTCGCCTTTGTTTTAACTCTCATTTTCAGTAGATTTTGTGAGTGTGATATTGCATGATATGTTTACCAAACAAAATTGGAAAAAACCTATTCAAAAGGGATAATACAAACAATATTAAGTGATAAAATTAAAAATTGTGTAAAGCGAATAATGAATACCAATGAAAATTAAAAGTATTTGTTAAAAACATATGATACGTCTTCGTTTATCTATAATTGCAGATTTTCTGCCCGCCCCGTTACGTTATGGTACGTTACGTCTACGTATGGCTAACGATTCCTTAAAACGGTTCTACTAAATACCAGAGATGGGAGTAATTATTCACTTTGCAATGTTCATAGCGCGTTTTTATTATAATTGAATCTATATAATGGCTCGTATGAATAAAAAATAGATATTTTTAATAAGGAGAAATATTTCTTTTTTAAGCAATTAGGCACAATTTTAGTCTGCTTGCGAGTAGACTAAAAATTTATTTTTTGATTTTGTTTATATTTCATGCTATTCTAAAAGTCTGTCGATAAAATTGGTGTTAAAAGTCATTCCTAAGCCAAAACTATTTACTTCGAAGTAATTGCTAAGTTTTATTCATATGACCCAATGAAAAAATTTAATAAAAAAATCAATTACCATTACAAAATATAATTGCAATGAAAACAATGTTCATTGCTTGTTTTCATTATATGTAATAAAACGATTTTATAAAATATTTTTCAATACATACAATACTTTTCGTTAATTGTTTTCTTAAATAACCATCATAACAGTTGTTTTGCATTTTTCTATAGAAAAACAATTGTAATTACTGTTAGAAACAACAACTACTGATTACTACACAAACAACTGTCATGTAGTAACTGTCAAACTTTTTTGAATGTATTTATTCATAAAGGCACAAGCACACGCGAGAGAAAATTGCTAGAGATAGAGCAAAAAGCAACCCTAAATAGCTTAAATCATTCACAATAGAGCTATTTAGAGGTATTTTTTGCTCTATCTCTAGCAGTTTTCTCTCTCGTCTAGATGCCCTTAAGAGCAATTTGTAGCTCAAACTAATAACCTGGTATTTCTTTAAAAATTAAAAAACAACTTAATTAAAAAATAATAGTGGTATTCATTAAACCGCACTTTTTTACACAAGTGGTAATTTTATGAGTTTACACGAATATTTAGATGTACGCACATTGTACTGAATTGTTTTTTTTTACAATAAAGCCAGATTCACAATGCTGGAGTACTCCACTCTACAGAGTGGAGTACTTTAATTTTTTTGGTAATTTCTAAATATAACACACGGATTTATTTATATTGATGTTTTCCTATTGATTCTAAAATAAAATTTATAAAAACAAATAAAAGAAAATCAAATAAATTTCATATTTGACAATTTTCAAATGTGTATATAAATACCAAAAAGTTTACACATAAAAATAGGTGTATAAAGGGCTTGTAAACTATTTTTGACATTTATTGTGTATAAATACAAGGTTTACGATATATAACAGGAAGATACGATGTTTAATGAATACCACTATTATTTTTACAAAAAAGTCTTATAAAATTTTATTAAATATAAATTTTACTTTTTCTTTATATCAAATTTTTGACAAAAAAAAATCGTCAAAATGACGATAGCGCGTTAAATCTGGCAGCTATAATTTAAGTTCACCACCACTAATTCACCATTAACAAATTTAGTTTCGTGGTAGCTTTTATACAGTATGGTTTTACGGTCAGTTAGGTTAAGTTTTGTTAATTAATTTAATAGTTTCTAGAGCATAATTTATAAATATTTTAAGTGAAAAATATAATCCTATAATTGCTTAGTAGAATAAAATAAGATTTTTCTTAAAAATCTTCAAGTAAATATGAAGAAACAGTGAGTAAAATTTATAAAAAAAATGCCGGAAATTTGTTGTTTTCTTTGAGTCCGATATTGTTAAGTTGTTGGTGTATGTGTAAAATTTTTCAATAAATGTGAGAGTGAAAATGATTATTCTTAGTAAGAGAATGATGATCATTAATAAAAAAAGCCAATGTAGTATAGAAGTTTAAATAAGAATAAAAAGTGTTAAGGAAATAAAAAAAAATAGTGTCTATTGAAGTGTGTTCGCAGGTATATGCACGTGTGCGTGGCTATGTAAAGTTGCAGTTATTTAGTTTTATAAAGGTGAGTATCCCTTACAATTTCGAACTAAAGTAGGGCATACACGTTCAATATTATTGATCAATTTTTCAAAAATACACCAATCAAAATATTTTATTTTTAAATACTTTGTTCTGAGTGGTTGATTTTAAAAATATTGATCAATAATATTAAACGTGTAGTTTGCCTTTATAAACGATTTTATATTTGTTTTCAATATATTTAACAATCTCTGAATGTAAGCCAGTAAAATTATTTCTTTTTGATTTCAAATATAAAACAAAAAAAAAATAAGGAAAGGGAAATATAAAACAGAGAGAGTAGTACAAAAGGAAACGGATAGGTTTATTAACTTTATATCAAACCAGCTCCGCTAACGTTCAAGCACTGCATTCATGCAAATCAAACAAAAAAAAAAGACCGATGTATTAAAAAATAGATAAAAAGTACCGTTTATTAAAAGTATCGTGAAGCACACATGGGACTTATGAATTAGGTGAACTAATTAATTGATGATTTCATTACCATTCAAGTTCGCGAGCATGTTCGTGGCCTAGGTGTTTTAACTGATGAACATGTCGAGAACATGACGATTTTTATCGGTTTTTTGGCGCTTTTTATAAGGTGCTATATGTACAACCAAAAAATTCTGCTGGAAATTGCTTGAAACCAGCTCCGCTAACGTTCAAGCACTGCATTCATGCAAATCAAACAAAAAAAAAGACCGATGTATTAAAAAGTAGATAAAAAGTACCGTTTATTAAAAGTATCGTGAAGCACACATGGGACTTATGAATTAGGTGAACTAATTAATTGATGATTTCATTACCATTCAAGTTCGCGAGCATGTTCGTGGCCTAGGTGTTTTAACTGATGAACATGTCGAGAACATGACGATTTTCATCGGTTTTTTAGCGCTTTTTATAAGGTGCTATATGTACAACCAAAAAATTCTGCTGGAAATTGCTTGAAACCAGCTCCGCTAACGTTCAAGCACTGCATTCATGCAAATCAAACAAAAAAAAAAGACCGATGTATTAAAAATTAGATAAAAAGTACCGTTTATTAAAAGTATCGTGAAGCACACATGGGACTTATGAATTAGGTGAACTAATTAATTAATGATTTCATTACCATTGCATTATTAGCAATTGTAATAAAATTATTTTCATTACCATTTTCTGAATTAATGTTAATGATTTTAAAATTTAATTTCATTGATTAATGACAATGGTTTTAAATTTCATTACCACTGATAACGCATTAGTTAAAAAAATAATTGCCAATGACAGAAAAACTCGCTGAAATCGGGGATGGAAATTTCTCATTCAGGCTCATGTTCATTTGAAATTAAATATTTCTTTCCATTCCATTGTTTTTTGTATCCAGGTAAAGTAGAACGGAATGGATCCTCTATACAAATTGAGATGTCTATTCAGCGCTGCCAACTTTGACGATTTGTCTCCATTTTGACGATTTTTAAAGTGAAATTTGATGAAATGACGATTGACGATTTTGCAAAACTTCATGTATAAAATATGACGATTTTTTAAAAATGAATTAATTTTAAAAAATTTAATTAAAAAAAAAAACAAGAAGCATTAATAGGATTTCAAATTATTTTTTTGAGGAGAATTTCAGGGTTCCATGAGACTCGTTGATTATTTAGAATTTTACTAAAGCTTTAAAAAGGTTATTAATTTTGAATCAATTCGCATAAAAATGTATTCATTTAATGAATCAGTGAATAATTTATCATAATTTTAAATCAATGATATTGAATGAAGTAATATAATGATTTGGTCTAATTTTTATTAATTCAATTTTGATTCGATTCAATAATTTGTTTCAAGAGATGATTCGCGAAGTACAAATCAAATCAGAGCTTTGAGGAATTGATTCAAAAATAATTCGCAAACAAAAAAATTTAAAGATATTTCTCACGAATTATTTTTATATTTTTTTATTCGCGAATTACTGTCAATTTTTTAATTCGTTTGTAGGACTCTATTTCAATTCAAAACATTGATTTTTTAGGAGAAAATTTAATTTTGTATTTAAAGTTATGATTAAATCAATGAAACTTTATTTCTTACAGACACATTATTGACTAAAATTAATTCGGAAATCATAAAAAAAACAATTTTATATCCCGAATAAAAAAAAATTGTAATTCGCGTAATCAAAAAAATCAACATACATATAATTGGCGAATCAAAAATAATTTTTATTACTGATAATTGAATTATTTTTTTAAAGGTCTGAATCATTTTTAGTTGAAATGAATCAATACGTTTGATTCTGTGAAAAGATTCAACAAAAATCAAATTGATTCTTTGAATTATATATTGATTTAATAAAGTACGCAATAATACAATCAATTGAAATGACTTTTGCGAATCGATTCTTACAAAATTTAATCAGATTTATAAATCGAATTAAGGAGTTATGTCTTTAAAGGTCTGGAAGCCAGTAATAAAGAACTAATTATTGGGACACATTTTTACATAAAAATGTGAAATTTTTACAAATAAAGTGAAAATTATGAAAGTACGTAATAGGCTTTTTAAAAAAATTCTTCCCTTTTTCATTGAAATATAAGGTGTTTTTTGATTGAAGATTTTTTGACGATTTATCATTTATAAAATGACGATTTTGACAATTTATTTCACTAAAAGTGACTATTTTTCAACAAAATGGGTTGGCAGCACTCTGACTATTGATTTTCGCTAGAATCGACCCATGTTTACACCTAGTGCCCGTATAAAGGTCTCCCAATTATTGAAATTTGCTATACTGACTTATATGGGACCAAGGACAAAGCCTATTTATTGCGGATAGTAGTCGGTCCATGTCTGGACATTGCGGCCATATGGACTATATTTCTGGCTTTTTCCACTTTTTCACAATACCAAAAGTTGTACAAGAATATTGCGTAGTGTATTGTTAGGTTTATATGGAGCATAACAGCGTATTTACATTGCAGACATAATCTTGTTTAAAGAAGTTTATGTTCAGAACTTTAAAAAGATAATTCTTTTTTGAATTAATACACCTAAAAACGTTTTAATTTTATTAATCAGTGAATATCTTATAATCGCATTTAATTAGTGATTTAATATTGTATATAGTGAGATAATGATTTAGTCTAATTGATAGCGATTTCATTTTTATTTCACCGCGAAGTAAAATCAAATGAACTATGTTTTTATCTATTTATTTATTTAGTTTATGGAGTAAATCCTTACAGACTGAAGTATAAAATATAAAAATCAGTGTTGCCATTTCAGGCCTTTACGGGTATTTGTTGATGCTTTTTTCCTTTCCGTACCCGGTGAATTTTTACAAATACCCATTAAAAAAAGCTGATATTTACGGTGCTTTTTCAGATTTCTGGCAGTGCTTTAAGTGCTTTTTCTACAGTTTATATTTTTGGTACTTGTTCTCGTTTTTTTTCAATTTTTCTTGAATTTTCTATCAAAAAAATAATATGAAATATACAAAAAAAAACTCTGGTAAAATTTTAAATAGCAACTTCGTCATATTTAATCTTAAACATTTTTAAATATTAGTTTGGTGCTTTTTACCCTTTTTGCATTTTTTTTAACCTTTTTTAAATGATTTTATAAATTTTGGTGTCAAGTATAATCTTTTTAAACAATTTGTAATCCTTATAAGCGTCAAAATAGAAAGTGTAAACGATTCAGTGTTTGTAACCGTCGCATAGGACAATCATAATTAATATTAGAATTAATTACCAAAGAATTTTCTAAAGCTGATTTGTAGGAAGATGAAAACATTTTTATTGAAAAATTTAACAAGCACAAGGGAATCACCAGACTGCCGCAGTTTCGTCTCACCCAAAGACTCGTCAGTGGTTAGTTTATGTGTCAATTATTCAAAGTATTTTTTTAATTGTAAATTTGTCTCTATATGAAAATTTGTTTGTGTATCGCCATGACCAGGGATCGAACCGGCAGTCTTCTGCACAGACTATGACTTGTAATATTACCTCTTAAGCGGGGTTTACATTATACCATAACTCATAGTATCTGTCAGATAGACAAAATCCTATAGTGTAATAGTGAATTTAGACTGAGCAAAAACTACCTAGTTTTCGTACAAAACTAGTTTTTGATAGTTTTTTATATATGCGTTTTGACAAGTAAAAACTAGCAAGAGCCAAAA
The DNA here is from genome assembly GCA_949987735.1 of Leucophora obtusa. Classification (NCBI taxonomy): domain Eukaryota; kingdom Metazoa; phylum Arthropoda; class Insecta; order Diptera; family Anthomyiidae; genus Leucophora; species Leucophora obtusa. Next base: position 7,031,876 of record OX465296.1, read on the forward strand.
ACTAGGTAGTTTTTCCTCTGTCTAAATGCAGTATAAGCATATTGTGTAATGAAATTTGAAATTTACACACAAAGCAAAAACAAAATTGAATGATATGGTGTGGTGTTACCTAGTGTCTACAAATACAATGAAATGTGCAAAGAAATTTGAAAATAACACACAAAGCAACAACAACGAAAATAATTTTGTTGTTGTTTATTACATACAATTCGTAAATTGTATTGCATTTGAAGACACTAGGTTATTTGCAAATTTCATTACTCAATTTATTGCATTTGTAGACACTAGGTTAGGGACGCAGAGAAAACAGATTCGTACTGACAACCGTTGCTTTAATAACAACTCAGTAGTTACAACCGAGAAATGCGGCTGGTGCAACTGAACCATTTGATTGGCTACAAATTCGGTTGTTAGCACGAATCCATTTTCTGAATGGATCTATAGCATGTCAAAGTTTGAATATAAGCAGGAAATATTTTCACACTTCAGCACTTTTATATCAGCTAAAACCAAAGATCTGTAGAAAAAATATAACTGTAACTGTAAACTAGTGTTAATTAAAAAAACACACAAATTTTCAACAATTACCTTTTTATTAAACTTTAATTCATAATATATATTTCAATGCCAACATATTTTTTTCTTTTTATCTTAAAATTAAAAATTAATAATAGTTGTTTTTTTTTGTTTATAGTTTTTAATGATTTAAGTGCACTTGTTGTTTCAACTACATAAAAAATGGGCTGAGGGGGAATTTTTTCAATTAACTTTAATGGAAATTTGATATTTTTTAAATATGGTTTTCCAAATAATATGAAAGTTATGGATATTGATGAAAAAACTAATGAAACGTATAAAAATAGTTATAGAGAGCTCAGTAAAGTTAAAGTCCACCAGTGGCTTATAGTCTGTAAAGTAGGAGTTTGAAGAGAAGACGTAGAAAAAAGAAGAAAGTACAAATAAAATGTATGCTATAATTTAGGAAGCCTTTTGTAGGATCGACTTTTTGATTTTGGAAGTTTTCAGTTTTTGTTAAAACTAAACTACGTTAAACAAAAGTTAAAAATAAAAAAATAAAAAAATAAAAAAAGAAAAAAAAAATTTATGGCAAAATATTTATCCAAAATATATTTTATAATGGAAGTATTCCACAAAATAATACTACTATAATTAAATATAAATTGTTTACGATTTTTGGTTTAAAATAAATTCTGTTTAAAAACAGTAAATCAACAAAACTGATTTTGGTAATATTCTGTTGATTAATTAATGATGATTTTACTTTTAGCCAAATATCAGAAACAATTTCTATTCAAATACGGACGTATTTATTTTCAGTGTATCAATTGTTTTTTTTGTGATTCTCAATTATTGCTAAATCTCAAATTAATTTCAATCTACTTTAAAAAGCCATTTTTTTGTTGTGTGTGTTTTAAAAACCAAAAAATGCAATACGTCTATTTCAACTTTTCAGGTGTACGGGTCTGGAAGCTATTCCCACTACTGGTATTCCAAAGAATCACTATCCAAAATTGTGGATGATTGTTTGGACGTACGACGACGCCAGTAGTCTGAATAGCGGGCCTCATACTGTACAGTTGTACGCCATGGTGGCCATTTCAGCTATTCTTCAACTAAATCCCACACCATCAAAGAGGCATCAGTGCCGCCCACAGTGACAATAGTTTGATCACCAAATAAAAACCGAGCGCAGGCTACCATGCCCGAATAAACCTTGGCTTCATGGAACTCGGCACGAGGACTTATACAAGGATATCTAAAATAAAATAAAAATAAACCCTTAAAAATTTAAACTTTTCAAATTTAGTTTTAAATTTCAAATTTACCTAAATAATCTTATGTAACCATCTGCATCACCCGATACCAACATATCTTGGGCAGCTGAACGACTACAGGTGGCAATTATGGTATTGTTGTTACTGTAATAACGATTACTCCATTGACCAGCCACTAGGAATCCAACCGTACAATTACTGGTCAACCATTTAACATCTTTCATCGCAATAGGACTGCGTTCTGGACTTAGGGATTTGGCATCCCAGAATAATAAATCGAAATCAATGGTTACGGTTTGCACAAAATTACCATCCATACTCCAATCTAAATGTGTTAGAGGCTGAGAGCCACGTATTTTGTTCACCTTTTTGTAGGAGAAACCATCTCGCGAAACACGGAATAAATAAATGCTACCATTTTGAGAACCCATGGCAATCATATCGCCCACTAGAAACGAGAAAAATTAGGAGATAAATAATACCAAATTTAATCATAAATTTTTGAAGCTAACCCAACTTCCAAAATCAAAGAATAACGTACATCAACGTGAAAAATTGTGTTATTTTTATCTAATTTGACACACGCCTAATTTGACACGCGCCTAACTTATTGATTTACAAAGGTCGTACGCTTATAGTGCTTAAGAATTCCTAGTTCATACGCTAAAAAACAAAAGTCAGTTAAGTTAGCAGGTTAAGTCAGAAAACACGTTTCCTTAATCAGTAAATTTTTAGTCAGGAGGGTGCTTGCAGCAAAATTGTTAAGGTTTGCTAAATCGTTTTGCTGAAAATCAGCGAGCTGTATATAGGGGTCTAGGGCCCACTGGCGCCCTATGCTCCAGTGGGAGTTAGAGGAATATATATATAGAAAACCTAAGACAAAGAGCATGGGCTTAAATCATAAGCTTCTTGCCCTCATGCCAAATCAGAATCCTGTAAGCCATTGCAAGTTTTCAATGATATAAAAGCATTCGAATAGTAAGATAAAGATCTTGACTTTAATCGTTCACTAAAAAGTTTGTCGGTAGAATCTACTGAAAATAAGAGTTAAAACAAAGGTATATTCAGTTAATAGAAATTAAGTGTTAAAATGAAAAAAACTGTTTTGATAGTTGTTTAATACGTTACCAAAAATAAGTGTTTTCAACAACTGTTATGAAATACAGCACTTTTGATAATAGTTTTTTTGCATTTTAATTAGAAATTTCAAAAAGTTCCAACTCAAAGTTCGAAATAAGAAAGTCAAAAACCCCTTAAACTTAATATCGGATTTTAAAGACCAAGAACTCTCTGATTTAATCGTGGATTTAAAAAGGAATCAAAGCCCAAGAACACTATAATTTATTTGTGAATATCAAAAGGCACCAAAGTTCAAAAAATCTAATTTAATCGTGGATTTTAAACCCTAACGTAGTCCAAGAATTCTTTAATTTAATCGTAGGTTTCAAACAGCAACAAACTCTAAGAAGTCTATGATTTCATATTTTTAAAAGTTTCCAAAATTCAAAAACGTTTCATTTGAGCTTATTTAAAGTAGAATTCAAAAGGCACCAAAGTCCACGAACTCTTTATCTTAATCGTGGATTTCAAAGACCAATAAATCTTTGATATAATTGCAGATTAAAAAGGTGCTAAAGTCCAAGAACTTTGATCCAATTGACCAAAGTCTTAGAACTCTCTTATTTAATTCTGGATTTTAAAAGTCTAAGAATTGTTTAATTTAATCCTGATTTCGTACCAAAGTGCACAATTTCCTAGCAAAATGCACGAACCCTTTGATTTAATCGTGGATTTTAAAAGATTCCAAAGCTCAATAATTCTCCAATTAATTCTTGGGTTTTAAAAGACCCCAGAGCCGAAGAACCCTTTAATAGTTGATTTTAAAGGCGCCAAAGGCTAAGAACTTTCTAACTCCAATTTGGGTTTCAGCAGAGGTGAAGAAGTATCTAAATCCATCGCGCATTTCAGAATGTTCCAAAGTCCAAAAATCCTTATATGTATTTAATTATGGATTTCAAATTTAATTTAATACTGGATTTCAAAATCCACCAAAGTCTTAGAAATCTCTAACCCAGAAAAAACACTAAAGTTTTAGAAGTGTTTAATTTACTCATGGAAGGCACAAAATTCCAAAAAACTCTAAAGATACTCCAACTTGTAAAAGTACCAAGGAAAACTAGAACCGATTCCATGGAACTATTTTAGGAACCCGTTTCACGTATCTTATATGTAAGGTATAACCGACGGGGAAGTAGATCTATAACTAGTTCCAGATCTTGTTCTAAGGCAACTGGTTGCACTTTTGAGCTATAGAAGCGGTTGCTTTTGGGACAATTTCAAACAACAATCATCGATGTTAGAACCAACAATAGAAGGAGTTACTAAGGAGAAGTTGCTATTCTACAATCGATTCTTTGGAATAGGAAATTTTTCTGGGGGTTTAAGTATAAGAGTCCTACTCTACTACCCAGCAAAAAAAAAACCGAATGCATACTACAAGAATGCCTTTTTCACTGCATATAAAGTAGCTATATATGCTGACTTCTTACTTCCAATAAACGTATTTTAAATGACTTCCAAAATGCCATTAATTGAAAACTTTTCTTTACTTCCCAGCAAAAAAATACCTGACCAAGATCCGTAAAAGCACCTATACTGTTCGGCACGAATGCGTTCAAATTGAGGTGAAAAACGCATTTTTTTAACATTGGTTTGTCATAGGAGAGAAGGTGTTTATGCTACTTTAAGTCTGCTTTGCACCTCATAAAAATGAGTGCTTGGCTGTTCTTTTTTTATATAGGAAAGCAATTCATTTTTGTTACTATCTAAGGAGAGATGAAAAGTAACTTCTTGGGAATGCATTCAAATATATATTTAAGAAGTGATATTCATGACTTTTGAATGCATTCCCATGAAGTTACTTTTCATCTCTCCTTAGATAGTAAAAAAAATGAATTGCTTTCCTATCTAAAAAGTAACATCCAAGCACTCATTCTTATGACGTGCAAAGCAGACTTAAAGTAGCATAAACACCTTCTCTCCTCTGACAAGCAAATGTTAAAAAAATGCGTTTTTCACCTCAATTTGAACGCATTCGTGCCGAACAGTATAGGTGCTTTTACGGATCTTGGTCAGGTATTTTTTTGCTGGGTACTTAAGTCAGAAATTTTGAAACAAAATTTCTAACTTTAATATAAAATATTCAGGACAAAATTATCCTTACAAGAAGATCTCTTTTCGTGGTTCCCTCCGATTTAGATCAAATTTGGATATGAGATAAAGAAAAAAGTAAGTTCAGTTAAAAATGGGGCGACGATATTTGTTTATGGATTTTTTTAGTGAAAGGTATTATGAAGATCAAATGGTGTACTAAAAGTATTAAAAAGTTTGAACAACTTTGAAACTCGTCCCTACCGCGTAAATATCAATTTAGGCCGAAATGTTTAGAAAAAGGAGACACGGAGGAGATTGGAAGAAGAATAAAAATCTAAAAGTAGAAAGTAGAAAAGTTTGTATGCGTCTGTTTGATCACTTCTGAAAGTTTTAAAAATAACAGAAAGCTGAATAGCAAAAAAAACTATAAATTAGCTACTTTGTATTCAAGGCCTTATTCCGGTGAGATGGCTAACCTGTCGCACGTTAGTATAATTAATTTTGTAATGTAGGAATATGCACAGGTTCGATTCCTACAGCCGACGGGTTGTTGAAAATATAAGCAATAATACAATTTAATGGAAAATCACTGATGAAGCCCTAGCGAAAAAGGTATAATATTCTTCTTCTTAACCTCAAACCTGTTAACTCAAAAGTTTTTTAATTATGTCCCCTCGATACATATCGAAATTTCATCGAAATCTGGGGGAACCCACAAACCTATTCCTTTTAAAAATCCTCTTATTCGTTGTCATTCCAACTTACCATGATTAAAAGCCACACAATTAATCGGTGAACCACATACTCTTAATGTTAACATGACGGCACCATTTTCACAATTGATTACCAACAGATGACCCTCAGTGCTGCCAGCAGCTAGGGCTGTACCAAACGGATGGAATGCCAAAGATACACATTCATAACCCGTTTGTATGGTCCATATCAGTTTACTTTTTCGCCACAAGGCAATGTGTTTATCATGTCCAGCAGTGGCATATAAATCATCTTCCGGATGAGCTGCCAAACCCCACAATTGACGGCCATGACCAAAAACTACCTGGGTGAAACGTCTTTGCAAAGAACCCTCCAAAATATTATTGCGAGTAGTGCCGACATAGATATTACCATCATTACGGCCAGGACGTTGAGGATAAATAGTACGTACTCCGCCAGCGGATTCGGGTAGCTATAACAAAACATTATTTTCTCCTATTGAATAAATAAATAAAGAAGATATTCAAGTTACCTTGGTATCAGCAATTTTCTTATAATTTTGTAAAGAGTCCCAGGCTGCAATTTTGCGATCCTTTTCGCCACCCGACAATAATGTACCCTCACCCAACATTATCAGACATCCAATGCCTTTAGTATGAGCCTCAAATTCGGTTCGCACAAAGTAGGCACCATCTGAATCCACCGAATAGATGGTGATGAAACCATCCGAATCTGCGGTAATTACATCACCATCGGGTTCAAATTGTACACTAGTGACATGAGATCTGGAAGGTTGTTTAACAATATCGGTTCGCTCGAAGAAACCATCTTTGCGGCGATGCCAAAAGGCTAAATGACCACGACCGTGCGTTATAATAAGATTATCATCTAACGGATGAAAGGCAGCACCAGAAAGACCTTCTTGTAAGGTCTGGAATGAGAAACAATTAAAGAATTCAGTTAACTCAGGGTCGGTTGGGAAAAACTATGCGGGAAGGGAGACTTACCGCTACTTTACCCAATAAATGACCCCATTGCCACTGCCATACTGAAAGTATACTTTCACGTCCACTATCAACGGCCAAAATGTAACTGCCTCCATTCTTAAATGAATAGAAAATGTGTATAAATTGTATATTGTAAATAAAGGAGTAGATATGAATTTCGCTAATGACATCCTATTATTGTATCAAAATATTTAAAAAAATATTCTTACCAATTGTGAAAAAGCAACTGCGGTAACACCAGTATCTAACTCGCCCATTCCGAATACATATAATGTCTGCAAAGATTCTGTACTCCATATGCGTACATGAGCTTGCGATTTACGATCCCGACCAGCTTTCTGTCCTGATGCTACTAGTTCTCGGGAGGGATGAACATCCATGCTAAAGTGAAATTAAAAAAAAATAATAGCAAAGTTAGAAAAAGTTATTTTCAATACTCTTAAGGATTTAACTAAATCTTAGAAAACTCCACTCAAAATGGTAACACTATGAAACCTTTTATGTGGAAAAACATCTGAGATTTTTTTAAAATAAAAAAACGACGAATTTTTTGGGCGACAACTAGTTCTGAATTAAAAAAAATATATTTCTTTAAATTGCCTTTTAAAAACTCTAACGGCATATTAAAATTTGTAGCATTTTCGAAATTCCATTAAATTATAATAAATAATATATTAAAAATAAAGAAACATATTTTTAACTGTTGAAAAGACAAATACTTTAAAAATAACTAACAATTGGTCATATGAACAAAACTTAGCAATTACTTCGAAGTAATTACTTTGGGCTTAGGAATGGTTTTTAACTCCAAATTTACTAATTGGCTGGTAGAATAGCATGAAATGTAAACGAAAATTAAAAAATTAAATTTCTAGTCTACTCCCAAGCAGACTAGATTTTTGAAATAATTGCTTAAAAACCCTGTATTTCCCCCTATTAGTAATATCTATTTTTTATTCATATGAGCCATTTCATGCTATTCTACCAGCCGATTGCTAAATTTGGAGTTAAAAGCCATTCCTAAGCCCAAAGTAATTACTTCGAAGTAATTGCTAAGTTTTATTCATATAACCCATTGCCTTTTTATGAATTGGGGTTACAATACAGTTTTTAGATTTTTATTTGGAAACTAAAAATACATCAATCATAACAATTATAAACTAAACAAAGATTTTAAAAAATTAACGAATTGTTTTAAATAACTAACAAAAATAACTGTTTACTGTAAAAATACTGTTTTGTTAGTTGTTTATTAGGATATTAAAAATAACTGCTTGTCACGAAATTACAGTACTTCTCGTTGGTTGTTTTCTAAAATAACTATCATATTAGTTGTTTTTTATTTTTCCATAGAAAAACAGCCCTAATTACAGTTAAAAACAACAACTACTGATTACTACACAGTTGGGCCTTTTGAACATACTTTTGAAAGCTGTGCTTAAATATAGAACTACTATCACTAGGCTTTCAGTATATTGTATACACTAAAAATATTATTGCAGTAACTGACTGTAGTTTATTTAAAAAGTTATCCGTACATTTATTTTTAAATGATTATACAGTTAAAATAAAAGGAAATATATTTTTTAACTGTTTTTTTCGTTTATTTAAAAAATAAATTACATATAAATACGGATTTTCTGTTACAGTTAATATTTTCATTTAAAATGTTTTGTTAAAAAAAGAATTCCTTTTCGATTTCTACACTCAAAAAAATAAGTTAGTAGAAAAATTAGTAAAACGTCTTGTATATCAAGTGTTCTAGTTTCCAGCAATTTTTTTGCTGAAATTCCCTTTTCAGCAAAAATTTTAGTTATATTTTTTTAGTATTAAACTAATTTTGAACTTATGTTTTACTAATTTCTTTTGCTACAAAAATTGTGCTGATAACCGCATTTATAGCGTGGACGACAACCATATACAAGATGTAGATGTCGCAGCTTGTCTGGATGTAGTAGACAACGGAAATGATAATTAAAAAAAAAAAACTACACAATTTCTATATTTAAATTTTCAGCAAATAAATTAACTAAAGTAAAATTTCTCCACAAATTTTTAAAGTTTTTTTCAGTTTACTAATATTCAGCGAAAAGTTTAGTGATTTTAGCAAGGATTTTTTTCTTTTGCAATCGACTAAGTGTTAGCAAAGTTTTTGCTGAGATTACTATTTTTTTGGTAAAAATCAGCTCGCTGATTTTCAGCAACACCTTTTGCTGACATTACCAACTTTTTTGCAAGCACGCTCCTGACTAAAAATTTGCTGACACTGCAACATTTTTTGCTGACTTTACTGACTTTTTTTTTGAGTGAAGGTCAGTTAAAAAAACGAAATAAACTAAATATCATTTATTCTTACGGATTTTGTAGTTAATTTTTTGAAATTAAAAAAAAAAAACGAAATAAATGAAAAATCATTATTTTTTAAGGATTTTGTAGTTTATATATTAACATTTAAAAATAAATGAAAAGTTCTTTTGATTTAAATGAAAAGTCAGTAGACCGGTTTTCAAATGATTTTTCATTTATTTTAAATTACATATTCAGTTAATTTAAACTACAAACTATTTTGAGTGTATGAATAGATTCCATTCCAACAAAGAGTGTGGTTGGTTAGTAGTGCCACAGTTGACAAAATTTTAAATTAAATTTGTGCGAATTACTACCTTTGTATATTTGAAAACTTACCACATAATGTCTTCTGTATGTCCTGTGTAATGACGCTGAGCATCTTCATCGCGGTCCAGTAAAACTGCTACAGCTGCAACATAATATAAAAGTTCTCCAGAAGGCAAAACCCAAAGGTTACGTCTGGCATCTATGCCGCGATAGCCATGTCTAAGGAAAAAAATTAATTTATATCCTCATTTCTAACCCATAAATAGTGCATACAAAATGTTTGGCCACTAATACTCACACCCACTGTAGTTGTAATTTCTTATCTGGCGGTGTATTATCTGCCGGAGCATGATGTGCTGGCGGATAAAATGTTCTTCTCAAACCCCGTATAGTAACTTTCGAGGGATCCTCTTTCATCATATCCAACATAGTATATTCACCATTAGTACGCAGAATTTCACTTTCTGGAGCATATAAAATACGAGGACGACTTTTACTACGTGGCCGTGCGCCACGTAAAGGAACCTTTGGAAGATCATCTGTTGGTAGAATAGGAGCGGCAGCCATCACAGATGGCCTAGAGCGTGAACGGCGTATAGGAGAACCAGCTATTAAGGCGGTACCTGTGGCCAAATAAAATGTATCCACATCTGCAAATTCATTGCGTAACTGAGAAAAACTGCGTACCTATATGAGATAAAAATATTTAAAAAAAACAAATACAAATCTCATTAAACAAAATGAAAATGAAAGAAAACACCCTCAATTGTTGAAATTAAATTAAAATGATGCTAATTTGTTGAACCATCAAATTAAATTGTGGTGATTAATTTTTCTCACATTTTAATTTTGTTGTGTAGTTAGAATTCAAAAGATTTCTTAGAGCAGGTGGTGATTAGTGTGAAGGAATATACAAAATGTATACATAACTCACCTCTTGTCCTGTGCCTGTATACATTTTCTTAGCGCCATTAATTTTCAGTACTTGACCCAAATCTTCCAACACTTCTTCAAATGGTTGTGAAGTGCGTAGATTGAGTAGAACACGACACTGTAACAAACAAAAACAATACATACATAAATTATAAGTATTACACTTATTAAATATTAGTATTAGACAGCCATGAAAATCACGTGCTATAATAAATGAAATATTTGACGGTTATTATGGGAAAGTTTGACATCGTCTTTGAAAAGCGTCATTCACGTACACGTTTCATTTGTGTAACAGTTTGTGTATTTTTTTTTTATTATATTTATAGTATAATTTATTTGTAATACTGTGTTTAGACTACACTTTGAAAGTTTCACCGAAAATAATACTCCAAAAATTAAACGGTCTCAGACAAACTTATTTAAAATTTAATTTTCTACACTAAGAATATTACACTAAGAGAATTATGTCGGTAAAATTAATTGTAATTGTAGTCAAAAAAGTGTACACTGCAATTGCTTTAAAAAACTTAAATTATAGTTATTTTAACTATAATTGCTGTTAAAAATAACTGCAATTACATTTAATTTAAATGCAATTGCAGAGTACGCTTTGTGAACTACAAATGCAGTTAATTTTACCGACATAATTCTATGAGTGTATGTATGTATGCAAAGACCACTGCAAATGTATTTGAAAACAAAGGAAACAGAACCATTAACATTTTATTAAATGTATTTGAAAACAAAATAAACCACATAAACAACTAACAAAAATTACTTACATTTATTTTTTTCATATTTTTATTAATGAAAAAATTACTGCATAAAATGAATGTTACCGTAAATTTATGTATTTGATTTTTTTAATGACCTACAAATGTATCGTAGTTAAAATTTACATTTCTTCTCCAAATTCATGTTTTTTTATTTGAAATACCAAACTGAAATACAACTCAAACAACTAACAAATTTTGAATTCAGAAGTTCCCTGAGTGTAGGTATGAGTTAGTAAATGTACAACATTTCAACCAAATTTTAGTAAAGAATTCATAAAATTTTGCAGATTTATAAACTTTCTAATTGAAAAATGTTTAATGGTAAAAAAAATTAGAGCAGAGGTAGAACTTCTTTTATTATAAATATTTGGAATCTCTTTTAAAAATATTTAATTTTAGATTGAATCCGCACGGCAAAGTTAAGCGCTTTGACATTATATATTGCAATGTAATAAAATTTGGTAACTAATCTAAACACATTATAGTGTTGACAAAGATATTATCACATTTATTTAAAGAAATCCAGGATATTGCGACATTTTTTATTAAGAACGTCTAATACGTATCAACTAAATTAAATGGAAATTTTAATGGATGCTAAAGTATTTACAGGGCATAAAAAATGAAAATTATATAGATAAATAACTGACATTTATAAATTTTAGAAAAATAGAAATAGAAATTTTTTAAAATCATAAAGTAAAACGTGTGTGCATCGAAAAGATTCATTACAAAAACCTTCAAAAATGCTTTCGGATATACATATGCCTACTCTCATAGAAAGAAACCTGTAAAACTAGCAGAAAAAGCTACTAAAAATTAGTTAAAAATTACTTTGCAGAAAAAATTGTTGAAAATATAAGATTTTTTTGCTAATTACTCGTAAGATAAGAACACTCTAAAAAATGCCTTGAAATTTACTACAATATTGTTTGTAACTTTTTATTTACAACTACACATAATGCTTTAAATTGCGCACGATATGTTCAAAAAATTATTTAGCACATTTTTGAACACAAAGTTCGACATGCTTCATTATTTACAAGCACATTTTATAGTAAAATACGAATAATTTGGAGCAAATTAGTATTATAATTTATTTTTACACATTTGTGCCTAAATCTAAATTAGTTTGTGTTTAACTAAAATGTGTCAAAAAATTATCTGTTATTGAAAAAATATATACAGACGCCAATATTCATAGAAAGCGCTATAAAATATGGCCAATTTCGGTAATATCATTGGATTATACGGTATTTTCTTCACTAGATTTGAACCTGTAAATTCTAAGTTGGTTGTAGGTAAGTTTTTATGTTATTTAGAGAATCCTTACCAAGGTTCTAATGTTGTTTTTCTGTTTCCTGTAGAGATGCAGGAGTCTTTGTAAAAGGCGCCCAAAACAACGAAATTTCAAAACTAGCACTATTCAAGGATTTCCCTCAAGCCTAATCTTCAAGAATCATTTCAAAAGATGGGGCAATTACTTAAATATTTAGGAGTTTCGGTGGTTGGTTTTTCAGTTATGTATTGTAAATTATTTAGTTATAAATTAAATTTATAAAAAAATTTGGCGGTGTTTTTTATTAACGGAATTTTAATCCTAATCGTAAATAGAAACATTAGTAATATATTTATTTGCATTCAAATGTATTTATTCTCATTTATTTGTATTTTTTAGGCACATAAATTTGAAATTTACACACCTGTAGTAGACATTTAAATTTACACACATTTAGTAATTTTAGGGGTATAAAGGTAGGCATTCAGTTACCTACCATTATGGTAGTAAATTTAAATAAAAATTTATAAGAGTGAACAACAAAAATAAAACTGTTAAATTTGCAGAATTTTAGTTATATTTCAGTTAAATTATAGTTAATTAGTTAATTGAAAATGACAAATTATACTGTAAAATCTGCAGAAAATTTTGCTAAATATTAGTAGACTAAAAATTGCAAAATATATTGAAACACACACAGTTTTCAAAATTATTAAAACATATTTATGTTGAGTAAAAAAGTTTATAATGAGTGGGATTGAAGCTTTAGATTAAAAAAAAGTGCTTTCTTGGTATAACAACAGGATTCTGGTGGGATACCTGTAAATGACATCGTCTTAATATTAAAAACAATGAACGAATTTTAATGAAATCAATATACATATTTATGAATTTTTTATAAAATCACTTTTAACCTAGTTTGACCGATATCGCCTAAAGTAGGCAACGAAATAAAATGTTTGCATTAAATGATGTTGTTGAAGATATTATTGTTGATATGATAGATACTGTTTCATAAAATGTTTAGTAGAGCATACCACCTTACAGGCAAAAAAAAGTAAGCCGTACACCCTCCAAAATGAAGTATCTTTGCAAGAAGGTTTCAAAAAAAAAATTTTTTTTGCCGAGCGTAGGGGTCGCCATTTTACATTTTTAGTTATATCTTTGGAATTTACAGTCGGATCTTAAAGTGTGATACATCGATGTTTTTCTCTGGAGGGGATCAGTGGTTTGCTCTAAGGGCCATTGACCTCAATTATCCCGTTCTAGTAGTTACCCACCAGATCTCAGTTGCTACCACCCTAATGAACGACCCTAATGTTAGAAAATTAAAGCTTGCAAAAAATTATTAAACTTTTGCTAACGAAGTTTTTCGATAAACCCAGTAGAATTTTTTTTAAATATTGGTTTCCGAACGTAGGGTTCGCCTTTTAAATTTTTTTTCATTGGATTTTTCCTTTATAGCAAATCACTGTTCTCCTCAAGGCAAAAAAGTCGATATATCACACTTTGAAATCCAACTTTAAATGCCGAAGCTATAACGAAAAATTGAAAAAGTCGACCCCTAAGTTCGGCAAAAAAAATTTTTTTTTTTTTGAAATTGCCTTGGAAAAATACTTCATATTGGAGGGTGTACGGCGAACTTTTTTTTGAGGTACGGTCTAATGTTCAGTGTTCTTACCAAAAACGTTATCTAATCGCGAATATTAAAAGAAAAACACATCTTCGTTTTTTTCAGGGATGGCAACACTAAAATACTATTTACAATAATAACGATTTAAAACCCTTTTAGCTCTTCAAGTGGAAAGGGTTATACTTTCAATAATTTCAAATGAATATCGTTAATCTTAAAATACCACTAACAAAATAACTTAAAATTCCGTTAATCTTAAAATACCCAACGAAATAACTAAATTTTTTTAATTCTTTCCCTCGAAAAGATCATAAATCGAATATTAACTTACAGTTTTTATTGAACAGCTAATGCTGCTATTTAGACACACACACAAGATTTCAAAAAATGTCGGTCCGTTAACCTTAAAATACCAAACAAAATAACTTTCAATACCGTTAACGCTAAAATAACTTAACAAAAGAAGTTGGTGTTAACAATATTGACAGTATTGTTCAGTTACCCAATTGATAACAGCAGCCAACCGTTGGTTGGCGCTAAATTGCCATTACGTTTTCAAATCAAATAGTCTCTAACATAATATTTCATGAACTCCACTTCTTTCATCACAAAAATCTGTCCTCCCCAAACCGAACTTGAAAACCCCAATTTATCGCCAAATCTTCTTTGTGACAACACTGGTTTCAACAAACAATTATTCATTAACAAAAAATGTATGGCGTTTTTTATATTATGGCCTGGCATACCCCATCATTGTCCATTATATCCCTATAGTATACTTTTCAAATAAATATAAAAAAGTCTAATATAACCATAAATTATATACGTATAACCGTTAAATGACAGTATAATAATGTGAATATGTATTATATTATCCAGTCACTAGAACAATTCGTCTAATATTTTATGAATGTGTGTGTAATTATGTGCACATATTTTTATTAGAGAATCTACAAGTTATCGAAAAATTTTCATCATTTGACCCTAAACAACCAAAAAATAAAATATATTTTTTTTGTGCAAAAAATATAAAATACACATAATTTTTACACAAAAAACACGCAATTGGCAATTTCACGCTCTTGTTAACAAAAATATATATAAATATTGGGTTTATGGACAATTTCCTTCAACTTCAATGCTTGTTTTTTGTTGTTGCTCTTCTATACGTACATTATTTATATATTGTATATATTTGCCCTCATTGTAGCTTTTAACAAAAAAAAAAAAAATTAAATGTAACAGTCGAACCCATTAACAATTAGAGGTACTTTGTGTAAGGTCATTTAGGCATTGAACACCAACCCGAACCACAAATAATGCTTTAATTTCCACATCACTTATATAGAGTTAGACAGAGAGATGAACACAGATATGGTTTCCTAATGCATTATCATTCATGTAATGAGAGGTTTATACACAAATGTTTAAAGTGTTGTACGAGCTTGTGTTTTTCAATGTGAAACATATACTTATTCAAAGCAGTTATTGAAAGAAGTGAATAATTGAATTTTAAAGTTTATAAATTTTTTGTTTGATAATTTTATATTTATTAACGATTAAATTTTTGTTTAATACAACACATAGTGAGTAAATATAAACATAAATTATTTTGTACACACTTTCATATAAAACTTTTCTAATGGAAAATACCTCAGATTTCAAAGACTTTTGGGGAGAGTGCACAACTGACATTGTTTTTACCTAAATTTTATATTTATTACTTAAATTTATATTGGTGATGGCGTGTGGCGTAATAGTTCAACAAACTGCCCAAAGAGGCAGAACAATATTTCTTTTTGCTTCGCCGTTTCTTTTTACTTGTTGATTTGTTTTTCTTAATTAATTGGTTATTTTCTTTACCTTTTTTATATAAAAGGTTACAATATATATTTATAATTTTTTTTTTTTTAATTTAAGAAAATCGTCAAAAATATTTTTACCTAAAGGAACATAAATAAGGAGTAATATAAAAAAAACATGCTGTCGTGATCTCCAAATATTTTTTTAAAAATCTATGAACATTGCCAAAATTTTTTCATCAAAAGAAACGTATTCAGGGGTAAGGTTTGAAAAATTACCAAAAAAATTTTTTTTCTACGCCCTACGGGACACTTTTCTATAGAAAAACCCTGACATTCTGAGTTTTTCTATAGAAAATTGCTAAAGAAGAAGTTCGCTAAATGTAAGAAATTTTGTACAGAAAAAATTCATTGAAAGCTAAAAGTTTTTCTATAAAAAATTGATTTGAATCTGCTGTATGAAAAAATTAAAAAAATCGAAGGGATTTCCTATATAAAAAAGGTCTAAGGAAAAATGTGCCCAAAATCGAAGATTTTTTTTCTATTGGCAAAAGTCTGAGGATTTTTCTAAAGGAGAAAGTATTCGGAATCTGAGGTTTTTCATGGGTATTTCTATTCAAATTGTTTTTTTCTTACTTGGTAAATTTACTCATAAAAGTGCTAAAACTACACATAATTTCCGAAAATTTTCTGCACTGTATTTTAAAAATTTTGTGTGTAATTCACTTTATGCACTCGGAGTAATTTTATCATAGAACAGTTTTCAATTACGAGTTAAACAATAAATTTAAACAAAAATTAATTAGAGTGAATCTAAGCTATCAATACTACTACTATTAATGCTGCCCCAAGGGGTATAAATGAGTCAGTTGTCTGAAGTCGTCAGAGCTACTATAAGGTAATTCCATTTTATTTTTCACTCCAGCTCTTGAGGGCTTATCTTGACAAGGACGTGTGCTGGGTGTAGCTCACATCCTTTGAGGTTATATAAATATCCTTTGAGGTCCAGTGAATATTCTCCGAGATCCTGAGAGAATATCCTTTGAAGTCCTGGGAATATCCCCTGATGTCCTACTATTATCCTTTGACGTCCTGGGAATATCTTTCGATATCCTGCGAATGTCCTTTAAGGTCCTTATTATATCCATGGGAATAGTTAGTTAGTTAATTGTTCTTTATTTCCAAATTCAGTTTGTAACTTATAAATACTACATACAATTAAATTAGAACATACGACTATGACTTAATGTCGTCAGTCGGAAAAAGAGATTATTGGCTTTTATAATAGTGTTTCATGTTACATAATTAATAATTGAATTCAAAAATCAGTTCTTTCCTATAACCTATCGCATCCCATAATATAACGAGATATTTCATTGAGGTATTGTGTAGAATCATTTAGAATATTGTTTATTTCATTGTCAGGGTAGTCTGTTTGAAGTATTGAAATCTTATGTGTCGGAGTATTGGGCATTTACCAATAAAGTGAAGAATATTTTCAACTTCGTTTAAATTACATAGAGAACAGATACGGGACCTTTGCTGCTCAAACCTTGTTCCATTAAGTTCAATTAAATCTGCTCGCGCTTTAAAAATAAAGCTTATAATATTAATATTACGAGGTATTTCAAAGTATGTCTGTTTTTCATTAAAATTAAGTTTTGAGTACAACCGATTTGTTGCAGCTGCCTTCATTAAATTGAGCTCCATTTCATTATTCTTTAAGCCAGCTAAAATATCTATCCTTAAACGTTCATGGGAATATCTTCCTAGGTCTTGCGGATATAATGTAAGGTCCGACGAACATCCTTGTGTGTGCGCCGAGTGTAGGCCACTTGCATCCGAGCATCCTTGCCAACAACGTGTTACTATTTTTAATGCAACTATTTCATTGAGTGTATGAAAGTTTTAATAAATAGTATGAAAATTTTCATAAAATTTCATGAAAAATTTAATGAAAGTTTTCAATGGAGGTATTCCAGCAAAACTTCATTGAATTAATGTAAAAATTCATAGGTAGTATGCAGATAATTCTCTCAGTGTACAAGTGTAATATAGAAATAACTATTATTTAAAAGAAAAAAAATCTTAAAAATTCAAAAAATTTTTAATTCATACGTAAATATTATTCATAACTGGGTCGTTAGACTTTAACCACAAACATTTTTTTCATGAGTTTAGTTTTAATGCTAAAACTATTTCACACTGTGGCCAAAATGAGTCTTCAACAAGCATTTTTAATGACAATAGTTAAAATTTTATATAAACATGACAAAAATACTAAAAACATTGAGAAGCGTATGCCAACAATTAATTTAACTTTAATGTAGTCCGTCCTTTAATTGTATGCATTTGAATTAATTTTATTTGTGGTTAAAAGTTTGCCGATTTAATTGTATTTAATAACAAACACTTGTATTTCATTTTTACAATCATCTCTTTTCCCTTGCATCTCTATTTTAACATCATTTTTATTAAAGTTGTTAAGTGTTAGAGTACTTATTTTATGGTTATTATAATTATGATGTCTCTGACCTAAATGTATGTGAAATTATATAAAATTTATAGTTCTTTAGTTGTTCAAGTGTTGTTCATTATCTCTAATGTAGTTTAACACATACAGACACGTGTATTTACATATACACACACATGTATACATTTAACAACATAATGAGTTTGATTTGTGTTATGCATAGTTACATATTTCATTTCATATGAATGTGCGTGTTTTTTGGGTAATTTCTTACACTTTTTGATGTTGTTTACTTTTGTCATACTTTAGCACCAGTGTTGCCATATATTTTTTAGAATAACTGTTAAAAACTGTTTTACAAAAAAATAAAATGACAACATCCCGTAATATTGACAAAATTTCTGAATCTTGAAATATTCTCGGATCCAAAAAAACCCGCTTGAAATGTTTTGTGTGTAAAGACCGCTGCAAATGTATTTAAAACAAATGGAATTTCACTTGAAAAAAGGACCATTATCATTTCACTAAATTCATCTTACATTTTATATTATTTTTGACTCTTCATAAAATGAATCACAAATTAATCAAAACAACTAACAAAAATTCTTTACAATTTTTTGGTTTATTTTTCTAAAAAATAAAATGACTGAAAAAAATCAGCTTTACTGATTCTCAGTGTTTTAGGTTGTTTGTTTTTTGAAATGACTTACGAATGTAGTTAAAATTTACATTTCTTCTACAAATCACTGTTATTTTTACTTGAAACAATAAACCTGAAATACAACTCAAACAACTAACAAATTCTGACTGCGGAGAACTCAATTTTCAAAATCTCAGAATGTAAAAATTTAATCTCGCTTAGCATCACTATTCCAAACAATGCGGAGCACAATAAAGACGTTTCCACAGTGTGATATTTGAAATCGCATGACCTAATGAAATTCGAAAAAAAACATTTTTTTACTTCCTTCAACACCTTTACAGATAAAAATGTATATTTACTCTAGTATAGGAAGGTTATATTTAGTTTTTAAAATTATTTAAATACTACTAAAACTTAGTTAAAAATTAACTTGCTGAAAAAATTGCTAAAATTATCTGATTGTTTATGCTAAATATTAGTAATATAGAAACAGTAGAAATAAAAATGTTAAATATACAAAATTTTAGTTATATTTGAGTTAAATTTTAGTTAATAGAAAATAGCAATTTAACCTGCTAAAGTCAGCAAAAAAAATTTTGCAAAAATTAAAAAAACATAAAAAATAAAAACATTTGTCAAGTTTTTTTTTAGATGTTTTTTTAATGCAAATAAAAATTAAAATTATGATTTAGCAAATATTTTTTAGTCTACTAATATTTAGCAACATTTTCTGTAAATTTTAAAGCATAATTTGTCATTTTCTAGTAACTAAACTTAAACTCAGCTATAACTAAAATTCTATAAATTTAACAGTTATTTTTGTTGTTCTTATATTACAATATTTAGCATACAAATTTTCTAATTTCAGTAGTTTTCTCTGCAAAGTCATTTAAACTAATAATATGTATGAGTTTTCCGCTATTTTATTTCTATGAGCGCATTAAGCCGAACACAGATGGCCTATATAATTGATCCACATATTTTTTCAATATTTTCCAAAAGTATTACATTCGAATCTTATTGATCAATAATTTAAATTTCTTAAAAATTTATCAAAATTTACCAAATTTCAGTATGAAACCACTTTTATTGTGATTTCCGTTTTGCAAATTTGCATTTTTTTGTTATATTTTTCCATTATTTTTTAACCACATAAAAAAAATTTCAAAAAAAATTTAATTTCAATATTCCCCACAAACTATTCAATGTTATGAAATTGAAAAACAAAAATCCAAATCATTTTTAACTTTTCAATTTAATTGATTAACTTTCAATAGAGGGTACACTAGACCGTACCACCTTACAGGCAAAACAAAATAAGTGCGCCGTACACCGTCCAATATGAAGTATTTTTGCAAGGCAGTTTAAAAAATTTTTTTTTTGCCGAACGTAGGGGTCGCCATTTTACATTTTTCGTTATATTTTTGGCATTTACAGTCGGATCTTAAAGTATGATACATCGATGTTTTTCTCTCGAGGAGACCAGTATTTTCCTCTAAGGGCCATTGACCCTAAGTATCCCGTTCTAATAGTTACCCGCCAAATCCCAGTTGCTACCATCCTAACGTACTGCCCTAATGTCAGAAAATTAAAGCTCGCAAAAAATCATTAAACTTTTTCTAAGGAAGTTTTTCGATAAACCCAGTAGAAATTTTTTTTTTATATTTTGGTTGCCGAACGTATGTGTCGCCTTTTTAATTTTTTTTTATTATATTTTACCTTTATAGCAAAACACTGGTCTCCTCGAGGCAAAAAATTGATATATGACACTTTAAAATCTGACTTTAAATGCCGGCAAAAAAATTTTTTTTTTGAAATTGCCTTGCAAAAATACTTTATATTGGAGGGTGTACGGCGAACTTTTTTGCGGTACGGTCTAGGGACACACTTTCAACTAATTAGTAAACAATTAAAACTTGGTCGTCTAAGCGGCACTTTAGTCAATTTTTATTTTTTACCTAAAATCAAACCCGGAAAATTTGTGTTCCGGAAAAATTGTGTAAGTTGAGGTATAATAGTTAGAGCGTTTGGAGTTAGTGAAGGCAACATCAAAAATAATATGTATAAGTTTTCTATCCCTCATACATACCACAGCGTCCCCTTAGTGTCCCCATAGCAGTTAACCCCACCAAAGTAAAATAATATAACAGGGCTATGAACTAAATAGCTTCAAGAAAGTTCACCAATTATTCATAAGATGGCGCTCAAAAATTGTTCTATGATTCAACACCACGGTCAATTAGAGTATTTCTATATTTGAAGCTCTTCATCTTAAGCCACCTTTCATATTTTCTTTATCCCCTTTCCAAAGAAAGCAACACGTTAATTAATAGGAAGAATTTCTTGAGGGTTGGTTCTATTTAAAAACAAAATTTTTCCGTATTTTAATTACGGATTCGTCTCGATATCGCGATATCAACTGCTTCCTGATATTGTAGTTTAGGCATAATAATGTAGACGTTGCTACTATTCCATTTCACAGATATATTTTGTAGTCCACGGCTGAGCCGTTGTATTACCCTCTTAAACATTGATATGTGATAGATGGGTGAAAGTAATAAACATTCGGTAAGACAAAGACTTCCGCAAGCATTTTTTGGTGTAAAAATTGATTTAAAAATGTTTGAAACTTTGTTTTTGAGAATTTTCCGGTACTCTTTTGTCCCACTGGATATACCTCTTGTTCGATACCCAGTTTCAATATACTTTCCAGTGCACAATTGGAGTCCCAAAAGTCTCATAAGACCTTCTGAAATCTTAATTATATGATTGTGTTTTTCTTTGCCGATGAAGCCTCTTTCTAAGCGCTCTTTTACAACTCATAAAAGGTTCCTAAATATGATTCTGTTTTGAATCATTTATGAGTATTGATTCATAGCTTTTTTGTACTCTATAACTTATCAAAGTTTCATAAAGATCTGTAGGTAACACTACTGTGTGGTTACCTACTAAGCTTTGACATGAAAAAACTAAAACAAATACATGAATAAAAAACGGCTTTTTCATGACAAAACTGAAAACCCGTTAAGCATTACAAAAACTGGAAAAAAACAATTAAAGCTGTTAATGTGGCAACACTGTTTAGCACAAATACTACACACACAGCCAAATATATACACAAGTTATTTTTTATTGTTTTGTTATTCTCCTTGAAGAGTTATTGTTGTAATTGTTATTGCTGTTACAAAAAATGTAAATCATGCATTAAGTCGGATGTTAAAGTAATAAAAATTGTATATTTATGTTAAAGTTTCAGATTTTTTTTTTGTTAGATGTTGCTCTTTTAGCATGACATAATTTCTTTGTTCACATATACATACATCAAAAAATAAGGAAGAGAAGAATACAAATTAAGTTGGTGAATACCTGATTAACACTATTTATATTAGCACTATAAAATTTTAATATTTTTAAAATCTTAAAGAACTGTCAAAAAATATCAAAATAACATGGGTTGTGGGATTTTGTTAAATTCAGCCTGAAATTAACCCATTTTTTTAGCGCATGGAATGCAAATTTTTAGACAAAATTTAGAAGAAACATTTATTAATTCCCCATTAATTTTTCTTGAGCACCCTATTACTAAAATACTACACCTTTCTAGTATTGATTACATCCAATTTCATATAAATCACTTTGAAAAAAATCACAGAAAATGTATCGGGTCGTGAGAGTGTTAAATATTCGTTGGTGGCTATTATCCTTACTTTTTAAGTGGATACATGTGTTGGTTGGTAATATTTTAAAAATATTGTTTAAAAAGTAGATTTTAATTACTTAATAAAGACCAGATGTTACCGTAAATAGTATTTTGTGCTGTATCAAAACAGCCTTATGGTTCTGTTTTTAGAAATTTAGAAAGTCTGGCACAATTTGAAAGTGTAGTATAGCTAGAAAAATGAAAATGTAGTATAATTTGTTGTTATTATTATGGAATCTATAAGTTGTATGCTAATTAATGGTTAATGGAAATGATAAAGATGCCATTAGAAACATTTACGAACAAAAAACATAGCATACTTTTAGGTTAAATTAATATTAACATAATATGGCATACTTTTAGGCTTAGCTAAAACCATAAGACAGGAAAAATACCAGAGTTTTCAATTTGCTGGAATTTTGAATTAATCTACATAATTAAAATAACGTGAGTTTTTATAACAAAAAATTTTGGTATGTGGTTTTAAAGTATTTACTTATTATGTTAAAAACTGCTTCTATCTCAATCTCTACAATTATTAGCCTAAGTGGTAATTTCTATAACACTTCATTTATTGCTTTAAGATATGTTATTTAATTTTTTTGTATCAAATTATACTATAATTATTATGATAATTACATTAATATTGAATTTAATTTTTATTGATTAAATCATTATTAAAATTTATGACCTCAACTTAAGTTATCAAATAAATCCTCTAGGTTTTCTTCAATTATGATATAAATATCCTTAAGATTTCAATAAATAATGTATGTAATACTTAGATTTGGGCACTGCAGTTTACAGCTTAGTTAGTTTGTTTACATTATTGAACTAGTCCCTTCTTCTAGTTCACTCCTTCATTCGACAAATTTTTTCAATTGTTTATAAGATTATATTGGTCAATGATTTGTTTAACTATTTTTAATATAATAAATAATGAATAACGAAATGACTGCATATCGAAAATTAGAAAAGATAATTTGAAATTTAATTATTTTTGAATCGAAATGAACTAGAATGCCTAACTCTAGTAATACTCTTGTATAGGTGTTTATGTCAAATGATACGATATATTTAATCATAAAACCACAAAAAGATAACAATTCTCAAAATATCAATACCATATATCATACAACATGATGATTATAATGATTACTTAAACGATAAATTAACAAAACACATATATAGAAAATAAATAAGAAGTGTTACAATAGGGACATAAACGAATTTTTATAATACTACAAATGTTTTTAATGTATTTATTTGTTATTTTTTAACAGTTAAAAATAACCACATTTTTAGTTATTTTAAAGGTACCTTTGTCGGCTTTTTATCTGCATATAGCTTATTTTTAACTGTAATTTTCAGTAGATTCTACCGACAAACTTTGCTGAGTTCGTATGCCCCTTCAAAAAATTTAAAAAATTTATCAAAAACCTTTTGCGCCATAATATTGGTCTAAGGCCCCGAAAAGCATATGTATTCAAGTTCCTGGTTCAATTCTAAGCAGTTTTGTATCGAAAATGAGTAGAATCAGTCCAGCGAGTGAAGTTGCGAGTGAAAATGTGAAGGTACCTCTAAGTTTCCATACAATTGGTGTATTTTCTTACATTTCATAGTAGCGTCTGGTGAATAAAATGTTTTGTCATAGTTTTTCACCAGACGCTTAGAGGTCAATAATATTTTTTATCCACCTAAAATTTATCAGCTCCAATTTTTTTTTACCACAAACGCTTTTTAAGTTTAACTTTTTCGCATTAAAAATGTTTTTTCACTACGAAAATTGTTTTCATATCCAAAAAGGCTTTTTACCTCAAAATACGTTTTTTTCACCTCTAAGGTTTTCTCATTTAATTTTTCTATATTATTTATAACAAAGGCACTGTAAACTCAACGGTGTGCAGAGTTTAAAAAATTTGGCAACCCAGTTGGAAATGGGATCGTATATGAACATATATAATCATATGTGGGCTCGTATATGATCATATATAGGTATAGATGATCATATATATCCATATATAGTTCCATGTGCCATCATATATGGACATATATGTCCGTATATAGATCCATATACGATCATATATGGTATAATATACGCCCATAAAAGTTAGGATCCGAAATTTGAGGGTATATGGTCGTACATGTTTACATATGCTGATTTATGACCATATACGGTGATATAACCTCAAATTTCGGATCCGAACATATATGGGCACATGTGATACCATGTATGATCGTATATGGCGCATATAATCAGCTGTACCAATATTTGATGATATACGTGCACATTAGACCGTACCTCAAAAAAAAAGTTCGCCGTAAACCCTCCAATATGATGTATTTTTGGAAGGCGATTTCAAAAAAAATTTTTTTTTTGCCGACCGTAGGGGTCGGCGTTTTTAATTTTTTTTTATAGCTTTGGCATTTAAAATCGGATTTTAAAGTGTGATATATCGATTTTTTTGCCTCGAGGAGACCAGAGTTTTGCTAAATAGTAAAAATCCAATTAAAAAAAAATTTAAAAAGGCGACCCCTACGTTCGGCAACCTAAATATAAAAAAAATTTATACTGGGTTTAGCGAAAAACTTCCTTAGCAAAAGTTTAATGATTTTTTGCGAGCTTTAATTTTATGACATTAGGGTGGTACATTAGGGTGGTAGCAACTGAGATCTGGTGGGTAACTACTAGAACGGGATACTTAAGGTAAAAATGTAGCAAAACACTGGTCTCCTCGAGATAAAAACATCGATGTATCATACTTTAAGATTCGACTGTAAATACCAAAGATATAACGAAAAATGTAAAATGGCGACCCCTACGTTCGGCAAAAAAAAATAAAAAAAAATTTTTTAAACCTCCTTGCAAAAATACTTCATATTGGAGGGTGTACGGCGCACATGTTTGATCATATATGCCCGCTGTGGTGTAATGGTTAGCGGGTGTATTGTCACACACAAGGTTGCGGGTTCGATCCCCAGTGACAACAACATCATTTGTAAAAAATTATATGTATGATTTTTCTATCCCTCATAGCACTTAAACCCACCGAAGTAAAATAATATAATAGGGCTATGAAGTAAACAGCTTCAAAAAAGTTCGCATCTCACGCAATTTCATATTTGAAGCCCTTCATCTTTCACCACCTTTCATCTCTTCTCTATCCCGTTTCCAAAGAAAGCAACACGTTAATTAATAGTAATAAAATACCATCTCATTTTCACTTGGAAAAGCCGTATTTAATTTTTTAGCAGTTGACTAAATATTTTTTCATATAAAAATGTAAAATAATTAATATTTTATTTAAAATTGTTGTATATGCTGAAATCCCAAAATTTCCGGTTCGAATTTTCTAGAATGTGGGAAAAAAATAATGCCGGGGGCGGAAAATATTGTACCGGGATGCATTTCTTAGTTGGAAGAAATAAAACAAATATGTATTAAAATTGGGGGAACAATATCAAATACTCGTACTAATATTTAAAACAAAAAAAAGTAGCCAAAATATAAAAAATTGTTAAATTAATTGTTTTCGTATTTTTACTAATATTTAAGGATACAAACTGATTTTGTTCTATTTCGGTAGTTTTTTTTTTATTAATCGACAAATCAAAATTTAAATAAATTTTTCATAGTTTTATTATCATACATATCAATATCATCATATCATTTGATTAAAATGTTCTCATATTTAGAAGAAAGGACAGTACATTTTTATACCCTACACCACTATGTGGTCAGGGTATTATAAGTTTGTGCTGATGTTTATAACACCAAAAAATATTGGTCGTAGACCCACCTTATAGTATACCGATCGGTTCAGAATTTTTTTTTATTTCGATTTAACGATGTCCGTCTGTCCGTCTGTCTGTCTGTCCATGCAATCTTGTACGCACTCTACAGGTCGCACCTATTAAGATATTTCGATGAAATTTGGTACATAGACCTATGTTGGCCCAAGGACGAACAAGTTTGATTTTTTTGAACATCGGTCCATGTTTAGACCTAGTGCCCATATAAGGGTCCTACCAAAATTATATTGTTTATACGCTGCAGGTCGTAAATATTAAGATATTTTGATGAAATTTGGTACACAGACCTATATTGGCCCAATAACGCAGCCTATTGATTTTGGTGAACATCGGTCCATGTTTAGACCTAGTGCCCAAATAAGGGTCCTACCAAAATTATACTGTTTATACGCTGCAGGTCGTAAATATTAAGATATTTTGATGAAATTTGGTACACAGACCTATATTGGCCCAATAACGCAGCCTATTGATTTTGGTGAACATCGGTCCATGTTTAGACCTAGTGCCCATATAAGGGTCCTACCAAAATTATACTGTTTATACGCTGCAGGTCGTAAATATTAAGACATTTTGATAAAATTTGGTATACAGACCTACATTGGCCCAGTAACGCAGCCTATTGATTTTGGTGAACATCGGTCCATGTTTAGACCTAGTGCCCATATAAGGGTCCTACTAAAATTATATGGTTTATACGCTGCAGGTCGCAAATATTAAGATATTTTGATAAAATTTGGTACACAGACCTACGTTGGCCCAAGGACAAAGCCTATTGATTTTGGTGAACATCGGTCCATGTTTAGACCTAGTGCCCATATAAGGGTCCTACCAAAATTATATTGTTTATACGCTGCAGGTCGCAAATATTAAGATATTTTGATGAAATTTGGTACACCGACTTATGGCAGCCGAAGGACGAAGCATATTGATTTTGGTGAACATCGGTCTATGTTTAGACCTAGTGCCCATATAAGGGTCCCCCCAAAATTATATTGTTTATACGATGCACGTCGTAAATATTAAGATATTTTGACGAAATTTGGTACACAGACCTATTTTGGGCCACGGACGAAGCCTATTGATTTTGATGAACATCGGTCCATGTTTAGACCTAGTGCCCATATAAGGGTCCTACCAAAATTATACTGTTTATACGCTGCAGGTCGCAAATATTAAGATATTTTGATGAAATTTGGTACACAGACCTATATTGGCCCAATAACGCAGCCTATTGATTTTGGTGACATTAGTTGGCTTTTACCCAGACTGGTGTAGGGTATTATATAGTCGGCATGCCCGACTTTAACCTTTTTACTCGTTTAATATATTATAAACATTTTGCACTTATATTGCATAAAAAGTCTTCTATTTCATCAAATGTTACTAAAGCGATCAAAAAACTAAAATACCGTTTTTTCTATAAAGTAGGTTATAACAAAAACACAAAGAAGACAACAATTTATTCTCAATACGATATTAATATGACTTTAATAACAACAAAAACACACACACACACACAAATCTTTTCTTGTCTTTTAGTGTCTGGTTTTTGTACATTTCTTTACTATTGCTGTGCAGAGGAGAACCTATACAAACATACATACCCAAAATTACTGGCTTAAAAACACAACACTTGTCTATCAATTGACCACTTTAACATGACCACAAACAGATACATAGAAATAAAAACAACCCAGCAAAAATGTGGAAGCAGTAAAAACGTTGACTGCTACTTTTACCGCTTCTAAAAATATATAGCTTGGTAAACAGCACTAATGAAAGGCCTTAGTTGATTATTTGTTTACACCGCATTTTGCTGTGCTTTTCAAAACGGCATGAAATGAGCAATACATTTTGATTGTTTAAATATTTTTGCGGTTCTTTTATCAAAATTTTTTAAAATGCGGAAAAAAGTTATTTTAATGAAAATAAGAGGTTTTACTAAAATAAGAGTCATTTTAAATAGTTGAAAAGCTTTATAATATGCACTTCCGAGAAGGCATGAATTATCGACATTTTAAAAGAAAAAAAAAAACAGGAGCACTAAATAAAAGCGGTGAATTCATGCCTTTTCGGATCTCGAAACAAGTGCTTTTACGCGAGCTATCTCGAACAAAAATCAGGCATGATATCATCAATAATGCAATCGCTTCACTGCTTAACTTTCCCTGACAAACCTGCTTCCAAGCAAGCAGTAATTTCTGCTGGGAAAGAATATGTAAAGATACAAACACTTGTACAAAACCTCAACACTAACTCACACATGAATACATCAGATAGACAATAAAACGTATATTCTTTTATAAGAGATGATATGAAGAGAAATAGTATTTGCATGTGTATGTTGATGTGATTTGTACGTGTTTAAACTAAATCGTTTATATTCTCTCTTCTAGTTTCAATAGAATCACTAACAAAAAGTCTTATAGCTGAAAAAGTCAATCAATCAAATTTTCATTTAATTGAAATTGTTTTCTAAAAGGTAGTAACCGGCAGAATAAGTAACAGTATACAGACTTAGGTAAAAGAATAAGAATCATTGCATATGTGTTAGAGATATAGTATTATAGTTTTTCAATGCATTGAGGTTGTTCACAAGAACTGTGCTATTTGTTGTCCGGTTGTATCGTGACAACAAAAAACAGAGTTGTTAAAAATTAAATTCTAAAAATAGAATAGCGCGATGCAACATTTTTCGTATATTTAGTGTCCTATGTTTAAGTGTGCTAACAGAGTGAAAATCCAATAGGAAATCGTTGTTTAAGTAAAATAACAACAACTCTGTTTTTTGTTAGGACGATACTATCATAGTATAATATAGCAGCTTTGCTCCTTTTCAGTCATTTGAAAAAATTAAATAGTGTTTGTAATTTTACGTGTACATATGGTTCTCTATTTTTTAATGAGTCGAGCTACTATATTATACTATTGGATACAACTTTACAACAGGTAGCACACCTTTGTGAACCACCTAATTGTGTATGTGTAGGAGTTTCTTTTTTTTTTAACAAAATAGAACAAAACTATAAAAGCAACAACAACTAAAAACATCCAGCAGAAAAGAATAAACAAACATTTGTTTCAAGCAATCAAACTGCAGGCATTTAAATTGAAAAGAAAATCAACAAGGAAGTGCAATAAAAGCAAAATAAAAAATTAAGTGAAAAAGGAAATACAGAAAATTGTTTTTGTTGTTTAAATGACCAAGGCCAAGGGCATATTGTTTTAGTTAACTGTAGTACGTACATGAGTATGTGTACAGTGTGCCATCAATTAACACAGTTAATAAAAGCCAGGACGGTTAAAAACAAGTAAAACTATTATAGTCGGGTATACGTACAATACTTTATCACAATAAGATTTAGGTCATATTTTGGGTGGCGGATTACATACTGATAAGGGAATTTCAATTAACGGTACGATTGGGTATAATTCTGTAAAAATGCGTTTAAAAAGTTCAGGGATCAGGGAAATCTGACTTTTCTGTTAAGGTTAGATATTCTAGTTTCTGAACAATTTCCGAGATAAATCCAAAATGGCGATCTCGGATTTTGCAGGTTTTTGTTTAGCTGGGTAAGACATTTAACAGATGGTCTATCATTTAGGTCTCTAGTTCTACTTCTACAACACTCAGGAAAATCGTCCTATTAATTAACGTGTTGCTTCCTTTGGAAAGGGGATAGAGAAGAAGTGAAAGGTGGTGAAACATGAATGGCTTCAAATATGGCAACACTGTATTTGCGCCAGATGTTGAATATTAGAACAGTTGTTGCACACCATTTGATAAAGAGTTGGCGAACATTGTTGAAGCTTTTTAGTTCATAGCCCTGTTATGTTATTTTACACCGAAGGAGTATGCAGCAATATGTATGAGGAATAGAAAAAACTCATACATATAATTATTTTTCATAAATTGATGTTGCCTTGGTTGGGGATCGAACCCGCAGCCTTATGTGTAACAGTCCAATGCGCTAACCATTACACCACAGCGTTCGAATTCTTACGATTCATTTAACATTTTTGTGTTGAAGAATGAAAAAACCTCGAAATATTAATAACATTTTCGTAATTTTTCAAACTTTCCGGCATTTAAGGAGTTGTAAAAAAACCGAGAGAAACTCAGCCAAATTTGGAACCGTAGTTTTTGTCTGAAGTGGGTAGTATCTGATTCATAAATAAATTTATGTAGGTCCCATGTTAAAAATCGCCTAAAATCCCTTTGGTTTACTAATACCATTTAAGCTCACATAAGAACATTCTGTTTGAGAAAAATGCACTGCGAAAGAGAACTATTCACTGTCATAAAGAAAAGGAAGACATCATACTTGGGAAATTTTTTTGAGAAACCCAAAATATAAGCTGCTATAATCTATAACACGAGCGAACATTGAAGGAAAAACTACTAGAAAGAGAAAAGAGACAACATGGATTGATAACATTCAAGTGTGTACTGGTGTTAGAGATATGGGCAGACTTCTGAGCGAAGGAAGAGATAGAGATGCTTTTGCAGAACTGCTGGAGAATATATAAAATGCTTTTCGAAATATAGAATATGTTTACAAATTTTAATTTGTTGGTCGCTAAAATTCGAAGAACGAATTAACAAATAAAGAAGAAGAAGAACTTTGTATGGAGGCTAGGTGAAAATATATACATATTTTAACAATTTTCAACAGATTTTATCCTTGGTCCAAAGTTCCGAATTTTATAAATACACTTAAAATATTTTGTATAAAATATTAATTTCACTTGAAACCAACATTTACTAACATTTCATTTCACTGGCTCGCGAAGTGATATTTTGAGGTTGCTTAAAGAGATTATAAGACCTGATTTAAAAAATTGTTATATTACTTAATGGAACAACCCATATACAGCATTTGTTACTGCATACATATAGATATGCATTTTTTTTTTTTTGGCAATAATGCAGATTTTTGTGGTAAAATTATACTTTTGTATACTATATATGACCCCACAGAAAAACGTGACGTTATTTGTCATAAAAATATAGAAAAAAACAAACAAATTCGACTATACAATTACATACTGTAAGAGAATGCCAAAAACAACAAAAAATAAAAAAAAATAAAAAAACAGAAGCCATGAATATCATACAAAAAGCTTAACACCTTGATTGTGATAGCAGTACACGAACACAAGTTTCCAACAAGTTACTTTAGAATTCATACGAGAGAGAAATCAACGATGAGTATTTTGGCAAAAAGGATTTACAATAAAATACCACTATTTAGTTGATTGTTGGTTAACGAACGTAGAGAAATTTACATTTAGTTTAAACTTCATTTATTTATCGCTTTTTCAAATTGTACGTACGTACTTGTGAAAACACCTAAAAGTATGCTATTGCCTTTTGTTTTTTTGACGTCATTTGATAGGTACTTAAATTTTTTGTATGAAATACTTTAAGAAATAGTTTAGTAATAATATTTTCAACGTTTTTGTTTGTATCCTTTTCATCTGCTTTATAATTGCAGGTTGTATGGTTAAAAGCATTTTTGCTTTCAGCACGTGCTTTGCTTCCTTAAAATGTTACAAAAAGAAAACATATAATAGCCTGACTTTTGTAAATATATACACCTAACTTTTACATTTTCCTGATGTCTGCATTGCTCTAGATTTTACGTTTTTTTTCTTTCATACTGCTACTACTTCCACTTGCAAATAAAATGTAATTATTTACTTTAGTAAATTCTATTTAAACAGTTATGTTTGTATGTAGATATTTAAAATAACATCTATTAGGGTGATACATATTAGCCCGAAACTGAAACAAATTGAGTTATATGAGTTTAAAATAATCTAAAATAAAACTGTTTATTTGTTATTTTTAAATTTAAAAATAAAAATTAATTAATTAAATTAATTAATCCATTACATGGATTATTTTTCTTCCTCTTCTTATATTAACAAAGAAGTAAGGTAGAACGGAAGACTTGTATTGTTTATTAACAATGGTGATAATATACAGAATAGTAACAAAAATTGTCAAAACATTTCTATTGGTGGTTATGCTTGCAAAAAACTTCGAAAACATATATATATATATATTTTTTACTGTCCTTCTCATATAATATTTAATATTTGCAGTATTGCCACACTTTCTAAAGAAAACTAATTATGGGAAACTGGAAAATCCCCATAACGATCGCCTTTTCATTCCTGAAGTTATAAAATATTTTGAAAGCAAAAACTCTGTGAAATATTTGTTAGGAGAATATCCTGATAGGGAAAAACAACTGAGATTTTGAAAAAGTATTTAATATGTTTAAAATAATGTCGTCCCTTATGTACTTCATATGAATAAATATTTGTCTATGCCTTGTATTTATATAGCTTTAGACGTTAATTATGCGATTTATGTATAATTTACATTACGTTGAGCATATCTTAAGGCATTTGATAGCACCATATACGACTGTATGCTGAGCATGTTTCTACAAAAACATATTTTCGTTATTAATATTATTAATATTTGGGCGAGGGTGTATGTACACATTTCCGTTCATTCAGTTTATATTGCATTTGCAATTTATGCACATACAGACTGCAATTGAAGCAATTATATGCTAAAAGGCTTAAGAATTGCTTAATAAGCAGTACATAACTTTATAACTCTATCATATTAATGGCATTTCAGTTGTGGCAAATTCAAAATTTCTGAGTTTAAATTCAAATTTATAATGGTTAATAATAAAATTAATAATAAAACGTGGGTAGAGGTTAGTTTTAATAAATTTGCTAAGGCTTGTAACATGTCGTTAAAAATATACCTTTTCACACATCAACAAACAATGAGTAGGTATCACCGTACGAGTATATAATTCTCATTAAGTTGAGGAAATTATTTATATATAGTATAAAAGCTGGATGCTCGAAATAAGCCAGAACCTAGTGACAGATTTTACACTGCCTCCACCGAGGAACGAATCACTACCCGATCTTTTTATTGATTGTTAGGTAAGGTTGAATGGGATCGCGCCAAAACGGCGGGTTCACTCGCAGGCCATAAGGCCCATTGCAATTCCCTCAGTCTCCCCCACATCCACATGGAAAGAAAAACCACGACCCGAGATACCCAAAATCAACCCTATCCGTTCAAAAAGTCCGCTAGACCAGGTCGTCAAAGATCCTGCTTCCCAGATATCTAAATCACCGCTCCTTCAGTCCCGGGCAGTGCTGCAATATCTCCTCCTCCTCCTCGTCCCCATAGCCCCTACCCCTACCCTACCCTAGTCCGCCCAGGAGTATCCCAGCGCACAGCCATTTGGCCCATTGCGCAGTGTCCTGCCAAATCCCTAAATCAGGCAGAAGCAAAAGGTTTCGAGATAACCTACAATTGATCAATGCCGTCCACCTTGTCCTCGTCTACCTATCCGATATATCCTCTATCACACAGAAAAGCTCCACCAAAGGAACTAGCTGGTTTCCGTCCTCGTCCTGGGACCTATGTCAGCCTGGCCGAGTGGCGACGAATTCGTTTGAGGGATTCAACTTAGTGGTCGAAACACCCAGATCTATTAGTGTCGGATTCCAGGGCCCTAAAGGCAGCAAAACTGTTCGGCAAGATGCTAATGGATGATGGATTCTTATCCCTTTTCATTATTATCCGTGCGGCTATGTTAATTGCGTGGACCTTCGCCTGCAAAATGCTAAAATCGCCTGTAGGTTGCTTGGAGACTAGAGTGTCCAGTTCACCGGAATAAACTCCCGACCCTAACGGAGTCAGTAGCCCAGTTCTCCTTGGTTGGTTCAATCACCTCAAAAGTCTTTTAGAAATTCGTGATCAGTAAAATGCAGTCCGTTTCACGTGCCACTCAGACAAGCCAGTCGTTGCACCTTTGCGAGAGTGGAGAGATATGATCCCGCTTCCACGACCATACCAGTGCCCCGTAGCTCAAGATCGGTCTAATAATCGCCGCATACATCCAGTGGATGATATACGGCTGTAGACCCCATCACTTCCCAAAAGTCCTCCTACAGGTATAGAAAGCACATAGGACCTTTTTCGTCCTCTTCTCGATATTACTCTTTCAGGAAAGTTTGAGTCCAAAATGACACACAGGTACTGCTCCTTCCTCGAGAGTTGAAAAGTGGACCCTTCCAGTCTAGGGAGATCAAACCTCTCCAGTTTTTACTTCCTTGTAAACAAAACAAGTTCGGTTGTCGCCAGATTGACTGCCAGACCGTTCTCCTTTGTCCACATGGACAGACTGATAAGCACTGGCTCCATGAGAACACAACGTCTGGAAAAAAAATTTCCCTGATCAGTAGCACAACGTCATCAGCGTATGCCACAACCTTCATCCCCGTTCCCTCCATCGGGTCAAGGATTCCATAGATCACAAGATGCCACAGAAGAGGAGAGAAGTGGTGTGTTCCTTGTGACCAACTTCCGCGCATCGTTATGGCCTGTGTTCCAGTTTATACCGCTGTTCCTGAGCATGTTGCCCGTCCACAAGGTTATCTGCGGGTTAGTGCCAATACCCTCTAAGGCATTAATGATCGAGGATATATTCACGTTGTTGAAAGCTCCTTCCATGTCTAGCAAGGATGTCAACACATATTGCAATAACTTTTGTAAATGGAAACTGTTTTGCTTGAAATTTTGCAAGAACAGTTTTTAGAAGTGACTCCATATTATACTTAAAGTTGGACTTTGGGGACAACTTGGAAAGCTATTCTGCCATAAAATTTTTTTGAAAAGTCGCGATTTTAACGTATAGATGAATAGATTTTTTTGTTGAAATATTTTCCTTTTAATTGCTTCTTTATTAAGCCATATCATTTATTAAGGCCGATTTTGCTTCCAGCCATTCAAAGACCTTAAAAACCCGTAAAAATCCATATAAATGGAACAATGGTTTTAATATCAAGTTTTATGCATCAAATATGAATACAGGTCTTTTGACTACATTTCACCACAAAAAAATTTTATTGATTGCATTTCAAAATTTTTGTATATAAAAAACTAAATGGAAAACCGCCAAACTTTAAAGACATTTAGCGAAAATTCTGTATCTTAGATCGAAAAATAAAGTATGCCACTGTAATCAGCTTGTCCGAAATATATAGAATTGATGGTCAGAGCTCTATTAATTTTTAAAGACAAGATTTGGTCATGCAGTGTTTTTAGCACTTTTTAAATCCTAAAAGTATGCACCTTTTTTTAACCGTCCAAAAATCTTTAAATATAAATGAAATAATTTCATTTATAACACCCAATGTAGATTTCGAACATTTTGTTTTCGATTTTTTATATATCGCAAAATTTAACGCCTACACTCTTGATTGATGTATAATTACCCCTAAAGCTATACCCAAACATTTGTGTGGCGAATTTTTTTGCACTTTATTTTTGATGAAATGTGTAAAAAGCTATTACAAACACGCCATCAACATCTATTGAAGTTTTTGGACAATTTTCTCTATATTCGTTAGACAAACAAACAATAATGCACTAATAAAAAAAGCACGTCAAAATTTTATTTAAAACTACTAAAAAATTAGTTAGGAAAGCAGAAAAAACTGCTGAAATTAGCTGATTATTTTTGCAAAGTCAAAGTAAGGAAAAAAAAAACAAGATAGGAATATCAAAAATAAAACTGTTAAATATATAGAATTTTAGTTATGAGTTAAATTTTAATTAATGGAAAATAACAACTTAAGCTGCTAAAATCAGCAAAAAACAAAATTTGATAAATAATTAGTAGACTAGCAGTTTACTTTTTTTTTAGCAAATATATCTATTGGTTTTAGCAAGATAGCCTGCAAATTTTATTTAACTAAATTTAACTTAAAAATGACAAAAATTTTGTAGATATAACAGTTTGTTTTTGCTATTTTTAGTTTACTAATATTTAGCAAAATTTTCTGCTGATTTTACAGTATAATTTGTGATTTTGAATTAACTAAAATTTAACAAAAATTTTGCTACTTTTAGTTTACTAATATTCAGCAAAATGTTCTGCTGATTTTACAGTATAATTTGTGATTTTGAATTAACTAAAATTTAA
Organism: Leucophora obtusa; assembly: GCA_949987735.1. Lineage (NCBI taxonomy): Eukaryota > Metazoa > Arthropoda > Insecta > Diptera > Anthomyiidae > Leucophora > Leucophora obtusa. The sequence continues at coordinate 7,068,254 of OX465296.1, forward strand.
CAAAAATTTGGCTACTTTTAGTTTACTAATATTCAGCAAAATGTTCTGCTGATTTTACTGTATAATTTGTGATTTTTAATTAACTAAAATTTAACAAAAATTTTTAAAATGGTAATGCACGGTAATTTTTAACAAATTTTTAGTAGCTTTTTTTCTTCTATTTTTACAGATTTATTTCTATGAGTGTATTGATTTGGGTAGAGTAAAATTTGTATGTATCGTTAGTAACAAGCGAAAAACTAAAATTGATGGCTAAGGCCAATGTTGTTTTGGGAAAATCGTGTTTGATATTTGTGGTATCCGTTAGCACCTTTTTTGTATGTTGCGATTGTTGTTGTTTTTGTGGTAAATGAAAATTTTGCTTTTCCTGAGATTTAAAAAGAAAATAAAAACAACAACAAATATATAGAAAAAATGGCTTTTAAATTGACCATGACTTCAATTACAACACTTTTAACGCTTAGTTGTGTTTGATTGTGCAAATATTTCCATAAAAACAAATTGCAGACAATTGATTTTTATTTCATAGAGAAATTTACTTTTAGTCTATACTCGTACCTACCTATAAATGATAGCATGTCGTAAGTTTTACATAGACTTATTTTATCTGAGACTCCCCAAAAAAGTAGGCAAAGGTTAATTGTTCACATTGGCATTTTGTTATATTTTCCTTTACCAGGCCATTTATTATCATGGTTTATTGACGTGTTATAGAGAGGTGTGAAAGTCATATAATTTTTTCATGATTGTTTTGACTTTCTTACTTTGAACTTTTGTGTTTTTTTCTATATTTGTCTTTTTTTATAATAAAAAGCACAACCATCATATTTTATTATCTCTGGGATTTAAAAACATAATCAATATGGTTTAAATGGATTTTGTTTTTATTTGAGAAATTTTATTTAAAAAAATTGTTTATATTGTATTTTTTATCATTGAAAAAGCTTAACATATAATCCTCTGGTGTTATATTAATATTTGTTTATATTTTAAAGATAAAAAATAAAAAAAACAACATCATTAAACCACAACATTGTTTGTAACAAAAATCAAACTTAAAACTATGCCACACACACATTTTTTTATGAATATATTATGCCTAAAAGCATACTATATTTTTTATTTGTTTTGTAAATATATGTAAAGTTGAAAAAACTTTAAAATAAATAAACAAAAACATTTAATATGATATTTTATATTAAATAACATCTGAACTAAGTAAATAAATTTAAAAATATATAACAAATATTTGTGTTAAAAGTACCAATGTAATAAAGTCTAATTAAATTTGTGTATAACTTTGGTTATCAGGGAAGCCAAAAAATATGTATGCATTCGTTAATTAAATATGAGCCCTTAAAGTATGCAACAGTAAATTTACTAAAAAGCTATTTTATTTTTACCCATTTTTTGGTTTAGCTAGAAAACTTGCTGTAGATGTTACGTGCCGTATCATAAAAGTGCACTTATAGATTGGGATTTCCCTAAAAAATTTTCTCTTCCTAAGAATCGGTTGTAGATAGCTACTTTTCCCTTACAACTTCTTCTACTGTGAATTCTAACACCGATGATTTTTGTTTGAAATTGTTCCAAAAGCAACCGCTTCTATAGCTCCAAGGTGGAACCGGTTGCCCTAGAATCTTGAACTAGTTCTAGAACCGATTCTACGTCAATCATACCTTTAATATATGATCTATGGAACTGGTAGCCACTTACGCGACGTCGGTCGGTAGCTCAGCTATTTCATATATAGAAATAGACAATAGTTCAGATCAGATTTTTTTAAAAATTATTTTATAAATTAATTTTTTGTTCGATTTGAGATCATACTAGTAAACTACAGAGTAGAAAAAATTTTAAAAATTCGATAAGGCCAGCAGGATGGAATACGTATATACGGGTCAGACCCGCTACAGACCCATCTTCAGTATATTATGCCTTTATGGGTTAATATTTGATGATGATCTATTTATATTGAATTTAAGCAAACAAACACATGTTAGCAAATCAATTAGACTAACATCAACGAAATTTTAACAATGCTATTTTTATCCTTTGTTATTACTATTTTTGCTTTGAACTTTAATTATTAAACTATCGCAGCTGTTTCTATTCAACTCTGAATCACAGATTTATTGAACGACAACGAACCGTTAATTTTTAAATTTTAAATGCATATTCTAGTTATTTTTTAAGCTTAATGTTGACAGTAAACAATTAGGCACTTTAAATTATATTTTCACCATATCTAGTGTGTTGAGATGTATGAAGGCATGTATGTGAGTTGACATGTATGTATGAAGGTATTTTATAAATTTATTTCTATAATCTTAAATAACTTGCGCTGGGTTTCCTACTGACGGGATATGAGTTAACTATAAGTTAATCCAAAAATTTCTTGTTGTGTTGTATGTAATATTTTGACATTTTCTTTTGTCTAATAGTTAACCCTTAGTAAGACATCCACCGTTGGTTGGTACAAGAGTGGGCATTAGAGCGCACCACCTTACAGGCAAAAAAAAAGTGCGCCGTACACCCTCCAATATGAAGAATTTTTGAAGGAGGTTTCAAAAAAAAAATTTTTTTTTGTCGAACGTAGGGGTCGCCATTTTTAATTTTTCGTTCGCCGTACACCCTCCAATATGAAGTATTTTTGCAAGGAGGTTTTTTTTGCCGAACGTAGGGGTCGCCTTTTTAATTTTTTATAGCTTCGGCATTTACAGTCGGATCTTAAAGTATGATACATCGATGTTTTTCTCTCGAGGAGACCAGTGTTTTGCTCTAAGGCCCATTGACCTCAAGTATCCCATTCTAGTAGTTACTAGGGTATTCAGTCGATTAATCGTTATTCGATTAATCGAACAATTTTGCTCAAAAATTGTTCGAATAATTTATAATGGCCATATTTCGAATAACGAATAATTCGAATAATTTAATACGATTAATCGATTAATCGAAATTGCTAAAAAATTAATAAAATGTTTCGAAAATATGTATATTTTATTAAAGTAAATATTGGATTTTATTAAAACTTATTTCAGAAATTGTAAAAAACATCTTAAATATCAAAGAAAAAACAAAAACATCAACAGATTGCTTTGTCATCTTCTAAAGTAGTGACCACTCTGCATTTATAATATCCTTTAGCAAAGGATATTATCCCAAGCCATAAGATTCGAATTGATAAATGGCAAATTAAAAGACAAATAAACATATCCAGGTGTTTTTTATTTGAAAAAAAAAAAATAAAGAAATTTACAAATAAGTTGTTAACAAGATTATAGTCAAAATTTGTATTTATGAGTTCTAAATAATGTTTAATGAGAACTAAATAACCTTTTATACATGTGATCTTTTTATAGCCCAATTCAGCTAACTCTGCTAGAAACAACTTTTTCAAAATTAATCACAAGGTTTTTTTAAATTCCCTGCGAAGTAGTTGCTAAAATCAAATAAAGGGACGGAGGGACGTAAACGTCTGAACAGAATGTCTCTATACATTTATGTGTTTTATGAGTTGAATGCATGCGAAATAGATACAAATTAATCTACGAGTTGTTCTATTCTTCTTCTCATTGAAGATATTATAGAGCGCTATGTATAATATATGAACGTCTGGCTAATTTTTATAAAATGCTAAATTTAAAGAAAGGTCTGCGGTGTGGTTCTCCCCGATTTGGATAAAATTTGAATATATTACAAAGAGGAAAGAAGTAATAAAAATTTTGATAAAATATGATCTCAATTATAACATTTTTTATTTTTATGAATTTTAGAAGAGTTTCCGAAATTCTTTTCGTTCTTTTTTTTAAATAAAATTATTAAAAATACAACAAATGTATGTATATTATTTTACATACCATTTTTTCGATTAATCGATTAATTTTAAAATATTATTCGATTAATCGGTTAAGAAAAAAACCCGAATAATTATTTGAACGATTAATCGATTAAATTAAAATGTCGATTAATTGAATACCCTAGTAGTTACCCCCCAGATCTCTGTTGCTACAGCCCTAATGTACGACCCTAATATCAGAAAATTAAAGCTCGCAAAAAATCATTAAACTTTTGCTAAGGAAATTTTTCGATAAACCCAGTAGATTTTTTTTATATATTGGTTGCCGAACGTAGGGGTCGCCTTTTTAAATTTTTTTTCATTGGATTTTTTCTCTATAGCAAAAAAATCGATATATCACACTTTAAAATCCGACTTTAAATGCCGAAGCTATAAAAAATTAAAAAGGCGACCCCTACGTTCGGCAAAAAAAACCTACTTGCAAAAATACTTCATGTTGGAGGGTGTACGGCGAACTTTTTTTTGAGGTACGGTCTAGTGGGCAGCCTGAAAAAAAATCTAGCGGCTCAAGCTTCAGCCGCCGTCACTGTTGATGTTGTTGTTAGAACGGCATTAAAAAGAGAAATTTTTGTTAATAGTTTTTTTTTAAACCGGAATGGAAATCCTTGCTCGGATAAACCCGAATCGTCCCAGTACATTGTTCGCCCATACTCGGTCGTCAGAGTCTCATCGGCATTAACAGGGAACACCATATCCAAGGTGGACTGTAGGTGAGGTTTATATCTGGAAATGATTGGCTTCAATTTACCTTAATCACACGTTCTTATTATGGGTCGACTTGCAACTCAGGTCTGAACTACACAAGTTTACATTTCGTTGAACTGTTATGATAAAAAAAAAACATTTATGGTGTTTTCCATTTAATGTTTTCAATCTAATTAAATCAATTCTTTTAATTTTCTAATAACCTACATTGTTAAACACATAAACTTAATTAAATTTACAAAAACCTTTTGCATATATTTTAATTTTATTGGTTTTGTTTTTTTTTTGCTCTACTCTCTTGACAATATGCCAACACATATTTTCATCACACATTCACCGACACATAAACGGTTTAAAAAAATGAATGTTGCATAAATTTAAAGCATACTTTTAGTGGCAATCATTTCCCATGAAATTTTTCACTCTATCGCTTTTTTTTTGCTTTTGCATTTATTATGTATTTTTTAACAGTTGATGTTATTTTAAATTTTCAGTTTTCTTTTTTTTTTTAACTACGAGTGCAGTTTTTATTTCCCATTTGTACACTTACCTGCACCGAATGATCCAAATTATTGATAATACGTATCACACGTCCGGCACTACGTTTTATCGAACCCGATGTGGTTGATAATGTACCCAAATCCGCTTCCATTATTGATGGCTTACGACTGGCAGGTTTTGAGCCCCAGCCCTGATTGCCAGGTGAAGCATACCACATACCGTTCTTTTTACCGTAACTCGCTGGCTGCATATACATATGAGTGGATACAGGAATTACAATGTAACCGAGAAGAAAGAAGAAGAAAAAAAAAAAAGAATTGTTAAAAAACGATGGTATTTTAGTGGCAATAACAAAAAAGAAAAAAAGATTGTTACTCAATCAGTAGTCGGATGTGGATATAAAAAAATAGTGGTGAAATTGTTTTAAAAAAAAAACACATATTCTACTACATACAAATATTGCCTTTCAAAAATATTTTATCTACTCGTGTGTATATGATTTTGTTTGTATAAATCTGATTTTAATTAAATTCTTTGTAACAATTTTAACTCTCACTTTATATGATTTTGTTTTTATATAGCTGTCATTTTTCGTTTGTTGTTGTTGTTTATTTGATTTAATATCAAAATTTTATCAATTTATTTTGTTTATTTTTTAAATTCATTTTTATATTTTGTGTTATATTTTTTGTTATTGATTTTCTGTTGATACATATATTTAATTATTTCGATTGTTTGTTACCAGTGTTGCCAGATAAGGAGATTTGGCACCAAATTGAGGATTGCAACTTGGATTTGGGGACAGATTTTTGATAAAAGTGATCAGAGTTGCTAAAATTCGTACTTTTTTTTAACCAAAAAAAAATCTATTCTTTCGACAGATAAAAAAGTAATTGAAAATAAAAATACAGAGTTTGTCGCCAAAAAGCAAAATAAAGTACATTAAAATGAAAAACAACAAAAATTAATGCAAAACTAATTGAATTAGCAAAAAAATGTGACAAAAGAAATACATCAAAAATTCTTGTTTAGCTTTTTTTTTTTCTAAACGTCAAAAAATGCTGATGGTCGATTGTCGCTTAATTTAAATTCATCGCGACAATATTTATTGTCGTTATTCTACAGTCGACCCAGTTGTGATTAAGCTCTGAATCCTGTTTCTGCCTCCATTTAAGTAGTGCGTTAACTGGAGCGCAAAGTATGGTGTTTGTTTAAACAAATTTGGGTACTCAACAATTTTTTGACAAATTTTTGGAAGTTTTTGGAAATTTTAACTCGCTAAATGGGAATATGAGTTTAAATGTTTCTGGCAATTTTTTATTACTACTATTTGTTAAATATTTGCATATATTTGTGTGAGTGTATGTGTTATTTTTATTAAATTTCCAATTGCCAACTGTTTTGTTTATTGATATTAGTGTTTTTCTGTATGGGTTAAAGAAAAATTGTGATTGTTTTATAAATCAGTTTATAATTGAAAATATAGTTTTTTTTCAACTGCTAAAAATTGATCAGTTTTAAATTAAATTCTCAGTACCTATTAAATAAACGCATGCAATAATTTAATGTACTCGTATTCATATATATATTTTTTTTATCAAATTATATTATTTAAATTTCAGTTTTATTTTATTTCACTTGTGGAAGTTTATTTTTTAGTAGTTTTTGTTAATTGTATGTTTATTGGGTTGAATATAACATAATACAATAGCTATGTTTGTGTGACTCTCTATCAGCGTTATCAAGAACGATTTTGACAGTTTTTCAACGTATTCCAGCTTTCTACTGTCAAAATTGTTCGAGATATCATTGATAGGAATGCCACACAAACACAGCTAATAAACAAATGTTAAACCTCTAATGGACAGAGATGGCAAAGAAGGTGTTAAGTAATATTTAAAATACGCTTTTAATAAGACGTCTGTTATTTAACAGAAATTGTAATGTTATTTAACAGATTTTTCTTTTGGCCGGAAATTAGTCATAAAAAGCCACCCATATTTATTTATATATTTAAAGTAATACGTTTGTAAGTTAACAAAAATATTCGAAATTAGTTTATTGAAATTTATAAAAATTTATATTCAGAATTGTAAACTTATAGAAAATTCTGTTAAACAAGCAAAAGCGATTTAAAATTTCAGTAGTTTCATTAATATCAACAAATTTTATTCTAAGCTAAAAATTAGGAATGTTTTTTAATTCAAGCGTACTATTTAAAGTGTATTGGCTGGACCAGACATGGTACTAATTAATTGATAATTAGCATTGAATTGATATCAATTGTAACGACATTGAATTAATTAGAATAATTGATAATTATTTTTAGGATCTGAATTCAACGATCAATAGTAATGAAGAATGTGTCTGCTAAAATCAATATATAATTAGATAGGGGTTTTGAAAACGTCTGAAAAGAAAACGGTAATATTGATATATGCTAAAATCTATATATATATCACTATAATGTCACTCCATTCTATTTCGTTCCCTGTTTATCTCTGTTTCATTCCCCTTGTTTAGTGTTTCAATTTCACGGCTTTCAATTGTGTTTTGTTCCCTGCGTTCTATGTTTCAACTGTTATGATTTTGAATAATGTTTTATTTCATTTCGCTCTGGTTCTGGTTACCCTGAAAATTGGATTGTAGATGAACATACATATATGAAATGTAATCGTTTATGAAGATATAATAACAATAAGTCATAATTAGTTAAAAATTACCATGCTAAAATTAGCAGAATATTTTAATATTTAAGATGGAAACAGCAAAAATAAAACTGTTAAATGTACGAAATTCTAGTTACATTTCAGATAAATTTTAGTTAGTTTAGATTATAATGGATCTTATCATGGCTACAAAAAAGCCTGCTTTGGGACATAAGCAAATCTTCCTCAGTCAGTAAAGCTTGTTCTGTACATACTACAGAATAGGAATATGACCGAATAATATTCGGCTATAACATCCCTAAATCGTAAATGGTGATAATACTCGTGGGGTTATAACATATCGCTCAAATTTCAATGGTAATAAAACATTTCCAAGTATGATTTCTTCCCATTTTTTTTTACAAATGTCCTTTGATTTAAATTCAATGTATTTTGTGTAAACAAAGTAACAGAATATAATCAATTTCTTTTTACAGTTAACAAACAAACTTAAATGCCATACGGCAAACATTATAACACAATCACTGGATATGAAAACCAATAAAAAAATACCGAAATTAAAAACAGAATATATAAAAAATCAACAGCAATACAACTTCAGAAAAATGTGACGCATATTTACGTGTCACATGCTGTCGAGGATGAATAAATATACAATACGGTATTTGCTCTATATACATATGAGAGTATATTTGATAGCATGTTCTTAAAGTAGCCAAACAAAAAAAAGTATTTTTTATATTTATTTTTATCGGGCTATACATTAATTCCATTAAAGGAATTAAATATGCTGAAATCCCAAACGTATTTAACAAATTGTGAAAAATAATCCGTTGTAGGCATGTCCCTATCCGGATTTCATTCTTGCCCAAGAAAATCGTCAGGGGACGACGTTTTTAGAATTTCTGGAAACATTTGTTAAGTTAAATTACAAACTCAATGAGAATTTCTTGTTCTCGTCTAGGAGCGTTATTAAACATTTAAAATATCAAAGAAAAAACAAAAAGTATTTTAATACAATACAAATGTAATACAATTTAAATGAACAGTAAAGAACACGATTAAACTAAATTTTATTCTAATGGATTAATAGCAAAAGTTTAAAATAATTAATTCTTTAATTCACTTTTCACAAATTAATGTAATTTGAATTAAATTTCATTCCGTAATAGCATTCTTATGGAATTAATTCGATAGCTTAATTCACAAAAGCTTTAAATTATATGAATTAATTCTATTTTGGTTGAATTCTAATTGAATGAAGCCAAATTTACCTTAATTCATTTAGTAAAAAGGTGAATGAAGAATGATTTTTTTTATTCATTTAAATAGTCAAATGAAAATTTTAAATTTGCAATTATATATTAATACAATACAAATAAAAAAGATTTAAAATTTATCTAAAATAAATAAATATCAGTAGAGGGCTGGCGGTTCGTTTACAAAAAAGTTTTTCAGATAGAGAAATATTAACAATTAAAATTACTTTGATCCATAAACTAACCACTCACGAGTCTATGGATGAAACGAAATTGCGGCAGTCTGGTTAATTCCCTCGTGTTTGTTAAATTTTTCAATAAAAATGTTTTCTTCTTCTTCTTTCTGTAAATCAACTTTAGAGAAATAAATAAATAGTATTGTATAGCTTCCCAGCTAGAAAACAAGCCCAAAATGAATCATAAAAAATATCGAAAAATATTATTAAAAGTCAAAATTTTTTTTGAAGTGGTTCGTCCAATATTTAAAAAAATTCGAAAGGACCAAAAATTAATCTTTTATTGAGTCTTTTTTTTTGAATTGTTTACAAAATATTTAGATTTTTTTACATTTCTAAGTTATTTCTGAACCATTTTTTGGATTTAATAATTTGGCTCAAATTTTTGTGTCTTTTATGATTCATTCTATATTTTCGTCCAAAATATGAGCAATTTTTGACAAAAAATTTTTAAATTTCAAAACAAAGTGTTTTATTTATGTAAGTTTTGATTCATAGAACAAGAACCCTCAAAAAAGTATTCAAATTTTGCTGGCTGAGTTGTGCACTTTGGTTTTGATTGTGTGTTGGGTTCATACTACACTGCACCCAGTGAATAATACTAACATTTTTTCATTCAATTAGTAAAATGTTGAATGAACATGCGATTTGCATTTGAGCTTTAGGAATGAAGTCTTTACGAATGTTTAATGGAATGATATATGAACATTTCTAAAATCTGTAATAAATTTTTTGTGAATTAAGCTTAAATTCAATTAAATTTTTCGAAGCTGTGATTAGCAGTTAATCCAATATGTAGTTTGAACTTTTTTATGAATGGTCTATTGCAAAGCGTTGTTATATATTTTTTATGTGATATAAGAGTAAAGATACAAACTTGCGGCTGCGGCTCTGGATTCCACTGTGAAGAGAAAAAGCTAATTAATGGCTGCGGGATGGTTGTTTTATAAATACATTCACATTTCCATTTTCACACTACGTGTGGAGAGCAGGTTTCATATTAGAGAAACACCACCAGGAATGGGAAAAGAGGTTTTTATTTCGGTATAGAAACATTTTTAATTTATTTCAGTTTTTTATTTTATTGTAACTTCAGTAAATATCATTAAATTAAAATTATAGGCTTTGTGAGCCCGAAACTAATAACAAACATGAAAAAACAGGGCTTTTTCAAAATAAAATTTCAATCTATCAACTTTTCCATCTCTCAACATCACCAAATAATGGGATTATTTTTTGAAAATATGGCAACATTGAAGAGAGTGTGAGAACAGTGTTGCCAGAATTTTCGTCAGAAATTTTATAAAAAAAACACTAGTTTCATAGAAACTCAAGCAATAATTCATTTTAACTGTTTGCTTATAAATATTACCGGTTTTAAGATAATAAATTTGAATTATAACTGGATGTTATTATTTACTTTATCTATAAAAAGATGGTATTTATGCTGCGATTAGTAACAAATAAAATACCTCGAAAAAATGTGACGTGATTGGGACATTTGGAAAACAAGGGGGTTACCGCGTAACTCGATTCGAAAAAAATTTTAGAATTCGTAAATTTTGTACCACCGAAATAACTGACTACCGTTATCCTTAAAATACCGTTACCGAAATAATCATAAAACCGTTATCCTTAAAATATCGTTACCGAAATAACTAAAAACCGTTATGCTTAAAATACCGATACCGAAATAAATCAAATAGCTTTTCCCTTAAAATACCGTTACCGAAATAATCTAAAACAGCGTTACCCTTACCGACAACCGCATCGTTTCGGTTACCATCCATGTTTTTAAGTGTCAAATCTTCATAAAACGGGTAAAAAGGGTAAAGTCGGGCATGCCGACTATATAATATCCTACACCAGTCTGACTTAAAGCCAACTAATGTTTGGATACGAGATTTGAATGGGTTAAAATGGACTTGTGTCAAAATTTTCTATAAAATCATAAAAGAATAGAAAATTGAAAATATAGCCCATATGGGCGATAGGTCCAAATATGGACCGATCCTATCTAGAATCAATAGGCTTTTTCCTTGGGACCATGTAAGTCAGCGAACCAAATTTCATTGAAATATCTTCGTATTTACGACCTGCAGCGTGTAACCAAGCCAATTTTGGGGGGACCCTTATATGGGCACTAGGTCTAAACATAGACCGGTGTTAACCAAAATCAATAGGCTTCGTCCCTGGGCCAACATAGGTCTTTGTACCAAATTTCATCAAAATATCTTAATATTTGCGACCTGCAGCGTATAAAAAATATAATTTTGGTAGGACCCTTATATGGGCACTAGGTCTAAACATGGACCGATGTTCACCAAAATCAATAGACTTCGTCCTTGGGCCGACATAAGTCGGTGTACCGAGTTTAATCAAAATATCTTAATATATGCGACCTGCAGCGTATAAACAATATAATTTTGGGGGACTTTTATATGGGCACTAGGTCTAAACATAGACCGATTTTAACCGATTTTAAAATCAATAGGCTTCGTCCTTGGGCCGACATAAGTCGGTGTACCAAGTTTAATCAAAATATCTTAATATTTGCGACCTGTAGAGTTCGCACAAGAATGCATGGACAGACAGACAGACGGACGGACGGACAGCATTAAATCGAAATAAAAAAAAATTCTGAGCCGATCGGTATACTATAAGGTGGGTCTAGGACCAATATTTTTTGGTGTTACAAACATCAGCACAAACTTATAATACCCTGACCACGTAGTGGTGTAGGGTATAAAAACATTGCCAAATTTGAGAGCCCAGTATAGTGGATAATAATATAACATAGTTCCATTGATAGTGACAGCAAATGATTTAACTTTCGACTTTTACAAAATATATAAGAAAACAGCAACGACAATATTTTCGCGCAATTTCATTCTGATTTATGTCAAACAAAATCAATGTAACCAGAAGAAGCATTTGACCTTCATATTGGAAAAACAAAATATACAAAGAACTTATGTTTCTATATATGTTCTGTGGCCGCAAGATCGTACCTCTACTCCAAGTACAATTTTTGTGGTAAATATTAGGTCTTACAAATGATTTATAGTCGGTACAAAATTACGAATATTTTATATACATAGGTTAAATTTTTATATGTAGGTACTATGTGATTTTGTATGATGGCAAGGTGGTTGCAAAAAATAATTGTTAATTTAATGAGTGAATATTTTAAATATAAATAAAATCGTATACAAAATACATATACGATGACACAAAATGTATTATAATTGAATTGAAATTTATAATGGAAACAGAATGAATGTGGGTTAAAAAATAAAATCGCAAAGAAATAAAAGTTCTGGGGCTAAAAAAAATCTGATATTACAATAAAAATTTCCCAAAACTGCTTTAATTTACATACAAATAAAATTATAATAAAATTGAATATACCATATGTATGGAGAAATAAAAAAAAATAAATTTAATTTGTAATTTGATTTTACAGAAATTACATTATTACGTTATCGCTGTTGAACTATAAAAATGTTTACATTTTTTATGTGTAAATAAGGGGTATAACAAAAATTTTCATAACATATTTAAGTAATTTTGAAAAAAGAAATTTTATGCATTACAAAATATTCAAATGATTTTCACTAAATAAAGCATCTCTTAATACAATGTCTAACATTTTTTCCCCAAAATCATATAAACCCTAAAAATTTTATATCTGTTATATTAACAGAAATTCCATCGATTCGAATGTGATATACTTTTTTTGATAATTTTGATATATAACCCACTTTATTGTTAAAAATATCCTTTACAATGTTTCTCAAATTAATTTATATCATTCCTGCTCATTATGCTCTTAATTTTAATATCTTTCTTCTGAAAGAAAAAAAAAAACAACTTTTAGCCACTTAAATGCAATTTTCTTTTATTATACTTTAAATTAACACACACTCTTTCCCACCCACCCACTTGACAATAAAAACTTTATTGACCAATTCACCGAAATTGTACCATAACACATTTTGTGTCATTAGCATGATTTGGGATGTATGTTGAACAAACTAACTACCAACAGAAGCCGAGGCAAGTGGCACAAGTTCTACATAAAAACAGACACAGTAGTAGTAGTTCAATTGAAACGCTCACTGCATAGTGTTTTGCCTAATTAAACACTCTCTCTCTCGCTCTATACCCCTGTGTGTGTTCAAGTCCATTTGGCTCTATTGTAAATTCTATATCAAATATAAAGGATACTTTAAAATTTTTGCTAAATGAACCATAACATAAAAACAAAATGAGTAAAAAGTTTGAATTGCTTCATTTTCAACACTTAATACTATTGTTAGTGCCTCTTTGCCTCATGCAGCCAGCCTGCTTTTGTTAAATGTTAATGTATAATTAAGTACATTAAAACAAAAAGTCTAACAAAATGTTAAATGATATATTTGTATAAAGTTTTCGATTTAATTCATTTTCAGTACAAATTCAGGAGATATTTAATTGTATTATTTTGTTTATAATACTGAAAGCTATTTTTTATATTCGATTATAATTTGCAAGAAACTTAATTTGCAAGAAAACATTGAGATAAACAAAATTAAATATTCTTGAAGTAGGCGTTGTTGTTTTGCCAATAAATAATTCACAATTTTTCGGCACTTGAATTTACTTTACAAAAATAACTGCACAACTTTTTTGTATAACATAATTTTAGGATTATATTAACTATTAATAATGTAGCACACTATTTGGCTGATATATTTGTTTTTTATTTTTAAATATTTAATTTTTGTATGTTTTTTAAACCACTACATATTTGTTTATTAATATTATTTACCAACTGTAAAACTATACATCTAAATTTGTATATAGTTCCGCTCAATTGATTATTTTCATTCAGAACAATATTACAATTCGTGTTTTATATAAAACTGCAAAAAGTATGCTCTAATATGTCAATATGTTAAATAAATATTAATATCAATTTATAGAAAGTTTTTCTTAGTCAGTTTTATATTTTTTAAATTTGTTTATATAGTTTCACCAAAGAGTTTAAAAAATAAATAGTATGCAATTCTCTCGGTTTGTGAGAAAAAATATATGAAATATGGCTGTAAATAGAAAATTAAATTTTTTTCGTTGCTTTTTAACGATAAAATGATGTTTTTAATGTTGCTACTGTTACATTTAATCTTATTTATTTTAATTTAAGTATACAAACTATCAATTCGTCTTTGGTTTTCCTTAAAACTAGCCCATTTTCTGTTTACAGGCACAAACTGTTAACATAGGGTGAGAGAATTGCATAGTCATTGATTTCACTAATAACAAGGTTGAATTTGAATTATTTTTTTAAATTTTATTTTCCAAATATCTAATAAATAATGTTGTCTAAAAAATGATAAATTAGAATATTAGCCAAAGGCTATTGTTTATGGTTTAAACACAATAACAATAATAATTTATTGATTTATACATTAAGGCGGGTGGGGGACCAAAAAAAATCGAGATAAAATTATTGAATATGAATTTCAACGACTTTTAAAATCAGTTGTTTCAATTTGAACCCATTAAAATTTCGAATCGAAACATTAGCTGAATTTCAACTAGACTGGGGTACACTCATAGAAATAAATTTGTAAAAATAGCAGAAAAAGTTACTAAAAATTAGCTAAAAATTACGCTGCAGAAAAAACTGCTAAAATTATCAAATTTTTATACTAAATACTAGTAAAATGAGAACAGAATTTTAGTTATATTTAGGCTAACTTTTAGTTAATTGAAAATAGCAAATTGTACTGTAAAATCTGCAGAAAATTTTGCTAAATATTTGTAGACTAAAAATAGCAAATATAAACTGTTAAATCTACAAAATTTTTGCTATTTTTAAACTAAATTCAGTTGAATGCAAATAGCAGTCTATTATGCTAAAATCACCAGAAATATTTGCTAAAAAATTGTAAACTGCTGTTTTCAAAAGGCTCGATTTTTATTTGCATTTAAAAAAAAATCGAAAAAAAAACTCCGAATATTTAAAATTTTTTGGTGATTTTTTAGGCTACTAATTATTTAGCAAAATTGTTTGCTGATTTTAGCAGGTTAATTTGCTATTCTCCATTTACAAAAATTTAGCTCAAATATAACTAAAATTCTGTATATTTAACAGTTTTATTTTTGCTCTTCTTATATTACTAATATATAGCAAAAATAATCTGCTAATTTAGCAGTTTTTTTCTGCAGCATCATTTTTAACTAATTTTTAGTAGTTTTTACTAAATTTTTTACGGACTTTTTTCTATTAGTTTACTGTCATTTTAAGTCTGGTGATTACTTGTACATCAGAATAATGCAAGACTTCCAGAAATTTTATAGGATTTCCAAAAATATACAGATTGTACAGAACCGATCAATACTCTCTAAATTTTACTATGTAATTTGATAAAAGGTCGATATTGCAAATTTTTCGTTAAAAGCCACGCCCACTTAAAATAAGTGACAAAGTAAAAAACAAACGTAACGTTGAAATTTTGTACAATTTTCTGAACCATCTTCTCGCTTTTCAGGGCAAGTTTAGCCACTATTTTGATCTTTAGAAATAAAGGCAACAAGAATAAAATTAGGAAAAATTTGAATCGTTTCTATTATATTTTCCACCACTGTATATATATGGTATATATAAAGTTATTATTTTTAGATTTTTTTAGATAAAAAAATTTTCGACAGCGGATTAAACTGTTAAGGGCGGATTATGGGACCGTAAACGTAAATGTGATGTGACTGTACCGTGCCGTAGCTAAAAAGTACACTTATAGAAAACCGTAAACGACATTACTATTTAGCATCTATTTCGTATGTTTTTTTTTATGTTATTCTAAATTTTTCCGTTTATTTGTTAATTCTTATTCTTTATTTGTTGTTTGAATCAATTTTCTTTATTCATTTCATATTTTTTCCGACTAAAATCATTCAGCTGTTTCGATGCCGGATAGAAAATTCTGATTTCAACAGAATGATCCGGCAAGTTCGTTTACATTTACGTGTTAGTAACCATTCGTATACATTTCTTCTTGTGGTATCGAAACAGCTGATTCGTTACAGACACGTTTACGGTTGGGTAACTCAGCCTTTAATCTTTCTGATTAACAGATAATCCAACTTTTAATGAGGCTACCATTTCTAAACGACCCTATATTCATACTACTAATTGTATGCAACGCTGTTTTTTGTTATAATTCGGTTGGCAGCACTGTAAAACACACACACTAAAGTCAGATAAAAATGAACGTTAAGACGCTGCCGGAAAAAATGTTGGCGCTGTCGACAAATATGTTACTAACGCCGACATTTTTCATGTTCGTCATATGCCAGATCTCTTTCGGCGCCTCCTTGGTATTTTAAACACACTTTTAACTGTCAAGTAAATGAAAAAATGCATGTGTAACCGTTGAAGATTAAAAAGTTGGATTAATTTTAATCAAGTAGGATTAATTCTATTTTAAATGTCATTTTAAAGTTGAGAATTTTACATTTTTTGATATAGAAGTATGATTGTACTTTTTGTACTTGCGTAATTTTTCTATTACAATAAATTTGTATTGTTCTGAAATATTTGATCAATAATTAAATAGTTAAATAATTTCGATCTTACTAAGTAGTTCGAATTGGGAATTACCAGTACTTGCATCTTACGTGTTGTTAAACCATTAATATCAAGTTGCGCTACATATATATTGATGCAAAATCTAATTGCTGTAATTTTTTGTTAATATTTTATTTAAACAAATTATTTAAATAGTAATAGCATAATCAGCTTAAATCCATTAGTAAATAAAAATACCCTACGAAAAAGGTTTACCATAAAACTGGTCACTTTATACAAAGGGTACCTAGTTGTCACTTGGCGTTGTAATACGAGAGTAAGAAAAATCCCTTTTGTTATGCCATATAATTAAACTAGGATAGATCACTGACCTCTTCTTCAGGAACTGTCACAGAACTTATATAATACATATCTCCTGAGTCCCCTAAAATAGACAATTCGGTTACATGTTCTATATTGGTTCTATAACATGATACAAAAGATCAATGTCCTTCTATGAGTATACGATGCAAAAGTTTCAGGCTCCTTTCATACAAAGAACTACTCCTATGACAGTTTGTTAAAATTTCGCATTTGGTATGTATAATAACACTAGTGAACATTTCAATATTCTAACAAAGCAAATGGAATGCGAATAGTGGTCGTCTATTAACTTTCTTGATTTTTTTTTGGACCGCCTTGCTTCATTTCCATATTCGTTGTTGCCTAGTGTACATAATTCATTAACAAATAAATATTTATAATGAATTATTTAAAACCTGCACGCATAAAAGGTATTGTAATAAATAAACTATTATATTTGTAATTAAATTGAACAATAATTGTTTTGTTAATAGACTTCAGCATGTGTCCTATAGGCTAAATTTAAAATAATTTTAAATAATTAATAATAGAGATAATTATATAAATACTCGTATCAAATAACACTTTGAATGTTGTATAAATTCCAAATACAACCGATTAGCGCATAGTTTCACAACAAATATCAAACTAAACAATGAAGACAAAAGCGAATATGTTTTTATGTTAAATATATTTAAAATATTTATTTATGTATTTCATAAGTGAACATTAATCATTGGCATTAAATTATAAAAGCTAATGATTTTTTCAATTGAATTTTTCTAAAGTACTGCCTTAAAAAATAAACAACTGTGCAAAGTTTGGAAAATAACATTCTTAAATGATATGGAGGAATGGAAAAATTAATCCTTAAATATTTAACTAATCATTATTGGGAAAATATTTTATACTGTTAACAATAAAAAAATTAATCTAAAATTTGTACTAACTTATAGTCATAGACGTCAAATTTCATATAAGTTTGAATTTTTAATTTTTAGTTTGTGTAAAGAATGAATAAGTAAATCAATTAAAAAAAATTTTTAAAATTTTATCTTTATTAATATCCAATATTTAGGTCGAAGTATGTATTGCCTATGAGTCATTACTTATGAGCCATAATTTATGAATTATCATATGGAAATTTTTCATTTCATTTGCCATACTTCATTCCAGTTCCTTCTTTTTCATTCAAAAGTTATCGTAGACTTTATGAATAGAGTTGTGCGTTTTAAAAAATTAATTGAAATTAATTGATGCATTGAATGGGTCCCAATTATGATGCATTTATCTGCTAATATTTTAATTTTCAACTTTTTATGGTAAATTATTTCTAATAATTTATTTATGTGAAATTATTATAATTCCTTGCGTTTATACTATTATTTATTATTTTGTCATTAATGATTTATTGATGATTATTTTTTTTTATCGTAAGTATTTTTTGTTTGTTTTCATTATTTTAAATGTCCATTTGTGCATTTTATAAATAATTAATATAAATGTATTATAACACTAAACACCTACTGTGATGTGTATTTGAAGGTTTTCTTCTGTGTGTTTTTTTTTAATTGTCAATTGCAGTTTAAAAACTCAACTCTTCCACAAGTGACTACTGTAGTAGTTGAAGTATTATGTTAAAGCACTTGTCAGTTTGTCAGTTTGATTTTTTTGTAACGTTACAAATATTGTGATTAAAGAATTATGAACATTAAATATGAATTAAATTTTAACCCCGAAAATATACCACACGATTTTTTTAAAATCCTGCTACTCATTTGTTAGACAGCTTTAGTGAATATTTGTAATTTGTTGTTGCATATCTTTAGGCTTGAAATTTAATACATAAATGCATTAAAGTTTTAGATCTGCTAATGACTTTAACACTTGAAATAAAACTAAACTATTTAGATTTTTATCTATTTTAGCGCCTAAAACTATGTGATAATATGTATTTATAATACTTTTAATGCTGTTTTAATGCAATAAAAGGACAGTTTAAATATATTAAAATAGTTTGTTTTATTTAATTTAAATTTAAAAAGTTTATTTACATCCAAGAAAATAAGTATTTAAATTTACTATTGGACAGTATTATCTAAAATGTAATTTCTTAGCACTTGTACCAATTTTATTGGATAATTTTCATAGTATTTTTAAAATTTTATTTGCTAATTTGAACTGAAAAGTATTTAAAATTTCTGTTAAATTAAACGATTTTTAAGTAATGCTTACTAATATATTAAATTGAGTGTAGTTTTAAACGTTGCATGGTTTTAGGGCAACATTTCCTTACCAATATAACCTATACTGTAAGCAAGAACAGTATAAGACTAGAAGCTTCAATCGTTATAGGATCTCGCATCGGACCGGAGATCGGACAAAACAAGTGCGTAAATGATGGTATATGAAGAAATTTTCGTAGAAAAAAAATTAAAAATATTATTACCTTTTTAGCTTTTAAAAACGTTGGTTTATCTCCTTTAGATAATCCGGGTCCTTTTTTATTGCTATCAAAATAATCAATCCCAATTCTGACAGCAATTGTTACGTTTTTAGCTATTAAAAACGTACGTTTATTTCCTTTAGATAAACTGGGTTAGTGCTCCTTGCAATTAAAATAACTCACTCACATACACTCTTTTGTTATTTCCTTTAGATAAACTGAATTGGTGCTCCTTGGAATTAAAATAACTCACACACATACACTCTTTTTGTTTATTATAGTCTTATTTCTTTAACACTTTATTACTTTACAAATAATTTTACAATGTACAAACGCTACTGCGTGACTCAATCCCAAGCACTTAATGGCAGTCATTTTACGTCTGTGATTGTAGAACGAGGTCGAAAGTTCCAGAAACATCCAGATTATTATCTGTGGTTGTAAAACAAACTAGAAGGTTCCAGAGGCAGCCAGAGTCTTCATAGCCGAGCCCCCAACCACTTTCCAATATAACACTTTATTCATAGCCAAGAACCCAAACCCTGACCATTATAACACTTTATAGCATACTGTAGTGTATACATAGATGTAAGTTGCCAGATTGACATGTTTAGTAAATCCGGCTTCTCGGCATATTTTTCTTCTAAAATACCAGAACTAGACCAATCAAATTTCGTAACAATATGAATAAAGAGGTGGAAAAATCTCTAAATTGTAGGAAAATGTGTTAGAAAAGAAAATTTTGTCAATATATCCCATAAAAACTAGCAAAATATGGTATCAAAGTTGGGTGGGCTTCAGTGAACTTTCATTTAGAACCACTATTTATTTGTTTCAAAATAAAATACAAAATTACACAAAAGAAATATATTTTTATTTTCTATTTCTCATTTCACTTATTTTCGTTTTTTTTAAATATTTCTACCTTTTCAGGTAATACAGCATATGCTGGTAAATGTAGTGGTCTGGCCAGACCTCATCTGTTATGTATGTGACTAAAGAAGCATGCGGTTTAACAGGTGAGTTGCAGCGATACCTCATTAATTTTATGCACAAATTCATTAATATCAAAATTTATGTAATCGGGAAGCAGTTTAGTGAGCGCTGCTTACTCAATCCTGCATTAAAAAACTGCTTCTGGCTGAGCAGCATTTTTTACTCACAATTCATATGTATTTTTGACATGAGCCTCCCTTATAAATCCCCTACGGGAAATTTTAACAAACTGTCACGGAACTGGCCCCTTTATATGAAATAGAGTGGTCACTTTTACATGGCGTTGTCATAGGAGTTGGAAATTGACTCCTTGTGACATGTCACAAGACAAATCCTAGGACAGGTTACTGAACTCTCATAAAAAACAAAGTTCAGGGACCTGTCCTGGGATTTGTCTTGTGACATGTCACAAGGGGTCAATTTCCACCTCCTATTACAACGCCATGTAAAAGTGACTAGTCTATTTAATATAAAGGGGCCAGTTCGGTGACAGTTTGTTAAAATTTCCCATAGGGTCCTTTCATAATTTTAAAACATATTTAATAATATAAAATATTAAATTCTCCAAAAACTATGGCAGGTGCAAACATTTTTCCAGCATTACAAAACCATTATAATGTTACTATTATAAGGTTTCAGTATTTTAATTAGTAAAACTTTTTATTTATTAAAAACTCTAAACTAAATATTATAGAAAAACCTTGAAACCCTACTTGTTATAGGAACTAAATATATTCAGATGAATTTATGCAGTAGAATTTGCTTATAATGAACTTTAGTTATAAGGAACTTTTTATATTACGAACTAAGTTTTTGCAAGCGGGCGTTAAAAATCCTTCCAGAAGCGGAGGGTATATTTATATAGATAAGTATAGGCTATATTTATATAATTCCGTGTAACAAAACCCGTTTAAAAAGTTAAAATATCGATTTCTTCAATATCACTGTTTAACAAAAAGGGAGCCATAGTCTAGGGTGTGGATGATTCCTATGCCAAAGACTATAGACCTATCAGCCTCACTTAATTCCTATGAATACATTAAGTGATTCTTATACTTCAATGGGAAATCTCTAGAGATAACAAATTAGTCAGTCTTAGATAGACAAATGCCTTCACTGTGGTAAATGTGCTTTGAGAGTCTTCATTGACATTGCGAAAATTGTCTACTTATGCAATATTAGATATTGCGTCCGGAACGGGAGCTGCAATTTTAAAGTTTATTTTTAATCCTTGCTTTGTTTTAAGCTTAAAAAATAGTCCGGCATTAGGTTTTGAAATAAATATGTGACAACCACGTAATGATAATAAAAAATAATTTTATTTACGGTCATAGCTAAATTTTTATAATATCTTTTGCTTTTAACTAAGTTGCTATATCAAATGCCGTTTTAAAAATATCTTTTCTTGAAATTGTGTCATTATATGACCACGCTAGGCTAAGAAGGGTTAAACATATCGTAATTATTTCAACAAAACACTACATCTATGCAAACTGTATCAATTTACAACTATACTCTCTTATAGTATGCAACGTTTAATTTTTTTAAATATTCCTAAAAGTATGCAATCAAAAGATAATTCGATTATACTCCAAATGAGTCAAAATTTTGCATTAGTATACACATACATATATTATTATTAACATATAATGACAACAAATAAAATATGCCCAATGAAAACTTACAATGAAAAAATATTTTATTTTTATTAATAAATTGAAATAGATTTTTTATTTTACAATTGAATTTATACTAAACACTTTTTTCAGTGTTGTAAAACGATATACATAAATATTTATTTCCATGAATTTATGAATTAAATATCAGGCCTAAAAATATGCAACAACAAAATTTAAAAAAAACCCACTAAAGTTTCATAGAACATGAATAGTAGGTTTTCTAAATATGGTGTTGTATATTTTAAGGATTGGAATTTAATTTGTGAGACCTTAAACCCACTCCAGCAATCATGGAGAAGACTTTTGACATCAGAAACGAAATGGAATAAAATGAGGAAGGAATGCATCTGAAACCCTAAACAGGATTAAAAAAGGAAACGTTATAATTGGAAAATAAATTGCCCTTGCATTAGTTAATTCTGGCTATTTTGATTACACACTTACACTGAGTAGGCTGCGATTGACAAAACTTCAATTAGCCACACTTATCGCTGTGCCGACCGTGCATTGTGGGCCAGCAACTCCATATTTTAGCAAAAAGTTCATTTCATGTAGATCGAAAAGCTCCAAAAAGTACCAAGATTTATTCAATTTTTTTTAATGCCAGTTTGTTCCCCAAAATGTCTCCTACCTAAGTTCTACCTGTCTAAACCAACTTTTCATAAACTTTCTTAATTTGGACCTATAACTGAAAAAATACCTTCAGATCTCGTTTATTTCCAGTATTCCAGAATTTTAGTAAAAACTAAAAAATAGGGATCAAAATTACCTTGAAGATTTTGGTTTTTCTTATACAGACTAACACCCTAAAGTCCAGGTTTGTGGGCCATTTGAGCTCTAATTCTGAATAAGTATTAAATTAATCCTTAAACACATTTTAAGTTTTGACTTATTTCTGGCATTGAAGTTAAATTTTCAACTTTGTATCTTCAGAAACTTGTAGCAGAATTTCATGACAAATATTTTTGTGGAACATTTTAACCCTCTAACTCTTCAACTTACAGTTATTTTTTTCCCACATTTTATAAGGGCGCCAAAAAAGTCTGTTTAATTAGAGAGTAAGAAGGTTGAAATGTTCAACAAACATATTCCCCGTAGTGTTTTACATAAGTTCGCTGAACATACCCTATACCTAAAATGAGGGATTCACATGGTTTCCTATGACGATTCACAATAAATATTAGTAAAAGGGCGGAAACTTTAACCCCCCAAAAACATATTTTTCTTTGGTCTCTTTTGCCACAATTAGTTGTCAAAATCTTACTTTGTTTTGTGTTTTATAGTGTAAATTATTTGCTAACACATAACAGTTTATTGCCGCCATATTGGATCTGACATGTTGAAGTTCTAAAATTTGATTTCAGTTTCGTAATCTGCTACCCAAAAACTTCCCCTGGTTTAAATTTTATGTAAATCAGAAGACATAAGTAATGTAATGAAAAAATTGTTTGACGCCATATAGGATCCGCCATTTTGAATTTAAAAATTTTATTTTCAGATTTTTAATCAGCGGCCCCTAGACCTACATATATAACAGATTATTTTAGGCCCAACATATTAAAAACTAAAAATTCATGGCCGCCATCTTGAAACCGCCATTTTGAATTTTAAATATTTTTTGTTTCATATTCGTAATCAGCAACTTCCACACCCCCCTTTTTGATACTTTTTAGTCTCATACACTCAATATTGTAGTTTTGGCTAAAATTCGATGATGCTGGCCCACAGTGCCGTCGTGTATGTTGTTAAGGGGTGATGCTACGAGTTATAGCCTGTGTAGAGGGTTGCCGGTTCTATTCCCGGTCATGCCGTACACAAAAAGTTTTTCATGTAGGGACAAATTAAAAATTACTTTGATGAATTCGTACATAAATTAACCACTGCTGAGTCTTTGGGTGAGACGAAATTGCGGCAGTCTGATGATTCCCTTGTGTCTGTTAAATTTTTCAATAAAATTTTTCTCTTCTTAATCTTCCTGTAAATTCGATTTAGAAAATCTTTCAGATTCTATGACTTTTTCCTACAGAAAGCGTTCTTACCCTATTTAAAGGCATCGAAGTGCTCAGGTTATGAATAATTTTTTCTCTAGAAAAGCCCTAAGATTCTAAGTTTTTCCTTAAGTAAAATCTTCTGATTCAAAATATGTTGTATTGTAGACAATTTTATAGAAAATACTTTTCAAAGGTTGAAGGGTTTTCTGTAGAAAAAAAAACGTTTCCCGAATTTGAGGGATTTTCTATAACAAAAATCAATTAGAATCTGGGGTGATTTCTAAAGGAAAAAGTCCTACAAACCATAAGGGATTTAGAATCTGAGGGTATTTGTGCAGAAAATGGCCTCAGAATCTGAAAGAATTTCTATAGAGAAAAAAATCTAAGAATTCTGAGGACTGTTTCCTATCCAAAAATCGTCAAACACTAAAGACTTTGCCCTAGATTGTAACCCAGCAAAATATTGGTAATGACACCTCATTGCTGTCTGCATTACCAATAATGATATATCATTACCTTTTGCATTACTTTGTAATATAAAATAATGACTTCCTAATAACGGCATTGCTTTCGAATATAAAATAATGACTTACTCGCAATAGTTTAAATAAGTACTTTTTACATAGTTAAATTTTATTCATTTATATTTATTACATGTTAATATGTTTTGTGTTAAAATATGACTAGTACTAAAATTGCATACTAGCAAAAACTTTAATTTCTCTGTATGTATTTCCTGAAGCTAATAGTATTTGTGAAAGTCCTTATTTTTAAGAATCAAGTAAGCAGTCGGATAACCAATTATAATTCAACTTTTTCTAAGCATGTTTGTAACCACTTATTATTCAGAATCTCATACCTACTTACTTCTCATTTTTTCGTAAGCGAGCGGGTAAGCGTGACTACTTATAAAAACGACCACGCCAAACAAAAATAATGAGTTTAGACGCCAAAAAATAAGTTGTGCGGATCTATGAATTTCTATTATATAACCACTTATTTGGTAATGAAAGATTTTGCTGGGAATGAATTTAAACCTGAGATTTGAAAAGAAAATGTTCCCAAAAGCTGACGGTTTTTTTATAAAAAAAAGTTCTTGGAGTCTGTTGGTATTTCTGTATGAAAAAGTCCTCAGGTTCTGATAGTTTTTTTAAGGAAAATTCCTCAGAATCTGAAGTTTTTTCTATGGAAAACACTATACTAAATTAAAACTAACTCCACCCTAGAAAAAAACACAGATTCTAAGGAATATTCTCTACAAAAAACCCTGCGATTTCAAGTAACTTTTTCTTATAGAATAACCCCGCCCCCTCCCCCCGCCAATTAGGAGGTAATCTTTCCTTAAATAAATTTTTAGGTTAAGTGCACATTTGCCTTCAGTCAAACCGTAAGATTCTGAGGACACTTCCTAATCGGAATTCTTTTTAATATAGAAAACACCTCAGGAAGAAGTCCTCGACATCTGATGGTATTCCACAAAAAAACCATTCACATATACAGAACTTTTTGTCTATTAAAAATCTCTCATATTTAAAGGACTTTTTTATATAGAAATGCCTCCATATATTAAAGGATATTTTCTTCCAAACTCTGAGGTTATTATAAAGCAAAAGTCTTTAGAATCTGTGAACTTTTTTTCGATAGAAAAATTCCCCAGGATTCCTATATAAAACCCTCAGATTTTGAGAACTTCTTTCTTAGGGAATTTCTGTATTATAATATTACGATTTCACTGAAATAAGAAGTTTATTGGATTTGAACATTTTTTTTATTTGATTTGAAGATTATTGGATTTGAAGATTTCTTTTTTTTTTTTAAAAAATTTAAATAGATTTCTAACTGAATCATTTACTGTGTATAATACAAAATAATTATGATAAAACAACAATTGATATTTAGTTGAAAGAATTTCTATAAACTAGTGTTAGCATTGCTGTTTAAATATATCTAAAAATAAGTATGCTTTATTACTTTTTAAACTAAATTGTTACAGAGCAAAATTATTGATGTGTTAAATTGTGGCCCCCTTAAAATATGCTTCATTTAATAATTTAAATTGAAGCTTTTAAATAGCCTATACTTTTGTTAGAAAACCTTATTTATGGTTTATTGCCCTTTTAAAAATCTGTCTCCATAAAGTATGCTTTGTTTATTTTATATTACTTAAAAAAAACTAATTAGCCATAAACTAATTTTTGATTTCTTTTTTTTATAATTTAATATGCTTCTAAACATGGTTGACATTTACAAAAAAGGACAAAAAGTTGACAATAAAAAACAACTAAAAAAATAAACTAATAAAACTCAGAAATAAAAACTTAAAATCATTATAAAAGTCTAATGATGTAGAACAAATAATAAATAAAAACTTTGTGGAATTTTGTTGTGTAAAAAAAAACTAAATGACAACAGTATGTGTAGCACGACATATTATGTTGTCCATATTTTTATAGACCTTAAATGTTTTTGTATAAATATTTGAAAAAGTTTTTGTGATTTTGAATAATTTATATTTATATAACACAGACACACACTTACTGACCCAAGATTTTGTTGGCGATGAGAGCATAACAAACGGTGAACTTTCGTCACTATCGTCGTACATTTAGTCTAAGTTAGTAACGGTTTTAGTGAAAAGAAAAAAATTCACTCTGTTAAAAGATCTTATGATTTGAATTACTTTTTCCTTCGTTGCTTTTTTTTTGTTTACTTTATGTTATAAATGAAGTAGAAAGAAAATGCAAAAAAATCTTAGTAGAACTTATGTTTTTCTTTAGACATTTTCGATATAAATTTTATAAAATGTTTTTTTTTTTGCTTTATAATAGTATTAGTGCAGAAAGAGAGCACCACGTTTTCTCTATTACTTTTAGTGACAGAAGTATTTATTTTTTTATTTTTTCCATATAATAAGGAAGTTATCCTTAGGAAAAAAACAAGAATTTCCAAAGTTTCGCACATTTATTTTCAACTTTCAAACCTCGATATCACTAAACGCAGTGGAGTGATTGTTTAAAAATAAATTACGTGGAATAGTTTAGAAAATAATTAAAATTTTCTGCGCACTAAATAATAATGAATTATCTCGAAAATCCCATTTAAAATTAATTTACATATGAAAATCGAAATAAATATGAATATACATGATCATACGTGATTATACATTATTTTATACGTCCATGCATAGCTCAATATATCACCATACATGATCTCATATATTCCTAGGTATTTTTGGATCCGAAATTTAAGGGTATATATCCGTACATGGTCATATTTGATGTTATATGAGTATATATGAACCATATACGACCATACATGATCATATATCACCATATATACCGCCATATACCTTCAAATTTCGGATCCAATGATATATGATCATATATGAGATCATGTATGGTCATATACTGAACTATGTATGAATGTCTATGATCATTAATGCTACTATATGATCATATACAAGACCATATATAGTCATGTTTGTTCATATATATTTCGGTTTAACATCCTAGGTGAAAATGGGATCATATATGAACTCATATGATCATATATGGGCTCGTATATCTTTATGTATGGCTATAACTGATCATATATGTCCATATATGGTTCAATATATAATCATATATGAGAATATAAGTTCGGATCCGACATTTGAGGGTATATGGTCGTATATGTTATAAATGTTCATATATGATACCATATATGATTGTATATGGAACTATATATTGAAATGTATGTATATAAGATCCCATATATGGTCATATATGTTCATAGACGATCTCATTTCCATTTAATATTACTTTTTACCAACCATCCGAATTGGGGGGATTCATTCCCACTAAATACAATTTCTTGTATTTGTTGCTTATTTTATGTTTAAGTTAAAGTAGTTAAAATATGGTTGGTTGTACTTAAGCGACACTTGTGTCTTGACTATTAAGTAGTACTTTACCCGCTACAAGCAACTTCTATTAAACAACACCAAAATGTTAAAGAACGGGAAATACTTAGAATTGGAAAAGAAACGGTAGCTGACTATAGTATGTTGATGGTATAAATAAATGAATGGATGCAATTCTGTGGTACTCTTTTCGTTGAACATCAACTGCTACTGCTGCTATAGGTTTAAGTAGCATTTGGAATAGTAAAATTTACGGTGTAATTCCTTCTTATTTAATTTATGTGCTGTTTTTTTTTCATTTCTTAAGAAGACCATAGACTATTTTTTTCAGCGCAAAAATAAAAAATTTAAGTGTTAGTGTTGTGAATTGTGTTTTCATTTGAGTTTATTTGTGTAACATTTTTTGTCACTTGGTTTTAATTTAGTCACCGTTGGGTAATTGCCATTTTATGTGTGAATTACATTAATTGGCACTATTTTAAATTTTAATTATATTTGATTTTAACTAAGAAAAAAAAATTATGTTTAATGCAAGAAAGCAGAAAACTAAAATAACAACATTTAAATGCTTAAGGGCAATAGGAAGATTTTTATTTATGTTAGTAGAATGTATTTTAAAATGTTATGTAAATATATATTAATATTAGACAGTAAAATCTTTAAAAAGCTTATATATCGATATAGCAAACAAATAAGAATTTTGTGATAATTGGCGGAATATGACCTCTAACAGACATATTATAGCTCTCCACTTTTATAAAGTTTCACTGTATATTATTGAAAATATCTATCATGAGTTTAAAATATTTTGAATTTAATGCGTATTAGTAATAATAATTTTTAATGTGTGGTTCACCATTGCGTATGAGTCTTATTAATTTTTTATGATCTCCCCTAAAAGTATGCTCCACTTATTTTATGATTAACATTATACCCCCATGGCGTTTAAGTGCTAATAATTTTTAATGTCTAGTATCACATGGCGTATGAGTGTTTTAAATTTTTTTATAACCTTTACAGCACTATATGAGAGGGTAAATACAATAAAACTTAAATAAGGGACGTTCATACACCGGCAAAGAAAAACACTCATATATAGTTGAGATTTAAGAAGGTCTATAGTAGAATTTTCAAAACCGGTTTCCGAATTATTCGATAAACCGGTTTCTCCTATATTTCCGAGTGTTTTAAACCGGTTCTTGGAAAGGCCGGTTTTTCGATTATTCGAAAAACCGCTTATTTCGTTTCGAATAATTCGACATTTTCGAATATTTTTAAGGTGATGGGAAAAAATTCCACCGCAATATAAAATGATTATTTACAAAAACCGGAAAACAATTATTCAAACGGTTTTAAATTAAAAATACCGAAAACAGGTTTTTCAAAAATTCGGTTTTTAGAAGTATTCGAAAACCGGTTTTTCAAATAGTTTGAATATTTGAGAACTCTAGTCTAAAGGCTCTTTTATGAGTATATTCGAAAAAAAATATTTTTAAAAAAATTCGTTTTGGATTTTTTTTTACTTTATTAAAAATTTCAGATTTCCTGTCTTAAGCGAATTTATCCCAAAAATCGAGTTCGATCAATGCTGGTTAGCTAGAAATAATTTCAGAGCTAATAATAAAAATAATGTGCACCATGACGTATGAGTGATGTATTTAGAAATTCAATAACACTCATACGTACTGGAGGCTGCATGAATATTTTACAATTCATTCTCCTTCATGCATTGATGCCAGATCTGTTTAAGAGAAACCAAGTTTTTATTACTATCCTCAGTGTTGCCAACTCTTGAAGGCAGGAAAGCACCGTGAGCATTATGAAAACGGGTAAAAAGGGTAAACATTTACCAAAAATGGGGTAAAAAGCACGAAATTAATTTTTTTTTTTAATTTTAATAAAGAATTTAAAAACACATTTTAGCTTTGTAAAATCGTGTAAAAAGGTTAAAAAAAAAACAAAAAAGGGGTAAAAAAGCACCAAACTCATATTTAAAAATTTTTAAGTTTAAATATAACGAAATCGCTATTTAAAATTGCACTACAAACATTGTGAAAAAATGTATTTTTTGTATAGTTCGTATTATTTTTTCAACTTTGACAGAAAATTCAAGAAAAATTTTAAAAAACGAGAACAAATACCAAAAATATAAACTGTACAAAAAGCACTAAAAGCACTGACAGAAATCTGAAAAAGCACTGTAAATAACCGCTTTTTTTAAACGGGTATTTGCAAAAAATCACCGGGTACGGGAAGGAAAAAAGCAAAAAACTGAAATGGCAACACTCACTATCCTTTATAAAGGATTTTTACCCTTCCTCGAAAAAGGCAGTTTTGTTTATTAGAAAACGTCACTGGACCAAAACTACTCAATTAAATTAATTATGATTAATACTCGTAGTATAAATTATTTCAATTGTTTAAATTTAAAATTTAAATTTTTCTATTGGTCGAAAGGCTTACTCGATTTTTACTCGAGTAATATTTAATTTAATTTAAAATAATTTTTATTTCAAATACAAACATTCAATAAACTTTAAAGGAAAAAGTAATTTAAATCTATACAAATCATTTTTTTTTTTGGATTAACCCTTCATACAAAATTTCTTTAAAACACTCTCTTATATTTAATTTATTTCTTTTTGTTTATTTTTTAAATTAAAATTGTTTTAGTTTATTTTTCTTGTTAAAAGAAAAACTTTGCACGTGTTTTTACAGGTAAAAACCTTCAAAGTTTTGTTTTCACTTTTGTAAATGTTGTATTTTCTTTAACTTAATTTTGTTCAACTCTTTAACAAGCTTGTTTGAAAAAGGTATCAACACAATGAAGGCTTTACAACGACTAAAACTTTATGCAAAAAAAAGTGAACAATAATTTTATATGTGTTTTATAGTTTTTTTTTACAATATACATATTGTAAAAAAAAATAGTAAGTATTGTTTACGTGTTATGGTTAGTTTTTTTCTTCCTTCTATACTTTCTTTTTTATTTGATTTGATTTGCATGTTTTGACCAAAAAAAAGAAAAAAAAACTTCCTTTTGAAAATGAACTCCTTTACTTAGACTCTCCAAAAAATTAAAGAAAAAAAACCTAATTCTTTTGTTTTTTACTTGTAGAGTTTGAGTATGTATGTATGTTCTTAAGAAAAGTAAAATAGAACAAATTGCTATAAAGCATGAAACTTTTCTTTAATAATTTTTAACAGCTACTGTACATACAATTATGAAAATTGAGTTAATTGCTGAGATATATAACAAATTAAACATTTTAAAGGTGCATTTACAATTGTAGAGTGACTCTACACTGAAGCACAGATTGAAGTGTTAACTGTTTGAAATGAAGAGTAGAGTAACTTCAGAAGAATATTTGACATTTCAATACTTACACAGTTTTTAGCTTGACATGACTTTCACTGCATTTAATATAAAATGATTTTTTAATTTATATATTATTCCTAATTGAAACAATTAGTTTTTATTTTCAATATTTTTTTTCTAATTTTTTGACAATTAAAGATGTAAACAAATAAATTAGTGATGTTTTTCTTTAGGTGTATTTGTCATGTTAAACATTTAACAGAGTGATGTTAACTTTACAGTGAAACAAATCTACACTCGAGAGTAAAATTTGTAGGAATAAAAAAAACAAAAAAAAAAAAAAAAGATGGCCAAGCAGTAGAATAAGCACCACAATTGATGATCTAGATGTACTTCTTTTTTAACATAAACACTAATGATTTTAACATTGAGTTGTCATAGGAGAGGAGTATTCCAACTTCAACATTTTTTCAGTACTTTTTGAACGAGTGCAAAAGAAGCTCTTTTTCAACAATTAAAAGTTAAAAAATATTCTTTGCAAAAAAAAATTATATTTTTTTTATTTTACAAAAGTTTTTTTAAAAAAGTTTCACCGGGTATCGAACTTGCAACCTCATGATTGCTAGTCTAGTTCTCTACCGCTGAGCTATCCTTTGATATGAAAGTTGACTTGGTTGGAAACACCACTTTCCCAGCGAAAAAAGAGATGCCGAAGCAGTAGAAAAAGTACTACAATTGATGACCTAGATGTACTTCTTTTTTTAACATAAACACTAATGATTTTAACATTGAGTTGTCATAGGAGAGGAGTACTTCGTCTTTAACATTTTTTCAGTAATTTTTGAACTAGTGCAAAGGAAGCTCTTTTTCACCAATTAAAAGTTAAAAAAAAATTCTTCACAAAAAAAAATTATATTTTTTTTATTTTACAAAAGTTTTTTTATTGCCGCCACCGGGTATCGAACTTGCGACCTCACGATTGATAGTCGCTGAGCTCTACCGCTTAGCTATTATTTGATATGAAAGTTGACTGGCATAAAAACACCACTTTGTTAATGCGAGATATTGTTACTTATTCTCTTTAATAAAAGTACTTATTAAACAAGTGTAAAAGGTGTACTCCAATTCAAAGCCTAAAAAGCATTTTTTTTTATACATATTTTTAAAAAATTTAAAAATTAAAATACTATTGAATTTAAACAAATTAATTATAAATATTAAAAAAAAAAAATAAAAAACAAATTAAAAAAAAAAAATATTGGTGCCGCCGGGAATCGAACCCGCCACCCTCTGTTTGGAAATGCCAAATGATGCCAAGATCACTTTTTAGGTTCACTATTAGAGTAATTACTCTTTAGAAGCAATACTTATGTCATTTTTTGTATGTTGTTCAGAAGTAATTCTAGAAAAGCTGTAAAAATATACTAACGTATACTTTGGAAGCAATGAAAGAAGTGATTTTTTTAAGTTATTCAAAATAATTTCTAAAAAACCAGTAAAAATACTTGCGAAGAAATGATAAAAGTAGTTTGTAAAGCATTACTTCCAATATTTTCTGTTGGGTATGAACGATTTTTGTCTTGAAGTAAAGCCGACCAGGATACATAAAATTATATATTTTATAGTTTTATGCACAAAAAGATAGAGTTAATTGCAAATTGAATTTAAATAAATATTATAATGGAAAAAATAGGAATTTTTTCCAAAAATGTTTCAAAATTCTCTATCCACATGCTGTATATTTCGGGTGTGGGAATTTTTTTATGTTTGTTTTTGTTTGCAAAAACATAGAAATTGTTTTTGTGTTGTTGTTTTTTAAATTATTTTTTAAAGTATTTACCACTAGAGGGCTTTTTGGTTGTTGTGTGTTAAAAAGTTAAACAATTTTCAATTTGTAACTTTTTTTTTCTACAAATTGTTTTTATTTCATTCACAATTTTTTCGTTATAGATGAAAACTCTTGTTTTTCTGTGAAACTGTAACTTTTTGGTTTTTCGTTATTTTGCTTTAATATAATATAAAAAAAAAAAATACTTCACTTAACAAACATTTGTATCGGTAGTTAGTGATTGTGTTTGTATATAAGTTTCTTGCTTGTTTCATTCATTACATTGAATATACATAAAATAAAAAGAGAGTGAATACAAAAAAATAGTAGCAATAAGTTTTTCACTTTTAAAGCCACATAGCTTAAGTGTTAAGCAGTTATATACGTCTACATTTTTTTCTACACAAACACGCACATATTTACTTATAACTATATCCCACATATCCATAAACACACTTATACATTTACAATATTCTCTTTAACATTCTTTTTCAAACTTTTACTTTTTTACTCGTTATACTTCTTGTTATAGTTTTCTGCTAGTATTTGTAAAGTAGTTTAATGTGTGTGTGTGTGTGCTATTTATGCACATGTATATGTGTATTATAGTTAAAAGTCGTTACTATTACCAATGCTATTACTCTAGGATATCACTTGGTTTTGGTGCTTTGAGTGACTTATGGTTTATTTAGTTTATTCTTCATTCATACCAGTTGTGTGGATAGAAAAAGGAAAACACTAAAACATTCTAACATACCTAAGTAAGATATAGTACAGGAGTTAAATTAAACAATTCGTTGTGGTAAAATTATATCAAAAACTTTTGTTATAACCCGAAAATAATGAAATTTTTGGTAAATATTGAAAAAGATAACTTTGAATTTTTTTGTGTTACTTGAAATTGAAGATAATTTAGAAAACCTCAGAGAAATTAATATTGAACATTGAAATTTATTTTCTACAGCACTTGGGTAAAGTAAAAATAACTTTATATGAAAATTGTTTTTGTAACAAATAAAATTTATATAGAAATAACTCAACACTTAACCCAAGTCTTTTATTATTAAAATCACCCTCTTTAACTGTTATATCAGCATAAAAGTAATGACACAGTTTTATTTTTTTTTTAAGTAATCCAGTAAAACAAGAGCTGCCGAAGCAGTAAAAAAGCACTACAATTCCGAACTATTTAGATGTACTTCTTTTTCAACTGAAATACCAATGATTTTAACATTGACTTGCCATAGGAGAGGAGGGAGTACTCCCACTTCAACTTTTTTCAAGTACTTTTTGAACGAGTGCAAAGAAAGCTCTTTTTCATCAATTTAAAGTTAAAAAAGAATTCTTCGCAAAAAAATGATATTTTTTATTTTATAAAATTTTTTTTATTGTTGCCAACGGGTATCGAACATGCGACCTCAAGATTGCTACTCTAGCTCTCTACCGCTGAGATATTCTTTGATATGAAAGTTGACTGGCATAAAAACACCACTTTGTTACTGCGAGATATTGTTCCTTATTCTCTTCAATAAAAGTGCTTATTAAATAAGTGTAAAAGGTGCACTCCAATTCACTATTGTTTTCAGTACTATTTTCACAGTTGTATAAAAACCAATTTTTCAACATTTTTGTTTTAATATTTTTCAAATTGAGAAATTAAAAAAAATATTGAATTTAAACAAATTAATTATATAATAAATATAAAAAAAAAATAAAAAGAAATAAAGAAAAATAAAGAAAAAAATATACTGGCTCAATATCACTTTTTAGGTTCACTTTTAGAGCAATTATGCTTTAGAAGCAATACTTAGGTGATTTTTTGAATGTTGTTTAAAATTAATTCTAAAAAAGCTGTAAAAAAATACTAACGGATGCTTTGGAAGTAATTAAAGAAGTGATTTTTTTTTAAATTATTCATAATTCCTACAAAAAAATTATTAAAAATACACTAACGGATATTTTTGAAGCAGTGAAAGAAGTATTACAAACTACTAGCATTACTTCCAATTTTTTTTGCTGGGATTTTAACAAATGATTTTCTACTCAATTTAAACATTTTCATTTTGAAATCTCAATTAACTACTTTGAGTTTTTCAAAAATAGTAATAATAGTAGTAGTAAAATAAGAACGGTTTCACTGCTTTGCATTTTTGATGATTGCTTCACTTAAGAAATTGTCATATAGCATAAAAAAATCTTTAGATACTACGACATTATATTTGGGCAATATGACGTTTTTGTGTATCCACTTTTAGGCAATACCCATTCCCTTTAAGCGATATGACATTTTCGTTTTTGGGCTTTATGATTTCGAATGTTTGCACAAGAGCTTTTGTCAAAAGACATTAGAATTTTTCCAAAAATCTAAATCCAAAACTACTGTGTATATCTGCTGTTGGCCATAACTTGTTTTCACATTCTTTATCCATTTACTCCATATTTTTTTATGGTATTTGTTTGTATCCATATGTATGGGTGTCTAGTTATCTGCTATGTATAGAATATGTTGTATGGTTTTCCTTCGATGGCTTATTGCTGTTACCGTAACGGTTTTTTGTCTTTAACATTTTTTTGCTCTTATTCCTTTTTAACTTATCTGTAGTAGGACTTGTGATATTTATAGTTGTTGTTGTTGTTGTTATTGTCTAACATAGTAGTAGAAGCAATAGTGAAGTGGCTTATGAGTATTTATTACCATTTCAATATAGCTTGCTTTGACTACTATTACATGTATGTATTTGGACTACGACTTCAACTATGTTTGTACACTCAAAAAAATAAGTCAGTAGAAACATTAGTAAAACTCTTGTATATCAAGTGTACTAGTTTTCAGCAATTTTTTTGCTGAAATTCCGTTTTCAGCAAAAAATTTAGTTGTATTTTTTTTAGCACTAAACTCATTTTGAACTAATGTTTTACTAATTTATTTTGCTACAAAAATTGTGCTGATAACCGCATGCATAGCGTGGACGACAACCAGATAGACATCTTGATGTCGCAGCTTGTCTGGAAACGGAAATGACAAAAAAAGAAAAACAACTCTACACATATTCTATATTTAAATTTTCAGCAAATAAATTAACTAAAGTAAAATTTCGTTACAAGTTTTTTGAGTTTTTTTCAGTCTACTAATATTCAGCAAAAAGTTTAGTGATTTTAGCAAGGATTTTTTTTATTTGCAGTCGACTAAATGTTAGCAAAACTTTTGCTGAAGATTACTAATTTTTTGTTAAAAATCAGCTCGCTGATTTTCAGCAAACCTTTTGCTGAAATTACCAACTTTTTTGCAAGCACGCTCCTGACTAAAAATTTGCTGACACAGCAACATTTTTTGCTGACTTTACTGACTTTTTTTTTTGAGTGTATGCATAGTTATTGTTGTTACTTGTGGCTATTCTTCCCTAATAAAAAAAAAATATTTGTTTTTCTTTTTATTTCGGTGAGTGTTTCCTACAATAAAAACATTGTAACGGTATTATTGTTATTGTCCGTTAGCTTGTTGATGTTTTATTTATTGTTGTTGTTTAAAATAGATTTTTATTATTTTCAAAATAGTTTTTATTACTTATATTTCGTATTTTACTATAAGTACACCTAAAAAAAATATAGCTGTAATTTGAAAAAAATTGCTTTGTCAGTTTGAAATATAAAAAAATTTTATGTTACACCAAAAATCTAAAGCTATTTCCAATGAGCAAACAGAAAACAAAAAATTAAAATCAAGCAGAAACTACTTTAAATTAAATAACAAACAACTTTGAAATCAAACCAAGATTGCACTTGACGAAGGAAGGTGAAGTCGCGCATTGCCATTTGTAGAGTTCAGTTGCGCTTTAGAGTTTGTACTAGAGTTTATTAATTGCGTATTAGCATTGTATAGTCAGTTGATTATTAGAGTTTGTGTGTGTGTTATATTGTTGTATATAAAGTAATAGTGTCGAATAAATAAGTGTATAAACTCAATAAGAAATAAAAGAGTGTGTGTTATTTTGCTTACCAAGAGCACCAACCCGGTTTATCTAAAGGAGATAAACGTACGTTTTTGAAGGCAAAACGTAACAATATTTAATATAAAAATGTTGTTAAGAAACAACATATTTGATTGCCTTAACTTATGCTTTTTTCCTCTATGTATGTGCTTGTGAGCATATTTGCTTGTGATCTAAATTTTTGTTTTAATTTTATTGTTGTATTTTATATATTTTCTTTTCATACTATTTTTAAATGTAAAGTTGTTTAAAAATGTTACAATTTTATTTATAAAATCATTAGCTTTTTTTATTTATTTTGTAATTTTTTGGTAAAAAACATCTACATTTTCCTCTTTTTTTAAATTTTGTATGTTACTACTTTTATTATTGTTGTATAAAGAAAAAATAGTTTTTTTTTTATTATTTATAGCCATTAGCATAACTGACATTACATGAAGTATGCCTGGTTAAGTGTTTTGCTACTGTATGCATGTGTAAGGAAAAATGTTGGCATATGGGTGCAGCAGATAGTTTCAATATTTGTGTCTGTGTTGTTTTACTGTGTGTTTGTATTTCATATTCGTATGAAATATGTGAGATAGTTTAACATGATGTACAAGTATTTTTTCAATTATTTGAAATTAAAACCATGTGTGTATGTCTGGAAATAAATACGTGGCTTCCCATACCAACTGCCCCGCTACAGGACAAAGCATATCATATGATATGAACAACAAATGGAACAACATTTTAAAAATTTTGAAATAGTGGGAAAATAGGCGTAATTAAATATGACTAATTCTGTGCTAATTTTTTTGTAAATTTTTCATAATAATTATTAATTATTTATTATTATTTTTCATAAATTATTATGCAAATGCTAGAAATTTGACTATGTCAATAGAGTTAGTAAATTTTAAAGCTTTTTTAGAAGTAATTCTGCAAAACATCCAAAAAACCACTTACTTAAGTATAGCTTCTAAGTATTATTGCTCTAAAACTGATCTTTTATTTTCAAACAGATGATCGCGGGTCCGATTCCTCGCGGGACCAATGTTAAAATCCTTTTTTAATTTTTTTATTATAATTTTTTTCAAAACACTATGATTATCTCATTTTTAAGTCTCATCATTCTATAAGTGTCAAACGTCGGAAAATAAAATCCAAAGTTTTACTTAATTTTTTGTTAATCCTTACAAAAATCGAAGGCGAAATATTGGTATGCCATTATTTTATAAGCACCTGGGTATTTTATATAATATTTTCTTTTTTAAAAAA
Source organism: Leucophora obtusa (assembly GCA_949987735.1). Classification (NCBI taxonomy): domain Eukaryota; kingdom Metazoa; phylum Arthropoda; class Insecta; order Diptera; family Anthomyiidae; genus Leucophora; species Leucophora obtusa. The sequence continues at coordinate 7,106,810 of OX465296.1, forward strand.
ATTGATTCCTGTAGGTGAAACTTATAGAATGTTTAGTGTATTTATAATTGATTTGTTTAAATTCAATATTTTTAAATTGTTAAATTTTTACGAAATTGGATTAGCTGAGTATTGAAGTTTCTGGAATTTTGGAAGCAAAATATCCCAACATACGGGATTTACTAAACCGTTCAACATTTCTGGAATTTTCTACAATGTTCTACATTCACCACCGTTAAACTATAAAAGTGCGAACGTTACGAAGGAAAGGGAAGTCGCGCATTGTCATTTGTGAAGTTAAGCTGAGCTAAGATAGTTTTGTACTATTAGTATTGTATAGTGAGTTGCGCAATAGAGTTTGTATAGTTGTGTGTGCTATACTGTTGTGTGTAAAGTACTAAAGTGTTAAATAAATAAGTGTATAAGCTCAACATCAAACAAAGAGAGTGTGCTATTTTAATTGCAAAGATCACCAACCCGGTTTATCTAAAGGAGATAAACGTACGTTGGTCTCAGCAATGGAATTGGTTATTTTGATTGCAGTAGAAAAGAACCCGGTATATTTAAAGGAAATAAACCAACTTTTTCAAAGTGTAAAAACAATATATAAAATAAAAATGATGAAAAATTTTATTCAATGCACCGGTGAAAATAGTACTAAAATAATACTAAATTTCAGTTCACCTTTTGCACTTCTTTAATAAGTACTTTTATCGAAGAGAATAAAACACATTAGCTCGAAGTAACAAAGAGGGGTTATTAGCCAGTTAACTTTCTTATCAAAGAATAGCTTAACGGTAGAGAACTAGACTAGGAACCTTGTGCTCGCAAGATCAATACCCGGTGGCGAGAATAGCAATTTTTTTCAATTGATGAAAAAGAGTTGCTTTGCAATCGTTCAAGAAGTACTGAAAAAATGTTGAAGTGGAAGTACTTCCCTCCCATGATAACTCACTGTTAAAAGCATTAGTATTTCTGTTAAGAAGGAAGTACATTTAGATCATTAATTGTAGTGGTTTTACTACTGCTTTGGCATCTCCTTTTTTTGCTGGAAATATATTAAAAATAAGCGCAAAAATAATCAGTATTTAATCACGCCTACTTGAGACCACTTTTTGGAGAGAAAAATGGAAAAAGTTGTTCCATTTGTTATTCGTATGACATATGACTATAACTGTTCTAAGTTTGAATATAAGTACTTTTATTGTAACTGGACAATTGGCATGGAAAGCCTCATACATACAAGTGTATTTTGTTATAAAACCTTAAAGTTTTTAGTATTTTGTGTGTTTATTTAATTTATGAGCACTATTGTTTTCAAAAAAAATTAGGTTTATTTTGATAAAAGTCTATGATATAGGAGAGTTATTACTAGGGCAAGGAACTCCTCGCAATTGCATCAAATTTAGAACAAGATTGTAGCTAGACAGAGAAAACAAATTTATTGCGGAATGAATTTCTGTTGTCTTTACAAAATTTCTGTTGGAAATAACAAATATATCGGTAGTTCTAACCAAACCATTCGGTTGTCACAATGAATCTGTTTTTAAATGTTTTGCAAAAAAAAATCATCTTTCTGCATTATTTGATTTAAAGTGCACATTTGCTGCCTTTTTTAATTTTTGGTAGCAATTTGTTTAATTTGTAAAAATATATAATAACAAAATATTATTTTTGATATTTTGAAAAAATTTAATTTTTAGAAAAAATGGCCTGAGAAAAACTTTTCAGTTCTCTGTCTATTTGCAAAATAACCTCTATGTTGTTTTTTATATTTTTTTCATGTTTTAAAATGAGGTATTTTTGTAATGGAAACAATACCAAATGTGTCAGTTAAAGTCTCAGTTAGTACCTAACTGGACATTTTGAAGATGTAGCTTAGTTGCATTTTTAATGTACATATCCATATTTGATTTTAAGTGCATGAAATTCCTTGCCCTACCTATATACACACAAAATACTTGCATCGTAATCTTAAAATCTGTTTGCAGAGTTTAAGTTTTTGGAAAAATTAATTAATAATATCATAAAGTTTAACCGATTAAAATTTTAAATAAATATTTATTTTAAGAGATTAATGTGCCTATTCCTATGAATAGTCTGTGACTCTTACACTGATAATAATCCATGCATAAAATTACGAAAAAATGTCAAAATAACAAAAAAATATCGTAAAATATACGAAAAATTTATCATTGCTCATTTCTTTATTTTTATAAAGTCTATGGATAACAATGATCCTTACAGACACCTCGCTAAAAATAAAATTAAAACAAATTATTTAAATAAAGTTTAAACATATGGTTTGAATAAATAAAATTGTTTATTTTACGAAAGTTTTTGTTGTTTTGACATTAATTTCGTATTTTTATGCATAGATTATTATGTGTGTAATTGTGACTGTATTTCCCATTTATTTTTTGTTACAAAGTCACATTAAATTATATTTATTAAAATTTTTGTTTGAAAACTTCAAAAAATTTAAGACTTGGTATCGACAAAATCATAACATTGACAAATAAAATTTGAATTTTTTAAATTTTATTGTTGTTTTTTATGAAAAGTTATGACTGTCATTCTTAAAAATAGTCTTATTACGGTTACAATGAGTCACAAGTAGGAATAGGCCCCTTAGATTTTTTATTATTTTGTGATTTGTTTTTGTCATATCTTCATAGTTTGAATTTATTTCTGTGGGCTGTTAAAAATTTTGATGAAAAATTCGTTAAATCAAAAGGTCCATCACATGAAATTAAATCCTTAGCCGATATGTATTTGGGTAAATTTTGTTCATGGTATATTGCAAAAATGTGAAATAGGGTTTCTTTTTATAAACTCGACATGGCAAACTGTAACATTTCGAAATATTGCAGTATGGTTGCTCATTTTTACTTTGATTGTTTAGTGGAATTACCACCGAACGGTATAGAGGTTCAAAAGCACTGATGTTGCAGAAATGTTCAATTCAAATTTATTAATTAAGTAAAATTTAAGTAAAAAACTCCTAGTAAGTGTTGACTATAATGCTGGGTCAATTACCTTCAGATTTGTCTATTGCTGACTATATAATTACCAGAGAAGACAAAATTGCTTTTTTTTGCTTTTTATGCTTTTTATTGCTTGATTTACTCATATTTGCTTCTTTTTGCTATTTTTGGATTTTCCGTTTTTTAGCTTTAAAATAGCTTTTTCTTAAGATTTTTGAGCTTTGAATTGCTTTTTTTTAAAGACTTTTTGCACAAAAATACTTTTTTTGCTCACAAAAATAATATTTTTTCTCTCAACTTTGAATTTTCTTTATAAAAACAGTTTTTTCCAAGTTTTTTTACTTTTGGTTTTTTCTTGCTTTTTTTACAATATTTTTTTGCTTTAAACACACCGGATTTTGCTTTTTTCTGTCTTCTCTGATAATTACCCATTTGTCCATTTAAATAACTAAATTTAAGTTGATATGAAGTTTAAATTTATACATACAGTACATTGAATACATATTATATGCCCCATGTATATCATTTTCTAGAAATTCCAATATATAAACTTACGCTCAGTCTGACATTATGTTCTCTATTACAACAAATAAACTGTGTGCTCTTCAATATACTCATAGTAGTCGTATTACGTACATAAGTAATAAAACCACTATTAAACAATTAATATTAATCATACGCTTCAGTTACTATAATAACAATTAGTTACGGTCATTCAATACTCAATAAAACCATCATTTAGGCCTTTTTGAAATATTACCAAGATATTATTAAAATCAGCAACATTATTAAAATGTTGTGATATATTTAACTACAACTACTACTGCCACTACCCCTTACCCGCCCTAGTTTAATTAAGTACTTTTCATAGAAAATATACTGATATTTTTGGTAATCACAGATTTATTCGTGGTATATTTCCTAGAACTTTTGCAAATTAGCTTAGTTTTATCTATTTACATTTTAAAAGGTCTTTGAAGTAAAAAGGATATTACATCCATAACGATGATGTATTTAGTTGTGTAAACAATTTTTATATGAAAATTTCTTCAAAAAATCTTTTGTTACTCCCATATATTTATTTAATATGACTTTAAGATTTTTGTAAACAATTTAGAAAGTGTAAGGGGTAAAATGGGGTACTTGGGTTTTTGGTCGATATGAATATAAATTTTTTATTTTATATTATCTTTAAGCTTAGTAATAAAATGTTGTTTGCCAGTAGAATATTGTAAAAAAGGGTTTTTATTATTGTTCTTTTGCTAGTGTAAAACTAAAACAATTTTATTTTCTTTTACTTTCGTTTAAGCCCCTTTAGGCTTTTTGGGTATTAAGTTTTTATTTTTATTGATTTTGAGGTTTTATTGTAGTATGATTTGTTCGTTTACAGAGTTATGAATACTAAACAATTTTACAGTCTACTATATATACTTATTTATTACAATTTAATAATGAATATTTAGTTAGCTGTACAGTCAAAAAGGTTTGGCGGTAAAATCTATTGAAAAATGTTAGTTGAAACAAAAATTTATTCAGTTAAGAAGTCTATGAAATTATGCAACTGTAAAATAAGTGAAAATGTTTTTATTTTCAACTGTTAAAAGGCAACTAACAAATATAGTAAAAAAGACAATATCGTAAAAACAACACAAAATTTTTACTATAAGTATTTTGAAAAAACTGAATAAATTGGTAGAAATTACTGGTTTTTATAGTTTTTTCTTTGAAATGTAATATTACTTCATCGTATTTAAATTTTGAAGTCAAAATTCCAAAAGGTTCTGCTTTTATTGATCTTTATGCACTGAAGATAAGAAAAAATGAAAATTTCTAAGTTTTATTTAAAAACTAATCCCTCAATTCATAAATGCTTTGTAAAGTTATAGCAGGTTTACAAAACGTCATTTTCATACAAAATTTGTTCAATAAACCTCCTATAGTTTTACAAAGCGTTTATGAATTTAGGGGTAAGAATATATCAAAAATAACATGTTTAAACTAAATGCGAATTTGTTAAAAATTAACGAAATTATCTCTTTTTAAACTAATGATTTTCGTTCGACTTGAGGTCATCTTATTAAATTTTCTTTAAAATAATTTTTCTATACTGCTGGCTCGTATCGAATTTTTTTCAATTTATTCTCTATAATTTACTTACAAAATTCATCACCTTCCTTTTCAATCCTTCCTTTTCTGTAATCAAACGAAAATCGTTCATTTACCAATTAAAAGATCAACCAAACATAAACGTCATTCATATCTTATTTTTCAAATAACTAACAACAATTGTCAGTTTACAGCAAAAGTAGTGTTTGGATAGTTGTTTATTATAATGTTAAAAATAACTGCTTTAAACTACATTTTACTGCAAAAAATACTGTTTTTTTAGTTATTTATTGTAATTTGAAAAATAACTGCTTTGAATAACTATTAAGGAATACAGTACTTTTCATTAGTTATTTTTGTAAATAACTTTCAAAATAGTTGTTTTGTGTTTGCTCATAGAAAAGCAACTGTAATTGCAGTTAAAAAGACTACTACTTCTTATTTATACTTATACAATTGTTATATAGTAACTAACAAACTTTTTTGAGCCTGCTAAAAAGGTTGCTTTTAATAAGTAATTTAGCAAATTTTGTTTAGAGGATATTTGACAGTAATAAAAAGCAAATATACAGCTTTATATTTAACAGAATAATTCTAGTAATATTTTAATCAATTTTTTTTTTGACGACAGAAAATATAATTTACTCGTTCTTAGTTTAAAAATTTTTCATATACAGGATGTGTTTGAAATGCAAGCAAGAATGACTTAAAATCGAAATTGTGTATATTAAAATAATTGTTTCTTAAAATAATAATGAAAATTGAAGATGGCAATAAAAAAATATGAGTGAAATCTAGTTTAATCAAAATTCGGGTATAAGCTTTGGGGAGATTCCCTTTTGAGAATCTAATTTTAAGACGATATAGCGACGTCTGATTGGCCGTCTGTTTGTCTATCTTCTGTCTCTCTGCATATCTGGCTATCTGTCTTTATATTTGTGTATATTTCTATCTGTTTGTCCATCTGTCTGTGTGTATATCCATCTGTTTGTCAGTCTTTTGAAATCATGATCACGGTCCGAAGACGCAGGCTGGGTTGCTCATTTTGACCTTGTTAATGGAAGTCCTCCCCAGAAGTTTGGTACTGAAAATGAGCAAAATATAAACATATTTTGTTAAATAGTTAAATAGTTGTGAGTGAAAATTGTGAAGTCACCTCTAAATTTTTCATACAAATTGGTATATTTTAGTACAATTTCGCATTAGCGTCTAGTGCAGGGCTGGCAAAACTATGACACGCGTGTCAGTAGTGGCACACTAGTGGATTTTAGGTGGTACGCGACGTTTTGTTGGATATTTTCAAAAAATTTAAACTATTAGAAAATCATCAAAAAATTCAGTTAAATGTTAAATTTCGCTACAAAAATGTGTGATTTAATCCATAATGGTGACATTTTTCATAGAGCTTGTAAATCGTCTTTTAAAATGAGTAAAATTTAGTATTGCCATCATTTTTTGTTTAAAGAAATATGGTTAATACAGAACTCGCAAATTCGATTATTATAAAATTCTGGTAAAATTTCTAAAATTCTAGATTGAAAGAAGTTTAAATGTATCGATGAGAAAATGCCACATAATCGGAGAAGTAGAAAGTACCAGAAAATTGCAAAAAAGTGGAAAACAACTTGTAATAAAATTGGATCTAAAAAATTAAGTTTTTTCTAAAGGGAAAATAGGTGTTACGAAATAACTCTTAATTAAATAAAGGCTGAAAATAAGTTTCATAATGAAATAACCCCCTTTGTTGGAATTTCAAATTGGGCTTTGATCGTGTTTCGCAGAGCCATTTCATCTGAAATAGAAATTTCTCTGTTCAAAGTCATAATATTCGCTTTTTATTCATTATTATGATGATAAAAACCGCGCGATTTATTTTAACAAAATCAAATTTTTGCCCGAAGCACATTTTGAAAACTAGTTTCTTACGCACTAAATGGCGCCCAATAATTTAACTTTTTTTAACTATATGAAATAACCACCAAAAATGGAATAACCCCCCAAAAAAATTAAAAGGCAATAATGTTCAAACTGTTTTAATTTTATTTCATTGGAGATTTTTTCATAATGAAATAATCTCAATATTTAAAGATTAAATAAACCCCAAAAATTAAATAACCTTCAAACATTTTTATGTCATTTCTTGGATGTTATTTAATTTTTCCCTTTGGGAGTTATTTCATGGGGGTTATTAGATCTACGATGATATTCTTAAGAGAAATTTTCCAAATTTTAAAAATTTTTATAAAAGGAATTTTAAAAGGCAACTAAAATTAAGGTAGCACGCTAGAAATTTTTACAAAAAAAATTTGTCCGTTTCTGGCACGCGAAGAAAAAATCTTGCCACCCCTGGTCTAGTGAATAATATAATTTTTTATATTTTTAACCAGACGCTTTGAGGTGATTAAATTTATATCCATCTTAAATTTTTTCACTACAAAATTTTTTTCACCTCAAATATTTTTTTTCCCCATTAATTTTATTTTCAAATTTAAAAAAGTTTTTCACATTTATAATATTTTCGCATATTTTTTTTTATATTACGAACGAGTACATGTAACAAAAACACTGTGGAGTGTTTAAAATAATCGGTGAAACCGAATTCACTTGTTTTTTAATTCGATTTGAAATTTGTGAAGAATTTCGAATTTTATTAAAAACAATTTTTGCCTAACAATAACTTTTTAAAATTCGATTTAAATAAAATTATAAATTTTATATACATACATTATTAATCTCTTTACATTATTCATACCAACCATATTTCTTACATGTCAAAAAGAAAATAAAAAAAAATTATGTCTAAATCATAATTTTTTTGTGTGTTATCAATTATGATAAGAAACATCATTTTTCTTTAAACAATCAAGAAGTACAAGAAGTAAACGAAACATAAAATCAAAATCACAATCAAGGAAGCAAAAAGAAAAAAAACAAGACACAAAAAACAATTTTACTAAAATATTTCATTTTTGTTGAATTACTATACAGTATAATGTTTTCTGTATAAATAATAAGGATCAAGAGGAGCTGAGAAGGAGAAGAAGTAGAGAAATTTGCAACCATAAAACCTGGGGTGAATAAGAGATTATACCAAAAGATGGCATTTTAAATATCACACATTTATCTTAAATAATATGACATACCACAACAATCATACATTAACGTATATGTATACATTTATAACGGTTCTTTCTTAACACTAAATACACACACATTTTCAAATAATAAAAAAAAGAGAAATACACATTTTATGTTGATTGTCTGTACATGTTTAAAAGTATAAAAAATGGTTAAAGATGAAAAAGGGCATAACAAGTAATTTACAATTTAAATTAAAAAAAAAAAAAATTATAGAACTAGTTCCCGCTTATGACGTGTCACAGGACCGATGCAAAAGAACACTGTGAGACAAATGGTAGGGGTCAGTGATCGGGAAGGGTTCAAACTACCGGGGAAAGTTATATCGGTAAAAAAGAAGTTATACGTGTCCCGGCGTTTCGCTGGGTCACCCCTAGGAATCGAGATATATCTTTTTTTGACATAACTCGAGAACCGCTAGTCCGATTTTGCTCAAACAATTTTAAAAAAATTAAAAATTACAATTCCTTTAATCTGTTCATATAACGTTTTTCTATATACTCAACAGTTTTGCCGGTAAAAATAAATGTATGAAGAAAAAAATAGTTTTTGCCTAAAATATTAAAAAAAAGTAATAAACAAAAGGTTATTGATTTTTATGGTAGCGGTAACAAACATTTATTTTTACCGGCAAAACTGTTGAGTATATAGAAAAACGTTATATGAACAGATTAAAGGAATTGTAATTTTTAATTTTTTAAATTGTTTGAGCAAAATCGGACTAGCGGTTCTCGAGTTATGTCAAAAAAAGATATATCTCGATTCCTAGGGCTGACCCAGCGAAACGCCGGGACACGTATAACTTGTTTTTGACCGATATAACATTTCACGTTGGTTTCATCCCATCCCGATTTTGACTGTCGCATAGTGGAATCAGTCGCAGGAGTGAAGCAAAAGAATCTGTCACAGGACTGAAACAAAACTGGTTCTAAACAAGTTTACTGTGTAAATTAAAAAAGGGATAAGCTATTTTGATGACATTTGTTACACCGACTTATATTGGCCCAAGGGTGTAGCCTATTGCTGTTGGCTTAAATCGGTCCTTGTTTGGTCCTAGTGCCCATATAAAGGTTCCATCAAAATTTGTTTTTTCGCACAGGTCACAAATACCATGATTTTTTTATGGAACTTGGTACGCCGACTCACATGTGCCCAAGGACAAGGCGTACTGGTTCTAGATAGGATCCATTCATATTTCGACCTATTGCCCATATGGATTCCATTTCCGATTTCCTCTTAAATATTAGGTAAAATCAAAATTTATTACTGTTATTCCATTTTTTTTATTATTTTATAGACAAATTTTGACACAAGTCCTTTTAAACACATTCGAATTTCGAATCCAAATATTAGTTGGCTTTTACCCAGACTGGTGGAGGGTATTATATAGTCAGCATGCCTGACTTTATCCTTTTTGGTCGTTATTATTTATAATGATGTTCTTAATAAAATCTTAAATTGCATTCCTTAATTTTTAAACATTTGTTTAACCAGATTTTTATAACTTAAAAATTTAAATGAGGGGTATGTATAGTTGATATTTTATTTGGTAAATGAATGTTTTTCGTTCGATCAGGTAAAACTTGTATCATCTTTCTTTAATTTGAAAAATAATTTAAACAGAAAGAGATATATGATCTAAAATCAAACAAAAAACATTCATTTAACAAATCAAAGATCAACTATACATACCCGTAATTAAAAATTTTTAAGAAAGTTTGACATTTTTGAGCATTCCTAGGCACAGAATAGGGTTTCCTAGGATTATCCAAGAGAAATAAAACATCATATTATGAGTCTTGTTTGATCTGAAGAGTAAAAATTAATGTATTTTTAGAAAATTTCTTATAAAAAATAGAAACTATTCCTGAAATGGGTTTTGACGCATTAATAGCCTGGGGAATTTGTAATAACCCAGGGGAAAATTGGATCGTATATGATCATATATGCATAAAGATGATCATACATGTCCATATATAGTACAATATATGACCATATATGGTCTCATATATGACCATATGTGTTCGGATCCGAAATTTGAGGGTATATGGTCGTATATGATTATATATGTTCATATATGCTCATATATGATCCATATACCCTCAAATTTCGGAACCACACATATGTGGTTATATATGAGACCATATGTGGTCTCATATTGGTCATATATTTTTCTATATATGGACACATATGATTACCTGTAAATACTTATCAAATTTTTAATTGATTTTCGCGCCGAATTTTCATTATTCCATGACAATTCATATTATTGTAGTTATTTTTGTATTGCCCAGACTAATCGATAGGATTATGTTTATGTCCATTTTCACCATAAGCATAGAGATAAGGAATACGTAGCAAATAATCATTGCTGGTTGCCTTTCAACCTTATCGTGTTTTATTGTATATATCAACAACGATATCTTATACACATGCAACACCCAATACTAAAAAGCATAAGATTTTCATTTTAGCATAATATTATATACATACATTTTTTGTATTACTCTGCTGATGAGGTAAACAATAAAGTTTCACAAAATTTATAAATATTTCAAACACATTTATCTGATATTGTTTCCCCTATCTATGTATTTCTATGTATGTGTCTAAATAAGTACCCAACTCTCTTGATGTTGTGTTTTATACAATTTTAAGGCCAAAATATTGTCTTTTCAAAAACAATACAAAAAAAAACAATAAAAACTTAGCGGTAATGACATTAGCATAAAAATCAATTTGTAACAAAAAATATATTATAATTTATTGCTTCACCTATAGCAAAACAAAGAAAACTCTCAACACATACTAATGCTTATACTCCTATTGTAGTACTCATACATACAAAGTGTTCTATGTGATGTGATTTTTTGTTTGAACAATTTCCTTTGTTTTGTTTTAATGAAAATTCAAGCATAAATTTTTATGGCAAACAAAACAAAATAATGCAAAACATGAATTTTAATGTTAACCTAAATGAAAATGAAAAATAATCTTTATTAACATAAAAAAAAAATTGATAACAAAGAAAAAAATAATAATGTTACAATGATGTTTTGAGTTTTAAAATATAATTTTTTATTAAATTTTTTTTAAGATAATTTAATTACATTGATTATATTTACGAAAGGCAATTTGCATTTCGAAATGATTAATATAACTGCAAAATATAATAATCCAATAGATAAATATATATATATATTAAGGTGTCCATTAAACTATAAATTGTTGAATTTTCTTGCTATAAGCCCCCAGTTTTTTTTTTCATTTGATATAAAGTGAACAAATTTAAGCCAAAATTAGAGTATTGGTAGCATCCAAAGGTCCCAAAATTTTAAATAACCTTAATATATATTGTGACAAATCGTTTCTACAAAACTTTCATATGCTGGTCAAAAATTTTTTAAATCGGTCAAAGGGTTTTCGAGTATAACAATAGCCAGCGGGGGTCTTACGACCTTATACAAGTTCTTTTATTTCCATTTGGTTTGATTGATGCCCTAAAATGTTTGTTGGACTGTGTAATAATATTACTCAAAGTTAATTATAAAGTTTTAAATATCCCCGGTTAAAAATCCACATAAATGGATCAATACATGATCACATGTGGTTTACACCTACCACCCATATGTATCAATACATGATTCACATTTGATATAAATCATTCATATTTGATATAAATCATTCATATATGTTCGTATAAAAGACCATATATATTCATATGTGTGTGCCTTAACGAAATTTGAGGTAACCCAGTAAAAAGGAAAATCCAAAGAACTGGTTGCAGAATACCTTATTCTGCATTAGCATACACTGATGGAATTATCTGCATGATATTAATGAATTTTTGCATAAAACCAAGGAACCCTGCCATTGAAACTTTTCATTAAATTAATGGAATTTTTCCGAAAATGTTGTAAAAAATTTCATTATATTTTTAACTTCACAATTTCCTTGAGCTTAAGGTTTGTTTTTTTATATATAAAAAGTTTTTATTTTCGATATTTCGCTACGCCATTGTGTAGCATCTTCAGAAAATAACAATTAAATTAACAAATTATAAACAATTTGAAAGTTTATAATTGTTTATAATTTGTTAATTTAATTGTTATTTCCTGAAGATGCTACACAATGGAGTAGCGAAATATCGAAAATAAAAAACTTTTTATATATAAAAAACAAACCTTAAGCTCAAGGAAATTGTGCAGTTAAAAATAGAAGGTTAAATAAACGACAAAAAAATTTTCATTTTATTTATTAAGGGCCATATAAACTCAATAAAAAAGTTTCGTTTATAAAGTATATGAAGATTATTCATAAAATTTAAGAATTTTTGTCATTTACTTTGTGAAGGAAACTCCATTAGTTTACCGAAAAATTTCTTTAAAACTCGCCCAGCAAAATTCCCTCTGTGTAGGTTTCTAGTTTATAGCTGTGTTTGTGTGGCATTCCTATCAATGATATCTCGAACAAACAAACAATTTTGAAAGAAAGAAAGCCCGAATACGTTGAAAAACTGTCAAAATCGTTCTTGATAACGCTGATAGAGAGTCACACAAACACAGCTTATGTTGCGCAATCGGTTCTTTTTTTCTGGTGTTTGATATATTAGCATAAGATTCCTTTCCTCCGAACTAGAACAAGTTGCTTTAGAATCGTTTTTAAAACTAGTTATGGAACTTGTTCTGGGATAGTGAAAACTCACATGCTAACTTTCAGAAATCAGTTTTAGAACCTGTAAGATGGTTTACCGGTGGTAAAAGAGCCTGTTATTTTCAAATATTTCCATACATGATCACATGTCAACTTAACGAAAGTTGAGGCTGTTTATGTATGATCATATACATATGAACATATATGATTCCTATATAGAAGTATATAAATATATGAGCACATATGAGTACACACATGTTCATGAACGAAAACGTATATGCTAATTTTTAACTGGGTCACTAAAATTTAAATGTAATTGTTGTATTGTTGATTTGTTTTTTTTTAGTACAATAATTTGGAAAAAAGTAATCAGCTTATTGGCTTAAATTTTTTTTTTAATATGCAAATTAGTTTAACCATATTTATGAAAGTCATTAAAGCGTTTAAATATATATTGTATTAAATATAAAAATAAATGTTTATAAGAATTAGATTTACATATTTTAAAACCACTAGTTTACACACATAGAAAAATATTAAAATCAAACAGCAACAATATTAAATTAAAGAGAAAAAAATTTGAAATCAAAATTTGCTGGTGTTCTCTTTAATTTTAATTTAATTTTTAATTAAATTTTTTACTTCCCAACAAAATGTTGTGTTCCAAAGAATAGGTTGTAGAATAAACTCGTTTCCTTTGTAGAGAATTCTGGCGGTTCTAATTCCGATGATTTTTGTTTTAAATTGTCCCAACAGCAACATATTCTATAGGTTTAAAGTTGAGCCGGTACCCTTCTTTAAACTCTAACGAATGGATTCCAGAATTACTTATAAATTTTTTAATTTTTTAAATACTGTAAGCTTTTAAAAATTTTCAACAACAAAACCAAAATTATATAAATTTTTTGATTTTTTGAATACTGTCAGTTTCACATTAATGCAATATACTTTATCGGTATGGGGAGCTTGGTATGGAAAGTCATATATTCAAATTTTGCAAGATTTCTAGGCAACATTAAAGTTTAATATTTTGTAAACTGGTTTAATTTACTGTTAGAGATTATGCATGGACTGATACACATAAACAAAAAGAAAAGTAATGTAATATTTTACAATAATAAATTTCATATTATGCCCAGTTTGATCAATTGTTATGAATTCTAAAGAACTTAATTTAATTTCATTAAATTTACAAATTTAATACTCATAATTATACTTTTTTAAATCTTTTCTAAAGCCTATACAATTTATTAAACTATAGTAAACTTGTTATCAACACCTTATGAAGTTATTTATTCTTATCGAAGGTAAAAAAATTCTTTAGAAATATATTTTTATAAAATCAAAATTTTTTTTGTTCGTTTGTAAAACACAATATTAACATTTTGATGTTTAAATATTTTGCTTTTGTACAGTGTTCGTGTTTTTTCTTTATTACTTTTTACTTATAAATATTTAAAGCCAATAAAATATTTAAGACTTCAAAGTAATGTAAGAGAAAAAACAGCAAACATCACAAAAAAACCCACAATCAAATGTGATAAAAAATTCATGAACTACTGCTGGAAGCAGCAGCAGCAACAATGTTCTGGACAAAAATTAAAAAATATACAACTCATGGAAAACAACTGCCAACATGTGCTACTGTAAAGATACACTAAAAGAATTTGTTGAGAGTATAATTGGAAATAAGCAAAATCCATTTTGCGATTAAAAAGTTATGAGTGGTAAATGTGAAACTTGGTAAACTTGAAATTTGTATGCAGCATTTTAGTAATATTTTATAAATAGGTTGGGCGAATAAAATATATTGTTTTATCTTTTCACCAAAACTCCTAGAGGTGAATAATATTGTTACGAAATTTTACTAATCCAAATAGAAAGTTCTGGATTTTTAGAAGAAAAATATGCCGACAAACGGGATTCACTAATTCTGTCAATCTGGTAGCACTGCATTTAAGTATAATTTTAGGTAGTTGAGGGCTCTGCTATGAATAAAATAAGTGTTAAAAATTTAGTACTCTGGAATTTTCTAGCAGCTTTCAAAATCACGGCTGTTAAACTATAAAAAGGCTGCCACTTAACGAGTAGATTCCGTCGTGCATTAGCGTTTGTGTTGTCAATTGCATATTAGCCTTTGTATAGTCAGTTGCGCATTAGGGTTTCTAAAGTTCACTAGGGCTTAGTAAATCGTTGTATTCAAATCATTGGTGAACTTGTGTGTGTTGTACAGTTGTATAAGCGCAATATCAAACAAAAGAGTGTATGTTAATTTGATTGTAATAGAAAAGAAAACAACATTGTTTGTTGTTTTTATTTGATATTTTAAATGTTTAATAACGCTCCTAGACGAGAACAAGAAATTCTCATTGAGTTCGTAATTTAACTTAACAAATATTTACAGAAATTCTAAAAATGTCGTCCCCTGACGATTTCTTTATATATATTTAATCCTTTAATTCCCAGTGGAACATAGGGCCGCTCAGACTGTAGTCTTAGTATAACACTGTAGTCTTATTACAACACTGTATTCTTAGTATTATACTGTAGTCCTAGTATAAGACACATACTCGACTGACGACAATATATTCTAGTGGCATGTTACATTTTTCATAGATTTTGTGTTTCTTGAAATATTCCAAATCCATTTTATATAACAATATAAAAATTGTAAAATAAATATTAAATTAAAAATAAAGAACAAGTCATAGTATAAGACTATATATAGTATTAGCATAAGACTGTATTTTTAGTATAAGAATTTAGTCCTAGTATAACACTGTATTCCTAGTATAAGTCTGTAGTCTTAGTATAAGACTTTGGTCTTAGTGTAAGACTGTAATCTTAGTATAAGATTGCAGTCTTCGTATAAGAGTTTGGTCTTAGTAGACGAGTTTGGTCTTAGTATACGAGTTTGCTCTTGGTATCAGAATGTAGTCTCACTATAATAATATTTAGTATAAGACTGCAGTGTTAGTATAAGACTGTAGACATTGTCTATGACTGTAGTCTTACTATAAGACTGTAATCTTAGTGTAAGTTTGTAGTCTTAGTATAAGACTGTAATCTTAGTAAAAGATTTTAGTTTTCTTATAAGATTGTAGTCTGACTATAAGACTACACTCAAATTATAAGACCATCGTCTTAGAGCGGGTTTTAGAGTAAAAACTTGTTAAGTTTTTGTTAAAAATTTCTGACTTAAGTAAAATTCTAAAAAAAATATCGTTCTTAATTCTGACTATAAAACTGGTAGTTAGTATAGGACTCTATATATATTTGTTCCTTTTACTCCTGCAAGGAGCATAGTGTTAGACTGAAGTGATTGTATAAGCCTGTAGGACTCTATTCTGTATTAAAATGAATTTAAAATATTTTGAATTTTTTTACACACAATTTTCTTTAAGTGTTATTTGTGTGCGTGAGAGTTCTTCTGATAACCAATTTTTTTTGTTTGTTTATTTGACCAACGGCTAGTGTAGTTGTAAAAACCCCAAAGTAAAGCCGAAAAAATATTAATAAAAGTCATAAAATGCCAACAATTTCCTTTTTTCCAGTTTTTTATCCTCAGCTGCCATAGCTGTTGCCATCAGTGGTGCCAGATAACGGGATTTTAGCCTTGACTGGGGTTTTCGACTTTGCTTGAGGAATTACTTTTTAATCGAAGAATTTTGGAAATTTCATAAAATATTTAAAATTCCGAACCTGTTTAAAGACATTTTCGCAGATTTTAAATATTTTTTATATTTCTTTATTTTTTTTTTTTTTTTTGATAATAAAATACACACTGTTTGGGGATTTTTAAAATTCGGAACATTTTTTAGATTTAGTAACTTTTATCCGACAAGGTTTTAATTGCATTTGATTTTATTTCAGGCGAAAAATAAAAAATAATTTGTGCAAAATTTCAGGCGTATTATTTATTTACTTTTCAAATTTATTTACTTTTCTAAGTAGATTTTGAAAATGGCTTTGGATTAAATTAAATCTTTTAAAAATTAGCATATTTATGATTCCTTTGTTCATGAAATTGAAATGATTTTAAATCTAATTTTATAACCCTCAGAAAAAAATCATATATCAGATTAATTATGAAGCATAATTTTAGAGCTTTTTAAAATTTGTTATGTTGATAGCCGATTTTTTCTTTAAATAGGTAATTTGGTTTAGATTTGATTAAAAACTTAATTGGAAACAAATCTGTAAGTTCGAATTCATTTTGGGGGATTTTCGAGATTACGTTTTATAAAATGGAATATGGCTTAAAGTTTTCTGGCAACACTGGTGGCTACAGCAAGCTTTAAGCAGTGTATATTGTTGAAAACAAGCTGTGTTAAGCACGTTTTTTTATGCTTCTAAAATGCAGAGTTGGGAGTAATTAATTTTGTTGTAATGATCACTAGTTAATTTCATTACCCGTATATATATGTAATTGTAATGAAATATTTTTAAATTCCATTACATTTAAGTAATTTTATTTTCATAATTAAGTTATTATAAGATTTTCATAGTCTGTAGGGAACATTTGTTCTATAAACCTTAAGTAAATAAATATTTTTTAATTCCATTATATTCAAGTAAATGTTTATATCGTAAAGTAATGCTAATGAAGATATAATGATGATTTAGACCCATCTCCGCTAAAATAGTAGCACACTTTTGGGCTGCTTGATTTCAAATATAAAAGCTAGGGTAAGAAAAAAGTCACTACAGGAGGGGGTCAATAGGGTATACATGTTGATGTTTTCACACATATTTTTTTTATAATAGCTGTATTTTCGACTTAACTATATCCGTTAAATTTCAAAAAAGCACAAAGTGCATATAAACGTTTTTTAGACGAAAACTAACATATTACTTTTCGTATGCACGTTAACTTACAACGTGGATAATTATCAACGTTGAAAACTCAACGTTTATTCATTTTCACACCTAGCGTAACTTCTTCTCGTTACTACCTAAAAAGTTTTGCTGACGCACGTTCGATTATACCGGAACTATCATAAATACTAACTATTTAAAAAAATTTGATACTCCAATCAGTTTAACGTAGATTTGCTATAAATACTTAACGTTGATAGGTATGAACGAAAATACAGCTAATATTATTTACAAAGATTTTGTGTTATTTGGTTTATTGTGTTGTTGTTTTTTTCTAGATCTCTGTATTTCATTTTTGAACATATCAAAAAAGGAAACGGAAATTATATTGAGAGTTTTATACCAAGTAATAAAAAACAATCATCTTACTTTTCTATATACTCATATATGAATGAATTAACAAAAAAAAAAGGAACTAAATTATAACAAAATAAATGAAATTTTTATTTAATAAAAAAATTTCGGTCGAGGTTAGTTACATTTAATTACTATTACACATGAAATTTGAAATCCTTTTGAGTAATATAAATTTTTTTCATTCCATATATAATAATATTATACATGTAGCACAAAAAATATGAAAAATTATTTCATTTTTCCAATTTATATATAAAAAAAACTGAACTGAAAATATATATGAAATGTGTTGAAAGTAGTTTTTGTTGTATAAGTAATGGTTTCAATTCACCCATACACCTTTTTAAAAAGGAGTTGACATAACTTTGTATGCATGACTTATGTGAATGTATATTCTATTTTTTTATATTGAGGTTTCTGCTTTTTTACCTTGAAGATTTATAATAAAATGTTTATGTTTGTTACAAATTTTGCCATAAATCATATGCTTGTTTTTTCTTTAATATTTCATATTTGTTTTATATGTTGTCATATTCATACATGTATTTGGATGTGGTTAGACTACAAATACAAAGAAACAAACAGCAAAATACATTAGAAGGGAAATCCTTTTAAAAATTTATATCTAAGGACTGATTTTATAATTTTTATTTAAGTTTTGTTAAGCTTTAAATGTGAAATTTTTTTTATATATTGCAAAAGTTCAGCTAGATTTTATAACCTGGAAGATTTTCTGTTTCGAAGAATCGGTTGTAGAATAGCTACTTTTCCTCTATAACCTCTACTACTGTCAATCCTAACCCCGATGATTTTTGTTTGAAATTGTCTAAAAAGCCACCAGAGTAGAACCGGTTACCCTAGAATTAGTTCTGGAACTAGTTCTAGAACTGACCATAGAATTAATTCTGGAACTAGTTCTAGAATTGATTCTATGTTCAGTTATACCTTACATATAAGATCCGTGGAACAGGTTCCGCAATCGGTTCTACTGGAACCAGTTGCAGAATTGGTGCGGTTGGCAATTGGTTGTAAAAAATCTCCCTGATAACGTAACAACATTTTTCAAGAAAGTTTTGTGTAAAATTTTTTTTTAATATTATGAAGTTGCAAGAAATGGGTTAAGAATTTTTGGCAAATTTGTTTTAGTACTAAATATTAAAGTTTTTAAGACATCATGACGTATGAGTTATATTAATTTAATAAAGAGTATAAAGAAACCTAAGAACACAAGAATATTAAAGTAGAATTTAAAGCAGAACATATTATAAATATTCATAAATTTTAACAATGAAACAGAGATTTAATTGAATTTGGTTATAAATAAAAATAAATACAAGCATATGAGTCTTTCTGTACCAACTAACCAGCTCAACTAAAAAATTATATCGTATCAATGTCAGACTTATGGCTTCATTGAACTATGTATATGACAATTTTCCCAACATTGGTAAAAAAGGCGTGGTTAAACAGTTATCAATTTAGCACTCATCTCTTGTGCAATATTTGTAATAATTTAATGGAATCTGCAAACGCTTGAGGTTTAACAATTATAGCAATGGAGTTTTTTGTGGGCAATTTAAAATTTTTGAGTAGTTTTGTTATCTAAACTTTGAAAACTACAACTGAATTATCTTCACGATTTAATTTTCTTCAAATTTCCCATAAAAAGTCTATTGTAATAGTCAAATTTATAATATTTTTCAAATTCCATCAAATTATTATGAATTGAAAAAGTTTGTTTTATTTTTTATTCATATCATATAGGACCATATATACTGAAAGTTTAGCATTGATATAATATACTATTTCCTATTGCGGGACTGTTGATTTAGAAAGCTTCTTATATTAATTTTTTTTAAATACTATAAAAATATTCTTAATATTATTAAAAACAAATATTTGCCTAAAGAATTAAAATATTATTATTGTTGGCAAATATCTTAAATATTTATGATGAAAAATTTCCATAAGAAATTTAATTTATAATGGTTTTTATTAAGAATTTGTGCAAATTGACCATATTCATATAATTGCAACATAAATCATTTAATATACATTCGAACATTTAAACTTGTAACATAACTAAAAAGCCATTTAAAATGTTATTTATTTCAACAATATTGGGGTTTTCATATAAACTCGTAAATTTCTTGTAAACCTTGTATAAATACAAACCATATTTTTTATGTATGGAGTTTGTCATTAAAATCATAAACATACCAGGTTTACACTTTTTACGAGTCGAATACGAGTTTATATGAGAACCCTAATTGTATTTAAACATTTTACAAGTATGCCCCAAAAATTATACAATGCATGTTATGTGGGGATATGTGTGAGTGTTTGTGTGTACGTATGGGTTCATAGGTATCAAGTATGTCAATTTTAAATGTAAAAATGTATATGTTAAGGTGTAGACTGTAGGCTCTTAAGCATACAACTTCTTGTCTGTGTTTGTATACATATGTGTAAATTTGTTTTCTGTATATGAAGATTCCTCTGGCATTGTGTCAATTAATTAACACTTTAAAAGTGACAGCAATTTTACCATAACCTAGAATAAGAGTAAGTGAAAGAGAGCGAGAGCGAGAGAGAGGGTACTTGTATGCTTATATTTGTAGTTTCAAAATGATAGCAAGGAAGGATGTAGAAAATGTAAATTATTGTTATTAAGTACAATATGCTTTCATATAGAGAAAAAAAGTGTATAAAATGAAATATCAACATATAAATTATTTTTAAGAAAATTTTATGGTGTCTTTATTATAAGGAAAACATTTTAATCCTTATTAAATGTCTACAGGAAGAATAATACTAAAAGTTGTTGCTATTAAAAATATATCTTAATATATTTTTCGAAACAAGATTTTAATAGATTTATGAGAAGATGTTAAAATAAGGATTTATGAAGATAAATACATATATAGGGCTTTCCATAGCAACAGTATAGTTGTAAAAAAGGATATAGTATCATATACTGTCGATAAAAATTCAAACAACTTTGGCAATTTTTTTGTGAAAGAATAAAAAATTTTGAAAGAATTCGATAAGGCCAGCACAGAAAGCGATATTAATTTATGATCTGAAATCGAACTACAAAACATTCATTTAGTTTACAAAATTTTTATTTACACACTTTCGGGTTCGTTTTGGAGAAAGTGTTAAACAAAACACAAAATATTTGTTTATAATAAGCAGAGAAGACAAAAATGCTGTTTTTGCTTCTTCTTGCTCTTTTGTATTGCTCTTTTTTTTAATTTAAAAGAAATTTTTCTTACGATTTTTGAGTTTTAAATTGCTTTTTTAATACTTTTTGCCCAAAAACGTTTTTTGTTTGCTCACAAGAAATAATTTTTCTCTTAATTTTGAAAATTTTTTACAGAAGCTGTAGTTTTTCCAAGTTGTTTTAACTGTACTTTGTTTTGCTTTTTTTATTGTGCAATATTTTTTTGCTTTAAACACATCGGATTTTGTTTTTTTTTGTCTTCTCCACTGTTGCCATTTTAGCATATTTTCTGCTAGATTTAGCAGATTGAGTTTGAAAATTGTGTATATTTTTGTTAGAAAAATATGCTAAATACACATTTCGTTTGACAAAAGCAGATTTTTGTCCACGCAAGATTCAGTTTTTATTACTTTTCTTAAAAATTATTATACCATTTTTTTAAATAATTAAACGCTTATACGTTAAAAAAACTGTTAAAAATGTTTATCTAATACGAAAACTTAACAGAACCGCTGTTAGTAGTGTAAAAGTTTCAATATTTTTTACTCAGCAGATTTTTAGAATATTTTTGTATGTGATAATTTAGCAGATTTTCAGAATAATGAATATTTCAACATTTTTGTAATTTTTTGTTTGACATATTTTTAGCATATTTTTCTTTTTCCACGATTTAGCAGAATTTAGCATAATTTTTCGTTGATTTAGCATATGTGGAACGAAAGTTTCTGGCAACACTGGTCTTCTCTCATAGTTAGTTAGGACATCAGTACGTATAATTAATATGATAAATATAATATTGATTATACGTACTAATGTCCTAACTGATTTTTATAATCAAAACTATTTGAATGTTTGTTGAATATCTTTCGATAAACAATATTATACTACATTTATACCTGAACAAAAACTATTTAGTTTTTGGCTCTTGTAGTTTTTAACTTGTCAAAACGCATACAACAAAAAACAAGCTGAAACTAGTTTTAAACAAAAACCAGGTGGTTTTTGCTCAAGTATAAATGTAGTATTAAACAAATATTTTCTCCTAATCCAAGCCGAATTGTTTTTTTATGCAAATTTCTTCAGCCCACAATGAAATTCTGAAAATATCGAAAGATTTCTTTTAAGTATCGGATACTCAATGAAAAGCCAAATAATCGAAACCCACTACCCATTTTTTTTTACCAGCACTAAAGTAGTATTAACTTAATAAACTTTAAATTGAAAAACTTTTCGTATATTTTATTGACTATAACCATTATTAAATTGTTATCAATAAAATAATTATTTGCTGTCTAATAAAATGTTTTTACTATATATTTGTTTTAAAATTTTCAAATAATTACTCGTACATATAAACTTTTGTTGAAAAAAATATATATGCGATATAAGCAAAAAACTAGTTTGTCATACAAATTTGTTTAACAAATTACAATAATTTTAACAACACTTTTAAGTGTTGAGGTGTCAATTTGTAAAGTATAAACAATATTTGTATATTGTTATACAAACAATATATAACAACAATTATAACAAACAACAACAACAACAAAATAAACCAACAAATAAACACATAACAATGTGTTAATAATACTTGAACTAAAAACTTTTACAATTACAACCATCAACATCCACCACCACCCCTTCACATTTTTAACAACTACAATCAAACTTTACATTATTGCATGACAACATGTAAAATACACGTTATTTTAAATGAAAAGTAAAATTGTAATTTATATAAATATTAATAAAAAAAAAAAAGAAAAACGAAAATGTGTAATAAAAATATTAATTACATTTAATTACATTACACTTATGTATATGTAGTAATATATAACTTTATACCCTACACTACACAAAGGTAGAGGGTACTAAGAGATTGAGACAAAGGTTTTGACTAACAAAGAGTTTAAAATCAAGTAGAAGCAGGATTAAATTAAATGAAACAGCTTTGATATTATATTAATTGTACTTAGTTTAAATATATTTTTGTTTATTTTTAAAATGTGAAAACAAAATATAAAGCGTTGAGATATTAATTTAAATTTAAATATGTTTAAATATATATGATTTTGTTTATTTTAAATATAATCATATTTACTTCAACAATTTTCATATTTAATTTTAATATGTTCGTAAAAAATAAGACCTTAATTAAAAATGGATTTAAGTATGATTAATGACCTGTGTATTTATTAAAAATCAAACTATTTCTTTGAATAATAACGGAAAAAGTTTTTAAATGTCGGTCACATAAAAATTTTGTCTCTGAAAATCAGACCTAAATAAATATTAATGTAGTATTTCATGTCATCGTTCTGGAGCGCCTATGGGCGTTTTATTCGTTATTTTTTTAAACGATTAATAACATCAAACGAGGTTTGCTTGAGAAGTTAATTGTATAAAGTCTTCTCTAACAAATTTTTGAATTAATAAAAAAATATGACAAAATATTTTACTCACGACACGCTAGTTTGTTTAATAATAATATCATACTTCTGAAAATGGAGAAAGTTGTTCCATTTTTGGTTTGTAACATGTGGGGCGATAAATACTTTAAGTTTTACATTAAAACAGTATAAATTATCCTGAAATGAGGCAGTTGACAATTTCTTGTAATAAAACCTATTTACAAACCAGCTGTTTAATCCCCTAAAAACAGGTTTTAAATCCCCTAAATTTAAACAACTGTGTTACCAGTAGTTTAAAATACCGAGAAACATTTTGAATGAAGATGAATTATCTTTTCTAAGGATATCCTAATTTTTTTGTAGTGATTATTTTAAGTTTTAGAATTCTAGCTTAAACTTTTTGCAATTAAAGGAACGATTTTTACATTTAAACGCAATTTATAGCACTCTTTTTTTTTATCGAAATTCATAAGAAAAATATTAAAATGCGTTTTGATTACGAAATTAATTATACCAATTACCTTTTTAATTGATTTTTCAACTATCACGTAAATAATAGTATTAATTATTAAAAATTGTATACAATTATTTGAAAAACTTAATTGAAAACTTTTAATAAATTTTCGATATAAAATTGATGAAAAAAGTATGCAGATGCCTCCTTTGTATGCTCGAAGGACAGTATATGTATTTGTTGCATTTGATTTTTATAGTAAATTTTTTTTAAGCCATTCAGTTTGAGAAAATATATTATGGGAATTATTTGTTAAAAAAATAGTTACTGATATATTGAAAAGTAAATTAAAAAATTAATTAATGTGAGTTTTGTTGTTTGTTCGGCTTGAGGTCGATTATTTCAAATTAAAAATCAATAATTAAAAACAATTGAATTTTATTATTTTATTGTATTGTAGTTTGTTTTATTTTGATTTGATTTGATTTTAATTTATTTTATTGTATTGTATTTTATTTTATTTTATGTTATTTTATTTTATTTTATTTTATTTTATTTTATTGTATTGTATTGTATTTTATTTTCTTTTATTTTATTTTATTTTATTTTATTTTATTTTATTATTTTAATCTCCGATATTTCGACAAACTTCGTTGGTCATCAACTGGGAATTTTTTAAATAATTGATGTTTCACTCCGTACTAATTTCAACCACTTTGTTAAAGCTGTAGTTTAGCAGTTCTTTAAAAAAGTTTTTAAACTATTTTAAAATTTTTAAATAAATTAATATTTCGCTCCGCACTAATTCCAACCACTTTTTTAAAGCTGTAGTTTAGCAGTGCTTTAACAAAGTTGTTGGAATTAGTGCGGAGGGAAATATTAATTTATTTAGAAATTTTAAAAAATTCCCGGATGATGACCAACGAAGTTGGTCGAAATATCGGAAATTAAAATAAAATAAATTAAGAGAAATAATAAAAATTAATTGTTTTTAATTATTGATTTTTAATTTGAAATAATCGACCTCAAGCTGAACAAACAACTAAATTCACATCAACATCAAAGGTTTACAATACATACTGTCAAAATATTAATTGATTGCATTAAAGAAATTAATTATTCTAAAATCTCCAAATTTATTTATTGGACTTATAACTTATAAATGAGTGATCAACAACAGAAGACATCGGGTATTGAAATCGGCAGGGAATGATGTTTTTAGAACTTCTGGAAATATTTGTTAAGTTAAATTACATACTCAATGAGAATTTCTTGTTCTCGTCTAGGAGCGTTATTAAACATTCAAAATATCAAAGAAAAAACAAAAACAACAACAAAGAATTTACCACAATTTGCTTTGTCATCTTCCAATATACTACTCTGTTGTTTTGACAGATCTAGCAATGTTGCACAAGCACTTGCATATTAGTTTTTTTATTTTTATTTTTATCGGGACATACATTAATTGCATTAAAGGAATTAAATATGCTAAAATCCCAAATGTAGTTTTATTATTATTTTATATTATTTTATTTTGATTTATTTTATTTTATTTTATTTTATATTATTTTATTTTTTTAAATTTTATTTAATTTTAATTTATTTTAGTTTATTTTATTTTATTTTATTATATGTCATTTTATTTTATTTTATTTTATTTTATTATATTTTATATTATTTTATTTTATTTTATTTTAGCTTATTTTATATTATTTACTTTATTTTATTTTAATCTCCGATATTTCGACCAACTTCGTTGGTCATCATCAGGGAATTTAAAAATTTCTTTTAAACAATTGATGTTTCACTCCATACTAATTTCAACCACTTTGTTAAAGCTTTTAAAAGTGTAAAGTTTAGCAGTGCTTTAAAGGACGACCTTTTTAGAATTTCTAAATTTATTTATTAGGTTAAATTGGAAACTCAATGAGAATTTCTTGTTCTCGTCTAGGAGCGTTATTCAACATTTGAAATAAAAAAAAAAAACAAAAACACCAACAAAAAATTTTCAAACAATTTGCTTTGTCATCTTCCAAAATACTGCTGAATTTCATATTAAACAAAAAATATTTTAAATAATTTTTTAATAGGATATTTAAGGTTAAGGTTTTATACATTTTTGATCCAAATGCCATGAAAATTTAAGTAAATATTGTCCGGAGTATTGACAAACACATATCTTGATTGCAATAGGGGCTCTGTTATGTCTGTTTGATTTCGTCGTCCAGATTTTAAAGAAGTCAATTTCAAGTTCCTAACTTTAGCGGTTTAGGCTGGGCAATGTTGAGTTTGTCAGTCAGTCAGTGAACCATATCATATATAGAGATTATTTTAGTTTTTTTTATAGTTTTCTCACCTCTAACAACTAAGAACAAATTTCATAGCAATCGGTAGGTAATCCCAAATATATCTTTCCTAAAAATCAGATTAATGACTTTTTTGTTTTTAACGTTCATAAAACTTATTAAAAATCCCTCGTTGTATATATTATTTATATGGGTTATTATTGTGCATGACTATACAGAAATATATATTAATGTTAATGTTTTTTTTTTTTTTTTGGTAGTATGTGTGTAATTTTAATAGAGTAATGTATAATTTCACTTTTTTTTGGCAACATAAACTAATATATTATGTGTAAAGGTTGTTTGGTGTTTTATGGTGTTGATAAAATAAATAAAAAATCATATGAAAACGTGTTTTAATTAATATGCACAAATGTTCATGTACATTAATACTACAGATTTATATACAAGTATTTACACATACACACACAGTACAGTATATTTTATATAAAATGTTAATAGTATTTGTTGACATTAGTAAGTGAGTGTGTGTGTGTGTCCAGAGTTATGTTTGTATTTGTAATTAACCTTGCTTGTTTTTCTGTTAATGAATTATTATTTATTTATGCTAAATAAAACTAAAACAAAATTGTATATCACTTTATGGTTTTTCTTGGATTTGATTCTTGAATTTCATGTTCTTCTCGTTTTTGTAAAATTTAATAATCAAGATGTATAAATGTTAAATAAAATAAATTTTAAAATCATTTCCGTTTTATTTAGAATTTCATTATAATTCTAGGAAAAGGAAATTAGTATATAACAGGTAAGAACAAATGAATAAGTAATTTAAGATCAAGAAAAATAGCCTTATTAGGAAAACAGAAATAAAATAATAAAAAATTTTTCTTCTTCTTCTTCCTATAAATCAACTGTAGAATAAAATAAAATTCAATAAAAAAAATCCTAATTAAAGATTGTTATAGAATTTGGACTGAATTTTCTTTAAATAATAGTTGTTATTCGAAATGATGTTAAAATATTTATTGCCATATATTTTTGTTTTTATATTTGTAAATAACACTGTACAACAATTTCCAACTTTTTTAAAAATTACGGATTTTTGAGAATGGATTCTGATAAAGGAGACAAAAATAATACACATGTATCGGCGTTTTGAATTATATCGGAATTGTATTTAAGGGGGGGGGGGGGTTAAAGTTTCCCACCTTTTGTCTGCTCGTGCAGCATATCGCTATATGAAACTATGTGTTCTTTACATCTGAGGTGTAGGGTATGTTCAACAACTAACTTTGTAAAAAATATTAAGGAAAATATTATTACGAATTTGGAGTAGTCTAGTATCGAAAACTCTGGAATTTTCTGGAAGAAAATAGCCCAAAAGACGGGATGTCCAAAACACGTCAATGGCAACCTCACATTACATTTAATTATGCACCTCAGCATATGCTAAGGTTAAACGCCATAAATAATATTAAGTAGTTGGGCTCTGTTATGAATAACATAAGAGTTATAATCATAGAACTACTGGATTTTTCTACTATATTCTACATTTACGGCCATTGAACTATAAAAGACCGAATGTTACGAAGGAAAAAAAGTCGTGCATTAACATTGGTAAAGTAAAGTTCTACATTAACATTGTGTTGGATAAGAAAATGTTGATAAGAGTTGTCGTTGTCGCTAGGAAAATTTCACTTTTTTTTTGTAGCAAAGTGTTTCTAACAGTCGAATCAATTTAGATTTTACTAATCTGCCGTTTTTCGTATTATCTTAGATCTTACTGAATTCCTAAAGCTAGATTTTATAGCAGATATTAAAGAATGTAAAATAAGATATGTTCACATATTGCACCAGGTCACTTTTTTTTACTCGGGCCGGGAATTGTCCTAAATAGTTTAAAAGATAATATAATTGCACAATTATAAAGAATCTTTAATTATTCCAAATTAAAATATTCATATTTTTTTCTGCCAAAACTGTCGTTGTTTCTGCTTGTGCTACATATATAATTTGTTTTCAAAATTGACACATACATACGTTTAACACACGCAATCTTTTTTTTGAACTATTTAGTATGCTTGTTAAAAATTTTGAATTATATTTTTTTATTTTATAACAATTTCACATAAAAACAATTAAATAATTTAGTGCTATACAAAAAATTTGCATAGAAAGATTGTACCCGAAATAGTTTCTACAAATTTCAATGATTAAAAAAAAAAAAAAAAAAAATGACACAATATAATATTGGGACTTATGTGATGAATTCGAATCGGATATGTTGTAGATAAGAGGATACTACACTAACAAAAAAAAAAAAGACTGTAAAAATTAAAACTACTAAAAATTTGTTAAAAATTAACTTGCAGAAAAAACTGCCGAAATTAGCAGATTATTTTCGCTAAATATTAGTAATATAGGAACATAAAAAAACAAAAACTCTTAAGTATACAGAATTTTAGTTACTATATTTGAGTTAAATTTTAGTATTTTACTCATATGCACTTTTGACGTATCAATGACGAGTCATGGTGATTTAAGTGGTTAAACACAAATTTTGAATTTAACCACTTAAATACCCACGACGCGTTATTGATAAATCAAAAGTGTGTATGAGAAAAATGCTAGCCACTTCATTGCCTGCAGATATATAAATTTCGTATTACATTTTGAAAGAAAATACTTATCGAATCAGAATCACATGTTGATGCGATTTAACGATTTTTATCTATCCGGACTGGTGTATGGTATCATATAGTCGGCTTAACCGACTTTGGAAATAAAAATATTTCTCAGGCGAAAATTGGATTGTATATGAACATATACATATGATCATATATGACCTCGGATATGATCATATATGGCTATAGCTGATTATATATGTCGATATTGTGAGAACGATTTTGGTTACGATCCCTGAAACGTTTTGTAAAAATACAAACCTGAATTTGAAAACTGAGTTTTAAAAAAATTAAAAAAAAAAGAGAGAGGCATTTTGGTTTCTTGCCAGAATTTTAGGAAAATTTTGGAGAATTTTTGAAAAATTTAAGAAAATAAGTCATAAAAGAAAAAGATAGATATCGAAATAGCATATCATTTAAATAGCAACAAATTTGGATTGGTTGAATTCATTTTTTTTACAATAAAAATGAGAACAGCGCAACAACGACTAAATAAAAAGGAATTAAAATTTAAAACAAGAGGACTACAAACAATAGTTATATATGCAATTGCAACTGCAGCAGCAGCAAACACAGCCTCAGCAACAAGAACAACAATGAATTAATATAAACTTATTAAATAAAGCTAATAATATTAAATTAACAACAATTACAATTTCGGCTACTATCAAAATTATTGCAAATAAACAGCCACTAAATCAACAGCAGAAAAATATTATTTAAACGGCTTATATACAAACAACAACCATTGCTAATTATAAAAGATATTTGTTAGGAACACAAAATGTCAATATTGCATAAGATTCGAAAGGATAAGAAGTGAATATTATTGAATTACAAAATTCAAATACAACAACATCATAATTATTACAACAATTGATAACAACCCCCCTTTCCCAGGAAACAACTGTAGAAACTGCAACAACATCCCCAACAATCAAATAGAGTTTTGAAAAATCTTTTGATTAATGGTTGCATTGTAAATACTGGTTATTGTATTTTCACCTTGAGACCAAAATCTAGACTCACAAGTGCATAACATTTAAAATTAATAAAAGGAAAAGAAAAGAGAAAAAAAGGGAAAATATTGCTAGAGAACATAAAAACTTTAAAATATATCACTAATGAGTAGATTGACCATAAGCATATTCAACTTGTCATCAAGCGCTTGTCGACGTTGCAGAATATGAAACGTGAGTAAAACCAAATCCAAATTTTAATTAAAAATAAAAATTTACAATCACACTCACAAGAAAATATTAGTTTTAATAGTAACATTTTATTTGAATACACTCAAAGAAAAACATTAATTCAAAAAAAAAAAAAAAAAAAAATTTACACTTCAAAAACAAAAAAATTAATTGAAATACGAAAATTTCATGCGATTACACCCACGGAAAAACAAGAGTTCAAATCATTAAATTTAATAATTTGATACTTATATAACAATTGTAGTTGCAAATAACTAACAATGTGAAATACTTAAAAATTTGATGTTGTTTGCAATTACTCAATTTAAAATTAATTTTCTTAATATTTTCTCTATTGATCTTTTACTTTGTGTTATATTCAATATTCAAATTTTTTTGTTTAACTTTCAATATTTTTTTTTATCATATTCCAAGATTTTTTTTTACACTAACATTATATTGTTAATTGTAATAACTTATTAATATAATTATAACTAAAAATTTTTTTTAACATTTTTTTTTATTATAAATAAAACCTTATGTTGGTAAAAATGATATTTTAAATCTTCGTAAACTTTAATTCATGAAAGGTATGGTAGGAAGTTAAACCAACCAACGGGATGGCAAGAAAAAAATTTTTTTTGCTGTCATTAGAGGGAGGGTTCTGACTTCTTATTTTCATCGGAAGTCTTTAGAGCGCATCACAATTTCTTTTCCTATTCCTTTCCTTGTTTATTATTTTTTTTTTTAGCTATCTTATTTTTTTTATGTATACGATCATTTAATTGTCTTCAAGGGAAAAAGGACCAGCCCCAGACTGAGCATGGCCGGGGACAGAAGATAGCACTCTTTCCGTGAAGGCAGGGTCTTAAGGCAGGTATCGTTACAATATATATTACAATATATGTCCATATATGGTTTCTTATATGATTATATGTGTTTATATATGCACATATATGATTAATAAATTCTCATATATGATTATATACAGCCCTATATCCTTAAAATTTCAGACCCGAATATATATGGGCATATATGATCTGATATGGAACTATATATGGACATATATGATCAGCTATACCTATATATGATGATAAACGAGCCCATATACGATCATATATGTTCATATATGATCCCATTTTTAACTGGGTTTTGCCAATTAAATCTCGATTGATATTGTTAAGTATCTATCAATTTCCGAATTTCATTAAATTATTATTATTTTAAATAATATGTATACTAAAATTGGGCGCTAAATTGACCAATATTTATCGAAGCTTTTTCCTCCGTACTTATCCCCCCAATAGTTAGAAACAAATTTAAATGACTTCTCTGATAAAATTAGCTAACTTAGTCACCTAAAGTGGAAATCCCACATCTAAAATTTATTTCATGAACTATCTTTAAAGTTTTTTTTTTCTGACACTTTTACTTATTACCTGAAACATGTCATAATTTACATACAACACAACAAAAATATGACAAAAAAACACTAATAGAAAGAACAGCAACAACAATTTAAACGTTTATTATATGACATAATATGGAATGTTACGAATATATAACTATTAAAAAAAATGTACAGTGGGAAGCAATAATCGTCAATTGTTGTATGCTTATCTACCTCAATGCCCAATAATGCACTTAATAATTTTAAATTAGAAAATAATCAGCTATGTCCTATTTTTGTTCTAAATAGACCGAAAAATGGTGGATCTGGTTAATATAGTGGGTATAAAAGTTATGGTATTTTGGTGGGTAAACATCTGTCATTATAATTCAGTATTCGATAGACGCCAAAGTGTAAACACACATTTTTTCAATCGCTATAATAATGTCGAATTTTGTGCCTAAAAAAGATGTTTTGCGGGGAAGCCTGATAACCTTCTTTCATTTGAAGAAAACGGCTGCCGAAAGTTATTGATTGTTGGTAGAAGCTTACGGTCAAGATGCACCAACTTAAAAAACGATGATTTGCGCGATTCAAAAGTGGTGATTTCGACACAGAAGACAAGGAGAGGCCTGGTCAGCCAAAAAAGTTTGAAGATGAGGAATTGGAATCATTACTCCACGAAGATTGTTTTCAAACGCAAGAAGAACTTACCCTATTATTGAGAGTCACACAACAAGCCATTTCCCTACGTTTAAAAGCATTGGGATTCATTCAAAAGCAAGGAAATTGTGTCCCATATGAATTGAAGCCGAGAGACGTTGAAAGGCGATTTTGCATGTCGGAAATGCTGCTTGAACGCTACAAAAAGAAGTAATTTTTGCATCGTATTGTTACTGGTGATAAAAAATGGATATATTATGGTAATATATAAAGCCCGGCCAACCAGCCAAATCAACGACGAAGCATGTATTTGGTGGGATCAGAAAGGTGTTTTGTATTATGAGCTGTTGAAATCGGGTCAGACGATCACAGGGGACCTATACCGAACACAATTGATTCGTTTGAAGAGAACGCAAAATGACCAGAATATGCGATCAAACATGAGTCAATAATCTTCCATCATGACAGCGCTCGGCCGCATGTTGCCAGACCGGTCAAAACCTATTTGGAAAACAGTGGATGGGAAGTTTTGGCTCACCCGCCTTATAGCCCAGACCTTGCCCCTTCTGACTACCATTTGTTTCGATCGATGCAGAACGCCCTTACTGGAATACGCTTCACTTCAGAACATGTTATCAGAAATTGGCTTGAGTCATTTTTTACCTCAAAACCGGAGCAGTTCCTTTGGCGCGGAATACATATGCTACCACAAAGATGGGAAAAAGAAGTGGCTAACGATGGACAATACTTTGACTAATGTACCAATTCATTTTGTTATTATAATAAATGCATTTTTCAAGCAAAAAAATCGACATTATTAAATTGTATACCCAATAATTTTACATAATTAAATATCTTTTGATATAATCATATAAAAATATATATTTCACAATAATCGACAAGATATTTATAAACGACAGTTTATTAATAAATTAATGTACAAATTAATAAAGTAAAATTTATTTTGGATACCGTTTTATTATTTTTTTCCCTTTTATTTTAAACATGCATACCAAATTAAAAAACCAAATTATTAATTTATAATCAAAATATCACCGCCATTTACAATTCACACATCCATAAATGCTATTCACTGTATGCAAAATAAAATATATATTTATTTACCTATTATACGTAACTAGAGTATAAAATAAAGTCTTCCTGGTTGCAATTGTAGAATATTTTATAAGTATGTATGTAACATTATACTCGTTATAATAAATATATAGGTATGTACATATGTATATATCTATGTAGTATATATGTGTGTGTTAATAAGTTTATATCCTTTTTGCATATATTGACCCTAATGACATGTTATGTCTGTACATTTAAATGAAAATTTCACTCCGTCTTTTTAGGTGCTTTTTTCTGTTATTGTCATTATTCTTGTGAGTATGTGTGTGTGTGTGTTTGTACGTTGATATGTTAAACCTTTTGTGTGTAAATGTATGTGTAATGTGAATATGTCCTTTGTATATATATTTGATTGCAAATGTTTTTGTGTTAGTAAATGCTGAAGAAATGTTTGTTGTTGAAGATTTATAGCATTTGTGAGTCAGATTTCAAAAATGTAATTTGTAATGCTGTCCAAGTATTATGGCCCTACTATGCATACATAATAGAGTGGGACGAAACTTATGGAAGTTTGAAAAAGATTAACTGTAAAAAATAAAAATATTTTAAACAACCCCAAATAAAAATTTCTTTTGTAATAAACTTTGGTCTATCTAACACAAATATGATAGAAATTTTTAAAAATACAAACAATATTTATTATAAAAATCAAAATTTCTAAATCAATTTTGAATTTTTGGAATTTTCTATAAAAACACAAACAAAAAAAAAAAAAACAAATAGATGCAAAAAGCCCTTGAACGAAATTGAAAATTCTAAATTCATATCTTATAACATAGATTACATAGATCTCTAACTCTTTGACATTCGCTGTCAGTGAACGTAACTCATGAGAATGTGTTGGACATACTTCCTATACCTATACAAAAAATATTTGAATGTGTGCGTAGAAATTTGTTTGTTGACAAAAGAAGAAGAAGAGTAAGATATCTATGTAATCTATGTCTCATAATGATCGGCCGAAAAATGTTTACTAGGAAACACGAATCATAGAGACAAACTGTTAGAGATTTTAAAAATTTAAATAATTGTTAATTTTGCGAATATTCAATATTTGAATGCCTCAGTAAGATGAGTGAAACATTTAAGTTTTATTTAAACGGATTAAATAAGCACTGACTTTTAATATTTTTAAATTTTTTGTAGTTCATGTTCAAAATTTTGCACTATGTGATTTATTTGAAGTTTTGGCCCACTCTACAACATGTGTTTCTGTGTGTAGATTTGTTGCTCCAAGTGAATATTTACTCTATTGGCTTTTGCTTTTCTAGCATGTGTCATTCTTGTAAGAGAATATAATGCCTCTCATACTTATTCATACATACAAATAAATACATATTTATATGTGCTGCATAGTGGATCTGTTAGTATTTTTCTAGGAACCATTTGATGAATTAAAATTTCTTGGAATATTGTATCCTGATACTGATGTGATTTTTGTGCTACCCAGTAGAAGAGTCAAATTCAAAGAACAAATTTCGGATCAGCATATAAGTACTACATTAGTAACCGGTTATATTAGCATGAAGTTTGTCCATTTATACTGTTCAACACTATTTTCAGGCGTGGATGATTCCTATGCCAGATGATGGTACAGTGCAATCTCGCGTAGAATAATTAATAGAAACTAAGGCAGTTGCAAGAAATGCGGTAGTTGCAAATACCAAGAAAATAAAATGCATTAAGCAGTTGACATTCATCTTCACTTTATTTAATTTTAACTTCCCAAGTGAAAATGGGACCCTATATGAAGATATACGATCATATATGGGCTCGTATATGATCATATATGGCTATAGCTGATCATATATGTCCATATATGACCATATATGTTCGGATCCGAAATTTGAGAGTATATGGTCACATATGATCATATGTGTTCATATATACGCATATATGATATATATGGTCATATGTGAGACCATATATGTTCAGATATTGTACTATATATGCACATATATTATCAGATATAGCCACATATGATCATATACGAGCCCATATATAATCATATGTGTTCATATACAATCCCATTTTCAGCTGGGTTGAGGTAATCAGTTTTGTGATTATGTTTTGTAGAAGGGTGACTCAAATTAACATAATCTGAAAATCAAAATTATCGCCTGAAAGCCATAGAAATATTTATCCATATAAAAAGAAATTATACTCCGAATACCTCAGAATGTCGTTATTTAAACATAGTGATTCTAAATATAATTTTTAAAAGTTTAACTCTACAATTCTGTGTAAAAATCTAGGGAATCATATCAAATACGTGAAAGTTATAAAAATTTAAAAGCGACCATAAGTTCTGAAACTTGCCACGCTGTAGAACACAGAATAAGTAAAACAAGGTGACACCAAACATAATATTTTTTAAAGAAGACCAAATTCTTGACAAAATCTGTACCAATAATTTTAGTAGAAGTGAAATTAGTGTTGCAAAATTTATTGTATCAATAAAATAGAACAAAGTCTTAAGGTACGTTTACAATAATGGAGTACTCCAATCTGTAGCAAATTTAGTTCTTTTCTCTTTCACACTAATACATTTTCATATTTTGCTATCTTTATTTATTCCACTCCAGAGTCAAACTTGTTCGACTCTGGAGTGCGGATTTGCTGCACTCTGGAGTTGACATTGATCTGTTAACTGTTTAACATGACAAATATACCTTAAAAAGCACATCACTAATTTGTCCACATCTCTAATTGTCAACAAATTAGAAAAAAAAATATTTAAAAACATAAAACCAACACAAAATATTTGTGTTGGCAATTTTATTATAAAATAAAAAATTATTTTAAAAGTTGTTAACTCGGAATAAAGCATAGAAATTCGCGAAACAAAATGTAAGTATTTAGGTGTCAAATATTTTTTGAAGTAACTCTACTCTGGATTGTGCACAGTTAACATTTTAATCTGTGATGCAGAGTAGAGTCAATCTACCATTGTGAAAGCACCTTTAGAGTAAAGGCGCGTTTACAATGATAGAGCGACTCTACTCTGCAGCACATATTGAAATGTTAACTGTTCACAATGCAGAGAAGAGTTACTTCAAAAAATATTTGACATTTTAATACTTACATTTTGTTTCGCGAATTTCTAGGCCGTATTCCGAGTACCCAATTTTTAAAATATTTTTTTATTTTATAGTAAAATTCCCAACACAAATATTTTGTGTTGGTTTTATGTTTTTAAATATTTTTTTTTTCTAATTTGTTGACAATTAGTGATGTGTCTTTTTATGTATATTTGTCATGTTAAACACTTAACAGAGCAATGTTAGCTCTAGAGTGCAGCAAATTTGTACTCCAGAGTCAAACAAGTTTTACTCTGGAGTGGAATAAAAAGAGATAGCTAAATATAAAAAACTGTTAGTATGAAAGAGAAGAAAACTAAATTTGCTACAGATTGGAGTACTCCATCATTGTAAATGCACCTTAAATGTGAATAAATTCTAATAAAACTTATAAAGAGGCCACACTCATAAAAAAAGTTGGTAAAAAAGTCTGTTAGACACATTTTGATTCAATTGAACTAATTTTTCTGTTATTTTGAAATTTAGCAGACTATGATTCTCAACTTCATTTAAAACTCAGCAAATACTGATACTATTTCCTGTTATCTTAGTAGAATTTTAAACTATATGTACGGGCTATTTTATGAGTGTACTGACCGCGCATGGTATCTTTAGTGTTAACAATAAAAATTTATATTTTACATATTTATAACTGCAATCTCAACCACTGTTAAAAGTAATATTGTATCATATATTTCCCACATAAATTTGTATACAAAAACATACATAGAAAATCTTTTACTCATCATACACATGTCATCGTATATTACCTAAAAAATATCCATATTCAACGTACACACACACATAGACAAAAACAAACACATTGACTCTATGACTTCGTGTAGTCTTTTAGTTTTTTTTTTTTTACACAGGACCTCAACTCGAATATAAACCCACACACATACAATTCAACATAAAACACATGTTTTCTAGGTTTTCTAAAGCAATTGTATATTAGAGGTTGTATGTATTTTCGTCATCATCATCATGATCATCAACATTTTACAGAAATACCCTCACACACCTATAACTACGTGTGTAACTACAAATAATACCCAGCACGAATACGTTTAGTTATAAATATAGCTTTCATAACTTTATGTATGAATGACCATTAGTTTTTGAACTCTTATGCAAAAATGTCTTTATTCGTTTAATGGAAAATGTATGATTGTTAATTTACATATACATAAATGTATTAGGTTAGATCGTTTATGGATTTTTGTGGAATTTGAATACAAATTAAACAAATTTCATCGAAAGAAGATAAGTAAAAAAAATACCTTTTTTAAATTAATAACCCGGGTGGAAATGGGATCGTTTATGAACATATGTATATGGGCTCGTATATGATAATATATGGGCATAGCTAATAATATATGTTCATATATACTTCCATATACGATCATATATCATATCATACATGCTCATATATTTTCGGATCCGAAATTTTATCATGTATGAGAATATATTAATCTTATATGAGAATATATTAATCTTATATGAGCATATATGAATATATATGATTATATACCACCACATGCCCTCAAATTTTGGATCCGAACATATATGGTCATATGTGGACTCATATATGGTCGTATATTACACAATATATGGACATTTATGATCAGTTATAACCATATATGATCATAATTGACCTCATATATGATCATATATCTTAATATACGATCAAATTTACACCTGGGGGTTTCATATATGACCATATATGTTCGGATCCGAAATTTGATATTAATGGGTATATGGTCGGTTATGATCATATGTGTTCACATATGCACTTATATAATTAATATATGATCATATATTATCATATACCCTCAAATTTCCGATACGATGATACTATATATGACCATATATGGAAAAATATATGGATATATATGATCAACTATACCCATATACGATCCCATACATGATCATATATGTTCATGTACGATCCCATTTTTAGCTAGGTTATCAATTATTACATCATATTTGAATTATTGTCTCATTTTCATACTGACATATTTAAATGAATAATGCTGTTTCTGCTTGACTTTAAAGTTTTTTTTCTCTGTGTGTTGACATTTTCTCTCAAAATTTTTAGTATACCTATTCTACACTAATCGTTACAGTATTCCACCAAAGAGTTTAGAAAATGCAGAGAATGTAATCTTCTCAGTTAGTAAGAAAACAATATATATAATGTGGCTGGAAATTTAAATTTTTTTCGGGTCTTTTTAATGGTAAAATATAATTTTTTAATCTTACTACTGATATATTTTGTCATAACTATTGGATCTGTTTGCTTAAAAACTTCGAAAGCACGAAGGAATTTGACAAAAATTTATTGCTTTTCATGAGGAATGCAAGAAAATAATATCGAAGTAGTAAATAGAAACAACCGAGTTAAAAAATTAGCAAATTTTTCATTGAAAACGAGTTTTAGATAAAAAACGACTGGAAATAGTAAAAACTATTACAATTTAAGCATAAAATTGATCAATTCATCTTAGATTTTCCTTAAAACTATTACTACTACTACTTGCTGGCACCATCTGTTAATATCGGGTGAGAGAATTGTGTGGTCATTGTTTTCACCTAATGATTGAGGAACTTCCCAAGTTAAAATTTCTATTCCACCGTAATTTCTATATTATTTTATATTTCCGTATCTTGTAACATCTATATATAATAGTATCTATGGTACGTACCATCATTTGAAATGATGATTTACTCTTCTTTATGCATGTGTAAATGTGGTACATGTCGCCAGTTTTATAATATTCTCTATATATCATCAGTAACATCAGTTTGTATGAAATAATGATGATAATTTTGCAATTCTCCTTATTTTTTCTATTGTTAATTCATAACAAACGTCATACAAATATGAGGTACTACATACCAGCTGCTCGCCTATATGAAAAATTATGACGGAATAATGTCATAGGCGGCCCTATGCTCCTTGCAGGAGTAAAAGGAACAAATATATAATATATATAATGTCAAAGTTAGAGAATTTTGTGTCCTTTCTGGTACCAAATAAAATTTTGCAAAAATGAGCGAAGTAGACGCGGTTAAATATTGACAAATTTAGAATTTGTTTTTAATGTCTTACTTATTTATTATAATTTAATGGAATTTGGGAATACTGAAAGTTAGATAATGCCAATAGTTTTATAAATAATTTGAAAAAATAATTTTTTTTGTGCAATAAAAAATTCGACTTTTCTA
This sequence comes from Leucophora obtusa, assembly GCA_949987735.1. Classification (NCBI taxonomy): domain Eukaryota; kingdom Metazoa; phylum Arthropoda; class Insecta; order Diptera; family Anthomyiidae; genus Leucophora; species Leucophora obtusa. Next base: position 7,146,680 of record OX465296.1, read on the forward strand.
AAAAAACGGCCCAAATTTGATTTTTATTTTTTTTTGTTGTAAAAAAACTATTGATAATTTTTTTATCAATTCAGAAAGTTTTAATGCGTTACTCTTCTTTGTTGTACAGAAAATATTCGCTGAATATTGTTTTTAGCAAATATTCAATAAAAATAAAAATATTTGTTCTATAATTAGTTTATACCTCTGTACGTATACATATTATTATAATAATTATACGTTTGGGTGTTCCTAAAATGTAAAAAAAATATAGAAATTTGTACTAAATATTTGCGACGCATAATATTCAATTAATATTTTCTATAAAATGAAATGAAACTTTCTGAGCTGATAGAAATACATTTGTTTTCTTTTAGAAATAGAGAAAATAAAACTAAAATTCGTCTGATTTTTAGATAAGTTATTAATATTGTTTTGTTAACGAAGATAAAATTGAACGCTTTGAACTAATTCTAATATAAAAATATAACATTATTTTTACTAATAATATTTTCTTGTTATTTTTTTTTAGCTGTCCAGTTTGGTATGGAAAGGCTCGTATATATGCATATATATGAATATTTTTGTTTCATATTTTAATTTTCCTGGAATTATATCAAAAGAGGTATTGGTGATGACCTTAATGAACAAAGTTTTTTAAATAAACTAATTAAGTATTCTTTACCTTTTAGCATGAAAGATAAATTTGCAAACTGACATCGTACTGACAAATACATATAAATGAATGAATGACACATGTTAAAAAAAAGATTAGCAATATTGTTTGTCATACGTCAAAGATGTCAAGTTTTAAACATTAAATTGCATTCAATGATAATATAATGCTGGGACAAAGATCAAATGCTCATATTAGGTAAGTACATATGTAAATATGATACACACAGAAAAAAAAAAAATGCTAACCAAATTTTTAAGTGTATTTTGGTTGCTGCAAATAGGGATAAGCATGTAAGAAAAATGTTGCATGATTCATGTAAAACGTGCGTAAGAGTAAGTGAAAATATTTATGCATGAGTGAGTGTGCTCAAGTATGCTCTGAAAAATTCTGCTACTACAGTATTTACCCCCGTTAAAATGATGCAATTTAAAATCTCACATTTTTCTGAAAGTATTAAAAAGCTAGCAAAACTTACTAAGAAAAATATGTGCTACACTTTTTAATTGCGCACTTCTTATATGGATAATTTAAGAAAATTTATTTTTAAAAACCTTCAGATGGTTTTCTATCGATTTTTGAAATAAAATTCATTGTTTATTGTATATGGCAAATATTCAGTAAATGTTAATATTTTTGTTCAATATATTAGGGACACCTAAACTTATAATTATTATAATAAGTATACGTACAGAATTATGTACACCCAGAAAACAGATTCAGTGCTGACAACCCCATTTGTTGCCAATCGAATGGTTCAGTTGCATCAAAGGAATTTTTCGGTTGTGACTACCGAATTATTCTTAATACAACTGAAATTCCGTGATCACAATCAAATTAGTCTTGTCTCAATTGGTTTTCTGTTGTCACAACTGAAAAATTCGGCTACCACAACCGAACCATGCGATTGGCTACAAATGCGGTTATCAGAACTGAATCTGTTTTCTGGGTGTACTTATGGCTAGTTTTAGTCAGAACTAAGATCGATTTTTTTTCTTAAATATTTCTTAAAAAATCGATATTATTTCTTACTAAAAAATTGGCCTTTACTGGTTACGAAATATGTGAATTATGTGAATTTTTATTTTTTACTGATTTTGTATACACCCATAGAAATAAATCTGTAAAAATAGTAGAAAAAGTTACTAAAAATTAGTTAAAAATGATGCTGCAGAAAACTGCTAAAATTAGCAGATATTTTTGCTAAATACTAGTAAAATTACAATAGTTAAATTTACAGAATTTTAAGTATATTTATGTTAACTTTTAGTTAATTGAAAATAACAAATTGTACTGTAGAATCTGCGGAAAATTTTATTTTTAAGCTAAATTTAGTTTAATGCAAATAGCAGTCTATCCTGCTAAAATCAGCAGAAATATTTGCTAAAGAATTGGAAACTGCTGTTTTCTAAAGGTTTGATATTTATTTGCATTTAAAAAAAACAACGAAAAAAAACTTTAAAAATTTTTAATTTTTTGTGGTTTTTTAGGCTACAAATTATTTAGCAAAATTTTTTGCGAATTTTAGCAGGTTAATTTGCTATTTTCCATTAACAAAAATTTAACTCAAATATAACTAAAATTCTGTATATTTAACGGTTTTATTTTTTCTGTTTCTATATTACTAATATATTGCAAAAATAATCGGCTAATTTTAGCAGATTTTTTCTACAGCATAATTTTTAACTAATTTTTAGTAGTTTTAAATAAATTTTTTACAGGCTTTTTTGTATTAGTGTACAAAATTTATATACGGATTTGCTTGAGTTTGTGGTAAAGCAAAATAGCAGCTTTTAACAGTAAAGAACTAACTGTAAGAGATTTTCCGGATTATCCAAATAATACTTTTTCTAAAGTGAGAAAATTTACCCAGCTTTGAACTTAATTTTTTTCCGAGTATAACCAATACCAGATTGAAGAAACTATGCCGTTTTATTATTGGAATCCCTCAAAAAATCTATAAAATTAAAAATAAAATTTCTACTTCATTTTGATTAATCAGGTGCAAAAAAAGTACCCTGTGTTTTGTTGTAAAATACTTTCACTCTTATTCTACTTAGTCACTTATAATTCATTAATCATAATTACATTATTCTGTAGAAAAGCATTTATAGCTGTTTCTTTAGCCCAAAAATCTCGAAATGTTGGATGATGTGGTGATTTATCCATATATTCCATTGTTAAAGATTTCCTTCATAAAATCACTTTATTATTACAATAATTTTTGAAACTTTAAAATATTATGTTTTCTTAAAGTTATTTCTACAAAATGTCAAATATTTTTTATTTTATATCATTTAGTAATATTCAAATATTTACTTTCACTTTATAATCAAGTAACAAAACATAATATAAAACACTATTATCTTGTCTTTGATATTGTCAAAAAAGAATGTTTGTGTATATATTTTTTATGATTTTGACGTTTCGAAAAGGTAAAACTGTTGCAATGCAGCCTAAAGGCATACTAAACAAGACTCAAAAGTCAGTGTAAAGTTTTAGTATGTATGTTTGTTTAAAAGTGTATATTAATAAGTTTTTTTTCCTTTTGGTTGTTCAAGTAGTGTTGAAACGAATAGAAAGTGTCTTTTTAGTTGTTGTTGTTGTTTTCTTATTCTTTTCGATTGTCGTAATAGTTGTAAGGCCAACAAATAATGCACATAAAGATGGCTGACAATATGGCGGAAATAGTAAACGATGCCAGCAAAGCATAAACAAATGTCATATTAAAAACACACACATGCACACACATGCATACACTCACTCAGTCACACATAGTGATACGACAATATTTACAAATACTTTCATAGAAACGTGCACTAAAATGCAGATTGAATGAATGTGTCATTGACGTTAGTTTAGTCACATAAAGTCATACATACGAGTATGAATGTTTGTATGTATGTAAGTGTAGTCATTGTTTGTCGGATATGAATTCGTTGTATGGTTTGGTATGTCTACTAATGTTTCTATCGTTTTCTTTGTTGTTGTTATTATTGCTATTGTTCTTGCTTTTGTAGTCGTTGGTTTTAAATGGTATTTGTGAAAAAAGCTTTAAGTTGAATAATACGTTATGAAAAAATTCCTCTTTGATTCACTAAAAAAAAACTGCACATTCATTCTTGCATATTGGGAACTGTGATTTTGTTTGAATTTAAAGGGAAAATTGGTAAACTATTTATTAAATTATTAAAAGACTAAAGAATATATCATATTACTTAATAATTGCTAGCATAGAAAGTAGGCTATACAATTGATTAATTGTTATTTGATTATTTCACCAATTTTTGAGCAAAATTGTTCGATTAGTGTAAAATAACCAAATTTCGAATAATATAATATTCGATTAATTTAATACGATTCATCGAAATTATTAAAAAATTACAAAAATGTTTAAAAAATATAATTTTTGATTATCCGAATTATTCGTTATTCGAAATTTGGACATTTTAAATTTGCTAAAATCCATTTAAAAAATTGTGAAATTACTGTAGCTTTGTACCTATCCGGTTTTCATTTCTGCCTAATGAAATCATAAATTTTTATGGCAAATTAAAAAAAAAAAATAAATAATTTTTTTTATATCATATCCAAAAGTTTTCTTAAAATACAATTGGAAAAGTGACACAAAGAAATTTAAAAATAAGTTTTTAACAAGATTATAGTCAAAACTAATATTTTTTGAGATCCAAATATACTCATAGCAATAAACCTATAAAAATAACAGAAAAAGTTACTAAAAGTTAGTTAAAAATGATGCTGAAATTAGCAGATTATTTTTTTTTTATATAAATACTAGTAAAATAAGAACAAAAAAATTAAAACTGTTAAGTTTACAGAATTTTAGTTATATTTAAACTAACTTTTAGTTAATTGAAATTAACAAATTGTACTGTAAAATCTGGAGAAAATTTTGCTAAATATTAATAGACTAAAAATAGCAAAAATAAACTGTTATATCTACAAAATTTTTGCTATTTTTAAGCTAAATTTAGTTGAATGCAAATTGCAGTCTGTACTGCTAAAATCAGCAGAAATATTTGCTAAAAAATTGTAAATTGCTGTTTTCAAAAGGCTAGATTTTTATTTGTATTAAAAAAAAAATCTAAAAAAAATTTTATTTTTTTTGTGATTTTTTAGGCTACTAATTATTTAGCAAAATTTTTTGCTGTTTTTAGCAGGTTAATTTGCTATTTTCCCTTAACTGAAATTTAACTCAAATATAACCAAAACTCTGTACATTTAACACTTTTGTTTTTGGTGTGCCTATATTACTAATATATAACAAATATAATCTGCTAATTTAGTAGATTTGAGGTTAAGAAGAAGAATAAACATTTTCTTCAAAAGTTATAAACACATTAAATTTGCAATTCAGTGTATACAAACATTCTACTTTAGATTTTTTGTTTATCTTCTTATTTCCTCCGTGTCACCTTTTCGCAAATGTTGCCACACTGACGTATGGTTTTTACGTAAAAGTGCAGGCAATTTGTGTATATTGGAGACGGACTGCCAACAGGGCATTTTTATTTTCCCAGTTAAGTGTTGTTTTTTCAAAAGCGTCGTATAGACCAAATACAATTAATATTTTAATTAAAATGTATTTTTATTAACTCTAATTTAGTAGGTTTGAGGTTAAGAAGCAGAATAAACATTTCATTCAAAAGTTATAAACACATTAAATTTGCAAATCAGACTAGATCCAGTTTCTGCCCTTTTCTATGGACAGGCTTCATCAGTGATTATTCATTAAATTGTATTATTGTTTATATTTTTATTGTCAGATTGTGTCTATATGAATAATTTCAGAAGTGATCAAACAGACATATACAAATATTCTACTTTAGATTTTTTGTTTATCTTCTTATTTCCTCCGTGTCAGCTTTTCGCAAATTTAGCAGTTTTTTTGCAGCATAATTTTTAACTAATTTTTAGTAGTTTTAACTAAATATTTTACGGACTTTTTTCTATTAGTGTATTAGCATTAGTAAATTAGTTAATAAAGTGATTTTTATAACGCCTGTCACTATAGTGAAATAAATTTCTCCGCGAGCTTACCACAGCTAACGGAGGAAAACTCGTCATTACAAAAAGGGATTTCATTTTCATCAAAATTGGTAAACTTTTTTATGTAAGACTACACCAACCACGCCCATTTTACAAAAAACATGGAAATTTTATCTCGCCTAGGACAATATTTTTGATCATTTTGAAAAATTTATATTTTTAAGTGAAACGGTTCGACTAATTTTGCTTTTTTGAGCTGAAGGCCAAAGCAGCTATTGCTCTACACCCCAATTAACTTGTAATTTTAATTATAAGTTAATTTTATAAATAAATAAATAATTTTGCCTCATATGCCAATTTCATTAAAACCGTAGTCGGTATAAAGTGGGGCATACACGTTCAATATTATTGACCAATTTTCCAAAAACCAACCAATCGGAACATTTTATTTTTAAATACTTTATTCTGATTGGTTGATTTTAAAAACATTAATCAATAATATTGATCGTGTATGTTTGCCTTAATAGCTTTGTTTGTGATATGAGTTTATTTGACATAAATACAGGATCTTAAAAATTTATTATTTCTGAAAATTAAAAAAATTTTGTAGAAGTTGTTTTTAATTTTTTAAATTTTGTGGATCTCAATTCAGATCTCATCTACAAATTTTTTGTTGAAAAATCATTTACAATAGAGCTATTTACAAGTAATTTTCTCTAGGAGTTTTCTCATATTTAAAAGTAGCTAAAAAACAAAAAAAAAAATTTCAACTTAGATTATGATGATATGAATAATCCAGCAGCGGTTTAGGGAAAAAGTATGTCGAAACCACTGTCCATTTCAACAAATAGTCAATAGGAATGTAAAATAACAACTTTCGCTTTGTTTTCTAACAAAAAAAAAAACCCTTTCTGTAGAGGCAACGGATTTTCCCCTGACTAATACTTTCATAAAAACATATGTAGTTGTATATAAACTACTGACAAGGAATGTCTTCCACGCTAAACTTGCCGGTTTTAATGCAACTTAAATATAAGAAAAACTATTATTTCAGTTTTTAAATGGTAAATTTTTTTATATTTTCGTCCCTTAATTCCCGAAACGACCTTAAAAACGAGAAAGGTCAAATAAAGTACAAATTTCCTCAAAACCGGGGAGTTTAGTTTGTAGTGCATTCCTTATTAGTTTAACTGTGCAGAAACATTCACACGTCTTAAACAAAACTTATTTTCTAAACAAAACGGATAACAAGAATCGGATTTTCTTGTTCATTTCTGTTTCATTCTTCTTGTTGTTTTTTTTTTTTTTTTTTTTTTTTTGTAGAAAACTTACATTAAAGTTAATACATGGTAGACGTCAACGCGATTTCAATTCAATTGCATTTCCGTTTGTGCCACATACATGTAGTTAGTTGTCTTTAACAAAACAGTTTTTACACAACAAAACTCGTTATATTATCATTATTATTATTATCATTGTACTCACATACTCATATAGATACAACGTATAACCAAATACTCAGACATTATATAGATTATAAATAAATAAACAAACAAACAAACATTACATTTTATTGCTTAAACATTACAATGAGTAAAGTGAAAGTTTCTATTCCAGTTTGTACTGTACTGTTCTGATAAGTTATTTTCATTTTTTTTGTTGGTTTTAGTTTTTTCATTCCAATTCCTTGTTAGTGTCATTGTTTAGATGTCATAAAGTTTAACGTAAATATTTATTTATAAGAAATATGTTCCATAATCATATAGTATGAACAAGTATTTGTATTTCAAAAGACAACAATACTTGCTAAAGGGGTTTGGGAAAAGTAAGGGGACCAACTAAAATGTATAAAATTTATAGTACACAGCCAGCAAAAATTTTTGATACCTTTTTGAGGGTTCCTATTCTATGAGACAAAAATTACTCCAATAATATAATTTTTTTTGAAATTCATTTTTATCGGGATATACATTAATGGCATTAAAGGAATTAAATGTGCTGAAATCCCAAACTTATTTAACAAATTGTGAAAAATAATCTTTTGAAGGCATCTGCCTATTCGGATTTCATTCTTGCCTAAGCAAATCGGCAGGGGATGACGTTTTTAGAATTTCTAGAAATAGGTTTTTGTTAAATTACAAACTCAATGAGAATTTCTTGTTCTCGTCTAGGAGCGTTATTAAACATTTTAAATATCAAAGAGAAAACAAAAACAACAACAAAAAATTTACCACAATTTGCTTTGTCATCTTCCAATATTCTACTCTGTTGTTTTGACAGATCTAGCAATGTAGTGACACCCATTCATGTATAACGAACCATAGAAAATATTATGTTTTATAAAGGGTCAGTAACATTTAAATTTGCACAAGCACTTGCATATTAGTTTTTTTTTTAAATTTATTTTTATGGGGATATAAAAACATTTTTTTTCCTTTTTTATTTAATTTATTTTTATCGGGATATAAAAACTAATATGCAAGTGCTTGTGCAAATTTAAATGTTACTGAACCTTTAGAAAACATAATATTTTCTATGGTTCGTTATACATGAATGGATGTCACTACTTTGCTAGATCTGTCAAAACAAGAGAGTAGAATATTGGAAGATGACAAAGCAAATTGTGGTAAATTTTTTGTTGTTGCTTTTGTTTTCTCTTTGATATTTTAAATGTATTTAATGCGAGAAATTTACGCATAGAGAAATGCGTGGTCACGTTAATTTATACAGGGTGAGCTATGAGATGATAAAGTTGACTAGAATTTTTGTGGTTACCCAGTCAGAAAAATACAAACGGGAAAGCGGTGGCAAAGCACTGGAGGAACAAAATTTTTAAACGTTGGCAAAACGCTGGCAAAACCAATAAATAGGTGGTCTGGAAATATATTTTCCAAAATAAAATTAAAAAAAAGTTCATATGTATTTTTTTGACCCTGCCGTGATTTGAACCCAAGCCGTCAGATTGGCAGAGGATTGCTCTACCCACTGAGCTAACGAGACATAATATTTAATGGCTAAACACATAAATGAGTGATAATAGCTGGACAACTACTGGCTGTGCCAAAATGCTAGTACTGGCAAACAATTTTTAGTAACTATTATTCCAAATTTTTTGAGGGCCAAAAGAAAGTTGGTCTTGAAGGAGCTTTCCCACAAACAAAAAAATTAATTTAATGAAACAAAAAAATTTTAAATTAAAAAAAATCAAAAAAAATTTTTTTGCTTGCAACCGGATTTGAACTCGGAACCTTCCGACTACAAACATTTTTTAACGAAGCGTCAGCATTTTTATAAAATCATTGGTTTTCTAGTGAATTGATTTTTGTACGCCTGGTAGCATTGGCTAGGTAGCACTGGATAACCACTGGTTGCAAACCTTGGCATATCACTCTAAGCCAATTCTTTGCCAGTGGTTTTTTTTATAAACCACCGAAATTTTTGTAAAAAAAATACTGGTAAAACGCTTTTCGCAAACGCTGGCAAAGCGTCCCAAATGAGTGTTCTGCCAGTCATTTATTTTTAATACCATGGTTACCCAGTGGTATGCCAGTGCTTGATTTTTTGTACCACTGGCGATTTCTGACTGGGTAATGTTTTAGCTTTTGTAAATTGTATAACTACGAATGCATTATGTCTCGTAAAATACATAATTCGATAGTGGATTAAGTTAAATGCTGTACATTATTTGCTTATTTATTTTCAACTACAATTTATTTTTTGCGACTCACCCTACACTAATAAAAAAATCCCATACAAAAAGGTCAAAATTGTGCTGGCGCAAATACATGTACTATTTCCTGTTGTTTTAGCAGAATTTTCACCTATTTGTACGGGCTTTTTTAGAGAAAATAACAGAAAAATTAGTTCAATTTAATCAGAACGCGTTTAACAGACTTTTGAACTAACTTTTTTTATGAGTGTATGTATAATAATATAATAAAGTAGGGCTGCAGTGTATGTGATTTTTACGAAAACTTATTCGATGCGAGAAATATAGGAAAGAGATGCAGAATACATTTTTTTTTAAAGAGAAGCAACACTTAGGAAATTCTTCCTATTAATTAACGTGGGATAGAGAAGAAGTGAAATATGAATATGGCAACACTGTAGATGGCGAAAGATGAATAGGGAAAATATGGCAACACTGTAGTTGCGCGAGATGTTGAATTTTAGAACAGTTGTTGCAGCCATATGATGGTGAGTTGGGGAACTTTGTTGAAGCTTTTTAGTTCATAGCCCTGTTATATTATTTTACTTCGGTGGGGTTAAGTGCTATAAGAACACCGAAGGAGGGATAGAAAAAACTGATATTTTCATAAATTGATATTGCCTTGGTTGGGGATCGAACCCGCAAGCTCACGGGTAACAGACCAACACACTAACTTTCTATTCTGAAGAATCGAATATTTAGTTGGTCACAACATTAAGTTGACCATCTAAAAGAAAAACAAGTACTAAAGTTAAAGAGGTTCTTCCTGTTCATGTAAGTAATTTTTTTTTCCTTTTTTTCTGTTGGTTGGTTTTAAGGGGTCTATGGAATTTTAGTAGTCAGATATATTACTCCATATGTACAATAGTTATATGGGTAAGTATGTCCGTAGGTATATGTATTATTTTGTTATAAATATGTATATTGTTGTAGTTGTTGTTAGTTTTTAAAAATTATTGCTAACAGGCTTTTTAGCAAGAGTGTCAACAGTTTTTGTTTTTCTATCTTGTTGTTTTTGTATCTTGTTTAAACATGCTTTTTTTATTTTGTTTTGGTCGTTGTGGTTCATTGTCTAGAATTTCCTTGTTACTTGAAATGGTTTTTGTTGTAGGGGCCTCATTGTTGCTGTTGTTGTTGCTGTAGTTGTTGTCATTTATAACTTTTAAAAGTATTTTCCTTTAGAGTAGTTGTATTAAATAAACTTTATTAGGTCGCTTTATGGTCACAATATTTTTTGTTGTTTGTTTTGGCTTTAGATTTTTTTTCCCAGCGTTGTTCAAATATTCTTCTATCTAGTTTTCTATCAAGTTTTGTGTTAGAGGCGTTTTCTTTGGGTCTACAAGTTTTTTTTGTTTTTTTTTGTTTTACGTTGTTACTATTTTTGTTGTTATCGGTGTTTAAAGGCTTAAATTAAAGTTTTGTTAAAGTTTTATGTTAAAGTTTTTGTTGTGTTTAGTTTAGTGTTTAGTAAGATGTCCCTTAAATTATAGTTTGTCGGATTTTAATGCCAACACCCTCGTATACTGTTCCCAATAAACGTATTAAAAAATGTTGTATATAGCGAATTGCAACTAAAGGTTTTGATTTTTTGTGATTTTTAAACATTTCGAAAATCTAGTAGCTACAGCATACCATATATGAATATTTATATATGAATATACAAGATGAACATACAAATTATAGGAACTTAAAAAATTGGGTTTTCAGGCAAGATTTGGTAGGGGTTACCGTTTTTCAAATATATTTATATTTTTTCCAAATTGGTGCAAACAAATGGAAGGGTGTTAGTATTGAAAATAGACAATTCGTTATTTAAGGTACACCTTAGTGTTAAGGGCTAAAATGTTACATGAATTTATGTGCATCTAGTCAAAGACCGTAATGTTTAGGAGGATAAAAATATATGCATAAAATTTGATTTTGTATATAGAAAGGCAAAAAAAAAAGCTTTTATGTTTGAAAATTTTTACAAATAAGTGAAGATAAATACATATATATTAAACAAGAAAACCTTCCAACAGCAAGAGGATTTTGCATAAAATTTCAGTCAAAGAAAATATTTTTCAAAAAATGAAAGTAGATACAATTTTGTAATAATGAGAAAAACCTTTATAATATACATAATAATAGTTTTACAATTAAACACTTTCATTAACCATTTCACGACTAATAGTTTAGGCTATGACTAATTTTCGTTAGTACACTAACTAAAAATTTAGTTAAAACTACTAAAAATTAGTTAAAATTGATGCTGCAGAAAAAACTGCTAAAATTTGCAGATTATTTTTGCTATATATTAGTAATATAGGAACAGCAAAAATAAAACTGTTAAATGTGCAGAATTTTTGTTATATTTGAGTTAAATTTTTGTAAATGGAAAATAGCAAATTAACCTTGTAAAATTAGCTAAAAAATTTTGCAAAATAATTAGTAGCCCAAAAAATAAAAAAAATTTTTAATTTTCGAAGTTTTTTTTCGATTTTTTTTAAATGCAAACAAAAATCGAGCCTTTTGGAAACAGCAGTTTTGGTTCATTTTTTAGCAAATACTTCTGCTGATTTTAGCAAGATAGACTGCTATAGCATTCAACTAAATTTAGCTTAAAAATAGCAAAAATTTTCTAGATATAACAGTTTATTTTTGCTATTTTTAGTCTACTAATATTTAGTCAAATTTTCTGCAGATTTTACAGTACAATTTGTTATTTTCAATTAACTAAAAGTTAGCTAAAATATAACTTAAATTCTGTAGATTTAACATTTTTAATTTTTCTGTTCTTATTTTACTAGTATTTAGCAAAAAAATCTGCTAATTTTAGCAGTTTTTTCTGCAGCATAATTTTTAACTAATTTTTAGTAACTTTTCCTGCTATTATTACAGATTTATTTCTATGAGTGTAACACACTCACAAAATCACACTCAAATGAAAAACTTTGAAATTTTTAAGAAAAGAAGAAGAATGAAGTATTTAAGATAAAAAAACGCAAATTTTTTTTTGGCTGTTTTTATTAAAAGTTGAGTTGGTGATGACAACTTACTGACCCGTGCGGGAAATGTCAGTGACGACTTTCTACAGATATGTCGTCATGTATTCATCACAATGAACTCCTGTTGTCTTGTCCTGATGACATTTTTACATTTGTATGAAATTGTCCGCAGGTGTCTATAGCTATTTTGTATGGGAGCGGATTAGCAAGTCACCAATGACAGCGATATGTCGCTAAGCCGTCATGAAGACGTCTTAACAAAATTTCCAACTGGGATTTTGACAGTCGAATTATGGATGCATCAACCGATTGTTCAGTTGCTGTAAACGAACGAATTCGGTTGTGACAACAAATTTATTTTCTAGGTATTTATATGAAAAATTTCTTTACAAACGATTTTTTAAATTTAGTTTTCTATGAAAAAAGGTTGATCTCTAATAATAAAATTTCATTTGACACATTTTTGGTGAATTTAGTTTTAACCCCCTCTAAAAGCGGTGATTGCAAACAAAACTGAGTATGAAAATAGATGTTATTTTAGGTAAACAATTTATAATTTAAGAAGCATTTAGTAGCTTCTTAAATTTTATTTTACAAACTTAATTAAGCTTTAAGTGCTATCTGATTCAAATAATGTTTCAAGTATGTAATTAAAATCTCAAAATTGCAAAGCTTATTATTCTTACTAAATAAATACCTCAATCTAATAACAACTGATTTTGTTTTGATATGGATGATTGTAAAACCTTTCCAATTATTATTTAAATATCTAATACTTAAATGTTGTTTATATAATACCAATATCCATTCATTTAATTTAATTCTATAGAGATAATGCATACATGCAACATATTCATTTATATGTGATCATATTTACACCCCTTAAGCTAAACAAAAGCATTTATGGTATTTGAATTTAGAATAACATAAACTCCATTTAAAACATTCTTTGCTATTTTTCCATTATACTTTGTATGCTGCCGTTGCTGTTCCCTATTTTCTATAAATCCTTATTTATCCTTGTTTTTTTTTTTAAACAGCACCCTCAACTTTGTTGTTATAAATTATGCAAAAATCCATAGTTTAAATGTGTAATACAATAACAGCAACAACAAGAAAAACCCATTATGAATGAAGGTCAATTATATGCAACACTAAAAAGGAAAATTTAATACATCCATCCATCCACCCACTTGGTATAACGAAAACAGTAAGGGGACAGACAGAGACTTGAATAAAATGGTTTAACTTTTACAAAATGCAGGAACGTGGGTGTGTGTATGTGTGTATAAGTGAGTGGTTAAGTTTGTTAGTCAGTGTCTGTATGTGTATATGGTCAAATAAACAAACAGGTATTATATAGTTACTTACTTACATGCATGGTCAAGTAAATATCAAAAGCTTATAATAATGATGGTAAATTGACCCTTTTCTCGGTACATTTTAATTTTTTACTTTCTTTTCGTCTTTCTCCTTAACGGAAATATAAGGTGCAGCTAAATATTTATTTAACTTTATTAAACCGTTTACCCATTCAATTCCCCCCACTCCATTTGATATTTTTATTTTTCATTTTACAGCAAGGTTAAGAAAATTATGATGGTCGTTGGTAAAAATGCATCAAGTAAATACGTTTACAACAAGGCACTTATTTTATGCAGGGAGTGGTATAGAAGAGATAGGGAAGCAGAATTTAAAAACGGTTTTTACTAGAATAATAACTGTGATGATGATGCTTTTTACGTGCTCTCGTTAAATGGCACGTGTTTAGGGTTAAAATAATAAAACAAACCTAAAAGGAGGGCAGCAAAGAATTTAAATGTTATTGAAGGCAATTATATACAAAAGGCGACCACGACAACTGCAACATTTCAATTAACATTAAATGGTCGAAAATTTAAAATTTAAATTACATAGAATTTATGTCGGTCATAATGAATATAATAAACCCTACACTGAGAGAATTATCTTCACTGCCGTAATGAATTTCTTCATAGTTTCAATGAAAATTGACACTGGAACTCGTCCATTGAAACTTTTCATAGAATCTATGAAACAGGTTTCATTGAAGTCAATGTTTATGAAAAGTTCATAAATAAAAGTAATGAAACTCTTCATAAAATTAATAGGCCACTCGTCCAATGAATAAATCATTCAGCCAATGAAGAGCTTCATAAAATCTATGAAGCAATTTCATTTACTATTATTTATTATAGTTGGTTGTTGTCGTTGCTAAGCTGGAGTGGATAAATAAAAAGTACTTAGCAAATGCAAAAGGCGTAATAAAATCGTAGCATATTTTATGGATGTACGAAATATATCTAAAGAAAGAATTCATTAAATTAAAAAGTTTCATAAAAAAAGAGTTTCGAAAAAATTAATATGATTTATAAAAAAATTTCGTAGTCCAAAATTAATAATAAAAAATTAATTTAAAAAAAAATAAAAATTATAAAAAGTTATTCTCTCAGGAAATGACGATATTTTATAAAAAAAAATAAAAACTATTGAACAATAAGAACATTTATGGAGATCTAATTTATGAAATTCAATAAATTTTTTTAATGAAATTATGAAATTTTATGAAAGAAAAGTTATGAAAAATTTCATAATATTAATTAAATATTATATACCTAGTGAAATTCTTCATTGGTTCTAGCAAAAAAATTCTATGAAATTATATCATTAATATAATGAAGGGTAATTCTTTCAGTGTAATCTAGATGAGGATTTTTAATTTTTGAAATAATTTTAATCAATTAAAAATGGCCCTGCCGACTAAATGATGCACTACACCAGTTTGTTTGAAAGTCTACTAATAATACAGGCCTGCAAAATAAATTTTTTTATTCCCCCCTTAAACTCATGTATGCTGAATAAAAATATAGAGGTGGATTTTTATCTTTTATATCGGCACTAGGTGTAAAGATTAACTAATTTTATTCAATAAGCTTCGTTATTTAGCCCATAGGGGTCAGTATACCAAATTTCATCAAAATATCTTTATAGCTGCGACCTGTAGCGTGCAAACAAAAATACCTGGAAAGAAAAAAGTCTCTGAGTCCTTCGGTTTAGTGTTTCAATTTCACCCTGCTAATATTATAAAAAAATTTTGCTGTATGTTATATTAAAAGACAAATGACATCAAGAAAAAACTGTTATATCTATACAATTTTAGTAATATTTAAGGAAAATTTCGTTAAATTCAAATAACAATTATTTTACTAAAATCAACAAAACGATTTGCTGAAAAAAGCAGGTTGCTGACTAATTTGTAAATAAAATTCACGTTAAAAAATCTTCATTGGCTGATTTTTTTTTACAATATTTTTTATACCAAAATTCATCATTTCCCTTTACATTGTTTGAACAGAACTCATCATATCATGAGGAAAAATTGTAATTTTAAAAACATTTTTCTTTGTTCTATTTTTTTATATTTTTGCGCTTTTGCTTTGAACTGAAATCTGTGTGGTCTTTTGGGAGGAGTGTCACGATAAGAAGAACATATTGTGCAATTTTTTTTTTTTTTGCTTTTGTTTCGTTTAAAAGCCAATTGTGTTAACCTTAATTTGCATATTAGCTTAAGTGATTGCTGGCCATTACAATATATTTTTTGCCTCTGCTTTGCAGTTGTTGTTTTATGTTGCCATTTTTACGCTGTTGTAACACATCGGAATTTTAAGGTGGAGTTTGTTGAGGTTTGGGTTGGCTATTAATTTGAAACAGATTTATTGGTTTTTTATTATTATACTTCCTTTTGTTGGTTTTTATTGTTGTTGGTATATTTTTTATCTGTTATAATTTGTCATTATATTAATAATACAACAAAAAGATAAGATGTTTGTTTATTAAAGTTTCCCTTTGACAATTAAAAGAAAATTTTTATATCCGTTTTAATGAATATTTTCAAATAAAGACAATATATTAAAGATAACAATAATGCATTTAATTTAATTGGATGCAAGTAAAGCTTATAAAATAATTTTGTAAAGACTACTTTTTAAGTATTTAAGTTTAATTTTGTTTTAATTATATCATCGTTCTTTTAAATAGTTCATATGTTTTTATTCAATTAATATTTTATTGACAATTTATGTAATTCTTTCAACTGAATTAATAAATTGACGGATTTGCTTTTTGTTGGTTTTTTTTTTCAAACCAATTATTTATTACTCATTATTGATATGTAGAGTAGGTTTTAAAAATGTTAAATCATCATAAGTATCATATTTAATAATATATTATAAAATAATTTAAAAATTGTGTAAAAATACTGACCACGATACATAACAAGTAGTAATATGTATGTCATGTTTTTTCACACACACATACACAAAAAAAAAATAAATAAATACATACAAGTGCGACATTCTATAGCAAATGCCCCGCTACAGAAAAACAGGCACCAGCCAGTGGAAAATTTGCAGTTACTCTTTATGATGCAATTGGAATATGGAGAAGGTGATTTTATCAAAAGTAGCTAAATTACTTATTTTATTATTTTCATCAAGTTTCTGCAAAATTTATTTAGTTTAAAATTAAAGTGAATAGGTAACAACATAAATAATCTTTTTCTTGCAAGAATTAAAAAAAAAAAAAAATGTTTCCGATTTGATTATACATATGTACTGTAAATTTACCACTTATCAATATTTTTATTTTAAGTTGGCTAGTTAATGTCTAATGCCTCATATGTAGTTACTAACATATACATAAATAGGCTTACAGACATATAAAACACGTACATTTCAACATTAATGTGACCATATATTTCATATAAAATGACAGTTTAATTAATTGCTAAAAGTCTAATAGTTTTGTTGGTTTTGTTCGGTTTATTTTTTTCTGCATTATTATTTCCATATCTCTTGTTACTTTTTAACCTTATTTTTTTAAAATAAAAATTGTTTATTTAACCTTAATTATTGTAAGTAGCGGAAGGTTAAATATATTAACCACTTGATGCCCTTAAACACATTTAAGGATGTTCAGAAAAGTAATTAATTTTTAAATGAACCACAAATCCAACATGAAAAATTTTTGAAATATTTTCTATTTAGAATGGAAAACAAATCCTAATACGTATTTAACTCGCGATTTTACCTGTTTAAGCGTTAAACACTGTTTAAGTGAGATGTTTTACAGTATATTTTTCATCCCGTCAACACTCTAAATTAGCATGTTTAATTTATAAAACACATTGTTAAACGCGCAAACCCGTTGTCTTCAAATTCAATAAATTATATGATATTAAATCTCAAAACGATTGCAGAGAAACATCAAAATGATATCAATTGCACTGTGTTGGAGAATACACAGATGAAATCATTTTGACAATTGCTTGCTATTATTTTATTGCATGTCAAGACACTTGGTAAGTTTAAGTGTAATGATATCAATTATAGTTGAATGACAAGTTTGAAGCAGAAAAAACATCAACAACTAAGAATAAAGAAAATAAAAATTGTGTAAAATAAACTAAATTTTAAATAAAAAACCAGTTAAAATGTGCTTTTTATTAATAAAGTGATACACGATTAAAAAAATTAATTATACTTTGGTTCCGGTGAACGAAAAATGTTGAAAAAGCCATGAAGTAGTTCCCTAACTAGAAATGGAAAAATCTTATTCCCGACTGGGGCGGACAGGTAATTTCACTTTTTATAGCAATAATAACGTTGAATAATGACAAAAATTAATAATTCTTGTCGCCGGCCGAAGAAAAAATAACTTTTTGGCAAAGCTGTTCGAGGCGTTTAACTTCAACACTTCAATTTTATGTGTGAATTTATTTTATATTAACGTGTTTAAAAATCGTACGGTGAACAATTTATAATAGTTTATAAATACGAGTATATAAACTAGCGATCTATTTAACCTATTTCTTACCAACATGTTTTTAAAGACAGGCCTGCATTTAAGAGTAAAAAGAATGTGATACTTTGCCATATATAGGGTTGCCATATATTAATTTTTTCAAAGCAAAAAATTTTAAAATATAAATACGATCGGCGTAATGGCAGTGATATGCTAATTTCGATTAAAACATGTGAAAAAATATTTAATAGAAGAAAAATTCATCCCTCAGTATGTACTTAAAAAAATAAAGTGACTAATCGAATAAAGTTGTTTGCGTATTTGTAAAATTGTAAGTATTCTGAAAATTAATTTTATTTCTAGACCATTTTCACTTTTATTTCAGAAAATTCCAAATGTATTTCAAAATTTTCCAAAAATGTTTTAAAATTATCCAAAAATGTTTTAAAATTGTCCAAAAATGTTTTAAAATTGTCCAAATATATTTTAAAATTGTGGAAAAATGTTTCAAAATTGTCTAAAATGTTTCAAAATTATTTAAAAATGTTTTAAAATTTTCCAAAAATGTTTCAAAATTGTCCAAAAATGTTTCAAAATTGTCCAAAAATGTTTTAAAATTTTCTAAAAACCTTTGTATTCCAGAATATAGTTTTTTCAAATACATTTGGAATTTTATCAAATACATTTGCAGAATTTTAAAATACAAATGGAATTATTTGAAATGCATTTGGACAATTTTGAAATACAGATTTAAAATTTTTAAATACAAATTAATAATTTTGAAATACAATTTGAAAATTTTAAAATTCATTTTGGACAATTTTGAAATGCAATTGGACAAATATCATAGGTTTTTAGACAATTTTAAAACATTTTTGGACAATTTTGAATGATTTTGGACAATTTTAAAACATTTTTGGACAATTTTGAAACATTTTTGGAAAATTTTAAAACATTTTTGGATAATTTTGAAACATTTTGGACAATTTTGAAACATTTTTAGACAATTTTAAAATATATTTGGACAATTTTAAAACATTTTTGAACAATTTTAAAACATTTTCGGATAATTTTAAAACATTTTTGGAAAATTTTTAAATATATTTGTAATTTTCTGAAATAAAAGTGTAATGGTGTAGTATCCAAAATCGGTTATTTTCTCTCAATTAACAAAGAAGCGTACAAATCTGAGCAATTAGAGTTGCCAAATAATAATTTTTAAAAAATGCTTAAAAATAACAAGTTTTTTTTAAATTCTTAAAAATTTTACCGGAGATTTTTTAGATTTTTAGTTCTACAGATTTTTTAGATTTTTAGTTCTCAAAATTGTTGCAATGAGTGTTATTTTTGTTCCGATTGGAGATCAAATATGACAAATTCCAAATAGAATTCACAATTTTATCTTACAACAAATAAAAAAAAAATTTATGAAAAAAACTCACCTAGAACCAATAGTTGACAATTAATGCATTTTCAAGTGCTAGCAAGCACTATCATCAGATTGTCTTTTTGGGGTTCTCTCTAGGTTATAAAATAGTGTGTAAGAAATAATTTTTGCCATTTTCACAAAAATTTGTATTATCAAAATATAAAAATTAAATTCTTTAAAAAATATTAACCCTTTAAGTGCGTACAAAGCATTGAAATTTCAATCTGCATTTCTTGTGCCACCAGTAGAGGGCACAGTTAACATATATAAATTTCAAAAAATTCTTAGTGCTAAACCCACCCCTTCTTCTAATAAATTTTGTCAAAAAATTTCGCATGCTTGGTAAAAAATAGGTTAAATGCAATTTATGTAAGGATTTTAAAAATTATCTGGAAAATTATCTGCTTGGATTTTTCAATACTTTATCAATTGATAACTTATAAGCCCGATTCTTCATTACATGCAGGTTTAAATATCGGAATAAATATAAGTAGAAAAAAATTTAATTCCTTTTCTAAGGTTTTTTCTCTTTTATTAAATTAGTTTAACCTTTTTGTAGAGAATATTTTAATATAAAGTTTCAGAGTGCTGGTCGAAAGGGTTTGTAGATGTCATAAAAGTGAGTTCTTTCGCTTTCTGCCCCTTACCATAAAAATTCTCAAATATATATAATCCTGCATCAGTGGATGTCTATGTTAAGGGCAGAGACACACACAAATTTTGAAGTACTAGAGTGAAAGTACAAATTCTATTCCCTTTCATTCTGGTTCCGTAGTATTTCAATTCCACTCATTCTCCATTCTAGTTTATATCGCTTCTCAATTTCAGGGTTCCAATTCCATTTCGTACCACTTGTCTGCCATTTCAATTCAACTCGTTCTTAGTTCCATTCCATTCTAATTAGCTTCCCAATTTAAGTGTTCCAATTCCACTCGTTCCCCGTTCCATTCTATGTATTTCGTTCCCATTGTCTTGTATTTCAATTTCAGTCGTTCTCATTCCGTTTTCTAACTTCAGTGTTTCAATTTCATTTGTTTCACATTCACTGCTAATTTATTCTCCATTTCGTTAACCGTTTCATTACATTTCGTTCGTCTTGCCTGGTGTTTTCTTAAAATTCCTATAATTTCCAAGGAAAACAGACGAATTGGCTATCAAATTAAAGCTTTTTTGGGGGCTCATCTACCGTTATACAATGTCCGAACATACAAAGGAAATTTTCTCAATTTTTAAAAAATTAAGTTTTTTATTAGAGCCATGAAACTTGGTCCGACCAGAGCCGTTTTAGTGTATTTTAGACCCCTTAGGATGTCGAAAAATGGACAACTTGTTATATACAAAAAAAGGTGCTCAAATAAAAGGAAAGTTTCTCACTATTTCAAAAATTATTTTATTTTTTTTGGTCTATAAAACCTGGTCCTAACTATATCCATTTCAGTAGATTTTAGAGCCCTCAGGTTGGGTAAAACTTCATTTTTATCTTTTTTTTTATTTTTTTATTAGGGCTATAAAACTTGGTCCGACCAGAGCCATTTTAGTGTATTTTAGACCACTTAGGAGGGACCGAGAAATTGACAACTTGTTATATAGAAAAAAATGGTGCTCAAATAAAAGGAAAGTTTCTCACTATTTCAAAAATTATTTTTTTTTTTTTGGTCTATAAAACCCGGTCCTAACTACATCCATTTCAGTAGATTTTAGATTCCTCAGGTTGGGTAAAACTTAATTTTTGTCCAAAAATTACATGAAATAAAGTGGTTTTAGTTGCTACTGGAACTTCTAAATTTAGTTTGCTCCAATTATATGAAATAAGGTTTATTCTTCTTCTTAACCTCAAACTAACTAAATTAAAATTCATAAAATGCATATTAATTACAATATTAATTGCAACTATCTATATGACGTTAAAGCAGCACTGTACTAAAAAAGGGCTAACTGTCCTTGAATGTAAAAACCATACGTCAATTTGGCAACATTTGCGAAAAAGGAGACACGGAGGAGATTGAAAGATAAACAAAAATCTAAAAATGGAATGTTTGTGTGTGTCTGTATTGATCACTTCTGAGTAAGAAACAATAACAGAAAGCTTAATAGGTCTTATAAGCGATTATAGAATTAATATTTGATTTTTTATTGAATATTTGAGATAGACAATATTTAACGAATACATTCTCTAAAACAAATCCGACTAACAGGATGAATGTTTTAGTATCGATGGAAAGACATGTGAACTTTCTTGGTCGGTTTCTAAATAGAGTTATCTATTAAACTGAAATTTTGGAATTATTTATCACTAACCAAAAATTTTCATTTTCATATTGCCCACAAAAAACTATTGCTATTTTAAAATTTCTGGTGTTTTCAAAATTCTATTAAATTATAATAAATAACATATTAAAAATGAGCGCTAATGGGATAAATATTTAACCACACCTACTTTGGCCAATTTTTTCTATAACAATTTTTTTTTTTTAATTGTTTTCAATTATTCAATTTAAAGCTTTTTATAATATGAGCATCCTTTGTATTCTATATTTTTTAGACTTTTGCTTATTTGTTGTTTTATTATTTTAGCACCTATTTACAAGTTGTACATGTGGTTTTGTTTAAAAGTGACAATTAAAATATATATTTTTTATTAAATTAAAAATATGAAACTGTGTTGTCAAGGAAAGTCTGCGCAGTGGTTCACACAGTGGCCGAAAACGGCAAATGTTGGTGTTTTTTTAATTTTATATTTTAATGATCTAAAGTAAGCATAGACCCAATGGTTATCCGATTAAAGATATTAATGAAGGTTATTTGTTGGTGTAAGAAAATCTAAAAATAAAAGAACTTCCACCCCCTTTCTGGTTATGAGATTGAACCGAAAAAATGTTCATGTTGGCTAGCTAATTGTTTTTCCTCCCATCATCACATATCAATTTCATCGAAATAGTTGCCTCTAAGAAGATTTTCCCTGGTATATATAAATATTTAATTAAATCAGTTTAAAAATTCTATTATATACAAATTGGTCTCATCTGCATATTTCTATTTGGCAAACATTTATTTTTTCATACATTTAAATTCTATAGAAATTTGTATGTTTATTTGTTATTCTATAACATTAGAAGTTTTTCCTTTTTAACATTTGATCTGTCTTTTTGTACAATTTAAATTGTATGTAAAAAAATTCAAATTTTCGTAATACTTGCATAATAGGGTGGCCCAAAAAGTATTATAGTTTTGCATTGAAGATATTCTCAACTTTTCGCCTAAACTAAGCAAAGAAATTAAATTTTAAAATCGCTTATTCTTGCCAAACATATAGTTTGAAATTCTAAACAAAGCAAAATTAATGCATTAGATAGTTAATTGTTATTTTTGTATGGATCAATATTTTAGTCTAATGAAGTATTTAAGGCCAATGAAAAATGTCATTATATTTTCGAGAAAATATTACTTTTGTAAAGAATTCTTGTCAATATTATTGATCAAGTTTTCAAAAATCAACTAAACAGAACATTTTGTTTTTAAACGCTTTTCTGATTGATCAATAATATTGCCTTGAGAGTTGTCAAGCATCTAAATATATTCTAAAAATTTGTTTAAAATAAATTTTTTTCCAAATACCAATACTGGGATACCCTATTGCACATACATATACAAATTTAAAATTGTCTAGTATATCGGATATAATTTTGTCTATACATTTATGTGTGTAGCTCTAGTAAAATGTGCATTTGTTATACACCCAAATATGTACAAAAGGGCATCCCCATAACAATAAATTCTCCAATTTAAAAAACCTCACTTTTAAAGTCTAAGCCCCTGTTTATGTATTACGAAAATGATCTAAACGAAAGCAAAGTAACGAAAATTTACTTTTGTTTCCCATATATTTTTGATGAAAGTAATTGTCAATTGTTATCGTTTTGAGTATTTTCTGTACATGGACCCAAGTTGCGGACGAAAGTTCTTTTGAGCTGAATTTCGTTTTCCGATATCCATAGCAAAAATGTATAAGTTTTTTTGTGGAACATTTCAACCCTATATTTACCTTTTTTGTGGGTCATTTAAGTCCTTGTTTTTCAAGAAATATCAGGAAACTCTCCTAAAATGGGGCTAAAATGTTCTGCGCATACTTTGGGCTATAATTTTTATTAGGAGTAATTAGAAACCTAAAATTTATTTGTAGAACTCATGACGATTGTGAATTGTACAATATTTAATCACAAATTTAATTACTTGTGGTCCACTGGAACATGTATAATACTGTGCAGTATTCTAACCGGGTGAGAGTGATTCCTATGCCAGATGAATGCTCGACGTTAGTGTATAATAAAACCCCCCAGTGTCTTGGCGCGGTGTAGCTACAGAAAAGTTATATGTGCGTTTAAGGTTTATTTTTTTTTTGGCCAATATAATATAAAAATTCTTCCGAGCTTAATTCTATGTTCGGATGTTTACAATGAAAATTTATGAGCATTGTTTTGTAGAATATGTGAAACCTATATCAGCCTTTTAAATGGGCTATTTTAGGCCTTTTATCGAGAAATAGTAAACAAGTCAGCAAAAACTAGGCATGTTAAAATATTCTGCGAATATATTCGGCTGCAAAAACCGGGTAGAAAACTTCTAAAGAGCACTAGCGAACTAATTTTTTTTAGGTAAAAATTATAAGTTCAATCCTTTGATGACCAATGGGACAGGAATTTATACTAAATTTTTTGGCGGAATTTTTCATAAATTTATTTTTTTTATTATATTTAATTTTTTTAAGAAATCAATTTTAAAAATTTTTTCAACCATTTATGGTGTTACGTTTTTCACCTTTTAAAAACGATGGTTTATTTTCTTTAAATAAACAGCGTCCTTTTCTATTGCAAAAAAAAAAAAAAATAACACACACTATTTTGTTTGATATTGAGCTTATTTATTTAACACTTTATTACTTTACATACAACAGTAAAACACACACACAACTATACAAATGCTCCGAGATTGCTAGCTGGGTACCTATTTTTTTTGGGCAGGTTGGGGAAAGCTTTTTTTACACATAAAGCGAGATATTAAAATTACGAGTATTTGACAAAATAAAAAAAAAATATAAAAAACAGAAAAAATTAAAAAAAAAAAAAATACAACTTCTACTATTTTCACAGTGAGATTTATTTTTATAAATGTTGATGGTCAGCAACTTATGGGATGTATTTGTCCCATAGATATTTCTATATAAGGAGTGGAAAAAAAACATTTTTGATGACATTTTTTGAAATAAAATCTAAATACGAATCCGCAAAAATTCAAAATTTCCAGTGGTTAGCGTTCGGTGGTGAAAGCGTAAAGAGGCACTATAATGGTCTTTAAAGTAACATCAACAACTCGAGCAAAACTAATGTATGGACCTGAAAGCTGTTGTCTTTGAGGCAAAAGTACACCCAGAAAACACATTCAGTGCTGACAACCCCATTTGTTGTCAATCGAATAGTTCAGTACACTCAAAATAGTTTGTAGTTGAAATTAACTGAAAATGTAATTTAAAATAAATGAAAAATCACGTGAAAACCGGTCTACTGACTTTTCATTTAAATCAAAAGAACTTTTCATTTATTTTTAAATGTTAATAAATAAACTACAAAATCCTTAAGAAAATAATGATGTTTCATTTATTTCGTTCTTTTAAATTTCAAAAAATTAACTACAAAATCCGTAAGAATAAATGATATTTAGTTTATTTCGTTTTTTTAACTGACCTAGAAATCGAAAAAGAATTCTTTTTTTAACAAAACATTTTAAATGAAAATATTAACTGTAACAAAAAATCCGTATTTATATGTAATTTATTTTTAAAATAAACGACAAAAACAGTTAAAAAATATATTTCTTTGTATTTTAACTGTATAATCATTTAAAAATAAATGTACGGATAACTTTTTAAATAAACAACAGTCAGCTACTGTAATAATATTTTCAGTGTAGCATCAAATGAATTTTTCGTTTGCAGCTACCGAATTATTCTTCATACAACTGAAAATCCGTTGTCACAGTCAAATTAGTCTTGTCTCAATTGGTTTTCTGTTGCCACAACTGAAAAATTCTGCTACCACAACCGAAACATGCGATTGACAACAAATAGGGTTATCAGAACTGAATCCATTTTCTGGGTGTATGAAAATTTGGTGATAATTAAGGTGGGTTCCTAAAAGCTATATATTACCCATTTGGGGGTTGAATTTGGAAAATCACGAACTTTTACACCCAGAAAACTGCTTCGGTGCTGACAACGGAATTTGTTGCCAATTGAATGGTTCAGTTGTATCGAATGAATTTTTCAACTACGACTACTAAGATAATCTTTATATAAGTGAAATTCCGTTGTCACAGTTAAATTAGTGCTGTCTCAATTGGTTTTCTGTTGCCTTACCTGAAAAACTCCGCTACCACAACCGAACCATTCGATTGGCTACAAATGCGGTTTTCAGAACCGAATCTGTTTTCTCGGTGTACTTTTAAATTCCTCAAGGTGTCCTTTAAGCTAATAATTTTTATAGAAAATAATTTTTTTTAGTATGCTGGTACTTTTTTAAAGTAATTTATCAGGTTTTGTAAACATATAGTCCGTTTTACGAAAATCGCGTTATGCGAATCCTCTCATATTTTGTTTGGGGAGAAAAAAGTCTACATTATATGAAAAAATATATCTTTTTATTTGGTGTTCCTTCAGTTTGATTTTATTACTTTGAATATGTAAAAAAAGATTTGTAAGAAAAGATTTTTCCACATTATTGTTATTTATGGGACATACTAATACTTACTTACTGAGACATACAATGCACATATTTTAACCAAATATACCCATACAAAAAAAAAATAACTATAAGACATACATGGGATAATCTAGCTACCAGACAGTAAAAATAGATATTTGTGCAACATTGATATTGCATATTTTGTGCTCTAATGTGTATGAGTGAGTGTGCGTTCATAATTGTATGTGTACATATATGTGTGTATGTGTTTATATTTGTCTTCATTGTGTATGTAATGTTAGTATAAGCATCATCAACAAAAGAAAAACGAAGAAGAAGAACTAAAGAAAAAACTAATATTATTCGGAAAAGAGCACAATCAAAATTTGTTAGACATTCATAGTAATTTGAAAATGTTTGCAAATTTAGAAAATTGGTAATATAAGATTTATTCCTTTTTTTCCTATTTATGTGTTTTTTTTTCATTTTTTAGCTTGTTTCATTTTTTTCTCCGAAATAAATTGGTTTGGTTTAGCTGTAGAAAATCAGCTGGTTTTGTTAAAGAAAATTATGTTATAAATAAAAAAAAATAAAAAATTATATTATTGTGAGCCAAAAAGTATGTTTGTGCATAAAATATGTACAAAGACGAAAATATTACCTGTATAAAAGACTGCGGGCCAGTTTTATAGTCGGAACTAAGATCTTACTAATTTTCTTAAATATTTATTAAGATATTTTGTTTGAAAATTATATTTAAGAAAACAATTGATCTTTGTTATTATGACTATAAAACTGGCCCTACCTATTTAAGTAGCTGCTTAAAATATTAAATTGGTTTAACAGGGCGTATGATTTTTATATTAGTATTTGAATTATTTATTACTCATACGTATGTAGTACATATCGTATTAAGATAAACTGCTTTAACTTTTTTTGGAAGTGGCAACATTATTCATTGTCTATTCGTATTATTTGTTTAATAGACCATAAAATTTTTATATATATGAGACTTTCCATACCAAGTGACCCCGCTAGAAAAAGTATATCGTATTTATGTAAAACTTTCTGTATTTATTGTCCTATATCATAGGAATAAAATGTAAAACAACTTTTTTATTTTTCAAAAAAGTTAGTGAAGTTGGGGTGACTATATACTGACTAATTAAGCGCTTATTATAATTTCGTGGAATTTGGATAATCTTGAAATTTGACTACGTCAATGGAAATATGAAAAGCCTCGTATTTGCTATAAAAAAATTTTGAATTATTTATAATTCATAAACCATGGTGGTATACTAGTATAAAAGAATTTAAGTTTTAAGACTGAGGGCATAAAGGGTTTATAATAAATTTAAAAGAAGACTAAGTAGAAACACTTTTTTTTAGAAAAAGTTCTAAGAACTTTTCTATACAAATAATAGGAATTTTTAAGGTTCCCAAATAATTAAATTAATCTTATTTTTTAAGTTTCGCTAGACAGGCAAAAAGTTTTTGTATTTCAAATTCTACTTTTTAAAAACATATATCAGCAATATCATATTGTTACAAAAATGAATTTTTTATGAAAAATTATATTTATAACGAATTTATAAATTTAAAAAGTGATTATTCATATGACGCTTTGCAGTCCATTATCTCCCCATATCTATATTTACTTTACCTTTGCATACCCTGCATTTCACAAAACGTGACTTGGTATAATTTTTCCACTTCAAAATCTTGTTTGAAATATTTAATTTTATATAAGTGTTTGTTAAGCAAAGTAATATAATCATCAATGATTAGCTTTTTGACTTTACACAAATTATATGAATATTTTTTGCAATTGCTTTTACGCTGATAACAATATTAGCGATGATAAACATGATGATACTTCAGTTTTCTTATTCGACTACAATGTGCAAATGAGAAGACAAGCTTTTAAAACATTTAGACCCCATGCAACTACATATTAATCCTTAAAACTAAAGCTAAGAAGATGCATTAGAAACAACTTTGAAAATGGAAACCAATTTATAAATTCTTTCACACAAGGAAAAAAAAAACTATAAGAGCTAAAACTATCAACTGTATTAACACTCATTGTTAACCCTAAAATGGTTAACACACAGGAACAAAACTTTAAAATCAAGCCAATATACCATGTTTCTATTTAGTTTTTAAATGATAAAAATTTTAGGCAAGAATGAAATCCGGATAGGGACATGCATTCAACAAATTATTTTTTCCTACTTGTTAAATAAGTTTTAAGCTTTTAATTCATAAAAAATCCCATTCATAAAAAATTAAGATTTTTTATTAAAATATAATATAATAGGCGTGTTAGTTTACTTACTACAAGTTACTACTTTTACTACAGCTGAAAAAATTCAATACAAAAAGTAAACAAGACTTTCCAATTATAGTAAAAGTAGTAAGAAATTCGAGTAAACGAACACACTGAATAACACAGTACAACACGAAAAAAATTACGCTATTCTGACAATTTTAGTAGAGAAGACCAAAATAAAATATACGTGTGTCGGCGTTTTGAAAGATCATATCGGAATTTTATTTTAGGGGGGGGGGGGTAGCGTTAAAATGTCCCACCCTTTTTCAAATGTTTATTGTGAATCGACATAGGAAACCATGTGAATCTTCCATTTTAGGTATAGGATATGTTCAGCAAACTTATGTAGAACACTACGAAAAACATTTTTGTGGAACATCTTAATCCTCTAGCTCTTCAATTAAGGCGACTTTTTAGACCCCTTTTTAAAAAGGACAACAAAACCCGTAAGTTGAAAAATTAGAGCATTAAAATGTTCTACAAAAATGTTTTACATAAGTTCACTGGAAACATCCTATACCTAAAATGGATGGTTCACATGGTTTCACCCTAAAATCCGGATTTGTGAGACATTTGAGCACCAATTCTGAATAAGTATGAGATTAACCCTTAAACAGATTTTAAGTTTGGACTTATTTCTGGCATTGAAGTTAAATTTTAAACTTTGATGCCTTCAGATTCTTATAGAAGAATTTCATGATAAATATTTTTGCGGAACATTTTAACAATCTTACCGCTTTGTAGAATGGGACAAAAAAGCCCCGTAGGTTGAAGAGTTAAAATATTATGCAAAAAGTAATGCCAGACAGAGGTCAGAACTTTAAATGTGTTTAAGGGTTAATGTCGTACTTATTCAATACATTTTCTAACCTCAATAATCCCCCCTTTTTGCATATTTTTTTTATGCAAAGAAAGATTTAAAAACTCTAGCATAATCATTACTTCTGTTAGTCTTGGTAATAATTTAGTTTTAGCAGCAAAAATTTATTTTTCTTTTTTAAATTTTACTACACATTAGTAGAGTTAAGTTTGTTTTCTGAAAAATGAAAATCCATTAAAAGCGCAATTGGCCTTTTCGTGTTTTTTTCTCTCTTAAAGTTGTTGTAGTGATATGCATCAACATTAAAGTAACAACGTTATGTTAAGTTTCAATATTGTAATGTATATGGATAGATTTTATAACACAGACACACTAACACAATCAGCCAACAACCGACCAACGATTCATCTAGCCATCTATCCATCTACAGAGCCAAACAAAAATCCATTCAACCAACCAACCAAACGGCCAGTGAAGCCATTCAAGTAGGGCAGAGCCAGTAAATACCAGGACTCAGGCTAAAGGGGTTAAAAGTGTAAGTGCTGCTGGTTAAAATGTTTTTGCAGCTATTGCTGTTGGCTTTTATAAGCCAACAGCTTTTGTTTACTGCACAACTTTTAAAAAATTTCGCTGTTTTTTTTTTTTTTTTTTTTTTAGAGATTTTGTTTTTTTATTTTCCACAGTTGCGCGAATTTTGTGTAGAGTATAAAATGGTAAACATAGTAAAACTACAATATTTGTAATGAAATTTTCAGGTTTTTGTTATTGTTGGGTTCGTTGTTATTTTATATTTTTCTTCATATTTCCCATATATAGTATATAGCACTACTTAAGACATGCTATATCTTGAGTAGTTGTATTAGTTTATTGTTATTATTATTATTGTTTTTGTTTGCGAAAGTGAAAATGAGCATTTAATATGCATTCACGCTCAAGTTTTGTTTGACTTTGAAACATTGTTTTTGTTTTCTTAACTCTTCTGTTTTCCTTTTGAAGTCAACGTGTTTGTATAAGAATTTTGTAAAAGAGAAATAAATTTGTAATGGTAACTTGTTTAAATTTTGAAAGCTATCGATAGCAATATAACTTGGTATAGAAGATATTAAAATATTTGGGAGAAATAAGTGCGAATGTTTCGAGGATTTATATAAAGCCTCGTATATGGTGTTTTCCATTGGCTGAATATATAAATAAATATTAATCATACATAAAGCAGTGCTTCTATAATTAGTGATGTATAGCATGCGATTTTCTTTTCTATTGCAGCTCTAAATAATGGCATGTTATCAATGATTTAAAAAAGAAAATGTTGTTAGCATTGCAACTTATTCTCTAGTGCTTTCTTAAAGAGAAAAGGTGCGGTAAATAAAACTCTATTTCCTGCAAGGTATTAATTTTAAGCAGCAGTAGAAGAAGCAGAAATGTATTTTTACCCCTTTCGAATATCTGCTGTTACTTTTCAATAAGAATCTAGTTATAAAAAATGCCGATTACAGAAGTTATTTGTAATCGTTATCAATTTAATACCATCCCTAGTAAAATGTTTCTTACAAATTTTCTACGTAACAAGAGACCCACTTTGCTGATGTATTTAATACACCTGTATAATTATTAGATTTTGCGTGTTAATAGAGAAACAACAAGCGAAAACCCCCTCCTAACTATACACCTGTGTTAAATAACTAAAAAGAAAAAATGAAAACCAAAACAATTTTACTTTCATTAAAAAAAAGAAACAGAAAATAAAATACATTCATAACAACAACGCACTTTTAACATGCAAAATAAACATTGCGATTGAGAGGTCCTTTTGATTGAGTAAATGTGTTGGTGGTGTCGGCGTTGGTAGTGGTCATTTTACAATTACCACTATTTATAAATAGTTTTAGCAAAAGAGAGTATTTTTCTTTTGCATAAATCACTTTTGCTACCAAAAATAGTTAAATGAAAACCTTAATTTTGGTTTCACTTTCTTTAGTTTTTTTTTTGTTTTTGGGTCAAATATTCAAATTTTTATTGATTTCGCACGAAATCATTATAAAAACAACAAACCACTGGAAGGCTAGTTGGTGTTTTTTTCAATACATTTTATACAAAGCCACACGAAAATCGTGTTCTGTACTTCAATTATACATATATACAAAAAAATACAATTTCAAAGAGTGAAGTCTTTTTTGAAATGAATTAAAAAAAGAATAAATAAATAAAATAAAATAGTGGAAGCACAAGAATATTGACAGAGTAAGATAACATGGTTGAAGTTATCAGACGTCTCACATGTTCCTGAATTACTTCAATACCGGTTTTTAATGCAACAGATGACGCTGACTGCCGTTTTGTTTTTTCTGGCAACACTGCTTTGTTTAGTAGGGGCAGTGTTGCCCGAAAACTTTTAGCTCATTCCCATTTCGAAATTTTAAATCACCAATTTTTTACTCAATTCGTTTTAATTTAAACAAAACCCCAATTTAGAAGAAAAAATAGAAGCTAAGTTCGCTTCGCTCTTAAGTTCAGAAAATTATTAAGAAATGAATCAGCAAAGTAAACCTAATTGAATATTTTACAAAGAAATACTTGCTTTTTCACTTGAACTTTAAAGGCCTTAAATCTTTGTTTAAATTGTGAAAGTAAATAAATTTTGTGAAGTATTTTACCATAGATTTTTAGTTGATTTGAAGATTGTTACAATGAATGTTACTTTTGTTCTGTTTTAATATCAAATATGACAAACTCCAAATATAATTCACAATTTGATGTTACAACAAATAGAGAAAAAACTTATGAAAAAAACTTTCCTAGAACCAATGGTTGACAACTAATGCATTTTTAAGTACTACCAAGCGCTATCATTAGATTTTCTTTATGGGGTGCCCTCTATTATATTATTATTATATAGATTTTAGTTTTTGTATTTACGTAAACTCCCTACCCAGCAAAACCACACATTACCAAATAACGTGTAAAGTAATGTGTTAGCATAGGGTCGATGCACTACTTTACACCTTACTTCACTGATGAATTTTACAGACGATGAGCCCCAAAGTAATTTATGGGGAGGAGGTGATAAAGTAATTGGTTACGAGGATATGAAAAGTAATGGGTCTAATAATAGATTTTCGTAAAAAAATTAAAAAAAAATTTATTACAAATATTTTTTATTAAATATATACAAACGTGGTCACGCTGGGATTCGAACCTGGGATCCCTGTTTGTTAGCCGAGAACTCTACCACCTGAGCTATCGACACATATAACATTTAATTGCTTAAAAATTAATTGAATTGTTGTGCTTCGTATTTTCGTTCATAATGTCAAAAAATATACACCTTATTCCCATGCTTACAAAAAAACGCAAAGTAATGTATCTAAAAAATATATTTTCAAAAATGTTTCAATCATTACTTTCCGTTTATAAATCATGAAATACGTAATCAGTGATTGGTAAGTCGTTACTTTTTGCTTTGAAATAATGCAGAAGGTAACGAACTATCATTACAAGGTAATGCGTGAGTATATCGCACCCATTACCAAAGTTTTGCTGGGTAGTAAATAAAAAAAAAATGAGAAATAAATTCAAACATTTTTAATGTATTACAACGAAAACCACATGTTTTTAACAAAGTTATTATTTTTCTCTATGTTTAGTAGCTGCTTTAACCAAAGTACTTTTAGTAGTAAAGCAAATGTTTGTATGTTGTGTTAAACATTCAAACTTTTAATTCTATTTATAGTCAATTAGATCGACTTTAATTTAAAATAATACGCATATAATTTTTCAGAAAATCCTAATCATTTTCGGTCTTAAACTAAATCTTTTAAAATTTGCAATTTTTTGGTTACAAATTAGTAATTATAAAAAATGAAAGAAAATTCCCTAAAATACTTAAAAATACCACCATATTTAGTTAAATACCAAAATTCTTCTCCTCAGAAATCTGTCCCAAAAGCGAAGTCGAAATCCCTAATTTGGGCCCCAATCGTCTTGCCTGACAACGCTGTTGAAACCTTATTTGAGAAAATAAAATTCTCCCTTGACAAAATTTCCTATATGCTAGCGACATCTACAGTTTGTTAAAAAAGTTATCGACGTCACATATCTATATTATAAATCTCTGAAATTTAAAATACCTTGGCAGTAGTGATGCCATTTGTAGGGAGAATTCCCTTTTTGTTGTGATTTTTTCCCCAAAATTTCGGGTGTAGGGAAAAATTACAGATTTTTCATTTTCCGGTAAATGTTTGAAAATTAATAAAAAAAAAAAATTGTAATTTCGTACAAAAAAAAAAAAAATAAAAAAATCTAAAAGACAAGCCAAAAAATACTAATTTCACATTTCTGTGAAAACTTATCTCACTATTCGGAATTCAGCACACAATATCATTGTAATTCGGTCAAATAGCACGTAATAATAACTTTATATATAATTTTTTCATATAAAATTCGGTATTTAGTAAAGTACCGAACACTATTCACGACATCTAATCTTTGTATGTATCTACATAGAGAAAAAAATCGTAGTTGAATCAACTAAAATTAATATTTAAATTCACATCTAATTTGTATGAACATTTCTAAATTAAGTACGAATCTTATAAAAATAAATATTATTCTAGTTAAAATAAAGTTTTTCGTACTTAAATTTATATGTCAGCATTTTAGATTTTATTTTCGCATTTTAAAAATTAGTAGAAATATAATTAAATTAAAAAGAAATCTAACTTAGCTTGATTTCAAACCAATTTTTATTTAATTAAATGTTGTTTCTGGTTGATTTAAAAATTTTTTTTTGTGTTTATGCATTTCATAAAGCAATCGATTGCAACTAAAATTATTAAGAAAACTTATAATTTGTTAGATATTAATATATTTGTTAGATATTAGTCGATCGACAAATTAGTCTTATTTCGCATCAAAAATTTGAAATTGATCTAAAACTTTTTCAAAAACAATTAGAAAATGTAATGACCTGGTAATATTTTGTAAAATTCAATACATTTATGTCATAGGGAAAATTGTAGGAAATACTTTTTTTGGATTTAGGGGAAAAGGGGAAGTTTTATAACAAACACAGGGATTAGATTATCATCTGGCATTAATGTTTACAATATACACAAGGAAAATGCAACAAAACGCTGATATTTTCTCGCCCTTTCATTATAATTACTTTATCAAAAAACTTGCTGTGATTTTCTGCGAAATTAATAAAATTTAAATTAATTTAAATTCATAAATTTAACTTGTTCAAACATTAAATACAAGGTCATTATTATGAACATAATATAAAAAAAAAAAAAAAAAATAATAATAAAGAATTAATTCTTTTATAGCTCTGTACCATACATACATAACGAAAAAACCTTTAAAAAATATATTTGCAATTTTAATTAGGAAATTACGTAAAAATCGTTTAAATTTTTTTAAATATATAATTAAATTTTTTTCACTACTTTTAGCTTGTACTTACCTTAAACGCCTTAAAGGACGACACTACATAGGAAGCACCATCTTCCAGTTCATCAAGGTGATATTTACGATCTCCATCCATGGAAAAAACATAACGAGCACCACGTGGTAAGTCTATTTTTGGTGATATTTTATCGAGTAAATTTTCCAAAGAAGTTATATCACGACCCGGTCTAAAACGCAACTCGACGCCGGGAAAAAAGGGATCACCATTGCGATAGAATACCACTCGTCGAGCCTTCCAATACGAGAGATTCGAATAACGACTGGCCGCACTCATAACACTATTTAAATGAGCATTGGAAGATAATTCTGGTCTAGATTTAGAACGTTGTAGAGGTTGGACCGGTGGTTGTTCAGAATTCTCACTCATATTGTCTTGATATTGTAAATGGAGCTGGTTGGGTGTTGTGGCACCACCGCTGGCGCCGGCTCTACTATGGCGGCCTGATTGATTAGCAAGACCACCGTTACGTTGTGACCAATAATCATTTGCCGCACCTACACCAGCTGCTCTTTGCAATTCGTAGTCGTCTTCATTATCAGAATTATCGGGATAATTAGAATTATGTCTATCGTTTAAGGATTTAGTAGGACTGGAATGATTACTGTGACCGTTAAAGTTACCCGTTGAATTGTTGTTGATTTTATTTTGTTGTTGCCTTTGCTGTTGTTGCTGTAAGTGTGGTTGTTGTGGTGTTGCGTTTAAGTTTTGCTCATCATATGGTTGCGTTGGCGACGTATTTGGCGAAACGTCTTGGTCGAGTTGTAAGGCCGAACTAAGTTGTGGCGTTATTCTGCCGCCATCCATAAGTGATGAGGGCTCGTTAGTTATGGTCGTATTAGTATTAGCTGCTTGTGCTCCTTCGTCGTTCTCTGCTTGATTGGACATGTTTTAATTTTGATATTATTTGTTGGTTTCTTTTTACTTTTGTTTGTTGATGTTGTTGATGATGACGTACATACGTAACCGTTTGTTTTCTTGATTTCTTGCAAAACTAAAACTTAACTAAAGCTTTCGTTTTGTTGTTATTATGGAAGTTTTTCTTGGGTGTTGTGCAGCCGTTGCTTTTTTTTTGCAGACTT
Organism: Leucophora obtusa; assembly: GCA_949987735.1. Lineage (NCBI taxonomy): Eukaryota > Metazoa > Arthropoda > Insecta > Diptera > Anthomyiidae > Leucophora > Leucophora obtusa. Next base: position 7,182,725 of record OX465296.1, read on the forward strand.
TTTTACTGTTAAATTTTTAAAAAGAAGAGAGTAGAAACATAATTATATTGTTTTAGTTGCTGAAATGTTTTCAGTTGTTAAAGATATTTGTTTTAGCTTTAAGGAATTTTAATGGTTAAATATTTGTTTTTATTTTTTTTTTTATTTTTTTTTTTTATTTTTTTTTTTGAGATCATACTTGAATACTTAGAACAAATTATTTCTTAAGAATTTTAAATTAGCAACCCAGCAAACAAAGATGATTATTAATGAAACAGAAATAAGCTTAAAAAATATAAACATTTTATTAATGTTTTTCTATGAAAGTAGTCCATCGAAAAGAGCCACCCGTGTACGTAGAAATAACTCAGAAAAAAAACATGTAAAATCGAAGTTTTCCTGCTAAATTTCCATAATTTTTGAATCTTTTATGAGTTCGAAAATGAACATTCATTTTGAGGCAGCTTTTAAGATTGCAAAGACAAATTTTTGGACTGCTTTCAAAACGGTTCATATTTTTTTTTACCAAAAAAGGAGTGTTTTCAAATAAAGATTAATTATTTTTATGAGTCATTTAAAAATCTTCTCCCCAAAATTGCTGGCTGGGATATTAATTTTAATTGTATATTTCTTGGCAAAGATAAATACATTTTGAAGCTTAAATAGATTTCAGTTGGGATTGTACACAACAAAATAAATAAACATAATAAATAATAAAAGCTGAATTTCAACAAAACTAGAGAAGATTGCTTTTGGAATTGGTTTTTAACCAACCTGTAGAAAGCTAATAGTGGTGCTGCCCCCACAATGTGAATAAAGTGCACAATTGGGAATAAATTTTACTCTAAAAATGTTTAAAGTTTTGTTTTTGTCCTTCAAGTTTCGTTTTCGTAAAGTTTTGTTTTAGTAAACTTTACTTTAACCTTTAAATTGCTTTTACGATACAGCATACTGTAAATCCACATTTTCAAATTTTTACTTACTTTTTTTGAAAAATAAAAAACTATGATTTTTTTTTGTGTTTTCTCAATTTTTGAGTTTACCCAGAAATCGCTGTAATTTTTTAACGAAAATTGTTATGGTCAAAGGCACACTCACAGTATATTTTCCATAACCGATTGAGGTTTATTAGAAAAATAATAGACAAAGTTTGTTTTTAATTGAAGAATCAGTTATAATACATGGAAACATATTGTTTAATTTTTTGTATCAGTCAATAAAAAACGAACTACAAAAAAAATATAGTCTAACTAACTAATAAATGATATTTTCAGTCAAATGTTCTATTTTTATTAATGCAATTAAATATGCTAAGATCCCAAACGTATTTTACAAATTGTGAAAAATAATTCGTTGTAGGCATGTCCCTATCCGGATTTCATTCTTGCCTAAGGAAATCGTCAGGGGACGACGTTTTTAGATTTTCTGGAAATATTTGTTAAGTTAAATTACAAACTCAATGAGTATTTCTTGTTCTCGTCTAGGGGCGTTATTAAACATTTAAAATATCAAAGAAAAAACAAAAACAACAACAGAAAATTTTCCACAATTTGCTTTGTCATATTCCAATGTACTACTCTTTTGTTTTGACAGATCTAGCAATGTAGTGACATCCATTCATGTATAAAAAACAATAGAAAACTATGTTTTCTAAAGTGTCAGTAACATTTAAATTTGCACAAACACTTTAGTTTTCTATTTTTATAAAAAAATAATTTAAATAATTTTAATTAAATAAATTCAAATATTTTCGGTTTTCTTCTTTGTTAAAATAGTTTGTTTATATAGAAAATTATTTCAATTCAAATTACAAGAAATTATTTACTCATACACACAAACATCGCCAATAAAAATATGAACGTGTGTGTAGTGTTTTGAAAATTCAAACAAAAAAAACTTTGAAATATGAAAAAACAAACCACAAAATCGATTTTTTCTAACGTTTTGTCAGTTAAAAATTGAAGATTGTTTTAATAGATTTTTCAATTATTTTTATTTCTTTTATGGATTGTTTAAACAATGTTTGAAGATAGATAATGCAAACTCAGTAGTCCTTTTTTTAAATTGTGTTTTCAACACGTCGCACAGTGCTTTGATCCCATATAACGATTGGACAAAAATAGAAGGAGTGGAGACAGAGACAGTTTTGAAATTTGGTACACTGACATAGAACCACCTAATTAAGAAAAATTTTAGTTTTTGGAAATATCAGGCCAAGGACACGCCCACCTCCCATAGGTCCTGAAATTCAAAAATATTATATTAGCTACATAAATGGACGTAAAATTACAAAAAGTATCCACATAACACTGGAAACGTTTGTGTCAATTTTTATCAAAGTCGAACCAAGGACTCTTAGTCCTGCCATATATCCTTTATCTTAAAATCTTTATCAAACCTGCAAAAATTATCCAATTGCCATGAAATTTAGCACGTGAATTGATATAAGGTCAAGCCATATTTGTGCCAAATTTGGGTAAAATTGATTCATAAAAATGCCTCTTATAAAAAATGCATTTAAAATGATTTTTCTAAAACAAAAAAAAATTAAATAGGATTAAAATAGAAAACCATATGAATCCTCTATTTTAGGTATAGTGTATGCTCAGCGAACTTATGTAAAACACTACGAAGAATATTTTTGTGGAACATTTTAATTTTCTAACTCTTCAATTAAAGGGACTTTTTTGGCCCCCTTTTAAAAACGGACAAAAACGACCCGTAAGTTGGAGAGTCAGAGGGTTAAAATGTTCCGCAAAAATATTTATCATGAAATTCTACTATAAGTCTTTTAAGACATCAGTATTGAAAATTTAACTTTAGTGCCAGTAATAAGTAAAAACTTAAAATGTGTTTAAGGGTTAATTTCGTACTTATTCAGAATTGGTGCTCAAATGTCTCACAAATCTGGATTTTAGGGAGAAACCATGGGAATCTTCCATTTTAGGTATAGGATGTGTTCAGCGAACTTATGTAAAACACTACGCGGAATATTTTTGTGGAACATTTTAACCCTTTAACTCTTCAACTTACGGGTCTTTTTTGTCCCTTTTTAAAAAGGGGCTAAAAAATTCCCTTTCATTGAAGAGATAGAGGGTTATAATGTTCCACAAAAATGTTCCTCGCAGTGTTTTACAAAAGTCCGCTCAACTCATCCTAAACCTAAAATGGAAGGTTCACATGGTTTGAATTCTAAACACTCTTAAATGCGTGAAATTTGTATAAAAATTATGAATTTAGGCATTTCAAAAAATCCATTTTTTTTAAATTTGTGGTAAAAAATAGTAACTAATTTTTTAATGATCTATGTATTATACAACAGTATAAACTTACAAAAAAAAAGGAAAAAAATATCTAATTTTATATATTTTTTTATACTCCATCAAACTTAAGTAATTTTTGGATTTTCAACAAAATAAATGTGTTTTTCGGAGCAATAAAAAATAATTGTTTTGTAAACATATACTAAAATCCACATTTTAATTTAACTACAAATATATTGAAGTAATTAAAAAACAAATCTTCGAACAAGTTTTTAAAAAAATGTATTTTCGTGAAACAATTAAAACCCATTTCTCTGTTAAGTAATTTTTGCATAAAATTCTCAATCACACCAAATATTTTTTTCACATTTGTTTGAGTTACTTTCTTAACTTTAAAAAAATCCTTCTTTAATCACAATTTGAGAGAAAAAAATTTTTTTTTTGATTTTTGTCCATGGGACGAAGTATAGTGCGACGGGTCCTTAATTCAGCAACGATATACTTTTTTGATTTAAAGAAAAATTGTTCATGAATCGGATTTAATAGGACAACATTGATCGCTTTAATGAACTGTGTGCCTTTAAGTCAGAAATCTGAAACTTGTAGTTTTAAAATATATTTATTAGGTTACCAAATTTTATTAAAAGAGGAAATTCCCTAGCAAAAAGAATTACATATTCTGCTAAATATATTGCAATTTTTTAATGTTGTTTGTTATGAATAAACTAATTGGTGTTCAAAAAATAATTCATAAAACATTTAAAAATGTCATGGAAATAAATGCAGTTACTAATTTACAAAACTTTTAATATTGATAATGTATCATTTCTTTTTTTTATAAATTTACAATAAGGAAGTTGCTAACAAAATTTTACCTAGCCAGCAAAAGAGCCCAAAATTAATCAAGAAAGAGCTCATAGTACGAGTATATTATTAAAAATTCAAAATTTTGTATGAAAGTGGTTTGTCCAAAAGAGCCTTCTTTTTGATTCAAAAATGACTCAAAAAAGTATTAAAAAAATTATACAGGCTCAAAAATTAATCTTTTTTTTAAAGCATTTTTTGAATTATTCACAAAACATTAAAATTTATTTACATTTCTGAGTCATTTCTGAACCATCTATTGCAATTAACAATTTTATGATTAATTTTAGAGGGTACATATTTTCGTCGAAAAAATTAGCAATTTTTGATTAAAAATTTTCAAATTTCAAAAACATGTGTTTTGTTTAAGTAATATTTGACTCGTACAATAAGAATCATCAAACAAGTATCCAAATTTTGCTGGCTGGGATCAACAATAAAAAAACTGCAATTTCAAAACTAAATATTTTCTAGGAAACTTTTGTTCAAATTAAAAATTCCGTATGATTTTACCTTTAAAATGTCACTTGTTAAATTCTTCGTTTTATGTAGTTTTGACAAGAAAAAGGTTTACTGCTAAATGTTTTCCTCTTAAATGTATAAAAAATTATAAGTATTTTAATTTCAGTACCTTTTGTTAATATAATTTTTTCTGTGCAAAATTTTCTTCTATTTCTTTTTGTTTCTTTGAACTATTTTTTTTGCTTTCATAAAATTTCTTTATGTATTTTAATATTTTTTTGTTTTGTTTCACTAAACGTGGCAAAGACACTTTTGTGCGTTTATAATTATAGCACTACACATTGGATGGTTGGTTGGTCGGTTAGTTTGATTGCATGGAAAGTGGTAGTCAGTTTTATTTCCTACGTTTTTCTTTTCAACTGCTTTTACTTTACACATATGCATTTAAAATATGCATAAATATTTGTGGCTAGAAACGTTTCTAGGTGTTTAACGTTTAATTTTCCTTTTTTAGTGTGTGTGTTTTTTAAGGTTAATGACACTGAGATGTCGTAGATCAAAGGATAATATTTTTCCTTAAAAAAATAGCTTTAAAGAGAATTTCATTTATTTTTAATGAGTTGTTTTAACTAGCTTATTATTTTTGCCTCTTTGGTATAACAAATCTGTTGGAATTAAAAATTTTTTATTGAATTTTTCTATCTCTTAAGGTATTTAAGATTTTTTTTTGTTATCTTTTACACCTGCATTTGGTTTTTAAATTAAATTGTTGGATTATTAAGAAAGTTTTGTGAATTTTTGCGTTATTTTCTTGTGTGTGTGTTTTTCTTTGTCTCGTTTTAACTGCCCGTCTTTAACGGTCGTCGGTCTTTTATGTTTGCCGGTTGAAATCTTTGTGATTTCGTTGTTGTGCCTTCAAGTACTCGTTTGTCCGGTCGTTTATTCATAAAATTTCAATGGTTTCTTGTTGATATTGTAGTGATTTTTTTTTTCATTTTTTCGCTGGTACTTGCTACATATTGCGGCATATTGTTGGGTATATTTTCTAAATAAGGTTTATGTGTTTGTTGGCTGTTTTATTGTTAGTTGGAGCTCTTGTTGTGCCTGTGACCCATAATTGTTTGAAGTATAAAAAAAGAGTCTTAAAGTTAACGTAATGTTAAATAATATTGTTGCACGTTGAAATTTAACAATTCTTAACACCCCCCTTTAGAGTAACTTTAGCCACCTCGCTTTCTGCTTCTTTTGCCAATTCCCCATTACCCAACTGCAATTGCTTACGTTTTGTTTTGTTTAAACTACCAACTGTGTGAGGTTATTTTTTCTCAAACGGAAGTCACAATTTTTTTTTTTTTTGTTATCGTGTTTATTGTTGTTTTCGTCGTCGTTGCTATTGTTTGACGGTGCGATAGTAGTGGATGTCGAAGAAGTAGAGTATTGTTTGTTGCTTCTTGATGTAGTACTATGGGTCAGAAATAGCTGGTTTGTGATAGCAGCTTTTAGCTCTAAAAGCAAAACACTAACAACAAACATTTTGTTTACCCAGATTCAGTGCTGAAAACCCAATTTGTTGCGAATCGAATGCTTCAGTTGCATCAAGTGAATTTTTCGACTACAGAATTATTCTTCGATTTCGATAAATTTTACATAAAAATAAGCGATTTATATCGCACATTTGCTCTGTGGTCATCAATAAAGCAGATAAGCATTTCAATAGTTCCTAAATGCTAATTTTGAAAACTGTTGAAGTGCATTATTCTAATAAAAGAATATTTTCATTTCATGTCGGAAACAATTGCATAGATGTAATATAGATGTATAATGGCGCCCAACACATAAACAAAATTACCCTTGCACTTCAAAATAACACGTCATTAAAAAATCTTTCACACAATTTGCAAATCGTTTTGACTAATTTTTAACAAACTTTTAGTTGAAACAATGATTTAAACAAAGAGTTTAGATATTATCATTTACTACAATACTGAAAATCCTCAATTATTTAATTTGGAGTGTTAATTTTCAAAATTACTATACCCTAATATTGGATAGGGTATAATAAGTTTGTGCTGATGTTTGTAACACCTAACAATATTGGACCTGGATCCACTTTTTAGTATATTGGTAGACTCTGAATCAATTTTTGAGTCAATTTAACGATGTGCGTCCATCCGTCTTGGGGGGATTTTTTGTCGCTTTCTAGAAAGGGGTCAAAAAAGTCCCTTTAATTGAAGAGTAAGAGGGTTAAAATGTTCCGCAAAAATATTTGTTATGAAATTCGGATATAAATCTCTGAAGACATCAAAGTTTAAAATTTAACTTCAATGCCAGAAATAAGTCAAAACTTGAAATGTGTTTAAGGGTTAATCTCGTACTTATTCATAATTGGCGCTCAAATGTCCAACAAATCTGGATTCGATGGAAAAAGCTATGTGAATCTTCCATTTAAGTATAGGATGTGTTCAGATAACTTATGTAAAAACGCTAGGAGGAACATTTTTGTGGAATATTTCCACCCTCTAGCTCTTCAATTTTCGGGTCTTTTTCATCCCTTTTTAAAAAGGGGGAAAAAGTCCCTTTAATTGCAGAGTTAGAAGGTTAAAATGTTCCACAAAAATGTTCTCCGTAGTATTTTACATAAGTTCGCTGAACACTTTCTATACTAAAATCGAAGATTCGCATGGTTTTCTATGCTGATTCACAATAAACATTTGAAAAAAGGGTTACATTTTAATCCCCCCCCCTGAAATAAAATTCCGATGTGATCTTTCAAAACGCCGACACACGTGCCGCCTCTACCAGGATCCATTGTCAGAACACCGTATTTTTTTGTGTTTTACTGTGTAATTTATTATTTTCCTAAAATTTTTCGTTAAGACATTTTATTTTTGGTAAATTTTTTTTAAAGTTCTGCCCCACTGTAGCAGAGTGATTTGCTTGCTGTATATATAAACCACCGTCTTGCATGCAACTTGTGTGCAAAAAAAAAAAAAAGAAAAAGAAATTGTGGTTTTGGGTATAAGGTTTATGTGTCACGTTGGTTTCTTTTATATACGTGCTCGTGCTTTTGCTTCTTCTTTATGCCGGTTGGAGTTTTTAACTGTGTATATTTATGTGCAAATGTGTATTAGTAGTGGTAGTCATATTGTACAATTGGGACAAATGATTTTGTTTATATGTGTGTAAGAGTGTTTGTATATTTTTTTGGTTTTTTTTATTGTTATTTTCCTTTAACCGTGAGGGGTTTTTAACAGGATGTCAGTTACAGTGGGTCAAATTAATTGTAAGAAAAAGTTGTCATAAAATTGTAAGATGGTTAAAAAGAAGAAGAATAAAAAATAAATAAAAAATAAAATAAAATTGAGGGAGAGAAATGTAGAAAAAAAAGAAAAACAGAAGTCTGGCAAATGATGTGGAAGCTATAAAATTATGATGAATTGTTTATTTGGAAAACTTTGTTAGCAACAAATTCAAGTGCAGTAGTATTTTGTGAACATGATTAGTTACGTTAGCTATTCTTGTACTAATTTTTCTGTTTTCTTTTTTTTTAAATTGAAAAAAATATTAGTTCACCTAACTACTATTTAAAAAATATTAGATTAAAGTGCTATTACAAAATGTTGGTTTTTAATTTTTATTTAAAAAAAATAAAAATTCTTAATTGTTAATAATTTGAAAACCTAATAACATGTTTATAAAATGAATTTTGTATGGAAAATTTGTATTTTACTCGTATGATCTCAAATCTGATAAAGAACATTCATTTAAAAATATATAATTTTATTTAAAGTTTACAATTAGAAACAACTTTTTTATAAAATAATAGATGCATTATTTTCAGTACATCGATCAAAATTTGTTCTCACAATAGTCACTGTTTTGTGTAAGAATTTTAATCGAAATTGTAAAGATCCCTGAAAATATCATGCATTCATTTACATAAACACTCTGGGGAGTCGTCGTTTTAGAATTTTCGTTGACAGTTTAATTCAAATAGTTAAATAGTTAAACCCACTATACTTCTACTATCTTTAATATCACATTTTATTTATAAGAAAACTCATAAACACCTCACCTAGTGGCAGCACATGTCAGGAAACTTATTTTACCTTATATATTTAAGAAACCACTAAAAAGTCCAATGACTATATTCATATCACAAAGCCAAAGAGAGCCTATATATGTATAAGGCTTTCCATACAAATTTTGTACTTAAAAAAAAACTATATGGGATCAATGACAAACTTATAAAATTTATACTATCCTATATGAGACGGATACAACTCGGAATAACTTTTTAAATTTTTTCAAAAGGCGATGGGTTTTTTTAAAATATATTATACAATAAAGCTGATTTACAAGAAGAAGAAGAACTATTTAACTCTTCAATTAAAAGACCCGTAAGTTGAAGAGTTAGAGGGTTAAAATGTTGCACAAAAATGTTCCCCGTATTGTTTTACATAAATTTGCAGAACACATCCTAAACCTAAAATGGAAGATTCATATATTTTCCTTCTAAAATCTAGGTTTGAGAAACATATGGGCGCCAATTCTGAATAAGTACGAAATTAACCCTTAAACACATTTTAAGTTTTGACTTATTTCTGGCATTGAACTTAAATTTGCAACTTTGATGTCTTCAGAGACTTATAGTAGAATTTCATGACAAATATTTTTGTGGAACATTTTAACACTCTAACTCTTCAATTAAATGGACTTTTTGGCCCCTGTTTAAAAAGGAACATAAATGACCCGTAAGTAAGAAGAGTTAGAGGGTTAAAATATTCCGCAAAAATATTTGTCATAAAATTCTACTATAAGTCTCTAAAGACATCAAAGTTTAAAATTTAGGTTCAGTGCCAGAAATAAGTCAAAACTTAAAATGTGTTTAAGAGTTAATTTCGTGCCTATTCGGAATTGGCGCCCAATAGAGCACCCTTATGTGTAAAACTGTTATTTTTCACTTCCCCACGCACTTTCCGGTAGGTTGGGCATAAAAAATAATATCCCCATGAAAATTAATAGTCTCGTATTAAAACAGGCCAATCACCCGCGACTTTTGGCCCTAAAAATGGACTAAAATTAGTTCAAAGTCTCTTTGCGTTATAACTCTTAAAGTAGAGGTTTTAGAGAAAAATACTAGATATTAACAGGTAATAATATGGCTAGTATTTTTCTCATACACACTTTTGATGTATCAATGATGCATCAAAGAGATTTAAGTGGTTAAACACAAATTTTTGAATATGTTGCCTTGGACTCTTATAAAACTCTATTCACGTAGTCAACTATCCAAAATTTCCAAAATTCTATTAATAAATACTAAAGTGCCTATGCATAATAATTTGAAAATCTTATAGCACATTTATAAAATTAATTTTGTATGAAATTTTTGTTTTATAAGTCACTTATAAATTTTAAAAGTGATTATGCATATGACCCTAAATATGTTAATATTTAACCACGCCTGCTCTTCCGATTTTTTTGGAGGATTTGAAAAACTTGCTACATTTTTTGATTCGTATCATATGGGGTACGAAATACTGTTAGTTTGATATTGGTATGATATATATTTTATGGCTGGATAGTTGGTATGGAAAGCATCATATCTTTATTAGCGGTTCTTGGTTTACGCGATTTCAGTATATGCCAATTTACTATTAGCGTCCAATTTTCGAATTATGCGATGCAAATTTTTATTTACAATTAAAAAAAAAAAACAAAATTGTATAAATTAGTTTTAAACTAAATGGACACAGGTATTTATCGTCGTCTTTCAACCACATAAATCAAGGGTTGGCGATGCATGCGTTTAACTACAATACCATAAGTTCTTTATACCAAAATTTCTCTTTATTAAAATCGTATAAAAAAGAAGAGGAGTACAATACAAAATTTATTAAAACAGTGTGGCCAGAGTGTCCGTTTGAACAACTTCATTTTCCAATTTTAGCCCCAACAGATATTAAGAAAACTTTTAATAAAATCTAATGCAAAATTGCTAGCACTTATATTCAAAAGGTGCTATCTGCAAGCAAAAAAGCTATCTGCAATTCTAACAACAGGGTTTCTGTATCCAAATTAATCTACAACAATATCGATTTATAAAATTATTCCTATCAATATTCCAGATCAAAATTAATATCAAACAAGATATGACAGACATGACATGGAGCGTGTTTAAAATAAATAAAAAATTAACTTAAAAAAATATTGCAGATAGCCTTTGATTTTTATCTTGTTGTGAAAACAAATTCCCATAAAAGCGAAAAATATTTCGCATTGGCATGTTTTTGTTAAACAAACAATATAGTACTATAGAAAAGCACTTGAAAAGAATGAAGAAAAAAAAAACAACAATTACTTTATAACTATAATAGTTATATTAAAAAAACACCAAACAAACGTACTATAATACTGTTTGAGTTCACCTTTACAATATTATAAGACTTCATAGCAACTTATGTCTGAGTGTGCAAAATGTGACCATTTAACTGCTTGCTTGTCCATAGTAACCGAATAACACCAATACCAAGATTTATATACAACGTCATAAAAAAAAAGTATGGAAAAAATAACCATTCATCCATTCATGGTTATTTTTTCTTTTAACATGCAATGACTGTAATGAGACCAACTTGTTGCGTAGTATTTGTAAAATATCTCGAAATAACACAATTTTATATGAAACGGTCGGAAAGATATTTATAAAAATAATTATGCGGGACCGGAAAATACGTATTCTATCCTGCTGACCTTACCGAATTCTTTTAATTTTTATTCTCTGTAAATGTTCTTGTATGATCTCAAATCTAGCAAAGAACATTCATTTAAGAATTATGCAGCTGGAAATTTTTATGCTTTTTTAGGTTTCTTATTCTATCAATAGAAAATTACTTAAATTTTAAGGCACCTGCTCTGTAAGACAATATTTAAAAATCGGTTTATATAAAATAGATTTCGAAATCTATTCCACGAAAAGAAACATTTTAATACAGCGAGTTAAATTCGATCATGAGGCAAAATCACATGGTCTGCAGCGTATTTAAGATTGAAAAATAATTCTGTGCAGTTATTGAAATATCGCCTAAAAACTATGAAAACCATGCTAATTAAGCATATAAATATATTTTTGGTCTTCAAATATTAGACCAGTTGGTCATATTATTATTAGTATTAAAGCACAAAGTTACGCATACACTCGCAATTTTATTTGGTTAAAAAGAGCACTCAGGGAACTTCTGCAGTCAGAATTTGTCAGTTATATAAGTAGTATTTTAGTTTTGTTGTTTCAAGTGAAAATAACATTCATTTATCGAAAACATCTAAATTTTAACTACATATATTTATAAGTATAAGCCAATAAAAAATAACATAAAATACTGAGAATTTGTAACATTCACTTTATTCAGTCATTTTGTTAAAAAAAAAATAAGCCAAAAATCCATGTGATTTTGTTAGTTGTTTTGACTAATTTGTGGTTCATTTTATTACAAGTCAAAACAATTGAAAATGTAAGTTGAATTTAACGAAATATTAGTGGTATTGTTTTCAAGTGAAATTTTATTTATAAATACATTTCCAGGGGTCTTTGCTTACAAAATATTTTAAGGGAACGTGAAATACATATTCAATAAATTAAATTATAATTAAAACCGAACTACTGACAAGAATGGTACTTTAAACTAAACACTCCGATTTTGATGAATCACGGGAATTCCATCCTCTAATGCACAGGCGCTCCAATACGCGATCTTTATATCTTAAGCAGATTTCGGTTTAATACAAATTTTTTTAAAGCAATTTAATTTTTTCTATTGAAAACTATTTCTGCTTCCGAAACTTTTTTGTAAAACGAACTATGACCCAGTGAGTCTCTTATTTAAATTATTTTTTCTAAACATAGAAAACTAAAAATAGAACATTTGACTGAAAATATCAACTCCTATAGACGATACGTATTTTTTTGTAGTTTGTTTTTTATTGACTTATAAAAAAAGTCAAACAATATGTTTCCACGTATTTTAATTGATTCTTCAATTGAAAACAAACTTTAGCCATTACTTTTCAAATAAACCTCAATCGGTTATGGCAAATATATTGTAATTGGATATGAATGCTTAGGGCGCAGAAGTCTTTAAAGAACTTTTTCAGATTTTTTGAAGGGATTTTATTCCAAATAGATTTTATTCAAAACAAATTATGTTTACTTAGTGCTTTATTTTCACAAACTCAGACATATCACTACTCAAGGGTTTCTGCTAAGGTATTCCATCGATTAAATATGGTTCTATCAATCGAACGATTTTACTCAAAAATTGTTCGCACAATTCAAAATGTCAAAATTTCGAATAACGAATATTTAGAATAATTTGATACGATTAATCAAAAATAAATATATATTTTTATTATTCGATTTATCTGTTATACGAAATTTAGACGTTTTAAATGTGCTTAAATTCCAAAATTTATTTAAAAGATTGTGAAAAATAATTTGCTGTAGATTGTACACACAAATTATTTTGAAGGTAAAATTAACTAAAAATACAATTTAAAACTAATACAATTTCAGCTAAAAACCGGTCTACTCACATTTTCAATTAATTGAACAATTTTTTTATTTATTTTGACTATCAACAACTGACTATCAGAAACTGTAAAATCAACTTAAAATTAGTTTATTTTTACTATAAAAATAACAAACAAAACGGTGCGAAGAACTAAATTTGAATTTTACTAAAAAATTTAAAATAAAAACAAAAATAACTGTATTGTTGTTTATTTCAAACAACTTTTACTACAAAAATTCCTGTTTTTTTGACCGTTACGAAATATCCGTATTTTTATTTAGTTAGATTTTTATTTAGTTAGAAAAAGTTAAAAATTATTTTTCTTCAACGAACAACTGTTATTACTTTTAAAAATAACTGAACGGAAAAACTTCAGAAACAAATAACAAAAAGTGACTCTATTTATTTTGTGAGTGTAGATTTCAGTCTTGCCTAAGGAAATCATCAGGGAATGATTTTCTGGAATTTTTAAAAATATTTGTTACTTTAAACTACGAACTCAATGACAATTTCTTGTTTTCTTGTTTCTGGAAGCGTTATAAAATATCTCAGGTATCAAATAAAAAAATAAAAAAAATCACAATTTGCTTTGTCATCTTCCAGAATACTACTTTTAAAAATTTGAGTTATTTTTTTTTGCAATTTTCGTGGACATGTGCACATAATTACCTCATTAGAATTAACGCAAATGTTTATGGCGACTTGTTTTAATGGCATGTGCAGCAGGTGGGCGTGAAAAAAAACAGGAAATTCAGTAAATTTTACTGTTTTGTAAGTCACTTTATTATGAATAACAAATCAATGGAAATTAGTAGTCGATTGCACTGCAGTTGAAAAAAAAAATTGTAATTAATTGGATAAACAAAAAAATTTCCATTTTTTTATGGTAATGGTGAAAATTCTACCTCTATTTTCATATATTTAGTTAGAATATTCTTCCACCTCAAGTCCAAATTCTAATATGATATTGTCATATTAGATTTTTATTTTGTTGTTTCAAAATATATGAAAATATAGAAAGTCCGAAAAAACAATTTTTGTATTTTTTAATGCAAAAATTAAAATAATTGTTGATTCTACCTCTATTTTATATTTTTTTGTTTGTTTTACTTGCTTCTTTATGTGTAAATAAACTTTAAGTTTTAATTTTTAAATGAACTTAAATCCATTACTATAAAAATTTTGTGAGTGTATTTCAGTACTTATACTTAAATGCCTATTAACATATACACTATCCACACCACTACATTAAAAGAAAAGCAAACCATTCAGCAAGCAAGCAGGCAGGCAAATGTTGCCAAAGGACCAACTCACTAACATTGCTTTACTTTACTTAAATCTGTGCTTTAAGTTTGCTTCATATAAAGCATTGGAGTATTGTATATAAAATATAAAAAACAAAACAAAAAGGGTATCACGTTTAAAACTTTTCAATAGACTCGAAACCAGTTTTTAAACTCAACCACACACATACACACATGCACCCATAGTTAAACATATCAAAGCAACCAGGTCGCTAAACTAACATTTTTATAACCACAACACATGCATATAAAAAGATTGTTTATGTGTATGTGGTGGTATTTATGCATATGTATGTGTTAGTTAAAACGTGTATGCTAACTGAAAACAGTTAGCTTGTTGCATTATATATGAAAGAGAAAAACCACAAATAGAAAAAAAACCGGCAAAAGTTGGATTGTCGTTCTAGTGATAGTTGCTCGTACTTCAGCTCCATCAACATTATACATTCTAGGCAACAACACGCAAAGCTGTTGAAAGGTGTTATTGTATTTTAGTGTGAAAATGGTGGTAATTCTTAGTTGCTGTTGTTTTTTTTTTTCAAAATGTATTTTGCTTCTTTCTACTTTGACTCTCTTTGTATGTGGGTACAATTAATTTTTGTTTTTTATTACTCTGTTTTCTTTCTGTATGCTATTGTTCATTTTTCTAGTGTAGTTGAAGGTATAACTAACTAGTATGTGCCTTATAGCGTTATATTTGATATAAAGACTTTGGTTTAACTCTAGTATTGAGTTTAGGATCCTTAGTGCTTGAAGTTTTATGGTGTATACGGGCTGAGTGTTGATTGTTGGAGTATAATGGTAAAGTTAAGGTACCTTGATAGCCTCTTGCTGTTTTCGTTTTTTTCATATTTCTTTCTTAGTATATTTTTCTGCTTTATAATGAAATTGTTGTATTGTACGCTCAAAATAAAATGTCAATAGAAATTTTAGAGAAATTATAAATTTGTAAATTTATTTCAGTTTTAAGCTAAATTATTTATAAAAAAGTTCTAGTCGAGCATGCCGACTGTATGATACCCTTCACTAGTCTGTTTGATTCGAAATTCGAATGGGTTGAAATGGATTTATGTCAAAATTTGTCTATAAAATGAAAATTAAATTACATAAACGGTAAGAAATTTTGATTTTACCTAGCATTAGGTATCCTTAAGAGAAAATCGGAGATATAGTTCATATGGGCGATATGTGCAAATATGAACCGATCCTATCTAAAATCAATGAGCTTTTTACGGGCACTAGATCTACGCAGGACTGATTCTAAGCCATGGGCCGATGTGGATCAGTGCACCAAATTTCATTGAAATATCTTCGTATTTGCCTCCTTGTAGGGAGCGAAAAAGCCAATTTTAAGGGACCTTTATATGGGCACTAGGTCTAAACATAGACCGATTTTAACCGAAACCAATAGGCTCCATCCTTGGGCCGACATAGGTCGGTGTACCAAATATCTTAATATTTGCAATATGTAGAGTGCGCATAAGAATGCATGGACAGACAGACAGGCGGACGGACTAACAGACATCGTTAAATCGAAATAAAAAGTGATTTTGATTCGATCGGTATACTAAAAGGTGGATCTAGGTCCAATATTGTTTGGTGTTACAAACATCAGCATAAACTTATTATACCCTGTCTACGTAGTGGTGTAGGGTATCAAAAGCACAGCCAGAAAAATTTGTGTAGCTTTATGAGGTTCTTATTTTTGGACAATTTTTTGTATAAAAATATAAGCTTTCTAAAATAAATTATAGAAGATACAAAAATTTGAGACAAATTATTAAAAAAGTTGATTTATTTCCTTTAAATAAACCGGGCTCTTTTCTATTGCAATCAAAATAAAGAATTCCAATTGCTACGTTTTACCTTCAAAAACGTACTTTTGTCTCCTTTAGATAAACCGGGTTGATGCTCATTGCAACTAAAATAGCACACACTTCTTTGTTTCACTTATTTATTTAACACTTTATTACTTTACATACAACAATACAACACACAGAACTTTATAAACGCTGGTGTGCGACACACTATACAATGCTAATAGGCAATTAGTGCACAACCGATTATACAAACTCTAAAGCGCAACTGAATTCCACAAATGACAATGCCCGACTTCCCCTTTCCTTTGTTAAGTGTAGTCTTATACAATAATTTTAACTATCAATAATATATTTTGGACTATTTTTTGATTAAGTTTTGTCCTCGTTTGCTGAATGGGATTTTTGAAATACAAAAGTTGGTTTAAAAGTGGTTTAAATAAATTGATGGAAGTTTTACGGAGTTTTTGACTGCCTTTTTATTTTGAGTGTATTTGTAAGACCACTTTTGTATAAAACCAAAATTGTCTAAAAAGTTTCATACTTCATAAGCCTACTTTTTGTTTCTTTAACAAAAAAGGCAGGCTTAGTAGGGATATAACTTAATATTAAAAGTTACAATCAAGGTCTTGGAAAATTATAGATAATTATATATAATACCATTGTGTTGAATTGGAATTTTGGAAAAAATGGATTTAAATATTCAGATTAATGAAGGGTATGTATAGTTGATCTTTCATTTGGTAAATGAATGTTCTTTAGTTTGACTCTAGATCATAAATTAATATCACTTTATGTTTAAATTACTTTTCAAATTAATGAAAGATGAAAAAATTTTCACAAGTAAATTACAAAGAATAAAATTTTTTTTAAAGAATTCGATAAGGCCAGCAAGACAGAATATGTATTTTTGGCTTTCGCTACAAAGCCATCATCAGTGTCATTTGCCTTGACGGGTTAAACTTTGATAATCGTCTACTTATGTGCAAGTTGAAAGCAAATCGAACTTATTATACTTATACTAACATGAACGAAATCTAACAATGCTATTTGTATTCTTTTTATTATTACTCTTTTTTGCTTTGAACCTTAATTCTTAATATTCAAATTTTTATTAATTTCGCTCAATACTCGACATCAAACATTTAAGCCTTAAAATTTATGGAGAGTTTTGTTGTCTACATAAACTTAACTTTCGTTTGAAAATAATCTTATATGGTGTGTATTTGGTCAAGAAAATTTTGAGAATTTTACTAAATGTGATTCTATAGAAATTCGCCTCTGTATGAAACGTTTTTTCTCCAAAATGATCCAGGAAAAAGGGTTTTATTGTAAGTGCAGAATTGTCCATATCGTGATGGTTAGGTTATTTGTTTTACCCCTAACGCTTGATTTATACTCCTAATGATTAGTTTGTTGGTAGAGAAAATTAAATAAAAACGAAAAAACGAAACCTTAATGAAGTTAACAAAATAGGGATCAGTTTGGAAAAATGGCCTTTTATGAAGTCTCAAATTTAGAAAAGAGGAACTTAGAAATAAACTGAATTTCAATACATCTCTGAATAATTAAATCGATGATTATAAGAGCATAACATGTCATTCACATTTTTTTCCCATCTTAAGATAATTTTGCCAAATGCTGTTCTATGATAGAATAGTTGTTTAGAATAATTAAGTCATATAGAAATACAATAAAAGGTCAACCTACTTTGATTTTGTGCATTCTGGGATATTTTGGGAAAAAAAGGGTGGAAAAGTAACTATTTTTCGTTTTTTTTGTTTGGGAATATTTAAAACAAATTTTAAACTGCTTTCCTTCCAATATGCAAATTTTTAATTGTATTTTTGTATTAACAGGCCCTCAGAAAAAAAATTTCACCCTCAATCCGCTATAGTGTCAACTTTCAGTAATGGCCAGCATGTTAAACTTTTACAATGAGCTTCACTTTCGCCAATTTTGATAAACTTCCTTTTTCCTAGTTGTCGTCATTTATTTCAATTTTTTTATTTTTTTTGGAGAAAAGTAAAACTTAAAACCACACACATATATTTTCCTGGTTGGCTAACTATTTGGTTAAAAATTTAATTTCAAAGACTGTCTAGCCTCTACAAATACTACATACACACAGGTATAAAAATGTTTTCAACTTAGGTCAATATGAATCGTTGCTGGGTGTATAGTAGAGTGGGCTGAAGTTGAAAATTTTTTGAAGTGCAGAAAAATTGTAGAAAAATATACTAAAGCGGGTGAAAAAAATAAGGGATTAAATTTTCCAAGTTTTGAAAAATCGTCTAAATTTCAGTTAACTTAAATCATCCCTACGGGAAATTTTAAATTGAAATTGAAATTGATCCCTTGTGACATGTCACAAGGGGTCAATTTCCCCCTCCTATGACAACGCCATGTAAAAGTGACCAGTCTATTTCATATAAAGGGGCCAGTTCGGTGGGATGTGATACATCGTCTTTGGATAATGTTACCCACACTTAACATAAAAATGTCCAAACTTTTAAAACCTGCTAAAAAGTTTTCAAAATATGGCAAATCCGATTTTGATAAACGTGATCTCTTTGATCATTACATATTGCATTTAAAAATTATATCCAAAATTTTTATGACACAGAAAATTTTTGTCCATAAAATAAACTGTCGGTAGACTTACCATAAATATTTAGGCCATTTTTAATCTCTGGATTTATTTTTGGATTTATTTTGTTAAAATATCCATATTTCGTTTTTTAATTTTCAAAACTTATAATTTTTATCAAAATCTAATACTTATGTGGAAGAAAATTTTTTAAAAATGTGAACACAGGAATTAAAATAAGCCAAACCCAAAATGGATTTAAAAAATAAATAAATCCAATTTCTGAAATAATAATTTTATTTCAGAAATTTCATTTTCGTAAAATTTAAGTTATTTCTTTCACATTATATTAGGGAATAAGTGTTAGATTTGGATAAAAATATAAAATTTTGAAAATTAAAAAACAAAATATTTTAACAAAATAAAATAAATCCAGTGATTAAAAAAAAGCACTATTGTCTTACCTTATACAATTTTTTTTAAAAATAAATAATAGGATTAAGAGAGGAAACATTCCAATTGAAAAATTACTTGCTCAAGTATTAGTTAATTCTGGCTCTTCTGATTACAAAAACATATATTGTATAGGCTGTGATTGAAAAAACTTCAATTAGCCACACTCATCGCTATGTCGGCCGTGGTTAAGAGATGATACTACGAGCCTGTGCAGAGGGCTGCCGTTTCAAAATTGACTATTTTTGCCATAATACCCCTTAATATTCCGCTTCGCTGTGATTTTTTTAACACAATATTTCTGGTAAGTCTGAAGGGTTTTTATTTTTCAGTGGGAGCGATGTTTTATTTGGGGTTTCCAAATATTATATTTTTTATTAATGTTCGTTTTTGTCTCAAAACAAATTTGTCTTTCGATATAATTTCTATTTAATTGTGACACGCTTTACACAAAAATTTAGAAAATTGGTTTTCAAAATATTGTAACTCTATTTTGGATAAAAGCTGTTGTTTTCGCTGTGCGCAAGTGCGGTTGTACCCTAAAAAGTCAACTACACAAAAGGTCAACTACGCGTGCGTATTAAAGACGTCTGGTAGCACTGTTGGTTGGTGTGGTGAGTTTATTGCAGTAGTTACAATAAATAACTGAGTCATAGTGGACAGAGATAAGAAAGAAAAGTTACAGACCTTAAAAGAATTTTGTGAAAAGAAGAAAAAAACAGAAGAAATCAAAAAAAAAGAAAGAATAAAATACAAATTAAAAAGAAAAAATAAGCAAGTGCTGTGTTTTTTTTAATAAAAGGAAGGCCGAGTGAAAGAAGTGAACAAAAAAAAGGCTGCTACCAAACGACACCATAGCCCCCAGGTACGGCCGTAAACATCTGTATTTTGATCATTACTCTAGGAATAAAAAAAATCCTAAGTTTTTTGACTTTGATAGAATATGCATAAAATAAGCTTTCATTTGAGAAACTCATCTCGAAATTTTTGTATTACACCGTACGGTCATTCTCACCAAGGAAAAAATAGATTATCACGTCAAAGAAGGGATCATGTTTATTAAAACTACTAAGTTTTTCCTGATCACGTCCCAAATCCTTTTAAAGGACTTTAAATTTTCGAAAGATAACCTTTTGGGAACCCTTTTTTTAAGTAATTTTGTACATTTCATGAAAAAAATATTTTTTCACCATTTCAAGGCTATTGAAAATTTTGCAAAAATTATCTTCTTCATCGTTTTCTGTCATAATTTTCATTATGATTTAACTGTGGAGATTATTCCCTCTTTTGCACAGAAGTAGATTTTTTCATGGGTGAGAACTTGAAAATTGTTGCAGGGTGTTATATATTACGTATTTTAAAATTCACCACTTTGTACTTTCAAAATATAAATTTTTTTTGCAACGGCTCGTTTTCGTCTTTCGATATACAATTTCTTATTAATTTTGGCGCACATATTTAAATTAAATTAAAAAGTTTTTGACATATGAAAAATAAGGGTTTTCGAGTTTTATGGCTTTTTTGTACCATAATTAGACCCTGTAATTAGGCATAACAAATAAAGGTTAATGTAAAGGTTAGCGTGTGGGGCTGTTGCGCGTAAGATTGCGGCTTCGATCGCCAGACACGGCAACATCAATTTAGAAAAATAATATTTATGAGTTTACTATCCTTTATATATAACGCAGGGTCCGCTTTCGGTCTTCCCATAGCACTTAATCCCTCTAGTTAGCCAAACTTTCATCAGATGCTCTAAGTTTCAGTATCTCGCACAAATACAGTGTTGCCATATTTGAAGCCCTTAATCACTCACCACATTTCATTTCTTCTCTATCACCTTTGCAAATAAAACAACACGTTTTAAAGATAAAAAAAAATATTTCGAGCTTAATGCTTAAAAACACTACTTTGATGAAAATCAGAGTTGCCATATTTTTAAAATGTTTCAACTGATAAGTTTTCAGAATATGGCAGTGTTACCATATTTTTAAATCTTTCTAACTGTTTTCAAAAATTCCTATTCGGCTTAACAAAATTAACTGAAAACGATGTATCAAACGACATAAATACACTTTTACAAATTTTTTGGGAAACTTTGTTCCACTCTAGCTTATACATATAAACGTAAATGTACGAGTAGGTAATGTCTGTGTTCCATTTTAATGTGATTGCAATTGTGATATTAATGTTGACGCCAAACGTTTTTACAAACTAAAAACGAGTTAAACTTTCGGTAAAACTCTGTCGTATATACACACATACACCCATACATAAATGTTGATTAAATACACCGATTCCAAAATTAATTCAGGAATTGGATTTTATTATATGTATATTGATTTAGGTAGCTGTTAAAAGAAAAGCTACAGGCGCCTGAGCAGAGACAATTAAATTGAATAAAATTTTAAAGTACGAAATCGGTAATTAATTAAAAATTTTGAACAATAAGATATAATTCAATTCAGCCAATATTTTAATAATAAGAAAATTTACGACTTACTTGAAATGTAAACAATAAGAAAATTTAGGATTTAGTTAAATTATTAAGCAAAGAAAAACCACGATTAGGCCAGAGCATCAACTTAGTATAAAAATATCAAAAATTAAGTCAACATTTGAATTCATGTATAACTACGATTCCTAACTAGGATTCCAGTTTTAATAAGGGAGAATGATTAATAAGTTGAGAACACTAAATACAGAGTCAAACTTCATATTTTGATAAAAGCGCCCAATTTAACTAAATGCTCGAACTAGGAGAGTTTACTGTATTAATTCAAAATTTTTATTACAAAGAGATCCATATTAAAGAAAAAAATTTAACTTTTACCTTTTTAAAAACATTTAGAAAACGGTGTATTTTGGGGAAAAACCACCGAAATATATATAAACTGGCCACCATACTGGACGTGGTTGATTGTAATAGAAAGTTTGGTGTTTAGTTTAAAAACCCCATTCATGGCATGTGTAAAATATAGTTGTGTAGTTATATGAGTGTACGAGTATTGTTAGGTATGTCTATATATTAAGGTATATCATAATATGTGTGCTAGTGTGAGTATGAAAACTTTAAAGTTTGTAGTTTTAAATTTTTTTTCGAGTTTTTAATTTGTTTGGTTTGACTTTAGAACAATGAAGAATTTACAAGACTAAGAGTAGTGGTAAAGTCTCTTGCACTTTTTTGCTCATTTTTCTTATACAGTTTTTCCATTTTTTTCTGTTCAGCAACAAAAAAAAAAAAAAAGAAAGAAACACAAACTCATTTTTCTTTTTCCTTCAAAATGTCTTTAACTAAAGGTAATTAATGTCTATATGTATATTAGGGTGTCCCAATAAACAAATTTTTTTGATGTAATGCGCTGAATACGATAAAAAAATAAAACAAAATTTGGACGAGATCTTGATATTAGCAGACTTCAAACACGATGAAGTGATTTCCGTACGGTACAAAGTGCTAAAGAGGTTTGTCAATGAATGTGAAAGTGCCGAGAGCACTTTTTCAGTACTAGTACTGGTATGCCATTCGAGTCCTCTGAATTATTTACTTTGAGACTCAGAACAATCATTTTAACGGCACAAGCTCGGAATAATATTTAAGTCTCGGAATAATATATAGCTAGGGTAGTGGTTAATCACCTTCGGGCAATAATGAATTTCCTGCACATAATTCAGCCAGAAAGTTGGTAAACCAATCGGTTAATTCAGTCTATTCATATTGAATATATTCGAGCAACTCTCCAGAATTCCAGACATGGCATCAAAAACGCTTCAGAAAAAATCGATAAAAGCCAAAATAGCATAAACATCGAAAAAAGAAATAACAGGTGTCCACTTGACCCTTTGACGACCATAGGCAAGTATGCTTGACCAAGGGTTTTTCGCATTTATAATTGCCCAGAAAAAAGATACAATAAATATTTCTAAAGCTAATTTGTAAAGGAGAAATGGGGGAACAAAAATGTAGTAGGCAGAAAATAGCTACCTAGTCCCGCTTTCCCCTTGCGAGCCCTCGAATTTGGTTATTTAGAATTCTTCATTTAAGGGGTAAAAACCACTAACTTTGACAAGCGAAATGAGGTGCAAGCAAGGGGTCTATAGGTCAATTTTTTGTTTCGTATCCATAATTTAGTTCCAGATCACGAAAATAAAATAATAATAAAAATCGCCTCGTCCGGAACGGCAGAGTCGTTAAATGGCAAATATTTTTGGCAAGCGAAATGAGGGGTAAGGAGGGGTTCTACGGAGCCAATTTTTCTTCGCATAACTATTATTAGGTCAGAGATTATGAAAATTGCAAAATTTTCAAAATCGCTTCGGCAGAAAATGTATGGTCCTCAAAGGGTTAAATCCAATAAGAACCATTTTATGTGAATTTTGTAGTCGTATGTAGCCATATAAAGTACTTTAAAATTAACATATTTTTTTTAATATTAACATCTGAAAATATAATATTTACATATAGTTTCAATTGAAATGAAATGAAACAATGAAACAAATTGAAAAAAAAAAAATAGAAACAGAAAATAGAGTCAAATTTCAATCCACTTTTAACATACCAAATCCCTAAAATGGCCGATAGTCTCAGATAACCCTGTGATGCAATTTATTTTCCAGCTGGGGTATAACTCAGTTATCCAGATTAGGCAAAGGTCCTTTAATGTAATAAAACACGCAATCAACCCAAAACTAACGATGCAAATAAACAACGGTTTACGTTCAACAATGGATCGTTTATGTCCACTATGCGAGTTTCGATAGTATTTGATCTGTACTACCCGAAGGTAACATTTACCGAACTATGAAATAATTTTGGCTCGACTGGTTGATATGATTCGCTATCGACGGTTATTAGCGACAGTTATTAGCGACGGTTATTAGCAATTGGATGTGAATAAGATTACTAAATATAAACAAAGATAACCAGCTGCCCTCGTGTACAAATATTACGACTATATATGAAATGCTAAATACTAACGAGAATAAATATCGGTTCCCGTATTCTAATTCGACTAAATAAACTTCGATTCTCGTGACTAAATACTATCGAAAATAAACATCGGTTCTCGTACTGAAATAATACAACTAAATACTACGAACGAAAATAAGCGGAGGATCTCATGTAAACTTCGGTTTTCGTGACTAACCACGAGGTTAATAAATCGGCTACGGTCCAACAACAGGTATATATGGGCCGAAACAGGAATCTGATCGGGTTATTCATGTATACTTCGCTTACGGGGCGAAGTATAGTAAAACTCAAACTGGATTCGTGTTCGCCGTACGTGTCGATGACAGGAATCGGGTTATGTCTTCGTGCTAGGTTTCGAAAGCCAGGGCGAAGCATACTCGAAATAATGGTAAATTTTATTAACTGAGTAGGAATTATTAGATTATCAAGACACCCATGTATAAATTAATTATTGGGTATAGGCAAGAGTAGTTTTGTTGGGTAAGTGAAAAGTATATTTGGAACTGCACGTTACAACCCAAACCTTAGATTTTTTTCTACAACGCATCCAAGTTTCATAAAAATCAGAGATTATCAACAAGATAATTTTCTTGTTAACTAAAATGCACCATTATAGGTTTCTAAAATGGCTGAAAATGAACAAAATATCGCTCCTTAACATTTTCTAAATCTATGTATGTTCGTATTCAGCTCATTAATACCTATCGTTTGATTGCTATTACATTAATCAAATCACAAGTAAGCAATTTTTCGGGACACCCTAATATATATGTATGTAGAATTAAAGTATGTAAAAAAAATTGTTAGAAATAAATTTTGTAATTCCAAGAGCCGATTACTGAATGCTCAGTTAGCTACTAACTGTGACTTTAACTGACACATTTCTTGTTGTTTCCCATACAAAATATAAACTAAACTGTCAGCTAAATTTTAACTGGACATTCAGTAATCGGGCCTAAAACTCTTAACAACTAGAGTATAAGAAACTGTAGCAGGAAAATTACAGGGTTAGTCATGCATGATTTTATGGATTTTTTCTATTGTGGGTTTTTGTGTTTTACATAGAAATATTTTTTTTTTAGTTAAAAAGCACGTTATTTTTATTAAGGTAAAATTCCACGGAATTATTACATTTTAGTTGTAAAATCCGATGAAATTAATTATACATACATGCCTTTACTTAATTATTATGAAATTCCAGTTTTTGTTATTAGAATTTCGTACATATTTGAGGTTATGGTAAAATTATTTTAATGTAATTGTATTCGGAACATATTTAGACGTCATTGTTTTATAACTTATTCACAAAATGTAAAATTATATATTAGTACATGACCACAGAGAATTCACTATTCATTATGCATAATGTGGTTAATGGATCTTTTAATGCTTATACTTTATAAACCTATATTTAAATGAAAAGAAGGAAATTTACTTCGCAAACAGTGCACAGTGGGAGAAAATTCAAATGTTTTTAGTATACAATAATTAATAACGTCCGATCTTAACCCATTTCAACCAAGCATGGATTTGTTGACAAAACTTGGTTAAAGGATAGGCCGGTTCAGTAGCAAGCATTTTTTGTAATTTTTATAGCTAAGTCATGGTACAAGCAGTTAAATAGTCAATAATTTTTCAAAAATTAAATTTTTATATTTCGATATTACAAATTTATGTGAAAAAATTGCAAGAAATTTAAATTATTTCTTCAGCAATATTTTTAAGAACTTTTTAACAAAATTGGTATTTTTAGACGTTTTTTAAAAATTGTTATTTGGCAACACTAATTGCGCAGATTTCTATGCTTCTTTGGCAGTTGAGAGAAAATAACGCATTTTTAATATAACAAATAAAAACGGATTAATTTTCCTTAAACTTTCAATTTTACAAATCCGGATGTCAATATCCCTTGATATATATATATTTGTTCCTTTTACTCCTGCAAGGAGCATAGGGCCGCATATCCCTTGATAATATCAGTCAATTTATTTTTCAAAGTGCGAACTGAACTTAGAATTTTCCATCCCTTAAATATTGTCTTACTTACATGGGTTTATCCAAATTAATATATCACTTTTATTACGCCGCTCTTCCTTATATTTTTAAATATTTTTTGAAAATTGTGATTTTAAAAAAGCCAAAAATAGTACTTTTAAAATCGTTATATGGCAATCCTGGATTTCAAATTTTTGTAATTTGTTAAATATCGTTTATAATCAAGGCCTCAAAGTATCACATGCTTTCTACGCCATTGTAACATCGCCTTCCTATCAAAATTACAGGCTCTTAAAAGAAGATGTGACTTTAAAGTCACATTGGTAAGAAATGGGTTAATAAAAACTATTATCGTTTGCATATGAAAATTTCTACAATAATAAGGAATTTGGTGGCCATTGGACAGATCAAGATCGTGACGGAAATCGATTGGAAATTTTGTTACGAGTAAATTCAAAATAAAAATTGGCTCAACCGAAAACCTTGTTACTTTAACAAAATTTGTTCCAGTATTTTGGCTTAATTTAAAATTAGTTAATTTTAGTATATTTTTTGTTAAATATAATAAATTCAAATTTAAGAAAAAATTAGTTAAGCTACATGTTTATTTGTAATTATACCTATTGTAAAATTTTAGTTTTACCTTTGAAGTAATATAAATTTGGCACCAAGAGTGGAACTCACAAGCCTAAAAATAATATTCCCCTATCTTCATAATTTTTAGTTTTCGTATGGAGTTGGCTTTTCTTATTAAATGGTAATTTATTTTTTTTTTTGTTACTTTTTAAATTATTAGGCCCACTGTACTCTCTACTAATATTAGAAGTTAATTAAAAAATCTTGTTGAAATGTTAATTTTTTTTGTTGTATTTGTACTTTATAATTATGTATATGCATACATACACAAGAAATGTAGCTATTGACCATATTTTAACTAATTTCAAAAATATGCATAGTTTTTGAGGGAGTTTTCAATTTAATTTTTTTCTTTTTTTTGCATTTAAGTTTTGCCTCTAACATAAATTTCCATACAAAAGAAAATAAATGGATATTTAATGTAGAGGTAAAGCAATTTGCATATTAAATGAATCTGCAGTTTCTTTGTGTGTGAGAATGAGTAAGTTTATATGTGTGTTTGTGTGTGTGTTTGTGTTTGAGCACGTAAAGCTAAAAAGCAATATACTTGTTAGAAATGGACAATGAAGAAAGTTTTATGAAAAATTTATTTAAAAAATATGTATTAAAAAGCTATAAATTTTAAATTTTAATTTACTTTCTTCATTTTAAGACCTGCTAACTTATCTCAAAATAACAACGACTTAGTGCATAAAAAATAGTTATGACCATCAAATTTGTATGAAGTAAACAATGGTTAGTGTTTTGTGCTGGTTAATTTTTCTAGATTACACTTAGAACATTATGTAGGTGAAGACTTGAAAATATGACCACATTTTACAACATTTCATTGAATTCAACTCTTAATAAAATAAACCACAAGTAATCAATAACATATGAGAAATTAAATCTGATTTTAATTACAATTTTTTTAATTTATTTTTATTGGGATATACATTAATTGCATTAAAGGATTAAATGTACTAAAATACCAAAACTTATTTAACAAATTGTGAAAAATAATCTGTTTAAGGCATGTCCCTATAAGGATTTCATTCTTGCCTAAGGAAATCGTTAAGGGACGATGTTTTTAGAATTTCTTAAAATATTTGTTAAGTTAAATTACAAACTCAATTAGAATTTCTTGTTCTCGTCTAGGAGCGTTGTTAAACATTTAAAATATCAAAGAAAAACAAAAAAAATGTACCACAATTTGCTTTGTCATCTTCCAATATACTTCTCTCTTGTTTTTACAGATCTAGCAGTGTAGTGACATCCATTCAGGTATAAAGCTTGTTTTTATTGCGTGAATGTTCCATCTGCTGTGTCAGTGTCCGGCATTAACGAATCGGAGGGCTGTACTTTTTAGTGATCGGGTTCTGCATGACGTGGCGGCTGACTATGGAACCTAACCTACTACATGAATGATAAAAAATTAGCTACCATACAGTAAAATTAATTATTTTTGCAGTTATTTCGGTAAGTAGTTGCAGTAAATTTCAAATTTGAAAAAAAAATGATAAAAATTAGTCATACTGGTAAACAAACAAAAATAGAAAAAATGTCGACAATGCGAAAAAAATCGTCAATATTAAAAAAAGTCTGAAAATAAAAACGATTTAATTTAAAAACAGCAGAAAAATTTTAAAAAACCTACAAAACTGGAAAAAATTTTCTGAAATTATAAATATCGGTAACATTTAAAAAATCACCAAAAAAATCTCTAAAATAAAAAAACCCAAAATTAAAAAAATTCCTAAAATAAAAAAAACCCAAAATTAATAATATTGCTAAATTTAAAAAATCACTTGAGTGGTGAAAAATGTTCAAGATCAAAATAAAAAAAACGTTACATTAAAAAACACCAAGATTTTACAATTAAAAAAATCGCAAAATTTAAAAAATCCTCAAATTAGAAATAAAAAAAAAAAATTGGCAAAACTTAAAATTTTGTCAATTTAGTTGAGTTATTGAATTGTAGTTATTTTAGTACATTGTTGTTTAAGATCATATAGACAGTTGCAATAAATATTGTAATTAATATGCATTTTTTCAACTTTAATTTCCTAAGGTTTAGTTTAAGAAGGAGAATACGCATTTTTCTATAAAAATTATACTTAAACACACATTAATTTTCAAATCAGACTAGATCTAGTTTCTGCCTTTCTCTATGGACAGGCTTCATCAGTGATTTCCCATTAAATTATATTATTGTTTATATATTTTATTATCAGATTGTCTCTACACGATAATTTTTCAACATCCCGTCAGCTGTAGGAATCGATCATGTGCCTATGCCTACATTATAAACGTAACTATTCTAAGGTGCGACCGCTTAGCCACCCTACCCAAGTAAGGCCTTGAATGCAATGCAATGCAACGAATTGGTAGTTTTCTTTCCTAATCCGCTTTCTTTTATTGTTTTTACTTGCAAGTGATCAAACACTGATACATACAAACATCCTATTTTTAGATTTTTGTTTATCTTCCATTCTCCTCCGTGTTCCCTTTTTGCAAATATTGCCAAATTGACGTATGCTTTTTATATTCAAGAGCAGGCAGCTTGCGTACAAATATATTGGAAATGGGTTGCCGCAGAGCAAATTTCGTAATGTATTTTAATACACTCTTGTTTAACGTCATATAGGCAGTTGTAATTAATATTTTAATTAATATGAATTTTATCAATTTTAATTTCGTAAGGTTGAGTTTAAGAAGAAGAATGTGCATTTTTTTCTAAAAATTATAAACACACTTTAATTTTCAAATCAGACTAGATCTAGTTTCTGCCCTTCTTTATGGACCGTACCTCAAAAACAAGTTCGCCGTACACCGTCCAATCTAAATTATTTTTGCAAGGAGGTTTCAAAAAAAAATTTTTTTTACCGAACTTGTGGTCGCCATTTTATATTTTTCGATATATCTTTGGCAATTAGTCGGATCTTAAAGTATGATACATCGATGTTTTCTCTCGAGGGGAACAATGTTTTGCTCTAAGGACCATTTACCTCAAGTATCCCGGTGTAGTATTTGTCCCCTAATGTGCCACCCTAAAGTCAGAAAATTAAAGCTCGCAAAAAATCATTAAACTTTTGCTAAGGAAGTTTTTTGATAAACCCAGCAGAATTTTTTGTAATTTTTTGATTACCGAACGTAGGGGTCGCCTTTTTAAATTTTTTTTCATTGGATTTTTCCTTTATAGCAAAACACTGGTCCCCTCGAGGTAAAAAAATGGATATATCACACTTAAAATCCAACTTTAAATACCGAAACTATAACGAACAATTTAAAAAGGCGACCCCTACGTACGGCAAAAACAAAAAAATTTTTTTTTTGGAATTATCTTGCAAAAATACTTTATATTTGAGGGTGTACCGCGCACTTTGTTTTGCCTGTAAGGTGGTACGGTCTAATGGACAGGTTTCATCAGGCATCATCGTTAACTTCCAGAAAACACAGGGTCAGACGTAAACTTTTAAAACGCCGTTACAAGTGTATATGTTTGACAGAATCTTGTTATTTTTAAAAAATTTTTCTTTTGTTGTACAGTGTAATTGGCTCAAAGAATTAACTTACCAAAAGAAAAAAAAACTCTACTAACCAAACAGTAAAATTAACAAGATTTGACTACATTTGCAACTTCTGTGATATAAAATGCTGTTTGCAAGTTGCAAGTTTAATCAATTTTACCGTTTTAAGTCATTTTTGTTTGTTTGTTTTTAAAAACAAATGTAATATTAGTTAATTTTACTGTTTGTTAGTAATTTTTTTATGTTTGTATTAAAAACAAATGCAATACAAAATCAGTAAATTTTACTGTTTATTTGATTAGTAAATTTTTTTTATATTTGTATTTAAAACAAGTCTTTTATTTCTTGTTAGTAAAAAATATATTAATAAAACATTTACTTTTTGTATTTTTTTACAATAACAAAACAACTGAATAAAATGAATGTTACTTATTTTCCGTAATTTATTTCGCTTCTTTTTTTTTAATAACCACATTTTATTTATTGAGATAGATTTGAAATATGCATTTTATATCAAATATATATCTTAAACTTTCTCTAATCGGTGTTTGTTGGGTAGTTTTTTCTACAAATAAATGCTTTTACACTTAATTAAAAAAAAATCTGAAATACTACTTAAACAACTGATAAATATAGAAATTCTCTGAATGTATTTACCCATCCTAAATAAAATAATTTTTGTATAAATATTTAAAGTTGTATTCCCCTTGGGGTAGGCCTTTAATTATCCCATCTCCAAAACTAAGAAAACGAAATTCAATAGTCTTTTGTAATTTATATTTAATTAAGTATAAAAAAGGGTAAGAGTTTCCATTAATGCTTGATTATTTTAATTAATTAAATACATCCTAATCATACTTCATTATAAGACTCTTATTTAACCTTTTCTTGTTTTCATCTTTTGTGTTGGATTTAATTGCTTTTCTTTTGTGTCCCCCTTAACATATGCTATAGTTGTTGAGTTGATTTTATTTCTTATTAATTTTATATACCCTACTCATTAGCAGCAAGGGTAGATTGAGTTTATTATTATGTTTGTGACAACTTAAATTTTTTTTCCCAATATCTGGCAAACAATTAAAAAAGATTTTAAATTTCAATAGCCTACCGCAGAAATAATCCAAAGAATTGTTATGCATACTTGGCTCGCGACTTTACAACGAAAAAGCTTTAAAAAGCAAGAAAAAATGCGGAAATATTCCAAAGTTATAGCTAATTTTGGTTAAAAGATGGTAGAAATTTATCTGTGTAAAATTTAGTTCAATCGTTAGTGCATAGCGTCCTTTTTAAAGGTTGAAATATTAGAAAAGCTATCATAATATTATAGAACTTTCCTGGTTTTTTCATTTTATGGCATGAAATTTTTATCTAACTTGTAGATCTTGGTGTTCTAGACTCAAACAATAAGCTGTAAAATTTACTATCGCCATTTTATATATATATTCGTTCCTTTTACTCCTGCAAGGAGCATGGGTCGCCATTTTAGTTATATCTGAAAGACTATCGTGCTGATATACACAAAAAGTACCAATTCTGAAACTAGATGACATAGGCCCACACTGAAATCCATTCAGATATCGAACAAATCTGGAATTACTTTCTGAGTTGATGAACTTTTTCGGCAATTTCATTCAGATTTTTCACTATATTTCATATTTTTGACCACATAACTAATAAGCATTACATTCTCTTTCAGAATTTGGCCCGCTTCCCTGTATATTACCCATACAGTACTATATTTAAGGGTACCTCGTGGTCTGGCATGATCGACTATAATTTTATTATTGTGTTTATATCCCTTTACTGCTGTATATAAACTAAATAGTTCTTTTGGATTTTTATTTTTTGTTTTAACATATAAATTCTTTTGCTTGCCACACATAATTATGCATTACATTGATATGTTGTCATCAAGTGTGACACTTATTTTAACAGATATAGAAATTTCCAGAAATGTATTTTATAATCTTCCATTGAAACCTTAATTAGTGGCGCCTTGGCTGGGACAACGTTACTGAGTGATTTTTGATTAGGTTCATTCTATCTTTATTTTATTACTTATTCTTTCGTAGACATTTTTTTGGAATGTTTTTTTTTTTTTAAATAAGTTGTATACTATTAAAGTTATGCTTTATGCTTTGTAAACATAAATAATATAATATAAATGTGTACACACACAAACATACAATTATGTGAATATATGAGGCTTTCCGTATCAATTGCCCCGCAATAAGCAAAAGTATAAGAGTTAAATCAGAACTAGCTCGGCAACGACAGTGGCAATTGCTTTTTTCATATATTTTGTATGGGAAGCAACATGTCGCTATGTCGTCCGGCGCAACAGAATCTATTCTATCATTTATTGTTGTAATATTTTTAACTTAGGGTTGTCTGTCAGAAAAGAATTCGTATTAGAGTTGTAAAAATTCGTATTTTGTTTACAAAAAATATAATAAAAAGAAAAGTCATTAAAATTAAAAATACAGAATTTTCAGCCAAAAATCAAAATTAAGTACAGCAAAATGAAAAACAACCAAAATTAATGCAAAACTAGTTGGTGAAAAATTGTGACAAAACAAATACAAAAAAATTCTTGTTTAGATTTCCTATTTTTCTAAATGTTAAAAAATGCCGACGCGCAATTTAAATTCATTGCGATGATGACTTTTGTTGTTGTTACTCGACAGTCGATCCAGTTGTGATTAAGCTCTAACATTTCAATATCAAGCTTACAGTATTTATTGACTTATATCCCAAAAAAAATAGACATCATTTTGGAAGCACTGCTGTACTAGAAGCATGTTTTTTAGCGCTTCTCCCTTCACTCCCTTCAAAAAATGTAATAAACTAAAGCAGAGTTTTTGATGTTGTTGTATTTTTGTTGTAATTTATTGTTCTTAAATGGGATATTACGAACAAAAATCATGTTATATACCATCAACAAAAGAAGCTGCTTCCAAAAATGCAGTAAGAAGTATCACTTCGTTTATTGCAGATATATGGCATGATTTTTGTTCGCGACTAATTTAACAACATTAAAAACTCTGCCTTTTTTTATAGAATTTTTGAATGGAAGGGAAGTACAGCTTCTAGTACAGCATTGCTTCTAAAATTACATATCAATAATTTTTTTTATAAAAACGAAAAAAAAAATAGCCCAGTCGCCAGAAATTTTTAAAATTAATTTTGAAAATTCTTCATATAACCATGAACACCTCTAGTGTAGGACAATAAATACTGTAAGATTGAAATTGCTACTGTTCATATACTCCCTTTTAGCTGAACAGTTGTTATGGAAAGTCTTATATATAAATTCATATACATACGTAAATATTCGTTTACATAAATGACATTATTATATTTACTATGTGAAAATTTTTTAATTAAAAGCAAAAGGAAGAAAAAAACATAAAAATTATGTATAAAGATTTTTTTTGCATTGCCTAAGTACTCCAAAGGACAAAAAAAACAAAAATCTGCACACACACACACACACACTATATTGTAAGTGACTTTTTAAAATGTTTAGTAGCATCCTTTTACATCACTTGGCCCCACAAGGGAGTGTTGTTAGATGAATTTATAAAAAGTTCTAGGTAGTATTCATAGTCATTCTTTGTCGACTCTCTTTCTCTCTTATGCATCAAAACGCTTAAATGGAGACATTAAGACATTTATTACAAGTTCAGAAAAGTGAAAAATTAAATTAAAATGTATGATAAAGAATTAAATTATATATGGTACAAGTACTTTGAAATATTCCAAAGAAGTAAAACAAGTAAAGAAATATTGAAGTGGAAATAAGAACAAAAAATTAAATTTAAGCTTTTGTCATAATGTGCATACAAAAACAAAAACTGAGGTAAAACAGTCAACATCTCATGATGTTAAACATAAAAATTCAATGACATTTAAATGTCGTGATAAAATAATAAAAAATTCTCTAATGGTGGTCAAAAATGGAACATGCAGGGAGTTTAAAGTGAATAATTTACTTTTTTTTTATTCTATAAATTATGGTATACATATATTTTTAGGCTCTAATGCATAAACTTTTCTTAATTTTGCGTTAAGGAATACTATTGCTAAAGTAGTCATTTTCCTTATTAAACGTTTATTAAAAAAATGTCATGCATAATCGTTAAATAACAGTTTGTTAACTTCTCGTTTTATTCTGTCAACACCCTTATTTAATGTGTCTCCACTTTCAAATAAAATTTAATAAACGACTGACTCGTTAATCATAGGTGAGAATAATGTTGTTTTGAAGATTTTGTCAATAAAAATAATTTATCGTAAATTAAAACATGATAAAAACAATTTTGATACATATCTTGGTTATGTAATAGTGTAAAATATTATTTTAAAGACAGTTTAATACTACGAGTACTGAAAGTATTCGAATGACGAATATGTTTTGATTACATCAACATCACTATTTTGTTTAATTTATTTTTTATTTTATTTCTACACGAATTTGAGAAAATTTAATGAAAATGGTTGATCCATATTTTTTTTAATTTAGCGGCTAGGATAACCCCTGAAAAAGTCTTTAAATAAAAGAAAACTCAATATTTTTGGTTTCAACAGAGATTTTCATTTTCCAGACTTTATGAAACTCTTCAAATCCTATAACAGTAATTAGAAATTAGCTTAATCTGAACTCTTCATATTAAGTTTTATTTTTATTTTTTGACACCTCTAATAAGCATATTATATATATTTGCACAGCCGAGATAATTATTTTTCATAATTTTGATATGATTTCAAGTTGTTGTGGCAGAAGATTGTATTATAAAATTCTAGTATCTGTATTCGTACAATTATGTTTCTTAGAGTTTAATCACAACTGTGTCGATTGTCGACCGACGACAGCAAAAGTCGACATTTTTTGACATTTAGAAAAAAATTAAAGCAAAACAAGAATATGGTTGTATTTTTTTTGCGCAATTCTTCACCAATGCAATTGGTTTTCCATTAATTCTTGTTGTTTTACATTTTTTTGTATTTAATTTTGCTTTTTTGTGGTAAATTATGCATTTTTGTTTTCAATTATATTTCTTTTGTTAAAAAAATAATTTTTTTGTAAACAAAGTACGAATTTTTGAAACTCTAATACGAATTTCTGCAACTCTGTTCCCTTAATTAGTTAAAAATATGGCAACTATTTGACAAATATTTTGAGTGTGTCGTCACGAAAATTTAATAGATTCTATTACGACGACAAATCGCCGGACGACATGACGACATTTTGCTTCCCATACAAAATATATGAAAAAACACATGTCGTTGTCGACCTAGTTCTGATTAATCTCTTATATGTTTAAATTTGCATATAATAGGTCTGTTCCATGTTGTTGCCACGGATACCACCTGGAACTCAAATTATCCGAAGCAAAAACAATTTACAAACAATTTTGACAATAGAAACACTCTCTCGTAAAATTGGGTTTCCGCGGTAACGTGTGTGGAACATAGCTACTGTTGTTGTTAATGCTGTGGTAATTGTTGTCATTGTTATTGCTATTATTGTTGTTGTTGTTGTTGTTACTTGAGAATATTTTTATCTCTTTATATACAGGTTGTGTACTAGTTGGCTGAACTATTCTTTGTCTTGTTTATAAACAACCAAATACACATACATACATGCATGCATGTATGAAAATAAGTGTGTGGTTGTGTGTATACGAGTATACATTTCTGTTATAACTTTAACTTTTATTTTATAAGCGACTGTCTGTGTTTCTGTTTTTGTATTTTTAGTTTCGGTCTGTCTTTTTGTCTATCTTAATGTCAAGTCGTCTTTCATTTTATTTTATTTTTCAGTACTTTTGGGATAGTTTTTGTTTGTTTTATTTTTACAATGGAGTCTCGATTTTACGCTTAAAGCCAGATTCACAATGCTGGAGTACTCCACTCTACAGAGTGGATTTTGTTCCTTTCTTTTTCGCACTTACATATTTTTTGTATCATGCCATCTCTATTTTAGTACACTCCACTCTGCAGAGTGGTGTACTCCATCACTGTGAATGTAGCTTAATTCTCAATCTTGTTCGTTAAATAAAGAAACTGTTTAAGATAGTAGAGTCTATATAATGTTTCTATAAAGATTTTTAATATTTTCTCTGTCTTAAGTTAAAATTTAAAATTTTATATTCTCATGTGAAAATTGAAATATATATGAACATAGATGATCATACATTGAAGTCAATACATAGTTCAATATATGACCATACATCATCTCATATATTTCCATATATCTTCGGATACGAAATTTTAGGGTATATGACCGTACATATTCATATATGATCATATATGCTCAAATATGATTCATGTATGCTCATATATGGCCATATACCTCCATATACCCTCAACTTTCGGGTCCGAAGATATATGGAAATATATGAAATGATGTATGGTCACACATTGAACTGTGTACGGACATATATGATCATGTATGCCCATGCGTGATCACATACAAGTCACTGTATGATCATGTATGTTCATATACATTTCGATTTTCACATGGGTTGTTAAATTGAGTTTAAATCTAAAGTTTATTTTAAGACCAAATTTAAAGGTTTGTTCGTTAATTCGAGAATTCATTGCATATTATTGTGTGTAAGTTTCAAAAAGTGTTGGAGTGTATTTTTATATACGTATAAATAATATAAAATATGTCTGTTCATAAGTATGTTTTTATAGTATATGTTGAATGATACTTAAAATAGAGGAGGCCAAATGTCAGTGTCAGTTCATTTTGCAAATATATTTTACTTTCTATTTGTTGTTATCATTTGTTTGCTATGAATCTGTGTTTATATGGTATGTAACTCCGTGTACGTGTTTTGTTTTACAGGTAAAGTTGTTTAATATTAAATAAAATTTTTACCAAAAGTTCAAAGAATGTGGCTAAGGTGATGATTTGTCAATTTTAACTTTCTTTTTACTCTTAGAAGTCAAAATGTTGCACAAAATAAATTTTATTATACAGGTTTTTGTTTTAAATACCATATATATAAAAAAAAAAAAAAAATATTTTATAAATAAAAAATAAATTATTTTAATTATTGCATTAAAAATACAACAATTGTTGTTTCGCATTAGCTATATTTTCATATATTTAGTTAGAATATTGTTCTGCTTCAAGTTCAAATTCTAACATAATATTGTCATATTAGATTTTAGTTGTTGTTTCAAAAAGGTTTTCATGAAAGACAATACAATTGCTTCGTGGGCATCACCCCAACTCATCAGTTGTCCGCAATAAGAAAATGATGATTGGAATACACAAACCGAGATATTAAATAACGTACAAAAATTTAATTGGACTAGAATTTTGTACTTTTGTATATGAACTGTATGATTTGGTAAGTCCAGTCATAAATCAAGACTTTTTGAAAAGAAACAAAAGTACCCTTTGAATACAATAATGGCGCCATCTATCGACTAATGAAAGAAACATAAAAATATTATATTTTAGAAATAAGTTGTGTAAAATTTAATAAATGCGTTCTTAAAAATTACTTATTATTAATTTTGAAAATTAACACTCAAAATTAATTAAAGTACTGAGGAATTTTAGTAGCCCAGCCAGCAATTCCGGAGCGCTCTTAAATAAGATTTTTAAATGGCTCATAGAAATGATTATTGCTTTTTTGAAAACACTCTTTTTTTGGTAGAAAATATGAACCCTCAGAAAACAATCCAAAAAGTTGTCTCTACAAACTAGGGTTAATTTTTCAGACTCAAAATTATTTAAATTTATGAAGAAAATTTCGATTTTATACGTTCTTTTTTCGGAGTCATTTCTGAGTACACAGGGGGCTCTTTTGGACGGACCACTTTCATAAGAAAAAGTGGACAAATGTTTATGTTTTTGGAGCTCAATTCTGAGTCATTAATGATCATCTTTGTTTGCTGGGAGTAGTATTTTTTTAAGTGTAATAGTATTAGAAACACGCCGAAAAATATCATCATGTTATTATAGCTATAGAGTATAATTTTATGATTCAAATAAGCAGTGATCATAATATTATCCTACTGATCATAGTACGATTCTAAATTATAACAAAATTGTCATCAGTGCTCAAAATAAAATCAGTAAAAGTCATATCTCTTGTCAGTAGAATTGAACTATGATAATTTGGTTTCCTTAAAAATATTTAACTATATTTTTTCTCTGCGAGTAGAATTGTCAAATTAAGAATTAAATGAATTTTCGGATTTTCATACCCCTAAATTTTGAGTGCTATATTGATGCAATTTGTACAATTTTTTCCCGCAAAAACAGACATTTTTTTTGAATGGTCCTTCCTTTCCTTGCTTTTCTATGAAGCCCAACTTTCTAACCTATTTGTAGCAAAATTAGTTGTAATATAACTTACAATCAGGTTTAACTACACTCAGG
Source organism: Leucophora obtusa (assembly GCA_949987735.1). Taxonomy (NCBI): domain Eukaryota; kingdom Metazoa; phylum Arthropoda; class Insecta; order Diptera; family Anthomyiidae; genus Leucophora; species Leucophora obtusa. The sequence continues at coordinate 7,221,546 of OX465296.1, forward strand.
GAACTTATGCAGTCAGAATTTGTTAGTTGTTTAAGTAGTATTTCAGTTTTGTTGTTTTAAGTGAAAATAACGTTAATTTCTGGAAGAAACTACATTCGCAAGTCATTAAAAAAATAAGCAATATAAAATGTTGAAAATCATAACATTCATTTTATTCAGTCATTTTGTTTTCTAAAGAAATTAACCCAAAATAATGTATGTAATTTGTTTTTGTTAGTTGTTTTCACTAATTTGTGCTTCATTTTATCAACACTTAAAAACGAAAGAAAATGTAAGTTAAATTTAATGTAATGTTAGTGGTTTTGTTGTTAAATTAAATTTAATTTGTTTTGAAATTCATTTGCAGCAGTTTTTGCATACAAAATATTTTAAGTGTATATTTTATTCTGCGTGTAAGTAGTTAGTTAAGAAATATTTAAATAGCACTTGCCAACATAATGCTTTTAATGCAAAATGTTTTCACTACACATTCTACTACAACTACTTATTTCATAATTTCACATATTTTTTTAAACTAAAATATCCACTTAACATAATTCACATCCACACATATAAAGATGATGATGTTTTGTGAATATATGTAGATCTTATATTATATGAAAACTACCGGAAAATTATGTTTAATCGCGCTTGGAAAACTATAATCCAATATAAACAGCTTAGCAACTACTTTTAGTGGATAAAGTTAAATTGAGTTTGTCAAGTATGTAAAAGCAGAAGTATATACAGAAAAAAATTTAGATTCAGCAGAAAGAACATTAAATTAAATACAAATTATTTCCAAATTAAACTGAGTTTACTTTCTAATTTAATTTAAATATCCAATACCTTGTGAAAATCGAAATATATATGAACATATATGAACGTACATTGACTTGTATATGATCACGCATGGGCATACCAAATATTAGAAAAAATAATGAAAAAATTTTCAAAAAATAAGTTTTATAAAAAAAAATATTTTTTTATTGTAAATTTTTTTTAATGAAATTTGCTCATGCGGGAATCGAACCTGGGACTCCAGTTTATCAGTCAATAGCTTTACCATCTGCGTTATTTAGACATGTAATATTTGATTGATAAAAACATAAATTGACTTGCTGCCAATAAGTCAGCTTACTCTACAACATACAAAAAATCAAAAAATATGTGATTACATTACCAGTGCTGAAAAAATATTGAGTCTATAAACAGATTTCAAAAAAATTTACAAAAAAAATCTAGCACAATACTTTTTGTTGGAAATAATGATTAAAATAAGTCATTATTGATACCGCATTATTTTTTATTTTGGAATGATGGAACAAGTAACTAGGTAATAGTAACTCATTATTATATGTTTTAAAATAATGCAGAAAGTAAGTCGGTGTCAATACTGGTGGTCAAAAAATTAATAGTATGTCATTTCTGTTTCTACGCTGGGATGTCTATTAATTTATTCTCCTCTATCACATATCCGAATTTCATTAACATCGGGTAGAACTAATTAGTATACCTTCCTTGAAATTTTTATATTATCTCGTGTCGTTTGTATTTTAAAAGATTAAGTCAAAATTTTGACTGCAGCCCAAAATTTTGCATGTCTCTTTTCTTGAGACATGCTTGAGAGTACTAATATTTTGAGCAGCTCTTTCGTAAGTTTGCTCATTTTAAAAGGATAATTTTTTTACTTGTTGGCTGGTTCATATTATGATCTGGGGGCAGATTACCACAGTCGTGATCGAGTCTTATCCGATAGCAATTATTATTACTTAAAGCATTAAAAAGATTAATATTAGGTTAGGACTGTAACATTTCGTTTCTATATTACAAATATAAGTTAAAGTTATGAATTTCGAACGCTTACGACTGCGAGAATCTGGCCCCAGCTCCTTTTATATATGCTTGATTTTCGACTCAGAACCCTCACGAAAGTATCAAAATTTTACCAGCTGGATAGGCTTAAAATTCAAAGCAATTTATGTTAAATTGTAGACGTTTTCCTTTATCAGTGTTGTTAATATAGGAAATGTATACAAAATATTCAGGTTTAGTTTAAAGAAGCTAAAAATAACAAGAATGTTTGTATAAAATTCCTTTATTAAGTAGTTATTTTTAGTTTTGTAGATAGATGTAGCATAAAGACAAACAACATATGTTTAGAAGGTATAAAAGTGTGAGTGTGAGCAAAAATGTTCATAGTTATGTGACATATTAAGTGATCATTAATATCAAAAGTGTACGCAACATACGCCATACCCTAACAAATACACCCTTCAACGCGTATTATTATTATTGAAACTCATAGTTGTATTTCTACTATAAGAAAAAGAAATGTATGTGTGCGGGTGTAAAGAAAGGTATGGTAACCTTCTTAGCTTGAAAGAATTAATTCTTTTGGTAATGAATTCTTTAAAAATTAAATTAAATTTTTTAATTCAAGGACTAAAGTGATTAGTAAGAAAAAACAAGAATTAATTCCTGTGAATATACGAAATGCATTAAAATTTAGCGATTAAGTTCCTTGATTAGGATATTAAGCACTAACATTAAGCATTCCCTCAAATCTGGTCAACACAATAATTTTTTAAGGACGTTCTCTTAAAATTATACAATTTTGAGGGCGCTGTGGTGTAATGGTTAGAGCGTTGGCTTATTACACATAAGGTTGCGGGTTTTATCCCCATCGGCCGCAACATCAATTTCACCTTCACCTTCGGTGTTCCCATAGCAATTAACCCCACCGAAGTAATGTAATATAACAGGGCTATGAAATAAACAGCTTCAACAAAGTTCGCCAACTCACCATCAGATGGCGCGCAACAACTGTTCTAAAATTCAAAATCTTGCGCAATTACAGTGTTGCCTTATTTGAAGCCTTTCGTCTTTCAGCACCTTTCATCTCTTCTCTATCCCCTTTCTAAAGAAAGCCACACATTTATTAGAAGGAAGAATTTCCTAAGCCTTGCTTCTTAAAAAAAAAAAAAATTGCACCTAATTTCCTGTAGAAATTAAAATTATGGTTTAACTCCCTGATGGAATTAACTATTGCTTTTAATTTCTTGGACAAATTCATTTGATTTTAAAATTTTTCAATTTCAATTCTTCACTAAGTGACCATGAGAATTTGGGTCTTCGCTTAAGTCGATAAAAAAGAATATATTTTGTTCGAAAATATCTTACTTAAAAATTATTTAAGAAAAAAATCGATCTTAGTAGTGACTAGCTCTAAATATAAACTGGACCTAAATGTATGTTAATGTTGGTTTGATGAAAAAGAGTTTTGATAAAGTCCATATTTATTAAAATTTTACTCAAATAAGAAATTATAAAACACAATTTCTAATTTAAATAAAATTTGATTAAAAAATCCTGCGTACAAGGACACCAGATAAGTGGAGTAATTCGCAGATCATAATGAAACTTGGATAATGAAATTTGGATAATGCTCAAGAGTTTGAGGTTTTTTCAATAATTTTTTTTTGTCACATTGTCTTAGATGAAACTTTAAGTTCTTTTAGGCTTTAAGTGAACAACTTAAATGTAGGTAATTAAAAGAAAAATTAAATTCCTTCAGGAAATTAGGAAGTAAAACGAAAAATTCAAGTTCTTGATGGCATCAAATAAAAATTTACATCCTTTTAGACTTTATCAAAATTCGTTTTCATCAATTGATTAAATAAAAGAGGAATTCATGTAGTTTGTAATGATTTTCTTAACCAAAAGTTTAATTAACTATACATAAATTATTTGCTTAGTGAATCAATTTATTGAATTGTATTAAGAAATCAGAAAAAATAATAATTTTCTTTAAGTTAAATGTAATAAAAAGGGCGTAAACTCAATTTTCTAAGTTTTGCAGAAAATTCATTACTATAATATAGAGTCAATTAAAAAATAGAAATTATGGAATTATTTCCTTCGAAGCTCTGGTAACACTTTATTGTATCTAATACTTAATCACCGCCAAAATAGTTTTATACACATAAAAACATCCACTAAAACATTTCTATATTCGTAAGAATTTAATATCACTTTATAACTCTATAATGTAGCACAAATCAGTAAATAATGTTATTAACAATGTGTGAGTGTGTGTCTATGAGTATAAGTGTGTATAAATATGTGTATTTATACGTTTGTGTGTATTTTAATAATTTAACAGTCACAATGCATTTGTATCAACACGCAGACACACACACACACACACATGCTCACACATCTGTATATATTTTAAACTTTTTGAAAACTTAAGGCACTATAAGGTTGAGATTGTGTTTTTGTTAAATTTTTTGTATACCCAGCAAACAAAGATGATCATTAATGACTCAGAAATAAGCTCCAAAAACATAAACATTTTTCCACTTTTTCCCATGAAAGTGGTCCGTCCAAAAGAGCCCGCCCCCAGTGTAGTCAGAAATGACTCAGAAAAAAGAACGTATACAATCGAAATTTTCTTCATAAATTTTAATAATTTTGGAATCTTCTTTGAGTCCGAAAAATGAACCCTCGTTTTGAGACAGCTTTTTAGATTGTAGAGACAACTTTTTGGATTGTTTTCTGAGGGTTCATATTTTCTACCAAAAAAAGAGTGTTTTCAAAAAAACAATAATCATTTCTATGAGCCATTTAAAAATCTTATTTATTAGCGCTCCGAAATTGCTGGCTGGGTAATCTACATACACACACTCACATTTTTATACATAATAATCTCCATAACTATTATGGCAGTAAGGTAAAAGTTAAATTTAATATTCACTTTTAATAATTTTTTTAACTTAAAATTTCTGAAAAAACAGGTAGTACGCATACACAAATGTAAAATACAGGCAAATATATAATGACATAATCTTAATAATTATAACTTTATATCTAAGATTACCTCCCTACATTTTTATTTCAAACACTTTGATAGCAGACATCTTATGAAATAAAAAGATTTCAAAATCAAAGAATATGTATAAAAATATTAATTGAATGAAGTGTTACTTTAGGGGGGAAATATTGGCTATAAAAATTTACGAAACTTTTCTTTTCTTTCTTTTCTTCTCTTTCTTAATATGTTCTATACACCCGTGTAAAAAAGATGAGATCTGACCAGATCTCAGTAGAACTGACTGCACCAGACCTAATTAGATCTCAAAATTAGGAACAAATTTGCAATCTAATTAGATCTTATCAGATTTTTGCAGATCTGGCGCACCATACATAATCAGATCCAATTCGATTTTCACTTTAAACTAAAATTGAAGGACTTTTACCTATAATTTGCTCTTATTACCGAGTAATTCTTAAAATTCTCAAATGTATAAGATCCAGTACAAGATCTGGTACAAAAAATCACACAATTTTATAGATCACTTTAGAAATGAACAGATCTGGAACTAGATCAATATGCCACATATGCCAAATCTGTGCATATATTATGATCATATCTATTTAGATATAAACAAATCTGATCAGATCTAAACATTTTTGCACGGGCATATATAAATTCAAGTTTCTTCAGCTGTAACTATATTGCGAACTGAATTTTTCTATTCCAGTGTAAAAATGATTATATCTGTCTGTGTTGATCACTTCCAAATAAAAAAAAAAATAATAACAGAAAGCTGAGTAGAAACGAAAACTATGAATTAGTTACATTGCATTCAAGGCCTTACTTGGGTGAGATCGTTAAGCGGTGTTTTTTGGGCAACTTATATTTTTGATTTCGTTTTAACAATATTTTTTTTAAATCTTCTTTTAAACTTGAATATTAATATAAACTGCATAAATCATACATTGAACAATACTTTCTCACAGTATTTTTATGCAATTTTCAATTAAACCTCCGTTATAAATAAACTTTAAAATTTTGAAAAATTAGTTTAGTTCTTTTTACCCATTTTTTGGTCATTATTGTAACCTTTTTTACACATTCTTACAAAGCTTGATTTCTTACAAATTTTTAAATTTTTAATCTAAATAAAAAATAAAAAAAATACTGCCGTGCATTTTTTTGTTAATTTATAACCATTTTACCCGATTTTACAAAGCTCTTGGTGCTTTTCTACCTTCAGCAGTTGGCAACACTGATTGTTGTAGTCCCTCTCTGTCAATTTTCACTGTTATTCACTGAAACTGCTCATAGGTTGGTAGCTTTTTTCATTTTTTGTTTCTTTATCTGTCCATGAAGTCAAGTGTAATGGTGTTCGACGAATATGTGCGTATTTTCTCAGCAACAAAAAAAAGAAAAAAAATAAAAAAACAAACAGAAATGCAACAATAAAAATTAATATTCATTCATGAATAAGAGTGTAAAATGCACTGATAAATCATATTAATTATTGTCATGTATTATGGTATTGAGATATTAAAAATCATCATAAAACGATGACAGTAAGAGATGGTAAAAAAATTAAAATATTTCAATATTCGAATTTTTTATGCTGTTTTTCCGTAAAAGAATTTAAAAGTCAATTCAAAGTAACGGTATGCAAGAATGTTATTGCATGATATGGAAGAACATTTTTACAGTTATATGAGGCAAAGAAGATGAAAATTTAAAATTACGTGTTTTAAGAATGGACAATTGGTTAATAAAATATTAATTGTAGAGAGATCAAAAATTTGGTTTATAATGATAATGAAAAATCTAATTTCAACAGTTATAAATGTTGAAATATTATTTGACTTCTGAAATTGATTATTAGACATTGAAGGAATTCGCAGTTTAAGTGCTAAATAAATGTTAATTTACTACTTAAAATAGCATAAAATGTGAATACCCTCATTGTAAAAATACTTGAGATATTGTAAAAAGATCACTTAAACAGTTTTTGGAAAAGGTTTTTAAAGAGTTTTTCTTTTAATTGAAAAATACTTATGATATTTAAACCTTATTGACTAAATCCTTAATATTGTCTTATTAACTTTACCAATAACAAAAATTAATCACACTTACAATTTAGTAAATATTTTTCGATATGCAATATAACCCACAGCAAAGTTTCAATTAACTGTAAGAATATTAACTGAAAAAGTTTTTCCTGTATATAAGATTCCTCATTCCGTTATTTTCTTCATTTATTTCCTTAAGTCCAATATAAGAAACTTTAGTTAGTGTTGTTGTTTTTTATTATAAAAAGAAAAGTTTTTCTTAAGTTTATTACCCCAAAAATTGTATTAGAGGAAGGAGTAAAATATATATATAACTAATCCTCTGAAAGGTTGATATTGGCACGATATTAAACTATCAACTTTTACTTATACTTAACAAACAAATACATACAGACATATTTCTTTGCATACACATTTTTACACTTAAATTAGTCACACATGTCAGGGCTGGTAAAATGCGAATGACTTCAGAAGCAGACTAGATGTAACATTTTCGGATTTTGGGTCAAATTACAAAAAAGCTTGAAAATTGAGTAAAATGTTAAATGTTTTGCTTAGAGTTCAGTGGTTGAAAATTTTTTGAATGGGATTTTTATAAAGAACAAGTTTTTAAGCATATATAAGATTTTTAATAGGAAAAACCCGAATTGAACACTTCCTAAAACTTACCCACCTCACCAAAAATACAGCAAATACTAAAAAGAGAGGCCTAGCTTTCACCCAGATTGCTGACATCTTGAATATGTTTATTCAAAAAAAATTCTCCAAGATATTGACAAAAATTTTAGATTAAAAAAAAATATCAGCAAGAAACTTTTCGATTGACACTCAAAAAATTATTTAAAATGAACCATTTGATTTGCTAAGTAATAAGTAATAATTTTCCTGGTAGGAACAAAATCAACAAAAATAGTAATTGTTTCAAGCAATTTTATAATTAGAATTTATTTTTAAGTATTTATTTATATTTTCTTTTTCATAAAAAAAAAAATTAAATGTTTTGCCACCTCTGTTGTATATGGTAAGTTCATTCATTTATTATCCTCCCCTTTTATAAATATAAGTTATAGAGTGTGTTTTCAAAACTATTTGAAACCTTTCAAAAACTATTTTCATGAGTTAAAGTGATAAAATTCAAATACTACAACCAACAGAAAAGGTAAACTGTGACAGCAAAATAAGACAAGAAAATGAAAAATGCTATAAAGTTTCATCATATATTCGTATATAAAGAGCATCATAATAATTTTAAAGCTATTTTGTGGCATACACACCCAAAAAAAAAACTCTGTAAAAATTAAATGAAATTTAATTAAATTAAAATTTTCAGGTTGTTGAAAATCCTTGATTATTTTTTTGTTAGAATAGTTAACCTTACTTGCACACACACACACTCGCTCATCTACATACAAAGACACTTCTTTACATTGTGTTACACTAACACACATGTTATAACATAGTATTCATACATTTGTTTTTGTTATATTTGAATAACATCATCAAACGGAAATCTACTGTTAACATACTACTTACACATACATGTATTAGCACATAAATACATGGCAGAGTATGTATGTGTGTGTGTGTGTGACAGAAAATACAAAAGGAAGTTAAGCCATATTGTCATCATTTTCATAACATACAACGGAAACGTATAAACCGGTTGTCATATCTTTTTTTTTCAACATTTAATGTGTGTTTGTATGAGTAAGTATGAGTGAGTATGTGTGGTATTTGTACATTTTTCATAAAAAAGCAAGGGTTTTCACTCAGTCGTATAGTATATTTGCTTATTCCTTTTTATTTCCCATTTTTTTCCTTGATTTTTTGGTGATATTGCTTTACAAATGTATGTTAATGCTATTTGTATGTCACTAAGTCTTGATGCTTGTTTCTGTGTAAGTGTATTATGAATCTTCATATTTGCCACCTATATACTCATTAATCTATATGATGATGTAGACATTATCCTGCATACAATTTCACGATTCTAAACTGAAACATACACAGACTGTAATTGTGATATGTAGATATATACAATTTAGCATGACGAGACCAACTAGATATCAGGTGAAATAAGATTAAGGGACAGTATTAGATACAGCACTTACAATTACTGACGGGTTGTTGAAAAAATTATTATATAGAGACAATAAACAATAATACAATTTAATGGAAAATCACTGATGAAGACTGTCCATTAGACCGTACCTCAAAAAAAAAAAAAAAAAAAAAAATTCGACGTACAGTTTCCAAACTAAATTATTTTTGTAAGGAGGTTTCAAAAAAAATTTTATTTTTTTCACGAACGTAGGGTCGCCATTTTACATTTTTCGTTATATCTTTGGCATTTACAATCGGATCTTAAAGTATGATATATCGATGTTTTTCTCTCTAGGGGGAAATGCTCTGCTCTAAGGTCCATTGACCTAAAGTATACCGTTCTAGTATTTACCCACCATATCGCAGTTGCTACAACCCTAAAGTACAACCCTAATGTCAGAAAATTAAAGCTCGCAAAAAATCATTAAACTTTTGTTAAGAAAGTTTTTCGATAAACCCAGTAGAAATTTTTTTTATTTTTTTTTTGCCGAAAGTAGGGGTCACCTTTTTAATTTTTTTTTCATTGGATTTTTCCTTTATAGCAAAACACTCTTCTCCTCGAGGCAAAAAAGTCGATATATCACACTTTGAAATCCAACTTTAAATGCCGAAGCAATAACGAAAAATTTAAAAAGGCGACCCCTAAGTTCGGCAAAAAAATACATTTTTTTTGAAATTGCCTTGCAAAAATACTTTATATTTGAAGATGTACCGCGTACTTTTTTTTTTGGCTGTAAGGCGGTACGGTCTACTGTCCATAGAAAAAGGCAGAAACTGGATCTAGTCTGATTTACAAATTTAATGTGTTTATAACTTTTGAAAAAATGTTTATTCTTCTTCTTAACCTCAAACCTACTAAATTAGAATTAATAAAAATGCACATTAATTATAATATTAATTGCATTTGGTCTATATGACGCATTTGAAAAAACACTTTTCTTAAAAAAATAAAAATGCCCTGTTGGCAATCCGTCTCCTATATACACAAATTGCCTGTACTTGAACGTATAAACCATACGTCAGTGCGGCCACATTTGCGAAAAGGTGACACGGAGGAGAAAAGAAGATAAAAAAATCTAAATTAGAATGTTTGTATGTGTCTGTTTGATCACTTCTGAAAGTAAAAAAAAAAAACAGTAACAGAAAGCTGAATAGGAAAATAAACTATGAATTAGCTGAACTATATGCAAGGCCGCACGTGGGTTAGATGGCTAAGCTGTCGCACTCTAGTATAGTTACGTTTGTAATGTAGGTTGTTGAAAAAATTATCATATAGAGACAATCTGACAATAAAATATAAACAATAATACAAATTAATGGAAAATCACTGATGAAGCTGGTCCATAGAAAAAGGTATAAACTGGATCTAGTCTGATTTGCAAATTTAATGTGTCTATAACTTTTGAAAAAATGTTTATTCTTCTTCTTAACCTCAAACCTACTAAACTTAATATAAATTTTCACCATTTTATAAACATTTTTTTACCTTAATCAGTACTATATTTATATTTTTTTTTCAAACAACCGAATAGTTGGTCACATTGCTTAATATCTAACATCTTTATATTATTTTTAATCTACCCTTTTTTTATACACGAGTTATCATTACACATACTTATCATCGTCGTTGTTGCTGCTGTTGTTTTCATCAGGATTATGATCTTCATTATCACTTTTGCAATTAATGCTTTATAATATTTAAAAGTATATATACATATATGTATGTATTTGTGTGCGAATATTAATATATAATTTTTTTTTATTATAAATTTCAATAGGGTGCGAGGTTCTTGTCATGCATTCATTATAATTAAGTCAAAAGTTTAACTTGTTTATAATATGCATAAAAACTCATTCCTCACAACGATGTTCTCCTCAAGCATACCTACTTCTACTACTTATACAAATATGAGTTTATAATTTGACTTATTTATATGTGTATGGAATACTTAGTACAAAATGTTCATAAATATTATAAAATAATTAAATCTGGGAGCAGAAAAAAAGTGAAAATAAAAAACAGCAGAAAAATTAAATGTATAAATCACAGACACGTTCAAAAATATATTTCAACGAGCTGATGAGTGTCGTAGCATACAAAAATATAAATAGAATACAGTTCATATCGTATACATAAGTATGTGTGGAATATTCAGAAGTTTATGGTTGAATAATTGTGTGGATGTGTAGGAATGTTGCTATTAACTCTAAGTGGGTATATGTGTATGTATGCCGTAAAAGTGATTTAATACACACACACACACACACATTACACACACACTTCCTAATATTTATATTATAACTATACAACCTTTGCATATTAACGTAATTTATTTGCATTAAGGGAGTAAAATGATTTATGGTTGATGGTTTTGATGTTTTTTATAATGTTGAATTAAAAAGAAGTAGCAAAAAGTTGACTACCTAGAACGTGTCAAAAATGCTTTTAAGATTTTTCAATAAAAGTTTTAGAAGATAATTAAATAATTTAAAGTGGCTTGTTGGTTATAAAACTGGAATTGTTAATACATTATTATAATATATATTATATATTTATTTATATAATTTTATTTATATTATTTATTGCATTTATTTACCAAACGTGTCTAAAATCCCTTGCCAACGATACCACATTTACTGTTGGTTCCTTAAGAAGAAATACCACAAAAATGCAAAAAATTAAAAAAAAAAATAGGTAAATTTTCTCTCCATTTTTTATTAAACCTTAAAATCTTTGAGATGCCAAATAAAAAAAAAACCGGTCAACCTTATATTTTGTTTCTTTATTACATATCTGAGTTTGATTCCAATCGGCGTGTAAGCATTGGAAGGATTCACTTGTAAGTAAACCGCAAAGGCATGCTGGACTTCAATGATAATTTTTTATATTTTATTTAAAAACTTAACATATACTCTCTTATAAACCACTGAGACTTCATTTAAATCCCTTGTTAATTTCTGTTGTATATAGGTCATGATTTTTAATAATCACCTACAACTACAGCCTTTTATAAATTGTGTTTATAATAGCCGTTGATAGAGACAGATAGAGCCCTCCTCTTGCTAACGTAGTCACACCTATGAGTATAACCTTCAATTGAAATGCAATAAATATATTGCATAAAGAAAAAACAAATTACCAAATTTTAAATGCTCGCAGAACCGCCACAAACAATACACCACAATGGACCACTTTTAAGGAACCTTTATTTTTGTTTTGGTATTTCACAATTTCTTGTAATATTTTAATAAATTTTCCAGCATTGGACCGTGAAGGTATAGGTAGTTTAGTCGTCTCCAGGGTGTACTTAAGATTAAAATAGAAACACGAAGGTTGTGAAACTATAACAGGCTGTGGAATTAAAATAAATTGCGAAGGCTCTAAAATTACTTAGGACAGACCGCGTAGGCTGTAAAGTTAATATAGACCGCTGAGGATGTATAATGGGGTTATACATTTGTGAAACCAAGTGATAGACAAGACTATATTAATAATAAAAATCGTTTTTGGGTAATTTTTAAACAAAGAGCGGTTTTTAAAAATTCTATGCTAATCAGTTGTTTCTTTTTATCATAAAGTTGAAAGTAGTGGGTTAGCATTAGTGGAAATTCCTCTTGCTTTTTTGATTGCCCTATTGGAGTGGGTTTGATAATGCAGTAGAGGAATGGCAATGCCTTTTTAGGGTAATTTGAAATTTTTTCCGCATTTATTGATATTTATTTATGGACTTTAACTTACATTAAAAGCTATAACCCTCCCTAGTGTATAATTAAACGAGTAAAAAAATTAAAGTCGGGCATGCCGAAACACATTTGCTCGGGGCAAGAAAAAACACATTTGCTCGGGGATATAAAATTTATTTGACCAAAATTAAAAAAATGGCCACGATAAGGACTAGATAGTTTTGTTGCCTAGGAAAGAAAAAAACCGAATCGAAATCGGTTAACCCACTTTGGCTGTACAGTGGCAGCCGATTTCGAACACAGGGTTGTGGGAAAACGCGTTTAAAGTTTACAATTAATTTTACGCTAAAAAAACAGCCAAATTTAAGAAAACAGTGTATGAACAAAATTTATATCTTACAGTTTTTTACATGTATACCAAATTTAGGAAGAATCGGTTAAAGAGTATTTTATATATTAACCCAAAAATTCTTAAAAATGATGGTAGATAATTTATTAGACATTTCATTTCGGTCAAAATGCTTTTATTTCGTACATTTTTTAATTTGGTCTACTGGGTCTACTGATTGTTGTATCGTTGTATCGTCCTAACAAAAAACAGAGTTGTTAAAAATTAAATTGAAAAAATACAACATTTGAGAATAGCACGATACAACATTTTTACATATGTTTAGTGTCCTATGTTTGAGTGTGCTAACCCGATAGAAAACTGAATAGAAAATAAAAATTTTAACAACTCTGTTTTTTGTTAGGACGATACAACGATACAACAGATAGCACACCCCTTATGAACAACCTAATACATTCCCATGTGAAAATCGAAATATATAAGAACACACATGATCATACATTTACTTGTATATGATCATGCATTGGCATACATAGTCATATACGTTCATGTCTACTTCGATGTATGACCATACACGATCTCATATATTTCCATATATCTTCGGATCCGAAATTTGAGGGTATATGACCGTATGTGTTCATATATGACCATATATGCTTATACATATATGATTCACATATGCTCATATATGATCATATACAGGCATATACCTCCATATACCCTCAAATTTCGGATCCGAAAGCATATGGAAATTTATGAGATCATGTATGGTAATACATTGAACTATGCATGGACGTATATTACTATGTATGCCTATATATGATCACATACGAGCCAATGTATGATCATGTATGTTCATATATATTTCGATTTTCACATGGGTTGATTACTTTAATGGCTTATAAAAAGCCTTGAGTACCTGCCCCATATAGCGTTCCTTCGCCCACCAGACTGCGTGCAATGCTTGCGTCTTTGTTATGTGATATAGTAAACACAATAATTAAATAAAAGTAAAATAATAAAAAAAATTAAATAAAAGTGCAAAAAATGTTTTACACAAATTTAACGCTTAGAATATTATTTGAGACTAAAACATATTTTACAAAAAAAAATGTGGAAATTTTATTTCCGCGAATTTTTTACTGAAATTTCAGCGCATATAGGGGAAAGTACCTATGCTCTATCCAAATATAATATAAAAAAAAATTGAAAAAAAAATTTCTATTCTATAAGATATCCTCCTTAAGATAGTAAATTTTTAAAGATTTAAAATAATTAGTTACGGCTCGGAAAAAACTTAAAAGGGCAACAACAAATCATAGCAAAATTCAGGAAAAATTCCAAGTTTAAAATTAATAAACTTTAGATCAACAACGGAAACATTTTTACACCAATTTAAAACCACAAACATGCTTTTTTTTTTATCAATTTTAAGATATTTAGATCTGCTGCTCTCAAAATAACTAAACTGTAATGCTCAGCCACAGTTATAAATGTCAAATTCATATGGAGATATTAATTAGATAAGTTACCCGCCTTTAGAGACAAAAGTTGTTATATTATCCTCAGTAGCCGATGACTTAAATGACCATAATTTTTACAACCATATCCAATTTTATATTGTCATTGTCACCAACCAAAAATTTAAGAGGTTTTTTACCTTTTTTCCTTCAAGTTGCTTTTGACAAGATAGAATCATTGTCCGAATCATCAACACGAAAAACCGCTACTTTAGCATTATTGTTAATTTTAGCATTAATATCACATATTAATATACAGATATGTTACCAATGACAGGTGTCAAAAAAGTATTCTCGAACCGTATGGTTTTGTTTTACATGGAAGTCAAGTCAAGAAGGAGATAACAATATAAATTGTATTGCGCATTTTTTGTATATATCTGTCTCTTTTTTGCTTATTGTGCTTTATCTTTTGTGTTTTTCTTAAATTTTTGCATTTTGCTTTGCTCATTTTCTGTCGGCCATATTGCCCAAATCAGCTGATTCATATCTGTGTATAATCTGTGATTAATATCATCAACCGCAACGAAGTCATTTAGTATGTGTCTATTATTAAAAGAAGCCACATACAGTGCTACCAACCCATGTAGTTGAAAAACGTCATATTTGTGAAAAAAAAATTGTCAAAATCATAATTTTCTAAATGAGAAATCGTCGAAAAATCTTCAATCCTCCAAAAAACTCATTATATTCGAATGGAAGAAGGAATAAAGTTACTTTATTTGTAACAATTTCACACTTTTATGTTAAAACGTGTCTCAATAATTACTTTTTAATAACTGACTTATTTCAATAGGCCAATGTGGGGTCAAGTCACTGCTGATTTTCTGGTCAGATCTAGTGATTTTCTTGTATCCCTATCGGTAAAAATTGTCGAGTAGCTTTTATCGGCTGTAATATAATTAAAAAAAAAAACAATTTTATGTTGAAAATTTTCAAAAAATCCACATATTAATTTTCTTTAATTATAGAAAACAAGCTCCTAAATGATTTCGTTTTTATATAAGCTTTCTAAAAAATCTATATTTCAATAAAATTTGGTTGTGCAGTTTTCTACCGTACAACCCCTATTGAGTATTTTAAATACTAATATTAATTAAATTGAAATCTAAAATCAAAATTTAAAGGTTAATCCTTAATTTTTTTTTTATTTAAAAATTTATAACTCTATAAAATAAAATAAAATCCAAACATACACATACATATATTAATAAATTTATAACTCTTCTTATGATTATATTTCAGATATTTTTGGGGAAAAAAAGACCTGGTATAAGTGGTGAGGATGCATCTAGTGATGAAGTCGCTAAATTTTTCACATAAATCCAGTGATTTTCCAGCAAATTTTAAGGTACAGTGGAAAACTGATCTTGCTTCAATCTGTACCAATCATATTTGTTTCGTTTATTGTGATGGTCTTTAATCTCTGTGGTAATACAATTTACTTATCACATTACATCATTCTCTCCTATTAATTAACCGGAACTGAAACAGTGTGGAGAGCACAGCACCACATGGATGGAAAATGAGGTTTTTATTTCGGTATAGAACAATTGTGAATTTATTTAATTTTTTTTTTATTATTAATTTAAAATTATAGGTTTAATGAGTCGGAAACTAACAAACTTACAAAACCGGGACTTTTCCATCTTTGAAAACCACCAAATAATGAGATTACTTTTTGAAAATATGGCAACATTGGAAATGAAAAAAATATGAGTACGAGAGAAAACGCAGAGTAAATTAAATAAAGTTTTAATTTAGTAATACGAAATCTGCATATAAAAAAAAAGGGAAACTCAGCAGCATCTCTACACATATACAACATTTAACTCATCCATTGTGAACAACCTGATTATTCCAGTTTTACATAAAACAATATAAAATAAAAAAATGGAAAGCAATACATTGGAAGCTAAAGGAAAGATGTTAGATAAATATTAGAAATTGTAAAAAAATTGTGCTTACTATTAAGAAAGCTTATGTGAACTTTCACTGAGTTACCTTTCTATCAAAAACTCTCGTTATATTCATTTATATTTATTCAAAATTTTAACTACTATATACTACTCACTTATATATAAAAAAATATATAATATATTCTTTAGTATTTTTAATTATTTTATTTTTTCATACAAATTGCTAATAGATTTAATTATCAAAAATCACGCAATTATTTTCCCATGTTTCTTCTTTTTTCACCCATAGTTGCACACTTTTTGTGTGTTGTGTTGATGTTGTTACAAGCATGTTGAAGTGAGCAACCAATTTACTTGTTGTTACTATATGTATATGTTAAAATTGACCTTCCTCTTCGTTTGCTTGGGTTTATGGGTCATGTTTTATAAAGTAGTTGTTTAAATTGCCCCATTAAAAACATGTCGTGCAAATTATTCATCTAAAAAGACTAATGGTTGTTACCCTTCTTGTTTATACATCTGCTGCTGCTGCTGCCGCCGCTGCTGTTGTAACTATACCGGTTACGTCTTTTGTTGTAATTAAAATTCGTAGGCCTGTTTTATTTAATTTTTATAAAGAAAAAAAACAAGAAAAGAAAGAGTCAAAATAAAATCAAGGTAAAAATCATTAAAATAAAATATATACGCATTTAATAATTTTAGAATTTTTAGTTTAAACGAAAATGTTATTGTACGATAAGAAGTAATATTTATTATACAATGTTTTTCTAAAGTTATAAATAAAACTCTCATTAATTGTGACCTTTCAAGAATGTGAGCAAATTCTAGGAAGGACTTGAATATTTAATTACATTTACTGAGACATTTATGATTAATATTAGTTAAGTGACATATAATACACTATTAGTACTTATATTATAGAAGTTAAATGTATCCAATAAATTGTTTTTTAAATTAATACACTAACTAACAAAATACTTAAAATTTTCCTTACGACTAGTTCTTTTCTTATGTGTTTTCATCAGCTGTACTTGAAAATCATATTCGGAATTTTTAATGGATTAATTTTTTTTTTGTGATTTATAGACGTTGTCGTTTTGGCTAAAAAATCGCAGGATTTCTTAATTTAGGAGAATACTGGTTAACATTTTCCCACAAACCTTGTCCTATCACCTTCTATTGACACTTCTTGAAATGTCAAACGGAGCTAGTTAACATTCTATACTCGTTGGTTCTGATGTCAAATATTCGATGTTAAAGTAACAGTTCTATACTTCTCTTCACTTCTACTGAACCACTTGACGTATGAGCATTTTTATAAAAATATAATTATTATAACTCATACGCCTTCAATGAAGTTTATTAAAAAACTAACTTAAATCATTCAAGCTTTAACATTTGCATTTAATCATATTTCAAATGAAATACTGACACATATATTTTATTCAATTTAGTTTTTGTGTAATACTTACCCATTGTACTCTAACTCTTAAAGCGGCTGTTGGTATTAAAAGAATATCCCCACAAAGCCGAAAACAACAAACAATTTAATTTAGGTTAATTGCATAAAACAAAGAAAATAAAAAAAAATATATAATAAAAAATTGAAAAAACAGAAAGAGGAAAAAAATGTTGCCGCAGGATAACAATAAAAATATGGGAATAAAAATTATTTTATAACAAAAGAGCATACAACAAATACAACAAATAACAATCAACTTTGTATATTTAGTAGTAGTGGTATGTAATTTTTAACGCTTCAGTATTTTTTTATTTTTTGTTTTTGTTTGTGGAAACTAAAAGTTTAGAAGCGTTAAAAATATATAAATTAAATTGTTATGCATTTGCATAATTTTCTGGATGTTATTTTTTCAATTTAGTGTGAAACCATAGTAAAATAGTAAGAGAGATTAGAGATGGGCACGTGAGTGGATTTTTACTTACACTCACTCACGTTCACGAGAGAAAAATTTCAATCATGCACAATCACCCACGATGATTGTCAGTAAATATGGATGTTACTCACAATCACGCGTGATCACGCATGATTCCCATAAATCGTGCAAATTGACAAAACAAAATCTTACCAGAACAAATAAAATTCCAAAATTAAGATAACTTATAAGTTCAACTAAAATTACAAAAAAAAATTTTTTTTTTGGGTCAAAATTATATTTATATTAAAGGAAATTTATAGGGCATCCAATAAAAATGGTTTTCAGTGCCAAGTTCTATTTAGTTTTTGCGAAAATCACGATTAATGAAAATCGATTAGGAAAACTTCATTGCACCAAATTTTCTAAAGAATTATATACTGTTTAATTGGCCTTGAAATGCCCGTTCATTTGAGTATAGTATTGCTAATATTGGGGGGAAATTGAGAAAACACATTTTTTCGGCCACAAAAAAATACAGTGTCCGTTGATTTTTTGGGCTAAAAAAAATTTTTTTTTGGTTTAAATTACATAGTATATTTTTCTGCTAAATTTAGCACTCGGTTTTGAAAAATTAGTAAAATATTTTGCTAAAATCAGCAGCGAGAATTAGTAAAAAATCCGTAATTTGTAATAAGAGCATAGCAAAAATGATTACTAAAAAAAAAATTGTACTAAAACTCAGTATAAAAATAGTAAAGTTCGACTGGAAATTGTTTACAAATTTTTTTACTAACTTTTTTATCTGAGTGTAGTCAAGAAATTTTGGTTTTACTTTTATACTTCTTGAAATTCTAATAAATGCTCTTTAAATTGATATACATATTGAGTTTCCCGTTCTGTCTTTTCATTTAAAAGTTAATAAAAGAAATATTAGTTGCGATTTGAATTGAACCGTTCTGTAAAACAATAAAAATCGACATAAGAGAAATGTGAATTTTCATAAGACGTATTTACAAATAAATAAAATATTTAATAAATAGCTTAAATAATGATTTTATGGAAATAAACGCTTTTTTATTTTAATTGGAAAGAACAAGTAAGTATATAAATAACTAAATATTAGAGTTTGTCGACAACTCAATAATAATTCAAAAGAAATGGAATTCTCGTTAGGTTTAATACTGTTTATGGATCGAAATTTTATATTAAAATTTGTGAAATTGCCAAAAATTTAGATTGGAAACAAATTTTCTAGTGTATTTTGTTCTCTGTATCGATTAAGGGTACACCACTACGTATACTCAATATGAATAGGTACAAAAAATATAGAAAATAAAAATTCATACGATTTCCCCGTTTTTTGCATATCTCGGGAAATACTGGTCCAATTTGGCTGGAAAACCTACTGTTCCAGATTTGCGATGCTCTTTCAGAATTTTTCACCCAAATTTGATTTCAAGCTTCCCCGTTTTATTTTCCATTTTCAAAATGCGGCAACCCTGGATGGTGTATGCTTTAAATTTTCTTTTAATTGCAATAACTTAGAAACCGTTGGAGATAATTGACCGAAATTTTCGCCAAATTGCAGAATGAAATTTAGGCATCCAATAAAAGTGGTTTTCAGTGCCAAGTTTTTTTTAGTTTTTGAGAAAATCACGATTTATGAAAATAGATTAGGAATTGAATATTAATTATGGAATATATTCAAACTAATGGAAATTTTTAGGGCATCCAATAAATATAGTTTTCAGTGCCAAGTTCCTTTTAGTTTTTGAGAAAATCACGATTTACGAAAATCGATTAGGAATTGAATATTGATTATTGAATATCGATTAGGAAAACTTCATTGCACCAAATTTTCCAAAGAATTATATATTGTTTAATTACCCTTGAAATGCCCGTTCATTTGAGTATAATATTGGTAACATTGGGGCGAAATTCAGAAAAACCAATTTTTCGGTCGCAAAAAAAGACAGTGTATAGTCCATTGATTTTTTTTGGCTTAAAAAAAATTTTCTTTTTTTTGGTCAAAATTATACTCAAAAATATAGTAAAGTTCGATTTTAAACTGTTTACAAATTTTTTTACTAACTTTTTTATCTGAGTGTAGTCCAGAAATTTTGGTTTTACTTTTATGCTTCTTGAAATTCAATAATTTAGACTGGAAACAAATTTTCTAGTGTATTTTGTTCTCTGTATCGATTAAGGGTACACCACTACGTATACTTAATATGAATAGGTACAAAAAATATAGAAAATAAAAATTCATACGATTTCCCCGTTTTTTGAATAACTCGGGAAATACTGGTCCAATTTGGCTGGAAAACCTACTGTTCCAGATTTGCGATGCTCTTTCAGAATTTTTCACCCAAATTTGATTTCAAGCTTCCCCGTTTTATTTTCCATTTTCAAAATGCGGCAACCCTGGATGGTGTATGCTTTAAATTTTCTTTTAATTGCAATAACTTAGAAACCGTTGGAGATAATTGACCGAAATTTTCGCCAAATGGTAGAATGAGATTTACTCAAACGAAAGGAAATTTATAGGGCATCCAATAAAAATGGTTTTCAGTTCCAAGCTCCTTTTAGTTTTTGAGCAAATGTGAATTGACGAATATCGATTAGGAAAACTTCATTGCACCAAATTTTCAAAAGAATTTAATACCGTTTAATTACCCTTGATATGCCCGTTCATTTGAGCATAATAATGCTAACATTGGGGCGAAATTCAGAAAAACCATTTTTTCGGTTTTTTTGGCTTAAAAAAAATTTTCTTTTTCTTAGTCAAAATTATATTCAAACGAAAGGAAATTTTAAGGGCATCCAATAAATATGGTTTTCAGTGCCAAGTCCCTTTTAGTTTTTGAGAAAATCACGATTTACGAAAATCGATTAGGAATTGAATATTGATTATTGAATATCGATTAGGAAAACTTCATTGCACCAAATTTTCCAAAGAATTATATATTGTTTAATTACCCTTGAAATGCCCGTTCATTTGAGTATAATATTGGTAACATTGGGGCGAAATTCAGAAAAACCAATTTTTCGGTCGCAAAAAAAGACAGTGTATAGTCCATTGATTTTTTTTGGCTTAAAAAAAAATTTTCTTTTTTTTTGGTCAAAATTATACTCAAACGAAAGGAAATTTTTAGGGCATCCAATAAATATGGTTTTCAGTGCCAAGTTCCTTTTAGTTTTTGAGAAAATCACGATTTACGAAAATCGATTAGGAATTGAATATTGATTATTGAATATCGATTAGGAAAACTTCATTGCACCAAATTTTCCAAAGAATTATATATTGTTTAATTACCCTTGAAATGCCCGTTCATTTGAGTATAATATTGGTAACATTGGGGCGAAATTCAGAAAAACCAATTTTTCGGTCGCAAAAAAAGACAGTGTATAGTCCATTGATTTTTTTGGCTTAAAAAAAATTTTCTTTTTTTTGGTCAAAATTATACTCAAAAATATAGTAAAGTTCGATTTTAAACTGTTTACAAATTTTTTACTAACTTTTTTATCTGAGTGTAGTCCAGAAATTTTGGTTTTACTTTTATGCTTCTTGAAATTCAATAATTTAGACTGGAAACAAATTTTCTAGTGTATTTTGTTCTCTGTATCGATTATGGGTACACCACTACGTATACTTAATATGAATAGGTACAAAAAATATAGAAAATAAAAATTCATACGATTTCCCCGTTTTTTGAATAACTCGGGAAATACTGGTCCAATTTGGCTGGAAAACCTACTGTTCCAGATTTGCGATGCTCTTTCAGAATTTTTCACCCAAATTTGATTTCAAGCTTCCCCGTTTTATTTTCCATTTTCAAAATGCGGCAACCCTGGATGGTGTATGCTTTAAATTTTCTTTTAATTGCAATAACTTAGAAACCGTTGGAGATAATTGACCGAAATTTTCGCCAAATGGTAGAATGAGATTTACTCAAACGAAAGGAAATTTATAGGGCATCCAATAAAAATGGTTTTCAGTTCCAAGCTCCTTTTAGTTTTTGAGCAAATGTGAATTGACGAATATCGATTAGGAAAACTTCATTGCACCAAATTTTCAAAAGAATTTTATACCGTTTAATTACCCTTGATATGCCCGTTCATTTGAGCATAATAATGCTAACATTGGGGCGAAATTCAGAAAAACCATTTTTTCGGTTTTTTTTGGCTTAAAAAAAATTTTCTTTTTCTTATTCAAAATTATATTCAAACGAAAGGAAATTTTAAGGGCATCCAATAAATATGGTTTTCAGTGCCAAGTTCCTTTTAGTTTTTGAGAAAATCACGATTTACGAAAATCGATTAGGAATTGAATATTGATTATTGAATATCGATTAGGAAAACTTCATTGCACCAAATTTTCCAAAGAATTATATATTGTTTAATTACCCTTGAAATGCCCGTTCATTTGAGTATAATATTGGTAACATTGGGGCGAAATTCAGAAAAACCAATTTTTCAGTCTCTAAAAAAGACAGTGTATAGTCCATTGATTTTTTTTGGCTTAAAAAAAAATGTTCTTTTTTTTGGTCAAAATTATACTCAAACGAAAGGAAATTTTTAGGGCATCCAATAAATATGGTTTTCAGTGCCAAGTTCCTTTTAGTTTTTGAGAAAATCACGATTTACGAAAATCGATTAGGAATTGAATATTGATTATTGAATATCGATTAGGAAAACTTCATTGCACCAAATTTTCCAAAGAATTATATATTGTTTAATTACCCTTGAAATGCCCGTTCATTTGAGTATAATATTGGTAACATTGGGGCGAAATTCAGAAAAACCAATTTTTCGGTCGCAAAAAAAGACAGTGTATAGTCCATTGATTTTTTTTGGCTTAAAAAAAAATTTTCTTTTTTTTGGTCAAAATTATACTCAAACGAAAGGAAATTTTTAGGGCATCCAATAAATATGGTTTTCAGTGCCAAGTTCCTTTTAGTTTTTGAGAAAATCACGATTTACGAAAATCGATTAGGAATTGAATATTGATTATTGAATATCGATTAGGAAAACTTCATTGCACCAAATTTTCCAAAGAATTATATATTGTTTAATTACCCTTGAAATGCCCGTTCATTTGAGTATAATATTGGTAACATTGGGGCGAAATTCAGAAAAACCAATTTTTCGGTCGCAAAAAAAGACAGTGTATAGTCCATTGATTTTTTTTGGCTTAAAAAAAAATTTTCTTTTTTTTGGTCAAAATTATACTCAAACGAAAGGAAATTTTTAGGGCATCCAATAAATATGGTTTTCAGTGCCAAGTTCCTTTTAGTTTTTGAGAAAATCACGATTTACGAAAATCGATTAGGAATTGAATATTGATTATTGAATATCGATTAGGAAAACTTCATTGCACCAAATTTTCCAAAGAATTATATATTGTTTAATTACCCTTGAAATGCCCGTTCATTTGAGTATAATATTGGTAACATTGGGGCGAAATTCAGAAAAACCAATTTTTCGGTCGCAAAAAAAGACAGTGTATAGTCCATTGATTTTTTTTGGCTTAAAAAAAATTTTCTTTTTTTTGGTCAAAATTATACTCAAAAATATAGTAAAGTTCGATTTTAAACTGTTTACAAATTTTTTTACTAACTTTTTTATCTGAGTGTAGTCCAGAAATTTTGGTTTTACTTTTATGCTTCTTGAAATTCAATAATTTAGACTGGAAACAAATTTTCTAGTGTATTTTGTTCTCTGTATCGATTAAGGGTACACCACTACGTATACTTAATATGAATAGGTACAAAAAATATAGAAAATAAAAATTCATACGATTTCCCCGTTTTTTGAATAACTCGGGAAATACTGGTCCAATTTGGCTGGAAAACCTACTGTTCCAGATTTGCGATGCTCTTTCAGAATTTTTCACCCAAATTTGATTTCAAGCTTCCCCGTTTTATTTTCCATTTTCAAAATGCGGCAACCCTGGATGGTGTATGCTTTAAATTTTCTTTTAATTGCAATAACTTAGAAACCGTTGGAGATAATTGACCGAAATTTTCGCCAAATGGTAGAATGAGATTTACTCAAACGAAAGGAAATTTATAGGGCATCCAATAAAAATGGTTTTCAGTTCCAAGCTCCTTTTAGTTTTTGAGCAAATGTGAATTGACGAATATCGATTAGGAAAACTTCATTGCACCAAATTTTCAAAAGAATTTTATACCGTTTAATTACCCTTGATATGCCCGTTCATTTGAGCATAATAATGCTAACATTGGGGCGAAATTCAGAAAAACCATTTTTTCGGTTTTTTTTGGCTTAAAAAAAATTTTCTTTTTCTTATTCAAAATTATATTCAAACGAAAGGAAATTTTAAGGGCATCCAATAAATATGGTTTTCAGTGCCAAGTTCCTTTTAGTTTTTGAGAAAATCACGATTTACGAAAATCGATTAGGAATTGAATATTGATTATTGAATATCGATTAGGAAAACTTCATTGCACCAAATTTTCCAAAGAATTATATATTGTTTAATTACCCTTGAAATGCCCGTTCATTTGAGTATAATATTGGTAACATTGGGGCGAAATTCAGAAAAACCAATTTTTCAGTCTCAAAAAAAGACAGTGTATAGTCCATTGATTTTTTTTGGCTTAAAAAAAAATGTTCTTTTTTTTGGTCAAAATTATACTCAAACGAAAGGAAATTTTTAGGGCATCCAATAAATATGGTTTTCAGTGCCAAGTTCCTTTTAGTTTTTGAGAAAATCACGATTTACGAAAATCGATTAGGAATTGAATATTGATTATTGAATATCGATTAGGAAAACTTCATTGCACCAAATTTTCCAAAGAATTATATATTGTTTAATTACCCTTGAAATGCCCGTTCATTTGAGTATAATATTGGTAACATTGGGGCGAAATTCAGAAAAACCAATTTTTCGGTCGCAAAAAAAGACAGTGTATATAGTCATTGATTTTTTTTGGCTTAAAAAAAAATTTTCTTTTTTTTGGTCAAAATTATACTCAAACGAAAGGAAATTTTTAGGGCATCCAATAAATATGGTTTTCAGTGCCAAGTTCCTTTTAGTTTTTGAGAAAATCACGATTTACGAAAATCGATTAGGAATTGAATATTGATTATTGAATATCGATTAGGAAAACTTCATTGCACCAAATTTTCCAAAGAATTATATATTGTTTAATTACCCTTGAAATGCCCGTTCATTTGAGTATAATACTGGTAACATTGGGGCGAAATTCAGAAAAACCAATTTTTCGGTCGCAAAAAAAGACAGTGTATATTAGGGCGGGTCGATTTAATAATCGCCCATGCCTCAGTGAAAATCGTATTCTAGGGATCAAAATAAGAAACTTTGCCGAAGGAACCATACCTCTAAAACGAATTCTACTACCCCCAACTGTTGACTTTTGTCCCGTAGGGTCAAGTTTTGAAAAATCCCACTTTGACCCATTTAGAGTGCCCCAATCGAGTCCAAATGTATGACCGACCCCCACTAACTTTGGAGGGCCGATCCACCCATGCCAGTGGTACACCCCTGGAACTCCCCTGGGGGGTTCCCCATACAAACATTTTAAAAAATCACCATTTTTGTAACTTTATTTTATTATTTTTTATTTATTTTATTTATTTTTATTATTTTATTTATTTTTTCTCTTTAGAAATTTATTTAGTCAGAACATATGTAAATGAAAAAATTAATTTAACTTAGTAATAGAAAAGAAAAAATGCCCAGACTTGAAAGCAAAAAAGACTTCAAACAGTAATTTTTTTTATTTTCTTTTCTATTACTAAGTTAAATTAATATTTTCATTTACATATGTTCTGACTAAATAAATTTCTAAAGAGAAAAAATAAATAAAATAATAAAAATAAATAAAATAAATAAAAAATAATAAAATAAAGTGCCAAAAATGGTGATTTTTTAAAATGTTTGTATGGGGAACCCCCCAGGGGAGCTCCAGGGGGTGTACCACTGGCATGGGTGGATCGGCCCTCCAAAGTTAGTGGGGGTCGGTCATACATTTGGACTCGATTGGGGCACTCTAAATGGGTCAAAGTGGGATTTTTCAAAACTTGACCCTACGGGACAAAAGTCAACAGTTGGGGGTAGTAGAATTCGTTTTAGAGGTATGGTTCCTTCGGCAAAGTTTCTTATTTTGATCCCTAGAATACGATTTTCCCTGAGGCATGGGCGATTTTTTTGCCTCCCCACAAATCGACCCAGCCTAGTGTATATAGTCCATTGATTTTTTTTGGCTTAAAAAAAAATTTTCTTTTTTTTGGTCAAAATTATACTCAAACGAAAGGAAATTTTTAGGGCATCCAATAAATATGGTTTTCAGTGCCAAGTTCCTTTTAGTTTTTGAGAAAATCACGACTACGAAAATCGATTAGGAATTGAATATTGATTATTGAATATCGATTAGGAAAACTTCATTGCACCAAATTTTCCAAAGAATTATATATTGTTTAATTACCCTTGAAATGCCCGTTCATTTGAGTATAATATTGGTAACATTGGGGCGAAATTCAGAAAAACCAATTTTTCGGTCGCAAAAAAAGACAGTGTATAGTCCATTGATTTTTTTTGGCTTAAAAAAAATTTTCTTTTTTTTGGTCAAAATTATACTCAAAAATATAGTAAAGTTCGATTTTAAACTGTTTACAATTTTTTTTACTAACTTTTTTATCTGAGTGTAGTCCAGAAATTTTGGTTTTACTTTTATGCTTCTTGAAATTCAATAATTTAGACTGGAAACAAATTTTCTAGTGTATTTTGTTCTCTGTATCGATTAAGGGTACACCACTACGTATACTTAATATGAATAGGTACAAAAAATATAGAAAATAAAAATTCATACGATTTCCCCGTTTTTTGAATAACTCGGGAAATACTGGTCCAATTTGGCTGGAAAACCTACTGTTCCAGATTTGCGATGCTCTTTCAGAATTTTTCACCCAAATTTGATTTCAAGCTTCCCCGTTTTATTTTCCATTTTCAAAATGCGGCAACCCTGGATGGTGTATGCTTTAAATTTTCTTTTAATTGCAATAACTTAGAAACCGTTGGAGATAATTGACCGAAATTTTCGCCAAATGGTAGAATGAGATTTACTCAAACGAAAGGAAATTTATAGGGCATCCAATAAAAATGGTTTTCAGTTCCAAGCTCCTTTTAGTTTTTGAGCAAATGTGAATTGACGAATATCGATTAGGAAAACTTCATTGCACCAAATTTTCAAAAGAATTTTATACCGTTTAATTACCCTTGATATGCCCGTTCATTTGAGCATAATAATGCTAACATTGGGGCGAAATTCAGAAAAACCATTTTTTCGGTTTTTTTTGGCTTAAAAAAAATTTTCTTTTTCTTAGTCAAAATTATATTCAAACGAAAGGAAATTTTAAGGGCATCCAATAAATATGGTTTTCAGTGCCAAGTTCCTTTTAGTTTTTGAGAAAATCACGATTTACGAAAATCGATTAGGAATTGAATATTGATTATTGAATATCGATTAGGAAAACTTCATTGCACCAAATTTTCCAAAGAATTATATATTGTTTAATTACCCTTGAAATGCCCGTTCATTTGAGTATAATATTGGTAACATTGGGGCGAAATTCAGAAAAACCAATTTTTCAGTCTCAAAAAAAGACAGTGTATAGTCCATTGATTTTTTTTGGCTTAAAAAAAAATTTTCTTTTTTTTGGTCAAAATTATACTCAAACGAAAGGAAATTTTTAGGGCATCCAATAAATATGGTTTTCAGTGCCAAGTTCCTTTTAGTTTTTGAGAAAATCACGATTTACGAAAATCGATTAGGAATTGAATATTGATTATTGAATATCGATTAGGAAAACTTCATTGCACCAAATTTTCCAAAGAATTATATATTGTTTAATTACCCTTGAAATGCCCGTTCATTTGAGTATAATATTGGTAACATTGGGGCGAAATTCAGAAAAACCAATTTTTCGGTCGCAAAAAAAGACAGTGTATATAGTCATTGATTTTTTTTGGCTTAAAAAAAAATTTTCTTTTTTTTGGTCAAAATTATACTCAAACGAAAGGAAATTTTTAGGGCATCCAATAAATATGGTTTTCAGTGCCAAGTTCCTTTTAGTTTTTGAGAAAATCACGATTTACGAAAATCGATTAGGAATTGAATATTGATTATTGAATATCGATTAGGAAAACTTCATTGCACCAAATTTTCCAAAGAATTATATATTGTTTAATTACCCTTGAAATGCCCGTTCATTTGAGTATAATATTGGTAACATTGGGGCGAAATTCAGAAAAACCAATTTTTCGGTCGCAAAAAAAGACAGTGTATAATAGTCCATTGATTTTTTTTGGCTTAAAAAAAAATTTTCTTTTTTTTGGTCAAAATTATACTCAAACGAAAGGAAATTTTTAGGGCATCCAATAAATATGGTTTTCAGTGCCAAGTTCCTTTTAGTTTTTGAGAAAATCACGATTTACGAAAATCGATTAGGAATTGAATATTGATTATTGAATATCGATTAGGAAAACTTCATTGCACCAAATTTTCCAAAGAATTATATATTGTTTAATTACCCTTGAAATGCCCGTTCATTTGAGTATAATATTGGTAACATTGGGGCGAAATTCAGAAAAACCAATTTTTCGGTCGCAAAAAAAGACAGTGTATAGTCCATTGATTTTTTTTGGCTTAAAAAAAATTTTCTTTTTTTTGGTCAAAATTATACTCAAAAATATAGTAAAGTTCGATTTTAAACTGTTTACAAATTTTTTTACTAACTTTTTTATCTGAGTGTAGTCCAGAAATTTTGGTTTTACTTTTATGCTTCTTGAAATTCAATAATTTAGACTGGAAACAAATTTTCTAGTGTATTTTGTTCTCTGTATCGATTAAGGGTACACCACTACGTATACTTAATATGAATAGGTACAAAAAATATAGAAAATAAAAATTCATACGATTTCCCCGTTTTTTGAATAACTCGGGAAATACTGGTCCAATTTGGCTGGAAAACCTACTGTTCCAGATTTGCGATGCTCTTTCAGAATTTTTCACCCAAATTTGATTTCAAGCTTCCCCGTTTTATTTTCCATTTTCACAATGCGGCAACCCTGGATGGTGTATGCTTTAAATTTTCTTTTAATTGCAATAACTTAGAAACCGTTGGAGATAATTGACCGAAATTTTCGCCAAATGGTAGAATGAGATTTACTCAAACGAAAGGAAATTTATAGGGCATCCAATAAAAATGGTTTTCAGTTCCAAGCTCCTTTTAGTTTTTGAGCAAATGTGAATTGACGAATATCGATTAGGAAAACTTCATTGCACCAAATTTTCAAAAGAATTTAATACCGTTTAATTACCCTTGATATGCCCGTTCATTTGAGCATAATAATGCTAACATTGGGGCGAAATTCAGAAAAACCATTTTTTCGGTTTTTTTTGGCTTAAAAAAAATTTTCTTTTTCTTAGTCAAAATTATATTCAAACGAAAGGAAATTTTAAGGGCATCCAATAAATATGGTTTTCAGTGCCAAGTTCCTTTTAGTTTTTGAGAAAATCACGATTTACGAAAATCGATTAGGAATTGAATATTGATTATTGAATATCGATTAGGAAAACTTCATTGCACCAAATTTTCCAAAGAATTATATATTGTTTAATTACCCTTGAAATGCCCGTTCATTTGAGTATAATATTGGTAACATTGGGGCGAAATTCAGAAAAACCAATTTTTCAGTCTCAAAAAAAGACAGTGTATAGTCCATTGATTTTTTTTGGCTTAAAAAAAAATGTTCTTTTTTTTGGTCAAAATTATACTCAAACGAAAGGAAATTTTTAGGGCATCCAATAAATATGGTTTTCAGTGCCAAGTTCCTTTTAGTTTTTGAGAAAATCACGATTTACGAAAATCGATTAGGAATTGAATATTGATTATTGAATATCGATTAGGAAAACTTCATTGCACCAAATTTTCCAAAGAATTATATATTGTTTAATTACCCTTGAAATGCCCGTTCATTTGAGTATAATATTGGTAACATTGGGGCGAAATTCAGAAAAACCAATTTTTCGGTCGCAAAAAAAGACAGTGTATATAGTCATTGATTTTTTTTGGCTTAAAAAAAAATTTTCTTTTTTTTGGTCAAAATTATACTCAAACGAAAGGAAATTTTTAGGGCATCCAATAAATATGGTTTTCAGTGCCAAGTTCCTTTTAGTTTTTGAGAAAATCACGATTTACGAAAATCGATTAGGAATTGAATATTGATTATTGAATATCGATTAGGAAAACTTCATTGCACCAAATTTTCCAAAGAATTATATATTGTTTAATTACCCTTGAAATGCCCGTTCATTTGAGTATAATATTGGTAACATTGGGGCGAAATTCAGAAAAACCAATTTTTCGGTCGCAAAAAAAGACAGTGTATAGTCCATTGATTTTTTTTGGCTTAAAAAAAATTTTCTTTTTTTTGGTCAAAATTATACTCAAAAATATAGTAAAGTTCGATTTTAAACTGTTTACAAATTTTTTTACTAACTTTTTTATCTGAGTGTAGTCCAGAAATTTTGGTTTTACTTTTATGCTTCTTGAAATTCAATAATTTAGACTGGAAACAAATTTTCTAGTGTATTTTGTTCTCTGTATCGATTAAGGGTACACCACTACGTATACTTAATATGAATAGGTACAAAAAATATAGAAAATAAAAATTCATACGATTTCCCCGTTTTTTGAATAACTCGGGAAATACTGGTCCAATTTGGCTGGAAAACCTACTGTTCCAGATTTGCGATGCTCTTTCAGAATTTTTCACCCAAATTTGATTTCAAGCTTCCCCGTTTTATTTTCCATTTTCAAAATGCGGCAACCCTGGATGGTGTATGCTTTAAATTTTCTTTTAATTGCAATAACTTAGAAACCGTTGGAGATAATTGACCGAAATTTTCGCCAAATGGTAGAATGAGATTTACTCAAACGAAAGGAAATTTATAGGGCATCCAATAAAAATGGTTTTCAGTTCCAAGCTCCTTTTAGTTTTTGAGCAAATGTGAATTGACGAATATCGATTAGGAAAACTTCATTGCACCAAATTTTCAAAAGAATTTAATACCGTTTAATTACCCTTGATATGCCCGTTCATTTGAGCATAATAATGCTAACATTGGGGCGAAATTCAGAAAAACCATTTTTTCGGTTTTTTTGGCTTAAAAAAAATTTTCTTTTTCTTAGTCAAAATTATATTCAAACGAAAGGAAATTTTAAGGGCATCCAATAAATATGGTTTTCAGTGCCAAGTCCCTTTTAGTTTTTGAGAAAATCACGATTTACGAAAATCGATTAGGAATTGAATATTGATTATTGAATATCGATTAGGAAAACTTCATTGCACCAAATTTTCCAAAGAATTATATATTGTTTAATTACCCTTGAAATGCCCGTTCATTTGAGTATAATATTGGTAACATTGGGGCGAAATTCAGAAAAACCAATTTTTCGGTCGCAAAAAAAGACAGTGTATAGTCCATTGATTTTTTTTGGCTTAAAAAAAAATTTTCTTTTTTTTTGGTCAAAATTATACTCAAACGAAAGGAAATTTTTAGGGCATCCAATAAATATGGTTTTCAGTGCCAAGTTCCTTTTAGTTTTTGAGAAAATCACGATTTACGAAAATCGATTAGGAATTGAATATTGATTATTGAATATCGATTAGGAAAACTTCATTGCACCAAATTTTCCAAAGAATTATATATTGTTTAATTACCCTTGAAATGCCCGTTCATTTGAGTATAATATTGGTAACATTGGGGCGAAATTCAGAAAAACCAATTTTTCGGTCGCAAAAAAAGACAGTGTATAGTCCATTGATTTTTTTTGGCTTAAAAAAAATTTTCTTTTTTTTGGTCAAAATTATACTCAAAAATATAGTAAAGTTCGATTTTAAACTGTTTACAAATTTTTTACTAACTTTTTTATCTGAGTGTAGTCCAGAAATTTTGGTTTTACTTTTATGCTTCTTGAAATTCAATAATTTAGACTGGAAACAAATTTTCTAGTGTATTTTGTTCTCTGTATCGATTATGGGTACACCACTACGTATACTTAATATGAATAGGTACAAAAAATATAGAAAATAAAAATTCATACGATTTCCCCGTTTTTTGAATAACTCGGGAAATACTGGTCCAATTTGGCTGGAAAACCTACTGTTCCAGATTTGCGATGCTCTTTCAGAATTTTTCACCCAAATTTGATTTCAAGCTTCCCCGTTTTATTTTCCATTTTCAAAATGCGGCAACCCTGGATGGTGTATGCTTTAAATTTTCTTTTAATTGCAATAACTTAGAAACCGTTGGAGATAATTGACCGAAATTTTCGCCAAATGGTAGAATGAGATTTACTCAAACGAAAGGAAATTTATAGGGCATCCAATAAAAATGGTTTTCAGTTCCAAGCTCCTTTTAGTTTTTGAGCAAATGTGAATTGACGAATATCGATTAGGAAAACTTCATTGCACCAAATTTTCAAAAGAATTTTATACCGTTTAATTACCCTTGATATGCCCGTTCATTTGAGCATAATAATGCTAACATTGGGGCGAAATTCAGAAAAACCATTTTTTCGGTTTTTTTTGGCTTAAAAAAAATTTTCTTTTTCTTATTCAAAATTATATTCAAACGAAAGGAAATTTTAAGGGCATCCAATAAATATGGTTTTCAGTGCCAAGTTCCTTTTAGTTTTTGAGAAAATCACGATTTACGAAAATCGATTAGGAATTGAATATTGATTATTGAATATCGATTAGGAAAACTTCATTGCACCAAATTTTCAAAAGAATTATATATTGTTTAATTACCCTTGAAATGCCCGTTCATTTGAGTATAATATTGGTAACATTGGGGCGAAATTCAGAAAAACCAATTTTTCGGTCGCAAAAAAAGACAGTGTATAGTCCATTGATTTTTTTTGGCTTAAAAAAAAATGTTCTTTTTTTTGGTCAAAATTATACTCAAACGAAAGGAAATTTTTAGGGCATCCAATAAATATGGTTTTCAGTGCCAAGTTCCTTTTAGTTTTTGAGAAAATCACGATTTACGAAAATCGATTAGGAATTGAATATTGATTATTGAATATCGATTAGGAAAACTTCATTGCACCAAATTTTCCAAAGAATTATATATTGTTTAATTACCCTTGAAATGCCCGTTCATTTGAGTATAATATTGGTAACATTGGGGCGAAATTCAGAAAAACCAATTTTTCAGTCTCAAAAAAAGACAGTGTATAGTCCATTGATTTTTTTTGGCTTAAAAAAAAATGTTCTTTTTTTTTGGTCAAAATTATACTCAAACGAAAGGAAATTTTTAGGGCATCCAATAAATATGGTTTTCAGTGCCAAGTTCCTTTTAGTTTTTGAGAAAATCACGATTTACGAAAATCGATTAGGAATTGAATATTGATTATTGAATATCGATTAGGAAAACTTCATTGCACCAAATTTTCCAAAGAATTATATATTGTTTAATTACCCTTGAAATGCCCGTTCATTTGAGTATAATATTGGTAACATTGGGGCGAAATTCAGAAAAACCAATTTTTCGGTCGCAAAAAAAGACAGTGTATAGTCCATTGATTTTTTTTGGCTTAAAAAAAAATTTTCTTTTTTTTTGGTCAAAATTATACTCAAACGAAAGGAAATTTTTAGGGCATCCAATAAATATGGTTTTCAGTGCCAAGTTCCTTTTAGCTTTTGAGAAAATCACGATTTACGAAAATCGATTAGGAATTGAATATTGATTATTGAATATCGATTAGGAAAACTTCATTGCACCAAATTTTCCAAAGAATTATATATTGTTTAATTACCCTTGAAATGCCCGTTCATTTGAGTATAATATTGGTAACATTGGGGCGAAATTCAGAAAAACCAATTTTTCGGTCGCAAAAAAAGACAGTGTATAGTCCATTGATTTTTTTTGGCTTAAAAAAAATTTTCTTTTTTTTGGTCAAAATTATACTCAAAAATATAGTAAAGTTCGATTTTAAACTGTTTACAAATTTTTTACTAACTTTTTTATCTGAGTGTAGTCCAGAAATTTTGGTTTTACTTTTATGCTTCTTGAAATTCAATAATTTAGACTGGAAACAAATTTTCTAGTGTATTTTGTTCTCTGTATCGATTAAGGGTACACCACTACGTATACTTAATATGAATAGGTACAAAAAATATAGAAAATAAAAATTCATACGATTTCCCCGTTTTTTGAATAACTCGGGAAATACTGGTCCAATTTGGCTGGAAAACCTACTGTTCCAGATTTGCGATGCTCTTTCAGAATTTTTCACCCAAATTTGATTTCAAGCTTCCCCGTTTTATTTTCCATTTTCAAAATGCGGCAACCCTGGATGGTGTATGCTTTAAATTTTCTTTTAATTGCAATAACTTAGAAACCGTTGGAGATAATTGACCGAAATTTTCGCCAAATGGTAGAATGAGATTTACTCAAACGAAAGGAAATTTATAGGGCATCCAATAAAAATGGTTTTCAGTTCCAAGCTCCTTTTAGTTTTTGAGCAAATGTGAATTGACGAATATCGATTAGGAAAACTTCATTGCACCAAATTTTCAAAAGAATTTTATACCGTTTAATTACCCTTGATATGCCCGTTCATTTGAGCATAATAATGCTAACATTGGGGCGAAATTCAGAAAAACCATTTTTTCGGTTTTTTTTGGCTTAAAAAAAATTTTCTTTTTCTTATTCAAAATTATATTCAAACGAAAGGAAATTTTAAGGGCATCCAATAAATATGGTTTTCAGTGCCAAGTTCCTTTTAGTTTTTGAGAAAATCACGATTTACGAAAATCGATTAGGAATTGAATATTGATTATTGAATATCGATTAGGAAAACTTCATTGCACCAAATTTTCCAAAGAATTATATATTGTTTAATTACCCTTGAAATGCCCGTTCATTTGAGTATAATATTGGTAACATTGGGGCGAAATTCAGAAAAACCAATTTTTCAGTCTCTAAAAAAGACAGTGTATAGTCCATTGATTTTTTTTGGCTTAAAAAAAAATTTTCTTTTTTTTGGTCAAAATTATACTCAAACGAAAGGAAATTTTTAGGGCATCCAATAAATATGGTTTTCAGTGCCAAGTTCCTTTTAGTTTTTGAGAAAATCACGATTTACGAAAATCGATTAGGAATTGAATATTGATTATTGAATATCGATTAGGAAAACTTCATTGCACCAAATTTTCCAAAGAATTATATATTGTTTAATTACCCTTGAAATGCCCGTTCATTTGAGTATAATATTGGTAACATTGGGGCGAAATTCAGAAAAACCAATTTTTCAGTCTCAAAAAAAGACAGTGTATAGTCCATTGATTTTTTTTGGCTTAAAAAAAAATGTTCTTTTTTTTGGTCAAAATTATACTCAAACGAAAGGAAATTTTTAGGGCATCCAATAAATATGGTTTTCAGTGCCAAGTTCCTTTTAGTTTTTGAGAAAATCACGATTTACGAAAATCGATTAGGAATTGAATATTGATTATTGAATATCGATTAGGAAAACTTCATTGCACCAAATTTTCCAAAGAATTATATATTGTTTAATTACCCTTGAAATGCCCGTTCATTTGAGTATAATATTGGTAACATTGGGGCGAAATTCAGAAAAACCAATTTTTCAGTCTCAAAAAAAGACAGTGTATAATAGTCCATTGATTTTTTTTGGCTTAAAAAAAAATTTTCTTTTTTTTGGTCAAAATTATACTCAAACGAAAGGAAATTTTTAGGGCATCCAATAAATATGGTTTTCAGTGCCAAGTTCCTTTTAGTTTTTGAGAAAATCACGATTTACGAAAATCGATTAGGAATTGAATATTGATTATTGAATATCGATTAGGAAAACTTCATTGCACCAAATTTTCCAAAGAATTATATATTGTTTAATTACCCTTGAAATGCCCGTTCATTTGAGTATAATATTGGTAACATTGGGGCGAAATTCAGAAAAACCAATTTTTCGGTCGCAAAAAAAGACAGTGTATAGTCCATTGATTTTTTTTGGCTTAAAAAAAATTTTCTTTTTTTTGGTCAAAATTATACTCAAAAATATAGTAAAGTTCGATTTTAAACTGTTTACAAATTTTTTTACTAACTTTTTTATCTGAGTGTAGTCCAGAAATTTTGGTTTTACTTTTATGCTTCTTGAAATTCAATAATTTAGACTGGAAACAAATTTTCTAGTGTATTTTGTTCTCTGTATCGATTATGGGTACACCACTACGTATACTTAATATGAATAGGTACAAAAAATATAGAAAATAAAAATTCATACGATTTCCCCGTTTTTTGAATAACTCGGGAAATACTGGTCCAATTTGGCTGGAAAACCTACTGTTCCAGATTTGCGATGCTCTTTCAGAATTTTTCACCCAAATTTGATTTCAAGCTTCCCCGTTTTATTTTCCATTTTCAAAATGCGGCAACCCTGGATGGTGTATGCTTTAAATTTTCTTTTAATTGCAATAACTTAGAAACCGTTGGAGATAATTGACCGAAATTTTCGCCAAATGGTAGAATGAGATTTACTCAAACGAAAGGAAATTTATAGGGCATCCAATAAAAATGGTTTTCAGTTCCAAGCTCCTTTTAGTTTTTGAGCAAATGTGAATTGACGAATATCGATTAGGAAAACTTCATTGCACCAAATTTTCAAAAGAATTTTATACCGTTTAATTACCCTTGATATGCCCGTTCATTTGAGCATAATAATGCTAACATTGGGGCGAAATTCAGAAAAACCATTTTTTCGGTTTTTTTTGGCTTAAAAAAAATTTTCTTTTTCTTAGTCAAAATTATATTCAAACGAAAGGAAATTTTAAGGGCATCCAATAAATATGGTTTTCAGTGCCAAGTTCCTTTTAGTTTTTGAGAAAATCACGATTTACGAAAATCGATTAGGAATTGAATATTGATTATTGAATATCGATTAGGAAAACTTCATTGCACCAAATTTTCCAAAGAATTATATATTGTTTAATTACCCTTGAAATGCCCGTTCATTTGAGTATAATATTGGTAACATTGGGGCGAAATTCAGAAAAACCAATTTTTCAGTCTCAAAAAAAGACAGTGTATAGTCCATTGATTTTTTTTGGCTTAAAAAAAAATGTTCTTTTTTTTGGTCAAAATTATACTCAAACGAAAGGAAATTTTTAGGGCATCCAATAAATATGGTTTTCAGTGCCAAGTTCCTTTTAGTTTTTGAGAAAATCACGATTTACGAAAATCGATTAGGAATTGAATATTGATTATTGAATATCGATTAGGAAAACTTCATTGCACCAAATTTTCCAAAGAATTATATATTGTTTAATTACCCTTGAAATGCCCGTTCATTTGAGTATAATATTGGTAACATTGGGGCGAAATTCAGAAAAACCAATTTTTCGGTCGCAAAAAAAGACAGTGTATAGTCCATTGATTTTTTTTGGCTTAAAAAAAAATGTTCTTTTTTTTGGTCAAAATTATACTCAAACGAAAGGAAATTTTTAGGGCATCCAATAAATATGGTTTTCAGTGCCAAGTTCCTTTTAGTTTTTGAGAAAATCACGATTTACGAAAATCGATTAGGAATTGAATATTGATTATTGAATATCGATTAGGAAAACTTCATTGCACCAAATTTTCCAAAGAATTATATATTGATTAATTACCCTTGAAATGCCCGTTCATTTGAGTATAATATTGGTAACATTGGGGCGAAATTCAGAAAAACCAATTTTTCAGTCTCAAAAAAAGACAGTGTATAGTCCATTGATTTTTTTTGGCTTAAAAAAAAATTTTCTTTTTTTTGGTCAAAATTATACTCAAACGAAAGGAAATTTTTAGGGCATCCAATAAATATGGTTTTCAGTGCCAAGTTCCTTTTAGTTTTTGAGAAAATCACGATTTACGAAAATCGATTAGGAATTGAATATTGATTATTGAATATCGATTAGGAAAACTTCATTGCACCAAATTTTCCAAAGAATTATATATTGTTTAATTACCCTTGAAATGCCCGTTCATTTGAGTATAATATTGGTAACATTGGGGCGAAATTCAGAAAAACCAATTTTTCAGTCTCAAAAAAAGACAGTGTATAGTCCATTGATTTTTTTTGGCTTAAAAAAAAATGTTCTTTTTTTTGGTCAAAATTATACTCAAACGAAAGGAAATTTTTAGGGCATCCAATAAATATGGTTTTCAGTGCCAAGTTCCTTTTAGTTTTTGAGAAAATCACGATTTACGAAAATCGATTAGGAATTGAATATTGATTATTGAATATCGATTAGGAAAACTTCATTGCACCAAATTTTCCAAAGAATTATATATTGTTTAATTACCCTTGAAATGCCCGTTCATTTGAGTATAATATTGGTAACATTGGGGCGAAATTCAGAAAAACCAATTTTTCAGTCTCAAAAAAAGACAGTGTATAGTCCATTGATTTTTTTTGGCTTAAAAAAAAATGTTCTTTTTTTTGGTCAAAATTATACTCAAACGAAAGGAAATTTTTAGGGCATCCAATAAATATGGTTTTCAGTGCCAAGTTCCTTTTAGTTTTTGAGAAAATCACGATTTACGAAAATCGATTAGGAATTGAATATTGATTATTGAATATCGATTAGGAAAACTTCATTGCACCAAATTTTCCAAAGAATTATATATTGTTTAATTACCCTTGAAATGCCCGTTCATTTGAGTATAATATTGGTAACATTGGGGCGAAATTCAGAAAAACCAATTTTTCGGTCGCAAAAAAAGACAGTTATAGTCCATTGATTTTTTTTGGCTTAAAAAAAAATTTTCTTTTTTTTGGTCAAAATTATACTCAAACGAAAGGAAATTTTTAGGGCATCCAATAAATATGGTTTTCAGTGCCAAGTTCCTTTTAGTTTTTGAGAAAATCACGATTTACGAAAATCGATTAGGAATTGAATATTGATTATTGAATATCGATTAGGAAAACTTCATTGCACCAAATTTTCCAAAGAATTATATATTGTTTAATTACCCTTGAAATGCCCGTTCATTTGAGTATAATATTGGTAACATTGGGGCGAAATTCAGAAAAACCAATTTTTCGGTCGCAAAAAAAGACAGTGTATAGTCCATTGATTTTTTTTGGCTTAAAAAAAATTTTCTTTTTTTTGGTCAAAATTATACTCAAAAATATAGTAAAGTTCGATTTTAAACTGTTTACAAATTTTTTTACTAACTTTTTTATCTGAGTGTAGCCCAGAAATTTTGGTTTTACTTTTATGCTTCTTGAAATTCAATAATTTAGACTGGAAACAAATTTTCTAGTGTATTTTGTTCTCTGTATCGATTATGGGTACACCACTACGTATACTTAATATGAATAGGTACAAAAAATATAGAAAATAAAAATTCATACGATTTCCCCGTTTTTTGAATAACTCGGGAAATACTGGTCCAATTTGGCTGGAAAACCTACTGTTCCAGATTTGCGATGCTCTTTCAGAATTTTTCACCCAAATTTGATTTCAAGCTTCCCCGTTTTATTTTCCATTTTCAAAATGCGGCAACCCTGGATGGTGTATGCTTTACATTTTCTTTTAATTGCAATAACTTAGAAACCGTTGGAGATAATTGACCGAAATTTTCGCCAAATGGTAGAATGAGATTTACTCAAACGAAAGGAAATTTATAGGGCATCCAATAAAAATGGTTTTCAGTTCCAAGCTCCTTTTAGTTTTTGAGCAAATGTGAATTGACGAATATCGATTAGGAAAACTTCATTGCACCAAATTTTCAAAAGAATTTTATACCGTTTAATTACCCTTGATATGCCCGTTCATTTGAGCATAATAATGCTAACATTGGGGCGAAATTCAGAAAAACCATTTTTTCGGTTTTTTTTGGCTTAAAAAAAATTTTCTTTTTCTTAGTCAAAATTATATTCAAACGAAAGGAAATTTTAAGGGCATCCAATAAATATGGTTTTCAGTGCCAAGTTCCTTTTAGTTTTTGAGAAAATCACGATTTACGAAAATCGATTAGGAATTGAATATTGATTATTGAATATCGATTAGGAAAACTTCATTGCACCAAATTTTCCAAAGAATTATATATTGTTTAATTACCCTTGAAATGCCCGTTCATTTGAGTATAATATTGGTAACATTGGGGCGAAATTCAGAAAAACCAATTTTTCAGTCTCAAAAAAAGACAGTGTATAATAGTCCATTGATTTTTTTTGGCTTAAAAAAAAATTTTCTTTTTTTTGGTCAAAATTATACTCAAACGAAAGGAAATTTTTAGGGCATCCAATAAATATGGTTTTCAGTGCCAAGTTCCTTTTAGTTTTTGAGAAAATCACGATTTACGAAAATCGATTAGGAATTGAATATTGATTATTGAATATCGATTAGGAAAACTTCATTGCACCAAATTTTCCAAAGAATTATATATTGTTTAATTACCCTTGAAATGCCCGTTCATTTGAGTATAATATTGGTAACATTGGGGCGAAATTCAGAAAAACCAATTTTTCAGTCTCAAAAAAAGACAGTGTATAATAAGTCCATTGATTTTTTTTGGCTTAAAAAAAAATTTTCTTTTTTTTGGTCAAAATTATACTCAAACGAAAGGAAATTTTTAGGGCATCCAATAAATATGGTTTTCAGTGCCAAGTTCCTTTTAGTTTTTGAGAAAATCACGATTTACGAAAATCGATTAGGAATTGAATATTGATTATTGAATATCGATTAGGAAAACTTCATTGCACCAAATTTTCCAAAGAATTATATATTGTTTAATTACCCTTGAAATGCCCGTTCATTTGAGTATAATATTGGTAACATTGGGGCGAAATTCAGAAAAACCAATTTTTCGGTCGCAAAAAAAGACAGTGTATAGTCCATTGATTTTTTTTGGCTTAAAAAAAATTTTCTTTTTTTTGGTCAAAATTATACTCAAAAATATAGTAAAGTTCGATTTTAAACTGTTTACAAATTTTTTTACTAACTTTTTTATCTGAGTGTAGTCCAGAAATTTTGGTTTTACTTTTATGCTTCTTGAAATTCAATAATTTAGACTGGAAACAAATTTTCTAGTGTATTTTGTTCTCTGTATCGATTATGGGTACACCACTACGTATACTTAATATGAATAGGTACAAAAAATATAGAAAATAAAAATTCATACGATTTCCCCGTTTTTTGAATAACTCGGGAAATACTGGTCCAATTTGGCTGGAAAACCTACTGTTCCAGATTTGCGATGCTCTTTCAGAATTTTTCACCCAAATTTGATTTCAAGCTTCCCCGTTTTATTTTCCATTTTCAAAATGCGGCAACCCTGGATGGTGTATGCTTTAAATTTTCTTTTAATTGCAATAACTTAGAAACCGTTGGAGATAATTGACCGAAATTTTCGCCAAATGGTAGAATGAGATTTACTCAAACGAAAGGAAATTTATAGGGCATCCAATAAAAATGGTTTTCAGTTCCAAGCTCCTTTTAGTTTTTGAGCAAATGTGAATTGACGAATATCGATTAGGAAAACTTCATTGCACCAAATTTTCAAAAGAATTTTATACCGTTTAATTACCCTTGATATGCCCGTTCATTTGAGCATAATAATGCTAACATTGGGGCGAAATTCAGAAAAACCATTTTTTCGGTTTTTTTTGGCTTAAAAAAAATTTTCTTTTTCTTATTCAAAATTATATTCAAACGAAAGGAAATTTTAAGGGCATCCAATAAATATGGTTTTCAGTGCCAAGTTCCTTTTAGTTTTTGAGAAAATCACGATTTACGAAAATCGATTAGGAATTGAATATTGATTATTGAATATCGATTAGGAAAACTTCATTGCACCAAATTTTCCAAAGAATTATATATTGTTTAATTACCCTTGAAATGCCCGTTCATTTGAGTAT
Source organism: Leucophora obtusa (assembly GCA_949987735.1). Lineage (NCBI taxonomy): Eukaryota > Metazoa > Arthropoda > Insecta > Diptera > Anthomyiidae > Leucophora > Leucophora obtusa. Next base: position 7,263,838 of record OX465296.1, read on the forward strand.
AATATTGGTAACATTGGGGCGAAATTCAGAAAAACCAATTTTTCAGTCTCAAAAAAAGACAGTGTTATAGTCCATTGATTTTTTTTGGCTTAAAAAAAAATTTTCTTTTTTTTGGTCAAAATTATACTCAAACGAAAGGAAATTTTTAGGGCATCCAATAAATATGGTTTTCAGTGCCAAGTTCCTTTTAGTTTTTGAGAAAATCACGATTTACGAAAATCGATTAGGAATTGAATATTGATTATTGAATATCGATTAGGAAAACTTCATTGCACCAAATTTTCCAAAGAATTATATATTGTTTAATTACCCTTGAAATGCCCGTTCATTTGAGTATAATATTGGTAACATTGGGGCGAAATTCAGAAAAACCAATTTTTCAGTCTCAAAAAAAGACAGTGTTATAGTCCATTGATTTTTTTTTGGCTTAAAAAAAAATTTTCTTTTTTTTGGTCAAAATTATACTCAAACGAAAGGAAATTTTTAGGGCATCCAATAAATATGGTTTTCAGTGCCAAGTTCCTTTTAGTTTTTGAGAAAATCACGATTTACGAAAATCGATTAGGAATTGAATATTGATTATTGAATATCGATTAGGAAAACTTCATTGCACCAAATTTTCCAAAGAATTATATATTGTTTAATTACCCTTGAAATGCCTGTTCATTTGAGTATAATATTGGTAACATTGGGGCGAAATTCAGAAAAACCAATTTTTCGGTCGCAAAAAAAGACAGTGTATAGTCCATTGATTTTTTTTGGCTTAAAAAAAAATTTTCTTTTTTTTGGTCAAAATTATACTCAAACGAAAGGAAATTTTTAGGGCATCCAATAAATATGGTTTTCAGTGCCAAGTTCCTTTTAGTTTTTGAGAAAATCACGATTTACGAAAATCGATTAGGAATTGAATATTGATTATTGAATATCGATTAGGAAAACTTCATTGCACCAAATTTTCCAAAGAATTATATATTGTTTAATTACCCTTGAAATGCCCGTTCATTTGAGTATAATATTGGTAACATTGGGGCGAAATTCAGAAAAACCAATTTTTCGGTCGCAAAAAAAGACAGTGTATAGTCCATTGATTTTTTTTGGCTTAAAAAAAATTTTCTTTTTTTTGGTCAAAATTATACTCAAAAATATAGTAAAGTTCGATTTTAAACTGTTTACAAATTTTTTTACTAACTTTTTTATCTGAGTGTAGTCCAGAAATTTTGGTTTTACTTTTATGCTTCTTGAAATTCAATAATTTAGACTGGAAACAAATTTTCTAGTGTATTTTGTTCTCTGTATCGATTAAGGGTACACCACTACGTATACTTAATATGAATAGGTACAAAAAATATAGAAAATAAAAATTCATACGATTTCCCCGTTTTTTGAATAACTCGGGAAATACTGGTCCAATTTGGCTGGAAAACCTACTGTTCCAGATTTGCGATGCTCTTTCAGAATTTTTCACCCAAATTTGATTTCAAGCTTCCCCGTTTTATTTTCCATTTTCAAAATGCGGCAACCCTGGATGGTGTATGCTTTAAATTTTCTTTTAATTGCAATAACTTAGAAACCGTTGGAGATAATTGACCGAAATTTTCGCCAAATGGTAGAATGAGATTTACTCAAACGAAAGGAAATTTATAGGGCATCCAATAAAAATGGTTTTCAGTTCCAAGCTCCTTTTAGTTTTTGAGCAAATGTGAATTGACGAATATCGATTAGGAAAACTTCATTGCACCAAATTTTCAAAAGAATTTTATACCGTTTAATTACCCTTGATATGCCCGTTCATTTGAGCATAATAATGCTAACATTGGGGCGAAATTCAGAAAAACCATTTTTTCGGTTTTTTTTGGCTTAAAAAAAATTTTCTTTTTCTTAGTCAAAATTATATTCAAACGAAAGGAAATTTTAAGGGCATCCAATAAATATGGTTTTCAGTGCCAAGTTCCTTTTAGTTTTTGAGAAAATCACGATTTACGAAAATCGATTAGGAATTGAATATTGATTATTGAATATCGATTAGGAAAACTTCATTGCACCAAATTTTCCAAAGAATTATATATTGTTTAATTACCCTTGAAATGCCCGTTCATTTGAGTATAATATTGGTAACATTGGGGCGAAATTCAGAAAAACCAATTTTTCAGTCTCAAAAAAAGACAGTGTATAGTCCATTGATTTTTTTTGGCTTAAAAAAAAATTTTCTTTTTTTTTGGTCAAAATTATACTCAAACGAAAGGAAATTTTTAGGGCATCCAATAAATATGGTTTTCAGTGCCAAGTTCCTTTTAGTTTTTGAGAAAATCACGATTTACGAAAATCGATTAGGAATTGAATATTGATTATTGAATATCGATTAGGAAAACTTCATTGCACCAAATTTTCCAAAGAATTATATATTGTTTAATTACCCTTGAAATGCCCGTTCATTTGAGTATAATATTGGTAACATTGGGGCGAAATTCAGAAAAACCAATTTTTCAGTCTCAAAAAAAGACAGTGTAATAGTCCATTGATTTTTTTTGGCTTAAAAAAAATTTTTCTTTTTTTTGGTCAAAATTATACTCAAACGAAAGGAAATTTTTAGGGCATCCAATAAATATGGTTTTCAGTGCCAAGTTCCTTTTAGTTTTTGAGAAAATCACGATTTACGAAAATCGATTAGGAATTGAATATTGATTATTGAATATCGATTAGGAAAACTTCATTGCACCAAATTTTCCAAAGAATTATATATTGTTTAATTACCCTTGAAATGCCCGTTCATTTGAGTATAATATTGGTAACATTGGGGCGAAATTCAGAAAAACCAATTTTTCGGTCGCAAAAAAAGACAGTGTATAGTCCATTGATTTTTTTTGGCTTAAAAAAAATTTTCTTTTTTTTGGTCAAAATTATACTCAAAAATATAGTAAAGTTCGATTTTAAACTGTTTACAAATTTTTTTACTAACTTTTTTATCTGAGTGTAGTCCAGAAATTTTGGTTTTACTTTTATGCTTCTTGAAATTCAATAATTTAGACTGGAAACAAATTTTCTAGTGTATTTTGTTCTCTGTATCGATTAAGGGTACACCACTACGTATACTTAATATGAATAGGTACAAAAAATATAGAAAATAAAAATTCATACGATTTCCCCGTTTTTTGAATAACTCGGGAAATACTGGTCCAATTTGGCTGGAAAACCTACTGTTCCAGATTTGCGATGCTCTTTCAGAATTTTTCACCCAAATTTGATTTCAAGCTTCCCCGTTTTATTTTCCATTTTCAAAATGCGGCAACCCTGGATGGTGTATGCTTTAAATTTTCTTTTAATTGCAATAACTTAGAAACCGTTGGAGATAATTGACCGAAATTTTCGCCAAATGGTAGAATGAGATTTACTCAAACGAAAGGAAATTTATAGGGCATCCAATAAAAATGGTTTTCAGTTCCAAGCTCCTTTTAGTTTTTGAGCAAATGTGAATTGACGAATATCGATTAGGAAAACTTCATTGCACCAAATTTTCAAAAGAATTTTATACCGTTTAATTACCCTTGATATGCCCGTTCATTTGAGCATAATAATGCTAACATTGGGGCGAAATTCAGAAAAACCATTTTTTCGGTTTTTTTTGGCTTAAAAAAAATTTTCTTTTTCTTAGTCAAAATTATATTCAAACGAAAGGAAATTTTAAGGGCATCCAATAAATATGGTTTTCAGTGCCAAGTTCCTTTTAGTTTTTGAGAAAATCACGATTTACGAAAATCGATTAGGAATTGAATATTGATTATTGAATATCGATTAGGAAAACTTCATTGCACCAAATTTTCCAAAGAATTATATATTGTTTAATTACCCTTGAAATGCCCGTTCATTTGAGTATAATATTGGTAACATTGGGGCGAAATTCAGAAAAACCAATTTTTCAGTCTCAAAAAAAGACAGTGTATAGTCCATTGATTTTTTTTGGCTTAAAAAAAAATTTTCTTTTTTTTTGGTCAAAATTATACTCAAACGAAAGGAAATTTTTAGGGCATCCAATAAATATGGTTTTCAGTGCCAAGTTCCTTTTAGTTTTTGAGAAAATCACGATTTACGAAAATCGATTAGGAATTGAATATTGATTATTGAATATCGATTAGGAAAACTTCATTGCACCAAATTTTCCAAAGAATTATATATTGTTTAATTACCCTTGAAATGCCCGTTCATTTGAGTATAATATTGGTAACATTGGGGCGAAATTCAGAAAAACCAATTTTTCAGTCTCAAAAAAAGACAGTGTATAGTCCATTGATTTTTTTTGGCTTAAAAAAAAATGTTCTTTTTTTTGGTCAAAATTATACTCAAACGAAAGGAAATTTTTAGGGCATCCAATAAATATGGTTTTCAGTGCCAAGTTCCTTTTAGTTTTTGAGAAAATCACGATTTACGAAAATCGATTAGGAATTGAATATTGATTATTGAATATCGATTAGGAAAACTTCATTGCACCAAATTTTCCAAAGAATTATATATTGTTTAATTACCCTTGAAATGCCCGTTCATTTGAGTATAATATTGGTAACATTGGGGCGAAATTCAGAAAAACCAATTTTTCAGTCTCAAAAAAAGACAGTGTATAATAGTCCATTGATTTTTTTTGGCTTAAAAAAAAATTTTCTTTTTTTTGGTCAAAATTATACTCAAACGAAAGGAAATTTTTAGGGCATCCAATAAATATGGTTTTCAGTGCCAAGTTCCTTTTAGTTTTTGAGAAAATCACGATTTACGAAAATCGATTAGGAATTGAATATTGATTATTGAATATCGATTAGGAAAACTTCATTGCACCAAATTTTCCAAAGAATTATATATTGTTTAATTACCCTTGAAATGCCCGTTCATTTGAGTATAATATTGGTAACATTGGGGCGAAATTCAGAAAAACCAATTTTTCGGTCGCAAAAAAAGACAGTGTATAGTCCATTGATTTTTTTTGGCTTAAAAAAAATTTTCTTTTTTTTGGTCAAAATTATACTCAAAAATATAGTAAAGTTCGATTTTAAACTGTTTACAAATTTTTTTACTAACTTTTTTATCTGAGTGTAGTCCAGAAATTTTGGTTTTACTTTTATGCTTCTTGAAATTCAATAATTTAGACTGGAAACAAATTTTCTAGTGTATTTTGTTCTCTGTATCGATTATGGGTACACCACTACGTATACTTAATATGAATAGGTACAAAAAATATAGAAAATAAAAATTCATACGATTTCCCCGTTTTTTGAATAACTCGGGAAATACTGGTCCAATTTGGCTGGAAAACCTACTGTTCCAGATTTGCGATGCTCTTTCAGAATTTTTCACCCAAATTTGATTTCAAGCTTCCCCGTTTTATTTTCCATTTTCAAAATGCGGCAACCCTGGATGGTGTATGCTTTAAATTTTCTTTTAATTGCAATAACTTAGAAACCGTTGGAGATAATTGACCGAAATTTTCGCCAAATGGTAGAATGAGATTTACTCAAACGAAAGGAAATTTATAGGGCATCCAATAAAAATGGTTTTCAGTTCCAAGCTCCTTTTAGTTTTTGAGCAAATGTGAATTGACGAATATCGATTAGGAAAACTTCATTGCACCAAATTTTCAAAAGAATTTTATACCGTTTAATTACCCTTGATATGCCCGTTCATTTGAGCATAATAATGCTAACATTGGGGCGAAATTCAGAAAAACCATTTTTTCGGTTTTTTTTGGCTTAAAAAAAATTTTCTTTTTCTTATTCAAAATTATATTCAAACGAAAGGAAATTTTAAGGGCATCCAATAAATATGGTTTTCAGTGCCAAGTTCCTTTTAGTTTTTGAGAAAATCACGATTTACGAAAATCGATTAGGAATTGAATATTGATTATTGAATATCGATTAGGAAAACTTCATTGCACCAAATTTTCCAAAGAATTATATATTGTTTAATTACCCTTGAAATGCCCGTTCATTTGAGTATAATATTGGTAACATTGGGGCGAAATTCAGAAAAACCAATTTTTCAGTCTCAAAAAAAGACAGTGTTATAGTCCATTGATTTTTTTTGGCTTAAAAAAAAATTTTCTTTTTTTTGGTCAAAATTATACTCAAACGAAAGGAAATTTTTAGGGCATCCAATAAATATGGTTTTCAGTGCCAAGTTCCTTTTAGTTTTTGAGAAAATCACGATTTACGAAAATCGATTAGGAATTGAATATTGATTATTGAATATCGATTAGGAAAACTTCATTGCACCAAATTTTCCAAAGAATTATATATTGTTTAATTACCCTTGAAATGCCCGTTCATTTGAGTATAATATTGGTAACATTGGGGCGAAATTCAGAAAAACCAATTTTTCGGTCGCAAAAAAAGACAGTGTATAGTCCATTGATTTTTTTTGGCTTAAAAAAAAATTTTCTTTTTTTTGGTCAAAATTATACTCAAACGAAAGGAAATTTTTAGGGCATCCAATAAATATGGTTTTCAGTGCCAAGTTCCTTTTAGTTTTTGAGAAAATCACGATTTACGAAAATCGATTAGGAATTGAATATTGATTATTGAATATCGATTAGGAAAACTTCATTGCACCAAATTTTCCAAAGAATTATATATTGTTTAATTACCCTTGAAATGCCCGTTCATTTGAGTATAATATTGGTAACATTGGGGCGAAATTCAGAAAAACCAATTTTTCGGTCGCAAAAAAAGACAGTGTATAGTCCATTGATTTTTTTTGGCTTAAAAAAAATTTTCTTTTTTTTGGTCAAAATTATACTCAAAAATATAGTAAAGTTCGATTTTAAACTGTTTACAAATTTTTTTACTAACTTTTTTATCTGAGTGTAGCCCAGAAATTTTGGTTTTACTTTTATGCTTCTTGAAATTCAATAATTTAGACTGGAAACAAATTTTCTAGTGTATTTTGTTCTCTGTATCGATTATGGGTACACCACTACGTATACTTAATATGAATAGGTACAAAAAATACAGAAAATAAAAATTCATACGATTTCCCCGTTTTTTGAATAACTCGGGAAATACTGGTCCAATTTGGCTGGAAAACCTACTGTTCCAGATTTGCGATGCTCTTTCAGAATTTTTCACCCAAATTTGATTTCAAGCTTCCCCGTTTTATTTTCCATTTTCAAAATGCGGCAACCCTGGATGGTGTATGCTTTAAATTTTCTTTTAATTGCAATAACTTAGAAACCGTTGGAGATAATTGACCGAAATTTTCGCCAAATGGTAGAATGAGATTTACTCAAACGAAAGGAAATTTATAGGGCATCCAATAAAAATGGTTTTCAGTTCCAAGCTCCTTTTAGTTTTTGAGCAAATGTGAATTGACGAATATCGATTAGGAAAACTTCATTGCACCAAATTTTCAAAAGAATTTTATACCGTTTAATTACCCTTGATATGCCCGTTCATTTGAGCATAATAATGCTAACATTGGGGCGAAATTCAGAAAAACCATTTTTTCGGTTTTTTTTGGCTTAAAAAAAATTTTCTTTTTCTTAGTCAAAATTATATTCAAACGAAAGGAAATTTTAAGGGCATCCAATAAATATGGTTTTCAGTGCCAAGTTCCTTTTAGTTTTTGAGAAAATCACGATTTACGAAAATCGATTAGGAATTGAATATTGATTATTGAATATCGATTAGGAAAACTTCATTGCACCAAATTTTCCAAAGAATTATATATTGTTTAATTACCCTTGAAATGCCCGTTCATTTGAGTATAATATTGGTAACATTGGGGCGAAATTCAGAAAAACCAATTTTTCAGTCTCAAAAAAAGACAGTGTATAATAGTCCATTGATTTTTTTTGGCTTAAAAAAAAATTTTCTTTTTTTTGGTCAAAATTATACTCAAACGAAAGGAAATTTTTAGGGCATCCAATAAATATGGTTTTCAGTGCCAAGTTCCTTTTAGTTTTTGAGAAAATCACGATTTACGAAAATCGATTAGGAATTGAATATTGATTATTGAATATCGATTAGGAAAACTTCATTGCACCAAATTTTCCAAAGAATTATATATTGTTTAATTACCCTTGAAATGCCCGTTCATTTGAGTATAATATTGGTAACATTGGGGCGAAATTCAGAAAAACCAATTTTTCAGTCTCAAAAAAAGACAGTGTATAATAAGTCCATTGATTTTTTTTGGCTTAAAAAAAAATTTTCTTTTTTTTGGTCAAAATTATACTCAAACGAAAGGAAATTTTTAGGGCATCCAATAAATATGGTTTTCAGTGCCAAGTTCCTTTTAGTTTTTGAGAAAATCACGATTTACGAAAATCGATTAGGAATTGAATATTGATTATTGAATATCGATTAGGAAAACTTCATTGCACCAAATTTTCCAAAGAATTATATATTGTTTAATTACCCTTGAAATGCCCGTTCATTTGAGTATAATATTGGTAACATTGGGGCGAAATTCAGAAAAACCAATTTTTCGGTCGCAAAAAAAGACAGTGTATAGTCCATTGATTTTTTTTGGCTTAAAAAAAATTTTCTTTTTTTTGGTCAAAATTATACTCAAAAATATAGTAAAGTTCGATTTTAAACTGTTTACAAATTTTTTTACTAACTTTTTTATCTGAGTGTAGTCCAGAAATTTTGGTTTTACTTTTATGCTTCTTGAAATTCAATAATTTAGACTGGAAACAAATTTTCTAGTGTATTTTGTTCTCTGTATCGATTATGGGTACACCACTACGTATACTTAATATGAATAGGTACAAAAAATATAGAAAATAAAAATTCATACGATTTCCCCGTTTTTTGAATAACTCGGGAAATACTGGTCCAATTTGGCTGGAAAACCTACTGTTCCAGATTTGCGATGCTCTTTCAGAATTTTTCACCCAAATTTGATTTCAAGCTTCCCCGTTTTATTTTCCATTTTCAAAATGCGGCAACCCTGGATGGTGTATGCTTTAAATTTTCTTTTAATTGCAATAACTTAGAAACCGTTGGAGATAATTGACCGAAATTTTCGCCAAATGGTAGAATGAGATTTACTCAAACGAAAGGAAATTTATAGGGCATCCAATAAAAATGGTTTTCAGTTCCAAGCTCCTTTTAGTTTTTGAGCAAATGTGAATTGACGAATATCGATTAGGAAAACTTCATTGCACCAAATTTTCAAAAGAATTTTATACCGTTTAATTACCCTTGATATGCCCGTTCATTTGAGCATAATAATGCTAACATTGGGGCGAAATTCAGAAAAACCATTTTTTCGGTTTTTTTTGGCTTAAAAAAAATTTTCTTTTTCTTATTCAAAATTATATTCAAACGAAAGGAAATTTTAAGGGCATCCAATAAATATGGTTTTCAGTGCCAAGTTCCTTTTAGTTTTTGAGAAAATCACGATTTACGAAAATCGATTAGGAATTGAATATTGATTATTGAATATCGATTAGGAAAACTTCATTGCACCAAATTTTCCAAAGAATTATATATTGTTTAATTACCCTTGAAATGCCCGTTCATTTGAGTATAATATTGGTAACATTGGGGCGAAATTCAGAAAAACCAATTTTTCAGTCTCAAAAAAAGACAGTGTTATAGTCCATTGATTTTTTTTGGCTTAAAAAAAAATTTTCTTTTTTTTGGTCAAAATTATACTCAAACGAAAGGAAATTTTTAGGGCATCCAATAAATATGGTTTTCAGTGCCAAGTTCCTTTTAGTTTTTGAGAAAATCACGATTTACGAAAATCGATTAGGAATTGAATATTGATTATTGAATATCGATTAGGAAAACTTCATTGCACCAAATTTTCCAAAGAATTATATATTGTTTAATTACCCTTGAAATGCCCGTTCATTTGAGTATAATATTGGTAACATTGGGGCGAAATTCAGAAAAACCAATTTTTCGGTCGCAAAAAAAGACAGTGTATAGTCCATTGATTTTTTTTGGCTTAAAAAAAAATTTTCTTTTTTTTGGTCAAAATTATACTCAAACGAAAGGAAATTTTTAGGGCATCCAATAAATATGGTTTTCAGTGCCAAGTTCCTTTTAGTTTTTGAGAAAATCACGATTTACGAAAATCGATTAGGAATTGAATATTGATTATTGAATATCGATTAGGAAAACTTCATTGCACCAAATTTTCCAAAGAATTATATATTGTTTAATTACCCTTGAAATGCCCGTTCATTTGAGTATAATATTGGTAACATTGGGGCGAAATTCAGAAAAACCAATTTTTCGGTCGCAAAAAAAGACAGTGTATAGTCCATTGATTTTTTTTGGCTTAAAAAAAATTTTCTTTTTTTTGGTCAAAATTATACTCAAAAATATAGTAAAGTTCGATTTTAAACTGTTTACAAATTTTTTTACTAACTTTTTTATCTGAGTGTAGCCCAGAAATTTTGGTTTTACTTTTATGCTTCTTGAAATTCAATAATTTAGACTGGAAACAAATTTTCTAGTGTATTTTGTTCTCTGTATCGATTATGGGTACACCACTACGTATACTTAATATGAATAGGTACAAAAAATACAGAAAATAAAAATTCATACGATTTCCCCGTTTTTTGAATAACTCGGGAAATACTGGTCCAATTTGGCTGGAAAACCTACTGTTCCAGATTTGCGATGCTCTTTCAGAATTTTTCACCCAAATTTGATTTCAAGCTTCCCCGTTTTATTTTCCATTTTCAAAATGCGGCAACCCTGGATGGTGTATGCTTTAAATTTTCTTTTAATTGCAATAACTTAGAAACCGTTGGAGATAATTGACCGAAATTTTCGCCAAATGGTAGAATGAGATTTACTCAAACGAAAGGAAATTTATAGGGCATCCAATAAAAATGGTTTTCAGTTCCAAGCTCCTTTTAGTTTTTGAGCAAATGTGAATTGACGAATATCGATTAGGAAAACTTCATTGCACCAAATTTTCAAAAGAATTTTATACCGTTTAATTACCCTTGATATGCCCGTTCATTTGAGCATAATAATGCTAACATTGGGGCGAAATTCAGAAAAACCATTTTTTCGGTTTTTTTTGGCTTAAAAAAAATTTTCTTTTTCTTAGTCAAAATTATATTCAAACGAAAGGAAATTTTAAGGGCATCCAATAAATATGGTTTTCAGTGCCAAGTTCCTTTTAGTTTTTGAGAAAATCACGATTTACGAAAATCGATTAGGAATTGAATATTGATTATTGAATATCGATTAGGAAAACTTCATTGCACCAAATTTTCCAAAGAATTATATATTGTTTAATTACCCTTGAAATGCCCGTTCATTTGAGTATAATATTGGTAACATTGGGGCGAAATTCAGAAAAACCAATTTTTCAGTCTCAAAAAAAGACAGTGTATAGTCCATTGATTTTTTTTGGCTTAAAAAAAAATGTTCTTTTTTTTGGTCAAAATTATACTCAAACGAAAGGAAATTTTTAGGGCATCCAATAAATATGGTTTTCAGTGCCAAGTTCCTTTTAGTTTTTGAGAAAATCACGATTTACGAAAATCGATTAGGAATTGAATATTGATTATTGAATATCGATTAGGAAAACTTCATTGCACCAAATTTTCCAAAGAATTATATATTGTTTAATTACCCTTGAAATGCCCGTTCATTTGAGTATAATATTGGTAACATTGGGGCGAAATTCAGAAAAACCAATTTTTCAGTCTCAAAAAAAGACAGTGTATAATAGTCCATTGATTTTTTTTGGCTTAAAAAAAAATTTTCTTTTTTTTGGTCAAAATTATACTCAAACGAAAGGAAATTTTTAGTGCATCCAATAAATATGGTTTTCAGTGCCAAGTTCCTTTTAGTTTTTGAGAAAATCACGATTTACGAAAATCGATTAGGAATTGAATATTGATTATTGAATATCGATTAGGAAAACTTCATTGCACCAAATTTTCCAAAGAATTATATATTGTTTAATTACCCTTGAAATGCCCGTTCATTTGAGTATAATATTGGTAACATTGGGGCGAAATTCAGAAAAACCAATTTTTCAGTCTCAAAAAAAGACAGTGTATAGTCCATTGATTTTTTTTGGCTTAAAAAAAAATGTTCTTTTTTTTGGTCAAAATTATACTCAAACGAAAGGAAATTTTTAGGGCATCCAATAAATATGGTTTTCAGTGCCAAGTTCCTTTTAGTTTTTGAGAAAATCACGATTTACGAAAATCGATTAGGAATTGAATATTGATTATTGAATATCGATTAGGAAAACTTCATTGCACCAAATTTTCCAAAGAATTATATATTGTTTAATTACCCTTGAAATGCCCGTTCATTTGAGTATAATATTGGTAACATTGGGGCGAAATTCAGAAAAACCAATTTTTCAGTCTCAAAAAAAGACAGTGTATAATAGTCCATTGATTTTTTTTTGGCTTAAAAAAAAATTTTCTTTTTTTTTGGTCAAAATTATACTCAAACGAAAGGAAATTTTTAGGGCATCCAATAAATATGGTTTTCAGTGCCAAGTTCCTTTTAGTTTTTGAGAAAATCACGATTTACGAAAATCGATTAGGAATTGAATATTGATTATTGAATATCGATTAGGAAAACTTCATTGCACCAAATTTTCCAAAGAATTATATATTGTTTAATTACCCTTGAAATGCCCGTTCATTTGAGTATAATATTGGTAACATTGGGGCGAAATTCAGAAAAACCAATTTTTCAGTCTCAAAAAAAGACAGTGTATAGTCCATTGATTTTTTTTGGCTTAAAAAAAAATGTTCTTTTTTTTGGTCAAAATTATACTCAAACGAAAGGAAATTTTTAGGGCATCCAATAAATATGGTTTTCAGTGCCAAGTTCCTTTTAGTTTTTGAGAAAATCACGATTTACGAAAATCGATTAGGAATTGAATATTGATTATTGAATATCGATTAGGAAAACTTCATTGCACCAAATTTTCCAAAGAATTATATATTGTTTAATTACCCTTGAAATGCCCGTTCATTTGAGTATAATATTGGTAACATTGGGGCGAAATTCAGAAAAACCAATTTTTCGGTCGCAAAAAAAGACAGTGTATAGTCCATTGATTTTTTTTGGCTTAAAAAAAAATTTTCTTTTTTTTGGTCAAAATTATACTCAAACGAAAGGAAATTTTTAGGGCATCCAATAAATATGGTTTTCAGTGCCAAGTTCCTTTTAGTTTTTGAGAAAATCACGATTTACGAAAATCGATTAGGAATTGAATATTGATTATTGAATATCGATTAGGAAAACTTCATTGCACCAAATTTTCCAAAGAATTATATATTGTTTAATTACCCTTGAAATGCCCGTTCATTTGAGTATAATATTGGTAACATTGGGGCGAAATTCAGAAAAACCAATTTTTCGGTCGCAAAAAAAGACAGTGTATAGTCCATTGATTTTTTTTGGCTTAAAAAAAATTTTCTTTTTTTTGGTCAAAATTATACTCAAAAATATAGTAAAGTTCGATTTTAAACTGTTTACAAATTTTTTTACTAACTTTTTTATCTGAGTGTAGCCCAGAAATTTTGGTTTTACTTTTATGCTTCTTGAAATTCAATAATTTAGACTGGAAACAAATTTTCTAGTGTATTTTGTTCTCTGTATCGATTATGGGTACACCACTACGTATACTTAATATGAATAGGTACAAAAAATACAGAAAATAAAAATTCATACGATTTCCCCGTTTTTTGAATAACTCGGGAAATACTGGTCCAATTTGGCTGGAAAACCTACTGTTCCAGATTTGCGATGCTCTTTCAGAATTTTTCACCCAAATTTGATTTCAAGCTTCCCCGTTTTATTTTCCATTTTCAAAATGCGGCAACCCTGGATGGTGTATGCTTTAAATTTTCTTTTAATTGCAATAACTTAGAAACCGTTGGAGATAATTGACCGAAATTTTCGCCAAATGGTAGAATGAGATTTACTCAAACGAAAGGAAATTTATAGGGCATCCAATAAAAATGGTTTTCAGTTCCAAGCTCCTTTTAGTTTTTGAGCAAATGTGAATTGACGAATATCGATTAGGAAAACTTCATTGCACCAAATTTTCAAAAGAATTTTATACCGTTTAATTACCCTTGATATGCCCGTTCATTTGAGCATAATAATGCTAACATTGGGGCGAAATTCAGAAAAACCATTTTTTCGGTTTTTTTTGGCTTAAAAAAAATTTTCTTTTTCTTAGTCAAAATTATATTCAAACGAAAGGAAATTTTAAGGGCATCCAATAAATATGGTTTTCAGTGCCAAGTTCCTTTTAGTTTTTGAGAAAATCACGATTTACGAAAATCGATTAGGAATTGAATATTGATTATTGAATATCGATTAGGAAAACTTCATTGCACCAAATTTTCCAAAGAATTATATATTGTTTAATTACCCTTGAAATGCCCGTTCATTTGAGTATAATATTGGTAACATTGGGGCGAAATTCAGAAAAACCAATTTTTCAGTCTCAAAAAAAGACAGTGTATAGTCCATTGATTTTTTTTGGCTTAAAAAAAAATGTTCTTTTTTTTGGTCAAAATTATACTCAAACGAAAGGAAATTTTTAGGGCATCCAATAAATATGGTTTTCAGTGCCAAGTTCCTTTTAGTTTTTGAGAAAATCACGATTTACGAAAATCGATTAGGAATTGAATATTGATTATTGAATATCGATTAGGAAAACTTCATTGCACCAAATTTTCCAAAGAATTATATATTGTTTAATTACCCTTGAAATGCCCGTTCATTTGAGTATAATATTGGTAACATTGGGGCGAAATTCAGAAAAACCAATTTTTCAGTCTCAAAAAAAGACAGTGTATAATAGTCCATTGATTTTTTTTGGCTTAAAAAAAAATTTTCTTTTTTTTGGTCAAAATTATACTCAAACGAAAGGAAATTTTTAGTGCATCCAATAAATATGGTTTTCAGTGCCAAGTTCCTTTTAGTTTTTGAGAAAATCACGATTTACGAAAATCGATTAGGAATTGAATATTGATTATTGAATATCGATTAGGAAAACTTCATTGCACCAAATTTTCCAAAGAATTATATATTGTTTAATTACCCTTGAAATGCCCGTTCATTTGAGTATAATATTGGTAACATTGGGGCGAAATTCAGAAAAACCAATTTTTCAGTCTCAAAAAAAGACAGTGTATAGTCCATTGATTTTTTTTGGCTTAAAAAAAAATGTTCTTTTTTTTGGTCAAAATTATACTCAAACGAAAGGAAATTTTTAGGGCATCCAATAAATATGGTTTTCAGTGCCAAGTTCCTTTTAGTTTTTGAGAAAATCACGATTTACGAAAATCGATTAGGAATTGAATATTGATTATTGAATATCGATTAGGAAAACTTCATTGCACCAAATTTTCCAAAGAATTATATATTGTTTAATTACCCTTGAAATGCCCGTTCATTTGAGTATAATATTGGTAACATTGGGGCGAAATTCAGAAAAACCAATTTTTCAGTCTCAAAAAAAGACAGTGTATAATAGTCCATTGATTTTTTTTTGGCTTAAAAAAAAATTTTCTTTTTTTTTGGTCAAAATTATACTCAAACGAAAGGAAATTTTTAGGGCATCCAATAAATATGGTTTTCAGTGCCAAGTTCCTTTTAGTTTTTGAGAAAATCACGATTTACGAAAATCGATTAGGAATTGAATATTGATTATTGAATATCGATTAGGAAAACTTCATTGCACCAAATTTTCCAAAGAATTATATATTGTTTAATTACCCTTGAAATGCCCGTTCATTTGAGTATAATATTGGTAACATTGGGGCGAAATTCAGAAAAACCAATTTTTCAGTCTCAAAAAAAGACAGTGTATAATAGTCCATTGATTTTTTTTGGCTTAAAAAAAAATTTTCTTTTTTTTGGTCAAAATTATACTCAAACGAAAGGAAATTTTTAGTGCATCCAATAAATATGGTTTTCAGTGCCAAGTTCCTTTTAGTTTTTGAGAAAATCACGATTTACGAAAATCGATTAGGAATTGAATATTGATTATTGAATATCGATTAGGAAAACTTCATTGCACCAAATTTTCCAAAGAATTATATATTGTTTAATTACCCTTGAAATGCCCGTTCATTTGAGTATAATATTGGTAACATTGGGGCGAAATTCAGAAAAACCAATTTTTCAGTCTCAAAAAAAGACAGTGTATAGTCCATTGATTTTTTTTGGCTTAAAAAAAAATGTTCTTTTTTTTGGTCAAAATTATACTCAAACGAAAGGAAATTTTTAGGGCATCCAATAAATATGGTTTTCAGTGCCAAGTTCCTTTTAGTTTTTGAGAAAATCACGATTTACGAAAATCGATTAGGAATTGAATATTGATTATTGAATATCGATTAGGAAAACTTCATTGCACCAAATTTTCCAAAGAATTATATATTGTTTAATTACCCTTGAAATGCCCGTTCATTTGAGTATAATATTGGTAACATTGGGGCGAAATTCAGAAAAACCAATTTTTCGGTCGCAAAAAAAGACAGTGTATAGTCCATTGATTTTTTTTGGCTTAAAAAAAATTTTCTTTTTTTTGGTCAAAATTATACTCAAAAATATAGTAAAGTTCGATTTTAAACTGTTTACAAATTTTTTTACTAACTTTTTTATCTGAGTGTAGTCCAGAAATTTTGGTTTTACTTTTATGCTTCTTGAAATTCAATAATTTAGACTGGAAACAAATTTTCTAGTGTATTTTGTTCTCTGTATCGATTATGGGTACACCACTACGTATACTTAATATGAATAGGTACAAAAAATATAGAAAATAAAAATTCATACGATTTCCCCGTTTTTTGAATAACTCGGGAAATACTGGTCCAATTTGGCTGGAAAACCTACTGTTCCAGATTTGCGATGCTCTTTCAGAATTTTTCACCCAAATTTGATTTCAAGCTTCCCCGTTTTATTTTCCATTTTCAAAATGCGGCAACCCTGGATGGTGTATGCTTTAAATTTTCTTTTAATTGCAATAACTTAGAAACCGTTGGAGATAATTGACCGAAATTTTCGCCAAATGGTAGAATGAGATTTACTCAAACGAAAGGAAATTTATAGGGCATCCAATAAAAATGGTTTTCAGTTCCAAGCTCCTTTTAGTTTTTGAGCAAATGTGAATTGACGAATATCGATTAGGAAAACTTCATTGCACCAAATTTTCAAAAGAATTTTATACCGTTTAATTACCCTTGATATGCCCGTTCATTTGAGCATAATAATGCTAACATTGGGGCGAAATTCAGAAAAACCATTTTTTCGGTTTTTTTTGGCTTAAAAAAAATTTTCTTTTTCTTATTCAAAATTATATTCAAACGAAAGGAAATTTTAAGGGCATCCAATAAATATGGTTTTCAGTGCCAAGTTCCTTTTAGTTTTTGAGAAAATCACGATTTACGAAAATCGATTAGGAATTGAATATTGATTATTGAATATCGATTAGGAAAACTTCATTGCACCAAATTTTCCAAAGAATTATATATTGTTTAATTACCCTTGAAATGCCCGTTCATTTGAGTATAATATTGGTAACATTGGGGCGAAATTCAGAAAAACCAATTTTTCAGTCTCAAAAAAAGACAGTGTTATAGTCCATTGATTTTTTTTGGCTTAAAAAAAAATTTTCTTTTTTTTGGTCAAAATTATACTCAAACGAAAGGAAATTTTTAGGGCATCCAATAAATATGGTTTTCAGTGCCAAGTTCCTTTTAGTTTTTGAGAAAATCACGATTTACGAAAATCGATTAGGAATTGAATATTGATTATTGAATATCGATTAGGAAAACTTCATTGCACCAAATTTTCCAAAGAATTATATATTGTTTAATTACCCTTGAAATGCCCGTTCATTTGAGTATAATATTGGTAACATTGGGGCGAAATTCAGAAAAACCAATTTTTCAGTCTCAAAAAAAGACAGTGTATAGTCCATTGATTTTTTTTGGCTTAAAAAAAAATGTTCTTTTTTTTGGTCAAAATTATACTCAAACGAAAGGAAATTTTTAGGGCATCCAATAAATATGGTTTTCAGTGCCAAGTTCCTTTTAGTTTTTGAGAAAATCACGATTTACGAAAATCGATTAGGAATTGAATATTGATTATTGAATATCGATTAGGAAAACTTCATTGCACCAAATTTTCCAAAGAATTATATATTGTTTAATTACCCTTGAAATGCCCGTTCATTTGAGTATAATATTGGTAACATTGGGGCGAAATTCAGAAAAACCAATTTTTCGGTCGCAAAAAAAGACAGTGTATAGTCCATTGATTTTTTTTGGCTTAAAAAAAATTTTCTTTTTTTTGGTCAAAATTATACTCAAAAATATAGTAAAGTTCGATTTTAAACTGTTTACAAATTTTTTTACTAACTTTTTTATCTGAGTGTAGTCCAGAAATTTTGGTTTTACTTTTATGCTTCTTGAAATTCAATAATTTAGACTGGAAACAAATTTTCTAGTGTATTTTGTTCTCTGTATCGATTATGGGTACACCACTACGTATACTTAATATGAATAGGTACAAAAAATATAGAAAATAAAAATTCATACGATTTCCCCGTTTTTTGAATAACTCGGGAAATACTGGTCCAATTTGGCTGGAAAACCTACTGTTCCAGATTTGCGATGCTCTTTCAGAATTTTTCACCCAAATTTGATTTCAAGCTTCCCCGTTTTATTTTCCATTTTCAAAATGCGGCAACCCTGGATGGTGTATGCTTTAAATTTTCTTTTAATTGCAATAACTTAGAAACCGTTGGAGATAATTGACCGAAATTTTCGCCAAATGGTAGAATGAGATTTACTCAAACGAAAGGAAATTTATAGGGCATCCAATAAAAATGGTTTTCAGTTCCAAGCTCCTTTTAGTTTTTGAGCAAATGTGAATTGACGAATATCGATTAGGAAAACTTCATTGCACCAAATTTTCAAAAGAATTTTATACCGTTTAATTACCCTTGATATGCCCGTTCATTTGAGCATAATAATGCTAACATTGGGGCGAAATTCAGAAAAACCATTTTTTCGGTTTTTTTTGGCTTAAAAAAAATTTTCTTTTTCTTATTCAAAATTATATTCAAACGAAAGGAAATTTTAAGGGCATCCAATAAATATGGTTTTCAGTGCCAAGTTCCTTTTAGTTTTTGAGAAAATCACGATTTACGAAAATCGATTAGGAATTGAATATTGATTATTGAATATCGATTAGGAAAACTTCATTGCACCAAATTTTCCAAAGAATTATATATTGTTTAATTACCCTTGAAATGCCCGTTCATTTGAGTATAATATTGGTAACATTGGGGCGAAATTCAGAAAAACCAATTTTTCAGTCTCAAAAAAAGACAGTGTTATAGTCCATTGATTTTTTTTGGCTTAAAAAAAAATTTTCTTTTTTTGGTCAAAATTATACTCAAACGAAAGGAAATTTTTAGGGCATCCAATAAATATGGTTTTCAGTGCCAAGTTCCTTTTAGTTTTTGAGAAAATCACGATTTACGAAAATCGATTAGGAATTGAATATTGATTATTGAATATCGATTAGGAAAACTTCATTGCACCAAATTTTCCAAAGAATTATATATTGTTTAATTACCCTTGAAATGCCCGTTCATTTGAGTATAATATTGGTAACATTGGGGCGAAATTCAGAAAAACCAATTTTTCAGTCTCAAAAAAAGACAGTGTATAGTCCATTGATTTTTTTTGGCTTAAAAAAAAATGTTCTTTTTTTTGGTCAAAATTATACTCAAACGAAAGGAAATTTTTAGGGCATCCAATAAATATGGTTTTCAGTGCCAAGTTCCTTTTAGTTTTTGAGAAAATCACGATTTACGAAAATCGATTAGGAATTGAATATTGATTATTGAATATCGATTAGGAAAACTTCATTGCACCAAATTTTCCAAAGAATTATATATTGTTTAATTACCCTTGAAATGCCCGTTCATTTGAGTATAATATTGGTAACATTGGGGCGAAATTCAGAAAAACCAATTTTTCGGTCGCAAAAAAAGACAGTGTATAGTCCATTGATTTTTTTTTGGCTTAAAAAAAATTTTCTTTTTTTTGGTCAAAATTATACTCAAAAATATAGTAAAGTTCGATTTTAAACTGTTTACAAATTTTTTTACTAACTTTTTTATCTGAGTGTAGTCCAGAAATTTTGGTTTTACTTTTATGCTTCTTGAAATTCAATAATTTAGACTGGAAACAAATTTTCTAGTGTATTTTGTTCTCTGTATCGATTATGGGTACACCACTACGTATACTTAATATGAATAGGTACAAAAAATATAGAAAATAAAAATTCATACGATTTCCCCGTTTTTTGAATAACTCGGGAAATACTGGTCCAATTTGGCTGGAAAACCTACTGTTCCAGATTTGCGATGCTCTTTCAGAATTTTTCACCCAAATTTGATTTCAAGCTTCCCCGTTTTATTTTCCATTTTCAAAATGCGGCAACCCTGGATGGTGTATGCTTTAAATTTTCTTTTAATTGCAATAACTTAGAAACCGTTGGAGATAATTGACCGAAATTTTCGCCAAATGGTAGAATGAGATTTACTCAAACGAAAGGAAATTTATAGGGCATCCAATAAAAATGGTTTTCAGTTCCAAGCTCCTTTTAGTTTTTGAGCAAATGTGAATTGACGAATATCGATTAGGAAAACTTCATTGCACCAAATTTTCAAAAGAATTTTATACCGTTTAATTACCCTTGATATGCCCGTTCATTTGAGCATAATAATGCTAACATTGGGGCGAAATTCAGAAAAACCATTTTTTCGGTTTTTTTTGGCTTAAAAAAAATTTTCTTTTTCTTAGTCAAAATTATATTCAAACGAAAGGAAATTTTAAGGGCATCCAATAAATATGGTTTTCAGTGCCAAGTTCCTTTTAGTTTTTGAGAAAATCACGATTTACGAAAATCGATTAGGAATTGAATATTGATTATTGAATATCGATTAGGAAAACTTCATTGCACCAAATTTTCCAAAGAATTATATATTGTTTAATTACCCTTGAAATGCCCGTTCATTTGAGTATAATATTGGTAACATTGGGGCGAAATTCAGAAAAACCAATTTTTCAGTCTCAAAAAAAGACAGTGTATAGTCCATTGATTTTTTTTTGGCTTAAAAAAAAATTTTCTTTTTTTTTGGTCAAAATTATACTCAAACGAAAGGAAATTTTTAGGGCATCCAATAAATATGGTTTTCAGTGCCAAGTTCCTTTTAGTTTTTGAGAAAATCACGATTTACGAAAATCGATTAGGAATTGAATATTGATTATTGAATATCGATTAGGAAAACTTCATTGCACCAAATTTTCCAAAGAATTATATATTGTTTAATTACCCTTGAAATGCCCGTTCATTTGAGTATAATATTGGTAACATTGGGGCGAAATTCAGAAAAACCAATTTTTCAGTCTCAAAAAAAGACAGTGTATAGTCCATTGATTTTTTTTGGCTTAAAAAAAAATGTTCTTTTTTTTGGTCAAAATTATACTCAAACGAAAGGAAATTTTTAGGGCATCCAATAAATATGGTTTTCAGTGCCAAGTTCCTTTTAGTTTTTGAGAAAATCACGATTTACGAAAATCGATTAGGAATTGAATATTGATTATTGAATATCGATTAGGAAAACTTCATTGCACCAAATTTTCCAAAGAATTATATATTGTTTAATTACCCTTGAAATGCCCGTTCATTTGAGTATAATATTGGTAACATTGGGGCGAAATTCAGAAAAACCAATTTTTCAGTCTCAAAAAAAGACAGTGTATAATAGTCCATTGATTTTTTTTGGCTTAAAAAAAAATTTTCTTTTTTTTGGTCAAAATTATACTCAAACGAAAGGAAATTTTTAGTGCATCCAATAAATATGGTTTTCAGTGCCAAGTTCCTTTTAGTTTTTGAGAAAATCACGATTTACGAAAATCGATTAGGAATTGAATATTGATTATTGAATATCGATTAGGAAAACTTCATTGCACCAAATTTTCCAAAGAATTATATATTGTTTAATTACCCTTGAAATGCCCGTTCATTTGAGTATAATATTGGTAACATTGGGGCGAAATTCAGAAAAACCAATTTTTCAGTCTCAAAAAAAGACAGTGTATAGTACATTGATTTTTTTTGGCTTAAAAAAAAATGTTCTTTTTTTTGGTCAAAATTATACTCAAACGAAAGGAAATTTTTAGGGCATCCAATAAATATGGTTTTCAGTGCCAAGTTCCTTTTAGTTTTTGAGAAAATCACGATTTACGAAAATCGATTAGGAATTGAATATTGATTATTGAATATCGATTAGGAAAACTTCATTGCACCAAATTTTCCAAAGAATTATATATTGTTTAATTACCCTTGAAATGCCCGTTCATTTGAGTATAATATTGGTAACATTGGGGCGAAATTCAGAAAAACCAATTTTTCAGTCTCAAAAAAAGACAGTGTTATAGTCCATTGATTTTTTTTGGCTTAAAAAAAAATTTTCTTTTTTTTGGTCAAAATTATACTCAAACGAAAGGAAATTTTTAGGGCATCCAATAAATATGGTTTTCAGTGCCAAGTTCCTTTTAGTTTTTGAGAAAATCACGATTTACGAAAATCGATTAGGAATTGAATATTGATTATTGAATATCGATTAGGAAAACTTCATTGCACCAAATTTTCCAAAGAATTATATATTGTTTAATTACCCTTGAAATGCCCGTTCATTTGAGTATAATATTGGTAACATTGGGGCGAAATTCAGAAAAACCAATTTTTCAGTCTCAAAAAAAGACAGTGTATAGTCCATTGATTTTTTTTGGCTTAAAAAAAAATGTTCTTTTTTTTGGTCAAAATTATACTCAAACGAAAGGAAATTTTTAGGGCATCCAATAAATATGGTTTTCAGTGCCAAGTTCCTTTTAGTTTTTGAGAAAATCACGATTTACGAAAATCGATTAGGAATTGAATATTGATTATTGAATATCGATTAGGAAAACTTCATTGCACCAAATTTTCCAAAGAATTATATATTGTTTAATTACCCTTGAAATGCCCGTTCATTTGAGTATAATATTGGTAACATTGGGGCGAAATTCAGAAAAACCAATTTTTCGGTCGCAAAAAAAGACAGTGTATAGTCCATTGATTTTTTTTTGGCTTAAAAAAAATTTTCTTTTTTTTGGTCAAAATTATACTCAAAAATATAGTAAAGTTCGATTTTAAACTGTTTACAAATTTTTTTACTAACTTTTTTATCTGAGTGTAGTCCAGAAATTTTGGTTTTACTTTTATGCTTCTTGAAATTCAATAATTTAGACTGGAAACAAATTTTCTAGTGTATTTTGTTCTCTGTATCGATTATGGGTACACCACTACGTATACTTAATATGAATAGGTACAAAAAATATAGAAAATAAAAATTCATACGATTTCCCCGTTTTTTGAATAACTCGGGAAATACTGGTCCAATTTGGCTGGAAAACCTACTGTTCCAGATTTGCGATGCTCTTTCAGAATTTTTCACCCAAATTTGATTTCAAGCTTCCCCGTTTTATTTTCCATTTTCAAAATGCGGCAACCCTGGATGGTGTATGCTTTAAATTTTCTTTTAATTGCAATAACTTAGAAACCGTTGGAGATAATTGACCGAAATTTTCGCCAAATGGTAGAATGAGATTTACTCAAACGAAAGGAAATTTATAGGGCATCCAATAAAAATGGTTTTCAGTTCCAAGCTCCTTTTAGTTTTTGAGCAAATGTGAATTGACGAATATCGATTAGGAAAACTTCATTGCACCAAATTTTCAAAAGAATTTTATACCGTTTAATTACCCTTGATATGCCCGTTCATTTGAGCATAATAATGCTAACATTGGGGCGAAATTCAGAAAAACCATTTTTTCGGTTTTTTTTGGCTTAAAAAAAATTTTCTTTTTCTTAGTCAAAATTATATTCAAACGAAAGGAAATTTTAAGGGCATCCAATAAATATGGTTTTCAGTGCCAAGTTCCTTTTAGTTTTTGAGAAAATCACGATTTACGAAAATCGATTAGGAATTGAATATTGATTATTGAATATCGATTAGGAAAACTTCATTGCACCAAATTTTCCAAAGAATTATATATTGTTTAATTACCCTTGAAATGCCCGTTCATTTGAGTATAATATTGGTAACATTGGGGCGAAATTCAGAAAAACCAATTTTTCAGTCTCAAAAAAAGACAGTGTATAGTCCATTGATTTTTTTTTGGCTTAAAAAAAAATTTTCTTTTTTTTTGGTCAAAATTATACTCAAACGAAAGGAAATTTTTAGGGCATCCAATAAATATGGTTTTCAGTGCCAAGTTCCTTTTAGTTTTTGAGAAAATCACGATTTACGAAAATCGATTAGGAATTGAATATTGATTATTGAATATCGATTAGGAAAACTTCATTGCACCAAATTTTCCAAAGAATTATATATTGTTTAATTACCCTTGAAATGCCCGTTCATTTGAGTATAATATTGGTAACATTGGGGCGAAATTCAGAAAAACCAATTTTTCAGTCTCAAAAAAAGACAGTGTATAGTCCATTGATTTTTTTTGGCTTAAAAAAAAATGTTCTTTTTTTTGGTCAAAATTATACTCAAACGAAAGGAAATTTTTAGGGCATCCAATAAATATGGTTTTCAGTGCCAAGTTCCTTTTAGTTTTTGAGAAAATCACGATTTACGAAAATCGATTAGGAATTGAATATTGATTATTGAATATCGATTAGGAAAACTTCATTGCACCAAATTTTCCAAAGAATTATATATTGTTTAATTACCCTTGAAATGCCCGTTCATTTGAGTATAATATTGGTAACATTGGGGCGAAATTCAGAAAAACCAATTTTTCAGTCTCAAAAAAAGACAGTGTATAATAGTCCATTGATTTTTTTTGGCTTAAAAAAAAATTTTCTTTTTTTTGGTCAAAATTATACTCAAACGAAAGGAAATTTTTAGTGCATCCAATAAATATGGTTTTCAGTGCCAAGTTCCTTTTAGTTTTTGAGAAAATCACGATTTACGAAAATCGATTAGGAATTGAATATTGATTATTGAATATCGATTAGGAAAACTTCATTGCACCAAATTTTCCAAAGAATTATATATTGTTTAATTACCCTTGAAATGCCCGTTCATTTGAGTATAATATTGGTAACATTGGGGCGAAATTCAGAAAAACCAATTTTTCAGTCTCAAAAAAAGACAGTGTATAGTACATTGATTTTTTTTGGCTTAAAAAAAAATGTTCTTTTTTTTGGTCAAAATTATACTCAAACGAAAGGAAATTTTTAGGGCATCCAATAAATATGGTTTTCAGTGCCAAGTTCCTTTTAGTTTTTGAGAAAATCACGATTTACGAAAATCGATTAGGAATTGAATATTGATTATTGAATATCGATTAGGAAAACTTCATTGCACCAAATTTTCCAAAGAATTATATATTGTTTAATTACCCTTGAAATGCCCGTTCATTTGAGTATAATATTGGTAACATTGGGGCGAAATTCAGAAAAACCAATTTTTCGGTCGCAAAAAAAGACAGTGTATAGTCCATTGATTTTTTTTTGGCTTAAAAAAAATTTTCTTTTTTTTGGTCAAAATTATACTCAAAAATATAGTAAAGTTCGATTTTAAACTGTTTACAAATTTTTTTACTAACTTTTTTATCTGAGTGTAGTCCAGAAATTTTGGTTTTACTTTTATGCTTCTTGAAATTCAATAATTTAGACTGGAAACAAATTTTCTAGTGTATTTTGTTCTCTGTATCGATTATGGGTACACCACTACGTATACTTAATATGAATAGGTACAAAAAATATAGAAAATAAAAATTCATACGATTTCCCCGTTTTTTGAATAACTCGGGAAATACTGGTCCAATTTGGCTGGAAAACCTACTGTTCCAGATTTGCGATGCTCTTTCAGAATTTTTCACCCAAATTTGATTTCAAGCTTCCCCGTTTTATTTTCCATTTTCAAAATGCGGCAACCCTGGATGGTGTATGCTTTAAATTTTCTTTTAATTGCAATAACTTAGAAACCGTTGGAGATAATTGACCGAAATTTTCGCCAAATGGTAGAATGAGATTTACTCAAACGAAAGGAAATTTATAGGGCATCCAATAAAAATGGTTTTCAGTTCCAAGCTCCTTTTAGTTTTTGAGCAAATGTGAATTGACGAATATCGATTAGGAAAACTTCATTGCACCAAATTTTCAAAAGAATTTTATACCGTTTAATTACCCTTGATATGCCCGTTCATTTGAGCATAATAATGCTAACATTGGGGCGAAATTCAGAAAAACCATTTTTTCGGTTTTTTTTGGCTTAAAAAAAATTTTCTTTTTCTTAGTCAAAATTATATTCAAACGAAAGGAAATTTTAAGGGCATCCAATAAATATGGTTTTCAGTGCCAAGTTCCTTTTAGTTTTTGAGAAAATCACGATTTACGAAAATCGATTAGGAATTGAATATTGATTATTGAATATCGATTAGGAAAACTTCATTGCACCAAATTTTCCAAAGAATTATATATTGTTTAATTACCCTTGAAATGCCCGTTCATTTGAGTATAATATTGGTAACATTGGGGCGAAATTCAGAAAAACCAATTTTTCAGTCTCAAAAAAAGACAGTGTATAGTCCATTGATTTTTTTTTGGCTTAAAAAAAAATTTTCTTTTTTTTTGGTCAAAATTATACTCAAACGAAAGGAAATTTTTAGGGCATCCAATAAATATGGTTTTCAGTGCCAAGTTCCTTTTAGTTTTTGAGAAAATCACGATTTACGAAAATCGATTAGGAATTGAATATTGATTATTGAATATCGATTAGGAAAACTTCATTGCACCAAATTTTCCAAAGAATTATATATTGTTTAATTACCCTTGAAATGCCCGTTCATTTGAGTATAATATTGGTAACATTGGGGCGAAATTCAGAAAAACCAATTTTTCAGTCTCAAAAAAAGACAGTGTATAGTCCATTGATTTTTTTTGGCTTAAAAAAAAATGTTCTTTTTTTTGGTCAAAATTATACTCA
Organism: Leucophora obtusa; assembly: GCA_949987735.1. Classification (NCBI taxonomy): domain Eukaryota; kingdom Metazoa; phylum Arthropoda; class Insecta; order Diptera; family Anthomyiidae; genus Leucophora; species Leucophora obtusa. Next base: position 7,290,913 of record OX465296.1, read on the forward strand.
AACGAAAGGAAATTTTTAGGGCATCCAATAAATATGGTTTTCAGTGCCAAGTTCCTTTTAGTTTTTGAGAAAATCACGATTTACGAAAATCGATTAGGAATTGAATATTGATTATTGAATATCGATTAGGAAAACTTCATTGCACCAAATTTTCCAAAGAATTATATATTGTTTAATTACCCTTGAAATGCCCGTTCATTTGAGTATAATATTGGTAACATTGGGGCGAAATTCAGAAAAACCAATTTTTCAGTCTCAAAAAAAGACAGTGTATAATAGTCCATTGATTTTTTTTGGCTTAAAAAAAAATTTTCTTTTTTTTGGTCAAAATTATACTCAAACGAAAGGAAATTTTTAGTGCATCCAATAAATATGGTTTTCAGTGCCAAGTTCCTTTTAGTTTTTGAGAAAATCACGATTTACGAAAATCGATTAGGAATTGAATATTGATTATTGAATATCGATTAGGAAAACTTCATTGCACCAAATTTTCCAAAGAATTATATATTGTTTAATTACCCTTGAAATGCCCGTTCATTTGAGTATAATATTGGTAACATTGGGGCGAAATTCAGAAAAACCAATTTTTCAGTCTCAAAAAAAGACAGTGTATAGTACATTGATTTTTTTTGGCTTAAAAAAAAATGTTCTTTTTTTTGGTCAAAATTATACTCAAACGAAAGGAAATTTTTAGGGCATCCAATAAATATGGTTTTCAGTGCCAAGTTCCTTTTAGTTTTTGAGAAAATCACGATTTACGAAAATCGATTAGGAATTGAATATTGATTATTGAATATCGATTAGGAAAACTTCATTGCACCAAATTTTCCAAAGAATTATATATTGTTTAATTACCCTTGAAATGCCCGTTCATTTGAGTATAATATTGGTAACATTGGGGCGAAATTCAGAAAAACCAATTTTTCAGTCTCAAAAAAAGACAGTGTATAGTCCATTGATTTTTTTTGGCTTAAAAAAAAATGTTCTTTTTTTTGGTCAAAATTATACTCAAACGAAAGGAAATTTTTAGGGCATCCAATAAATATGGTTTTCAGTGCCAAGTTCCTTTTAGTTTTTGAGAAAATCACGATTTACGAAAATCGATTAGGAATTGAATATTGATTATTGAATATCGATTAGGAAAACTTCATTGCACCAAATTTTCCAAAGAATTATATATTGTTTAATTACCCTTGAAATGCCCGTTCATTTGAGTATAATATTGGTAACATTGGGGCGAAATTCAGAAAAACCAATTTTTCAGTCTCAAAAAAAGACAGTGTATAATAGTCCATTGATTTTTTTTGGCTTAAAAAAAAATTTTCTTTTTTTTGGTCAAAATTATACTCAAACGAAAGGAAATTTTTAGTGCATCCAATAAATATGGTTTTCAGTGCCAAGTTCCTTTTAGTTTTTGAGAAAATCACGATTTACGAAAATCGATTAGGAATTGAATATTGATTATTGAATATCGATTAGGAAAACTTCATTGCACCAAATTTTCCAAAGAATTATATATTGTTTAATTACCCTTGAAATGCCCGTTCATTTGAGTATAATATTGGTAACATTGGGGCGAAATTCAGAAAAACCAATTTTTCAGTCTCAAAAAAAGACAGTGTATAGTACATTGATTTTTTTTGGCTTAAAAAAAAATGTTCTTTTTTTTGGTCAAAATTATACTCAAACGAAAGGAAATTTTTAGGGCATCCAATAAATATGGTTTTCAGTGCCAAGTTCCTTTTAGTTTTTGAGAAAATCACGATTTACGAAAATCGATTAGGAATTGAATATTGATTATTGAATATCGATTAGGAAAACTTCATTGCACCAAATTTTCCAAAGAATTATATATTGTTTAATTACCCTTGAAATGCCCGTTCATTTGAGTATAATATTGGTAACATTGGGGCGAAATTCAGAAAAACCAATTTTTCAGTCTCAAAAAAAGACAGTGTATAGTCCATTGATTTTTTTTGGCTTAAAAAAAAATGTTCTTTTTTTTGGTCAAAATTATACTCAAACGAAAGGAAATTTTTAGGGCATCCAATAAATATGGTTTTCAGTGCCAAGTTCCTTTTAGTTTTTGAGAAAATCACGATTTACGAAAATCGATTAGGAATTGAATATTGATTATTGAATATCGATTAGGAAAACTTCATTGCACCAAATTTTCCAAAGAATTATATATTGTTTAATTACCCTTGAAATGCCCGTTCATTTGAGTATAATATTGGTAACATTGGGGCGAAATTCAGAAAAACCAATTTTTCAGTCTCAAAAAAAGACAGTGTATAGTACATTGATTTTTTTTGGCTTAAAAAAAAATGTTCTTTTTTTTGGTCAAAATTATACTCAAACGAAAGGAAATTTTTAGGGCATCCAATAAATATGGTTTTCAGTGCCAAGTTCCTTTTAGTTTTTGAGAAAATCACGATTTACGAAAATCGATTAGGAATTGAATATTGATTATTGAATATCGATTAGGAAAACTTCATTGCACCAAATTTTCCAAAGAATTATATATTGTTTAATTACCCTTGAAATGCCCGTTCATTTGAGTATAATATTGGTAACATTGGGGCGAAATTCAGAAAAACCAATTTTTCAGTCTCAAAAAAAGACAGTGTAAGTCCATTGATTTTTTTTGGCTTAAAAAAAAATTTTCTTTTTTTTGGTCAAAATTATACTCAAACGAAAGGAAATTTTTAGGGCATCCAATAAATATGGTTTTCAGTGCCAAGTTCCTTTTAGTTTTTGAGAAAATCACGATTTACGAAAATCGATTAGGAATTGAATATTGATTATTGAATATCGATTAGGAAAACTTCATTGCACCAAATTTTACAAAGAATTATATATTGTTTAATTACCCTTGAAATGCCCGTTCATTTGAGTATAATATTGGTAACATTGGGGCGAAATTCAGAAAAACCAATTTTTCGGTCGCAAAAAAAGACAGTGTATAGTCCATTGATTTTTTTTGGCTTAAAAAAAATTTTCTTTTTTTTGGTCAAAATTATACTCAAAAATATAGTAAAGTTCGATTTTAAACTGTTTACAAATTTTTTTACTAACTTTTTTATCTGAGTGTAGTCCAGAAATTTTGGTTTTACTTTTATGCTTCTTGAAATTCAATAATTTAGACTGGAAACAAATTTTCTAGTGTATTTTGTTCTCTGTATCGATTAAGGGTACACCACTACGTATACTTAATATGAATAGGTACAAAAAATATAGAAAATAAAAATTCATACGATTTCCCCGTTTTTTGAATAACTCGGGAAATACTGGTCCAATTTGGCTGGAAAACCTACTGTTCCAGATTTGCGATGCTCTTTCAGAATTTTTCACCCAAATTTGATTTCAAGCTTCCCCGTTTTATTTTCCATTTTCAAAATGCGGCAACCCTGGATGGTGTATGCTTTAAATTTTCTTTTAATTGCAATAACTTAGAAACCGTTGGAGATAATTGACCGAAATTTTCGCCAAATGGTAGAATGAGATTTACTCAAACGAAAGGAAATTTATAGGGCATCCAATAAAAATGGTTTTCAGTTCCAAGCTCCTTTTAGTTTTTGAGCAAATGTGAATTGACGAATATCGATTAGGAAAACTTCATTGCACCAAATTTTCAAAAGAATTTTATACCGTTTAATTACCCTTGATATGCCCGTTCATTTGAGCATAATAATGCTAACATTGGGGCGAAATTCAGAAAAACCATTTTTTCGGTTTTTTTTGGCTTAAAAAAAATTTTCTTTTTCTTATTCAAAATTATATTCAAACGAAAGGAAATTTTAAGGGCATCCAATAAATATGGTTTTCAGTGCCAAGTTCCTTTTAGTTTTTGAGAAAATCACGATTTACGAAAATCGATTAGGAATTGAATATTGATTATTGAATATCGATTAGGAAAACTTCATTGCACCAAATTTTCCAAAGCATTATATATTGTTTAATTACCCTTGAAATGCCCGTTCATTTGAGTATAATATTGGTAACATTGGGGCGAAATTCAGAAAAACCAATTTTTCAGTCTCAAAAAAAGACAGTGTTATAGTCCATTGATTTTTTTTGGCTTAAAAAAAAATTTTCTTTTTTTTGGTTAAAATTATACTCAAACGAAAGGAAATTTTTAGGGCATCCAATAAATATGGTTTTCAGTGCCAAGTTCCTTTTAGTTTTTGAGAAAATCACGATTTACGAAAATCGATTAGGAATTGAATATTGATTATTGAATATCGATTAGGAAAACTTCATTGCACCAAATTTTCCAAAGAATTATATATTGTTTAATTACCCTTGAAATGCCCGTTCATTTGAGTATAATATTGGTAACATTGGGGCGAAATTCAGAAAAACCAATTTTTCAGTCTCAAAAAAAGACAGTGTATAGTCCATTGATTTTTTTTGGCTTAAAAAAAAATGTTCTTTTTTTTGGTCAAAATTATACTCAAACGAAAGGAAATTTTTAGGGCATCCAATAAATATGGTTTTCAGTGCCAAGTTCCTTTTAGTTTTTGAGAAAATCACGATTTACGAAAATCGATTAGGAATTGAATATTGATTATTGAATATCGATTAGGAAAACTTCATTGCACCAAATTTTCCAAAGAATTATATATTGTTTAATTACCCTTGAAATGCCCGTTCATTTGAGTATAATATTGGTAACATTGGGGCGAAATTCAGAAAAACCAATTTTTCGGTCGCAAAAAAAGACAGTGTATAGTCCATTGATTTTTTTTGGCTTAAAAAAAATTTTCTTTTTTTTGGTCAAAATTATACTCAAACGAAAGGAAATTTTTAGGGCATCCAATAAATATGGTTTTCAGTGCCAAGTTCCTTTTAGTTTTTGAGAAAATCACGATTTACGAAAATCGATTAGGAATTGAATATTGATTATTGAATATCGATTAGGAAAACTTCATTGCACCAAATTTTCCAAAGAATTATATATTGTTTAATTACCCTTGAAATGCCCGTTCATTTGAGTATAATATTGGTAACATTGGGGCGAAATTCAGAAAAACCAATTTTTCGGTCGCAAAAAAAGACAGTGTATAGTCCATTGATTTTTTTTGGCTTAAAAAAAATTTTCTTTTTTTTGGTCAAAATTATACTCAAAAATATAGTAAAGTTCGATTTTAAACTGTTTACAAATTTTTTTACTAACTTTTTTATCTGAGTGTAGTCCAGAAATTTTGGTTTTACTTTTATGCTTCTTGAAATTCAATAATTTAGACTGGAAACAAATTTTCTAGTGTATTTTGTTCTCTGTATCGATTAAGGGTACACCACTACGTATACTTAATATGAATAGGTACAAAAAATATAGAAAATAAAAATTCATACGATTTCCCCGTTTTTTGAATAACTCGGGAAATACTGGTCCAATTTGGCTGGAAAACCTACTGTTCCAGATTTGCGATGCTCTTTCAGAATTTTTCACCCAAATTTGATTTCAAGCTTCCCCGTTTTATTTTCCATTTTCAAAATGCGGCAACCCTGGATGGTGTATGCTTTAAATTTTCTTTTAATTGCAATAACTTAGAAACCGTTGGAGATAATTGACCGAAATTTTCGCCAAATGGTAGAATGAGATTTACTCAAACGAAAGGAAATTTATAGGGCATCCAATAAAAATGGTTTTCAGTTCCAAGCTCCTTTTAGTTTTTGAGCAAATGTGAATTGACGAATATCGATTAGGAAAACTTCATTGCACCAAATTTTCAAAAGAATTTTATACCGTTTAATTACCCTTGATATGCCCGTTCATTTGAGCATAATAATGCTAACATTGGGGCGAAATTCAGAAAAACCATTTTTTCGGTTTTTTTTGGCTTAAAAAAAATTTTCTTTTTCTTAGTCAAAATTATATTCAAACGAAAGGAAATTTTAAGGGCATCCAATAAATATGGTTTTCAGTGCCAAGTTCCTTTTAGTTTTTGAGAAAATCACGATTTACGAAAATCGATTAGGAATTGAATATTGATTATTGAATATCGATTAGGAAAACTTCATTGCACCAAATTTTCCAAAGAATTATATATTGTTTAATTACCCTTGAAATGCCCGTTCATTTGAGTATAATATTGGTAACATTGGGGCGAAATTCAGAAAAACCAATTTTTCAGTCTCAAAAAAAGACAGTGTATAGTCCATTGATTTTTTTTGGCTTAAAAAAAAATGTTCTTTTTTTTGGTCAAAATTATACTCAAACGAAAGGAAATTTTTAGGGCATCCAATAAATATGGTTTTCAGTGCCAAGTTCCTTTTAGTTTTTGAGAAAATCACGATTTACGAAAATCGATTAGGAATTGAATATTGATTATTGAATATCGATTAGGAAAACTTCATTGCACCAAATTTTCCAAAGAATTATATATTGTTTAATTACCCTTGAAATGCCCGTTCATTTGAGTATAATATTGGTAACATTGGGGCGAAATTCAGAAAAACCAATTTTTCGGTCGCAAAAAAAGACAGTGTATAGTCCATTGATTTTTTTTGGCTTAAAAAAAATTTTCTTTTTTTTGGTCAAAATTATACTCAAACGAAAGGAAATTTTTAGGGCATCCAATAAATATGGTTTTCAGTGCCAAGTTCCTTTTAGTTTTTGAGAAAATCACGATTTACGAAAATCGATTAGGAATTGAATATTGATTATTGAATATCGATTAGGAAAACTTCATTGCACCAAATTTTCCAAAGAATTATATATTGTTTAATTACCCTTGAAATGCCCGTTCATTTGAGTATAATATTGGTAACATTGGGGCGAAATTCAGAAAAACCAATTTTTCGGTCGCAAAAAAAGACAGTGTATAGTCCATTGATTTTTTTTGGCTTAAAAAAAATTTTCTTTTTTTTGGTCAAAATTATACTCAAAAATATAGTAAAGTTCGATTTTAAACTGTTTACAAATTTTTTTACTAACTTTTTTATCTGAGTGTAGTCCAGAAATTTTGGTTTTACTTTTATGCTTCTTGAAATTCAATAATTTAGACTGGAAACAAATTTTCTAGTGTATTTTGTTCTCTGTATCGATTAAGGGTACACCACTACGTATACTTAATATGAATAGGTACAAAAAATATAGAAAATAAAAATTCATACGATTTCCCCGTTTTTTGAATAACTCGGGAAATACTGGTCCAATTTGGCTGGAAAACCTACTGTTCCAGATTTGCGATGCTCTTTCAGAATTTTTCACCCAAATTTGATTTCAAGCTTCCCCGTTTTATTTTCCATTTTCAAAATGCGGCAACCCTGGATGGTGTATGCTTTAAATTTTCTTTTAATTGCAATAACTTAGAAACCGTTGGAGATAATTGACCGAAATTTTCGCCAAATGGTAGAATGAGATTTACTCAAACGAAAGGAAATTTATAGGGCATCCAATAAAAATGGTTTTCAGTTCCAAGCTCCTTTTAGTTTTTGAGCAAATGTGAATTGACGAATATCGATTAGGAAAACTTCATTGCACCAAATTTTCAAAAGAATTTTATACCGTTTAATTACCCTTGATATGCCCGTTCATTTGAGCATAATAATGCTAACATTGGGGCGAAATTCAGAAAAACCATTTTTTCGGTTTTTTTTGGCTTAAAAAAAATTTTCTTTTTCTTAGTCAAAATTATATTCAAACGAAAGGAAATTTTAAGGGCATCCAATAAATATGGTTTTCAGTGCCAAGTTCCTTTTAGTTTTTGAGAAAATCACGATTTACGAAAATCGATTAGGAATTGAATATTGATTATTGAATATCGATTAGGAAAACTTCATTGCACCAAATTTTCCAAAGAATTATATATTGTTTAATTACCCTTGAAATGCCCGTTCATTTGAGTATAATATTGGTAACATTGGGGCGAAATTCAGAAAAACCAATTTTTCGGTCGCAAAAAAAGACAGTGTATAGTCCATTGATTTTTTTTGGCTTAAAAAAAAATTTTCTTTTTTTTGGTCAAAATTATACTCAAACGAAAGGAAATTTTTAGGGCATCCAATAAATATGGTTTTCAGTGCCAAGTTCCTTTTAGTTTTTGAGAAAATCAGGATTTACGAAAATCGATTAGGAATTGAATATTGATTATTGAATATCGATTAGGAAAACTTCATTGCACCAAATTTTCCAAAGAATTATATATTGTTTAATTACCCTTGAAATGCCCGTTCATTTGAGTATAATATTGGTAACATTGGGGCGAAATTCAGAAAAACCAATTTTTCAGTCTCTAAAAAAGACAGTGTATAGTCCATTGATTTTTTTTGGCTTAAAAAAAATTTTTCTTTTTTTTGGTCAAAATTATACTCAAACGAAAGGAAATTTTTAGGGCATCCAATAAATATGGTTTTCAGTGCCAAGTTCCTTTTAGTTTTTGAGAAAATCACGATTTACGAAAATCGATTAGGAATTGAATATTGATTATTGAATATCGATTAGGAAAACTTCATTGCACCAAATTTTCCAAAGAATTATATATTGTTTAATTACCCTTGAAATGCCCGTTCATTTGAGTATAATATTGGTAACATTGGGGCGAAATTCAGAAAAACCAATTTTTCGGTCGCAAAAAAAGACAGTGTATAGTCCATTGATTTTTTTTGGCTTAAAAAAAATTTTCTTTTTTTTGGTCAAAATTATACTCAAAAATATAGTAAAGTTCGATTTTAAACTGTTTACAAATTTTTTTACTAACTTTTTTATCTGAGTGTAGTCCAGAAATTTTGGTTTTACTTTTATGCTTCTTGAAATTCAATAATTTAGACTGGAAACAAATTTTCTAGTGTATTTTGTTCTCTGTATCGATTAAGGGTACACCACTACGTATACTTAATATGAATAGGTACAAAAAATATAGAAAATAAAAATTCATACGATTTCCCCGTTTTTTGAATAACTCGGGAAATACTGGTCCAATTTGGCTGGAAAACCTACTGTTCCAGATTTGCGATGCTCTTTCAGAATTTTTCACCCAAATTTGATTTCAAGCTTCCCCGTTTTATTTTCCATTTTCAAAATGCGGCAACCCTGGATGGTGTATGCTTTAAATTTTCTTTTAATTGCAATAACTTAGAAACCGTTGGAGATAATTGACCGAAATTTTCGCCAAATGGTAGAATGAGATTTACTCAAACGAAAGGAAATTTATAGGGCATCCAATAAAAATGGTTTTCAGTTCCAAGCTCCTTTTAGTTTTTGAGCAAATGTGAATTGACGAATATCGATTAGGAAAACTTCATTGCACCAAATTTTCAAAAGAATTTTATACCGTTTAATTACCCTTGATATGCCCGTTCATTTGAGCATAATAATGCTAACATTGGGGCGAAATTCAGAAAAACCATTTTTTCGGTTTTTTTTGGCTTAAAAAAAATTTTCTTTTTCTTAGTCAAAATTATATTCAAACGAAAGGAAATTTTAAGGGCATCCAATAAATATGGTTTTCAGTGCCAAGTTCCTTTTAGTTTTTGAGAAAATCACGATTTACGAAAATCGATTAGGAATTGAATATTGATTATTGAATATCGATTAGGAAAACTTCATTGCACCAAATTTTCCAAAGAATTATATATTGTTTAATTACCCTTGAAATGCCCGTTCATTTGAGTATAATATTGGTAACATTGGGGCGAAATTCAGAAAAACCAATTTTTCGGTCGCAAAAAAAGACAGTGTATAGTCCATTGATTTTTTTTGGCTTAAAAAAAAATTTTCTTTTTTTTGGTCAAAATTATACTCAAACGAAAGGAAATTTTTAGGGCATCCAATAAATATGGTTTTCAGTGCCAAGTTCCTTTTAATTTTTGAGAAAATCACGATTTACGAAAATCTATTAGGAATTGAATATTGATTATTGAATATCGATTAGGAAAACTTCATTGCACCAAATTTTCCAAAGAATTATATATTGTTTAATTACCCTTGAAATGCCCGTTCATTTGAGTATAATATTGGTAACATTGGGGCGAAATTCAGAAAAACCAATTTTTCGGTCGCAAAAAAAGACAGTGTATAGTCCATTGATTTTTTTTGGCTTAAAAAAAAATTTTCTTTTTTTTGGTCAAAATTATACTCAAACGAAAGGAAATTTTTAGGGCATCCAATAAATATGGTTTTCAGTGCCAAGTTCCTTTTAGTTTTTGAGAAAATCACGATTTACGAAAATCGATTAGGAATTGAATATTGATTATTGAATATCGATTAGGAAAACTTCATTGCACCAAATTTTCCAAAGAATTATATATTGTTTAATTACCCTTGAAATGCCCGTTCATTTGAGTATAATATTGGTAACATTGGGGCGAAATTCAGAAAAACCAATTTTTCGGTCGCAAAAAAAGACAGTGTATAGTCCATTGATTTTTTTTGGCTTAAAAAAAATTTTCTTTTTTTTGGTCAAAATTATACTCAAAAATATAGTAAAGTTCGATTTTAAACTGTTTACAAATTTTTTTACTAACTTTTTTATCTGAGTGTAGTCCAGAAATTTTGGTTTTACTTTTATGCTTCTTGAAATTCAATAATTTAGACTGGAAACAAATTTTCTAGTGTATTTTGTTCTCTGTATCGATTAAGGGTACACCACTACGTATACTTAATATGAATAGGTACAAAAAATATAGAAAATAAAAATTCATACGATTTCCCCGTTTTTTGAATAACTCGGGAAATACTGGTCCAATTTGGCTGGAAAACCTACTGTTCCAGATTTGCGATGCTCTTTCAGAATTTTTCACCCAAATTTGATTTCAAGCTTCCCCGTTTTATTTTCCATTTTCAAAATGCGGCAACCCTGGATGGTGTATGCTTTAAATTTTCTTTTAATTGCAATAACTTAGAAACCGTTGGAGATAATTGACCGAAATTTTCGCCAAATGGTAGAATGAGATTTACTCAAACGAAAGGAAATTTATAGGGCATCCAATAAAAATGGTTTTCAGTTCCAAGCTCCTTTTAGTTTTTGAGCAAATGTGAATTGACGAATATCGATTAGGAAAACTTCATTGCACCAAATTTTCAAAAGAATTTTATACCGTTTAATTACCCTTGATATGCCCGTTCATTTGAGCATAATAATGCTAACATTGGGGCGAAATTCAGAAAAACCATTTTTTCGGTTTTTTTTGGCTTAAAAAAAATTTTCTTTTTCTTATTCAAAATTATATTCAAACGAAAGGAAATTTTAAGGGCATCCAATAAATATGGTTTTCAGTGCCAAGTTCCTTTTAGTTTTTGAGAAAATCACGATTTACGAAAATCGATTAGGAATTGAATATTCATTATTGAATATCGATTAGGAAAACTTCATTGCACCAAATTTTCCAAAGAATTATATACTGTTTAATTATCCTTGAAATGCCCGTTCATGTGCCCATCTCTAAGAGACACCATAATATATAAAAGAATTTAGGTTATGGGTTTATGACAAATAAAAACTATAAAAAATGAAAAATATTGAAATTATGCGAATTAAGAATAACTTTAGCTACAAAGAGAACTCTAGCAAATTAAAAACTAATTTCTGGATTTTTTTTTTCAAATTTTATTGAGCATTTTATGTTTTTTTGTACAATTTACTAAGGGCTTTTAAGATTTATTATTATTATTTTTTTTGTTTAGTTTAACTAAATTAGTTTTATAAGTTTAATTTTATATTTAGGGTTAATCTTGTTTAATTACTTAAAGTTAAATATTACAGGTTTGATACTAAAATATATTTACAAATATTTAATTTTTTTTTGTTAACTACATATAATATTTGTTTTTACAAATTTTTAGGTTAAATATTTTGTTTAACTATAATTTATGATTTTTTACATTGTTTTTTTTTTTTTTTTTTTTTTTTTTTTTTTGTGATAAAAGGATAGATTTCACTGTCTTTCTTGAACACTATAAAACTTAAGTTCTTAAATGAATTAAAAGTTTTAATATATTAGTGTTAGTCATGGTGTTAAATACAGATTGTGAAATATTTCCTTTGATTTTCCAACTTAAGGTTCATGTTTTCCTTTTAATTTATTCAACAACTAAATGTTATTAACTGTAGCATTTACTTATGGGTTTTATTGTTGCCTTAGTTTAATGAGTTGATATAGACCATTTGATAAATACCAGAGACATTTATAGTTATAGATATTTCATCTAAGGGAATTAAAAACAAAATGAACTAATACAAACAGGTAAAGTGAAATAGTATTTTGAATATTTGTTAAGCATTAAACTTCAACCTAAATTAGCGGATTTTAACAAATAAAACAGTAATTTTATTTTTATTTTAATTTATTTTTATATAATATTGAGAGAAAATTTTCGAATTAGTTCTGAATTGTCCATACAAAACTCTCCAAAATGAAGCCGATTAACACGACAAATGTTCTATTGTTAAAATGATTTAAAATTGGAAAAGTTTTTTTTTAGAATGAAAAGGTTTTCTATACTAAAAACCTTCTTGAAATTAAACTCTTTAATTTATAGCAGCACTGATGAGAATTTATTTTAAAAAAAATTTTATTATGCCGCCTTTTTAATCTTAAGTGTAATAATATACTTTTGCTTTAATAACAACAACGTTCAACCATAGGCGTTATTTTGTTGTTTGTTATTATTTTCATAAATTATTTAATCCTTTATGGACCATAAATATTAGGTTAATATATACACAGCAAAAAAACAGATGCATTTTGATAACAGGATTTTGTAGCCAATCTAATAGTTTGTTGGAACCATAAGCCAATTACCAAGGACTGTTATTTGTGATGTTAAAATAAATAATATATCAAAATCCAGTAATATGGCCAAAGTCGACTTCAATGTTTAGTATACAACTTAACTTAAGCTTACTATATGGTGTTCACATTTCATTAACAATTAGATATTGGCCTTTATTATCCAAATGTTAATTTTTGAATGTGTAAAAATGCCAAAAGAATTTCAGTTTGAACTATTTATTTTAATTGCGTCAGAATTAAATTTGATTCTCATAACCCAGTAATTCGTTTGCTGTAACATATCTATTCAGTTGACAACAAATTCGGTTGTTACAATAAATTTGTTTTCTCTGTGTACAAATATATAGACATCCTGCATGTTTTTTTTTTTTTTAGTTTTGTGGTTATTTACTAACATTTGGTTGAGTAAAGTCCCAAACTGATTATTATGTCTGTCCATTGGCCACTATAATAAATTTATTTTGACAGCTAAAGTGTTCAGTTTCTATGGTTTTCTTTTTTCACAATTTTATTTATTTGTTTTAGTTATTTGTGTATATTTCACATTTTGTTGTCTATCTAATATTTGTTCATTGTTTTTTTTTTATTGTTTTTATAGTATTTCCCTGTATCAGTTTAAGAAAAAACGCCTGGTGATTATTAATGTGTTTTATTAACTTTGGCTCTGGTTTTGGTTAACAAAAAGATTTATGCAATTATGGTTTATATTCGTTGTTGTTGTTCTTGTTGTTGTGTATAAAAACTTTAGTAGCAAAATTTATTAAAAAGGAAAAAAAAAACTTTTCTAATTGTTTCTCCAATAAACTCTGAAAATAATAACAAACATGATGGTTGTCGTTTTATCATTTTTTGTTGCCATTTTGTTCAAAGAACCTTCAAGTCCAGTTAATGTGTTGGAGTTTATTAAGAGGGAAAGATTATGAATTATGGCTTGGCCAAACAAAACTTTTATATTTTGGTATCATTTGGATTTTTAAGATGTTATTAGATTAATGGCAATCATAATTTGTTTAATAAAAAAGAAAAAAACAAACAAAAAAAAAAGTTTTTTGAGAAGTTTTTTTTTTTTTTTTTGGGAAAAAGGGAAACTATTGTGTTTATGAGTTTACAAAAGGCTTTTTAAATTGAAAGATAAATAAAGAAAAATTTTGTTTCAATGAAAAGAAAAGAAATTGGCAAGTATGTATTTATAAAGTAGCAAAAATTAAAATATGTTAACAAAGTTAATAAAAAAAATCAAATTTAATTAAAAATTTTTATTTGTCAATCATTAAGCTGCGTTAACAGTTGTGAAGTGACTCTACTCTGTAGCGTAGATTAAAATGTTAATTCTTTAAAATGCAGACCTAAACCTAAAATGCAGAATTAAACCTAATTTTACATTTCAGTACTTATTCCATAGTTTAGCCACATTTTTGCACTAATCTGGCGTGTTCTAAATTGCAATAATTTTTTATTTTAAATAATACCGAAACACCAAAATTTTTGTATTTATTTAATATATTCGTTATTATTTTTTTTAAGTTTGTTGATAATTAGAAACGTGTTTCACTTTAGGTATATTTGTAATGTTAAGCAGTTAACAGACAAATGTTAACTCTAGGGTGGAGCAAATCTGTATAACAGAGTCAAAAAAGTTTTACATAAACCTTTAATACGTACCTTCTCAATTTAAATAATTGCTACTTATGGAGGACATGGACATATCAATTTGAAAATAATTTTTTTTTGAACATTCCAGCAAACAAAGATGATCATTAATGACTCAGAAATGAGCTCCAAAAACATAAACATTTTTCAACTTTTTCCTATGAAAGTGGTCCGTCCAAAAGAGCCCCCATGTACTCAGAAATAACTCAGAAAAAATAACATATAAAATCGAAATTTTCCTCATAAATTTAAATAATTTTAGAATCTTCTTTGAGTCCGAAAAATGAACCCTCATTTTGAGACAGCTTTTTAGATTGTAAAGACAACTTTTTGGATTGTTTTCTGAGGGTTCATATTTTCTACCAAAAAAAAGAGTATTTCAAAAAACAATAATCATTTCTATGATCTATTTAAGAATCTTATTTATGAGCGCCCCGAAATTGCTGGCTGGGCACTGGATTTATTTTTGAATTAATTTAATTTTGTTAAAAAATTTACATTTTGTTTTTAAATTTTAAAAATTTTATATGTTTGTCAAAATCCAATACGTATTCGATAATATAATGTGAAAGAAAATCATAAAATTTTTCTAAAAATGTGAACGCAGGTATTGAATTAAGCTAAATCCAAAATGGATTTATAAAATAAATAAATCCGTTTTGGATTTAGTTTAATTTAATTCCAGAAATTGCATTTTCGCAAAATTTAAATTTTTTTCTTTCATATTATATTAACGAGTAAGTGTTAGATTTGGATAAAAATATTAAATTTTGAAAATTTAAAAACAAAATGTGCATTTTTTAATAAAATAAATCCAAAAAAATCCCATGATTAAAAAACGGCCTAATATCAATAATGTCTTAATCCATCAAAAACTCATTTTGTGGTCAAAATTGACGATATAGACTTTTGAATATAGGCCCTCTATATTTTATTTTGATTTTACTCTTCTTCTAAAATACTCTACCAATAAAAAGAAAGCAAGTAGTTTATAGCACTTTTATTTTAAAACTATAGAAGTATTTCTACCATGGCGTATGATTAATATTTAATATAATTAAAACAGTCATACGCAACCATAACACGTACTTGGTGTATTTCATGTTTGTGGCTTTCTAGACCAAGTCACACCTACAGTATTTTTTGCTCTATATTATACACTCAAAGAAATAAATCTGTAAAAGTAGCAGCAAAGGCTACTAAAAATTTGTTAAAAATTACCTTGCAGTAAAGACTGCTGATTTAGCAATTTTGTTTTTTTTTTTTTAAATAAAGTCAGAAAAATAAAGAAGAAGATATAAGAGTCACAAGAGAACAGCAGGAATTATATCATTAAATTTAGAACATTTTAGTTATATTTGAGTCAACTTTTAGTTAATTGAAAATGACATATAATACTGTAAAATTAACAGAAAATTTTGCTAAATGTTAGTAGACTAAAATTAGCAAAAACAAACTGTTATTTGTACAAATTTTTTTTACTAATTTTAAGTTAAATTTGGTTGAATGCAAATTGAATGCTACCAAAATAGTAAACTAGTGATTTCAGAAGGCTAGATTTTTATTTGCATTAAAACACCCCGAAAACAGATTCATTGCTGGCAACCCAATTTGTTGCCATTTGAATGAATTTTTACGTTGTGGCTACCGATTTATTCTCGATGTAACTGAAATTCCATTGTCGCAGTCAAATTAGTCCTGTCTAAATTGGTTTTCTGTTGCACAAACCCGGCGGCCACAACCGAAACATTCGATTGGCTACAAATGCGGTTGTCAGCTCGGAATCTCTGTTTTCTGGGTGAAAAGAAAAACAATGAAAATTAAAAACTTTTTTTTTGTAATTTTTGGTCTAATATTTATACATTTTTTTGTGTGTTGACTTTAGTAGGTTAATTTGTTATTTTCAATTAACTAAAATTTAACTCAATTATAACTAAAATCCTGTGTGTTTAACAGTTTTATTTTTGATGCTCCTATCTTAAGGCACATCTACACGGGATACAAGTCGCGTAGAGTTTGCGCTAAATTTGTCATCTCTAATATTATTGGAACCAATTTTTATCGTAAAAGTAGCATCTCTAGTCGTAAAGTATTTGTTTTTATTAAAATGTTTGTATTCTCCTAAAACCAAAAATTAATGCAAAAAACTGAAATATGGAGTAATGTTAGAAAACATTTTAAGAATTGTTACCAATTAAAGAAATTGTTTATGACATCAATTGTAAATGTTCTAGAGATTAAATTTCGCAGACTTATACAGATATGCAATTTCATAAATTCTCGCGAGTGTTCTATCCCTTGCAGATTTGCCTTACTACTATATAGCAAAAATAATCTGCTAATTTCAGCAGTTTTTTCCTTAATATAATTTTTAACTAATTTTTAGTTGTTTTAAATAAAATTTTTACAGACCACTGAGAGAATTATCTTTCATTATATTAATGATATAATTTCATAGAGTTTTTTTCATAGAACCAATGAAGAATTTCATTATGTATATAATAACTCTTCTTTCATAAAATTTCATAATTTCACACACATAATAATCCATGCATAAAAATACGAAATTAATGTCAAAATAACAAAAACTTTCGTAAAATAAACCATTTTTCGTCAATTATCGTATATTTTACGAAATTTTTTGTTATTTTGACATTTTTTTGTAATTTTATGCATGGATTATTATCAGTGCATTAAAAAAATTTATTGAATTTTATAAATTATATCTCCATAAATTTAATGAAAATGTTCTTTATATATATGAAATTGTTCAATAGAATTTACTTTTTTTAATTTTTTTATAAAATATCCTCATTTCCTGGGAGAATAATCTTTTATAATTTTTAGTTTTTTTTTATTAATTTTTTTTTATTAATTTTTTTTTTATTAATTTTGGAGTATGAAATTTTTTTAAAAATCATATTAATTTTTTCGAAACTTTTTTTCATGAAACTTTTTAATTTAATGAATTCTTTCTTTAGATATATTTTGTACATCCGTAAAATATGCTACAATTTTATTACGCCTTTTGCATTTGCTAAGTACGTTTTATTTATCCACTCCAGCTTAGCAACGCCAACAACCTACTATAATAAATAATAGTAAATGAAATTTCTTCATAGATTTTATGAAGCTCTTCGTTGGCTGAATGATTTGGATTGGGATTTGTATATAATAACTCTTCTTTCATAAAATTTCATAATTTCATTAAAAAAATTTATTGAATTTTAATGATTTAATACGATTTATAAAAAAATTTTATAGTCCAAAATTAATAAAAAAAAAAAATTAATAAAAAAAAATAAAAATAATCTTTTATAATTTTTATTTTTTTTTTATAATTTTTTTTTTATTAATTTTGGACTATGAAATTTTTTTATAAATCATATTAATTTTTTCGAAACTTTTTTTATGAAACTTTTTAGTTTAATGAATTCTTTCTTTAGATATATTTTGTACATCCGTAAAATATGCTACAATTTTATTACGCCTTTTGCATTTGCTAAGTACTTTTTATTTATCCACTCCAGCTTAGCAACGCCAACAACCAACTATAATAAATAATAGTAAATGAAATTTCTTCATAGATTTTATGAAGCTCTTCGTTGGCTGAATGATTTGGACGAGTGAAACTATTAATTTTATGAAGAGTTTCATTAATTTTATGAACTTTTCATAAACATTGACTTTAATGAAACCTGTTTCATAGATTCTATGAAAAGTTTCAATGGACGAGTTTCAGTGACAATTTTCATTGAAATTATGAACAAATTCATTACTGAAGTGATGATAATTTTCTCAGTGACTATTTTTTTCCAAAAATTGGTGGGAGAAGGCTTAGTTAAATATTTACTAATTTAACGTTTTTTTTTATATTTTATTTACAATAGTTTAATGGAATTCCGAAAATGCCAGAAATTTATTTAATTTTTATTTTTTTTAATTCGGCCCAAATCCTGAATTTTTAGTATAACTCAATTTATCTAAAAATCGGCTAAAATATGATTTTATTTATTACAAAAATCAATCAACTCAATTTCTGGATGTAGTTTTAGAGAGATTTTTTTCTAGGCTCAGAATTTTTCGGTCGTGTATTATAGAACTGTATTTGAAAATTCTTGACAAATAAAAATTTTAAAGACTGATAATTTTTATGCTTTCTGTTTTATAGAAATTTTCCAATTAGAAATTTTTAATTAAAAACTTTTACGTGTCTATTCCTATGAAAAGTCTGTGACTCTTAGTTATGAGTGTATTCCCCTTGTATGTGTTGTTGCAAAGTCATAATAAATTATATTTATTAAAATTTTTGTTTGAAAACATTTTATAATAATAATAAAAACACATTTATAATAATGAGAAATAAAATTAGATTTCTTTAAATTTTATTGTTGTTTTGTATGGAAAGTTGTGACTTTCAGTCTTAAAAATAGTCTTAAGACAGTCATAACGAGTCACAAGTAGGAATAGGCACCTTAATTTTAGTAAAGTTTTTAAAGAAAGAAAATCATTATAACAACAAAGAGTTTCTAGTATAATTCCTTTTGGTTATAATATTTACTTTTAAGGAATCTATAGAATAAAATCATATTACACCCAATTACCTTTACACGTATTTTGCATTTAAAAATTCATTAAGATAATGTAAAGCTTAAAAAAAACCCATAAATTAATGCCAGTATTATCATTTTAACTACAGCATTAATTTATGATTTAATTATTTCCAAATTTAACATCTTTTACCTAGAACAACATATTGAAAACAAAAATAATAATATAGAAAAATATCATAAAATAATCTTAATTCTTACTCTAACAATGTTCTAAGAATTAAAAACTTTTTTTTTTATTTCTTACTGATTTACGTACTAAACATTATGTAAAACATTTAACACCAAACCCTAAGGGGATTTATGTGTACAAGAATATAACAAAACTATTACAATGTTAATAATATAGAAACAAACAAAATGTATTAGAGTGTTTCAGTAAGAAACAAAGAAAAATTAAACAATAAAATACTTAAAAGAGATTAAAAGTATAATATAAAATACTAGAAAAGGGAGGGAATGTGAGAAGATACACAGAATATAATATGGAAGTAGAATTGGTAGGATGATTTAAAAAGGCCATATATTTTATAATGAAGACTAGGGTAGAACAATTTAAAACCAATTGATTTTTTTTCTACTAAATTTAAATTGTATAGCAATCACATGCCATCATTCAAACAACACAAAAAAAAGTTAGATTTAAAATTCTCAATTGAGGCGTATGATTAATATGAAATTAATCATTCGTCACCATTTAAACATTAAGGCCCGATTACTGAACATTCAGTTAAAATTTTACCAATCATAAAATCCAAATTGTATATGGGAAACAACAACAAAGTTGTCAGTTAAAGTCGCAGTTATTAGCTAATGGAAGATTTTAAAATTAAGGCTAAGAAGATTTATTTTCAGATGAAAAATCAATTGATTAAATGAATATTAAGTTTAAGCCATCAATAAAATTACAAGGGCCAGTGTTATGGTTAGCACTAAGAAAGAATTATTGCTTAAATATTTCTAAAAAAGAAACTTTGTTTTCGAATTTCACAGTTAACCTCTTTAGGATTTCTCTAGGAGCCCTTCATTGCAATTATCTGTTATAAACACAGAGAAAACAGATTCGTACCAATCGAATGTTACGATTATGGTAAACGGCTGTGACAACTCATGATAAAATGAATCAGTTAGTTAGTTGTTTATAACAATACAATTTTGGTTGTTTCAACAATAATTTAGCAGTTACAGCTAAAAAGATGCGAACGGCACCAAACTTTAGCCAATAAACTCGATTATCAACATGAATTTATTTACCAGCTTTTAAAATTTACCGTAATATATTTTTTAAATTAAAGTAACAAAACTTTCAATTTAATTTAAAACATTCCATTTGAAAATAAAGACATTCATTCCCATTAGTATTATAAGTAGCTACAGGCACACTTGTGTAAATAAAATATACCATTTAAACATGAGTTAGCTGTATGATAACTTAATATTAAAATCATGTCTTGTAGAGGTGTTTGCCTGTATTTGTATTTACACAAACAACACACTTACGCATATAAATAATAACAACAATAGAATAAAGAAAAACATAAACCTTAAATTTCTGTAAACATGACAATAATAAAACATAAACGTAGATTTAGAAGGACTTTTTTTATATATAAATTGATACCCTACATTAGAAAGTGGGAGACTTTTGTGATATTTTCAAAAGGACAAACAAATTCATTGTGACAACTTTTAATCAAATGTATTCCTCATATAATTGAAAAATATTGTTGTAACCGAAATTCTGTTGTATTAACTGAATTTCTGTTGCCATAAACCAATATGTCGGTGACTCCAACAAACCATAAGGATGGCAAAAAATTTGGCTGTCATAACCCTACGGGAAATTTTAACAAACTGTCACCGAACTGGCCCCTTTATATGAAATAGACTGGTCACTTTTACATGGCGTTGTCATAGGAGAGGGAAATTGACCCCTTGTGACATGTCACAAGACAAATCCTAGGACAGGTTACTGAACTCTCATAAAAAACAAAGTTCAGGGACCTGTCCTGGGATTTGTCTTGTGACATGTCACAAGGGGTCTATTTCCACCTCCTATGACAACGCCATGTAAAAGTGACCAGTCTATTCCATATAAAGGGGCCAGTTCGGTGACAGTTTGTTAAAATTTCCCGTAGGGAATCAATCTGTTTTTTCTGTCTAGAAATGTGAAAATATAATTTTTATTGGTTTACACAAGAAACTAATATTTTATAGCCAATCAAAAAATGTTAGCTTGTTTTAATAAGAATTTTCGCAGGCAGCTATTACTACACTCAAAATAATATGTCGGTAATTTAACAGAAATAATTTGAATTTAGCATCAAAAAATAAATTTTTGGGTATTAACAAGTTTTCAGTTGATGATTTAAATTTTAGTGCAATATTGAGTGTAAGAGTTAACATTAAAGAGTCATTTGGAAAAATTGCTAGATCCTTTGATCAGATTTTCTTAAATATATTTAAAGAATATTTTTAAGTAGGGTATCAGATATATTCTTGTAAGCCAAATTCGTCCCACATTTGCATTATTTTGATATAATAAACAAACCTAAAAACTGAAAAACAATATTTCTAGCATAATTGTTACACACGTACGTGTATAAGCACACTCACATATGAGGCTTTCCCTACCATTTGTACAGCTATAAAAATGGTGGATCGCATCAATGACAAATTTGCCGCATTTTTGTTCAATATGATATGAATAAAAATCTAAACAACATTTTAAATATTTCCCAAAAGGTGAAGTAAGCGCAATTAAAAATTAAATTAATTCAGCGCTGCTATTTTCGTTTAATATTTATTATAATTTAATGGAATTCGAAAATGATGGACATTTTACTAAATTAATAGAATTTTTTTTTCATAGAAATAAATCTGTAAAAAAAGCAGAAAAAGCAACTGAAAATTAGTTTAAAAAAACTGTTAAATTAGCAGATTTTTTTTTGCTAAATACTAGTAAAATAAGAACAGCAAAAATAAAACTGTTAAATTTACAGAATTTTAGTTATATTTAAGTTAACTTTTAGTTAATTGAAAATAATAAATTGTAGTGGAAAATCTGCAGAAAATTCTGCTAAATATTAGTAGACTAAAAATAGCAAAAACAAAATGTTATATCTATAAAATTTTTGTTATTTTTAAGCTAAATTTAGTTGAATGCAAATAGCAGTCTATCCTGTTAAATTAACAGAAATATTTTCTAAAAAAAATAGAAACTGCTTTTTTCAAAAGGTTCGATTTTTATTTGCATTAAAAAAATCTAAAAAAAAACTTATAAAATTTAAAATTTTTTTGTGATTTTTTAGGCTACTAATTATTTAGCAAGATTTTTCTCTGATTTTAGTAGGTTAATTTGTTATTTTCTATTAACAAAAATTTAACTCAAATATAACAAAAATTCTGTATATTTAACAGTTTTATTTTTTCTGTTCCTATCTTATTAATGTATAGCAAAAATAATCTGCTAATTTAGCAGTTTTTTTTGCAGCATAATTTTTAACTATTGTTTTTAGCAGTTTTAACTAAATTTTTTTCAGACTTTTGTCTACTAGTGTAGCTCTAACTTTTTGGTGTAATAGATAACTCAATTTATCTAGAAATCTGTAAAAAAAATTATTTATAAAAAAATAGTCAGATGTTATTCTCTAAATTCAGAAAGTTCTAGTAAATTACTCGGCTTCAGATTATAAAAAAATATTCTTTAAATATTATGTATCTCAAATATTCAATAAAAATTTAACCCCTAAATTCATAAACGCTTTGTAAAGTTATAGGAGGTTTACAAAACGAAATTTTCATACAAAATTTGTGCAATAAACCTCCTATAATTTTACAAAGCGTTAATGAATTCAGGGGTAAATATTTATGTTGTAATCAGCAGAGAAGTCAACTTAGCTTTTTATGCTTTTATCGCCATTTTAGATTTTTTCCTCATAGTTGGGTTTTTTTTTGGGCTTTTGGCTTTAAAATTGAGATTTTTGAGCTTAAAATAGTTTTTTTTTAATTTTTGCCCAAAAATGATTTCTTGCTTTTAAAAAAATATTTTTTTCCATAACTTTGAATTGTTTTTTTTAAAAAAAGTGCTGTTTTTGTAAGTTTTTTTTTTTAATTTTGCTTTTTTTTAAGCTTTATGGTAATTTTTTGCCTAAGTACCATGGATTTTGCTTTTTTTGTCTTCGCTGATAATCATTTAGGACATCAGTACGTATAATTGATATGATAAATACTATGTATGTTGATCATACGCACTGATGTCCCAATTTACTATACAGCAAATATTTTAATTGGTGTTGGGGTATTTACAATGAACAATATTAAACGAATATTTTCTCCCAAACAAAGCCGAATAAAATGCTGAAATATTCTAAATCGATAGAAAAATCGTTTTTTTTTAATTTTTCAAATTATACCAATTTAATGGAAATTTATGACTAGGGGGGTTACCGCGTAACTCGATTCGAAAAAAAATTTTCGAATTCGTAAATTTTGTACCATTTGTAAATAAAAAAGTTTCAGCAAAAATCTTACTTTTTGAATTTTTATGTGTAGTCTACAAGGTTTAGGATACAAATAAATTGAAAAGTAGAATTTTTATACAGAATTATATTTTTAACAATATTTGCAAGATTTACGAATTCTAAAATTTTTTTTCGAATCGAGTTACGCGATTACCCCCTAGGGCTCGGAGAACAAAACATATATGAGTATCGGCAAACTGACAACAAAATGGCATTGATTTTGTCAATGCGAATTTTTACAAATGAATATTTTAATGCATATTTTGGCATATTTTCTGGCATATTTTGCTGCAAATAATATTTCGCTAAAAATTATTTTTTTTTTAAAATTTACCGAAATCTGTGTTTTTGAAAAATTTGTATGTTTTATAAAAATAAATATTAGGCCTTTTTTTAACCAATGGATATATTTTTGGATTTATTTTATTTTATCGAAAAATTCACATTTTGTTTTTAAATTTTCAAAATTTAATATATTTATCCAAATCTTACACTTATTCGCTAATATAATATTTTTAAAAGAAAAAATTAAAATTTTGTGAAAAATAAATTTCTGGAATTAAATTAAGCTAACTCCGAAACGGATTTATTTATTTTATAAATCCATTTTGGATTTAGCTTAATTTTTACAAATTTGATTGATTTTCTTGCACATTATCTTAGCGAATAAGTATTAGATTTGGATAAAAATATTAAATTTTGAAAATTAGAAAACAAATTGTGGATTTTCTAACAAAATAAAATAAATGATTGAGGGGTATTTTTTCTTTGATTTGAAAAATAATTTAAATAGAAAGTGATATTAATTTATGATCTAGAGTCAAATTAAAAAAACATTCAGTAGGTTTGAGGTTAAGAAGAAGAATAAACCTTCCTCAAAAGTTATAAACACATTAAATTTGCAACATTCATTGCAACATTCATTTAAAAAATAAAATAAATTTAAAACTAAATCCAGTAATTAAAAAAAGTGCCTATTATTTCAAATTTATAAATATTTTTTAATTTTTTAATCACGTCAAGTTAAAAATATCAAAGAAATTCAATTACATGCTTATTTTCTGACGATCATAAGCCGTAATTTTCAATGTTAAAGCCAATTTTGAAGGCAAATAATACAAATTGAATTAATAATATTGAAACTGTTAAAAAAGTCGTTAATAAATTCATAATTTTAAAATTTTAAATGCGAAATTTTGCATTTTATTTTATAGACATTAAACACGGTTACAAATGCATGAACTTATGAGCGCTATTTATGACGTAATTTTACCAAGGTTTAAAAAAAATGTTTCTATTAAAATGTAGAGATTTAATAGCCCGTTTAGATACAAGAGTTAATCGCGTAAAAGTTGGATTAACTGCTTAAGCACTAAACAAGTCGGTTAAACAGTATTTTGGTCTTCTTTATTAACAATTAATCCAACTTTTAATTTGATTACTATTTTTAAATGACTCTGTATTCATACTACTAATTGTATGACGGCTGGCAACACACATGCAAAGTAAAATAAATATTAACGTTAAGTTGCTGTTGCAAAAAATTTTCTTTGTATACCACCTTGATATTTTAAAAACTGCCAGAATTTAAACTTTTAAACATGTATTTTCAAAAAATACACGTGCAAACGCTGAAGATTGAAAAGTTGGATTAACTTTAATCAAATAGATTAATTTCGCTGTCTAAATGAATGTTTTTCTTTGATATCCACATCAACATCATAAAATGTATAAAATTGCTATAAAAAAAAAAAAAGATTTTGAAAGTGCCATCATTTGACAATTTAAAGACTTTTAAAAGGACATCTGAAATGATCATGAAAATTTTTGAACGTAGTTTTATTATACACGGTGTCTTCTTTTTCGTGTATATAGATTTTTCCATGGGTGAGAATGACCTTTACACGCTGTAATATATTAAATACTACAAGTTTTATATTGATATTTACGATACTCTCTTTTTGGCTGCATAGTTGGTATGGAAAGCCACATATGTGTTTGGTTTTTGGTTTGTATATCTAAATATTTGTGTATATTACACATTTATACAATTCTTAACGTTTTTTGTTTTTCTAGATTTTTTACACAGATTTTTGCGGCATTTTTTATGATTTTTCTCCTTGTTTTTTTTCTGTCTCAATACACACACAAAATAACAAAATAAAATATTTAACACTAATGCTAAGAAGGCATCATACACATACAAATGTTAAAATTATTACATTTTTGTTTAAGCTTTTAAATAGAAGAGTTTTAGCAAAAAAAAAAAAACGCAAGAAATACACAGCATACAATATATATTACTGAATATTTTATACATGAACGTGTTAGCTTGGTTGAATTTTTATTTTTTTGACATACAAGGAAGGTAGCCTAAGTAAGATATAGAGTGATTTTAGAGAAATCAGAACACAAAAGGGGCCGAGCGGTGTTATTAGAGGTGACTGCTCTAACACAGCGTTTAAAAAATAAGAATAATTTAACAAATTGTCTCAAAATGTGTTGAACAGGTCTTGTAAAATGCCAAGAATTTGTGAATTTTTCGGGATTTCTTTGGGATCTAGCAAGAAATTGCTTAAATTTAATTTGATAATATCAATTCTCAATATATATAAACTCAGATAGGACCCTTCTATGGCGACTAGGTCAAAACATGGACCGATTTTAGTCATTTTCAATAGAATTTTTTATACTTGGGATAATACAAACTAAAGTAACAAATTTCGTGTTATTACAAGAAATCAGAAGAAATTCTTATTAAATTATAGAAGTAATATTTTGAGTGTGGTATTAGTTTTATGCGTATGATTAATTTTTTATCATTTTAAAATCACATATTACTCATACGTAATAAACTAATATTTTCAGAAACGCAAAGCTTTTGGGTAAATAATATAAATACCAAAGAAAATAATTTTTATGTGTTCTCAATTTTCTCTTAGTATTCCCATTTTATCATATTCCTAAAATATCCCTTAGTATACCTTCCTTATTGGTACCGTAAAATGTTCATATTTGTGAGAATTTAAGGTTTATACAGCTTTAGCTTGTTTGTCTTAAGCAGAGAGTTAACATACTTGTGAGCTGAGCAAAAGATTTTTACATACATGTTTTTGGCATTTTCTTTAACTTTAAGTCTATGATTTGTTTTACTTTTTTTCCTCATCATTATCTTCATTTACTACTTCGTTTATATAATATTTGTAAGATGTTGAAGCATAAAAATATATTTATATACGAGTATAAACGTTATTGTGCTCATAAATACAGGAAAAGGAGGATTGTGTTTTTTATTTGTAAAAAGGAAAAGAACTGGGAAAGGTGGTGTGGGAAAGCAAAAGCTACAGTGGTAGTGTGTTATAGCTAAGGTTGAGGTTTATGGCACAAGTTTTTTAAATCCCGCACCTTCTTGGCCAAGTTTGAG
This sequence comes from Leucophora obtusa, assembly GCA_949987735.1. NCBI lineage: Eukaryota > Metazoa > Arthropoda > Insecta > Diptera > Anthomyiidae > Leucophora > Leucophora obtusa. The sequence continues at coordinate 7,317,861 of OX465296.1, forward strand.
CTCTTCATAAATTGTGGGATTTACTTCGTTGCATTGTGTATGAGCATCTATGCCATCAAGGTTTGAGGTCTTGTTTGTTGTTGTAGTTTTTGTCGTTCCCATTGGTGTTATTATTGTTGTTGCTGATGTTGTCCCCACTTTTGATGTCATTGAGGGTCTTAATGTTGTTGATGCTGGTATTGTTGAAGATACCATAGTAGTGGCATGTGTTGAAGCGGGTGTTCTTGTTGTAAAATTGCCACCACCATTGACGCTTGTATGCGTTAAGGCAGATGTCACAGTAGGTAACTAACCGGAAGTTTATTAAGTTTCATTCAGAAATAAAACGGCATATACACACATACATGAATACCAACACATACCACAATACAAAACCCAAAACCATGTTCGGAAGAGCAGAGTTGGTTGATGGGTGGAGTAAAAAAATATAAGAACAAAAAAATATAACAATGAAAATTATGACAAAAACATTAGGAAAAGCATAAAGATTTTTTTCAACGTTTAAAGGAACTACTACATATATTAAGGTAAACATATTTAGTAAAAAGAATATAATATTACAACAGTGGATCGAAGATATGAGTTCAAATATTTAAGAGGGGTAAATACTGTAACAACAGCATTTTAAAGGACATATTAGAATGTTTGTCAAAAATTTAATTAACAACATTTTGAATATTTTATTTTTTTATTTAAAAATCATGTTATTGTAGTATTTTTAAAAAATATCAGTTTTATATTTCCCCAGCCAAAATCGTCAGAGTTGCCACTTCATTACTGGCCTTTTTTAAAAAATGCAAAATCGGCTGCCACTGTGCAGATTTCATTATTTATGGGAAAATAAAAATGTAAAGTGATTCTTAATGCCAGAAAAATTCTCTAGTCCTTATCGTGGCTCAATTTTGATTTATTATTGGCAGACGATTTTGAACTCATGCTTGCAGAAAAACGCGTTTAAAGTTTAAAATTAATTTTACAATAAGAAAACAGCAAAATTTCTAAAAATCGTGTATGAACAAAATTTATATCTCCTAGTTTTATACAGGTGCACCAAATTTTGGACGAATCGGTTAAAGGGTAGTTGATATACTAACCCTAATATTCCTAAAAACGATGGCAGAAAAATTATTATTATTTACCCCTCAATTCATAAATGCTTTGTAAAGTTATAGCAGGTTTACAAAATGTCATTTTCATACAAAATTTGTTCAATAAACCTTCTATAATTTTACAAAGCGTTTATGTATTTAGGGGTTAATTTCGTTCAAAATGCTATAATTTTGTACATTTTTTAATTTATTTTGCAGTTATTTCTTATTTTTTATACACACTGATTACTTTTGTAGCTAATATAAAGCCATCAATGCCTGCCTCATATGTCGTGCCTTCGCCCACAATCGGGTATTCGTCATTGGCTTTTCTTTAAAGACTGCGTGCAATTCCTTCATCTTTGGATGTAGTTTTTTCTTTTTGTTCTGCTGTATTATGCGAAATAAGATAAGATGAAATAAAAACGCTCCCAAAAAATTTTGTATACAAATTTTATGCATAGAATATTACTTTGTAACTGAAATATATTTTATAACAAAACATGTGGAAATTTTATTTCTTCGAATTTTTTATTGATATTTTCAGTGCATATACGGAAGAGTATGCTCTATAAATACTGTACATTAATAGAAAAAAGTCCGTAAAAAATTTAGTTAAAATTACTAACAATTAGTTAAAAATGATAAAAACTGTTAAATTAGCAGATAATTTTTGCTATATATTAGTAATATAGGAACAGTAAAAATAAAACTGTTAAATATACAGAATTTTAGTTATATTTGAGCTAAATTTTTGTAAATGGAGAATAGCAAATTAACCTGCTAAAATCAGCAAAAAATTTTGCTAAATAACACTGTGAGACAAATGGTAGGGGTCAGTGATCGGGAAGGGTTCAAACTACCGGGGAAAGTTATATCGGTAAAAAAGAAGTTATACGTGTCCCGGCGTTTCGCTGGGTCACCCCTAGATATATCGATTTGACCTTTGGTGGTCTTTTTTTTTGACATAACTCGAGAACCACTAGTCCGATTTTACTCAAACAATTTTTAAAAAATTAAAAATTACAATTCCTTTCATCTGTTCATATAACGTTTTTTTATATACTCAACAGTTTTTCCGGTAAAAATAAATGTATGAAGAAAAAAATATTTTTTGTCTAAAATATTAAAAAAAAGTAATAAACAAAAGGTTATTGATTTTTATGGTAGCGGTAACAAACATTTAGTTTTACCGGCAAAACTGTTGAGTATATAGAAAAACGTTATATGAACAGATTAAAGGAATTGTAATTTTTAATTTTTTTAAAATTGTTTGAGTAAAATCGGACTAGTGGTTCTCGAGTTATGTCAAAAAAAAGATATATCTCGATTCCTAGGGGTGACCCAGCGAAACGCCGGGACACGTATAACTTGTTTTTGACCGATATAACATTCCCCGTTGGTTTCATCCCATTCCGATTTTGACTGTCGCATAGTGTAATTAGTAGCCTAAAAAATCACCAAAAAATTTAAAATTTTCAAAGTTTTTTTTTCGATTTTTTTTAAATGCAAATAAAAATCGAGCCTTTTGAAAACAGCAGTTTACAATTTTTTAACAAATAATTCTGCTGAGTTTAGCAGAATAGACTGCTATTTGCATTCAACTAAATTTAGCTTAAAAAAAATAGCAAAAATTGTCTAGATTTAACAGTTTATTTTTGCTATTTTCAGTCTACAAATATTTACCAAAATTTTCTGTAGATTTTACAGCACAATTTGCTATTTTCAATTAACTAAAATTTAGCCTAAATATAACTAAAATGCTGTAAATTTAACAGTTTTAATTTTCCTGTTCTCATTTTACTAGTATTTACAGTTTTTACTGCGGCATCATTTTTAACTAATTTTTAGTAACTTTTTCCATGCATTTGTTGTTGTAAAGTCACAATAAATTATATTTATTCAAATTTTTGTTTGAAAACTTCAAAAAAATTAAGACCTGATATCGAAACAATCATAAGAGATTAATCAGAACTGGGTCGACAACGACAACGAGAGATGCTTTTTTATTTATTTTGTATGGGAAGCAAAATGTCGTCATGTCGTCCGGCGATTTGTCGTCGGAATAGAATCTATTCTATTTTCGTGACGACACACTAATACACACTTAAAATCTTTGTCAAATTGTTGCCATATTTTTAACTAATTAAAGATTGCCATTAGAACAGAGTTGTTAGAAATTCGTATTAGAGCTGCAAAAATTCGTACTTTGTTTACAAAAAATTTATTTTTTTGACAGACGAAATATAATTGAAATTTAAAATACATAATTTACGGCAAAAAAGCAAAATTAAATACCATAAAATATAAAGCAACAAGAATTAGTGAAATACCAATTGAATTGGTGAAGAATTGTGGTGAAACAAATACAACAATATTTTTGTTTTGCTTTATTTTTTTTCTAAACGTCAACAAATGTCGACGGTCGATTGACGCTGAATTTAAATTAATCGTGACGACTTTTGCTGTCGTCGGTCGACAATGGACCCAGTTGTGATTAACCTCTAACATTGACAAATAAAATTTGAATTTTTTGAATTTTATTGTTGTTTTGTATGAAAAGTTAAGACTCTCAGTCTTAAAAATAGTCTTATGACGGTCACAATGAGTCACAAGTAGGAATAGGCACCCAAACAAAAACTTTTGAAATAAGCAAATTATTTTTGCTTATTATTAGCAAGATAGGAACAACAAAAATAAAACTATTAAATATACAGAATTTAATTTATATTTGAGTAAAATTTTAGTTAAGAGAAAATAGCAACTTAACCTACTAAAATCAGTAAAAATTCTTGCTAAATAATTAGTAGACTAAGAAACATAAGAAAAGAAAAAATAAATAAAATCTGTAATTTTTTTTTCGATCTTTCTTATGCAAATAAAGATCGAGCCTTTTGAAGTCAGCAGTTTACAATTTTTTTTAGTAAAACTTCTGTTTATTTTAGCTTGTTTAGACTGCTATTTAAATTAAACTAATTTTAGCTTAAAAATAACAAAAATTTTATAGATATAACAATTTATTTTTCTATTTTAAGTCTACAAATAAAAAAAAATTTCCTGCAGATTTTGCAGTATAATTTGTAATTTTCAGTTCACTAAAAGTTAACTTAAATGTAACTAAAATTCAGTTTTATTATTGCTGTTCTTATATTACTAGTATTTACCAAAAAAAATTTACTTATTTCAAATGGTATTTTGTGTTTATTTCAAGTGTTTGTATTACGAAAAGAAATTGTGACTGAAATTCAATTTTGGCCAAGAAAAGTAGTTTACGGGACCATAGTACTCTGGTGCAATAATTTGTTCTCTAATCCGTTAAGTTTTTGAAACATAACTAATCGCCTTTTTTCACATTTTGAAGATTTTTTGATATTTACTTATTTTTGCACGATTTTAGTAAAGTTTTATTAGTTTTCTACTTCTGTGATTTTTTTTTTATCAATTTAACGATTTTGCTTTAACTTTCGATTTTGTTCCCCAATTAAGCCGATGTTTATAAGTTATCCCCATATTTTTATTCCCTACGATTTTTCAAATTCTCTTAAAATGTTCTTCCTCTTCGATCCACTGTGTTAATATTTTGTTTTACAAAACTGAACAAAAAAGTAAGTAAAAATTTGATTTAATATAATTTTCATAACTTACCTGCACTTGTTCTAAACCTCTGGTATATGTGGGATTTTCAAAAGCCACCCCAGTGGCTGCCTTACCATTTGCTCTATGCCGTCTATAGAATATTATAGCGGCAGCTGCTAGTAACACAGCTAAAATACTTGCAACAATACCGCTTATCGTACCCACGGCGTGTGAATAAGTTGTTGTCGCTGAAGTAACATGATGTTCGCCAAGTGTGAATTTTATCGGTTCAGTTAAAACACTAGCACCTAAAGTGAATTAAAAAAGCAAAATGCCAAACATACATTAACAAAAGGCAAGTAAGGTGTACAAAGTTGTTAACATGCCACACATATTTCTATACACATACACTCACAATATATTTTCCATAACCGATTGAGGTTTATTTAAAAAGTAATAGGTAAAGTTTGTTTTCAATTGAAGAATCAATTAAAATACATTGAAACATATTGTTTAACTTTTTTTGTCAACCAATAAAAAACAAACCAGAAAAAAGTATGTATCGTCTGTAGGAGTTGTTATTTTCAGTCAAATATTCTATTTTTAGACTTCTATTTTTATAAAAAATTATTTAAATAATTTCGTTGTTTTCTGTTTTAAAATAAAAAATTCAAATATTTTCAGTTTTCTTTTTTGTTAAAATAGTTTGTTTATATACAAAATTATTTCAATTCAAATTACAAGAAATTCTTTACTCATACACACAAACATAGCCAATAAAAATATGAACGTGTCTGTTGTGTATGGTGTTGTGTTTTGAAAATATGAAAAAACAAACCACAAAATCGTTTTTTTTTACGTTTTGTCAGTTAAAAAATTGAAGATTGTTTTAATAGACTTTTCAATTATTTTTATTTCTTTTCTGGATTGTTTAAACAATGTTTGAAAATAAATAGCAAAATGGTTTAAATATAATGAAAAATCAGTAGTCCTTTTTAATAGTGTTTTCAATTAATTGAATATGTATTTTAGGTTGTTTTTAAGGATAAAATATTGTGAGTGTATAACAATATAATATACATATATTTTTTGTTTTAACTTACCATATGTATTGCCAGCCTTAACAACCAACTCATATAAGACATCCTTTTTAAGGCCATCTATATTTACACTGGTTTCTTTGACATCTATGCGTCTTACTTCACTGCTAGTGAGGCTAGTCGATGTATTACCCATTTGCATGCTTGTTGCATTATTAAGCATTGAAGGTTGGGAGGATGATGAAGATTCAACGATATTACCCCCAGTCATTGTTTCACTGGCTGCCACATCGTTACCCAATATTGCTGCTTCATGGTAAAATATTCGATAGCCATCTACAACATTGGGATTTTTGGTTGGTGGGTCCCATCTGTGTGTGTTTTGAACAAAAAGCAAATAGGAAAAGAGATATGTAAATGTAACGCTTTCACATAAAACAAACACATTTATATAGAGATATAGTTTCATCTTTAGTTTAACACACACATATACCCACGTACACACACATACATATAAGAGTTTTAAGGATTTTGTTTCACAATGTGCTTATACATGAGTGCTCGTGGTTTTGGTTCTTTTCTAGTTTGTTTTTTTGTTGGTTGGAACATTCAAGCTTTTTCGTTGCCAGTTAAAATTTTCTCAAGGGTAATGTTGTTTTAGTTGGCGTTATTGCTATTGTTGTTGCTGGTGTGCAAGGACCACTAATGTGTGTAAGTGTTAACAGCTCCCTTTTTGTTGTTGTCTACACACTTATAAACACAAAAACACAGCCACACACTATCTTATACATGCACATAACATTAGGAAAAGTTTCTAAGTTTTAAGGATACGGAAAATGGTAGTTTAAAAACTGAAATTCAAAAATTGTGTTCTAAGGAGATAGTGTTTTATGCATACAAAATACATTTGAACACTTTGTTGATATACGTTACGTTAGTGTGCGTTTGAATATTCATAGATATTTAATTATTTCTTATGCATATAAAAAGGCATTCAAGCAAATTAAAATCATTTCAATTTCTAACCTCTATATATAATTTCCGTTATGTTATCATATCCGGTTTTAAAGTCTTTTGTATTTTCAAATGAAAATCATTATAAGAAACTTTTTAAATAAATATTTTTTGTTTGGTAAAGAGGAAAAATATTCCATACGTTAAGTCTATTATATGCCACGATAAATTTTGTAGTGGAAATAGTACTTAGTAGAAAATGGTGCATATATTGGACGGAAAAATTAATGTGTTTTTTAGGGTATAACTGATTATTATAATGAACATAAGTAAGTGCAGCTATACTAGGGTAACCCACCCCAAATCGCTTCGGCTATAAAACTGAAAGTTTATAATGCGTCAACTGATCAAAGTAATTTTTAATTGCTAATTTGTCTCTATATTAAAAACTTTTTGTATATTGACATGACCGGGGATCGAACCGGCAGCCCTCTGCATAGGCTATAACTCGTAGTATCACCTCTTAACAAGATTTACCACGATGGGACAAATTAACAATTAAAATTTACTTTGATCAATTAACACATTATTGATTTTTTAGACGTTTTAAAATTCAGAACATTTTTAATATCAGAAAATTCCTAACTTTGAGATATCTATCAAATCTATCAATAAATAGTCCATTAAATGGAAATGGTTCTCCCTCGAGGCATTCTTCCCTTCGAAATTACTAAACTCATGGTCTAGATTAACGTATTTTTCTTACAAGGTATAATCAGCAGATCCTAATGAAACTTGGGTGTGTTAAAGACGACAAAAAACTTATTGTTTTGTGATTCTTGTTTACAAATAAAACTAAATTTCTTTAGTTTGACTCAAGATCATAAATTAATATCACTTTCTGTTTAAAAAATTTTCATATTAAAGAAAGATGATGCAATTTTTATAAGTAAATTACAAAGAATAAAAATTTTTGAAAGAATTCGATAAGGCCAGCAAGACAGAATATTCGTATTCAACCCATTCAAGGTAAATGACACTGATGATAGCTTTGTAGCGAAAGCCGAAAATACGTATTCTGTCTTGCTGGCCTTATCGAATTCTTTCAAAAATTTTTATTCTTTGTAATTTATTTATTAAAATTGTAGCATCTTTCTTTAATTTGAAAATTATTTAAACAGAAAGTGATATTAATTTATGATCTAAAGAACTTTCATTTACCAAAATAAGAGATCAACTAAACATTCCCCTCATACATCTTAAAACTAAATTTCGTTAATTTCACAAAGGTTATAATTCAAAAATTAAGTGTTGGTATCCATTTTTAATCCAAAACGGAAGATTGCTGGCAATAGCACGTATCTATAATTTCTGTCTTCCATACAATAAGCGCATTTTTTAATCACCTGGATTTAGAATTTTTCATAAAAAACGTGAATTTATTAAATCAAAAAAAAAAAAAAAGTTGGATTTATTTATTTGGGGTTACACATAGCAATAAAAATGCAAATATATGAAACATCTTATTAATTTAATGTCAGAAAAATCTTGGACATGGAGAAATAGCTGAAATAGAAATGGCATTTTTTCACTCTACTGTAAGTAATTTAAATAAATCCAATTAGTGAATATTAAATATTGCAGTGGACTATTTCAATTGTGTAAAAATATAATTTGAAGTGATAAAACTGAAAAGGCAGACTGTTTTTTGCTCTTTTATATAAAATATAATTAAAAATTAAAAGTTAAAGTAAAATGCTTCATCATTGAATTCGGTATTAAAAATATCGGATAAAAAATTCTCTTTAAAATAGCGAGAAACTAAACCCATCTATTGAGCGCTTTTTGAACTACTTTTTGGATTTATTAAATCCAAATGATTAATATATTCAAGTTTCATTAAGATCCGCTTGTTACAGTCAGTAATTAAACTCACCTTATCACAACTTCACTATCCGATATTACACTAACAGCAATATTTTCCGGTGGTCCCGGTAAACGTTCACGATTTGATTCAAAACATCCCACAATAGTACGAGCATATTGTAAACTGCATATTTCCTTTGATCTAACAGCCTCTCCTCTACACCAGTTAAGACATTTGCGTGGTACATTTGAATCGGCACAACAAGTACGATGATCGGAGCCATCAGCAGCACATTTCATTAATTTATCAAATTCTGTTATACATTCTGGTCTATCCGCTATGGCATCTATGTCCACATAATAGCTGCAGGCACTGCGACAAGCCATGGTTACATTCATTTGAGCACAACATTCAGACACATTGTGGTTTAAGGCCGGAGTATTGCGTATGCGCACTGAAACGGGTATAGTGGCTGAGCCGAAAGGATTTTCGGCATGACAAAAATAATCACCAACATCAGTAGCTTGTAGTTTATTGATACGTAAAGCCATGGTATAAAAAGTAGGACGCGACTCATTAGTGCGCATGGATATATCATAGTTGCCACCTTGTATAACGGGAATGCGACCATCATGATCACGCCAAAATATAGTTTTAGGAGCAGGTTTAGAATCAACCATACATCTTAATTCTACTTCATCACCTACAGCTGCAACAGTAATACCAGCAGCTTGGATTTTAGGAGGATCTTTAAGAAAAAAAAAAGTCAACAAAATTTGTATAAAATTAAGAAAGAAATATGTTGCTCATCTTAATTATACTTAAGAATAAGTACACTTATGAATAATAACAAGGAAAGCTTTTAGAAAAAAGGTTTATTCTTCTTCTTAACCTCAAACCTACTAAATTAAAATTAATAAAAATGCATACTAATTACAATAATAATTGCAGCTGGTCTATATGACGCGTTTGAAAGACAACACTGTACTAAAAAACATTACAAAAATGCCCTGTTGGCAGTCCCTCTCCAATATACACAAATTGCGTGCTTTTGAAAGTAAAAACCATACGTCACTGTGGCAACATTTGCGAAAAAGCAGACACGGAGGAGATTAGAAGATTAGAGGATAAACAAAAAACCTAAAGTAGAATGTTTGTATGTGTCTGTTTGATCACTTCTGAAAGTAAAAAAAAATAACAGAAAGCTGAATAGGAAAGAAAACTATGAATTAGCTACACTACATTCAAGGCCTTACTTGGTTTAGATGGCTAAGCTGTAAACAGATTCTTAGGGCCAATTTACCATATAGTCAGAACAAAGAAAGATTTTTTTTTCAAAATTTTTTAACAAAATTTGCACAAAATTAAGAAAGAAATATGCATGTTCTTAGGGCCAGTTTTATGGGTCAGAACTAAAAACGATTTTTTTTTTAATTTTATTTAATTCAGAAATTTACAAACAAAATTTTTAACTTAAAAAACAATTAAGTCAAAAAGCGTCCTTAGTTTATGTATTAAAACTTGTCCTTAGTCTTAAGCATATTTGAAAAGAAGAATACTGAAGAATAAAAGAGTACTCTAATAGAAAAAAATCTGTAAAAATTTTAGTTAAAACAACTTAAATATGCTAAAAATGGCCTTACAGAAAAAAACTTCTGAAAAACTTCCAAAAAATTCACAAAAAATTTTGAATATTCAAAGTTTGTTTTATAGAAAAAAAAAACGAAAAAAAATCGTTTTCATTCCACTTTCAAAAACCAAAGTGGAATTGATATTTAGAGCAGCTTAAACTCATAAAAGCTTTTCAATAGTGCTTGGTATGTATTCCTTAAAATGTAGTTAACTATTTCACTTAAGAAATTTACATTTAAAACACTTTTTGTTGGTAAATTCAATAATTTTCTTGTTGATTAGCAAAACGTAATTTTTTCTAAAAAATTAAAATTTTAAATTTTGATCGGCGATCTTCTCATTTTTTAACTACAAATGGCAACTTATATCAAAATTTACGAATTTAACAAAAAAACGCAAAAAACCTGAAGAAGGAAAAGTAAAACGTTACGAAATTGTACATCGAAATCATATTAATTTTATGCGAAATATGTGTTAAAACCTTAAAAATGCTCTCTAACAAAAACTTTTTTAAGTGAAATTATTAAAAACAGCATTCTTAACTTATAATTAATTATGTTTATCTGTTATATTTGGTCTAAATATGCAAAAATACCATTTACTTCTGGAGAAGCAATTTGCGTTTTCAATTTCACTTTCAAGTGAAATTGAAGTCTGTGACATGCCTGAATATAACAGTTTGTTTTTGCTATTGTTAGTCTATTAATACTTAGTAAAATTGTCTGAAGATTTTACATTTTCAATTGACTAAAAGTTGAATTTTTACTGCTCTTATCTTACTATTTAAAAAAAAAAAATCTGCTAATTTCAGAAGTTTTTTCTGCAAGATAATTTTGACAAATTTTTAAGAGCTTTTCTGCTATTTTTAAAATTAGAGTATACTTACAGCATATATTAACCCTTCTAGTAGCCTGCATGGGTACACCATAACCATTATCTGCATAACAGGAAACATGTTCCATATCAGCTGTTATATTGTGTATAACTGTAACCATATGCCGTGAAGTATCTTGTCGTACTAAATGACCACCCACATATAGAGATATAGTGGGAGCAGGATTACCTAAGGCCAAGCAAAGTATAGTCATCGAACCACCCTCGGGTATATTATCAGCAGGGTGAACGGTTGGTGGCTAAACAATAGACATTTGTATAGATTTTTAGAAGTTAAGAACAACAATTGTTAAACTTACATCTACAAAGGCGGGTAAAGCTGGATCAGTCCAGGCTACTAATGTTTCGGAGGGTAAAGAGGTGGCCTTTTCGCCTATAGCTTCTACGTATAGTATATGCTGAGAACTGGGTTTCAAATTATTCATACGCAACCATGCTACTTTTGTTTCGATTTTATTAAACTTATCAGCTTTCATGGGTTTGTGATATACTCTGAAAGAGAAAAAAAAAAAAATGATTTAATAAAAAAATTATATGAACATTTTTACCCGAATAATCCGTAATTAAAAAGTTTCTTTTAAAATATTTTCTAAACAAAAATCCTAGACCATTAAATCATTTACTCATTATAAATTACTCATTTCCAAATAGATTTTATTTTTAAAAAGGTCTTAAATTAAAAAAAAAAATCTGGAGAAAAATCCCAAAAACGTTCTTATACTTCATAGATTTTTTATATATCTTCATACCGGGAACCTCCAACGATTTCGATGAAGTTGGAAATGGGAAGGTAAAATTAATAACAAAATGGAGAATTAAAAACAGTTAACTTTTCTTTTATGCTGATTGTTCAAGGCAATCTTGCCACGCAGTATAAAAATAGGTTAAACCCAGCTAAAACCCGAACCATGACCAAAACTACCGGAACCACCCATTGCTTCCAATTTTCAAGATAATTGATGCACTAATAGAAAAGACTGTACAATTTTTTGTTAAAAATACTAATATTTAGTTCAAAAGCACCCTGCGACTTTATATACAAGATAATTAAGTGTACAATTAATATTTTATTGTGAGTTTATATTTCCACTTCTCTACTGGAAAACCCTCACTTGAACTCTGATAATTATTAATCCACTTACATTTAAGGTCATAACTACAAAAAATTGAATTTCAATTAAATTATGTCATACTTACACAACTACACTTCCCTAGAGGCAATTTAATATAAAAAAATTAATAATATTTTCGCAGATATCTCTCCCACAAAGTAACAGAAAAACCTATAAAAACAATTCCTCTTGAAAAAAAAAAAATGAAACTGATGTCAGAAATCTATGGAAATTTGAGTAAGCACCCACATAAATACAAAAAATAATCACATCAAATTTTTCATAATTAAATAATAAAAACCAAATATATTACAGAAATAACAACACAATAATAATGTTTACACAAAAAAATATAATCAATACCTGTAGGTGATTTTCTCATGGGGATGTGAAAATTCTGGTGGTTGCCATGTCAACTGCATCCAAGTAGCACTATGAGCTATAATGGCCAATGAATGGGGTGGCGAGGGAGCACCATAAATGTGTTTTTGCTGTTGTTGATCAACTGTGAAAAATAACAATAAAACAAGTTATTGGACAAATTACTCAACCAAACATTAATGTTAATGGTCCAAAAATATAGATGATGTTGATTTTGTTGTCGATGCTGTCCATATATTTAGTCAGCCATCCAACATCTATCCATCTATATATGTGGACATGTGTATGTAGGTAGGTATGTACATTAGCGTGGATCGAATTTTTCATTTAGAGGAATTTTGCTTAGAACAGGGATAGACAAGTTGAGGATAGTTGGAAAACATATTTTTGAAATTGACCTTCGACTTGCGTTTTTCATTTAAAAATCTGTAATTTTCGAGCAAAGTCAATTTTTTTTCAAAATCGAAGTTTTTTACCGCAAAAATATATCTATATACTCTCTCATTAAAGCACAGTAAGTTATATTGATTTTACGTGAAAAAATTGTTATACTTCATATAAAAAAAATTATTTTTTACTATAATGACCCAGCAAAACCATGGCCTCAACTACTTACCAGCATACTTACTCGCTGAACTACTTTTGTTGGCGATGTTCCAAAAGTAACCGGTACTCATTGTTTTGTGGCTCCTTGTAAGTGAGAGGGTAATTAGTACTAATCACTTAGTGCTTTTTCTAAGTGAGAAGTTAATGACTACCCATTACTTTTGGAACAAAAATAATTAACCGAGTTAATAGGATGATAGGTAGTTGATACCCTTTTTTTGCTGGGGAGATTCATGTGAAAATTGTGTAAACTTTGTTTTCACACAAAAATAATATACAGGACTATTATTTATCTTTTGAAAATGTGGCATTTTGTGTTTGTTGTGATTGTGTCTTTCTAAAGACACATCTACACGAGAGATACAACTGCTAGAGATAAGCAAAAAACACCCCTAAATAGCTTAAATCATTCACAGTAGAGCTAATTAGAGGTGTATTTTGCTCTATCTTTTGCAGTTTTCTCTCTCGTGTAAATATGCCTAAATAAAATAATAATAAAAAATTCTTTTTTTACAATTTAAATTAACTTTTGAGACCTTTTAATCCCGAGTAAAATTTTTTTCACGTGAAACCCAATTTACGGTGCTTAACGAGTAAAAAAAAAGAATTTTAAATAATGCATAAAGTAATGTATACACTAATAGAAAAAAGTCCGTAAAAAATTTAGTTAAAACTACTAAAAATTAGTTAAAAATGATGCTGCAGAAAAAAACTGCTAAATTAGCAGATTATTTTTGCTATATATTAGTATATAGGAACAGCAAAAATAAAACTGTTAAATATACAGAATTTTAGTTACATTTGAGCTAAATTGTTGTAAATGGAGAATAGCAAATTAACCTGATAAAATCAGCAAAAAATTTTGCTAAATAATTAGTAGCCTAAAAAATTTTTTTTCCATTTTTTTTAAATGCAAATAAAAATCGAGCCTTTTGAAAACAGCAGTTTACAATTTTTTAGCAAATTTTTCTGCTGGTTTTAGCAGAATAGACTGCTATTTGCATTCAACTAAATTTAGCTTAAAAATACCAAACATTTTGTAGATTTAACAGTTTATTTTTGCCATTTTTAGTCTACAAATATTTAGCAAAATTTTCTGCAGATTCTACAGTACAATTTGCTGTTTTCAATTAACTAAAAGTTAGCCTAAATATAACTAGAATTCTGTAAATTTAACAGTTTTAATTTTGCTGTTCTCATTTTACTAGTATTGAGTAAAAAAATCTGCTATCAGTTTTTCTGCAGCATAATTTTTAACTAATTTTTAGTAACTTTTTCTGTTATTTTTACAGATTTATTTCTATGAGTGTAGTCCCAGGGGATCAAGCATTACTTTACATTTTACTTCACTTAAAAATTTCACAGACGATGAGCCCTAAGGTAATGTGTAGGTCCATTACCTTGGAGGTTATAAAGTAAGTGGTTACTTACATGGTTACGAGGATGGCAAAAATAATGTGCCTCAAAATAGATTAAAAAAACATTTATTTGAAAAAATTGTATTAGAAATAGTTTTTTTTTTATTAAATATGATCATGCTATTAATGTGATCATGTTCGGAATCGAACCTAGGACCTCTGATTGTTAGCCAGCAACTTCAGTCTACCATTAATCTTAAAACACAGTTGCTTTTCTGGTATTTTAGAATATGGCTACCGCAGTATCAAAAGCTACACAGCTTGACGTTAAGTTGTTGAATGTCATGTATGTGTCATCCCATCGTGTGATGTCACTAATACATATAAATGGCAAAAGCAACTCTGTTTTAAACTAATGGTGGACTGTGCAAAGAACAGTATGGGGGTAATATTTATATTGTGAGCTATGTAAAACAAGTTTTGTTAGATTATTGTGTAGAGATCTCGACTGACAACCTGGCGGTCTGGGTTCAATCCCCAACATGTTTAAAAAAATTACTTACAATAATTTTTTTAATTTTTTTTTTAATTTCTGAAAACCTTTTTTTTTTTTTTGTTTTTAACAACTTTGTGGAAGCTTTGGCAAGTTAGTGCCCACTAACAGTTGACAGCTGTTCTCAATCGGGTAACTGGAGAATACTGTTTGTTTATCCCACTTTCTGCCAACACATACCGACCATCGCCAACGGTTTACCAACATTGTGCCGTTCGTATTTTTCTGCCTGGGTGCATGTTTTTTGTTACTATATTTTCGTTCGTGTGAAGCAAAACGTCATGTAGAAATACCACATAATTGCCCAAAGAGTAATACTAGTCAGTACTTTCTATTCAGAATTTTTGTTCGTTACTTGAAAAATGAATTTTTTTATTACTTGACGTCTCCTCGAAAAATATATGAAAAGTAACAACAATTTGTTTGTGTTGTTTTTTCACATATTTCACATATTTACTTTTTTTTATATAATCAATTTTTTTGTCTTTTTTTATATAATCAATTTTTTTGTAATAAAACAATCAACCTATGTAAATCAATTTAAGTTCTATGCTGTAATTATAAGATTATATCTTGTAGTATAGAAATTCAAGTAAATAAATTCAAATTCAAATTTTTCGTGTTTTAACATTAATTTTATGTCTCTTGAAGACTAGATTTCCTTGTTCTGCAATTTTGTTATTAGCGTCTTATTTTCGTCAATAAGAGAGAATAAAGAAATACCCAGCAAAACCTTGGCAATATATGGGTAGTACTATGCATATTACCTGGTAATATATCAAACCGCTTACCCTTGCATTACCTTGGACCCTTACACCTTATGATTGCATTACTTGTAATACCAAATTCATACGTTTGGATTTTTTATTGGTATAACTAATTCGTTTTTCTAGAAAATTTTAGAAATTCTGTTTTTTGCTAAAAACCTGTGAATTTAAAATTCATATTCGGTTTAAAAAATTAAAATTCAAACAAAATGTTTTTAAAAACTCCTTCAGAATAACATGTTACTATGTAAAGCACCGTAAGTTGTTTCAATTTCACGTGAAAAAACTGTTATACTCCATATAAAAAAAAAAAAAACAATCTTTCACGACAATGATTTTAACGTGAAAATTGCAAATTTAATATACAAGACTATTATTTTTATGGTGAAAAAGTGACATTTTGTGTTCATTGTGATTGTGGCTTTGTTGTACAATTATAAAATTGTTCATTTTTATAACTTAAATTGTAATCTAAAGCATTTAAAGTTCGAGTGAAATTTTTCCACGTGAAAAACAACTTACGGTGCTTAGGGAGTTACATCGATTGACATTAGACCGTACCTCAAAAAAAAAGTTCGCCGTACACCCTCTAATATGAAGTATTTGTGGCAGAAGATTTCAAAAAAAAAATTTTTTTTTGCCGAACGTAGGGGTCGCTTTTTTAATTTTTCGTTATAGCTTTGGCATTTAAAGTCGGATTTTAAAGTGTGATATATCGATTTTTTTGCCTCGAGGATACCAGTGTTTTGCTATATAGTAAAAATCCAATTAAAAAAAATTAAAAAAAGCGACCCCTACTTTCGGCAACCAATATATAAAAAAATTTCTACTGGGTTTATCGAAAAACTTCCTTAGCAAAAGTTTAATGATTTTTTGCGAGCTTTAATTTTCTGACATTAGGGTGGTACATTAGGGTGGTAGCAACTGAGATCTGGTAGGTAACTACTAGAAGGAGATACTTGAGGTCAAAATGCCCTTAGAGCAAAACACTGGTCTCCTCGAGAGAAAAACATCGACGTATCACACTTTAAGATCCGACTGCAAATGCCAAAGATATAATGAAAAACGTAAAATGGCGACCCCTACGTTCGGCAAAAAAAAAAATTTTTTTTGAAACCTTGCAAAAATACTTCATATTGGAGGGTGTACGGCGCACTTTTTTTGCCTGTAAGGTGGTACGCTCTAATGGATATGCCCTTGTTAAAATAATAGCTCTAGTAATAGAAAAGTAAGAGCTTACCCTCTTCATTACAAAATGCTTATTTTTATAACCAAAATATTTAATTTTTAATTTAATACTCAATATAAAACAAATTGAAATTTGAAGAAAAAAACGTATTATCTTAAGGTTATTTGTCACCTAGAGGTAATGAGTAAGCATAACATGTAAGTTCAGAATAATTTATTACTAGGTAAGTAGTTACCTCGATGGACATGCCCTTGTTAAAATAATATCTTTGGTAATAGAAAAGTAAGAGGTTACCTACCCTTATTTCTTCTTACCAAAGTCATTACCGGGTAATAGAAAGTTTTGCTGGGTATATATTTTTCATAAAAATTTTGATTTCGGTGAAAAAAAAAAATTATTTTGTTTGAAAATTTCAGATTTCTAATGAAAGGAGAAAATCAAAAATCCATTCTAACTTAGCCCTAAGCGACATTCCTTCAAAGTCCAAATTCGATCCACCCTAATGTACATAGTTTTTGGTTGTTATTGACTTGTAATTAACAATTTGTCAATGTGATATTTTTTTCTGTTGCTGTCGCACGAGTACCTGCATACAAAGTATTGTAGTTGTATTATTTTCAAATAAAATGTTTACCTTTTATAGTTCCAGTATTGCTGTCACTATTGCTGCTGCTGATGTTGTTAATTTCTGTGGTATTGATTAAAAGCATAGAAGATGGCAATGATGTACCAAATTTACCGCGTGTCAATACCATTATACGATACAAGGCATGCGGTTCCAAATTTACTAAATCAATCGAAGTTTCATTTGTTAACAATTCCTATGAGAGAATAGTAAAAAAAAAAAACAATACAAATTAAAATATGTTGAATAAAATGATTACACTAAAAGTAATTAGTGTGGGAAAATTATAAAAAAATCGAGAAAAAAATTTACAGTCCGGCAGGCCGATTAAATGAAAATATACAACAGTCTGGTTGAAAGCTACCTAGCGTACAAATTGCAAGTCATATTTTACAAAACACTTCTTCTATAGCTTCCAAAGTATTCGTTAGTGTATTTTTACTGCTTTTTTAAGTGAATATACCTAAGAAGTGATTTGGATACAGTTTAATTGCAAACGGGTTCGAATCCTGGCGGGACCAATATTTTCTTATTTCTAATTTTTATGTTTAAATAATACCAATGTCAAGCACCCTACTGAGCTACTTAGGGCTTAAAAAGTGTGGTGACTCTCGAAAGAGTCTCCTAGCAAAAACAAGGGAAGTTTTTTAAGAATTCAATTTGTTTCCTATATTTTAGTTTAATTTCTTTAAGTGTTTTAAAATAAATTAACAGCAACAAAATAAAAAAAGAAATAAAATGTAAAACATATTAAAATACTTACAATAAAAATATGTTGTTTATACAATACATTTAAGTACATTTGAGTAATTGCTATGTAACACTCAGTAATTTGTGGTATTTTTTCCAATGCTACGAGTATTTTGTTTTTCATCATCACCACTTTTTTTTTTTAAAATACTTGTATGTCGCGTTTCGGCAATGTCGATGTGTTTTTATGCGTATAGTATTTAAATATGGTAACTTTTTAAGCCCGTTTAAGAGTATTACGTTATATTGTTGTTGGTACATTGTCAATATTGTCCAATATTGTTGAATTTTTATCAACAAAAAAACACACACATTTTATGTAAATATAACATTATTTTTAGAGAAACATAAAAAAAATTGTTGGGGTTTTTTGGTGAGATATTTTTTATAAAAGGGATTTTGCCGAATTATTTAAAGCATTTTCCCCCCATTTAAAACAGTGTGAGCAAACCAATGAAATGTTTTAACTTAAATGCAAATAAATGTATAAAATTGTTGTAAATATTGGCCAGATTTATATGGATGGTTGTTAGTTTGGTTGAAGACCATATGTAATTTTTTGCAATTTTTACACCCCGAGTAAAAAAGTTTTGATATAACCATATATTATTTTATGTAATTGCATATAGTAAGTTATAGTTACATATGGCCACATATGCTTTTAAATTCAAGCAGATATACTTTTATATAGTCATATGTTAGATATTTTTTCCTCAAAGGTTTTAATATGGAGACATATGTGATTTTATATTATTACATACATGCCTACATATAATTGCATGTGCTATATATAAGTACATAAAGTAACATATTACAGATATAATTACATATACGTTTATATATAATTTAGTATGACACTATACATAATAATATAAAACTATATGTGGAGCCATATAAGAAATATTTCATAATTTTTGATAGATATGATTATATATTGACGAATAAGAACCCATATATAACTTAATATGGTTCCATATCTACAATATTTCATGATTTCTTTAATATATAACAATATAACGTTCTTTATAAAACCATCTATAATTATATATCATCCCACATAAGCAAATTTCAAAGTGATTTTATATAAAATTATGTAAGGTCCATATAAAACCGTATTATATTATATGTGGTTCTATGTTAACAATGATTTTGAACTAGTTTTAGATTTAGTAATTACTAGGGATTGGCGCGTGACTAGAAATGTTCGTGAGTCACGTTATTCACACGCGATCGTGAGTAATAATTACTATACTCAAGTGCATGAGTCTGAGAATATATAATTCCTACTTGATTCGTGCGTGAGCGGGAATAAGAATATATAACCCGTGCATGAGTCGTGTGTTTATTTTTTGCATCACATATTTTTAGTAATTTTTACTATTTGGTAATATTTTACTATTTTTCTTATATCTTGGTTGTATAACATAATCCTATTAACTTTGAAATTTCAGTCTTGTTAACTTTATTTTAAAATTACTAAAAAATAAAAAAAATTTGTTCATGTTTAATGCACTGTCATTGTAAATCTAGATAAAAGTAATGGAAGATTTATCGAAATTATAGGATCTCCAGCAGACCTTTGGGTTAATCATTATATTTGGAAATTAAAAATGAATTACACAATTACTTGTAATTGTAATTGAAAAAAATTCAATTACAATTACATATTATTTGTAATTATAATTAAAAAAAATAATTACAAGTAATTTGTAATTGAAAATTTTCAATTATACATTATATATAATTGTAATTGAAAAAATGTCAATTGCAATTACATTTTTTCGGAATAATGACAAAAAGCACAAAAATTTTAACAAAAAACACTTTAATTCTAAATGTAATTGAAATTTGTAATTGAAATCACTTTCAATTACAATTACTTGTAATTGAAAATTTTCAATTACAGTTAAATGAAATGTAATTGAGTTTTTTTTAATTTCAATTACATTTATTTGCAATTGTAATTGAAATCCCCTAGGTCTGATCTCCAGATATTGCATATCTTTTTTATTTAAAAAAATAATTTTTGTATATTGTTAGATGTGGTCATATATAATATGATCTAAAGTATAAGGTCAATTTTTAGATATAATTGTATCATACTATGTCCACTTTTATAACATTTTATATAATTTTATACAAAAAGATATAATTTGATGTAATTGGATGAGGACAAAATTCGGATACAATTGTATCGAATTGCATAAAATTGTATCAAATTGTACCAAATTGTATACAATTGTATACAATTCGATAAAATAAGATACAATAAGATGTTCTCATTTTTCGGATATAATTATATCTAATTACATAAAAGATTATATATAATTAAATATAACTTCATATGGCTCCATATAATTTTTTTTTACTTGGGACGGCATTAATTGTTTATTTTACTGACTGTAAAAATGCGTTTTTGCGCATTTTGCATTTGTATAAAAGCTTTACAAAAATTGACACTATTTTTATGAAGATTTTTTTATGGTTCAAGTGAATAAGAGCGTTTAATGTAAAACTGTAATGATGGTAAATAATTTTAAAGTTTTAAGCTGGGAATTTTAATTAGAAATTCAACAATTACAAGATTTTGTAGTTAATTTTTATGCAAATTATAATTGACGAATAATGCTAGGCAACAAATTTTGGCTCATTACCGTTGTCCTTAATGCTGCTAATGCGATATGAAGGCACACCATTGCTAAACTAAAACTTCTAAGGCAGGGCTGGCAAAACTATGACACGCGTGTCAGTAGTGGCACGCGAGTGGATTTTAGGTGGCACGCAACGTTTTGTTGGACATTTTCAAAAAAATTAAACTATTAGAAGACCAGCAAAAAATTCAGTTAAATGTTAAATTTCGCTATAAAAATGTGTGATTTAACTCCATAATGGTGAAATTTTTCATAGAGCTTGTAAATCGTCTTTTAAAATGAATAAAACTCTGTATTGCCACCATTTTTTGTTTAAAGAAATATGGTTAATGCAGAACTCGCAAATTCGATTATCAGAAAATTCTGGGAAAATTTAAAAAATTCTAGATTGAAAAAAGTTTAAATGTTTCGATGAGAAAATGCCTCATAAATAAAAAGTACCAGAAAATTGCACAAAAATGGAAAATAATTTGTAATAAAATTGGATCTAAAAAATTATTGTTTTTAAAGGAAAATAGGTGCTACGAAATAACCCTCAATGAAATAAAGGCTAAAAATAAGTTTCATAATGAAATAACCTTCTTTGTTGGAATTTGAAGTTGGGCTTTGATCGTGTGTCGCAGAGCCATTTCATCTGAAATAGAAATTTCTCTGTTCAAATCCATAATATTTGCTTTTTTTCATTATTGTGATGATAAAAGCCGCGCGATTTATTTTAACAAAATTAAATTTTTGCCCAAAGCACATTTTTGAACTAGTTTCTTACGTTCTTAAATAAATAATGGCGCCCAATCATTTAACTTTTTTTTAACAAAATGAATAATCCACCAAAAATGGAATAACCCCCCAAAAAATGAAAAGGCAATAATGTTCAAATTGTTTTAATTTTATTTCATTGGGGATTTTTTCATAATGAAATAATCTCAATATTTAAAGATTAAATAAACCCCCAAAAATTAAATAACCGTCAAATATTTTTACGTCATTTCTTGGATGTTATTTATTTTTTTCCTTTTGGGGTTATTTTATGGGGGTTATCCGCATCGTGGATGTGGTAATTAATCCCGAATACACTGTCTGCCTGGAGGCGTTGCTGGCAGCCCCAGCTCCAGGATCGGATGCTTTAGCCCAATCAGCTACTCATCTTAAATTTTTAAGATTACAGAAACCACAACAAATGTAGATAATAACCAACGGATTAATACGATGACGACCTTCAGCCTGAAAAAACGGACACGATTTGGAACCTGGAATGTCCGTACGCTTTCGGATACCACTCGTCTTGCACAAGTGTGTAATGAATTTGTAAAATATAACCTGCTCTTTATGGGCCTTTGCGAAACCAGATGGCCTGAATTTGGAGAGTTCCATACATCACATAATCTAACTCTCATATACTCCGGCAGACCATCAGATCAACCGAAAATGAGTGGGGTAGGTATTCTCTTATCGAGAGAGGCGAAAGATGTTCTCATCGAGTGGAAACCACACTCTGACAGGATTATCACTGCCCGTTTTCGAACCAGAGCCAGAAACGTAACTTGTGTGCATTGCTATGCACCAACCAATGTTGCAGAACCGGCGGCGAAGGAGGATTTCTACGGCCTCTTAACCAGAGTAACTGCATCTGTAAACCGTGGAGACATCATGCTTCTGACAGGCGACTTCAACGCCCAAGTAGGCTCACTGAATACTGGTCTTGAGAGGGCAATGGGACGACACGGTCTTGGTAGAATGACCGAAAATGGCGAGTTCTTCCTGGAGACATGCATGAACAACAACTTGGTCATTGGTGGAACGCTATTCCCTCACAAAAACGTGCATAAGGTGACATGGATCTCCCCCGATAACGTCACTGAAAATCAAATAGACCATATTGCCATTAGCCGAAAATGGAGAGGGTCGTTGCTAGATGTCCGAAACAAGCGTAGTGCCGACTGCGGCAGCGACCATCACCTTTTAATTGGCACAATCCGATTAAAAGTAGCAGCCATCAGAAGAGTAGATAAAGCACGAAGAAAGTACAACGTCGATAAATTGAAGTACCCAACAACCAAGAACAATTACATAGATTCTCTCAACACCTCCCTTCAAGCGATTCCAAATAATACAGTGCCTAATTGGAGTACTATTAAAACCTGTTTCATTAACGCAGCCGACAAACATATAGGATATAAGGAAAATAATGGGGGTTATCCGTAGCGCTTTGTGGCCCTATGTTCCGTATAGGAACTACGGGAACTTATATATATATATATCCGTAGCGCTGATAAATATGTTTGCGATTTGCGATGATATTTTTAAGAGAAATTTTAATTTAATTTCTAAAAATTTTAAAAAAGGACTTTTAAAAGCCAACTAAATTTAAGGTGGCACGCGAAAAATTTTTACAAAAAAAATTTGTCCGTTTGTGGCACGCAGTGAAAAAAGTCTAGCCACCCCTGCTCTAAGGGGTTTTGCAAAGTTGGCTCGCATTTTTATTTTATATTCTCTTGAAATATCTGTCTATTTTAATGGCAAACACGTCGCGAAGTTTTAATATAGGTTACTCATTTTTAATAAGTTTGTTTATAGTATCCCAGCAAAAACAGGGTCTCAACTACTTACCAGCCTATTTACTCGCTTAATTACTTTTGTTCGAGATGTTCTAAAAGTAATGGATAGTCATTATCTTCTTACTTACAAAGAACACAAAGAAATTACTACCCATTACCCTCTCACTTACAAAGAAGCACAACATAATGGGTACCCATTACTTTTGGAACATCGCAAACAAAAGTAATTAAGCAAGTTAGTTAGCTGGTAAGAAGTTGAGACCATGTTTTTGCTAGGCCACGATATATTGAGTTTGTGCTAATGTTTATAACTACCAAAAATAATGGGTGTCGATCCACTCTATAGTATACCAATCGACTCATTATCGCTTGCTGGGTGCGTCCGTTAGTCTACACGGGACCAATATAATTTTATTCGTTTACCAGATACTGCTCAATCCGACTAAACTAACTTGTGGGCATCTGACCCGGCTAGTAAGTAAAAAAACCGAAAATTTTCTGGTTGCCCTTCTGGCTTATCTCGAAAACTGGCGAGCCGTTATTTAGGCAATTGTTAAACATTAATTTTTACAATTTTCCACAAGTGACTGTTTTTTTTTTTACCTGAAATACCAAACCCGAAATACTTTGAAATAAATAACACATCTTGACTGCCATTTGAAAATTTTTTCTAATCCAAAATATTTCAAAACCAATAAATGGTAATGAATTTTTTTTTAAATTTTCATTAGTTTTAACTAATGGTAATATAAAATTCCCAAATATGACTATCAGTATACTTTCATTTCGAGTTGGAATCATGGATGCTAACGTACTTTGTTTCACTGTGTAACATAAAAGGAGTCGATAACTATTCCATTTTACTATATGAGACTCTACACAACGATTTTGATGGATTGTGGGACAGGCGGACAGACATGTAAGGTGTGCTCCCTTAAAAAGTTGAATAAAGGCTGACTGGAATAAGTTAGAATTAAAAGTACACTCATAGAAATAAATCTGTAACTATAGCAGAAAAAGCAACTAAAAATTCGTCAAAAATGATGATGCAGAAAAAACTGCTGAAATTAGTCGATCTTTTTGCTAAATACAGTAGACGCTCGCAAATTAGAACCGCTTTGTTTTTGAGGCAATTCTAATTTCTGAATTATTCTAATTTCTGGACGTTTTTTTCGTTTCGTTTCCAATGATAAAGTGTTTTTTTACGTTTATTTAACATTTTAAATGATACACTTTCACTATTTAATAGAGACTGCCAAATAATATGTACACGCGTATCAAATTTCACAAATAAACTAGCCAAAAATGTACATAAATGCGACAAAAAAAAAAAAACAAATAGGGAAAAACATATATAATTTGGTGATTCCCCTTTTTAGTTTTACTTTATTCAAACAGAATAAAAATAAATTGGGGTTTTCCTGTATATTCAAATAACCAAAAAAAAAACGCTCAGAAATTATAATTTTAAATTCGAATTTCAGAGCGTTTAATGTATTGCAAACATTGATTCTAATTTCTGGACGTTCGAATTACTGAAAGCTCTAATTTGCGAGCGTCTACTGTACTAGCAAAATAAGAACATCAAATATAAAACTGGTTAATTTACAGAATTTTAGTTATATTTAAGTTAACTTCTAGTAAATTGAAAATGACAAATTGTACTGTAAAATCTTCAGAATATTTTGCTAAATATTAGTAGAATAAAAATAGAAAACAAAACTGTTATATCTACAAAATTTTTGTTATATTTAGGCTAAATTTTGTTGACATATTTGCTAAAAAAAATTGCAAACTGCTATTTTCAAAAGTCTTGATTTTTAGCTACTAATTGTGTAGCAAAATTTTTCTCTTCAGAATCTGAGGATTGTATTAGCCTTAAATATACCCAACTGGAAATTGCCAACGGTAGAAAAAAAAATAGTACTGGGAGAGCACTGTTTTTTTATTATGCTAGTACTACTTAAATGTGCTTTGACTCTGTTTTCTGCTATTTTAACAAGATTTTTCTTTTTGACACTTCTTTTACCCTAATTTTTAATACCGAATTCAGTCATGAAGAATTTCAATATTACTTTTTTCATTATATTTTATATAAAACAGCGAGAAACCAGAAAATTAAAAAAAAAAACCTTTTTTGCAATTATTTAATATTTTATTACACAATAAATAACAACAAAATTAATTTGAAACAAAAATATATATTTTTTATTATTTTATTAAAATTTAGGGTGATTCACCACCAAATTTTTAATTGTTTTTATAGTACTGGCTATACACTGATTTTTTGTGTTTAAAGTACTGGCAAGTTACTGAATATTTTTAATTTATAGTCCTGGGAAAACACCAGAAAGTAACAAAATCCAACACTGGGCTAACGTGGCAAATACCTACGGCCAAGCGTATATTAGTGTTATCATTTCGACACCGTACCAGTACTGGAAACGTAAAAAATCCGACACATCGCCAGTACATGCACTACCGTCTCCAACGCTGAGCCAGTACTGTGCCGTTCGTATTTTTCTATTTGGGTAATTACAACATTTTTCATTAATAAAAAATTTTCAAAGTGATTTTATTCTTTTGGTTTTGGGATTATGTCATATTTGATTTGACAAATTTACGCATAAAAATGGTAAAATTACACAAGATTTCTGAATTTTTTTTACGCATTTTCAATGTAAATTTACAAATTTTGATTGTAGTTTTTTTTCATTTATGCACTCGGAGTAAATTTAACAGATTTATAGTAGGAGTAGTTTCCTACCATAAAATGGGTAAATTTCAACGAAAATTAATTAGAGTGTAGCTGACCCACAGTAATAATAAATTATACCAGTCCTATGATAAGTTCTCCTTTAGGTGGTTACAGAATAGGTACTTTGAGGGCAATTGGCATCTTAATAATTCCCCATAGGGAAATAAACACATGTAAAGTTCAATGTAAATTTAGAAATTTTGATTGTAGTTTCTTTCATTTATGCACTCGGAGTAAATTTACCACATTTATAGTAGGGGTAGTTTCCTACCATGGGTAAATTTACACAAAAATTAATTAGAGTGAAGCTGACCCACAGTAATAATAAATTATACCAGTCCTATGATAAGTTCTCCTTTAGGTGGTTACAGAATAGGAACATTGAGGGCAATTGGCATCTAAATAATTCCCCATATGGAAATAAACACATGTAAAGTTCGTCACGATGGAGATATGCGCAAGTGGATTTTTCAACTTAAATCGAAATAGATAGCTGCCAAAATAGGGGTATCCGACTATATAATTTTTTATTTTTCATTTCTTCAGTTTAAAAAAAAAATTCAAAAGTTTCATCCAAGCAGGAAAGTAACCCACCCTAAACACTTCAATTTTGATGAAATTTGGAAATGTGTTAGAGAAAAAAAAATCTAAGATCGACCTGTTTAGGCTTTTCGGCATCCTCGGAATTTTAAGGGGTCAGAAGAGTGTTAAAAAATTGGCAGTTTTTAAAATTTTTTGCTTTTTAAGGCATTTCAACAAAAGGAATCATGTACAAAAGTGGTATCGTTAGAAAGGGACTTTTTGTATTCGAGCTCATTTCAAATTTACGAAATTGAAAAAGATTTTATCACAGTTTTAATTGATTCGTCAAAAGATGAAGTTTGATACACATATTAGCTATGTTTAGCATGGAAAGCAGTCTATATTCTTAAAAAAAAGTAACAAAAAAAGGTGTTTCGTGAAAAATCTAGCCAAGCTCAAAATAGCAGGAACATTGAAAAACGCAAAAATACGAAATGAAATATGTGAATTTTGAAACCATAGTGGTATACTTTTCCATATAAAGTACCCATCATTTTTTAAATGTTTACAACAGTAAATTAAAAAAAAAAAAGTATCAAAAAAAGTATCAAAAAAAAGTACCAATAAAAAGTAACCAAAAATCCCTTTCCAACGATAGCACACTTCAATATGATTTTCTTGGTTGAAATACCTTAGAAGCAAAAAACGAGAAAAGAGCGTATTTTCTAACCTGTCGAGACAGGTCGATCTTAGATTATTTCTATTACATATAAAAATTCCATCAAAATCGGAGTGTTTAGGATGGTGTACTTTCCTTGTAGGCTCCATGATTTAATGATTTTGTTTTACAAAATTATAAAAAAAATCGTGAAAAATTCTAATAAATAAATTCTAACCAATACTGGATTTTTATATAGTTTATAAGATTTCCCATTTAATCAATGAGTCGCTTTTAATAAAATCGATTTGCTAATACTATGTATGAAAATTCTATCAGTTTATAACCACAGATATTAATTTCAAAAAGCTTGGATCTTAAACCCTTTTTGACACAAACGATGCACTTATGTATATATTCTTTTACATCATTTATATTTGCTGTACTAACAGATATTTTTAAAAATAATTCTTCACGAGTTTCCAAGAATAAATTTTAATGTATATTTTTTAAAACTTTTTATTTTAATTTTATTATTTATTTAACATTAATATATCGCCAATCCTATGAAGGGCATCTTTTAAAAAAAAATAATAAGTTACAGTAATCAGACACTAACGTCAATACGAAATAACAGTTAACATAACTGAAAGGCTTAAAATTAACTTCTAAAGAAAATTAATACTTCGTTCTGTGAGATTTTCTTCGAATAGAATTTAAAAACCGATAAATGCCAACGAAATACATATTATGGATTAATATCCAATTGGTTAATTATATGAAAAAAAAAAGTTTCAATATTTCAAAGAAGCCCTTCTTTATTGAAATCCCAATAAACTGATTCAAAGAATTATTAACAACATCTTTCAGTGCATTTTACATTTATTGTAAAAACTATTAAACAAATACATATGTACAAAAACATTGAAACATAAAAATTTGAAAAAAAAAACAAATATTTTTATGAATTTTGTTAGTGCGTTTTAGAAAAAATCCTAACCAAAAATACAATTATAAACAAATGTTGAAATGTAAGTCAATGGCACTTGGTCAACGAGTTTAACGTAAATGGATTTCATTTTATATCTGCACTGGCGTGTATGATTTTATTTGGTTTCCACTCAGATTTTATAACTCTACTAGCGATAAATATATATATATTTTTTTAGGATTGTAGAATTTTTATTGGTATGTTTTATATTTCTATTTACTATGTATTTTATATACATATAGCAACTATTTCATATAAATTTTTTTTTGTTGGTCTATACATTTTTTTCCTTTCAGCTAAATCTGTATGGTAGTTACTGTTTGTAAATCACTGGATTTTATTGGATTTATATTGTGTGAATTGTAATACTAATGTACTGATAGTATACTATATTCATTATATACAATATACGATGGGGAGGTGGATTTTGTTATTTCGATACAAAAAATAAATGAAAAACAATATAAATAAATATAATGGCTTTAAGGGGAAGATCATGATTTATATTAATTTCAGTGTTTAATACACCAACAAATTACCAATGTTAAAACAGAGCAGGAGAAAGATAAAGTATGTAGATAAATATGGTAAACTATTAAAGAGGCTATTTGTAATGTTGAAAATAATATTTAATGAAACTTTTGGCATTTCTTCCTCAATGAAAACGACAACCTGTAAATTATCAAAGTTTAGTATGTTTAAAGAGTTAACACTTAATATGACTATTGCCAAATTTTGTATGCAATTTCCTAACACGTATAGCAATAAAACAAGCCTAATATGTATACAAAAATATAATTGCTTGAGATATATTGCACAAACTAAAAAAACAGCAAATCTTTTTATCCATAAGGGGGTTTAACATTAAAGTTTTCAGAATATTTTCTTTACAACAATTTAGCTACAAAATATTAAAACGTTTTTAATAAGCAATAAAATAATTAATTTGGCTACAACTACTTTGTTCTCATATACTTTAATATTTTTAACTTAAAAACTACATTAAGCAAGAGTCTTCAATACGGGATCTTTTGGTCCTTACGTCAGGTTATTTCGACAGCCTCGATTTGTTATAATAATTACAAAGAACATTTATTTAAGTAGTATAGTTGAAATTCAGAAATCATCAATTGAAATTTAGAAAATATTAACCCAAATTTACAAAATATAACATGAATTTTAATTCATGTTTTCTGAATTTCAATTGATATTTCCTGAATTTCAGTTGATGATTTCCGAATATTAAATGTTATTTTCTGAATTTAATTTGACGTTTTTTGAATTAAAACTTCATTTCAACTCATACCCACATTATTTTATTTTCATACTTTCTTCAGTGTTGCCGTATTGTCAAAAAGTAATATCATTATTAGGTGGTGTTCAGAGTTGGAAAAGTTAATACTATCGTACTTTTTTTTCCAAAAACTTCCTAACACACGGTTGTGGTTGCCATCTCTGATGGCGACCATAAATGCTTCTTTTGGTTTTTTTTTTTTTGGAAGATGACAAAGCAAATTGTGGTAAATTTTTCGTTGTTGTTTTTGTTTTTTCTTTGATACTAAATGAGAACAAAAAATTTTTACTGAGTTTGTAACTTAATATTTCTAGAAATTCTAAAAACATCATCCCCTGACAATTTACTTAGGCAAGAATAAAATCTGGATAGCGACAAGCCTTCAAGAGAATATTTTTCACAATTTGTTAAGTAAGTTTTGGGATTTTAGCACATTTTATTAATTTAATCCAATTTATGTTTGTCTCAATAAAAATATATTTGAAATTTTTTTTAAGTATTTTAAGTTTTCGGAAATTAATTCATAAAATAATTTTTATTATTTTAAAGTTGTATTCAACCTTTTAAGTGTATGCCCAGAATAAGAGCGCAGAGGCTAGCGATTTACGCTCTGAGAAAAAAACCGCCCGAAATAACGACGTACAGCGGCAGCGACATAATTGAACATGTGTTATATATAACAAGGAGACTTTATGCAAATCATATGTCTCTTAGTTTGCTGCAAACATAATATACAATGCTAAACGTTGAACTAACGAGCTACTAATAATGTTTAATTTCTCAGTTGAATAAAGAAAACAAAATTTTAATAATTTAAAAAATTTTTTTTTTTTTTTGCAAAAATTTAGAAAAAGAGTCAGAAGAGCCAGTGATTGCCTTTGTTAGTTGTACTCTTTGATATTACAAAATGTAGTGAAAACCAGCAAAAATAACATTGACAACATTGGTGAGAGTATGAGAGAGAAAAAATGAGAGAATAACAAAAACCGGCATTAAAATAAAATAGATTCTATCTCACAACCAGGCTGGCCAGACTTGGGGTTTTGTCCCCAAATTTGGGGATTTTTTGTTGGTCTTGGGGACAAAAATTTTCATTTGGGGACATGGGAATTTTTTGGGGATTTTAAAAATATTTTGGGGATTTTTTGGGGATATTTAAAATTTTGAAGATTATCAGTGTGTTCGTTTACTCGAATTTTGTACTACTTCTACTACAATTGGAAAGTTTTTTCTTTTTGTATTGAGTTTTTCCAGTTGTAGTAAAAGTAGTAACTTGTGGTAAGTAAACGAACACGCCTTATATTAACTTTGTATAGTTTTCAGAAAACATCAGTCAAGTTTGTTCGCATAATTTCAAAAAAAGCTTTTTAACACAAATAATTGCTTTTTGTCTGAGAGTTTTATATGATTAATGTCCCAGAATCTAAAATATTGTTTATACAAAAAAAAAAAACATATCGATTATGGATAATGGTCTCTTGTATTAAACAGACAAAGTTTAAAAATTGAAATCTAAAAATTAAAAAATGCCTTAAATTCTTGAAAATTTCAAAATAAATACATATGTTTAGGGTTCGATTGTTTTTATTAAATAATTTAATAAAAATTAAACAATTTCTCCGTAAAAGTCCCTAAATTCTGAGAATTTTTCTAGACATTTATACAAAAGCAATCCAAGAATTTTTAAATACAATTATTGTTAGTGCTTTTTTTTATATGTAATTGTAGTTTTTATGCGGATACTGTTCAATTTGAACTAATTAAAAAGGCTGTACTACCTTCTTCAACATTTTTTTAAGTTGGGGATATTTTTAGATTTATTTGGGGACAACGAAAAAAAGTATCTGGCAAGCCTGCTCACAACAGCTACGCCCAGCGATTTTTAAATGTCAAATTGTATGGAAAAAATCGCTGCTCTTTTATTCTGGGCCTGCCTACACTTAATGTTAATAAATGAAAATATTCGAGCTTGAGATCTGATTTTATTACAAAATCAATTTTTTGTCCGATATTTCGACATTCTTCGCATATCATCTTCCGGGAAATATTAGATGTTTACATAAAAACAAAAAGCTTAAAAATATCGTTGCTACAAAAGTAATTTACTCTACGATTTTTTGACATTCTTCGCATGTCATCTTCCGGGAAATATTAGATGTTTATGTAAAAACACAAAACTTAAAAATATCGATTCAATATCTAATATTTCCCGAAAGATGACATTCAAAGAATGCCGAAATATCGGATAATAAATCCGATACTTCGTAATAGATAAAAAGCCCTTAGGGCCTGTTTATCTATTACGAAAATAGTAGAAAAGAAATTGACAATTACTTTCGTCAATAATACATGAGAAACAAAAACAAATTTTCGTTACATTCCTTTCGTTTAGAGCATTTTCATAATACATTTTGTATGTTTTGTATTTTTATAACAAACCCAAACCTTGAACTCGCATTTTCATTTGCTAATAGTTTTTATTTTTAAAGTAGTTTAGTTCTTGAAAAATTTGAAAACTTTGTTGCATTATTTTATTCGTATCATGTGGGACAATACATACTTAATTTTGACATTGATACGATATACCTTTTCCTTTAGTGGGACAGTTGGCTTGGAAAGCCTCATATTGCATCTTCATAGCAATTGGATAAAATTTAACATACACATTAAAACAGGACATGTTTTTAGTGAAAAGAGTTTCCTTGTTTCAAAAATTGTTTAATATCATAATAATAGCACCCAATGGTGTCATACGCAGATGGAGTATTTTCTTTTTGTGTTAAAATATTTATTACACACACATATAGAAATGAAGCTAGTGTAGCCCTTTAGTAACCTAAGCTTTATCATCATTTTTGCAGCTTATACACACACACATACAAACTACAACAACATGCACTCAAACACAACATTTACAACAGCAGTGACTATTGTGTTTCATGGCCCCATAAAAAACCTAACAGGCAAAAAAAAAAAGGAATGTAACGCATATGCATGCATTTTGGAATACACACACATATATTTAGACTTACACATATACATGTATGTATACATGACATCACGAATGGTTTTAAATTCACTTGACATGTCGCATGTGTACGTGCAGCAAAAGTTGATTGCAATTGTCATATGAACATACAAACACATACAAATTGTACTCGTACAATGCAATTTTTTTTAGTGTTTGTATATTTTTATTATTTTCTAACTTCCCACATAGTATTTGGAAGATTGTTTTGTCAAAAATCACCTAAGAGAGTCTTCTTCGAGTACTTTTGATGACCAAATACTGATTAATCACTTGCGCGCTTGAAAAAAGAATCGAAAATGATTCTCGCTTATGCTTAAAAGAGATTTATTGAAAATTATATTGCGCATTTAAAAAATGCTTGTTATGCTGTTTTTGTTTAAAAAGTGATTTATTAAAAATACAATAACAAAACTTACAGCAATCACAAATTGATCATACAGGTGCTTGAAATATGACTGTTTTCAATGTTATTTTAGAATAATATTTTGCGCAGCTGAAAAAGTGCTTATTATGTTGTTGTTTTTGCTTATAACGGGACAATACTTTACTTGCTTTGAAGCAGACGTCCAATATTTGAATATTGTAAATTTTTGTTTATTTATCTCAGTGGATTCGTGGTATAAAGTTGTGTAATTTTATAAAAGTAAATATAAGTAATTTAATATTTATATATTATAATTTTAGTGAAAAGTGATTTTTAAATTAAAAAAGATGATGTCAGCCAAACAATTAAAAAGCAAAAAAAAAAAAAGAAGCCGAAAAATTAATATAATATAAGTTCTCAGGAAATTTTCATTAACAAACATTTTTGCTATTTTATTATAATTTTGTTTATATTATTGTATATAATTTTAATAAACTTAATTAAATAACTATTTACATAAAATAAATATTTTGTTTTTTTAATGTAAACAATTAGAAATACGGCTAAAAAATGACACGAAAAATACTCCCAAACGATCATAATCACGACCAAAAATGACTCGAAAAAGATTCGCAAATGATTAGAAAACGACTAAAAAATGACTCGAAGAAGACTTACAAATAATTATAAATACGAGTCAGAAATGAGTCGAAACTGATCAGAAAAGCGAGTCATAAAAGACTCATCAAGAAGAGTCGCGGGTAGGGTACCATTTTCTCCCGACAAAACAGTCATTTATGATCAGAAAATGAGCTCAAATATGATCATTTTAATCGTCCAGAGGAGTCATAAATGACTCGAATGTGATCAAAAATTTCATAAAATGCTATGTGGGTTAAGTCTTGTGTTTTA
Source organism: Leucophora obtusa (assembly GCA_949987735.1). NCBI lineage: Eukaryota > Metazoa > Arthropoda > Insecta > Diptera > Anthomyiidae > Leucophora > Leucophora obtusa. The sequence goes on from OX465296.1 coordinate 7,351,989, forward strand.
TATGTATGTATTTTTTTATAAAGATTCATTGTTAAATCCAGGGATAATACGTTGGTGCATTTGACATATGAACTATTATGTAGAAACCTAAACTTTTGGTTTAGAATTTTCTTTGTCTGTTGCGGAACAACAAAAAACCATCAGGTTTTCCTAACAAATCACAGATATCACTATAAAACACCATGAACTATATAGCATGAAGTGAAAAAAATACTTTAGCTACATATAACAAAGAAAAATCTCTACATTTCAGTTGTTTTTCCTACACAGCCAATTGCTTGGAGAATAAAATATTTTCTTTTTTGACGATAGATTTCAAAGATATGACATATGTATGTGTGAGTGTGTAACATATGCGACTAAATGTGCGTGTGTAAGTAAACGATAAAAAGTGATCATGTTTTTATGGTCCATACCAAGCAAACTAACAACCGTCATCAAAAATTATATCTTATATCATGTCCTTTTATTTTATACTGCCACTACATACTACGTGTCATGTTACAAATATTCTATATTGTAGCTATCGTATGTATCGTATTGTAGTATTTGTTTGCTTGTTAATGTTCCTTTACAAATTGCACTTATACTTGTATACAAGCTTCCTGTGAACAACATCAATTACCTTTTCAATACTCCTCAAACATATTCGTTATTGTTGCGTGTCCTTGTTATTACTGTTGTTGTTTAACAGTTAATATTATTTTATTTTTGCTTGAGTATCATTTTATTATATTGCCCCAACATTGTATATTGTCATTGAAGCGCTTTTAAGTTTGTTTAAGATAAGATGGTCTTGGTATGAGTTGATATTACTAACAAGGATAGTGTCTTATGTAATGGTCTTCGATTTTTATAAAATTCTATAAAATATCTAGGTTCTCCCGGGGAATTGGGAGGCAAAATATGCGAAAGAAAATTGACCATATTTCGGTATTTTTTGTGCGTTATCATGTAAGAAACTTTCGATATTCGATATAAAAATTGGGTAACAATAATGTAGTCATCAAAGGAGGAAGTCTGATATGCATAATGCCTTAGTTTTTGCAGAGTATTGCCAAGTTGTTCCAATAAGTACCAAAAAAGGGCTTCGGCTAAGGGGGGTATCGATTCTAGGAAAATTTTTATTTTTTTTTTTATATTTTATTTTAATAGAGCATACTCTTCAGTATATGCTCAGAAAATATCAATGAAAAATTCGAAGAAATAAAATTTCCAGATGTTTTTTTGTAAAATATATTTTAGTCACAAAGTAATATTCTATGCATCAAATTTGTACAAAATTTTTGAGAGCGGTTTTTATCATCTTTATTTTAAATCTTATTTCGAATAATACAGCAGAACAAAAAGAGAAAAAAACTACATCCAAAGATGCAAGAATTGCACGCAGTCTTTAAAGAAAAGCCAATGAAGATTCCTCGATCGAGGGCGAAGGCACGTTATATGAGGCAGGTACTGATGGCTTTTTATAAGCCAGAAAAGTAATCAATGTATATAAAAAAATAAAAAACAAATACAAAACAAATTAAAAAATATGCGAAATAAAAGATTTTGACGGAAATGAAATGTCTAATAATATATAAAATACTCTTTTTCCGATTCTTCTTGGCGTACATGTAGAAAACTGCGAGATATATATTTTGTTCAAACACGGTTTTTTGAAATGTTGCTGTCTTCTTAGCGTAAAATTAATTTTAAACTTTAAACGCGTTTTCCCACAACCCTGAGTTCAAAATCGGCTGCCACTGTACAGCCAAGGCGGGTTAACGGATTTCTATCCGGTTTTTTTTTCTTTCGTAGGCAACAAAAAACTCTAGTCCTTATTGTGGCCCTTTTTATGAAATTTGGTAATATAAATTTTATATACCCCAGCAAATGTGTTTTTTCTTGCCTTTTTTGGAATTTTTAAGTTTGTGTGGCAATTTTGTTAAAAGAAAATTTTAAAAATAAAAATCGGGTCACGATAAGGACTGGAGAATTTATCTGGGATTAAGAATCACTTTACAGTTTTATTTTCCGATAATTAATAAAGGCTGTACAGTAGCAGCCGATTTTCCCCTTTTTAAAAAAGGCCAGTAATGAAGTGGCAACTCTGGCGATTTAGGCCGGGGAAATATAAAACCGATATTTTCTGAAAATACTACAATAACATGATTTTTAAATAAAAAAATGAAATATTGTTAATTGAATTTTTTACGACCGTTCAAATATGCCCTTTAAAATGCTGTTGTTACAGTATTTACCCCCCTTAAGAGCCGAAGTAGCACGAGTATCGAAAAAAGAAAAAAAACACTTGTCCAATTAATCTGAATAAGAATTAATACATGTGATTTCGACAATCCATCGGAAGGTGCATGGGCAGTTGAAAAAATAACACTTTTGCACATATGGGTGCTCTATTGGGTGCCAAATTAAGCACGAAATTAACGCTTGAACACATATTAAGTTTTGACTTATTTCTAGCATTGAACCTACATTTTGAACTTTGATGTCTTCAGAGACTTATAGTAGAATTTCATGACAAATATTTTTGCGGAACATTTTAATCCTCTAACTCTTCAATTTACGGGTCGTTTATGTTCTCTTTAAAAAGGGGCCAAAAATTCCCTTTAATTGAAGAGCAAGAGAGTTAAAATTTTCCACAAAAATCTTTGTCCTAAAATTCTACTATAAATCTCTGAAAACATCAAAGCTAAAAATTTAAGTTCTATGCAGGAAATAAGTCAAAACTTAAAATGTGTATAAGGGTTTATTTCGTACTTATTTAGAATTGGCGCTCAAATGTCCCACAAACCTGGATTTTAGGGGGAAAACATGTGTATCTTGCATTTTAGGTATAGGATGTGTTCAGTAAACTTATTTAAAACACTACGAGGAACATTTCTGTGGAATATTTAAACCCTATAACTCTCACTCTCTCTGGTGCCTTTTAAAAACGGTACGAAAAACTCCCTTTAAATGAGGAGTTAGAGGGTTAAATAGTTTCACAAAAATATACCTCGTAGTGTTTTACATAAGGTTGCTGAACACGTCCTATACCTAAAATGGAAGATTCACATGATTTCCTAGTGCACATATGCAATAAATCTATACTCAGAATCAGTTTCTAGCCTTTCAGACATGGAATGGACCAAATATTTAAAAAAAGCTCATTTTACTTTTAATCTATGCTAAATTTCCTATCATATGATAAAGAGTATACGTATTTTTAGATCTCCAAAATTAAATGAGACATTCAAAATTTAGTTTTGACACAAATTTTAAAGTTTGCCGCTTAAAACATCACTGACAGTCATGAGAGGATGAAAAGCAAATGTGTGCCTTTTCATTGTGTAAACAACAGCTATGTAACTTAATCACCAGAAGCTTCTAGTTTAAGGATAAATCCATGAACATTTTTTAGGGTAATTTTGAGGACATAAATGTAAACGGCCTGGCCGATTTACAACGCAGAAACCTAATTTTTGCACACATCTTATTTTTTACTCTCAACCTATCCGAAAATGTGCGGAGAGCTGGAAAAATAACACTTTTGCACATATGGGTGCTTTATTGTACAGATAATATATGATTGTGGACGAAAGAATACTATAGCAACTGAAAAAAGACGGATTTTAACTACAAAATGTTTATCGACGACCATATCGTTTGTAAATTATGATTAATATATTTATAATTTGATTACAACAATCATGTATGGCAATAGGGAACATAACCATATCTTTTCTCTGCCTGTAGTTACAAAACATGAGCACAAACTCAGTTACTCTATTCCATATCATAGTGTAGAATATAATGCTCAACAACCTTTTTTAAACTTTAACCACAAAATGAACTACGTTCGCTAGTAAATTGTTGCTATAAAATAAATTTCAAATTATAGTCAATTACAACTAAAAAATGAACATCAAATTCAAGGCAATTTTGATTATAAAATGAACTGCAAATGGTGGTCAAATTTAACTAAAATATACATCGACTTATATTGAATTTTGACTATAAAAATACTATAAAATAACTATGAGCAATAGTTCATTTTGACTATTAAATAAGTAGTAAATTTTTGTCTTCAAAATGACTTGACTTTATTTGGTGTCTTAAATTGTTATTTTTTTCCACCCCCCTCAAATTTTTGTATGCCCTAATCTATAAATATCCCATCTCTTTTGTGACGAGAAAGTGGAGAACATTACATCCCAAAAACACCATCAAACATACGTTTTTAAATGTGTTCACTAGAATTTTGTTAAACAACTTGACAGTTGTCCGTTTGTCTTCACTAATATTGTCTGTTTGCCATTGTCATTGTCGTTATAGTCATCGTTGTCATTGCTGCTTAGAAGGACCAAATCGCAATTGCATTTTGAATTATTGAACAACACACTTAATGAGTTGGTTGTTTGAGTGGGTCTATATAAGTCGTCATGGAGAAAGAAGTGTACGTGTTATTATTAAGAGAATATAAGAAATAAAAATACAATCTCATGTAGCTTTTTCTACATGCTCCATAGTGGTATTTGGTAAAACTACCTCAGTCTTAAGGGTGCCACTTAACATGAATTTTCAAGTAGCTGTATTTTACAAACAGGAAAAAAAAAACTTTAAACAAGAAATTACTTGTTTCTTGCAGTTTTCCTTAATTTTTTCAAAACAAAATTTTCAATTTCCATCTAATTGTAAAGATTATAAAACTAACCAACCAAGAACCCAACTTAAATTTGTTCTATATACAACAACTAGAAGAACAAAATATTGTGTAGAAAAGTAAGCAACAGTTGTTAGTATTCTTTATAAAACTATGGCATTATCCTACAACAACAGCTTGATACAATTTAAAATATATAATAAGGAATGGTAATACTGCTTGGAAACAAATCTTTTATACCCCTTTATTGTGGTAGTAAATTTAAGTAATTTTGTAATGAATGTTTTGAAAACTTGTTCCGGTTTTCTATGCTTCTCCAAAATATATTTTGCCAATGTTCTGGTATATTGAGTTTGAAATACACAGAGAGAATTTTGCTGGACGAGTTTTAATGAAATTTTTCAGTAAACTAATGAAGTTTTCTTCACAAAGTAAATAAAAAATTTCATAAATATGATAAAAAAGCTTCATATATTTTATGAATCTAGTTTTAATGAAACTTTTTCATTGAGTGTATGAAAGTTTTAATAAATGAAATGAAATTTTTTAAAACATGTTATGAAAAACTCAATTAATTTAATGAAAAGTTTCAATGGACGAGTTCTAGTGCAACTTCGTCATTTTTATGCAAAAATTCATTAATATCATGCAGACAGTTCTCTCAGTGTAGTACAATAAATAACAAAATATTTTGTTGCAAGTAAAAAATTTTTAAATTTTTTTACAATTAAGCTTTTGTGTATATGACAATGAACAAAGAGTACAAGTAAAAAAAGTTTAAGGCAATTAATGACTAGACTAAAAAATTCTTTTTATAGAATAGAATTTTATTGAAGTGTGAAATATATTGCCTAGTTATAATTAAATTTAAGATAGTCTTCTAAACGATTATGGAAGCTAAATCAGGAATTAAATTATAGTATTTAATGTTTACCGAAATTTGATTTTGAGAAATCAAAATTTAAATTAAATTTTAAGCAAAATATAACAAATTTTTCTTGTCTAAATTTTGAAATGCGTTTATTAACACCAATTTTAAACCCATAAACGTAATTGGGCACCTTTTATTTAGCAATTAATTAAAGCAAGAAGAATTAATGAAGGTAATAACGTTGCTATTTCATAAAATTATTTTGTATTTGTTAAGTGACAATATTGCTGTTTTAATGACAAAAATACTAGTTTTATGCTGGTCATTTTGACTGTTTTTTGTTGTTGATTTTACTACATTAGAGTTAGTTTTTTAATAGAAAATTTTGTCATTTGTGCCTACATAATTCCCTCAGTGACAAGCGTGCCTTCCAGTTTTTCCAGATCGATTCGCTAAGTCGTTTAAATCGCAAATTAGTATTTATATTCACTGAAATATGAGGTTTAATAACCATATTATGATTATATCAACTAATATTTGATTATATAAAATTATATTAACCAAATTACAAAAAAAAAATGTGATTTTGGTTTTATAAAAAAAAAAAAAAAAATTGTAGAGATTAAAAACAAAATAAATTCTCGCATCACACAGTGGAAACCAAAATATAATAACAATTACTACACAGAAAAAATAATTAAATAAAAATAATGAATTAATTGAATCCATTAATATTATAATTTTTTTTAATTTTATTTTATCAGGATATACATTAATTGCATTAAAGGAATTAAATATGCTAAAATCCCAAACGTATTTAAAAAATTATGAAAAATAATCCGTTATAGGCATGTCCCTATCCGGATTTCATTCTTGCCTAAGGAAATCGTCAGGGGACGACGTTTTTAGAATTTCTGGAAATATTTGTTAAGTTAAATTACAAACTCAATGAGAATTTCTTATTCTCCTCTAGGAGCGTTATTAAACATTTAAACTATCAAAGAAAAAACAAAAAGAACAACAGTAAATTTTCCACAATTTGCTTTGTCATCTTCCAATGTACTACTCTGTTGTTTTGACAGATCTAGCAATGTAGTGACATCCATTCATGTAGAAACAACAATAGAAAACAATGTTTTCTAAACTGTTTCAATTAATCGTATACAATTTTTAGTAATTAATATTATCACTTGAGTGATAGGTGGAAAATCAATTAAAATTTTAATTAATATAATCAATTTCGTAATTGAAACTCATTTTTAGTTTTTTCTTTGTAATTGTCCTAAACTACGTTGGTAATAATCCATTATTATCAAAACAACGAAAACTTTCGTAAAACGAGGCATTTTTCGTTAGTATTATAAAATTTTTCGCTATTTTGAAATTTTTCGCATTTTTATGCATGGATTATTATCAGTGTATCCTATCGCAAAAAAGTGTCCAGAAGAGAACAAAGGCTCATAGAAAATTGTATATATAATCCTGCCATATAACGGTGTGCTGTATCGGTTGTATAACTCACTCAGAACGTAGAACTTTTACAAATATGGATAGCCTTTTCTGATCTTAGACTTTTTGTAATCTATATTAGACTTTCTATACCGACTTCCTTTAGTTTAATATTAGCTGTATTTTGTCTCATGCCTATCAACGTTAAGTAATTAAAGCAAATCTACGTTAAACCGATTGTAGTATAAAAAATTTTTAAACAGGTTATGTTTATGATTGTTCCGTTATAGTCGAACATACGTTAGCAAAACTTTTTAGGTGGTAACGCGAAGAAGTTACGCTAGGTGTGAAAATGTATAAATGTTGAGTTTTCAACGTTGATAATTATCCACGTTGTAAGTTAACGTGCATACGAAAAGTAATATGTTAGTTTTCGTCTAAAAAACGTTTTTATGCACTTTGTGTTTTTTTAAAAGTTAACGGATATAGTTAAGTCGAAAACACAGCTAATTTTTTATTACAAATTTGGATTAGTCTAGTATCGAATACTCTGGAATTTTCTAGAAGAAACGGGATTTACTAAACACATCAATCTGGCAACGTATTGTGATACTACATTTAATTATACACCTCAGCATATACTAAGGTTAAATGCCACAAATAATGTTAAGTAGTTTGGTTCTGTTATGAATAACATAAGAGTTATAATTATAGAAGCAATTGAATTTTTTACTATGCTCTACTTTTACGGCCGTTAAACTATAAAAGACCGAACGTTACGAAGAAAAAGGAAGTTTCGTATTAATATTTATGAAGTAAAGTTGTTAGCATTACAGTTTGTGTGTATATAATATTGACTTATTAAAAGTAATACAGCGTTTAATAAACAAGTGTAAAGCTAAATTAAACAAGAGAGTGCGAACAAAGAAGAGTATAAGCTCAATCAAACAAAGTGTAAGAGTTATTTTAATTATACTAGAGCACCAGCCTGGTTTATCTAATGGAGATAAACTAACGTTTTTATAAGGTAAAACGTGGCAAATGGTGTCAGCTTTGGGATTGGTTATTTTGATTACAACAGAAAAGAACCCAGTCTATTTAAAAGAAATTAATCAACGTTTTTAAAAGGTAAAAAACGTAACAATATATAGAAAGTCTATATTCTTCCCTTCAAGTTTTGTGATTGCTTTTTAACTATTGGATCTGTTGATTAGGAGATTCATATTTAGTCAAATTTGATACATGAATATATTTTAATTTTTGTTAAAAACCTATAACTTGTTTGTTTATGAATAAAAATAATCACTTAAAAACAATAGTTTGAAAATAGTTTTCTTTGAAACGCCCTTCTTCTTTATTTTCGATTAAAAATAATTTGGTATTAGGGTGGTCAGCAACTATGATACCGGAAGTTACAACTAGAATTTGACGTCGGAGTCAAAAATGATCAAAATCAAACTATAAACAACAATTTTTACAAATATGGATCGACTTTGCTGATTTTAAACTTTTTGTAATCTCTATTAGATTTTTTATACAGACTTCCTTTGTGGTGTAAAGGTAAGTACGTTGGTCTGTTTCATATAAGGTTGTGGGTTCGATGCCCAGCGACGGCAACATCAGTTTAGAAAAATAATATGTACGAGTTTTTTCTATCCCTCATACATATCGCAGCGTCTTTCTTCGGTGTTCCCATAGAACTTTACCCCATCGAAATAAAATAACATAACAGGGCAATGAACTAAAAAGCTTCAAAAAAGTTCACTCTTCATCAAATTGCGCCCAACAACTGTTTTAGCATCTCGCGCAATTACAGTGTTGCCATATTTGAAGCCCTTGATCTTTCACCACCCTTCATTTCTTCTCTATTCCCTTTCCAAAGAAAGCAATACGTTAATTAATAGGAGTGTAGCTTCTATTTAAAAAATATAAATAAAGGCCCGGATTCACATAGTACATAGTTCAGGGTTGTACACTTAAAATTCATATAAGTTTGGAACTAAGAATATGCAATAAAAATCGATTTCTTCGAGCTACACAAGTGGTAATAACTACTTAAAATGAAAAAAAAAAAAACGTTTCAGCAAGTGGTTCTAAGTTGTGTGGAATTGCACCTATTCTTTTAGTAGTTAAAAACATAAACACATACTCAATGTACTTTGCACCATAAGGTGGTGTAGGGTATAAAAAAGATTATTCAATTTCCGCCAATTAACAAAAAATTTCTAATTTTTGACAGGCTGTGTAATTGTATGCTTTTTATACAAACTATCCACTTCCACCTTTAAAGCTTTAAATGTCACAGTATTTTTTTCTAGTTAAAATGTTTTCGCCATTAAAATCAACCTGACATGAAAATAATAACTAAATCGTAGTAAATCCAAAGTGTCATAAAAGAGAGTGCATAACCTATGGTCAAAAATCATATAATACACTAGCGGTTTTTTTTATACCCTACAACACTCTGTGGTACAGGGCATATTGAGTATGTGATGATGAAGTCCGTCCATTCGGTTGTACACTACGCGGAATAAACATGGGTCTAACTTTAACGGACTTCTTCCTGCTTCTTTTTTGGTAGCCTTTTAAAAACCGAGAAGTTAGAAAAATCCTGAACCTGAATAGTAAAAATTCGAAAAAAAGAACCCGACACCAAAAGTTTGTCATGTAAAATTTCAAAGCCCCGAAAAAATTCCATGACCAGAAAACTTCACGATAGCCAATTTGGCTATATATCGGAAAGTAGAGCCGATATTTGCGCAACGTACCAATTCGGAAACAAGAATATAGGACCTAACTGGGGTTGCCAAAAATATGATTTCAAGTTAAAATATAATTTGTCAAGTCAAAAATATTTTTATCAATTTTAAGAAATTTCCATAAAAAAAATTACACATTCTTCTGCTAAATTCTATATTATTTCTTTCAGGATGACAAAAATTAACTTAAAATATAATATTTCCTTTCGATTTCCAGTTTAAAATATTTATCGTACCGATATTTGAATGTTTACGTGAGAAAAATCGACATCATGTAGCCCCAACAAGCTCTACCGTTCGCAATATTTTAAGCATATGCTGCAGTATAGTTTATTACAAACAAATACTTTGAAAACCAAAATCTAACATTTACAATTTTTTTAAAATTTATTTGTCATGTTTTGAAATCAAGTTACTTTTTCTTGAATATCAAGAATCCCATCCCAACATACACTATATAATTCGGAAAGTTGATTTGTTCCAATATCGGAGAAGTTGTTAAGAGCATTTTTATAGAACTATCCCCTGTAAACTGTGGTATGGAATATAATAACTTTGCCTTGATATTCATTACTACCAAAAATACTTAACCGAGTTCCACTTTTTATTACAACTAATTATATAGTTAAGTATATTTATTTATGGCATCGGAATTTAATCCGCTTCCCGGAATATGACTCAAATTGACTGTGGTGTAGGATTTCATATAGTCGCCTTGCCCAACTTTAATTTTCTTACTTATTTTTTTGTTTTTTTTCATATTGTTGGTAGTTAAAAAATACAAACGTGGCTGCATCCCTCTGTAACATAAGTACACCCAAAAAATTATGTCAACAATTTTTATAAAAATAGTTTATATTTAGCTTAAAATAAAATACAAAATTATTTTAATTTTTTCAATTAAAAAAAATACAAAAATTGTTTTTTTTCGGACTTTCTATATTTTCAAATATTTAGTCTACCTCAAGTGCAAATTCGAATATGATATTGTCATATTAGATTTTATTTGTTGTTTCAAAAAGGTTGTCTATTTTTTTAGGATAGAAAATACAATTGTTTCGTGAGCATCACCCCAACTTATCAGCTGTCCCCAATAAGAAAATTATGATGGGAACACACAAACCGAGATGTTACATAATGTACGAAAATTCAACGGGACGAGACTTTCGTACTTTTGTATATGAACTGTCTGATTTGGTAAAATCCAGTCATAAATCAACACTATTTGAAAAGCAACAATAGGTTTGTTTTTTTTTAGAATTTTATTTAAATATTCCATACAAATTTAAGTATTTATAAAGCTTTTAAGTGGGTATAAATTTAGCTGATTAGGTAGGTAGTTATAAAAATGTTACAAAGACCTAAAAATTCTTGGTTTTTTCGCTTTCAAATGTAAGTAAAAATATTTGTCATAATGTTTGCTTTCGTTCTAATGACGTATAAATAGAATAAAAAGCTTGAATGTTAAATGCAACATACAAACATTTGCTTTACTACTAAAGAGACTTTGGTGAAAGCAACAACTATAACATAGAGAAACATAATAGCTTTGTAAGACACGTGTGATTTTAGTTGTAATACATAAATAACTAGTAAAAATGTTTGAATTTATTTCTCTTATTTGCTTGGGAGTTGATATAAATACATAAATCTACATTATAACCTAGATAGGACCCCATGAAGATAGAGTGATGATATTACTTGGTAGTACTTGAAAATGCATTAATTGTCAACCATTGGTTCTAGGAAAGTTTTTTTTCATAAATTTTCTCTCTATTTGTTGTAAAACAAATTGTGAATTCTATTTGGAAATTGTCATATATGGTCTTAAAACCGAACAAAAATAACACTCATTGTAACAACCTTCAGATCAACTAAAAATTTACGATTAAATAAAAAATTAAATTTCTTTAAATATTTTTTAACAGTCTAGGATTCATAGATATTTCAACTTTGTTTGTCAATACTTCCACTGGATGGTGTTATAACATTGACATAGTGTTCTAAGCCAATTTATTGCCAATATTTTTTTTTTATAAAACGTTAGAAAAAACGTCCCAAATAAGTGTTCTGCTAATAAGATATTTTTAACTCCACGGTTACCCACTGCTATACCTATGGTTGATTTGCTATACCTCTACTAATTTCTGACTTGCTTAGTTTTAAGTTAAAAATTAACAAAATTTAAATTAAATTACTGGCGTATAATTTTGAGTGTATCTGCGACACGTTCATTTATAATGGATTTATTTACATTGCATTTTTTTTTGCTGTTTTTATGTAATTTATACTAGTGTTGTGATAGATTTTTTTTTTGCTAACGTTGTAGAACAATTTAGTAGAATTTTATAAAAACAACGCAAAAAAAAAAAAACAAAAACATTGAACAATAACTATTCAGAAATAACAGCAGCTTAAATAAAAACAAAAATTCAGCTAAGATATAAGATTTACGCGCCAAACTTTTAAAACCAAAACACGTTTTTCAGAGAGTGAAAAAAAGAAGTGATGCATACATATGGTTACATTTAGTTAGATAGATGTTATGGTTAAACTTTGCAATGATTCGGTTTTACAGATTTTTTTCTACTTTTTTTTTGTTGATTTGATATTGGTGTTGTTGTTTTAACATGTAACATTGTTATTGCCTTCTTGCATTATCTCCATATAAATTTCAAATACTGACTAAAATTTGACTCGTTGGCTAGATGTCTGTCTGTCTGTCTGATGTTGGCTGCACTATGATTCGTAGTTGCTGATACAGTAGTAATTGTTATTGTTGTTGTTGTTGGCTTGGCGCTGACTATCGAAATGAAATGAATGACTGCAACAGTTGACATTGATGGCAATGAAGATGAAGATGTGCAGTTTTGCTGACTAAAAACCTGACGATAATGTCAGTGTTGATAATGTTGATATTTGTTTGATTGTTGCTGTTGTTGTTGCTGTTTTTGTTGTTATTGCATACCCAACCTCAACCCGGTTTATGACGACGACGACATTTGTGCTGCATAAACTGGTTACAGCATATGTACGTAAGTGTAAAGTAGTTGCTTGCTTGTTTTTAAATTGTCTAACACAAAATTAATGCTGTAGTAGTTTATTTGTGTTTTTTAGTTTCTGTTGTTTTTTTTGTTTTCTATTTATTCTTTTGGTCTGGTGATGATATTCTTGATAATTCGTATAGACAACAGCAACAACAACAACAAAAGAAGTTAGGTGTACATTTTTGAATATTGTGTTAAGCCACATAAAACAAGTGTTATAACTTTGTGGTGTGATTGGTAACATAAATTAAAATAACAAATGCGTCGTCAAACTGTAGTTAACCCATTTCCATTAGATGGGTAGAAAAATACCCAAGAATTAAGCAATCTTAGAAAAAGATAGGTCGGAGGTATTAAAAATTATTTTCATAGACTGGTGATGTAAATAGTTGTTTAGACAGGTAAACGCATTTCAATTAACGGTGCAATAAATATAGTGGAATATATAACAAAAGCTGTTGCCATAATGGCGATTTTCTAGTCAAAGCTAGCGATTTTATTTTGCCCCTTTGCAGGAAAAACTGTGGAGTAGCTACCCAGCAAAAAAAGAGATGCCGAAGCAGTAGAAAAACACTACAATTGATGATCTAGATGTACTTCTTTTTTTAACATAAACACTAATGATTTTAACATTGAGTTGTCATAGGAGAGGAGTACTCCCACTTCAACATTTTTTCAGTACTTTTTGAACGAGTGCAAATGAAGCTCTTTTTCACCAGTTAAAAGGTAAAAAAAATTCTTCGCAAAAAAATTATATTTTTTTAATTTTACAAAAGTTTTTTATTGCCGCCACCGGCTATGGAACTTGCGATCTCACGATTGCTAGTCTAGCGCTCTACCGCTGAGGTATTCTTTGATATGAAAGTTGACTGACATAAAAACACCACTTTCTTACTGCGAGATATAGGCTCATATGAATAAAAAATAGATATTACTAATGGGGGGAAATACAGGGTTTTTTAAGCAATTACTTCACAAATCTAGTCTGCTTGGGAGTAGACTAGAAATTTAATTTTTTAATTTTCGTTTACATTTCATGCTATTCTACCAGCCAATTGGTAAATTTGGAGTTAAAAGCCATTCCTAAGCCCAAAGTAATTACTTCGAAGTAATTGCTAAGTTTTATTCATATGACCCATTGTTCCTTATTCTCTTCAATAAAAGTACTTTTACAAACAAGTGTAAAACATGCACTCCAATTGAATATTGTTTTTAGTACTATTTTTACTGGTGCATAAAAAGCAATTTCTCATAATTTTTTTATATATACATATTTTTAAAAATTTTATATTTAATTAATTAATTGAATTTAAACAAAAAAATTATAAATATTAAAAAAAAAAAATTTTAAAAATAAAAAAATAGTGGTCCCGCCTGATACCAAAATCACTTTTTAGGATCACTTTTAGAGTAATTACTCTTTAGAAGCAATACTTAAGTGATTTTTTGGATGTTGTTCAGAAGTAATTCTAAAAAGCTGTAAAAATATACTAACGGATACTTTGGAAGCAATGAAAGAAGTGATTTTTTGAAGTTGTTCAGAATAACTTCTAAAAAAGTAGTAAAAATACAATAACGGATACTTGTGAAGTAGTGAAAGAAGTAGTTTGTAAAGCATTACTTCCATTTTTTTATAATATTGTTTGAAAAACAGAACACCGGGGCAAAATAATCAAATAATTAAACAAAATTAACATTTAACCGAAAAAAAAGAAGTTTGTTTTAATTTCATCAATACAACAATATTTTTTTTATACCCTACACCACTATGTGTCAGGGTATTATAAGTTTGTGCTGATGTTTGTAACACCAAAAAATATTGGTCCTAGACCCACCTTATAGTATACCGATCGGCTCAGAATTTTTTTTTATTTCGATTTAACGATGTCCGTCCGTCCGTCTGTCTGTCTGTCCATGCATTCTTGTGCGCACTCTACAGGTCGCAAATATTAAGATATTTTGATGATACTTGGTACACCGACTTATGTCGGCCCAAGGACGAAGCCTATTGATTTTGGTGAACATCGGTCCATGTTTAGACCTAGTGCCCATATAAGGGTCCTACCAAAATTATATTGTTTATACGCTGCTGGTCGCAAATATTAAGATATTTTGATGAAATTTGGTACACCGACCTATAGTACCCATATAAGGGTCCCCCCAAAATTGGCTTTGGTTACAAACTGCATGTCGCAAATATTAGGATATTTTAATGAAATTTGGTTCGCTGACTCACATTATAGAAAATTTTGACACAAGTCCCATTTTAACCCATTCGAATTTCGGATCCAAACATTAGTTGGCTTTTAACCAGACTGGTGTAGGGTATTGTATAGTCGGCATGCCCGACTTTAACCTTTTTACTCGTTTTTCTTCTTTTTAATTTATATATGTTTGTTGGTATGACAATGAAAAGTAATTAATGGAACTTTTTTCGATTTGAAAAATTGTTATTTTTTCTCTTATAGAGTAAATTTTATTCGTTAATTTCCATTTAAAATTTTTAATCAATTGTTGTTTTCATCACACATCTGAATAAGCACTAGGTGTAATATACTTTTTTGCTTAATATTTCTAACACTATGTTAGTTATAGATTTAGATTTCATTTCAAAATGATGCATTGCATATTTATGCAGCAGCTCTTGTATGCAACTCGGATGCAATGTATATTGCATTAGCTATAAATTGGTAAAATAAATTTATATTTTTGTCTATAGTCTTCTTTAATACGAGTACTCGTATTTCTGTCATCAATTGTGGTTAAATCATAAATGATAATTGCTTTGCAAATATGATGATATGATGTGGTTTACTTTGATTTTTTTTTTTGCTTCTTCTTTAATTTACCCAATTTCTACACCAATACTAACCACCAGCATACAAGTAACTAAAACAACTAAAAAATAGTAGT
Organism: Leucophora obtusa; assembly: GCA_949987735.1. Classification (NCBI taxonomy): domain Eukaryota; kingdom Metazoa; phylum Arthropoda; class Insecta; order Diptera; family Anthomyiidae; genus Leucophora; species Leucophora obtusa. The sequence continues at coordinate 7,367,673 of OX465296.1, forward strand.
ACTAGTAAATGTAATCATTTAGTTTGTTATTTTGTAAGTCATTTACAGTATATGTTAGTTAGTCAATGAATATACAGTCAGTGGTAGCAGTAAAGAGAGAAAAATTTAGTTACCAAGGTTATATTGTTTGCTTGATGATTGACAGTTTTAAGTAAGTTTTTTTTTGTTGTTTTTCAATATTACCAAAAATCATTTCGCAAAAAATATTGTTGCAAAATTAAATTTCATATGAATTTTTTTGGGGTTTTTATCTCTAAATTCATTTTGATTGAAAGCTATATCTTGATTTTAAAATTTTAATTGAAAACCAAGAACATATTTATTTTTACTAGGAAATATAAAAAAAGATAGTAAATATTTATGTATTTAATTTAAATTTTTAAAAAATTATGACTATTATCAGCTGAAAGAAATGTCCTTTTTATTATTATGTGCATTAAAACTAAATTTAATTAATTTTCATTATAAAACAAAAACTTTATCTTTGACTTCACTACCATCAACCGTAATGTTCATTTTAAACTTATACAATGAAAAGAGAAGGAAAATCTTAACTAATTTAAGTTTTTAAAAGAAAATTCTTTAGAGAAACTTTAATAGCGTAATTTGTTAGAAAAAAATACTAGCACACTTAAGGAAAAATGTGTTGGTTAAGGATGAATTAAGAATTTTACTCGAATTTACTAAGGATCTTTTAATACACCTGTTGGCGTTAATGAGTTACTAAAACTCCACTAATAGAAAAAATTTTGTTAATTAAAAATGACGGAGCAGAAAAAAATTATAAATTAGCAGATTATTTTTGCTACATCTTAGTAAGATAGAAACATCTTAAATTTTTAATTTAAGCTGTTTTATATTTGAGTTAAATTTTATTTATATTTGAGTTAAATTTTTGTTAATAGAAAATAAGAAATTAACTTGCTAAAATCAACAAAAAATGCTGATAAATAATTAGTAGCCTAAAAAATCAGGAAAAAATTTTAAATTTTCGAAGTTTTTTCTTTTATTTTTTTTAAATGCAAATAAAAATCGAGCCTTTTGAAAATAGCAGTTTACAATTTTTTTTAGCAAATATTTCTGCTGATTTTAGCAGTATAGACTGTTATTTGCATTCAACTAAATTTAGCTTAAAAATAGCAAAAATTTTGTAGATATAACAGTTTATTTTTGCTATTTTTAGTCTACTAATATTTAGCAAAATTTTCTGCAGATTTTACATTACAATTTGCCATTTTCAATTAACTAAAAGTTAATTTAAATATTACTAAATTTCTGTAAATTTAAATTTCTTTTTGCTGCTCTTATTTGACTATTATTTAGAAACAAATCTACTAATTTAACAGTTTTTTCTGCAACAACATTTTTAACTCATTTTAGCTGCCTTTTCTGCTATTTTAACAGATTAATTTTTATGAGTGTAAACAAAACAAAACGTCAAATCCCATCAGTACTGTTGTCAATTGAGCTATTTTCTCGTCAAATCTAGAGATTTTTTCAAAGCATTTAGTGGATCAAAACATGATTTAGCCATTAGCGACTAATTTATAGTGATTTTTTTAGTTTTATTTAGCGATATTTTTAGGAAAAAAAGTTGGCTGTCATCTTCGAAACGATAAGTTAGTGATGAGCGTAAAGAAAGCTATCACAGAACGATATCGACCAATCGAATCGTTTGGACGATCATCATTTTATAAACTAAGGAATTAATGCACAGGTTTTCAAACAAAAATTTAAATAATTTAACACCCCTGTAAAAAAGGTTATCTCTATCCAAAAAGGGACGGACCTTGGAGGGGCCTTGGAAATTCGGAAATTTTTAATAAAAAAATTCCATTTCATAAAACGTCCCATATCTCGAAAACTAAGCGAGGTAGAGCAAAAGGGCCAATATGTTTGCTACTGAGTAGTATCCTACATGCTCTTATATGATATTTCATTTCATATGGACTAAGTCCGGGGAGGGTCTCGAGACACTAAATTTAAACAGATTTTACGACTCAGTGTAATTATGAATAAAAGTCTACACACAGAAAAAAAAAATTGCCAACCGAATTGCTAAGCCTATTCTGGTTGCAACAACCAATAAATTCGGTTGGTGAAACCATATTGGAATGTGATTCCTAACTATTTTGGGTATTGCAACTAAAATTCAGTTGTATAAACCGAATTTTGTTGTGATAACCAATATTCAGTTGTACCAACCTATTTTAGTAGATGTAACCGAATTTGAGTCGGAAAATGGCATATTTTTTCTCTGTGTGTAGATTTACTAATTTTTTACTTAAATTTAGATTTGTTAAATTTAACAAGAGATGTGTTAAAATTGGCAAATTTTATTTTAAGCCAAAACACAGAAATGCATTTTTTTAAAGTAAAAAATTTTTCTGTTCGGCCAACAGACATATTATTTTGAGTGTACCTTACAACTTTTTACAAGTGCCTAGCGTATGAAAGTCCTGCAAAATAGCAATGTTTTCTTAAAAATCAAAAAAACTTTAAAAAAATTTCTGCAAAAAACTTGATAAGCCACATTTTTTTTTAAATAATATTTTTTTATGTATTCTAATGTATTCTGATAGATGGCGTACTAATGCATTTATTCAGATGCCAGTTTTTCAAAGTATAAACTTCTTAAATATAAGCATTAATTTGTGTTACCTTGAGGCAGAAGCAGACCAGTATGACCGTGGTTTACTAGAGAAACCTTATTCCAAGTGTCTTCTAAGACGCTGCTCAGTATGTGTTTCACTACTAGCTTTGACCACCACTTTTGCCTTAACAATTAAAACACATTATTTTTTTCTTTTAATTGCTTTAAACAATAGGTTTTATTTTTATTTACAAGCCTTTATTTTAATGCACTGCGTTCACTTTTTATTTGTGGTTAACCACCTTAGATTTTCATTTGGGACACAATTTTCTTTTAGATTGTTTTTTTTTTTCATTTTAATTTAGTTTCTTTTTACTTCGGCAGCCTGAGTGGGTGTAAGAACAAGAAAAAACTGATGTATTTACCTAATGCAATAAACTCACCACACTAACCAACAGTGCTGCCAGATGAGTTCGGTACTAGACAAAGATCACAGAGTACAAACGCGACCATAATATTGCGTACAGCATAACTTGTGCTGTATAAACGATTTGATAGGCTAGACTGCTTCTTTGTAACAATGATTTCCGCTGTCCTCCTGGTATCCATCGATGGCTATGAGGTAGTAGTCTTCCTTAAACACTTATTACGACTATCTCGAGTCTTATTTCAGTAAATCCTTATTTTACACATTTTTAAGGGTGATTATTTTAACATTTTTATTTTGTGGCTTATCAAGTTTTTGCACTAAGCCCTTCAATTTAATGGAAAATCACTGATGAAGCCTCTCCATAAAAAAGTAGAAACTAGATCTAGTCTGATTTGAAAATTAATGTGTTTATAATTTTAAGAGAAAAATATTTATTCTTCTTCTAACCCTCAACCTAACTAAATGAAAAAAAAAACAATTCGGAAAAAAATTTATTACTTTGTTCGAAAATTTCAGATTTGCAGAAGGAAAGCGATCTTTTTAAGTCCAAGACAATAAGCTGGATTTTGTCGCTGGGTGTACACACTGTTTAAATTTTTTCGAAAGTAAGCAATTTACCGCGTATGTTTATTTTGTGTATAACCAGAACCACAGTAGGTATATTCAGCATCATGTTTATCATGTGTACTGTTGTCGCTAATATATAGGGCGAAGATACTAATTTTTACTGAATATTTGCAATGTACAATATTAAACAATCACCCTTATTCTAGTTGCCGACGTCGATTTGTGTCGACGTCTTTTTAAAATTGGTATTCCACTTGTCGTTATCGATATGTATCGATGACTGTTGACTAATATTTGGTATTCTCTAAGAAAATTTAATGACGATATTGTGTTGAGACGACTCTGATTTTGTCGTCGCCATTTTTGGTAACGACAGTTTAAAGTAAAGTGATTGTTTTTTTTCTTATTACCGATAAACAGTCGTTGTTACAAAATTTTTACGGAATACCACATTGGTGTCGATGTCGAAAGAAAGTGATATTGACTTAAAAACGACAACGACGTCGACAATTAGAATAAGGGTGAATATTTTATTCAAATTAAAAACGACTAACACTTTGAACACTTCTTAATTTAAATTATTTTTTGTAGTAGTATTCATATTCATATTTAATTATAAATATATTGCATTATACAAAAATAAACTTTTATTTACTTAAAGTTAAATTTATGATTAAAAAACACTAATTTAAACTTTTGAAAATACTCGTAATATAAATACTATGTATTTCCCTAAAGCAAAATTCTAAAAATCTTTACTGATGTTCTGTTTTTTTTTGTCTAGTGTTATGTATCATATCGTATACATCGACATTTTTTAAACAAAAAACAAATTTTAACAAAAAAAAAAAACTTTTTATGTTGTTTGTTTTTTAGCAATAAATGAGCACAAAATGTAATAAATAAATAGTAATACCCTCAAAGAAAAATGTTTTTCGCATTCGTAGTTGTTTATGAAAAGGTTCGTGGTACTTTTCATTATGAAAAAATCTAGCAATATGATAACCCTTTCAGACCCAGCATACACGATTGCGAGATGTGATGTTTTCTCTTAAAATTCCAAATATTTTCAATTCTAATAGGTTTTTTTTTTTGATAAAAAATTTTTAATTATACTTTTCATAGAATAAGAATTGAGATTGGGAAATTTTAAGTTTTAATACCATTTTACCTTAAAGTTATAAAATCAATAAATTTTTCCAGAAACAGAAAATTTAAAAAATTAAAAGTAACTATACCCGACTAAAAAAGATGTTATATAATCATATATCACCATATATAAACCCATATATACGTCCATATCTAATTTGATCCGAATATTGGAATATATAATTATATCAAGCGAGATAAGCATGTTATCTCACCTGATACAATTTGATCCGAAAAATGGGTCTATCTAACTGCATCAAATTATATATAAATACATATAATTTTATGAAGATTTTCGAAGAAAATTTTAGTAAATATTATTGAGATCACTTATTTCATTCATATTAAATACTAATGCTTAATGTTTAGAACAATTTTTGCTAATAAACTTGGAAATAGCTGACAAAATAAAACATTACAAAAATTTGTCGGAACAACTTTTTCTAGGTTAGAGTTTTGGTCTTTCTTATAAAATGTGTGTCTTTCTTATAAAATAAAAAATTAACAAATTAGAAATTTATTAATTCAGTTCGAGGCCAATTTCCTTATTATGAATTAATATAATAAGTACTTTTTTTCAAAAACTGCTATTTTTCTTCATCAGGATACTCTCCTGACAAATACTTCACAGAGTTTTTGCCTTCAAAAAACCTCTACACTTTCAGGAATGAAAAGACGATCGTTTCGGGGATTACGGCACCACTTTCTAAAGAAAACTGATGAAGGGGACCTGGAAAATCCCCGAAACGATCGTCTTTTCATTCCTTAAAGTGTAGAGGATTTTTGAAAGCAAAAGTATTTGTCAGGAGAGTATCCTGATGAAAAAAAAAAAACAGTTTTTGAAAAAAGTACTTATTATGTTAATTCATAATAAGGAAATAGGCCTCGAACTGAATTAATAAATTTTTAATTAATGAATTAAAAAGGTCGAAAAAAACAATTTTTATTTTTTTAAATAAAAATTAAAAATCAACATGATAAAAAATTAACTTTCACAATTAATTTTTTTTTTTACGGAAAAATAAATGAACTTAAACCATATTTATTTCAACATAAGTTTGTCTAATTTTTAAATTTAAAAGTAAAAATAATTATTTCGACCTTTAATTCCACAATGAAAAAAAATGTTTCCCTTATTTATTTCTTTAAAATTATTTTTAGTTTAATAAAGAGTATTTCGCCAACTATTTGAAAAATATATGTTAAATTCAATTATAAACATTTATTTATATATCAAAGTGCAAACTTCAAAACCAGATCCACAATTTCGGAGTTTTTTTTAATTTTAATAGTGCAATTAAACTTTATAAAATTTTGTATAATAAGATATCATGTCAGATAAATTAATACATAAAATTAATACAATTTTATATTAACTTTGTTATATTTTTTGATATAAGATTGTTTAGAGAAGCTTATACGCCATTATATATAATTATGTATAAACTATATTTGCAGATCTCTTAATATATAGCTGGAGACCAAATCGCATATGATTATATATAACGTCATATCAAACATATTTATAAAACCAAAGTGTTAATATAAATGTATATGGTCATATAAAGCCACACATATAAACATTTATAATTATATCAAATCATATAAGATTATATGAAAACTTTTTTAGTCGGGTAATTAAATTTTTTTATGAGTGTAGTTTTAAATATATTATAATAAGTTTTTATAAAAAAAAGTATATAAATAATAATGGAAACACTTTGTTGTTCAAGTTGGATATCATAATGAAGTTTTAAAAGAATAACAACAATGATGATGTTAAGGACGTTGTTGTTTGATAATTGAATTTATTAATGGATATTTTATGTCATTTCACGCTTTTTGTATAGAAACCAAAAAAAAAATCAACACAACGAAACACTAATATAAAAAGCTTAAACTTTGTGAATAAATATTCGTAAAAATATTCATAATACAGAAGCGTCTACTATAGCCGTTTAGAGGGCTTTGTTTTGAAAATTGTTTTTATTACAATAATTTAACGATTTTAAGCATTTATCAAAAAACACTCTTACTAAAAACTCTCTCATAAGTTGGGCTCCAAGAATTAAAACATATAAAATAGTTTTCGTATCACATTTGGAAATTGAACTATATATTTGAACATACATGATTACATAAGCCTACATGACCATAAACATCCATTAGAGTGTCCCGAATTTTTAAACGCGCTAACTATTAGCACTAAAAGATGCTTAATTTTAAGCTGATTACGTGAAAAATAACAAAGTTAGGGAATTATTTGTAGACCTATACAAGCTTTTAAAGTTTGACAATGCGTGAAAAAAAGGTTTTTGTATTTTGTAAAATCGGTGTCAATCACTTTGTAATGAGAAAAAATCCAAAAAAAAATCTTGTGCATCAATTTTAGTACACAACTGCATTTTTAAGTTTTAAAAACAGAATTTTATTCAAATAAAATTTAAATAATTAATTTTCAAATCAGTACTCGGTTACTGCGTATTGTCAAGTATACTACACGAAAATGTAAATTTCTTTTATTTAATTGCTTTAAAAAGTGCATCTAAGAATAACTTAACATTTTTCCGGTAATATACTTGACAAATGCAATACTTAAGTGGAAATTTTAAAACAAATTTTATTAAAAATATTTCCAGTTTATTGTTAAAAAATGCAATTGTGGTCCAAAATGGATGCACAAAATTTTTTTGTTGGAATTTTTCTCTTAATAAGCTTAACTTTACAAAACGATTGAGATCAATTTTGAAAAAAAAACTTATTTTCAGCGGAATCTCAAACCTTAAATAATAGAGGTCTACAAGTACCCTCCAAAACTTTTTTGTTATTTCTGCCGTAGTCAGCTTAAAATTAGGCATCGTTTGAGTGCTTATAGTTAATGCGATACAAAATTCGGGACACCCTAATGTTTATGCATAGTTCAATATATAGCCCTGCTAGATCTCATATATCACCATATATCTTCGGATATGCTCATATATGATTTATTTATGCTCGTTTATGACCATATACGGCCATATAACCACAAATTTCGTTTCTGATATTGTATGGAAATATATTATATAAATATATTATTTATGGTCATATATTGAACTATATATCGTCATATATGCCCATATATGTATATATACAAGCCTATATATATATATATATATATATATATATATATATATATATATATGTTCATTTATATTCCGATTTTCACATAGGATATCAAAAACACAACAAAGTTTTTAATTACAGCCCCACATTGGGCGCCACAATTATCACATAAGAATTTTTAAATTTGCGAAAACAAAATTAGTGCTTACACCATATCTATTTCAGCATTAAAAGCCCGCGTCATAACTAAGATTTAATTACCGTTAAGATTTAATTTCTGTCTTCCCCACGCTGCTGTTGCCAATAAAAATAATAAAAATATGCGCTCTGAAAACACTATAAAATATAAGTACTTAGACACTCAAATGACTGGTCAATTGTTTAAAGTAATACACACACGCCAACGAAACTAATAGACCAAACCTAATGCATAGACGAATAAACGGAAGGACAAATATCTACACTAGGGTGATAGCTATTTAACAAAATGCCGAATTTTGAGAGTTGCACTCCTTAATTACTTTACTGTTAAATACCACTAATAAACAAAGTCAAAATTTCTTACAGATTTTCTAATTTTTTACCAATTTGTAGGCAAATTTTAACACAAATCCATTTCAATCCATTAAAATTTCGGATCCAAACATTAGTTGACTTTCAACCAGACTGGTGTAGGGTATCATATAGTCGCCATGACAACTTTAACTTTTTTATACAATATTGGTAGGTAGAATAAAATTGTTCTGGATATCTTTTTGTTTTTAAAGGTCAAAGTTATGAGAAAAAATAGTTTTTTGTGAACAAAAATAATCGGCCTGATTACGAGTGTCGAATTTGTTGTCGAAATTTTCGACTCCATATAAAATGATTTTGTATATAATGGAAATTATAAAGAAATGAAACTCTGATACTGGATTTTTTTTAATCTGAGTGTTATATATGCTAAATCCAATTGAAAAGTTGTTCAAAAGTTGTGTTTTTAGCGAAATTTCAGCAAATTCGTCTTAGTTTCGACTACGACTGCGACACTCGTAATAATGTCCAATATCTTTGGGCAAAAAGTCCTGAAAAAAATCAATTTAAATATCAAAAATCTAAAGAAAAAGCAATTTTAAAGCTAAATAAAGGAAAATAAAAAAGAAGCGAAAATGTTTGAAAAAATTACATTGTCCGATTTAGCTTAGATTTTCGCCATATAATTTTCTGAACAAATGTAGTAAATAGAAAAAATTTAAGATTTCTCCTAATAGCTGCCACCCTAATATAGACTCTTATGGTTAAAGCATTTATTATGTTTGTAAAATGCATAATATTCAGTAAACATTTCAAGTTTACTATATATTTACAGTGAAGAATATACATAAGTACTGTTTAAACATTAACTACTTATGTATGCACGCCTGTAAGTGTATAAATATATACTACTCGTAAATATGTATATGAAGTATGTATGTAGAATTGTGGTGTACTTACATTTTCTAACTTGGCTACAGTTTCATACATGGTCATGTTATTGACTTTACCATATTGCACAATAAAATCAATATCAGCATTAGTTGTGGCTTGTGGGGAAGAAGAGGATGTTGTTGATAATAATGGTGAAGTTGTTGATGATGATGATGCTATTATTTTATCATCTGTTGCTAAAGCAGCTTCTGCTGTTGTTTCGGTTGAATTGCTGTTACCCTCGACATCTGGCTGTGACCATGTTAAGCTTATTGAATTATTTGTAACCAATGTGGCATGAACATCTTCAGCGGGTCCTGGTATACTCTCAGTACCTTAATAGATAGGTAAATATAAAACAATTAGTACTTAATTATTAAACAATTTACTTAATTATGTTTAAGTAAAACAATAACAAACACTCTATTATTAAGGAAGGTATACCAATAAATAAAGATAAAAAAAATGCGGAAAGTGTCCCCCAGAATTGCGTTCCCAAACCCTTTTGGCTAGAGATTTGAAATTTAAAATATGTGTTTCCTGGACTATGGTATACTTTACTCATAAAATATTGAAAAATATTCCAGAATAGACGAAACAATCTTCGTCTACAATATAAATATGAAGCAGATTTATAGAATTTATTTACATATTTAATTTTTATTAAGTTGCCCACGTAGTAATGAAAGATTTAGAAAGATTTATTTTGTTGAAAACAAAATGTTTTTAAGGCATTCATTTCGAAAAAGTACCAAAGAAGAAAATACGAATTACTTTCGCTAATGCTTGTTTTTAGGCTCAGTTCTTGTGCTGATTTACATTTTCATAGGTACAATTTTTAGAGCATTTTTTTGTTAATTTAATAAGAAGAAAAATATCTAAAAATTTCCAACTATACTTGTCGTTTATTTAACCTTCTTTTTTATTTATTTACATGATATTAACCTTATATAAAAATAAGCCTAATATAAACAAACTAGCGTTGGCTGCCAGGGCCATCAGCTATTAACCTTCTTTTTTCATTTTTAAAATTGCTTATAATTTGTTAATTTGTTATTTCCTGAAGATGCTACACAATGGAGTAGCGAAATATCGAAAATAAAAAACTTTTTATATATAAAAAACAAACCTCAAGCTCAAGGAAATTGTGCAGTTAAAAATTTCCAACTATATTAAATAGCTCTGTGGAGCTGTCCTGGTATCAGCATTAGGTTTTTGCAACCAATTAAGACGTTATATATCTAACATACATATTTATAACTACCCTGTAGGAAACTTACGGGTCTTTTTTGTCTCCTTTCTAAAAAGGGGTCAAAAAGTCCCTTTAATTGAAAAGTAAGAGGGTTGAAATGTACGACAAAAATATTTGTCATAAAATTATACCATAAGTCTTTGCAGACATCAAAGTTGAAAATTTCACTTCAATGCCATAAATAAGTCAAAAGTTAAAATGTGTTTAAGGGTTAAGCTCGTACTTATTCCGAATTGGCGCTCAAATGTTCATCAAAATTGGATTTAAGGGTGAAATCATGTGAATCTTCCATTTTAGGTATAGGATGTGTTTAGCGAACTTATGTAAAACACTACGAGAAACTTATGTAAAACACTACTTACGGGTCCTTTTTGTCCCTTTTTAAAAAGTGGCCAAAAAAGTCCCTTTATTTGAAGAGTTACAGGGTTAAAATATTCAACAAAAATATTCCCCGTAGTTAGTTACATAAGTTTGCTAAACACATTATATATTTAAATGGAAGATTCACATGGTTTCCTATGCCGATTCACAATAAACATTTGAAAAAGGGGGGAAAATTTTAACCCCCCCTAAAACAAAATTCCGATGTAATCTTTCAGAACGCCGACACATGTATATTTTTTTATTGGTCTCCTCCACCAGAATCCATTGTCAGAACACAGCATTTTCAAATACTATTTTTATTCGTTATTCTTCGATTAATCGAATAATTATTTATAATTAATATTTTGATCTCGCTCGATCAAAATTTTTTTGATTATTTAATCTATCGAAACAACTCTAATATTTTTACCACTTGAATGTGCTGGTTCAGTCCCATTTGCACCAGTCACGGTATAAGTACTTTCATACTAATGCTCTTTTCACCAATGACAGGACAGGTACTTTGATCCCAGTCCTTTTTTCAGTGGGTAGGCACTTCCAGACCGGTCCTGTTTTCACTAGTCATGGGACAGGTCCTTTCAGACCGGCCCTGTTTTCGCTGGTCACGCGATAGGTGCTCGCACTACAACGGACCCCTGTTTTACCACAGGGTAGTTGTACCATCACTAGTTCCAAGGATGCTATTAAAGATTATGTAGTTACTACTTGGAAAGTTGATATAGAATTAGTAATTTTAGAATGGGTTCCAGAATTCTTCCGGGTTACTTTTAACTTTTACATAAAAATTATTTAGCCCAACTAAATAAAGGCTCACAACATATATTTTTATAAAAGTCGACTTTAGTTCAAATTTTAGGCCGTAGTACGCTTTGACCTGGTTTACTTATAAGTATTCAAATTTTTCAATTTATTTGCAACAAATAAAAATGTTTGAAAATATCAATATCTTTGTAGGGTTTTCATATACAAAATAAACAAATGAAGTCGTCCTTAAATTGAAAATACTCTTTTACAGTAAGGTTTCCAATACTCTCTATGGGAGATCCAAAAGAGCATTTATGACTCTTTTGCGAAATAGTAAAAAAACAGTCCCTCTCTTTTGTGTTTTTCTCCTAACATGGGCTATAAAGGGTTAAGCTTTTGGCGCCATCTGGTATGCTGGACCTTCTCCTTTCGGAAAATATGGCAATAGTAGGGAGCAGTTCATTACTCACTCCAAGCGAGCCAAAAGTGGCAAAACCTTAGTTAAGTCCTCTAATGGCAATTAGATTTCAATTAAACACAACTTGTAATATTTTTAGTAAGCTTTTTAAAAGTTTTATCAACAAGATTACATTTTCTATAAAACAATCCAATGATTCAAATAAATTTGAATTAGATTTAATTGTTTTCGTATGAGCGGGAAATCCCGGGAAATTCGCGAAAAAAATCACGCAGTAGCGGGAAATGAAAAAGTCGGGAAAATACAAACCCTAATTAACACATATTTTTGTGGTATGATTCAAATTAATAATTTCTTGGCAATTCATTTTTCGTTTTTCTAATTCATTTGAATTAATTCAAAATCAATTCAATTCCTATGAATTGAAAATGAATTGCAATCAAATTTGAATCCATTCATACGAATTTGGAAAAAATGAATTGCAATTCATTTCCCATTCAAATGAATTGCAATTCATTTTGCCAAATTCATTTGTATTGGAAATAAATTAAAATTAATTTTTTTCAAATTTATATGTTTGGATTCAAATTTCATTCAATTCGGTTTTTTGGTGAAAAGAATTAATTCAAAATTTCGCCAATTCAGTACATGAATGAATCGCGAATTAATTCAAAAAAGAATGATTCATTTAGAGTTCTCACTACGAGGGAACTTCGAAAAGTCAGCAACTTATTTATCCGCCATTATATATAATTTTGGAATTTATTCATAGATTTTTTTATATATTATCTTGATGAGCTCTGCGCTTGAAATAAAATAATATTTTTGACAATTTCTATTTTTTACGATTTTTAAACATTTTTAAAATTAAATTTTTGACAAAAATGAACTAATTTTTTTTTGTCTTTTGCACAGTGAATCGTTTAAAAAACACTGTTCACAAGGTCCATTATCCATTTGATTGCCTTTATGTTCTATTATATAAGGTTGTCTATAAATTGATTGGATGTTATTTGGTCTAGATAAGGTTAGTCGAAAGTATCCGATGAAATTCTTAAAATATTTTTAAAATTTGAAAAAGCTAACCCATTAAATATATTTTTTTCTATTTTCGTGTTTAGCAGTCCAGAATCCATAAAAAAATACATTTCCTGTCAGTATGTAAAATATCTGTAAACTAGTGTTATTAATGTTTGCAATAGTAGCAACTTACCTTCCTCAAAACATTGTAAAATATTGCCAGCATAAGATAAGCAGTCGGTGGAAGAATTAGAGGTTGTACCAGTAGATAATGAAGTGGTATGATGTACGGGCAATACACCGCGGCACAAAGACATACAGGCTGATGTAACACCTCTTCTAGCACAACATGGAGTATGATCTCTACCACCAGCACCACATCTGGCAATAACCGCTGCACCAAAAAAAAGAAGACATTCAAATCAATGTTTGAGAGAGAGAGTAGATTTTAAGTGGCAAAAAACACACACACACAAAATGAATATACATAAATTAAAGAAAATATAGTTGTAGAATAATTATTATTTTTTTTTTTATTGATAAACAGAAATGATGCATACCACTTGTACAACAAAATTTCAATAAGCTACACACTCAGTAGGAAATTTATATTTTTTTACTGTGAGTGCCTCATAGTCATATATACATACATATGAGGCTTTCCATAACAACTATTCATGTTAAAAAATTATATAGTATTTATTGTCCTTAGGAAACGAATAAGACATAAGATAAATTTTTTATATATTAAAGGAGTTCACAAGGTGTATTAAGTAATAGTACTAAAAAATAGAGTTGTTAAAAATTTTATTTTACTTTAACAACGTTGGCTTTTCTTTTTGTAAGTACACTTGAACATATCACACTAAGGCCCGATTACTGAATGTCCAGATAAAATTTAGCCTACAGTTAAATTCAAGTTTTAAATGGGAAACAACAAAAAATGTGTCAGTTAAAGTCCCTGTTAGAGCCTAACTGGACACTCATTCAGTAACCGGGCATAAATAGGAGTATTTTAAAATCAAATTTTAACAACTTTGTTTTTTGTTAGCACAATACAACAAACAGGGAAAGTAAATTCACATATATGTGCAGCACATGTAAATTTAAAATATGTATGTGTATTAACTAGACGGCATTAATATACCCCTTGGGGCATTAATATACCCCTAAAAATTATACAAAAATGACCACATTAGGCCTAATTTACATAGATTTTAAAATTGCGAATATCTTCTAAACTAAGCTAGATAGAAACAAAAGGACGTTAACTTGGTACTAATTCGTTTTTCTAGTAAATTTTAGAAATTCTATTTTGTTAAAAACCCGTGAATTCAAAATTGATATTCAGTTAAAAAATTAAAATTTAAAGAAAATGTTTTTAAACACTTATTACCTGTAAGTTCAGAATAACATATTATTAGGTAAGGAGTTACCTCGATGGATACGCCCTTGTAAAAATAATATATTTGGTAAGAGAAAAGTAAGAGGTTACCTACCCTTATTTCTTCTTACCAAAGTCATTACCGGGTAATAGAAGGTTTTGCTGGGTAATTTAAAAACGAAAATGTGATAATATTTGATCTTAAAATCGAACAAAAACCATTCATTTACCAACTGAAAGATCAACTTTCATTCAAAAATTTTCCATTTAATAAAAATCTCGAAAACTAAGCGAGATAGAGCAAAACGGACAAAATGAAAACACTATATTCGGTGGTAAAAATCTTAGAAATTCTTCGCTATTGAGAGGTCTAAAATTCTTTAAAATTACAAAAAGTGCGTTTTTAAGTGTCCACATTTGACTAAGAGATGTTCCCTACTTTTAGGTAATTTTTAACTCCATAATTTTCATATAAAGAGCCGCTGCTCAAAAATTGTCTGTGAAATGACTGTTTAATAATTTTTTAAAGAAAATCGGGAGATTCATCTTAAGGGGGGTAAATACTGTAACAACAGTATTTTAAAGGGCACATTTGAACGATTGTCAAAAATTCAATTAACAATATTTTTAATATTTTATTTTTTATTTAAAAACCCTGTTATTTTAGTATTTTTAAAAAATATCAGTTTTATATTTCCCCAGCCAAAATCGCCAGAGTTGCCAGTTCATTACTGGCCTTTTTTAAAAAAGGCAAAATATTTATCGGAAAATAAAAATATAAAGTGATTCTTAATCCCAGATAAATTCTCTAGTCCTTATCGTGGCCCGATTTTTATTTAAAAAATTTTTTTTAACAAAGTTGCCACACAAACTTAAAAATTCCAAAAAAGATAAGAAAAAACATATTTGCTTGGGGATATAAAATTTATTTGACCAAAATTCATAAAAAAAAGGCCACGATAAGGACTAGAGTTTTTTGTTGCCTATGAAAGAAAAAACCCGGATCGAAATCGGTTAACCCGCCTTGGCTGTACAGTGGCAGCCGATTTTGAACTCAGGGTTGTGGGAAAACGCGTTTAAAGTTTAAAATTAGTTTTACGCTAAGTAAACAGCAAAATTTCAAAAAACCGTTATGAACAAAATTTACATCTCGCAAATTTCCAAATTTGGGAAGAATCGGACAAAGAGTATTTTATATATTAACCCAAATATTCTTAAAAACGATGGTAGAGAATTTATTAAACATTTCATTTCGGTCAAAATCTTTTATTTTGTACATTTATTAATTAGTTTTGTATTTGTTTTTTATTTTTTATATACATTGATTACTTTTATGGATTATAAAAAGCCATCAGTACCTGCCTTATTTAACGTGCCTTCGCCCACCATCGAGGAATCGTCATTGGCTTTTCTTTAAAGACTGCATGCAATTCTTGCATTTTTGGATGTAATATTTAGTTTTTGTTCCGCTGTTTTATGCGAAATAAGATTTCTAATAAAGAAAATGATAAAAAACGCTCCCAAAAAATTTTATGTACAAATTTAAGGCATAGAATATTACTTTGTGACTAAAATATATTTTACAAAAAAACATGTGGAAATTTTATTTCTTCGAATTTTTTATTGATATTTTCTGAGCACATACTGAAGAGTATGCTCTATCCAAATAAAATATAAAAAAAATTCGAAAACAAAATTTTTCCTAGAGTCGATACCCCTTAAAAATTGTTCAGCCATTATTTTAGCCATTTCCGGCAACACTGATACGTATACCTATTATTATATTAGTTATACGTTTAGGTGTCCTAACATCTAGAACATAAATATTAATTTTTAAAGTATGGCATACATATTTTTGATATACAATGTTCAATGATTTATTTCTCTAAAACGAAAACGAGCAACATGTTCAAAATTTCTAAATCGACAGCAAAATATCAAATTTTTTTTTTAATAAAAAATTCTAAAATTTTTAGTTAAACTGGGTACTGATTTTTTACAAATTTTTAGTTTTTTTCAAAATCCATATAAAACCATCCGCTGACACATATAAATATCCAGCATTTCTCATATTCCGTTAAATATTTAAACACGCCTACTTCATTCACTTTATGGAAAAATTTAAAAGTTGTTTCATTTTGCAAACGTATGATATAGGACAATAAATATTTTAGGCTTGACATTAATTCGTTATCCTTTTTCCTGTAGCTGATCAGTTGTTATGAAAAGCCTTATATATAACTTAATTTGCATGCATATCGTGTTTCATATAAATCTTATTTAATGTCTTTTATTTCTTCTACTAGATTATTTTGCTTTTTTACTATTTTCTGACTTGTATATTGCGTACTAGTATGAGTGTGATAGTACTACTTACACATTTGTGCCCGACACGCTGGTCCTAGTTTTTCAATGTCCGATAAACGTATGTTATATGTACATAATGGGGTACACTGTGGCAATAGTCCGGATGCTTGGCAACATTTAGTCATGTTATATTTTGTTTCGTTTACCTCATCCACTTCAACGGGTTGAGTGCGTATTATAAGGCGGGGTGAGGGTTCACTTTTACCGTATGCATTTATCGAAACCACATAAAATTCATAGTAGACTTCTGGTTCTAAGCCTTCCAATATAAGTGGTGGATTTTTCTGGTTAACAAGTAAGAAAAGAGAGAGTAAAAGAAGACAGTTATAAATTGCAGAAAAAGATTTTGAATAGAAAGTAGTACAAATGTAGTTGATTAAGTACTGAATTTAAAAATATGGTTATATATGTATATAAAAAAGGAAAACATAGGGAATATTTTGATGATAAAATTTGATTATTATAACGAATGGGTTTGCAGATTTTTATAATTGAAAAATATCTACATAGTTTTTCATTTATTCAAATTGTTTTTCAAACAAAACATAAAGTTTTATTTTGTGACATACTATGGATGTGATTATTTGTAAAATTTACACTTCATTAATTATTAACTTAAAATATATAAAATTATAAATACATTTACATCATTAAAAACAATAAACATAAACTATGTCTTAAGGAAAATAATTTTAGAAATATATAACAAAATTATCTAATGCACTTTTTATTTCCTCTCAACAATAAAACGTCAGTAGAAATAACTGAAAAAGCGGTTAATTTAACAGAAAATAAAAGTGCCTTCTGGCATAGAGTATGATTATTTAGAATTATGTTAAACAACTGCTAAATTTTAAT
The DNA here is from genome assembly GCA_949987735.1 of Leucophora obtusa. Lineage (NCBI taxonomy): Eukaryota > Metazoa > Arthropoda > Insecta > Diptera > Anthomyiidae > Leucophora > Leucophora obtusa. Next base: position 7,385,387 of record OX465296.1, read on the forward strand.
AAATAAAATTCAGTTATATTTAACTATAATAACATGTAGTAAAACTATAGTTTTATTTTGTAGTACACATTCTTACTAAAATTTTATTTAAGAAAGAAATTTTCAAACATAATGGGCAGGTTTATCAGAGAAACCCGCTACCGCTACAGTTGATAGATGAATGCTTCAGTTGCCAAATCTATTAACTCCATAAAGAAAAATGAATTAGTTTCTTTAGGTTTGGAAAAAGAAAATAGTCGTTGGGGGATAAATCAGTATATCCGGAGCTAAATCCGCTTATCCGCATTGCGGATGAACAAGGGCAAACACTTCTTTAAATTTTTCACACGATTGCGTTTATGGTCGATTGTGACCCAACTGATCATTTAAACACGAAACCGCAGTGCCTTATAAAATGCCTATGCCATCAAAAATCTAACGTACATTCCCTCTCCGATTGGCCAACATAATATCATGATTTTTTTTTTACATTTTCGGGTATATTGACCTCAATTTGCCGTCCGGAACGTTCAGCATCACTAGTGCTTGTGCGATCACAACAAAACTCAGTAAACCACTTTTTTACCATTGAAGTTGATATTGCAGAGAACGCATAGTACTTATTGAGCTTTTTCTTGGTTTAAGTGATGTTTCTTTTTTGCAAAAAATAATGATTGATGAGCACTCGAAATTCACTTTTTTCCATTTTTACAAAAAGCCACGAGGTTGTTAACAGTGAACACCTGTTAAATGCAAATTTGGTGACGGATTGTGCTCACAATTCCATTCCATTAACTGATGGTACTTGAACGCAGCAGTTTGCATTTCATGTAACTATGAGGAAAGTTCGAAAAGTCACGGACTTACTTATCCGCCTTCGTAACACATTTTAACTACAAAAATGTTAAAACAACTGAAAAAATGGGTGAAAACTATTGTTTTTTACAGTTAATTCTTAGGGTATTATTAAAATATATTTAAAAAAAAAAGAACAAGTTTTTCTTCTTTCAAAAACAGAAACATGTGTAACTATTTCAGCCTAAAATTTGAAATTAAAATTTTAAACGGTTCTCCAGTCATTATGCTTTTATGCACTGGAGATATTTTTATTTGCAAACTAGGAATATATCAATTTTGCTATTTTTTAAATAACTAACAAAAACAACAATTTACTGTAAAATTACTGTTTTGGTAGTTGTTTGTTAGGATATTTAAAAGAATGCTTTGAAGAGCTGTTACGAAATTACAGCACTTTTCCCAAGTTATTTTTTTAAATAACTGTCAGAACAGTTGTTTTATATTTTTATAAACAACTGTAATTACAGTTAAAAACAACAGCGGTCATGTAGTAACTGTCTAATTTTTTTTTAATGTATATAACATAGTACAACACGAAAAAAATTGCGGTGTTCTGACAATGGATTCTGGTAGACGATACCAAAAGAAAATATATATCTCATCGGAATTTTATTTTAGGGGGGCGGGGGCAATTCGGCATAGGATGCGTTCAGCGAACTTACGTAAAACACTACGAGCAACATTTTTATGGATCATTTTAACCCTATAACTCTTAAATTAAAGTGAGTTTTTTGGCCCATTTTTAAAAAGGTACAAAAAAGACCCGTAAGTAGAAGAGTTAGAGGGTTAAAATGTTCCTCGTAGTGTTTTACATAAGTTCGCTGAACACACCCTATACCTAAAATGGAAGTTTCACATGGTTTCCCCTAAAATCCAGATTTGTTTGACATTTAAGCGCCAATTCTGAATAAGTACGAGATTAACCCCTAAAGACATTTTAAGTTTTGACTTATTTCTGGCATTGGAGTTCAGAGACTTACAGTTGAATTTCGTGGCAAATATTTTTAGGCAACATTTTAACCCTCTTACCCTTCAATTAAAGGGACTTTTTTGACCCCATTTTAGAAAGGGGCAAAAAAGCCCCGTAAGTTGAAGAGCTATAGAGTTAAAATGTATCGAAAAAATATTTGTCATGAAATTCTACTATAAATCTCTGAAGACATCAAAGTTGAAAATTTAACTTTAATGCCAGAAATAAGACAAAACTTTTAATGTGTTTAAGGGTTAATCTTGTACTTATTCTGCTTACAAGAATACATGGATAGATACACAATATATGGATAGATGGACGTACGGATGGACATACGGGCATCGTTAAATTGAAACAAAAAGTCATTCTGAGTCGATCAATTTTTTTGGTGTTACAAACACCACCGGCCAACATATCTCTGAGCGCAAAGAAATTATGACTAATAAAAGACTCTAAAGTACGAGTATTAGGGCGGGTCGATTTGTAGAGAGGCAAATAAATCGCTCAAGTGATAAGGAAAATCGTATTCTAGGGATCAAAATAAGAAACTTTGCCCGAGGAACCATACCTCTAAAACGAATTTTGATGTCCCAACTTTTGACCCGTAGGGTCAAATTTTGAAAGATCCCTCTTTCACCCATTTAGAGTGCCCCAATCGAGTCCTAATGTATGAACGACCCCCACTAACTTTGGAGGACCGACCCACCCATGCCAGTGGCAATCCGGATAGGGACATGCCTCCAACAGATTATTTTTCACAATTTTTAAAATACGTTTTGGATTTTAGCATATTTAATTCCTTTAATAAAAAAATATGATTTTTTTTTGTGAAGAATTTTTTTTAAACTTTTAATTGGTAAAAAAGAACTTCCTTTGCACTCGTTTAAAAAGTACTGAGAAAATGCTGAAGTGGGAGTACTTCTCTCCTATGACAACTCAATTTCTACTGCTTCGGCATCTCTTTTTTGCTGGGTTCTTAATTAACCCTGATGTTTTCTGAATTTCAAATGGAAATTCTGAATATATATTTGCTATTTTTTAAATTACAGTTGCAAAAGGCGGTCAATTACATCTTAAAATTTAGTTCCCCATAAAATTAAGTTCCCATGAAATCGATTTTGATTTTTATATATTTTTAAATGATCATAGAAAAATTTCTCTGCAATGAAACTTATATTCTTAATATTAAATCTTTTTAAATTCAATTAAAAACTTACCTTTTCCACAGTAAGATAATCATCACCAACTCCCAAACGTCTAAATTTAACATGGAAAGTACTTATAGTATCAGCTAATCGTTTAGGTTTGTTCCAATCCAAAACCACAAAAGTATCAGTTTTAGCCACTGTATGCACCTTAGAAGGTGGATCGGCCAATACACCATAACCTTGGAATAAACAGCTGCTGAATTCGGACATAAAACGCAAGCATCTAAAAAATGTATAAACAAAAAAAAAAACGAGTTCATTATTTTCCCTAAAAATTTTGCTTTAAGATCTATTTCTAATACAGGATTATTTTTAGCTACAAATTGGATGTTGTTCCCTTTTCTTTCACATTTTCATTTCTTGTAAGGCATTCCAACTCTTTATTTCCCAAATACAATCTGTAGCCCAGGTAACTGCTGTATTTTTAATACAACTTTCAATGTTTACTTACTTGAATAAACTGAAATCCAAAGTAGACACCTTGCCCGAACATAGTGGAAAACACGCTGGTGGTATGCCACGAGCACGACAACACGGCGTATGATCAATGTTATTGGCCAAACAATTAAATGTGATATTCGACCAAGGAGCACATACCATAAAATCCGGCAAAGTGGCCAAGTCGGTCTTTTGAGGATCACACATTTTATCTAGACACATACGATGTGTCATGCCATTCGTTTCACAACATGATCTTATATCAGGTAAATCTGGCATATCCATTTTATTCGAGGGCCCTGATTCTTCTTCCGTTGCTAGGGCACTGGTATGGGTGAATATACGTAAACGTTCACTGGGTAAACTACTGCCATGGTCATTAACTGCTGTAATAACGATAGCATACATTGTTAATGGTTTCAACTCATTAATCGTTATTGATGTATCATTTCCTGATACTAAACGTATAATAGTATTTTCATTATAATCTTTTCTAATACCATCGGCGCCATTTGCATCCGCAACAACATCATCGTCGTTGTCTTCATCAAATGTATGCAATGCCGTCAAGTTGACATTGTAGTGTTTGACCATGTGGGGTAATTTTTCAGGCGGCGCCCAACTAATGACGACACGTGTTTCACTAACCTCATCAGCTGCCACATTTAATGGACTACTAGGTATCTGTTGCACTCCTTGTAATATGCACTGTAGACCACTAAGTGTATGATGAACGCAGGATACTCGAGTACGTAGTAAATCTGTAAATGGTGTATATTCACCACGACACATGTCCTGACACAAGTCAGGTATTTGTTTTTCTACACAACAGGGTACATGATTGCGGCCATCAGCCATGCAACGTACGATTTGTGGAAAATCCTTTTCGCAAGCCTCCGGATCAATGCCTGTCGTGCCATCCAAAATGTTGTGTACATTACAAAAGCCCATACAGCTTTGACTAACGTTGGCACGTTCACAGCACTCAGTGAAATCATGTGTTACCTGCGGTGCTATTGAGCCAGTACGCCAAAATGAACGATTATCAGTAGCATCCAGGGGTGGGGGCACTAAAAATACATCACTCGATTCACTAGCAGCAGAATCTCTATTACTGTTGCTATTGCTATTACTGTTATTATCCTTAGAAGGCAAAGGCTTAACTATAGTTAGAAACAAAATACACGTTAACAAAATTAAAGAGAAAACTATTTTGTTTTTTTTTTTTTTTTTTTGGCATAAACCTACCAGTTAATATATGTATACTACGTAACACTGGTTCAGAGTTTAATTCACATATATAACTCCCTGAATCAGAGGGCTTTAATTTTTTTACTAATAAAACCCACACCTCACCACCGGTGTCTATATTATATTTAGGATCTTTAACAACGAGAAAAAGAAGGAAGAAAATTATTAAAACAACTGCTTACTCTATTCTTAGCTGTCACTTTACTTACTTTCATCATGTAAAACACTTATACGTAAATCACTCGTTACTCTCACCTTACCAGCGGTAAGTATTTCATCTGATTTTTTCCATATCACAGTATTGTTACTACGATTTTCTGAGACTACACAGGTAAGTAAAGCATCTTTACCTTCATATATTAATGATGGACCACCAGTTCCTAGAAAAGGTTTTTAGAAATACAGTGAGTTAAATGTCAAGTGAAAAATACTTAAAAAATATAGTTATTACGAATTGATTTTAAAATAACACAACATACAATTAATATTAAGGGTATAGATAAATTTTTGGATGTCTTTTGAACTTTACTGTAGTAAAGTTTAGACTGAACAAAATAAGGCCTTAAGGCACGATTACTGTATGCGCAGTTAGCTACTAACTTGTTGTAGTTTCTCACACAATTTTACTATTGACTAAATTTTAACTGGACATTTAGTAATCGGGCCTTAAAAATTTTATATAATTTCTGTTACACTCATAGAAATAAATCTGTACAAATAGCAGAAAAAGTTACTAAAAATTAGTTAAAAATAATGCTGCAGAAAAAACTGCTGAAATTAGCAGAAAATTAAAACTGTTAAATTTACAGAATTTTAGTTATATTTAAGTTAAATTTTAGTTATTTGAAAATAACAAATTGTACTGTAGAATCTGCAGAAAATTTTGCTAAATATTAGTAGACTATAAATTGCAAAAATAAACTGTTATGTCTACATAATTTTTGCTATTTATACCCTACACCACTATGTGGTCAGGGTATTATAAGTTTGTGCTGATGTTTGTAACACCAAAAAATATTGGTCGTAGACCCACCTTATAGTATACCGATCGGTTCAGAATTTTTTTTTATTTCGATTTAACGATGTCCGTCTGTCCGTCCGTCTGTCTGTCTGTACATGCAATCTTGTGCGCACTCTACAGGTCGCAAATATTAAGATATTTTGATGAAATTTGGTATGCAGACCTATGTTGGCCCGAGGACGAAGCCTATTGATTTTGGTGAACATCGGTCCATGTTTAGACCTAGTGCCCATATAAGGGTCCTACCAAAATTATATTGTTTATACGCTGCAGGTCGTAAATATTAAGATATTTTGACGAAATTTGGTACACAGACCTATGTTAGCCCAATAACGCAGCCTATTGATTTTGGTGAACATCGGTCCATGTTTAGACCTAGTGCCCATATAAGGGTCCTACCAAAATTATACTGTTTATACGCTGCAGGTCGCAAATATTAAGATATTTTGATGAAATTTGGTACATAGACCTATGTTGGCCCAAGGACGAAGCCTATTGATTTTGGTGAACATCGGTCCATGTTTAGAACTAGTGCCCATATAAGGGTCCCCCCAAAATTGGCTTGGTTACAAACTGCAGGTCGCAAATATTAAGATATTTTAATGAAATTTGGTGCGCTGACTCACATTATAGAAAATTTTGACACAAGCCCCATTTTAACCCATTCGAATTTCGGATCCAAACAATACACCAGACTGGTGTAGGGTATTGTATAGTCGGCATGCCCGACTTTAACCTTTTTACTCGTTTTAAGCTAAATTTAGTTGAATGCAAATAGCAGTCTATCTTGCTAAACTCAGCAGAATTATTTGCTAAAAAATTTTAAACTGCTGTTTTAGAAAGGCTCGATTTTTATTAGCATTTAAAAAAGAAAAGAAAAAAAAACTTCGAAAATTTTAAATTTTTTGTGATTTTTTTTTAAAAGCAAATAGAAATCGAGCCTTTCGGAAACAGCTATTTACAATTTTTTTTAGCAAATATTTCTGCTGATTTTAGCAGGTAATTTGCTATTTTCCATTAACAAAGATTTAACTCAAATATAACTAAAATTCTGTATATTTACCAGTTTTAATTTTGCTGTTTTTATTTTACTAGTATTTAGCAATCATTTTTAACAAATTTTTAGTAGTTTTATCTAAATTTTCACAGAATCTTTTCAATTAGTGTATAAAAACATAAGGGATTTTAATGTGACAAACTGCCAAAAGGAAGGGACATTTTAAAGGGTTTTATGTACCAAAAAATCTTCAAAATCGTTATCATAATGACGAAAGTGTTTTTCTTGGGATTAAGGGAAGATTAAGAAGGGAAAATAAAAAGTCGAATTTAAACGGGTTCCTTGCACACCCTAGAAAAAAGGTCTAGGTAAGCCAATGGTATTATCGCTCTAAAAGTGATACTAAGAAGTTATTTCGACACAGTTTATTTCCAACCAGATGATCGCGAGTTCGAAGTAGGACGGGACCAATATTTTTTAAATTTTCTTTAGTATTTATACGACACAATATCTCGCGGCTTGCTGAAATAGGTTTTATTTAAAAAATTAGATAATAAAATACATTTTTTCATTTTATTTTTTTATCTTGAGCTTTGCTTTCAAAAAGCGGATAAATCACTATTTAAGGGTTCCAGCCAACTTGAAAAAAATTATCCGTGTTACAAATTATTAGTCCTTAAAACAATTTTAATTTCATTCTAAGCTTACTCTTAAGAAGAGTACTAAACCAATCAAAAAACAAAAAAATCTAAAACAAAAGTATTTATTTTTTATTCCGTTTCACATAAAATTTAAGCAAATTTATGAAGATCCCGTGATAATTGAAAGGGGTCGAGGATAAAATGTATTTCAAAGACCTATCCAAAGGATTGATTTTAATTCATGCCCCTACCTTGTTCTCAAGTTATTGCGATTTAAACTTGGCAAAATCTGAATTTATGCATTTAATGTTTGAACACATTGCCCCCTAAACTAATAATTTGTGTCCCAAACATTGTTTAGTAGGCTGGGACCCTTGAGTAGTAATTTATCTGGTATTGTTAAAAGAAAACAAAAGAGAAATAAAAAATTGAAAAGCATAATATACATTGATTTGCTATTGAAGGAGCTACAGTCAAAGCAACAACTATAACATAAAGAAAAAAACAGCTTTGTTAACAACATGTGATTTTCGTTGTAATACGAAATAAATAAGTAAAAATGTTTGAGTTTACTTCTCGAAATATTTTCACTTTGAAAGTTAACATATATACAGAAACTAAAACCTACATTATAACCTAGAGAGAACCCCCTGAAGACAATCTGATGAAAGTGCTTGGTTGCACTTGAAAATGCATTAATTGTCAACCCTTGGTTCTAGGAAAGTTTTTTTCATAAGTTTTTTCTTTTGTTGTAAAATAAATTGGGAATTCTATTTGGAATTTGTCATATTTGATCTTAAAACCGAACAAAAATAACACTCATTGGAGAAATAGAAAATGTTTTGTTTCATAATCATATTTTTTTAATGAAATCAATTTCAACAACCCTAGAGCGTACCACCTTACAGGCAAAAAAACGTGTGCCGTACACCCTCCAATATAAAGTATGTTTACAAGAAGGTTTCAAAAAAAAAATTTTTTGGATTTTTTTGCCGAACGTAGGGGTCGCCATTTTACATTTTTCTTTATATCTTTGGCATTTACAATCGGATCTTAAAGTATGATACATCGATGTTTTTCTCTCGAAGAGACCAGTGTTTAGCTCTAAGGGCCATTCAGCTCAAGTATCCCGTTCTAAAAGTTACCCACCAGATCTCAGTTGTTACCACCCTAATGTATCACCCTAATGTCAGAAAATTAAAGCTCGCAAAAATCATTAAACTTTTGCTTAGGAAGTTTTTCGATAAAACCAGCAGAAATTTTTTTCATATATTGATTTCCGAATTTTTTTTATTTGGATTTTTCCTTTATAGCAACACACTGGTCTCCTCCAGGCAAAAAAATCGATATATCACACTTTAAAATCCGACTTTAAATGCCGAAGCTATAACAAAAAATTGAAAAAGGCGACTCCTACGTTCGGCAAAAAAAATTTTTTTTTTAAATTGCCTTGCAAAAATACTTCATATTGGAGGGTGCACGGCGAATTTTTTTTTTTGAGGTACGGTCTACTGTACCCTCCTCTAAAAAATCATCATATTCCGCTTTAAAAGTTGCAAAATTCTAAAAAAAAATATTTTTGGTGCAACGCCCTACTACGATATACGTTCATCTGGCATATGATTCATCGACACCCGGAAATAGTTCCGTTTAATAATGACGATGAGATCAGTAGTTTAGTAATTTTTATTACAATTAGTCAGTGCAGAAATATCTCCATATTTAAATAGTAAAATATAGTTTTGCTTAAAATAATTCCTAAATAGAAACTACGAATTAGTTACATTGCATTCAAGGCCTTTCTTGGGTGAGATGGTTAAGCGGTCGCACTTTAGTAATGTAGGAATAGGCACATTTTTAGAGAAAAAGGTTTATTCTTCTTTCTAACCTCAAACTTACTAAGTTAAAATTGATAAAATGCATTTTAATTACAGTTTTAATTGCAGCTGTCTATATGAAGTTAAAACAACAGGATTCATTCTTTTTTTCTATTCTGAGTAGATTTTTTTAGGATTTATTTATAAATGGTTGGTTTTCCGTGAAACAATTTAAAGTGTTATATTTACTAAAAGTCGTTGAAATTTTTTTTTATTTTAATTTGGAGGAAGTCCTGTAACAATTTATACCCCTAATATTTCAAGTAATACTTTGTACAAAAAAAAAAGAGAAATAGCAAAAACCAACATGAAAATCTGTTTAACACTTTTATTCACTTTAGCCTGTGGATACTTACCAATGGGTGTGCCGGAATTAACTGTTGATAGTAAACATGTTGATGTTGTTAACACCAGCAGCAATTTTAACATTATGACATCCGTCACAAGCAACTGTAATTAAAAATAAACACAAAAATGCAATTTTAATAATTTCTTACTGTATGCTGTGATTTAAAAAAAAGTACTCATATGTCCTTTTAGCAATAAACACGTTAATTTTTCAATATAAAGCTAAAGTGCGAAAGGACAGACATATTTTTAAAAGATTAAACCATTACTTATGGAGGACAAACGTTAAATTTTAACATTTACACATTAATTAATTTAAAATAAATACACAAATCCATACAAATAAAGATACAAGTGTCAAAAATAATTATTGGTATATTCACACTTTTAAGGAAATATTTATTTTTTGTCGGTTGCTGATATTTTATGCGCGAGGAAGGATATACATATTAAAAGATATTATATTTTTATACCCTACACAACTGCTACGTGAACAGGGTACAAAAAGTTTATGTTGATGATTGTAATGCCGAAAAAATATTGGTGCCAGGCCCACCGATCGACTCAGAATAATGTTTTAAATCGATTTAGCTATGACCATGTATAACTGTGCGCACGCTAAAAATGTTTATTGTCCTTTATGTATGAATTAAAATCGAATATGTATGAATTAAATTTAAAAAAAAAAAATTAGTTAAAGTAGCTGTGATTAGTTATGGATTAATTTTTACTATATAGTTTCTATAATAACCCTACGGGAAATTTTAACAAACTGTCACCGAACTGGCCCCTTTATATGAAATAGAGTGGTCACTTTTACATGGCGTTGTCATAGGAGGTGGAAATTGACCCCTTTTGACATGTCACAAGACAAATCCTAGGACAGGTTATTGAACTCTCATAAAAAACAAAGTTCAGGGACCTGTCCTGGGATTTGTCTTGTGACATGTCACAAGGGGACAATTTCCCCCCTCCTATGACAACGCCATGTAAAAGTGACCACTCTATTTTATATAAAGGGGCCAGTTCGCTGACAATTTGTTAAAATTTCCCGTAGGGAATTGAATGGAATTTGGATAATGAAAGAAATTTGATTATATCAATTGGGGTCCATTTGAAAAAATATATTTTTTTCTTAAGTAGGTTTGAGGTTAAGAAGAAGGATAAACATTTTTTCAAAGTTATAAACACATTATTAATTTGCAAATCAGACTAGATCTAGTTTCTGCCTTTATTTTTTTTATGGACAGGCTTCATCAGTGATTTTCCATTAAATTGTATTATTGTTTATATTTTATTGTCAGATTGCACTCCTACATTACAAACGTGTATAGTTACATTCGACAGCTTAGCCAGCTTTTTATTTTGTATACAAAATTTTAATAATTTAATTCAAATTTCTTTTCAACACTGAGCAGGGTATTGCAAGATTCGTCTAGTTTAATCATCTTACTTGTACTCGTATTTTATATAAATGTTTGGTAACATATGACAAAGTATTTTTCATAATTAAAAATATACTGTTATATATTTATTAAAAAAAAAAAAATAAATAATAAAAAAATATTCTTCTCGTACACCATTTGCTGTAGCTACCAATACACATGGGCATTTAAAATAAATACAATTTATTTTGTTATATGTGAGAATATTGTTAAAATATGAAAAACGTTTAAATCGAATAATACGTGTACAATTGTAAACAAAAACAAAAAAAAAACAACAACATAAATCAAAAAACCATTAAATACTTTTCAACACATATACTATTTTATACATATTTATATCTGCAGAGTATGAATTTATAAAACGATCAAGTGCATGAGTCCTCTGTCTCTGTATGAGCAGTGAAATAAAATACATATACCAGCAAAAAGGCTGTTATGGCCAAGTTAAAAGTGTTTATATGTATGTATGTATGTTTTCCGCTGATGATATTTGTATACAAATAAAAACCAGATTAAGTGCAATTAATTTTCTGTCAGCAACAATTGTGTGTGAGTATCACTAACAGATAAAATACACAAACAACAACAGCAGCAACAGCAACGGCAACAGTAGCAGGTCCAGAATTTACAGTATATCCTGTAGCTGCAGTTTGTATTGCTAGAAATTGTTTTTTGTTTTAGTCATCACAAAAAAATAAAAATAATAACAAAATAAACAAATAAACTAAACTTAAAATAGAATTTTCAACTCCCTTATGGACTTCCAACAACAACACCAACAATAAAGCAAACAAACCCCAATGGACGAACAGTACCAACTAACAAAACTATCTGCAGTTATCTATTTATAAATAATGTAACCAACTAGCAACATAAATCAACAACTTTAAGGGTCAGTTTTATAGTGAAAACTAAGAAATAATAATTACCCATGTGAAAATCGAAATATACATATCGTCACCTAAAATGCAAAAAGGCGTAACAACAAAAAAATTTAAGCCGATTTTCTGATTGATTATGATGCACTAGACTAAATTACATTTCCCTACAAAATTTTAAACTTATATGTCGAATTACGTCTATAGTCGTGTTTTAAACAAGAGAAGAAAATATAGAATATCTTTAATTCTACAGCGTTTTTTTTTTTTTGGTTCTAGTGTAAAAAAATAAAAAGTGTTGTTACGCCCTTTTGCATTTTAGGTGACGATATATTGTTACGAAAATGGCTTGGGCTAGTATAGAAAACTCAGGAATTTTCTAGAAGAAAATAGCCCAAGAGGCGGGATGTACAAAATAAATAAGCATATGCTAAGGTTAAATGCTATAAATAATATTAAGTAGTTGGTTGATTATTAAGGCAACCATACACATTCAATATTATTGATCAATATTTTTAAAATAAACCAAAATGTTGTGATTGATTGATTTTTGAAAAATTGATCAATAATATTGAACGTGTATGCCCTACTTAAGAGTTTGTGAGAATGATGTATTAAAGAGTAATGTAGAGGTAAGTTAGATAAGTGTTATAATTATAGCATGCTATAATTTTCTACACTTTTGTAGACAGAAAGATATATTAATATATATGATCTAAAATCGAACGAAAACTATTCATTTACCCAATAAAAAGATCAACTACACATACCCCTCATTCATCTTAACACACAAGGTACAGTGAAAAATATAATTTAATAATATACATACATTTAAGTTTAAATTTAACGGTTCTTTGTCGTGCATAAATCTGTGTTATCATACACAGAGTTGAATAGAACCAGCTGCGATACTTTAAGAATTAGAGATCAAAGCAAAAACAGTCATAACAAGGGATAAAAATAGCATTGTTAGATTTCGTTGATGTTAGTCCAAGTTTCCACTTAGCAGAAGGCAAACGACACCGACGATGGCTTTGTAGCAAAAGCCGAAAATACGTATTCTATCCTGCTGGCCTTATCGAATTCTTTAAAATTTTTTATTCTTTGTAATTTACTTGTAAAAATTGTATCATCTTTCTTTAATAAAATGTTGGTTTTCAATTTTTATTTAAATATAAAAATTGTTTTTTTTTCGATCTTTTTAATTGATTAATTAGAAATTTATTAACTAGAACGAGAATTAATAAATTTCTAGTTCCTTTTTAATTTAAAAAATAATTTAAACAGAAAGAGATATATTAATTTATGATCTAAAATCAAACTAAAAATATTCATTTACCAAATAAAAGATCAACTATACATATCCCTTATTCAATATATAAAGTAAAAATTATTAAAAACTGCTTTTTATGCACCTGTGAAAATACACTCACAGAAATAAATCTGTAAAAATAGCAGAAAAAGTTACTAAAAATTAGTTAAAAATTATGCTGCAGAAAAAAACTGCTAAAATTAGCAGATTATTTTTGCTAAATACTAGTAATATAAGAACAGCAAAAATAAAACTGTTAAATTTACAGAATTTTAATTATATTAAACTTAACTTTTAGTTAATTGAAAATAGCAAATTGTACTGTAAAATCTAGAGAAAATTTTGCTAAATATTAGTAAACTAAAAATAGCAAAAATAAATCCTTATATCTACAAAATTTTTGCTATTTTTAAGCTAAATTAAGTTGAATGCAAATAGCAGTCTATTCTGCTAAAATCAGCAGAAATATTTGCTAAAAATTTGTAAACTGCTGTTTTCAAAAGGCTCGATTTTTATTTGCCCGCACTCTCAGAACAATTCCGTTGTGGAAACCGAATTTATTGCCAACCGAATTGATTCGGTTGCTGCAATTCGATTTCAATTCGGCAGCCGAATTCGATTTCAATTCGGTTGCGGCAACCGAATTATCGGCTCTCACAACTGAATTCGGTTGCGGCAACCGAATTACGAGGTTGCAGCAACCGAACGAATTCGGTTGGAAAAAATTCGGTTGTCACAACGGAATTGTTTTGAGAGTGCGTACATTACATCACCCTGTGGACTTTGGGCTGATGTTTGTAACAACCAAAGTAATCAACGTAGTGATAACTTTTAATATATCGATCGACTCAGAATTCCTGAGTTGATTTAGTGATGTCCGCCCGTCCGTTAATTTATTTATATAAAATGATCGACCCTTGTAATCAAACTTAACACATACAAGTTTGAAGGCGCCACGTTGTTTAGTGTTCTTTTTTTTTTGAGTCATCAATAGTAAACGATTTCAGTGAATTTGTAAATATGAAAAAGAAAGTGTTGTTCCATCAAGACAATGCACCAGTTCACACATCCATTATTCCGATGGCCATGCGCGGCTCCAGCAATTAATATAAGGGGAAACATCATACGCCACAGTGGACAAGTCAATATGTTTGTCTACGGTAGCGTACGATTTTCCCCCTATATTAATTGCTGGAGCCGCGCATGCCGATGGCCAAAATCAATGAATTAAACTTTGAATTACTTCATGACGCACTTTTTTCGCCAGATTTAGCTCCCTGGGATTATTTTTTGAAAAAATGGTTCGGTGGTAAAAGATTTCCCAGCAATGAAGCGCTGGAGTCTGCGCTTGATGGCTATATTTAGAAGATGGACAGTTCTTGCTCTAAACATGGTATCGAAGCTATTGAAAATCGTTGGCAAAAGTCTATCGAGCTAAGAGAACACTATGTTGAGAAATAAGGCAAGATTTTCCCAAATTTTTTGAATTTTCTTTGTTAGGTCAGATAGTTTAGGGACCGCCCTCGTATATATGGCTTTTCAAATAAACATTAGTCGGTCTCATTAGCTTCCAATAAATATTTATTTATAGTCAACTAAATTAACACCATTTGTAATATTTCATATTTGAACATTTTGTTAATGCCCTCATGCTGTTGGATATTTTGTGTGTGTGTTGAATATTATAAATAATTTAAACAATTGTTGGGTGCTTATTTGAAATTAAATTATAATTATTTATTAAAATCAACATCATCATCAGCAGCATCATCATCACCGTTCTCATTCAAGTAATCGTACATCATAATTAATTTACGCTTTTAACACTCTGCTGCCATTTAGTTATTTAACTCGTTTTCCGTGTATTTTGATAATATTAAAATTTGTTTAATGTACGTAGAAACAAATATAGTTTTAGTTATATTTTGAATGCCTTTAGGGCTTTTTCTTTTTTGGTTGTCAATAACCCAACAAAAAAAAAAAGAACAAAAATAGCGGTGGAAAATGCACTATAATTTATTGTAAAATATTAGAACAAACTACTAAAAAATAGTTAAAAATGACTTTGTTGAAAAATCTGCTGAAATTGGCAGATTTTTTTTTGCTAAATATTAGTAATATATGGAAAGCAAAAATGGAATTGCTAAATTTATAAAATTTTGGTTTTTAAAGTGTTCATATTTTTTAATTTTTATTTAAGAAATAAAAATAATTTTTTTTTTATAAATTCTAATTAATTTATAAAATTTTATTTATATTTGAGTTAACTTTTAGTTAGTTGAAAATTACAAATTGTACTGTAAAATCTGCAGAAAATTTTGCTAAATATTAGTACATCAAAAATAGAAAAAACCAAAGTCTTATACTATCTACAAAATATTTTTTTATATTTGAGTTAAAATTAGTTAAAGGCAAATAGCAGTCCATCCTGCTTAAATCACCAGAAAAATTTGTTAAAAAAAAATAATAAACTGTGAATTTTAGAAGACTAGATTTTTATTCGTATTAAAAAAAAAATTAAAAACAAAAAAAAAATTATTGTCGCCACCAGCTATTGAACTTGGGACCACAAGATTGCTATTATTATGAATGTTGAACACAGTAAAAGTACTTATTAAACAACTGCAAAAGATGCACTGCAGTTCAATATTTTTTTCAGTACTTTTTTCACAAGTGCATAAAATGG
This sequence comes from Leucophora obtusa, assembly GCA_949987735.1. Taxonomy (NCBI): domain Eukaryota; kingdom Metazoa; phylum Arthropoda; class Insecta; order Diptera; family Anthomyiidae; genus Leucophora; species Leucophora obtusa. Next base: position 7,401,299 of record OX465296.1, read on the forward strand.
AAGTTTTTCAACATTTTGTTTTTTTAAATTGTTTTTTTGGATGTTTTTCGGAATTACTTCTAAAGTTTTAAAAGCATATTAACAGATTCTTTATAAGCAATGAAAGAAGTGATGTTGTTGAAGTTGTTCAGAATTACTTCTACAAAAGCAATAAAAAGACACTAGCGTATACTTTGAATGCAATGACTTCCATTTTTGTTATTTTGCTGGGATATAGTGACATCCTTGTAGACATCTGTTACGGTAGGTCTCATAGTGTAGGGTTAACTTTAACTTAACTATTAAACAAAACCAAATATCAAAAGATTGTATACAAAACGGCAATAAATTGCTGGGTTATCTTTTATTTAACTCTAAAACCTTCAGTATGAGACCCACCGTTAGTTGTTTGAAGTTTGTAGTTAATTTAACAAACTTCTTCATTTTATTTTTGCTTTTGCGGTAATTGTTAAAGATGCTGTCAAACACTTGATGCTTAGAGGTTATATCGTAGTTTAAAGAGTGCGAGTGTTACGTATGATTGTGTACTTTTTTAATTTAATTTAATGGAAGGTTTCTTTTAACAAATATTAATTATTTATAACCACTTTACGTTTAACGATTGTTGATTTGGGGTGTTTCAAGGTTAGGACGTATTTTTTACCCCGAGTAAAAATAGTTACAATAGTCACACATAATGTAATTAAGTTATATCTGTCCACTCATAGAAATAAATCTGTAAAAATAGCAGAAAAAGTTACTAAAAATTAGTTAAAAATGATGCTACAGATAAAACTACTAAAAGTAGCAGATTTTGTTAAATTTACAGAATTTTAGTTATATTTAACTTTAGTTAATTGAAAATAGCAAATTGTACTGTAAAATCTCCAGAAAATTTTGCTTTTTAGAGTAAAAATATCAAAAATAAACTGTTAAATCTGCAAAATTTTTTATTTTTTCCTGAAGATGCTACACAATGGAGTAGCGAAATATCGAAAATAAAGAACTTTTTATAATAAAAAACAAACCTTACGCTCAAGAAAATTGTGAAATTAAAAACTAAAAAAATATAACTAAAACTTGTGCTGAAAACGAAATTTTAGTAAAAAAAATTGCTGAAAACTAATACACTTGATATGCAAGACGTTTTACTAATTTTTCTACTAACTTATTTTTTGAGTGTATTAACCGATTATTAAATATCCTAAAGCCAAGAGATAACGAATATTGAAGAAATCTCAGACACCATCTCGAATGAATTAAACAGTACACTTATAGAAAAAAGTCTGTAAAAATTTAGTTAAAACTACTAAAAATTAGTTAAAAATGATACTGCAGAGTATTTTTGCTATATATTAGTAAAATCCAAACAGCAAAAATAAAGCTGTTAAATATACAGAATTTTAGTTATATTTGAGTTAAATTTTTGTTAAAGAAAATAACAAAATGATCTGCTAAAATCAGCAAAAACTTTTGCTAAATAAAAAAAAAAATCACAAAAAAATTAAAATTTTCCACGTTTTTTTTCGATTTTTTTTAAATGCAAATAAAAATCGAGCCTTTTGAAAACAGCAGTTTAGAATTTTTTAGCAAATATTTCTGTTAATTTAACAGAATAGACTGCTATTTTTATTCAACTAAATTTAGCTTAAAAATAACAAAAATTTTGTAGTTATTTCAAATATTAGGTTAAATCACAAACTCAATGAGAATTTCTTGTTCTCGTCGAGAAGCGTCATTTAACATTTAAGATATCAAAGTAAAAACAAAAACAACAGCAAAATTTTACCACAATTTTCTTTGTCATCTTCCAAAATACTACTCTGTTGTTTTGACAGATCTAGGAATGTAGTGACATCTGACATTTTTGACATTTTTTAGATATAACAGTTTATTTTTGCTATTTTGAGTCTACTAATACTTAGCAAAATTTTCTGCAGATTTTACAGTAAAATTTTTCATTTTCAATTAACTAAAACTTAACTTAAATAAAACTAAAATTTCGGTAAATTTAACAGTTTTATTTTTGCAGCATCATTTTTAACTAATTTTTAGTAACTTTTTCTGCTATTTTTACAGATTTATTTCCATGAGTGCAGTGTTTATTTTATTTAATTCCATAGTCGATATTCAATTATTATTATATTTGAAATTTGTTGTATTATTCCTTTTTGAAATAATTTGTACTAATAAAATGAATTTATTTTCATTTGTTCCGCTGTCACTAATCTCAGCATTTTAGTGTATTTAATAAATATATAAACAATGCAAATTTTTTTTGTGTGTGGAGATTTCTAAATTCATGTTAAATCCTTGTTTTATTTTTATTAAGGGTTTATGTAAATTTTTTTTTGCTTAACTGCAGAGATTTTGTTTCAGTCTCCCGTATTTATAGAATTTAAAACATTTGCTGCGAGTAATAACAAATGATTTGGTTACGGCTTAACTTTTAAATCCATGTCGAACAAGTGCAAAAATATATAACAAAAAAAAATACGCAAAACAAAAAATGTGTTGTATGTTGATATTCCTGCCAAACGCAATAATATTAAAAATCCATTTAGCATTTTTTCTTTTATAAATTTTCAACTTTTTTTTTTGTTTTTGTTTTTGTGTACTAAACATAAAATGGCTTAACAGTGTTTTATATTTTACTGTATTGTGTTTATATAATTTTTCGCTTTTGCGACGTGGGTTTTAATATTATAAACATTAAAGTTAGTTTAAATCTATTTTATGTTTTTAAATAACTTTTAGTTGTTTTGCTAACAACAAAAAAACAGGCCATCAAATTAAAAGTTTGTATGTGCGTTACTCATACGCCATGTGGGACTTAATTTATGCAAATTAAGGAGATTTCTTTCAAAACAAACATAAAGAATGAAATCAAAAACAAATATAATTTTGTTCTTTTTACAAATGTTGCCATTTAGTTGTTAGCGTTGATGTTCTTTTTGTAACATATTGGTTTAATAACAGTAACGAGTAAAAAGGGTGAAGCCAACAAAATATTTCTTTTATAATTGACAATATTTTTCAAAAATATTAGGAACAGGAACCAGGATTATTTTTTTTTTTAATCTGAACTTTTAAATTTTAATTAAATAAAAATATGTGGTACACAAAAAAATATAAATATAATTAAAATTCTGTAAATTTAACAGTTTTAATTTCACTGTTCTTATTTTACTAGTATTTAGCAAAAAAAATCTGCTAATTTCAGCTGTTTTTTCTGCATTAATAATTTTTAACTAATTTTTAGTAACTTTCTTTGCTATTTTTACGGATTTATTTCTACGAGCGTATAAGCTCAAAATCAAACAGAAGAGTGTGTGTTATTTTAATTGCAAAGACCACCAACTCGGTTTATGTAAAGGAGATAAACGAACGTTTTCATAAGGTAAAACGTAACAATTGGTGTCTGCAGTGGAATTCGCTATTTTGATTGCAATAGAAAAGAAACCGGTTTATTTAAAGGAAATAAATCAACGCTTTTAAAGGGTAATCAATTGTACGAGTAGTGAAATTAGTTTCATTATCGTTTTTTTTTTTTTTAATTTAATGAAAATTATGATTATTTAAGAATTTGATTCCATGATCTACGAGTGTGATAATGGTTTAAAATTTCTTTTCGAAAAAAAAAACTAAAAATTGTAGAAAGATCCTAAAATAGGAAAAACATTTTTAAATCGATAAATAGCACTAAAATCCAGAACGACTCCATTATATTTCCTTTCCTATGTTTAGTGTTTTAATTCCACTCGTTGTCCGTTCCATTCCACAAGTTCCGGCTTATATTAAATTCCGTTTCACTTAACAAGTTTAAAATTTCACTCGCTTCCCTTTCCATTCCATTTTGTTTCCTAATTTTAGTGTTTCAATTTTACTTGTTCAAATTTTCCTCGCTCCCCGTTTTGTTCCATTTCTTTCCCAATTTTATTACATTTCGTTCCCTTTGTCAAATTTCAACTTCCTAGCTCCGGCGGTTTCGTTCCCTTTTGAACCAACATTTTTACCACGTTCCTGTTCAAAATTCCCAAAAAGCAGCTTGTCACGGGTTTGGCCATACTCTACATACAGAGAAAAAATATGGCATTTTCCAACTGAAATTCGGTTACATCTACTAAATTAGGTTGGTGCAACGGAATATTGGTTATCACAACAAAATTCGGTATATACAACTGAATTTTAGTTGCAATACCCAAAATATTAAGGAATCACATTCCAATATGGTTTCACCAACCGAATTTATTGGTTGTAGCAACCAAAATAGGCTTAGAAATTCGGTTGGCAATTTTTTTCCTGTGTGTAGGGATGATAAAGGATGTTCTTCTAGAGGTTCTATTTTCCGACAACGATTAAACGGCTACATATTGGTCAGATCTGGCAACGCTATTATAATTTGTGCTCAGTTTGGTTTGCCATTTCATAATGAACAGACTAATGCTAGAACAACGCAACAATTCTTCAAATTTATTTCAAAAATCATGGTACAGTTTGGAAATGTTACCCTGCGCTACGTCTCAGTAGGTACTATTAAATTTTTTCAACAAAAAAATCGATAAAATGTTTAAAAGAAATGCACAAAGAAAGCCAACTTTAAACGCGGAATTTTTGTAATGTTTCATAGTAAGTTCCTTATCTCGCATCGTGTGAGTGCTGTTATATAAGATTTTCAAAAGGAGACACGGAGGAGATTAGAAGATGAACAAAAAATCACTTCTGAAAGTAAAAAACAATAACAGAAAGCTGAATAGGAAAGAAAACTATGAGTTAGCTACACTACATTCAAGGCCTTACTTGGGTTAGATGGTTAAGCTGTCGAACTTTAATACAGTTACGTTTGTTATCTAGGAATACGCACAGGTTCGATTCCTACAGCCGACGGGTTGTTGAAAAATTATCATATAGAGACAATCTGACAATAAAGTGTTTATAGTTAATATAATACAATTTAATGGAAAATCACTGATGAAGCCTGTCCATAGAAAAAGGCAGAAACTAGATCTAGTCTGATTTGCAAATGAATGTGTTTATACATTTTAGAGAAAAAGGTTTATTCTTCTTCTTAACCTCAAACCTACTAAATTTAAATTCTTGGTTTGTAATTATATAAGGGGCAAAAAAAAATAATTTTATAATTAAAAATGAAGGTACTTCGGTGAAAAACATAATTTATGCCAAACCAACTATTGTTAAGCATTAGTTTCCGTGATGTAATCTAAAACTTTTTAGACATCCAAACTGGCCTTCGTGCGGGTTAATAGATTTTCTCAAGGCCTTATTTGTATGATTTTGATTTGATTGTGTTCGCCCTTTATGATTAAGTGAATTTTTATATTGTTGATTTAAACTTTATTTTTTTGTTTGATTTTATCAAGGGTAAACAGCTGTCGTTTTAAGCTCATAAAATTACCAAAATAAAGAATAAAAAAAAACTCCTGCTATTCAACTAAAGTCACCAAAACTTTAACAAACAAAATCTGTTTTTGATAAAACTCGCACAACTTACGCAAATTGAAAATAATAAATAGTTTTAAAAAAAAATTTAAAAAAAAATCTAAACAAAAAAACTTTTATTTTTTAACTACACCTACCAAGTGAAAAGAAAAAATATTAAAAACAACAAAAAGATTATTGAAGAACAAAATGTGGTAAAATTTAAAGACCAACGTTAGCATCTTGGCTCTTAAACGAAAAAAAAAGTTTTTGGCAAACTTAACATAAGCTACAAAAAAAAATTAAGAAAACCTAAACAAACTAGCCAAACTAACTATATAACTATGCTAGAAGTAAAAAGTAAGAAAAAAAACAACAACAAAAGAATTCATCTTAAGTCAACTCTCTCTAAAAACTCTGTGAAGTTTTTCTTAAAGAATGAAAAAAAGAGACCAACAAAAAAAGTTTAAAACCAAAACAACAACAACAAAATCATCACATATTTTTATAAACTACTATACAACAACAATAAAAATAAGAAAAAAATAATAAATAAACAAAAAACAAAATATAAGAAACACAATAGAAGAAAAAACAAAAAAAAAAGAAGCCAACAGCAACAATCAACAACTTGTTTAGCACTTGGCAGTTAGGCAGTCATGAACACTGTGGTAGTTGCTGATGATACAAGAACACCTATCACTCGAGTTACAAGCAATATTGGTAACACACGATGTATAGAATCGAAAAATGAGAGTTTTTAATAAATATATTTGAAACTAAACTGAAAAATTTTATTTAGAACCAAATAATATTAATTTGGTTGTTAAAATTCGTAATGTCACACTAATAGAAAAAAGTCCGTAAAAAATTTAGTTAAAACTACCAAAAATTATTTAAAAATGATGCTGTAGAAAAAACTGTTAAATTAGCAAAAATATTCTGCAGCATAATTTTTAACTAATTTTTAGTAGTTTTAACCTAATTTTTACAGACATTTTTCTATAAGTGTACTGTTTAATTCATTCGAGATGGTGTCTGAGATTTCTTCAATATTCGTTATCTCTTGGCTTTAGTATATTTAATAATCGGTTAATACAATCAAAAAAATAAGTTAGTAGAAAAATTAGTAAAACGTCTTGCATATAAAATGTATTAGTTTTCAGCAATTTTTTTTTCTAAAATTTCGTTTTCAGCACAAGTTTTAGTTATATTTTTTTAGTTTTTAATTTCACAATTTTCTTGAGCGTAAGGTTTGCTTTTTATTATAAAAAGTTCTTTATTTTCGATATTTCGCTACTCCATTGTGTAGCATCTTCAGGAAAAAATACACAATGGAGTAGCGAAATATCGAAAATAAAGAACTTTTTATAATAAAAAACAAACCTTACGCTCAAGAAAATTGTGAAATTAAAAATTAAAAAAGAAGGTTAAATAAACGACAAGAATATATTTTTTTAGCATTAAACTAATTTTGAACTAATGTTTATTTATTTTGCTACAAAAATTGTGCTTATAAACATATTTATAAAATGGGCGACAACCAAATAGACAAGATGTAGATGGCGCAGCTTGTCTGGTTGTAGTACAGACAACGGAAATGATAATTAAAAAAAACACAACTCTACAAAATTTCTATATTTAAATTTTCAGCAAATAAATTAACTAAAGTAAAATTTCTCTACAAATTATTTGATTTTTTTTTTGCTGACACAGCAACATTTTTTGCTGACTTAACTGACTTTTTTCTGAGTGTATCTGAACTGATACAATTAGATAAAAACTGATAAACAACTGATGCAATTATATTGGGCCATTTTTAAGATGAAACTGTATATTTATACACTAATAGAAAAAATTTAGTTAAAACTACTAAAATTTATTTAAAAATGATGCTGCAGAAAAAAACTGCAAAATTAGCAGAAATGTTATATCGGTCAAAAACAAGTTATACGTGTCCCGGCGTTTCGCTGGGTCACCCCTAGGAATCGAGATATATCTTTTTTTGACATAACTCGAGAACCACTAGTCCGATTGTGCTCAAGCAATTTAAAAAAAAATTAAAAATTAAAATTCCTTTAATCTGTTCATATAACGTTTTTCTATATACTCAACAGTTTTGCCGGTAAAAATAAATGTTTGTTACCGCTACCATAAAAATCAATAACCTTTTGTTTATTACTTTTTTTTAATATTTTAGGCAAAAAATATTTTTTTCTTCATACAAAACTTTGAGTAAGCCCTTAGTTTAGAAAATCACAATCGTCAACAAGCCGGATTTGAAAATTTTGTAAGTTATGTACTTTTGAATTTCATTTGAATGAAAAATTTGGATAAAAAGCTTTTTAATGTAAATAATTAAAATTGGGCAATCTTTTTTAGTGTTCTTCAAAGTATTTTGGTATAGGTAAAAAAAAAAATCCTGTAAGTCGAGGATTAAGTGTACTTGCAGATAGTTGCTTGTTGTTTTTCTGGAATGGCTGTGGTTATTTGGTTGTTCTTAGCCAACAAAAATAGACGGATTGAAACTTATACGTTAAGTTGAACCACAATGACACATACCAAACATCATCAATGTTAAGGTAGTAAGTAGTGCAATATTGAGAATAACAAAAAAAAAAACACAAAAACAAAAAAGACGCCCGCAAAACAAAGCAGCATAATAGAAAACGCGGTCTTCTTTAGATAACAGCAAATTTATACAAAATATGATAAAAAGAAGTAAAAATAAAAAAAAATTGGGCTCGCCGCCTATATGAAAACCCTACGGACGCATGGAAAAACAAAACTGAAAATGATCCCTAATCCCCTACGAAATTATTATAGTATGATTATAATGATCATAAACATGTTTCTAATTAATCACATCATGATCAATGAGTATGATTTTATCATCACTTATGATCATATTATAATCATTAGATTATGATCATGTCGTAATACAATAATAACATGATAACCTTCAACTATCATAACATATTGCTTTTTACTCTGCGTGTACCGCAGTACGATTTGACTAATTTTTCGTATATCGAATCAAAGTCCGGGAAGATAATTTCATTTACCTGTACAATAAATACAGTGAGATATATTATAACCCAGCAAAAAGAAAAAAAATGTAACTCATGCTTTACAAACAACCTGGCTTCGCGGGACTAGTTAAATTAATTTGTACAAACAATTTAAATAAATAAATAATAATAAATAAAAAAAGGTATCAGTTAGTGTATTTTTACTGCTGTTGTAGAAGTAATCCTGAAAAACTTAAAAATCATCATTGCTTTCAAAGTATCCGTTAATATGTTTTTACAACTTTTTTAGAAGTAGTTCTGAACAACATGTAAAAAATCACTTAATTATTGCTTTTAAAGCATTATTGCTCTAAAGGTGATCCTAAGAAGTAAATAAATGATCACAAAATGTTCTACATTAGTATAACATGGAAAATATTATAATCTTTAGCAAAATATTGTGATCATTAGAAAGATATTATCATCATTTCGTATGAATTTTGAAATTTTATTTTCAACAATATTTTTCTACGCGCTGATATAGCATAATTCAATAACACAGTATAACACGAAAAAAATTTTTATTGAACATTCTAACCCTCTAACTCTTCAATTAAAGAGACTTTTTTGGTACCATTTTAAAAAGGGACAAAAAAGACCCGTAAGTTGGAGAGCTAGAGGGTTAAAATATTCCACAAAAATGTTCCTTCCAGTATTTTACATAAGTTCGCTGAACATATCCTATACCTAAAATGGAAGATACACATTGTTTCCCTTTAAAATCCATGAACGAGATTAAGCCTTAAGGGGGGTATCGACTTTAGGAAAAATTTTGTTTTCAAATTTTTTTATATTTTATTTGGATAGAGCATACTCTTCAGTATATACTCACAAGATATCAATAAAAAATTCGAAGAAATAAAATTTCCACATCCCTAAATTTATTTTATCGGGATATACATTAATTGCATCAAAGGAATTATTTTGTAAAATATATTTTAGTCACAAAGTAATTTTGTATGCATTAAATTTGTAGACAAAATTTTTTGGGAGCATTCTTATCATTGTCTTTATTATGAAACTTATTTCGCATAATACACCAGAACAAAGAGAAAAAACTACATCCAAAGACGCAGTCTTTAAAGAAAAACCCATGACGATTCCTGGCGATGGTGAGCGAAGGCACGTTATATGAGGCAGGCACTGATAAGCCATAAAAGTAATCAATGTATATAAAAAATAAAAAAACAAATATAAAACAAATTAAAAAATGTACGAAAGAAAAGATTTTGACGGAAATGAAATGTCTAATAAATTCTCTACCATCGTTTTTAAGAATGTTTGGGTTAATATATAAAATACTCTTTATCCGATTCTTCCCAAATTTGGCGCACATATAGAAAACTGCGAGGTTTAAATTTTACTCATACACGGTGTTTTGAAATTTTGCTGTTTTCTTAGCGTAAAATTAATTTTAAACTTTAAACGCGTTTTCCCACAACCCTGAGTTCAAAATCGGCTGCCACTGTACAGCCAAGGCGGGTTAACCGATTTCGATCCGGGTTTTTTTTCTTTCGTAGGCAACAAAAAACTCTAGTCCTTATCGTGGCCCTTTTTTAAAATTTTGGTCAAATAAATTTTATATCCCCGAGAAAATGTGTTTTTTCTTGGCTTTTTTGGAATTTTTAAGTTTGTGTGGCAACTTTGTTAAAAAAAATTTTTTTTAATTAAAATTGAGCCACGACAGGACTACAGAATTTATCTGGGATTAAGAATTACTTTACATTTTTATTTTCCGATAATTAATAAAGGCTGCACAGTGGCAGCCGATTTTGCCTTTTTTAAAAAACGCCAGTAATGAAGTGGCAACTCTGGCGATTTTGAGTGGGGAAATATAAAATTGATATTTTATCAAAATACTACAATAACATGATTTTTAAATAAAAGAATAAAATATTAAAAATATTGTTAATTGAATTTTTGACAACCGTTTGCCCTTTAAAATGCTTTTGTTACAGTATTTACCCCCCTTAAACACAGTTTGAATTTTGACTTATTTCTGGCATTGAACTTCAATTTTTAACTTTAATGTCTTCAAAGACTTATAGTAGAATTTCATGACAAATATTTTTGCGGAACATTTTAACGCTCTAATTCTGCAACATAAGGGACTTTTTTATTCCTTTCAAAAATGGGTTATTTCAAAGTACAATAAAAACGAGTAAAAAGGTTAAAGTCGGGCATGCCGACTATAGAATACCCTACACCAGTCTGGGTAAAAGCCAACTAATGTCACCAAAATCAATAGGCTGCGTTATTGGGCCAATATAGGTCTGTGTACCAAATTTCATCAAAATATCTTAATATTTGCGACCTGCATCGTATAAACAATATAATTTTGGGGGGACCCTTATATGGGCACTAGGTCTAAACATAGACCGATGTTCACCAAAATCAATAGGCTTCGTCCTTCGGCTGCCATAAGTCGGTGTACCAAATTTCATCAAAATATCTTAATATTTGCGACCTGCAGCGTATAAACAATATAATTTTGGTAGGACCCTTATATGGGCACTAGGTCTAAACATGGACCGATGTTCACCAAAATCAATAGGCCTTGTCCTTGGGCCAACGTAGGTCTGTGTACCAAATTTTATCAAAATATCTTAATATTTGCGACCTGCAGCGTATAAACCATATAATTTTAGTAGGACCCTTATATGGGCACTAGGTCTAAACATGGACCGATGTTCACCAAAATCAATAGGCTGCGTTACTGGGCCAATGTAGGTCTGTATACCAAATTTTATCAAAATATCTTAATATTTACGACCTGCAGCGTATAAACAGTATAATTTTGGTAGGACCCTTATATGGGCACTAGGTCTAAACATGGACCGATGTTCACCAAAATCAATAGGCTGCGTTATTGGGCCAATATAGGTCTGTGTACCAAATTTCATCAAAATATCTTAATATTTACGACCTGCAGAGTATAAACAGTATAATTTTGGTAGGACCCTTATATGGGCACTAGGTCTAAACATGGACCGATGTTCACCAAAATCAATAGGCTGCGTTATTGGGCCAATATAGGTCTGTGTACCAAATTTCATCAAAATATCTTAATATTTACGACCTGCAGCGTATAAACAATATAATTTTGGTAGGACCCTTATATGGGCACTAGGTCTAAACATGGACCGATGTTCAAAAAAATCAAACTTGTTCGTCGTTCGGCCAACATAGGTCTATGTACCAAATTTCATCGAAATATCTTAATAGGTGCGACCTGTAGAGTGCGTACAAGATTGCATGGACAGACAGACAGACGGACGGACGGACGGACGGACGGACGGACAGACGGACATCGTTAAATCGAAATAAAAAAAAATTCTAAACCGATCGGTATACTATAAGGTGGGTCTACGACCAATATTTTTTGGTGTTACAAACATCAGCACAAACTTATAATACCCTGACCACATAGTGGTGTAGGGTATAATGAACGCACAGAAAAAACATGGTTGGGATGAACATATTCGAAGAGCATCATATATTTTTGGGTTTATGATAGTGACAATCATGTTGTTACATAGTTGTGACAATTATACTCTTACCTCATTTTTGTCATAATCATGTTATTGATTGTCACAATCATTTTATTACATATTATAATAACATGATTGTCATAATCATTTTTGTCATAATATGTACAATAAATTACCACAATATGATTACAAAATACTCCCAATATTGTCATATTATAGTCTTACATATTATCATATTATTGTCCTATGAACCCTTCAGTATTCTCCCAGCATTCTGCTGAAACTGCAGTAAAATCTATGCATGTTATTAGTGACAATAAGACAGACATCTATTTATTCAATGACTAATTTACTTAAGTAAAGTCATAATTAAACTAGCTTTAGTAATCAATTTTATATAAAAAAAATTATGGAATCTATCAAACGCAGAAAAATATTGCTGAGAATAAATTTCACAATATATCCGAAAATCATCATAATATGTTCCTCATGATTATATTTTCTTGATGATCATAATATATGTCCAATGATCATATTATTGTCATGTCGAAAATTTTGTGATCATTTAGCATCATATTATAATCACTAGGAATATATTATGATTGTTTCGTACACTCTTTACATTTTCTTGAATTTTGTACAGTTTTTCAATTTGACTTTCTTACAAAACCAAAAGCTATAACATTCCTTATTATGTACGCTCTTCAACAATAATTTTTCGATATGAGTACAAAAATTAAAAAATAAATCACTTTTTATACCCTACACCACTATGTGGTCAGGGTATTATAAGTTTGTGCTGATGTTTGTAACACCAAAAAATATTGGTCGTAGACCCACCTTATAGTATACCGATCGGTTCAGAATTTTTTTTTTTATTTCGATTTAACGATGTCCGTCTGTCCGTCCGTCCGTCCGTCCGTCTGTCTGTCTGTCCATGCAATCTTGTGCGCACTCTACAGGTCGCACCTATTAAGATATTTCGATGAAATTTGGTACGCAGACCTATGTTGGTCCAAGGACGAACAAGTTTGATTTTTTTGAACATCGGTCCATGTTTAGACCTAGTGCCCATATAAGGGTCCTACCAAAATTATATTGTTTATACGCTGCAGGTCGTAAATATTAAGATATTTTGACGAAATTTGGTACACAGACCTATGTTAGCCCAATAACGCAGCCTATTGATTTTGGTGAACATCGGTCCATGTTTAGACCTAGTGCCCATATAAAGGTCCCACCAAAATTATACTGTTTATACGCTGCAGGTCGTAAATATTAAGATATTTTGATGAAATTTGGTACACAGCCCTACAGTGGCCCAATAACGCAGCCTATTGATTTTGGTGAACAACGGTCCATGTTTAGACCTAGTGCCCATATAAGGGTCCTACCAAAATTATACTGTTTATACGCTGCAGGTCGTAAATATTAAGATATTTTGATGAAATTTGGTACACAGACCTATATTGGCCCAATAACGCAGCCTATTGATTTTGGTGAACATCGGTCCATGTTTAGACCTAGTGCCCATATAAGGGTCCTACCAAAATTATACTGTTTATACGCTGCAGGTCGTAAATATTAAGCTATTTTGATGAAATTTGGTACACAGACCTACATTGGCCCAATAACGCAGCCTATTGATTTTGGTGAACATCGGTCCATGTTTAGACCTAGTGCCCATATAAGGGTCCTACCAAAATTATAATGTTTATACGCTGCAGGTCGCAAATATTAAGATATTTTGATGAAATTTGGTACACAGACCTATATTGGCCCAATAACGCAGCCTATTGATTTTGGTGAACATCGGTCCATGTTTAGAACTAGTGCCCATATAAGGGTCCCCCCAAAATTGGCTTGGTTACAAACTGCAGGTCGCAAATATTAAGATATTTTAATGAAATTTTTTACGCTGACTCACATTATAGAAAATTTTGACATAAGCCCCATTTTAAACCATTCGAATTTCGGATCCAAACAATACACCAGACTGGTGTAGGGTATTGTATAGTCGGCATGCCCGACTTTAACCTTTTTACTCGTTTTTTATCACTTTTTATTTATTTTATAACACTATGCACTTTAAAATACAATCTAATTTGAAGGTTCCTGGTTAGACCGAGTTCTTTCTTCCACAAACAACGTCAATATTACAATGAATACCAATAAGTTGTTTTTTTTTTTTTTTTTTTTTTTGTTTAATATGTATTATTTTCTTTGACTGCTTCTTACAACTTCTTTTCACAAAATCTGAAACAACAATGACGCAACTGATCGATGACGCTCATAAAAAAATATACTGACCATCTTATAGTTGTCGAAACCATACCAATGATTGTGAATATAATATCTCTCAATACAAATAATAATATGATTGTACAATAATTCGAAGAGAGCAATATAGTTGTCCGGATAAATAATATATGATAGCAGACGAGAGAAAAATATGATAACCGAAAAAAATTAAAGATTTTAACTCTAAAATGTTTATAGATGACCATATCATTTGCAAAGTATGATTAATAAATTAATAATATGATTGCAACAACCATGTATGGCAGTATGGAACTTAATTTTCTAGCCGTGATCATATTGCAACCATATGATTTCTCTTTCGCTATACACTAAAAAAAAAAAGTTAGTATAAAAATTAGTAAAACGGTTTCCAATTTTATTATACTAGTATTATACTAATTTTTAGTATAAAGTTGTTTTTTAGTAAAATAATTTGGTATTCTCATTTTACAAATTACAGAATTTTTTACTAATTTGAGTTGTTAAATCTACAAATTTAATTTTACTAAATTTTGAAACCCGATTAGCTAAAATTAGCAAAAAAAATTACTAATCTTTTTTATTTTGGAAGTTTAATTTTTTTTTTTTGAAAATATACACAACCTGATAGAAATTTTTGTTGCAATATGATTACCAGAAAACCAAGTTGTTTTTAAGCGTTTTTTTCCATTTATAATAAAAATAGATTTGTTCTCTAAATTTTTTTGTTGTTTTTTAATGTTTATATTTCCAGGTTTTTTTTTGCTTTTTTCGAATACTTCTTTGCTATAAATACAAATTAGTTTGCAATTTTTTCAATATGTATTTTTATCATCCATATTCGTACACTCGGTGAAAAAAAGAGTTATCATATTGATGAAACTGCTTCATAAATCAATCATCGGCAATAAATATGACGAAGCGTTTCATAAAGCAGATGATCTTTTTTATACGAAAATTGATGCCAAAACGTCTTTCAAATTAGTTCGTATTAACCGATAATTCGTCTTTAACCAAGTTTAGCTTAAAAGAATTTTACTGTAAATGGTACAATTGTTTTCTATTCTAAAGCTGCCTACACACGAAGGAACATTCGTCACAAAATGCCCTTCGTGTATAGCGACATATAGAAAATTAAGCATGCTGTACAGCATGCTGGACGGCTGTATGAATTTGATCATGTAGTGTCTAATTTGACAGCTTGTCAAACATGTTGGACGAAAAACAAAATTTTTTGATTTTTCGGCAGGTTTGACAAACACGCTTGGAAAATATCATCAACCATTAGGGAATTTTTTTTCTTTGAATTTAATTTTTTTTTTCTGTTTTTTTCAATTTTTAGTTTTTTTATTAACGTTATCCCTTTCTTGTCACAAAATAACTTATTAAAAATGTAAAATTCTCCAATGTTTGATGATTTTTTTCAATATACGGTAAAGCGTGTTTGTCAAACTTGCCGAAAAATGAAAAAATTTTGTTTTTCGTCCAACATGCTTGACAAACCGTCAAATTAGACATTACATGGTCAAATTCATACAGCCGGCCAGCATGCTGTACAGCATACTTGGAAGTCTATATGGCCGCTAATGTATCGTGTTGACATTCGTGTTATCAAAATTTTTTGATATTTTGTGTGTCCTAACTCAATTTTCCATCGTGTGTATCGATGTTACTGTTTTTGCTGTTTTAGTTCATTAAGAGCAGTCGTACTGGGAGGTGCTTTTGTAATTCCGCATTATGGCGACAATTACAAATAATGAAAACTGCATTAATTTTATAAATGAATATAAAAATTTATAGACAATTAAGAAAAAAATCCTTAAATATAAATTGTAACAAAATATTGACCAGTTTTCCTTTAAACATATATAATATAAGCAATTGTAAATTGCACGCGTGCTAACCCGGTGTCTTCAAATGCAATAAATTATATGATATGAAATGTCAAAACCATTGCAGCGAAACTTCAAAATGATATCAATTGCAAAGGAGAACACTTGACCATTTCATGGATAAGAAATATCATAGATTTTTTTCGAAAAACAACAAATTTTATGAAACATTAATATTTACCGACAAATAATAAAAAAACTAAACACTTTTCCATTCTTTTTTACCAAATTTTTTGTTGTTTTTCTATTACAAAATTAAAATGAAAACTAAAAGTGACATTTGATCTCTGGCATCACTGCAAGAGCCGATTGCATGCCAGCGATATGATGTTTGTATTAATTTTAATTGTGCATAGACTAATAGCGTCAGAAAATTACAATTTTATTAAAAATTTTAAATTATTAAGAAAAACATTAAATTCTGTCATAAAATTAATAAGGGATACAAATTTTCTATGACTAAAAAAAAATAACGAAATAAACGATTGAACGAAATGAACGAAAAGAACGAATAATGGTGAACGATGTCATATCGTTCAATGAACTGAACCGTTCAAATGAACTAGTTCGTTCATGAACGACACAACGACAAGGTTCTTCAACAAAAACATTCGGTAGCATTTCGGTAGTGTTTTGATAGTTAAAAAAATAAAGTGAATTAAAATAATAACTTGTAAAAATCAATAACAATGGTACATATTGGACCAGTACATGGTGGTCATCCTGGGGTACTTGCTCCACAACATTTGCCCACCGCACCCAGTGGTCCTAATACTCTTCAAACATCATCTTCGACCGGAACAACATCCTCATCTTCAAATAAATCGTCTTTATCCGTAAAACCCAATTATACTTTAAAGTTTACTTTGGCTGGTCATACCAAGGCAGTATCAGTTGTTTTCACCCAATGGGGAATGGTTGGCGAGTTCATGTGAGTACCAGAAGTGGGAAAAGAAATAATTTCGAAATCTTATGAATTGACCTGTCCCGGCCGTTCATTTTAATCGTGATGGTTCGTTAATTGTCTCTTCTAGCTATGTTGGCTTATGTCGTATTTGGGATACAGCCAGTGGTCAGTGTTTGAAGACTTTAATAGATGATGGCAAGTATATATTGGCGGCTACTTTGGATAATTCTTTGAAATTATTGGACTATTCAAAAGGAAAATGTTTAAAAACCTACACTGGACGTAAAAATGAAAAATATTGTATTTTTGCAAATTTTTCAGTAACTGGAGGAAATGTTAGTTAAAGGCAAGAATTTTTTTTATCTATAAATTTGTTTTAAATGTTTGTAATATTTTTTTGTGGGTTGTTTCGGGCAGTTAATATGGTTTACATCTGGAATCTACAATCGAAAGAGGTGGTCCAGAAATGACAGGGTCACACCGACACTGTGTTGTATACTGCTTGTCATCCAACAGAGAATATTATTGCTTCGGCGGCTTTGGAAAATGACAAAACCATAAAATTATGGAAAAGCGATACATAATTTTACAATTACATATGGTTATCCCAATATTGGTACCATACGTGAATTGGTATTTAAAAAGGTTTTGCTCGTATCAATGGCAAAAAATCACCCATTATTTGTTTGGAAGATATTATTCATGAGATATTTACAGTGGGTACAAAGGTTCAAGCTGTTAGTGAATTTATGTGTGCATTTTTAGTAAGTTTATTGTCTTTATATTAATTTATATGTAGCAAAAATTAACTTCTATTTTTTTATCTACAGTTTTGTAGCCCACGTGAAGCTTGGAAGAATAAAGTGTCGGTATCCTTTAAGCGTGGAGGCGAATACGGCGATCGTGGTAATGGTATCACTGATTTAATAGCACGCAGTTTATAAATATATTTTTGTAAAATTTGACACTGTTACTTATAAACTAGAAAGTATTTTAGAGGCTTTGACATGTCTTTTTCATATTTATGTGGTTTTTCATTTTAAATATCCGATTGAATGTAAACATGTATGGCTCTTCAATCACATTTTTTTGGAATCAATTTTCCTAAAGACAAGTTATCAACAGCATTTTAGCCTGACAACTTATCTAAAAAATATAAATGAAGAGAAAAATTTATAAATTTTACTCCTATGTTAGTTAATTTGATAATTTCACATTTTAAGTCGTTTAAAACATGTTATTTTTCGCTGTTTTCGCATCAATTTATTAATTAAAGGAAACAACAATTGCCTACTTTTGTTAACTTTGAAATTCTTAATTTCTAATTATAATCTTTACAGCTGAGTTTCATACTGAAGTCTTTAACTTCACTATTAAACAAAAGAAAATGCCAAGAAATTTGTGTACGAAACAACAAAAAATTATGGATTAATAAAAGTAAACTCAAAAACCTACACGGTGGTTTTCATACTGAAGGTTTTTGAGTTAAGCATTAGTTATTTAATTTGTTATTTCGTATACAATTTTTTACATTTTATCTTTCAATATCGTTAAGTTCAAATTAACTTTAAATATGAAACCGAGCGTAATAGATAAATAATAAAATGTACCTACATTAATTTGGAATAAATGTGGGCATTTTTTTATACTTTTAAAAGTGAATACTTATAAAAATTTGCATTAAATGAATTTGTGACTTTCTTTTAAATACTTATATATATTAATACTCCAAAAATTAATTTAAATGAGAATATCAATTTGATATTGATCTCAAAAGCCTATTATTTAGTACATATATTTATAATAAATCTTTTTATATACATACATTCAATGTATCATTCATCTAAAAGTTATTTAAATTTTAAAACTTTACTTATAATTAAATCGTATTTAAAATTACATTTCGTTTTATAACTAAAAAGAAATAAATTTTACTATTCGTAAGCATTTTTTATGGATTTTATTTTAGATTTTTTGGAAATAAAATACAGTATGCATACTAATATTTAGTATAAGTACTATTTTATTTCCATTTTAAATTTACAGAAATTTTACTAATATATAGTAAAATTACTAATTTTTGTTTCTAAATGAATTTCACTAATATTTAGTAAGGAATTTGGCTAATTTTAGCAAATTGATTTCCATTATGAATATACTAAAATTATACTAAATTTTAGTAACTATTACAAATTTTTTCCACAACTTTGACTTTACTAATAATTACAGACACATTTTGCTAAAATTAGCTAATCGGTCTGCTGGCCTAATATTAGTTCATTTTTCTGTAATATTACAGTTTTTTCTGTAACTTTTACAGACTTTTTTATTTGAGTGTAGTTCGACTTTTAACAATCCAAAATTCCCCTCGAAAATATTGTTTAAATTGAAATCTATATAGACTAAAAAAAAGTTAGAAATTTAATTTTTTCCTCACCAAAACAACACTTCCTCAATGTATTGTTTAGCTTAAACTAATGCACAGACCTTTTACTACAATATATACAAACAACACAAAGTTGCTGCAGAGTTTTAAAAAATAAAAAAAATGAACAGAAAAAATAAAATCCTAAACAAAAAGTGTTAGTTAAAAGTCTTTGGAGAGTGTTTAATGCATACAACAGGGATTAAGAATGATTGTATTGGCAAGAATAAAGATTAAATAAAGAAAATAAATGAAATGTTACGAAACATACAAATAAAAATTGATTTAGAAGAAAAAAAACTATTAAAAATGAAAAGTGATAAAAGTTTATTTTTATAGATAACAAAGCAGATGTCAGACAAAAAAGAGGATGAAGAAAATCTCAGACTTGGTAAAAAAAGATAAAAAATTAAGATTCAAAAAATTTCATTGAATACCCAGCAAAAAAAAAAATTTGAAGTAATGCTTTACAAACTACTTCTTTCACTGCTTTCACAAGTATCCGAAAGTGTATTTTTATTGCTTTTTTAGAAGGTATTCTGAAAAACTTCAAAAAATCACTTCTTTCATTGCTTCCTAAGTACCCGTTATTACATTTTTACAGCTTTTTTAGAATTACTTCTGAACCACATGCAAAAAATCACTTAAGTATTGCCTCTAAAGAGTAATTGCTGTAAAAGTGATCGCAAAAATTGATTTTGGTATCATTTGGCATTTCCAAACAGAGGGTCCCGGGTTCGATTCCCGGCGGGACCAATATTTTTTTTATTTTTTTTTAATTTTTTTTTATTCTATTAATTTTTTTTTTAATATTTATAATTAATTTGTTTAAATTCAATATTTTTTTAATTTTTAAAAATATGTATAAATAAAAAAAATGGTAAGAAATTGTTTTTATGCACCTATAAAATAGTACTGAAAACAATATTGAATTGAAGTGCACCTTTTACACTTGTTTAATAAGTACTTTTATTGAAGAGAATAAGAAACAATGTGTTTTTATGCCAGTCAACTTTCATATCAAAGAGTAGCTCAGCGGTAGAGCGCTAGACTAGCAATCGTGAGGTCGCAAGTTCAATACCCGGTGGAGGCAATAAAAAAAACTTTTGTAAAATAAAAAAATATAAATTATTTTGTGAAGAATATTTTTTAACTTTCAATTGGTGAAAAAGAGCTTCCTTTGCACTCGTTCAAAAAGTACTAAAAAAATGTTATAGTGGAAGTACTCCTCTCCTATGATAACTCAATGTTAAAATCATTAGTGTTTATGTTAAAAAAGAAGTACATCTAGAACATCAATTGTAGTGCTTTTTCTACTGCTTCGGCATCTCTTTTTTTGCTGGGTAACTAAAAGTTAACTTAAATATAAATAAAATTCTCTAAATTTAACAGTTCTAATTTTTCTAATAAAAATCTGCTAATTTCAACAGTTTTTTTTTTGCAGCATCAGTTTTAACTAATTTTTAGTTTTTTTGACAGTTTTATTTCTATGACTGTAGTTAATAATTTTTCAGTATTTCTTTTAGACTAAAGAGTACAACTTTAATTAAGTTAGTTGTACAAAATTTAATAGTTAACTTAATTTCTAACAAATATACTAAGTTTTGCTATCGGTTAAAGTTTTCCAATTGAATTATATTTTTTAATAATCTTACAGATTTCTTTTCAAAACTGTATACAACAGCATTGTTTTAATTAATATTAATTTTTTATATTTTTTTTTCTTGCTAAAATAATAAACTTTTGCCAATGTTTTTCGTTTTTTGTTCATATTTTTTTTTACTACTTTTTTATTCATTGTACTTATTAAAGTCCTTTGATTTAGTAACTTTTACTTACAAAACGAAGCAACAAAGTTTTTGGTAAATAATTACAAAAATACAGAACAATCAAGAGAAATGCAACAAAATTGTACCAAAAGAAAAAATAAAATTAAAAATATAAAAACGTTCAGTAGTAAAACTTTTTTTTTTTTTTAGTTCGGTTGTTTTTCACAAGCATTGTTATTTGTTGTACTCGTATTATATAATACGTACTTTATTTGCAGATTTTTTACTTCTTCCGTACAGTAGTATACTGACCGTAGTTGCACAAGTTTAAGTATTTTGGTTTTTTTTATATTTTCAAGTTGAGTAAATAAATAAATGAATGAGTGCTAGTGACCACTATAATACACATAATAAATGAGTAAACAACACGTTGAAAATGAACACGAAATAAAAATAACAAAAACTATAAATTGCAGTTAACAAAATCAACTGCATTTACCAAAAAAAAAAAAAAAAAATCAAAACTTTATAATTATGCTGGGTTTACCATGTGTAATATGATTTTATTGTTTTAAATTATAAATAATTACTGTGAGTTGATTACAAACCAAATACATTGTTGCAGATTATTAAAGGCAAGCCTAAATATTTTTTTTTCTTAATTGATAATAAAGTCGATTGAACTATATGCAACATAATTAAAGGCAATTGTTAAACAAAAATCAGGTAGTAAAACTCTGTGGGAAAACAGTGTTCACTTAGAATGTGAGCACCTGTCCTGTGGCCGATGTAAACTGGGCCGGTATAACAGAATTGTAACCCTTCCCGTGACTGTTCAAAACAGGATCGGTTTGAAAGGACCTACTGCATGACTAGCGAAAATAGGAGCGGTCTGAAAGTACCCACTGGTCCTACGACCAGTAAAAATAGGACCTGTCCTAAAGTACCCGTCCAGTTACTGCTGAAAAGATTATCGATCTGGTAGTGCCCCATAACAGGTGAAAATATGACAGAATTAGGTCAGTGGTTCGAAAGTTATGGTGTACGAATTTGAAAAAAAAACCGTTTTTGAAAACATTAACCTTTACCGAATCGCGTGCAAAGTTCCCGAGTTTGATGATCAGTCAACTGAACTCAAAGAACCTATCCTAAAACTGGTCAACGAATGTCATATCACTCAAGTAATAAAAAATATATTTTTGTAGTATTAGCGTATTTTTTATTTACGTGTTTTTATTTTATTTTCATAAACTTCCAGTGTAGAAAATAATTACCAGATATCTAGTTATGTAACTACACTAATAGAAAAAAGTGCGTAAAAAATTTAGTTAAAACTACTAAAAATTAGTTAAAAATGATGCTGCAGAAAAAAACTTCTAAATTATGGATTGTTTAAACAATGTTTGAAAATAGATAGCAAAATGGTTTGAATATAATAAAAAATCAGTAGTCCTTTTTTTAATTATGTTTTCAATTAATTTAATAATTTTAGGTTGTTTTTACCGATAACGAGTGTAGTTTTCAAAAAATTTACAAAGAAAAACTAGAACATTACTGTATATTTGAAATAATGATAAAAGAAAGGTATTCTTGGTAACGCATTATTTTTTGTTTTGAAATAACGGAAAAAGTAACTAGTTATTACCATTTCATTATTATATGTTTTAAAATAATGCAGAAAATAAGTCGGTGCATTACTGGTAGTCCAAAAAATAATGATACGTCATTAGCGTTTCTACACTGGGTAGTAGAGCGTTTGCCTTGTAAGCTGAACGTTCCGTGATCGGGCCCTAGTGACGCCCAATCAATTTTTCAGATTCAAACATTCTTTTTATTAATTGAGTAAAAATCTATTTTTGGACACAACACCGGCTGTGGCCTTTGTGCCAGAACTGTGACTGGTTCTTTTGCGTTAGTCTCGTAACCGGTTCTTCTGCATTAGTCCTGCAGTAGGTTCTTTTACGTCAGTCCTGTAAATAGGTGTTCTTATGCCAGTCAACTTTCATATCGAAGACTGGCTCAGCGGTAGAGAGCAATACTAGCAATCTGGAGGTCGCAGGTTCGATACCCGTTGGCGACAATAATATAAATTTTGTAAAATAAAAAAAATATAATTTTTTTGCGAAGATTTTTTTTTTATTTCAACTTTTAATTGATGGAAAAGAGTTTCCATTGCTCTCGTTCAAAAAGTACTCAAAAATGTTGAAGTGGGAGTACTCCTCTACTATAACAACTCAATGTTAAAATCATTAGTGTTTATGTTAAAAAAGAAGTAAATCTAGATCATCAATTGTAGTGCTTTTTCTACTGCTTCAGCATCTCTTTTTTTGCTGGCAACTCAATATTGAAATCATTAGTGTTTCTGTTAAAAAAAAGTACATCTGGGTCTTTAATTGTAGTGCTTTTTCTATTGTTTTGGCATCTCTTTTTTTGTTATGAAATTACTCAAAAACAATTAAAATTTTCCAATAATGCTCATAATTAGGCTTCATCGGTAAAGAAAAACACCCTCATTAAATTTTTTTTGTTTCATGTTTATTAAAGAATATTTTAACTTCATACAGCTATAATTTCCAAAGATCTAGGGGCTGTCTTATAAGTCTTTCTAGGCTCCAATTTTATACTGGGTAGTTTTAAAAGCTAAAATTTATTAACTGTAGTAAGAACTGCAAAGGAATTTATTTTTAATATCGATTTTACTATAAATGAATCCCTTAATAATTATTATTGAATTTGTTCCAATATATCCTTTGTACACTGATGTATTCTATTTTTTTTTTTTTTTTTTTGCCAAAAAAAAAGCAGCTGCCTTTCCCTGTGTGCAGAGGTTTTTCAACAATGCTTCGTTTGCCTGCAAAAATCCTTTTAAAAAACTTATCAGCCAGTTTATCAACAAAAAAAATTAAACCAAAACTTTATTCAGTTAAAACATTCTTTAACTATTTACAATAAACTGATTCTGTGCAACAAAACAAAAAAGTTAATGAAATTTGTAGTGAAAAACAGTGAACAATAACTGCAATATTGTTGTTGCTACATGAGTTGATAAAAATTTGTTCAGCTCTTTTTATTTTCAAAAAAAAAAAAAAAAATTTCTTTCTGTGCTAGTTATGTGAGTGTGTTGTGTGCATGGATTGTTTTGTGTGAAATTTAATCAAATTTGTCACTTGAGTTGCATTACAACAATTTTATGCTGACTTTTTATAAAACTACTTTTTTAAAAACCATAATTTTTCAATATTACAAAGCAACAGCATGAAATCTGTAAAGGACAGTAAAAAAGAAAATGCAGTAGCTGCAGTGATGGTGTGAATGGGTTATAAAATGCACATGCAGTTGGCAATGTCAATTTAGCACCTATAAAAGCGTTCAAATTAAAGTGTTAAATTCGGTTTTACCGAGTTGTTTATGCCCCCCCAGAGAGCCTTTGTAGCAAATACTATAGAAAAACAAATACACATATTAACCTAAAATACATACTAAATTAATTGAAAACACAATTAAAAAAAGTACTACTGATTTTTCATTATATTCAAACCATTTTGCTATTTATTTTCAAACATTGTTTAAACAATTTATAAAAGAAATAAAAATAATTGAAAAGTCTGTTAAAACAATCATCAATTTTTAACTGACAAAAGGTAAAAAAAAAAATGATTTTGTGGTTTGTTTTTTCATATCTGAAAGTTTTTTTTTTTGTTTGAATTTTCAAAACACTACACACACAATACACACCTTCATATTTTTATTGGCTATGTTTGTCTGTATATGTAAAGAATTTCTTGTAATTTGAATTGAAATAATTTGGTATATAAAGAAACTATTTTAACAAAAAAAAAACCGAAAATATTTGAATTTTTTGTTTTAAAACAGAAAACAACGAAATGATTTAAATTATTTTTTCTAAAAATATAAAACAAAACAGAGAACATTTGACTGAAAATATCAACTCCTACAGACGATACATATTTTTTTGGGGTTTGTTTTTTATTGACTAATAAAAAAAGTTAAACAATATGTTTCAATTTATTTTAATTGATTCTTCAATTGAAAACAAACTTTACCTATTACTTTTCAAATAAACCTAAGGCGGTTATGGAAAATATATATTGAGTGTAGGAAAATATTATAGAGGTGAAAAACTTTTTAGGATGTAAAAACTATTTTTGTGGTAAAAAAAAAAATTTTTATAAAAATAAACTTTTGTAGTGAAAAAAAATATTTAAGTGAAAAAAAGTTTGACAAAATATTTCATGCGCCGAAGGATTCTACAATATTGGACTAAAATACACCAATTTGAAATTTAAAAAATTTTGAGGTACCTTCACTTTTTCACCGCAGAATCGATTTTGCTCAAAACTTGCAATAATCTTTAGAAAAATTTCCAAAAGACTCGAGTTTTTTTTTACAAACAAAATTTAAGTCAAATTCAATTTAGAATGTTTATTTGGAGAAAATGTCCAAGAAATTGAAAAAACCAAAAGATTTTTTAACTTTTGACTCTAGTTTCAGTCCTATCGATCCTCGAAATAGCCACTAATATCAAACATACCAAATCTAAAATTTGTTTACACAAAATATCCGAATTTCGTCAGTTCGGAGGTTATTACATGTGATGTATTCCTTGCAAAAAATTTCAAAATATATTCTAATTAAGAAAAATTTCTTGCCCAGTATACGTGTAAAAAATCTGACCGATTGGTTCATGCAAGTAGATCTGAACAATATAAAATACCAAATATACAAAAATTTCAGGTTTCAGTACGTTTTCTGTAAGATAACACCACTACAGATAATATTTTCTTTACTAGAGTTGCCATGTGTTATTTGTAAAATTTACGTTTTCTTTTGAAAAAACCTCACTTTTTTCTGGAGAAAAATTCTTAGATTCTGGGAACTTTTTCCTACAAATAATTCCGACAATGGGAAATTTTTGCTTAAGAAAAAACCCTAGGATTCTAAGGACTTTTTCCCATAAGAAAACCTGCGGACTCTGAGAAATTCTTCGTATAAGAAAACCTTCGGATTCTGAGAACCTTTTCCATAAAAAAAACTCCAGATTATCCCTCACTTTCTAATGAATTTTTCCTAAGGAAAAAATTTTGCTGAAGTTGAGACATTTCCATTAAATTAATCCCTCAAAATCTAAGCTTTTTCTCATAAGAAAAAAAACACAGAATCTAAGGTTCTTCCTACGGAAATAGTTTCTTCTATAGGAAAAGGTTCTCATAATATATTTTTTGCAACAGAATCTACGGCTATTCCTATGTGAAGAAGTGCTTAGAACCTATTGCGTTTTGAGGGAAAATCTCCTAATAATTTGAGGCTTGTTTTAGGCCTAAATATTATTGTAGCATTTCGTCGACCGGCCTGCAAAATGTTACATGTGTTTTTTAATAGATTTTCAGGAGAGCGAAAAAACTGTTACAAAATCTACTTTTAAGTAATTTGATTGGCATCATATGCCTTAATGATGATTTTATTAAATGAGGTCGCGAATCCTTAAGGCATATGATGCCAATCAAATTACTTAAAAGTAGATTTTGTAACAGTTTTTTCGCTCTTCTGAAAATCTATTAAAAAAACACATGTGACATTTTGCAGGCCGGTCGACGATTTGTTGTTAATAAAATATTTTAAAAATAATTATATTCAATAAAAAAATGTATTTATTCTTGAGCTGATTTATACGAAGAAGAAGAAAACATTTTTATTGAAAAATTTAACAGACACAAGGGAATCACCAGACTGCCGCAGTTTCGTCTCATTCAAGGACTCGTCAGTGGTTAGTTTATGTCAACTGATCAAAGTAATTTTTAATTGTTAATTTGTCTCTATATGAAAAACTTTTTGCGTATTTCCATGACTGGGGATCGAACCGGCAGCCCTCTGCATAGGCTATGACTCCTAGCATCACCTCTTAACCAGATACACCACGGTCGGCATAGCGCTGCGTGCGGCTAATTGAAGTTTTTTCAATCACAGCCTATATACAATGGTTGGCTTTTAACTCCAAATTTACCAATTGGCTGGTAGAATAGCATGAAATGTAAGCGAAAATTAAAAAATAAATTTTCTAGTCTACTCCCAAGCAGACTAGATTTGTGAAGTAATTGCTTAAAAAATCATGTATTTCCCCCTATTAGTACTATCTATTTTTTATTCATATGAGCCAATGTATGTTTTGTAATCAGAAGAGCCAGAATTAACTAATACTTGAGCAATTTATATTTCAATTAAAATGTTTCCTCTCTTAATCCTATTGTTTTTTCATCATTTTCACAAGTAATTATATGCCCTACTTTCGGCAATAAAAAAAAAAGTAAAAAAAATTTCTGCTGGAGTTATCAAAAAACTTTCTTAGCAAAAGTTTAATGATTTTTGCGAGCTTTAATTTTCTGAAATAAGGGTTGTACATTAGGGTTGTAGAAACTGAGATCTGGTGGCCAAATACTCGCGTTTTTAAATTTTTTTTCATCGAATTTTTTCTTTATAGCAATGCATAGGTCTCCTCGAGGCAAAAAAAATCGATAAGTCAATGTAAATGCCGAAGATATAATGAAATATTAAAAAAGGCGAAGTCGAAATTGCCTTGTAAAAATAGTTTATATTACACCGGAACACCGCACTTGTTTTTCTTTTGCCTGTAAGGTGGTACGGTCTAATGTGCAGCCTGCTGACGATCTTGATGCAATTTAAGTGCTTTTTATATGAACCCAAATACAAATTTCATATTTAGAGCTTTTCACGTTTCTCAAAAGTTGACAACACCGTCTGCAGTAGTAGTGGTGGTGTGGCTGTGACATTTAAAAGTATTTATTTTTTTTTTTAGTTTTTTTTTTATTTAATTTTTATTTAACTTTTATTTTATATGTATATTTTTGTTTTTCTGTTTATTTGCAATTTTGTTCACAAGTATGTATGGCAAGGTCAAAATGTATGTTGTGTTTTTAATCTGAAACCTAGACCAAGTACTCTTGTAATAGTTGTTAACTGTTTATGAATGAAATTCTGCAGTTTTTTTCTTCTTTCCTACTTTACAAGTTGCTGTGTGTATGTTGTTCAGGCCAGGGTTGGATGTTGTTACTGTTGCTACTGCAAAGTTGTTGTTGTCGCTGTTAATATTCTTTTCACTTGTGTTAAACAATTTTTTTTTCTTTTATTACAAATTCATGGCATCAGTGGAACATTGGATTTTAACGCGTTGTGGTATTTGCAAATTGAATTTCCAGTTTTATACATATTTTTTACACAATTTTGTATACAATTCTGTGTTGTTTTTTTTTTAAATGTTCTTTTGATATTTTTTTGCTTATGCCCTGCCAGTTTTTTTGAATGACAGTTACTTGTACTATGTGTATATTGCATTTTTTTGTATCTTCTGTGTGTTAACGTTTGAGCATTCCTTTTGATACCCTATAAGTGCCGTTATCAAGGTTTTGTTTACGTTTTCTATTCTCTATAAGACCCCTATTCCGGTTTTTTTTTTAATATAACCCCTTTCCCTGGCATTAAGTTATCTTCTGTGGCACCTTTTTTGGCTCTTGTATTTCAGTTAAAGGCTTTTCATTGAATTTCGCTTGTTTTGTATGTACAATGACACTACTTTCCTGTAGTGCTACAGCTGCTTTTTGTTGTCTACATTTACACTTCGCTGTCTTATGTTTTTGGTTTATCAACCAAAAATAGCATCAACATGTTATGCTATTGCCAGTAACAACATAAAAAAAAAAACAAAAAAACAAAATGGAAAAGGAAGTGTCTATCATTGGCAGTTATTGTATCAAAAGCAATCATCATATAGCAAACAAAGTTCTTTTTTTTTGTTTTGGTTTTGATGCTGTTGTTTTTGTCGTTGTCATCAATAGACAATCATTGCACAATTTCTAAAGATTTCTTTGAGCTTTTTTAATGAAAGAACCAATTTGATGTTGTGTGAAAATTTACATTGATTTTTTTCTATTTCAACACATAAAATTTTGTGAACAATTAATTGGAGTACATAGAATTTTACCCATTGAGGACCACAATTGGATACAAAATTTTTTTGGCCACTTACTAACTCGTATAATTGTCCAGAACAAAACTAGACTAAATATGTTCAAAGATGATTTATAGAGTAAGGTTAGAGAAATAAAAATCTCACAAATCGCTGTGCCAACCGTGATGCATCTCCTTAAAAGGTGATGCTACACTAATAAAAAAAATCCCGTACAAATAGTTCAAAATTGTGCTGGCGCAAATACATGTACTATTTCCTGTACATGTTATTTTAGCAGAATTTTTACCTATTTGTACGGGCTTTTTTAGAGAAAATAACATAAAAATTAGTTCAATTTAATCAGAACGCGTTTAACATACTTTTGAACTAACTTTTTTATGAGTGTACGAGTCAAAGCCTGAGTATAGGGTTAACGGTTTGATTCCCGGCCATGCTATACACAAAAGAGAGAGATAGAGAGAATTTTGCAGTTTAAAATTATTTAATCTAACTAACCACTGACGAGTCGAAACGGCGACAGTCTGGTAAATTTTTCAATAAAAATTTTTTCTTCTTCTTCCTATAAATGAGCTTAATTTCTATCTGGTGCCATTAGGATCCCCCAAAGTTGTTAAAAAAAAGAATTCTCTATTAAAGAGGCAAGAGACAGGCGAAATGAGTGGTACACCGAACACCGATTGACGCCCCCAAACAATTTCAATTAATATTTTTAATTTATAATTTATATTTTTCTCAATATCAGTTGACATTTTCTGAATTACAATTGATTCTTTCTGAATTTCAATTTATATATTTATATTTTCAAAATTTCGATAATATTTTCTGAATTTAATATTGAAAATCTATAGCTCAATTGATGTTTTCTGAATTTCAAATAGAAAAATTGATTTGAAAATGGAAATTTTAAATTTCAAATGTGAGATTAAACTCTGTAATCAGTTTTGGACTTAAGGCTTCTTTGGTTACAAGTGACATATAAATAAAAATGAAATGAAATTCTTGTCGTTTATTTAACATTCTTTTTTTATTTTAAATTCCATAATTTCCTTGAGCTTAAGGTTTGTTTTTTTATATATAAAAAGTTTTTTATTTTCAATATTTCGCTACTCCATTGTGTAGCATCTTCAGGCAAATTATAAGCAATTTTCAAAGTTTCTAATGAAATGAAATTCTGAATTTCAATTGATATTTTCTGAGTCCCAGTTGACAATTTATAATTACAATTGCAAAAGGTGTATTTTCCGAAATGGTAAGTTTCATAAATATCGGTTTAACAGTCTCCGAACTAAATCCGAAATAGCGATCCTACACTCTAATAATTCCGTTGTGAAAACCGATTTTTCTCCAACCGAATTGACAACCTCGAAATTCAGTTGCATCAACAGAATTCAGTTGATTATTTTGTCAAAAATAGCACAGAATTTGCCTGTTGACAGCTAATTTTGCATAATTTTCTGAAAATATCAATTAGATATTACACAGGACAACAGAAAAAAAACTACGGTGTTGTGACATTGGATTCTTATAGAGGAGACCAAAAAATATACGCGTGTCGGCATTTTGAAAGATCACATCGGAATTTTATTTTAGGGGGGGGGGAGGTGTTAAATTTCCCCCTATTTCAAATGTTTATTGTGAATCGGCATAGGAAACCATGTGAATTTTCCATTTTAGTTATAGGATGTGTTTATCGAACTTATGTAAAACACTACGGGAAACATTTTTGTGGAACATTTTAACCCTCTAGCTCTTCAAATAAAGGAACCTTTTTGGCCCCTTTTTAAAAAGGGACAAAAAAGACCAGTAAATTGAAGAGTTATAGGGTTAAAATATTCCACAAAAATGTTCCTCGTAGTATTTGACACAAGTTCGCTGAACACATCCTATAACTAAAATGGAAGATTCACATGGTTTCCCCCTAAAATCTAGGTGTGTTAGACATTTGAGCGCCAATTCTAAATAAGTTCGAGATTAACACTTAAACACATTTTAAATTTTGAATTATTTCTGGCATTAAAGTTAAATTTTTAACTTTGGTGTCTTCAGAGACTAATAGTAGAATTTCATAGCAAATATTTTTGCGAAACATTTTAACCCTCTTACTCTTCAATTAAAGGAATTTTTTTAACCTTTTTAGAAGAGGCAAAAAAAAAACACTCGTAGGTTGACGAGTTAGAGAGTTAAAATTTTCCGCAAAAATATTTGTCATGAAATTCTTCTATAAGTCTCTGAAGACATCAAAGTTGACAATTTAATTGCAATGCCAGAAATAAGTCAGAACTTAAAATGTGTTTAATGGTTAATCTCTTATTCAGAATTGGCGCAGAAATGTCCAACAAACCTGGACAATTGTCTGTGACAGTTAATGCATTTTCAAGTGCTACCAAAAATAGCTTTGTGAAAAACATGTGGTTTTCGTTTTAATACAAATATTTATCTAAATAAAAATATTTGAGTTAAGTTCTCGTAAAATTTTATACTTTGAGTTAACGTAAAAACAAAAAAATAAAATCTACATTATAACGTAGAGAGAACCCCATAAAGACAATCTGATGATAGTGTTTGGTAGCACTTGAAAATGCATTAATTCTAAACCATTGGTTCTAGGAAAGTTTTTTTTCATAATATTTTTTTCTGTTATAAAATAAATCGTGAATTCTATTTGAAATTTATCATATTTGATCTTAAATCGAACAAAAATAACACTCACTGTAACAATCTTCAGATCAACTAAAATCTACGGTAAAATACATAATATTGGGAAGAAAAAATGTTCAATATTTTATTAAAAATAGATGTTATATTAAGCCTAATACGGGCTTCATATTCTGAAGAGATTTTGCATTAGATGCTGAGTATTTTATCGCATAGGAAAAGTCTTAAATTTTGAGCACTTTTTCCTGAAGAACTTATTATGAGAACTAGTTATAAAAAAAACGATTTCCTTAGAAAAAGCCTTAGATACTGTTTTCTTTTTCTACGGAAAAAACACGGGATTCATAAGATTTTCTTATAGAAAAACCTCGGATTTTGAGGACTTTCTTCTATTGAAATTTCTCAGCTTCAGCAAACTTTTTGCTTTGAAAAAATTCCTAGAAAGTGAGGGATAATTTGTAAAAAGAAGTCCAAAAGTCAAGAATTAAAATCGACAAATCATAATTTAAAGGACATAATGTTTAGTATACAGTAATGATCAGAGCTGTAAAGGAATCATTAATTTTTTAATTAATTCCCGAATCAGTCATGCATTGAATTAGTAAAATCTTGAATTAATTCTTTTCACAAAAATCACGAATTGAATGAAATTTGGATGAATTCACATGAATTTGGCAAAATTAATTGCAATTCATTTCCAATTCATTTGAATTGAATTGATTTTGAATTAATTCAAATTAATTAGAAAAATGAAAAATGTGCAATGAAATTATTAATTGTTTCTTGAATATTAAATGTGTTTTTGTCGTTCAGCGTATGTCAAAACCAAAATAAATAATACTTGAAGAAATAAACTCCAAACGTAATGCAATTCAATTTTAATTCATTTGAATTAATTCAAAATCAATTCAATTCATTTGAATGGGAAATGAATTATAATTCATTTTGTCAAATTCATTTGAATTGGAAATGAATTGGAATGCATTTTGCCAATCCATTTGATTTAGATTGAATTGCAATACATTTTCGCCAAATTCACTTGAATTGATTAAAATTTCATTCAATTCTTTTCCTTGGTAAAAAGAATTAATTCAAAATCTAGCTAATTCGTAATGAATTGATATCAAAAAAGAATGATTCATTTACAGCCCTTGTAATGATAAGCTATTAGCATATTTTTTACTGGTAAAGTTAGCCGGTCCATGAATAAATAAATAATCTTCCATCGAAATAATTTGACTCCCTATACAAGGCCTAACCAGCGTATTTGTATGTTAGGGTTAACCTTTAAAGTTTTCTCATGTTTAAATTTAAACATTTCCATTTTCCAACAAGCGTGAATTTTAATATATTTATGGTATTTATAAATATATGCAGTTTTATTATTTTTTTATTTTTTTTTTGTATGTGCAAAAGCATTTTATAAATGTAATAAAGTTTTATTTTAGGAAATGAAATAATACTAAAGGAACTTTTCAAAAAGACAGTATAAGGTTTTAAAAGATAAGAAAAAAATAATTTTTTTCATAGGTTAAAATTAATTTTAAACTTAATATTAAACGCTAATTTCAGATATTATTAACCTTCTACAAGGAAATTCTCTAAACTAGGGATTCTAGAAAAAATTTACGATTATCGTCCACTTTTCGAAAATCAATTTCTAATATAATTGAAATATATAATGTACCAAATTTTTAAAAAAAATTTAAACCTTATCAATTTAAAAATTCTTCATATATCGGTGTACAAATCTACTGCACACTGGGATAACGTATGAGTAATATTTTTATCACAACACGAAACTATATCACTCATACGTACCGAATAACATTCTTTTAAACGAAAAAAGTACATATTAAAATTATATGAATATTTCATAAAGTATAATACAATCTCATACACGTTAGTTATATTTCATATTATTTTTTTTTTTTAACTCTATGTATATTAATAGTTTTTTTTATATATAAATACCCATATTTTGTAAATGGATTTTAAGTTTATATGAGGCATTTAGTTTTTACTGTTCATATCCAATATTTTAGTTATGATTAATAACGTAAAGTTGAAAAAATATTTTTAAAGTCCGAAAGAATTAATAAGATACTCTTTCACAAAATAATAGAATTTTTTTTAAATTTATTTTTATCGGGAAGTACATTAAAAATATCACAATTTGCTTTTTCATCTTCCAATATACCATTCTGTTGTTTTGACAGATCTAACAATGTAGTGACATCCACGCTTGTATAAACAATAATAAAAAATAATATGTTTTCTAAAGTGTCAGTAACATTTAAATTTTCACAAGCACTTGCATTTGGAAGATTACAAAGCAAAATTTTGGATGTCTGAAAACTTCTTAAATTTTTTATTATTAATAAATTCATTTGTAGATATCCCATATATATCAGTGTTTTGTAAAATATATTATATTAAAACTTGTGCTAACCTGGAATTTTAGTTTTTATAACAAAAATACACCTACTACTCTTTAAATGAAAACAGTAAAATCTTTTAATATTGGCCAGTTACAATCAAATTTGTTTGTAATAGGGAGTAACGACGTGGGTCAAAAAATGTGTTGTCATTCCCAGAATTACAATATTAAAGTTTTAATTTTTGGAAATTTTTTACTGCATTCTATGGATCCTGTGTATATACTTTATATAGTGTTTTAAATAGTTTTCACACATACATATATTTATATTAAAACAAAAAACTATACATATTTAGCTAAAAACAATATCGAAACACCTAAACACACATACATTAACATTGGATCACTAAAAATTTTATTATATTTTAGATGTTAAAAGTTCATTTTCGTTTTTCATAAACTCTCTTATACAAACATGGAATGTCTGCCTACTGGTTTGTATATTGACATTTATGTGTGTTTGTTTATGGTATAATGGCAAGTCGATATTACACATACATGCATATGTATGTATGTGTATGGATGCACAATTGTGTTTATTTGTATTTTACTTTATGATGCTGTAAATTAATAAATATTTTAAAATATTGTGTCAGTATGTGTGAGAGTATAGGTGTGTGTCTGTGTGTTTTTGTTAGTTTAATTTTTTTTTTCGCGGTTTTTCTGTTTTTATTTTCTTTAAAGCTTTGTCAATGTTGTGAATAATATTGTTGACTGTTAGGTGTTGCTAAATATGAAAATCAATGTTCGTGTATTCTTTTTGTTGTTATTGTTGTTATTTTGTTTATTATTAAGCTTTAACAATAGTTGTGCGAGTACATACAATATTTACCAGTATTTCCACGAACTTGACAGTTGGCTGCCAAACTATAATAAAATGACATTGCACAAACAAGGTGGTTTGTTATTATTTATATTTATGTTTTGCTTTATTTTTGATTTTTTTTTCTTCTAGATAGTTATCATGCCATATTGAAAATATTAAATATTGCATTTAAAAGATACCTTGTTCAAAAAAAAAAAAAAACAAAGAGGTAGAAAATATAAAACAGAGCTGTAGCTTAACATTTTAAGATTTGTTAATTTTCCCAAATAATCAAATTTATAATAATTAAATTGTTTTCAAAAGTTTTTTTACTTTTATATAAAACATTCTAAATTGCCAATATTTCGAATGGCATCGCTATTCATCATCAGGGCGTATAATTTATGTTTACACAAAAAAAACTTAAATAAACCTAAGCTATGCTTATTCACTCTTCGCCTGCATTTCACCGACAGTCGGTTATACGCTGGCAGAACGTGGGATTAACAGTCTTGACGGTGTTGTTCAGCTACCCGATTGATAACATCGGCCAACCGCTGGTTGCCAAAGCTTTCACAACGTTTATGTAAAAATATAATTATTTTTATTTTACAAAAAAAAACAGTTTAACTTAATAAAACAAATTTAATTTTATAAAAAAAATTATTAAAAAATAAAAAAAAAAAATTATACAAAAATAAAAAAAAATTATAAAAAGAAATAAAAAAAAATTATAAAAAAAAATAAAAAAAAATTATAAAAAAATAAATAGAATTATTTTTATTTTCCAAAAAAAAAACAGTTTAACTTAATAAAATAAATTTAATTTTATCAAAAAAAAAAAAAAATATAAAAAAATAAAAAATAAAAAGAATTATAAAAAAAATTTAAAAAAATAAAAAAAATTTTAAAAAATAAAAAAATTAATTAAAATTTTGAATTATTAAAATTAAAAAAAAAATTATAAAAAAAATAAATAGAATTATTTTTATTTTCCAAAAAAAAACAGTTTAAACTTAATAAAATAAATTTAATTTTATCAAAAAAAAAAATTATAAAAAAATAAAAAATAAAAAAAATTATAAAAAAATAAAAAAAAATTAAAAAAAATAAAAAAACTGTATGTCCGTGAATGGAATCGAACTCGAGACCTTCTGACTTTAAACCTTCCCAGTCAGAAAAATACAAACGGGAAAGCGGTGGCAAAGCACTTTAACAGGTGGTAAAAGTACTGGCAAAAAGTGCTTTCCCATTCCCAAAATGATAACATCATTAGACAAAAGGACCGGCTGTTCAAAAAGCGCCGGAAAAGCACTGGAGGAACAAAATTTTTAAACGTTGGCAAAACGCTGGCAAAACCAATCAATAGGTGGTCTGGAAATATATTTTCCAAAATAAAATTTAAAAAAAGTTCATATGTATTTTTTTGGTCCTGCCGTGATTTGAACCCAGGCCGTCAGATTGGCAGACGATTGCTCTACCCACTGAGCTAACGAGACATGTGATATTTGATGGCTAAACACATAAATGAGTGATAATAGCTGGACAACTACTGGCTGTGCCAAAATGCTAGTACTGGCAAACAATTTTTTGTAACTAGTATGCCAGTGTTGGGAGGGCAAAAGAAAAGTGGGTCCTGAAGGAGCTTTCCCACAAACAAAAAAAATTGGTTTTATAAAACAAAAAAATTTTTAATTAAAAAAAATCCAAAAAAAAATTTTTGCTTGCAACCGGATTTGAACTCGGAACCTTCTGACTACAAACATTTTTTAACGAAGCGTCAGCATTTTTATAAAATCATTGGTCTACCAGTGAATTGATTTTTGTACGCCTGGTAGCATTTGCTAGGTAGCACTGGATAAGCACTGGTTGCAAGCCTTGGCATATCACTCTAAGCCAATTCTTTGCCAGTGGTTTTTTTTTTTATAAACCACCGAAATTTTTGTAAAACAAATACTGGTAAAACGCTTTTTGCAAACGCTGGCAAAGCGTACCAAATGAGTGTTCTGCCAGTCATTTATTTTTAATACCGTGGTTACCCAGTGGTATGCCAGTGCTTGATTTTTTGTACCACTGGCGATTTCTGACTGGGTTATTTTAACAAAGCGTAATCATTTTTATAAAATCAGGGCTCTGCCAGTGGATTATTTTTGGTACAGTTGTTAATTTCTGTCTGGTTAGATATATAGTGGAAACTGCTTCCGACGAAAATCTCATAAATAAACAACTAAAATGTGATTTTCGAGTCTAATTAGTCCAAATACATAAAAAGTCGAACTTAGCGCACAGAAAAATTTAATTATTTTGTAGACTAGGGTAATAGTAAGGCGCGTATGATTAATATTTCTCATTTTATAATTTCATATTACTCATACGCTATAATACTAATGTTTTTAAAACCATAAACAAAAAATAGTTAAAAAATAATGTATAATAAAAATCAATCGACAATATAAATTATATTAAAGGAATTAAATGTGCTAAAATCTTAAAATATATTTAACAAATTGTGAAAAAAAAAATCTATTGAAGGCATGTCCCTATCTGGAATTTATTTTTGCCTAAGGAAATTGTCAGGGGACGACGCACTATGCTTCATCCCATGGACAAAACAAAATTTTGTCTCAAATTGTGATTAAAGAAGGATTTTTTTAAACATAAGAAATTAACCCAAACAAATGTGAAAAAAAATATTTGGTGTGATTACTTTTGCCGCCAAGAGAGGGCGCTAAACTCAGAGAATTTTATGCAAAAATTACTTCACAGAAAAATGGGTTTTAATTGTTTCACGAAAATAATTCTCAAAAAAAAAACTCGTTAGAAGATTTCTTTTTTAATTACTTCAATATATTTGTAGTTAAATTAAAATAAGGACTTTAGTTGATGTTCACAAAACAATTATTTTTTATTGCTCCGAAAAACACATTTTTTTTTTTTTGTTTAAAATCCAAAAATTACTTAAGTTTGATGGAGTATAAAAAAAATTAGATATTTGTTTTTTCTTTTTTTATTGTAAGTTTATACTGTTATATAATAGATCATTAATTAATTAATTAATTACTATTTTTTACCACAAATTAAAAAAAAATTGATTTTTTGAAATGCCTAAATTTATGATTTTTACACAAATTTCACGCATTTAAGAGTCTTTAGTATTCAAACCATGTGAACCTTCCATTTTAGGTATAGGATATGTTGAGCGGACTTTTGTAAAACACTATGAGAAATATTTTTGTGGAACATTCTAACCCTCTAACTCTTCAATGAAAGGGCATTTTTTGCGCCCTTTTTAAAAAGGGACAAAAAAGACCCGTAAATTGAAGAGTTAGAGGGTTAAAATGTTCCACAAAATTATTCCTCGTAGTGTTTTACATAAGTTCGCTGAACACATCCTATACTTAAAATGGAAGATTCCCATGGTTTCTCCCTAAAATCCAGGTTTGTGGGACATTTGAGCGACAATTCTGAATAAGTACGAAATTAACCCTTAAACACGTTTTAAGTTTTTTCTTATTACTGGCCTTTAAGTTAAATTTTCAATGCGGATGTGTTCAGAGACTTATAGTAGAATTTCATGACAAACAATTTTGCGGAACATTTTAACCCTCTAACTCTTCAACTTACGGGTCGTTTTTGTCCCTTTTTAAAAAGGCGCCAAAAAAGTCCCTTTAATTGAAGAGATAGAAGGTTAAAATGTTCCACAAAAATATTCCTCGTAGTGTTTTACGTAAGTTCGCTAAACATACCGTACGCCTAAAATGGAGGATTCACATAGTTTCTTATATTAATCCTATTTAATTTTTTTTTTTAGAAAAATCATTTTAAGCGTTTAAAACCCATTTTTTTAAAAGACATTTTTTTTTTATTAATGAATCGATTTTACCCAAATTTGGCACAAATATGGCTTGACCTTATATCAATTTACGTGCTAAATTTCATTGCAATCGTATAATTTTTGCAGGTTTTATAAAGATTTTAAAATAAAGGATATATGGCAGGACTAAGAGTCCTTGGTTCGATTTTGATAAAAATTGACACAAATGTTTCCAGTTTTATGTGCATCTCAATGGATACTTTTTGTAATTTTAAAATTTTTCTTAACTAATGGGTTCTATGTCAGTGTAACAAATTTCAAAACTCTGTCTCCACTCCTTCTATTTTTGTCCAATGGTTATATGGGGACGGAGCACTGTGCGACGTTTTTGGAATTTCTAAAAATGTTTTTTAAGTTAAATTACAAACTCAATGAGAATTTCTTGTTCTTGTATAGGAGTATTATTAAACATTTGAAATATCAAAGAAAAAACAAAAACAACGATAAAAAATGTACCACAATTTGCTTTGTCGTCTTCCAATATACTACTTCTTTGTTGTTATGACATACAAATTATAAATGATATCGGAATGGATGATGAATGAATATAAGTTATATTTTGGAATTTCAATTAAAATACATTAATTTATACCAAAGCGTATATTTATTTTAATTTTAAACTTTATTAAGCCCCTTTCCTAGCTATGTCACTGTACGTGAGATATAGGTTTTCCTCAAATTGAATGAAATACAAAAAAATGCAAATAAACCATCATTGAACTCTGGTTTCTGTTTGGAATGTTAAGGCTAATTTCACTAGGTTTTTTTTTTTATCATAGTGAACATAATTTTATTAAAAAAGAGCGACATTAGTTATTTAAAAACCATTTATTTAGTTATATTAATATTGGCTTTTAAATATTTGATATTTTTAAAAAAATGTGACATCAAATTATTTTATATGCCACAAAAAAAAATATGTTTGCCGCAAAAATAAAACATAAAATGTGTCTGCTTTTAAATAACACTATGTAGTATTTTTTTATATAGCTATTTGTTATACATCGATAGTCATAAGTTGAGTCCCTCTTACTTGAGTTAAGTATATCAATTGAATTTCTCATCACACTAAAGTAATTTAGAATCCTTAACTCAAGTTATAATTAAATGTTCACTTACAAGTTGTTGTCTTATGACCATCGATTTGCACATTTATATTCATATAAATGTTAACTCAATAATTTATTATTTATATTATGGGTTGTGTTTTATATATATATTATTTTTTATTTTTTTTTTCCTTATTTGCTACAATTTTCCAAATGATATTTTTGCATTTTTAAAAAAAATATAAATTTCCATTAATATATTTTTGTCATAAAAAAAAGAAATACTGTTGGAATAAGAAATATGTTTGAAAACAAACATAAAACTTTTTTTAAACAGAACATAAAAACATTTTAAAGTTTCATATTTTATAATATTTTATGGAAAACTTTCAGCCTTTTCTGGCTTTTAGATAGAGTAATTGAAATTGTTTTAATATGAATTATAGTTATGTGTTGCACATAGTTATAAATATAATTATTAATAATTAAAAGATGAAGGAGAACTATAAATATTTCCTTCAATTACTGTTTTAAATGCAGGTTTTAGTTATTTTCAATTACAAATAAACAAAAAATTCCTTGGAATATAAGCGGAAAATTAATATCAGGAATTTTCATCAATATCCGATGAGGAATATCTGTTATAAATCTATTTATAACAGTTATAAATGTTATTAAATCTACGAAAACTTGACCTTTGACCTTAAACAGGGGCTATTTATACCATCACTATTTTGGTTTAATTTAGAGAATTGAAATATTTGATCTTATACTGAAATATTTCGGCTAAAAACATATGGAATTAAAAAAAATAAATGAAATCTTGCCTTCCCATATGAAAATTGAAATATATATGAACATACATAATCTATACCTATATGCATAGTTCAATGAATGACCATACATGATCTCATATATTTCCATATAACTTTGGATCCGAAATTTGAAGGTATATGGAGGTATATGCCTATAAATGAATCATATATGAGCATATGTGGTCATATATGAACATGTACGGTCATATACCCTCAAATTTCGGATCTGAAGATATATGGAAATATATAAGATCAATTATGGTCATACATCGAACTAGATATGGACGTATATGACTATATATGCCCATGCATGATCACATACGAGACAATGTATGATTACGTGTGTTCACATATATTTTGTTTTTCACATGGGTACGCTGAATAAGTGAGAAAAATCGCAGTTTTCTCGAAATTCGCTGACCCATGTGAAAATCGAAATATATATGAGCATACATGATCATACATTGGCTCGTATGTGATCATGCATGGGCATACATAGTCATATACGTACATGCATAGTTCAATGTATGACCATACATGATCTCATATATTTCCATATACCTTTGGATCCGAAATTTGAGGGTATATGGAGGTATATGGCCATATATGATCATATATGAGCATACATGAATCATATGTGAGCATATATGGTCATATATGAACATGTACGGTCATAAACCCTCAAATTTCGGATCCAAAGATATATGGAAATATATGAGATCATGTATGGTCATACATTGAACTATGCATGTACGTATATGACAATGTATGACCATGCATGATCATATACAAGTCATTGTATGATCATGTGTGTTCATATATATTTCGATTTTCACATGGGGAAATAAATTCGCTGCTTTAGTCAATTGACCAAAGGAAATCCTACACTAATAGAAAAAACTCCGTAAAAAATTTAGTTAAAACTACTAAAAATTAGTTAAAAATGATGCTGCAAAAAAACTGCTAAATTAGCAGATTATTTTTGCTATATATTAGTAATATAGGAACAGCAAAAATAAAACTGTCAAATATACAGAATTTTAGTTATATTTGAGCTAAATGTTTGTAAATGGAGAATAGCAAATTAACCTGCTAAAATCAGTAAAAAATTTTCATAAATAATTAGTAGCCCAAAAATTTTAAAATTTTCGAAGTTTTTTTTGATTTTCTTTTTAAATGCAAATAAAAATCGAGCCTTTTGAAAACAGCAGTTTACAATTTTTTAGCAAACATTTCTGCTTATTTTAGCAGAATAGACTGCTATTTGCATTCAACTTAATTTAGCTTAAAAATAGCAAAAATGTTGCTATTTTTAGTCTACAAATATTTAGCAAAATTTTCTGCAGATTTTACAGTACAATTTGCTATTTTCAAATAACTAATAGTTAGCCTAAATATAACTAAAATTGTGCTGTTCTCATTTTACTAGTATTTAATAAAAAACCTGCTAATTTTAGCAGTTTTTTCTGCAGCATCATTTTTAACCAATTTTTAGTAACTTTTTCTGCTATTTTGACAGATTTATTTCTATGAGTGTGCAGGTTTTGAAGCTTTTAATCCTTCCCAGCAAAATATTGGTAACGACACCTCATTACTATCTGCATTACCAAAAATGATATATCATTACCTTTTGCATTATTTTATAATATAAAATAATGACTTCCTAATAACGGCCTATTGTATTCATTGTTTCTAAATATAAAATAATGACTTACTCGTATTAGTTTAAATAAGTACTTTTTACACAGTTAAATTTTTTTATTATATGTAAATATGTTTTATGTTTAAATTTTTATGGCGAGTCCTAAAATTACACACTAGAGAAAACTTAAATTTTTCTGAATGTATTTCGTAAGGCTAATAGTATTTGCCTAAATCCTTATTTTTAAGAATCAAGTAAGCAATCGGATAACCACTTATAATTAAACTTTTTGTAAGCATGTGTGTAACCACTTATTATTCAAAATCTTATAACTACTTATTTCTCATTTTTTCGTAAGCGAGCGGGTAAGCGTGACTACTTATAAAAACGACCACGCCAAACAAAAATAATGAGTTTAGACGCCAAAAAATAAGTTGTGCGGAGCTATGAATTTCTATTATATATCCACTTATTTGGTAATGAAAGATTTTGCTGGGTTGGTATATTCTTAATAAAACTTAATAAACCTTATTGTCCAAATTTCGATTTTTTGAAATTTCTTTAAAAAATTTTGTAAAATTCAAACTTCAAATTGCGACCTTTTTGGCTTTAATTTTTAGCCAGTTAGCAAAACGAAAGACGAAAAAATACTTTTTTCTGGGTATTTTGGATTTAATATAATTTAAAATGTTTTTGTAGTAGATTATTTCAATAAATTTCAAAATTTTGCTCGAATTTCTCGATTAAGTGGTCTGCGACACATCAGTTGCCGGAGGAAATTGTCATAACGTGAGTGTTTTTTTTGGCTGATTTAAGATTTTGTTTCTTTATTAGGAATACAGTTTACTGCAAATTACGATTTTTTAAACTTTTTGATTCAATTGTGATTAAAAATATCAAAGTTTTTGATAAAATTAATAAAAACGCATATTTTTTTTTTTTTGTAATTCGTTTCTAAAACTTCAGGGTCGATTACCCTAATTTTTTGGGTATAAATACATATTTCTGGGGGGTGACTCGGTCAATAACTCACAATTTTTTTTCATACAAGTTTGGACTACCCTAATGCATATATTTTAGGGTTCTTTAAATTGCAAGACGTTAAAATTTTCAAACTCCTCGAGGCCCAATCAATGTAACTAAGTTTTAGAAATTTATTTAATCAAAAAAAGTTAAAAACGTTCTCATCTTAAGGTCCCTAACAAAAATTTAAATTTTTAAATATAAAAAAAATCAAATTTAATACAATAGAACGCGATATATTAAATATTTTAAATATTCTGACGATAATTACGAATATTGTAATTAATAGTCTAATTTTCTAATATAGGTCACTGTTTTTTTTTAACAAATTTTATTTTATTTGATTTTCAATATTTCTGCATCTATTGGATGACATCTTCAGGGAAAAAACAAAATGATTAACAATATTGAAACAGCAATATGACGACTTATCACATTGGCATTTTATATTGTACAATATAAATTTGTGTACAATATAAATTGCTAATGCGGTAAGTCGTGAATAGAATATTCTTACAGGTGTTGCTTTATCCCTGAAGATGTCATGCAATGGATGAAGAAATATTGAAAGCCAAAGAAATAAATAAAATTTATTAAATAAAAAAAGAACAGCGACCTCAGGCTTAACAAATTAATTAATCACATTATGAAACTTTTTTTTATAAATTGATCTCATTTCATTAATACTAAAAAAAAAACTTACAATATTTTCTATATTTCCCAAATGTTTTTAATGGCGATATTAATATCAAAAAAAGTGCTTCTAGTCATTTTCTTAATTCTAGACATGTTCTTTTAAAACATTTTTTGTACATCTCATGCATAAGCACTACTTAAAGTTTATCTAAAATTTCTTATATTTAAACAGAACTATAAAAAATGAATTTCTTTATATTCATGTTTGCTAATGGTTTCTTTTTAAAATGCACATACAGACTGTGTCAATTTCAAGTTTTGTACATCGAAAGTTATATTAACGTATGACACTTGAATACACAATAGTGCAGATATTTGGCACATAATGTTCAAATACAGTGAAATCTTGCAATAGCAAACACAGAAAATTTAGGTTTTAAGTAGTTTTTGTAACTGTCTCATAGGACAATCTTAATGAATATTAGAATTAATTAATAAAGAATTTTTTTAAAGTTTATTTACAGAAAGAAAAAGAAGAAAACATTTTTATTAAAAAATTTAACATACAGCCTCAGTCAGAGACTCATCAGTGGTCATTTTATGTTTCAAGTGATCAAAGTATT
Source organism: Leucophora obtusa (assembly GCA_949987735.1). Classification (NCBI taxonomy): domain Eukaryota; kingdom Metazoa; phylum Arthropoda; class Insecta; order Diptera; family Anthomyiidae; genus Leucophora; species Leucophora obtusa. Next base: position 7,446,116 of record OX465296.1, read on the forward strand.
TTTAATTGGTTAATTCTCTTTATATAAAAAATTCTTTGTGTATGCCATGAAAGGGAATTGTGATTTAAATTTTTTTATTAAAAAGTGATAATGGAAATTCCACCGATGAACGTATTCGAGTGAATCGTGAAATCACGATATGGAAAACCTTAATGTATATAGCTCTTAATAAATTCAATTTTCTTTGCTCTTTTAAGAAACTAATAATAAAAATTATATAACTAATAATGAAATGTGCCTAGAAAAACATAAAGGATGGATAACTTTTTTCAAAAAACTAACCAAAGCTTTAACACTAACCATTGTTAATTCTCTACAAATTTGACATTAATAACAAACGTTAATTACTAAGCTTTGTTTGTTCTAAAATAAGTTATAATTAGAATATTGGATTTTAATATTATTTTAATATTACTTATTTTGAGGCGTCTATTATCTAAAGATTTCACTGTAACTATAAAAAGCCTTTCCAGCACAGAATATGTAAAAGTATTATGGTGCAAAAGGAATATAAAATTGATACTCTGTAGTATTATTTAACAACCATTTATTTTATATTAAATTAAGTTTTAGTTTCCTATTGTAGTCGTTAAACCTTGACGTTCACATTAAGACCATTTAGCAGTAGAAAACTTAAATCAAATTATTTAGAAAAAGAACAAAATAGCAAAACTAAACGTATTTTTTTAACTTTTCGTATATAAAATTGTGAATTTTAGCAAAGAGTTGTTAGTTATCCTTTAAAATTGTCATTAACAGAAATCTATACATTTTTCAAATCTATACATTTCACAAATGAATGCCCCCAACTGTTTGTAAAACCCTAAATGATGGTTAGTGTTCTTTTATGCTAAAGTTTTCATTGTGGCTTTTTTGTTCGCTCTTAATAACCCAAAAAATGCACAAAAACATTTTTAATTAAAACACCAACCATGTTGCAGCTGCAACAGAGGCTCAGCAAGCGAAACCAACAGCGTCATTATTATCAGCCATAGTAGCAGATTTATGCATGTTCTTTTGTTTTTATCTTAAGTAAGGACTACAATATAATAAAAAAAAAACAAAAAATGAAGGACGACCAAAAATGCCAGTCATTATTTCATTCATACAAGCATAACGGCCTTAAGCAACAAACTTCATCATACACAGAGACAAAAAGGCAAAAGAAAAAAAAAAAAGAAAACAGCAACAACCATTAAGTGTTTCAATGCAGCAGAGATGAGAAATTTGTTACAAAATGTACTTTTAGAAGAGGATTTCCCTTAAAGCCATATTTGGATGTTCTATAGAGAAAAGGTACCATTTTAAGTATTTTGTTTTTCGTAACTATATGCAGAAAACAAATTAAGTGCTGATAACCGCATTTGTAACTAATCAAATGGTTCGGTTGTGTTAACCGAGTTTTTCAGTTGTGACAACAAAAAACCATCAATTTGAAGGTCCAATGTTGGTGCTAACCGATTTCGACGATTTAATTTAATTTTTTTGGTATTATCAATAAATTATTATTTTGGCGCCGATTATTGACGGCGCTATTATGGTACTTTTTATTGTATAAAATAATCCTGATTTCTTTTTTTTTAATTTTTTTTTAATTAATATTACAATTAATTACTAAAAATTTTTTTCTACAGCTGATTTTATAGGAAGTAGAAGAAAACATTTTTATTGAAAAATTTAACAGACACAAGGGAATCACCAAACTACCGCAGTTTCGTCTCACCCAAAGACTTGTCAGTGGTTTGTTTTTGTATCAACTGATCATTAGTGTCCGACCGAGTATTCGGCTTCGGCTTCGGAGTTCGGCCACAAAGTGATGTTCGGCCAAGTTCGGTGTTCGGCTAAATTTTGGCCGAATACCGAACTTTTCTATAAATCAATATTTTGCAACAATTTAGCTCTTTAATTTTGTATAGTAACTTATAAATATGCACATATTTAACTTAATTTTTACTTAAAGAGCGAAAAATACAACTTTTTTAGGTTTTTGCAATTTAGAAATATTTAAAAATTGGTTTCCGCATTTTTGAATTTGAAAAAGTTGCATGAAATTGTATTTTTATTCAAACACAAAAGTATTCGGCTTCGGCCGAAGTTAGTAATTTTGGCCGAAGTTCGGCTTCGGCTTCGGTTCGGCCTAAAAAAAGTGAGTTCGGTCGGACACTACTGATCATAGTAATTTTTAATTGTTAATTTATCTCTATATGAACAACTTTTTGCGGGGATTCAACCGGCAACCCTCTGCACAGGCTATGACTAGTAGTATCACCTCTTAATAAGATGCACCACGGTCGGCATAGCGGCAGAGTGTGGCTAATTGATTTTTTTTTTATTCCCTTAAATTAAGCAGGACTGGTGCTAGTTTTTACCTTGACAAATGTAAGAATTTAAAAAAGCACGCTAAAGTCTTTCTTGGTTTTAATCTCTCATCTCTTGTCAGCTAGACATTCATTCACTCACTCATTCACCAACACTTATACATATAAACTTTTGTATTTATTCAGTCACTTACTTATACTACTTTAACATACATATGAGGCTTTTCATGCCAACTGCTCCGCAACAGGGAAAATTATATATTATCAATATGAAGCTTATGGCATTTATTCTCCTACATGATACGAATAAAAAATTAAACAACCTTTGAAATATACCCAAAATGTGAGCAAAGTAGCAGTTATTATATATTGGCAAATTTACACTCATAGAAATAAATCTGTAAAAATAGCAGCAAAAGTAACTAAAAATTAGTTAAAAAGTATGCTGCAGAAAAAACTGCTCAAATTAGCAGATTTTTTCCCTAAATACTAGTAAAATAAGAACAGCAAAATTAAAATCTCAAATTGTGATTAAAGAGGGATTTTTTTAAAGATAAGAAAAAAATATTTTTTGTAATTGCTTTTGCCACCAAGAGAGGGCGCTAAACTCAGAGAATTTTATGCAAAAATGACTTAAGAGAAAAATGGGTTTTAATTGTTTCACGAAAATAATTCTCAAAAATACGTCTTTTTAAAAACTTGTTCGAAAATTTGTTTTTTAATTACTTCAATATATTTGTAGTTAAATTCAAATATGGATTTTAGTATATGTATACAAAGCAATTATTTTTTATTGCTACGAAAAACACTTCTTTTTTTTTGTTGAAAATCCAAAAATTACTTAAGTTTGATGGAGTATAAAAAAAAAATATATAAAAAAATTATATAAAATTTTTTTTGTTCCTTTTTTTGAAAGTTTAAACTGCTGTATAATAGATCATTAAAAAATTTGCTACTATTTTTTACCACAAATTAAAAAAAATGGATTTTTCGAAATGCCTAAATTCATGATTTTTACACAAATTTCACGCATTTAAGAGTGTTTAGTATTCAAACCATGTGAACCTTCCATTTTAGATAAAGGATGTGTTTAGCGGACTTTTGTAAAATACTATGAGGAACATTTTTGTGGAACATTCTAACCCTCTAACTCTTCATGGAAAGGGAATTTTTTGGCCTCTTTTTTAAAAAGATACCAAAAAGACCCGTAAGTTGAGGAGTTAGAGGGTTAAAATGTTCCACAAAAATGTTCCTCGTAGTGTTTTATAGAAGTTCGCTGAACACATCCTATACCTAAAATGGAAGATTCCCATGGTTTCTCCCTAAAATCCAGGTTTGTGGGACATTTGAGCACCAATTCTGATGAGTACGAAATTAACCCTTAAACACATTTTAAGTTTTTACTTATTACTGGCCTTTAAGTTAAATTTTCAATGCTGATGTCTTCAGAGACTTATAGTAGAATTTCATGACAAATATTTTTTCGGAACATTTTAACCCTCTAACTCTTCAACTTACGGGTCGTTTTTGTCCGTTTTTAAAAGGGGGCGAAAAAAGTCCCCTTAATTGAAGAGTTAGAAGGTTAAAATGTTCCACAAAAATATTCTTCGTAGTGTTTTACATAAGTTCGCTGAACATACCCTATGCCTAAAATGGAGGATTCACATGGTTTCCTGTTTTAATTCTATTTAATTTTTTTTTTTTGTTTAGAAAAATCATTTTAAGCGTTTAAAACTTATTTTTTGTGAAAGGCATTTTTTTTTTATTAATGAATCGATTTTACCCAAATTTGCCACAAACATGGCTTGACCTTATATCAATTCACGTGCAGGTTTTATAAAGATTTTAAAATAAAGGATTTATGGCAGGACTAAGAGTCCTTGCTTCGATTTTGATAAAAAATGATACAAACGTTTCCAATTTTATGTGCATCTCAATGGATACTTTTTGTAATTGTACTTACATTTATGTAGCTAATATAATATTTTTAAATTTCAGGACCTATGGGAAGTGGGCGTGTCCTTGGCCCGATATTTCCAAAAATTTAAGTTTTTCGTAACTAAGGGGTTCTATGTCAGTATGCCTCATTTCAAAACTCTGTCTCCACTCCTTTTATTTTTGTCCAATCGTTATATGGGATCAAAGCACTGTGCGACGTTTTTAGAATTTATAGAAATATTTGTTAAGTTAAATTACAAACTCGGTGAGAATTTCTTGTTATCGTCTAGGAGCGTTATAAAACATTTAAAATATAAAAGAAAAAACAAAAAACAACAACAAAAGATGTATCACAATTTGCTTTGTCATCTTTCGATATACTACTCTGTTGTTTGGACAGATAACCAACAATAGAAAATATTATGTTTTCTAAAGTGTCCGTAACGTTTAAATTTGCACAAGCACTTGCATATTAATTTTTTTTTTTAATTTATTTTTATTGGGATATACATTAATTGCATTATTTTTGAATACTTTGTTCTGATTGGTTAATTTTAAAAAGATTGATCAATAATGTTGAACGTGTATTCCTCCCTTTAGACCAGCTTATCGTTTAATTTGATCAATATTTAACCACACCTACTTTTGGAAAATTTTAAAAACTTGCTCAATCATATAGAACATTAAATGCTGTGAGTTTCACATTGATATGACAAAAAATTTTAAGCTGTACAGTTTGTTTGGAAAGCCTCATATGTAGTTGTTCACTTACAATCATATTCTTTAGCATGGTTGCGGTTTTGTTAAGGTTTTTGTTTTCTTATAGTTGTTTTCAGTTTAATGTTGCTGCCAACGTTACCGCTTTGCCTCTTGCATTTAGTTGAGTTTTCAAGTATGCGAATGCATGTGTATGTGTGTCTGCCTGTGTAAGTTGGTGACAAAGTTAAATAAGGCAAAATATGAAAATGCAAAAATAAATATTAATTATAAATGAAAATGTACTTCATTCATTTTATGCATATGAACACATTTTCGTTAAGATCATTTGTTGATATAAACATATATTTTTTTATATTTAACCTGCGAACATTGCAATGCGAAAATGTTCCGGGATGAAAAACATATTCTTATTAAGGAAGATCCCCCAGCGGGAGTACATACTACGATACTCCTAAACAATACGAACACTATACTTCCACGCAGAGAAAAGATATGGTTGCAATATGATCACGACAACAAAACTATGATCCCTACTGCCATAAATGGTTGTTGCAAGCTTATTATTAATGTATTAATCATACTTTACAAGTTATATGGTTGTCTGTAATCATTTTATAGTTAAAATCTCTCCTGTTTTCGCTTATCATATTTTTCTTTCGGCCACAATCATATATTATCCGGACAACCATATTCCTCTCTTCGAATTACAATCATATTATTATTTGTACTGAGAGATATCATGGTTTCGACAACTATAAGATGGTCAGTATATCTTTTTATGAGCATCATTGATCAGTTAGCGTCACTCTTGTTTCAGATTTTGTGAAAAGAAGTTATAAGAAATAATACATAACAAAAAATAAAAAATAGAAAACAACGTAGTGATATTAATTTTAATAGTGACATTGTTTATAAAAGAAAGAATTCGGTCTAACCAGGAACCTTCAAATTAGATTTTACTTTAAAGTGCTCAGTGTTATAAAATAAGTAAAAAGTGATAAAGAAAGTGTTTTTTTTTTAATTTTTGTACTCACGTAGAAAAATTATTGTTGAAGAGCGTCCATAATAAGGAGTGTTACAGCTTTTAAATTTGTACCAAAATCAAATTGAAGAAATGCACAAAATTGAAGAAAATGTAAAGAGTGCACAAAATAATCATAATATTTTCCTAGTGATCATAATATTATTCTAAGTGATCACAAAATTTTCGACAGGACAATAATATGATCACTAGGAAAATATTATAATCATCAAGAAAATATTATGATCATAAGGAAAATATTATGATGATTTTTGGATGTATCGTGAAATTTTAATCCAGCTTCAACAAAATACTATAGGGATTATAGGACAATAATATGATAATGTGCAGAACTATAATATGATAATATTGGGAGAATTTTACAATCATAGTGTGATAATTTATTGACCATATTATGATAAAAATGAGGTAAGAGTATGATTGTTACTTACTATGTAATAACATGATTGTCGCAATCATGAACCCAAAAATATATGATGCCCTTAGAATATGATCATCCCAACCATATTTTTTCTTTCCGTGTCTGGAAGATAAATCGGTGATATCGCTAAATAATCCTATATCGCTAAATTTTCGCCTAGGAGATAAAAAGTTGATATCGCTAAATAATCCGCCAGTACAAAACAAATGATTTATTTATATTTATTTTTTTCATTATTAAATTTACCTCGGCACAAAGATTCTATTGAACAACATATTAAGCTTGTTCGATTACTTACTACAATTTACTACTTTTACTACAGCTGGAAAAATTCAATACAAAAAGTAAACAAAACTTTCCAATTGTAGTAAAAGTAATAAGAATTTCGAGTAGTAGTTAGTTGCATTGTTTTCACTATATCCGATTTTTTTCCGAGCAGAAAATCGTGATTTTTCCCCGATTTTGTTTCTCATATTTCTTTTTATTATTTTTTGTACAAATATTTTATTAATTTCTTCCAAAATGCCAACAAAAATTCAAACAAATTGCCTCTAACTTAGTAGGTTTGAGGTTAAGAAGAAGAATAAACATTTCTCTAAAAATTGTAAACACATTAATTTGCAAATCAGACTAGATCTAGTTTCCGCCTTTTTTTTTTTCTTTGGACAGGATTCATCAGTGATTTTCCATTAAATTGTATTATTGTTAATATGTTATTGTCAGATTGTCTCTATAATTGTTCAACAACCCATCGGCTGCAGGAATCGAACCTGTGCATATTCCTACATTACATACGTAACTATACTAAAGTTCGACAGCTTAGCCATCTAACCCAAGTAAGACCTTGAATGCAGTGTAGCTAATTCATAGTTTTCTTTCCTATTCAGCTTTTCTGTTATTGTTTTTTACTTTCCGAAATGATCAAACAGACACATACAAACATTCTACTTTTAGATTTTTATTTACTTCCAATCTCCTCCGTGACTCCTTTTTCGGATCATTCGGATGATAAAAAAAGTGATATTGCAACAATATTGTCATGAAAAATTATGAGAAAAAATTTAATTTTTTAATTATTTTTTCCAATTTCAAAATACGAATTGATTATTTTCAATCAAATGAAAAACCGAAGATATCGTTTAAATAACTTAGTTATCTTCCAAATGTTTGCAGGGTAAGTTTAAATTTGTGTCTCTGTATGTGTGTATTTGTGAGAGAAAGGCACTTTGCATGCATTTAATTACATGTTCTTGTGCATGTTGTTTATAAAACACTGAAATCTTTATATAAATTGTAACAACAACACAAAAACCACATTAACATAAAGACCCCAAACATAAAAAAATTTGGTAGCAGTATTTTACGTTAACTTAATATTTACAATATAAATATATATGTTTGTATTTGGTTATTACTGCTTGTGTAAGTTTTAATTTTTTGTTTCATTTTTTTTTATCGCATCAACAAACAAAAGGAATATTATATTAAATCACTGTGGAATGTTAAGTTGAAAATTTATAATTATATTTCTTATACATAAATAAAGTTGTAAATATCAATGATGTTGTTGACATAAGCTACTCTTGCGTATGAGTGATATTACACTGTACAACAATTTCTAACTTTTTCCAAAATTAAAGGGTTCTGACAAAGGATTGTGGTAGAGGAGACCAAAGATAAGATGAAAGATCACATCGGAATTTTATTTTAGTGGGGTTTTACGATTCCCCCCTTTGGCCTGTTCGTGCAGCATATCGGTGTATGAAACTATGTGTTCTTTACATCTGAGGTGTAGGGTGTGTTCAGCAATTTAGTAGAAAATATTAGGTAAAATATTTCTGTGGAACATATTAACCTTCTAACTTCCCCACATAACGGTAAGTTTTTGATTTATTCAACTTGTTCTTTATTCCTTAAGGGTATGCTTGCCGCAGACATAGCAAAAGCAGTTAAGTTTTTACAAACAGTAAGGCATTTTTATTCTTACAAATTCCCTTGTGGAACAATTAAAAAACGAAAAAGATTAAATTTCCTTATGGCAAAAAGCATGAAGAACGCCTTCTCGTCAGAGATGGGATGACCAGCATATGTGAACAATAACTAAATTAACCCTTAATGGGCAATCTTGACTTTGAGTGGTTTTTGCTGCTTGTGATAAGTTTTGGACTTTAGTGTGTTCTGACCTATGCAGTAAAATTTTATGGCCAACATTTTTGTAGAACATTTCATCCGCGCCCTGCCACTTTTTAGGGGTGTTTTTTACGATTTGTTAGAATAAAGCCAAAAATTATCGTTTTTCGTGTTGTATTGTGTTATTTGCGGTGTATAGTAACGAGAAAAAACATAAGGAAAATTAAACAATTATAATGAAGGTGTAATAAATTGTTTCTTAATTTTTTTTTTATAAATTTCGAAGTAATAATCGACTTCTCAAACTGATTAATTTATGAAATAATTGAGCTCGATATCACTTAATTTTTAATACAAAATATATTTTACATTCATCAATATTTCGTCATCCATTAAATGACGTCCTCCGGGTTTAAATGAAAATTAATTCTTACATGGAAACAATAGCAAGCAATTAAAAAAATTAAAAATATTGCCGGAAGTCATATTTGAACCCAGTTTTTAACAATTAAAGTTAAAAATTCATATATTTATTTTTTTCTATCTCCTCTATCATATATCTAAATTTTCTCCAATTCAAAATAAACCACATCCTAGACCTTCTTTGTTGGAAAATATATTTATATAAGTATGAGCTAAAAATCATTTTATTAAATAATTCAGCTCGACAGCATTTAATTTTAAATACAAAATATATTTTATATAAATATATCACCGATATTTCGCTATTCATTGAATAACATCGTAAGGCTTTATGTGAACAACAACAAAAATTTAAGAAAAAATAATTTAAAGGGCATAAATGTGCTAAAATCCCAAAACTTATTTAACATATTGTGAAAAATATTGTGTTGAAAGCTTGCCCCCTTACGAATATCATTCTTGTCTAAGGTAATCATCAGGGGAAGACGTTTTTAAATTTCTTGAAATATTTGTTTAATCAAATTACAAACTCAATGAGAATTTTTTTTAGTTCTTCTCTGGGAGCGTTCTTCAACATTTGAAATATCAGAGAAAAATCAGAAACAGCAAAAAAAAATTACCACAATTTTCTTTGTCATCTTCTAAAATTCTACTCTGTACTTTTTAATACTCTGTTCTTTGACATGTATAACCAATAATGAGAAATCACAAGTTTTGTAAAAATAATTAGAACAGAATTTTAAATGTAATGTGGACATTTGTGTTGTGCAGTGGCATTATTTTTAACTGATTTCCATTGTTTGCTATTTTTTCCATGTAAGAATATATTTTTGTATAAACCCTGAGGATGTCATTCAATGAACGACGAAATATCGGTGATATATATACAAAATAATACAAGATATTTTATATTTAAAACTTAATTACCTCAGCCTCAATTATTTAATAAATTCATCAATTTTAAACATCGAATATTATTTCTAGATTCAAGTTAAAAATATTACTCCCTTTTTATTGCTTTAATTTTGTTTAACGAAAACTAATACTCAGCTACTGAATGTATACTCTGATGTATGAGTAATATTAATACCCAGTAGCAAATGGTCGAACTAGTTCTAAAATATACTAGTTTCTTGTCTAGTAATTACATAACTAGTTCTCAAAACAATCATTTTGAACCAGTTGTGTACTAGTTAAATACGATCTATGTAGAGACTGTTTAAAAAAATTACCTGAATTAAAATATGAGATTTGAAATTATTTTTTTTGCATTTATATTTAATTAAAAAATCAGAGTTCGTAAATAAACACTTAAATTTTTTTATTGTGAATTGAATTAAGGTGTAAATCAACTAGTACAGTACTGGTGCCAAAGAGTCAATCCAGAACTAGTTTAGTAATTTTCTTATAAGAACCAGTACAGCTTCTTGTTTTTCTTCCAAAAACAATAATCTTTAAGAATTTGTATACCTAATAGTTTCATTGAAACTGTGCAGAGATTTCAAAAGATTGAATTTAAATACGAGTTATGAAATACTACCTTTGTTTGTAATACGTGATACATTCTGAGTTTGCAAATAAACACTAAAATGTTTTATTGTCATTAGAAATCATAAACACAAAATATTTGAAATTTCATTTGGTAAATGGATATAATTATCTCAGTAAGAGGAAACTATCGGTCTAATCTGCGTTTTATCAAAGGAAAAACCTCTGTTTTTTATCTATATAATTCAGATACAACCAACTGGTACAGTACTATTTCCAAAGAGTCACTTTGGAACTAGTTCCGCGATTGTCACATTAGCACCATTTTCGCTCCCTATTTTTCGTCCTTAAATTGTAATTTTCAAACTAGTTATACAACTAGTACCAAAGTGTGAGTTTGGCGACAATTGCCCCCATCCCTATGACATCTCCATGTTAAATTCTACAGTTGTTTGTATGGAGAGGCGGTAGAACTCGTACTAGTTGCCTGGTTTAAATAAACTAGTACATAACTGGTTCTGAACTAGTATTTTTTGCAGCTGGGTACGTACTTAAAAAATATCTCTCAAATGTATTAAGTACGATATTTCATCATGACAACAACAACAACAACAACAACAAAAAGTTGTAAAAGACATATCGTCTTAAGTGTTTTTTGTTTGTGTTTTAATTTCTTAGCAAACAATTAAAACATATGTCAGCATATACCATGTATATGCAGGTTATTATATAACGAAAATAAACTAGTAATTGACATTTAAAGCATCTTATAGAGTTATATGAACCTAAGAACTTCAATAAACCTCTCTGATAACGACTAAAGTAACATCAACAACATCATCATTAAGTGTAAGAAAATTCCTAATAAAATTCCATTATAAAGATATAAGAATCACAGAATCTACAATGTAAATATATATATATGATGAAAAAATTTATGTATTTGTGTGTGTGTGTGTGTCTATGTGTGTGTGTGTGTGTGTGTATGTGTGTGTGTGTGTGTGTGTCTGCATGTATGTTCTTTTCTTTACTCACATTTACATTAGAGCGGCATTTTTTTGTATGGAGAAATATTTTTTTCTCAAAAACCTCCATTTATTGTTTGGATTATTGTAGCACTAGTTCTAAAATTTATTTGCTGCGTATTTAAAAATATTGGATAAATTTTTCGATTTCGGAAATATTTCTCAAAATTGCTTTAATAAAAATATATATAGAAATGGTCAATAGAGGGCGCGCACCGTGACCCATATTTCATCTAAATATTGATTTTTTAGAGTTTTTATAAAAAAACACGTTTACAAGGTTGTTTTTAATAATAAAAGCATATTTGTGAATATTTTAATATTTTTTAACATAAGACTTGTTTATTTTACCGTAGATTTTAGTTGATCTAAAGATTGTTACAATGAGTGTTATTTTTGTTCGGTTTAAGATCAAATATGAAAAATTCCAAATAGAATTCACAATTTATTTTACAAAAAATAGAGAAAAAACTTATGAAAAAACTTTCCTAGAACCAATGGTTGACAATTAATGCAATTTCAAGTGACACCAAGCACTCTTATCAGATGTCTAATACACAAAAAATTCTAAGATTATTTTTGAAAAATTTTGACAATAAAGGAAAAAAACGCCTTTTTTAGCAAAACTCAAATCGTAATATCTCAGAATTAGCTGCGATTTCAAAATTTTTAAAATAATTATGTTCGACATGCCAAATTTAGTTATAAGTGATGTGTTGCACCTTATATATTTATTATGTAAATTTTAAAACAATTTTCAAAATCGGAAACTTTGGTTGTAGGTAGCCAAGAGTTAAGCTATCCGATTTTCCTCAACTTTTCACCACATAAGCTTTACTTACACCTAATACCACAATAATTCAAACAATAATTGATAAAAACTAGAAAGTAAAAAAAAAAAAAAATGCCGCTCTAATGTGCATTTAAGGCATTATATGCTGTCCACACATCTGAACATACAAGGCTTTCCATGCCAACTGTCCCGCATAAAAAAGTATATCATACACTAATAGAAAAAGTCCGTAAAAAATTTTGTTAAAACTACTAAAAATTAGTTAAAAATTATGCTGCAGAAAAAAACTGCTAAATTGGCAGATTATTTTTAGTAATACAGGAACAGCAAAAATAAAACTGTTAAATATACAGAATTTTAGTTATATTTAAGCTAAATTTTTGTAAATGTAGAATAGCAAATTAACTTGCTAAAATCAGCAAAAAATTTTGCTAAATAATTAGTAGCCTAAAAAATCACCAAAAAATTTAAAATTTTCGAAGTTTTTTTTAGATTTTTTTTAAATGCAAATAAAAGTCGAGCTTTTTGAAAACAGCAGTTTACAATTTTTTAGCAAATATTTCTGCTGATTTTAGCAGAATAGACTGCTATTTGCATTCAACTAAATTTAGCTTAAAAATAGCAAAAATCTTGTAGATTTAACAGTTTATTTTTGCTATATTTAAGCTAAATTTAGTTGAATGCAAATAGCAGTCTATTCTGCTAAAATCAGCAGAAATATTTGCTAAAAAATTGTAAAATGCTGTTTTCAAAAAGCTCGACTTTAATTTGCATTTAAAAATATTTAGCAAAATTTTTTACAAATATTTATCAAAATTTTCTGCCGATTTTACAGTACAATTTACTATTTTTGATTAACTAAAAGTTAGCCTAAACATAACTAAAATTCTGTAAATTTAACAGTTTTAATTTTGCTTTTCTCATTTTACTAGTATTTAATAAAAATAATCTGCTAATTTTAGCATTTTTTTCTGCAGCATCATTTTTAACTAATTTTTAGTAACTTTTTCTGCTATTTTTACAGATTTATTTTTATGAGTGTATCAATGTCAAACTTACAACATTTATTATCGTATATAGAACAAATAAAATACGGTACCATTTTTTTTTAATTTTTGCCAAAAGTGGGCTAAATAGGCGTGGTTAAACATTAATTATTTTTAGTATATTATTTATTATAATTTAATGGAATATAAAAAAGCAAAACATTTGATAATGTTAGCAGATTTTATAACGGCGATTTCAGAAAAATAAAAAGCTTTAAGAAATTCGGAATTAGTTCCCAATTTTTAGTGCAAAAATAACTACTATTTATCTACAAATCTGCCAAAAATTTGTTTTTATTTTTTTATGCCTAAAGAAAACTCAGGTCTCTTTCGAAAGATTAAGAAAGTTTTAGCATATTGCTTGGTTTCAGTTTGAAAAAACTCTGTATTGCAACTATTCAACAAAAATTCAAATATTTGTTCTAGTACCAGTTATCATATCTATACGTATACTTAATATTATATTAAGTGTACGTTTAGGGGTCATTAATATATAGAACAAAAATTTTTAAATCGATAGAAAACTTGAACTTGTTTCGGTAATTTTTAGAAAAATTAATTTAACTATTATACTAAAAATGTAGAACTACTTTGATAATTTTTAATGTCCATGTGAAAATAGAAATATATATGAACATATATGATTACACATTAGAGCGTACCACCTTACAGGCAAAAAAAAAAGTTCGCCGTACACCCTCCAATATGAAGTATTTTTGCAAGGAGGTTTCAAAAAAATTTTTTTATTTTTTTTTTGCCGAACGTAGGTGTCGCCATTTTACATTTTTCGTTATATCTTTGGCATTTACAGTCGGATCTTAAAGTATGATACATCGATGTTTATTTCTCGAGAAGACCAGTGTTTTTCTCTCGAGGGCCATTGACCTCAAGTATCCCGTTCTAGTAGTTAACCACCAGATCTCAGTTGGTACCACCCTAATGTACGACCCTAATGTCAGAAAATTAAAGCTCGCAAGAAATCATTAAACTTTTGCTAATGAAGTTTTCCGATAAACCCAGTAGAATTTTTTTTTTATATATTGGTTGCCGAATGTAGGGGTCGCCTTTTTCAATTTTTTTTCATTGGATTTTTCCTTTATAGCAAAACATTGGTCTCCTCGAGGCAAAAAAATCGATATATCACACTTTAAAATCCAACTTTAAATGCCGAAGCTATAACGAAAAATTAAAAAACGCAACCCCTACGTTCGGCAAAAAAAATTAAAAAGTTTTTTTTTTTGAAATTGCCTTGCAAAAATATTTCATATTGGAGGGTGTACGGCGAACTTTTTTTTTGAGGTACGGTCTATTACACATGGTCTTGTATATGATCATACGTGGGCATACAGGGACATACATGACCATAAACGTCCATACATAGTTGAATATATGCATATAAGTAATTTCATATATGAGAATATGTATCCGGCTCCGGCCATATATGATTATGTATGTTCATACATGGGCATCCAGGTCCATATACGTCCATACATAGTTCAGTAAATAACCATAAATGATCTCATATATGAGAATATATCTTGGGATCCGAAATTTGAGGGTATATGGTCATATATGATCACGTATAGTCATATATGGTAATATGTGATCATACATAAGACCATTTATTCTTAAATTTCAGTTCCGAAGATATATGATTATATATGAAATCATGTATGATCATATTTTAAACAATATGTATGGACTTATCTGCCCATGTATGGCCATATATGTATGTTCATATATATTTCGATTTTTATATTGGTCACTTTCTACAAGAATTGACATTACTTCGGTTCAGTTGGCATGGAAAGCTCTATACATACAAGTATTAAACGTAAAAATTCTTTAGTTTTCTTTATGAAAAACCTTAATATTTTTTTAGGAATGTTGACATTCTTTAGATAATCTTTTAAAATAAGAATATTTTATTAACATTCCTCCCTCAAAAAAAAAAGAAGAGAATTAGTAAAATGAGAAATTTTAAATTACTGGAGGTCTAAAGTGACCTAAATTTTATATATAAAAACAAAAGGGTAAAATGTTGTTATTATTATAAATTATTGTAATATTTCGTATAAAATATTTTAGTTATTTTTTTGTAGATGAAAAATAGCAACAAAAATTCTCTTATTTATTGATGTTATTTCAACTAATACTAATACCGATTAAAATTTTGTATTTTTACTAGTATGCTTACATATACAATATATATTTTTTATATAAGAGAAGGCGCGGGGAAATATTTGAAATTGATATTTATTGATAAATGCCAAAGGGCAATTGAAACTGTTTAACAAGTAAAAGTTTAATATCATAAAATATTGTGTTTCAGTATGTGGTAGTAGGTATTGGAATATGTATTAAATAGCAAAGGCCGTAAATTGAACCTTTGCTGATTTATATTGATAATCCATCCTACTGTAAAGAAGAAGAAGTTTGTCATTTTAGTTTTAACTCATTGAAATAGGGGAGGTTTGAGGTTAAGAAGAAAAATAAACCTTTTTCTCTCAGACTAGATCTAGTTTCTGCCTTTTTCTATGGACAGGCTTCATCAGTGATTTTTCATTAAATTGTATTATTGTTTATATTTTATTGTCAGATTGTCTCTATATGATCATTTTTCAACAACTCGTCGGCTGTAGGAATCGAACCTGTGCCTATTCCTACATTACAAACGTAACTATACTAAAGTACGACAGCTTAGCCATCTCACCCAAGTAAGGCCTTGAATGCAATGTAGCTAATTCATAGTTATACTTTCCTATTCAGCTTTCTGTGTTTTTTGCACGAAAGTGATCAAACACAGACACATTCTATTTTTAGATTTTTGTTTACCATCCAATCTCCCCCGTGTCTCCTTTTTCGCAAATGTTGCCACACAGACGTATGGTTTTTACGTTCAAGAGCAGGCAATTTGTGTATATTGGAGACGGACCGCCAACAGGGTATTTTTTATTTTTCATTTAATCGAAGTACTGTCGGAGCTTTTTTCAATATTCCTTATCGTTAGGCTTTAGGACGAATTTTCCTATATCGCCATTTTCACCAATATTTCAGATAAGTGGCAACCTCTGTTATTTTTCAGAGAACTATAACACCGTCTACAACTACACTTACAATATAGTTTCCATAACCGATTGAGGTTTATTTGATAAGTAATAGGTAAAGTTTATTTTCAATTGAAGAATCAATTAAAATACATTGAAAGATATTGTTAAACTTTTTTTATCAGTCAATAAAAAACAAACTACAAAATAATATGTATCATCTTTAGGAGTTGATATTTTCAGTCAACTGTTCTATTCTTAGTTTTCTATTTTTAGAAAAAATAATTTGAAAATTTCGTTGTTTTCTGTTTTAAACCAAAAAAATTCAAATATTTTCGGTTTTCTTTTTTGTTAAAATAGTTTGTTTATATAAAAAATTATTTCAGTTCAAATTACAAGAAATTCTTTACTCATACACACAAATATAGCCAATAAAAATAAGAACGTGTGTGTTGTGTGTGAGTGTTTTGAAAATCCAAACAAAAAAACTTTCAAATATGAAAAAACAAACCACAAAATCGTTTTTTTTTTTATGTTTCATCAGTTAAAAATTGATGATTATTTTAATAGACTTTTCAAATATTTTTATTTTTTTTGTGGATTGTTTAAACAATGTTTAAAAATAAATAGCAAAATGGTTTGAATATAATGAAAAATCAGTAGTCTTTTTTTAATTGTGATTTCAATTAATTTAATATGTATTTTAGGTTGTTTTTAACGATAAAATATTGTGAGTGTATCGCTATATTCCGTAAATTTTAGACATGTTTTCATAGAAAACAAAGTTGGTTTTTGATTTAAGTGAGATTAGGCCGATAAAAAAAATACGTGTCTCTTATGTTTTTCTCCTCTATCATATACTCAAATTTCATTAAAATCGTATAAAACCTATTCGGATACCTTATTTGTTGGATGTGTTTCTATCGATTTAGATAGTTTCAGCGTGTTACACGGCTTCGTTTTGGAGAAAATATTTCTTTCAAATTGTATATTGAAAATACTGAATACAACTTTATATATTTGTTTAATAATTAGTTAGCACATCACTGCGTATGAGAAATATTGTATTAACCATATTAATTATACGTTTGAAGTCTTAAAAAAACTAATATGGAAGATAACAAAGCAAATTGTGGTAAATTTTTTGTTTTTTTTTTTTGATATTTTAAATGTTTAATAATGCTCCTAGAGGAGCACAAGAAAATCTCATTGAGTTTGTAATTTAACTTAACAAATATTTCTAGAAGATCTAAAAACGTCGTCCACTGACGATTTCCTTCGGCGAGAATGAAATCTGGATAAGGACATGCCTTCAACAGATTATTTTTTACAATTTGTTAAATAAGTTTTGGGATTTTAGCACATTTAATTGCTAAAAAAAAAAAAAAAAATAATAATATATTTTTCTCGTCTAGGAGCGTTATTTAACAATTAAAATATCAAAGACAAGAAAAAAACAAAAAATTAACACAATTTGCTTTATCATCTTCCAAAATACTACTCTGTTGCTTTGACAGATCTAGCAATGTAGTGAAATGTATTCATGTATAACCCATAAGAATTAAGAAAGAAATAATAAATTTTCACAAGCACTTACTTATTCATTATAAACATTTTTTTGACGAATTCTGAGATAAATTGTTTTTTTTTTTAATTGCCCATAACAGATATAATAAAATTATGTATAATTTAACAGATAAACCAGAAACATTTTTTCCTTTATTACAGTAGAATTACTTTGAGTGTACTAATATCACCAACTGAAACTATATTTGCTGCAATATAAGTATAATAGCTGCTAACCATTTAATATATAGTACATTCTTTTGATCCCCCTAATTCCCCTAGTGGTAGTTGTTTATTTTAGAGCAATACTTTTAAAAACTAAAGCTCATAAAAAAAACAAACATCATTTTATATAAAATAAAGTCAACAACACTATAAAATTGTTAGTAGTAAAAATATATTATGATGTGGCAAACACATTAATAGTCTTTGCCGCTTGTATTATGGAAGCAAAAAGTGAAAAAAAAAAATAACTACACAAAATAAGCATTATTTATTTTAAACAACAAAAACACAAAATTTTCCATTATGTTTAACAAACAAAAAAAAAAAAAAAAAAAAAAAAAAAAATCCATAAAAGGCTGGTTTAAAAAAATTACATAGGCAAGCAGTCGGTATTATAGCCAAGAAATTAAGAATAAATTATTATACCTAAAAAATGGAGGCTTAAGAATTGAACAATAGGGAATAAATTCTTTATTTGAATTACAAAAAAAAAAAAAAAAAAAAATGTCAAAGTCAGTCTAAAAAATTCCTTGAAATATATAGATAATCTTTATTTGATTTAATTAATTATTTAATTTGTTCAATTATCCTTTAAATTTGACGATTTGCTACACCCACTGCAAAGTAATTCATTATCAATTCCAAATTACTTATGCGGATAAAGTTTTTATAATCGTTTTTTTTTCTCTCTGTACAATTTTACGTATGAGTGATATTTAGTGATTTAATATCACTCATACGTTTAGTATTTTAACACATTAACATTTTTAGCTAATGTTTATGCATGTAAATCACAGTTCGATTTTTTTTTTGCAATTTGTTTCAGGAAAATCATATATTCATAATAATAGTATAAATTATTGCTTTGAAAACGCATTGATATGGAAAAATAATCATATATTTAATAGCTAAATTAACATACACTATAGGGCAAGATAATAAAGTGGAAAAAATTAAAAAAAATATATATCAATCTGGGCAAAATCAAAACTGTTTAAATATGTTAAAGAACTGATTTTTATATACTTAAAAGAAATGAATTATTAATCTCATAATATGTGAGATTGTTTGTCACTTTTAAGAAGAAAACTGTAAATAAAAGTCTCATATGTATATGAGTGTTCCTTTCTAGCACTAAATTGGTAGTAGGAGTGCTGTGTTTGTGCTAGAAAATTAGCTTTATTTTCATAAATATTGTTAAAAAAATTCAATATTTTATTTAATATAATTGACAACAAAAGATTTATTTTTGTGTTTCTTATCTCATTTATATTTAGCAAATAGAAAATTACCAATTTCAGAAATTTTTTGTCAGCAGCACTAATTTTTAGTATATTTAGCAGCAACTTTTTCAGAATTTTTCTATTAGTACAGCCATTTATCATTTCTTTTTTTTTATAGATTTTCACTTTAATTTGTCCGATAGCATACACTAATATTTATGCACACTCTCTTGCACACATAGAAAATTATAATTTTTTTCCCGTATTTATCAATAATTACTATTATAAATAAGCGATGAATTTATTTATGCTCAGATTAATAAATATAAAAACATACATACACACAAATATTTATATAAAGATTTATAAATCCAGCTAATATTTAGTGTTCAATTATCAGTATTATTTATATTTAATTAAAAAAGAAAAATATTTTATAAGCATAAAAGTAAATGTAAGTAACAAAAAGTTTAACAAAGTCCAAATAACAATTAGTTTAACATGCTTACAGAATTTTTAAAGCCAACTTGTTTAGCTTATTATCAAGTTACAAAACATTTGAAATAAGCTTTTAATTAAAACTTTTTAAAAGAAAATGTTTGCTGGGTATTTATACACAACTAAAGCCTGGATCAGCCAGACGTATCTGTTGTGAATAGATTTTTGTTGTGTATTTACGTTTGCTCTATATTGAATGCATAAGAATGAAACAAAAAACACAACACATCTTCTGTTCTTATTTAACTTATTAATTCAGTTATGCAGAGATACGTTTACGTTTACGTCTGGCTGATCCAGGCTTAATAATGAGTTAAACCAATAACAATTAATTAAAAAAAATAAAATACATGAATATTATACACACACACACATAGCAATAAATCTGTAAAAATAGTAGAAACAGCTACTAAAAATTGGTTAAAAATGGTGCTGCAGAAAAAACTGCCAAAATTAGCAGATTTTTTTGCTAAATACTAGTGAAATAAGAACAGCAAAATTAAAACTTTTAAATTTACAGAATTTTAGTTATATTTAAGCTAACTTTTAGTTAATTCAAAATAACAAATTGTACTGTAAACTCCGCAGAAAATTTTGCTAAATATTAGTAGACAAAAAATAGCAAAAATGAACTGTTATATCTACAACATTTTTGCTATTTTTAAGCTATATTTAGTTGAATGCAAATAGCAGTCTATACCGCTAAAATCAGCAGAAATATAAAAACTTCGAAAATTAAAAAAAAATTTTTTTGAGTGTAGTTAAAAAATTAAAAAAAATTTTTTTTAATTTTTTAACTACACTCAAAAAAATAAGTTAGTAGAAAAATTAGTAAAACATCTTGTATATCAAGTGTACTAGTTTTCAGCAATTTTTTTTGCTGAAATTCCGTTTTCAGCAAAAATTTTAGTTATATTTTTTTAGCACTAAACTAATTTTGAACTAATGTTTTACTAATTTATTTTGCTACAAAAATTGTGCTGATAACCGCATTCACAGCGTGGACGACAACCAGATAGACAAGATGTAGATGTCGCAGCTTGTCTGGAAACGGAAATGACAAAAAAAAAAGAAAAACAACTCTACACATATTCTATATTTAAATTTTCAGCAAATAAATTAACTGAAGTAAAATTTCGTTTTTTGAGTTTTTTTCAGTCTACTAATATTCAGCAAAAAGTTTAGTGATTTTAGCAAGGATTTCTTTCATTTGCAGTCGACTAAGTGTTAGCAAAACTTTTGCTGAAGATTACTATTTTTTTGGTAAAAATCAGCTCGCTGATTTTCAGCAAACCTTTTGCTGAAATTACCAACTTTTTTGCAAGCACGCTCCTAACTAAAAATTTGCTGACGCAGCAACATTTTTTGCTGACTTTACTGACCTTTTTTTTGAGTGTACTAATTATTTAGCAAATTTTTTCACTAATTTTAGCAGGTAAGTTTTCTATTTTCCATTTACAAAATTTTAACTCAAATATAAATAAAGTTCTGTATATTTAACAATTTTATATTTGCTGTTCCTATATTACTAACATATAGCAAATATAATCTGCTAATTTAGCAGCTTTTTCTACAGCATCATTTTTAACAAATTTTTAGTAGTTTTAACTAAATTTTTTACGGACTTTTTTCTACTAGTGTGTAAAAACCAGCCTCATATCGACTGGGACTATGTGTTTGTTGTTGCTATTTAGCACCCGCTACCTCCTCTGAAAACTAACATTGTTTCACATAAACAAATACATACAAGTATTTTGTCAATTATAATAAACAATTACAATAAACTAAATATTTTTAACTTAAACCCAAATTATGTATACACACAGGCATTTGTGTATAAAAACAAACACACAAGTACATACATGTTTGCATGTGTGTGTGTGTGTGTGTGTGTTAGTATTTTTGTGTGTACATATAAACTAACAACAACTGATGGCAACAAAGTGACTAAAGCCGCTTTTAATACACAATTAGTATAAGATGACAAAAGCCAAACACTAATATACAAACTCCAACACTAACACCAATATATTCACCCCAAACTAAGTCATTCCTGATACCTAAAAGGAATTATAGGCAACAATAAATATTATGTAAGTATTTAGCGTTAATGGATTGAACAGCATCCGTTAAATAGTTTAACACAGTAGAGGAAGAACAAATAATAGGTTTCTAGCTCTCTCTTTCTCTTCCTTATTCTGTCAAAGTGTGTTATTCTTTAAGAGATTTTATTGTTTGATAAAGGGTAAAAAGCATTTTCTTAGTTTATCACTATATTTAATTATGTATGTTATTTATTTAATATACTTACAACAAATTAAACGAAAAGAGGACTTGAAAGAAGTAAAAACTTACCTGAAAATAAAAAAAAAGAAATAAATTAAAAATTATAAATTTATTTTTATCAGAATAAACAATAATTGCCTTAAAGGAATTAAATGCTCTATCCGGATTTCATTCTTGCCTAAGGAAATCATCAGGGGATGACGTTTTAGAATTTCTATAAATATTTATTAGGTTAAATTACAAACTTAATAAGAATTTCTTGTTCTCGTCTAGGAACATCATTCAACATTTAATAGCCGTTTTTTCTAATCACTTGGATTTAATAAATCCAAAAAGTATTTCTAAAAGTGCTCAACAGATGGCGTTAGATTCTCCCTATTTTAAAAAGAATTTTCTGTCCGACACTTCTTTCACCCTAATTTTTAATACCGAATTCGATATAGAAGGATTTTACTTTAACTTTTAATTTTTAATTATATTTTATATAAAACAGCGATAAACAGTCTGCCTTTTCAGTTTTATCACTTCAATTTATATTTTTACACAATTGAAAAATTCCATTGCAATATTTAATATTCACTAATTGGATTTAATTAAATTACTTACTGTAGAGTGAAAAATTGCCATTTCTATTTCAGCTATTTCTCCATGTCCAAGATTAAAAATATGTATTTGGTGAGGTGTAGTTTTTTTTCTAAACATACTTAATAAAAAAAAATTTAATAATTTAATTTTATTTGTTAGTTTTTCAATTTTTTTGTTTCTCTTTTAATTTTTATTCGTATTTTTTGCTGACATTAAATTAATAGGCTGTTTCATATATTTGTGCTTTTATTATGAATTTATTAAATCCAGCTTTTTTTTGGATTTAATAAATTCACTTTTTGTATGAAAAATTCTAAATCCAGGTAATTAAAAAACACGCTAAATATATCAAAGAAAAAACAATAAAAAAAATGTTACCACCATTTGCTTTGTCATCTTCTAAAATAGTACTCTGTTGTTTTGAAATTAAAAATTTTACTTATATGGCTAGAAATTTATGAATTTTTTTAAATTTTATGAAAATCTAAAGGCTTGTTTTATAGTCGGAATTAAAAACGATTTTTATCTTAAATATTCCTTAAGCTAAAAATTTTGTTTAAAAATTTCTAACTTTAGTAAAATTTTAGAGAAAATTCCTTCTTAGTTCTGATTATAAAATTGGCACCAAAAAAAAATTAAGTAAAATTTTAGAGAAAATTCCTTCTTAGTTCTAATTATAAAATTGGCACCAAAAAAAGCTTAAAGTTTATAAATATTACAGTGAGTGTTATTTTTAATTGGTTTTAAGATCAAATATGACAAATACCAAATATAATTCACAATTTATTTTACAACAAATGGAGAAAAAAACTTATGAAAAAAAACTTTCCTACAACCAATGGTTGACAATTAATGCATTTTCAAATGCTACCAAGCACTCTCATCAGTTTGTCTTTATGGGGTTCTTTTTAGGTTACAATATAGATTTTAGTTTTTGTATTTAACTTAACTTTAAAGTGAAAAACGTTTCGAGAAGTAAACTCAAACATTTTTACTTCCCAGCCAGCAAAAAAGAGCTCAAAAAATATTATTAAAAGTTAAAATTTTTGTACGAAAGTGGTTCATCCAAAAAAGCTTTCCTATTTTATTCAAAAATTATTCAAAAAAAAATATTTTAAAAAATTCGAAAGGCTCAAGAATTAATCTTTTTTTTTGAAAATTGTTTGGGCCCTTTTTGAATTGCTCTCAAAATATTCAAATTTATTTACATTTATGAGTCATTTCTGAACAATATTTTGGATTTAATAATTTGCCTGAAATTTTTGTGCCTATTATGATTCAATTTAGTAGGCTCAAATATGAGCAATTTTTGACAAAAAATTTTAAAATGGATGAGGGGTATGTATAGTTGATCTTTTTATTTGGTAATTAAATGATTTTATTTCGATTTCAGATCATAAACTAATATCACTTTCTGTTTGAATTATTTCTCAAATTAAAGAGAGGATGATACAATTTTCACAAGTAAATTGCAAAGAATAAAAAATTTTGAAAGAATTCGATAAGGCCAGCAACACAGAATACGTATTTTTGGCTTTTGATACAAAGCCATCACCAGTGTCGTTTGCCTTGATGGGTTAATCATTGATGATGATCTACTTATGCCAAAGTTGAAAACAAATATAATATGTTAACAATTCAACTAGACTAACATCAACGAAATGGAACTGTTAACTTATTATATTTGTTTTCAACTTTGGCATAAGTAGATCATTATCAATGATTAACCCATCTAAGGCAAACGACACTGATGAGGGCTTTGTGCTTTCAGATAAAATTTTAGTTATATTTGTTTAGCACTAAACTAATTGTGAACTAATTTTATACTAATAAATTTATAGTGCGGGCAACAACCAGACAGACAATATGTAAAGAGATATCGCAGATTGTCTAGACGTAGTGGAGACAAAGAAAATGATACTAAAAATACTTTTTTTTATGTCTCAGAAGAGTTGTGGTTTTGGTATTATTTTACATAGTGAAATATTTTTGTTTCTATATTTCATACAGAAAACAAAAGGACGCCAAAAGAAGCGTATGCATAAAAATGCAACACAAGATAAAATGATTTATTTTGTAGGCAAACTAATAGGAAAGAAAACGTTGAATTAGCCACACTATAAGCAAGGCATTACCGTGGGTGAGATGGCCACGCTGTCGAACTCTAGTATAGTAACGTTTGCAATGTAGGAGTGCATGGGTTCGATTCCTATAGCCGACAGGTTGTTGAAAACATTACAATATCATATAGAGACAATCTGACAATAAAATATAAACAATAATACAATTTAATGGAAAATCACTGATGAAGCCTGTCCATAAAAAGGCAGAAACTAGATCTAGTCTGATTTGCAGATAACATATCCTGGGAAGGTCATTCGGAAAGCGTGCTGTTCATATTTTGCTTTCCGACAAATCCTTTTAATACCCTTCGAGTATCCTTCCACATCCTTCGAATGTCCTGCCATATCCTGCGAAGGTCCTTTAGCATAATTTACACCTACGAAGCGTGCAGTTCGTAGGTCACTTGCTGTCATATAGTTTTAGTATCCTGCCATATTCTTCAAAGGTCCTTTAAGGTAATTTTTATCCATAGGTCACTAGCTGCGGCATCCTTGGGGTATCTTGCCATACCCTGTGAAAATCATCGAAGGTAATTTTCATCTAGAAAGCGTGCTGTTTATACGTCACTTCCAGCCACGTGCTTTGAGTATACTAGCATACGCTCTAAATACCCTTCGAAGGTCCTTTAAAGTAAATTTTTATCCAGGAAAAGTGCCATTTGTAGGTTACATCCTACGAGTATCCAGTCAATGCAATTTCTAACGCCTTGAATAAATATTGCACAGTGTAAAGTGCCATAAAATATGTTTCGCTGTATCAAGGACTAAAAAAGACAGGCCTATACCTTGAAAGAATGATTAAATTCTCAACTCTTATACTTTAATGAAACATATTTTTCCCTAAAGATATTTTGCTTATACCCTAATCTAATACTTTTATAAAATTGTTGTTAAATGTATTTGACGTTGCAATAAATATCCACCAACAGTGGGGAATGTATATGAATATGCATTAAAATGAGGGTATATAAAAACATACACACACACACACACACTTACAAATGTTAGCTCCAAACTAAGCAACAGCATAACAGCAACAAGAATAACAACAAAAAGCTGTGCATCACTTTAGGGAACAATATTGTAGATACATATTGAAGTATGTGCAACTAACAAAAATAACCAGAAGATATAGCAGTAACAGCAGTAACATTAACAGACAATACTTTAAGGCTTAAGGATAAACAAATAGAGGCGACATTATGTTAAAATCATACCTCATACCCTCTCTACATCCATCCTCAACACCATCACAATGCTTAGCATCATTTGTATATTTAAGCTTAAAGCTGTATTTTTTTTTTGTCTATGAAATGTCACTCATTCTCTTTTTCTATTTATGCTTAACATATTAACATATCAACAAAAGCATGCACTCATTTATTCACATACATACACAGACACACACACACACAGCCACAGACACACAAAATTAATATAGAAGAATGAAAAAAAATAGGATATGAAGATGAAGAAGGCGGGAGGTGTTATACGGAATGAGGAAATTATGTTAGTAAACTCTTAACACATACTACTGCAACTAAATACATGTATAGTGTAGTAAACTACAATATAGTTTTCAAAATGTTTACTAACACACTTACGCTTACGTGTGTACACTCATAGAAAAACTAGCAGAAAAAGCTATTAAAAATTACCTAAAAATTAAATTGCAGAAAAAACTTGTTGAAATTAGCAGATATTTTTCCTAAATACTCGTGAAAACAGAACAGTAAAACTAAAACTATTAAATTTACCGAATTTTAGTTATATTTTAAGTTAACTTTTAGTTAATTGAAAATTACTAATAAATCTGTAAAATCTGCAGAAAATTTCGCTAAATATTTATAGACACAAAATAACAAAAACAAACTGTTATATCTATAAAATTATTTGTTAGTTTTAAGTTAAGCAGTCTGTTCTGCTTAAATCAACTGAAAAATTTGCTGAAGAAAAGTAAACCGCTGATTTTTGAAGGATAGATTTCTATTTCTATTTCTGCAAAAAAAAAAATTAAAAAAAAATCTTTCCAAATTTAAATTTTTTTATGGTTTTTTTGTCTAGTAATTATTTAGCAAAATATTTTGCTGATTTTAGCAGGTTAATTCGTTATTTTCTATTAACTAAAATTTTACTGAAATATCGCATAATTAAAATTCTGCATATTTTATAGTTTTATGTTTACTGTTCCTATCTTACTAATATTTAACAAAAATAATCTGCTAATTTCAGCAGATTTTTTCTGCAAGGTAATTTTTAACTAATTTTTAGTAGTTTTAACTAAAACTATTACAGACTTTTTTCTATTAGTGTATATATTGTATGTATGTATGTATTATTGTGTAAAGTGGCAGTAACACAACGATAAAATAGATGGTTTTCTTGCTTAAATGCATGCATGCTATTATTATGTTGTTGTTGTTGTTGTTGTTGCTACTATGTTGTTGCTGTTGATGTATTGTTGTTATTATTATGCAATTGTTGTTATTGTTGGTTTATGCATTGTATAGACAGACAACGCGTACTTGATTGCAAACTATTAACACCATTAAAGTAGAGGGAAAATTTAAATAATTCCCGCATGAATTAAAAACATTTTCCTTTTTCCTTTATCCCATTTCTTAGTACTCAAAAGTTGACACTAACATGAATTGTGTGTACGTGTTTACAACACATACATACAATACAAATGACATGTTGATTTTTCTTTTTTACAAATGCGCACACATACACACACGCACGCAAAATATAACGAAAGTTAAAGATGAGAGTAAAGATATAGTGATTATTATACAAAAAGGAGGAGGAATAAATTAAGTTGTATTTTTTTAAAAACATAAAACGTAGTCAGGTTATCGTGGAAAAGGGGCATATTTTGAAAAAAATTAACAAATTATCACATCAAATTTCTTTGTTGATCTTGCCACTTCCCATTAACCACTTGCGGAGATATTTGGAACCAAATTTCAAAACTTTGACATAGTGTTGATTACGAACTGGTAGAGATTTTATTAAAACATAAATTTTGTAATTTTTCAGCTTCTAGACTCATAGAAATAAATCTGTGAAAATAGCACAAAAAGTTACTCAAAATTAGTTAAAAATTATGCTGCAGAAAAAGCTGCTAAAATTAGCAGATTTTTTTTTCACTAAATACTAGTAAAATAAGAACAGCAAAATTAAAACTATTAAATTTACAGAATTTTAGTTATATTTAACCTAACGTTTAGTAATTTGAAAATAGCAAATTGTACTGTAAAATCTGCAGAAAATTTTGCTAAATATTAGTACACTAAAAATAGCTAAAATAAACTGTAAACTTTTAGCTATTTTTAAGCTAAATTTAGTTGAATGCAAATAGCGCTCTATGCTGCTAAAATCAGCAGAAATATTTGATAAAAAATTGTAAACTGCTGTTTTCAAAAGGCTCGATTTTTATTTGCATTTCAAAAAAAATCTAAAAAAAAAACTTCAAAAATTTTTAATTTTTTGGTGATTTTTTAGGCTACTAATTATTTAGCAAAATTTTTTGCTGATTTTAGCAGGTTAAATATAACTAAAATTCTGTATATATAACAGTTTTATTTTTGCTGTTCCTATATTACTAATATATAGCAAAAATAATCTGCTAATTTTAGCAGTTTTTTCTGCAGCATCATTTTTAACTAAATTTTAGTAGTTTTAACTAAATTTTTTACGGACTTTTTTCTATTAGTGTTGGCGATTTAAAGCTTTTCCCATCTGCCAAAAATTTTTTATTCAAAGTAATTTTTTGCAAAAATTTTTTTTGTAGAAATTCGGAATCATTTTATAATAAAAAAACTTATTTACCACATTTTGGAAGATGACAAAGCAAATTGTGGTAAAATTTTTTTGTTATTGTTTTTGTTTTTTCTTTGATATTTTAAATGTTGAATAACGAAACAATTAATTCTCATTAAGTTTGTAATTTAACCAGGCCAGGCCAAATTATATGATTTTCGGAAAGATTTTTCAACCTCGCCTATATGTTTTGCATGTGTACTAACGCAAAATCATACCGAAAATCTTATAATGTACCAGCCTTTAAAGCTGATTTACATGCAAAATATATAGGTTAGGTTACAAAATCTTGCCGAAAATATAATAATGTAAACTAGACTTAAAGGCTGGTTTACAATATATGATTTGTGGTAAGATTTTGCTTTAGTACATATATAAAACATATAGGCAAGGTTGCAAAATCTTTCTGAATATCTTATGATGTAAACCAGACTTAAAGAATGTTTTAGAATTCGGAGTAATTTATGGTTTAACAAAAAGATCTGAAATTGTTTTTAAAAAATATTCCATTCGGAATAAGTTTTTCTATTCGCAACAATTCGGAGTCAAAACACTCTTAAATAGTGTTTTTGGCTGGTTTACATTATAATATTTTCGGTGCGATTTTGTAACCCAGCCTATATGTTTTGCATGTGTACAAAGTCATACCGAAAATCGTATAGTGTAAACCAGCCATTAAAGGACATTTTTCTGATTTATCGACAACTTCTTCTCATTCTAACAAAAATATTTCAATTTCGGAGTCACAATATGTTTTTCAAAAAAAAATATTTTCCAATTCAGATTAAGGTAAGTTTTAACAAAAAGATATTTTTTTCATCTTCAAATTGGAATAAGTTCGAAGTGAAAACACTCTTAAATAATGTTTTAAGTAGATTTTTCTGATTCATCGACAAATTAAAGCAAACATTTTTGCTCAGAGTAATATTTCAATGATTTTTTTATAAATTCGGAGTAAAAGTATATATTTTTCTTGAGTAATTTTTTTCAGCAAATTTGTTTTTCAATCGAAATCAAAGTATCTTTTTAGTAGTCGTTGATCTGGTGTAGGGATTTTTATATGAATTTATTCGGTGTAAAAATATTCTGGAAATAAGTTGTAAAAAAAAATGTTTTCCGATTCGGTGTAAATGTTTATATATCAAATTCGACTATTGGAAAAAGGTTTCTTTTTTCGAATAAATCGTAACCATTTTTCAAATGAAAATTTTCCTTTAAGATTCAGACTATTTTTTCTATTCGGAATATATATTGTTTTTATTCAGAGTAATTCGGAGTAAGAAACAAAAGCGCCACAAATTTTTATAGATAAGGTAAAAAAAAAGTATTATTTGGCGTTTTCAGTTTAAATTTTACATAAAGCCTTTTTTGCAACGAAAATTTCATAAATTCGGAGTTAGGTTTCAAAAATTATTCACTTTTGAAATTAAAGTTTTCCTATACACAGTAATTTTTTTCTTAACTCGTAGTAAAAGTAAGTTTTATTTCAATTCTCCCATTAGAATTCAGATTTCTTATTCAGAATCAAAATATTCTTAAAGCTATTTTTACAGTTAATTTTCTTTGATATTTTTATGTTTTTTCCTCATAAAAGTGTTGGTTTATTTCCTCTAAATAAACCGGATTCTCTTCTATTGCAATCAAAATAACCAATCCCACCGCTCACACTAATTTTTACGTTAACCTTCTAAAATGTAGGTTTGTCTCCTTTAAATAAACCAGGTTGGTGATCTTAGTAAATAAAAATAACATGCTCTGTTTAGTTTGATTTAGCTTTACTCTTATTTATAAAACGCTGTATTACTTTAAATACAACAACATAACACACACAAATTCTAGTAATCAACTGTACTCCTACTAGACTAAAAATTTTCGACACACTGCCGAACAAAAAAGTACTAAGAAATACGAGTATGAGGTCAACCTTGGCTTTGGATTCTCTACTACATACCAGAACTTCATACAGAACGTCATATAAGCAGTCGGGGCATTCCCCTTGTGAGGAGCAAATACCTTTGAAATACTTGTACTTTTTTAAATAAATATGGTTAAATGTTCACCTCCCTTAAAAATCGATGAAAGTTACATAATTTTGGAGTAAGAAGCTCTAAAAAAAATATTTCCGCTACAGTTGTTGATTTAAAATCGAGAAATTCTTCTCAAAAACTTGCAATATTTTTTATACTTTTTTTGTGCTTACGAAAAACGACTCAAGAGCTTTAAAAACCCATGCTTAAACTATTTAATAAAGAGGGTATAAGAAACAAATTTCCCTTGTAAATTATTTGAAGCTGTTGCTGTTGAAAGACCAGTTCCAAGAACATACATCCTTCTGCATGTCATATTGTGAGGGTGTGTGTGTGTTTTTTTTTTGAATGCCTGCATATTGTTATAAACACAGAATAAATACAATCAACAAACCAACAAGTAGAAGGCATCAAGCAAAGAGATAAAAGTTAAATTGTCATATGAAGATAAACAGCATTTAAAAGTACTATGCAAGTTTCTTCCTACACACACACACATAGACATGGAGATAGATGTAGAAGGAGAGACAAAAATAAGCACATGGCTTTAAGTGATAAATTAAACACATCTATAGATAAGACACACATATCGTGCATATGATCGTAAATTCTTCATTGTATAATCAGACTCGAATACACCTACAAAACTACCTAAACATATTTTCTTTATTAATACATTTTTAGTAATATACAAGGAATAAGAAGCAAAAAGGCAATCGGTGTTTCTTTTTTCACATGTAGTATGTGTTGTTTAGTAATAAAACCAAGGAGCAAGGAATGTCAAGAGTATGCATGCATCTCAACTTCTGTTAACTGGCTTTGGTTCCGACAGTTATTAGGTTAAATTTTATGTATTTACATATACATTTGCCAGAGCCAATAGCAGAGCCTTTAGCAGTAGTTGAGCGTTTTGCATAGAACCTAATAAAATGCATTATTTTCAAACTAATATTAACACATACCAGCATACGTTGAGAAATGTATATAAAAACTAGTAAAGGTACACTAAAAATAATATATCTGTACTTTAACAGAATTATTACTAATTTTTGGCTTAAAATTAAATTTGTTGAAGCTAAAAATCTTTTGTGTTAAAAATTAGTAAAAGTACAAATAATTTATGTTCAATTACCAAACTTGTAGTTCTACGAATTTTTAACACAAAATGTTGTTAGTTTCAACTAAATTTATTTTAAGGCAAACAATAGTAAAAGTTCTGTTAAATTACAGATGAATTATTTTGAGTGTTGTGTTATTATGTTGGTATATGGTTATAAGTATAAATATGTTTAAACATGTTTGTATGTATGTATATGAGACAAGCTGCATACTGAAAATGGCAACATTCATATTTAAAAGTGTAAGTGTTTGTTTAGCTACAAATATGTGTACGTAAATATGTGTATCTATATGTGTATGAGTGTATTTTTTACAGCTGACTGTTAGCTTGTTATGAATGTGCAGGTTTTTGCAACAAAAACAAAAAAAAAATAAAATTGTATTCTTGTTGGTTTAAGGTGTGTGCTAAACGTCACTTGAGGCAAAATTATGCGTGCCAAGAGTGTTGTTTAGTTTTTTGCTTAAAACTCAGGTATAACAAAATTTTATATAAGTATATACCCACATTCAAATGTTTTTCAAATGTATCTGCACTATGGACTAAGAATTTAATTAAAACAAGCAACAAATAGCAAATATTAGAATTTTTACTTTTCAAAAGGAGTCATAAAGTTTGGCTGAGTTTTATTTAAATAGTATTATTAAAGATTAAAAGAGAAAAAGTTAATTGTGTAAAATCAAAAACCAATTCATGTCATGTGATTTTATACCTAAAATGAAAGATTTACATGGTTCAAAGTTCCTTTAATTAAAGAGTAAGATGTTAAGCAAATATATTTGGCATGAAATTCTACTAAAAGTCTCTGAAGACATCAAAGTTAAAAATTTAATTTCAGTGCCAGTAATAAGTCAAAACTCAAAATGTGTTTAAAGGTGAATCTGTTACTTATTTAGAATTGGTGCTCAATTATCCAACAAACCTGTATTTAAGGGAGGAAACCATGTGAATCCTCCATTTTACGCATAGGATGTGTTCTGCGAACTTATGTGAAACACTACGAGGAACATTTTTGTGGAACATTTTAACCCTCTAACTCTTTAATTAATGAGACTTTTTTGGCCCCATTTTAAAAAGTGACAAAAAATACCCTTAAGTTGAAGAGTTAGAAGGTTAAAGTGTTCCACGAAAAAATTCATCGAAGTGTTTTACATAAGCTTGCTGAACACATCCTATACCTAAAATGGAAGATTCTCATGGTTTCTTTCCAAAAGTAGGAAATTAACCCTTAAATGTATTTTAAGTTTTGACTTATTTCTGGCATAGAACTTAAATTTTTAACTGTGATATCTTCAGAGACTTATAGTAGAATTTCATGACAAATATTTTTGTGGAATATTTTAACCCTCTAAGCCTCCAGTTAAAGGACTTTTTGACCCCTTTTTAAAAAGGGATATAAACGACCCGTAAGTTGTGGAGTTAGAGGGTTAAAATGTTCCGCAAAAATATTTGTTATGAAATTCTACTGTAAGTTTCTGAAGACATCAAAGTTTAAAATTGAGTTTCAGTGCCAGAAATAAGTCAGAACTTAAAATGTGTTTAAAAAGTAATTTTGAGCTTGTACACAATTGGCGCCCAATAGACCACCCATATGTGCAAAAGTGTTATTTTTTCACCTCTCCACGCACTTTCCGGTAGATTGGTCGTATAGAATAATATCCCCCCAAAAATTGATTTTCTTGCATTAAAACACGCCAGCCACCCGCGGCTTTTAGCCCTAAAAATGGACTAAAATTAGTTCAAAACTTCTTTGCGCTATAACTCATAAAATACACTAATTACAGAAAAATACTAAATGGGCATATCTACAGGCAATGAAGTGGCCAGCATTTTCCTCATACACACTTTTGATGTGTCGAAGAGGCGTCATGGTGATTTAAGTGGTTAAACACAAATTTTGACTTTAACCACTTAAATCGCCATGACGCCTCATCGATACATCAAAAAAGTGTATGAGGAAAATGCTGGCCACTTCATTGCCTGTAGATATGCCCGTTTAGTATTTTTCTGTAAAACCTATATTTTAAGAGTTATAGCGCAAAGAAACTTTGCACTAATTTTAGTCCATTTTTAGGGTCTGTTTTAATCCGAGAGAACAAATTGTTTTTTAAGCCCAATCTACCGGAAAATACGTTGGGAGGTGAAGAAATTACACTTTTTTACACTCCATATACTTTATGGGTGGTCTATTGTACATATTAAAAAATTGTCGTAGTGCCAAAACAACCAAAACATTCGTAAAATTAACAACATTTTTCGTGTTTATTACCTATGGATTATTATGAGTATATGCGGAAAGCGACATGTCAATTGCCACAATTTAGACACCTCGTGACGTGAGAGGTGGTGTGTCCAATAGATTTTCAAATAAATTAATAAAAAAACTACGAATTTAAAAAAACTACTTGGCATAGGGATCGATCAAAAAACGATCAATTTTCTATGGTAATGTTGACATATTATCGGCTTATTATTGGTTTGACCCATATGCCAAAATTTCTTTATCGAGAAAAACGATAAAGAAGGTTTACATTTTGTCATTTTTGTATGCGAAATTAGCTGGTACTTGACATCCCAGATATGATATGAGATATCGAGAAACGGCTTTCGGAATCAGAAAGGAGATATTTCCATTATATGTAATTCATTCTTAACTCAATTTTCTCAGAATTGGTTAGTAGGACAAACCAATAATAAGCTGAATTGCTTTAACAATCTTTGAATTTTATTGAAGCAATTCTGGAAAATTCAAACAAATTGTCTCTTTCCTCGTCATATTTATACCAGTGTCTTCATTCCAGAAAATTCAAAATTTTATATAGTTTTTGTTTGATGATCTGTAGTCCCATAGTGTTTACATAATACTATGGCACAAGATTATATACGTATGCATTTAACTTTTTCATCTCTGCATGTGTTAGTTATTCTATGTATGTATGTATGTTTCAAATTATTTGCAAATTTTAATTTTATACATTTTCCGGGTATAAAATCCAAACTACAAATGATTTTTTATACATACAACGATTTTTGTTGTTGTTGTTGTAAAAAGTTATAGTTGTGGCTGCTCCAGTTTTTGTTGTTGTTGTTGTTGGACTTTTTTAAAAATATGTCAGTTTATATGAGAAGTGCATGCATGTGATTGCACTTTACTGTGTTTATGTCAAGTATTCACTTACAGCCTGTTAAACACTCAATGAAAAACAGTTTAGCAAAAACGAAAAAAAAAAATAACTCTAACATACATTTAGTTTTTTTTTTCAATTTATAAATATGTATGCGTAAGTATGTATTGTTGTTTATATACATACATGTGTGTGTGTGTGTGTGTGTATTCGTGTAAAGGTAAACATTTTTGCAAGCATTTGTGTATTTTTCGTAAATTTATTTATACCACATAATTTAACTACAAAAATTAAGTCTTAAATATTACGAGTACTATGTGTTCTACACAAAGAAAAAAAAAGCAATCATAGTTAATTCAATTATTATGCACAGAATATTATACTCGTAAAGGTGGTAAAGACCTCGGCAAATGTTATTTAAAAACAAATGAAATTTCATTGAAAATCGATTTAAAAACAAATGAAATTTCAGTTCAAAACCAGACCACTAACATTTCAGTAAATTCACATTGATTTGATTCATTTTAATTTGAATATTCATTTATATTCATTTGTTTTTGACTGTTAATAAAATAAAGCACAAAATAAATTCTATTCATTTGTTTTTACTTACAAAAATAACTTACGAGAAATCACCGACTCTAACTACACTTATTTTTACTAATTGAATGGAAAAAAGATTACCTCCCAAACAGTAAAATTTACTGTGTTTACACTTATTTCAGTAAATATTTGCTGTGAGTTTCAATATTAAATACAAAAATAGAAAAAAAATCTCCAAAACAAAACAAAAATCGCAAAAATTACTCTTAATAAAAATGCTGGAATTGAAAAAATTTCACCAAAGTTTCAAAAACAATCAAAACTGAAAAAATCGTTGAAATTAATATAATTAGTAAAATTTCAAAATCGCAAAACTAAAAAATCGCTTAAATTAAAAAAACACCAAAATTAAAAAAAAAACGCTGGAATGAATATCGCCAAAAAAAACTCTTTAAATATATTTAAAAAGACAACAAAATCTGAAAAAAATTTAATTAAAAAAATTAATATTCACAAAATATTGCCCAAATTTTAAAAATTACTAAAAATTTAAAAAATTTAATTTAAAAAATCGCCAATTTGCAATAGCGGTATTTTCAACAATATTTCAAATATTTCCAATAAGTGGCAACCCTG
Organism: Leucophora obtusa; assembly: GCA_949987735.1. NCBI lineage: Eukaryota > Metazoa > Arthropoda > Insecta > Diptera > Anthomyiidae > Leucophora > Leucophora obtusa. Next base: position 7,482,283 of record OX465296.1, read on the forward strand.
GATCTACAATACTGGTAATATGGGTGGCGAAATTTTTATTTTCTGAAGTCCATACTTTAACCCTTTGACGACCATAGGCAAGTATGCTTGCCCAAGGATTTTTCGCATTTATAATTGCCTAGACAAAAGATAGAGTAAATATTTCCAAAGGCTATTTGTAAAGGAGAAATGAGGGGGAACAAAAACGTAGTAGACAGCAGATCCCTACCTAGTCCCGCTTTCCCCTTGCGAGCCCTCGAAGTTGGTTATTTAGAATTCTTCATTTAAGGGGTAAAAAGCACAAATTTTGACAAGCGAAATGAAGTAACCCAGCAAAAAATTTTTGGTATTTTGGAAGCAGTAAAAATACGAAGCGCTTAAAAACGCGCTACAAATTCTGCTTTACAGAGTTGCGCCACTTTATGCGTATACAATACACAAAAAATTTTGCAATTTGATTGTATACCCTGCAAAACTGCCTTAAACGAAGCAAATCGAAAGCAAGTTATTTAAAAAATTATAGTGCTACGCTATTCCCTTACGACGAAGCAGGTTGTAAGGGAGTAAAATAAAATGTAAGTTATCCAAAGATTAATGCGCACGAAATCTGAGTAATCTCAATCGTGTTTTACCCTTCTTTAGTAGAGTTTAATGTATAGACGCCACATAAACATGAGTCAGTCTGCATTTTGAAGTCGGCAAATGAATGCATTTATTCTCATAAGAAGTCGCATTTACTCAATGAAAATCATGAATTTACTGCATCTTTTCAGCAGCAAAAATAGCACTTTTTCCAAAAAAAAGTGCATGAATTTATTTGCAGTTAAATGCACTTACGAAAAACATGAATTTACTGCAATATTTCAGCAGCGAATAATGCGCTTTTTCTCACAAAACAACGTGCTTCCAAGCGGGCCCTTTTTATGGAAAAATCATGCCTTCCGTAAGCAGCTTTGTAAGGGATTAATTTTGTTTATTCCCTTACATCCAGCGAAGCAGGTTTTTTGCTGGGAACATATCCATAATTTAGTTCCAGATAATAAAATAATAATAAAATAATAATAAAAATCGCTTCATCCGGAACGGCAGGGCCGTCAAATGGCAAATATTTTTGGCAAGCGGAATGAGGGGTAAGGAGGGGTTCTACGGAGCCAATTTTTCTTGGCATAACTATTATTAGGTCAGAGATTATGAAAATCGCAAAATTTTCAAAATCGCTTCAGCTGAAAATGTATGGTTTTTTATCACACTGTTTAAGAAAAAATGCGGTAGTAGAGGAAAAACTTAAATATTTTTTACTCAGCAGATTATTTACACAGCATTTTTTGTGTATTTTAGTTGATCTGAAGATTATTACAATGAGTGTTATTTCTTATCAGATATGACAAATTCCAAATAAAATTCACAATTTATATTACAAGAAACAGAGAAAAAACTTATGAAAAGAAACTTCGGTGTAATACAAATAACTAAGTAAAAATGTTAGAGCTTAGTTCTCATAAATTATTTACTTTGAGTTAATGTAATTACAAAAAAAAACTTAAATCTAAATTATAACCTAGAGAGAACCCCGTAAAGACAATCTGATGAGAGTGCTTGGTAGCACTTGAAAATGCATTAATTGTTAACCATTGGTTATAGGAAAGTTTTTTTTTCATAAGCTTCTTCTCTGTTTGTTGCAATTGTAACAATCTTCAGTTGAACTAAGATCTACGGTAAAATTTGTTTTCAATTTTAACGATTTTGAAAATTTTGGCAAATTTTTTAATTTTTAGCAATTTTTTTAATTTGCAGATTTTATTAATTTTGACGTTTTTTAATATAAGCGATTTTATGGATTTTATTAAATTTTGGTAATTTTCTTAATTTTAACGATTTTGCAATTTTGTCAATTTTTGCAATCTTGTTAACCCTAGCGATTTTTTTAATTTTAACATTTATTTTAAATTTCAATCATTTTTTAAAAATTTTTTCGATTTTTTAAATCTATGCAATTTTTTAGGTTTTGGCGTTTTTTTTTTTTAATTTTGGTGCCATTTAAATTTAAGTGATTTATTTTTATAATTTTCGTGATTTTTTAAATTTTGACGATATTTTTTTTTTTTTTTTTATTTTATTTTGGCGTATTTATTTCAATTTTAGAATTTGTTTGTTTTTAGTTTTAACAATGCTTATACATTTTAGCGATTTTTTTAAATTATGATACACCACGGTCGGCACACTCATCGCTGTGCCGACCGTGGTGTATCTCGTTAAGAGTTGATGCAACGAGTCTGTTATAGATTTTGTGTTTTCATTTAAAAAAATCAATATAAACATATTTAAATTAAAATGTGAATTTTTAAATTAAATATTAAAAACAAATTTTGGTACCAATGTTGTTTATATTTAATTTAATGTTGTTTCTGCTTGATTTGTTTGATCGTTTTTTTTTTCTGTGTATATCTGTACTTATTTTTAGTTTTACTGTGGTGTTTGTGTAAGTTATTTTAAAATACAGCTTTTGTTTGGAAAATTAGCTTTAAATTGAGATTATTTTGTGGCTTTCACAAGTGATAAATATTCCTAGTTTATTATACACTTACATAGTATTATAAACACACACAAAAATTGTGCTGCATTAAATTTATTAAATCACTTTTAAAACCACAAGAATATAATTACATTAATGCTATTCAATTTACACACTTAAGGGGATTCAGTCTATTTTTTTGTTTCAGTAGATAACATAATTAAATTTAAATTTACAAATTAAATTTTGACTAAGATTTAAAATTTTTGTCTAAGAGTTCAAGTTTTTAGTTTTTAAGAAGGGAAGGAATGGAAAAGAAAATATGAAAGCACATGTAGCTAACTCAAAACTACAACTTCAGTTTTTTAAAAAAAATTTTAAACCAAAATTAAAAATTTCAGGATTACGGTATGGGGCTATGATAAGAAAAAAAAATTATTTTTGCCATAATTTGGTCGTAAGGATAAAACTAGTTTACTTGTATTGAGAGTCAAAAATAAAACTCAATATTATTGTGACCCATATAAGGATTATATACAGAAAATTGTACCAACATCCCAGTGTAGAAAATCATTACCAGATATGTGGTTATGTAACTACCTTTACCTATGTGCTTACCAGTACTGACAAAAATAATGAGTCTAAAAATAGATTTTGAAAAAAATAAATTATATAAAAAAAAATATTTTCTATTGTATTTTTTTTTTTTAATAAAATTTGATGGTGCGGGAATCGAACCTGGGTCTACAGATTGCCAGTCAATAGCACTACTATCTGAGCTATATCGACATGTAATATTTAATAGATTAAAACATAATTGACCTGCTGCACACAAGTAAGCTTACTCGCCAACATACAAAAAATCAAAAAATATGTGGTTACATATATCCTTACCAGTGTTTAAAAAATATTGAGTCTAAAAATAGATTTCAAAAAATTTTCAAAAAACTCTAGAAAATTATTTTCTATTTGAAATAATGATACAAATAAGTCATTATCAGTAACTCATTATTATATGTTTTAAAATAATGCAGAATGTAAGTGGGTGTCATTACTGGTAGTCCAAAAAATAATGATATGTCATTACCGTTTCTACACTGGGATGCCAGTAAAATAGAGATGCCGACGCAGTAGAAAAAACACTACAATTGATGTTCTAGATATACTTCTTTTTTAACATAAACACTAATGATTTTAACATTGAGTTGTCATAGAAGAGGAGTACTTCCACTTCAACATTTTTTTAGTACTTTTTGAACGAGTGCAAAGGAAGCTCTTTTTCACCAATTGAAAGTTAAAAAATATTCTTCACAAAAAAATTTATATTTTTTTATTTTACAAAAGTTTTCTTTTATTGCCTCCACCGGGTATCGAACTTGCGACCTCACGATTGCTAGTCTAGCGCCCTACCGCAGAGCTACTCTTTGATATGAAAGTTGACTGGCATGAAAACACCACTTTGTTACTGCGAGATATTGTTCCTTATTCTCTTCAATAAAAGTACTTATTAAACAAGTGTAAAAGCTGCACTCCAATTCAATATTGTTTTCAGTACTATTTTCACAGGTGCATAAAAAGAAATTTCTCACCATTTGTTTTATATATACATATTTTTAAAAATTTTAAAATTAAAAAAATATTGAATTTAAACAAATTAATAAAAAATATTAAAAAAAAAAAATTAATAGAATAAAAAAAAATTAAAAAAAAATAAAAAAAAATATTGGTACCGCCGGGATTCGAACCCTCCGTTCGGCAACAAAAAAAAAATAAAAAAAATTTCTACTGGGTTTATCGAAAAACTTCCTTAGCAAAAGTTTAATGATTTTTTGCGAGCTTTAATTTTCTGATATTAGGGAGGTAGCAACTGAGATCTGGTGGGTAACTACTACAACGAGGTACTTGAGGTCAATGGCCCTCAGAGCAAAATACTGATCTCCTCGAGAGAAAAACAACGATGTATCATATTTTAAGATCCGACTGTAAATGCCAAAGATATAACGAAAAATGTAATATGGCGACCCCTACGTTCGGCACAAAAAATTATTTTTTTTTAATGTACATATTTATTATTTTGACCAAGTACTGAAACGACAGCTATACAAAACTGACACACAGTAAAAACAACGGGGAAGCCTCAGTTTCTTTTTTATTTGTTAAGACATTGCCATATTAAAATTATTTTAATAAAAAACAATTGCCAAGTTTACTTTCAGTAAATATAAAGAAATAATAAGCAAGAATATTTATTTTTTTTTTTTACCATATTTGTATGTTTTGTACTATATTTTGCTAATGAACATTTTTTCATTTCCATTAATTTGAAATAATGGTACTAAAATTTCAATGGCAACGAAAACTTCCCAAATATGTACAAAAGTAAATCAACAACAGCAACAAAAATAAAATTAATAAACATTTGAAATTTTTAATAAAGAAATGAAATACCGCTACTTTTAGCTGGGGTAGCAGATTTTTTTTTTGCCAGTTATAAACCAACAATACAATTTGAAATGTAAACTTTTATGAAGGTACACATTTGCACAGGTAACAGCGATATATCCAATAATTACATAAAAATTAAAATTATGGTAAATTTGTAACGATACTCATACTAAAAGGAAGCCCATAATACTTTTACAATTAAAAAAAAAAAAAAAAAATTAAATGGATTTATGGTAAATATGATAAATACTACCAAAACATGTTACAGAAGTAGCACACAGAAAACACATATAGAATTCAATACTATAAAACAACGCAGAATAGTTGTGGGTGTCTCTTTTGAAAGTACACATACATACGTACACACACCTAGCAACACATAAAAACACAACACTTGTATTTAAGTGTTAGTGTTTAACATGTATGGTTGTGTGTTTTATATGTATGTAGGTGTATGTTTGGTAGATATTTATGAATCCTTGTATTAATTATTGCATTTACAGTTTATATTTTCTTCCTCTACCCTTCTGTGGAAATTTCTACCCACTCTACTCGCATCCATTGTGTAAGAACATCTTGTGTGTTGTTTTACTGATAGAAAACGTTAATTTTCAAAATATTTTCTAACAAATGTTGGAAATTGTTGCAATTATTTTTGTTGTTTAGATATTTGTGGGTGTGTTTGTAGGTACAAGTGCTTGTACATGAGTGTGGTTTAAATATACATATATATACATATATGTGCATGTGTGCATGTGTGTGTGTTTACATTAAATTTTCCAACATATTTTTGCTCATTATTTAGCATAACACGAATGTAATAATGAAAATGCTTATAATACCCTCTTTCGCACAACAAAAAAAATTATAAAAACTCAAACACACACACAATTAACAAAGTAAAAAGCAATTGGCATTTTTTTGTATAGGTATGTGTTGTTGTTTGTATTATATGTATGTGTGTGTGCGTGCATGTGTCTAAAAGTATGTTTGAATATATTATATTTAGGATATGGCAATGGTTTGTTATGTGTGACAACCATTTTGCCTTTACAAATAAACACATACCAAAACTGTTGTGTTACAAACACACTCTCCAACAAATACGTTTATATTTAATACATTCAGCAAACTGGCAAGCATTTATGATGCTTTTTGTACAAATAATATGACCAACTATACAAAATTTGACCTAAATAAAAAATAGGTCAAAATTTTAAATAAATAAAAAGGTTTTTAGGTCTTTGCTACATAGTTCTCTATTTACTAGGTCAAAGTACAATTTGTGTTTGACAAAAAAAATCCACGGAATCGGTCCATGGCAAATTTTAATTTTGCTCAGCATGCTTAAATTGTAGTTATCAGTTTGCACTTTAATATTACATTCCATTTTAAACAACTCACTTGCAGTCTACAAATTCATTTCAAAAATTGATATCAAAATTACAACCCTTTGGTCTTATTAAGCAAATAATATACATTTGTGTTGAACACATATTACATACATCCGCATAAAATAATTAAATTTCCAATTAGACTCACATGTGAAAATTATTATTGCCAACTATATTGTTCTCCCTTCATGCACAATTAAGGTCAAAATAATAACACTAATTGCATTTTTTGCCAGGTTTCACAATACTTAGTTAATTTATGATTTGGTAAAAGTCCAAATAGGTGTTAAACCAACAATAAGAGATTAACAAATTTAGTAAAATTATGCAGAATACCAATGGTCAAGTGGATAAGCGCCCTAATTAAATTTGTTTACCTAGAGAATTAAAAAGTTAAATAAATTTTGAATAAATTCCGAAAAAGTTTAGCCACCCAGCAAAAAAAGAGATGCCGAAGCAGTAGAAAAAGCACTACAATTGATGATCTAGATGTACTTTCTTTTTTAACATAAACACTAATGATTTTAACATTGAGTTGTCATAGAAGAGAAGTACTGGCACTTCAATATTTTTTCAGTACTTTTTGAACTAGTGCAAAGAAAGCACTTTTTCACCAATTAAAAGTTAAAAAAAATTATTCCTACAGAAAAATTATATTGTTTTATTTTACAAAAGTTTTTTATTGCCGCTACCGGGTATCGAACTTGAGTCCTCATGATTGCTAGTCTAGCATTATACCGCTGAGCTGTTCTTTGATACGAAAGTTGACTGGCATAAAAACACCACTTTGTTACTCCGAGATATTGTTCATTATACTCTTCAATAAAAGTACTTGTTAAACAAGTGTAAAAGGTGCACTCCAATTCAATATTATTTTAAGTATTTTTTTACAGGTGCTTAAAAAGCAGTTTCTCATAATTTTTTTTATTTATTTATACAAAGGGTTTTTCAATAGGAGCGCTACAAAAGTAAAAAAAGTTTAAATAAAACAAAAACGGTTTTGGATATCAATGAAATTCTTTATTCCTGTGAAAGTACGTTCGATGCCATTATGTACGGAAATCGATCTCTTTTGCATGGCCACCACGGGCACGCTTGCAGAAGTCCAGACGCTGAACCCAATTTTCGACGGTTTTCAAGCATAAATCGGCCGATACTGCTGCAATTTCACGTTCGATATTCGTACGAAGTTCATCAATCGTCGCTGGCTTGTTGGCATAGACCATAGATTTGACGTAGCCCCACGCTCAATTGTTGATCTGCTAGGACGATTATGCACACATAATAACCCACGCATAAAAATACGAAATTAATGTCAAAACAACAAAAACTTTCGTAAAATAAACCATTTTTTGTATATTTTACGAATTTTTTTGTTATTTTGAAATTTTTTGGTAATTTCATGCATGGATTATTATCAGTGTGACGACCATAAATTGGACGTAGTGCTCTTAACGTTGAGGCCACTGACTCCGAATTTCGGTAATAAATTTTAATAATTTCGACTCGTTGTTGGCTCGTATATCTTTCCATCATAAAATGGCAAACCTTACTGAAGAGAAATGTCAAAAGAGCGGCAAGAAATATGGCGTCGTTTGCTGTCCCTGTCTTTCTACTTTTGTAGCGTCCCTGTTGAACAACCCTTTACATTAGAGCACCCATGAAATATATAGAATTTGTAAAAGTGTTATTTTTTCACCTCCCCACGCATTTTCTAGTAGATTGGGCGTAAAAAATAATATCCTCGCAAAAATTGGTCCTTTCGTATTAAAACAGGCCAGTCACCCGCGGCTTTTAGCCCTAAAAATCGACTAAAATTACTTCAAAGTTTATTTGTGCACAACTCTTAAAGTAGAGGTTTTACAGAAAAATACAATATAAGCATAACTACAGGCAATAATGTGGCTATCATTTTTCTCATACACATTTTTGACGTATCGATGACCCTTCATGGTGATTTAGGTGGTTAAAGCCAAATTTGTGTTTAACCATGTAAATCACTTTGATTTTAACCTCATAAATCACCATGATGGGTCATCGATACGTCAAAAATGTGTATGAGAAAAATGATAGCCACATTATTGCCTGTAGCTATGCTTATATTGTATTTTTCTGTAAAACCTCTACTTTAAGAGTTATGCGCAAATAAACTTTGAAGTAATTGTAGTCCATTTTTAGGGCTAAAAGCCAGTCACCCGCGGCCTGTTTTAATCCCAGAGGATCAATTTTCACGGGAATGTTATTTTTTACACCCAATGTACCAGATAGTGCGTGGGGAGGTGAGAAAATATCACTTTTGAACATATGGGTTCGCTATTGAGCGCCTTCAGATTGGCACGAAATGAACTCTTAAACATATTTTAAGTTCTGACTTATTTCTGGCATTGAACTTAAATTTTAAATCTTTATGTCTTCAAAGACTCATAGTAGAATTTTATGACAAATATTTTTGCGGAACATTTTGACCCAATGCCTTTATCTGGCTTAGACTTAACGGATACTTTTGAAGCAGTTAAAGAAGTAGTTTGTAAAGCATTACTTCCAATTTTTTTTGCTAAGATGTTATCCTTTAAAATTTTGTTACACTTTTATTGTTTCTTTTCACATAATTTGTTATATGTTCTTAAGTTAATCGAGAATTTCCGTTAAATATATGTTTTATTTTTTTAAGTTAACCCATGTGAAAATCGAAATATATGTGAACACACATGATCATACATTGGCTTATATATGATCATACATGGGCATACATAGTCATATACATCTATGTCTAGTTCGATGTATGACCATACATGACTTCATATATTTTCATATATCTTCGGATCCGAAATTTGAGGGTATATGATCATACATGTTCATATATGACCATATATGCTCATACATGATTCAGATATGCTCATATATGATCATATATGGGCATATACCTCCATATACCCTCAAATTTCGGATCCAAAGGTATATGGAAATATATGAGATCATGTATGATCATACATTGAACTATGCATGGACGTATATGACTATGTATGCCCATGAATGATCACATACGAGCCAATGTATGATCATGTATGTTCATATATATTTCGATTTTCACATGGGAAGAGATTTTTTTGTAACACTACTTAAATATTTTTAAAAATATTTTATAATTTCTTCTAAACTTTGAAATTGAGAGGAAAACAACGTTATTTAATAACTGTAATGTTTTTATCAAATTATTTTAAAAACCTAGACCATATTTTCGGTTTTTTTCAACATCATTTAAATACAAGTGCTGCTATTATTTTCACCAAAACTGTACGTAGAACACACTTTTTAATGTATATGAACATTGCGTTGTATTATTGTCTTTTTTGCTTGGTATTGTAATGTTTTTGTTGTTATTGCTCTTGATGTTGTTGTTGTTTTATATCTTGTTGTCATTTTATGTTATTATTTTTGTCGTTGTTGTAGATTTTGCGTTTTTGTGGTTGTCATCAACAAACGGCACTAACAACCAAAAACAACAACGACAACAACAAAAATAAAACAAATTAGAACAACAAAATTCGCATTTATATGTTATTGCTAATGTTAAACATAGAGAATATACAACTCTTTACATTTACATATATACGAGTACATAGAAAACCGTAGTGCAAACATCGTCAAATATACATGCACACATAAACACACACACACACAACATATACTCGTACATACATACACACTCATTTATATTAAAACAAAAATACCAAACAACCAAAAACCAAAAAAAAAAAACAACTTTCAATTAAAATTATACTCCATCTTTACAAAGACTTTTGTTAGTATGTGTGCATACATATATTTTCTATAAGTTTAAATGTATGTAAGGGTAAGTAGAAATGTATATGTATAGCTTTGTATGTTAGTGTATGTGTCTATACTATATATTTGTGTATTTCCAAAAGATAATATGAGCATTTTGTAAACAAAAACTACTACTACTATATTATTTTACAAACTTTTCCAATGTATTTATAAACAAAAAGTATACAAAGTAGTTTTCAACAATAATAATTGTCTTGCTGTAATAAACACCAATTCTTTATTGTTGTATTTATTAATTCTTCGACAAGGACACAACAAATACATTGGAAACAGTAGTGATAACAATAATAGCAATAGAAATTGTTTAATAAAACCAAAAAAAATAAAAGACTTTCCCATCATATTTATTTGTATTTGATGGCACTTTATTAATTTCTCAATGGATTTCTTCAACGCCTTCAGTAAGTGTGCATTGAAGCCTCTTCTTATTGTTTTTTTTTTTTAATATCCTAAACAGCTGAAAAACAACGCTAAATTTTGTGTGTCTTTAAAAGATTTCGATATATATTATTTGTTCTTATCAGACTTGTAAAATTCTACTTCAGCGAATCAGGAAAATTTATCATTAGTGAATTAGTGCTAGAAAAAAGGAAAAATTGTTCAAAATATTAGGGGTTTTTAATAGAAGAAACTGTGGAGAAAGTGAAAAAATCGCTATAGGCTAAAGAATCAAATCGTCCGAAAATATGCACGTTGTATATTTTTACAGCTTTTTTAGAATTACTTCTGAACAACATCCAAAAAATCACTTAAGTATTGCTTCTCAAACATAATTACTTTAAAAGTAAGCCTAAAAAGGGATTTTGGTATCATTTTGTGTTTCTAAACAGATTATTGAAGGTTCGATTCCTGGAGGGAACAATATTTTTTTTAATTTTTTTTTTTTAATATTTTTAATTAATTTGTTTAAATTCAATATTTTTTTTTAATTTTTAAATTTTTAAAAAAACATAAAATAAAAATTATGAAAAATCAGTTTATATGCACGTGTGAAAATAGTACTGGAAAAAATACTGAATTATAGTGCACCTTTTGCATTTGCTTAATAAGTACTTTTATTAAAGAGAATAAAGCACAATATCTCGCAGTAACAAAGTAGAGTTTTTATGCCAGTCAACTTTCATATCAAAGAATAGCTCAACGGTAGAGAGCTCGGCTAGCAATCATGAGGTCACAAGTTCGATGCCCGGTGGCGGCAATAAAAAAAATTTTGTAAAATAAAAAAAAAAATATAATTTGTTTTTGCAAAGATTTGTTTTTTAAACTTTTAATTGGTAATAAAAAGCTTCCTTTGCACTCATTCAAAAAGTACTGAAAAAATGTTGAAGTTGGAGTACTCCTTTCCTTTGATAACTCAGTGTTAAAATCATTACTATTTGTGTAAAAAAGGAGTACATCTAGATCATCAATTGTAGTGCCTTTTCTGCATCTCTTTTTTTGCTAAGACTTTTCCCTAAAAAAAAAACGGTACAATTCTGAGCAGTTTTTCTGAATTCTGAGGACTTTTCCTATAAAAAACTCCAGATTTCGATAAATTTTTCTTCCAGAAAAACCCTTAAATTGCGAGGACTTCTTTGTTGTTCTTTGTTCATTACTTTCAAGACTTTTTCCAACTGCAAAAAGTTTGCTGAATCTGAGACATTTCCATAAAAAAAAGTCCTCAAAATCTGAGGTATTTTCTATAGGAGAAATCTTATGAATCTGATGTTATTCTGAAGAAAAAAGACCACACTATCCAAAACTTTTCTTAAGGAAATAGTATTTTCTACAAAAAAAAAATATCATAATATGGTGTTTTTTAGGAAAAATTGATCAGAATTTAAAGTTTTATCTACACGCAAAAGTACTGAGAATCGGAGGCTTTTTTATTGGGAAAAACTACTCGGAATCTAAATTATTTTGCGAAAAAAATCTCCTCAAAATACGAAGCTCGTATTGGGCTTAATTATTATTTTAACATTTATTGTTAATAAAATATTTAAAAATAATTTTATTCATGTCGTTTATTTAACCTTCTTTTTCTATTTAAAACTGCACAAATTATAAACAATTTGAAAGTTTTTTTTTTCAAATTATTTATAATTTGTTAATTTAATTGTTTTTCCTGAAGATGCTACACATTGGAGTAGCGAAATATTGAAAATAAAAAACTTTTTATATATAAAAAAACAAACCTTAAGCTCAAGAAAATTGTGCAGTTAATAATTTTATTCTTTTATTTTTGGGCCGCATTACGTATTTGATTTGATAAATGTAGGCACAAAAATAGTAAAATTACACACATTTTTTATTTTTACGCATTTCAATGTAAATTTACATATTTTGTGTGTACTTAACTTACGCATTTTCAGTAACAAAACCTCGGTTGCTGATGTATTTTTCCTACAATTTCAGGGACATAATTAGACGGGTACTATTACAAAACGTTCTGAGACTCGGATGATTATTATAGGAAAAAGACATCAGCATCCGAGGATTAGTCTTTCGAACATGTGGTCCGAATCGAAGGGCTTTCTTTTATTTGCGAAAAATTCATTAAAAATCGAACAGACTTTCTATAGAAAAAATTCGACAAAATCCCTGGAACAAAATTTCTCAGAACTTTACAGTTTTCTATTGTAATATGTTCAGAATCTGAGGACTTTTCTTTAGGACAAAGTCCTCAAAATCTAACAGTTTTTCTACAGGAATAAGTTCTCAGAATCTAAGGGTTTTTTTTACAGGAAAAAGTCAGCACAATATTTGGATTTTTCTTTAGAAAAAGTTTTCAGAATTCCCAGAAGTTTTTCTATAGAAAAAACTTTTTAAAATCCGTGTGATTTGCTGATGAATTCTTTCTAAAGCCTATAGAGAATTCGAAAGTTTCTGAATTAAATTTTTCCTACTGAAAAAACTTTAGATTTTGAGTTATTTTTCTTATAGAAAAAGTTACAGATTCTAAGTACATGTTCTTTTAGAAAAAATTTTAGATTCTGGACACTTTGATAGAAGAACTTTTTTTTAAACTACAGGACCTTTTTATATTCTATTTACAAAAAAAATGTCAGATAATGGACACGTTTTGAGAACTTTTTCCTTTAGAAAGAAGAGGAAGTTTTTCCTATCGAAAAGACGACATTTTTCAACACATGAAACCAATATATTTTCTCCTGTTTATGTCATATAATATGTTTTGATTTGGCACCAATGAACTATCGATGTGAATATTTGACAGGACTCAAATAGCAAAAGCCTGAAACGTAGGATGTTAATTTAGAAATATTTTTTTTTACAACATTTTATTTTCTAAATTTAAATTACTTCAATTTTTTTCAGTTGTTAATCTGTATGTATTTTCATTACTTTTATTAGTAAATTTACAAAAATTGTGGGTAAAATATAAATATATCAGTCAGATAAAAAAAAATTTACACACAACATGTTTAATTATAAACACCTAATGCCTATAATTATATTATATGTTTATTATTGTATATGAAAGTGTGTACAAAATAATTGTGTGTTTATATTTACTCACTATGTGTTATATTAAACAAAAATACTCACTTTATTGTATAATAGTAAATCCACAGCATTTTTTGGAGCGTATGTGGTGGAGAAAAAGAAATCGAAAAGTAATCTCTTTGGTTTTGGGCTATTTCGGAGATTTAGGTGGTGAAATAATGTAAAGAAATATTTAATATATTTCAATTATAATTTTTACACAAAAATACCATATAAAAATTTATAAAAAATTCATTATCATAACAACTTTTTTGTAATTTCGTTTTCCCTATATAAAGTAATTTTTCCCTACCGAAATTTACAAAATAAATCATTTTTTTCTAGGTCTTCACTTGCAAAAAAACATTTTTGGCAAATATTTTGTTTTAAAAATTTCCCATTTCAACTCTTTCTATTATTTCTATCTAACTTGTGTTAATTAATTTATAAAATTTGTTATAGCACTTGATTGTTTGTTTGCCCATTTGAAACCATTTTAACCCTATTTATATTGAAATTTATATTTGGCATAATGTTTATTTTAATTTGTTGTGGTTTTTTGTCTGCTGGCATAAATGATAATAATACAAAACAAATAGAAACAAACGACCAAGCAAAACAGTAAATTTTATAACATTAATTGTAACTAACTAATATAATAATAAGCTAAAATTAGAGAGATGATTATGCCAACAAAAATTTTACCAAATAACAATATCTGAAATAAACACAACAACAAGTTGTTATTATAATAATAATAATAATAAAGAAACTTGAAGATAATTAACAAAATATATGCAAAATATATATTTATAAACATTAACAATCTCAGTATTCCCTAGTATGCTTGAAAGGAAAGACTCTCATGTGATAAACTCCGATATTTATGAAATTCGGATCAGTTTCATTACTGTGACCATTCCAAGGATTTAGGGGGCAAAATAAGCGAAAGAAAATAGAAGAAACTTTCGATATTCAATACAGAAACTAGATAAAAATTATGTATTTGTCAAATTTGGTAGTTCGATATGCATAATGGCTAAACTTTTGTACAGGGTTAACAAGTAGTTTCTAAAAGTAGTGAAAAAGGGCTTCGAAAAAAATTCTCCAGGAGCAAAAGTAAGGATAATACACTCTAATTAATTTTTATTTAAATTTACTAAACTGGACTCCTATTATAAACCTGGTAAATTTACTCCCAGTTAATTACACATAAAATATGTAAATTTACCTTGAAAATGCGTAAAAAAAACTTGAAAAATTGTGTAATTTTACCATTTTTATGTGTAAATTTACCAAATAAAATTTATAATGACGCCCAAAAAATAAAAGATAAAATTATTTTTATAATATTTTATTAACAATAAATACGAGTATTCCCAGCATTAAAAGAGATGCCAATATGGATACTTTTGAAGCAGTAAAAGAAGTGCTTTGTAAAACATGACTTTAATTTTTTTTTGCAGGGATTATAACAATATTGAAGCTTAATACGAGCTTTATACTCTGAGCAGACTTTCCTGCCGAAACACATTACATTCAGAGTACTTTTTCCCAATGAAAAAAAGCTTCAGATGCTGAGTACTTTTTCGTATAAATATAAAAGCTTAAACTCTGAAAACTTTTTCCTAAACAATATCATATAATGAAAACTTTTTTATATAGAAAAAATAATTCCCTTAGGCAAAGCCTTAGATCATGTGTGCTTTTTTCCATCGGAGAAAACATCAGATTCATAATATTTTTCGTATAGCAAAAATTTCAGATTTCGAGGATTTCATTCTATGGAAATGTATAGCGAACTTTTTGCAATAGAAAAAATTCTTAGCAAAAGAGGCATATTCTATGGAAACAAGTCATCACAATTCGAGAATTTTTCTGAAAGAAAAAGTTCGCGAATTCTATAGTGTTTTTTTATAGGAAGGGTCCTCAGGATCCAGAAAAGTTGCTCAGAATTTGAAAGTTGAAAGTTAGTTGTTTCTTTAGTCAACAGAGAATTCTTCACTAATGTACTAGCGATGAATTTTCCAGATTCATCAAAGTAAAATTTCACAAGCCTCATAATAAAAATAATGTGAACCGAAATCTTTTAAAGATAAACTAAATTTATGGGTACTTCTCAGGTGTAGATAAAAAAAATTTTTATAAAAATTTATTAGAAATCAATTTATTTTTATATTATTTTATTTTATAATTTTCAATTACTTGAATTTTTCCAAATGTCAATTTGTATGTATTTTCTTTATTATTGTAAGTTAGTAAATTTAAAAAATATGTGTGTAAAATTTAAATTTAAACAAATAAAAATTTAAACAAATAAAAATTTAAACAAATAAATTAAAACAATATGTTTAATTATAAACAGATAATACCTATAATTACATTATATGTGTGTTATTGTATATGAAATTGTATAAAAAATAATTTTACACATTTTGTGTTTATATTTACTCACTATGCGTTACACTAAACAAAAATTTACTCATTTTATAGTAGTAAACTTATTTATAAGTATTTTTTTAAGTAAAATATATATCAATTTGGCAGTCATGAAATTACATACTATCCCAGCAAAAAAAAAAGGTGCCAAAGCAGTTTTTCCACTGCACTACAATTAATGATCTATGTAGATGTAGGTACTTCTTTTTAAACAGAACAACTATTGATTTTAGCATTGAGTTGTCATAGCAGAGGAGTACTCCCACTTCAACATTTTTCAGTACTTTTTGAATGAGTGCAAAGGAAACTCTTTTTCATCAATTAAAAGTTAAACAAAAATTCTTCGCAAAAAAAATTATTTTTTTATTTTACAAAATGTTTTTTATTGCTGCCACCCGGTATCGAACTTGCGACCTCATGATTGCTAGTTTTAGCTCTCTACCGCTGAACCATTGTTTGATATGAAAGTTGACTGGCATAAAAACACTACTTTGCTATTGCGAGACATTGTGCTTTATGCTCTTCAATAAAAGTACTTATTAAACAAGTGCAAAAGATGCACTCCAATACAGTATTGTTTTCAGTACTATTTTTACAGGTGCATTAAAAGTAATTTTTCATAATTATTTTTATATATATATTTTTAAAAATTGTAAATATTAAAAAAATTGTTAATTTAAACAAATCATTTATAAATATTAAAAATTAATAAATAATATAAAGAAAAAAAATTAATAATGGTGCCGCCGGGTATCGAATCCGCGATCATCCGTTTGTAAATAAACTGCATCAAAAATCCCTTTTTAGAGCAATTATGCTTTAGAAACTATACTTAAGTGATTTTTTGGATGTAGTTCAGAATTGCTTTTAAAAAAGCTGTACAAACATATTAACGGATACTTTGGAAGCAATGAAAGAACTGATTTTGTAAGTTGTTCAGACTTCTTCAAAAAAGCAGTAAAAATACACTAAGGGATACTTTTGAAGTAGTGAAAGTAGTTGTTTGTTAATTTGTCCAATTTTTTTTTTCTTGAAATGTTCATGTAAAATACCCCTAAACATTTTACAACAGCATCTTAACTAAAACAAAATAAATAAAAAAAGAAGTACTGGTGATAGGCCTTGAATATTGTCATCCGAAAATATAACATTTATATAAGTTCCTTTAAAAGAAATGAAAAACAACTTGAAGGACAACAAAAGGAGTCATTTTAGATTCCACTTCTAACCATTTCGAATCCCCGAGAAGGTCAACAATCTCAGAAACTTCAACCTTCGAATTCTATTCTCTACAACATATGCGAATTTTATCAATATCGGTTATTGTCACATGAGATACCTTCCTTGTTAGAGTAAAATATTGAAGTAGATTTTTTAACACAAAATATTTAAAATTATTGAAAGAGATTTCGAACAGCTGTCACAATATTTGTAGATTTCAAGATTCTGATTTTCAATTGAAAATATTGTTTCAATTAGATAGCTGTGCATTAGACCGTGCCTCAAAAAAAAGTACACCGTCCATTCTAAATTATTTTTGCAAAGTTTAAAAAAAATTTTTTTTTGCCGAACGTAGGGGTCGCCATTTTACATTTTTAGTTATATTTTTGGCATTTACAGTCGGATCTTAAAGTATGATACATCAATGTTTTTCTCTCGATGGGACCAATGTTTTGCTCTATGGGCCATTTACCTCAAGTATTCCGTTCTAGTATTTACCCATCAGGTCTCAGTTGCTACAACCTTATTGTACCACCCTAATGTCAGAAAATTAAAGCTCGCAAAAAATCAGTAAACTTTTGCTAAGGAAGTTTTTCGATAAATCCAGCAGAATTTTTTTTGTTGCCGAAAATAGGCGTCGTTGTTTCAAATTTTTTTTTATTGGATTTTTCCTTTATCCTTTACACTGGTCTCCTCGAGGCAAAAAAATGTATATATCACATTTTAAATGCCGAAGCTATAGCGAAAAATTAAAAAAGGTAGTGGTCGGCAAAACAAAATTGTTTTGAAATTCGCTTGCAAAAATACTTCATATTGAAGGGTTTACAGCGAACTTTTTTTTGCGGTACGGTCTAATGGACATATTCGAACGACTTTCATATTGTTAAATACGAAACTGGATTTGTCAAGTATAGAAAATTTTGGTATTTAATAATCCTGTCAATCTGGTAGCACTGGATTTAAGTGGTTGGAGGCTCTGCTATGAATAAAATAAGTGTTATAATTTTAGTACTCTGGAATTTTCCAGCTTGTTCTACAACCACGGTAGTAAATTATAAAAGTGCTGCCACTTGACGTTTAGTCAGTTAGGCGCGTATTAGCATTAAATGCAGTAAAATGTAGCACTTGGACTGAAAAATTACAACAAAAAAAACAACAATATCAAAAACTATGCCTTCTTTTATTGCATTTTTGGAAGTCGAGGAAGAGAATAGAGCTTAAAAATAAGCTTCTAGTTCTGCATTGCTTCTAAAATCGTGTTCACTTTTAGCTGGGTACATATATAAAAACCAATACTGGGTTTAATTCTAGTAGCCAAATTTAACCTTCTTATATATTTAAAATGAAATAATTAAATGATATCGAGCCTATGGGATTAAATATTAATAAAAACATGTGTATTATATCACTTAAAATAAATTTAATAACAAAAAAAGTATTAAAACATGTAGTGTTGTTGTTAATTTATACATTATAATCATCAATTAGTTTTGATTATTAAGAGAAGTAGTTGTAACCACGCTCATAATTAAAAAATAAAATATTCATTATTAGTTTTCAACAGGTTTTTTTCGAGTGTTTTTATACATTATTAAATAGTTTTTAATTTGTTTTATATATTGTTGCCTCATTAAATTTAATTTTAGTTTAGAAGTTATTTTTTTATGTTCAAAAATGTTTGCTGAGCTTTTGTTATTTAATATTTTTATATTTTATTTAATTTTCTATTTGTTTATCAATTTATTTTATTGTTGTTTTTTTGTTACAATTAAAATTGATTTAAATTGTAATTTGATGAGGCATAACAATAACAAAATTTATTGCATTGATAATTTATGCAATAATTGGGAAATTCTACTTCTTTTTTTTATAATCTGATATATAAATTGTATTTTTTTGCTGTTATTTGGCATTTAAAAAGTTACCCAGTGTGAAAACGGTAACTGGGTATCATTAGTTTTTATTTTACAAGTAATTATACCAAATTACTCCCCCGATTACTTTAAAAACATAGAATAATGAGTTATTAACAACTAGTTAGTTTTTTCATTATTTCATAGCAAAATATAATGGGTGACCTATTATAACTAATTTTTATAATTATTTCAAACATCAAGTAATATTCAAAATTTTTAATTTTTTTTTTTTTTGAAAATCTATTTTTGAATCAATATTTTTTTAACTCTGGTAAGGAAATATATAACCACATATTTTGCATGTTTTAAATGCTGAGGCATAAGCATACTTCCAGGTAATAAGTAATTTATGTTTTTATCTTGTCGAGATAGGTCAGATGGTAATTTGGAGTCCTAGGTTCGATTCTCGGCACGAGCACATTTGATTAAAGAAAAATTTAACAATAACAAAATAAATTTTTTAAACATTTTATTTTTCTTTGAATATCTATTTTTAGACATATTATTTTTGTCAGTGTTGGTAATGATTTTGAGCAACTTTCCCTATATAAGTAAAAGTAACTATAGTTACAATTACCAAATAATTGTTTCTATAACCTATTAATTGCTAAGATTTTTCTATACTGGGTATATTATTATTCATTTCAATTCAATTATAATAATAAATTTAATATTGACGGTAAATTGTAGAGCATTGATTATTTAAATTTATTTTTATTTCTAGAATAAAATTGAATAATTTTTTCCCCAAGTTTACAGGTATTTTACATTAATTTTGTTATAATATTTATTACATTATAGGTTTAATTTTGAAGTTTAAGCGTTAAAAATATATTATGGTTTAGTAGTTATAACAAGTCAAATAAGTTAAATAAGTCAAGTAAGTTTATTATGTATTTTAAAGGTCATAAAGTTTCAAAGTTTTTTATGTTAAAATAAATTTCGTTCACTAATTCTTGTAACTTGCTATGGAAATTTATTAAAATTGAATGTCAAAATAAGTTTCATTACAACCAGAATATACATAAAGCCGATAATTTATAGAACAACCAACTTTTTGGATTGATGACCGAGTTTTTCGTTGATGAATTCCAAGTTAAACAAGTAAAAAGATTAACTTTTGGGTTTACCGATTCTTTTATACACTCCACAGTTTATATACACTGTTTATTGTATATTTCATTTAACAAAATGAAATTAGAGAACATTGTAGAGGTGGACAACTTTTTTAGATATGAAAACAATCTTTGTAGTGAAAAAAAATATGTTTCAGCCTAGGTGAAAATGGGATCATATATGAACATATAGGATCATATGTGGGTTCGTATATGATCATATATGGCTATAGCTGATCATATATGTCCATAAATAGTAAAATATATGACTATATATGGTCCTATATATGACCATATATGTTCGGATTCGAAATTTGAGGGCATATGGTCGTATATGATCATATATGCAAAATTGTGTTTGATATATGATCATATATGGACATTCATGATACTATATATGATCGTATATGGAACTATATATAGACATATATGATCAGATATACCCATATATGATAATATACGAGACCATATATCAACATGTTTGTTTATATACAATCCCATTTTTACGTGGGAGGTGAACAAAAATGTCAAAACAACAGACTAGTATTTTGAAAGATAACAAAGCAAATTGTGTAAATTTTTTATTCTCGTTTTTTCTGTGATATTTGAAATGTTGAAAAACGCTACTAGACGAGAAGAAGAAATTCTTATTGCGTTTGTAATTTACCCAAATTTTTAGAAATTAATCTTTAAAGAATTAATTCCTTAATTCAATTTTTCAATTCTGAATTAAAAATTCGATGAATTAATTCACAAAGCACCATATATTGAACGGAATTAATTCATATTTGTTTTCGTTCGATTTATTTTGTTACGAATTAAAAAAACAACAGACTAGTATTTTGAAAGATAACAAAGCAAATTGTGTAAATTTTTTATTCTCGTTTTTTCTGTGATATTTGAAATGTTGAAAAACGCTACTAGACGAGAAGAAGAAATTCTTATTGTGTTTGTAATTTACCCAAATTTTTACAAATTAATCATTAAAGAATTAATTCCTTAATTCAATTTTTCAATTCTGAATTAAAAATTCGATGAATTAATTCACAAAGCACCATATATTGAACGGAATTAATTCATATTTGTTTTCGTTCGATTTATTTTGTTACGAATTAAAAAAACAACAGACTAGTATTTTGAAAGATAACAAAGCAAATTGTGTAAATTTTTTATTCTCGTTTTTTCTGTGATATTTGAAATGTTGAAAAACGCTACTAGACGAGAAGAAGAAATTCTTATTGTGTTTGTAATTTACCCAAATTTTTACAAATTAATCATTAAAGAATTAATTCCTTAATTCAATTTTTCAATTCTGAATTAAAAATTCGATGAATTAATTCACAAAGCACCATATATTGAACGGAATTAATTCATATTTGTTTTCGTTCGATTTATTTTGTTACGAATTAAAAAAACAACAGACTAGTATTTTGAAAGATAACAAAGCAAATTGTGTAAATTTTTTATTCTCGTTTTTTCTGTGATATTTGAAATGTTGAAAAACGCTACTAGACGAGAAGAAGAAATTCTTATTGTGTTTGTAATTTACCCAAATTTTTACAAATTTATCATTAAAGAATTAATTCCTTAATTCAATTTTTCAATTCTGAATTAAAAATTCGATGAATTAATTCACAAAGCACCATATATTGAACGGAATTAATTCATATTTGTTTTCGTTCGATTAATTTTGTTACGAATTAATTCAATTGCTATAGTTCTTTTTATTAAATCAAATGAATTAATTCACTGGTGAACGCGTTCAATATTATAAATCGAACGGCAAAAAAGTGAATTAATTCCTTACTGAAATAATTCACCACTGAATTCATTCAATTTCATTTTCATTCAGTGAATTAAAAAAAAATAAAATTACATTCAGTGAATTAAAAAAAATAAAATTACATTCAGTGAATTAAAAAAAAATAAAATTACGTTCAGTGAATTAAAAAAAATAAAATTACGTTCAGTGAATTAAAAAAAATAAAATTACGTTCAGTGAATTAAAAAAAAAATACGTTCATTGAAACGTTCAAACCCTGTTTTCTGCCGTTCAGTAGAAGAAAACATTTATTTACAAATAACATTTGTAACTAAGCAATTTTACAGCGTTTGCTAGTGAAAATAAACAAATTACATATACGAGTATATTAAGTGTTAGAGAAACCCGATGAACTTTATCAACCTACATGATTAAAAAAAAAACCTTTTACTATTAAAAATAAAAACTTTACAGATATAGATAATATGGGAAAAATATAACTATTAATTTTTCAAACTTATGCTTCCCTTTAAAATGTAGATGCTTTACTATGACATATTTTATTTAAAAGTTTTTACAATACAATGTTTTTTTTCTACTGAACGGCAGAAAACAGGCTTTTAATTCAGCATACGTAATTTTTGTTTTTCAATTGAAAGTGAACGCAATTTTTTTTTTCAATTCAGTGAACGTAGTTTTTTCTTTTTTAATTCACTGAACCTAATTTAATTTTTTTAATTCACTCAATGTAATTTTATTTTTTTTTAATTCACTGAATGCAAATGAAATTGAATGAATTCAGTGGTGAATTAATTCAGTAAGGAATTAATTCACTTTTTTTTCGTTCGATTTATAAAATTGAACGCGTTCACCAGTGAATTAATTCATTTGATTTAATAAAGAGAACTATTGCAATGGAATTAATTTTTTGAATTTATTGTTTGATGAACGCGTTCAGTTGAACGAATTCAGTGAATTACTTAATAAAAGGAATCCCTTCAATTCTGAAGAAAATTGAATTCGATTGGTAGTGAATTCATTCAAAAAAGAATTAATTCTTCAAAGCTCTGCTTATTAGTAGACTAAAAAATCACAAAAAAAAACATTGAAAATTTTCGAAGTTTTTTATCTTTTTTTTTATCAAATAAAAATCCAGCCTTCCGAAATCAGCAGTTTACGATTTTTTTAGCAAATATTTCTGTTGATTTTAGCAGGACAGACTACAACAAAATTAAACTTAAAATTAACAAAAAATTTGTATATATAACAGTTTGTTTTTGCTTTTCAATCTCTATCTTATTACTTTTCAATGAGGCAAAATTTTGGGAAGCGGTTTGACCTCCCATCACTAAAAGCTGTATCACTAAGGGCGATAAAAATCTCTGCAAAAAGTTTTTGCTTTATTTGTTCATTTATTTTTTATTTAATTTCTTATCTTAAATATTATAAATATCAAAACTGTAAATGTTAGTTTTGCTTTTGACATATGTGTCATAAAATTTGAAAGAAAGTTCTTGACACCTTGACAAAGTTATTTTCTTTTTAGGAACATCTTGAAATTTTCATAAATATAAAATCATAGTAATAATGTTTGTTTATAATTGAATTTTAAAATTTTAAAGTAAAATATACAGTATTATGTTAACAAAAGATAACACTCGTATGTTAATAATAATATAATTTCAAAATATTTATATTCATATTGAATATTTAATAATATTATCTTGTTTAATTTAGACTTTGTATGTTATCATTGTTTAGTTATTGATTTAAACTTAGAATGTTATAGTAGTAAATAATATTAAGATGTTAGTTTTGGGAATATGTATTAGCACTATATAAATAGTTAACCCATGAACTGACAGGGAAGAATGATGATATGGAAAGAATTTGTTTAACAAAAATGTTTTAAAGCAATGACTAACAACTTGAAATATAAAGAAAGCCTGAAAAATTTTAAAACTCCTTTAGTTTATACGCATCGTATATTAGTTTCTATATAGAGATTTTTATAAGTACACTCAGAGAATTAAAATGGTAAAATTAACTGTAATTGCGGTTAAAAAATTAAACACTGCAATTGCAATTGCAATTGAATTAACTGCAATCGCAGTTATTTTAACTAAAACTGCAGCTAAAAATAACTGACATTGCAGTTATTTTAACTAAAATTGCAGTTGAAAATAAGTGGAATTTCCGTTGATTCAATTGCAATTTAATTAGCTGCAATTGCAGTTATTTTTAACTGCAGTTTTAGTTAAAATAACTGCAATTTCAGTTATTTTTAACTGCAGTTTTAGTTGACATAACTGCAATGGCAGTTAATTCAATTGCAATTGCAGTGTTTAATTGTTTAACCGCAATTACAGTTAATTTTACCATTTTAATTCTCTGAGTGTGTCATTTATATTTTTTACTTAATGATTTTCCCATTGCAATTTCAGTTATTTTTAACTGCAGTTTTAGTTAACATAACTGCAATGGCAGTTAATTCAATTGCAATTGCAGTGTTTAATTTTTTAACTGCAATTACAGTTAATTTTACCATTTTAATTCTCTGAGTGTGTTATTTATATTTTTTAACTTACTGAATTCCCCATAAGGTGCTACGTTACATTACTTTTAGACTAATTCAAGTTTTAGGCAGAAAGTAAAAAAATTTGTTAACACTTTTACCAAAATTTACGAGTAGTTTTTGTTTGCAAAAACAAATTTAATTTTAATATTTTTTTATTTTAAACTTTTGACTTACTTTTTTATAAAACGAAATTCAATTTTCAGCTAATCTGTAATGAAAAATAAATATTTATTATATATTAATAATTTATTTATCTATTTTATTTACTTTAAAAAATCATTCAATTTAAAACTTATGTCATTTTAAATAGACAATTTAATTTAAAATTTAAATATTTTTTTATAAAACCTGATATTCAACTAAAAATGTCATTCATTACACCCAGTACTCTAAATTTTATTTTAATTATATTTTTTTCTTTTTTTTTTTTTAATGGAATAAAAAGTTATCTGCATATAAAAAATAAATCTAGTAATTTGCATACATATATGAAATTAATCTAAGTGAAAAGCAAAAAAATCTACTAAACTATTATAAAAATGTGTGAAAATATTATATGGCTTTTTTAATAAATTTTTATTCCACAATATAAAAAAATAAATATTTACAAAAAAAATTTATATATAAGTAAGCCAGCAGTTACAAGCTTGCATTTAGTTACAAGGTCAAGCTCAGTCAAGCAAAAGATTGAGTAAGCTGAAAAATATATTTAAAATGTATTTGAGAAAACATTAAAAAAAAACTTAATAAAACAAAAACAAAAGTAGTTGAAATTGTAATAATTGTAGTTATAGCAACAGCTGTTTTAGTTAAAGCTATTGACGCTCAAACTAGGGACCAGACGCCTGCGCATTATAAAACACTCAGCAAGCGAAAAAGTATAAAAAAAAACAAATAAAAGTAATAACAGCAAATAAATAATAAAAACAGTCTCTATTGTATTTAGAATGAAATAAAATTTATGCGATAAGCTACAACCACAAATTGTTTTCGGACATACATACATATATCTTGTTACATATACAAACTTATTTTACGTTTGTATAAGTTTGCAGTTCATTGTGTTAATTGTAATTTAATTTCTAACTTAAGCTTGTTATTGTATAATGAAATACAAAAGCAATTCTTTTGTTGTTGTTTTAAGCTTGAATAAAAAAAGCGTTTGAAAAAAATAATCACAGCATGGAACAGGTATACATTGCTTTCAATACAGAAAAAATTCTATTATAACGAAATAAAAAATTACAAACACACTCGAAAAAAAAACTAATAATAATCCAAAAAAATAGATTTTTTGAGATTTTATATAAAAAGAAATGGTGATTTCAGTTTTTTGGCTTAAGAGAAATTTGCATATTTTTAAACTTCTAACGATTTCCTGCTTATATTAGACCTCACTCACGCTCACGTGATTAATTTTAATTTAAATAACGCTTACGAAATACTAAATTATACGAAACTCTTCAACTCACGGGGCTTTTTTGTCCCTTTTCTAAAGAGGGGTCAAAAAAGTCCCTTTAGTTGCAGAGTTTGAGGGTTAAAATGTTCCGGAAAAATATTTGCTATGAAATTCTACTATAAGTCTCTGAAGATATCAAAATAGAAAATTTAACTTCAATGCCAGAAATAAGTCAAAATTTAAAACGTGTTTAAGGGTTAATCTCGTACTTATTCAGAATTGGCGCCAAAATGTCCAACAAACCTGGATTTTAGGGAGAAACCATATGAATAGGATGTGTTCAACAAACTTATGTAAAACACTACGAGCAACATTTGTGGAACATTTTAACCCTCTAGCTCTTCAACTTACGGGTCTTTTTTGTGCCTTTTTAACAAGGGGCCAAAAAAGTTCCTTTAATTGAAGAGTTAGAGGGTTAAAATGTTCCACAAAAATGTTCCTCGTAGTGTTTTACATAAGTTTGCTGAACACATCCCATACCTAAATTGGAAGATTCATATGGTTTCCTATGCCTATTCACAATAAACATTTGAAAAAGGGTGAAAGGTTCGATCCTCTACCAGAATCCCTTGTCAGAACACCGTACATTTTTTTTGTTGTACTGTGTAATTAAAGAGAATTAAAATTAGTTCAACTATAAAAAATTTTTGTTAAAAATGTAATTTTTATAAAATTTTCAAATAATTACAAAAAATTCATTATTGTGGAGGAATAAAATTGTTTCAACGTTTTGTTCAAGAGGTCGATTTCTGCTTTCCATAAGAATTCTGTTTCAAGTAAAGGGTGGTCCAACCAAATCGCACGATGTTAATTTTAAATAAAACTAAAATTTTTTAGAGAATTATCTTAATATTTTTTATTATGATAGAAGGATCTATGACAATTATGTGTGAAATAAAATATGGGCCAAATGCTGGCCCAGTTTTGTTGGCATACCTCTATCCGATGGTCCATATTTTCAATAACTCTGAGTCATAATTGAGGTTCAATGTCGTTAATGTGCCGAATTATCTCATCCTTTAGCTCTTGAATTATTCTTGGCTTATTGACGTACACTTTTTTTTTAAATATCCCCAAAGAAAGAAGTCCAACGGTGTCAAATCACATGATCGTGGCGGCCAATTAACATCGCCACGACGTGAAATAACACGGCCATTGAATTTTTCGCTCAAAAGAGCCATTGTTTCGTTGGCTCTTGAGTCAATTGAACCTTGTAAGCGAGTTAATTCAAATCTTAATTCAAAATTCGCATCAGTGATGTTCGTGAGATGTTCAATTGTTGCACTCAAAAAAATAAGTTAGTAGAAAAATTAGTAAAACGTCTTGTATATCAAGTGTACTAGTTTTCAGCAATTTTTTTGCTGAATTTCCGTTTTCAGCAAAATTTTTAGTTATATTTTTTTAGCACTAAACTAATTTTGAACTAATGTTTTACTAATTTATTTTGCTACAA
Organism: Leucophora obtusa; assembly: GCA_949987735.1. Classification (NCBI taxonomy): domain Eukaryota; kingdom Metazoa; phylum Arthropoda; class Insecta; order Diptera; family Anthomyiidae; genus Leucophora; species Leucophora obtusa. The sequence goes on from OX465296.1 coordinate 7,509,888, forward strand.
AAATTGTGCTGATAACCGCATTCATAGCGTGAACGACAACCAGATAGACAAGATGTAGATGTCGCAGCTTGTCTGGAAACGGAAATGACAAAAAAAGAAAAACAACTCTACACATATTCTATATTTAAATTTTCAGCAAATAAATTAACTAAAGTAAAATTTCGCTACAAGTTTTTTGAGTTTTTTTCAGTCTCCTAATATTCAGCAAAAAGTTTAATGATTTTAGCAAGGACTTTTTTCATTTGCAGTCGACTAAGTGTTAGCAAAACTTTTGCTGAAGATTACTATTTTTTTGGTAAAAATCAGCTCGCTGACTTTCAGCAAACCTTTTGCTGAAATTACCAACTTTTTTGCAAGCACGCTCCTGACTAAAAATTAGCTGCCACAGCAACATTTTTTGCTGACTTTACTGACTTTTTTTTTTGAGTGTGGTCACTACGATGAGTCGAGGCTGACGGCTCTTCTGCCGCACTATCGCGAACAACAGCAATGTTTTCCGCAGAACAAACTGGCCGAGCATGCACAGGTGTTTTCACATTTCCTACAGACACGGTTTGCTAAAATTTGCGCACAATTCTCCCGATTTTGGACACATTTGGTCGATTATGCTGACCAAAAATATAACGAACTGCACGAAATGCATTTTGATTTGAACGCCCATTTTCGTAAAAGGCTTCAACAATCTAAACGGGCAGCTCAATTGTGTACCTCTCCTTGGTTGAATTTGTTAAACACTGAAACAAAGAAATGTCAAATTAAGTTGGGCAAAAAACTTGACGTTAAGGTGTGACTCACAATTAAAAAACACCGTTCACCTATTGTTGAAGGAGGGGAAGATCTCATGATAATTTTGTGTCAGCATCCATCTTTAATACACTCACAATAACTTTACCGTAAAAGTTCAACAGTTGTTTAAAAAGTAAATCAGTAAAGTCGTTTTAATTGAATAAGTAGTTAAATTGCAAAGAAATATATTTAACTTTTTCTATCAGTCATTCAATAAATAAAATACACAAAATACGGACTTTCGGTAGAAGTTAAAATATCCAATCAAAATTTTCTGTTAAAAACAATCAGTTGTTTTAAAATAAACGATAAATCTATTATTTTTACCGACTTTGCCAGTTAATTAAATAACAATTAAAAATAAACGACAAAATACAATTGTTTTAAGCGAAAAATGGGTAGTCCTTTTTTTAAATTATTTTCTATTGTTTTAATGCATATATTCGGTTGATTTTAAGGAAAAAATATTGTGAGTGTAGGAATTACAAAAATAAAACTCTTAAATATACAGAATTTTAATTATATTTGAGTAAACTTTTAGTTAATAGAAAATAACAATTTATTGTGCAAAAATCAGTAAAAAATTTTCCTAAATAAATAGTGGACTAAAAATTCACAAAAAATTTAAAATTTCAACGTTTTTTGTTAGTTTTTTTGATGCAAATAAAAATATATATAACTTTCTGAAATCAGTAGTTTACTATTAAATTTAACTTAACTAAATTTAACTTAAAAATAACAAAAATTTTGTAGATATAGAATTTTGTTTTTGCTATTTTTAGTCCACTAATATTTAGCAAAATTTTCTGCAAATTTTACAGCATCATTTGTCATTTTTAATTAACTAAAAGTTAACTCAAATATAACTAAAATTCTGTAAATTTAACAGTTTTATATTTGCTTTTCTTATTTTTGCTAAATAAATCTGCTAATTTCAGCAGTTTTATCTGCAAGATAATTTTTATGAATTACTTAGTTTAATTTCTAATTATAAACTAGTTATTTAACGAATTTATGGTAAATTTTATAAACACTGTCTAGAGGTAGTCTTGCCTCTTAGAGGATTAACTAATTTATTACACACAGCCATTTCATTAAAAATTTGTTCTTAAAAAGTACTTTTATTTTTTCGTGAGTGTAAAACAACAACCGAAAAGTGACTAATAAAAAGAATAGCAGCTAGATAAAAAAAACACAAAAAATGTAAACAAAAACAGCTGAGATGGGAAAAAATTCAAACCAGCCATAATAAAAAGAGCAACTAATTTGTTACAGTGTTAGAAAATCCGTACAAAAACAAAAAGTATCTTTGTGAGTGTCGACCACAAATTTTATATGTATAAGCCATGTTGATCCCAATGGGGGACTTAATTTTTTTCATCTATAGTACTAGTTTTTACTGCAAAATGATTTAAAGAAAGTGGAGGTTTCAATGACTTTTTATGCAGTATTTACAAAAATATAGGCTGAATATTTGGAATAGCTAATTTAGTGATTTAGTTATCAAAATCAGTTTTAAACTTAAAAAAAACTTAGAAGAACTTATTAATCCAAGTTTTTCAAACTCATTTAATACAACAAAAATGGCAAACAAACAAAATTGTCCAAAAAATTTTGATTTTTTTAACTTTTAAAAGTTTTTGTATAAAATTTCTTTTATACTCGTACTTTCAAGCTGTTCAGCAAAAAACTATATATTGTTATATCGACACTGCGTCAGCGAAACACGCCATGTGCTTTTCAAAAGCCTTAAAATCCAGTCCATAATTTTTTTTTGTCATGTAGTGTAATTGCTAATAGAAAAAAGTACCGAAAAAAATCTAAAAATTACCAACATCATTTTGGGGAACCACCTGATACAATGATTTCTAAATAAACAAAATTTTAGCAAAAAGTAACAGGTTTTTTTTCAGTATATAAATTAATATTTTTTTCTATACAAACAATTTTTTTATAAACAAATATTATTTTTGAACAAATAAGTGTTTTGTTTGTTATAAGTTTTTTCTAATTGTTGTAAGTTTTTTTTCAAAAAAGGTAATTATAAAGATTGCTAGCGGGCAAAGCAGAAAAGTAATCAAAAATTAGTTAAAAATGACATTGCAGGAAAAATTGCTGAATACTTTTTTCTAAATACTATTCAAATAAGAACAGTAAAAATAAAACTGTTAAATTTACAGAATTTTAGGTTAATTTGAGTTAACTTTTAGTTAATTTAAAATGAAAAATACAACCATAAAATCTGCAGGAAAATTTTTCTAAATATTAGTAGACTAAAAATAGCAAAAACAAACTTTTAAATCAATAAAATCTTTATTATTTGTAAATTAAATTTAGTTAAATATTTCTGCTGCTAAAATCATTAGAAATATTTACTAAAAACACAGTAAACTGCTGATTTCAGATTTTTATTTGCATTAAAAAAAGAAACCGAAAAAGAAAACTTTAAAAACTTATAATTCTTTTCTGGTTTTTTAGTCTTATTATTATTTAGCAAAATTTTTTGCTGATTTTAGCAGGCTAAGTTCTTATTTTTTATTAGCTAAAATTTTTATTTTTGCTGTTTCTATCTTACAAATATTTAGCATAAATAATCTGCCAATTTTAGCATTTTTTTCTGCAGCGTAATTTTTAACTAATTTTTAGTAGTTTTAACTAAAATGTTTACAGACTTTTTTCTGTTAGTACAGAGGGCCTTAAAGTATAAAACGTAATTTTTTTTGGATAAGAAGTTAGAATTTTAATGAAAATAAAATAATAAAACAACACTGTACTAAAATACATTATGAAATTCGCGCTGTGGCAACCCGTCTCCAATATTTATGCAAGCTGCCTGCTCTTGAATCTAAAAACCCTACACTCAAAATAGTTTGTAGTTTAAATTAACTGAAAATGTAATTTAAAATAAATGAAAAATCACTTGAAAACCGGTCTACTGACTTTTCATTTAAATCAAAAGAACTTTTCATTTATTTTTAAATGTTAATAAATAAACTACAAAATCCTTAAAAAATATTGATTTTTCATTTATTTCCATTTTTTAAATTTCAAAAAATTAGCTAGAAAATCCGTAAGAATAAATGATATGTAGTTTATTTCGTTTTTTTAACTGACCTAGAAATCGAAAAGGAATTCCTTTTTTTACAAAACATTTTAAATGAAAATATTAAGTGTAACAGAAAATCCGTATTTATTTGTAGTTTATTTTTTAAATAAACGACAAAATCAGTTAAAAAATATATTTCTTTGCATTTTAACTGTATAATCATTTAAAAATAAATGTACGGATAACTTTTTAAATAAACTACAGTCAGTTACTGCAATAATATTTTCAGTGTACATCAGTTTGGCAACATTTGCGAAAAAGGAGACTCGAAGGAGATTGGAAGATAAACAAAAATTTTAAAATAATATAATGTTTGTAATTAAAAATTTATTAATTCAGTTCGAGGCAAATTTCCTTATTATGAATTAACATAATAGGTACTTTTTTCAAAAACTGCTATTTTTCTTCATCAGGATATTCTCCTTACAAATACTTCACAGAGTTTTTGCTTTCAAAAACCTCGACACTTTCAGGAATGAAAAGACGATCGTTTCGGGGATTTTCCAGGTTCCCTTCTTCAGTTTTCTTTAGAAAGTGGTGGCAATAGTGCAATGCAAATTGAAACATCAAAATCTCATATTAAATGTAGTCTGTTACATCAACGAAATGAGAATGGAGCAAACAATAAAATATGTTTTCGAAGTCTCTGCAAAGACATAACCAACAATAGAAAAATTACGAAAGTTTTTTGTTTTGTATTTCTGTGTTGTATGTTTGTATGTATCCAGGCTCTATGCAAGATGCTCACGCACTGTTAACCGCTCTCTCACTGGCTCTGGCTGAGATTTCAAGAAGTTAAATTGCAGCTAACGGGTTTAGTTTTTTTATTACATTTTTTCATGTTATGCATATTTATTGAAACAATTTTTAATATTTATTAAAATTTGACAATAAAACTGAACCTATCACCTTCTAATAAAATTTCTTCAAATGTCGGCCAGAGCCAGTTAACATTGAAAGAGACACATGCATCCTTTAAATGTGTTCAAACAAAAAGTTTCGAACAACTTTTAAACTCATTTTTAACCTCTAATACCAGTTTGGACCGATATGTTTAGAACCAAAAGTTAGTTAATATTGTGCCCTCTATCACACATCCCAATTTTATCGCTGCTATGCTGGAACCCAGAAATAAAATTTTCTTGTAAGCCGCATATTTTTATGTACTGTATTAATAAGAAAAAGTCTGTAAAGATTTTAGTTAAAACTACTAAAAATCAGTTAAAAATTATGTTTCAGAAAAACTGTTGAAATTAGCATATTATTTTTGGTAAATATTAAGATAATTTAGGAACAACAAAAATAAAACTGTCAAATATACTAAATTTTAGTTATATTCGAATTAAATTTTAGAAAACAAAAACTTAACCTGCTAAAATCAGTAAAATAAATTTTGCTAAAAATTAGTAAACTGAAAAATCACAAAAAAATTTTTTAATTCTCAAGGTTTTTATACTACAGTTTACAATTTTTTTAAAAAAATATTTCTGCTGATTTTAGCAGAATAGACTGCTATTTGCATTCAACTAAATTTACCTTAAAAATAACAAAAATTTTGTTGATATAACAGTTTGTTTTTGTTATTTTTAGTGTACTAACATTTAGCAAAATTTTCTATAGATTTTACAGTATAATTTGTCATTTTGATTTAACTAAAATTTACCCTAAATATAACTAAAATTCTGAAAATTTAACAGTTTTAATTTTGTTTTTCTTATTTTACTAGTATTTAGCAAACAAAAAATGAATTCAATCATATTTTTGAAAATAAGTGTATGGAATTTATTTGGTTGATCATTATCATCAAATTAAAAAATGATAATAAAAGAATTTTATTCTATTGAAATAGAAAAAATCGTGTTGAAATCCACAAATGTTACTAAAATCCAGTCTCGCTCTATTCCGTTACGTTCCCTATGCGTTTAGTATTTTAATTTCACTCATTCCCCGTATGATTCCATTTTCCCCAGCACCATTTCACTCGTTACCCAAGCCATTTCATTCCTTTTATCTACACTCAAAAAAAAAGTCAGTAAAGTCAGCGAAAAATGTGTTTGCAAAAAAGTTGTTAATTTCAGCAAAAGTGTTTGCTGAAAATCAGCGAGCTGATTTTTACCAAAAAATAGTAATCTCAGCAAAAGTTTTGCTAACACGTAGTCGATTGCAAATGAAAAAAAAAATCCTTCCAAAAATCACTAAACTTTTTGCTGAATATTAGTAGACTAAAAAAAACTCAAAAAATTTGTAGAGAAATTTTACTTGAGTTAATTTATTTGCTGAAAATTTAAATATAGAAATTGTGTAGAGTTGCTTCGACATCTACATCTTGTCTGTTGTCGTACATGCTATAAATGCGGTTATCTGCACAATTTTTGTAGCAAAATATATTAGTAAAACATTAGTTCAAAGTTAGTTTAGCACTAAACTTTTGTTGAAAACGGAACTTCAGCGAAAAAATTGCTGAAAAATATTACACTTCATATGCTAGACGTTTTACTAATTTTTCTACTAACTTATTTTTTTGATTGTAGTATTTGCATTTCACGCGTTCCCTGTTCCATTCCATTTCGTTTCTTATTTTAAGCGTTTTAATTTCATTCGTACCCATTCCATTTGTCTAGATGTTAAAAAACTACTTGACCACATTTTATTTTCCAATTTCAGTGCTCCAATTTACATCATTCTCCGTTCCACTCCATTGCGTTTCAATTGTCTAGTGTTTCAATATCAAGCCTTTTTCGTTCCATTTCATTTTCTTCCACTCATCAAGTGTTTAAAATCCACATCTTCAGTTCTGTTTGGTTTCCATTTTTGCTATTTCAGTTCTACTCACTTTATTCCATTTAGTCCACCGTTCCATTCGACTTCGTTCCTATTGTGTACACTAAAAAAAAGTCAGTAAAGTCAGCAAAAGATGTTGCTGGGTCAGCAGAAGTCAGAAGCGTGCTTGCAAAAAAGTTGGTAATTTCAGCGTTTGAAAAAAATACTTGCTAAAATCACTAAATTTTTTGTTGAATATTAATAGACTAAAAAGAACTCAAAAAATTTGTAGAGAAATTTTAATTTAGTTACAATAATTTATTTGCTGAAAATGTAAATATAGAATTTATGTAGAGTTGTTTTTCTTCTTTATCATTTAAAATTTTCCCCTTTTTGGCCCTCCACGTAGGAATTTCCAAAAAAAACCTTGTCTTTAAGCCTAAACCAGAGTGAAAAAGCCAGTGAGCAGTGGCAGTTTCTTCGAACTTTGCTACGTTTTTATGTGAAACAAATTCTTATATTTTACTCACGAAAATTTTGAAATTTTACTAAGCACCAAATAAATTCTCATTAAGTTTATGATTTCTATATTTAGATATCTACATACTAACAACTAGAGTTATGTCGTTAATGAACGAACTATTACATTTGAATGGTTCAGTTAACTGAACGACATGACATCGTTCAACATTTTCGTTCTTTTCGTTCATTTCGTTCTTTTTTATGCAAATAATTTTTTTTTCTTTTCAGTTAATTTATTTAAAGAATTAAATGATATTTTTTTTTAATTTAAAGTTTTTATTAAAGTTTTAATTTTCTGATACTTTCAGTCTATGTACAATAAAAATAATGTACGCATGTAACATGTAGTGCGCCAATAAATTGTCAAACGAACGACATAGGTCACGAATCACCATTGGCGGACTTAGGTCGATCTGGGGTGGGCTTTGCCTACTCTAGACTCCTTTTTGCCCAACCCAGAATTTTAAAAAATCTACCTATAATCCTTTTATATATGATTTTGATGGAAAAATTATCACAATATTATTATTGTTTTACATATCAATTAGTCCTGTGTTTCTTGGTTGAGAAAATGTCTATTGGTTTCCTAGGTTTTATAGTCAGAACTGAGATCGATTTTTGTCTTAAATATTCCTTAAATAAGAAATGTTGTTCGAAAAATTTTTACTTAATAAATATTTAAGATAAAAATCGATGTTAGATCTGCTTATAAAATTGGCCCTAAGAAATTTTTTTTAAGAAAAATAATTAGAATCAGAGAGTTATTAAATAAGCAGAGGGAGGTTTTTTTGTATAGAAAAATTGTAAGTATAAATGCCGAAAATGTTTTTAAAGATTCTGAGAATGGGTAAATAATCAGCCGAACTTTAATGGGTCCCTTGCCCACCCCAGAAAAATGGTCTAGGTACGCCTATGCGAATCACTGTTCAGTCACAGCTCATCACAAAAAAATTATAATAGAAAAGAACGATTAAACGATTTGAACGAACTAAGTAGTTCAATGAATTGTGTTAAACGATATGATCGAGTCACCGAAAAGAACGATTAAGCCCAAATGTATATGTCTGTTTTTCTTTCTTTTAAAAAGATTTATTTTTGGTTATAGTTTAGACAAATTATAAATAATAATTTTAGCTCTTAACTAATTTAGCATAAATTAGAATTTCCTTATTAATTTTTTATCTCTTTTTAATTATTGGTCGTTAAGTTGGTTAAAACTTATAGGGGAAGCCTTCCAAATCTTTCACGCATATTTTATAAAACTTATCAATATGATTTTATAAAACTTTCAGTGATATCTCTGATATTTAGACACTAAAATGGGGTACAAAATCGGAGTAACTATTTAGTACTAGTAGTTTTCAATCAAAGTAATAAAAGAAAAGACTCGATAAATTCTGAACTACTTACATTTGTATGGAATATTTATATAAAATCTGAAAAAACGAACATTATATAGAAAGTCAGTTCTCGATAAGACCAAATATTAATTTAGGAAATGCCACTTAAAAGAAACAGAAATTGGTGATATAAAATATTTCTCATCACATCGTTATAAACCAGTTGGGGTACTGTCTTGGTTAGATGAAAAAATTTGTATAACCTGTTTAAGACATAATATATAAAGATATAAAAATATTATTATTTTTTTCATTTAAACATTTATTATCATTTCCCTTTGTATGTATATATGTTCTCATACATTAATTTTAAATCATTGTCTTGTAATAACAATTTGCAATAATAAAAAATTATGTATATATAGAAAAAATATACTAGTTTTTTTTATTTAATGGTCATATGGTCTCTCTGTCCCAAGTGAGGAAACAACAACAAAAATTATAATAAAGAAAAAAAATAAAAGAATTATTGTCACATTTTATTATACGTAATGTGAGTTTGTCTGCAGAGTAGAATCAGCAGCAGCAACAGCAGTAGTTGATGTAGTTATAGTCGCAGTAATACAAACATAGTCTAACGAACGTTTAAACTAGTTGTTTAAATTATGGCCAACAATAAAATGAGTTGTTGCAGATTGTAATGGTCAATCAATAAAAAGAAAATAAATATTTTTATGCATAAAAATTGCCATTTGGGAAAGACGTAAAAATGTATGTTTTATATAGAAAAATATTTTCCAACTGATTACAGATTATACTTGAGAAATACCAAAAATATATATAAAAAAGAAATCGATAAAAATATCACAAACTGAACATAAGTTTGGCTCCAAGGAAGTCATAGTAAAACCCATGTGAGTAAAATATCACATTAGGCCGATAAAAAAGGAGAACTATGCGATTGGCTACAAATTCGCTTGTCAGCAGCGAATCTGCATATTGAAGTTTGTTACTACCAAAAACTATTTCACTATATTTAGTGCATGGTTAATTGAAATATCCTTCCCCGAATTTGACCTAAATTATACTATGATGTAGGGTATTATATTGTCGGTATGACCAACTATAACCATTTTTACTTGTTTTAATATAATGTTACGAATTTGGATTAGTCTACTATAGAAAAACTCTAAAATTTTCTAGAAGAAAATATACCGAGAAACGAGATTTACTAAACACGTCAATCTGGCAACGTAATACTATATAAAAGTATACACCTCTGCATATGCTAAGGTTATATGCTATAAATAATGTTAAGTAGTTGGGCCCTGTTATGAATAGCATAAGAATTATAATTATAGAACCACTGAAATTTTCTACTATATTCTACAGTCACGGCCGGTAAACTATAAAAGACCGAACGCTACGAAGGAAGTAGAAGTTGTCATCAACATTTGTGAAGTTGTGATTTAACACTTGAGCTGTTAAGTTGCGCACTAGAGTTTTTTAATTGCGTATCAGCTTTGTATAGTCAGTTCATTATTAGAGTTTGTGTGTGTGTTATATTGTTGTATTTAAAGTAATACAAATAAATAAACAAGTGTAAACCTAAACTAAAGCGAATGTAAATAAAGAAGAGTATAAGATCAATCAGATAAAGTGTAAGAGTTTTTTTATTTACTAAGAGCACCAGCCCGGTTTATCTAAAGGAGACAAACGAACGTTTCTTATAAGGTAAAACGTAACAATTAGTGTCAGCGGGATTGGTGATTGTAATAGAAAAAAACCCAGTTTATTTAAAGGAAATAAACCAACGTTTTTAAAAGGTAAAAACGTAACAATAATTTCATTAAAAACCGGCAACAATAATTTCCTTAACGTGAGTATTTAAGTTTTCATTAATAAATTTCATTATTGCAATATATAAAATTTCATATAACCAGCATTAAAATATTTAAAATATCATAATCAAAAGAAGCATTATTGAAGATTGCAAATTTTCCCTATCAATAACTTAATATATTGTAATGGCATGAAAATCTATTTATAGAATTCAAAAATGTCTTTGTCCATTCCATAAGCATTCTTAGCTTTTTCTTGTGGTTTTATGCACTACGTTCTTTTGATGTAAAGTTACTCCTTAAAATATGCTTTAGTTTTTATTACAAACAAAATACCATTGCATAACTGTAATGAATTTAGTTGTGCAAAAATTTTAAAGCATACTTTGTAGGTATGTTTAATAAATTACAATTTTAATTAAATACAATTTACATTTAATTAAACACGATAAATGTTTAAACAACAATCAAAGTAAACAAAAAAAAAAAAAACGGAACACAAATTACACAAGTTTTTCAATGAATTCGTTATGGGAGCATAAAACTATTTTATATATATTATTTTTTATTTTTTCAGCAACAAACACAAGGAAAAACAAATTCCATGTAAATGAAAAATTTTTAACAGGATATTAATAACTTCTGGACTGGACTCTTTAAAAAAAGGTGAAGAGAAGAAAAAAATTTAAATTAAATTTTACTAAACCATTTTTTTTAGAAATTTTCTTGTTTAATTTATGTTAACTTTATTTTTATAGCACAAAAATAAGATCAAAATTGTTAACAGCATAAAAAAGCTTGGCAAATAAGGAAGCCAGTTAAATGTCTGCTAAAGCTATTTGACAATTAAGCATTTTTATAGAACAAGGAAGAAACGAAAGAAAAATTATACAAAATACCAGTTAACCTTATAATGTTTTTATTTCCATTTTTTCTTCTTTTTTTTAGACTTTATGAAGGTATTGTATGTTTGCTTGCTTGTGTATGTTTTAGATACAGGACTATGAATATCTAGTGAACCTTGAAAAGGAAGCAAACATGACACTGTATTTTTGCTTACGGAAATTACTTTAAAAGCGTGAGCCAATAAATAAATGTTAACTCTTTTACTGGGAATTCCATACAATATACAAAATGAGACCAACCATGGAAAAAAAGAACAACGAAGGAAACCTAAGGATATTGAAGTCATAAAATAGAGCCTTCTTTAGAAGAAACATAAGTTAGCTCTTGTACCCTGAAGGCTTGAACAAGATTTTCAACTAAATATGCGGGGACTAAGGGATAAAATACACATTGAATATTATTTATCAAGCTTTAAAAAATCAATCAATCAGAAAAATCAACCATACACATTCAATATTATTGATCAATATTTTTAAAATCAACCAATCAGAACAAAGTATTTAAAAATAAAATGTTCTGATTGGTTGATTTTTGAAAAATGTATCAATAATATTGATCGTGTATTACCTTAAGGAAATCTTACACGTTCAATATTATTGATAAATTTTTTTTTAAATCAAACAATCAGAACGAAGTTTCTTAAAATAAAATGTTCTGCGTGGTTGGATTTTGAAAACTTGATCAATAATATTGAACGTGTATTCCTGCCTCTATATTTTTTAAATACTTTGTTCTGGTTGGGTGATTTTAAAAAGATTGATCAATAATATTGGACGTGTATTCTTGACTAGAAGTTAGCTTAGTAGGGCAATTTTCATAGATATTTAATAAACGAATAATTGAAATTTTCATAGTCTTAAGTGATCCCATTTAAATTCTGGGAAAGCATATTAAAAATAGAGACAAGAAAACGCAAAAACACAGGTGCAGGGTCGGCAGAATTTCCACTCACAACGCAAGAATAGATTCAGTTTGCCATTCTTTACATATTTTGGCGTAAGCTCAAACCTGGAGAAATATTCAATGAATATCAAACTCCATATAGAGACAAGGGAACATTTCTTGTGACTATTGCTAAGTGGTATCGAAGATTACAGACCGATAATTTCCCTTCAACAGATCATGCAAGAGTAGATTTAGTGAAGTCCAAGATTGACAAAGATCGAAGATTGATACAGGAAATGGTGGCTGATGAACTAGGCTTGAATGGCATAGCAGCATCGCAAATATTAAATAATCATCTTGGATGCTCCAAGACATCAACCCGATTGATTCCCCGAATTTTAAATGAAACCCAAAAGAAGGCACGTGTACATGTTTTGTACATATATCAATCATTATGACAGGAATTTTTCTGAATCTTAACCCTTTGACGACCATAGGCAAGCATGCTTGCCCAAGGGTTTTTCGCATTTATAATTGCCCAGGCAAAAGATAGAGTATATATTTCTAAATGTGATTTGTAAAGGAGAAATGGGGGAACAAAAATGTAGTAGGAGGCAAATCGCTATCTAGTTCCGCTTTCCCCTTGCGAGCCCTCGAAGTTGGTTTTTTAGAATTCTTTATTTAAGGGGTAAAAAGCACAAACTGTGACAAGCGAAATGAAGGGCAACCAAGGGGTCTATGAGGTATATAATTTAGTTACAGATCGCGAAAATAAAATAATCACTTCGTCCGGAACGGCAGGGTCGTCAAATGGCAATTATTTTTGGCAAGCGAAATGAAAGGTAAGGATGGGTTCGACGGAGCCAATTTTTCTTGGCATAACTATTATTAGGTTCGAGATTATGAAAATCGCAAAATTTTCAAAATCGCTTCGGCAGAAAATGAATGGCCCTCAAAGGGTTAAGAAATCTATAAAACAAAAAAAAGTAATAAAAAAATATTCTTGCCGTGACGGCGATTTGAACCACGAACCTCAAAACTAAAAACATATCGATGTCTGAACGTCTAGACATATACACCGTAATCGATTTATAAATCGTACCGTATCCACTATTTAATGGCGTAATGGTTAGTGCATTAGACTGTTAGGGTTGCGGGTTCGATCCCCACTAACGACAGCATCAATTTAGAAAAAATAATATGTATGAATTTTTTATTTCTTTCTTCAACAAAGTTCTTCAACTATCCATCAGATGGCGTGCAACAACTGTTCTTAGATTTAACATCTCGAGCAATTACAGTGTTGCCATATTTGAAGAATGTCAATAGAAAGAAATTCCTGAGTGTTGCGTCTCTTTAAACAAAAAATCTAATTTGAAATGCACATTCATGAATGCATGAATACACAGTACAACAGGAAAAAAAATTACGGTGTTCTGACAATGGATTCTGGTAGAGGATACCAAAATAAAATACATGTATGTCGGCGTTTTTAAAGATCACATCGGAATTTTATTTTCTTGGGGGTTAAAATTTCCTCCATTTTTCAAATGTTTTTTGTGAATCGGCATAGGAAAACATGTGAAGCTTCCATTTTAGGTACATAATTTGTTCAGCGAACTTATGTAAAATACTACGAGGAACATTTTTGTGAAACATTTTAATTTTTCAAATGTTTTAAAACGACCCGTAAGTTGAAGATTTAGAGAGTTAATATGTTCCACAAAAATATTCCTCGTGGTATTTTACACAAGTTTGCTGAACATGTGTTATACCTAAAATGGAAGATTCACATGGTTTCCCCCTGAAATCCAGGTCTTTTAGACATTTGAGCGCCAATTCTGAATAACTACGAGATTAACCCTTAAACGCATTTTAAGTTTTGTCTTATTTCTGGCATTGAAGTTAAATTTTTAACTTTGATGTCTTCAGAGACTTATAGTAGAATTTCATAACAAATATATTTGCGGAACAAACAGCAACTCCATCCCGTCTAACATTATAATAGTTGGTCACATTTAATTTACCATATATTTCATTCCAGAAGATTACAAACTGTTTTATACAATATTTTTACCCTTCGTTTTTTTTTTTTTTTTTTGCTTTTATAGTAAAACTGTTTGAAACATGTTTTTAGTTGCTTTTTTTTATTCAAGCTTAAATAAAAAATATATGTACAAAAAAAATGATATTTGACACTAAGTTACTCATTGCCACCCTCAAGAGTGTCTGACACAAAGATTATCTTCACACAAATATCATCATATGTATTGATAGGAGAAATGGTAGGAAGAGTAGGAAATGAAAAGGATTTCTTTTCGTATTTTATTTGGAAGGAAGGTATCCTATGCTTAATCCAAACATTAAGATTTATATATGCCACAGAGAATACAAATTTGTAATCGATGTAAATTTTTTTTGTAGCTTTTGAGGGAAAAGGTGACATTTTGCTTGAAAATAAATAGTTAAAATGAAAATTTATTATTAATACAGAGAAGTAAAAGTTCACCGGAATAGAAATAGTATAAAAAGCTTCCAAAAATTTGCTAAAAAATTCAATTGCAGAAAAAAAAAACTGTTGAAATTAAAAATGTAGCTGAATATTAGTGGACAACAATTTTCATATTTGATAAATTTTAGTTATTTTTAAAATAAATAAATTTAGTTGACAGTATATTATGCTAAACTCAGAGAATTATATTGGTAAAATTAACTGCATTTGCCGCTAAAGAAGTATACAATGTAAATGCATTTGAATTAACTACAATTGCAGCTATTTTCAATTGCAATTGTAGTTAAAATAACTGCAATATCAAGTAATTTTAAATGCATTTGCAGTGTGCAATTTTTTAACTGCAATTGTAGATAATTTTATCGACATAATTCTGTTAATGTAACAGTCTATTATACTAAAACCAGATTCTAGTTTAACTCTTTTGACGTTTAACTCTCTCCATTGGCTTATCTTCCCATTTGTAAGTAGATTGCTCAAGATTGTACACGTTTTGCTCTATATTTTAGATATTTGTTGGTCTAGCATTTATTACCCCCAGCTAATGGTTAAAGCAAATGGCAATAGTATAAACCTTTTATTAGATTAAATACAAAAGCAGCAGCAACAACGACACCAAAATTGTACAAAGATACATTACGCTTTTATATTTTTTTATTTTTATTTTAAATTTAGTATGCCAGACCAATACTACTCTAAATAAACGACGATGAGTCTGTGTCGTCTAAATCAGAAAATAAAAATAAAAATAAGAATTATAAAAAAACACATACAAACAGAGTTACAGAAACACAAATGGCATAAGATACGAGCACAAGGACTCGTTGAGGGAGACATAGATACGTATAAATATCACTAACACTTTGAACTTTTGATTGTGATTGCTTTAAAATATATTGAAAAATATTTTATTTTTTAAGAAATGGAATTATTTTTAGAAGAAAAACAAGTCACTGAACAGATCATAAAGAACTTAATTAAATTCTGTTGAAATTAATCCATTATACACTCATAAAAACTAAACCTGAAATATTTAGTTTTTTTAAATTTACTTTTATAGGGACAAACAGTAATTGCATTAAAGAAAAACAAAAACAACGACAAAAAATTTAACACAATTTGCTTTGTCATCTTCCAAAACACAACAATTGGTGCCCTTTTAAACATCCCATAAAAATTGCATTTTATGATTGTTATCATGCTGCAGGTCGATATTTTAATGAAATTAAGTACGCTGACTTAAATGGGTCCAAAGGCAAATCTATTGCTTTTAGATTGAAATACTCAATACTTGAATCTAGCGTGCATACTGAATATATTTCTGATTTTCTCTTAAATACACCTAAAATTAGTCAAAATAAAAGTGTCTTACTGATTTTCTAATGTTCTAGTTTGAAAAATAGTGGGTCTATAAATAGATTTCAAAAAAATTTACAAGAAAATCTAGAACATTACTGTATGTTTAAAATAATGATAAAAATAAGTTATTATTGGTAACGCATTATTTTTTTATTTTTAAATAATATAAAAAGTAACTAGTTATTAGTAACTCCTTATTATATGTTTTAAAATAAGGCAGAAAGTAAGTTGGCGTCCATTACTGGTAGTTCGAAAAATAATGATATGTCATTACTGTTTCTACACTGGGGTGGGCATGCCAGACTTTAACTTTTTTATACGTTTTTAATGTGTTTTTTAAAAAATGATTTCAACGTTGAAATTGGAAAAATCGTTTAACTTAAAGAAAAAATCACACGAAAACGCTGAAATTAAATAATCGCTCAAATGAAAAAAATTACTAAAATTAGAAAAAATTGCTAAAATTAAAAACAAAAATCTAAAAAATTTAAAACAATCGTTAGAGGTAAAAATAGCTTAAATTTAAACAAATCGCCAAAATTAAAACAATATGATGAAAAAAGTTCCGAAATATCTTCTCTTCTGGTCTCTTCTCTTTCCTTCTTTTTTCTTCTCTTCTCTTCTCCTTTCTTCTCTTTTCTTCTCTTCTGGCAAAAAGAGGAAAAGTCTGCCCTCTAATGACCTGCCCAAACTGCTACAACCCGGAAGTTGAATTCTGGTATGCAGGTATGCTTCGTCTTAGACGGCTACTAAGAAGTGATTTTTGAAATTTCCTGCCGGGAGGGTAAAAATGGGAGAAAATCTCCGCTTTGGAGGCCAGCCCAAGCAACTGGAACTAGGAAGTTGAAATTTGGTATGTGGGTTCCTGCTGCCACGTAGACGTCTGCTAAGACAAGACTTTTGGAAACTCCTACCGGGAGAGGCAAAAATGGAAAAGTCTCCCCCCTGGAAGGCCCGCCCAAACCCATTTGGCTAGAACCCTGAAATTCAAAATATGTGTTCCTTGGAGTATGGGCTAACCTTTCCATAAGGCGTTTTTACTAATTTTGTACAGGAATATGGTAAAAATGAGGATTCAACAGGAGAAAAGTACCCCCTGAAGCTGAAAAGTTCAAATTGGATATGAAGGTTCCTCCTCTGTCGTAGACGTCTACTAAGACAGAATTTTTGGAAGTACTGACAGGGAGGGACAAAAAGGGGAAAATGGTCCCACTTGACGGCCTCACCAAAAGTTCAAATTTGTTTTGTAGGGTTTTTGTAATTCGTCCAGAAATGGGACGGGGAACGAGATGGAACGAATTGAAATACTAAATTGAGAAACAGAGTGGAATGGAACGGGGAATGACTAGAATCTGTACACTAACATTGGGAAAACGAAAAGTAATTAAACGGTTATCGGGCTTTCTGTTGATAAAATGGTTAAAGAAGCCGAATTAGTTAACTTTCCAACAGAATTTATAAATTCGTTTAAATTGCCGGGTCTAACACCATATTAAATGGCAGTTAAATAAATTTTAAGGCACGCTAATAACGTTGTGGGTTTTACCCGCTATAATTATATATAATTATATATAGTCATACATGTTATTTCGCACCACATATCTTGTTTGATCCTAAAAATGGCATAAATAATTTCATTTCATGGGATATCACGCACTCAAAAAAGTTTGTCCAGTTACTACGTGACAGTTGTTTGTTTATCAATCAGTAGTTATTGTTTATTACAGTTAAAATAGCAGTTGTTTTTCTATGGAAAAATGCAAAACAACTGCTATGACAGTTATTTAAGAAAACAGCTAATGAAAAGAACTGTAATTTCGTAATCGTTGTTTAAAGCAGTTATTTCGAATATCATAATAAACCAAAACTTTATTTTTACAGTAAACAGTTTTTTTGTTAGTTATTTAAAAAATAAAAAATTTCGTTGTATTTCGTTGCATTTTAAAAATTCTTGTTTAGTTTATATTTATTATTATAAAAATAAAATAAAAAACAGATAATTGTATTCTGAGCTTGGGTTCTGAGCTGATATAATTTAATCCGAAAAATAAATTTGATCAGGTTACATAAAAGTTTATAAATGTTTCTGTATGCATACATATAATTTTATACATTTTGTTATAAGTTGATACAAATTGATATAACTTGATACAAATTAATAGAACTTGATCGAATTCTAAGAAATTGTTCTGTGCTTCGCACTAATATTTTTTTTACATGCCAAATAGTAATTACAATTTATATATAAATCAATGTTCCAATCCAAGTGGATAAAATTATTTATAAAATGTGAATTTCAAATACCTTTCATTTGATATCAAAGATAGCAATAAGTGCTTTGAACAAACTATAAAAAAATTAAAAGAAAACCGTTTCTTTCATGCCCATGTGAAAATCGAAATATATATGAACGCACATGATCATACATTGACTTGTATATGATCATGCATGGGCATACATTGTCATATACGTACATGCATAGTTCAATGTATGACCATACATGATCTCATATATTTCCATATATCTTTGGATCCGAAATTTGAGGGTATATAACCGTACATGTTCATATATGACCATATATGCTTATATATGATTCATGAATGCTCATATATGATCATATGTGGTCATATACCCTCAAATTTCGGATCCAAAGGTATATGGAAATATATGAGATCATGACCATACATATATTGAACTATGCATGTACGTATATGACTATGTATGTCCATGCATGATCACATACGAGCCAATGTATGATCATGTATGCTCATATATATTTCCATTTTCACATGGGTGTGATTATTATGATGTACCCAATAAAATTAAAAACAAGGGTCGAATTACGGCACATTTTAAGTTCGAAATTAGTTTCTTATTTTGGAAAATAAAGCATTTGGATGAAATTTTTTGAGCCAGGGATATTGCAGTTTGACCAAGATTTCAGATAACATAAAAGTAAAATGTTTCGTTATCATTGTTAGTTTTTATATAAAGGAAAAATGATTTTCGAACAATTTCTCTGGCTGTAATTCGGCCGCAGTACTTTTTAGCTTTTAATTTGCACACACAAACAAATCTCAAAAAATAAATTCAAAATCATAAATCTCAACTAAAAATAGTTACAAAAAAAATTAAAATAAAATTCAAAAGAAACTTCAACCAAAGATTAAAAATTTTTTTAGTCTAAGCACGCCAGAAACATATACATAAACAACATTTAAAATACACATACAATGCCAAATCCAAAATAAAAAAATATCATATCTCAGTCAGTCATTCATACCATACAAATACAAACAACAAACATACAACATTATCTTTAGCCAGTAAACCAAAACATTAATGGTTGGTTTTTGTGTGTGTGTGTGTATTTATGCTGATGGGTATTGGGCTGAGTGTGTATTAGTGTGTGTATCTGTATATGTATTTTGAATTTATTGGTTATGCAGAGGAGATGGTGTTATTTCGGTATCATTAGTGGCTTTTACGTTTTACATGTTTAATTGCTGCCAGCCAGAGTCTGTTAAACAAAAAAAAAAAAAAAAAATAGATTTTAATCTTGAGACATTTATAGTACTACATGTATATAATACAAAACAAATACATTTAAATAGAGATCCTTTTGCCAACACATTTTTAATGTTTGGTGAATGTAAATAGAAAATAATTATAAAGAATAAGATAAAAATGTTTACATTTAACTGCGGTTTGAAGATAAAAATAAAATATTGAGACAAACTTTGAATTTAATTAACTTTGGTTTATGGAGTATTTACAAATTTACCAACAAAACAAAAATGGTGTTGAAAGAGAAAAGTTAGTTTAGGATATTTACTTTATTGAGGTGACGTAACAAATTATCCAAAGAAAACAATTTTTTTTCAATTATCTTTTTTTATCTGTTGGCCATCTAATATACCCTTATAAAGACTACAATATAGATTTTAATCAAATTCAAGGACAAATTCTAAAGTTAGGACCAATTATGTTCTACAAAATCAATAAACATCGATAAGAAAAAAAATATTATGTCAGCAGCTTTTATTTTTTAAATTTAACGAAAAAAAAGTTGTTGAAAAAACATTGTCAAAAATTACATATTGTTAGAGTTATGTTAACACCTTTCTAAAGACTAACTAGGGCCTGGAAGTTCATATAAATACTTGTTTGTTGTCGTCAGCTGGAGAAGAACGTTGAACAAATATCTGCGAATCAACAAATTTGCAACAAAATGGCAACGATTTGTCAATGCCCCAGCAAAAAAAAAAAAATTGGAACTCATGCTTTACAAAACACTTCTATCACTGCTTCAAAAGTATCCATTAGTGTATTTTTTGTGCTTTTTTAGAAGTAATTCTGAAAAACTTTAATAAAATCACTTCTTCCATTACTTCCAAAGTATTAGTTAGTATATTTTTACAGCTTTTTTAGAACATCCAAGAAATTATTAAATTATTGCTTCTAAAGCATTATTGCTTCAAACGTGATCTTAAAAAGAGATTTTGATACAATTTATTTCCGAACAGATGATCGCGAGTTCGATTCCTGGCGGGATCAATATTTATTTTTTATTTCATTTTTTTTAAATTTTTTTTTTAATATTTATAATTATTTTGTTTAAATTCAATATTTTCTTTTAATTTTTCAAAATATATAGTAATATGTAGACTAACAATCTTGAGGTCGCAAGTTCGATAACCGGTGACGGCAATACAAACAAATTCTGTAAAAAAACGAATATTTTTTTCTTTTTTGCGTATAATTTTTTTTTTTATCTTTTAATTGATGAAAAAGAGTTTACTTTGCACTCATTCGAAAAGTACTGACAAAATGTTGAAGTGGGAGTACTCCTCTCCTAAGACAACTCCATGTTAAAATAATCATTAGTGGCTCTGTTAAATCATTAATTGTAGTGCTTTTTCTATTGCTTTGGCATCTCTTTTTTTGCTGGGGCATATTTTTACATATTTTGCTACAAATGCAATTTTTGTTGCATATTTTGCCGAAAATGCATGCCTTTGTGCATTTTATGATAATTTTATACAATTTCAAAAATGTATATATTACAAAAATAAATAAATTTTCAAATAAAAAAAAATTTTTTTTATCACAAAGACAAAAATATCAGAGAAATTAAATTACTAACACTATGATGAGTTTATCACGAAGTTTATCAAGAAGACAAAAATTTCGGAGAAATTAAATTACTGACACGATGATGAGCGGTTAAGTGAGTGATGAAAGGTCACTCCAAGGACAAATATCTGCGAATCAACAAAAAAATTTATATGATATCACATTAACCACACTTTGTTAGATATGATTGTATCAAATTAGATACTATTATATTATAACCATTTTAAATAGGGTGAGAAAACTAAACTACTAACAAAAATAACTGTTTACTGTAAAAATACTGTTTTGGTCGTTGTTTGTTATGATTTTAAAAACAGCTGCGCTAAACAACTCTTAAAAAATTATAGTAATTTCGTTAGTTGTTTTCTTAAATAACTGCCATATTAGTTATTTTGTATTGTCAGTAGAAAAACAACAGTAATTATAGTTAAAAACAACAAATACTGATTACCACATAAACAACTGTCATGTAGTAACTGCTAAACTTTTTTAAGTGTAAAATTGAAAGTTTGACCAAGAAAGTCGTTAAGAAAGATAAGAAAAAGAGAGGGAGAAAGAAGGAAACCTTACGGCAGAACTGCATTTAACTGAAACTCATTGGATGCGACCCCATATATAACTGAACAACCCTGCCAGAAATTGTCAGTGTTACAACAAATCAAGCACTGGCATTCCGGTTACGATTTTCTTAAATCACTGGGTAACCGCGGTGTTAAAACTAAATGACTGCCAGAACACTCATTTGGAACGCTTTGCCGGCGTTTGCAAAAAGCTTTTTCTCAGTATTTTTTTTACAAGAATTTCGGTTGTTTAAAAAAAACCACTGGCAAGGAATGGGCTTAGAGTGCTGCGCTAATGCTTGCAACCAGTGGTTATCCACTACTACCTAGTCAGAAATTGTCACTGGTACAAAAATGAATTCACTGGTAGAGTAGTGATTTTATAAAAATGATAACGGTTTGTGAAAGAAGTTTGTAGTCAGACGGTTCCGAGTAAAAATCAGGTTGCAAAAAAAAAAATTTTTTTTTTTCATTAATGATATTTTTGTTCGGTTTTAAGATCAATTATGAGAAATTCCAAATAGAATTCACAATTTATTTTACAACAAATAGAGAAAAAAACTTATGAAAAAAAACTTTCCTTAAACCAATGGTTGACAATTAATGCATTTTCAAGTACTACCAAGTACCATCATCAGATTGTCTTTATGGGGTAGAGCTGTCATCTGAAGGCCTGAGTTCAAATTACGGCAGCAACAAAAAAAAAATACATACCCACTTTTTCATTTTTTTTTTAAATATACATATTTCCCGACTACTTATTTATTGGTTTTGCCACCGATTTGTAAATATTGAAAATTTTTGTTTCCTTAGTGCTTTTCCGGCAGTTTTTGAACAGCCTTTCCTTTTGTCTAATGATGCTATGATTTTGGGAATGGGAAAGCACTTTTTGCCACTGCTCGCACCATCTGTTAAAGTGTCTTGTCATCGCTTTCCCGTTTGTATTTTTCTAACTAGGACTCTTATAATGCGGTCCCTGAAAAACTCGATATAAATCGAGAGGTCATTGAAAAATTTTTTTAATTACTTAGTCGAACCCCCAGAGCTAAAATTTTTAAATTTGGTTTCTCCTTCGAAATAGGCATATGATAAGGAGTGATTTCTGGAATTTTTATGGGCAGGGGCAAAAGGGGAAAAAGTTTTCACTTAACGGCCTGCCTAAACCCATTTGGCTAGAAATCTGAAATTTAAAATTTATGCTCTCTGTATTTGAGGCTAATTCAACGATAACGTAGTTTGTGGATTTATATCCAGGAACGTTATAAAAATGGGGGTCCTAAAAAGGAAATGCGCCCCCTTTGGCTAGAAATTTGAAATTTTAAATGTACAAAGTATAGGCTAATTCACCCCTACGGTTCTTTTTGGGATTTTAGGTAGGACCGTAGTAAATTTGAATAATGAAAATTAAAATTAATTTTAAATATGTATATGTACCTAATTCACTGAATATGATTTTTTTTTCGGAATTTTCAAAAAGGACGTGGTAAAAAATGGGATTAAAAAGCGGAAAAAGTGCCCCCTAAATTACTTAGCCCATACCGCTAGAGCTAAAAACTTGAAATCTGAGTTCTTTTTGAAAATTTTTTTATGGGAAGAGTCAAAAAGAGGAAAGTCTCCCCCTTGATGGTCTGGCCAAACCCATTTGGCTAGAAATCTGAAATTTTAAATATTGTATGTATTCTCTGAAATATGAGCTAACTCATTAACAAGGTACCCGTGTAAAAAAGTTTAGATCTGATCAGATCTTTTTGGATCTAAATAGATATGATTGAATCTAATTAGATCCTGTACCAGATCTCATCAAATATGATCAGATATGACATATGTGATAATACTTTATGGCAAGATCTGATCAGATCTAGAACCAAATCTGTTCAAATCTAAAGTGATCTGGACAAATGCGCCAGATATACCTAGATCTGATCAGATCTGATTAGATCTCAAATTTGTCCCCAATTTTGAGATCTAATTAGATCTGGTAAGATCTACTAAGATCTGGCCAGATATGCCTAGATCTGATCAGATCTAATTAGATCTCAAATTTGTCCCCAATTTCGAGATCTAATTAGATCTGGTAAGATCTACTGAGATCTGGCCAGATCTGATCTTTTTTACACGGGTAGGTACTTTTTTGGAATTTTTGCCAGTAAACTGGAGGAAATGCCCTCCTTAACTACTTACTTCAAACTACTTGGGCTAGAAATATGAAATTTTACATTCTCAAAACTTTTATCAAACATTTATCTTAATATTCTAACACTATTAGTAAAATAAAATTACATATCGAAAATTTTTGATCTAGTCAGCCAGTTTCTTAGTCATAGAGATATCCGCAAGACGTGTCCTGATGTTAGACTGTAAGTCCTGGAGCAAAAATAATAATTTATTTTACAATTAGATACTCTAAACTAGCTTTGTTATTATCAATAATGTACGGCAGATCGTAAATAAATTTTAGACAATTTTTAAAATATTCTTTCTATTTTAAAAAGTTATTTTTTTCAAAATTTATCCTTATCGCATAAAAAACGTTCGTTGTACAAAAACAAAGTTTGAAGGCAAAGCATTAGTTAATTAAGTTTTCTATCGAAATAATACAACTGAATTAATAAAAAAAAATTGTTATTAAGCTACAAACTACGTAAGATCTCAAGACCGCTTTGTGGTGGCCTTGGGCATTAGAGGGTTAAGTTTTCAGTAGGACTTCCCTTATATAGAGCATTGAAATTTCTTATCTAAACTTTTGCTATACAAAAATTCCTTACTGTTTTTATTTTCATTTTCCTTAAATAAAGTAATATTAAAAAATTTTTATTTCACTTTTATTTGGTTTTCTATGTTTTTTTTATATTTTTTGTTACTTTGTTTTCTCCTCAAATTAGCATGATTTTCCAGTCATGTGGTTTAATTTAAGTTAAACTGGCATGGTTTTTATATTTTTTAGTACTTCTTTTTCTTCGCTACTGATAAGAGATGGTTTTATATTACAATATATTCAACTATGTTTTAAAATGTTTTTTTTTCTCTGTTCTACTCTTGGATCTATGCCTTTTTGTATATTATTGCCCTGTCTCATTGCTTCCAACATCTTTTCTTAGTTGCAGTGCCAGCCATATAATAAGCCAGCTCAGACTATGGTTGGATTACGAAAAAAAAAAAAAAAAAATACAAAAAAATATATAAAAATATAAAAAAACAACCGTAAGAGTGGAAAAAAAAGTACGTACCACGAAGTAAGTAAAATGAAAAATTGTAGGTTTAACAGTGAAAATGTTGCTAAATCGGATTAAAGCGTAAAAGCTTAAACCTTATGCTTGGTTTTTTTAACGTTCTTTTATATATATATTTTGCAATTTTTTTAGCGCACGCGATATTATAATGGAAAAAACGTTAAAAGTAACGTGTACAATAACAAAATTGTTATGTTTATTTTTTGTTTTTTTTTCTAATTTTTTTTTGTAGACCTTCTAGTTTAACAAATTAAAATGACTATTCAACATATTAGGCTGTTTGTATCAGTCAGAATTAGAATTAGAATAATAGAAACATTAAAATACGATACAGCATACGCATAGTATACATCTTTATACAAAAAGCAGGATGTATTTTAAGAAAATTCATGCATAAATTTTGAAGTTATATGACTAATTAAGTGTAAATAAGTAAAAGCATTAAATTCGGCTTCACCGAATTTCTTTATACCCTCCACATTTTATACTTTAAGTCGACATTGATACAATATATATTTTTAATAGCTGGAAAATTCATATATCGTATCAATGTCCACGTAAAGTATAAAATGTAGAGGGTATAAACAAATTCGGTTAAGCCGAATTGCATTTATCCAAACAAACTCGAGTAAATCTAGGCGTATGAGTGATTTGTTGTTAATCAGGTAGCATATTGAAAGTTCGTTTCAACTGACTTAAATATTTTTTCTTCAAAAAAAAATCCTCTTTAAAAGCTGTGTGTATATTTATGTTGTTCTAGCTCTTCAAAGTAATGATGTGTGTTGTTACTGTAGAGTTGCCTTCAGTTGTTTATTCTTTTTATTGATGTTGTTGTTATTGTTGTTGAACTCTGGCTTGTTATTTTGTTTATAAAAATGTTTTTAAAAAATTGTTCCAAATTGTAGTAAAATTATTTCGTTCATGAACGTTCATGATTTTTGTTAACAAAAGTAAGAAAGAAACGTTTAACCCCTAAGAATGTATGTAGATCAGCTGTGGATTTTCAATGTTAAATGACTTTGAACTACATTTACGACCCGAAAAGAAAACACGTAATCATTTTAGAATCCATGCACACAAAACTCACTCATGCATATACTTGAAAAACACTTGAATATTAAAAATTGTTAAAATAAGTTCAAACAAATAAAAATGTTAATAAAAAAATGTTTTATATATTTAGTGAGTTTTTTCAAACAAGTATAAAATAATTTTCTTTAAAATAAATGCTTTGGGATATAATACAATTATAACGTGTGGATAAATGTTAGAGTGTACACAGGTGTCCTCAAGGGTCGGTAGGCTTGACTTCAGCGAAAGCAAGAACTGATTGAATTTTTTGTTAGATGACTTTTCATAGTTCACAAAAATACTTTCAGTAAAATAAAGGCTCCATTAGTCTTTGCGTTCCGTGACGGTTCTGTAATGTGCCGTGCCGTGGCGGATGGCTCTTTTGTGTAGTTAGTCTTTTCCGTAACAACGTACCAGCTGTTTAATGTTGATTTTCTTAGCAGAGATCACGCGCCAACCAGATTAATCGGTTGCGGTGGCTAAATAAAAAAATTGCAGCGGCGGCTTAAAACTGGCTGTGAGCCAAAAGCTGATCGGCTAGCCAACTTTAAGTTGACACATACAAAACATCGGATTAACGGTAAAAAAAAGAAAATTAACAAAATATATACTATTTTTAGATTTTTATCATGTAAAAAAAATGTTCGACGGCGGCGCGGTTACAAAAATTTGACGGCGGCTCGGCTTAGCCGGTTTAAGCCATTCGTCTCAGATCTCAAAATAGCAGCTGTCAACTCACTGTCACTTAACGGATAACAAAAATTCTGTTTTCAACAGGTTCATCCGGCATGGCACGTTACATTACAGACAAACTAACGATTCAAATGCTTTTTCATAGAACAAATCAGCTGATTCGTCACGGCACGTTACGTACAAACTAATTATACCTTAATAGTTCATCCCCTTTTCGATAAATCTCAAATAGTTCTTTGTTTCTTTAAATTCAATGAGATTTTGGAAAATTCATGTATTACAAATCAATTATTTCATTGCTTTCAAAGTATGTGTTATTGTATTTTTACTGCTTTTTTATACGTATTTCTGAAAAACTTAAAAAAAAATCACTTCTTTCATTGCTATGATCTCGGGTTCGAATCCTGGCGGTACCAATATTTCTTTAGTTTTTTTTTTTAATATTTATAATTAATATGAAGAATTTTGTTTAGCTGACCTACGTTGTTGTTCTCCTTTAGTTCGGCTCGAGGTCGGTTTATTTTAAAAATTAAAAATCAATAATTAAGAGAACAATTATTCTTCATTTTTAATTTTATTATTTATTTATTTCAAACCCCGAATATACTGACTAAAACAACGTCCAGCATTTTCATGGCAATATTTATTTAAAAATTCACAAAATTTAATTTCTACGTCAAATGTGTCAAATGTTAGTAAATAAAATCTAGAACACAGTGGTAAAAACAGCAGACAAATTTTTTTAATATATAAATAATTAGTGTTATTTTAGTTCGGCTTTAAGATAAAATATGACAAATTCCAAATAGAATTCACAATTTATTTTACAACAAATAGAGAAAAAAACTTTACTAGAACCAATATTTGACAATTAATGCATTTGCAAGTACTACCAAGCACTATCATCATATTATCTTTATGGGGTTCATTGTAGCAATCTTCAGATCAACTAAAATCTACGGTAAAATAAATAATTTAATTAATAAATAAAATAAAAAAAAAACAAAATAACGTAAAATGACATAAAATGACATAAAAAACGAGTAAAAAGGTTAAAGTCGGGCATGCCGACTATACAATACCCTACACCAGTCTGGTTAAAAGCCAACTAATGTTTGGATCCGAAATTCGAATGGGTTAAAATGAGGCTTGTGTCAAAATTTTCTATAATGTGAGTCAGCGCACCAAATTTCATTAAAATATCTTAATATTTGCGACCTGCAGTTTGTAACCAAGCCAATTTTGGGGGGACCCTTATATGGGCACTAGTTCTAAACATGGACCGATGTTCACCAAAATCAATAGGCTTCGTCCTTGCGCCAACATAGGTCTATGTACATAATTTCATCAAAATATCTTAATATTTGCGACCTGCAGCGTATAAACAATATAATTTTGGTGGGACCCTTATATGGGCACTAGGTCTAAACATGGACCGATGTTCACCAAAATCAATAGGCTGCGTTATTGGGCCAATATAGGTCTGTGTACCAAATTTCATCAAAATATCTTAATATTTGCGACCTGCAGCGTATAAAAAGTATAATTTTTGTAGGACCCTTATATGGGCACTAGGTCTAAACATGGACCGATGTTCACCAAAATCAATAGGCTGCGTTATTGGGCCAATATAGGTCTGTGTACCAAATTTCATCAAAATATCTTAATATTTACGACCTGTAGCGTATAAACAGTATAATATTGGTAGGACCCTTATATGGGCACTAGGTCTAACCATGGACCGATGTTCACCAAAATCAAACTTGTTCGTCGTTGGGCCAACAAAGGTCTGCGTACCAAATTTCATCAAAATATCTTAATAGTTGCGACCTGTAGAGTGCGCACAAGATTGCATGGACAGACAGACAGACAGACAGACAGACAGACAGACAGACGGACGGACGGACGGACGGACAGACGGACATCGTTAAATCGAAATAAAAAAAAATTCTGAACCGATCGGTATACTATAAGGTGGGTCTACGACCAATATTTTTTGGTGTTACAAACATCAGCACAAACTTATAATACCCTGACCACATAGTGGTGTAGGGTATAATTAATGAAATAAAATAAAAAACAAAATAAAATAAAGTTAAATAAAACAAAATGAAAAATAAATAAAAAATAAAATAAAATAAAAAATAAAATAAAAAATAAAATAAAACAAAATAAAACAAACCAAAATAAAAAATAATTAAAATAAAATAAAACAAAATAAAATAAAACAAAATAACACAAAATAAATAATATAACATAAAATAAAATAAATTTATATCCCCACTAAAAAATTTATATCCCCAGTTAAAAAATTTTGATATAGTCATATATTATCATATAAAATTTTGTATAATTATACATTGGAACATATATACCAAGATATAATTATATAAAATTTTACGAAAGTATATCCTAAATATATAACTATATCTTGTTATATATTGCACAATATATAGCGCAATATATTACAATATCCAATTATATATAGACCTGTATATATTTACATATGCCTCATATAATTATGCATAATTGTATCGAATTATATACCATTACATCTAGTTGGATATGATTATATTATATTTGATACATTTGGATGAGGACAAAATCCGGATAAAATTGTATCAAACCATATCTTACTCCATCAAATTAGATGTAATTGTGTCAAATTAGGTCTAATATGATCATAATACGATCTAATTTGATACAATTAGATGTTCTCATTTTTCGGATATAATTATATACAATATCAAAAGTCATATAATTTTTTTTAGTAGGGATGACAGCTTCGATTTCACTGAAAGTTGTTATTAAGACTCATGTAATACCAGTTCTCTCCCACATTGCAGAGAAACGTACCGACCCTTGAGGATACCCGTGTTTATGTGAGCATGTATAAATTTTCTTATACGCATTTAAAATTTTATGCACTGAAAATAATATTTTTGTAATTTTATAGAAATTGCTTCTAATTTTCAGTTTAAAGTAAAATCTTTTTAAATGGAAAAAAAATTCTTTAAAAAATTTAAATATCTTTTTCGTTTATTTAACCATCTTTTGCTATTTTTAATTTCACAATTTTCTTGAGCGTAAGGTTTGTTTTTTATATATAAAAAGTTTTTCATGTTCAATATATCGCTACTCCATTGTGTGGCATCTTCAGGAAATAACAATTAAATTAACAAATAATAAACAATTTGAAAGTTTGAAAAAAATTGTTTATTATTTGTTAATTTAATTGTTATTTCTTGAAGATGCTACATAATGGAGTAGCGAAATATTGAAAATAAAAAACTTTTTATATATAAAAAACAAACCTTCTGCTCAAGAAAATTGTGAAATTAACAATTTAAATATCTATAAAATATTAACTTCATTAAGAATCTGTTTAAATTTTGTAGGTTTAAAAATTTTGGACTAAAATTCTGTTAAATTTTTTGTAGAATTGCAAATCTTGAAATTTTTATATATACTAGTTTTTAACTGAAAAGTTAAAATAACGTCACATTTTTAAGTGTATAAAGCGCTAGAACTAAAAGCGTGTAACAAATGATTTTTTATCTCTGATTGTTTTTGGTATGTTATGTGGAAAATTGGTTTCCTGGGAATAGTGTTTTGCTGCAAATAAAAAATTACAGATTTTCTTGCCTTTTCTCCTTGAATTTAGTTTTTTTTACTGTTTTCCCTTGATCTCATTGCACATTTGAAAATTTAATTTGATTAAAAAATTGGCAACATTTTGATATATTGCTTATGAGTTTTTTATACTAGAATTTTTTTTTTTTTGTTAACTTTATTTTTTTTTTAAGGGTAATAACTGCACAAGCTCCAAGTAGTGTTTAGTAACTTATATGCCATGTCAGTAGACAAAAATAATGTTAAAAAGATAAGCTGCAGCAGTTGAAGTTTTTATTTTTTGGCTAAACAAAAGGAAAATAAAACTTTGTAAAGTACAACAAATTGGGAAATACGTTGAGTGGCTCGTAGGGTAAAAAAAAAAAATAAAAAATTGAAAAGAAACCATTAAGTGTTTAACAAGTGATGAAAAGGTTAAAAAGTTTCTTTAAAGTAACATGATGTTTATTTGTAAACTTTTTTTGAGTTAACAGCCACAAATAAAAAATACATAAATTAAGGCAATTGTAAAGGAGTAAGGGGTTTTTAATGGTTTACATTGAAATGTTTGTTATAAGTTAGACTCGGCTATTTTGCCTGGAATAACCACTATATGATTCATGAGAAAAATTATATAGGCCCAGTGCAAGAAACCACTTAAAATCGCTTCACTTTGGTAATACCATTTAAGCTTAATACATATATTGCACTTAAACTTAGATATAACCTTTCTAGGGCGACCAGGTCAAAATATGGACCAATTTTAAATATTTTCAATATAGTTTGTCTGTCAGTATTGCGCCCTGTAAAAATCCAAGTCCGTAAAAATTTTAGTTAAAATTACTTAAAACTCCACTCAGATAAAAACGTTAGTAAAAAAATTTGTAAACATTTTCCAATTGCACTTTACTATTTTTATACTGATTTTTACTAAAAATCATTGTAATCATTGTAATCATTTTTGCTATTCTCTTATTACAAATTACTGTTTTTTTTACTAATTTTCGTTGTTGATTTCAGCAAAACATTTTACTAATTTTTCAAAACCCAGTGCTAAACTTAGAAGAAAATTATACTAATTTAACAAAATTTTATTTACCAGAATTCATTTATTTTTTACAATTCTTATTAAGTTTATATTTGTTACTATTGATATATTCTTAGTTTGGAAATAACACACAGAACATTTTATTGTATCTCCAATGCATAAAAAGGTAATAACTGGAGAACCGTTTGCAAATTTTTACTCCAAAATTCAAGTGTTTTGAAGTAATTATACATTTTCTACAATTGAAAGAAAAAAAATTTTTTTTATTAAATTTGATTTTAATTATTTTTTTTAGATTTTATTTTTTTTTATTTTTTAGTATATTTTTTTTGCTAATTCTAGCAGATTGATTTTAAATTGCAGTTTACAACAATTTACTGAAATTTAGTAGCGTGTACTAATTATTAATACTAATTTCATTGTACTAAAATAATTGATATTTAGTAAATTTTTTAACTGATTTTAGCAAATGGATTTTGAATTGCAGTTTACAACAAGTTTGCTAAAATTTAGTAGCGGTTACTAAATTTTTATACTAATTTTGTTGTACTACAGGTTAGCAGACATCTGTTGCTAAAATTAGAATTGGCGCTAAAATGTCCAACAAACCTAGATTTTAGGGGGAAACCATGTGAATTTTCCATTTTAGATACAGGATGTGTTCAGCGAACTTATTGAAAACACTACGAAGAACATTTTTGTAGAATATTTTAACCCTCTAACTCTGCAACTTACGGGACTTTTTTGTCCCTTTTTAAAAAGGGAGCAAAAAAGTCCCTTTAATTGAAGAGTTAGAGGGTTAAGATGTTCCACAAAATTGTTGCTCGTAGTGTTTTACTTAAGTCCACTGAACACACCCTATACCTAAAATGGAAGATTCACATGGTTTCCTATGCCGATTCACAATAAACATTTGAAAAAGGGGGGAAACTTTAACCCACCCCCCTAAAATAAAATTCCGATGTGATCTTTCAAAACGCCGACACACGAGTACTTTTTTTTTTGTCTCCTCTACCAGAATCCATTGTCAGAACCCTGTAATTTTGGAAAAAGTTTGAAATTTTTGCACAGTGTAATAGTGCTCGGTTATATTTTTATCTGTTGTCGGCTTTTATAGTTTTTTTTCGGGTACAATGAAGCATGTACTATGGTGAAGACAAAAAAAAAACGAATGTACTTGTGCAGCCCTTTAAGAAGGACGAATGGTCATTCTTCTTTTCAACTTAACCCCTAACCTAACATATCGAGTATTGAAAAGTTATTAGGTTTACCAACACCAATCAAAAGCCTTCAATATTAATTCTTTGAAATAAATATTTATTAAATTTTTCCCCCTTAAAAACAAATCAATTTTATTGCTTTCTTTATGTTTACCATAATAACTTTATATTACACCTCTTTTTATATTTTCTCTTCTTTATTGTCTTAAAGTTTTATAACATTATCGTAACATACTTTGGTTTTAAAATATATGTCTAAAATTTAATATACTTCTATAAACATATATAGCCAGGCATGCTTATTCTTACGTTTGAAATCCCTTCAATGAATATAAATACACTGTAAATGGGATGAAAAAGACGCAAAAAAAAACACGAAGGATATTTACCAGATTGCTTGATTTGCATTTTAAAAAATAATAATATCGTTTGATTTCTTTACATCATTGTTACAAAGTTGTTGCAAGAAAATTGGAAAAACTACGTATGTCTGAAAGTTATAATGTTTGCAACAATATTTGTTGTTGATTTTGTTTTTCGTTGCTATTGCTGCTACAACGTCAGCCACTTAAGATTTAACTCGAAAAAAACGTAAATTGTTAAAGGTAAAACAACCTCCTATAAGAACGCCAGCTGCCTCCTTTAGCTCATCCATGGTGAGCTCTTTCAGTGTATCAAATAAAAATTCATATATATTAGCATGCAACATGAGTAAATGTTACAAAGTACTTTCTACTTTATGTTACACTAACAAACACGGTTATTTTCCGTATACACAATCATCCTTTTTTATATTCATTTTCTGCAGCTTTTTGTTGATTCTTTTGATATGCAAGTGTATTTCTACATTGTACTAACTACAGAGTAGATGACTGACTATACACTGTATTTTATTTACACCATAAACTGAGATGGAGTTTTTAGTAAGCAAACAAATATTAGGACAATATGCTTTAAAAGTATGCGAAATCTCATTTTGTACAGCTTAAAAAAAAAAAAGATGTCTCTTAGCTGTACTAAACTTACAGTATTTATTATCAATATTACGAATTAAAATTTAAGCAACTTTTTTCAATTTTCCAAAAAAAAGTCGGCAAAGTAAGCGTTGCTTATTATCGACAAATTACATAGCACAACATGAAAAAGAATTACGGTGTTCTGATAATGGATTCTGGTAGAGGAGATCAGGAAAATATATTTGTGTCGGCGTTTTGAAAGATCACATCGCAATTTTTTTTAGGGGTGTTAAAATTTCCCCCCATTTTCAAATGTTTATTATGAATCGGCATAGGAAAGCATGTGAATCTTCCATTTTAGGTATAGGATGTGTTCGGCGCACTTATGTAAAACACTACGAGGAATATTTTTGTGGAACATCTTAACCCTCTAACTCTTCAATTAAAGGGACTTTTATGGCAACTTTTTAAAAACGGATAAAAAAGACCCGTAAGTTGAAGAGTTAGAGGGTTAAAATGTTCCACAAAAATGTTCCTCGTAGTGTTTTACATAAGTTTGCTGAACACATCCTACACCTAAAATGTAAGATTCGCATGGTTTCCCCCTAAAATCCAGATTTGTTGGACATTTGGGCGCCAAATCTGAATAAGTACGAGATTAACCCTTAAACACATTTTAAGTTTTGACTTATTTCTGGCGCTGAAGTTAAATTTTCAACTTTGATGTCTTCAGAGATTTATAGTAGAATTTCATATAAAACATTTTTGCGGAACATTTTACCCCTCTTACTCTTCAATTAAAGCGACTTTTTTGAACCCCTTTAGAATGGGACAAATAAAGCCACGTAATTTGAAGAGTTAGAGGGTTAAAATGTTCCACAAAAATATTTCTCATGAAATTCTACTACAAGTCTCTAAAGACATCAAAGTTGAAAATTTAACTTCTAAAACATATTTCAGTTTCATCAAAATATGCATTGACTTTCGTCTTAATACTTTTTGCACATATTGTTTGCATGAGCTGGCAACAACACGAAGTTGATTGAAACGTTTTCTTCCCCAACAAAAAACACAACTTTGGAAAAAAAAAAAGGTTGGTTGCATAAAACTCGTATGGTCTTAACAAAAATGTATACATTACGCTCAAAGGATAATAAAAATCACTTTTGTGTGTTTTTAGAACTCTATAAAAACGACGAAAAAATAAAAATTCAATTGAAATATAAATATTGAATTTATGCAGTTTTTTTCTTTTTGTATGCTCTAAATGTTCCCATTTCTTTTGTAATGAAATAGTTTATGCATAAAAATTTGAAATTGAAACACTACTAATTTAATGATGATGATGATAACTTTCATAATTTTGAAATATAGATAGGTACATAAGTATTTAAAAAGTACGACAAAAATTTTAAACACTTCTCAATTATAACAAAATCCTGAAATTTGTATAATTTTAAACGAAATAGGGCCATTTTTAAAATAATATCAGTAGTAGAACGCCCTCTAATGGTTGATAGCGGTGACATTTTTTATTTAATAGTTTTAAAAGAAAACTGGCAAATGCGTTTAAAAATTATTCGAGTTTGACTTCTCAGTAAAATCTCAGTAATGGTTGCTCATTACTAGCAGACCTGGGGAATTTCAATTACATTTGTAAGTACCCTACGGGAAATTTTAACAAACTCTCACCGAACTAGCCCCTTTACATGAAATAGACTGGTCACTTTTACATGGCGTTGTCATAGGAGGGGGAAATTGAGCCCTTGTGATATGTCACAAGACAAATGCCAGGACAGGTCCCTTAACTTTGTTGTTTATGAGAGTTCAGTGACCAGTCTATTTCATGTAAAGGGGCCAGTTCGGTGACAGTTTGTTAAAATTTCCCGTAGGGTAATTACACAAGCAATTACACAATTACATGTAATGGTAATTGAAAATGAATGAAAAGACGCGCCATCTGTTGTGAATCCCGCATTCTTAAGTTATACACAAATTACGTTTTATTGGGTAAATAAATATTGACAAAACGCGTCTACCCAACCAATTTTTGTTTTTCAATTTTAGCAAAAAACATTTTATACTTCTAAATGTAATTGAAATTTTCTAATTGCAATTATTTTCAATTCCAATTGCATGTAATTTGTAATTAAAACTTATTAATGGTAATTTGTAATTAATAGGTTTTAATTACAATTAAATGTAATTGCAATTAAGTTTATTTAAAAATTCAATTTAAATTATTGCTAATTGTAATTAAAAATTTTCAATTACATGTACATAATTATAACCAAAATATAATACTCTAAAATCAGAAATAAAAATATAATAATCTAAACTTAATTTGGTAAAAATTAACAAATTTATTTGTAAAATTTAGTTATGAAAAATTTGGAAAATTGGTGGACATAGAGTAAAAATAGTATTTCACCAAAAAATGTGTTAAAAAAAGGTAAAAATACAGTTAAAAGGAGTTTTACTGATATTTGTCCAGCCTTATTATTTAAAGGCTATATAATGTTTGTTAGACCTCAAAGTACTTACTTATTACTCCAATATATTTATTTAATCATTAAGAAATATTGATATTTGTATACACACCTGAAAAGAAAAAAAAATAGTAAAAAACATTATAAGATTTTCAATATTACAAAATTAAATGCGATCTCAAAGATTGCAGCACTGAGAAAAAAATAAATCGACTAACTCATTTCTATCTAATAGCGAATTTACATTACGTCCGAACTGAAATCCAAATTTTCTACCATATTTGCAGAAAAATTGAGATTTTCGCAGAAAATATGGCAACACTTAACAGCTGTTTAGGTCATAAACAGTGAATAAATAATACATTTTAATAACTTTGAAAAACTTAAATAACAACATAGCTAAATCTTTTATTTTTAATTAAAAGAAATAGTTTAAGCTGAATTGCGGCTATTTTTTTGTATCCAACGTAGAAAAACTATGAAAAATCATTGATGGCACCGGCAAGACCCCTTACAAAACATCGAATATTTTTGCAACTTTTGCAACTTAGATAATAATATGATTGTAATTCCAAGAGACGAACATGATTGTCCAGATAATATATGATTGTAGACGAGGGAATAATATGATAACCTAAAAAAAGAGAGATTTTAACAATAAAATGATTATAGGCTACCATATCAAGGAGTTGATTTATAGCTGGTTTTACCAGATCAGACAGTTCATATACGAAAGTACAAAATTATCGTCCCGTTGATTTTTTGTACCTTATGTAATGTCTCGGTTGGTTTAGTAAAGCTATCATTTTCTTATTGCGGACAACTGATGAGTTAGCGTAATGGCTACGAAACAATTGTATTGTCTGTCAGGAAAATGATGAACCTTTTTTGAAACAACAAATAAAATCTCATATGACAATATCATATTAGAATTTGGACTTGAGGTAGAAGAATATTCTAACTAAATATATAAAAATATTTTCTTCTTTATTCACTTTAAGAATTCTTTAATATTTAGTTCACTTTACTTTTAACTTAATTTGGTTTATATTTAATTTAGTATTGATTTTAATTTTGTTTTCTCTGTGTGTATAATTTCATTACCAATTTTACATGTTTTAATTACGACATTGAATTTGGCTAGAAATGGCAATAGTTGTACACTAAATTGGATTCAAATATATTGATTTTTCGCTACCAATATTCTCTACTTAACAATTTTATTGAAAGTGTCAATACTGATTAACTGACAATAACAATAAAAAAAAACAAGAACGTGCGTGCTAAATTTAAACAATTATAAACGAATCATGTGTATTTAACACGGCATTTAGAAATCATTGAAATTAAATTTTTTCTCTTTCAAAAAGCTAATTCAAAATTAGTTTGAAAGAAATTGGAACAGCGAAGAAATAAGCTAATACTCACAATCACAATAATTGTTTGTTCTAAAATCATTCACAATGGTTTTTATTTACTTTTCATTTCAGTTTTTAAATTTGCTGTGTAGTCTAAACACTTTATTTAACATGTCACCAAATTATTGAAACGCATTCATATTTGGTTAGGCCTTATACAACAGTGTTGTTGTTTTGTTTTTGTTTTTTTTTTATCAACGCATACATGTTCTGATATGATAGTGCGTGTTATGCATAATTAATTAATTACAGACTACTACTAGCATTTTAATATAAATAATGAACAAAATTTGTTACTTTTTGCTGTTGCAAAATTAATTCAACTGTAAATATTGTCGTATTTATAGACTCATTAGCAGGAAAATAAGAATATTAATTAAATTAACCAGTTAAGGGACAGGGTTAGTATGAAAGACTAGTAATGAAAATTATTCAAAACTTTTTGGCTTTGATTGTCAAGCAGAGCTAAGGAACAATTTTGGTTAAATTACGTTTTTGTACAAAAATATGAATTACTATTCAAATTAAATTCTACTATAAGTCTCTGAAGACATCAAAGTTGAAAATTTAAGTTCAATGCCAGAAATAAGTCAAAACTTAAAATGTGTTTACGAGTTAATTTCGTATTTATTCAGAATTGGCGCTCAAATGTCTAAAAAAAAAAACATAAATTTTAGAAAGAAACTATGTGAATATTCCATTTTAGGTATAGGATGTGTTCAGCGAAATTATGTAAAACACTACGAGGAAGATTTTTGTTGAACATTTTAACCCTTTAACTCTTCAACTTATGGGTATTTTTGTCCCTTTCTAAAAAGGGGCCAAAAATGTCCCTTTATTTGAAGAGTTAGAGGGTTAAAATGTTGCACAAAAATGTTCCTCGTAGTGTTCTTCATAAGTTCGCTAAACATATACTATACCTAAAATGGAAGATTCACATAGTTTCCTCCTAAATTTAGGTTTTTTGGACATTTGAGCGCCAACGATAACTACTATTCATATTTTTACCAGCACTACAATTCTATCAGTAAGGAACATAGTTTGTTAGCCGTCAACATATTGCAACCATATCTTTTCTCTGAGTGCTTTATATATGAAGATAATCCAATACACATTAGAGGGTTAAAATTTTAAATGCGTATAGATATTTTCACACAATATTAATTGAATAAAGTTTTTTTTTTTTTTTGGTTCGTTTTAATTTATATGTATTATTTAATCATGTTTTTTCTTCGCCCTCTCTTGTTCACTGCTGTCCATTGTCCCAGGCTTTTGCAGGATATTTGTTTGAACTTAACTTTCATTGCTTATTATTATAGTCATGATATGTCTAAAGTATGCTGATTTGTATTGTTTCTTTGCATTTCTTTTCTTTTTTTCCTTTTTGATTTGCCTTTAATGATAAAGTTTCTATAGAACATGCTTAATCTGAAAGCTGTTGATGTCATTTGAAAAGTGGTCGTTCGAATGGTATGTCCCTTTTTTTATTTTTCTTCATCATTTTTAATACTAAACATTTCCTTTATTTCAATTTTATTTTTTTTTCTTTCTTTTTTCTATTCATTTCCTTTTTTCATCTCTTTTTGCTTTCCTAAAGGTTTTTTTTGTGATTTTTTTTTATATTTTTATTCAATAGAATTTTATTCGATGTTGAGGTTTAATTCATTAGACCACAATACTATTAAATCTATAGGCTACTATAGATATTACTCCTGCTCCTCCTTCATTAAGGATGCTTTTACAATTTTCGCATTCATGTGATTTACAACTGAGAAGCCTTTTTTTGTTTGGTGTCTTCTTTTTTGGATTTTTTTGTACATATTTCTTCTACAAATGTTAAAGAATACTGATGTCTGTAGCTGCTATATGTGGGAAGGGGTATTTTTTGTGCTAGAGGTTCTTGGTAGTGAAAGCGTGCAATTTCCGTAGTATCCGTTTCCGTATCCTTATTACTTATAAAAAGTCCTTTTAAAAATTACATTTCCTTCATATTTCGTCCCACAACTCCTACAACTCAATACATTATGCGTTTATCTTATACCAAATCTTCTTTCATTACTCTCCCACATT
This sequence comes from Leucophora obtusa, assembly GCA_949987735.1. NCBI lineage: Eukaryota > Metazoa > Arthropoda > Insecta > Diptera > Anthomyiidae > Leucophora > Leucophora obtusa. The sequence continues at coordinate 7,549,408 of OX465296.1, forward strand.
ACTTGTTCCTACTGCCTCATTTTCATTACTTCTCCTTTCCTGTTACTTATTCCAACATATAATTTTTTTCCTCCTTTACTAGTGTCAAATCAGTAAAATCAGTGGACAATAGCTTAAAGTTGTCATGACATTGCCATACCATGTCAGTTTTTAATGTATATAGTGTGTAGAATAAGTAAAGTATTATTTATTTTTATGTGTATGTGTGTATGTATGTGTGTGTATATTTTTGTATAAGTATGTGTTTGGTTTATTGCGTTGCGAGTAAAATCATTGTGTATGTCATCCATTTTTATTTTCATTCATCCATGTTTCACTTGAATTGTTTGGAAAACATGCTGTGTGAATTGTATTTGTTTAAAATAAGTAATGAAATCAATTTCCAATTAATTTCGTTTCTTTTATTTTCAGTTTTGTTTCTTCTGTCTTCCCAACATGTATTTTAAATAACTTAAGGTGACAGTTATAGTACTGTATTCTATTTTACTCTATCAATTATTGCCTAGTGGAGCACAAATGGCGCCCAACATATTTTTAACATTTTTTTTCTAAGCTAAAATTTTAAATATTATACAATATAATTCGGATTAATATAAAATTATTAAATTTTTTAGAGGAATTTCTAAAATTTTAAATAAAACCGAACACTTCTTAATAACACAGTACAACACCAAAAAAAATTACAGTGTTATGACAATGGATTCTGGTAGAGGAAACCAAAAAAAAGTACACGTGTGTGTCGGCGTTTTGAAAGATCACATCGAAATTTAATTTTAGGTGGTGTTAAATGTTTATTATAAATCGGCATAGGAAACCATGTGAATCTTCCATTTTAGGTATAGTTCAGCGAACTTGTGTAAAACACAACGAGGAACATTTTTGTCTCTTCAATAAAAAGCACTTGAAAAAAAAACAGACAAAAAAGACCGGTAAGTTGAAGAGTTAGAGGGTTAAAATGTTCGACAAAAATGTTCCTCGTAGTGTTTTGCAAAAGTTTCTAAACACATCTTATACCTAAAATGAAAGATTCACATGGTTTCCCCCTAAAACCCAGGTTTGTTGGACATTTTAGCGCCAATTCTGAATAAGTACGAGATTAACCCTTAAACACATTTTAAGTTTTGACTTATTTCTGGCATTAAAGTTAAATTTTTAACTTTGATGTCTTCAGGGACTTATAGTAGAATTTCATTTCATATTTTTGCGGAACATTTTAACCCTCTTACTCTACAATTAAAGAAAGTTTTTTGACCACTTTTTAGAAAGGGGCAAAAAAGTCCCCTTAGAGGGTTAAAATGTTCCGCAAAAATATTTGTCATGAATTCTGCTTTAAGTCTCTGAAGACATCAAAGCTGAAAATTTAACTTCAATTACAGAAATAAGTCAAAACTTAAAATGTGTCTAAGGGTTAATCTCGCACTTATTCAGAACTGGCACTCCAATGTCCCACAAATCTGGATTTTAGGGGGAAACCATATGAATCTTCCATTTTAGGTATAGGATATGTTCAGCGAACTTATGTACAACACTACGAGGAATATTTTTATGGAACATTTTAACCCTCTAGCTCTTCAATTTACGGGCCTTTTTTGTCCCCCTTTTCATATGGGCCAAAACAGTCCCTATAATTGAAGAGTTAGAGGGTTAAAATGTTTCACAAAAATGTTCTTCGTAGTGTTTTTCATAAGTTTCCTGAACACATCCTATGCCTAAAATGGAAGATACACATGATTTCCTATGCCGATTCACAATAAACATTTGAAAAAAGGGGGGAATAAATAAAATTCCGATGTGATCTTTCAAAACGGCGACACAGATATATATATTTTTTTTTTGTCTTTTTTATCAGAATCCATTGTCATAACACCGTAATTTTTTCTTATTGTACTGTGTTATATTTTAAAATTATGCGACTTTTTTTAAATTTTCCAATTTCTGTGAATTGTGTTTTAAATTTGTTCGATTTTTTCAAGATTTGAGTTTCATTAAATTTCGGCGATTTTTTTTTTTAATTTTAAAATTTTTGTTTAGCAATTTTTTATATTATAAACGATTTTTTTTTAATTTAAGCAATGTTTTTTTAATTTAAAAATAAATTGGAAAAGTTATAACTCGAGTTTGTGTTTAGAGTGGATCGAGTACATTTTATGAAAATTGCTTATTTTGTTAAAAATTTAATAAAATTTTAATGTTTTTATCAAAGTTTGCATAACTTTTGGGAAAATATAACTTAAATTTGATTAGACTATAATTATCTTTACTTTTATTTTTAGTGGCCTGGGGATAAAAAAGTCCCGTGAAACTTGATTTTAATTATGACAAACACTAAAATTAAAAAAAGCGTATCTGTTCTTTGGGCGTACCGTATGCGTAGCTGTTTTTCGCCTACTCTGCTTCTAGCACTATTAAATTAAAGTTTTCAAAATTAAGTTGATATATAGTTGATCGTTTAATTAGTAAATAATTAATTACTTTAATTTCGAATTCGGGGCAATAGATTGCATTGTCAACACCTGATAGTGGGACAAAAATTTCACAAATTTATTTATGTATTACAAAATCTTGATTTAGTCCACAAAAAAAACTACACCCTAATTTACGTATAGTTAAATTATATGTTACACTCGAAAAAATATGTTAGTTATATAAAAAATGTTCTTATTTTTAACATATTTTATAGAATTTTTATAACATAATTTTTCATTAAAATTGTCTTATCACAATTACATATTTATTTCCTTTATTTGAATCAGTTTTAAATAAAAGCAAATTCAAATAATGTTTGTCTTTTGAATATTATCTTGATTTTTTATACCCTTATTTTCTTCCTCTTTACTAATTTATTTTTTTAAGTGTTTTTTTTTTTTGTATTTTTGTATCTTTTATATAATTATATTGATTCTTTGATTTAACATTTTCTTAGAAATTATGTGGTTTTAAATAAGATTTATAGTCGTACCATGAAGCTATGGAAATAAACAGAAAAAATAATACAAATCCTAACATATAATAGGGATTTTTTTTTATAAAAATCAATAAATTTTTTTTCCAATCCCTAAGCAGGAAACGGATACGACAAGATGGTTTGTTAATTTATTTATAATCAGTATAAAAAGCTATTTGAAATTAATCAAAATTGTATTACTTGTACTTTTTTATGCTTATATATCCTTTAAAAAATGCTAACAATTTAATTTCCTTTTCTTGGGGGTAAATTCTTCTTTTACTGGATTATATTTACAATTTTTTTGCTTTTCTTAGAATAAAGGCAAAAAAAAAGAAAGAAAACGTATTTTAAATTCCTAGCTATCAATTTTATAATTTTTTTTTGTAATGTTGTCTTGTTGACTTACTTTTTTCGTGGTACATATTTAAATTTTATTATTTTTTTATTTTTTTCCTTGTTGTTTTACCAATTTTATGGCGCAGTTATTGATATGTCCCAGGAAAATTTTTTACATCACTTTAATTCTACAACTAATTCCACTGTAATCGATTTCCATGGAACTAGCTTCGGTACTTAATCCATGGAACTTATATGTAAGGTATAACTAACGGAGAACCGGTACCAGAACTAGTTCTAGAATTGGTTCTAAGGGAATATAGGCTCCACTTTGGAGCTACAGAAGCGATTGCTTTTGGAGCAATTTAAAAAAAATTATTGATGCTAGAATCTGTAGTAGTTAAAGCAACAGAAGTTGTTCTTCGAAACAGAAAACTTTGCTTGGCGAAAATGTATTTTAAGTTTTGCAATTGAAATTTTTCTACCCAATTTACCCTTTTTTGCGTAAACATTTTCATGTACAAAATAACAAAGTGATGTTAATAAAATTTAAATAATTTTATCAACATGTTTAATAGATTGGGTAGAAACTTGAAAAAATATGGAATCACCAAAGGTCAAAATCAATCCCCCAATACTCTGACATTTGACCATATTTGCTAGAGTTTTCAAACGCGTTTTTCTTGAAAACTTAGTTTAAAATTGAAATATCGTCCGTATCTCGGAAACAAAAAAAGAAAAATTAAAACGAAAAAATGAAAAGGGAAAAATTCATATTAAGTCCTCTGTGAAAAATATATATATTTCCAAATCGGTTAGAAAAATTTTAATGTTGTTCTTTTTTTCAAAGTCAAATGTTATTGCTTAATTTTCATTGATTTTTCAATGCTAGCGACGTATTTTAATTAATAGTGTTGATTTTCAAACGCGTCATATAGACCAGCTGCAATTAATATTGTAATTAATATGCATTTTTTTTAATTTTAATTTAGTAGGTTTGAGGTTAAGAAGAAGAATAAATATTTTTTATAAAAGTTATAAACACATTAATTGGCAAATCAGACTAGATCTAGTTTCTGCCTTTTTCTATCAGTGATTTTCCATTAAATTGTATTATTGTTTACATTTTATGGTCAGATTGTCTCTATACGATAATTTTTCAACAATCGGTCGGCTGTAGGAATCGAACCCATGCATTCCTACATTACAAACGTAACTATACTAAAGTTCGACAGCTTAGCCAAGTAAGGCCTTGAATGTAGTGTAGGTAATTCATAGATTTCGTTTCTATTCAGCTTTCTGTTATTGTTTTTTACTTTCAGAAGTGATCAAACAGACACATACAAACATTTTACTTTTAGATTTTTTTTGTTTATCTTCTAATCTTCTCCGTGCCTCCTTTTGGGCAAATGTTTCCACACTAACGTATGGTTTTTGCATTCAAGAGCAGGCAATTTGTGTATATTTTTTTTTCATTTCAGTAATTTTTTCAATTATGGATTTTTTTTTTATTTTAGCGATTTTGTTCACAATTGGCGATTTTTTTCTTTTTATTTTAATTTTTTTTAATTTTGACGATTAAAATTAAATTATAGAGATTTTTTTGCTTCTACCGATTTTTTAAATTTTGTCGATTTTTAGAATTTTTGCGTTTTTTATGATTTTAGCGATTTTTTTTAAATTTGGCAAGTTTTTTTAAATTTCGCCGATTTTTTTCAAATTTTTCTAACAATTTTTGCAACTCTAGCGATTTTTTTTCAATTACAGCGATTTTTATTTTTAGCGTTTTTTTCATTTCAGCAATTTTTTTAAATTTGGGTGATTTCTTTTTTTTTTTCTTAATTTAATAAATTTATTGTTTTATGAACAAAAAAAATGTTTCTGTTGTGTAACTTTAAACATTGCGTTAGTAAATATATGTGACGCGCAAAATAGAAAGGGACCTAAGGATAGAAAGGGACCTAAGGTCCGGAGAGCATGGGATCGGTCTCATTCGATGCTCAGATGTTGTCCAAAAAAAAAAAAATTTTGATTTTTTACCCTTAGGTCCCTTTCTCTATGCGCTGTCACATATACATATTCGGGTATTTAATTTTGGCGTTTTTTCCAATTTTTTAATTTTTATAATCGTGGAGTCTTTTTTTAATTTCAGCGATTTATTTAATATTGGCAATTTGTTTTTAATTTGGCAATTTTTTATTTTGACGATTTTTATAATTTTTTTTGATTTTAGAGATTTTTGGCGTTTTTTTAATTTTAGCGATTTTTTTAGTTTTAGCAAATTTTTGTAAATTTAATCAATTTTCTTCAATTTTGTTATTTTTCCAATTTAAGTGTTTTTTTAGCATTTTTTGTAGCTCAAGCGATTTTTTTTTAATTATAGCGATGTTTAAATTTAGTATTCTCTTTTCATTTCCTCAATTTGCTAAATTTGGGAGATTATTTTTTATTTGATTTAAATAAATTTATTGTTTTATGAACAATAAATGCTTAATTTTAAACAGTGCGTTAGTAAACATACACATATTCGGGTATTTAATTTTAGCGTTTTTTCAAATTCTATCATTTTTATAATCGTGGAGTTTTTTTTTGTAATTTTAGCGATTTATTTGATTTTAACAATTTGCTTTTAATTTGGCAATTTTTTATTTTGACAATTTTTATAAATTTTTTGGATTTTTTTAAATTTTAGCGATTTTTTGCACTTTTTGCATTTTTTAATTTTAGCAATTTTTTCAATTTTTGCACGTCTTTGTAAATTTCACCGGGTTACGTTAATTTTGTTTATTTTTCCAATTTAAGCGTTTTTTTCTAGCAATTTTTGTAACTTAAGCGATTTTTTCTTCAATTATAGCGATTTTTAATTTTAGCGTTTTTTTTAATTTCAGCAATTTTTAAACTTGGTCGATTTTTTTTTATTTAATAAATTTATTGTTTTATGAACAAAAAAGAAAAGGTTTTTGTGTTGTTTAATTTTAAACATAGCGTTAGTAAGTATACACATTTTTTGTGGATTTTGAAGAATTTAACGCATATTAAACGATATATTTCGGTATTTTTTCAATTGTGGAGTGTTTTTTAATTTTGGCGATTTATTTTTAATATTAAATATGAAAATAATATAATTCTTCTTCTTCTTGTAATTGAACTTTAGACAGATTTTTTTACTTTGACAATTTTTTTAAATTTTGCGAATTTTTTCAATTTTAGTAATTTTTATTTTTAACGATTTTTTACATTTTAGCAATTTATTGCGGTTTCTACGTCTTTTTGTTAATTTTAGCAATTCTCAATTTCTCAATTTTGGCAAGTAAATTTTACCGATTTTATTTAATTTTGTTGATTTTTCCAACTTAAGCGTTTTTTCTAGCAATTTTATAACTCAAGCGATTTTTTTTAAATAAGAGCGATTTTTAAATTCAAACGTTCCCTTTTCATTTCAGCAATTTTTTTTAATTTTGCCGATTTTTTTATTATTTTAATTAAATAAATTTATTGTTTTATGAATAAAAAAAGGAAAAGGTTTTTGTGTTGCTTAACTTTAAGCATTGCGTTAGTAAATATTCACATTTTTTTTTTGTGATTTTCAAGAATTTAATAACTCATTTTTAAAGGATGTGTTTTAAATTTGGCGTTTTTTTCCATTTCAGTAATTTTTTTAATTGTAGAGTTTTTTTTAATTTTTTCAATTCTGGCGATTTGTTTTTAATAGGCAATTTTCTATTTTTAATGATTTTTTTAATTTTGTGGATTTTTTCAATTATAGTGATTTTTACTTTTAACGTTTTTTTTCAATTTTAACGGATTTTTGCAATTTCTGCGATTTTTTAATTTTCCCGGTTTTCTTTAATTTTATTAATTTTTCCAATTTTAGCGTGTATTTACCAATTTTTGTAGCTTTAGCGATTTTTTTTTTTCATTTATATCGATTTTTTAAATTTTGGCAATTTTTTATTTTTTTTAATTTAATAAATTTATTGTTTTATGAACAAAAACTGGTTTTTTTGCTCTTCAACTTTAAACACTGCGTTGGTAAATAAGCCCATTTTTTGGGCATTTTTAGGCATTTAATAACGCATGTTTAGATATTTTATGAGCATATTTATCTTTGAAATAAGATTTTTTAAACACAAATTTAGTAAATTTACTAACTAATTTCAAAATATAATTTAATTTTTATTTTCAATGTAAATTTATCCATTATTTGTGATAATTTACATACATTGTTGGTGTAAATTTACCTAATTTGCAGTAGCAATATAGTTTCCTACTAGAGGTTGAGTAAATTCCAACAGAAATTAATTAGAGTGTATGCATATTTCTGCACTCTAAATAATACGTCTGTAATTTGACAGAAATTGCTACAGATTTATGGCTTTGAAAAGAACTTTTAAAATTAAAGGTTGGTTAACCCGCTAACCTTTTGTCGAATTGTTAAATTTTTATTATTTTTATTTTGAAAACGAAATTTTATATCCCTATTTTCGGAAAATATGGATGGATAGAGATGTTTAGCATGCATTCAAAATAATATGTCTGTTCGCTGAACAGAAAAATTTGTTACTTTAACAAAATTTATTCCTATTTTTTGGCTTAAAATGAAATCTGTTGATTTTAGCACATTTTTTTTGTTAAATTTAAAAAACCTAAATTTAAGTACAAAAATCGTAAAACTACAGTTTTATTTGAATTGTAAACTTTCTTCAAATTTAAAGTCTCGGGACCCTCCCACAGATATTCTTATCAGAGATTTTTATGTTAGGAACTATTTTTAATTCGGTCCACTCTAAGGTATATGTCAAATGTCAAGATGATAAGTATACAAAGGATTTGGTGACTTCAGGGAAAAATATCTTCTTCATTTTTTATTGGTTTAATTAATTGTTTTTTTTTTTAATTGATTTTTATCAGATTTTTTCTATCAGTTCAAGGGTGACAATTATTTGCAAGAGACAGTGAGTGATGTCGTAGAGGAAGGTAGTTTAACAAGGCTCTATGTTTACATATTCCTTTTGTAACAAAATCCTTGACATTCAATTACAGGTTTCAAATAATTGCTTTATTGTAGGAAAAAAGGGTTAAAATATTTTAAAATTTAATTAAAGCTTATTTATGAAAATAACTGGACTGAGGAGTTCTTTTTATAACATTGTTGGAGAAAACATGAAATAAAATGATTAAAACAGGGAGTTGTTAAAACAAAGTTATTATAATACTTTACTTTTTTATGCATTAATAAAATATAATAGTTTTTCTATTAACTATCTTTGGTGTCTTCTGCCTTTTTATTAGTTGTAGAATAAAAGCCAAAAATATCTACATAATTCGTTTAGTGCGTGTCCAATTTTATGATTTCTTGAGCTAAAAAAATGTTAATAGTTTCTACTATATGCAATATTTTAGTAAAATTTACTCTTAAATTTAAGTATTCGAAAAGATATTTAAGTAAATCTAGTAAAACTGGTAAAATTATGTAAAATCTTGTAAACAGTGTAACAAAAAGTTCTGTTATTAGATACTTAAAACCGCTTTTAAATGGCCTTGTGTCTCATTTTTTGATTTCCTATAAATTTTTACCAAAAAAACTTATTAACACAAATCTAACATCTTTGATTTTGTTTTTTATAGACTTTTGAACTAATTTAAAATATTTTTATCACTGATTTCTCTCAACTTTTTCATCAATTTTAATATATTTTTGTTTCCTTATTTTATCATTTAATATTTAATCTCAAACAAAAATCAAAGTTTTTAAAGTTTATGTAGAATATTTAAAACTTCCAATTGAAAAGTTTTGTATGATAAACTAAAGAAAAAAAAACTCTTTTAGCAAAACCAACATAAAAGTTGTCAAAAAAACATCATTTCAACAAAATAGTTTTTTTTTCACTACACTCCACACTGCATTTGGCTTAAATCCAGTGGAAAAAAACACTATCAAACTAACAAGTTTTCAAAACAGACATATTGTCTACTAAAGCTTAACAATAAAATCATATCATAATCATAAAAATAAAATAAAAAATATATAAAGTGAAATGAAATGCATAAATAGATATGAAATGACATTCAAAATAGAACTTCAAGTTGAATATTAGACACTCTAATGATGGAGTTAAATAAATCTTAGTAAAACAAAATGTTAACCCTCTAATGAGTGGGGCTAACAAATATGAGGTTGTCATATTTTAAGCCAAATTTTGGTTGATTAAAAAGTTTGTATAAATGTAAATAGAAAATAGCATAAAATATGAAGACCCCTTTTTGAACACCATTGGCGGCTGTCTTTGAAACTGTCATTTAAGTTTTCGTCAACCGTTCAAATATTTTCTTCATAATGATGTTCTTAAGTTAAAGTCCGTCATGGCATGTATATGAAACCCTACCCCACATTGTACGATTTGGATGTTATTTCAGGAAGTGGGTAAAATTTCACCAACCTTTCTTATACAAATGGCATACAGAAAATAATGTGATTTTTGGGTAGTAAAAAGTGCAAAATCTGGTACGAAAAGTGTTAAGTTGGCATCACTGCCCACTAACTGCAAAGCTAAGGTCTTATTGTCTATTTTGACAGGTGTAATGAAAAATCAGAAACAAAAAAAACGGAATAAATTGGCTCATCAGCTGATTAATAGTTTGAAACATGACAAAGCAAATTGTTGGAATTTTTATTATTGTTTTTTCTCTGATATTCAAGTACGAATCCAAAACATCTGATTAGTAGTTGGGAAGATGACAAAGCAAATTGTGGTAACTTTTATTATTGTTTTTTCTTTGATATTTGTATTGATGGCATCGCTGTGCACTAACTACAAAGCTAATTCTCTTTATCTATTTTTGACAGGTGTAATGAAATATCAGAAATAAAAAAAACGGAAAACATGTTGGTATTGGCTCAACAGCTGATTAGTAGTTTGGAACATGACAAAGCAAATTGTGGGAATTTTTATTATTGTTTTTGCTTTTCTTTTGCTATTCAACTACGAATCCAAAACAGCTGATTAGTAATTTGGAAGATGACAAAGCAAATTGTGGTAATTTGTATTATTATTTTTGTTTTTTCTTTGATGTCCCTATGCTCCAACTTGGAACGACGGGAATAAATATATAAATATATATTTGATGTTTGAATTGTTTCCCTTCTGGAAATTCGAAAAATGTCGCACTCCGACGATTACCTAAGGCAAGAGTGACATCCGGTACAACTAATTATTTTTCACAATTTGTTAAATAAGTTTTACGATTTTAGCACATTTAATTCCTTTATTTAATGCTATTTAAAATTGCTGAAAGCTGACCTAGTCCCCATAGAAAGCTCCTATCGGCATGGAAGCTATATAATTTTATTAAGAAGTCAAATAGTGCTCATTAATCTATTTTCATCATAGGGTCATATAGGCCACAACAGAACTTAAGGGTTAATTTTGCGGCACTAAATTAAAAATATTGTTACGTTTTTACCTTTTAAAAATTTTGGTTTATTTAATTTAAATAAACTAGGTTCATTTCTATTACAATCAAAATAACTAATTCCACAGCTGACACCAATTGTTACGTTTTCTCCTTTAGATAAACCGGGTTGGTGTTCTTTGCAATTAAAATAACACACAATATTTTGTTTGATTTTGAGCTTATACACTTATTTATTAAACAATTTATTATATACAACTGTATAACACACACCGATTTACCAAAGCCCGACTGAATTACACTATTGCTAATAACACTGTGCTAGTTGAAAAATCCGACAAGCGGGGCGCCCAGTGGGTAAACATAATTCAAGTGCGCTGAATCCAGTAGTGCTAGCCGTTTTTCTAGATTAGTTCTTAAAAAAAACATATGTGACAGCGCATAGAGAAAGGGACCTAAGGGTAAAAAATCAATTTTTTTTTTTTGATGTGGACAACATCTGAGCATCGAATGAGACCGCTCCCATGCCCTTTTTTTACCCTTTTTTACCCTTAGGTCCCTTTCTATTTTGCGCGTCACATATATGTGTTTGAAAATTATGGTTCCAAGGACCATAAAAATCCGGATTTTTCTTATCCGATTCGCTTCGAGTACAGTTTAATCAACTGACTAACTAAATGTGATACGGTGTCTTTATATTTTGTAACGGCTTAACATCATCAAACCACTTAACATCATACTTAAATGTAGTGTTACCAGATTGACAGGTTTAGCAAATCTCGTTTCTCCAGATATTTTTCTTATAAAATTCCAGAATTTTCTAAACTAGACTAATCCAATTTCGTAGCAATATTATTTCTAGTCCTAGAAAAATAATATCAAGAAGTTATGGATGAAACCCTCACAGAAATATCTGTTCGATTAAATATGTTTAATAAAAAATTTAAATCTTCTAAAATTAAAGCTTTGACTTTAAAAAGCGGCTATTTTATGGATCTCCATTTTGGTATAATTTAGAGGATTAAAATATTTGATCTAATGCTGTAATATTTCAGTCAAAAAAATATTGAATTTAAAAATAAGAAAAGAAAAAAACCTTGCCTAAAAGCTAAATATTTGACAAAATTCGCAGTTTTCTCGGAATTCACTGAAATAAAATCGCGCTAGCCAAATAAAATAAGGAATTCATACAATTTTTAGAGCCTTTAATCCCTTCTATGTCCTTAATAAGACCTTATTGTCCAACTCTTGATTTTTTCAAATTTCTTTAAAAATTTTTTGGAAAATTCAAAATTGGAGATATGAAAAAAGTGTTTAAAAATCCAGACCTTTTTGCCATTAAGTTTAACCAAATTAGCAAAATAAAAGTTTAAAAGTATGTACTTCTTATTTGGGTATCTTGGAATTAATAAAATAAAAAATGTTTTTCTAGTGGATTATTTCAATAAATTTCAAAATTTTGTTTCGAATTTCTTGATTAAGTGGTTTGCGGCACATCAGTTACCGGTGGGAATTGTAATAACTTGGATGTTTTTTCACCGATTTAAGTTTAATTTACAAAACTCATATTTTCCTCTTGTAATTCGTTTTTCAAACTTCAGGGCCGATGCGGCACGTCTTCCCGATATTCTATTATCCTAATTTTTTGAAAGACGTAGTTTTACAAACCAAATAAATATTTCTGGTGGGTTACACGTTCCATAACTCACAATTAATTTTTGAAGCACCCATAGTGAGCGCACGTTGGACTGCTACACGTAAGATTGCGGGTTCGACCCCCAGCGACTGCAACATCAATTTGAAAAAATAATATAAATGATTTTTCTATCCCTCAAACATATAGCAAAGTCCTCTTCCGTATTTCCCATAGCACTTCATTCCACCGAAGTAAAATAATTAAACAGTGCTATAAACTAAAAAGCTTCAACAAGTTTGCCAACTCTCAATTTAATGGCGCCCAACAAATGTTCTGATGTTTATTATCTCGCGCAATTACAGTGTTGCCATATTGGAAGCCCTCCACCTTTTACCGTTTTCATCTCTCCGCTTTTCCCCTTGCCAAAGAAATAAAACACATTAAGCAATAGGAAAAATTTTGTGAGAGATGCTTCTCTTAAAAAAAAAGTTGTAAAAAACAGCATTAAAGGGTTAAATATTTTTTGTTTCTATTTTTTTTTTTTTTTGAAATGTATTTTGTATTGATATTACACCTTTATTCTGTGTACATTTTAGAATTGTATTTATACAGCAACAACAACAATGGCAATGTTATTTATACCATTTTGCTATTGACCGCTTTTTACAATTTAGACAAATCTGAAAAATAAAATCATGATTCGAAGGACGTTTATTACACTTGATTTTCATTTTATAGCAGTGTATAATGCCGATTCTTAATCTTACTAACTGACTTATTGACGTCACGTGATATTTATTTTACACAAGTTGTTTATCAAATTAAAAATCTGTCTCTAGCAGTTTAACAACTCTTCAACTGACTTACCTTCTTCAGTTCAAATACAACAAAAAAAAACACATTTTCAACAGAAAATAATTAATTGTTTAATTAAATCTCTAAATAAAGAAGACAGTATTTATTTCTAACGTTCAAACATTCATTTGTTAGCTTGTTTGTTCATTATGTTTTAAACTTGTTAAATATAACTTTATACAAAGTTTGTTTTATTGTATTTCTTGTTATATTAGTTTCGAGTGAGAAGTATTAACATTGTAGAGTGTTTGGTTTAGGGGTACTCGCTCATATTGGCTGGCTGGCAACAAGTTAATAGGCCATTTAATTGTAATTAAGCCAAAACCTGTTAGTTTAAATCTTTAGGCCTTTTGTGTGTATTTCAATGTTTCTATTCTTGTTTGAAATGAGATATTTTAAATTTTTTTTTTTAATTTAAAGATTCGTTTTGTTTATTCTATAGCACAAATCATTAAGTGAAAATTAACAAATTTATAAGTCATATAAATGTTTTTTAGATTAATTAAAATTTTCAAGATAATGTTGTTAGTTGAATATTGAAATTTAGATCTCTTAATATTAAAATAGGTCAAAAATAGAATACAAGGTCTTTTGTTGTAACTTTAAGTTTATGCGTTCGCTTTTTTGTTTTAGCACGATTTTATGATTATTACAAAATTGTTTAAAAAGAATTAGCTTTAAATATTCTTTATGCTAATATTTATTAAAAATTTTTATGTTCTATGTTATATCAATAATCATTAACTGCTACAACAATGTAATGATAATTTAAACTCTTGAAGGGGATTTATATATTTCAAACTAGTTTTATGCTAAATAGGTTTAGGTTTATTTTTCGGTCATAACAAAAAAAATTTTCGAGCTACAAGGTGGAGCAAAAGTAACGCCATAATGTGAATGTGCCATAATTTTTGCAAATGACATCATATGTCAATTTGATAACGTAACACTACATATAAGTATACACCTCAGCATATGCTATAAAATGCCATAAATAATGTTAAGTAGTTGGGCTCTGTTATGAATAACATAAGTTTTAATTTTAGAAACACTTACATTTTGAACTATGTTCTACATTCAATGCCGTTAAACTATAAAAGACCGAACGTTACGAAGGAAGAGGAAGTTGCGCATTAACATTTGTGGAGTAAAGTTGTGCTAAGGATACTACAGTTTCTTAATTGCGTATTAGCACTGTATAGTTAGTTAATCATTACAGTTTGTGTGTGTGTGTTATATTGTTGTAGTTAAAGTAATAAAGTGTTAAATAAATAAGTGTAAAACTAAATCGAACTAAAGAGAGCGTGTTATTTTTATTTACTAAGAGCACCAATCCGGTTTTTCTAAAGGAGATAAACAAACGTTTTAGAAAGTAAACGTAACAACTGGTTCCAGCGGTGGGATTGGTTATTTTGATTGCAATAGAAAAGAAGGTGTATACATTTAAGTATACATGTGTATACATTTAAGTATACACCCCCATCATATGCTAAGGTTAAATGCCGTAAATAATCTTAAGTAGTTGGGCCCTGTTATGAATAACATAAGAGTTATAATTTTAGAAGCACTGGAATTTTCTACTATGTTCTACATTCATGGCCGTTAAACTATAAAAGACGGAACGTTACGAAGGAAGAGGAAGTTGCGCATTAACATTTGTGGAGTGAAGTTGTGCTAAGTATAATACAGTTTTTTAATTGCGTATTAGTACTGTATAGTTAGTTAATCATTACAGTTTGTGTGTGTGTGTGTTATATTGTTGTAGTTAAAGTAATAAAGTGTTAAATAAATAAGTGTAAAACTAAATCGAACTAAAGAGAGCGTGTTATTTTTATTTACTAAGAGCACCAATCCGGTTTTTCTAAAGGAGATAAACAAACGTTTTAGAAAGTAAACGTAACAACTGGTTCCAGCGGTGGGATTGGTTATTTTGATTGCAATAGAAAAGAACCCCGATTATTTAAAGGAAATAAACCAACGTTTTTAAAAGGTAAAAACGTAACAATATGTATTGCGATTCCACCGATTATCTTATTTGGAAGAAATGTGAAATCATAATATAAAAACCACAACTGCAGCTCTTAATAAATCAAATTTTCTTTACTTTTTCGAAAATAAAAAAAAACAAAAGATACTCAAAACTAAACAAAAATCTCCTCAAGTTGGAAAGTAATTCGGTTGCAAATCAGTTTCATCTACAAAAAAAAAGCTAAAAATCTGAATGTTTTTAAAGTACAATTCCTTTTAAATTTTAGCGTTTGTTTTTATTCATTTTGGGAGACTAATTACAGTTGTCTGAGCAACAAAATTTTACTCTGTCAAATTTTATTTTACAAATACAAAACCTGCTTTAAATTTGCAAAAAAAAAAAAATAAAAAAAAAATTTGTTATTACAAAATTAAATCTTGCTATCTTCTTTTAAGCTCTATACCAGTTTTAATTGAGTTAAGTATTTTTTTTTATATTTTTTTTTAATTATCGTACTAACCATTTAATTTATTTACATTATAACAACACTGCATAAAATAATTAGTCAAGTAACTTTATAACACGTAAATATATTTTTGTAAGTACTGCTGCACTTGACCTTGGAATTGAATATCTGTTACAATACTTAATACTAAACAACAATAACATCTTAACACACAAAAAAAATTAACTATAAATTTTATAATAAATAGTTAATTGACACGATATTCTTAACTTGAAAAAATATGTGAGATAATTGTAATAAGTAATTAGAGAAAAAACAAAAATATAGAAATAATTATAAGCTACATGAAAAAATAATTTGATATTATGGAAAAAAAATAAAACAAAAGATTTCACATGTAAACTAAAAAAAAAAAACAGGTATAAACAAATACTAAAAATAAATTAGTCAAAGTGGAAAATAATGCTAATATTACCCGGCAAGAAAAAATCGAAGTCATGCTTTACAAACCACTTTTTTTTATTGCTTCAAAGTTGTCTTTTAGTGTATTTTTACTACATTTTTAGAATTAATTCTGAAAAACTTCAAAAAAATCATTTCTTACATTGCTTTAAAAGTATATGTTAGTATATTTTTACAGCTTTTTTTGAAGTAATTCTGAACAACATGCAAAAAAGCACTTAAGTATTGCTTCTAAATATAACATTATTGCTCTAAAAGTTATAATAAAAAGAGATTTTGATGCAGTTTATTACCAAAGATATGATCGAGGGTTCAATTCCTGGCAAGACCAATATTTTTGAAATTTTTTTTTAAATTTTTTAAAAATTTTTTTAAAAATTTTTTTTATAATATTTTTTTAATATTTACAACTAATTTCTTTAAATTCATTATTTTTTTATTTTTCAATTTTCAAAAATATATCGAAATAAAAATGATAAAAAAAATTCGGTTTATGCACCTGTGGAAATAGTACTGAAAAACACTAAACTGCACCTTAGAGCGTACCACCTTACAGGCAAAAAAAAAAAGTTCGCCGTACACCCTCCAATATGAAGTATTTTTGCAAGGAGGTTTCAAAAAATTTTTTTTATTTTTTTTTTTGACGAACGTAGGGGTCTTTGGCATTTACAGTCGGATCTTAAAGTATGATACATCGATGTTTTTCTCTCGAGGAGTCCAGTGTTTTTCTCTCGAGGGCCATTGACCTCAAGTATCCTGTTCTAGTAGTTAGCCACCAGATCTCAGTTGCTACCACCCTAATGTACCACCCTAATGTCAGAAAATTAAAGCTCGCAAAAAATCATTAAACTTCTGCTAATGAAGTTTCTCGATAAACCCAGTCGATTTTTTTTTATATATTGGTTGCCGATTTTTGGATTTTTCCTTTATAGCAAAACACTGGTCTCCTCGAGGCAAAAAAATCGATATATCACACTTGAAAATCCGATTTTAAATGACGAAGCTATAACGAAAAATTGAAAAAGGCGATCCCTACGTTCGGCCAAAAAAAAAAAAAAATTTTTTTGAAATTGCCTTGCAAAAATACTTCATATTGGAAGGTGTACGGTGAACTTTTTTTTTGAGGTTCGGTCTACTGCACCTTAACTTATGTAAAACACTACGGGGAACATTTTTGTGGAACCTTTTAACCCTCTAACTCTTCAATTAAAAGGACTTTTTTGGCCCTTTTTTAAAAAGGGACGAATAAGACCCGTAAGTTCAAGAGTTAATGGGTTAAAATATTCCACAAAAATGTTCCCCGTAGTGTTGTACATAAGTTCGATGAACACATCCTATACCTAAAATGGAAGATTCATATGGTTTACCCTTAAAATTATGGGTCTTTTTTGTCCCTTTCTAAAAAGGTTCAAAAAAAGTCCCTTTAATTGAATAGTAAGAGGGTTAAAATGTTCCGCAAAAATATTTTTCATGAAATTCTACTATAAGTCTCTGAAGACATCAAAGTTAAAAATTTAACTTTAATGCCAGAAATAAGTCAAAACTTAAATTGTGTTCAAGGGTTAATCTCATACTTATTCAGAATTGGCGCTCAAATGTTCAACATACCCGGATTTTGGGGGGAAACCATGTGAATCTTCCATTTTGGGTATAGCATGTGTTCAGCGAACTTATGTAAAACAGTACGAGGAACATTTTTGTGGAAAATTTTAACCCTCTAACTCTTCAACTTACGGGTCTTTTTTGTCCTTTTTTAAAATGGGGTCAAAAAACTCCCTTTAATTCAAGAGTTAGAGGGTTAAAATGTTCCACGTAGTGTTTTACATAAGTTCGCTAAACATATTCTATACCTAAAATCGAATATTCACATGGTTTCCTATGCCGATTATTATTATAATATACATTTATTTATTCAATTTCTAATTTACACATTTAAATAACCTAAATAAATTTCAGTTATCGCTTATATATAAATAAAAATACTGTTAAAAATACACAATATTTTTCTAAAGATCATACCGATACCATAGATTCAATACTCTATATCTTTTTTTTTTTCAGAGATATTTTTTTCTTTTTCTCAATAATTAATAAAATACTAATATTAATATTAAACATTTTCTGTTCGTTTTTAATTTCATATAAATTATTTAACCCGTAAACATAAGACCTGCGAAGCCTTGTGGTTTGTCCGCAGAAACATTTGAAAAAAGGGGGAAATTTTAAACGCCCCCCTAAAATAAAATTCCGATGTGATCTTTCAAAACGCCGACATTCTGGTATCCTCTACCAGAATCCATTATCAGAACACCGTAATTTTTTTTTCGTGTTTTACTGTGTAATATGATTGTCACATTTATAAACCCAAAAATATATAATTCTCTTCGAATATATTTTTTTTGCGTGTACCGTAAAGTTTGTCACTTATGATACAAGAAAGTTTTATTCAAGTTTACAGATCACTGATATGATGTAACTTTGTTAAGCTGGATATTTGGTATGGAAAGCCTCATATTTATTATATATAAATCATCAGCATACTTTCAATTATATATACAAAAATTTGTATAAAGAAACTCATCCATTTTAATATATTAACATCAATTGCATTTTTTATAAAATTTTGCATATTTTTTCATCTTTTTTTTTGGAAAAAAAATGTTGATTATTTGCCACAATAATTATGAAATGTTGCTTTTGTGGTTGATTGCATTTAACAAAAAAAAAAAAAAATAAATAAAAAAATAACAACTGATGCCATTTGCTGTTGCAGTAGTAAACTGCTTAATATTATTGGTTGCAGTTGTTATTATTGTTGTTACTTTTGTGACTTTTGTCGACCCACATGTGTTTCATACACACACACACACATACACTTATAGTATACACATACATTTACATAATCATACACACATTGACATTGCAATTAAGCTTTGGCAACAAGCATTTAAAGTACAAAATATTATATATAAAAATTTTTAAAAAATTTTTAAAAATTATTATCATAAAAAATGCTGCATTAATTTGCATTTAAACAGCAAGTGCAATAGAATAAAAAATCATTTATAATTTGTATTATTCAGTCTTAAATATTTATAAGTCAAGGTTAAATCATAAGACGAGTTTATATGAATTGATCTAAAGGAATTTTGATTTGTTAAACAAACAACTTAATTGAATAAATAAAAATTCTTTGATGACAACATCAAGTTCTAGGCGAAGGTTAAGGTTTTAATTTTATTTTATTAAATAAATTAATTTTGTTAGTTTTGAATAGGTGTGACCAATTCAAGAAACTTTTTTGTTATCCCAGCAAAAAAAGAAATGCAAAATCAGTAGAAAAAACTATACAATTAGTAATCTAGATTTAATTCTTTTTTAACACAAACACTAATGATTTTAACACTGAATTGTCATAGAAGTGGAGTGTTCCCACTTCAACATTTTTTAAGTACTTTTTGAGCGAGTACAAAGAAAACTGTATTTCAATAACTGTTCAGCAAAAAAAGAGATGCCGAAGAAGTAGAAAAAGCATTAAAATTGATGATCTAGATGTACTTCTTTTTTAACATAAACACTAATGATTTTAACATTGAGTTATCATAGGAGAGAAGTACTCCAACTTCAACATTAAAAAAAATTTTTTAAAAATTGGTCTCTCCAGGATACGAACTCGCGATCATCTAATTACAAATACCAAATGATACTAAAATCACTATTTGGGATCACTTTTAGAGCAATTATGCTTTAGAAGCAATACTTAAGCGATTTTTTGGATATTGTTCAGAAGTAATGCTAATTCTACTTCTACAAAAGCAGTAAAAATACACTAACGGATACTTGTGAAGCAGTGAAAGAAGTAGTTTGTAAAGTATTACTTCCAAATTTTTTTACCAAAATTATATTTTAAATTTTCCCACCAAGCGCCACACACATCGCTACAGAGTTATTATTGGCCAAGGATTTTTTGCACCGAATGAGCGCTATTCAAAAAATGAATAAAATGCCAGAAATCGCTTAAAATCGATTTGATTTGCTAATATCATTTAAGCTCAATACATTTAAACTTAGATAGGACCTTTACATGGCGACTATGACAAACTAATGGATCAATTTTCACCATTTCAATAGTGTTTGTACTTGCGGCAATGCAAACCAAATTTCCTTTAATTATTTTCAGAATTGCGACCTGTTGTTTGATTATAAAGGTACATGGATAGTAGAGCGTAGCACCTTACAGGCAAAAAAAAAGTGCGCCGTACACCCTCCAATATGAAGTATTTTTGCAAGGAGGTTTCAAAAAAAAAATTTTTTAATTTTTTTGCCGCTATTTTACATTTTTCGTTATATCTTTGGTATTTATAGTATGATACATCGATGTTTTTCTCTCCAGGAGACCAGTGTTTTGCTCTCAAGACATTTTGACCTCAAGTATCCCGTTCTAGTAGTTACCCACCAGATCTCAGTTGCCACCACCCTAATGTACCCCCCTACTGTCAGAAAATTAAAGCTCGCAAAAAATCATTAAACTTTTGCTAAGGAAGTTTTTCGCTAAACCCAGTAGAAATTTTTTTTATATATTGGTTGCCGAACGTAGGGGTCGCCTTTTTTAATTTTTTTTAATTGGATTTTTACTATAAAGCAAAACACTGCTCTCCTCGAGGCAAAAAATCGATATATCACACTTTAAAATCCGATTTTAAATGCCAAAGCTATAACAAAAAATTAAAAAAGGCGACCCCTACGGTCGGCAAAAAATCTTTTTGAAATCGCCTTCCAAAAATACATCATATTGGAGGGTGTACGGCGAACTTTTTTTTTTGAGGTACGGTCTAATGGATAGACGGTACAACGCCTATTATTTTGGGTATTTATAAATATCAGCACAAACTTAATATACCACAGCTTGGTTCTTCTGATTAACTTTTAACCTTTCTTGGCCCATGTAGCCTGAAACAGTTTTAATACTTAAATTTCATTGTAAAATAGTGGCCAGTTTAAGCTGCCATAACATAAACTATTACCAAATAAAATAAACATTTGGGTGGGCATCGTTATATGTATGTTTCGGCTATAATCATTAATTTTTACGTTTTACTTTCAATTTGAACAGAAGACCTTAAAATGCTTATTTTTAATTATTTCTTATTCTCACCATTTCGTTAATTCTCAAAATGTTTCTTCAATAAATATAATGTTAATTTTATGTTAATGTCCGTATACCAATAAATATAATTACAAATTTTATTAAACAATTAAGGCAACACAGTGAACGACTTCAACCAAATATGCGCCCTCCCCAAAAAAGGAACAAAATTTAAACAATTCCACAAAAACACAATCAAGTAAAAATGATACAAAATAGCAATTTGAACGTAAAGCAAAAAATGTAAAACAAACGCCTCTTAAGAATTCCTTTCCTTTGTTTGTCTTAATGGTAAAACAATTAAAATACTTGGAAATTGTCTTTGTTTGTATTAAAAACCACGTTTTCTCTCCATCTCTTTACCTCTTACTTAAATAAACGGTAAACGAAAGATTGAAGCAAAAAAAAACCTAAAAAAACGAAGAGTAAAACAAACCAAGATAATGATACTGCTACTGTAAATTCCTATATATTTGTGCTGTTAAAAGGCAGCATTGGAGTAGTATAAGAAAGAGATTAAACAGGTAGGAGACAGTGTAGCCAGAAAAGTTTACGATCACAAACCTATTTTACTAGTTGAAATCCCCAAAAAAAACATCCACGAAAAAATTTAATGAATTCCAATGAAATTAATCTGATTTAAGGTTATTTTTTTAATTTTTTTAACTACACCTGCAGAATAATTCTTCTGAAAATTACACATATCCCTCTTTAAACTTAGTAGTGACGGCGTTTTAAATTTTAAAATTTTAGAGAAAAGTGTGAATTTGGTAAATAATTTAGAAAATAGTATTTTTATTTTATTTTAGTAGGTTTGTGGTTAAAAACAAGAATAAACCTTTTCCTTTAAAAATTATAAACACATTAATTTTTCAAGCAGACTAGATCTAGTTTCTGCCTTCTTCATAAGTGAATTTCCATTAAATTGTATTATTGTTGATAATTTTAAAACAACCCGTTGGCTGTAGGAACCGTAAATGTGCCTATTCCTACATTACAAACGTAAATATACTAAGGTGCGACCGCTTTACCATCTCACCCAAGTAAGGCCTTGAATGGAATGCAACTAATCCGTTGTTTTCTCTCCCATTCAGCTTTCTGTTATTGTTTTTACGCAGAAGTGATCAACACAAACATATACAAACTTTATATTTTTTGTTTATCTTCCAATCTCCTCCGTGTCTCCTTTTCGCAAATATTGCCAAACTGACGTATGATTTTTACGTTCAAGAGCAGGCAACTTGCGTATATATTGGAGACAGGTTGCCGCAGGGCAGATTTTTCTTTAGCTATCTGTAACAAAATCACCCCTGATTTTCTTTAATTCGGATAAAAGAGTTGGCTTTCCGAAAATTTTGTGAAACTATGACATTTTGGAGGGTAATAATCTATCATTTACTCTCACTTAGTCATTCAACGAAATAGTGTAAAAAAACAAAGTTTTTTTTTCTTCGAAAATGTCGAATTTTGGGTCAACAAAGCATGATTTGCGGGAAGTTTTGCTTTACTTCTTCAATTTGAAAAAAAATGCAGCTGAACACATCGATTGCTCACCTAAGCCTGTCCTGAATATGTTTTCGAGAGATGGTTTGTGCGGTTCAGAAGTGGTGATTTTGACACGGAAGATAAAGACCGCCCAGGTCAGCAAAAAAAAGTTTGAAGATGGATGTGTTACTCGATGAAGAATTTTTCAAACTCAAGAAGAACATTCAAAATCATTGGGAGTCACTCAGCCAGCAATTTCAAAACGTACGAAAGCAGCAGGCTTTATCCAAAAGTAAAGAAATTGGGTACAATACGATTTGAAGCCGAGAGACGTTGAAAGACGATTTTGCATGTCCAAAAGACTGATTGAACGCCATAAAAAGAAGTAATTTTGGCATCGAATCACTGGCGATGAAAACCCGAAGTGCAAGAAATCATATGTGAAACCCGGCCAACCAGCCAGTGGTTATAAAGTTTTTCCTCACCCGCCTTATAGTCCTGACTAAAGGTTCTCACTGGAATACGATTCACTTCAGAACAGGGTATCCGAAATTGTCTTGATTTGTTCTTGGCCTCAAAAAATGAACAGTTTTTTTGGCGCGGAATCCATATGTTGCCAGAAAGATGGGAAAATGTCATAGCTAACAATGGCCAATACTTTGAATAGATTTATATTGTACCAATGTTTCGCAATAAACGCCTAAAATTTGCCAAAAAAAAAATTCCCCATTTTTAAGTTATAAAATTATAAAAGTTTTTAGTGAACACAACTTGTCTTTTACTGATCTACTCTAATATATGTAGATACCCATTTAAAATTTTAGAATACCCGTGTTGTTGGCATCACATATCTGATACCTAAATAATCAATATTTTTACAACGCTATTTGCGGCAGATAGCATAAGCTAAATAATGAAGGGAGTATGAATAAATGAACGAATATCTTGGTATATCCAAAGTCAAAATAGCATACCTAATGCCTTGGTGCACAATTAAACTGCAATAAACCATAAATATCACAAGCTTGGGCTATAAAACAGAAAACACGTTGAGCATACTAAATAGAAGTAGCACTAGGTATACTTGTGCACAATTACCAATACATATAAAATATATAATCGGTTCAAAAAGTATACAACTTTCAAAAGGAAGATTTAAAAAAAAAACTGATATAAAAAAATATCGTATTTTAATCATGTTTAATGACAAAATTTCTAGGATTAAAAACAAAATTATGTATCAGAAAAATTTTACGATTTAAAATATTTGTTGCAGGCGTTATTATAATTCTAAATTATACATAATTTTCAAACTTCATAACATTTGAATCTATCGATCAATTTCCGCGGTTTTCAACAGGATAAAGGAAAATATTTCATTCAACACTGCTTCGTGAGGAAGTCGAATTCGTTATCCTAACTTATCAGGAATTATGTTAACACTATCGCCAAAAAAAATCATTAAACTTTTTGTACAAAGTATATATTCACACTAGAGGTTATGTCCCGGGAATTCCCGGGACGGGATTCCCGGGAATCCCGCCCTTTTTCGGATCCCGCAATCCCGGGAATTTTGTGCGGGATTTCCCGGGATTTTTTTATTCTTTTACAGAAGTTTTAGCTTATATTATTGCAATTTTGGAAGCTTTATTTAAATTTAAAGCATTGTTTTTTTGAAACTAATTTGATCAAAAAATATTTAAAATTAAAAAAATACGATTTAAAATTTAATAAACTGAATTAGGCCAAATTGTTTTTAGATGCCAGTTTAATTTAACAATTTTATCAGCCATTACCAAGTTTACCAACAAAAATTCTTGTATGTACTTCGGAAATTTTTTTTCTTTAAAATGATCTTTGTTTAAATAAAGAAATATTTGTATAGGCTGGTTTACACTATATTTTCGGAAAAATTCTGCAACCTTGCCTATATGTTTTGCATTCCAACATCACTATTTCAGTTCCAAATACCTCCAAAAAAACTAGATATTAAAATTAAAAAATTTGTGATGTTTTTATATTTTCAATTGACAAGTATTTTGAGTTTCTTTTATTTAAAATAATTTAATTTTAAGTTCAATTGTTATTTCTTTATTTCAATTGTATTTTTTAAATATTATTTGTTTTCAAAATAATCCATCAGATGCTTTTTAAAATTATTTTGGATTTTTTATATGTTAATTTAAAATGCAACTAAATACGAAAATAAAAAAATTAAATATTTAAGTAGCTGTGGCATAAAAAATGTCTATTCAAGAAAACCAATTAAAGTTAAGAAACTATTTAATAATGTTGTAGTGTCTTTTTTTATAAAATTTATGTGAAAAGTACTCACTTTTAAACTTTTTTATAAAAATAATTCTAGACGGATACTTTTGAAAATCTGCATAGAAAGGTATATATAAAATATCTAGAAATATAAATTTTTTGATTTCATATTTAAGAAATATTTTAGCAACAAATCGATCTTATTTCTGACTATAAAACTGGTCCGACACAATTCTGAAAAAGGGGATGAAGATAAAATACCCATGTCTTTCACTTTTTCTATATCAATTGGTTTAACCGTTTAAACGGCGAATTAATATTTAATTAATATATTTCTAAGATTTTTTTAAAATTAAGACGGCCTTCCATATAAATATATTACCTAAATATTAATTCACGATTTAAATTGTTAAACGTGTTGATCCAGAAAAAGTGGAAGACATGGATATTTTATATTTAGCCATCCTTTCAGAATATATTAAGTGCATTTTCTCATGGGTACAACCAAAAGATGAACTTTGTCGGACGGTGTTTGAACACTAATCGAGTTTTTCAAGTGCAACATATGTCGAATTTATATATTTTCTAACGAGCGGGAATTCCCGGGATCCCGGGAAATTCTGAAAAAAATCCCGCTGTCCCGGGAAATGAAAAAGTCCGGGAAAAGAAAAACCCTAATTCACACACATTTACACTAATATCAGTACTTAGAAGGTCTTTGAACATAATGCAAAATTCAAAGGCATCATATGACTAGTGAAAACAACTATTATACAAGATATGTATCCAGCAACGAATACTCACTCCATATTGTTATAGTAGAATTTCAAACAACACACATATACAAACATAAAAATTGTTCAGCATAAACATGGAGAACACGAAGTAGAAGATGTACTACATGGCATATGAATACATTGTAGTTGGGTTTTTCTTTCATCGTTATTTTTTTTTTTTCCTTTATTTGGAAAATTTTTAAAGTTTTGTAATTGAGTAGTAGTTACTTATGTATCTGTGTTTACAAAGATATATAAGGCATAATAACCATATGGTTGTTTTCCAAAAAGAAAACTATCATATCCGAAAAGAAAATGGCAAACTTAAATTGAGCTCGTGTTTAAATTAAAACAAGGAACAGTAGTGTCAGATTGGATAAAGAAGAGATGTGAGAAAAATTAGTTAGAATAGCAGAAAAAGCTAATAAAAATCAGTTAAAAATTACCTTGCAGAAAAAACTGCTGAAATTAGCAGATTTTTTTTCCTAAATACTAGTAAGATAAGAACAGAAAAAATAAAACCGTTAAATTTACAGAATTTTAGTTATATATCAGTTAACTCTTAGTTAATTTAAAGTTTTTGTTATTTTTAAGTTAAATTTAGTTGAATACAAATAGCAGTCTCTAATGCTAAAATCAACAGAAATATTTAAATATTAAACTCTTCATTTCAGAAGGCTAGACTTTTATTTGCATTACAAAAATTGCAAAAAAAAAAAACTTCAAATTTTTGATTTTTTATGCTTTTTAGACTAACTAATTATTTAGAAATTTTATTTTGCTGATTTTAGTTGTTATTTTCTTTTAACTGTTGGTACATAACTTAAAAATGTTGGATTCACAACGGATGGCGCATCTTCTACACATGGTTTGTGTCTTTAATAACTTATATGGCATTTTGAAGGGTAAATATCTGTCATTTATTCTCACTTAGTCATTGAACAAAATTTTGTAAACAACAAAGTTTTTTTTTTGCTTCAAAAAGGTCAGCATAATTTGCGGGAATTTTTGCTTTACCTCTTCAATTTGGAAAAACTTCAATTGCTCACCGAAACACATGACCCCAAATTTTTAAAATGTAAAAAAGTGCCATTTGACATGAAAATCGATATAAAAACCTTTAATTAAGCATTTTCTAGAAAAAAAAATCAAAATTAACCTATCTGAGAACATGGTGTCATAATAACCCATTTTAATGTTAAATAACGCTGGTTGGCTGAAAAATTTATGTAGAAACCATAAAATTAAACGAAATTAACACATTTCTTCACATTTTAAAACAACAATTTATGGTTTCTACATAAATTTTTCAGCAGACCAGCGTTATTTAACATAAAAATGGGTCATTTTGACACCATGCACTCAAATAGGTTAATTTTGATTTTTTTTCTTCTAGAAAATGCATAATTAAAGGTTTTTATATCGATTTTCATGTCAAATGGCACTTTGGAAGATAACAAAGCAAACTGTGGAAAATTTGTTTTTGTTTTTTATTTGATATTTTAAATGTTTAATAACGCTCCTAGAAGAGGACAAGAAATTCTCGTTGAGTTTGTAATTTAACTTAACAAATATTTCCAGAAATTCTAAAAACGTCGTCCCCTTGCTTGTTTTCATCAACATCATTATCATCATTTCATCATCAAGCAGAAAATAGTTTTACTTATATACTTTTACCTCTAGTTGCCACATTTTTTATCCGATTTTCATAAGTAATACCTTTCTGGAAAGGTTGTAATGTTATATTGTTTACAAATTTATTAGTTGTTTCAAAAGGCCACCGCAAGATGGCGCTAGTCTAGCAGTTATTAGAAAATTTGGACGCCTCGAAAATGATATATTTTTGATATGTCGTAGTGGAACTCTTTTTTCCTCATGCCAAAAACTATCGAAAAATCAATGGCACAATTTCAAAAAATTTTTGTCCATAAAAATAATATATAATATACATACTTCCAGGGAAAATCCAAAAATTTTTTTAATTTCACCTTTAACCTTGGTAAAGAAAGGGTTAACGTTGTCGGAGTTTAACAAAATTTTCGGAAAACAATTTCTTGTATCAGAGTTAAAAGAAATCGGAAGTGATTTTGTTATAGCTAACTAAAAACACAAAAATTAATACTATCACCCATGTGAAAATCGAAATATATATGAACATACATGATCATACATTGACTAGTACATTATCATGCATAGGCATACATGATCACATACGTTAATGCATAGTTCAATGTATGACCATACATTATCTCAAATATTTCCATATATTTTCGGATCCGAAATTTGAGGGTATATGGAGGAATATGGCCATATATGATTATATATGAGCATACATGAATTATATGTGAGCATATATGGTCATACATGAACATGTACAGTAGACCGTACCTCAAAAAAAAAGTTCGCCGTACACCCTCCAATATGAAGTATTTTTGCAAGGGAATTTCAAAAAAAAAATTTTTTTTTATTTGGCCGAACGTAGGGGTCGCCTTTTTCAATTTTTCGTTATAGCTTCGGCATTTAAAATCGGATTTTAAAGTGTGATATATCGATTTTTTTGCCTCGAGGAGACCAGTGTTTTGCTATAAAGGAAAAATCCAATGAAAAAAAATTTAAAAAGGCGACCCCTACGTTCGGCAACCAATATATAAAAAAAAATTCTACTGGGTTTATCGAAAAACTTCATTAGCAAAAGTTTAATGATTTTTTTCGAGCTTTAATTTTCTGACATTAGGGTTGTACATTAGGGTGGTAGCAACTGAGATCTGGTGGCTAACTACTAGAACAGGATACTTGAGGTCAATGGCCCTCGAGAGAAAAACACTGGTCTCCTCGAGAGAAAAACATCGATGTATCATACTTTAAGATCCGACTGTAAATGCCAAAGATATAACGAAAAATGTAAAATGGCGACCCCTACGTTCGGCAAAAAAAAATAAAAAATATTTTTTTGAAACCTCCTTGCAAAAATACTTCATATGGGAGGGTGTACGGCGAGTTTATGCAATTCTAGTATTTTTAATTTTTTTTTTAATTTTAATTTATGCAATTCTAGAAAGGTAATTTAGTTTAGATTACGATTCTATTAACATTTTCAGAAATACTATTATTTAGGAACTAGTATTTTACAAAAAATCCAAAAAAATAATTTTTTCCCCTTGTAAATCGTATTTCAAAATTTCAGTCGCTTTGAGCCACCTCTAAATCTCTTTTGATTGGCCCAAAACTTTGTATATCTTACTTTTTTTGCTATTCGCTTATTTCTAGGGGGTGAGACCGAGAGTTTGAACATTTTTGTTATTAGGGGCCACCTTAGAGATTATATACATGAACTCAAATAAAAATCAATATATGTATATGAACTCTCACATAAATACTCAAATTTCAGTCGTATATGCGATTATATCTAATCTTTTTACACGAGCTTTAAATGTAACTTTACACATTATGAGTGTACCAACTCATAAATTTCCTCAATTTATAGTGCGAGTACAGTTATAACTTGGGTAAATTTCAATAGAAATTAATTAAAGTGCATGGTTAACAAATGTTTAATTGGTAATAGTTGATTTAAAAAACTTACCTTTAGTTTCAAAGAAATGTCATTCAAGCGTAATATCCAACTTATGTTTAACACTTTTTATAAAAAAACCTAAAAGAAAACAAACAGAAAAATGTTTTTTAAAAATTAATTCAAAATGGTAGTCTTAGGGGGGCGATAAAAAACACAAAACAAAGACAAACTTCAGTTGTGTGCTTAAGCCAAGAATACACGTTCAATATTTTTGATCAATTTTTTTAAAATCAATCAATCAGAACATTTTGTTTTTAAATACTTTGTTCTGATTGGTTGATTTTAAAAATATTGATCAATAATATTGAACGGGTATGGATGACCTTAAATTTAATTTTCGTTAAAAACAACAAAACAAATTTATATATGTTTTGTTTTTGTACACAGAGAAAATAATCGTAGTTAAATCAATTGTTATTGTACATCATATTTGAATTAAAATCTTGGGCCCCAAATATCTAAATTTTCCAAATGTATGTCTTTGTTAAAGTCGACTTTAGTTAACATTTTGGATCATAGTATACTTTGACTTGGTTTATTTTTTTAGTATTCTGTTTAATTTATTTTCAAAGAATCAAAATGTTTGAAAATATAAATATTTTTGAATGGTTTTCATGCACAAAATAAACAAAAATGTATATTTAAAAAAAAGTCCATTTTAAATTTAAAATACTCTTTTATAGTAAGGGTCTTATATTTTATGAACATTTTTTAATTCAATTATGAATCTTATTAAAGTAGACTTAATTTTAGTTAAAATCAAATATTTCGTATTTAACTTAATATGTCACAATTTTAAAGTTATGTGGAAATATATTTATATTAAAAAAAATTTTAAAAATCATAATTTTAAAGTTATGCGGAAATATATTTATATTAAAAAATAAAAACAAAGTATGATTTCAAAGCTATTTCTATTTAATTTAATATATTTTCTGCTTGATTTTAATGTTTTTTCTATCTGTAACTATTAAAAATTTTTGTTTATCAAAATGTTCTGCTTCCATTCCACTGTACAGAATAATAGAAATAAGCAACATTGTTGCAGTTATTAAAGAGTTTGTAAATGGATGCTATCGTTGTTTTTCATATTGTTCATTTTGTATAATCGTAGAAAAGGCATTAATTAAAAATTACGTATACGCAATAGTCTCTACTATATAAATGTTTACCCAATTGTATGTAGCATTTACAAACATGTTAACTCCCAAAAAAAAAAGAAAAAATTATTCATCTATTAAATACAATGAAAGTTACAAAGTAAAAGACACGTTGGTAGTTTAAGTTTTTTCTCTAGAATTTGTTTGTGTACTGCTGGTTACTGCTCGTACATTTATAAAGATTTATTTTGCAAATTATAAGTGACAGCAAACGCATTTTATCACCAACGCACGTACACGGAATTTATAAAATTTATTTGTTCAACAAAAACAAAATACAACAAGAACAACGACATTAAAGGCATAAGTAAAATATTAAAAAAAAAAAAAAACACTAGGAACAGGAAGAACAACAATAACAAAAGAACATACACTACCACAAAATAAACAATATTCCCAACTTGGAAAAAAACTTTTTTTTTTGTATGTGTAAATGAGAGGAATACCGAGAGATTTATATAACAACAACTAGAACAAAGAAAACGATTCAAATAACTATTTATTTGAATAAGCTCAAATAAAAATGCAAAACAAAAAATCCTAAAAGCAGCTTTGGCTACACTATGGGGCAGAATTATTTACGTTTTCAGATATTTCGGCTCATAACTTAAAAATGAATTGGAATATTGATTGAATTGGAATTGCGTTCTTTACTACTGCGATCAAAATAACTACACACTCTCTTGTTTGATATTACACTTATTTATTTAACACTTTATTACTTTACGTACAACCACTCTAGTGAACATAGCAAGTATATTTTCAATCTTCCGTAATTATATTATTTAGGTGCGTATGGATAGTATTATTTATATTTAATATTGTAATTCCAAATTAATCATACGCAATAATTCCTCTTACTACTGATTACCGTAAAATGTTTATTATGTGTTAGGCATTGAAAGCTACCCAATCACGAATTGCCAGTGGTAGAAAAAAATCAAGCACTGGCATGATACTGAGTAACCGTGCTGTTAAAAATAAATGATTGGCATAATACTCATTTGGAACGCTTTGCCGGCGTTTGCAAAAAGCGTGTTTGTTTCGTATTTCTCTTAGAAAAATTTCAGTGGTTTATAAAAAAGCCACTGGCAAAAAATTTGTCTTAGAGTGATATGCCAACGTTTGATAAAAGTGGCTATTCAGTACTATCCAATCAAAAATTTATCAACGGTACAAAATCAATGCACTGTTAGAGCAATGATTTTTAAAAAACGATGACTCTATTACAAAAAAAAAAGTTTGTAGTCAGAAAGTTCCGAGTTTAAATCCGGTTTAAGGCAACATAATTTTGATTTATTCTTCTTCTTAACCTCAAACCTACTAAATTAAAATTAATAAAAATGTATGTTAATAACAATATTAATTGCAGCTAGTATTTATGAAAAACAACACTGTACTAAAAAATATTATAAAAATGCCCTGTTGGCAGTCCGTCTTCAATATACACAACGTAAAAACCATACGTCAGTGTAGCAACATTTGCCAAAAAGGAGACATGGAGGAGATTAGAAGATAAACAAAAAATCTAAAGTAGAATGTTTTCCTGAATAGGAAAGAAAACTATGAATTAGCCACACTACATTCGAGGCCTTACTTGGGTAACATGGCTAAGCGGTCGCACCTTAGTATAGTTACGTTTGTAATATAGGAATAAGCACATATTCGAATCCTACAACCGACGGGTTGTTGAAAAATTGTCACATAGAGAACATCTGACAATAAAATATAAACAATAATACAATTTAATGGAAAATCACTGATGAAGCCTGTCCATAGAAAAAGGTAGAACCTAGATCTAGTCTGATTTGCAAATTAATGTGTTTATAACTTTTAGAGAAAAAGGTTTATTCTTCTTCTTAAGCTCAAACCTAGTAAAATAATTTGGTTTAATTTTTTAATGTAAAATAATTTTTTGTTTCATAAAATTGATTTTTTTGTTTGTGGAAAAGTACATTAAAACTAACTTTTCTTTAGTTTTCACAACACTGCACAGTGGCTCCAACCCAAAAAAATGGTAATAAATATGTCACTTCCAAACTACAGGTCCGATTTCAGCACAGCTTAATATTTTTCATCCGATGCAAATTTGGTATATCATATTTGCGTTCACTTTAATTGGGGTGTAGCAAATTTGGTGGGAATTGGTCCATATTTAGATATAATTGCATCACTAAAATTAAAAAATTATATGGCAATTTCTGCCAAATTTGACATACACCAATTAAACTGGAACCAAATATGATATAACAATTTTTGTTAGAATCTGGTGAAAAATTAGGGTACCCACCATAGAAAATTTCCGTCATTAAATTAAAAAACCCATGCTACTGTTAAACGAAAGCAAGTACATTCATGAAATTTTTTACAAAAGAACTCTTTTAAGAAGAATATTGTTACATTTTTGCCTTTTAAAACGTTGGTTTATTTCCTTTGAATAAACCGGTAACCTTTTCTATTGCAATCAAAATAAACACATACTCTTTTGTTTGATATTGAGCTTATACACTGATTTACTTAACACTTTATTACTTTACATACAACAGTATAACACACACAAGTACGCCAATGATTTGAATACAGCGATTTAGTAAAGCTGAACTGAACTACAGTGGTGGAAAATATAATGGAAACGAGTCTAGTTTTTGCTAATTTTATTCTCGTTTACTTTATTTTTAAAGATCAAAATAGTGGCTCAATTCACTCCGAAAGGAGAGGAGATGGTTCTGAAAAATGTCCGGAATTTTAGCGTAACGCTTTTTTTATCTTGTCACTTGTTTATCTTGTCACTTGTTTTGAGTGGCCTTAAGTCTTGCATAATTTTTATTTACAAATGGTTGCCAGACTTAAAATAGCAGTGCCTTAAACATGACAAACTTCTTTTTTGTTCTTAGCGATTTTAAAAGAAAGTTAACAACACTGAACCATGTCCTCGCCTTTCGGGGCGAATTTAGCCACTATTTACATCTTTAAAAATAAAGGCAACGAGATAAAATTAGAAAAAACTTGAATCGTTTCTATTATATTTTCCACCACGCTAAAACGCATTGATTCAACTCGTCAAGTGGCAGCCTTTTTATAGTTTAACTTCCATGGTGGTAGAGAGTTCTGGAAACACCTAGAGTACTAAAATGAAAACACTTTATTTTATTCATATTTATAACATTGTACTTAAATCTAGTGCTGCCAGATTGACGGGATTAATAAATCCCATTTCTTGGGATATTTATTGTATCTTTTAAAATTCCAGAATTTTCTATACTTCACTAATCCAATTTCGTAAGAATATCTATAACAAAAATTTTATTCTATTTCATTTGGTTCATAATTAAACATGGCTTCCATAAAGAGCTATTTTTGAAAATTTGAAGTTTTTGAATTTTTTTACATGAGTTGCTACATTTGATACGATTTTTTTCAACTATCTAAACTTACTGGATTAACGTTTTATATATTTTCCCTACACTTTAAGGCAATGTAAAACAAAATTATAAGTTAAAACAAAATTAGATCTGTATGGAATTGGCGGACTAAAAATTTATTCATAATAAATCAAAAGCTATTTGCCTGCATACTAAGTAAATTTTTAAAAGTGATGGAGTTGATGGCGCTTTCTTGTGATAGGTTCGAAATTATAACCTAGAGAGAACCGCATAAAGATAATCTGATGAGAGTGCTTGGTAGCACTTGAAAATGCATTAATTCTTAACCATTGGTTCTTGGAAAGTTTTTTCCTTAAGTTTTTTCTCTGTTAGTTGTAAAATAAATTGTGAATTCTATTTGGAATTTGTCATATTTGATCTTAAACCGAACAGAAATAACACTCATTGTAACAATCTTCAGATCAACTAAAATCTACGGTACAGTTCTTATAATTTTCAGATTATATCAACAGCTTGGATCAATATGGCCACAGAGCGGTATAGAGTGACCGCCAAGGAATATGGGAAATAAATGTGCCATTGTGCATGAGCTTAAAACCAACTTAAAGCTCGCGGCATTTCTGTAACACCAACACATGATGGAAGTTGTTTGTTTTGCGCATAATAAACAATGAATTTTACAAGGCATGAATTTTACAAGTAAGCTGTTGGTAACGGCAATTCAAGAATGTATTTATGTTGTGCTATAATAAGTCATTCTTTTCGAGGTTCGAAGTGGTAAATTCTTTTTTTGCTGGGATTGTTTGTATGTTACAATAACAGAAAATACAATTTGATAATAATTAAACTTCATTTGCAAACCGGTCTACTTGATTTTCATTGAAAAATCAGTAAAAACAACTGAAAAATCAGTAAAAACAAATCAACATTCAATTAGAAATAAATATTAGAATTTTACCTAAAAATGCGGTAAAAAAAAATGTTAATTCATTTATTTGAAATTATTCCATTTTTTAACTGTTTATAGGTGCGTATGATTAATATTATTATTGAAATAATTTCATATTACTTATACGTTATAATTTTTAAATTATTTTCTATTTTCGTAAACAATCAGCCCGTAGTGCAGCACTAGCAGTTTAAAATTTGTACCAAAAAGGGAGGGATAAACAAAACAAAAAAAAAAATAATAATAAAACATAACACAATGGTTGGTTTTGTAAATTAATATGCTAAAAACGCATATTGTTAGTGGATTATATAATTCTGGCTACTTTTGAAACAATA
Organism: Leucophora obtusa; assembly: GCA_949987735.1. Classification (NCBI taxonomy): domain Eukaryota; kingdom Metazoa; phylum Arthropoda; class Insecta; order Diptera; family Anthomyiidae; genus Leucophora; species Leucophora obtusa. The sequence continues at coordinate 7,584,571 of OX465296.1, forward strand.
AAAGTAACAACAACAATGGCAAAGAAATGATAATCTACATAATATACAAGGAAACAGTTTACAATTCATTACTAACTGGCCAAAGCTAAATAGCTGCTGGAAAAGTAATGATAAACCAGAAGAAGTAGCTTATACCACTAAAAATACAAAAAAGAAAAACATTACAACAATACTTCGAGCAACAATTTTCTAAATTGCAACGTTTAAATATTTTCTTTATAAATAACACAACAATAGAAATGCACATAAATACTTAAATACATTCACATACAAATCAGCTTAAGAAAATAAATACGTATAAAAACATACAACACAATAAAAGAGTTACCAAAAATATAAAGAGAAGCAATGAAAATATGCTAAAAAAAATAACCAAAACGAAAAAACATTTCCCAAAACTATAGCGAATAAACTATAACTTGAAATTCTCCAAACAAAAAAATAAAAATTTTCTCTACGGCAAAGTTTTCACATACACCATACAGCAGCAATCAGCTGAATTTTTGAATCCACTTTAAGCATTAGTTATTTTAAAAGGAGTCTAGTTGGAGTATTACAAAAAAAAAAACAAAATTTGCCAAGGAGTTTCAAGAAACTGTTATAAAGCTATAAAAATATAAATAAATATGTAGTTATAGTTTATTTGTTTTGAAATACAAATATAAGAACAAGTGCACCATGCACTATTCTTTAAAAAAAAATACACTGATAAAAAAAATATTCATAAAATTTCCAGGCATATTAAATGGAATTACAAGTTTGATACAAAGTTCAACTGATGGGGTTTTCTTAAACAAATTTAATTCCAAAAACGCCTTCAGCGAATAAGCGAGGTAGTTATAAACATGAAGCGTAATAAGTTAAAATTTCCCGTGCGGTAGTTGCCATTCTCTTATCGGGCAAGTTTCTGAATGGCTTAAAGAAATTTGGAAACCAGGCATTTCATACACTAATAGAAAAAAGTCCGTAAAAAATTTAGTTAAAACTACTAAAAATTACTTAAAAATGATGCTGCAGAAAAAAATTGCTAAATTAGCAGATTATTTTTGCTATATATTAGTAATATAGAAACAGCAAAAATAAAACTGTTAAATATACAGAATTTTAGTTACATTTGAGCTAAATTTTTGTAAATGGATTATAGCAAAAAATTAACCTGCTAAAATCAGCAAAAAATTTTGCTAAATAATTAGTGCCAAAAAAATCAACAAAAAATTTTAAAATTTCGAAGTTTTTTTTTCGATTTTTTTTAAATGCAAATAAAAATCGACCCTTTTGAAAACAGCAGTTTACAATTTTTTAGCAAATATTTCTGCTGATTTTAGCAGAATAAACTGCTATTTGCATTCAACTAAATTTAGCTTAAAAATAGCAAAAATTTTGTAGATTTCACAGTTTATTTTTGCTATTTTTAGTCTACAAATATTTAGAAAAATTTTCTGCAGATTTTACAGTACAATTTGCTATTTTCAATTAACTAAAAGTTAGCCTAAATATAACTAAAATTCTGTATATTTAACAGTTTTTTTCTGCTGTTTCTATATTACTAATATATAGCAAAAATAATCTGCTAATTTTGGCAGTTTTTTCTGCAGCATCATTTTTAACTAATTTTTAGTAACTTTTTCTGCTATTTTTACAGATTTATGTATATTTTTTAATAATTTAATAAAAAAAAAATTAAAAAACGCATTTTGCAGAAGGAAATATGGCAACCATGGGCTGATAATTATTTGGAAATTTTCCCACGGTGTGATGTCACTAATACATTGAAATGAATATGGCAACTCTGTTTCAAGACTAGTTGGTGGATTGTGTTTAGGCTATCATGTTGCCTTGAACGTTATTTGAAAGGTTTTGTGCAGCCTTCCACTTGCTAACCAGGTAGGCCGTATAAAATTAAATCTACCAGTTAGGTCTCGAGTTGAATTGGGATGATTCATTCCATAATTTTATACTGAAGAGTCAAGAAACCACTAAAGAGCAGTATAATTTTAGTAATTTCTCAAACTTTTCGGACTTAAATAAAATCTGGGTACTACTGAGATAAAGTTAGAGCCAGTGCTTTTTCGCAAAATGAGTTCTATCACAAACATAAAAATAAAGTTTTTTTACGACCTCTTATTTAATCCAAATAAAAAACTAGCCTTCTGAAATTAGCAGTTTACTATTTTTTAGCAAATATTTCTGTTGATTTTAGCAGTATAATCTGATATTTGCATTCAACTAAATTTCACTTAAAAATAACAAAAAATTTTGAGATATAACATTTTGTTTATGCTATTTTTAGTCTACTAATATTTAGTAAAATTTTCTGCTAATTTACAGTATAATTTGTCATTTTCAATGTACTAAAATGTAAATCAAATATAACTTAAATTCTGCAAACTTAACAGTTTTATTTTAATAGGTTTGAGGTTAAGAAGAAGAATAAACCTTTTCTTCAAAAGTTATAAACACATTAAATTTGCAAATCAGACTAGATCCAGTTACTGCCTTTTTCTATGGACAGTAGAGCGTACCACCTTACAGGCAAAAAAAAAAAAAAAAAGTGTGCCGTACACCCTCCAATATGAAGTATTTTTGCAAGGAGGTTTCAAAAAAATTTTTTTATTTTTTTTTTGCCGAACATAGGGGTCGCCATTTTACATTTTTCGTTATATCTTTGGTATTTATAGTCGGATCTTAAAGTATGATACATCGATGTTTTTCTCTCGAGGAGACCAGGGTTTTGCTCTAAGGACATTTTGACCTCAAGTATCCCGTTCTAGTAGTTACCCACCAGATCTCAGTTGCTACCACCCTAATGTACCACCCAATGTCAGAAAATTTAAGCTCGCAAAAAATCATTAAACTTTTGCTAATGAAGTTTTCCGATAAACCCAGTAGAATTTTTTTTTTATATATTGGTTGCCGAACGTAGGGGTCGCCTTTTTCAATTTTTTTTTATTGGATTTTTTCCTTTATAGCAAAACACTGGTCTCCTCGAGGCAAAAAAATCGATATATCACACTTTAAAATCCGATTTTAAATGCCGAAGCTATAACGAAAAATTGAAAAAGCCCTACGGTCGGCAAAAAAAAAAAAAATTTTTGAAATCGCCTTCCAAAAATACATCATATTGGAGGGTGTACGGCGAACTTTTTTTTTTTGAGGTACGATCTAATGGACAGGCTTCATCAGTGATTTTCCATTAAATTGTATTATTGTTTATATTTTTATTGTCAGATTGTCTCTATATGAATAATTTCAGAAGTGATCAAACAGGCATATGTATACAAACATTCTGCTTTAGATTTTTTGTTTATCTTCTTATTTCCTCGGGGTCACCTTTTCGCAAATGTTGCCACATTGACGTATGGTTTTTACGTACAAGTGCAGGCAATTTGTGTATATTGGAGACGGACTGCCAACAGGGCATTTTTATTTTTTATAGTAAAGTGTTGTTTTTTCAAACGCGTCGTTTAGACCAAATACAATTAATATTGTAATTAATTAATTCGAAATAATTAATTTTTATTAATTCTAATTTAGTAGGTTTTAGGTTAAGAAGAAGAATAAACCTTTTCTTTAATTTTTTTATTTTTTCCGTTTTTATCTTACTAATATTTAGCAAAAATAATCTGCTAATTTCAGCAGTTTTTTCTGTAAGGTTATTTTTAACAAATTTTTAGTAGCTTTTTCTGCTAGTTTTACAGAAGTGGCTGAATTATTTCCAAAATATTTTAAGTCGACCCTACTAAGAAGTGTTCTTGCCGATTAAAGAGTACGATACCTTCTTTCGAGATCAGTTTTGTGATGACTTATTAAAAATTCTAAATATAATTGCATATCCCAAATTATTTTGTTCACTTTATAAATATGCAGATATTTACTTAACGTTAATTTTTGTGAAGTTTTATTTTGTGTATAAATTTTTTCATTTTTTTCAATTTTGAAAGTTGTTGTTTTTATACATATTTTTTTCGTTTATACTCTGCTATAGCAAATATAAATCTTTGCAAATTGTTTTAAAGTTGTTATACCATCTACATGCATACATATATAATATAATATATGTATGTGTGCATATGATGGTATGTTTGTATACATACAGCCAAACACAAACACAGAAATAAGTACTTACTTTAACAGTAAGTAAGCATATCCAATATAACCACTTTAAACTCGTTACTATAACATATCCTCACACAAACATACACATATATAAATATGTATGAACGTACATATTGATATAAAAACAATCACACATATGAATATAAAATAGTCGGTTAGTTTTGAAATTTACCACTTCTTGTTGCTTGTTATGTTGTCTGTCTGTCTGTCTGTCTCGTTGGATGGTTGCTTGGTTTTTATTTTAAATATTTTTTATTTATTTTTTTTTTAATATTAAGGACTCGTTAAATAGATATGCATGTATAATCCCTTCGAACCAATAACATATTTATATATACTGGTATTTTTTATTCTACATATACCAGCATTCTTTTATATTCATAAACATTTTTTCCATATATATTTTTTTTGTTTTTGTAACTTGTATTTTTTTTTTTTTTTTTTTGGTTTTTTATTTTCTATTACTTTTTTTTAACTGTTTTTGTAGTTTTAACAATTTTTAACAATCATGATGTTTTTTTAGCATGAAAAATATTTATTGTGCCATTTTATATGAAGAGTAAAATTACTAAGAATTTTTATAAAAATTTTTACATTTTTTTTTTTTTGTTCTTTAGTTTTTGTAGTACTTATTTGGTTTTTGTTCATATGTGTATGTGTTCAGTAGAGCATGAATTCAGTTCTTTTTTTTATATTTTGTTTAGTTATTTTTTTTTTTTGTTTTAATATTTTCTTATGCTCATTATAATACTTACAATTTGAAGCTTAAAATGAAAAAGAATATTTTATTCAACGTACATGTATAAAATATATTTATTTTGATTGTAATTCAAGAGTGTGGCAAATCATATTGTAGTTATTACATTTTTATTATTTTAATATTTATTTAAACATACACGGAAAAAATAAAAAGTGCATAATTGCCAAAGTACTTCGGTAAAATACAACTTCAAAAGTTTTCTGCTAAGTTACACAATACTTTAATTAAAATATAATATTTTCTAAGATAATTTACAAAAGAAAAAACTTAGGTAACTTAACATATTTGGAAATGCGTGAAAATGGAATAGGTCAACAACTAAGAAAAGTTGACAAATAGCAAAAATTGGTAAATATACATGTATTTTTTTACTAACTGACAAAAAATACTCTTGTAGTTAAGTTGTACTTTACCTAAGTACTTTGATAATTATACACTTTTTTTATTTTTTCTGTGTACATTAGACCGTACCTCAAAAAAAAAGTTCGCCGTACACCCTCTAATATGAAGTATTTTTGCAAGGCAATTTCAAAAAAAAAAAATTTTTTTTTTTTGGCCGAACGTAGGGGTCTTTTTCAATTTTTCGTTATAGCTTCGGCACTTAAAATCGGATTTTAAAGTGTGATATATCGATTTTTTTGCCTCGAGGAGACCAGTCTTTCACTATAGAGGAAAACTCCAATTAAAAAAATTTAAAAAGGCGACCCCTACGTTCGGCAACCAATATATAAAAAAAATTTCTACTGGGTTTATCGAAAAACTTCCTTAGCAAAAGTTTAATAATTTTTTTCAAGCTTTAATTTTCTGACATTAGGGTTGTACATTAGGGTGGTAGCAACTGAGTTCTGGTAGGTAACTACTAGAACGGGATACTTGAGGTCAATGACCCTAAGAGCAAAAACACTGGTCTCCTCGAGAGAAAAACATCGATGTATCATACTTTAAGATCCGACTGTAAATGCCAAAGATATAACGAAAAATGTAAAATGGCGACCCCTACATTCGGCAAAAAAAAATAAAATAATTTTTTTTGAAACCTCCTTGAAAAATACTTCATATTGGAGGGTGTACGCCGAACTTTTTTTTTTTGCCTGTAAGGTGGTACGCTCTAGTGTACATATTTATGTTATTATGTTACAAGATTTTAAAAATGTATTTTAAAGAAATTAAAAAAAAAAAGAACTACATAGTAAAATAACAAAACAGATAAAATTTGTTTATACTACCGGAATACACAAGTTTACTAGCAGAAAAAAACGGTAAACAGTGTTGCCATAAGTTTGAATTGTAAAATTGTAATTGTTTTCCTAACTGCTTTGAACTAATCTCCATAGCAAGATCCTATTTGATCTTACTCATGTATTCAGCTTAAATGTTAATACAAACCCGAAGCGATTTTAAGCAATTTCTAGCACAAGCATAGTTTTCTACTGAAAATTTGTTAAATTTAACAGTATCGGTTCTTTCCTAAAAATAGCAGAAAAAGTTACTAAAAATTAGTTTAAAAATGATGCTGCTGTATTTTGTTTATTAAAAGACTGATAGAAAATGTTGAAAAAAATGTACTTCTTTGTAACTTAACTATTTATTGCATTCAAAATTACTATATAGATTTACTTTCTAAATAACTACTGAAATTTTACGGTAAATGTATAGTTAGTGTATAAAATAGTAAAGTGTAATTGAAAATACGAGTACTAAAAATAACCATTTTAACCTATGAATGATTTTTATTTAATATGTACTCGTAACAATCAAATATGTATATTTTTTTTTTTTTTCATCAAACTAAAACCGACTATCATTATTATAATTCTTCTAAAATTTTCAACAATAATAAAAAAAAAGTTTTATTTTTTATATTTATTCAGCAAAAATCTTGTTAAACTTCTAAAATGATTGATTTATACGAATTTGTTCTTATGTTTTTCTTTTAAAAGAGTTAAACATAATGTTAATGGTTTTGAAAATTTGCTAACGAACCCCAAGAGAAATTTGAGTAATGCATATAAATTTACGCAAAATTGTATACTTACATATACAACTCCCATACAACAACACTAATACTCATACATTTGTTATATAATACGAAAAGAAACACACAATCAGGCTGGCCAGACTTAAGATTTTGTCCCCAAATTTGGGGATTTTTTTATTGGTCTTGGGGACAAAAGTTTGCATTTGGGGACAGGGGATTTTTTTGGGGATTTCAAAAATGTTTTGGGGATATTTCATAAAATTTGAAGATTATATTAATTTTTTATAGTTTTCAGAAATTTGTTCACATAATTTCAAAGAAAGTTACAAATTTACCATTTTATGGATTTTATGTATTAATATTCACAAAGCTTTTAAAACACGTAATTCCTTTCTGCCTGAGATTTTTATGTGATTAAGTCACAGAATCTAAAATATTGTCTATAAAAAAAAATCATCATATCGATTGTTGATAAAAGTCTATTGTATTAAACATATAAACTTTAAAAATTCAAATCTAAATATTCTTTAAAAAAATGCCTTAAATTCTTTAAAATTACTGCTATTTTTCGTGCTTAAGTGAAGCTATGAAGTTTGGTGCACAAAACTATTGATTCCTTCTAAAACACTACTGCAAACTATACATCAAAAGAAGCAGTGTAGGAAGCAGAAAAGAAGCATAATTACCGCTTTCTAATTTCTGCAGTTTAGTTGTTATGCGCATAATGTTAATTTTAAGCAAATTAAATAAACTCTATAACTTTTTTTAACATTTTTTCTGGTTGGGGATTTTTTGGGGATATTTTTAGATCTTTTTGGGGAAAACCAAAAAAAAGTATATGGCAAGCCTGCACACAATCACAATTTGTATAAATGTATATAAATGTTGTATAAGAGAGATTTATGTAAAAGTTCAATACATCAGGGAATTGCAAAAGAATAACTCTCGTTACTATGATTAGAGACCATATGAATTCCCATATATTGAAATATTATAAAATGTTATTAAATTTTTATAAATTTTCCTAAATATGTATTTGAATTACAACAAGTTTTGTAAATTCTGTAACATTTTCCATTATTTAAAGATTAAAGATTTGTATGCTTAACTTGAAATGCCAACAAAAAATTAATTAATTTAAAATTATGTTTAGAGTTTTGCAAATACAAAATACGAAAAAAGTTTGTAAATAACTCTGTAATGAACGTTAGGGAATTTTGTTTTTAAATTATGACTTTAGTGGCAAAGGAATGAAAAGCAAAATGTTTAGATTAAAACGAATTTTAGATGAGCTGCAAAAACAAAAAGATTAATAATAGAAGTTTAGGAATGAACGAAATAGTAAAAAATAAACAGAAAATAAAAAGGAACAGGGCTAACAAATAAAATAGACAATATACATAGGTAAAATGGAGAAAATATACAAACCTACGGAAAAAGCGTACAAAATATTCAAACAAAACAGGTAAAATAGACAAAACAGACAAAATAGGGAGAAGAAATTAAATATAGAGAAGAGACAAATAGAGAAAAAAGATATAACCGATAAAACAGACAACAGAGGCAGGTCAAATAGATCAGACAGAAGAGACAGAACAGACAGAACAGACAGAACAGGCAGAACAAACAAAATAAACATAACACACAGAACAGATAGAACAGATAGAAAAGTCTAAACAAACAGAACAGACAAAACAGACAGAACAGATAGAAAAGATGAACGGATATAATACACAGAACAGATAGAAAAGCCTGAACAGACATAACAGACGGAACAGATATAAAAGTCTGAACAGACGAAACACGCATAACAGACAGAATAGACACAAAGACAACAAACAGAACCGATAGAACATATAAAATAGACAAACCATCAAACAAGACAGACAGGCAGACAGACAGAATGGATAAGATCAACATTAAAGGTAAAAAAGAAAAAAATACGAAACCGAAAAACAGATCATTTAAAAAAGACAGACAACTTAAAGAAAACAGACAAATCTGACAGAACAAAGAAAACATATAAAACAGGCAGAACAGACAAATGAAACAAACAAAACAGACAAGAAAGAAAAACAGAATAATACAAGTAACCGAAAAAACAGGCAAAACGGACAAATTGAGATCCAAAAATAGAGAAAGAAGGGAATAACGGGTAATTCCATCTAACCCTCAAAAGCGGCTTTTATATTTTATTTTACGTAGTTGTTTTTTTTTTCAATTACATATTTTTGTACACGCAGAGAAAAATATAGTTAAACATGATTGGGAAAACTAAATTAATATAGTATGAATCTATTGAAAATAAATATGTCTGTTGGCAGTGATGCCATGTGTAGTGATTTTGTCTCAAAATTTCGAATGTAGGGAAAAAAGAACAGATTACATAAAAATTGAAAACACATGTCAAAAAATACTAATTTCAGTGAAAAATAAAAACCTAGTATAAAACTTTCGTATTTTTTAAATTTTATTTTATAATTAATTTAGGCTTTTTGCACCAAAGTGATGTAGCTGAGATGTCACGAATATTCGGCCACTATAAGAAATTCCGCATATTTTTGCTATTGGGCCGATCAACATACAATAGGTTTGTAGCGAGTTGTTTTATTTAAATTTATTATATTAATTTTTTTAAGGCTTATTAACTTATTCTAATTACAAAAAACTTTAACTATTAATATCAATTATCACGAACACAAGCGTCTGTTCGAGAACAATCTAACACGACAATTGACTGTGTTGTATAACGTAAAAACATAAATGATAGTGTTGGTAAATACAAATAAAATCAAAATGAAATCGTTATACCACAGGTTAGTGAATAATTTTTATTTTTTACAGAAAGAACAAATTAATTTTATAGAAATTTTTTTTCGATATTTGGTGAACTGCCGAACACTGTTCGAGACATCTGTTCCTTATATTTATGTGTTTTATGAAATAATCGAATTCGTCTAAAATTAGTTTAAATAAAAATTTCATTGACATTTCAAAAATTTTTGATGAGATTTTCATACAAGTTTCGAAAGGAATTCTATTGTTTACTCCTTAATATCGATATCTGTTAGATGTTATTCGACAAAGACTCTTATTTCACTCAAATCTGATTCAGAAACTTGAAATTAATTTAAAACTATTTAAAAAAACTTATAAGACGTACTGACATTGTAGTGTTTTATAAAATTCAATGCATTTTTGGCGTGGAGAAAATGAAGGGAAAAAATTTTTGAATTCCTATATTCAAAAAAAGGGGAATTTTTATAACAAACGCAGGGAAGTTTCAAAATTCGTTCTGGCATCACTCGTTCTTACTGATTATAGTATGATTACTGATGACTATTTTATTGCTTTAATCATAACATGATGCTCTTAAATTATCATAACTTGATGTCCTATTCTCTGTGTGTAAACATTGCTGACTATATAATACGAATTTAACTTATGTACCAAATTTCGTTCGATGTACATGACTAATTCGATGCAGAAAATTGATCTGAGTGGATCGGTTTACTACAATTTTTTAGGTATTTTATAATATTGTGCACTAAACCGAAATTTTCAAATCATAATTCCTGTAAATTTGTCGTGCTGAATATAATGTAAAAATAACGTTGGAAAAAGTTTCCATTTAGCGGGTTAAAAAATCTTCCAAAATAAAATGCCGGTAATACAGTTAACATATCGCACTTGATCAACAAGAGGGTATTAACTTAAAATTTTTAAAATTTCACTTTTTGCAAGAAATCAACTAACAACATCAATATCTATCTATTGTAAAAATTTCAACGTATTCCGATTACTCTTTCATTTCGAAAACCACAGTTGAGACCATTTCCGTGATAGTGTAGTGACTACTTTTATAAAGGGTTGTTCAACAGGGACGCTACAAAAGTAGAAACACAGGGACAGCAAACGACGCCATATTTCTTGCCGCTCTTTTGACATTTCTCTTCAGTAAGGTTTGCCATTTCATGATGGAAAGATATACGAGCCAACAACGAGTCGAAATTATTAAAATTTACTACCGAAATTCGGAGTCAGTGGCCTCAACGTTAAGAGCGCTACGTACAATTTATGGTCGTCATAATCGTCCTAGCAGATCAACAATTGAGCGTGGGGCTACGTCAAATCTATGGTCTATGCCAACAAGCCAGCGACGATTGATGAACTTCGTACGAATATCGAACGTGAAATTGCAGCAGTATCGGCCGATTTATGCTTGAAAACCGTCGAAAATTGGGTTCAGCGTCTGGACTTCTGCAAGCGTGCCCGTGGTGGCCATGCAAAAGAGATCGATTTCCATACATAATGGCATCGAACGTACTTTCACAGGAATAAAGAATTTCATTGATATCCAAAACCGTTTTTGTTTTATTTAAACTTTTTTACTTTTGTAGCGCTCTTATTGAAAAACCCTTTATCAACAAAAAGTATCAGAAAAATGGTATTAACTCAAAAAATAGATTTTTTTGCAATAATTGCAAAAATTTAAAAGGAAAACAATGTAAATATATTTTCAAATGGAATTTGCTTACTATAATGCGAAATGTAACCACAAACAGTTTTTCACCTCTACTGAAAATTTTAAAATTTTGAGTTAATACTCTTGTTGATCAAATGCGATATGTATGATAGTTAATTTATTTAGGGCGAGTAACTTATTTCAAACATAAACATGGTTAAACCTTAACCACAGATATTTTCATATAAATTTGACATTCATAACTATAGTTAAGCAATAAACTCAGTTTATTCTGAGATAAGTTAACAGGTCTTAGTAGTAAATTATTCATTTTCTGTAGCCTAGAGTGTACGGACAAAATCATGAATTGTTATGCACTAAAACAACAATAATAACAAAAAAATAGACTATTGGTTAAATATCCTATTCATCCTATCAGTATCGGTTGGCAAGATGAGAAGTTTACATATTCAAATCAGTTTGGCCAGTAATTAAACAAAAAATAATATTGAAAATCTACCGAGGATTACTTGGAAGATTGTAAAATCGTGTTTACTAAATTTAATTTTCTTTAGTTTAGAGTCTCTACTACAAAAGTAAGTCTTAACTTTTGTTTAAGGACTGACAGGTTTCCATCAGGATGCGTTTTAAGAATAACTCTCTAACTGAAAAATATGAGGCTGATGTTTTTAAAAATTACACAGCTTTTAATTTCTAAAATTAAAAAATATTCTGATATTTACGTCTCAAACGGTATTATAAACTAAAAGAAACTCGCTGCCTCTACTCCATAGAATAGTCTGAACAAAAAAAGTAAGATAAATATTTGTTTGAAAAACTTTTTTTTTTCTTGTTTGCCAAAGTGATTCATATACGCTTACTAGGGAATCCCTCCAACGCTTACACTCCAATTTCGATGGATTTTACATATGTAACAGAGAATAAAAATCTGTGGTAAACCGGGTTTTTTTATGTGTACAGTTAGAGAAAAAAACCTGTAAAATTAGGGAAAAAATAAAAATTAGTTAAAATTTAACTTGCAGACAAAATTGCTGAAATTAGCATAATGTTTTGAATTCTCTATTTCATTTTTGAGTGTCATCTTAATCACCGTGTAAACGTTAGGGGTATTTCCTTGTTAGAGATAGACAGACAATGAGACCAAATGTCGCATGGCAAGCATAATGCTGTCAATCTTATGCTACTTTTTTTTCGTTGCTGTCTTTTATTCTGAGACAACATTAATATTTCTAAATGTCACCATAAAAGTTTTGTATAGTTTTCGCTAATGAAAAAAAAAATCATAAATAAAACAGTTCAATCATGTCAAATTCTATGGAATTGCTGGAGAAATTTATAAATGAGTACACTTAAATACAAATTTAAATGTATGTATATTACCATAGAAAATAGTTAAATAGATTAAATTTTAAATTTAGATTAACTGTTTTCCCAGAAATTTGAGCTCAATTTTCGAAAATTTCCAGTTATTTGAGAATGAAGTTACATAAATTTTATTAATAAATTACTTCTGAACAAAATTGTAATTTTAGAAAAAACTGTTTTATATCCCAGTGTAGAAAATCATTACCAGATATGTGGCTGTATAACAACGGTGGGCAAATTCAGACCTTGTTATCACAATAAACATTTGCAAAAGCGGATTAGTTTTAAGTTTTGACTTATTTCTGGTATTGAGGTTAAATTTTCAACTTTGAAGTCTTCAGAGACTTATAGGAGAATTTCATGACAACTATTTTTGCGGATCATTTTAATCCTTTAACTCTTGAATCTGCGGGTCTTTTGTATCCTTTTTTAAAAAGGCGCCAAAAAAGTGCCATTAATTGAAGAGTTAGAGGATTGAAATGTTCAGCAAAAATATTTCTCATAGTGTTCTACATAAGTTTGCTGAACACATCCCATACCTAAAATAGAAGATTCACATGGTTTCCTTTGCCGATTTCACAATAAATATTTGCAAAAGCAGGAAATTTTAACCCCCCAAAAAACATAGGACCAGAAGTAAACTTTTAAAACGCCGATACACGTATATCCCCCCCCCCCCCTCTGCCAGAATCAGTAGTCAGAACCTTGTTATTTTTAAACAAAATTTGCTTTTGTTGTACAGTGTAATTATTGTTCGAAAAATAACACATGAAATTATAAATTCTCTATTTTTGATAAATTGTGTTCCATCAATTTGTAAATTTTAAAAATGTGTATATAAAATTTCATATTGGAAATCCTAAATATGTTTAATTAACATCCAGATAATTATATTTTTCAATTAAAAACGTACGTACCCAAAAATATGTGAAATTTTCCTGTTTATTATCAAATAAAAAAGTTCTACCTAAATTAGCATTATTATCCTTGCTTGATTAAATAATGAAATTTTCTTTTTATTTACCAATAAATTGCATTGAAATTTTTTATTGGAAAATGTTCCTGGTAAATCATTATCGTCAATATCATTATTATGCTTAAAAGAATTCTATACCAAGTGCTACTTATAAAATGCTTTAACAATTACGTTGCCAGGAAGAAAGGAAAAATTAAAGGGGAAGAGAGAGAAAGAGAGAGAGAGAGAGAGTGTGTGTGTGTGTGTGTAAATAAAAATAAGAGATTGTATGTGTGTGGGTATATGTATGTGCGATAATATGTACGTATAAGTGAGTTTGTATATTAAGGCAATCAACAAATATTTAGTTTTCAATTAGTTTAGCATTTAAAACAAAAACGAAAAGAAAAAAGTGAAAGAGTAAAGATAAGGATAAATTAAGCATTTGACATATATACAATAAAGATAAAATCATTAAAAAATAATTGAAAATAAATTTAAGAATTTACACAGAAGATAACAATATAAAAAATACAGTAATCCCTTTAATTAGAAGGTTTTATATTTTACGTTTCCTTTCTTGATTCCGATTTATTTATAATTATATAAAAACGTGTTTAAAAAGTTCAAATCCCGTATACTCCAATTTCGTAACGGATCGGGATTCTTTACTATATACTTCGTACATTCATAGAAATAAATGTGTAAAAATAGCAGAAAATTTTACTAAAAATTAGTTAAAAATTATGCTGCAGAAAAAACTTCTAAAATTAGCAGTAAAATGAGAACAGTAAAATTAAAACTGTTAAATTTACAGAATTTTAGTTATATTTAAGTTAACTTTTAATTAATTGAAAACCTTTTTTTATGACCTTTTTCCATGGACCGATTTTAACCATTTTCAGTGGGTTTAGTCCCTGGGGCAATAAAAACCAATGTAGCAAAGAAAGGCATCATTAAATCGAATCAGAGAGTAATTCTGAGTAGATATAATTTGTTTTTTGAAATTTGTTTCTTAAATAAATTGGTTGCTACTAGGGATGCCAAACGGGAAATCCCGAATCCCGAAATCCCGTGATTTTCGGGATTGGCAAAATCCCGAATCCCGGGATTATTTCTCAAAAATCCCGGGATTTTCTTATTTTTTAATATTAATATAAACGCAAATAAACAAAGTCAGCAATTTTAGATTACCTACGTTTTTTCTTGAATTTTCTCATATTTGCAAGAAATTGATGCCAAGATATTGGTAAAATTATAAATTAAGTAGATTATTCGAGTAAACTATGCAAAGACTTGGCAGAATTATTTGAAATTTTGGTAAACAATAATAAGTTTTTGAGTAATACATGCGAAAAATCAAGTTTGTTATTTTACCGATTTATTCTTCCAAGCGAAATTCGATTTCTGATACTGGGACTGTAAGTTTTGGCTGGGACTGTAAGTTTGAATTCTTCCATGAAAACATTTAATAACGATAACCAAATAACTTTGTTGCTGTAATTACACGATTTAGTGGGCAAGGTTATCGCAACGAATCTGTTTTAAAATCTGCTTACAAAATACTGGGCGCAAGTGTATTAAGTACACTACAGGCCTTTATGTATTATGCCAGCCAGAAAAATACAAACGGGAAAGCAATGGCAAGGTATTTTAACATGTTGTACAAGTACTGACAAAAATTGCTTTCCCATTTCCAATATGATAACGTCAATAGACAAAAGGACCGTTAGTTCAAAAAGCGCCGGAAAAGTACTGGAGAAACAAAATTATTAACTTTGGCAAACGCTGCCAAAACCAATAAATAGGTGGTTTGGAATTATATTTTCAAAAAAAAAAATTTAAAAAAAGTTCATATGTATCTTCTTTTTGCCCTGCCGTGATGTTTTGTAAAACAAATACTGGCAAAACGATGTTTGCAAACGCTTGCAAAGCGTCCCAAATGAGTGTTCTGCCAGTCATTTATTTTTAACATCGCGGTTACCCAGTTGTATACAAGTACTTGATTTTTCGTACCACTGTCAATTTCTGACTGAGATGTTTCAATATTCATAAAATGTACCACATTATTAATTAACAACTATTAAATAATTAAAAAATCCCGAAATCCCGTAAAATCCCGGGATCCCGAAAATTCCATAGTTCCGAAATCATACCAAATCCCGAATCCCGGGATTTTCAAATATCAATCCCGATTGGCATCCCTAGTTGCTACATGAGCCAATATTCGAAAAAAAATTGGCGGCTCATGCTGATTAAGCTACCGCCGCCGCAGTGCTTCGTCCCCATATAACGATTGGACAAAAATAGAAAGAGTGGAGACAGAGTTTTGAAATTTGGTATACTGACATAGAACCCCTTAGTTAAGAAAAATTTTAATTTTTGGAAATATCGGGACAAGGACACGCCCACCTCCCATAGGTCCTGAAATTTAAAAATATTATATTAGCTACAAAAATGGAAGTAAAATCACAAAAATCAGCCATTGAGATGCACATAAAACTGGAAACGTTTGTATCAATTTTTATCAAAATCGAAGCAAGGACTCTTAGTCCTGCCATATATCCTTTATTTTAAAATCTTTATAAAACCTGCAAAACTATCCGATTACGATGAAGTGCACGTGAATTGATATAAGGTCAAGCCATATTTGTGCCAAATTTGGGTAAAATCGATTCATTAATAAAAAAAAATGCCTTTTTCTAAAAAATAAAAATTAAATAGGATTAATATAGGAAACCATGTAAATCCTCCATTTTAGCCATACCATATGTTCAGCGAACTTATGTAGAACACTACGGGGAATTTTTTTGTGGAACATTTTAACTTTCTACCTCTTCAATTAAAGGGACTTTTTTGGCCCCTTTTTAAAAAGGGACAAAAACGACCCGTAAGTTGTAGAGTTAGAGAGGTGAAATGTGCCGCAAAAATATTTGTCATGAAATTCTACTATAAGTCTCTGAAGACATCAGCATTGAAAATTTAACTTAAAGGCCAGTAATAAGTAAAAACTTAAAATGTGTTTAAGGGTTAATTTCGAACTTATTCAGAATTGGCGCTCAAATGTCCACAAACCTGGATTTTAGCGAGAAACCATGGGAATCTTCCATTTTAGGTATAGGATGTGTTCAACGAACTTATGTAAAACACTACGAGGAAAATTTTTGTGGAACATTCTAACCCTCTAACTCTTCAACTTACGGGTCTTTTTGTCACTTTTTAAAAAAGGCCCAAAAAATGTCCTTTCATTGAAGAGTTAGAGGGTTAGAATGTTCCACAAAAATGTTTCTCGTAGTGTTGTACAAAAGTCCGCTCAACACATCCTATACCTAAAATGGAAGGTTCACATGGTTTGAATACTAAACACTCTTAAATGCGTGAAATTTGTATAAAAATCATAAATTTAGGCATTTCAAAAAATCCATTTTTTTATATAATCTTGGCGGCAAAAGCAATTACACCAAATATTTTTTTCACATTTGTTTGAGTTACTTTCTAATCTTTTAAAAAATCCTACTTTAATCACAATTTGAGACAAAAAATTTTTTTTTTTTGTCCATGGGACGAAGCATTGTGCGACGGTCCACTCTTTTGCCGTTTAAATAGATGTCACTACATAGCTAGACCGGTCAAAACAGCAGAGTAGTTTTTTGGAAGATGACAAAGCAAATTTTAATTTAAATTTTTTGTTTTTGTTTTTTTTTTCTTTAATATTTTAAATGTTTTATGACGCTCCTAGACGAGAAGAAGGATTAATTTAACCTAATAAATATTTCTAGAAATTCCCTTGACGATTTCCTTAGGCAAGAATGATAGTCGGATATGGACATGCCTTCAACCAAAAATTATTTTTCAAAATTTCTTTAATTAGTTTTGTGATTTTAGTAAATTTAATTCCTTGAACGAAATTAATTTTGTTTTATAACAATTTTACTATGTCGACTAATATTTTTTTAATCAACTTAAAAATTTTCATTTTGAAATCTCAATGCCACCCTAATTTGAATTAAAAAAAACTCGATACAGTCTTTATAACATAACATTAATACATTTAGAATCGATTTTTAGATTTAAGAGGCTTTTCTTAAAATTCCACTATGGGCAGTTAATACTTTATATTTCCTAATTAAGGATATTATTTCTTCAGAATATTACTATGATAGTTAGAGCTCCCTCCTTAAGCTTTCATTTAAAATTTATTTTTGTCTGTTAAGCTTAAATTTCAAAATAATCATAACTATACAAAGAATATTATCATTTATTATGGTTTTTCTTTTTTCGAAAACCACTTTAATTTTGCTGTATTTTGAAAACTAATCTAGTAAACAATGTTTTAAACAATCCTTTTTCTTTCAGTCAAGTTATCCTTCAATTTTGTGATTTTTTTGCTAAATATGTTTGTTTGCAGTACATTAGGAAAAATCGTTTACGGTTTTTTTATTTTATTTTTGTCTTAAATATTTTGGTAGTTGTTTTTCATTACATTTTTTTTGTTATATTCATATTAAGCCTTCGTAATACTACTTGTAATTCATCTCTTATGCCTTTTTCTCTCCCACGCCCTCTCTCATCAATTTTAGTATGCCCCCTTCTATCCTAAAAAAAAATATTTGGAAAACTTTAACTACCAACATAAATTCCAGTGCTTAACGCACACTTAAACTATGAGAAAAACTTTGATTATCAAATTTTTTCTGTCAACAACTTAAGATAGATGAGCTTTTATGTATGAGTAGTGTGTGTGTGTGTAGTAGTCTATGAAAAATAGAAGAAGAAAAAAAAACAAAGGATGCCGAGATGTAGAAATTCTTTAATTTTTTTTATTTTATCTATGTTGTGTATAGATATTATAAGTTGATAAGTTAAGAAAGTAGTAAAAAAAGTAGAAAAACTAAGTAGATAAAAGAAGATGCCAACATAAAATGATGGTTTATATTTGTAGTGGTATTAACAAAATATATAACAAAAATTAAGGTAATTTTTTATATTTATAAGAAAAGTAAAAAGGAAATGTTAAAATAGTTCAATTAAAAATAAATGTTTATTTAATTGGAAATAAACTTTAATTAACAATTTTAACAAGGAAAGAGGTATTGAATTCGACTTTATCGAATTTGTTTAAACCATCCACAGTGGCTTTGTGGCAAATAATACTGTGCAACACAATTTCAGGGTGTCAATGAATCATATTCCCACCAACTTTTACTTTACAGACACCTTGAAACTTTTTTACGGGATTACGGAACCGCAATGTTTTATATAAAAAAAATTCTAAAACTTAAAAATCATTAATTGAAATTCAAAGAAAAAATATTATTACTTGAAATTTTATTTTAAATTATAAAAACATTCACTTAAATTAAAAATATACCAATTGTTATTCAGAAAACATCAACTAGAATTCAAAATATAACAGCCGACTTTTAGAAAACATCAATTAAAAATCAGAAAATTCTATAGGAATTTCATATCGTATTTTCTGAATTTCATTTGACAATTTTTTATTTTCAATTAACTTTTCTGAATTTAAATTGATATTTTCTAGATTACAAATAATAAATTCTGAACTTATGTCTTCCAATTCCAATTTAACTTGTACGTGTTTATACCCATTAGACCTATATTTCGGCATTTTAAAAACCGATTCATTCCCCTCTCATCGCATACATTGGTGGCTTTAAATTGCTTAACGTACGTATGAGTAATATTTTCTTGTATTTAATATTAAGTATACGTTATGGAAGATAAATATTTTCGAAATGTTATAGAAAGGGCAACCAAAAATAAGTCAGTGTTTGGTTTGTGTTTAAAAGTTATTTCAAATTTATTTTTAATTGCATTAAATAAATTAAATGTCCTAAAATCCCAAAATTTATTTTAAAAGTTGTGAAAACTGATTTGTTGTAGGGTTGGTTGTCCATCCATATCAATAATTCATTCTTGAGTAAAAAAAATCGCCTGGGGACTACGTTTTTTAATTTTGTAGAAATATTTCTTAGCCCGAGTAAAAATATTGTTTATATAATCATTTATGTTTTTATAGATTTATATATCGTTGAGTATTGTCATATGAATTGTCAATGGAATTTGTGAAAGCAATCACATTTTCTTTTAAATTAAAATTTTATTCCCAACAATTTTTTTGTTTGAAATATTTGTAACTCGTTTGTAAATTGTTATCTTTCATACAAAAATTGTTTAAAACTAAAAATTTAAAGTTACAAAAAAAAATAAAATTTTTTTTGGATTTACAAATTTCTTTGTTGGTGCCTTTTTAAAAAGTTTTTTTTTTGTATTTACAAATTTGGTATGAGAAAGGTGTTGAAAAATTTAATTAGAATTTTTTAAATTCTTTCTGTGAAGTATAATTGTATATGATCCACCACTTTTCGGATCTAATAATATATTTTTAGACATAATTATTTATCACATATATGATTTGATCCAGGAAATAGTGGATCTGGTTAATATGATTTTATATAATTAAATATCCTTTGATATAATTATATAAAAATATACATTTCACAATACTCGACGAGATATAATTGTATAAAATCATAAATAATTATATAAAAGTCATTTTTACTAGGGAGCTTAAATTACAAACTGAATGAGAATTTCTTGTTCTCGTCTAGCAGCGTTATTTAGCATTTCAAATATCAAATAAAACACAAAAACAACAACAAAAAATCACCAAGTTGTTTAATATTTGCTTCCCGGCCATTGTTGCCACTTTTTGAATAATTGTTCAAAATCGGAACTGTTTGCACATTCGTTCGATAATGAAATTTTTGTGTAGTTTCACTTTTTACAAAAATTACCTAGGGCTTTATAATAATGTAGTGAAAATAGCCGATATTTGGATTAAATGAGTTTGTGAAATATTTACTAAATATTTCTGACGATTTTTTTTCGTAAATTTATTCAACACAAAACCCAATTAAGCGTAGAATTTTGTTAACAAGAGCGAAAAATTGTTGCTTTATATTTGAAGTCCAAAAACTGTCACAAAATAATTAATATTGAAGTATTATTCGACCTTTGAAATTGAATATGATTACTAAATAATTCAGTTCGATGTCGTTGTAGTTTTTATAAAATATCTTTTCTTATTTTATAATACCGTTATTTCGTCATTCATTGAATTACATCCTTAGGGTTTATGTAAACAACAACAAATATTAAAAACAATTAAAAACATTGCCGCTGCATACGACGCATGTCAACCTTACATTAAATTTAAAATGTTTTAAGTTCCTCCTGGGTTTTTACATCATTGTCAAGGCAACAAAATTCGGAAAATTATGAAACTTTATAACTGGTTGAGCAACAGACTTGTTGGACATCTGACCACGCTAGGAAGTCAAAAGATTAACGTGTAAAGTTTCGGAACACCAAAATAAAGAAAAAATCCGAAAATTTACGTTCACCATTTTGGTTTTATTTTAAAAACTATCGATATTTACACAACATGCCAACTCGGAACTAAACTAAGAGAATTATGTCGGTAGAATTAACTGTAATTGCAGTTAAAAGAGTGTACACTGCAAATGCTTTTAAAAATGACTGATATTCCAGTTAAATAAAAATTAACCACAATTGCAATTAAAAATAACTGCAATTGTAGTTAATTCAAATACAATTGCAGTGTACATATTTTTAACTGCAAATGCAGTTAGTTTCACCGACAAAATTCTTTGAGTGTATTAGCATATAGAAGAAATCACGTTTTTTATGTGATTTTAAAATACTCGAAGATTCTTGCAAGTACACTCAAAAAAGTTTGTCGGTAGAGTTGACACTTCAAGCTAAGGCATATGCTGTTAAAAAGGCGACAAAGATATTTACCTAAACTAAAAATGTTAACTAAAAATGTAGTTATTTTTAACTGTAGAAAAAATAACTAAAAAAGTTTGTCGGTAGAGTCTACTTAAAATGACAGTTAAAATAAAGGTGTATGCGGTTAAAAAGGCGACAAAGGTATTTAACTTTAAAATAACTAAAAACCTAGTTATTTTTAACTGTTGAAAAATAACGAACAAATTCATTAAAAATAACTAACAATGTTGTAAAATTAACCGACAAATTTTTACTACAAAAATTTTAAAACAACTGACAAAATAGGTAAAAAGGATTGTTTTTTTACATTTAATTTTATTATTGTTATAAAAGTATGTTTTAATAAAAAAAAAAGATTTTTTTTATACTTCATTGTTCTTGAAATTTTAAGTAAAAATTCCAAATGGTTCTGCACTTAATGTCTTTTTTGCATTGAATTTACAATAGAATTTTCAGATTTTTAACTGCAAACTCAGAATATATAAATAACAAATATAAACTAAACAAGAATGAATGAAGGGTATGTATAGTTGATCTTTTTATCGGTAAATTAATGTTCTTTAGTTCGATTTTAGGTCATATATTAATATCTATTTCTGTACAAATTAGTCTCCAAATTAAAGAATTTTAAAAAAATCAAAGAAATTTTTTATTTTTTTTTTAATAACTAACAAAAATAACGGTTTACCGTAAAAATACTGTATTGTCAGTTGTTTATTATAATATAAAAAATAACTGCTTTAAGCAACTGTTACAAAATGATAGTACTTTTCATTAGTTGTTTTCTTAAATAACTGTCGTAGCAGTTGCTTTGTATTTTTCTATATAAAAACAACTATAAATACAGTTAAAAACAACAATTACTGATTACGACACAAACAACTGTAATGTATTAACTGTGAAAATTTTTTGAGTGTAAGTACTTTATCCAGTTTCTGTCCTTATTGTAAGGGCCCAAAAGCTAATATACTTCGTAAGTATATACAAGTATGATGGCATGTAAGTTAGACAACAATTTTTGAAAACTTTAAATTTTTTTTGAATTCATATTTGATTGTTATAGAAAAATATCCCATATTATAGGTAGGTACACACAATGTGAAGTACACGTAATCGATTACATTGTATGGACTTACACAATTTTCTAAAGTTATTATACATGTACCAAATCATGCTTTGGTGGACCCCAATAGAAAAAAGTCTGTAAAAACTTTAATTAAAACTACCAAAAATTTGTTAAAAATTACCTTGCAGAAAAAATTGCTGAATTAGCTAAATATTAGTAAGATAGGAACAGCAATTACCAAACTGCTAAATATACATAATTTTAGTTATATTTGAGTTCAATTTTAGTTAACAGAAAATAACAAATTAAGCTGCTAAAATTAGCAAAAAATTTTGCTAGACTAAAAAATCAAAAAAATTCAAGGTTTGTTTTTTAAATGCGAATAAAAATCTGGGCTTCTAAAATCAGCAGTTAACTTATGTTTTAGCAAATATTTCTGTTGATTTTAGCAGGACAGACTACTATTTGAATTCAACTAAATTTAGCTTAAAAATAGCAAAAATTTTGTAGATATAACAGTTTATTTTTGCTATTTTCTTAGTCCACTAACATTTAGCAAAATTTTCTACAGATTTTACAGTACAAGTTGTTATTTTCAATTAACTAAAAGTTAGCTTAAATATAACTAAAATTCTGTAAATTTAACAGTTTTAATTTTGCTGTTCTGTATTTAACAAATAAATCTGCTATTTTTTATGTTTTTTTCTGCAAGTTCCTTTTCTAATTACCTATTAGTAGCTTTTTCTGCTATTTTTAAAGATTTATTTCTATGAGTGTAGAGTATTATTACTTTTTAATTTTAATATTTTACCGTATTTCGAAATTTTTTCTCCAAAGCTTAAAACCTTAATCTTAGAACTGTGTTTTGGTTGCCCTAGTTATAGATAACCCCAAGTTTTTTATAATTTGCTATTAAATTGCAGCCTCAATAAGTATTTTCATTTATTTTAGTTATGGTCAGTATTAAGTTCCCTCAAAAATAAAAAATAAAATAATGTAATTTTTTCTTTTGTACTTAAAAAAAATAATAGCCGCGAGTTAGAAAAAGGAAACCAACCTTATTCATCATCATTAAACGATGATGATGATGATGATCAACATTACCATGGACTACAAGAACACTACTCAGCACCCAAACGTATGTAATATTTAATATTAAAATATAGAAATAACAAAAACAAACAAGAAATTTTAGGCATAGAAAAAAAAGAACAAACAAGTTGAGGGAATGAAAAAAACAATGGATTGCAATTCGTCAGCTTTTCCTCATTTTTTTTTTTTTGTCTAATGTTAAAAAGAACATATTAAAATATCACCAGGACAACAAATATCCTACATATTATACTTTCAAAAAAAAAAAAAAAAACTGAGGAGACAAACAAGATGCATACACTGCATGCATACAACATTATATACACTAATACCAGTACAGTATTACAAACACTCGTAATTTGTTACGAGTACTTGCATACTTACAAATATATACACCAAAAAATAAAAAGTCTATAATTTAAATTTACAGCTGATTTTTAATACAAAATAAATAAATTCTCTTGAAATTAACAATTTTTAATTGTATTGAAATTCCACTGATGGTCGTATTCGGGAGAAACGTGAAATCATGATATGATAAACCACAATTTTTTATAGCTCTTTATAGAATTCATGTTTCTTCACTCTTTCAGAACCTAAATAACAAGTTTTATTAAGGTCCAAAATTAATAGCAAATCCTGGAAAACTTTTCAAACTCTTTAAATTTTTGTAAATTTACTAAATTTTAAACTGATTAAATACATAATTTCAACAGATTACATTTTAGGCTGAATATCAGTAGCAATTTTTGTCGTTTTTGCAGTGTATGCATACAAATATATATAATTTTGCAAAAAGTCCTGTTAGTGTATGAGTAGTAGTAATGTAAATGAATATTATAGCAGCAATGTAATGCAGCTGTACAAACACAAACATAGAACATTTAGTTTAGAAAATAAATGACATAAAAACAGACATATTATTTTTCTTCTAAAATGCAAAAAATGTTTTAAAAATAAGCGGTAAAGGCCGAATTTATGACACATTTAGACTTGCAATTTTCCAAACACTAACACTAGTTTACAAAATTAATTACTTATTTTTAAAGTGGCATGAGTTCAGTTGTTTTTAATATCCCAAGAAACATTTTTACGGACTCTCCGGCACGTACGGATTCATGAATCCGGATTTTACGGCACGTTAACTGTCCGTAATGTACGTATCCGTCAATGCTTGTACGTATAAGGAATATTAACGGACCGTATAAATGGATTTTCGAACACAATACGTTTTAACTCCGTTAAATACGGATTTCATCGGTTGCAGTTTGTTTACAAAATAAAAAATTATATTTTTGAAAAGTCGGTGAAAATATTATTATAACGGGAATATATGGAGAATATGCAATAGAGGGAATTCTTTCCATCACACCATTAATAAAACAACATCAAGTAACAAGGTAAGATTTATGAAACTTATTGTTTTGTGTATAACATGTGAGAATTTGCATCGTGTACACAGTCAATTAAACCATAACTAATTTATTGTCCCTTTTCCATATAGATGTTGGATTTTACTCTGGGTCCCTAAGCGCTGAATAGATAGGGAAACCGAGCCGGATGTGCTAAATATTGTAATTGTATTAATTAGAAATTTATTAATAGTAATTGTAAATAATAATTATTAATGCATTTATAAAAAAGGAAAAAAGTATTGTGTATTTTAAATAATAAAAATATGGTATATTTTTGTGGAAAAAAACGGTAGGATACGGACAAGGAAATACTCTGTTTTTCACACGACATAACGGTCCGAAAACGGTCCGGCATTGACGGACTTTCAGCGGACTAGTCCGTTTTTTACATGACACAACGGTCCGTAAAACGGTCTGTCATTGACGGACTTTAAACGGACTTGTCCGTTTTTAACGCGACATAACGGTCCGCCAACGATCCGTCATTGACGGATTTTCAACGGATTCGAATCAGTTTCGATGTTCCTTATGTTCCGTTTTCAGGTCCGTATACGGATCCAGAAAACGGTACGTGTACGGAGTTGGATTCCGTTTATGACGGACCGAAAACGGTGCGTAAACGGAACGAATTGTTTGTTGGGATGTATATAAATATACTGCGGGGATATTTTTTAGAATATATTATGTCCTGTTTTTCCGTAAAAAGAACAAAGGGTCACAACAAACTCTCTTCATTTGGTTCTTCTTGATGCAAGATGTTTTATTTTTCATTAGCTTAGACCGCTTTGATTAATTTAAGATTCAAGTTGGCGTCTCCAAGTGTCAGATAGACAACCTACGTTTATTACGCAGTTTTTGTTGTGTCGCCGTGTGGTCTGCGGAACGTGTGGCCAATCCAGAGCCATTTACAATTAAGAATATAGATGTGGACTGGGCGTTAGTATGTTTGTTCCCATAGTTCCGTACTGGCACTGGTATTTGGCCTAAATATTTTTAAAATTCTTCGCAGACAGCGGTTTATGAATACTTGGATAGCATTAGCATTGCTTCCAAAGAAGCAGTTAGTATATTTTTACAGCTTTTTTAGAATTACTTCTAAACAACATCCAAAAAATCACTTAAGTATCCCCTTTAAATATAATTGCTCTAAAAGTGTATTTAGTATCATTTGGCATTTCTAAATATATGATCGCGGGTTCGATTCCTGGAGGGACCAATATTTTTTTTTTAATATTTATAATTAATTTGTTTAAATTCAATATTTTTTCATTTTAAAATTCTTATAAATATATAAAATAAAAATTATGAAAAATTGCTTTTTATGAGCTTATGAAAATAGTACTGAAAACAATACTGAGTTGCACTGCACCTTTTGCACTTTTATTGAAGAGCATAAAGCACAATATCTCGCAATGACAAAATGGTGTTTTTATGCCAGTGAATTTTCATATCAAAGAACAGCTCAGCGGTAGAGAGCGAAGATTTTTTTAAACTTTTAATTGGTTAAAACGAGCTTCCTTTATACTCTTTAAAAAAGTACTGAAAAAAATGTTGAAGTGGGAGAACTCGTCTCCTATGACAACCCAATTTTAAAATCATTTGTTTTTATGTTCAATAAGAAGTACATCTAGATCATCAATTGCAGTGTTTTTTCTATTGCTTCAGCATCTCTTTTTTTGCTGGGTAAATTTGCTTTTTTGCGGAAATTTCCGTATTTTTATTTTCAGTAATCTGTTTTCTGTCAAAAAAATAAATTTTTCGTAAAAAAGTACGATTTTTTGCAACTCTGATACGAATTTCTGCAACTCTGTTCTGATAGGCAACCCTTATCTAGGTAAAAATATGGCAACAATTTAACAAATATTTTGAGTGTGTATTAGTCACCGAACGGACTGAAAAAGAAATTGAATGTTGCCATATCGTCCGGCGATTTGTGGTCGTAATAGAATATATTGTATTTTCATGACAACACACTAACACATCCTCAAAATATTTGTCAAATTGTTGCCATATTTTCACCTAAATAAGGGTTACCTATCAGAACAGAGTTGTAGAAATTCGTATCAGAGCTGCAAACATTCGTACTTTGTTTACAAAAAAAAATATTTTTTTTTTTGACAAAAGAATATAATTTAAAATAAAAATACAAGATTTACTGAAAAAAGCAAGATTAAATGCAATAAAATTAAAAGCGACAATAATTACTTCAAAACCAATTGAATTGGTGAAGAATTATGGCAAAACAAATACAACCATATTCTTGTTTTGCTTTCTATTTTTTTTTTTCTAAACGGCAAAAAATGTCGATGGTCGATTGTCGCTGAATTTAAATTAATCGCAAAGACTTTTGCTATCGTCGGTCGACCCAGTTGTATTTAATCTCTAAACTCTAACTACGCAAACTGTTCGCCAAAAATAATAATAATAAAAATATTTCAATATTATTTCAAAATAATACTACAAGTCGTTTCGAATGTACTGTACCGTTACACACTCACACATATTGCAATTTTTTTCTCACTAGTTATAAGCAAACAAATGTTTTTTTTTGTAATTCTAGCCATCCTTGTTAAAGTCTATGAATTTTATACACGGAAAAACGCAAATAAAAACGCCTTTAATAATATGCAAAGTATGCAAAAAAGATTTTAAAGCTCAAGCAATATTTATAAGAAAATATGGGCCTAAATTTGTTGTGCTTCTTAAAAAACAAACCAGATTTAACATTGAAAAATATTTGTTTCAAAGGCGAAATGAGGAGGTACGCATACTTTAGCACGGTAGTAAGTATTTAGTATGCATATACATACATATGTATGTGTTTAAATTTGTTTAAACATAGCACACATCTTAGAATACATAGCAAGTACTTATGTATGTATTTTTACACTCAAAAAGTGTATTAAGTTAAAGAACTTTTATAGCATCAAATATACATATAAAATATTGGAAAATAGGTTTAAAAAAATTATTTACAACAAAAAAGAACTTTCAACATTTATAATGCAAAACTGTAGTTTTTTATTAATAATCTACAAAATTTTATTTGTTCTAAATTTGAAAAATTTACTAATTTTTAACCGAATTCATACAGAAACATTTTGTAGATCAAATTTAAAATAATTTCTGGTGAATTCCACATATATTACTTTCAGTGTATATTTTTAAAAAGTACAAGTAAGAAGAAATTTTGTAGTGTTTTGCTAGTGATATGGTTTGTTTCTTCTTAGTCTTATGAAATGCATTTACAACAATGCTGCATATCTTAAAGAAAATTTATGCTTTCATATATGAATACCAAAAAAGACGGTCTACAACAATTATTATTTACGTTGTTGTATGCGCAGCTCAAAAACTAAACGACAAAAATTCTTTATACATAAAAATTGTGAAAAAAAATATTTGAGGACTAAAACAAAATTGTATAAGTTTTTTTTTTTTGACAAACAAACATCAAAAACAAAGTATTTATGTGCAATTCTATCTAGTGGAAAACTAGTTGAAATTTTTTAAATGAAATACAAACAGAAATAAACAAGTAGTCTAACAAATATTACGGCTGTAATACGGATGCATAGTGGTGGAAGATTAGCTCATAATCGAGAGATTTTAAATTTTGAGATTTTCTTAGATTTTCGGTACATTCAAATTCACGATTGAACCCAGCAAAAAAAAAAAGCCAAAGCAGTAGAAAAATTATTACATTTTTTTAACAGAAATACTAATGACTTTAACATTGAACTCTCATAGGAGAGGAGTACTCCTACTTTTCAGTACTGTTTGAACAATTGAAAGTTTAAAAAAATTTTCTCGCAAAAAAAATTATATTTTTTTTATTTTTTGATATGAAAGTTGACTGGCGTTGCGTCACATTGTGACTTATTCTCTTTAATAAAAGCACTTATTAAACAAGTGCAAAAAGTGCACTGCAATTCAGTATTTCACAGGTGCATAAAAAGCAATTTTTCATTTTTATTTTATATTTTAAAAAATTAAAAACATATTGAATTTAAACAAATTAATTATAAATAGTTAAAAAAATTTATAACTATATAATGCCAGGAATCGAACCCGCAATCATCTGTTTGGAAATAAAGTGCATAAAAATCACTTTTTAGAATTACTCTCAGAGCAATACTTAAGTGATTTTTAGGATGTTGATCCGAAAGACTTCTAAAAAAGTTGTAAAAATAAACACTAATAGAAAAAAGGCCGTAAAAAATTTAGTTAAAACTACTAAAAATTATTATTTTGCTAAAAATCAAAAAAAAAATTTTAATTTTCGAAGTTTTTTTTAGATTTTTTTTAATGCATATAAAAATCGAGCCTTTTGAAAACAGCAATTTACAATTTTTTTTAGCAAGTATTTCCGCTAATTTAACAGGATAGACTGCTATTTTTATTCAACTAAATTTAGCTTAAAAATAACAAAAAAATTTGTAGATATAACAGTGTGTTGTTGCTATTTTTAGTCTCCTAATATTTACTAATATTTTCTGGAGATTTTACAGAAAAATTTGTAATTTTTAATTAATCAATAGTTAACTTAAATATAACTAAAATTCTGTAAATTTAACAATTTTATTTTTGTTGTTCTTATTTTACTAGTATGTATTTAGCAAAAAAAAAAAAACTGCTAATTCCAGCAGTGTTTTCTGCAGATTAATTTTTAACTAATTTTCAGTAGCTTTTTCTAATATTTTTACAGATTTATTTCAATGAGTGATAACAGCTGGACAACTACTGGCTGTGCTACAATGCTAGTACTGGCAAAGTATTTTTTGAGACTAATATGCCAGCGTTGGGGGAGCAAAAAAAAAGTTGGTCTTAAAGAAGCTTTCCCACAAAGAAAAAAATTGATTTTATAAAACAAAAAAATTTTTAAATTAAAAAAAAATTTTAAAAATTTTTTTTCCTTGCAACCGGATTTGAACTCGGAACCTTCCGACTACAAACCTTTTTTAACGAAGCGTCAACATTTTCATAAAATCATTGCTCTACCAGTGAATTGATTTTTGTACCGCTGGCAATTTCCGACTAGGTAGCCTGGATAACCACTGGTTGCAAACCTTGGCATACCACTCTAATTCCATTCTTTGCCAGTGGTTTTTTTTTATAAACCACCGAAATTCTTGTAGAACAAATACTGGCAAAACGCTTTTTGCAAATGCTGGCAAAGCGTCCCAAATTAGTGTTCTCCCAGTCATTTATTTTTAACACCGTGGTTACCCAGTGGTATGCCAGTGCTTGATTTTTTGTACCACTGGCGATTTCTGACTGGGTAAATTTACCAAATATAAAAGAAAAAAAATATTTTTAAAATATTTTATTAATAACAAATGTTACAATAATATTTAAGCCAAATACGAGCCTCAGATTATGAGCAGATTTTTCTCTCATTAGATTCTTAACACTTTTTCCCATTGAAAAGCTTCAGATTTTAAGTACCTCTCCAATAGGAAAATCTTTGGATTCTGGGCAATTTTGAGTAAAAGAAATGTCATAATATGAGAACATTTTTCTATATAAAAATATATTTCCCTAGCGAAAGCCTTAGATTCTGTGTTCTTTTTCCTACAGAAAAAAACATAAAATTCAAAAGATTTTTCCTATACAAAAAAACCTTAGATTTTGAGGATTTTCTTATGTGGAAATGTCTCGGACCACCGAACTTTCTGCCATAGAAAAAATCATTAGAAAATGAGGAATATTATATGGGTAGAAGTCGTCAGAATTCAAGGATTTTCCTAGAAGCAAAAGTTCTCTAAATCTGGAGTTTTTTTATGGGAAGATTCCTCAGAATCTGGAAAAAGTATTCGGAATTGGAGCATTTTTCTTTGGGAAAAGTTCTCAGAAATTTAGGATTTTTCTATAGAAAAAATTTCTCAAAGTCATCTGAGGCTTTTTTTTTGTTTTGAAAAAGTTGTTAGGATTTTTCTGTAGGAAAAGTCTTCGAGATCTTAGGATTTTTCTGTAGAGGAAAAAGTCATCACAATCTGTTTTTGATTTGATAAAACTGAAATATGATTGAACATTTCTCACTTTTAGTTGATAAATTTTAAATTCAATTGATAATTTCTGAAATTCAATTGACAGTTTTGAAATTCAATTGATAATTGCTGAAAACAAATTATACTTTATGGAAAACAATTGAAAATGCTATATTTAGTTCCAGAACTTATTCAGTGCAACCGTTTCTACCTTGTAGTTATAGAAGCAGTTGTTTTTGGGACAATTTCGAACAAACATTATCGGTGTTATAACCGAATATATAATGGGTTGGTTACAATGGAAAATTAGTTATACTACAATCAATTCTTTGGAACATAAAATTTTGCTGGGAAATTATAATACTGAATACTCAAAGATTTTTATCAATTATATTGATGAAATTATTAAATCAATCATATATTGCCACAGATTATTAAACTTAAAATAAATTAAATTAATATGGAGTTTTCTAAGTTGTTGTGCCCAGTTTAATAGTCAGAACTAAGAACCACTTTTGGACGTTCCGGTGTAATTGTTAGCGCGTTGTACTGTTACACATAAGATTGCGGGTTCGATCCCCAGCGCCGGCAACATCAATTTAGAAAAATTATATGTATGAGTTTTCTATACCTCATATTTACATATCGCAGCGTTCTCATTCGGTTTTCCTTAACCACAGCGAAGTAAAATAACCTAACAGGGCTATACAATAAAAAAAGCTTCAACAAAGTTCGCCAACTGTTCATCAGGTGGAACGCACCAACTGTTCTATGAATCATTATCTCGCGCAATTACAGTGTTGCTATTTTTTAAACCCTTCATATTTCAGCAACTTTCACCTCTTCTCTATCCCAGTGATGCCAGAAGCTGTTTTGAAAATTCCCCACGTCTGTTATAAAAATTCCCATTTTTTTTCTACATACAACAAAATGTTCCCTACATTTTTCCTTACTCCATAAATGTATTGAATTTACCAATACAATACCATGTCAGTACATTTCATAATTTTTTTTTGTGCAAAGTTGTAATCAATTTCAAGTTTTTGAATAAAATTTGATAGAAATTTTCTGAAATTTCTATTAAAAAGCCTTTTAAATTATAATTTTTCTTACCAATTTTAGACGAAATCGATGGTTTCATAAAGCACTTCCTTAAAAAGATGTCATAAATCCTGTTCTGCAAATACTAGAGTTGTGTCGTTCATGAACGAACTAGTTCATTTGAACGGTTCAGTTCATTGAACGATATGACATCGTTCACCATTATTCGTTCATTTCCTTTCTTTTCGTTCTTTTTTTTAGTCATAGAAAATTTGTGTCCTTTCTTATTAATTTTATTACAGAATTAAATTTTTTTCTTAATAATAATTTCACCTTTCACATTTTTAATAAAATTGTAATTTTCTGACACTTTTAGGCTATGCACAATAAAATTAATATAAACATTTAACATGTAGTACGCCAATAAATTACCGAACGAACGACACCGTTCACGAATCACTGTTCAGACACAGCCTATGACAAAAAAGAACGATAACAAAAAAAGAACGATTGAACGATTTGAACTAGAGTTGTGTCGTTCATGAACGAACTAGTTCATTTGAACGGTTCAGTTCATTGAACGTATGACATCGTTCATCATTATTCGTTCTTTTCGTTCATCGTTCATTTCGTTCTTTTTTGTAGTCATAAAAAGTTTGTATACTTTTCTTATTAATTTTATTACAGAATTAAATGTTTTTCTTAATAATTTCAAATTTTTAATAAAATTGTAATTTTCTGCCACTATTAGTCTATGCACAATAAAATTAATATAAACATGTAACATGTAGTGCGCCAATAAATTGTCGAATGAACGACACCGTTCACGAATCACTGTTCAGACACAGCTCATGACAAAAAAGAACGATAACAAAAAAGAACGATTGAACGATTTGAACGTACTAGTTCAATGAATTGTATTGAACGATATGACCGAGTCACCAAAAAGAACGATTAAGCCCAACTCTAATTTGAACGAACTAGTTCAATGAATTTTATTGAACGATATGACCGAGTCACCAAAAAGAACGATTAAGCCCAACTCTAGCAAATACCAAATACCGAATATTATGACCAGTTTTATATGCAGAACCAAGCACGATTCTTGTCCCAAACACTACTTAAGTAAGAAATTTTGTTTGAAAATATATTACGTAAGCAAAATTTCAGAAACAACTCGTACCTAGTTCTGACCATAAAACTTGCCCTTAGTTACTAAATTGTAAAAATTGTTGACGTTACATCAAAAAAAATTTTGAGAAATATATTTGATAATACTAATTTTCTCTTTGTTTTAAAAAAATACAAATTATAATTTTTTTTTAATTTCCCAACATTTGCCTAAAAATAAAAAATCTCTCCTTTTTTTCCTACACGTGAAATTTTGGGAAAAAATCCCTACAAAAAGGCAATTTTCCCTACAAATGGCATCACTGCTCTATCCCCTTTTCAAAGAATAGAAGTTAATATGAAGAATTTCGCGAGTGTTACTTCTCTTTAAAAAAAGAAATAAACAAACAACTTAAATACAACTTAAATAAAAACTTTTCTTTTAAAAAAATCTTATTTAAGTAAAATTGTACACAAACTTCGTTCTTAGCTCCGATTATAAAACTGGCCCTTAAAATCTTGATAAAATTGAAGTTAACCCTAAATGCTATGGAAATTTTATAAGTACTGAAATAAATTGATGGTAATGTTGAAAATCCTTTTACATAATCGCTTTACTTTGGGTTATATAAATAAAATTTGATATAATCTTCTTTATATAGGGTCATTTACACCACTGTATATGAATATTAGGGGTATAACCAAAATGTTGTATTAGCCAATGTCGTATTAGTAATGAAAATGTTTTACTTAAATGGTTTTCACATTTTTTACAATTTCGTAAAATATTCCAAAAATGGGATTCAATACCGTATATGGAAAAGCACCGGTACCAGGTGACACGCAAAATAGGCCTGATGATACCAATTGCAGCTGTCTAGACACCTTTTTTCATGTCACAGGACTAACCGAAAATCTCCGTATTAACCCGAAAAGAACTGATACAGAATAGGCACTGACACAGATGCAGTAATATTTTATATACTTTTCATATGTCACTGAACTAACCCAAAATAACAGATCACCGAGCACATCCAATAGAACATGCCACCAGACTAACGAAAAGGGACTGATGCAGAACGAGTCCAAATAACAATACTAGGACTTGTATTTAATACTTGAAAAATATTTTTCATTACTACGACACAAAAAAATGGTATGAAATTCAGACCACTCATTTTTTTTTTTTTTTTTTGATGGACCAACACTCAGGGGATGCCCACCTATTAACGCAGTGCATTGTGTTGGTATTAGGAAAATAGGTTATGAGGAGGAGGAAAGAGGGAGTAGTGTTTGTGAATATTTGATTTAAATTTCTCAACATTGTAAGTAACAGGGAAGACTTCTGCGGGGAGTTTATTCCACATACGGCTAGTGCGACTGTTTATTTATACGAATTCTCTCTATAATGCGTCGTGCGATCCACTGGGCAATCGACTACAAACGGATGCGCTCTACTTGATAAGCGAGTATTACGAATAAAAACTTGGGCTTTGGGGACAAGTTCACTTATCTCAGCTGAGCACTTCCCATGATAATATCGATAGAACAGGGTCACACAACCCACATTCCGACGATGATCCAATGAGTCAATAGAGCTGGATACCCTATTGTCATTGATAAGCGCCGACGCCCTCCTTTGCACACGGTCCAGAAGCTCCAAAATAGACTTCGAAGCTCCTGCCCATATATGGGAGTTGTATTCCATCTTCGGTCGGATATAGGTGGTATAAATAGTGAGTATATCGGATGGAGTGAAGTACTTCTTGCACCGACGTAAAAAACCTAGACACTTAAATGCTTCCTTCGACACTTGAAAAACATGTTTATTCCAACGGACATCACACTGAATTTTCATGCCCAGAACATCAAGAGTATCCGATTCCTCAATATCAATATCACCCATATGTACAGATGACAGTGTCGACCTCACAGCCCTATGGGTCAACATAAAACATTGGGACTTGCGTGCATTAAAGTCGACCTTATTCGCACGACCCCACTCAGAGATTGTAGAAAGGTCACGATTCAGTGTGTCATTCATAATCTGCCTTTTGCCCCCAATCTCCTCAGGGCTTTGAGACCAACTTTTAAGTTTAATTGGCACAGTTTAACCCACAGCAATGGTAATACCAGCCCTGTGGCTTGTTCTGCTTAAACCAGTCCCGGGATAGGTACTTTGAACACAATTGGGTGGCATGTCCTGGTTTCATCAGTCATGGAACCAATCATTTAAGTATAGTTGACACTGCTGAATTCACAACAATTGTAAACTACTATATAAGTCATGTGGCAAGTCCTGCTTTAAGCAGTCACGGGATAGGGCAATTGATTTGAGGGCAACTGATTTTTCATTTCTCGTAGGGTAGTTACAGTCATGATTATACTCAATTGGAAGTATATTTCGTATAAATTTCAAAACCCTAAAAGAAGCTCTATGATTTTAAAGCACAACTTCTTGAAACAAAGCTTAAATCCAAATTTTTACAACAAATAAAAAAAAATTTGCTAACTAATTCAAATAATTTCGAAATTTTATGCAAAATTTAAATTCAGTATACAAACAGTTATAAGAACTCCTTCCAGAACTTTTTTAACGCTTGCTAAAGTAGGACCATTTTTTCATAGTTTTTCCTGTATATTTAATATGTTTCAAATATGTTATACCCCTAATGTATATCTATTTGTGTGTATGCGTGTGTTTGTCAAACGGAAAAGACAGACGCATAAACATTTAAGTATTCTAGCACCACTATTTTTGGCTGAGAAAAGATAGACAGGAAGGAAATGCATAGAAACAATATATTTAACATATACTCGAACACACACACATACTCACATACAAATATTTCCTAACACATACGAATACTTATGTATTCCAACAGACATATATTTAACAATTTACTTCACCATAACATCAAAAAAAAAAAAGAAGGAAAGAAATTCTCAACAATTTCGTATTTATTTTTTTTATTTTATATATAAATTTAACAATTGTATAAAACGTATGAAAGCTTGTTAAAAACAAATGTACATACTCGTGTTTAAAAAAACGGATAAAAAATAGATGTAAAAAAACTCGAGTATAGAACACTTGAACAAACACAAAGTTTCCTTTTGTTTGGAGCGCGCGAAAACTAAAATTCCATCTACATTTTATATGAGCATTCTTTTATATATTTTTTATTTTTTTTTTTTTTTTAGAAAAAAAATAATATAAAATTGTTTCATTTTAACAAAAAAAAAATCCTTCAAATGTACAAAAATGTGGCCTCAACTTTTTTATTATTATTGTTATTATTTTTTGTTAAACTTTTTTTTTGCAATTTGAAAAAAATTACTTAAATAAAAAGGATCTGTGCTGCAGCAAGAAAAAATATTTTTTTTCCTAAAAGCCGGCTAAAAGAATTTTGCTGTTGTTGTTGTTTTTGCATTTTATTATTATAAAAAAAAACTATAATCATTTGTTTAACACTTAAAAAATGTAGTGCATGACTGCCAACTCCTAGCTATGGAAAAGCTGGCTGGCTCATCGTTTCATTTCATTCAGTTGTTCTTTCCTCTATCGTTAGCTTGTTATTCGGTTTTATGTTGTCTCTTGAGGGTGCGCCATGGTAAAAACAACAACAACAAATAATATCTCTAAAATGATGCCTTTTATTTTATATTATACATTTTTTTTGTGCAAGATTAAAAAAGAAAACAACAACTATTTTCATAACTAACTTTTTAACATTTTGTGGGCAACTCTTAAGCAGTTGTTGGGGGTTTTTTCAAATTTCCTTCCATTCTTTGTTTTATTTTTTTCACTCAACGTTGCCACATAAACCCAATTGCATTTTTTTTTACACTCAAAGAAAAAAATTAATAAAGAAAAAATAACTGTTGCAAAGTGTCCTACTAAAATTATAACAATTGCATTCCTTAACATCAGGGTTTTCTGGCAAAACCACTAAAATACCGTTATCGGTTCAGATCCATTTACCCCCAAAACCCCGCTGCAGAAACAATTGAAACATAATTACCCTTGAAATACCGTTATTGTAATAATTGAATATTGTTACCATTAAAATACTGAAATAACTGGAAACCCGCTACCCTTAATATAATGTTAACGAAATAGCGGAAATGAAACACCGTTACCGTTATATTTTTATACCCTACACCACTCTGTGGAACAGGGTTTATTGAGTTTTTGCTGTGCCCATCCGTCTGTACATGTAAAAAGAACGACCCGTATATAATAATTGGAATACGTATGGACGAACCCTACCCAGCCAATATTTTTGTGAGTGCTCAGAATTTATGACGCATAAAATATGAAAAATTTCAGAGCGCTCAAATTGTAGAGTCATAAATTAAACAAAACTGCCCAGTTTGAAGTAATGCTTTACAAACTCCTTCTTTCAAAGCTTCACAAGTATCCGTTAGTGTATTTTTACTGCTTTTTTAGAAGTAATTCTGAACAACTTCAAAAAATCACTTCTTTCATTGCTTCCAAAGTATCCGTTTGTATATTTTTACAGCTTTTTTAGGATAACTTCTGAACAACATCCAAAAGATCACTTAAGTATTGCGTAATTGCGTAAAAGTGATCCTAAAAAGTGATTTTGGTATCATTTGGTATTTCTAAACAGATGATCGCGGATTCCACTATTTATTACACCTAATTATATTCAAGGGCGGATCAATAAGTCCATGACTTTTCGAACTTTCCTCGTAGGTACAAGAAATTCAACCCTGCTTCGGTCAAGTACCATCTGTTAATAGACTACTGTCAAATTCTGAGCAAGTTCCGTCATGAGCTTTGAGTTTAGCAGGTGTTCAAAACATACACAACCTCGTGGATTTGTGTAAAAATCAGAGTTCGTATTTGCACACCATGAAGTATTCATTTTTATTCTTTCTTGTATCAACGTACACGAAAGAAAAACTAAGAATTTGTTTCTTTCTTATTTATGTTCATTTCTTTTACATTACCTATCTCATTTTCATAATGGTGTTAGTGAGTGTGTGGTGGCTTTGTTTATTTTCATGATTTGAAAAACGAAATGTAAACTATTTGCTCTCGTTTTGAATATGAAGCGAAGAAGTTTTTTTCTTTTCTTTTCATGAAAAGAAAGAAATAAGAATTAAAAATGATAATGAAGGTTCAAACGATACTCTTCTTTAATAGTCTCATGAAAGAAATGTGAATGAGAAAAAAATTAAACATTCAAAAGATACTTCTCATGAGACTTATGGTGATACTTTTATTATATTTTTTATTTTCACAATTCTTTGAAGAAACCTTCGCGAAGAAAATATTTGATATTTTTATAACACTAGGTTAGTGTGTAAAAATGAAATTTTAAAATAATGATTTTATTGCTGCTTTGTGTATAATTTGCAAAATTTTATAGCATTTGAAGATACTACACTCAATAAAAACGTCAGTAATGGGTACTGAAAACGTTGCTGTTATTATGGCAAATTTAATTACTTTGAGCCTTGCGGTATTTTTTTTGCTAATTTTACCAACGCATATGTATGTACTGTTTTGTAGTACAATAAAATTATTACAAAAATTTTGCTACAATTGATGTAAATTCTAATGTAAAATTTATTTGCTAAAACTAGCAACAAATTTTATTAATGTTAGTATCACTCAAGGTTGCCAACGCTTGAACTGAAGAAGTGGCTAGATTACGGAGAAAAAATGGATAGAAATGGCTAAAATTGGAAAATAATGCTAAAACCTAATAATTTTAAAATAAATCAGTGATAATAAAGAGTTTTAACACGACTTTCATAAAAGTGGCCTTTAAATTTTAATGTTTTCCGAATTTCTAAAATATGTTCATTAAAATTTTACAAAAAATATGATTTTAAATCGAATGTAAAAATTACATGTGTCTGTAAACCCAAATAAATGTTTCAAAAATTGAAAATTTTGCACTAAAATTTTTAATATCATAAAAATTCAAGCATTTTTGTTATCTTCATTTAAGTATTCCAAGAAAAAATTCTTCACA
The DNA here is from genome assembly GCA_949987735.1 of Leucophora obtusa. Taxonomy (NCBI): domain Eukaryota; kingdom Metazoa; phylum Arthropoda; class Insecta; order Diptera; family Anthomyiidae; genus Leucophora; species Leucophora obtusa. The sequence continues at coordinate 7,623,798 of OX465296.1, forward strand.
TATTTGTTTTTTTGCACACATTCCGTTACTCTACTTGTTTACGTTTAGAAGACGCAAACAGTTTTCAAATAGATACACACATTACAACAATAGCAATAAATGCATAATGATTGGAAAAACCAAAAAATGCAATTATTTTCCGCGAATTTTGTTGCATTTGGGGTTTTTATGAATGGTATGGAATGTGAAAGGGTTAAGAAAAGTAAGCCTTTAGTTCTAAAGCGATTGTTTGTAACGCAACAAATGACCGCATATTTGCATATCGTCACCTTAAATGCAAACGGACGTAACTACACAAAAATTCGAAATCGAGTTTTTTATTGATTATTCGTTTTATCAAACTACATGTTTACACAAAATTTTAGGCTTCTACGATCAAAAATGGCGACTTTATTAAAGAAATTCAAACGGACGTAACTACAAGTGCATGTATTTCTTAATGCAAAAAGACGTAACTACACTCTTGAATGAAAAACATACATACACATGTAGTGTGTAAGCTTGTGTCAGCGTTGCCACAATGGGAATTCAAAATCTACAAAATTTTGGTTATATTTTAGTACAATACAAATGACAAGTTTCCCTGCTTAATTCAGAAAAACCTTCTGTGAATATTAGTAGACAAAAAACAGCAACAAAATGCTGTTATATCTCTAAATTTTAGTTATATTTAAGTTAAATTTAGTTGAATGAAAGTAACAATTTTCCAGTTAAAATAACAAAAAAAATAAAAATAATTGCTTAACAATAGTAGAGTCCTAATTTCAGTGAGTTAAATCGTTATTCATATTAAAAAAATCTACATATGCTATGAAAACTAAAAAATTTATGATGTTTTCACTCGACTAAAACTAAGCAAAAGTTGTTGCTGATTTTAGCAGGGTGAATTGTTATTTTCAGTTAACTAAAACATAGCCAGAATTTTGTTCTTCCTGTTTTTATCTTACTAATATTTAGCAAACCAATTCTGCTAGTTTTGGCAGTTTCTTCTGCAGGGCCTCTTTTATAGAGTTTTTCTTATATTTTTTTAAATTTTAACGTTTTCACTACCGACTTTTTGTTTGCGGATATTACCGTTATTTTGACTTCAGATTCTTGTTAAGGGTCCTCAAATTAAAAAAAAATATGTAACATGTTTGCCCCCTCCCCCTCCTATCCACCAAAAATGACGTTCGAAAATCGATTTTTTGGAACTTCTCATCCCCGTTTTGCCCCTTAAACATTCGAATAGCCAAAAATCCTTTGGTTGATTTTCTTTTCGTCATAAAACGAAGCAAATTTCAATTGTCTATCTTCATTAGTTTATGAGAAAAACCAAAACCCCCTTTTCAGGGAGATTATGATGTATTAAAAAAATTAGACTTCATTAACAAATACCACGACTATATCGCTATGTTGAACTGCTTATACATATAATGATTTCTCTTTGAAGGCCAAGAGCCACATCATACAAAAACTTATTGAAGAGAACTTTTTTGGTTATTACAACTCTCCCATTTTTAGAGTCGTTATTTTCTGCTAAATTAGAGGCGTTAAAGATATATATTTTGAAAGAGAATAGTCCTTTTGGAACTTAAAAAGTTCTCTAATAAGAATAAATTATGATTTCAAAATATGAAGGATATAAAAATTATAATATCATAATTTATGCGCGCTTAGAAATATTTTACTGATTAAAGCCTATTATCTTGTTCACTATATCCAAAAAATTCCGTTATTTCCCCCGAGTCTGTTAAATTTTTCAATAAAATTCTTTTTATTTCCTACAAAATAGCACATTTGAAAATCTATAATTTTTATTGGAGATTGGTAGACGTTTTCACAAATTTAAGAAAATATTAAAGGACTACACAGAGAAAGGAGATGGATCTACCGACATATTTGTTTGTGGCAACAAAAATTTGGTGAATACAATAGAATTTCGGTTGAAACAATATATTTAAATTATGTCAGGAATACATTTGATTGCAACAGCCAATAATTCGGCGACTGCCACCAAACCATTCAGTTGGCAAGAAATTCGGTTGTCACAATGAATTGGTTTTCTCTGTGTATAATAAATTACAGCAGAACTTCTAATTTTTTTTAATGAATTATCTGAAAAATCAAATTCACTTCATTTGAATTGGAACTGTCGGAGTTAGTTTTACTTTATTCAACTACCTAAAAAATCTGAAAATATCATTTATCCAATTCATGCATTGAATTCTTTTTTAATTGTGTAAGTCTTCTTGTTTCAGAAAAAAGCGAGTCAAAAGCACGTAACTAACTTAAAAACTTAAATATATGAAAATAAAACAAAAGTTGTTAAAAAATAAATAAATCTCTATACCATAAGTAAAATTTGAAAAAACTGCAAAGAATACTTTATTATTATTGATTTTATAACGTTTTTTGCTTCTCCTGTAAAAAAAAATAAAAGTGTAGTTACGTCCGTTTGCATTTAAGGTGACGATATGTATGTTTACCCTGTAGTTTTTTTATTATTGCAAAACACTAACGGCGGTCTCATACTGCAGGTTTAACTTTACACTTAACTATAAACAAAAGAAAAGGTCAAAAAATGTACACAAAACAACAAAAAATTTTTGGGTTAACTATTAACTAAAGTTTAAACCTGAAGTATGAGACCCACCGTAAATAAAAGCCTAAAAAATAAATTTAAAAAACCATGGATTGTAATCGAAACGAATGCGGTTATCGTTAGGGTAACGATATTTTAGGTTATTTCGGTAACGGTATTTTAAGGGTACCGCTATTTCGTTTATTTCGGTATCGGTATTTTAATGATAACGGTATTTAAGTTAACGGTATTTTAAAGATAACGATATTTGGGTTATTTCGGTAACGGTATTTTAAGGTTAACGGTACTTCAGTTATATCGGTAACGGTTTTTAAGGGTAACGGTAGTCAGTCATTTCGACGCCTCCCGTACTTTTTTTTACAAAAAACAAACGAGATTAAAAACAAAACCAATTTATCAACTTAATCTACAAAAAATACTCAATAACCACGTGAAAGTACCAAAAGCAGAAAATTTAAAATAATGGTATTTTAGGGATAACGGTATTTCATTTGTTTCGGTAACGGTATTTTAATGGTATTGATATTTCATTTATTTCGGTATCGGTATTTTAAGGATAACGGTATTTCTGTTATTTCGGTAATGGTATTTGAAGGATAACGGTATTCCGGGTATTTCGGTAACGGTATTGTAGGGTTTAACGGTAGTCACTTGAAAGGGTTTTGAATCGATAACGGTATTTTAGCGGTACTGCCTGCCAGCCCTGAAAAAAACTACTGTCATCCATAAAGGCTTTCTTTAACTTGTATTAATTATTTCTTTACAAAAAATTATAATTCTATACATTTTTGTTATCACTTTACAATTTTTATTAAGTTAGAATTCCTATTATAACAAAAATATCAAATATTTCCTTCACGAAGATTTCTTGAAAGAATTGTGAAAAAATATATTTATCATAAACTGTATCATGAAAAGTCTCGTGAGAAAGTCTCATGAGAGTCTCATTTAAACATTCTTTGACTTTTCTTCATTCACAGTTTTTTCTTTTCATAAGTAGTATTATATCAACCTTCATTCATTTTATTTTCATTTTTTTTTTTCTTTCTTTTCAAGTTGTTTAAGTTTCTTATTTCATATCATGAACGAGAAGGGAAGGCATCAGTTACTCACTAACACTATCATGAAAATGAGATGTGTGTTGTAAAAGAAATGAAATATGAAAATAAAAAGAAACATACCACATTTGTTCTTTCATGAACGTTGATACAAGAAAGCCAAACACAAATAATCTTGTTCATGAAAATGAAAAAACAAAATTCACCAAATACGTACTCTGGTAAAAATGGAGAAAAGTGAATTTCGAGTGCACACCAAACATTATTTTTTTCGAATAAAAAAACCATCGCTAAAACCAAGAAAAAGCTTGATAAGTACTATAGAGACTCTGCACCATCAACTTCAATGGTAAAAAAGTAGTTTACTGAAATTAATTGTGGTTGTACAAGCACTAGCACGAGGTCAATACACCCGAAAATATCGAAAAAATTCACGATATGGTGTTGGCCGATCGGAGAGTGAAAGTGAGTAAGTTTTTTGATACCATTGGCATTTTATAAAGCACTGTGGTTGCGCTTTTAAATGATCAGTTGGGTTTCAAAAATGTGTCCGCAAGATGGGTGCAGCGTTTGCTCACAATTGACCATAAACAAAATCGTATGACAACTTCAAAGGCCTTGTTCATCCGCAATGCGAATAAGGGAATTTAGCCCCCGGATATACTGATTTATTCTCCAGTCACTATTTTCTATTTCAAACCTAAAGAAATGGCTCCGTGAAAAAAGAGTGTTAGCTCCAACGATAGAATTATTCCTCACGCAAATGCCTAATTTGAGGATCTCGTGAAGTCCTATTTTTTGGAAGGAATAAAAAAATCGGTGGACTAAGTATATAGTCTCCTTATATTGAAAAATAAAAACTTTTTTAACTAAAAAAAAACTGTTTTTCATTCAAAAAGTCACGGACTTATTGTTCCGCGCTCGTATTTCACTATATTTTTGACAACGTTAATTGAAACTTGATCCGCTTCCAGAAATATGACCCGAATTATACTCTGATGTAGGGTTTCACATAGTCAACAAGCCTGACTTTAATTTTCTTACTTGTTTATTTTTAGCTTCTGTTGATTGAAATTTTTATGTATATTTGAAATTGTCTCAAAAGCAATCACTTCTATAGATCCAAAGTAAAAGCGGTTTCTCTAGAATCAGTTTTGGAACTAGTTCTAGAATTGTTTCTCCGTCAGTTATTCCTTTCATATCAGATCCGTGGAACGGGTGAATACTGTTGCAAAATCGTTGTGGTTGTCCTTATAACCACTTATTTGATAGTGAACGTTTTTGCTGGGGGCTATAACAGGAACTTACTTTATTATAGTTTTAATTGTCATATTACAATTTATAATAAAATTTTAATTATTAAATTTTATGTGAGTGTATAGATACACTGCCACTCATACACATTCACTCACATCAGTGTTTAGGTTCCGTATTTATGTTTTTTTTTTTATCATCCACTTTGTTATTCTATTCACATACACCAACATACAGACATGCACACATACATATATGTGCATGTTTAAATATTCATACCACCGCATAATTGCAATTTGCGTAATTGTACCTCTTGGGAGGCGTACGTTTTATATTCTTATATCCCGCTAACTCTCTACAACCCTTCTTGCTACCTCTGAGCAACTGTATATAGTACTTGGGTTAAACTACAGACGGAAAACAAACTTTACTTATTTGAAAAGTAGCAGGAAGATATAATATTTATATTATGCCATTTATATCAATGATGGAATATTGAATTTTAAAAATGGTACCGACGCTATACCAAAATTTAACTTTTACCGTAACAAAAATCTACAGTCGTAGAAATAAATCTCTAAAAATAGCAGTAAAAGCTACTAAAAATTAGTTAAAAATCAGCTGCAGAAAAAATTCCTGCAATTAGCAGTTATTTTTGCTAAATACTAGTAAGTTAAGAGCAGCAAAAATAAAACTGTTATATTTACGGAGTTTTAGTTATACTTGTGAAAACAGAATTGCATTAAAAAAAGAAATAGAAAAAACACTTTAAAATTTTTTAGGATTTGAATCCTGTTTGTTTTAAAATTTATTTTTTAACTGAATTTAAATTCGAAATAAAGCTACTTTTAATTCGCTAAGCACAATAAATTGTTTTTCACTTGGAAAAATTTCACTGGAACTTTAAAGGTCTCAAATTGCAATTTAAATTATAAACATGAAAAAAAATTTTATTTTATGACAAAGACACAATCACAACAAATATGAAAATGTCACTTTTTCACCAGGAAAATAATAGTCCTGTATATTAAATTTGTGTGAAAACAAAGTCTACACAATTTTCACGTGAAACTCATAATTGTCAAAATAAATTTTTTTATTTGGAGTATAACAGTTTTTCACATGAAATCGAAACAATTTACTATGCTTTACAAAAAAATACTAAATCGGTTGCGGGGATACTACAGTACCTTTGTGAGTACAAAATTAAGTATTAAATAATATAATTTTCCATCCCTCGTGTTGCTGATGCAACTTTTTTTTTCTTGTTATGTTATGTTTCTCCTTTATTACAATAAGTAGTGCAAAACTCCGTTCTATATGTGCAGTAGTATTTTTTTTTTCAGTTATTTTCTGTTGTTACAAGTTTATAAACAAATGAAAAATTACAAAAAATTACTGTGGCTCATTTGCGAAAAAAATAACTAAAAAACATATATAAATTATAAGTAGTTAGGAGTGGAAAACATAAAAATAACAATAGCAAAATTTACTTATAAAAATAAAAACATTACCCAATAAGCACATAGGTTTAAAAAATTCAAGTGCTTTAAATTTTGCTTGAAGTAAAGTACATTTCAAATTCCAGCATTTGTATATTTAACAAAAATATTTGAAACTTGAATTTTTGTTTCCCTTTTTCTGGAGTATGCTATTGAAATAAAATGTAATTAAAGTTGTATTCAAGCCTTGAAACTGGAAAACAGGGCTGGAATTGAACTTGTTTTCAACTTGAATTCCAGTGAAATTGTTTATAGGGTTATTTTTATTTAAACCACTAAGATAATGTTTATCTATAGAAATGTTAGGAGTAGTAAGTAGAATTTTTATTTTCTTTATTCCCTGATGTTTGTTTTGTTTAACCAGAAATATAATCACTGGCATTATAATAGTTAAAAGAGATAATAATGTTACAAAATGTTTAAAAAAATCTGTGAAGAGTTACAAACTTACAAAAGAATAACAAGCAATTAATCATTTTATAAGAAAAGGGGTTTTCAATAAAGGGTTTTCCAATAAGGATGGGTAAATGTTAAAATTTAATAAAACGAGTTTTATTTGAAGGGCCTATCAATGACATTTTATGTGGAATATGATATCTTTCAAATGGCCGCCTCAGCTTCGCTGGGTGGCGCGGATCCAAGAGTTCTAATTTTCGATGACACTCAAAAAAGTTTGTCATTAGAATCTACTGAAAATGACAGATAAAACAAAGCTAAATATATGCAGTTAAAAAGGCAACAAAATAACTAAAAACATAGTTATTTTTATCTGTTGAAAAATAACTAACAAATGCATTAAAAATAACTAACAATGGTTAAAAACTACGGTTTTTACAGTTAATTCTTTTGGTATTATAAAAGTATATTTGAATAAAAACAGCAATTTTTTTTCTTTAGATTACAGAAATACGTGTAATTTCTTCAGCATGTTTATGGTGGAAAGACTCAGTACAGAACAAAGAACCAAAGTTGTTAAATTTTATTTTGAAAGTCAGCATCCGATTACACTGAACCAAAAACAGCGGTGAAATCAACTAAAACCCATGTTAAATTGATGAATAGGGGTGATCACTATACAGCTAACAAAACCTGTCCATCAATTCAATACATTGTTTGGTAAATTTATATTTTGACGTTGAACTATTTGATGTGGTGTTATTTTGACAAAATATCGTCAAATATATTAACAAAAATTTGTTATGTTAACATTATATTTAATCAAATTGAATAATTATTTTGTTGTTTTATCAATGAATTTTATTCAATTCAACAATGCATTTTATTTAATTATTTCATATTTTGTCGATTTATTATTTGGACTCACATTTAATTATTTTTTAGTATTTACCAATTTTAAATTTATTTAAAGCAAAGTCTTTCTCATAATGAGTTTCATAAAATATAAAAAATAATGGAATATAAAATTGAAATTATTTAAAACACATGAAACATTTTGTGTACAAAAACATTTAAATTATTTTATTTAAATTAATAATTCCAATACATTTTATAAACTAATAAATAAATAGTTTGCCTCGCTGTAAAAGTAATTAATAAAAAGACAGAGTCTATAGACATTAATGACAGAAACTAAAATTTACAATTTAATTGAAAACCCGTGTAAAAAAGATCAGATCTGGCCAGATCTCAGCACATCTTACCAGATCTAGTTAGATCTCAAAATTGGGGACAAATTTGAGATCTCATTAGATCTGATCAGATCTAGGCATATCTGGCCAGATCTTCGTAGATCTTACCAGATCTAATCAGATCTCAAAATTGGGGACAAATTTGAGATCTAATTAGATCTGATCAGATCTAGGCATATCTTGCGCATTTGTCCAGATCACTTTAGATTTGAACAAATTTGGCACTAGATCTTATCAGATCTTGCCATAAGGTATTATCATATATGCCATATCTGATCATATTTGATGTGATCTGGTACAGGATCTAATTAGATTGAATCATATCTATTGAGAACCAAAAAGATCTGGTCAGATCTAAACTTTTTTACACGGGAACTTTTAAAATTATAAAAATTTATATAAATTAAAAATAATAAATATTCACTTAGCAATTCACTACAAGTCACTGAATTTCTTAATTATCAATACTTTGAATACTACGTGTTATTTTATTAATAATTCCGACTATTACAAATGGTCTCACACAGGCTTGCCAGATACTTTTTTTTCGTTATCTCCAAACAAATCTTAAAATATCCGCAAAAAATCCCCAACCCGAAAAAATATTAAAAAAGGTACTCAATTTTATTTAATTTGTTCAAATTTTCAAGATTTTTAACTAACATTTTAAAGAATTCGCAAATTTGAAATTTCAAGTTTGTATTCACAATCAGGCTCTTAAAAATAAAATTCATTAATTTGACTTATAAATCTGAATCAATTTTTAAAAAATCTATTCTCAAAATTCATTTTATTTATTGAATTCTTCCCTACTTCAATTAGTCAATATCTTATTCAAAGAATCAGCTTGATTTTTGTTGATTCTTTTCAAGCTAATCGATTCAATTTTAACAAATCAATTTAACCGAAAATGTTTACCTTGATTTATAGTTCGCTAATCATCATATCATAAAACGAAAAATTTAATCGGGTCAAAATTGATTCAATTCAAATTTGATATATCTCATTCTAACTTTATTCAATTTAAATCACTGATTTAAAGTAATAATCAATTAGTAACTAATTTATAAAATGAATAAATTTTAAGGCCAGCTTATTAAAAAAAATATATTTTTCAATACTTTAGATACTTGGACATTAATCTTGTTCAAATCTCAGGCTTAATATATTTATTCGTGTTATAAAGCATTGAATTGTTACGGAAAATGTATAAAAGGGTAAATATGTACTATTCGTTGAAATTACGTGAAAAACAATTGACTAATATTTTCTGAAATTTATTCAAAATTAATATAATCTCTAAAATTTACGAAAGGTTTTAAATATCCCCAAAACATTTTTTTAAATCCCCAAAAAAATCCCCTGTCCCCAAATGAAAATTTTTGTCCCCAAGATTAACAAAATATCCCCAAATTTGGGGAAAAAACCTGGGCAGCCTGGTCTCACATGCTAACATAAGGAATGACGCGACAAAACTAACTACACCACAGTTTTTTCCAAAGTTTTAATACTTTTTTTCAAATTGAAGAAAATTTATATCAAATTAACAAATTAAATTTCATTAATAATGGACAAAAATTTTTCAAAACAAGAATTGCTTCGTAGAGTATTTTTGACGACAATAAGTACGTGCATTTAAAAAAAAATAGTTGATTCCAGAAAAACACACATCAATTTGAATAAAAAAGATATTGTTTTAACAATTCGTTTCATCAAAAAGTGACAGGGTATTCAGACACAAAGGTGATATAAAAATTTCTGTAATGTTCGAAATGCACCCAACAATTTACCGATAGGTTCAGCGTGTTTCGAAAGAAGGGGCTGTTTGTGATCTTCCGCGTGCTGTAAGACCTCGTGTTCGAAATGATGTGAACATTGCTCGGCTGCAAGCAAGGATTGAGGAAAACCCCGAAACTCCTACCAGACGACGGTCTCAGCAGTTGATGTCTAGGCGATCTTTACGAAGAATTTTACATAAGTTACACCTTTTCCCATATAAGATTCAATTGGTTCACGAGCTAAAATCAAATGATGCACAAATACACTCAACCAAAAAAGTCTGTCATGGTTACTGAAAATTTTGATGTTATTATGGGAAAATTAACTGTTTTGAGCCCAGCGGTATTTTTTGCTAATTTTAGCGACACATGTCTGCTGATCTGTAGTACAATAATATTAGTAAAAAAAAATTAGTAACCGCTACTAAATTTTAGTAAAATTTATGTAAACTGCAATTCAAAATCGATTTGCTAAAATCACTTTAAAAACTTACTAAATATCATAATTTTAGTACAATGAAATTAGTATAAATAATTAGTTGCAGCTAGTAAATTTTAGTAATTTGTTGTAAACGGTAATTTAAAATCAATCTGCTGAAATTAGCAAAAAAAAGTGTACTAAAAAATAAACAAACTGTAAAATCTAAAAAAAAAAATTAATAAAAAAGAACTTTTTTTTCTTCCGATTGTAACAAGCGTATAATTACTTCATCGTACTTGAAATTTAGAGTCAAAATTGCAAACGGTTCTCTAGTTATTACCTTTTTATGCATTGGAGATACAATAAAACTTTCTGAGTGTTATTTCCAAACTAAGAATATATTAAGAGTAAAAAATATAAACTAAACAAGAATTGTAAAAAATCAACGAATTCTTGTAAATAAAATTTTTTAAATTAGTATATTTTTCTGCTAAATTTAGCACTCGGTTTTGAAAAATTAGCAAAATGTTTTGCTGAAATCAGCAGCGAAAATTAGTTAAAAAAATCCGTAATTTGTAGTAGGAGGATAGCAAAAATGATTACTAAGAATAAAAATTGTACTAAAAATCAGTATAAAAATAGTATAGTGCGATTGGAAAGTGTTTACAAATTTATTTACTAACTTTTTTATCTGAGTGTAAGTATTCAATATAGTCGCCGCTTTCAAGAATTGTGCTTAGAAAACAGCAAGTCCTTCACTTTAAATAAAGAGATGAACATTATGGGAGCAAACTCAAAATTGGTGCGCAGAAAATTTATTTCTTTTATAAACCAGTGCAGTTAAGGAGTATTCTCATTTCTTAAATAAATTTCACTAACAGAGAGGAGAATTTTGTTTATATATTTTATTCCAAAAATATCTATTAATAGAAAATTCGATGTAATTTTTGATTGTTGTATCTTCTTGATTGAAGCATTAGCTTCTATTACATTAACATAATACCGAATACGAATTAACTATACCCGCCCAGGCGCCAAAAAAAAAGTGCAAACAGTATAAATCATATGCCCCTTAATACAAATATTAATTTAAAAATAAACTTATCTTTAAGAATTGTGTATAAATTAGTTTGAAAAAGCAATAAAATGACCTTGACGATATTTCTAAAAATATTTGAAATTTTTAATAAAATTTGTTTATACATATAATTTTAGATTTAAAAAGTTTGTATAGTATTGCTCACGTTTCAACTTGCACATTCTTTAGAAAACCACTCAGGTGTCAATTAGAGAACTTGGAAAATCCCCTTTGCTTTTTTTTATACTTTTATTTTGTAAACAATTGCAAATTGAATCTTTATAAAACTAGTAAATAAATCTCAATAAGACAAAAAAGCCATGCAAATGTAAATAAATATGTGCATAAAAGCAGAGAACAAATAACTTAAGAAAACTGACAACAAAATTTTGTATAAATAATAGTTATACAGTAAGGGTCATATGCATAATCGCTTTTTAAATTTAGAAATGGCTTATAAAACAAAATTTTTCATACACAATTTATTTAAATACAAGTTATTCAAATAATTATGCATAAGCACTTTTGTATCTACTAGAAAAACTAAACTACAAAAATATCAACAGAACAATGAATGAAATAAAAAACGACATAAGAAAAAACTGAATAAAAGCTTAAGAATAAGGTCTTTGTTAAACAATTAAACAAGATTTTTATTATGAAAAAAAAATTAAAGAAAAAAAGAACATATAACAAGAATCAAGATATAAAATAAAACTTTACAAAAAACCAAACCAACTAATAATAAAATCCATATAAAAAGTATCTTACTCGTATATTTTCTATTCACTCACGGTGTGCAGAAAAAGTATTACGAATTCTAAATTAAACGCCTTAAAAAAATACTATGCTTAAGCTGTTAAGGCAGCGTTGCCAACTTAGTTATATTTTGTGTTAATAGGAAAATATCGAAATTGGGAATTTAAGCAACATTTTAAGTAATTTTTGATTCCAATGTGTAGGTAGAGAAAAAAACCTAAATGTTGCCAGTTATTTCAGCAGCTTTGTCAACTTAATTTTTTTAGCTAGATTTAGTTTTATATGTTGTTAGTTTTATAAAGTGGCATCTTGCTAGTCAGTTTACATATAAAACGCATTTGAAAAAGTATTATGTAGTAACACATTACTACTGGCTACATTTCTGGTTTCTCTTGTCACTCGTTGAATAGTGACATTTTTGAGATTAATTATAACTGCGTTGACAAGGACAATTGCTTTTTCATATATTTTGCATGCGAGGCAAAATGTTGCCATATCGTCGGGCGATTTGTCGTCGTAGTAGAATCTATTCTGTTTTCAGGGAAAATTAATTGGTAAGACACACTCAAACAGTGTTGCCAGTTTTTCTTCAGACCTTATCCCCAACTTGCAATTTCTCATCCCCAATTTTTATTTTCCGGGAAAAATTCGTTTTCGTTTACTTTTTAAAAAAAATTAATTTAAAAATAACAAGTTTATTTATTTTTTCGGTAAGTTATACACTCAAATTTAATAACTTTGCACGTGTAACTAATTATAAGAAAGAAAAAATTAATTGAAATAACATAAATTTGACCCAAAATTTTTCATTTTAAATATTTCCCAATCAAAATTTTCTGATTCGCCAGCTTCAGACATTTTGTTGTGTTTGGAACTGCATTAAAATGTTTTAGCATTTCAGTAGATGGATTGGATTTTTGCCAATTGAATAACTTGTAAAGTATATACAATATTTAATTTAAGAAGAGCTTCTTATAACTCATATTACATTTTAATAACCTTAAATACTTTGGAACCAAACGGAATTAAAATTTTCATCAAAAGGTATTAAGGTTTGTACACAAGACAAAATTACTATAGCTTAAAATCATTCACTATTATCATCATTTAAATTATTCATTTAATTTCATAAAAATATAAAAAACAATAATATGTTATCTCCGAAAAATTCCCTAAAATTCGGAAATTTTTATCCCCATTGACGAAAAAATCCCCAATTTGGGGAAAAAAATTCCCTAAACTGACAACACTGCACTTAAAATATTTGTTTAATTGTTGCCATATTTTCTAAACGTCAAAAAAGTTGATGGTCGATTGTCGTTTAAATTAATAGCGACGACTTTTGTTGTCTTTAGTCGACACTCGACCCAGTTGTAATTAATCTCTTACATAGTGAAGATTGTTTTATTATTTTTTAAACACTTTGAACAAATGGCGCCCAACTTTAGAACTACAAAGTTTTGATTTTAAAAATATGAAATTTTTCTTACTATTTCATAATTGAATTAAATTTGTTGCTCATAGTTTATTGTAGAAAATAAACAACCTTAAGATTTAGTTTAGAGCACAAGTACTTTTCTATCTATTTATCAATTACAAGTACGAACACTCGTATGTTCATACATAACCAATTCTTTATAATGTGCATTGATGAAAGAATACAAAATAAGAATATAAAAGTGTACATATATTTGTATGTGTATATGAATTTGTGTTCATGTACTTGTTAAGATTATAATCCTTATAAAGCTAGTAATTAGTAGATAATTAAAGGATTTTTTTTCTTTTGCAGTTGTTATTAGAGTGTTAGAAGTAAATTCAACAACAAGATGAGTAGTAGTCATAAAATATAAAAAAGTAGATATACTTTTCTATATCTGTAACTAAAGTGTATACAAGTCATAAATGTATATAAGGTGCTACTTTTAAGAGTACTTGTACTACTTATATCATCATGCTAAAAAATTTTAGAGTTGCCATAAAAAAAACATTTTCTTAAGATTTTTTTGGCAGTCATACGATTTGTCTGACAGTCATAAGATTTCTTATCGGATTTACTTTTAGACATTTTTCAAAAAATCATTCTCTCTCATAAGATTTGCATATACAAATCGATCTCTTTTGAGTAAGCTCTCTCACATTTAAAGTCTATAAGATTTCAGTTAGGATTATATTCCCAGTGCTATGATTTGATTTGAAATCGTATAACTCAATCCTATAATGTAAACGGCTCTTAAATCCCTAATTATAGAGGTCATTAATAGTCTTTTCTCCACATTTTTGGACCTACCCGTGTAAAAAATACTAGATTTGAATCTAATCAGGAACTAATTAGAGGTGATCCAATCTCAATAATTAGATCATATCATATATTATTAGACATGGCAGATGTGGTCACATCTGATCAGATCTAGTGCCAGATCTTTTCATATTTAAATTTATCTAGAATATTGGATTATTATGAGCAGATCTGGTCAGATTTTCTGCCAGATCTTAGCCATTTGAGCTGTTTTCAAAGGCAAAAAAGAATTATTACAAAATTTTATTTAAAGAATTAACCATTAAAAAATGACTATAGGTAAAAGTTCTTTAATTTTAGTTTAAAGTTTTTATTTTAACGATAAGATATTATAAGCCCACATCAAATTTGATCTGATTATATGTGGTGCGCCAGATCTGCCTCATCTTTTTTACACGGGTTGTCCTCATATAATCCTCATATAATCCGCGGTAGTAGCTTATACGTTATACCGGGTGTTGATGTATTGCCACCTGAGTAAAGGCAGAAACAACCATATAAAATATTGAAACATAATTTAGATTTAAGTACAAAATATCGCTTTGATTATGAAATGTTAAAATTGATTAAAAATAAATAATAATATTATAAAATATAAATCTTGGTATGACACTACTCATATTTTTTAAAATTTGTCAACAGTGACGATGGTTTAAGTTATGATGAGTCTATAATTATAACGCCTATTGCACTGTTCAGTAAGCACAACCCATGTCTATGATATGGCAACACTGTTCATTATTGTTCGTATTACCGAAGCAATTATAAGTGATAATAGAATGTATCTGGGGTAGATTTTTTTAATTTTCATTATTGTTATTGTTAAGTTAACATTCAATTGTAAAATTGATTTTTTTTAATATTTATTAGCCATGTTCATGCTGTGTGTATGTATTTTAGTTTGTTAATAATAAACAAAAATAAGTAATAGAATTGTGTTTGTTGCAAATACGTTCAATATATTTTCGCAACTGAACTGGAAAACGGTAATTATTGGCTAATTTTTTTAGTTTTGTTGTAAATATTGTTTGTTAATAATTTTTTATGCAAAAAAATATAAACAAAGTTTTACTTAGCAAAAAAACCTAGTTAAGAAAAGATTAAAAGTGATTTCTACACAGATTCTTGTTAAAATTTGAATAGCTACACTTAAAAAAGTTTATCGGTAGAATCTACTGAAAATTGCAGTTAAAGTTATATGAAGTTAAAAAGGCCATAAAGCTGTTTACATTTAAAATAACGAAAAATGTAGTTATTTTTACTGTTAAAAATCTACTGACAAATGCAATAAAAATATGTAACAATGTTGTAAAATTAACTGAAAGATTTTTAACAAAAAAAATGTTAACAACTGACATAGTTGCTAAAACCAACGAACATAGAATCTCAAGAGTATGCATGAGTCTCCATCTTTGTTAAGTGGCTCTAGCCGACAATTCAAGAAATTTCAAGCACTTTAACTTCTTGAAATGGCAGACAGAGCCATTTTTTTATTTGCAAATTAAAGAAGAACTTTTAAAAACTCAACTAAATTTTTTATTTTGTAAATAACTGAAAAAATTAACTGTATACTGCAAGCCTACTTCTTTGCAATATCAAAAATAACTGCTTTAAACAACTGTTACGAAATTCAGTACTTTTGGTTAGCTGATTTTTTTAATGACTGAGATAGCATTTAGAAAACTAACTGTAATTACAGTTAAAAACGACTTCTACGAACTATTTGTTTTTTTTTTCTTAGTATACGTGCCTATTCCTACGAAAAGTCTGTCTCTTAGTTGTGACTATATTCCCCACGTATTTATTTTTGCAAAGTCACAATAAATTATATTTATTCAAAACTTTGTTTAAAACTTCAAAAGAATTAAGACCTGGTATCGACACAATCATAACATTGACAAATAAAATTTTAATTTTTTGAATTTTATTGTTGTTTTGTATGAAAAGTTGTGACTCTCGGTCTTAAAAATAGTCTTGAGCTCAAACTCTGTCCAACGTTACCCAAATTTTATTATCCCTCTAAATAATATAATTCCTCAAGGTTCTCAAAATAATCATTTGTTGTTTTAATGGTTTCATGGTTGGAGCTAAACCTCCTTCCGCTGAGCCATCTCTTTAAGTCAAGAAATTACAGCACTTTTGGTAAATTTTACCCATTTTACACGTTTTTACAAGGCTTAAGGCTCATTTAGCCATACGTGGACGTAACGTGACGAATCTCCTTATGGAAAATATAATGAGTTAAAAGAGCATAGCTAACAGTCTATTTCTTTTTTACTCATTATTTTAGATTGAATCAGCTGATTCGTCACGTTACGTATGACTAAACGAGCCTTTAGGCTGCTTTTCTGCCTTCAGGAGTTGCCAACACTGAAGCAGACGCATAAAACTGAAAAAATCGCATTTAGAAATTTTAGTAATATTTACGAATTTACAAAAAGAAATAAAAAATAAAAAAAATAAATTTTCTGTTTTTTTAATGTGGAAGAATTTTTAATATTTTGGTACTCCGAATGTGGTTTCCTCAGATTTAAAAGAAATTTGCATATGTGACAGACATGACAGAAAAAATAAGCGTGTTTTGTATTTTTTTCCATATTTGTTCCAAGGAAATGTATACAAATTGAGTATCAAATGAAAGGTATAGTAAAGGTCTATTAAATGACAAACTTAAAATATTAAAAAGTTTTGAAACAAAAAAGTTTCGAACAACTTTGAAACTTGTTTTTATCCCCTAAATATCAATTTGGGCAGATATGTTTAGAACAGAAAGTTATTTAATTTTTGCCCTATTTCATATATTTTGCCGTTTTTATATTCTTGGGTCACCGATTCATCTTCTTATTATCCGCATATTACCGCTATAAAGTGCTGTTTTGGCATTTTAACAGTTTTATAGCGGTAATTTACGCATATTACGAAATTAAATAAGTAAAATACCAAAATAAAATCGGTAAAATATGAGAACATTCACCCATAAAGTTATCAGCATTATTAAAAGTTTATATCGGTTTTGATTATAGCCCTACATACAACTAACGTTATTTTAAAATTGAAACGATATTATTTGCAAGATTTACGAATTCGAAAATTTTTTTTCCAATTGAGTTACGCGGTTACCCCTCAGTACTTTGATAGTTGTTTTTTTTTTAATAACTGTTAATACACAACAACTACTGATTATTACACCAACAACTGTCATTTAGTAGCTGTAAAACTTTTTGGAGTGTATACACCAGAGAAACAAGCCAGCCGCCGTAAGCCGTTTAAGCCGCCGCCGCCGGCCATTTTTGCCTCAGCCGCCGCCGCCGATTTTTTTCGGCTCATTTCGGCTGGAAGTATCAATTTTCCAAAATAAAAAATTTAAAAGCAAATGTCATTTTTAAAACAAATTTTCTACTTCATCATTTCCTGAACCATCAAGAGTATTTTTTGTAGTTAAAAAAAATAAAAGAACCAGTTTTATAGTCAGAGCTAAGAAGGATTTTTGTCATAAATATTTCTTAAGTTGGAAGTTTTGCTTGAAAACTTCTGACAGATTTCGCTGAAATTTGGATATGCAATAGAGGAGAGAATCCAAATGAACAATATACATACATATATACTTTTCAAATCACCAAGTGTAGATTGTAGGCAGAGCTTCGAAAGAATTAATTCAATTTTAGGTTAATTCGCACAAAACCGAATTCAGCTTTAGAAATTGAATATATATCATTCCATCAAAACATTCCTTTATAATTAATTCATAGGTTTCATTCCCAAATTTTAATATTAAATAGAATGCATTCTTATGTTGAATACGTTCCTTATAGAATTACAATCAATTTAAATAATTAATTTTTTCATTAATTCTAATCTTTTACAAAATGGCTTATCAAAATTGTCATTTTATTAAATCAGTAAAAGGACTAAGGGATGAATATACTAATGATTCTGACAACACTTTAGTTTATAATTACAAATTAAATAAAAATGTGGCTTATCTTAGGGATTTAATATTTATATCATATACACAACCCATAAAAATAATTAAAAACGCAACATTTGTTTTAAACTTTTACAAACCGAATGAAACGTGAAAGATCATTATAAAAAGAATGAATTCATGCAAGAATTCATTCATTATGCATGAAAATTAAAAGAATGAAGCCAGTGAATGAATTCATAAGGAATGGTATAATCGTAAGATATATTAGTAAATTTTAATTAAAAGTCCAAAAGTGAATTAAAGAATTAATTCATTCGAATTTATGGTGGTAGGTTTGGTTAAGTAGATCACATCACATTTTTCAGAAATTTCAGTACACCTCAAATTATTATCAAAAGAAACATTTTTAAGACATTGCGGACGAAGATATTTACAATAATCGACGCTGTTCTGAGTTCCGCATCCACATAAAAATTTCTAAAGTGAAACATTCCGAATTTTTTTGCTGTTCTGTGATACACATCCGAATTATTTTCTTCGTTTTATTTCGTGTTGGAAAAGCTTGGTGAAAGTAAAAGGAATATTTTGTTGCAAAAATTAATATGTTAAAATTTATTTTAAAATTTGTTGAAACAGTCAATTTCTGACATTTTGAATTTTGTCTGATTTAACAAAACCACTCTAATGAAAAAGTTTCGGAATTCAGAACAGGGGTGATAGTGTCAAAACTCTGTTTATGAGCGACTTCAAGCACTTAACATTTTGAAATTCAGCAATTTTTCAACCGATTTTGAATATTGTAACGTTTTTGGAAAGACAAAAAATTTAGCTTTCCAAATTATATAGAATTATTTATTTGTAACTGAAATATGTTGACCGTTTTTTTTTTAAATATTAAAATTAATTTTTTTTTAATTTGTATACTTTGACGGCTTTTTTACAGTATTAAACAATTCTTTACTATTGTAATTCATGGGTTTAGTTCTTAGTAAAATCTTTTGTTTAAATTAATTGAAAATTGAAAAAGTTATCGTAATTTTTCTAAACATTTAATTTCAGCAACTCGAGGTTCTTGTTTGCACAATCATTAAGTTTAATATTTTCAATTTTCTTATAAATGCAGAGATTCCATGTTTATAAAAAAATGTATAACTTTGACAATTTTAAAGCGATTAAAATAGAACTTCATTTTGCCCTGAATAAAGAATAAATTAGATAAAAATTAGTTTTTTTTTAAACAAAATATTGCAATTAAAAGCCGTCAAAATTAAACAAAATAAGAAAAAATTAAGAAAATCAGTTTTATTTGAAAATATTTCCACACAATTTTGTTGAATATATAAACATATGTATATATTTGGAAAGCCCAACTATCTCTCCTTCTAGCTCCGTTCAAAAACTAAAAATCCTAAATTTGTAATTTTTATCGATGAATTTAACTTAAAATTATTTTTTATTTGATAATTCCAAATTTTTTTGCACAATTTTCTACTGCTATATTTTGGGAAAAAACCTTAAACATCTTTAAAACACGTGTATAATGTTCTATCAAGCCGATCAAGCCGCCGCCGCCGCCGATTATTTGGTTGCGCCGCCGCCGCCGATTTTTATCCGGCTCAACCTTAATCGCCGCCGCCGCCGCCGATTTTTTGCTTGCGCCGCCGCCGCCGATTATTTTGATCGGCTTGTTTCCCTGGTATACACTGTTGTCAACTTCTTTCCTAAAAATATCACTAAATCAAACTAAAAAAGCACTAGAAAATAGCTAAGTTATAAAAAACTTAAAAAATTTTGCGATAAAATAAAATTTCACGAACTATTCAGGTTCTGTTGAAAAATTTCCCAAAAATAGCTATCGATACATCGCTATATTTTTCGAACTTTTAAGTTTTCATAAAAATGTATCGATAAATCGCTGAGTAATAATTCAAAAATTACATTAATTTCCTTGTCAAAAATTCTGACAAGGAAATTAATGTAAAAAAAATGCTAAAAAAAACGCCAAGACTGACTTTTAAAAAATCGCCAGTTTTCCCGCTAAGTTGTTTTTCACGTGGAAAAATTTCACTCGAACTTTAAACGCCTTAAAATTTTATTAAAATTTTAAAAATTAATAACTTTATTATTTTATTAGAAAGACATAATCACAATAAACACAAAAAGTCACTTTTTCACCAGAAAAAAAATAGTCTTGTAGGTATATTTAATTTTATATTTTTTTTATATGGAGTATAACAGTTTTTTCACGTGAATCGAAACAATTTACTGTGCTTAATATGTACACTCAAAAAAGTTTGACAGTTACTACATGACAGTTGTTTGTGTAGTAATCAGTAGTTGTTGTTTTTAACAGTAATTATAGTTGTTTTTCTATAGAAAAAAGCAAAACAACTTTTATGACGGTTATTTAAGAAAACAACTAACGAAAAGTACTGCAATTTTGTAACAGTTATTTAAATCAGTTATTTTTAATATCATAATAAACAACTACCAAAACAGTATTTTTACAGTAAACAGTAGTTTTTGTTAGTCATTTAAAAAATAAATAATTTTGTTGAATTTTTTTGAATTTTAAAAATTCTTGTTTAGTTTATATTTGTTATTATTGATATATATCTAGTTTGCAAATAAAAATCAGAAACTTGTATTGTATTTACAATGGATAAAAGCATAATAACTGGAGAACGGTTTGGAATTTTTACTTCGAATTTTAAATAGGCTGAAGTAATAACACATATTTTTGTAATCGACGGTAAAAAAATTATTTTTTTTTTATTAAAATATACTTTTATAAACAAAAAGAATTTACTGTGAAAATCAGTAGTTTTTACCGATTTTCTCAGTTTTGAAATTTTTGTAGTAAAAATTTATCAGTTAATATTACGACATTGGTAGTTATTTTTATTGCATTTGTTAGTTGTTCTTCAACAGTTAAAAATAACAAAAGTTTTAGTTATTTTAAAGGTAAATACCTTTGTCGCCTTTTTAACTGCATATACCTTTGTTTTAACTGTCATTTTCAGTAGATTCTACCGTTTGTGACTGTAGCTAAATCATATTTTATCCCGCTAAACGAGTTGTGAAATATCGCTAGATTTGACGAGAATATGGCTAAATTGGCAATAGTGAGTGTATATAAAAATCAGACTTATGGGCTGCGTTTTTCATAAGTATCGAAATCCAATCAGTTCCGAGTTGGATCATATATTCCTATATCATTTTATTTACGCTCGAAATCTTCTGCTAACAATAACTGGATAGTTTTTGGCTTTTGTAAGCTTTTAATTACATTTATTTCATACATAAAACATACAAATTTAATATTTGTGTGAAATAGTCGACTAAAATTAAATTTTCTTGGTAAGGCCGATTAAAGACTGAATTATTAATAAAATCATTAAGAACTTACCACTTTAAAAATGCAAATTAAATTCCTTCAATGTGTATATGTAGTTAGTAAAATGGTAATTTCCTTTATTAAAATATAAAATTTTCAACCCGTGTTTTATAAACTTGTTCTAATTTTTCTTATTGGTTGCAAATAATTTGTGTTTTTTTTTTTATCAAATTTTAATAAATATAAAATTTTTAATTATATTTTTTTGCATAATTTAATTAGATTTGTTTAACCAATATATTCGTTTTTATTATTTTTTTTTAATTTTATTATTTTTCACAAAAAACTTTTCCCGCACAAACTTTCCGTTTTTAACACCACGAAGTTGTAACTGCGACTAAATTAGCAACAGCTAGATTGCATTATTTTATTTACAATTATTTCAAACCTGTTCAGCACGAGCTTAATACTTTTGGTTTGAAACGAACCTTTTAAACGAACACAATAAAACAAGTTCGTGTAGTTGTAGTTGTTGTTTTCGTTTAAGCATTAAACACATAGACGACTGCAGCTACACGACTACACGACTACAAATGCTGCTGGCTGCAATTGTAGTCGTGTAGTCAGCTACTTAATTTTTTTGAAAACGACAGCAACATGTAAACAGATAATCCTAAATATTTGACATTTTGATAAATGTTAATCTTTTTTGGTTTGTGCTTCTAAAATAATGGCTGAGGAATATTTTGTTAATTTTTTAAGATCCATTTTTTTTTACAAAACATCACAATAAAGTTATTTCCAAATATAAATTAATGAAACCTTCAAACAATTGTAAAATATAAACAGCTGTTTCTTCAGTGTTCCCAAAACGGTGATTTTCTAGTCAGAACTAGCGATTTTATTTCGCCTCTAGCGGGAAAAATTGTCCTGTTTTACATATTTTGTTATATTGTCAACACTATTTGTGTTTTGTAGCCAACAAAAATAGAAATTATCCTAAGTTGACTACAGCGGCAAAAGTAGTCGTGTAGCCGTGTAGCTGTGTTGGTGTCAAAATAATCGTTTTCATATAAACGTGTGTATTTTATTTTTGACAGGCTGTAGTCGTGTAGCTGCAGTCGTCTATGTGTTTAATGCTTTAGGGTTTTATCTATCGTATGTAAACAAATAATAGCTCCACCAGCTCCACTTGTTTTATTATTTTCTTTTGTTTGGAGAGAACATAAACAAAACAAGCCGGCTTTCGGATGGCAAACATGTGTTTGGATTATATTTGTTGTGGTCATGAGTTGCCAAAACTATATTATGTAATGTAAGGAAGAGGGGGGTTGGATATTGGGGAGCTATTTGTTAATAGAAATGGGAGTAGATTTTGAAAAGATTTTACAATATTTTTAGCGACCTTATTTAAAGACCCGATAAATTTAGAACGGAAATTGATATAATAGCGCGTATAAAGAAAGCGCTGGGTATCATAGATTACATAGATATCTCACTCTTCTTCTTCTTTTGTCAACAAACTAATTTTTACACATACATTGAAATTTTTTTTGTATAGGTATACCATGTATGTCTAACACATTCTCATGAGATACGTGCACTGACAGCGAATGTCAAAGAGTAAGATATCTATGTAATCTATGCTGGGTATAACCACTAATGAAATAAAAATAAAAATTATCATTCCAGGGTTACCAAATATTGATTAAAAAATATCAATATATTATTTTTTCAAAGAACAAAAAAATTAAACAAAATAAAAACGTATAAATATCCTAAAAATTGCATACTAAAATTCGTTTCTTAATTATTTATACTTTATAGAATTGGGAAACCCCAAATATAATCATACGATAAAGGCTGGTTTATATTATAAGATTTTCGGTATGATTTTGCTTTAGTACACATGCAAAACATATAGGCAAAGTTGCTAAATCTTTCCGAAACTCTTTTAATCTAAACCAGCCTTAAATGTTACTGATGAAGGAAATCCAAAATTATAGCGATAAGAGGATGTTTTCTTTACAGATGAAGCCTCTTTCTGAGTGCTCTTGACTCATAAAAAATCCAAAATTATGAGTGTTGGAAGGGGAAATTCTCTTCATTTCACAGAGAGTTTTTGGAGGATTTTTATTTGTGTTCTTTTTGCATTCTTTCATGTCCCATACAAGACTCATAATTTTGAGCATTGTAAGGAGGAATTTCCCTCTTTTTTCGGAGTCATTTAAGACACATGTTTAAGAGTGTTATGAGCCTTTTCTGAAAAATTTAGGAGTAATTTTTTTAATAGTTTTCACATTTTTTGATGTTCCTACTCTGGATGTTTTTTGAAGTTAAAAATATAAAATAGGAATACGATATTTCTTGCAAAATATGTACATATTGGTGTATAACTGAAAAATGCGGGATACACAACAGATGACGGATTTTTTTCACATGATTTGTGTCTTTAATAACTTACATATATGACATTTTGGAGGGTAAACATCTGTAATTTATTCTCAGTTAGTCATTGAACGAAATAGTGTAAACAACAAAGTTTTTTTTTTCATCGAAAATGTTGAATTTTGTGCGAACAATGCATCATATGCGGGAAGTTTTGCTTTATTTCTTCAATTTGAAAAAAAGTGCAGCTAAAGCATATCGATTACTCACCGAAGCTTATGCTTAATATGTTCCATCGATTTCAACATGTCAGAGATGGTTGTGCGGTTCAGAAGTGGTGATTTTGACATGGAAGAAAAAAACCGTCCAAAAACCAAAAAAGTTCGAAGTTGATGAATTGGAGGCACTACTCGAGTTTACAAAATCATTGGGAGTCACTCAAGTACTCAATTTCAAAACTTTTGCAAGTAGCAGAATTCGTTCAAAAGCAAGGAAATTGGGCACCACACGAGTTGAAGCCGAGAGATGTTGAGAGACGGTTTTGCATGTCCTAAATGCTGCTTCGACGCCATAAAAAGAAGTCATTTTTGCATTAATGGCGATGAAAAATGGAACCACTACGACAACCCGAACAGCAAAAACTCGTACGTGAAGCCCGGAAGACCAGCCAAATCAAGGCCAAAGCCGAATATCCATGGCGCGAAGGTATTTGTTGGGATCAGAAGAGTCCCATCTATTATGAGCTGCTGAAATCGGGCCAGACGATCACAGGGGACCTGTACCTGATTCGTTTGAAGCGAGCATATTCTATCATGACAACGCTCGCCTATATGTTGTGATAGAATAGTGCTTTTTTTGTTTTGGCACCATGAGCAAATTTTTGGCGTTTTGGCTCATCAAAAAGCACCATAAGTAGTGCTTAAAGCACCAAGTTGGCATCACTTACAACAATAATCAATCAGTGTGTTCGTTTACTCGAAATTCTTACTACTTTTACTACAATTGGAAAGTTTTGTTTACTTTTTGTATTGATTTTTTCCAGCTGTAGTAAAAGTAGTAACTTGTAGTAAGTAAACGAACTCGCTTAATATTGAATGGAATCACTATCATGCTGCTGAACGCGTAGTTCGAATCAGTTTGAGTCGTCTGTCGAACATGTTTTATTCACATTTAATTACTCAAAAAAACTCATTGTTGAATAAAATCACACTGTTGAATAAAATCACAAAGTTAAATAAAATCACACTGATCGAACATTTGAATTCACATGAATAAATTAAAGTATTAGTTTTTGTTTTATAAATTAAAAAAAAATAAATAAAATCTTATTGTTTTATAATGGGAATGTACACTGGACCATTTATTAAATGTGTTTCTACAAAATCTAATACTGTAAACCCCCTCTTTATTGTTATGAAACCAATGTTTATATCAACGATGCAACAAAAATTGATTTAAAATCAGCAACGAATATGTGTATTTGAGTATATTCGACGCTTGAACGCAAACGAATGTTTATTCGGGTGTTGATTACGTATGATGGTTTTGCATTCAGCAGTTGCAGTTCTCTGGTTAAAATATTCACTGAACCGGTTTATAAGGCTAACCTTTTAGCTGACATGTTTGCAGGTGATTCATTCCTGCCGGAAAGGGATCAACCACTGCCAGAACTTGAAAGAGTATGCAGTACTATGCCTAATATATTCTTCCGAGCTCGTGCAGTTAAAAGGGTTCTTGCTGACCTCAACGTAAGTAAGTCATCGGGGCCGGATGGTATACCCGCAGTGGTGCTGAAACAGTGCTCTTCGACGTCTAGCTCGTCCATTGGCTAACCTTTTTAGCGCTTCTTACCATGCAGGAGTTTTCCCCTCGTGCTGGAAGATTGCCAATGTCCAGCCAATCCCTAAAAAGGGTGCGGCTAACAAATTACCGCCCGATCGCAATATGCTCTGCGCTCTCAAAGGTGATGGAGAGTATGGTTAATTACAATCTTTTTTTATCTTTGACTAAATTTCTTTATGATCCACAATCAAAGGATGTGCACAACCTAGTCTCTGGAGAGGGCTACACCACCGTTGTGGTATAATGGTTAGCGCTTTGTACTGTTACACGTGAGGTTGCGGGTTCGAGCCCCAACCAAGGCAAGATCAATTTGTGAAAAATAATAATATGTATGAGTTTTTTCTATCCCTCATGCATATCACAGCGTCCTCCTTCGGTGTTCCCGTAGCACTTAACCCCACCGAAGTAAAATAATATAACAGGGCTATGAACTACAAGCTTCAACAAAGTTCGCCAACTCAACATCAGATGGCGCGCAACAACTGTTCTAAAAATTCAACATCTCGCGCAATTACAGTGTTACCATATTTGAGGCTCTTCATCTTTCACCACCTTTCACTTCTTCTCTATCCCCTTTCCAAAGGAAGCAACACGTTAATTAATAGGAAGAATTTCCTGAGTGTTGCTTCTCTTAAAAAAAAAATAATAAAAAAAAATAATAAAAAAAAAATTTAAAAAAATTCTTGTGAATTATCTAGAGTCCAAATCACATCTTCCGTAGAAATCGTTCTACTATAGACCTGTTAGCGTTCTTCTCGGAGCGTTGGAGTCAGTCCATTCACAGTTTTGGTGAGAGTAAAGTAGTTGCTTTGGATATTTCAAAGGCCCCGTCCCCGTGTATGGGACGGGGCTTTTGTATCAAGGCTTATTGCCTTTGGTGTGGGTAATGATTTCGCTCGTTTTATTTTGAGCTTTCTCAGAAATCGCACTATTCGTGTTGTTATAGATGGCGTCTCATCGGACGAGTTTCAGCTGAATTCAAGGGTACGGCAGGGTTCTGTTCTTTCTCCTTCCCTATTTTTTATCTTTCTCAATGATCTTCTTGTTCAAACTTTCAACCCTAGCTACTCTTTCGCAAATGACAGCAACATTTTTCATTCATTTTCCTTCAATCGTAGGCCAAGCGCTGAGAAGATTGGGGGCAAAAGGCAGATTATTAATGACACACTAAATCGTTACCTCTCTGCAATCTCTGAGTGGGGTCGTGCGAACAAGGTGGATTTTAATTCACTCAAGACCCAATGTAGTATGTTGACCCATAGGGCTGCGGAGTCAACACTGCCATCTGTACATATGGGTGATATCGATGTTGAGGAATCGGATACTCTCGATATTCTAGGCATAAAAATTCAGTGTGATGTTCGATGGAATAAGCATGTTTTTCAGGTGTCGAAAGAAGCATTCAAGTTTCTAGGTTTTTTACGTCGGTGCAAGAAGTACTTCACTCCATTCGATTTACTCACTATTTATACCACCTATATCCGACCGAAGATGGAATACAACTCCCATATATGGGCAGGAGCATCGAAGTCTATTTTGGAGCTTCTGGCCCGTGTGCAAAGGAGGGCATCGGCGCATATCAATGACAGTAGGGTATCCAGCTCTATTAACTCATTGGAGCATCGTCGGAATGTGGGTTTTGTGATCCTGTTCTATCGATATTACCATGGGAAGTTCTCTGCTGAGATAAATGAACTTATCCCCAAAGCCCAAGTTTTTATTCGTAATATTCGCTTATTAAGTAGAGCCCATCCGTTTGTTGTCGATTGTCCAGCGGATCGCACGACGCATTACAGAGAATTCGTTCATCAATCGCACCAGCTGTATGTGGAATAAACTCCACGCAGAAGTCTTCACTGTTACTTACAATGTCGAGAAATTTAAATCAAATATTCACAAATCTTGCTCCCCATAACCTGCACTGCGTTAGTAGGGGGCATCCCCTGAGTGTTGGTCTAGCATATATAAAAAAAAATGAAAAAAAGTATTTTACAGTAAACAGTTGTTTCTGTTAGTTATTTAGAAAATAAAAAATTTTGTTTGACTTCGTTGAATTTTAAAAATTCCTGTTTAGTTTATATTTCTTATTATTGATACAATCAAAATAGTTTGTAGTTTAAATTAACTGAAAATGTAATTTAAAATAAATGAAAAATCACTTGAAAACCGGTCTACTAACTTTTCATTTAAATCAAAAGAACTTTTCATTTATTTTTAAATGTTAATAAATAAACTACAAAATTCTTAAAAAATAATGATTTTTCATTTATTTCGTTGTTTTAAATTTCAAAAAATTAACTACAAAATCCGCAAGAATAAATGATATTTAGTTTATTTCATTTTTTTAACTGACCTAGAAATCGAAAAGGAATTCTTTTTTTCACAAAACGTTTTAAATGAAAATATTAACTGTAACAGAAAATCCGTATTTATATGTAGTTTATTTTTTAAATAAACGACAAAAACAGTTAAAAAATAAATTTCTTTGTATTTTAAATGTATAATCATTTAAAAATAAATGTACGGAAAACTTTTTAAATAAACTACAGTCAGTTACTGTAATAATATTTTCAGTGTATATTCCTAGTTTGCAAAAAGAAACTTGTATTGTATTTCCAGTGCAGAAATGCATAATAACTGTAGAACGGTTTGGAATTTTCACTTAAAATTTTAAATACATACTTTTGTAATCGAAAGAAAACAAATTGTTTTTTTTTTATCAAAATAACTTAAATTTTTTTTTCTTCCCCTCAAAAAGAGGGACTTTAAGTTTTTACTGGGCAGCTGATGCTGTTCTTTACCCACATATAAGGTTTCACAAAGTAACGGTCTTTAAAGTTGTCAAAAATTAAAAAAAAAACCTATCATTAACCTTATCACTAACGAAATAACAAAAAATACCGTTAACCTAAGCATAATCCAACGAAACATCTTTAAATGCCATTAACCCTAAAAACGAAATATCTTAAAACAACGATAACATTGAAATACCCAAACGGAATACTGTTCAAATAACGTTATTCATTATAACAAACATAAGCTTCTGAATGGGTTGCCAGCCCTAGTTTTTCATGGAAAAAAACTAGGGCATTGCATGAAATTTAAAAAGTTTTTTCATGAAAAAAAAAATGGAAACTTAACCATCCCAAAAAAACTAGAAAATGCGGCTAAAACTCGTTATTGGGCAACACTACTCTTAGCTTAAGTTTTTGTTGTAACATTATGCTGCAACATGTTTGGTTTAAACATATCTTTCAAACATCAACAATTAGCCTTAGCCCATTCCAACAGTTAATACACTGTAAATAAAGTTGGAATGTAAACATTATATTCTTTAATTAAAATTTAATTCAATTAAACGCAAAAAGGTTTTTTGAACTTTTTAATTCCAAAAAAATATTTACCAAATAAATATAAAACGCATTTTGTTGAGTAAAATGCTATACATATTAGCAAATAATTGATTAAAATATAAACCAAATCTTGACAAACTGGTTAACTACAAATTAAAACAAATTATTTAAATTGTGTGAATTTTAAATTAGGAGAAAACACTTGTTTTTGTATAAATCATGGTTTAAAATGTTTTATTTTGAGTGACCTGTTTATGAAAACAAAATTACAACAAAATACAAATAACAATTAAAAAACACAAAATTAATTAAATTAACATTTAAACAAACACATACATAGATATAAAAATGACAATTCAATTAGAAATATTTCGAATTTTTTAAATTTTTTATGGCTACTTTAAAGATTTTTATTTCCGAAGGTCTGGTAATGCCAAAGGCATTTAAGTCTATATCTTGCAACTGCTTAAATTTTTCCAAATCGATTTTTTTAAATGTTTTTGAATATTTCGTCATGTTAATTTCTTTCAAAATTTTATCCACAGGCTGTAGAACATCTGATGATGGTTTTGCTGGTAAAGATGTTCTCCTTACTGTATGTGCCTTAGGTTTCTTAGTACGAACAGACTTTCCAATAGCAATTTCTGATGATTTTTCTTTAGTATCAATAGTAGACGAGGTAGATGTTGTATAAGTTATAGAAGAGATTGATGACATGCTTATAGCAGAATCTTTTGATGCATTGCTGATAGAGCTGGAGGTATTAGTATATTTTAGTTCCAATTTTTCGTCCGATATGATTACGGGTTTCAAAGGTAAATTGTTAATTGTCGTATTTGAAGACGTTGTATGAATTGCTGTAGAGCTTGTTGCTGATTTAACTGAATTAATTTGTGTAGATATTGGTGTGATATTTAGATTGTGAACGGATACAGTTGAACAATTAATTCTAGTTGAATTTGCTAAAGGTGTATTAATCGGAATATGGATTTTATCCATTTTAATCAATTTCTTTTAATATAACATGTGTTTCACTTAAAAAAATTGCAGAAAAAAATAATTTAATTTTACAGTTATTTATAATTTTCCAATTATAATACTTCTTATGCCACAGTCTATGTAAACTGTAGGAATATCGTGATGTACAACTGTTAAAATTAACCCCATAATGGACTGCAGTGACCAGTAGAGTGATCTATTATTCGACTTTTTTGGAAAACCTGTTCCGGTTTTTGTTGAATAGATAAAATTTAGGAAAGCCCGGTTTCAAAGATAATCTTTTGGGCTCAAACAAGCATTTTTCCGCTTTTTTCTCCTAAATTTGATTAATCAGTTTGGAACATGGCTTTGGACTGCTGAGAAAATTTTGGGATGGTTTGCAAAAAGTAATAATAATCATTTTCATGAATCAATTGAAAATCATCTAACAAATATTTGGAACTTTTCTTTTGCGTCTAAAACATTTCAAACATATTTTACCCCTCAATTCATAAATGCTTTGTAAAGTTATAGCAGGTTTACAAAATGTCATTTTCGTACAAAATTTGTTCAATAAACCTCCTATACTTTTACAAAGCGTTTATGAATTTAGGGGTTAATATTTTATCATTATGTAATTTTGTAACCTTCAAAAAAATCATTTTTGATTTTTTTCAAAATCGGTCTTAATCGTTTTGTAAAGTAAATCTCTTAAGAGAAAACTCCAAAAAAAATGTTAGGCATTAGTTTTGGTGCACGACTGCATTTTTAAGAATTTAGTTTAACTGTCTCTTTTCTATATAAAGAGTCAGACGAATTCGTTAAAACATTTTTGTGAAAAACACAAACTTAAAATCATTTATCATTAAAAATTTTTAGACGCATTTGTTCTACATCGAAGTTCTAACAAATTTGTGCAAAAATTTTGAAACAAAATTGATTTTAAATAAGTGTTTTTCTCACAAATTTTTTAACGTATTCATCTGATTCTTTTTACAAAAACACCCAGTAAATCTCTGAGCTATCCAATTGTCAAAATAATGAAGTATCAAATAAAATGTAATTTTATTGTATTCAATTTTATTTTATATAATAACCCAGCAAAAAAGAGATGCCGAGCAGTAGAATAAGCACTACAATTGATGATCTAGATGTACTCCTTTTTTAACATAAAACACATTGAGTTGTCGTACTTAATTTTTTTTTTTATTTTACACTTCAAAATTTTTTTATTGCTGCCACCGGGTATCGACCTTGCGACCTCACGATTGCTAGTCTAGCGCTCTACTGCTGAGCTATTCTTTGATATGAAAGTTGATTGGGATTACAAGTGTAATCATTAGACATTATTTTGTATTCGAAAGAAAATGTTTTTTTTATCAAAATATATATTTATAATATCAAAAAAATTTCCTATAAATAACATTGGCCCTTACTATAAACGAGTATTCTAAATTTAAAGCCGACTTTATTTTTAATCATACGGTTTTGTTCATTTTGTGTATGAGAACCCTACAAAAATATTTATATTTTCAAACATTTTGATTGGTAGAAAATAAAATAACCCACACCGGTAGAGGGCGCTGAAATTTAGTATTACCTGAGCAACTATTTAGTATCAGTTGAGCCTATATTTAAAAACTCAAAAACTGCTGAAAACTGCTCAAAATAAGGTAAAAACAAGCGCGGAATATATTCAAATAATAAAATTTGTGATATCCGTTTTTTTTTCTTTGTTGTTTGTTATTATTTAAATTTAAATAAAAAAAGAAAATTGTCAATTTTTTTTACAAAGTGCCATCTAGTCATAACGATTTTTTATAACTTATTTTTTTGGTGATGCCATACCCCTGAAATAACCAATCAGAATGCTCCAAAAATAAACCAAGTCAAGTCATACTTTCGCACTCAAAAAAGTTTAACAGTTACTACATGACAGTTGTTTTTCTCCAAAACAATTTTCAATTCTACTGAAAAATCAAAATTCCAAACAGTTTAACAACAGAATGAACAATTTAAACGCTTTTTATAAGAAAATTTAATTTTGTATACACGGAAAAAATTAGAAGTGTATAATTATTGAAGTACTTAAGTAATATACAATTTCAAAAGTATTTTTTCTAAGTTAGTAAAAAATACATGTAGGTACATTTATCAATTTTTTGTTTTTGTCAACTTGCCTTAGACCGAGTTTTTGGGATGTCAATTAAACTTGGTTTAGTTAAACCGAAAATGAATTTTGTCAGCCATTTCCAAGTTTACTAACAAAAATTTGCGGGCCTCTAAAATGCCATACTTGGCGCTGAGGCGAAAACTTGTAAATTTTGTAAATAAAATATTGAAATATTGAAAGAAAAAAAAAAAAAGAAAAAAAAAACTTTTTCTCGTTTAGAAATTTGGTCTTTATTGATATAAAACACAATAAATTACCTTTCAAAAGCAGTATTCCAATTATAAACTGCGTTAAACTAATTTTAAAGATAATCTACATTCTAAAAACTCGGCCTTAGTTTTTGACCTATTCCATTTTCACGCACTTCAGATTATGTTAATTTACCTAAGTTTTTTCTTTTGTAAATTATCTTAGAAAATATTATATTTTAATTAAAGAATTATGTAACTTAGCAGAAAACTTTTGAAAGTGTATTTTACCGAAGTACTACTGCAATTATACACTTTTTAATTTTTCCGTGAATGTATAATTAAGAAATTTGCTGACGTTAAAGGATTAATCAGAGTTGAATGTTACATGCTCTTTTTTAATCAACTATACATAGCGGTAATCAAATTTATTTTATTTACTTTCGTTGGAATAAGATTTTTAATTTATTGTTGCTGGTGCTAAGCCAAACGTATTGTTGCCTGTGTCGTTTAATTTAAAAAAATTGTGATTGTTTTAATTATTGTGTTATTTGTTTTTAAACTTAAAAATTTTGTTATAAAATTCCAAAATATAAATAAATTTTTAACTTCACAATGGAACGTTATATTCATTTACAAACTAGTATGTTTTTTTATTCCGAATTACAAAAACATAACCTCAATTTAGTCAATTTATTTCTTTATTTTTAGTGCCCAATTCTCCTCTTAGCCCTTTAACGCCATTGAGTGAAAATACCACATTTGACTTTAATTTTGGTGGCGATGGTTCTTTGGACATTTACATCGATAGTGTACGTCAGGAACATCGTGTGCAACAACAGCAAAAAAAGTTATTACAACAAGCTAATAGAGAATATCATAAACCAGGATGTCCCATGCAACCGAAGCGTTATTCAGAAGAATTTTTAAAAATACGTGACGTATTTGAAGCACACGATTCAGAACAAGAACAAAACGGATCTATCATAAGTTTAAAAGAAGCACCAAAAATGTATTGTTGTAAAGAAAAAGAGCAACGACAAGAAATGTATGCGTCAAACAATAAAACACCTAAGATAAAAATAACTCATACTGGTGCCACGCCCACTACAAAAGTATTTACAAGCACACAAAGAACACCCTCAATAATAACAAGTACCCAAAAAATGTCCGATTATGTTGCAACACCCACAAATGTTCGTACTCCTCTAAAACATAGAAATCAAAATATTTTATTAAATTCACCTTCAAAATCTTATGACATGCAACAACTCCAAAAGATTCAACAAAAGTTGAACCGTCATCAACAACATCGTCAAACTTTTCGAAAAGCTTCCCCAGTGGCTGCTAAACCCTTGTGTCCACGTGTTGCCAAAATTTTACATCGAAATGGTTTATCAATGTACAGTGGACTCTTTCAAAGGGAAGAAATTGATTTATTTGCTTTTAAATTTATAAGACTACAAGATTTGCATCAAATGGGCATAAAAAATCCAAAACATTGTGAATTAATAATGGCCGATATTTATTATGCTGGAAAATACTATTAAAATTTATTTTCTAGATATGTTCATTTTTAAAATTTTCCTCTTACTTAATGTTTGTCTTAGAAATTTTATGCAATTCTAAATGTAATTTTAAGTTTTAATTAAATGCTTTTATATGTTGTGATTTTTATTAAAATATAACAAAAACTTTATTAAAAAAATAATATAAAAATTAAAAAAAGTACTTATTATGTTAATTCATAATAAGGAAATTGGCCTCGAACTGAATTAATAAATTTCTAATTAATAAAAATTAATTTTTACCACAAAAAATTTAATGAGGGTACAATAATACATCAATTCACATATTTTTTAAACCCCAACAATTTCGAATTGTTTAACGAAATTTAACAGAAAAATAAATCGGTTAAACGGTAATTTAACATACGTACAGACCATAAACAATAATTCACTCATCAGTAGCAATTGTTTTTAATGCGCGAATTAAATCTTGAATTTTTGATTCGCGACTTAAAATTGTTTATGACTCGCGAATAAATTTTAGAGTTCGATATCTGTGTAAGAAAAAAACTTTCATTTAATACATTTAGTTTATTCACAAGGGGTGTGATTAATTTTGTATTGTGCCTTTAAGAACAGAGTTGGTAAAAATTAATTTTAAAATATATACCAAGGATATGATAGGACAATACAACATTTTTACTTATAATTAGGGTCATATGCATAATCATTTTTAAATTTTATAAGTGACTTGTAAAACAAAATTTTCAATTGGTTTCTGTGTTTTAACAATGGCTATGTAATTTTCTCACCTTATGTTAACAGATTGTGCCTGCTAGTTTTTAGGAAAACCAAAGTTTTAAGAAAAAACATAGATGAATTGATAAGTTGTATGCTTAAATTACAATAATTAATGCGAAACCTATCAGTGATTACGCATATGGTCTAGAAAAACATTTTAATTTTGTTTTTAAATCTTTTTTCGATTCCTTTGTGGATGTTTGGGGACAGTTTTGATTTTCTGATAGATATATAAAAGGACTACGAAGCTGCAATATATATTCCCAAAAATCTCTTATTTCTTTGTATAAATTTTCATCTACATATTCTAGGTTCTTCTAGAGCTGCCGGGATATCCATGTCTTTTTAAAGTTTTTGAAAGTTGATATATAAATTTAGTTTACAAATTGAATTAAAGTTAATAGATTGTTTAACTGTTACAACTAAACATTGTGAAAAAAAGTTAATATGGAGCTTAAACTATTTTATATGGAAACAAATTTTTAAACATTCAAAATTATAAAAAAAAAATAATATTGTTGGTTTTAAATTTTATACTTACACATATTTATAAAAATAATAACTCCATTAAAAGATAATTTCACTAGTTTTTCAATTTTTTGTGGCAATTATTTACACTTTTTAAAGAACTCTTCCACTAACACTGTTGCCAACTTTTTTGGACTAAAATCCATTATATGTGTCATGAAAAGCGCTATAAACTGCTACAAATAGAATTTATCGGAAAAAGTATTAAAAATTAGCGCTACATGCTGAAAAATTTTAATTTATTATTGTTTTTTGGACCAAACACCTATTTTGTCAGTAAAAACCATATTTCAAATATAATAAAATATATAAAATATTTAATATGAATACACAAATTTTGTATCGCAATTAAAAACTCGAGAATTTTATAAAAAAAAATAATTTTTTACATTTATATTAAAAAATATTTGACACTAATTGTATCAATAAACAAATTTGGTCTACAAACTTTTAAGACATATTTTTCTTCGAATCCAATTCTTTTTTTAATTTTTTATAAACTAGTTTGATTCACAAACAGGTTTAATTTATCTATTGCAGTTCCGACGATTATGAATTAATATTTCATTTATTACAAGTTTTTTTTCAGTTAACCGTTAGAATAACCGCTAACCGCTAAACCACATTTTTTTAATGGGTAATAAAAAAGCGCTGTATTTGCAGAAAAGTAACAAGTTGGCAACAGTGTCCTCTGCTTGAAATAAATATTGCTATTAATAGTTGCACTTATAAAGTACCAAATAGTACAGAATACCCTAACATACAGCACTGTATTTTTCGCATTTCCTTTTAGTATATTCTCCTGTTTGGTAATAATATATGGCAACTCTTGTAGTTTTATGTGTAAATTCTTTTTGTACGTGATGTGCAGTTTTTACGAATTTTATTTAATTTCGTTTTCTTTAGGAAAAATGTAAAAATTAGTGCATAAAATAGTTTTAAAAACATTTAAAAAAAACTTAAGGTGAGTGATCCTGTCCATAAAAAACCACAAATAAATGACGTAATAAAGTGTTAAAAAAAGAACTTGTGAAATGTAAAAAAATGGAAGTGACTGAGAAAAAAATTTGCAACGAAATACATACTGAAAATAACAGCTGTATACAGAATATACCTATAAAAATTGTTAAAAAACATAAATGCAATGCAGAAAAGTGTTTTAAATTAAATTAGTGTATTGGTGTGTTTTAAAATAAATTATTTTTTATATTGGCGAATATATAAATAATTTGTTTTGCATTCTCTTTTGACTTATTAATCGTAAAAAGGTATTTTCTTTCTGTGCAAAAAAAAAAACGAAATGTAGCTAAAATAGCTTAGCCTAGCCAGATTGCTTAAAGAAAAAAATAATAAAAAGAGATTCTATGGGCTATTTATGAATTAAATTTTTTATTTCATTATTTTATATGTAATCTATAATTATTATTTAATTAAGTTTTTAAATTAGTAAATAATGTGAAAATAAATAATTGCAAAATAAATCTGGCATCCTTTTTACGTATTGTCTTTTGTTTACAATTTTCGTATCTTTTTCTTTTTGACACTTGACTTATTAGTGTTAATATAAATGTTTGGCGATTTAAGTAACCGTAGTAACCACATAAGCTAAAACGGCTACTTTCTTCACATTTTAACATATTTCTCAAAATATTGAAATGAATTAAACAAAATTAATTTATTTGAAATTTTATTTCATGTTTTATTAACTTATATATTTTTATTTGTTTATATGTAATATTTAAAACCAATTACTTTTCGAATCAAATATAAATAGTATTTGTTGTATTTACACCACTATGCGGTGTCTTTACTCGACCCAATATACGACTGTAAAGTAAAACGACGGTATGGTTTATTACATATTTTTGCTTAAAATATGTGAATTTTTTATAAAATATCTGTAATTTGATAATAAAACCTAAAAAATTATAAAAATATTGTTAAATTCTTGCTAATTACTAAGCAATTAAGAAAAATGTGAAAATAAGGTCGCCTACCAGTAAGGAAAATATGACTGTACACTATAAAAGAAATTAACAGAAAAGAAAAAAGTGTTGAAGAAAAAAATGATAAAAAATAACAAGAAAAATTAAGAAAAACAAATATTTAACAAACCAAAGAAGAAAATTATTAAAATTTAATGATATAAGAAAAATTAAAGTCCAATTACTTGGCAAAAGAAAGAAATTTTGTTATACATCTTTACGTTTTTACTTAACACTATATTCTTCTACTGGTATTATTTCCCTTAGCCGGTCACCGGTTTCCCTTTATTATTTCAATTTCTTTTTATTTAAAATATATAAAGAAACTTAATTGGTTTCTAGGTAGTATTGCCGATTATGTATTGCGAAATGTTTGTTCCAATGCCAAAGAATTGTGGATATTTTGCTAAATTTTGCTAGCCATAGGTAAGCCTTCTGGTTGCATTTCTACCTACATATAAGTGACAGGAGGAAGTTTGCAAATTAAAATCTAGACTTACTTTCAAGTTCATACTTTTTTATTTAAGCCCCCTTTCAATTCTGCAGACATTTTGGGAAAAATATTGCGACAACCAGTCAGGTCCTTAGGGCTTTTGACCTAAAAAGGCACTTAAAATCGTTGGTCTACAACTCTTAAAATAAAGGTTTTGGCTAATATCTCATCCATACTTTTGACCTACATACATATAAAGGATCGTGATAAATCAAAAATGTTAGTTTTTCAAAAATATATCGTCCATTCTATGACCAAATTGTCAACACCAAATCCATTTATTTTGTATTGTTCTGTAGTATACTCTGGGATGCTATATAAACATTTTTGTTTTCAGTGCTGAAAATTCTAATACGAGAATTTATTCCCTATTTTTTAAACAACTTCATATTTATTATACCCAGTCTATTTGAAAATTCGCTGGGGACGATAAAAATTCATTTGCTTATTTCTTATATTTCATGTGACAATTATTATTTACACACAAAAAAATATTAGTTTAAATCATCTAATTAAAGATTTGTTTAAAATAAAATTTGTTTTTAAATAAATATTTAATTGAATTAATTAAAACTTGTGCATTCTGTAATTGCCCTACGGGAAATTTTAACAAACTGTCACCGAACTCTCATAAAAAAACAAAGTTCAGGGACCTGTCCTGGGATTTGTCTTGTGACATGTCACAAGGGGTCAATTTCCCCCTCCTATGAGAACGCCATGTAAAAGTGACCACTCTATTTCATATAAAGGGGACAGTTCGGTGACAGTTTGTTAAAATTTCCCGTAGGGTTATTCAATTAACCGTACCCAATTTTTAGTAATTGATAGTATCATTTGCGTGGTAGGTGCAAAAACAGAGAAAATAGTAATTGTCTGGTACAATTAGGTAATTAAACCTGGTTTTTACTTTTTTGTGTGTAGTTTAATCAACTTTTCAAATATTTTTTATATTGAAAAGTATTTAAGGAAAAGTATTTTGAAATTTAGAAAATTATTTACAAATTTAAAAACAGTTTTATATGCTTTCAATCCGATTTATTTTGTATTATTTCAGAAAAAATTAAAATTGGATTGCCTTAATTAATTCTTCCTCTTAATTTGTATTTTATTTTTTCTGTTTTTAGATTATTTCAAAATATTTTCTTCGTCAAAATGTCCTAACTAAGCATATAAAACTTTTAATAAATTAATTAAAAGAAGTGTAAATTAGAATTGTAAAATAAGTAAAAATTTAAAAAATTAACATAATAAGGATAGTCCTTAAAACGACATCTTTTTGTTAAAATAAAATAAAAAACTAAAGAAATATAACTAAACGACATAAAATAAATTTAAGAAACAAAAACTTTAATATAGACATGTCTGACAAGGAAATGCAAGCTCATGACAATGTGAGATGGCGTAATTGGTCTCGAGCTGCAACAATTTATGATCAAATATTATCATCACCCCCGTTGGTTAGTACCCGTGCTCAAAAAGATCGCCATATTGTCTGTTTGTTGGGTCGTTGCGAATGTCTGGTGGAACTGGGTAAATATGAACCATGTCTAACAGATGCTCGTAAAGTATTGTCAATGCTAAGTGAACAACAAACAGATTGTTTAGCTAGTGTGTCCAGAACAAGAAGATGGCTGGTGCATGCATTGTGTAAACTGAAAAAATATATGGTGAGTTGATTTGAAGTACTTTTAGTTTTAAAAAAATATATATTTTTTTTCGGTTAAGAATAGTCAGAAAATAAAACAATTTGAAAAGTTTTAAAAATTTAAATTTTTATAGATGTTGTCAATTTGCTTTTCTGCTTTGTATTGGAAATGTAAATTTATCTGTCGATATATTGAACTGATCTGTCTGAAATTTTCGTAGATGATCAGAAGTAATGCGTTTTGGAAGGTATTTGGTTAATTTTAATTTGTTATTTACCACTAGAAAAATTTTACTATTTTCTTCGTCATTTTAGTCAAAGTCTCTATATTTTTTTTTTAATTTTGTTATTTTATTACTTTTTTTTGCAAAAATATATATTTTGTTAGATCGGCTCATATTTTAATAGATTTAATAAAAAAAATTAAGTTGTATAATTTTTTCCACTTTTATACGATGTTTTTTTCGAGTTCTAAGTAGGTGTGGTTAAATATACCGTTATATGGTGCTGTTAAGAAAGTTCCGCTCACATGATTTACAAAAAAGACGCACACGAACAACAGCAACACATACACAAACCATTGCCTTCACAATTGAGGTTCAGCATAATGAGGCCCCAATATGCCAGAAAATTAACAAAATCCAATAGACAGACACACGCACACAATAACCATCGCCGTTGCAATAAAGGCATAAATATGCTTCCATATACGAAATATGGAAGTATAATTTTTTAAGCTTAAACAGATTTTATTATTTACGTCATTTCTAACAAAGTTTCTAAATAAACAAGAGCTGCCTTCAAACAAAATTCAATAACAAATTTGCAAAAATAGTGAATTGTTTCCGCTAAAGTCTTCAATAAACAAATTTGACAGCACTGCTGCATTTCACTTGCACTGTGAGTATCTGGATGTGGCTTAAGAATGGGTTTATATAGTACAAAATACTTTTTTTTAAAAAATTTTAATGTGTTTAAATTCTAGAGGTACTTGCATGATGTACAGAAACTTTTGGGCGGCCCTGTATATGCGAAATATTAGTCAGAACGGGGTGAAATAGATTGACCGGAAATTAAAAAATTCTAATACAACTCAGAATAACGGAATTGCCAAAATCTTGCAAAAATTTAAATTTTGCAAAATTGTTCAAATTGTCGAGTTTTTTTGTTTTTTGGATGTAGTTTAGCTTTGTTTTTAGTTAACAATATTGGTTAAACCAGGCACTATCCAGGGCTCTCATCTCAAAAACTGAACTGGATTTAAGAGAGTTTTAGTGCAAAATTACAAAAAACCTGAAAAAGATTTGTGTTTTTAATTAATTATTTTTATTGTTTTTAAACAATTTTAATTAAATTGTAAAGAGCACTTGTATTATTTGATATATTCTCTGCATTAATTTTATATAATTAGCACAGATTTTTGTATATTGATATTAAAAAATACGCCATAAAGAGAACACTAAAAACTGTTTCTCTTAAAACCAGTTTGCATATAAAATAGAAGAGACTATTTAACAGTAGAAGAGACGGTTGTCTTCAGCCTATATTGTCGTTGGTTAAACTTGATATGTTGCTTTTCTGGTATCGTTCAATATACATACTTTTAATTGAGACCTTACCCAGCAGCTCTTGCCAATTGAACCAAAGTACAAATTTTTCAACATAAAGAACTGTTGGAGAAGAATTTGTTCAAAGTCTAATGGTAATTGGTTGAAGTGATGCAACATTAATGGCAGTTCCAATTGGTTATTGTTAGAATTTGTGAAAGTGATGCCACATTCCAACGTATTGAGAGATAATAGCTCGTTTATACAGCGAAATTAATCTACTTGATTAAACGTAATCCAACTTTTTAATCTTCATCGTTTACACATGCATTTTTTGACAGTTAAAAGATTATTGCCGGGTTTTTAGGATGTAGATTATCTCTACACTTAGTTTAACGCTGCTTTCAACTGAAATACTGCATTTGAAATTATTTTAATTAAGAGCCAAGTTCTAAACTAGAAAATGTTGTTCCGAGAAATGTTTGTTAATAAACTTGAAAATGGTTTATAATATTTGTTTTCGGTTGAACTAAACCAAGTTTTTTTTTTTTTAATTATAGAGAAGCAACACAGGAAATTCTTCCTATTAATTACCGTGTTGCTTCCTTTGGAAAGGGGATAGAGAAGAAGTGAAAGCTGGTGAAAGATGAAGGGCTTCAAATATGGCAACACTGTAATTGCGCGAGATTTTGAATTTTGTAACAGATGTTGGGCGCCACCACTTGGTGAATTGGCGAACTTTGTTTAAGCTTTATAGTTTATGCTATGGGAACACCGAAGGAGGGAGCTGCGATATATATGAGGGATAGACAAAAACTGTGGTTAATTTATTTGCGTATTTTAAGGATAAGGAAGGTTATTCAGTTATTTCGATAACGCTATTTTAAGGGTAACAGTATTTCGGTAACGACATTTTAAGGTTAACGGTAATCAGTTGAAAGGTTTTTGAATCAATAACGGTATTTTAGAAATATAGCCACAATTATATGTTTAACTAACGCTTAACTAACAATCAAAGCTTGTCAACATTCCAAAAAATTGGCTTTAAGTAAAATCGAACAGTTAAGTGAAAATTTTCCGTTATTTCAAGATTTTATAGTATTTTGGGCATCAATACTGGATGAGATACTCATCCTAAAGCCATCCAGCTTAAATTTTTTTTAAAGTTGACTTAAGAGGTTTAAATAAAACACTTAAAAAAACCTCAAAAGTATTACTATTAAACTAACCGTTAAAATTAAATATTTTTCAATAAGTGATTAAATGGTGAATATGTAATATATTCT
This sequence comes from Leucophora obtusa, assembly GCA_949987735.1. NCBI lineage: Eukaryota > Metazoa > Arthropoda > Insecta > Diptera > Anthomyiidae > Leucophora > Leucophora obtusa. Next base: position 7,666,160 of record OX465296.1, read on the forward strand.
GAAACGGATATTCTGGACTGAATATCAAATCTTCTCTTTATTATTTGCAAAATCTGAAGTCAATGTTTAACCTTTTGACAAACAACTTTGAACCACTGTAGAGTTTATAACGAAGCTTTTTGATGACATGGACCTATGGCTAAGAATTATTGTTATGCTATTTTAGGAGATTTACTATGTCCCGTATCGGAGAAATATGAAACTAAAGCAATAAAAATAATAGACTATCGCTCCTGAATTGGTTAATATTAGTATAAAGTTTTAATTTTTTAAAAATAAAAAGCTAATTCTGTGTGCATTTCAAATTGAATTTTTAGGCCCTGTGCGAGGTGGCTAATAAATTCTAAACTAAATACAAATTGACAAAAGGGTTTAAAATTTCTTTGAAATTTTTTTTAAACTTTTTTAAATTTCATGGAAATTTTGGAAACCTGAATTTAGTTTAGATTTTATTTAGCCAGTTCGCACCCACCCTAGTATTAAAAAAACTAAAAACAAAAAACTAAAAAATAATCTTAAAAAAACCAAAAATCCAACTTTCGATTTCGAGCTGACATTGTACTGCTCTGAGACTATCATGCTACAAGTTATGGATATCCTTACAAAGCTACATCTCTCTAGTGTCAACCACAATAGTTTAATTAAAATCGTCTTACAAGATTTCCTAAAATTGCAAAAAGTAAAAATGGGACATATATCAACCATTGGTCGTCAAAGGGTTAAGAGTAAATTGTCTTTCGGTTCATTTTGATCTTTGCGATATTAAGCGTGTTCGTTTACTTACTACAAGTTACTACATTTACTACAGCTGGAAAAATTCAATACAAAATGTAAACAAAACTTTCCAATTGTAGTAAAAGTAGTAAGAAATTCGAGTAAACGAACACACTGATTATTTACATATTTTCTTGAAAATAGAAACACAATCAGTTGTTCGTTTACTCGAAATTCTTACTAATTTTACTACAATTGGAAAGTTTTGTTTTATTTTTGTATTGAATTTTTCCAGCTGTAGTAAAAGTAGTAACTTGTAGTAAGTAAGATTATAATCTTAAAATAATGGCCAAAAATAATAATAAATTAACACCCGTATTTAAAATGACAAAGTGTATGCTAACTAAATTGCTGTTAACTTTTTTACACACAAATTCCCATAAGGGAAAGCTGGCAGCTAGTTAGCATATACTTTTTCATTTTGAATATAATAATTATTACATTTAAAGATTATTATATTTAAATTAAATTTTATTTAATACTTTTTTATTTTATTTGTATTAAATTTTATTATTTGCTTTGCAAACTTTTAGTAGAATTTGTAACCGATTATGACCTTTAGGCTAGCTTATTGCAATAAATAAATAAATTAAAATGGTCAATTTGTTCCATTTGGTTAAATATGTAAAATCGTGCCCTTGTTTGTAGTAGAAATCTTACGAGTAGTTTAAAATTGTTGTATATTTAATTTTACACTAAAAGATACTTTTCACTATTAATCTTGTTTTATGACGTTATTCTTTTTAAAGATTTAATCAAAAGTTCTTTTGATAAATCTTGAAAATATGCGTTATTTTCTAATAAGGCAGTCAAAAATTTTAAGATGTTTTTTTATAAGTACCATTCAGAATTTATGCAATTTATTTAAATACTATAAACCATATATGGCCCAACCAATGATTAAAATACATCATACTAAATTTTTAAACATTAAAGTTTCGAAATAATTAATTTAAGCTAAATTCACGAAAAGTTGGGTTCAACTTAAAAAATGTTTATATACCATTCCTTTAAATCATTCCTAAAGAATTCATTCATTAGCATCATTTCCAAGGTACTAATAAGAATTGAATGCATTCTGAACTTGAATCCTTCAAAAAATGAGGGTAATCGGATATCGGGAAGACGTGCCACATCGGCCCTGAATTTTGGATCACGGCTAACAAGGGGAAATCTCCCCGTTATCTGTCAGACGACCTAGCCCATGTTTGCCCATTGTGCTCTCCACATTCAAATTATGTACACCCATCTGGGCATTAAAGTCACCCATCATTATGACAATGTCACCCCTGTTCACCGTTTCATAAGGTCACACTATTCAGAAGGTTATGAAAATGTTCCTTCGCCGATAGCTCAGATGTTTCCGTTGGTGTATAACATTGTACAGCAGTGAAATTTTGGGAAATTTCGCGGTGTCAGAGTGTGGTTTCCAATCAATTAGTGCCCTCTTTGTTTGTTTCGAAAACAGAATGCCAACACCACTTGATCGGGGCAAATCCCTTTTTTCGTTTTCCGGAATAGAGGAGGGTGAGACCGACCGCCTGTTGTGAATTCGCCAAAATTACACCACCATCTAGATACGCAAATGCCGAGCAATGTGAGCCCGTACGCTGTAAATTCTTTACATGGTTGTGCTAGGCGATGTTTCAGAGAGCGTACGTACGTTCCATGTTCCAAACCTAGTCCTTGTTTTCATGCCAAAGGTTATCATTGTTAAATCTTGTTTACTAGTTATCTCTTGTTTCGGTTTCAGTAATAAGATAGTTTAAGACGAATGGCTTATTAAGCCATAGCGTCCGATCCTTGGGCGTTGGGGCTACCAACATCGCTACCAGGCGTGCAGTGATTTGTAGATTTTTAGTCCATACACGTAATAGGAATATTCCGCCCATTATCGGTCGTCAGAATCCTCGTTAGCGTAACAGGGGACACAAAGCCTATGGCGGACAGTGGGTGAGGTTGACATTTGAAAAGGATACGCTATGTACTCGCTTCATTTTCCTAAAAAAAAACTTTTTTTAAGGGAAGCAATTTTTATTAATTAACGTGTTGCTTTCTTTGGAAAGGATATAGAGAAGTTAAAGGTGGTGAAAGATAATTGCGCGAGATGTTGAATCATAGAACAGTTATTGTGCGCCATCTGATGAAGAGTTGGCGAACGTTGTTGAATCTTTTTAGTTCATAGCCCTGTTATATTATTTTAGTTCGGTGGGGTTAAGTGCTATAGGAACACCAAAGGAGGAAGCTGCGATACATATGTATGAGGGTTAGAAAAAACGCATACATATTATTATTTTTCATAAATTGATGTTGCCTTGGATGGGGATCGAACTCGCAACCTTATGTGTAACAGTCCAACGCGCTAACCATTACAGATACTATTAAACAAAAGAAAATATCAAAAAATTGTATACAAAACAACAAAAAATTGTTTGGTTAACTATTAATTAATTCTAAAACCTTCAGTATGAGACACACCGTTAGGAAATTATACAAAATTTTATTTATTAATATTAAATTTCTCATCATCGAACTGGCAGATTAAATTTATGTTTTTTGAGACTATTTAAAATATTTAGTGTAAAAACTGTTAAACTGGTACTGAATTGAATAAAAGTGCTAGTTTAAATATGGTAAATTTGCATTAAACCGTACTGGTAACTCTCTTTTTGAGTGGTACTTGCATAACGAAATGAACAGTGTTCTCCCAGTACTATTTTTTTTGCAACATTGTCAATTTCTAGCTGGGTTATTTTTTAAAGAAATTTACAAAATAAAATCACCATCTTTTGAACTTACACATTATTAAATAACATTTTTCCATTTTCTATCTTATATTTTCTTTGAAAACCCATTTTAGGAAGCCGAAAAACTTCTTACCGAGTGGATAGCCGAATTGCAAAATCAACAAGGATTTGGCGATATATGTAAAACTTTAGAACGTTATAAATCTGTCATACAAATGATTAATGGTGGCAATAAATCTACACAAAAAATTAATAATGCCCGCTTAGAAGATGAAATGACTATACTTGATACCAAATTAGATCATTGGGCCACCAACAATTTGCCTTTGGATAAATATAGCAAATTATTGAGTAATAAAGGTGTTAAGAAGCGTGAAAATCCAACACAAAATGGTTCGACTAACAATGTCACCGCCATTATGCAAAAGAACACCGACCTCTTGGCAGCCCTTAAAGTATCAGGTAACAAAGCGACAGATGATTCAGGTGATAATGCCAATAGTACCACTTGTTCATATTGTGCTATAACATTTGCCACACGCAATGAATTAAGACAACATTGCCAGACCGAGGCTCACCAAAATGTCATTATGTCCGATGAGGGTAGAGATTGGAAGTGGAGACCACCTCCTCGTGGTTTCACTCTTGATTCGTATAGTCTCTGTGAGTCTTGGAGTGAGTCCCAGCTATGTCATTATGGCAACCAATGTGTGGAGGCTCATGGTCCAGATGAACTCAATGAATGGAAAGATCGTTTTGAGTATAGACGTATGCGTCTACAAAAAGCCTGTGAGAAGGAGCTTTATGGTAAATCGTATACGGAACAAATACTAGAACGTTGGATACAATCTACAGTGCCGGAGAAGATAATGGCAGAAAAGGTAGAAGGTATAGAGGCCATGTGTGAACAGGATCTAGTAACCAGTATAAGTTCAAAAACCTCTAAAAGAGAATGGATATTTGTGCTAAGAACTAATAATAAAACACTCAAGGCAGTAGCGCTGCTGCAAGATGCTCATCGCAGCCATTTTGCTATAAAAACCATTAAAACTGGCGACTCTATACACGAGTTGGATATAAAAACCAATCAAGAATGGGTTTCCAATAAAAACTCAACTACAGCTTCAGCTTCTTCTACTCCAGCTTCACTGCAAAACCCCTCCACAGATAAGGAAGATGCTCAAAAATCAAACGAAAATTCTGAACCGTCTTATTTATCGTCAAATTCAGTAGAACATCAAGTTACCCTAGAATTTCATACCGAAATTTATGGTACTTTTCGCCAAGCAGTTTGTTTTGATTTTGGCACAGAACCCCTATTGGTACGCCACCTATGTGTAGATGTTGTACCGGTAAGTGATGCTGAGAAGATCGAAGAAATCAAACGTGATATCATTAATAGTTCTGCCACCAGATGGGATCTTTCCAATACCTCATTGGTAAAATTTGAAACCACTATTGGCACACACATGAAGACTGAAGGCTATCATCATGATATTAAGCATGAAAAAGAAATGTTAGAACGTTATCCCTGTCCACGGGCTCAAACGTTCACTTTAACCCAGTCCACAATATTGGAGAAACGTTTGACTCAAAATAACTATCGTTCTCGAATACATGAGCTGTTGTATGTGGAGGAAATTGCTCGGTATGAACAAATAGCCCGCTTTAATTTACGCACCAAATTAGGCATTACCTCCAATTATATATTAACTCCCGCTGGTATGGCTACAAGTACAGCTAAGTATTCCTTATCTGGAGAATTATTCGCTCTAATGCATTTGGGAAAAGATGTTTCGGAAGATACTTCAGCGGGTCGTTTGATATTATCCAATTGTTCCAGTGTTTATATATCTCCTGTCGAAGAGGCCAATATGAGCAAAGATAAGAAGCGTCATGTGTATGAGGCTGTTATAGAGGATAAAGGTAAAAATGTGATATATTTAAAATTGGGCGCCAAATGTGTGGAGGGTATGAAATTAAAGGCCGATACCGAAATTCATGTAGACATACAATTCCAATTAAATCGTTTACCTTATTGTGAATGGCATCATGCTGTAGATAAAATTACCGACTTTAAAATTATATTCCCTGCTACTGAAATAGAGCCCAATATACCTTGGACACCCAAAAAACAATGGTCGGAAACATGTGAGCCTAAATTGAATGCCAAACAGCGTGAGGCGGTAAATGCTATTACCACTACACTAAGCATTAAATTGCCTCCCATTCTTTTAATAGGACCATTTGGTACAGGAAAAACTTATACTTTGGCCCAGGCCATAAAACAGTTGTTAACTCAGCCAGAGGCCAAGATATTAATATGTACTCACTCCAATTCAGCGGCTGATTTATACATTAAAGAATATCTACATCCTTGGATAGAAGCTGGTCTAGAAGAGGCCATACCCTTGAGGGTATACTATCATAAACGTTGGGTGGCTACTGTCAATAGTGTAGTACAGAAGGTAAGAAGAATAAAGGTTGAAAAAACTAAAAAAGTTGAATGCTTTTCTGTATAGTTAAATGCCAACATGTATTCTTTTCGAATATTTAGTTTGAGATTTTTAATTTTTTTCCTTTTCAGTACTGTATTACAGATGGTGCCGGTAATTTTCGGCGCCCCTCCGTTGAGGATATTATGAAATATCGTATTGTTGTTGTCACATTGAGTATTTCCATGGAATTGGCTAATTTAGATCTCCCTAAAGGTTATTTCACACACATATTCCTCGACGAAGCTGCTCAGGCTATGGAATGTGAAGCCATTATGCCTTTAGCTTTAGCCAACGATAGTACTCGTATTGTTCTTGCTGGTGATCACATGCAAATGAGTCCGGAGCTTTTCTCAGCATTTGCCAAAGAACGTAAGCTGCATATTTCTTTGCTGGAGCGTCTATACGATCATTATCCATCGAATTTTCCATGTAAAATACTGTTGTGTGAAAATTATCGTGCTCATGAGGCAATTATTAAATTTACTTCTGAATTATTTTACGAACAAAAGTTAATTGCTTCTGGCAAACAACCACGTCATGATAAATTTTATCCTTTAACTTTTTTTACTACACGAGGAGAAGATGTTCAGGATAAAAATTCCACTGCATTTTATAATAATGCTGAAGTTTATGAGGTGGTCGAAAGAGTATCGGAGTTGCGTAAGAAGTGGCCAAGTTCTTGGGGTAAAATAAACGATGCCAGCATTGGCATTATGACTCCATACGCTGATCAGGTATTTCGTATACGTTCGGAATTGAGAAAACGCCGTATGGGTGGGATATCCGTAGAACGTGTGCTTAATGTTCAGGGTAAACAATTTCGTGCGGTATTTTTATCCACCGTACGCACTAGAAGAACTTGTTTGCCCAGTAACATGGTTGGAGCAGCAGCAGGATTTCCTGGACAGGTTAGCAGTTCAAACGAAGATGCCGACTATGGATTTTTAAGTAATTCCAAACTTTTAAACACCGCTATTACAAGAGCTCAAAGTTTGGTGGCCGTTGTTGGCGACCCTGTAGCTTTGTGTTCTATAGGTCGTTGTCGAAAAGTTTGGGAACGTTTTATAGAAATATGCGATGAAAGTAAATCTCTATTTGGTTTAACGATGTGGCAATTGCGTTCTCAGTTGGATGGTGTAGAATTAAAACGTGGCTATGTTCTAAATCCTCTGGCTCCAGAGTTTATTCCACGTTCTCTGCAGCCAGAGGCATATTTGCGCGATCAAGCCGCCATGTATTTAGCCATGGCTGCCAATAATCATCATCCTATGGGACCGCATCCAAGTCACCATCACGGTCCCGGAGGAATGGGTCCACATCCAAGTTTGCTCGCTGCTGGCGGAGCAGGACAAATGCCTCCCCACCATGGCGGTCAACAAATGCCACATATGTATGGTCCTCACACAGCAGCCGCCGCTGCTTATAATGCTGCTGCTGCAGCAGCGGCGGTAATGATGAATCAGGGCATGGTTGGCGGTAAGGGAGGCCACCACTTTCATGGTCATCCTAATCATATGCCAATGCGGGCAATTGGACCTCCGCCGCCGGCAGGAGGACCTCAGCAACCACCACAACCACCTCCGCAAATGAGTGGCCAACAATTTAATCCACGAGGTCCGCCGCCGCCAGCTGTTCACATGGGGCAACCACCCGCTCCAGGAGGGTCCAATCAATTCTCCCAATATATGCCCTGGCAGCATGCTCAGCAACAACTGCGACCTCCAGGCAGTGGAGGTAATTTTCCTGCTACAGCTGGCCAGCAACCAGGAGTTCCAACGGCACAAAATCCGAATGCCAGTCTTTGGGGACCACCGCCTCAAACTAATCCTTGGAGTGTATTGCCAAAACAGGCGCAATTGCAACAGGCTTCCAATGCTGCCGGAGCAAATGGTCGACAAATGCCGCCTTCTCAACAAGCCGGGCAGAATATGCGTGGGAATAGCGTACCATTGCAGCCTCCACCATTGCCCAATCAACAAATGCGTAATAACCCTAATGATCTGGGCTACTTGGCGAATAAAGCATTGTATACAGGCAAACAACATCCCGGCCAAGGAGCCCAGGTACCACCCCCTCAACCCCATCCAAATTTTTCAGGATTTGGACAAGGTAATGTTCCACCACCTCCGCCGCCCAACCAACTGCAAATGATGAATCAACGAAGTATGAGTGGTATTCCCAATGGTCCCATAAGTCCCATGGATCCATTTATGCCAAGACCTCCAACAGCTGGCGGAGCTCCAACACAAAATGCATTCTTTGGACAAAATAATCTACCAGGACAATTAAAAGATAAAGACTTTCAATTTCTTAACAATGTGCATGTTCCACTAAACATTGGAGGTACTATGTTTCAAGCACAGGCACAGCCGCCACCTAATGCTATGATTGGTTCAGCAAATAAACAGCAATCTCCTACGGCTTTAAGGTTTCCCCAGCCACATGAATATGCCTCACTACTGCCGCCTAATGTGAATATCTATGAAATGGCCTTTGAACCTAAAGAATCCCAGTATAAATGGTACCTAAAACTATTGGAGACTCAGGGTCAAGAAGCAGCTAATAAATTTACCGAAGTTTTAAGGCAGGTAAGTGCAATGATGCAACAACAACAACAGCAGCAGCAACAGACACAACAAGTGAATAAACCTCCTCCACATATACAACAACAGTACATGAATGCCGGAGGTGGAGCTGGCGGTGTAAATGCAGGCCAACAACAATTAATGCCACGTGACAATTTCATGCAACCCTTAATGAATTACCAACAACAACAACAGCAACAGGCTCAGCAGCAAAGAAATATGAATCCGTATATGGGTCCAACTGGTACCGGAAATCTCATGCAACCTCCCCTGAATATGTCATCTGTAAATGATGAAACTCCACCATTGGACATAAATTTCAATCAACAAATCGATATGGTTTTCAATTCGATTATCAATGGCAATGAAATAAGTCAACCTATACTGCGGGATCTGTTTGGAGTTAGTGGCGGTAGTGGTGGTAATAATAGTTCGGGCATGAATGGTGATATGCTATTGAATACAAACACGTCATCAGCTAATACTATAATGTCTGGAAGTAAAATGTTCCCAACTATAGTCGGAAATGCCCAACAACAGCAACCGGGTATTGGTAATATGGCTAAAATGGGAGGTCCGCCAAATATGATGGGAATGACACCGCAACAACAAGCCGCCAATCATCAGGGCGGTTTTATAGCAAACAGTAAGTAGATGTTTTTTATTTTTATTAAGTTCTAAAAATATCAATTAAAAATAAAGATGTGACGTCCAATCAGTCAACGTATATCAGAATATTTTATTAAATTTAAGCAACGAGCATAGAATCTGAAGAGTATGCATGCGTCTCTACATCTGTTAACTGGCTCTGGCCGACATTTGAAAAATTTTATTAGAAGGTGATAGGTTAAATATTAAAAATTATTTCACTAAATATGCATAATATGAAAAAATATAATAAAAAAAACTAGGCCCGTTAACTGCAATTTAACTTCTTCAAATCGCAAACAGAGCCAGTGAGAGAGCGCGTAACAGTATGTGAGCGACTTGCATAGAGCCTGATTTAAGCCAGCCATTGTCTTATTTTAAACCAGGGATCGGCCAAGGCATACAACTTTAATTTTGTGCTTGAATGGGTGAGATACAAATTTCCCTACTATGAACTGAAAGAAATTCTTGTGTAATTTTTTCATACTTATTTACATATGTGTAATGAGAATATAAAAATAAAACAAAACAAAAAACAATTTAAAAATTATATTTTTAAAGAAAACCCGTTTTAGAACTCTTGGCAAATGTGCTCTTGAGAATTTTCATTTTATTGCTCTATTCAGCATGTTGATAAGGATATAAGGGTGTTTTTTTAAGCCCGATAGAACTTACAAAAGGGCTAACTGTCAAACGAACTGTCATACTGAGCTCACTTTTTGACATTTATCCATTTTTACTTGCAAAATCAGTCATCAATCGCAACCTAGAGACGAAAAATTGAGTTCAGTGATGAAGCTCATTTTTGGCTTAATGAGTTTGTTAATAAAGAAAATTGCCGCATATGGAGTGAAACAAGTCCACAACAGACTCTACAGACTCCATTACATCCAGAAAAATGTAGCGCGATTTACACGCTGGTGGCATCATTGCAAGTTATTTCTTCAAAAATGAAGCCGGAGCTGTCGTTACGGTCAATGAAGATCGTTACCACACCATGATCAATGATTTTTTGTTTGAAAATATGTATGATATTGATACGAGCGAGATGTGGTTTCAACATCTACGTGCCATGAGGCGACCGCAAACATCGACTTATTGAAATCGAAATTTGGCGATAAGTTCATTTCGGTAAATGGACCTGTCAATTTGCCTCCAAGGTCATGCGATTTGACACCTCTCGAATATTTCCTGTGAGGTCTCCTGAAGTCACTGGTTTATGCTGAAAAAATTAGCAACAATTGACGTTTTGGAGGCCAACATTTTTCGTGGTATTCGCGACATACGGCCAGCAATGTTCGAAAAAGTGGCCCTAAATTGGCCGTCCAGAATGTGCAGGCAGCCGCGGTGGCGATATGCCCGAAATCATTTTCAAATGTTAATGCCATGTATTGATCTTTGGACTAAAAAAAATTTTGTATTAAAATTTAATTTTTTGTGCTATTTTTTTACATTTTACAGTTCTATCGGGTTACAAAAAACACCCTATATACAGTGAACAAAACAAAAGTTCGACACTATAAAATAAACAAAGATATGACAAAGCAAATTGTGGTGAAATTTTTTGTTTATTTTTGGTTTTTCTTTGATATCTTATATGTTAAATAACGCTCCTAGACGAGAACAAGAAATTCTCATTGAGTTTGTGATTTAACCTAATAAATATTTCTGGAAATTCTAAAACGTCGTCCCCTGACGATTTCCTTAGGCAAGAATGAAATCCGGATAGGGACATGCGTCCAACAGATTGTTTTTCACAATTTGCCATATGAGTTTTGGGATTTTAGCACATTTAATTCCTTTAATGCAATTATTGTTTGTCCCGATGAAAATAAATTTGGAACAACCATGATATTTGAATTTTTTTTTTTTTTTTTCAAACAAAATAAGCACATTGTACGTAAAATTAATAGTAATTTTATGCTTTTCATATCTTCTTTCGTTTTTTGTATTTTTTAAATTACAGCTCGTTTCAATTTAATATAATGTGTCCAACTTTTTTTTTTTGTTTACTGTATAATAAAACTCGGTTCATAAGGTCCATTCGATTACTGGATAATTTGTACAAATTTTTACTGGATGGCGTTCGTTTACATAAATACTCAGTAAACAGAAAGAAAAAAGAGAGAATAAAGTTACAGTTCTATGTTGAGAGTTTCTAAGTCTTCTTCTTTTTCTTGCAAATTTTTACTGGATAAATTTTTGCCAGTAAGAATTTGCAAGCAGAAAAAAACATATGTTTCGAAAACATATGATTGTTTATGGTAAATAAAAAAAATTATTGTCCAATTATATTAGTTTATGGAAATGCAAAGCAGTAAAACTTTCAAAATAAATTATGGAAAAGATAAGAAAACCTTCTAAAAATGTTCTGCTTAAGGTTTAACATCAAAAATTGTCTTCTTTCATAGCGGCCAGTTAAAATTTATTTGTATATTTGGTGTTGTAATCAGCTGTGTGTACAAACTTGCAAATTGTTGCAAATTTTCTGTTCGCGTACATGTTTGTGTTGCGGATGACTTCGGTAACTCGGGGAATACGGAAAAAGGGTCTTGAACGCGGGCAACCCTGCCCGTCAGAATCCAACCGTTCACCAATATTAGCCGTGTTTCGACGCAGCTATATCCGGTAGCTTGGGCAAACGCCCAAAGTACACAAAAACGTGTAGGGACGGAAACTGACACAGTACAGGTCGTATGCACGTTAACTTACAACGAAGATGATTATCAATGCCGAAAACTCAGCGTATACACGTTTTTTTTGTTTGTATGGAGGAACAACTGTAACTTATGGTGGAAATGACAACTACTGATTGCTGCACAAACTACTGTCAGGTAGTGACTGTAGAACTTTTGTGAGCGTAGGTATGAACAAAGTATATATGGAGGTGCTAGTACTGATTCCGTACGTATTTATATCTGGGGAAATATTTGTTTTGTACTGGGGTATTCAGATACCATTGACAATGGTAGCATTCACCAGAGAAACCTTAAACTAATACCGGTGACTTGTAACGCTTTGTGATTACTTACTCTGCCGAACGATGTTTTCGGTGCTTTGTGTTTAAAAACACTTTTTCTATAGTTTCCTTTTATCTTTGAAAGTTTTTGTTTTCAAATTATTTTTGTATGTTTTTATTTGTCATTCTTACAAAACAATTTTTATTGTAGATGAACCACAACAAATGTATCACTATTTGATCGAAAAGTGGCAAACATTTTTTACGCTACCAAAATGTGACAGCGCTACCTGAGCGCTCCGACTGAGCGGATATTGATCAGGCCGTTCAGCGGATAGTTGTACAACTGTTGTAGAACTGTTGTCTATTATGTTGTATCTGCCGAACGCACCCCAATGGGTCAATATTTAAGGTACACATAACGATATGGTCACATAGAGGTGATCCCGGGAATGGGGGTTAATACCCAGAGCATGGTCACAAATAGACCCCGATCGGGGCAATTTTTAAAATTTCAATTCTACAATGTTAACATATTTCGAAGCACAACACATTTTTTGGGTGGAAAGCGTGAAATCTAATTGTGGTAAAATAGTATATGACTTGAGTAGACTGAATATGATACGATTCATTTAAATGTGCCTAAATCTTTTTTGATGCAATTGCATCAGCGTGTATCTAGGGGTATAATACTAGATGGAAGCATAGTAAATATAGTACAACCCGGTGTAAGTTCTATAGACCCGTTTTTGTGGATAAAATAATGCGAACTCGAATATGATTGCGTTGTAGTCTTGATTAGGAAAATATAACGTTTTTTTTTACTCGGGGAATCGTGTCGGGCTTTGCTGTCCCAGAAAAGCGTCGAGCAAGCTAGCGGAGTGTGAACATGAGTCATTTATGCCGCATTTTATTGTTCACATTACCTGGGTCGTAGTGTGTTGAATTTTTGGTCCAAATAGTCTGGAAAAATTGGAAGGGTTACTCATGTAGCTGGCCTTTATAATTAAACCATGGGGTGTTGCTGCACCTGTAGGGGAGAGAAGAAAGGAAAAGAAATTAGGACGAATTAGGACGAATCAGCGACGGAACGAAGTTATTACCTGGACGGACGGGACAGGAGAACGTCGTCACACCTCTGGCCAAAGGAAGTGTTTTCACTTTGTGAGGTTATGTGGTAGGCAACCGGTCAGAACGGAACCACTTTAATATCCTTGTAAACGGCAGTCGGAATTAGGGGGGATGTCTCGGTATTATTCGATTAGGCAAAAAAAGAAAGAAAAGAACCCTTTGTACAGCCTCGGGTGCGTCCAAGGGATCTATCGGTGTAGTGCTTGGGCAGGTGACACTTTCTCTTTAGTTACCGGGAATGACCGGTGAAATACGTTCGGAATGTTGTTTTTAGTTTTTTAGTGGTGGAGTCAATTTCTTTTGTAGTTTATTGGTTTTTTTTGATGTAAATGGTAGGAATTTGTTTGATTTTAATATTCCTATTATTTCTGATAAAGCGTCTTCTTCGTGTAGTAGTGTGAAAAAAAATGTGGTTTTGCAAAAGTATAGTAGTGTTGGGTTAATTTGGTACCGATTATGGTTACCGAATTAGGAACTGTTCGGAAAGCAGTGGCAAGTTTGTAATAGAATAAAGGAAACTAATGTGAATGTGTCTAGTCTCCAATTTTATGAAGTAAGTAGGGTTGTATTTTTGCAACCTGCCCCCATTCATAAAAATGCATGAAATTTGACATGGGGTTTTGCAAGGTTTGTTTTATGTTTTGTCCGCCTAAGTTAATGTCAGATTATCATAAAATCTGTTTTAGTTTTAAAAATCCGTTGGAAATATTAATTTTAGAGGGAAGATTATGGAAAAATACCGAGGTTTCGTGGTATAGAGAAAAGGAAAAAGGACTCCATTGTTGAAGTAAAGTCAATTTGAAAAGTCGTGCCGGCAGGATAAACATTTTTTTTAAATAAAACTAAGATACTCAACCGTTTTTTTTGTTGTGGTGCGATCAAATAGAATAAACGAATAAGTGTTTTTGGTTGATTGGGAATCTTTATTTAAGTTTTGAATAATAAAAATTTGTTGTGACAGAATAAATTTATAATGTGAGTAATTAGTGAGTGTTAGAGTTAGTGAATACCTTTTGATTGTGTCCTTTTTGTACAGCCGGCGGTGAAAGGTTTTTCCTGTTGTCTGGGTGCAAAGAAAAAAAAAGATCCTGTTCTAACTGGCCCTTGGGTAACCAGGAAGAAGTAAAATCCATCTTGGTAAGGGTCAGCCACAATTTTTGTTTGGTTTTCTGTATCTTGGTGACAACATTTGTGGCTCCAGACGTGAACATCAGTAGCCCTGGCCCGAGAATCTAAAAGGAGAAAAAAGTAAAGGAAAGTTTCCAAAGTAATCTCCAGGTAAAGCTTGTGTAGAAGTTAGTGAAAAGTGTATACATTCCTAGTAAACAAAATTTGGCCAGAAGATCCACGGTCATCTTTGATTTTGTTATATGAAAGGGGCCAAAGCCTTGAGCCGCCATTCTTAAGCGCCATTCAACGTCCATTTTTGTAAAAGTAATTGTTCCTGAAACGGTATAAAAAGAAAACAAAGTATCAGTTGGTGTATTAATGGGGGTTAGTTTTTTTGGTGTAATTATAAGTGAAATTTTAAAGTTAAATTTTAATAAGTATTCAAGCTAAATATTGCAAAGATTAAATTAAATTTTGTATTGGTATTATTCACACTTATTGTGAGTGCCGAAATTTTTAAAGTTTGAAGTTTTCTTTTATATTCAAAAAAATCTTAGGGGTTACTAAGTTTTTGTGTGTATTTGCGTTTTATTGATTTAAAGGCTCGTTAGCCTAGGGTTTATGGTTTTAGCCACCTAAGAGAGCTCCTTTAGGTAGGGTTTTTTTTTATATGTTTCTTTTTGCGGTGACTCAAAATGGAGTCAATATTGTAAAAACTTAGTAGGCTTGCGGTTTTTTTTTTGTGGTTCAAATTGTAGCCATTTGTAAAAGTTTTTAATGATTTTCATTTATTAATTTTGGCACGGAATTTTTTTTATCGTTGTTTTATGTTATTTGTATTGTTTTTTTTTTGTGATAAAATTATTTAAAGTGATTATTTTCATAGTTTCAATTTTATATGGGAGTTTAATTCCGGTTTACTGTAAATTAAGAAGAAAATTTGCCACCCAATTTTTTATTGTTTAAGCGGGAAAAAGAAACACAATCGTTCATACCCGGGTTTTTGACTTTTTTCGGGGTTTTGTATTAAAGTCATAACTAGTCAAATTAAATTCATTTTTTCTTTAATTTTTTTTAATGTTTTAAGTCGGAAGTTTTGAATAATTTAAAAACCAAAGCGTTCATACCCGTTTGTTTTTGACTGACTGTGTTTTTGTTTTTTTTTTACTCAAGTTTAATTTATTTTGTTGGTGGGGTTTTTTTTTAAGTGTATTCTAAAAATTAAATTCCCAGTAGGGTGTAGGATTAGGTACTTTTTTAGATTAAGACTAATTTTAATAAATCATGTTCATTAAGTAAAAATTTTAAATAATGTCTTGGTAATTTGTTTATAGGGTGAAGTTAACGGTGTGAGGTAAGTGGGGCAAGTGTGTGTGTGGTGTTTTGGGGTCATCATCGAATTTTATAGGACTCAATTGATGACCATGGTTGGGAGGGCAAATGTGGGGGATAGTGACACCTCGTCCTCCCTCTGGAATGTTCCATTTTTTTTTTGTTGGTTTTTTTTTTTAGTTTTGGTTTTTGTGAAATTTTTAATTGTTTGTGTCCCTGGGCTGTAGTGGTGGGTTGGAACTCGACCCTAGGTGGATGCTACGCGAGCTAGCTGGCAACACCACTACAGTGCCATTGGGGGGCACATAACAATATGGCGCCCAACTTTAAATGAGTCCCGGAACCGGATCTACGGTCCGGTATGGGAAATTTTTTTTTATGAAGCATATATGTCAACGAAATATGCTAACTCCATAGACTACTAAATTCGTTTTAAATAGCCCAACGATGGGAGGTGTGTTTGTGATAATCCCGAAATTTTGACTCCATCAACCTATCAGGCCCAAATTAAGGACGCAGCCTTAATTTGTGTGGGGAGTCAAAATGTAGGGAAACTCTAAAACACACATCCTCTCGACATTTTTTCAGGGACAAATGGGCAATGACGTGAAAGCTTAGGAAACGAAAAGCGTTTCACTGACTAACTAATTTGTCTATTTTGCTGCAATTGATTAGATTTTTTTTTAGATTCAGTTTGAAACCGAAGACGATTGGGTGACTTTTGGGGATCCTAAAACTTGGAACCTGGAACCAACGAGGCCTAAGTTAAGGCAAAGCCTTAGACTTGTGATCAGGTCCAAAGTTAAGGGAAACTCAAAAGCCACCCGGTTCGCTCGAGTAATTTTGCGTGGAACATCCGTAGACCCAGGGGCTCACGGATACCCGCTGTGAACGTGGACTCAGAGGTGGAGAGGGTCCAAAGAGCAACCCTGGCCTTCCGAAACCTTACCACTTCAAAAACTGAAGGTGTTAAAGATACGGAAGGCCGCGGATTTTTATTGTTTTTTTTTGAGAATCTTGAGTTAATTTTTTTTTGATTTTTGGAACATTTCTAGAGGCCTGTATGTCAGGCGCATAAATGGAAATTCGCTGAGACCACACACACACCCACTTAGTCTCACACCAAGTGTTAACCAAGCCCGCATGTGATTGTATTGTATTGTATTTTGATTTTTGTGATTGTGTTAAGTGTAGTAGTCTTTTGTATAATAATTTTTTTTAATTTTCATTTGAATTTAATTTAAATTTAAAGTTTTTTTTTTGTATTTTTATTTTTTTTTTTAATTTTTATATTTTTTTTAATTTTTTATATAGTTTTTTTTTTTAATTTAATTTTTATATATTTTTTTTAATCCAAACTTTTTTTTTATTAAATAAAAATATATCTTCTTTTAAAAAATTTTTTTTTTATCTTTTAACAGATTTTTTTTATATTTTTATTTAAATTTTTTTTTGATATTTTTTTTAAAACATTTTTCTGATATAAATTTCTTTTACCAATCTTTACTCGAATTTTTTTTTATAATTGGTTTTGAGTTGAGGTTTTGTTTGTTTTTGGTTTCTTTTTATAGTTAAGTTCCTTCTTTTTACATATTTTTTTTTGTTTTTTTTTACCAAAATTTCGTTTTTTTTATATATTTTTTTTTGATAAAGTTCAGTTAATTTTTTTTTGTTTTAAACTTTAGTTTTCGATCCAGTTCCTTTTAACAGTTTTTTTTTTGTTAATTTTTAAAATTATAGTAAAGTTAGAGTGTTTTTATACGTTATTTTTTTTTATTTTTTTTATCGCGAATAATTCAGTTTTTTTTTAATTTTTGGTTAATTACGTTTTTGTGTTAAATTAAGATTTTTTTTTTATTTTATTTCTTCCGTTAATTCATGTGTTTTATTTATAAATTAGTATTTTTTCTTTGGTGATTTATTTCAGTTATTTTTATTAATATTAATTTTTTTTATTTATAGTATTGCATGTTGTTAGGGTGTCTGTTTAGTTTTAATTAGAATAATAAAATTTATAAGTGTTAGAATTTATTTTAGTTATTTATAAAATTCAGAGTGTGCACGTTTTAAATTTATAATTTTTCATTTTTATTTTATGATTTATTTGCCCGATATTTCATTTCGTTTTTTTTTATTTTTATAAACAAGTCTGTGTCTCGGTAACCGTTGTTTTGAGTGGCATAGTAGTATCGATTGTCGCTTGTTTTGGGACAAATAGGTTTTGAAATAAGGTTCAACTAGTTACGATTTGTGCTTTTGGATTGAGTGATGAGTGCGAAGACTCGATCCCAATCGAATAATAGGAAAAGAGTTTTGCAACAGACATTTGATCTGAATAGGTCAAACCAACCAACAATTCCAAAACAACACAAATACGACAAAGCTTCGAGGAAAATGGCTGAGACGAACGGACAAAATGACCCAGGTTTTCATGACTATTCTGATAGTATAATGAATCCGCAGGGTGCAGAAGCTCCCATACAACCATTGGTTACAGGAAATCAGTTGTTAGCTGGGGGAAATGATCAGGAGGGTTTAGACCCTGAGGTTAGGGGAATGGTCTCCGATGAGGCTTTAGCAGTTCAACGGGAATTGGAAGAAAAAGTTAGGCGAACTGTTCAGGAGCAAATGTTAGGCGTGACGAAGACTTTTCAGGATGAAATGATAGGAGTAAGGAAAACCATGGAGAATCTGGCGTCAATAGTTGAGAATCTCGCAAAATCTTCATCCCAAATGCGACAACGTCAAACAGCGCCGGTGTATATGGATAACCCAACGAACAGTGCTCCTAGAAATCCAGCTATCGGTCTCATTTCGAGCAACAATCCGGTATTAGGAAATACGTTCAGGAATCACCCTAATAACGGGAATTTTATCCCTAATGATCAAGTTGCTAACGGCGTTCCATCTAACAACACAACGAATGCAAATTTTCTTCAAAATGCGCCCACTAGCGGCAACTATTTCTCAAATGCTAACCATCCCAATAATATTTTCTCAAATAGCGGTGCTAGTGACAGAAATGTAGGCCAAAGCGTTCCATTAACCAATTTTTTTGGTAATAATCTACCTCAAATGAACCTTAATTCGACAACTCCCTTTCAGAAACAGGGTAACCTTGTCAACGTAAATCAGGGTTTCGACCAAAGACAAATTAGAGTCGATAAACTCGGGGTTGTTTTTGATGGCAACGTAAACAAACTAAGCATTGAAGAATTTATATTTCGTGTCGAACACCTGCAGGCTCACTACAATATACCATGGGGTGAAATGTCGCGAGATTTTCACCTTTTATTGACTGGATCGGCAAACGATTGGTATTGGTGGTACCTAATGAATCATTGTGTGTCTGATTGGGAGAGTCTAAGAAACGCTCTACTTGGTCAATATCGTACCAACCGCTCAAATTTCGAGATGATGCGAGATTTGGTAGAGCGAAAGCAACAGAATAATGAGACTATAGATTATTTCTTCCATATCATGAATAGATTGCGTTCCCGGCTTGTACAACCAATATCCGAAGGCGACATGATTAAGATATTGAAGAGAAATGTAAAAGAAAGTGTGAGTCGCATCGTGTACCCCATGTCAGTTGCTTCAGTTGAGCAGTTGCGTAATGAATGTAACGAAGCTGAGCGCAATTTTCCACGAAGGGAAAACAGACAGGCCCCGCAACCAATTTCAAGGCCCATTCAAACACCCAGACGTTACGTGAATGAAGTGCAATTCGAGGAGGAAGAACCCGAAGAAATTTGCAGCGATATCGAGGCAATTAACAGCGTTATCGTGTGCTGGAATTGCCGCCAAGAGGGTCATATTTTCGTCGACTGCCCATCCGATCAACTGAATTATTTTTGTTATAAGTGTGGTAAACCAGACGTTGTCGCCCCAAATTGCGAAACGTGCAAGAAACGGGGAAACTCGAAACGGGGCGTGGTTTCGACGGGGGAATCACGTCCCTCGAGAATCGCCCCGAAATCCCAACAACAGCGGCAACTGCAAGAAAATCGGCAATTTCAACAACAACAAAGCTGTCAACCGCAACAACAACAAACCCAGCAGACTCAACAGCAAAATCACGAGCAACAACAAAGCCAATAAATTTTTCTAAAATTAGACACTATTTGCCAAGGGGGGTTCGCGAACATAACTATAAATTAGTTCGCCAAAGAATTTTCAATAAAAAAGATGAATCCGATTCAACACAACGGCAACAACAAAACGCAAGTATAGATTCCAATGAAATTTCTAAAAGCTCACCTAAAACTCTCCCATTAAGAAAGTATAACCAGATTTTGAAAAAGAGAGCCAGCTATGTGAAAAGAAAATTGTCGCGAAAACTCATTACCGAGTCAATAAACCGGCTATCCATAGAAGCAGATCCACGACCGTATGCCGAAATCTTGATTGGAGGCGTAAGCTATCGTGGGTTGTTAGATTCAGGCGCTTCGGTGAGTGTACTCGGCAAAAACTGCCGAGAAATGATAGACAATTTGAATTCAAAATTTACAAAAATATGGTTGAATGTCCACACAGCAAGCGGTCAACAACATAGAGTTTTAGGAAAAACCGAGCTTGAAATACAATATAAGGGAGAAACCCATACAATTATTTTTTATTTGTGCCCAGATCTACAACAAGATATTTATTTAGGAGTTGATTTTTGGAAAAAATTTAAAATCGCTCCAGAAATTTTTCAAATAAACGAGATAGGCGTGGAATTGGCAAAAAAAATTCACGGGCAAGAAGAAAGCGACGAAAATCATAAAGCAAAAATGCATCAATTAAGAGATGAGCAACAAAAACAACTGCAAAAAGTGATAAATAAATTCCCAGCGTTTGAAGATAAAGGCCTTGGCTGCACAAGTTTGGAAAAGCACGAGATAAAGTTGAAAGAGGGCACAAATCCTATAAAGGAAAGGCATTACCCGATTTCGCCGGCAGTGCAGGAAATCGTCTATGCGGAAATCGACAACATGCTCAAATTAAACGTCATAGAAGAGAGTGACAGTCCCTGGAGTAACCGAACAACAGTGGTGAGAAAACCAGGTAAAAACCGGTTCTGTTTAGATGCCCGCAAACTAAATGATGTTACTATAAAAGATGCTTATCCGCTCCAGAATATAGACGGAATCCTGAGCCGAATAGATCAAACTCACTTCATTAGCAGCGTCGACCTGAAGTATGCCTTCTGGCAGATTGAACTTGAGGAAGAATCGAAGCCATACACCGCGTTTACGGTGCCAGGTCGGCCGCTGTATCAGTTTCGAGTGATGCCGTTTGGTCTGTGCAACGCTGCTCAGCGGTTATGCCGCCTAATGGATAAGGTGATACCTGCCCGCTTGAAATCTAATGTTTTTATCTATCTAGATGACCTGCTCATAATTTCAGATGAATTTTCAACGCACTTACGATTACTCGAGCAAGTAGCAGAGTGCCTACGAAAGGCTAATTTGACAATCGGCCTAAAAAAATCTATGTTCTGTTTTAAAGAGCTGCGGTACCTGGGGTTCATTATTGGAGGCGGTATACTTAAAACGGATCCCGAAAAGGTGACAGCAATCCAAAGGATTCAGCTGCCAAAGTCACCGAGGGAAGTGAGGAGTTTTTTAGGAACTGCCGGATGGTATCGGCGTTTCATTAAGGATTTTGCATCTATATCCGCAGCTTTAACCGACACGCTAAAAAAGGGCAAGAAGTTCACCATAACCCCAGAAGCGAAGGAAGCTTTCGAATCCCTGAAATACGCCCTCACAACCGCCCCCGTACTACGCCACCCGGATTTCAGCCGGCAATTTTATATTCAATGTGACGCATCAGACTACGGGATCGGAGCAGTTCTTTTCCAGAAAAATGATAGTGGAGATGAAAACCCAATTGCATTTTATTCGCAAAAGTTCAACGCATGTCAAAAGAACTACTCCGTGACCGAAAAAGAATGCCTTGCAGCCGTCTTGGCAGTAAAACGTTTTCGCCCATATGTGGAGTTGATGAAGTTCACAGTCATCACTGACCACGCTAGTCTGAAATGGTTGATGTCCTTGAAAGATTTGAGTGGACGCTTGGCGAGGTGGTCACTTCAACTTCAGGCGTATGACTTCACTATCGAACATCGCAAAGGAGCGGAAAATGTGGTGGCAGACACATTGTCCAGAATGTCAATTGAAATCAGCGAAGTAGATGACGAATATTTTGATTTCGAAACAAACGAATTTGAAAGCGAAAGTTATTTAAATTTGATTGAAAATATCAAAGAAAATCAAGATAAATTGCCCGATTTGAAAATAGAAGACGGAAAAATTTTCAAAAGGATGAACTTTGATAGAAATGAAAATCTGGAAGAGTACACATGGAAGTTATGGGTTCCCCAAGATATCACTCAAATCCTTATCGAAAAGGCTCACGACGCGACTACATCTGCTCACGGAGGCTTACATAAAACACTAAACAAGTTGAAACAGCTGTACTACTGGCCGAAAATGACTACACAGGTGCGTAATTATGTACTAAATTGTCAGGTTTGTAAAGAATCAAAACCATCTAATCAAAATTTGCGACCAGCTATTGGTGAAGAAGTCTTAACTGAAAGGCCTTTTCAAAAATTATACGTAGATTTTCTCGGTAAATACCCGCGATCGAAAAAAGGCAACGCCTACATATTTATAGTGGTAGACCACTTCACAAAATTTTGTTTTATAAAGGCCATGAAAGAAGCCACCGCGAAAAATGTAGTACAGTTTCTGGTCCACGAAGTTTTTAATAAATTTGGAGTTCCTGAAACTATTCATAGTGACAACGGTCAACAATTTGTTTCGGGCACGTTTAATCAAATGATCGAAGCCTACAGAATCCATCATATAAAAACGGCATTCTATTCTCCGCAATCAAATGCATCTGAAAGGGTCAACCAATCGATACTGGCAGCCATCAGAGCGTATATGGAAAGAGACCACAGGGATTGGGATTTATATTTGGCGGAGATAGAATGCGCGTTAAGAACCTCTATCCATACGGCAACCGGAACTACACCTTTCTTTGCCTTATTTGGATACCACTGGTTTTCGAATGGGTCTGATTACAAACTGGCAAGAAAACTGAAATCGATGACTGATCATCAAATTATTAACCTCGAAAGAGAAGATCGGCTTAAAGTTATAAATGAAAAAATTAAGGAAAATTTGCACGAAGCATTTGAAAAAAGTGCGAAACGATACAATGAAAGAGCTCGCACGACAAAATTCGGTCCAGGTCAGGAGGTATACAGGAGAAATTTTGCACAATCAGATTTTAAAAATAACATTAACGCAAAATTTTGTCGAAAATTTCTAAAATGCAGAATTGTAAAACCAATCGGCAATAATATGTACGAGTTGGAAAATCTACAAGGCAAATCTATTGGCATATTTCATGCAAAAGACATAAAAGTCTGAAAGAAAAAGTGCAATAGAAAGTAAAACCTGTGATGGAAAAACACCTAATCAAGTGCAATATAGAGTAAGTCGAGGTTTAGTACCTGTCCTGTTTAGGTATGAAAAGTGCTGTCCAGTTTTTATTAATATACTACTATAAAAAACGATAAACCTACATTCCGTGCAATATTAACGTCAAACACAGGAAAATTTTTTTTCACAACCATGAAAAAAAAAGGTAACACTAGCGTAAGGGAAATGAGCCAGATAACCAATTTGGTTTTTAACCGCGGAATCATCAAAAAAAAAATTTTTTTTAACCCGAAAGAAATAGATGTTATACTACTTAAATTTAACTAAACTATAGAAAGAAGAAGAAAAAGGGAAAACCAAACTCACATGACTTGATGGAAATGATCCTGAATTGTGGCAAAGTATGAAAAGGCATAGCTGCATCACTGCCAGATGATATATAAAAATGGCTGAAAGCAAATTATAACAAAACAAATTTGTTTAAAATTTCTTAACAAATACCACACATACTTACCTGAAAGTGCCCGGCTGACTCAGTCGGTAGAGCAGTGAGACTCTACAGGGCGTGGGAGTTCCCCACGTTGGGACACACAAATCCCCAAAACGGGATAGGCACCCCGCATAATCATCCCGCACACCGGACCTTCCATCGTGCACTTGGCAGCCCCGGAGTTTTGTTGCGGATGACTTCGGTAACTCGGGGAATACGGAAAAAGGGTCTTGAACGCGGGCAACCCTGCCCGTCAGAATCCAACCGTTCACCAATATTAGCCGTGTTTCGACGCAGCTATATCCGGTAGCTTGGGCAAACGCCCAAAGTACACAAAAACGTGTAGGGACGGAAACTGACACAGTACAGGTCGTATGCACGTTAACTTACAACGAAGATGATTATCAATGCCGAAAACTCAGCGTATACACGTTTTTTTTGTTTGTATGGAGGAACAACTGTAACTTATGGTGGAAATGACAACTACTGATTGCTGCACAAACTACTGTCAGGTAGTGACTGTAGAACTTTTGTGAGCGTAGGTATGAACAAAGTATATATGGAGGTGCTAGTACTGATTCCGTACGTATTTATATCTGGGGAAATATTTGTTTTGTACTGGGGTATTCAGATACCATTGACAATGGTAGCATTCACCAGAGAAACCTTAAACTAATACCGGTGACTTGTAACGCTTTGTGATTACTTACTCTGCCGAACGATGTTTTCGGTGCTTTGTGTTTAAAAACACTTTTTCTATAGTTTCCTTTTATCTTTGAAAGTTTTTGTTTTCAAATTATTTTTGTATGTTTTTATTTGTCATTCTTACAAAACAATTTTTATTGTAGATGAACCACAACAAATGTATCACTATTTGATCGAAAAGTGGCAAACATTTTTTACGCTACCAAAATGTGACAGCGCTACCTGAGCGCTCCGACTGAGCGGATATTGATCAGGCCGTTCAGCGGATAGTTGTACAACTGTTGTAGAACTGTTGTCTATTATGTTGTATCTGCCGAACGCACCCCAATGGGTCAATATTTAAGGTACACATAACGATATGGTCACATAGAGGTGATCCCGGGAATGGGGGTTAATACCCAGAGCATGGTCACAAATAGACCCCGATCGGGGCAATTTTTAAAATTTCAATTCTACAATGTTAACATATTTCGAAGCACAACACATTTTTTGGGTGGAAAGCGTGAAATCTAATTGTGGTAAAATAGTATATGACTTGAGTAGACTGAATATGATACGATTCATTTAAATGTGCCTAAATCTTTTTTGATGCAATTGCATCAGCGTGTATCTAGGGGTATAATACTAGATGGAAGCATAGTAAATATAGTACAACCCGGTGTAAGTTCTATAGACCCGTTTTTGTGGATAAAATAATGCGAACTCGAATATGATTGCGTTGTAGTCTTGATTAGGAAAATATAACGTTTTTTTTTACTCGGGGAATCGTGTCGGGCTTTGCTGTCCCAGAAAAGCGTCGAGCAAGCTAGCGGAGTGTGAACATGAGTCATTTATGCCGCATTTTATTGTTCACATTACCTGGGTCGTAGTGTGTTGAATTTTTGGTCCAAATAGTCTGGAAAAATTGGAAGGGTTACTCATGTAGCTGGCCTTTATAATTAAACCATGGGGTGTTGCTGCACCTGTAGGGGAGAGAAGAAAGGAAAAGAAATTAGGACGAATTAGGACGAATCAGCGACGGAACGAAGTTATTACCTGGACGGACGGGACAGGAGAACGTCGTCACACCTCTGGCCAAAGGAAGTGTTTTCACTTTGTGAGGTTATGTGGTAGGCAACCGGTCAGAACGGAACCACTTTAATATCCTTGTAAACGGCAGTCGGAATTAGGGGGGATGTCTCGGTATTATTCGATTAGGCAAAAAAAGAAAGAAAAGAACCCTTTGTACAGCCTCGGGTGCGTCCAAGGGATCTATCGGTGTAGTGCTTGGGCAGGTGACACTTTCTCTTTAGTTACCGGGAATGACCGGTGAAATACGTTCGGAATGTTGTTTTTAGTTTTTTAGTGGTGGAGTCAATTTCTTTTGTAGTTTATTGGTTTTTTTTGATGTAAATGGTAGGAATTTGTTTGATTTTAATATTCCTATTATTTCTGATAAAGCGTCTTCTTCGTGTAGTAGTGTGAAAAAAAATGTGGTTTTGCAAAAGTATAGTAGTGTTGGGTTAATTTGGTACCGATTATGGTTACCGAATTAGGAACTGTTCGGAAAGCAGTGGCAAGTTTGTAATAGAATAAAGGAAACTAATGTGAATGTGTCTAGTCTCCAATTTTATGAAGTAAGTAGGGTTGTATTTTTGCAACCTGCCCCCATTCATAAAAATGCATGAAATTTGACATGGGGTTTTGCAAGGTTTGTTTTATGTTTTGTCCGCCTAAGTTAATGTCAGATTATCATAAAATCTGTTTTAGTTTTAAAAATCCGTTGGAAATATTAATTTTAGAGGGAAGATTATGGAAAAATACCGAGGTTTCGTGGTATAGAGAAAAGGAAAAAGGACTCCATTGTTGAAGTAAAGTCAATTTGAAAAGTCGTGCCGGCAGGATAAACATTTTTTTTAAATAAAACTAAGATACTCAACCGTTTTTTTTGTTGTGGTGCGATCAAATAGAATAAACGAATAAGTGTTTTTGGTTGATTGGGAATCTTTATTTAAGTTTTGAATAATAAAAATTTGTTGTGACAGAATAAATTTATAATGTGAGTAATTAGTGAGTGTTAGAGTTAGTGAATACCTTTTGATTGTGTCCTTTTTGTACAGCCGGCGGTGAAAGGTTTTTCCTGTTGTCTGGGTGCAAAGAAAAAAAAAGATCCTGTTCTAACTGGCCCTTGGGTAACCAGGAAGAAGTAAAATCCATCTTGGTAAGGGTCAGCCACAATTTTTGTTTGGTTTTCTGTATCTTGGTGACAACATTTGTGGCTCCAGACGTGAACATCAGTAGCCCTGGCCCGAGAATCTAAAAGGAGAAAAAAGTAAAGGAAAGTTTCCAAAGTAATCTCCAGGTAAAGCTTGTGTAGAAGTTAGTGAAAAGTGTATACATTCCTAGTAAACAAAATTTGGCCAGAAGATCCACGGTCATCTTTGATTTTGTTATATGAAAGGGGCCAAAGCCTTGAGCCGCCATTCTTAAGCGCCATTCAACGTCCATTTTTGTAAAAGTAATTGTTCCTGAAACGGTATAAAAAGAAAACAAAGTATCAGTTGGTGTATTAATGGGGGTTAGTTTTTTTGGTGTAATTATAAGTGAAATTTTAAAGTTAAATTTTAATAAGTATTCAAGCTAAATATTGCAAAGATTAAATTAAATTTTGTATTGGTATTATTCACACTTATTGTGAGTGCCGAAATTTTTAAAGTTTGAAGTTTTCTTTTATATTCAAAAAAATCTTAGGGGTTACTAAGTTTTTGTGTGTATTTGCGTTTTATTGATTTAAAGGCTCGTTAGCCTAGGGTTTATGGTTTTAGCCACCTAAGAGAGCTCCTTTAGGTAGGGTTTTTTTTTATATGTTTCTTTTTGCGGTGACTCAAAATGGAGTCAATATTGTAAAAACTTAGTAGGCTTGCGGTTTTTTTTTGTGGTTCAAATTGTAGCCATTTGTAAAAGTTTTTAATGATTTTCATTTATTAATTTTGGCACGGAATTTTTTTTATCGTTGTTTTATGTTATTTGTATTGTTTTTTTTTTGTGATAAAATTATTTAAAGTGATTATTTTCATAGTTTCAATTTTATATGGGAGTTTAATTCCGGTTTACTGTAAATTAAGAAGAAAATTTGCCACCCAATTTTTTATTGTTTAAGCGGGAAAAAGAAACACAATCGTTCATACCCGGGTTTTTGACTTTTTTCGGGGTTTTGTATTAAAGTCATAACTAGTCAAATTAAATTCATTTTTTCTTTAATTTTTTTTAATGTTTTAAGTCGGAAGTTTTGAATAATTTAAAAACCAAAGCGTTCATACCCGTTTGTTTTTGACTGACTGTGTTTTTGTTTTTTTTTTACTCAAGTTTAATTTATTTTGTTGGTGGGGTTTTTTTTTAAGTGTATTCTAAAAATTAAATTCCCAGTAGGGTGTAGGATTAGGTACTTTTTTAGATTAAGACTAATTTTAATAAATCATGTTCATTAAGTAAAAATTTTAAATAATGTCTTGGTAATTTGTTTATAGGGTGAAGTTAACGGTGTGAGGTAAGTGGGGCAAGTGTGTGTGTGGTGTTTTGGGGTCATCATCGAATTTTATAGGACTCAATTGATGACCATGGTTGGGAGGGCAAATGTGGGGGATAGTGACACCTCGTCCTCCCTCTGGAATGTTCCATTTTTTTTTGTTGGTTTTTTTTTTTAGTTTTGGTTTTTGTGAAATTTTTAATTGTTTGTGTCCCTGGGCTGTAGTGGTGGGTTGGAACTCGACCCTAGGTGGATGCTACGCGAGCTAGCTGGCAACACCACTACAGTGCCATTGGGGGGCACATAACATTTGGGAAAATTTTAGTTTGAGAGTAAATCTTGTCTTACTCTCTGAAAGTTTGTACTGAGTAATTCTTACTGGACTTGACTGAGAAAAGTAATCGAATGGACCTATAGATGGCAAAACACAACGACTGTGTTTTTGCACAAAAACACTTATTCCGTTTACAGAAAAAAATTCATATTCTTTGCAAAACATTTCATTCGGTGTAACGCTAGCAACATGAGTCCACACAACCTCATCGAATGAATGCTCAAGCAAGTCTGAATAAATTTGTTTGTTTCAATGTGTAGGTGGGTGTGAGAGAGTTGCATAGCTTTGAGGATCACAGATCTAGGCTCTCGATATATATTAGGGATTTAGCAGTAAATACATTTTGTCTGATTTTCTTTTTGAGAAAATTAAAAAATATAATTCCTTTTTAGATCCTATGATGAATAACAAGGAGTATTTGATGGGTTCAAATATGTCGGGTGGTGGTTCAACATCTTCAAATTCTTCTTCCGTGCCGCTTTATAAACGCCACGGTTTAACCATGGGCAATGGTCACAATTTAAATAGTGCTGGCAATTCTAGCGCCTCCACTGGAGGACATTCTCTGTCGTCTTCTACCCCGGATAATATATTAACGGGTAGTCCCAATGATATTTTGGCTGGTTTAACTACAGGTGGCAGTACTCTAATCGAGGCCCTGCTTCAGCAAGATCAACAGCAACAAAACAATACTACTCTACAAAAATTATTATACAATAATTTTAATGCTACTGGTATTAAAAATGATATGGATTTATTTATGGGCAATAATACCTTTGTCACAGCTTTGTCCGATGGTGTAACCAATACATTTCATACACAAAATTTCCAACAACAGCAACATCAAGCCAATAATATTCAACATCCTGTCAACAATACAGGGCCAACGCCGGGCGATAATCGTAACACTACTTATGCAGCAGTATTGAGCCAGGGACCTCAACAACAAGAGGCCGCTTTACAACAGCAACATCATAATTTTCCACACAATTCTATGGCAGCCAATCTAAGCGGCAATGGTTTAGGTTTGGGTATAACCGTAGGAGGTTCAGCTAATAGTGGTGATTCGTCGGAAAAGGATCCCTTTGCTGCCATACGTGAGCTGGGTCAAGGTACGAATGGTTTTTATAATTATTTTCAATAAATTTGTAAGAAAAATGCAACAAAGGCTTAGGGCTTTTACTCAAGGCTGGCAAAATAAAGCAAAAGAGCTTTTCTTTAAAGCTTTACGCAACATAGTGGGAGAGAGAGACACTTAGAAAAAGTAAAAATATAAAAGTATTTTTTTCTAATTTAATTTTGGCAATTTAAAATTGAAGTTTTGTTTTAAGTTTATAATAATTTTTAGCTTTTAATTTAACTTTTAATTTTGAAATTATGTTATTATAATATTTTGTATATTTTTTTGGTATTTATAAATTTTTCCTTTTTTAAGTTTTTTAAAAAGCTTCAATGAAGTTTTCATCGAAAAGCTTTTTTCCGCATCAATGCCAGCCTTATTTTTTACAAAGCCCTGTCAAGTTGTTAATAGTTTTTGTTTTAAGTCGTTAAAAGACTTTTTAATGTTCTCTTTTTTCATTATGAATTACTAATTTAGTTATATACTTAGCCTCATATGCATAATCATTTTTTAATTTACAAATGATTTTTGTATGAAAATTTGTATATTTTTATAAATTTTCAAAAATGATTATTCATATGAAAAATATGTTTAAAAATAGCATAAAGAAAAAATAAATACAAAAAAAAACGAAAAAATATACATTATATAAAATAAAATCATAAGAAAAATAAAAATAAAAAAATAATAATAATAATTGCACAGTAAATAAATAATGTAGTTTAAAACAAAGATTAAGGTTTAAAAAAATTGTATAAAAAGAGCTGAGTTTGAGCATTCACTTCTTAATTTAAATTTATAGCATTTTTTATTTAAATATATTAATGTATATTCTTTACACTGCCTTAAAGTTGTTTTTCTCAAAGAGTCCTAACTAACAAAAAAAGAAATAAATAATAGATGTGTGTTATTGTGGTAATATAACAGCGTTAATTCGATTATTAGAGTGCGTGTTTGTGTACTTTATTATTTCTTATTTATAAACAAAAGTAATTGTTTTCTGTTCTCTTGTACAGCAAACGAAATTTTGATAGACACATTTAAACTTCACGCATTATTTTTTAATATGATACTAAATGAATGATCATTTTACAAAATATTAAACATTAAAGTGAAAGTCTACTCAATACATGATATTGCAGTTATAAACCTCAGTCAAACAAATCTTTTGTCACCATCTTTTTAGTCTGGTGATATCCAAGATATA
Organism: Leucophora obtusa; assembly: GCA_949987735.1. Taxonomy (NCBI): domain Eukaryota; kingdom Metazoa; phylum Arthropoda; class Insecta; order Diptera; family Anthomyiidae; genus Leucophora; species Leucophora obtusa. Next base: position 7,696,747 of record OX465296.1, read on the forward strand.
AAATTTGGTTTTTTGTTTCCAAATTCCGCATTTATTTATGGTTTAATTAAGAAATAAAAATTTAGAATTTAAAGAAATAATGCGTCTTTTAAAATTTCGCTTACTGTATCAATTTTCACGAAGGAAAGTATAACTGTTCCTTTATTTTTCATATGAGTTATTCTTTCTACCACATACATGCCATTTGCCTGGTGGTGTTAATGAGTGTCTGATCTCTTTTGTTCTTGTTCATTATATGAAAAATTAAACGTATCACGAAATAAAAAAAGCTTCACGAAATTAAAGAAATTGTGAATGAAAAAACTGAATAAATGTTCAAAAGATACTTTTCGGATACTTTTCATGATATTTTTTCACATTATTTTTCAAAAAAAAAATAAAAACTTGAAAGGATTTGTAATTAATCCTAATGTATCTGAATTTAATTTAATTCATGTACTTGATAGGGAAGAAAATGTACATGTATTTTTTAGCGGCACAATCTGACAGTTAAAGAGCGAGGTCAGTTTCTTATAAATTTTAAAATTACATATATTCATTCGGCTTTAAGGCGACTTTTCCCGAATATGTTTTGCTGCCAAATATTTCAAACAGGAGGTAACGAGTATAAATATGTAAATCTAAATTTCGTAGGTTTCAGACATATTTTTATATAAAAATGGGTTTGTTGTTGACAACTCTTAAACCCCTAAACATGAGAAATATCCTGGAAAATTTACAAATCAAAAAAATAATAAATTTAATGCGATTTTAAAACGCATAATTTAACAATCAACATTTCATACGCAAATAAGAGAAAAACACAGAGAAACGGAAAAAATGTAAATGAGATGAAGTAAATAAAAATGTTTTTACAAAGAAAAACAAATGCTTAACAAAAAATTATTATTTCATTCTTCTTACCGTTTTTTTCAAGGATCTAATGAAAGAAGTAAAAATAAATAAAAAAAAAGAAATTCCACTTTTTATTTTCCTTTATTCTACTCGTCCGTTCGGCAACTGGATAATTTGTACAAATTCGTATAAATTTTTACTGGATGGCGTTCGTTAACACAAGTACACTTTTCACTTTAAATCGTACGAATGTCGCGTTGGGGACCCTGGATTAATATGTTCTTAAATTTTTTGAACATTTTTTTCTAGTCTTTCTGGATTTTCATATTCTATAAATTTCCTGATTATTTTTTTCAAATTTACCTTTTTTGTAATATTTTGTAAATTTTTCAGAAACTTTCAGATTTATAAAATGTTTTTGAATTTTCCTTTTTTAATATTCTTGTATTTTCAGTTTTATTATTTCTTTTCTCTAACTTTTTAGATATTTTTTAATGTTTTTGAAATTTTCCTAATTTTTTTTCCTTTATTTTGCTTTTTTTCTAGTTTTATATTTATTCTAAATTTTTTTGAATTTTCAGATTTTTTCTAGATTAACATAATTTTTTTTTTGATTTTTTTCTTAGCTTTTAATTTTTTTCTTCTAAATCTTCCAGAATTAAATTTTTTGATTTTTGAAAAAAAGAAATACCATGACATTATGACCAATGTTTCCAATTAAGAGATTTTCTGGTCAGATGCAGCGAATTTAATTTGCCTCTAGCGGAAAAAATTGTCGAACTGTCAAAACTATGGCGTTTTTTATCAGCCATAATGTAATTTTTAAAAATTAGTTTTATATTAAAAAAAATATATTACTGATAATTTTTATTATAAAAAAATCAACATTTTTATAAAATTTTTCTTAAAAATCCGTATTTTAATAAAAAAAAAATGTATGGCTTTAATTAGCATATTTTGACAATCTACCTATAAAAGCACTAAATTTATCCACTGTTTATAAATCTAGTGATTTTCCAGCGATTTTTCAGGCCGATCTAGCCATATTTTCGAAAAATAGTTGACATTTTATTTCGCGTTTTTTATAAATATGTTTTAATACGTATTTTTTTTCTATTAGAGCCCTCTAGTTTGAATTCGCTAACTATCGAGAGAACCATGAGTAGCATAGCTTCTCTATAAAGTATATACTCTTTGAAAAAACAAAGAGATTATACACTCTAAAACATCACCATACCCGCGGGAACCCAAAACAGCGCAAACAACAATGTACACGCAATTTTCAGTACGGGAACGCCTTTGGGCTAGTTTGGGTAGCCGAGGTAAAGTACGGGAACAGATACGTATCTTGTAGAAAGAATTAACAGAAATAAAAAAGAACAGTTATATCCACGAACATAGAATCGCAAGAGTAAGCATGCTTCTCTACCTGTGCTAGCTGGCTCTAGCCGATATTTCAAGAAATGTTATTAGATGGTGATAGGTTAAGTTTTATGAATAAATTTTAAAAAATATTAAAAATTGTTGCAATAAATATGCATAATATGAAAAAAAAAAAATGTAACGTAATAAAGCCAGTGAGAGAGCACGTAACAGTACGTGAGCGACCTGCATAAAGCCTGGATTAACCAGACGTAAACCTATCTCTGCGTAGCTGAATTAAAGAGTTAAATAAGAACAGAAGATGCGTTGTGTTTTTTTTTGTTTTATTCTTATGCATGCAATATAGAGCAAACGTAAATACACAACGATAACCTGTTGTGAATCTGAAACTCATTAACGTTTACGTTTGGCTAATCCAGGCCAAAATCTATTCACAACAGATTTTCGTTGTGTATTTACACATCTTTTGTTCTTATTTGACTTATTAATTCAGCTACGCAGAGATACGTTTACGTCGGGCTAATCCAGGCTTAAAGCCTGGTTATATATTTTTTTTGTGTGCGTTGATACATGCAAGAACAATAATGAACAGTTTATGGTGTTCAAATACGAACTCTGCATTTTATTATACAAAGATATTTTGAGTTTCAGCAGGGGTAAGGTTTTAAAATTTAAATTTTTTTAAGACCAGCTAACTTATCTAAAAATAAATATAATTTAGAGCTTAACCATAGTCATGATTGTCAAATTCATAAAATATCTGGTTAACGTTTAACTATGTTTAATTCTAGGTAAAGCTATTTGCCCTAAATGTTGTAGATCCCAAGTGAAAAAATACCCTTTTTTTAATTTTGATTTGACATAAGAGATTTATTTATTTATTGATTACAAAAAGTCAGAATAAATATTATGGCCACATACACTAAAAGAATTTATAAAAACACAAACACAAGTAGAGGAAAACAATTTAAAACTTTACTAAATTTCAAGCTGAAAACAGTAAATATTTGCTAAACTTTCATCGAAATGCCAATTATTGCAGTTAAACTCGGATTAATTTCAATTAATATTTAAATTTTAGTGAATTTAGTAGAAGTAGTGAGAATTTTTAGCAGACGGACAGACTGAGTAAAATAAAAAATTGTATATTATTTTCAAAATCGTTTAGATTTAAAATTGTTTGCTAGCGCCGAGTGTTTGTAAGTGTTTACGATTGCCGAAACTCAGAATATCTTATATTAAGCCTAAATTTAGTAATATAAAACTTTTTGTAGAAAATCTGTAATTTTTTTTTAATTTCAATTAGTAAAAATATAGTTTTTTACTAAAAATTGAACATAAAACGTAATAATTTAAAAAAAATCAGCTCTTTAAGTAAACCTTGACTTTGTTTTTTTTAAATATTAATATTATAAACTCAAAAAGCCGTAAAAAATAAAGAAAAAAAAACTTATAATAGAATTAAAATATTTTTGCTAAAAATTAAAAAAAAAACTAAATAAGCTAATTTTGAGTTTTTCTTTTACATAAAAAAATACAATTAATGTATAAAAACATATTTTATAGTAAAAAAAAAAACATGTTATTAAAAAAACCTAAAAAAGAAAACTAAAATTTTGCAAACTTTGTAAATTAAATATAAATGTATGAAAAAAAAAATTGAAAAAAAATTGAAAAAATATATAAAATTTATATTATAAGATTTTTATTGTAAAACATTAATATAGGATCTTTAAACGGTAAGCTAAATTAACAACGCAAAAAAAATTTAAAAAATATATAAAAAAGTTTTTAATAAAACTATTTAAAAAAATTATAAAAAAAAAACAAAAACTACACTGTACATTTTAAAAAATCCCACTCCCTCCTAAAATAACTAAAAAATATCCTCTTAAAAAACCTTTTACAAAACATATAGTGTAATTATAATTTGTTTTCTTTCATTTATTATTAGCTTTCGTTTTAAAAATAATAATTTAAAACTACACAATTTATATTCATTTAAATTAACATTAATTTTCCTACTTAAAAAAAACAAAAAAAATCAAAAAAAAAAACGTATATTTATGTATGTATGCAAAAGAGAATATTATATAAAATTTGTTTATTATTAACAATTATTTTTTTAATATAGCGTTATTATGTACTACGTTTTTTATAATTATATATTTCATCTTTATATTAATTAATTAATATTTTTAATTATTGTCATTTACTAAAAGTAAAATAAAAAACATAAAAATTTACAATTTAAATAAGCTTATGTAAAATTAAAAACCGAAAAAATTAAAAAAAGATCATTAAATTGTAACAAAAAAAAAAAAAAATTATTGAGTTGAAACATACACATATTTTTTATTTATTAAAATTCAATTATATATTGCATTAAATTACAACAACATATTTTAATTTCAAATACAATTTGAATTGCAATGTACCTACCCTACAAATATTTTGAAGATAAAAGGTATCAAAATATATTTAAATTTTAAGGTCCCTATGCATGATATTTTAAAAACATTATACCAAATTTATAAAATTAAATTTGTATGAAAATTTTGTTCTATAAGCCATTTTATAAATTTAAAAAGTGATTATGCATATGGTCCTAAATATATATTATTTTATTATCTTCGGCGATCTTTAAAAAAAAGTATACTGAAAAATTAAATTTTCAGATAATTCAAAAGCAACATTTTTTTATCGAGATAAAGCAGTTTAAGGGTGTTTACATTAGTTTTGTACAAACATTTTCCATGCAAAGGAGATAAATACACAGAGAAACGTAAGAAATTTAACAGCAAATGAGAGACAATGAAGGAAATAGAAAAATAAAAAGTTTATAGAAACAATTTTAAAAAAATAAATTATGCGCCATTCAAATGTGTAATACCAACGAGCATAGAATCTCAAGAGTATGCATTCGTCTCTACCTCTGTTGGCTGTCTCTGGCCGACATTTCAAGAAATTTTATTACAAGATGATAGTTTTATGATCAAATTTTAATAAATATGCCTAATATGAAAAAATATATAATAAAAAAACTAAACCCGTTAACTGCAATTTGAAATCTCAGCCAGTGTGAGAGTGCGTAACAGTATGTGAACGACTTGCATAGAGCCTGGTAACACATAAAAAGTCGAAATAAGTTGGAATTAAGAGAAAAACTACTTGTTGGTGCATTTGTTTTATAGATTTTTTTTTTTTTAATAATAAATACAGCATTTATTTACTTCAAATTACATAACCAAAGCCCTGGGGCCATATATGATTAATAAAAGCTACTACAAAAAAATAAATAATAGATTTGGCATTTTAATCTCATGATATAATTTATTTCATTTTAGTATGCCCCCATAAGCAATTTTACAGTCTCTTCGGTGATTTTTGAGGTACCAGCTGTCCATTTGCATCTAAAATTAGTGATGGTTTTAGACACTGATGTTGTTCTCTTTTTCACAGTTCTCTTTCGACCAGTTTGATGGATTGGCCCCTTTTGGAACAAAATAACATTATTTTGATTGTAATGGCAAATATGGCCAGAAAAATGTAGATACGTTGTGTTGTCTTACAGAAGGAAGTACTCTCTTTTGAAGACATTTTAATATAAATATCTGAGTTTATTGAGCCCAAATTAACAAAGCTACAAATGGCTTGTCGCACTGGGGACTTTAGAAAATTTCCATTGCTTTTTCGTTCGATGCTCTTCAGGAACATTGCTTTGACTATCCGTCACATAAATAAATTCAAAATTTGAGTTAAACAAACAAATACGCAAAAGAAACGTCTTATTTATAATAATTCATTGAACAAAATCAATAAGACTTCTCATATAAACTGGTATTCTACCCGTAAACTTTGTAAATCTGGTATGTTTATGAGTTTAATGTCAAACTCTATACATAAAAAATATGGTTTGTATTTGTACAAGGAATTTACAAGTTATAATGAGTACGCCTAATAAGAACTTTTAAATACAAATAACCCAATAAGCACATAGGTTTTAAAAATTCAAGTGCTTTAAATTTTGCTTGACGTAAAGTATATTTTAAATTCTAGCACTTGTTTATTTAACAAAATTATTTCAAATTTAAATTTTTGTTTCCCTTTTGCTGGAGTATGCTATTGAAATAAAATGTAATAAAAGTTGAATTCAAGCCTTGAAACTGGAAAACAGGTCTGGAATTGAACTTGATTTCAACTTGAATTCCAGTGAAAATGTTTATAGGGTAAATTTGTATATTTGTCCAATTTTTAAAACTAAAATTATACGCAATTTCACATTTTTCTTTGAAATGCCTTTTTGAGCTTGAAAAGTGGTTTTGTACGTTCCCTTTTGGTAATTTCGTCATTTTTTGAGAGGATTTTTAGCTTATACTGAATTTAGTTTGAGCAAAATTTTTGTACGAAACTAGTTTTTGCTTGTTTTTTATATATGTGTTTTGACAATTAAAAACTAGATAGGGCCAATAACTAGGTAGTTTTTCCTCAGTCTAAATGCAGTATTAAGCAGGCCATACATTGCAATATTATGGTACAACTTTCCAAATGGTGCAAGCATATTGACCGTGTATGTATTAAATTGAAGGTTGAGCAATATTATGTAGTGAATCAAAACTTTTGATTTTTATTGGACAACTCGAAATATTGCATAATCTATTGGCAACACTGTGCAATTTTAATTTTGCGCTGTTTATGTTTGTGTGCATTTTGAGGTTATGTTGAATTTATATATTGCATACAATATTGTGGCGATCTTTTGTTACATATATGTTGCAACTTATTGTATGGTGTGTGGCAAAACGAGAAAAATACTGTGCCATTATATTGGACATAATATTGCAAATGTATGGGGGGCTTTACTCTCATTTTAGCGAACTTTACATAAAAAGTAAAGGAAAATACTTAATATTTCCTATATAATCATCGGATGATGTATCTGAGCGTTTTGTAGAAAAAAGTGGAGAAAAAACTCGTAAAATTTTTAAGAGCATGATAGCAAACTTTTTTTTTTAATTCATCAGTAGGTTTTCTAAATTACATAATAGTCTATAGTAAAGTGTTATTTTTTCAAACGCGTCGTATAGACCAAATACATTTAATATTGTCATTAATATTTGCGTTCCCGTACGTTACCGCGTGTACCCACGGGAACCCAAAACAGCCCAAACAACGACAATTTACACGCAATTTTGAGTACGGGAACGCCTTTGGGCTAGTTTGTGTAACTTGGATAAAGTACAGGAACAGACATAATATGTGCGTTCCCGTACGTTACCGCGGGTACCCGCGGGAACCCAAAACAGCCCAAACAACAACAATTTACACGCAATTTTGAGTACGGGAACGCCTTTGGGCTAGTTTGTGTAACTTCGGTAAAGTACGGGAACAGACATAATATGTATTTTTATTAATTCTAATTTAGTAGGTTTGAGGTTAAGAAGAGGTTAGTCTGTTCCACGTCTTTTCCGCGGAAAAAAAAACAATTTACAGTTTTGAAAATAAAAACCCTTTTTGGTAAAATTGTTGTCCGCGGTGACGTACGTGGAACACAGCTAATATAAATATGTGTGACCTTCTCCGAGAAAAGGGACCTAGTGTGTCAAAAAACGCGAACTTGGGGAAAATCGATAAAAATGAGAAAAACACATGTATGTTATGTGTTTTTCAGAAGTTTTAAAAACACCTTTATTATGGCATTTCGCACGCTTTTGTAGTACAAACATGTTAACAAAATATGAAATTTCTATTTGTATAAGGGTGTTTTAAAAACCTCTCAAAACACATGCCGTGCTTGGCTGAAGCAAAAGTTGATTCTGGGTAAAGTCTGGTAAAATGAGAGTAAACAAATAATTATCCCAAAAAATGGTAAAATTGCTCACAATATCGGGAACGCACAAAACCACATTTCAAGCCCAAAAATAAACGTCAAAGTTATTCATATAAACAAAAGCTATTTTTAACAAAATATCGAAGGGAATAAAGAGAAAGTGTTAGAACGTGGTATTTGTTAACGATATTAATTAATGTTTACAACTTTTGCTATTATTTTAATTATTTTAACGAATTTAAACAGCTGATTTATAAACAACAAGTGATTTGACATTTTTACCCGAAAAAAAAAGTACGGGTAACTTCTGGTAAAATGAGAAACAAATTATTCTCTCATCAACGCTCTCATTTACCCAATTTTTAACAATAGAAACGCTTTTTGGTAAGATTGGGTTCCCGCGGTAAGTGGAACAGAGCTATTATGTGCGTTCCCGTACGTTACCGCGGCTACCCGCGGGAACCCAAAACAGCCCAAACAACAACAATTTACACGCAATTTTGAGTACGGGAACGCCTTTGGGCTAGTTTGTGTAACTTCGGTAAAGTACGGGAACAGACATAATATGTCTGTTCCCGTACTTTACCGAAGTTACACAAACTAGCCCAAAGGCGTTCCCGTACTCAAAATTGCGTGTAAATTGTTGTTGTCTGGGCTGTTTTGGGATCCCGCGGGAACCCGCGGTAACGTACGGGAACGCACATATTGTTTTATATTATTTTTCTCAAAATGTGTTGAAAGTAAATTTTAAAAAAAGTTTTGTTTTAATTGTTGAACAAAAAAAACCAATTAAATTGTTCTTCAAGGGACAAAATTGCACTCATTCTTTAAAGGCATCAAATTTTTATTTAAAATTTTAAATTGAACAATTTTTGTATTTTAAAAGAAAGACAATAACAATGAACCCAAAAATGTCACTTGTTCTCCTGAAAAATAGTAGAAAAACTACTGTGATTGCCATAGATATGTCCATTTACAAAACGGTTTTAAATGCCAAAATCACATTTGTTATCTTCAAAAATTTTTCGGCTATAATCGTCAAATCGGAAATGATATGTCTGTAGGGTTATGGTATGTCACCTATTTCGACACATATTTTTTTCACCCCAAAATGTTACATGCTATAATTTTATCACTATGATTTTATCCATTCAAAAGCTGATTATACTTTTTTATACACATTAAAAAAATAATATGCAAATATTTTTTAAATATAGAATTAAAATACCTATAAAGGTTTAAAAAATCCCTTGCAAAATAAATTTTCGTAAAATAGTGTATACTGTATAAAAAAAACTAATTAATGTATAAAAATCTTTAAACAAAAATTCTATGTATTTCAGTAATTTTAGTAAAGAGTAAACAATTTTTAAATATTAATTATATATAAAAAAAATAAAAAAAAAATTATAAAAAAATATAAAAAGATCCCAAAGGGACAAGCTACAAAAAAAGATCAACTTTTATTTTTTAAAGTTTTATTTTTTAAAAAATCTCTAAAAATATCTTAAAAACTAAAAGAAAATAAAGAGGTGGCTTAATCTGTGCATATACAATAAACTTAAACGGGTACATATAAAGTGGAGATGTCTTGTTTAAGATCATCATATAAATCTTTGTAATCGTCATTCTCACGAATCAATAAAGCTACAGTTCCACGTTTAACACCCATGGCAGCACCCAAGTCAGCACGGCTGGGTGTATAAACATAAGGAATACCCTTTTCTTCACACACTGCAGGTAAGTGGCACATGATGTCAATGGGAGTTACATCTCCGGCAAAGATAACAACTCTACAATAGAAAGTCAGAATCAACATAGCAAAGAAATTAATTTTTATCTAGATTTTTCAATGAACTTACCCAGTCTCTCCTTTACGCAATCTTGTTTGTACATCTTTAAGACCATTGCGTAGGAAAGTTTTATGTTTTTGGGCTTTTTTAATAATTTTATAGCATTTTTTAGCAATTTTCTTACTGGCCATTGGCTGGCAGATAGAGTTTACGTATTTCATTTTATCATCGTAGTTATCTTCTTCTTTAATACTAACATTACCAACTTCAGCAACATTTTCATCTAGAGTTTCCTTTTTAATTTTGCCCATTTTATTTTATATATATTTTTTTAAGAAATTTAATGTTTTCACGTTTTTTTCTGGAACTCAAACACGTGTGTAGTTTTTCAGACTTGTGTCGTTCGTAGATGAACTAGTTCAATTAAATTATTCAATTTTTTAAACTAACGACCTAGTTCTCTACTAATCGGCCTTTAAAGCGTAGAATAAAGGGAACAAAAAAATCAAAAAATTTTGTACACAAATCAACATTCGTAAAAACATGGCCATTTTTTCACGAATGTTCCTTAGTGTATTCCCCGCTAAACGGTGGGTATCACACTGAAGGTTTGAGTTAGCTAATAGTTAACGTTAAGTTATTTTTAGATAAAATATATTTTCTAGGTTACAAAAGAAGAAACTTGGGAAACTTAAAGCGGAGAATACACGGAGGAACATTGAGTAGGGAACAAAAAATTTTGTAAACACGAACTGCACGATGCCAGCACACACACACACACACAAAAACACACATTCACAAAAGAAATGGGCATTTTGTCACGAATGTACCCTCGTGTATTCTCCGCTTAATATATTTTGAAAAGCTATTGGAGTAAGACAAGCTGAGGGAAACAAAAAATAAATATACATGTAGGTTTTTTTGTTGACTTTTACAAAATACTTTTTAGTTGTATATTACCAACTTTTTGGTTGTATATAACCTATTTTTGTATATATACACTTTTTTCCGTGATGGTCTAAAAAAAATTTTTACAAAGCATTTTTTTTATTCAAATTTCTGATATTGTGCTTTTTTAACAGAAAACGATGAAAAACACTAACAATATGAATTATTTGATCGAATTATCGAAATTTTCAAAGAGCGATTGACCAAAAGAGCGAACCAGATCTTTACAAAAACGAACTAGAATGCCCAATTCTAGTAGTTTAAAAAGAAACTTCAAAATACTACTGGAAAAGTTGACAGCTTTGCTAGAATTTAGATTTGTGCATTCTAGTTCATTTTGGTTACCTCTATTTAGTTTGATTTGTTGTACAGAACTAGTCCGTTCTTCTAATTCAGTGATGTTAGACAATTTCGTTCAATCATACCATTGCAAATATTATTGCCAATATTATCGTCGTTTTGCCCTACATCTTACAATAAAATTTACAATACTCTTGCGCAAGATATTGCACAACAGCTTTCTTCTATATAAAATTGCCACAATATGACCTTCACAGTACAATTTAGTTTTCACTTCTAATGGTTGCGCAATAAGAATAAAATCCATTTTGATAGTTTCCACAACCTAATATGATATACAAACTGGCAATTTTTTCCACAATACCAAAATTTGCACAAGTGTGAGATTAATCACAACTGGGTCGATTGTCGACCGACGACAGCAAATGTCGTCACGTTTAATTTAAATTCAGCGACAATCGACCGTCGACATTTGTTGACGTTTAGAAAAAAAAGAAAGCAAAACAGGAATATTGTTGTATTTGTTTCACCACAATTCTTTACCAATTCAATTGGTCTTTCACTAATTCTTGTTTCTTTATATTTTATTGTATTTAATTTATTTTTTTGCCGTAAATTATGTATTTAAATTTCAATTATATTTCTTCTGTCAAAAAAAAAATAGATTTTTTGTAAACAAAGTACGAATTTTTGCAGCTCTAATACGAATTTCTAACAACTCTGTTCTAATGGCAATCTTTAATTAGTTAAAAATATGGCAACAATTTGACAAATATTTTAAGTGAGTATTAGTGTGTCGTCACGAAAATAGAATAGACGACAAATCGCCGGATGACATGACGACATTTTGCTTCCCATACAAAATATATGAAAAAGCAACTCTCGTTGTCGTTGTCGACCCAGTTCTGATTAATCTCTGTATGACCAATCATTCGATTGATGATTAGCTACCTACTTGGTCTTTTAGTTATGAAATATATAAAATAACAGATTAATAAAAAAAGAACTAGTATTTGTATAAATTCTTTTTTAATTAATAAAAAAGAAATAAAATACCAGACCAATGGTAATAAAATAAACGATTAAATTAAAAGAGCGATTAGTATTGAACTAGGTATTTCGTACAATATGATGAATAGTTCAATAGAACTAGTTCGTTTCAGAAAGATACAAGTCTACTATAATTTTTCTTTCCAACTTGATTCATTATCAAAGATTCACTTGTCGTGAGCGGATGCACGTGTGAGCAGCAGTAAATTTTCGCAAAAATTTTTAAATTGCATAAAAGCAAGACAAATTGCTAAATTTATTTAAACTACCTCGCCTTCACATAAATCTATTACAAAAATGGTGAGTTTTTTTTGTGATAAAATAATAAAGGGAGTGATAAAGTATGATTTAAATATACAAAATGTTCTCGGTGATTCTATGATGTTGATAAAAAGATGTGGGGCCGGTGCGTTAGTAGTATTTTGGAAGTGTTGTGTAATATAGAAACAAATAGAAATTGTGTTTTTGGATTGAATTTGTTAAATTTAATTTGAGTTTAAGTGCAATTCTCCGATCGGGTTTTAATTTTTACTACAATTAAAACTTTGAGAACCCAAAGCCGTAGTCTTTGTCGGTCGACTTATCTCAGGAGTTATTTCTATTTAAAGTTCCAATCTGGACTTACATCTTCGTCAATAATCGGATTTTCACAATGTACATTTATAGCTTTGGGAAGGTATTTTACGAGTAAATGTCGTTGACAAAAAAATTTCATATACATTAACCCATTATGGACCAATTTAAAATTTTGTATTAGGGGGACAAATGGATGTGCAGAAAAACTTCACAAATTCACTAAACTGCCAATCACATAGAAGAAAACTAAAAAGCCCGGCCAAAGCCCTGCTACGCAGAAAAACCTCTAAGGTAGATACTTCGTCTTTTATTTTGTATGCAAGTAGGTATAATAAAAGTTAATTTTTAAGAAATTTGTTGCATATTGTATATCACATGAAAGGAATTTCAATTACCTATCCAAATTAAACTCCATATGGCGCAGATATAGATAAAGCGTACGTTTCAACTTTGAGCCGAAATTACTCCCGATTTTTTTTTTCTATTTAGCTCCATAAGTACTATCTGGGACAAAAAAATTGGAAAATGCACCTAAACTCAAGTTGTTTCCTTGTCTCATAATATTACAACCTTTCAATATGACTATAGTGGCAATTTTTGTTTTCACAGTGCCAAAAGTTGAACAAGAATATTGCTTGTGTAAAAAATGTTCAAACAAAATGTCTTCAAGTAATATTTGTGACAAAAAATTCGTTCTTAAGCTGCCTACACACTAGGGAACATGGTTGAGGGAACAAAAAATATCAAAAAATTTTGTAAACACGAAACGCACGCTCTCAACACGCACACACACACAAAAGCACTCACACATTCACAAAAAATGCTCTCTTTTTTTAAGTATGTTCCCTAGTGTGTAGGCAGCTTTAGAACGATTTTTGTCTTCAATATTATTTAAGCGGGTCTTACATTATCTGATTTTATGTCTAAAAATCAAATAAAAAATCCTACGCAATGATGTGATAGCAAAAAAAATTGTATATGTGTTTACACCATCAACTTTTCTGAAATATTTCAAAAGCAATCTGACTCTGCATCAATCACTTTAAGAATTTTGTTCACTAATTTTAGGCCGCCGCTATTAAGAGAATCATCCCTATGTTGGATCGCATTTTGGTACAACGTGCTGAAGCTTTGACCACCACCAAGGGTGGCATTGTTTTACCTGAAAAATCTCAAGGCAAAATGATGCAAGGTACTGTTATTGCTGTTGGTCCAGGTGCTAGAAATTCGGTAAATTTGAATAAACATTTTAAAAATTTGATACTAATTTTTCCATTAATTTCTTTTAGGATGGTGCTCCTATGCCTATTGGTGTTAAGACCGGTGATCGTGTTTTATTACCCGAATATGGTGGCACTAAAGTGGAAATGGAAGACAAAAAAGAATACTTGCTGATCCGTGAATCTGATATTTTGGCTAAAGTTGAATAGAATCCAGCTTCTCGACATTTTGTTGTAAACTTACTATAATTATCAGATAAACTTTTCTTAATTTAATAACTTTGTGTAATTTTTCTACATCTCTTCGTAAATTGTTTAGAGTAGAGATCCACTAGTTTATAAATTCCATTTAAAAAAAATATGTTTGCCCTGCGGAATTGTTTTACGTCTAGGGCAGATGTAAAGGTTTTGAATTATTTTATGTAAAAAATAAAACGGTTTTACGCTTTATTTGTTTAACAAATATATGAGTTTATTTTTTTTTTTAATAAAACTTGGATTTGTATTACTATATTCAATAAATACGCATTTTCGTTTTCTTTCAGACTACTTTATTTTCAAATTTGCCAAACCATAAACCTGATTCATAATTGAGCTTTCATTTAAACCGGGCAAAGTTTCAACGGCTGCTCGTTCTCTAGATAGTTTTACCAAAGCTTCAAAGGAGCGGGGTTCCCATATAGCCAAGTCAGATAAAGTTTTTCTGGAAGAAGAAATGTTAAAATTGATACTTCTACATTCTCAATAAGTTACTTGTTCAATAAAATGTTGCTGCGTGTAAGTCCCTCTTTGAAAGCGTCTAAAGATAAGCCATATTGCTCACAGCCGGCTTGTACTCTAGTAGCCCATAACTAAAAAGAAAGATTAATAAAAAAAAATATTAAAGTGTACTCAAAAGCAAATATAGTTTACCGAAATGACTCTGAAATCAATAACTTTGTTCAACGACTAAGATACCCACGTTTTTTTTTTTTTGCCACGTACTTTTAAGGACGATCCTATTTGGAGTAAATCCTTATGCTTGAAAAAAGCGTGGCAAAAAAAATGCACCATTTATTAACTCAGCGTGGCTATATTAATCAATGAAACTTTCAATTTTCGATCCATTTCTGTAAACCCTTTTTCCCAGGACCTACCGTGGCCATGTCCAATTTTTTCAATTTTCTACCCTTTGTGGCATAGACCAAAGCCCTGTGGACATTACGTATAGTTATGGAGTACACATTCCTTCTACGGCCTTTATAATGCTAAAATATATTTGAAATACAATGCGTATTAAAACATTTTCAGTCAACTTACTGCAGCCAATTTAAAGATTTTACGTTTACGCCAAAATTCATCAGGTCCGCGAGATCGCACAAATAAAGCTAAAGTTGGTGATACCATTTTTATGTTATATTCTTTTAGTTCTTATTCTCAATTCTGGAAAATTTACACAAATTGTGTTTACATAACCTTATTTTCCCTTGCATATGAAAAAAGTAAACAGCTGTTCAAAGAGTTACCAGATGAATTTATCAAAAGTAGCAGGTTGTTTAACCCTTTACTGCACGACCGCAAACTACACCGACCAGACACAAAGTTTGAAAATTTGACGAATTTTTCCCCCTCACACTCTAAGAATTCTGTTCGCATAATTAACTGTAATTTTAGTAAAATTTTTTTATTATTTTTAACTTCAATTCTAGTTAAAATAACTAAAATATCAGTTACTTTTAAATACAATTGTAGTGTATACTTTTTAACTGCAATTGCAGTTAATTTTAGCGACTAATTCTCTGAGTGTAAGCTCACGTGAGCGTGCGTGACTGTGAGTAGGAAAAATGTGCGTGTGTGATTATTTTAGTGAGCGTGAGTCAAAAATTACTCACGCACCCATTTGTAGTCTGAACACTAAATAGTAGAGATGGGCTTAATCGTTCTTTGTGGTCATATCGTTCAATAAAATTCATAGAAATAGTTCGTTCAATTCGTTCAATCGTTTTTTTTTTTGTTATTGTACTTTTTTGTCATGAACTGTGTCTGTACAATGCTACATGACAAATGTTTACATTAATTTTATTGTACATAGACTAATAGTATTAGAAAATTACAATTTTAATAAAAATTTCAAATTATTAAGAAAAACATTTAATTCTTTAAAAAAAATTTATAAGAAAGAGACAAAAATTTTCTATGGCTAAAAAAAGAAAAAATGAACGATTGAACGAAAAGAACGAATAATGGTGAACGATGTCATATCACTGAACCGTTCAAATGAACTAGTTCGTTCATGAACGTTACAACTCTACTAAGTTTTTAGCAGTTTTTTACTTGTTGGTATGGTAATAACAAAGTTGGTATTTATTAAATAATATATCATAAAATAAAAAATAGTATTAAAAACTCATAAAACTAAACAAAATAATAAGAATTATGAACAATTCATATAATGAACGGTCAAGCAGAATTAGATCAATTGGCCAATGCAGAATTACAACGTTTACAAAGACAGGTATGAAATATTTCAAACTACATCGACTTGTTTTTGGGTATTATTTCCCTTTTCATTGTAGCTGCGCTCCCTTCAATTGGAACTAAGAAGTTTATTGGATTATAAAACTAAACAATTAAAAAAACAAAATCGTATTATAAATGTTTTGCAGCAAGAACATCAACTTTTAAAAAATGAAATCACCACATTGGAAGGTGGTACACATGCTAAAAGGAATACTAATGTAAGTAGGAGCCGTAGATTACATAGAGATCTTACTCTTCTTTTCTTACCACAAACACTCAGAGAATTATGACAGTAAAATTAACTCAATTGCAGTTAAAAAGTTTGAGTTAACTGCAATTGTACCTATTTCAAAATAACCGCAACATTAGTTAATTTTAAATGCAATTGCAGCATTCTAATATTTCTTTTACAAAACATTAGTTACGTGCACTGGCGGCAAGTATCAAAGATTAAGATTTCTGTACAATCTATAGTAGGGACAGACTTATTCAATAAAACTTCAGTATTTTATTTCTCAATTCAGAAAGAAAAACAATTAACTTACTTACAAAATCATGAATCTGAAGTCCAACGTATATTAACAAATGAACGTGTTAATCTCTGGGAACTGGAGGGTCATATAAAAAAGGTATTAATTACACTATCGCTCTATGACAATGATATAATCGTAATAATTTCAGATGGAAAAAGAAATTGTTGGTATGCGAAAAATAGAAGTGCCGGATAGTTGTTACAAGGATACTATATGCAAAGTTCAAAAGAGCGTTGTCAAATTAGAAAATCGGTTAGATGTCGTAAATAAAAAGTGTAGTGATGTTTTAACGGAAAACTCGAAGTTAAGAGATTCTATTAATCATATGCTACAAGATCGGTAAGTATTTACTCAGTTGACAACAAAATCAACCGGCTTAAAATATATAGTATATTCCATTGAAAACAATCGTGTATAACTTATGTGATACACTCAGAGAATTATTTCGGTAAAGTTAACTGCAATTGCAGTTTAAAAAGTGTACAGGACAGTTGCATTTGTATTAACTATACTCAAAAAAAAATTTGAAAGTTAATACATGACAGTAAGTAATTAGTTGTTGTTGTTGTTGTAACGGCTTTAAAATAGAATTTTTAGTTAATAATTCTCATTTAAAGCCGGAGTGGCAATCCTTGCTCGGATAAATTCAAAAATTGGAATACATCCGAAACGTTCCGGCACATAGTCCGATTGCCGCGGGAACCGGGTTATACCGCCCATACCATTTATGGTTTAAGATCAGTGATCGAAGAATGGAAGCTTTACCCCCCGCAGAAGGATATTCGCTAGATGCTAGACCCCCCCGTTGGGACTACCTAGCCGTACAATTATGCAATCGTCATTTTGGAAAGACCGTTGTTAGACGCGTACTGGAGAAATATAGTCGAGCTCATGTATCGTTGACCGCATTGAAGGAAGATGTTTTAGTAAGTAATTAGTAGTTGTTTTCAACTGTTATAGCAGTTGATTTTCTATGAAAAAATTCAAAAGAACAAAAAACATTATGATACTTATTGAAAAAATAAAAAATTTCAATGATTTTTTTTTAATTCTTTAGTTTATATTTGATATATTGGCGTGTGATGGAAAACGATCAATTTTGATTTCGATCGATTTGGTTAAAAATCAAAAATTTAATGATGAATAGAAAAGGCAAAGAGGTTTGAAATTGTTTTTATACGCTTTAGTTGAATCAGGTATATAGATTTACGTTTTATTATCGCTTTTAAATTAAAAATAATACGAAATATTCAGGATTGAAATTTCAGATTTTTATCACATGCCAGATATTTGTAGTTTCCAAATAAAAATTAATGTATAAAAAGGTAATAATTATAAATATACATATAATGCCTTGCTCATCGTCAAATGATTACGAGCTGCCCCTATACTGCGCATAGGCGGTCTATAAGTTGTCTCCATCTTTCCGACGTGCGGCTAGATCTTTGAGCTCTCCTATGTTGTTGACAGTTCTACCAAGAGCTCGCATTTGTCGTCAGCATAATCAAGTGATTATAAAACCGTTTGGAATTTTTATTTCAAATTATACAATATTGTTAGTTATTTTTAAAGCATTTCTTAGTTATTTTTAAACAGTTATAAATATCTATATTCATTCATTCATTTATTTGAAAGCAAATACCTTTTCAGGCTTTTTAACTGCAAACTTTTTTGAGTGGACAACTTGCAGTCAATATAACTGCAATATCAGTTAATTTTAAATGCAATTGCAGTGTACACTTTTTAACTGCAATTGGCATTAATTCTACCCACATAATTCTTTTAGTGTAATTAATATCATTCCTTTTAGGAATATTTTTATAAAATTATACAAATATATATATAAATATAAACCCTATATAGAATTTTTAAAGGTTTTGATAATTTATTTCTTTTTTTATAAATAGAGCCAACTTTAATGAAATGTGGCAATCTATGGTAACCCAATTCAACGAGGGTAAGAAATACATCATGGACTTAATAGATCAATCTACTTTGGCTTATGATCAAAGAGAAGAACTTTGTAATAAATTACAAGTTTTAAAAGAACGCAATGAAAATGATAAAATTATGCATATTCAGGTAAAAAAATATAAACTTACAAATTTTTGCTAGTTGTGACACACATAGTAAAAGGAAACTTAACGTCGTTTTTAATAATATCGCTTGTTATGTTTATGGTTTGAAACGATTTGATAGTGTTTCAGCGTTTTCAATAAGATTGTATGGCATAAGTTTTGACAGTCTCCTTAAAACTAGAATTTTACTATTCCTACATATGATTATTTATACTCAACAACCACAGCATTTATACGAACGATTGAAATTTTCGAGATCCAATAGGTGGGAAAAGATTGATACTCTTTAGACATCATAGTTTGATATCTGAATGTCAGTTCTTTTTATACGCCACCCGTCTCTGGAATAATATTATATATGACTCTCAAGTTATAAGTAATGCCCTTCAGTTCAAAAATAAAATTATGAGCTTATTCCAATTAGAGAACTATATTTTTTTTTTTGTTTTGTCTGTTAAATTAGAATTCTAAAGACAAAAAAAGAAAATTTAGAATTCTAACGACAAAAAATTTTGTCTGTAAAATCTACTAAAAATGATAGTTCCAACAAAGGTATATGCAGTTAAAAAGATATTTACCTTTAAAGTGCTGAATAATACCCCAACAAGCAAATAGGTTTTAAAAATTCAAGTGCTTTAAATTTAGCTTGAAGTAAAGTATATTTCAAATTCTAGCATTTGTATATTTAAAAAAAATAGATCAAACTTGAATTTTTGTTTCCCTTTTGCTGGAGTATGCTATTGAAATAAAATGTAATTAAAGTTTTATTCAAGCCTTGAAACTGGAAAACAGGGCTGGAATTGGACTTGTTTTCAACTTGAATTCCAGTGAAAATGTTTATAGGGACCTAACAAATGCTGTAATAATAACCAAAAATATCGCAAAATAGTTGACAAAGTGTTACTACAAAAATGTTAAAACAACTGAATAAATTGGTAAAAACTGCTGTTATTTACAGTTAATTTATTTCGATATTTCAGAAATGCAATTTATTAAAATATATTTTTATTCTTTC
This sequence comes from Leucophora obtusa, assembly GCA_949987735.1. NCBI lineage: Eukaryota > Metazoa > Arthropoda > Insecta > Diptera > Anthomyiidae > Leucophora > Leucophora obtusa. The sequence continues at coordinate 7,716,806 of OX465296.1, forward strand.
AATTGCAAAACCATTTGAAATTATTTCTCCCTACTTAAAATTTAAAGTAAAAATTCAAAACGGAATTTTTATTGTATAACTGTTTAATAGTTGTTTTTTTATTTCTAAGTATAACAACAACTGTAATTATAGTTAAAAACAATAACTGCTGATTACTACCTAAACAGTTCTCATGTAATAACTTTTTTGAGTTTGTTTTTCGCTAAAACCTTATCGAATATGATATCGTTTTTGAATATTAAATGTTATAACGATTTCGCTATCGTATCGTTCTTTGGATTATTGGGCTAGAAAACAACTTCTGAAGTTGTATTTTACCGAAGTAATTATTTTTTGCGTGTGTTTGATAAATATTCTAATACTATTTTTCTCCTTTTTTCTAGGAAATGCGTGAAATGCAAAGACGTTTAGAACATGATGCAAAATTACAAAAATTCTTCGACATCAAAGGACAAAAAAGACTTAATCCTGAACTGGAACAAAGAGAAATCGACAAGAAATTGGCACAAAAAGAAGCATTTGAAAAACAATTGGAGGAATATCGAGAAATAATAGATCGAATGAAGGTATTTTACTCGTATAGAAAACCTTGCGTTTGTTAAATTTATAAATTATAAAACTCATTTTAGGAACTATATCAAGAATCCGATTCTCAAAAATTAACAGTACAATTTAAAAGACAGGAAGAAGAGAATTTTGCGTTATTTAATTATGTCAATGAATTAAGCCATGAAGTGGAAGTGTTAAACGATACAACCCAAGAATTATCAGATGAAATCGGTAGGATAATATTTTTAAACACAAAAAATAATTAAGAGAGTTGTTTCCTAAAATACTTCGTAGAAGTGTTGCAATCATTGGCGGACTTAGGCTGATTTTTGCCCACCACAGAATTTTTAAAAAATCTACCTAGAATTCTTTTATCTATGATTTTGATGGCGTAAAGTATCACAATATTACTTTTTTTTTAATATCAATCCTGTGTTTTTGGTTTGGGAACTACTGGTTTCCTAGGCAGATAATTTGTTGAAATCTAAGGGTCAGTTCTATAGTCAGAACTAAGATCAATTTTTGTTTTAAATATTTCTTAAATAAGAAATATTTAAGAAACAAATCTGTCTTAGTTCTGATTATAAAATTGACTATAAGAGTTTTTCTTTAAAAAAAATTATTAGAACCACAAAGTTGTTCAATAATAGAAAAATAACGCAGAATCTTTTTGGTGAGTTAAATATCTTAGATTTCATAGTTTTCTAAACGAATAATTAGTTTATATCTAACAAGGAAGTTACTTCAAACTAAACACTACTATGTTATTTCAATGAAATTTCAATATTTTGTAGAAACAAAAATTGTAAAATGAACATCTCACTATTTTTGTCCACCTCGGTAATTTAAGTGGTCAGAATATGGGGTTAGATAGGGTTCGTCCGAGGTGGACGAATTAGACAGGTTGATCTTAGATTTCTTTTCTCAATTAAATATCTAAATTTCATAATAATCTGAGAATATAGCTTGCAATACATTCCTTGCACGAGGTTTCCTTCAGAAAAATAAATGCACTATTCAGAGTTTTGGATAAAAACATGGCGATTTTGATAGGATAAGCTACCAGGATTATTTAATTTTGAAAATTATGAAAATTCTATTAGAAGGCAAGGAATCATTTTTAAGATTTTTTTGTGTGAAAAAATTGTAAGCATTTGGGATTAATAGTGTGAGAATGGGCAAATAAACAGCAGAAAATTAATGGGTCGCTTGCTCACACCAGAAAAATGGTCTAGGTACGCCAATGGTTGCAATATTTCTTTAGATTTCTCTTATTAAAAAAAAAAAACTTCACCCAGTCACAGTTATTATTTTATTTTATAGAACGCCAAAAGTCTGATTTATTAGAAAAAGAATTGAAACAAAAAACAGAAGCCTTGGACTATCTAAATGAGCAACTAGAAAAGGCGGAATTGCAAAACAATACAGCCAAAGAAAAATTAAAAATTTTAGACTCACGTTTACAACAAATGCTTTTGGGCATATCAGACATATTTAAGTAATTTATTAAAATTTAAATTATTTAAAATTTGTATTATATACATTTTATTTCTTTTAGACAATTGTCCTGTGATGATGCTCCCATTTTAAATGTTTTGAGTTCTAAAACCTCTATGACTTCACATAATGTTAAATTGTTTATAGGGGTCATAGAAAAACGTATAAATATAATTATTAATAATATAAATATCGAGGATTCTTCTACAAAAATTTTGGCCAAAAAAGATCGTATTCCAAAATTTAATGTTAAAGAGTCAGCGAAAACAAAGAAATAAATAGATTTTAAACTCCAAATATGTTTTTTAAACGTTTACTAAATAATTTCTTTTTATTATTTATTTATATAACATTTACATTTTATTATTAATTAAAAATTAGTTTCACTTTTTTTGTTTCATTGTCAGAATTAAGGCAAGTAGGTGAAATTAAAGCTTCTATTAAAAAAATTTCATCTATAAATGGGATTTTTTTAGATTTAAAATATTTTTTATAAACATTCTTTTAACTTTGAAAAAATGCTTTGATTTCGTGCTTTACTTAATTCGTAACTTATAGAAAATAAATTTTTTTATTAGTATGTCTTTCTATTAAAACTTAAAAAAACTGAACAGAGAAATATTAAAAAAATAAACTTTTTAGGGTTTCATTATTTTCTACATAAACTTAACGAGAATTAGAAGCGATATGTTGTGCTACAACTTCTAATAAAATAGTTTTAAAATTAAAAACAATTCAAAAGTAGTATTATAAAAAAAGAAAATATTTAGAAATGACAAATTGTAAGATAGTCAAAGATTTAAAAATAAATTTCCATTGATAGAAGCAACAACAAAGTTTACAATGGAATTTTTTTGTTCGGTGTAAAAAAAACAGCAAACTTTAACAGGACCAACCACAACGATCTATACACGCCCACATCACAATTAGTTTTTTCAACTACATATTTGTTATTGTTGCGAATAATTTTGTTGTTAAAAATATTTCATGCTATTACTGAATATGTTCGCCTGGTATTTTTAAATTATTTCGCAATACCAAAATGATATTTTTTTTCCATTTACATTTTGTTGACTAAATGTGCTACAGAAGGAGACGAAAAAATGTAACAGGCGAGCAGCAGAATTAGAATAGGAAAAAAAAACAAAAATCTAAATAGTTTTTTTATGGCGTGGGGGCGCATATTATTGCATGTTATTGTTTATGATATTTAGGTGTGAGGGGGTGTAGAAAGTTTTTTTTTATTGTCGGAAAGGTTTCTTAACGAGGGGGGTATAGAAACATTTTTTTAAATAAAAGGCCCGTTCATTTGAGTATAATATTGGGAACAAATTGAGAAAAACCAATTTTTCGCTCAAAGTTCCTTTTAGTTTTTGAGCAAATCACGATTAATGAAAATCGATTAGGAAAACTTCATAGCACGAAATTTTCCAAAGAATTATATACTGTTTAATAGGCCTTGAAATGCCCGTTCATTTGAATATAATATTGGAAATTTATAGGGCATCCAATGAAAATGGTTTTCAGTTCCAAGCTCCTTTTAGTTTTTGAGAAAATGTGAATTGACGAATATCGATTAGGAAAACTTCATTGCACCAAATTTTCCAAAGAATTATATACTGTTTAATTGGCCTTGAAATGCCTGTTCATTTGAGTATAATATTGCTAATATTGGGGGGAAATTGAGAAAACACATTTTTTCGGTCACAAAAAAAGACAGTGTATAGTCCATTGATTTTTGGCCTAAAAAGAATTTTTTGTGGTTTAAATTACATAGTATATTTTTCTGCTAAATTTAGCACTCGGTTTTGAAAAATTAGTAAAATGTTTTGCTAAAATCAGCAGCGAGAATTAGTAAAAAAAATCCATAGTTTGTAATAAGAGAATAGCAAAAATGATTACTAAATAAAAATTGTACTAAAACTCCGTATAAAAATAGTAAATTTCGATTGGAAACTGTTTACAAATTTTTTTACTAACTTTTTTATCTGAGTGTATTCAAGAAATTTTGGTTTTACTTTTATACTTCTTGAAATTCTAATAAATGCTCTTTAAATTGATATACATATTGAGTTTCCCGTTCTGTCTTTTTCATTTAAAAGTTAATAAAACAAACATTAGAGAAATGTGAATTTTCATAAGACGTATTTACAAATAAATAAAATATTTAATAAATCGCTTAAATAATGATTTTTTTGGAAATAAACGCTTTTTTATTTTAATTGGAAAGAACAAGTAAGTATATAAATAACTAAATATTAGAGTTTGTCGACAACTCAATAATAATTCAAAAGAAATGGAATTATCGTTAGGTTTAATACTGTTTATGGATCGAAATGTTATATTAAAATTTGTGAAATTGCCAATAATTTAGATTGGAAACAAATTTTCTAGTGTATTTTGTTCTCTGTATCGATTAAGGGTACACCACTACGTATACTCAATATGAATAGGTACAATAAATATAACTCATACGTAAAAAAAAATATAGAAAATAAAAATTCATACGATTTCCCCGTTTTTTGAATATCTCGGGAAATACCGGTCCAATTTGGCTGGAAAACCTACTGTTCCAGATTTGCCATGCTCTTTCAGAATTTTTCACCCAAATTTGATTTCAAGCTTCCCCGTTTTATTTTCCATTTTCAAAATGTGGCAACCCTGGATAATGTATGCTTTAACTTTTCTTTTAATTGCAATAACTTAGAAACCGTTGGAGATAATTGACCGAAATTTTCGCCAAATGGTAGAATGAGATTTACTCAACGAAAGGAAATTTATAGGGCATCCAATAAAAATGGTTTTCAGTGCCAAGTTGCTTTTAGTTTTTGAGAAAATCACGATTAACGAAAATCGATTAGGAATTGAATATTGATTGTTGAATATCGTTTAGGAAAACTTCATTGCACCAAATTTTCCAAAGAATTATATACTGTTTACTTATTCTTGAAATGCCCGTTCATTTGACACATTGGGGCGAAATTCAGAAAAACCATTGATTTTTTTGGCTTAAAGAAAAATTTTCTTTTTTTTTTGTCAAAATTATACTCAAACGAAAGGAAATTTTTAGGGCATCCAATAAATATGGTTTTCAGTGCCAAGTTCCTTTTAGTTTTTGAGAAAATCACGATTTACGAAAATCGATTAGGAATTAAATATTGATTATTGAATATCGATTAGGAAAACTTCATTGCACCAAATTTTCGAAAGAATTATATACTGTTTAATTATTCTTGAAATGCCCGTTCATTTGAGCCTAATATTGGTAACATTGGGGCGAAATTGAGAAAAACCAATTTTTCGGTCTCAAAAAAAGACAGTGTATAGTCCATTGATTTTTTTTGGCTTAAAAAAAAAATTTCTTTTTTTTGGTCAAAATTATACTCAAACGAAAGGAAATTTTTAGGGCATCCAATAAATATGGTTTTGAGTGCCAAGTTCCTTTTAGTTTTTGAGAAAATCACGATTTACGAAAATCGATTAGGAATTAAATATTGATTATTGAATATCGATTAGGAAAACTTCATTGCACCAAATTTTCCAAAAAATTATATACCGTTTAATTATTCTTGAAATGCCCTTTCATTTAAGTATAATATTGGTAATATTGCGGCGAAATTGAGAAAAACCATTTTTTCGGTCGCAAAAAAAGACAGTGTATAGTCCATTGGTTTTTTTGGCTTAAAAAAAAAATTTTCTTTTCTTTGGTCAAAATTATACTCAAACGAAAGGAAATTTTTAGGGCATCCAATAAATATGGTTTTCAGTGCCAAGTTCCTTTTAGTTTTTGAGAAAATCACGATTTACGAAAATCGATTAGGAATTAAATATTGATTATTGAATATCGATTAGGAAAACTTCATTGCACCAAATTTTCCAAAAAATTATATACCGTTTAATTATTCTTGAAATGCCCTTTCATTTAAGTATAATATTGGTAATATTGCGGCGAAATTGAGAAAAACCATTTTTTCGGTCGCAAAAAAAGACAGTGTATAATAGTCCATTGGTTTTTTTTTGGCTTAAAAAAAAATTTTCTTTTTTTTGGTCAAAATTATACTCAAACGAAAGGAAATTTTTAGGGCATCCAAAAAATATGGTTTTCAGTGCCAAGTTCCTTTTAGTTTTTGAGAAAACCACGATTAATGAAAATCGATTAGGAATTGAATATTGATTGTTGAATATCGATTAGGAAAACTTCATTGCACCAAATTTTCCAAAGAATTATATACCGTTTAATTATTCTTGAAATGCCCGTTCATTTGAGTATAATATTGGTAACATTGGGGCGAAATTCAGAAAAGCCAATTTTTCGGTCTCAAAAAAAGACAGTGTATAATAGTCCATTGATTTTTTTTGGCTTAAAAAAAATTTTCTTTTTTTTTCAAAATTATACTCAAACGAAAGGAAATTTTTAGGGCATCCAATAAATATGGTTTTCAGTGCCAAGTTCCTTTTAGTTTTTGAGAAAATCACGATTTACGAAAATCGATTAGGAATTGAATATTGATTATTGAATATCGATTAGGAAAACTTCATTGCACCAAATTTTCCAAAGAATTATATACTGTTTAATTACCCTTGAAATGCCCGTTCATTTGAGTATAATATTGGTAACATTGGAGCGAAATTCAGAAAAGCCAATTTTTCGGTCTCAAAAAAAGACAGTGATAAATAACTAAATATTAGAGTTTGTCGACAACTCAATAATAATTCAAAAGAAATGGAATTCTCGTTAGGTTTAATACTGTTTATGGATCGAAATTTTATATTAAAATTTGTGAAATTGCCAATAATTTAGATTGGAAACAAATTTTCTAGTGTATTCTGTTCTCTATATCGATTAAGGGTACACCACTACGTATACTCAATATGAATAGGTACAATAAATATAACTCATACGTAAAAAAAATAATAGAAAATAAAAATTCATACGATTTCCCCGTTTTTTGAATATCTCGGGAAATACTGGTCCAATTTGGCTGGAAAACCTACTGTTCCAGATTTGCGATGCTCTTTCAGAATTTTTCACCCAAATTTGATTTCAAGCTTCCCCGTTTTATTTTCCATTTTCAAAATGCGGCAACCCTGGATAATTTATGCTTTAAATTTTCTTTTAATTGCAATAACTTAGAAACCGTTGGAGATAATTGACCGAAATTTTCGCCAAATGGTAGAATGAGATTTACTCAAACAAATGGAAATTTTTAGGGCATCCAATAAATATGGTTTTCAGTGCCAAGTTCCTTTTAGTTTTTGAGAAAATCACGATTTACGAAAATCGGTTAGGAATTGAATATTGATTATTGAATATCGATTAGGAAAACTTCATTGCACCAAATTTTCCAAAGAATTATATGCCGTTTAATTATTTTTGAAATGCCCTTTCATTTAAGTATAATATTGGTAATATTGCGGCGAAATTGAGAAAAACCATTTTTTCGGTCGCAAAAAAAGACAGTGTATAGTCCATTGGTTTTTTTTGGCTTAAAAAAAAATTTTCTTTTTTTTGGTCAAAATTATACTCAAACGAAAGGAAATTTTTAGGGCATCCAATAAATATGGTTTTGAGTGCCAAGTTCCTTTTAGTTTTTGAGAAAATCACGATTTACGAAAATCGATTAGGAATTGAATATTGATTATTGAATATCGATTAGGAAAACTTCATTGCACCAAATTTTCCAAAGAATTATATACCGTTTAATTATTTTTGAAATGCCCTTTCATTTAAGTATAATATTGGTAATATTGGGGCGAAATTGAGAAAAACCATTTTTTCGGTCGCAAAAAAAGACAGTGTATAGTCCATTGGTTTTTTTTTGGCTTAAAAAAAAATTTTCTTTTTTTTGGTCAAAATTATACTCAAACGAAAGGAAATTTTTAGGGCATCCAAAAAATATGGTTTTCAGTGCCAAGTTCCTTTTAGTTTTTGAGAAAACCACGATTAATGAAAATCGATTAGGAATTGAATATTGATTGTTGAATATCGATTAGGAAAACTTCATTGCACCAAATTTTCCAAAGAATTATATACTGTTTAATTACTCTTGAAATGCCCGTTCATTTGAGTATAATATTGGTAACATTGGGGCGAAATTCAGAAAAGCCAATTTTTCGGTCTCAAAAAAAGACAGTGTATAGTCCATTGATTTTTTTTGGCTTAAAAAAAATTTTCTTTTTTTTGGTCAAAATTATACTCAAACGAAAGGAAATTTTTAGGGCATCCAATAAATATGGTTTTGAGTGCCAAGTTCCTTTTAGTTTTTGAGAAAATCACGATTTACGAAAATCGATTAGGAATTGAATATTGATTATTGAATATCGATTAGGAAAACTTCATTGCACCAAATTTTCCAAAGAATTATATACCGTTTAATTATTTTTGAAATGCCCTTTCATTTAAGTATAATATTGGTAATATTGGGGCGAAATTGAGAAAAACCATTTTTTCGGTCGCAAAAAAAGACAGTGTATAGTCCATTGGTTTTTTTTTGGCTTAAAAAAAAATTTTCTTTTTTTTGGTCAAAATTATACTCAAACGAAAGGAAATTTTTAGGGCATCCAAAAAATATGGTTTTCAGTGCCAAGTTCCTTTTAGTTTTTGAGAAAACCACGATTAATGAAAATCGATTAGGAATTGAATATTGATTGTTGAATATCGATTAGGAAAACTTCATTGCACCAAATTTTCCAAAGAATTATATACTGTTTAATTACTCTTGAAATGCCCGTTCATTTGAGTATAATATTGGTAACATTGGGGCGAAATTCAGAAAAGCCAATTTTTCGGTCTCAAAAAAAGACAGTGTATAGTCCATTGATTTTTTTTGGCTTAAAAAAAAATTTTCTTTTTTTTGGTCAAAATTATACTCAAACGAAAGGAAATTTTTAGGGCATCCAATAAATATGGTTTTGAGTGCCAAGTTCCTTTTAGTTTTTGAGAAAATCACGATTAATGAAAATCGATTAGGAATTGAATATTGATTGTTGAATATCGATTAGGAAAACTGCATTGCACCAAATTTTCCAAAAAATTATATACCGTTTAATTATTCTTGAAATGCCCTTTCATTTCAGTATAATATTGGTAATATTGGGGCGAAATTGAGAAAAACCATTTTTTCGGCGCCATTGATTTTTTTGGCTTAAAAAAAATGTTCTTTTTTTTAGTCAAAATTATATTAAACGAATGGAAATTTATAGGGCATCCAATAAAAATGATTTTCAGTGCCAAGCTCCTTTTAGTTTTCAAGAAAATGACGATTACATGGGTAAATTTTTTTTTATTTATGATTTTTTTAGGAATAAAAGGTCAAATTGAGGGGAGGAAAGCATCTTTGGAACATTGAAATAATTTATTAAACAAATGATGAATTTTGGGGTTCTTTTAAGCCAGAAAACGGGTTGAAATTACAAAGTTTATTTTTAAATAAAAATAATTGTTTTTAAAACAACAACAACTTTCGTTGTACATTATTAAGGGTTTTCACAAGGGGTGTACTATTTGTTGTATCGTTGTATCGTCCTAACAAAAAACAGAGTTGTTAAAAATTAAATTGAAAAAATACAACATTTGAGAATAGCACGATACAACATTTTTACGTATGTTTAGTGTCCTATGTTTGAGTGTGCTAACCGATAGAAAACTGAATAGAAAATCGTTGTTAAACACAAATAAAAATTTTAACAACTCTGTTTTTTGTTAGGACGATACAACGATACAACAGATAGCACACCCCTTATGAACAACCTAATTGTTTCAAATATACAACCCAAACAAAAACAAGTCCCATTACCAGGCGAGCATAAAAATCAGCAAGCGTATTTTTAAATAAAAAAAATTGTTTTTTAAAACAGCAACTTTCATTGTACATTATTGTTTCAAATATGCAAGCCAAATAAAAACACGTCCGTTTTACAAGAACAAAATACACGTGCATTTTCGTTTGTTTGTATTTGTAAGAAAAATATATTTTACATGAAGAAGCAAGAACAAAGTTTACAATGGATTTTTTTTCTTCGGTGTAAAAGAAAACAGCAAACACTGCAAACTTCTACAGGACCAACAACAACGATCTATGCACGCCTCCAGCACAATTCGTTTTTCTTTTAACTATTTGTTATTGTTGCAAAACTTTACAAGAATAGTTTTGTTAACGAATATATTTTCTATTTCGGTGCTTTCATGCTATTATTGAATATGTGCGCCTGGTATTTTAAAATTAATCACAATACAAAAATGATATTTTCCATTTACATATAATTTTTTTTCGATTTTATTAGTATTGTTTTATAGCTTATTATAAAATGTTTAAAATTTGCCAAATTTCACTATTCAATTGTATATATTGCTTTAATAAATTTAGGTTGAACTTGGACTCTTTGATTCCAGTACAGAATTTTCCATCCCTACCAGGATTGTCCCATGAAAAAGATGAATTTTAGCTTCGCCATAATTAAGACAAATACATTTTGTTCAAAAACTTTTCACAATTTGTCATTAAAAAAATATTTTTTTTTTTCAGAATTCTAAAAATTTTATATCTAATAAATTATAATTAAAAAAGCGTTAATGTTTCATTACTGTCATGTATAAAATAATGTTAAAAAAATTTAACCTTTAAAACATTTTTTTTTAAATTATGAAAAGGTACATTTTAAGACATATAATTTTTTTAAGGGTTTTCAATTTTTTTCCTCCTCACTCAAATATACAAAATACAATTAATTTATAAATATTTAGTATGTACTTAATAAAAAATTATAATATAGGTTTTATACAAAAATACATTTAAGAAATTAATTGAAAGCTTTTACATAATTAAAATTAAAGACGCATAGCGCCACAACTTCAATGACATTAGATTACCGTTGAAAAAGGTTCCATAGTTTATAGTTGGACCAACGTTTGGCTAAATTAGCAGCAGCACTAGTTTGTTGAGGTTCTGAGGATTGAACTTTACGATTAATCATTTTTGAACGCATTTGTTCTTCAATCAATTCTTGCATGTCCATCTAAGGGGAAAAAGTTGAAAATATTATTCAATATTCGAAAACTTCTTCAGCATCTTTATTATTTATTTTTAATACTAACCTGCCACTGTTCTAATTGTTGTGATAATTCGACCTTTTGTTGTATAGATTCTAATAATTGAGAATTGGCTTGCATTAGTTCGACTCTGGTCTTGGCCAATTCAACTTCGGCTTTGGTACGTCTCTCATTAGCACTATCACGTTCTTTTTGGGCTTTAGTCAGTAATTCATCGCGATCGGTATTATCTACCAAATCCCCTCTGGCTTGGTCTCTTTCCTCTTTAACATTTGTCAATTCAACATCCGTAACAGCCAGCTAAAAATTTACGAACCATGATGATAACTTTTAAAACGAGGTTTAACATCCTACCTTAGCTTCTAATTGCTGTATTAGTGAATGAGATCGTTTAATTTCATCTTCTTGTTCCAATACCAAATTTCTTGTTTGATCCAACATTTTCTTGAAATTACCCGCATCTAGATTCAACAGTAAACGTGTTAATTCATCGGACATTGCTGACAGCATGCCTTGACGAAAATTGATGCCATTACTGCCTTGTTCACTATTACCGGTGGTTGATATTGTATTATCCATAGATTCCAAATCTAATGATATGTCTGAATTTAAACCTGTAAAACCTTATTGGTTTAAAATATCATATTGCAATAAATGGGATTACTAACTACATTTAACTACAAAATTACAGTCTCCACATACCTGAGTCATCATCATGGCTGATTTTTAAAGAATCGACTAAAGATTTTAATTGTATATATACTGAACGAGCCTCTATCCACATTTGCGATGGCTTACCATCTTCTGAAAAACTGGCCTCATCTTCATCACATTCCATTTCGTATTGTAAGGACTTTTTACCAGTGGAACCGGAATAATTATCCTTGTTTAAAAAGGTTTATTTGATAATTTAGATTTTTTTTCATGAAAATGGTTAGGAATTATTTTAGAGATTAAGAGATCAACTGGATATTTGAAAATTTTTAAATCTTTCTTTATATAATTTTATGAACTTACCGCTCCCAAACGCTCACTGAGCACATTATTTTCTCTTGTAGATCTTTCGAGGGCCTGCAAAGTAGTCTGTAAAATAGTTTTTTTTTTTTAAAGAAAATGTTATATTAATAAAATGTATTCAATTCAATCTCTTGATCAATCTTAAACTTTTAAGAAATATCGATGAAATGAAACTAAGTCGATGCAATCTTAAATTCGAAATCTACTTATTACCGTCTATCTACAATCTGAAATTATATTTTGTTTATTAAGACACATTTATACGCGAAAGAAAACTCCTAGAGGAAGAGCTAAAAACATCCCTAAATTGCTTAAATCATTCACAATAGAGCTTGTTAGAGGTATTTTTGCCATTATTTCTAGCAGTTTCTCTTGTGTGTTTTACGTGCCTTTACAGAACAATTATCTCACGAGTTAATTACTCTTTTATGACCCTCACATAGATTCATTGCTTCGAGAGGAAATAAGTAAGTTCAAACCATTATAGTGGAACAGACAGTTGGACTGTGAAAGAAGTGAACTTCGAGAGGTCTTTAAATTACTGATGATTGCTGATAGATTTGAGTGCTGGGAAAAATATATACAAAGAAATAGCTTCTAAAGCAGGCAAACGAGAGAGAAAATTTTAAACGTGGTTGGTAATACTTGTATGTGGTAAATTATGACGAGAGATTATAATGGGCTATTAAGAGGTTGTCTGAATCTGAATAATAGTCCTAAGAGAGGGTGTGTGAGTCTGAATAATACAATATGTCCAGATATTTCTCGACAGCAAGAGTTAGTTGTACATATTTTGATCACAACCAAGTCGAAGCAGTCACTTTTACACCAAAGATTTTAGATCGATTCGTCAACCTTTTGAAGTCTTTAGAAATAATATTAATCTTCCATATTAAGGGTAGCAAGGAGCCAACGCGCCTATAAGAAGGCAGATCTGCTGAATTGTTCTTCATTCAGTTATCTCATAGAACTAACAAGTGCTGTTGGAGTATGGATTACACTGGGAGTACATGAATATAATTCTTTAGCATATTAAACACAACCCTTGTATTGGATATGTATCTGGCTGAGTTCCAATAAAATATTTATAAAATGAAACAACGCCAGAAAAATAAAGTTAAAACACAGAGGAAATTCTCTGATAGAAGTTTTATTACCAAATTTATAGACACTTGTTGTTAACGAACTTCTTAATCAGCTTAAAGGCGAAAGTACAGAAAAAAATGTGTAAATGACTTTAAAAGTAACCTGGGCCAGATTCCCGCAGTCGTAAGCGTTCGACATTGTTAAAAAATCACGTTTTTAAATTGCAAATAAAAGAAAATTAATAACTATTGCTCTAACTTTAACTTATATTTGTATCCTAGGAACGAAATGTTTCACCCCTAGGCTAGTTTTAATCTTTTTAATGTTTTAGGTATTAATAATTGCTATCAAATAAAACTCGATCACCACTGCGGTAATCTGCCCCCTGATTTTATTAGTTTTACAATGAAAATTACACTGAGGATTATTTATCGGAGATTGACAATCAATGCTCTTTATCAACAGAACAAAAAATAAATAAATAGGTCCGCGAATCGAATGGGTATTAGTATCTAACGGTACGTTGTCAAAATGAGGCTTAACCTTGAAATATCATGGTATTTGACAACGATAGCACGTTAGCACTTTAACTGTGAACTCCTTTAATGTTTTCTGATAAAAAAAAATAAATAATAGTAACCTTTTAAAAATAACAACGCAATTTCATATGTTTTCGGTCTTTCCGCTTGAAAATATTTTAATAAAAAATTAGAAAAGATAATAAATATCATTTCATGTTTCGTTTTATTTTTTTTGTGCAAAAATAATAACAGGAAACATCATGAAAGAGATCAAAACAAAACTGAGGAAACAAATATAGATTTGAAAAAAAAAACAAACAAGAGTATTCTACAAACAAAGATTAAAATGTATTAAAATTTTAATGCATAAATTAACATACTACCTCTAATTTTGTCTCTTGCTCCCGGGCGTGCCTCTCCAGCATATGTATTCGATCAGAAGCCTCTTCTAAAGCTGAACTTATATTTTCTTTTTCTTCTTGGGCCATTTGTAAACGTTTTTCCAATTCATGACGCTTTTCTGTGGTTAAGTTTAATTCAGTTTTAATTGATTCCAGACTATTAACATGTTCCTAAAAAAATAAAATATTAAATTAGCAGTAAAAAATATTAATGTAATAAAATTTACCTGTAAACTTGAATTTCTATATGAGTACTGATCTTTAAGTTCCTGTATTTGTGATATTAATTTTATTTCAGTATTGTGAGCCTCTTGTATTTGCTCTGTTAGACGGGTATTTTGAGTGGATAATTCTTCAATTAACATGGTTTTCTCTTTCTCTGCTTGACGTATTGCATTTTCCTTAAAGATTTATTTTAAATATTAGTTTTTTTTTAAATTGTATGTTTATAAAAATATCTCAAAATAACCAGAGTTTAGTGCTTAACAATTGCTAAAATGTCAAATTTTTATAGAGCTAGCAATGCTTAATGTTAAGCTGTCGATATTTTTTTTAATAAGTTGTCGTCCTTAATATTTAAATAAAAATATATTGGCAAACTTTTTCAGTTTCCTACTTTATAATTGTGAAAAATCATTCATAAAAAACGTATGTGTGTTAACTACCCAGCAAACAGAGATGATCATTAATGACTCAGAATTGAGCTCCAAAAACATAAACATTTGTCCACTTTTTCCTATGAAAGTGGTCCGTCCAAAAGAGCCCCCTGTGTACTCAGAAATGACTCCGAAAAAAGAACGTATAAAATCGAAATTTTCTTCATAAATTTAAATAATTTTGGAATCTTCTTTGAGTTCGAAAAATGAACCCTCGTTTTGAGACAGCTTTTTAGATTGTAGGGACAACTTTTTGGATTGTTTTCTGAGGGTTATATTTTCTACCAAAAAAATAGTGTTTTCAAAAAAACAATAATCATTTCTATGAGCCATTTAAAAATCTTATTTATGAGCGCTCCGGAATTGCTGGCTGGGTATGAAAATAATTCATCCCAGCCATCAAAATTTGGATACTTTTTTGAGGGTTCTTATTCTATGAGACAAAAATTACTCAAATAATATATATTTTTTTGAAATTTAAAAATTTTTTGTAAAAAATTACTCATATTTTGGACGAAAATATGAGCCTACTAAAATTTACCATAAAAGACACAACAATTCGAGGCAAATCCAAAAGATGGTTCAAAAATGACTCATAAATGTAAATAAATTTTAATATTTTGTGAACAATTCAAAAAAAGGCTCAAAAAAAGATTACTTTTTGAGCTTTTAAGGCACATCTACACGAGAGAGATAATTGCTAGATAAAGAGCAAAAAACACCTCTAAATAGCTTAAATCATTCACAATAGAGCTAATTAGAGGTGCTTTTTGCTCTATCTCTAGAAGTTTTCTCTCTCGTGTAGATGTGCCTTTAGAATTTTTTTAAATATTTTTTTTGAGTAATTTTTGAATAAAAAAGAAGGCTCTTTTCGATGAACCACTTTCATACAAAATTTTGAATTTTTAATAATATTTTCTGCGCTCTTTTTTATTCATTTTTGAGCTTATTTGCTGGTTGGGATAGTAAAAATATACTCAAATTTAAAATTTATTTTTCTGGCGTTGGGCGCCATTTTCAATATTTAATAGGAAACAATAAATAGAAGATATGAACTACTTAATAAAAATAAATTTGTTTATAACCAGTATTTATTACATCTCTATTATATTCTTACCTGGGCCAGCAATTTGTCTTTAAGTTCACTGAGATCTGTTTGTATTTCCAGCACCCGTTGTTCACTTTCTTCTTCAGCAATTGCAAGTTTTTGCCGTAAAACATGTTTTTCTTGTTCCAATTTCTGTAATAAAAACATTAAACAAAGGTTATATTTTGTTTATAAATTCTTGATTTATTTGCATTATTTAAATTTTTATTTAATCATCAAATAATGACTCAACTGTGTTTTCGATTAACACTACACATTTATACAACTTCGTAAATATAAAATAAATATTTATGCACGTTTAATACTAATTAATCTCTTTTTTTCAAAAGCTTTATTACTCTGACTTTTTAATAAATAGTTTTTTTTCTCTAACTTTTTCATTTAAGAATAACACTAAATAGAAACAAATTTCAAAATTTAACGCTTTGTACCGTTAAGTAATGCTCTTTGTATGTTAATTGTATCACGTCTGGATTTAAAAACATCATCTTGTACATTTAAAAGTTTTATCTTGTACATTATTCAGGTTTTTTTTTAAACCTAAACGAATCTCAGTTGAAATTCTGGTAATAAATTTTTAAAGAAGAGTCTTAAAAGAACGTTATATAAACTCATTATAAAAATCATATAGTTGACATTGATTTGAAGTGACAGGCATAAACTTTACGGCATTAAAATATTGGCGAAATATTTAGAAACTTAACATTAGACATATTAACAAATAGTTTAATAAAAGAAACCAGATTTTTAGCACAAATCCAAACATTTCAATCTCTTTTAAGGATAATTTTCTGGAAAACATAATTTAAGTTTTTAATGACAAAGTTTTATTAAAAATCCATTTTCATACAAAGTATAAATTTTAGAAAATTTTTTGTAGGAAGAAAACTGTCATTAGTTTACTGATATTCTGAAATTGCCATACTTCTTAAAAACAAAACACATACGGTGAGTCTCATGCTGCAGGGTTAACTTTAACTTAAGGTCTCGTTACTAGATCGTAAATGTAACGAGAACGAGTCGTAACGTGGTATTTTATTTTTGCTAAGTTACTCAAAATATGTAACGTGCTATTAAGGATTGATAAATTTGATTTTCAGAATAGTACCAACCAGTTTAAAAATAGTACCAAAACTTGCACTTTTTTATAAAATAACAAGCAAGAACTTTCATAAAAATTCATTGTGGATTATATTTTATCCCTGAAAATCGGATTCAATTTCATTTTAAATCGAAAATAATTTGTAGTCTATTTAGCTCATTTGATTCATTCAATCATTAAATTAGTTTTTATTTACTTAATTTGTTTACTTTTCAAATTTAATATTTTATGTGTTCGTTTTAAACAAAAGTTTTTGTATGAAAATTAAAAAAAAAATTATAGTTTTTGCCAATTAATTTCTTTTTTAAATAAACTGGATTTCTATAGAATATTTGGAAATAACAAAAATGTGCCAGTGTACCAATCAAACTTTGATTGTGCCAAACATTGTACAATTGTGCCACAAATTCCATGACTGATATGCAACTAAAAACAGCTGTTTTGCTCTCTCACGTAAAAACGGAGAAAAAATTCTGTTTTCAACAGAAATGAACGGCATGAATCAGCTGATTCGTCACGTTACATTTACGTTCAAGTAATTTGGGCTTTAACTACGAAACAAAAGAAAATGTCAAAAAATTGTATAAAACACTGTCGACCGACGACAGCAAAAGTCGTTGCGATGAATTTAAATTTAACGACAATCGAACTTCGATATTTTTTGATGTTTAGCAAAAAAGGAAAGCAAAACATTAATACGTTTGTATTTGTTTTGCTATAATTGTTCACCAATTCATTTGCTTTTGCATTAATTCTTATTGTTTTTCATTTTACTGTAGTTAATATTGCTTTTTTGCGGTAAATTTCTGTATTTTTATTTTCAATTCTATTTCTTCTGTCAAAATACTAAATTTTTTGTAAACAAAGTACGAATTTTTGCAGCTCTGATACGAATTTCTACAACTCTGTTCTGATAGGCACCCATTATTTAGACAAAAATATGGCAACAATTTGTCAAATATTTTGAGTGTGTGTTAGTGTGTCGCCATGAAAATAGAATATATTCTATTACGACGACAAATCGCTGGACGACATGGCGACATTTTCTTCCCATACAAAAATTTAAAATTGTTTCGCAAAATACAAAAAAAAAGTATTATTTCATTCATAGAAATAAATATGTAAAAATAGCAGATAAGCAACTAAAAATTAGTTAAAAATGACGTTGTAGAAAAAACTGCTGAAATTAGCAGATTTTTTTTTGCTAAATACTAGTAAAATAAGAACAGCAAAAATAAAACTGTGAAATTTTATTTATATTTAAGTTAACTTTTAGTTAATTAAAAATGACAAATTGCACTGTAAAATCTGCAGAAACTTTTGCTAAATATTAGTACACTATAAATAGTAAGAACAAACTGTTATATCTACAAAATTGTTGTTTTTAAGCTAAATTTAGTTGAATGCAAATAGCAGTCTATCCTGCTAAAATCAACAGAAAATTTTTCTAAAAAATAGCAAACTGCTGATTTCAGAAGTCTCGATTTTTATTTGCAATAAACATTTCACTACCGACTTTTTGTTTGCGAATGTATCGTTATTTTGACTTCAGATTCTTGTTAAGAGTCCTCAAATTAGAAAAAAATTAGAAAAAAATATGTAACAAATTTTGCCCCCTCCCCCTGGTACCCACCAAAAATGACGTTCAAAAATTGATTTTTTCAAACTTCTGAGCCCTGTTTTGCCCCTTAAACGTTCGAGTAGAAAAAAATTGTATTTTGCATAATTTTTAAAGAAAGTTTTATTAAACTTTCTGTATTTTTCAAAGGAAGTTTATTTAACCCTCTAACCGGCCTAAGCTTTTTTGCAATGAAATTTATACCATGTGTTCCTCACAAAAAATAAACAATAAGTTCTTCTACAAAATTTTTTTTCGTTGCCTACTTTAGGCGATATGGGCCAAAATAGTTTAAGGTGAATCTCGAAAACTAGCGCATAAGATTTACTAGGTTTAGGCACAAATTATTTCTCTTACCAATATGTAATTGCAATAAAAAAATTACATTTTTTGTGCTTTTACTTAAGAGGTTGTAGCGAATTTCGTTTTTCGAAAAATGCGAAATTGAGCGAAAACGCACCAAAACTTCAATATATATTATTCAAACTCATAAGCTTTGCTACCTATACCAAATATATTCTTTTTACCAAATTTGAGAAAAATCCGTCCATTCGTTTTGAAGTTAAGGCGATGTCCTTTAAAGGTATCCTTATGGAATCCTGTGCGTCCTTGGACCAAAGTAAGGAACATTTTGAATAGATTAAGCTCCAATCTTACTTCATGGTCACTATCAATTGTTTTAGTCAATTAAAATATGTTTTTAAGATTTTTGAAACTTTTGATTGTTTTAAAATATTTAATTTTTGAAATTTTACGAAATTTTATCTTTGACACTTTCTCGCTTCTAAACCGTGCATTGTATACAATAAAATTCTTCACAAAAAATTTTATAAATTTTGTTTTCTGTTGAAAAAGCATAATTTCTTATTATAAAATACCCCTTTGGCGCTTTTCTGGTCAATTTAATGTACCCCGCCTGGAGGCGGGCTTGCCGGTTAGAGGGTTAATTAAGATTTCTTAATTTTTTTCCCCAATGTCTAACATTTTTGTAGGTAAACCAATTGCTACGAGTATAACTCGGAAACCATTAATCTGTTTTCCAATCAAGCTTTCTAAAACTTCTAAAGGGAGTTTATGTTAGGATAACTGCAAACAAATTTCTTTTATAAAGATCAATATATTTTTTTCAATTATAAATCAAGAAATATGTATGTTACTCAAAAATCTTGAATGTTTAACATCATTTACAGCATACTTGGGACTAGTTAATTGAATGGACCAATTAAATTGCATTAATATCATTATTTGATAACAATGATAAAGAAATTTTTTGCCAATCAATGCCAATGAAATTAAAAAAAACAACCAATTATAATGGATGAAAAAGGATTTGTTTTGAAATACATTTCGTTTTGATAAAAAAACAAATTTTGAAAAAAAATTAAAAATTCGCGTGGGTACTTCTTATCTAAATATTCGCTATTTCATCAATTATACATTCTAGAGCCTGATTCATGTAGGCTAACCAGTGTTCAAAGTAGAGTGATACAATAGCGAATATTTATAATGTTATAGGTCTGAAATTTTACATTTATAAAATTTAAATTTCCCTTTTTTCCTTAACAATTTTTTTTTGTATACAATGCTTTTTTCTTCAATTATAATTGGTTGCTTCCAGGCATTGGTGTACATTTCATTGCAATTGGTTTAATCAGTACAAAGTGAAAAAAATTGCATTGGCATTGAATTGTAATAAATTGTTTTGGATTGGTATTGACATCAAGTAATGCCAAATAAATTTGAATGTCAATAAAAAATTCCCAAGTATCATTTACAGTTATCTTAATGACAACTAGTAATTATTATTGGGTGACATAAGAAAGACAGCACATACGAAGTATGACTAATAAATTTATAACTTTTACAAAAAAACAATAAATAAAAAAAAAGATAAAAAAGCAATTATAAATAAATAACAATATGTTAACAGGATATGAAAACTTAGTAAACAAAGAATCTTATCGTAACTTTTATATGTTGCAGCAGATACAAAAACTAAGTGCAATAAAATCTTCTTCTTTGAATGAACTCAATTTTCTAAGTTTATTGTCATTTGAATATTTGTTTGTAATTTAAATTTGCATATAACTTCCAAAGGTTAGTGTACAGAGGTGGGTGGAAACTTTAGAAAAAAAAAATAAATATTATTTGCCTAAAAACCCAAACAAGATTAAACAATAACAATTGTTAATAAATACATACAAACAAACAAAGAAAAGAGTCAAGTTTTAAGTGTATAATACATACTTTAATACTTTCTCTGCTACTTTTTCACGCTCAATGAAATCGTTTGATGATGTTAACGATTACGCTTTTATTATATACAAAATAAAACAACACAATTTTTTTTTATTGTAATAAGAGGAATTTTGAAGATGGTACTGCCGCCGTCTATGGATTTTACCACAATTTTAGTACTGGGTGATGATTTGAAGCGCAACAACGGAAGTTGCCAACACTTGGAAGTTAAATACTCGTACAATGTACCTACGAACAGATGTAAAATATGCGATGCGAAATATAACCGGCGAAATTTTTCAATTACAATATACGTTACATATAATTCAACTCATATGTGGGATATGTTAAATACATTTACACTTAAAAAAATAATAATGCACAATTTGAAAATAGAATACACTTGCTGAACATTTTAGAACAGTTTTTGCGCGCCATCTGATGGTGAGTTGGCGAACTATGTTGAAACTGTTTACTTCATAGCCGGATTTCATTATGTCCTAAGGAAATCATCAGGGGACGACTTTTTAGAATTTATAGAAATATCTATAAGAATTTCTTGCCGAACATAGCGGTCGCCATTTTAAAATTTTAGTTATATCTTTATCATTTACAGGATCTTAAAGTGTGATTTATCGATATTTTGTCTCGAGAGGACCAGTACTCTAAGGGCACTTGACCTCAAGTATCCCGTTCTAATATTTATCTACCAGATTTCAGTTCCTACCGACCTAATGTCGCTGTGGTGTAATGGTTAGCGCGTTGGACTGTTACACGTGAGGTTGCGGGTTCGAGCCCCAACCAAGGCAACATCAATTTATGAAAAATAGTAATATGTATGAGTTTTTTCTATCCCTCATACATATCGCAGCGTCATCCTTCGGTGTTCCCATAGCACTTAACCCCACCGAAGTAAAATAATATAACAGGGCTATGAACTAAAAATCTTCAACAAAGTTCGCCAACTCACCGTCAGATGGCGCGCAACAACTGTTCTAAAATTCAACATCTCGCGCAATTACAGTGTTGCCAGATTTGAAGCCCTTCATCTTTCACCACCTTTCATTTTTTCTCTATCCCCTTTCCAAAGGAAGCAACACGTTAATTAATAGGAAGAATTTCCTGAGTGTTGCTTCTCTTTATAAAAAAAAAAAAAATTGAAGCTGGCAAAAAACCATTAAACTTCTGCTAAGGAAGTATTTCGATAATTCCAGTAGAACTATTTTAAAATTTTTTTTGTTGCCGAACGTAGGGGTCGCCTTTTTAAAATTTTCAAGGGTCAATAGCCTTTGGAGGAAAGAATTGGTCTCCTCGAGACAAAAAAATCGATATATTACACTTTCAGATCCGACTTTAAATGCCCAAGATATAGCGAAAAATTTTAAAAAGCCACCCCTACGTTCGACAAAATATTTTTTTTTTTCGAAATTGCCTTGCAAAAATACTTTATATTCGAAGGTGTATGGCGCACTTTTTTTTACTGTAAGGTGGTGTGGTCTAATGTTCCACTTTGTGTTATTTTTCTTTCACAAACTTGTCAGACTTTTTGTTATTTTGGTCTTTTTTTTTTTTTGAGTGTACAATACAGTTAATAGTTGATTTTAAATAAATTGTGGTTGGTTTTTATTTCATTAAAATTAAACACAAAGCTTATAAAGTAAATATGAATGCATTATTTAAATGAATAAAAGGATTTTTTTCTTATAAGCAAATTATTTCAATGATATTAAAATCAAATTAATTTTCACTTTTTTCACACAATCATAAGTTGAATAAATGAAAAAACACTCGTAGCATTGACTTTGATGTTTTATTATTTATACCTTTGTGTATAATTATTGTTAATTATACCTTGATTTACATATTGAATTTAGGAATAGCAATTATTTGTTGTGTTTAAATACTGTAAATAATGCATCTTTGCTTTTTTAAACACTGAATCATCAAAAGCCATCATCAGCCGTTGGCATCATCACTTATTATAAGTGTATTGTGAATGACAGTCATCACGAATTCTTGATTTAAAGTTTTTTATTTATATAATTACACTAGTGCACAAATACAGTAAAAACTGCTCTAGAAAGATTTTAGTCTTTTGATTCCAAATCTGTTTTGTAATCACTTAAAAATTTTACTTACGCACACTCACTCATGAACAATATTTTTCTTCTCATACTCACGTTTAAATAAGTAACTAAAGGTTTCACTCACACTTGCGCGTGATTACGCGAGACTCATGTGAATCTATCACATATCCGAATTTCATAAAAATCAGAAACTATCCCATGAAATACTTCCGTTGTAAGCTAAAAACAAAATGGCTTAAATCATAAGCAAATGAAAATAGAAGCTAACATGCAAGCATTGGCATAGCGTCTGTTACAAATTACTTCTCAACGCTGGCATAACGTCAGGAAAACCAAAACGCCTATGTTTGTATGTTGGAAAGGATTTAAAAAAATCATTTTATAAAATAATTACATTCATTTAAAATATTACATTTTATAAAAAAAAAACTTGTGCAACAACTCGAGACCTTCTGACCAGAGAAACAAGCCGATCAAAATAATCGGCGGCGGCGGCGCAAGCAAAAAATCGGCGGCGGCGGCGGCGATTAAGGTTGAGCCGGAAAAAATCGGCGGCGGCGGCGCAACCAAATAATTGGCGGCGGCGGCGGCTTGATCGGCTTGATAGAAAATTATACACGTAATTTAAAGATGTTTAAGGTTTTTTCCAAAATATAGCAGTAGAAAATTGTACAAAAAATTTGGAATTATCAAATAAAAAATAATTTTAAGTTAAATTCATCGATAAAAATTACAAATTTAGGATTTTTAGTTTTTGAACGGACCTAGAAGGTGAGATAGTTGGGCTTTCCAAATATATACATATGTTTATATATTCAACAAAATTGTGTGGAAATATTTTCAAATAAAACTGATTTTTTTAATTTTTTCTTATTTTGTTTAATTTTGACGGCTTTTAATTACAATATTTTGTTAAAAAATTTGTTATTCTTAATTCAGAGTAAAATGAAGTTCTACTTTAATCGCTTTAAAATTGTCAAAGTTATACATTTATTTATAAACATGGAATCTCTGCATTTATAAGAAAATTGAAAAAGTTAACCTTAATGAGTGTGCAAACAAGAACATCGAGATGTCTTATAATATCTGAAATTAAATGTTTAGAAAAATTACGATAACTTTTTCAATTTTAAATTAATTTAAACAAAAGAATCTAAAAACTAAACCCACTTTCAGAATAAATAGTAAAGAATTTTTTAATACTGTAAACAAGCCGTCAATATTTTTTAAAAAAAACTTTCAACATATTTCAGTTACAAATAAATAATTCTATATACATATACAATTTGGAAAGCTAATTTTTTTGTCATTCCATAAACGTTCCAAGATTCAAAATCGGTTGAAAAATTGCTGAATATAAAATTGTTAAGTGCTTGAAGTCGCTCAAAAACAGAGTTTTGACACTATAACCCCTGTTCTGAATTCCGAAACTTTTTAATTAGAGTAGTTTTGTGTTTCGAACAAATTTTAGCATACTGAAAAATTTTAAAATAAATTTTAACATATCAATTTTTGCAACAAAATATTCCTTTTACTTTCACCAAGCTTTTTCAACACGAAATAAAACGAAGAAAATAATTCGGATGTGGATCACAGAAGAGCAAAAAAATTCGGAATGTTTCACTTTAGAATTTTTTTATGTGGATTCGGAACTTAGAAATAAAGAGACTCTATTTTCACTCAAAATTAGATGTGGTTTTAGAATAAACTACAAAAAAATATGGTTCGAAAAAAATTATGCTCGAAAAGATGACAAACTTAGAAAAGTAAAAACATTCAGATATTCACCCCTGTTCTGAGTCCCGAAACTTTTTAATTAGAGTTGATTTGTAAAATCACACGGAATTAAAAATTTCGAAAATTTGCTGTTCCTACCAAATTTTAATATTCATAGACTAATTTTAAAATAAATTATTATGTAATAATTGTTGTTAAAAAATATATATTCGTTTCACTATCATCAAGCTTTTTCTACACAAAATAAAACGAAAAAAATAACTCGGATGTGGATCACGGAACAGCAAAAAAATCCGGAATGTTTCACTTTAGAATTTTTTTGTGAATTCGGAACTCAGAATAGCGTCGATTATTGTAAATATCTCCCCAATTTTATAAGTCGGCCGAGAGATAACTTACTTAACATTTTTTTCGTCCGCAATGTCTTAAAAATGTGTCTTTTGATAATAATTTTAGGTGTACTGAAATTTCTGAAAAATGTGATGTGATCTACTTAACGAAACCTACGACCATAGATTCGAATGAATTAATTCTTTAATTCACTTTTGGATTTTTAATTAAAATTTACTAATATATCATTCGTTTATACCATTCCTTATGAATTCATTCACTGGCATCATTCTTTTAATTTTTATGCATAGTGAATGAATTCTTTAATGAATTCATTATTTTTATAATTATCTTTCACGTTTTATTCGGTTTTTAAAATATTAAAACAAATGTTTGCGTCTTTAAATTTTGGTTAATTACCTTCATTATTTTTATTATTTGATATCAATATTAAATCCCTAAAATAAGCCACATTTTTATTTAATTTGTAATTATAAACTAAAGTGTTATCAGAATCATTTGTATATTCATACATTAGTCTTTTACGGATTGAATAAAATTACTTGATTGATAAGCTATTTTGTAAAAGATTAGAATTAATGAAAAAAAAAAAATAGGAAAATTCTGTGATACTAGTCGTTAGGTTAAACTGTGATTTATTTATTTTGTAATTATTTATTTAAAGTTTTTATTAAATTGCGTGTTGTGATGTCCAATTTTTATTAAATTTTAAATAAAATACTTGACAATGTAAATAAGTAAAATCAAATTAATAAAATTCGCACCCCAGAAGAAGTTGAAATACCGTCAACGAAACGTCGAGTGAAAAGGATGAAATAATTTGATTTTTATTTCATTTTAACATTTAATTGACCATAATTAGCCCGTGGATAGAAAATTCTATAAATAAAGTTTTGGTCACAAAATAAACTCGAAGAAATTAATTATTTAAATTGATTGTAATTCTATAAGGAATGTATTCAACATAAGAATGCATTCTATTTAATATTAAACTTTGGAAATGAAACATATGAATTAATTATAAAGGAATGGTTTGATGGAATGATATATATTCAATTTCTACAGCTGAATTCGGTTTTGTGCGAATTAAGCTATTGCATATCCTAATTTCAGCGAAATATGTCAGAAGTTTTCAAGCAAAACTTCCAACTTAAGAAATATTTATGACAAAAATCCTTCTTAGCTCTGACTATAAAACTGGTTCTTTTATTTCGTTTGAACTAAAAAAAATACTCTTGATGGTTCAGGAAATGATGAAGTAGAAAATTTGTTTTAAAAATGACATTTGTTTTTAATTTTTTTATTTTGGAAAATTGATACTTCCAGCCGAAATGAGCCGAAAAAAATCGGCGGCGGCGGCTGAGGCAAAAATGACCGGCGGCGGCGGCTTAAACGGCTCACGGCGGCTGGCTTGTTTCTCTGCTTCTGACTTTAAACTTTAATTAAACAAAGCATTGTAATTTTAATAAAATCATTGCTCCGACAGTGCAATATTTTTGGTACCATTGCCAATTTCTGTCTTGGTTATTATTTATATTATTAAATGTTTTTATAGATAACTTTATTATAAAATATTTCTATTTGTAGATAGATAATTAAATCAATAACTTTTTATTGTATTTTATTAAACTTACTCGCGGTTTCTAGGGTAGTATAAATGCGACGTAAATAGGCATATAAACAATCAAACTGTCAGTTGGTATAAATAATGTCGGCATACATGACTTCAATTTTTAGGTCTTTAAAGGCAACCATACAAGTTCAATATTATTGATTAATGTTTTTAAAATCAACCAATCTGAACCATATATTTATAAATAAAATGTTCTGATTGGTTGAATTTTGAAAACTAGATCAATAATATTGAACGTGTATTTCTGCCTTAAGATTAGAATTTTCAATCAGATTTTTGATTTTTAATTGAAATTTCTTTAAAGTTGTTGCAATATCGCCAGAAAATATTAAAAAAAAGTTTGCCAGGGTTTCCAAACTAAAAAGAGCCAGCAAAAAAAATTGTAAGTACCTAATGCTTTACAAACTACTTCTTTCAATGCTTCATAAGTATCCGTTAGTGTATTTTTACTGCTTTTTTAGAAAGTATTCTGAACAACTTCAAAAAATCACTTCTTTAATTGCTTCCAAAGTAACCGTTATTACGTTTTTTAAGATTTTTTAGAATTACTTCTGAACCACATCCAAAAAATCACTTAATTATTGCTTCTAAAGAGTAATTGCTCTAAAAGTGATAGTAAAAAGTGATTTTGATATCACTTGGCATTTCCAAACAGAGGGTCACGGGTTCAATTCCCGGCGGGACCAATATTTTTTTATTTTTTAAAAAAAAAATTTTTATTCTATTATTTTTTTTTTAATGTTTATAATTAATTTGTTTAAATTCAATATTTTTATAATTTTATAAAATATGTATATAAAAAAATGGTGAGAAATTGCTTTTTATGCACCTGTAAAAATAGTATTGAAAACAATATTGAATTGGAGTGCACCTTTTACACTTGTTTAATAAGTACTTTTATTGAAGAGAATAAGGAATAAAATATCTCGCATTAACAAAGTGGTGTTTTTATGCCAGTCAACTTTCATATCAAAGAATAGCTCCGCGGTAGAGCGCTAGACTAGCAATCTAGCTAAAACTTTTGTAAAATAAAAAAAATATAATTTTTTTTTGCCAAGAATTTTTTTTAACTTTTAATTGGTGAAAAAGAGCTTACTTTGCACTCGTTCAAAAAGTACTGAAAAAATGTTGAAGTGGAAGTACTCCTCTCCTATGACAACTCAATGTTAAAATTATTAGTGTTTATGTTTAAAAAGAAGTACATCTAGATCATCAATTGTAGTGCTTTTTCTACTGCTTCGGCATCTCTTTTTTGCTGGGGAGTGAAGTGTGAACTTAATAAAAAAATAACGAACTAAATTATCTTATTATATTATTTTGGAAATTCGTAAACATTTCGGCAGAGATTAGGATAAGATATCAGAAATTGCACTACTCACCAGTAGTGGGAGCTAAAATTTAATATTACCTGAGCAACTATTTAGTATCAGCTGAGCATATATTTTGAAACTGAAAATTTGTTAAAAACTTCACAAAAAAAAAACAAGCGCTAAATATGTATATTCGAATAAAAAATTTTAAATACGCTTTTGTTTTCTTTTGGTCTTTTGTTTGTTTTTACCACTGCATTTCGGTGCCGAAATTTGTCACGTTGGACTGTTACACATGAGGCTGCGGATTCGATCCCCAACCAAGGCAACATCAATTTATGAAAAAAAATAATAATATGTATGAGTTTTTTCTATCCCTCATACATATCGCAGATTCCTCCTTCGGTCTTCCCATAGCACTTAACCCCACCGAAGTAAAATATTATATCAGGGCTATGAACTAAAAAGCTTCAACAAAGTTCGCCAACTCACTCGCGCCAAACTGTTCTAAAATTCAACATCTCGCGCAATTGTCATATTTGAAGCACTTTGAAGCATCTTTCACCACCATTCACTTCTTCTCTATCCCCTTTGCAAAGGAAGCAACACGTTAATTTATAGGAAGAATTTCCTGAGTGTTGTTTCTGTTTTTTTTTTTTAAGGTGCCATGGTAGCTTTAATAAATTGATTGAAACTACCCTCTACCCTGCATTGGCCTCATAAATTTTAAGATAACAAAATATGAAAACCATTGATATTAAATCGTATTTATTTATACAAAAAAAAAGTTGAATTGCACACTTGAATCACGCCATCATTTCCCCAACTAAAAGGGAATTATTAATTTAATAACAAAATGCAGGAACTGGTTAGGAAAAGTATACACAAATTTTATATTTGTTTTGTCTTATTTACAACATGTAAAATAATTTAGGATATTCAAGGTTGGGTAGACATTTTCAAAATTTACAATAGGAACCTTGTTTTAACACGTTTCATACATTTTGCTCTATCATTTTGTTTTCACGTTACTGATACGCGATTTTTAAAAAGGACTCTGCGAGGATTTTGGACCATATCAAAGTTTTTTTTTTTTAATAGGGATAATATTCTCATAAGTACACATACATTTTCAAAAAGTTGTTAAAAATATTGAACATTAACAGCATAATTTGTAAAAATGCCGTAGAAAATTGTTTTTTAAACATTTCTTCAACAATAAGTTTATGACAAAGAATGGTTAATTTAAACTTAGAAAATTTTTTTAGATTTTTTTTTATCAATATTGAATATTAATGTTACAACTAAATTTGGTTAGTGAATACCCCTAATAATGTTTGCATACTTTTCGAACTATTACCAAATTTGCTCTACTTTATGAAATATTTAATAAAATCAAACAAAATTTGTTTTGTTTTCAAAGTTATCGCTTCATTATTCAAGTGTAAAAGGTCATAAAATTACAAATCATGTTTAAACAATTCAATGTCATTTAAGTATAAAAAAAAAATTAAATTAGCCATAAGACTTGCATTTATACTGTTTTCAAATCATCTTTTTTTCTGCGCAATGTAGAAAAATTTAACTAAAGAAATTTTCGGTGATTTATTTGGCGTTTCTAAACAAAAATTAATTTTTTTTTAAACATATACCTTCTTTTTTAACCTCTTTTTTAAAGTTGGCAAACAATATTGTTAGTTAAAAGTTTTGGTATAATGTTTTGTTTTGACCTTACTATGTATATTTAAAAGGCTGTATTAAATACGACTCTTACACCGCCCCATCGTGACAAATATTATTCATTGTTATTATTTAACCAAAAATGAGGCGGATTTTCTACAAAATCTCATGTAGTGATACGGTGGTCTATGGAGTATATAAAAATATTAAAAAACCTGGCTTTGACAATCAATTTGTTGTAGTTATCTGGTAGGTTATGCTATTTATTATACATTGAATTATTTATAATTGAAAGAGAGGTGTGTTTCACATTACTAAGCTGGGCTTAACATTAGAAAAAAAATAATATTATAAACAGTGTGTACTAAAAGCCATGTACACGATTGATAAAAATAATTGAAATGTTAACTTGAATATTTTGGTCTTTGATCTTAATACAAATTTTAACGGTTTGAATTAATTTTTTAAACTTTGAAGTTAAACAAATTAAATTTATGGCTAAAACTAAATTTGTTGTTATTAAAATTTCGATTTTAGCATGAACGTAGTAAGGACTAATTTTTATGATGAAAGACAGAACAATAACAATACTGACGTTTTCAAAATCAAAGGAAGTTGGTAAGAACGACTTTAATTATCTGTACATGTTATGAGTCTTTCGAAGTCCTTTAAATCTTTTAAAAACACTATAAATAAATAGGGTTTACTCTTATACTGGACGGAGCAAAAATAATTTTGTCAAAATTTTTTATTATTCTGCCCCCTCTGTCATGTATTTAAATTTTGTTCAAATCAGAGACAACCACACCGCATACGTTCGATGTAGATTTTGTATTTCATTTACCAGACGTAAATGTAGCGCTCTACTATACGTTCAATGAGTTAAACAAGAATAGAACAACTAGTGTTTTATTTTTTGTCACTTTCGTATGCATTGAACATACAAAAAGGGTAAGTGTAGTGAGAAATTGTGTTGGGAATTGATTTTCCCTCTACGTTTAAGTCTCTAAAGCTCTTTATTTGATTTTAGTATTATTTCGCAGTGAATTTTAAAACCCGAACGAGGTCGGGTACTGCCGCCATCTTTACCTGACATAAAGATGGGGGCAAAAAAAATTACTTTGATGAAAAGTGGAAACCTTATAAAACATATGTTTTAAGTTTGAAGACTCTGGTTAACAAACATTATTATTTTTTAAGATTCTGAAAGTTTTTTTATTTTTTCAACAGTGACTTCATTTTTGTATGTCACTGTACTATTGTTTTTATATGCCACCTGTATTGAATCTAACCGTTGTAATATATATTAAAGTTTTTACAACTAACTAAAATTTTGTACACCAATCTTTGCATTACATTAATAGCTACGGTATTTTTGTGCAGTTTTATTGTTGTTTTCTTTTTATATATAAACTGTTTTTTTCTTCCTCTTAAAAAGACAGCAGGTAAAGGCAGTCAGTCAGATTCCCTAGCATGAAATATATGAAATTATTAGGCCAGAAAGTTTATTAGTTTTAAAGAATTGTTTTTTGTTTTAAAATTAATGAAACTACATAATTAAATAATACACGCAAAAAAGATTGTCGGTAGAATCTACTGAAAAGATAGTTAAAACAAAGGTATATGCAGTTACACAAGCGACAAAGGTATCTGCCTTTAAAATAACTAAAAACTAATTTATTTTCAACTGTTAACAATAGTTAATAAATGAATTAAAAATAACTAACAATGTCGTACAAATAACTGACAAATTTTTACTACAAAAATTGTGACAACTGACATAGTTGGCAAAATCAACAAAATTTAACCACGAAAAATTGATTGTTTTTACAAAAATGCTGTTTTTATAGTTGTTTGGTTGTTTTAAATGCAGTAATTTGCGTTAGTTATTTTTTGAATAACTGCTTTAACCCTTAAATGCCATATGGCTATGGCAACATACCAGTTTTTTAATAAAAAATCCAACTTGATGCACAAAACTACATTTTTGGGCATTGGGGCCCCTTCTGTACACAGTGTTCTTAGCGCAGATTTTTTAAATAGTTACAGGAAAAATATTGGTTTTGCTTCGTATATTTGTGAAAAATCTAACACACGTGTTTTTTTTCTAAAAGGTGTAATATTCAAAAATGTTTGTTTAAATATTTAAAGTGGTATTCTCGCAATAAAATTCATTTTGGCGACAATAAATGTATAGTTCATAGTTTATATATTTTTTTTTTCATACACGTTAAAATAATCACAATTTAGCTATTTGGCAAAAAACCATTTTTTTTCAATAAAAATCAGCTTTTTTTTAAAACATTTTTTTTGGTATTTTTCTTGAAATATGCACGCCTTAGAAATCATATATAAAAAAATGGTTAAAATTGAAGAGATCATGCATTTAAGGGTTAATATTTGTTTTGTATGTTTCCCTAGAAAACAGCTGTATTTAAAGTTAAAAATAACAACTATTGATTACACTGTCCTGTAGTAACTAAAAAACTTTTTTGACTGGAATAATATTATGTATCAATGTAACGAGTAGTTCTAATCAATTTACTAGGACTGCCAACTCATCTTTGGCAAATTTTGACACAAAAATATTGACGAATGCTCAAAAGAAAATAAGAGTATTTTATTCGGCATTTAGTTTGCTCTACATTATTTTCGTATGTAAGTTATATCAATTTTTTTAATATTATTTTTCGTATTGCAAAGGGATTAAAGGAATTTCAATTTAAAACCCAAAAACTGATTGTTTATCATATTTGCTCTTTACCAAAAACTAATAGTTTATGAAAAGTAAATTTTTAAAAACTAATTGTTTTGGATTGTAGTATAAATTGGTCTTAAGTGGTAATCTTAGTGGACTCAATGCGCTTGAAAAGTCGATTTTTGTGTTGAAAATTTATTGCTAACCAAGTGCCAGAAAAATTTTTTATACCCAATCCGGTAACCTTGGTATTGTTACTTTTGTCTCAAAAAAAAAAAAAATGATAATAATAAAAAATATTGTAACATAAATAAATAAAAAAACATAGAACTTGGGGCTAAAAACTGTTCTCACTTATAAAAAATAAAGCCCAAACCAGATAAACGCAGTGTCGGCAGTGTTTTGCCGCAGTTTTTACTACTTCTCATATTTGTTTAAAAGTGTTTAAATAAGTTTCATGTTCATCAAATTTATGATGTTTTTTCGGGTTTGTTTATTTCTATAAATAATGTTTTAAATTTTTTAATTTAAACTTCCTAGTTAATTAATTAATTTTTAAGCTAATAAATCTTAAACTATGCTTTTAGTATTATTGGTATCATGTTGTTATTTGATTGTTTAAATAAACAATTAAAAAAAATAATTTGATATCAGTTTTCAAACAAATGTATAAGAAAAATTATTTAAAATAATACTGAATTTAGACTGAGCAAAAACCAGTTGGTTTTAGTACAAAACTAAATTGCAAAAGCCAAGTCATTTACACTGGTTGTTTAGTTTTTCTTTGTCACGAGACTTTTTTATTACATACTTTTCTTTCTTTTTTTATTATCAAATTAATGTAAAAAAAATTATTAATACGTTTAAAAAAGAATAACAACACACAATTGCAAATTAAAACAGAAATATTTTCAAAAAATTAAAAATTATTTTTAGACACTTGCTTTACTTCTATATTCGTTGCAACAGGGTGTATCGAAAATTGATTATAAAGGATACCGGGTGTATCTAGAATGCACATTTCAGATATTTTTATTTGGTTTTTGGCAAAAACCAGGTAGAATCTGGTTTTCAGTTTGTATGAAAATTGTATGGAAAAACTAAATTAATTTTGTAGTTTTCGGCTCAAAAACTAAAAATGCCCAAAAACTACTAGTTTTCGCCCAGTCTAAATACACTATAATAAGAAAGAAAATACAAAACACAATAGTATTGGAGTTAGTAAGATGTTTTAATAAAAACATATAGTTTGATGATTTGCGAAAAATTTACATCGTGTTTTAAACTTGCTTAAGATTTCATACACTCCCAGCAAAAAAAAATTGAAAGTAATGCTTTACAAACTACTTCTTTCACTGCTTCACAAGTATCCGTTAGTGTATTTTTACAGCTTTTTTATAATTCTGAATCAAAGAATCACTTTTTTCATTGCTTCCAAAGTATCCGTTATTATATTTTTACAGCTTTTTTAGAATTACTTCTGAACTACTTCCAAAAAATCACTTAAGTATTGCTTTGAAAGCATAATTGCTTAAAAATGATCCTGAAAAGTGACTTTGGTATTTGTAAACAGATGATCGCGGGTTCGATTCCTATGGGGACCAATATTTTTTTAATCTTTTTTATTTTTTTTTATTTAATTTTTTTTAATATTTATAATTACGAGTATTTTGCTTAAATTCCATATTTTTTAATTTTTCAATTTTTAAATATATATAAAATAAAAATGATGAAAAATTGCTTTTTATGCGCTTATGAAAATAGTACTGAAAACAATACTGAATTGCAGTGCACCTTTTGAACTTGTTTAAAAAGTACTTTTATTGAAAAGAATAAAGAACAATATCTCGCAATAACAAAGTGGTGTTTTTATTCCAGTCAACTTTCATATCAAATAATAGCTCAGCGGTAGAAAGCTAGACTAGCAATCGTGAGGTCGCAAGTTCGATACCCGGTAGCGGCAATAAAAAACTTTTGTAAAATAAAAAAAATATAATTTTTTTTGCGAAGAATTTTTTTTTAACTTTTAATTGGTGGAAACGAGTTTCCTTTGCACTCGTTCAAAAAGTACTGCAAAAATGTTGAAGTGGGAGTACTCCTCTACATCAAAATTTACCATTTTAACAAATTTTTTACTGGAGAACGTACGATACATTTGAGAATTACCACATAAAATAATTAATTATTTTAAAACAATTAATTATTTAACACAACATTGAATTAATTATAATCCAATTAAAATGTTTTAAATATTTGTTTTAAATTTATTATAAATCTAACCTAAAATTCCAAATACCAAAATTATAAAATTGTTATTAATCAACACTCGTGTCAAGCTTTGTGTGGTACCAATAATTCACAAATCATCAAAATTTGCTTTACATCATCTTTAATAGAAATAATTTGATTAAAATTGTGATTAAGAAACTTGTAATATTGAGTTTTAAAAAAATCTGCCACTGGCTTTTCAAATATAAACACAAGACTTTAATTAATGATTAACCCATTTCAAGATACCCAGTCAGAAAAATATAAACGAGAAAGCGACGGCAAGGCACTTTAACAGGTGGTACAGGTACTGGCAAAAAATACTTTTCCAGAATGATAACAACATTAGTCAAAAAGACTGGGGAAAGTACTGGGGAAACAAAATTTTTAATGTTGGGAAAAGGCTGGCAAAACCAATAAATAGTTGGTCTGAAAATATATTTTCCAAAATAAAATTAAAAAAAGTTCATATATAATTTTTGGGTCCTGCCATGATTTGAACCCAGGCCGTCATATTGGCGGAAAACAGTTCAACCCACTGAGCTAACAAGGCTTGTAAAACTTGGTGGTTAAAAACATATATGAATAATAACAGCTCGACAACTACTGGCTGTGCTAAAAAGTTTTTTGGAACTAATATGCCAGCGTTGGGAAAACAAAAAAAAAGGTAGTCTTAAAGAAGCTTTTTTACAAAGAAAAAAATTGATTTTATAAAATAAAAAATTATTAAAATTAAAAAAAATCAAAAAAAAATTTTTTTTGCTCGCAATAGGATTTGAACTCTAAACCTTCGGACTACAAACCTTTTTTAACGAAGCGTCATCATTTTTATAAAATCATTGCTCTGCCAGTGAACTGATTTTTAAACTGCTGGCAATTTCTGACTAGGAATCACTGGATTACCACTGGTTGAAAATGTTGGCATAGCACTCTAAGCTAGAGTTTGCTAAAAATCGAAAAATTTGAAAACCGCGGTTTCGGTTTTTCAAAATTAAAAAACCGCGGTTTCTGTTATTTTTCGGTTTTCTTGTGATATTAATAGAATTGTTTTAAAATAATTTAATATGTATAAAAATTGAAAATTTGAATTTCTCACTCGAATAAGGCAATTACGCTATTGGGACACAAACAAGGAACCCGTTATAAATTAAAAATTTTTATTCTTTTTTCGGAAAATAGAGCTGTATTTAAAGAGTTTAAATTTTAAATTTAGCAATATGTTAAAAACAATATAATGTTAAAATTTTGTACAATAAATTTCGCGGACTTCGAAATAAAACTTTTTGAAAAATAAGGGGTGAAAATCTGAACTGAATACGTGAAACTCAATATCTCTTAACTGCACTTTTTGGTGCAATTTTTTTCGTAAAATTATAATCCTCAGCTTATATTATATGTAGTAATAAAAACAAAACAAAATATTTAAAGTAATATTTAATGGAGAAATTGTTCATTACAATTAAATACATAATTTTGTAAAATATCAGCTGAGCCCTTTTCTAAATTCAAGACTCAATAATATGAAATTTAATTAATTATTTTAATTGTTTTAAGTATTTATTAAAAACCGACTTATTTTTGTCGGTTTTCGGTTTTGAGGCTTGAAAAACCGCGGTTTCGGTTTCGATTAAATTCTTTTCCAGTTGTTTTTTTTTTTTATAAACTACCAAAATTTTTGTAAAACAAATACTGCCAAAATGCTTTATGGCAATGCGCCCCAAATGAGTGTTCTGCCATTAATTTATTTTTAATATCGTGGTTACTCAGTGGTATGACTGTACCACTGGCAATTTCTGACTGGGTATCTATCAGTATGTTTTTGTTTGCTTGTATGCTTTAAGCCGACTATTATTGCAATAAAATGCCAATATTTATGGGTTTATAGAGTTTTTTTTCTTAATTTTAAATTATATATAAATATTGTTGTTCACACTTTGTTAAATGCATTTCAGGCAATTCATAAAACATTTGTTTTCTTGTGTGTTTTTATTTGTGATTAGTCAGAGGTTTTTCGATTTACTTGCAGTAATGACAAACCCCCTTACCTCTCATCGTTAAAATGTAATCACGTACATTTTTAGAGTTACGTTATATACTATGTTATAGTTGTTGTTATTGCTGTAATTACATAATTAACGTTTACTTTTAAAGAGGTTTTAACATTTTGGTAAAGTGTTTCTGAGTTTTAATCCTCTAAAGTGCAGAAATATTAAGAACAATCAAATATGTTGTTAGCACGTTTGTGTTCGATAAAGTTTGTTGGAAATGGACCTAATTCTATAATTTTCGCTCCCGCTTACAGAAAATCAAAAATTTTGTTTCCTTTAAAAAAAAAAAAAGAAAATTCACAAAATTTAAAAATGCAAAAATTAAAGTAACACACATATAAGAAAATCGTCGAAATTAATAAAAATGCTAAAATAAAAATGCTTAAGCCTTTTGTTGTCTTGACTGTGATTACCCCTAGTTTGGGGTAGTTAAAATTTTCTACTAAAGTACTTTTCCTATTTTATCTTTAAACTAAATATTTATTTCTGGTTAATTTTATAAAATAAATAATTATATGGCTTTGTTTTAGTTCATGCTTTTTAAAAAAGAAAATTAAAGATGTTTTTTTATAGATAAAATAGTAGCAAAATGTGTACAAACGTATGTGTTTTTTGTGATTGTTGCATTTTAAAAGGTGATTAAAATAAATGATTGTATTTTTCTGTTGTATTATTATGGTCTTTTCTTGCCACATTTTAATTTTTTCAACATATATGAACTGGTTGTTTTTTTTTTATTTCGTGTGGGTCCCATTAAATTTTACAAATGTAACATTTTCATTATTTCACAGCTAATTTTTTCGCCTTATTTTGCAAACAGCAAAAGACAACAATTACTTTATGTTTAACTTTAGTTTAAGGAAAAGCTAAAAAAATAGAAAATAGGTTAAATTCCTAAATCATGTTGTTACATATTGTTGTCATACGAAATATGTGGGAAATAATCAACACTGGCAAAATTACAAAATTTCAAAATTACCAGAAAAATGTTTAGTTGGTGTTGTGATTAGCCGTATGAAAAATGCATTTTTTTAGAGAAATATTAAAAGTTAAATCGTGGCGTATGAGCATTATTAATAATATACAATTAAAATCAATATCACTCATACGTTCACTGAAGCGTACGGTCACTGAGTGTTCTGACAATGGCTTCTGGTAGAGGAGACCAAAAAAATATACATGTGTCGGCGTTTTGAAAGATCACATTGGAATTTTATTTTAGGGGGGGTTAAAGTTTCCCCCCTTTGGCCTGTTCGTGCAGCATATCGGTGAAACCATGTGTTCTTTACATCTGAGGTGTAGGCTATGTTCAGCAACTTTGTAGAAAATATTAAGGCAAATATTTTTGTGGAACATATTAACCCTCTAACTCCCCCACATAATTTTTGGCTTTATTCTAACAAATCGTAAAAAACCCCTAAAAAGTGGGAGGGTGGGATGAAATGTTCTACAAAAATGTTGGCCATAAAATTTTACTACATACATATGTCAGAACACACCAAAGCCCAAAACTTAACCCAAACAGCAAAAACCAGTCAGATTCAAGATTGCCCTTTAAGGCAATGTGACTCAACTACCGAATACTTTTGTATCTATGTCACTATGACCTCAGTTTTGTTGCTTATGTTCTTCTTCACTCTTTTGCCACTCAAAACTGCCATAAGGGAATTTAATCTTTTTCATTTTTTAATTGTCCCACAAGGGAATTTGTAAGAATAAAAATGACTGACTGTTTGAAAAAACTTGACTGCTTTTGCTATGTCTGCGGCAAGCATACCCTTAAGGAATACAAGGTTTAATTTTTCAATAGTAAAGTGGAGGATATATGAATATAAACTTTATTTTGAACTGGAAATTTTTACAGATGAGCCATGGGTGTCAAAATATATCTGCCGGAATTGCTACAACGACTCGATGCTGTGGTCTAAAGGTAAGATAATTTTAGTTTTTGTCAATTCTGATTTTGAATATTTGATTTGTATAGAGGCGGAATTTTCGCTCAAAAATAAAAATTTCTTCTAAAAAATTATTTTTTTAAGTAAAAAATTTAAAAAATTTTTTTAATCGCAACTCTTTTTTTTTTTGGAAAAAATTTTCGTTCGAAAAAAATTGTTTAACTGTTAACACTGTTTCACCCGAAAACTACTGTATATGTATTAAATTTTTATTTGCTCTGTAAATATTTTTGAAATAAATTAATAAATATTACCAAAATTTAAAAGAATTTTTACAGCTGATGTGCTCAACTTTGGCACACATACATTATTCTGAACGGTCAACAACTCTTTTATAACAACCGTAGATCAAAGTTTATAAAATTTATAATGCTTAAAAGCAATTTTATACCAGTAGTTGTTGATTTTAACCGTAATAACAGTTGTTTTTCTATGAAAAAATACAAAACTACTTTTGTGACAGTGATTTAAGAAAACAACTAACAAAAAGTACAGTAATTTCGTTAAAGTTGTTTAAATAAGTTATTTTTAATATCATAATAGAAAACTACCAAAACAGTATTCTTACAGTAAACAGTTGTTTTTGTTAGTTATTTAAAAAATAAAAAAAATTTATTGAATGTCGTTGAATTTTAAAAATTCTTGTTTAGTTTATGTTGGTTATTATTGATATGGGTGCGATAAGCTCATGCATTACCTTGTAATGTGTATTCCTTACAAGTATAATTATTGTTGAACAAAAAGTAATCAGTTACCGAAAATTGATTATATAATGCATTACTTTGTAATGTATACTCTTAACCTTCGGCATTATTTAGAACCACAGAATAATGAGTTACCGATAGTTGATTACATAGTGGATTACCTAGTAATCCTTACATTTATCATTATTTTAAAACATAAAGTAATGTATTACCGAATATTGAATACAAAATGCATTATACTTAAGTATAAAGTAATGACTATTACAAAACGCATTGTTTTAGTTAAAAAATTAATTACTTCGATAATTTTTTTATTTAAATTCACACGTCGACTACCACTATATACTAAAGGGTGGTTCAACCAAAACGCACGATGTTAATTGTAAATAAAACAAAGAGTTTTTAGAGAATTATCTTAATATTTTTTATTATAATAGAAGGATCTATGACAATTATGCGTAAAACAAAATATCGGCCAAATGCTCGCCACAGCTTCGGTGGCATACCTCTATCCGATGGTCCATATTTTCAATGACTCTGAGACATAATTGAGGTTCAATGTCGTTAATGTGACGAATTATCTCATCCTTTAGCTCTTGAATTATTCTCGGCTTATTGACTAACACTTTTTCTTTTAAATATCCCGAAAGAAAGAAGTCCAACGGTGTCAAATCACATGATCGTGGCGGCCAATTAACATCGCCACGACATGAGATAACACGGCCATTGAATTGCTCTCGCAAAAGAGCCATTGTTTCGTTTTCTGTGTGGTAAGTGGCACCATCCTGTAGGATGCACATATCGTCCAGGTCCATATCCTCAATTTCTGATGTTAGTGAGATGTTCAATTGTTGAGCACTACGACGAGTCGATGTTGACGGCTCTTTTGCCATACTATGGCGAACAACAGCAATGTTTTCCGCAGAACGAACTGGACTAGCATGCACAGGTGTTTTCATATTTCCTACAGACCCGGTTTGCTGAATTTTGCGCACAATTCTACCGATTGTGGACACATTTGGCCGATTATGCTGACCAGTGAAGTGCACGAAATGCATTTTGATTTGAACGCCCATTTTCGTAAAAGGCTGCAACAATCTTAACGCGCTGCTCAATTGTGTACCTCTCCATGGTTGAATTTGTCAAACACTGAAGCAAAGAAATTTCAAATTAAGTTGGGCAAAAGCTTGACGTTATGGTGTGACTCACAATTAACATCGTGCATTATGGTTGGACCACCCTTTATTACCCAGTTTTGGTAATATGAATTGTCAAATTTTTGTAAATTTTTTTTTTTTTTGAAAATGACTTTTCGTATCCCCAATACTGGGAAATAGTAGATTGGATGGAGATGGATAGATAACACATAATTCAAGTTTTATTTTTAAAAAATTTCTTATAACCAAAAATTTTTATAAAACCTTAAAAAAAGTTCATAATTTAGTTACTTACTACTTCAGATAAAATTCTTAAATTTTTAATTTATATCTTACCTGAAAAGAGAAAAAGAAAATAATATAAAATTAACAACTTAATCTTATAATGAAATTTTACTTGTAAAAAGGATCTAGGATTTTCTGCTAAACTGGAATACAGTATCATATGGTTGATCTTGAATGTTTTTTTAAATAAAAAAAAAAATATATCCACTTTTCAAATGCCTTAAAAAAACAACTTGACTAATTTGGTTGACATAGTCGAAATCTCAATATTTAATTTTGTTTAAATCAATTAAATTAAATAATTCCGCAAAATTTGTTACTAACGCTTAATATATTATATAAACTTCCTATATACATGAAAATATGTTGTTAACATGCTCATTTTTGGTATGTGTCAATGCCTTTTTGTAAAATTATATGTAGTTTACATTTTATAACAAAATGATATGTTACGTATTTGAATTTATATCCTAACAAAAAATGCCGCCTATTTAAGAAAAAAAAAAAAAACATTAAAACAACTGAAACAATTACAAATTTTAAAAAAATACGTCTTAAAACTAAAATTAAAAGCTGTCTTTGTAACATGCAACATGAAAATAAAAAATAAAAAAATGTTTTCAAATCACAATAAAATTAATTGCACAAAAATTGAATACAATTGCCTAGACTTTGAAAATAAAATAACTAAAATTAATTATGAATATTTAAAAAATAGTTTTCTACAAAAAAAAAAAAAAAAAAAAGACAGGATTTTTTTTTATTAAAAAACATCATTGTATTAAGTTATCTAAAGAAACATGGGACAAAGTTTGTAAATTAACAACAAAATCTGGGAAAAAATTATTATGAAAACATAAAAAAATAAATAATTAAATATTAAATCAACACTTGCAATTTCTTTGGTGGTATTATTGGATTTATTGTATGGTGTGAAGGTGAAAGCATTTTCACTTTTTAATAAGAAAAGAAAACTTAAAAATTACACACCGAAATCTCTTAACAAAGGAATTAGATAGTATATTCATCACTTTAACTATATATTATATGTATTGACATTTAAATAATTAAAATATTTTACAATTAAATCAATTTATAGCAAAACACGCAATATTTATGATTAAACGGTGGTAAGTACGTACACTCAAAAAAGTTTATCGGTAAAATCAACTGAAAATAACAGTTAAAAAGGTTAAAAAAGTTAAAAAATAACTAAAACTATTGTTATTTTTAACTGTTGAAAAATAACCAACAAATTGCAATAAAAATAATTAAAACAATGTCGTAAAATTTACTGACAATTTTTAGTATAAACATTTTAAAAGAACTGACAAAATTGGTAAAAGCTACTGTTTTTCAGTTTTTTTTTTTATATTATAAAAGAATATTTGATTAAAAAAAATTTGTATTCTTTCGATTGTAAAAAGATTTTGTAATTAACTACTTCATCCTACTTGAAATTTGAAATAACAATTCCAAAGTTTCTCCAGTTGTTATGTTTTTACTTTCTGACTTTTATTAGCTAACCGAGAATATATCTCTAATAATTTTAGCTAAACAGGATTTTTAAAAATTCAACGAAATTTATTATTTTTTAAATAACTAACAAAAACAACTGCTTACTGCAAAAATATTGTTCTGGTAGTTGTTTATTATTAAATTGAAAATAACCTGCTTTTAACAACTGCTACGAAATACTATACTTTTTCTTAGTTGTTTTTTTAAAATAACTATTATAATAGGTGTTTTGTATTTTTCCATAGAAAAGCAACTGCAATTACCATTAAAAAAAAACAACTAATGAAACAACTATCATGTAGTAATTGTCAAACTTTTTTGAGTGTATATAAAATATTTATTTTAAACATGTGTTGTGGTATTAAATTCCATAAAAAATTAAATTTAATTATTTTTAATTAAAAAATATCTATAATATTGTTTTCCCTCCACCTCATTGTGCGATATGGTCAATACTAGTTCGTCATTCCATTTGTTGCTTATCGAAATATTGGTCGGAATAAAATTTTTTTTACATCTATCTGTGGAAATTATAATATCGCCCTTTCAGGTTATTGGAGATACTGATTTTTAGTCAGAATATTTGTTAATATCATAATCAACTTGACATTTTAAATTATGAAAATCAAGCGATGTGAAGATAACAACAATAATTTAGAAAATGAAACTAAACTTAGAAGTTTTCATTTGAAATTCAGAAAATAACATTTAAGACGCAGAAACGCATTTATTGATTTAAAAAAAATATAATTTTTAATTCAGAAAATATCGATCGTAATTCAGAAAACCTCAATTGAATATTTAAAAATTTATATAAATTTCATTTGCTGTTTTCTGAATTTAAAATGGAAATTTATAAATTTCAAATGGAAATTTTTAAAATGATATTTTCTGAATGACATGGGTAAATTCTAAATTACATGTGAATTTAATTGATATTTGCTGAATTACAGTTACAAATGGGGTAGATATGAAAATTGTTTACACTAAATATTTAATTATAATAATCGAAAAATTGTTTGCTTATATTTTTTCACTTCTTAGGTCGGTTAACTTATCTGAAAGTACGCTCACTTTGAGACTATTCAGAGTCATTTTAATGCCAAATTTTATTTGTGGTTAAGGTTAAAGGCCAACTTCACTACCTTAACCAAGAGTAAAATTTTCTTCAAGACAACACTAAATAGTGTTAAAATAAGCATTCTTTTAGATAAGTTAGCCGACCTTAATGTTTTTTTTTGTTTTTAATTTAAAAATAGTTCATATTTACGGTGGGTCTCGTACTGTAGGTTGAACTTTAACTTAACTATAAACAAAAGAAAATGTCAAAAAATGTACACAAAACAACAACAAATGTATAGGTTAACTATTAACTACCCAGCAAAATATTGGTAATGACACCTCATTGCTGTCTGCATTACCAATAATGATATATCATTACCTTTTGCATTATTTTGTAATATAAAATAATGACTTCCTAATAACGGCCTATTGTAGTCATTGCTTTTAAATACAAAATAATCACTTACTCGCAATAGTTTAAATAAGTACTTTTTACAAAGTTAAATTTTATACATTTATATTTATTACATGTAAATATGTTTTGTGTTCAAATTTTTATGACTAGTTCTAAAATTACACTCTAGCAAAAACTTTAATTTCTCTGAGTGTATTTCCTGAATCTAATAGTATTTGTGTAACTCTTTATTTTTAAGAATCAAGTAAGCAGTCAGATAACCACTTATAATTCAACTTTTTGTAAGCATGTTTCTAACCACTTATTATTCAGAATCTCATAACTACTTACTTCTCATTTTTTCGTAAGCGAGCGGGTAAGCGTGACTACTTATAAAAACGACCACGCCAAA
The DNA here is from genome assembly GCA_949987735.1 of Leucophora obtusa. Classification (NCBI taxonomy): domain Eukaryota; kingdom Metazoa; phylum Arthropoda; class Insecta; order Diptera; family Anthomyiidae; genus Leucophora; species Leucophora obtusa. The sequence goes on from OX465296.1 coordinate 7,760,947, forward strand.
CAAAAATAATGAGTTTAGACGCCAAAAAATAAGTTGTGCGGAGCTATGAATTTCTATTATATAACCACTTATTTGGTAATGAAAGATTTTGCTGGGTAAAGTTTAAACTTGCAGTATGAGACCCACCGTTAGTAGCTAATTTCTTCACATTTAAACTTTTTTTTTCAATAAATTAATTTTTTTCTTCACAATTTCTAATTTCATCACATTTAAACTTTTTTCTTCAATAAATTAATTTTATTTTACGAAAATAATATTAAGTAGGGTGTAAAAGCGCATTCGAATTGAACACGAATTGAACACTTTTACGTTTTTTGTAAATATCTTTTATATTTCAAAATCATAATTATTTTTGCCATTTATTTATATATGTTTATAATTGTTTGTTATTATTGGCTAAAATATTGTTAAAATTTATGTAAACATTAAAATAACAAAAAACTTTATAAGATAACTGCTGGTAATAAATATAGAGCGATGACATCTCACGATAGTGAAACTGAAATTACAGTTATTTTCAATAAATCATCAACATTATTTTGAATGAAGAAAATAATATACATATATAGCGAAAACTAAAGAAAAACCAATTAGTAAGAAATTAAATAACTGTATGAGTTTCTAACTAAATAAGGGAAGGGGTGCTTGTTTATAAGGGTTAATGCACAGAGAAAACAGATTTGTGCTGACAACTGAATTTGTAGCCAAACGAATGATTCCCAGCAAAACTTTGGTAATGGATGCGATATACTCACACATTACCTTGTAATGATAACTCATTTTAAAGCAAAAATTAATGACTTACCGATCACTGTTTACGTATTGTATGATTTATAAACGCAAAGTAATGATTAAAACATTTTTGAAAATTTATTTTTAGACACATTACTTTGTGTTTTTTTGTAAGCATGGGGGTAAGGTGTACGACATCATGAACGAAAATACGAAGCACGACAATTCATTTACTTTTAAAGCAATCAAATGTCATATGTGTCGATATCGCATATCGATCCCCTTTCCAAATAAAGCAACACGTTAATTAATAGGAAGAATTTTCGGAGTGTTAAAGATTTTATTAAAAACTTAATTCTTAAATCCGCTAGTTTTTCTCTTTAGCCATCTTTAGCCGCTATTTCCGGTCGGCTTGTATCTTTGCCGTGTTGGCAAAATTAAAGTTTTTTGTTCGCAAATTAAATTAACACTTAATAAGAGTGTTTAGAGTTTTTTTTATATCAAGATTTATTTATATATGAATTGTATGAGCAAAAAAATAGTTTGTAGGCAAAAAATAAAACGATTTTGTGAAATCGTCTAATATCTTTTTTTTTTTGTGGCCAAAAATTAAGCAAGTTAGCTAGCTAACGTCAATATGAGTATGAGTATTTGCAACAACAAAACAAAAATTATTATTGTATATAAATATATCAGGCTTTCCATACCAACTATTCACCAAAAATAAACTATATTATATATGTTTTATACTTAATGTATTTATTGTCCTATATGTTACAGTTATAGAAATAAAGCTGTACAAATAGCGGAAAAAGCAACTAAAAATTAGTTAAAAATTACCTTGCAGTAAAAAACTAATGAAAATAGCAGATTTTTTTTTATTTGCTAAATACTAGTAAAATAAGAAAAGCAAAAATAAATGGTTAAATTTACAGAATTTTAGTTATGTCTAAGTTAACTTTTAGCTAATTGAGCATGACATATTAAACTGTAAAATCCGCAGAAAGTAGGAAATGCTATTCCTATCTTACTAATATATAGCAAAAATAATATGCTAATTTCAGCAGTTCTTTCAGAAAGATAATTTTTAACTGATTTTTAATAGTTTCAACTAAATTTTTTATGTTTTATATTTTTTGGTACACCGACTTATATCGACCCAAGAAAGCCTATCGAGTTTGGTTGAAATTGGTTCTTGTTTAGGCCTTGTACATATATAAAGCTCCCCCTTAAATTGGCGTGTTCGCACTCTACAGGTATATAGTTTGATTAAAAGGCATGCGGACGAATAAATCGACTCAGGAAATGATTTTGAGTCGATTGCTACACAATAAGGTTGGTCTAGGTCCAGTATTTTTTGTATTTTCAAAAATCAACGGTGATGTAAAATTGAAAAAACTTTCCATATTTTACATAGAATATTAAATACTGTAAGTTTGACATTAATCCGAAATACTTTTCCTGCAGCGTGGCAGTTGATATGGAAAGCCTCATATGTATAATTATTCCCAAAATGAAATCGCAAGCATTTATTTTGTATTCATATTTATTTTGTCATAGCGACTAAACTAATAGTTTCTTTTTCAATATATATTTTTTTTGTGGCAGAGCTGAAAATTAATGTTAAAAACCAAACTAAACTTACTAGACAACTACCACCAAAGTAAAGGCCTTTAACAAAATTTATATAGAGACCATAGCAAATACAATGGAAACCAATTAAATTGGCTGCTGATACAATTGATGAAATAAAAAGCAATTATATTTATAAGCAATTAATTAGTAAACAAGGCACGCGTATTTAAATATTAAAATATTGAACAAAAAATGAAGACTATAGATAGAGAAACATAAAAATTATAAAAATATTAAATTTGATATGGAAGCAAATACGAGTATATAAATAAAATCGATATTAAGAAGAAGATATAAAATTTTGATGGATTTTATATATATATTTGTTACTTTTACTCCTGCAAGGAGCATAGGGCCGCATTTTAAATTAAAATAAAACCGTAGAGGTATTGAAAAGATAAAAACATGTAGGTATGTAAATGGCCACACTAATACAAAAAAGTCTGTAAAAATTTTAGTTAAAACTATTAAAAAATAGTTTAAAATAACCTTGTAGAAAAAACTGCTGAAATTAGCAGATTATTTTTTTTTTAAATAGGAACAGCAAACATAAAACACAATTTTAGTTAGTTGAATTTTAGTTAACAGAAAATAACAAGATAACCTGCTAAAATCAGCAAAAAGGGTTGCTAAATAATTAGTAGACTAAAAAGCCACAAAAAATTAAAAATTTACAATGTTTTTTTCTATTTTCTTAATGCCAATAAAAATCTAGCCTTCTTAAAATCAGTAGTTGACTATTTTTTTAGCAAATATTTCTGTTGATTTTAGCAGGATAGACTGCTATTTACATTCAAATAAATTTAACTTAAAAATAACAAAAATTGTGTAGATATAATAGTTTGCTTAGATATAATAGTTTATTTTTGCAATTTTTAGTCTACTAATATTTAGCAAAATTTTCTACAGATTTTGCAGTATAATATGTCATTTTCAATTAACTAAAAGTAAACTCAAATATAACTAAAATTCTGTAAATTTACAGGTTAAATTTTTGCTGTTCTTATTTTACTAGAATTTAGAAAAAAAAAAATCTGCTAATTTCAGTAGGTTTTTCTGCAAGGTAATTTTTAACAAATTTTCAGTAGCTTTTTCTGCTACTTTTACAGTTTTATTTCTATTAGTCACAATAAAATCGTAATGTATGGTTTTAAAATAACTCTTTGACGCATATTTAATCTATTTTGTAAAATCTTTACCCGCTTAACATATATATAGCTTATAAGTTTTTACATTTTTTAAAACTATTAAAACTACAATGAATTGTTATATTTATTTAAAAAAAATGTCATCGAAAAATCAATTTAATTACAAGATAGTTAACGACATATTTAAAATAGTTTAATTTGTTTATTACAAAGTAATCTTGTTTATCATGGTTTGAACTTAATCTAGGTGATGTTCCATATTATACAAGGTCTTTTATTTTTCAAACAGATTACAATGCAGTCAAATTTAAACAAAACCTCCCCTTAAATCAGAATAATAAAAGAAGATATTTAACCTTTAAAAATAAATTACGATTGTTAAAATGTTAATTCTGCAGTTTTATACAAAAGATTTACAATGCCTATAAAACAAAAAAAAAAAAAAACGAAAAAAAATCTGCAAACGGAATTTTTTAATTTTATTAGATGTTAATTAAATTAAAAAAAAAAACAAATACTCGTAAATCATAATTCCCAGAAAATTAAATATGTGTAAAATAAAGCGATAGACAAAAATTATGAACAATAAAATTTTTTTTTGTTTAAATCATGGGGACCTACACTAAGAAAAGTTTTGCAGTTGCTATATGACTGTTATTTGTGTAGTAAAGCGGTTGTAGTTATTTAACTGTAATTGCAGTTGTTTTAAAAACGATAAAAAAAAAATACGCATACAGACTTGTGGCAAGAATGATCTAGGCTCATTATAAATTATATATATTTAGTAGTTTAGGTACACTCATAAAAAAAACCCGTAGAAATAGTTCAAAATTCTACAAAAAAGCATAAAATAGTACCTGTATTTGCGCCAGCAGAATTTTGAATGAAGTTGAGAATTATGGTCTGCTAAATTTAGGTAAGCTAAATTTTACATACTGCTAAATACACAATTTTAGTTAACTTAGCTAAGAAATTTAAGCTAAATGCAACAGAAATTTTACCTGATTTAACTGAAAGTTTCTGATGAAACGTCGTTACAATCTCGGCTTCTAGACTATCCGGATCTGTCCCGAGACAGGCCCATATTTAAATAAATCTGGCAGCAATTTTGACTCAGTTCCTCCCAGATTTTTTTTACATCGTTTTGAAGGCTGATAAGCTCGAAAACTAAGAAATTTACATTACCTACTCTTTCGCAATTATTCAACTCGGAAAGTAGAAGACGAGCCATAAGTGACAGAACTGCTTTTGAATAAAGTTTCAAGATCCTATAAAAAAAGGCACAAAACCAGAAAAATTCACGATTGCCATTTTGGATTTAACTCGGAAAATGTCGAGTTGATATTTAAGCAACGAACTAATTCGAAAACTAAAAGAAATGACCTAACAGATGGCATATAACCCGGAGCTCCGATCCTTTCCAATATCATAGAAATCGGTATATTAACTTTTTAAATGTGTTTTTATAGAATTATATCCTACACTACCGGGTATTGCATACACTCAGGGAACTTCTGCAGTCAAAATTTGTTAGCTTTTTAAGTAGTATTTCATTTTTGTTGTTTCAAATGAAAATAACATTCATTTGTAGAAGAAATGAAAATTTTAACAACATTCGTAATTCATTAATAAAACAACATAAAATACTGAGAATTCATAATATTCATTTTATTCAGTCATTTTATTTTATTTTTTTCTTTTTAAACAAACCGAAAAAATATGTGAAGTAATTTTTGCTAGTTGTTTTGACTTATTTGTGGTTCATTTTATTAACCGTCAAAAACAAAAGAAAATGTAAGTTAATTTAAATGAAATGTAAGTTAAATTTAATGAAATGTATTTTTAAATACATTTACAGCGATCTTTAGAATCAAGATCATATGCATAATCAGTTTTAGAATTTATAAGTGACTTATAAAACAAATTTTCCATACAAAATTCATTTTATAAATGTGTTATAAGGTTTACAAATTATTATGCATAGGCACTTAAGTCTATAATTCCTTTGTGCCGCTGTTAGTTACTTGCAATAATACTAAACCGAGACCACGTTTTTATTATGTACACATAGTATTTCACTATATTTATTAAAATTTCCTTTCCAAGATTTAATCCTCTTCCCAGAAAATGATCCAAATCGTGCTGTTGTCTCGGGTTTCATATAGCGGTATGCCCGACTTGAACCTTTTTACATTTGTATTTGTACCCTATGGACCTATGCTCCTTGCAGGAGTAAAAGCAACAAATATATATTTGTGTTTACTAAATTTGTCAGTTGATTTTTAAAAGCAAAAATAACTACATATTGAAGATAATCAAACTGAAAATATATTGTACACAGTTTTAAATATAAATGAAGTTATTTTAACTGTTATTTGCAGTGGACTTTACCTACATAACGACCTGAGTGTAGATGTACATCAAAAGCTCTCTTAATACCAGGGGTATGGCATCACCAAAAAAAGAAGTTTTAACAAAATCGTTATCACTAGATGGCACTTTGTTCAAAAAATTGATAATTTTCTTTTTTTATTTAAATTTAAAAAATAACAAACTTCAAAGCAAAAAATCAAACGGATATCTCAAATTTTATTATTTGAATATATTCCGCGCTTGTTTTTTCTTTATTTTGTGCAGTTTTTAGCAGTTTTTGACTTTTTAAATATAGGCTCAACTGATATTAAACTGATACTAAATAGTTGCTCAGGTAATAATAAATTTCAGCGCCCTCTATTGGTGAGTAGTGTAAGTTTTGATTTCCTATCTCTATAATTAATAGTCTCTGCTTAATACAATCATAATGATAATAATGACATTTGTCAAATAAGTGATTTGAAAGTACAACAAAGACTTAATTAATAAGAAAAAATAATTTTTCTTTTTTTTAAGACAAAAACAAACCTCCTCGTCAAAATTAATTAATTAGCCATGGCCCACGATGAAGTCAAGTGTAAATACATGATGGTATATTTAGTGGTATGGGTTTCTAGTAGTTAATGTGTTGTGGTATTTTTTGCAATTTTATTTCTTTGTTTTACAATGACTGCATGCTTAAGTTTCTTTACCTATAACTGCAAGTGTATGTGGAAATACTAAATAATACTAATGAATGGCATTGTCACCCAAAAACTTGGCGATGATTATGATGATGATGACGACTAGATAAAATCCATGTGTACACATGAATGACTTAAGAAAACCCTGTTAACCAAGCAGAACGTCCGTCCACTTGATATTTTTAATTTTTATAATTATTTTTTTTTTACAATTTCCTTTGTTCAAAATATTAATTTAATAACCCTGGACAGTGAATTAAAAAAAAAAAGGTTATGAATGTATTTTAAACAGTTGGATATAAGTTTTTTTTTGTTATCCTTATAATTGTAAACAAATTGGAAGTCATGCATACACTCAGAGAAAAAAGTTTTATAATATTCATGAAATGGTTGAAATGGACGAAAATTTATGAAGATGTGTCAGATTTATAGTTTTACTTAAATTTTATGATAAAAGTTTAATACATAATTCGTTGTCATAGATTTCCGAAACATTTTAACCCTCTAACTCTTCAACTTACGGGGTTTTTTGTCCCTTTCTAAAAAGGGTCCAAAAAGTCCCTTTGATTGAAGAGTTAGAGGATTAAAATCTTCCACAAAAATGTCCCTCGTAGTGTTTTACATAAGTTCGCTGAACACATTCTATACCTAAAATGGAAGATTCACATGGTTTTCTATGCCGATTTACAATAAACATTTCAAAAAGGCGGGAAATTTGAACTCTCCCTAAAATAAAATTCCGATATGATCTTTCAAAATGCCGACACTCGTATATTTTTGTTTCTCTCCTCTACCTGAATCCATTGTCAGAACACAAAAATTTTTTTCGTGTTGTTGGTATAGATTTTTCACATAAAAAGGCTTTTTAAGTAAACTCTTCCCTTCTTTCATTGAAATATAAGAAGTTTTTGGATTCAAGATTTTTTGACGATTTGTCATTTACAAAAAGAGATTTTGACGATTTTGTTTACTAAAAATGACGATTTTTCAACAAAATTAGTTGACAGCACTGTCTCCGAAGCATAAAAGAATAGTAACTGGAGAACTGTAGAATATTATCTTGAAATATTAAAATAATTGTAATCGATTTTTTTTATTAAAATATACTTTTATAATGCCAAAAGTATTAACTGTAAAAAACAGTATTTTTTATCCATTTTGTCAGTTGTTTTAAAATTTTTGTAGTAAAAATTTGTCAGTTAATTTTACGACAGTTTAACAGTTAAAACTAACAACATTTTTAGTTATTTTAAAAGTAAATACCTTTGTCGCCTTCTTAACTGCATATACCTTTGTTTTAACTGTAATTTTCTGTAGATTCTAGCGATAAACTTTTTTGAGGGTAAAAATTCCAATTCAAGTCTCCACATTACTCTTTCAAAGACAAGAAGTAGCTATTGAGGTTATTGTTAAGTTCTAATATTTATAAGTTTTAGTTAAATCAGCAAATTGTTTTTATAATTCCTAACTTTTCTTAAGCACTAAAAGATGACTGAAGTTCTTAAAGGCTCAAACTGTTTTTCTTGATTGACCATCATATCCTTTTCTAAATTTAACCTTAATTCATAAACAATTCCTTATGGTGTTGTTTGGTGATACATATTGTATTTTGTATTAAGGTTAAATACTTTATTTATAGCTTTAAACATAAATACGACAATATAGTAGAAAATAGAAACACTAAACATGAAACAATGTATGGTAATGGTAAATAATTATAATTTGCATAAAAGAAACATACTACCAATAAACTAAATAGTTATGGTTAAAACACAAAATACATACAAATAATATAAAATAATACTACCGCATTAGAAATACTTGTACTCCGATGGCTCGCATAACGGACTGTCAAATTTGGAATTACGTTGAAATTTTAAAACAAATTTAATTTAAACAAATTTAAATTTTCAAAAGAAAATAAGTGAATTTTGTTTGGAATACACGACGTAAGTTCACACAACATTATTTTTGTTTAAAAGTTATTAACATTTCTTTTTTAATTCTTTTGTAGTATTGCAAAAACATCAAACGAATTAAAATTTAAGAATCAAAAACTGATTGGAACTGGTAACCTTAAAGCGTTTGCAAAATCAAAGTGTGTGTTGAACATTTAAGTCCAATATGGTTTTCTGGAAGAAATATTCTTAGTGTATATCAAAGTAAACTGAACATTCTATAAGTGTCACTTACGGGAATTAATTTTTTCAAAAAAGAAAATAATATATAAAATACACAGGCGCTTCTAAAATAATGGAATAGCAATATGAGGCCTTAGATTTTTGTAAGGATAACAAAAAATTAAGTACAGCTTTGGAATTAATTTTCCGACAGTTATAGAACTTTTAGTGTATATATGTATATATTTTTTGAATATGGCAACCTTATTGCTAGCAACTGACAACAAGACTGTTTATATGCCTATTTATGTCGCATTTGCACAACCCGGTAACCCTGAACAAAATAACAAAGGTACCCAAAATAATAGGCCTTTAATTAAACAGAAATTAATAATAATTCTCGGATAAAAATAAGTTCATTACAATTTAAAACATTTTTATCTAAAAAATAGAAAATCTACAAAGCTTTAACAGAATTTTACTAAAACACTGTTGAATTTTTTTATAAGTACAAGTTTAACTGTAAAAATTGTTATTTAAAAATATTTTATTTTAAAACAAAAAATTATAAATAAATTTATGCCAAATTACAGACGTGTTTTAATAAAAATATTTGTTAAAAAGGGAAACATAGTTAAAACAAGTTTGTATAAACTAGTGTAATTGTCATAATGAGTATTTTCGCCGAAATAGTTAAAATTGCGCCGTTGAGTAAGGAGATAGTGTAGGTATATTTATTATTTTTTTTTTTTTTTTGGTAGGGAAACCTAAATAATTTGTTAGTTAAGGTAACACTTTTTTGCTTCTATTATGGATTTTTTTTTTTTATATTCGTAAACTTTTATTTTAACCATCATATTGTTAATATATTACAAGGTATAAACGAAAGAAACAACTTAAAAATATATTACGTTCAAATTTTTTTGTGTTTTGCCAAGATGATTCATGGTTTTTTATGATTTTGTTTTGTGATCATTTTTTTATATTATTATTCTTTATATTTGCTTTGCTATTTGTTTATAAATTTGGTTTTTTAAGAAACTTGTAAAAAATAAACCAAAACTGGTTTTCACCACGATTAACTGATAATTTACATAAGACCATAAATTTTATTAAATAAATTTAATAATTTTTTATTGTGCAAAATTTCAAATCTAAAATCTTTGAACAAGTTTTAACAAATTTGGTCAATTCTATTATACACTCGAAATAATAATTTAACAGAAATAGTACATTGATAATAGTTATAATTTTAGGACAAAACACAAAATTATTTTAAGTGTGCTTATTTACTTTTTTTTTATTAAATCATTATTTTATTTTTCAAGTGTTTAATCATAAATTTCTTTTAGTGGTTTTGTTTTCTGAATATTTTATCAAAAATTATTTGTTAAGTAGGTGTTATAATAGAGTTTTTGTTATATTACATTTAAAAATCTTTTTTCTGCCCACGTACTTGTAACTTTTGACTTTTAGAATGTTATTTAGGCTTATTTATTATTCTTTGGACATTTAAATCATTCAATTTGTATAATGTTTTATAAGGTTTTTTTTAGTCTATTCATCAAAATGTTATTTTATAAATTTCCTTCGTTGGCTACTTTGATTTTGATGTACTACATGTGTCGAGCTTAAGGCGATTTATAATACTCAAATACTTTCTAATTAAATTAACGTTAGTTTAACACTTTTTTCTTAAAAACAAATAAAATTAGAAAGTTATTGATAACACAGTCCGACAAAGTTTAATTTTTGGTTGCAACCATGAATCATGCCAATGCGGAAATAATTCGAGAAATAACTGCAATAAATATATTGAAATTTGGTATTTTGGTAGTAACAATCATTATACTGTATGAGGTATAATTCTATAAAATGTGAGGTATAATTCTATAAAAACACGCGTTGTGTAAATATCCAAAATGCCGATCATTAATTTTTTCATATTTTCGGTTTTTATTGGGTCTTGAAATTTTACAAGCCATACTTTTGGCTTTCTAAGAGAATCAGGCGCCCTAAAGTAAGTCTATCTATCGTAATTTTTCGAATTTTTCGTATTATAATACTCTCAAAAACGAACTGCTAGGAACTGAGCCAAAGTTGAATCCGATTTGTTTTACCCGGAATGATAACTATTTGACTAACCACTAATATTATATATGTCCTGTACAAAAAATTTCTTAACCTCAAAACCTACTAAATTGAAATTAATAAAAATGCATATTAATTACAATATTAATTGTAGCTGGTCTATATGACGCGTTTAAAAAACAACACTGTCCCAGCAAAAAAAGAGATGCCGAAGGAGTAGAAAAAGCACTACAATTTACGATCTAGATGTACTTCTTTTTTAACATAAACACTAATGACTTTAACATTGAGTTGTCGTAGGAGTACTCCCACTTCAACATTTTTTCCGTACTTCTTGAACGAGTGCAAAGGAAGCTCTTTTTCACCAATTAAAAGTTTAAAAAAAAAATCTTCACAAAACAAATTATATTTTTTTTATTTTACAAAAGTTTTTTATTACCGCCACCGAGTATCGAACTTGCGACCTCACGATTGCTAGTCTAGCGCTCTACCGCTGAGCTATTCTTTGATATGAAAGTTGACTGGCATATAAACACCATTTTGTTACTGCAATATATTGTTCCTTATTCTCTTCAATAAAAGTACTAATTAAACAAATGTAAAATGTGCCCTCCAATATAATATTGTTTTCAGTACTATTTTTACAGGTGCATAAAAAGCAAATTCTCACCATTTTTTTATATACAGTGGTGGCCACGAATTTAACACAATTCAAGTTTTTTCTAATTTTATTGTTGTTGCCTTTATTTTTAAAGATTAAAATAGTGGCTAAATTCACCACGAAAGGCAAGGAGATGGTTCAGAAAATTGTACAGAATTTTAACGTAATGTTTGTTTTCTCATTTTGCCACTTGTTTTAAGTGGGCGTGGCTTTTAATGAAAAATTAGCGATATCAACATTTTATCAAATTACATAGTAAAATTTAGGCAGTACTGATCGGTTCTGTACAAACTGTATATTTTTGGAAATCCTATAAAATTTCCTTAAGTCCTGCATTATTTTTATCTACAAATAGTCACCAGACTTAAAAGTGCACCACTTTAAACATGACGAATTTTTCTTCGTTTTTAGCGATTTTAAAAGAAAATTAACAACACTGAAATTTTAACATGTTAAAGTCGTGGCCACCACTGTATACATATTTTTAAAAATTAAAAAAATATTGAATTTAAACAAATTATATATAAATACTAAAAAAAAAAAAATTAATAGAATAAAAAAAAAATTAAAAAAAAAATAAAAAAAATATTGGTCCCGCCGGGAATCGAACCCGGGACCCTCTGTTTGGAAATGCCAAATGATACCAAAATCATTTCTTACGATCACTTTTAGAGCATTTACTCTTTCGAAGCAATACTTAAGTGATTTTTTGGATGTGATTCAGAAGTAATTCCTAAAAAGCTGTAAAAATGTAATAAACGGATACTTTGGAAGCAATGAAAGAAGTGATTTGTTGAAGTTGTTCAGAATAACTTCTAAAAAATCAGTAAAAATACACTAACGGATACTTGTGAAGCATTGAAAGAAGTAGTTTGTAAAGCATTAGTTGCAATTTTTTTTGCTGGGGTACTAAAATTTTAACAGTTTTCCAAACTATGGAAATGGGTAAGTTTTTAAAAAAGGCAGTGAACAAAAATATTATTTTTAATAATTAAATGAAAATACAAAATTTATAAAATATCGTATATAAAGTATGTTTTTCAAATATTTAACGGCCAAACAGTTTGTGAGACACTGCCAGAGAAAAGTGTTAATTTGTTATTATTTAAGCTAAAATAAAAACTTTTGCTTTTTAACAAATTAAACTACCATATAATAATATGCTGCAGCAAACAAAAATCCATTAAGAATAACATATATTTTTTTAATAACCGTTTTGAACACACTGAAAACCTCAAAATAATAATAGGGGTTTTCATATCAACTTGTATTCTACTCGTAAACGGTGTAAACCTGGTATGTTTATGAGTTTAATGCCAAACTCCATACATAAAAAATATGGTTTGTATTTATACAAGGTTTACAAGGAATTTACGAGTTTATATGAAAACCGCTAATGACATTAAAGGTATTCATTTAATATATTTACACCCTGTATACTGTGTATATGTAGTAAATTTACTCGATTAATGTCAAAACTATTTTACAAGCCCTGGTAAACTTACGCTTACATTTTTATGTGTAAACTTTTACATATTTATCAGACCCAGGGGATTTCAACTAAAATTTCAATTACATTTAGAATTAAAAAATGTGTTTTGTTAAAATTAAAAAAAATAAATAAATAGAAATTAGAGCGTGGCCAAGTATAAAAAGACAACGTCATCTTTGGTTGATCCAAAACTGCGGCTTTTTGTCATTATTTTTTTTTACCAATAAAATGTAATTGTAATTGAAAATTTTTCATTACATTTACAAATAATAATAGCAAGATTTTTTTCAATTAAATTACATGTAATTGTACAGTTGCATGTGTAATTAATTACTTATTTGTTTATAAATAATACAAATTAAAAAAAATATGTGACTAAATGTAACACAGTTTTATAAGGTGAATTTATTCAAATAAACAGGTAGAGTTACAAATATATAATACGAGTATATAAGGGCGTAAATAAAATTAAATGAATACCACTATTATGTTTAAAAAACTATAAATTTATTTAACATTTACTAGTAGTTTATTTTTGCCGCAATTGTTAATAATGTGGGCTGCATAAAAAATAAAAAAAAACGCGTCGATTTCGAAATTATGTACAATTAAATAAGGTTTCGAACAATAAATTTAGTATTAAACACACCAACAATTTTCAATATATGTTTTTTGGTATTAAAAATACGTACGGTAGTACGGGTACCAACAAAAAAATCAGTTAAATGACCTGGCAAAATAAAATGAGATCATTTCGTTAATATTGTATGAATCAACAATTTCCAACCAAAGTTAATGAACTTCAGTTTAAATTAATACATGCCACCAAATAACAAAATAGTTAAAATAAAAAAACTTCTTGTAATCAAGATTGTAAAATAATGTTTTATTTTGACCACTAACGATCTAACCAGTTCTTTGAATTGTTAAGTTTGATACAGAAATCTCTGTATGGTGTTAGTTTAAAGGTGGGTCAATTACTGGTTTTGAATACAATTTATTTGGACATAGTTTGTTTATATAAAACAATAAATAAATGTTGTATTAATTATAAATCAATACAGTTTTGGAAGGCAATATATGTTTTCAAATAGCAAGAAGAGAACTTAAAATAGATTTTGAATAATCACCACTTTTGTTATGCCTGGGTTTAATTTTCGGAAAGTTTATTTTGAAAAAATTGTACGTTTTGAAAAGAATTCATTTTCTTTTTAGAAAAATGGTACTTTTTTAAAAAGTATACTTCTTTGAGGAAAATGGTACATTTTTGTAGAAAGTGGTACTCGTACTTTTTTTTAAAAAAGGTACTTTTTGAAAATTGTTTTACTGCATAAAAAAAGTTTTCAAAAGTCACATGTATCGCTAGTGTACTCATATACCCAGCAAAAATGTGGAAGCAGTAAAAACGATTACTCCTTCCTTAATTGCTACTTTTACCGCTTCTTAAAATGTATAGCTTCGTGAACAGCACTAATGAAAGGCCTAAGTTGATTAATTGTTTACATCGCTTTTTGCTGTGCTTTCATGAAATAAGCAATACATTTTGTTTGCTTAAATATTTTTGCGGTTCTTTTATCGAAATTTTTTAAAATGCGGAAAAAAGTTATTTTAATGAAAATAAAAGGTTTTACTAATAATAAGATGCACTTCCGATAAGGCATGATTTATCGACATTTTAGAAGAAAAACAGGAGCACTAATTAAAAGCGGTGAATTCATGCCTTTTCGGATCTCGAAACAAGTGCTTTCACACGAGCTATGTCGAACAAAAATCAGGCATGATATCATCAATAATGCAATCGCTTCACTGCTCAATTTTCCCAGACAAAATTGCTTCCAAGCAAGCAGTATTTTCTGCTGGGTACCTACGCCACGCTTGTTGTGTGTCGTTAGTATTAGCAGATTCAAATGTGTCCAGCACATCAAATTGCCACACGTGATATGCCACTAATATTTTCATATGGTAAATTAAAGTATGAATGTACTAACGCTAGCGGCACATTTGATTAAACAACAAGACATTTTAACAATTTTTAATTTATATATTCTGTCGTGTGGTCATTATAGTTTTTATTCGATAATTATTTAAGAATTAACCAATTTTGTTTTTTCTTAATCCGATTTATTTTTTAAACGTGCTTTGTTTATTTATTGTATATATTTTATTTTTTTTTTAATATTTAATTGTTGTATTTGTATGTGTCTATCTGAAAATTTATTATTTGCTAAAAATCCACTTGAAAGCTGTATTTTAATTCAAGGTTTACCACTACATATTCATACTGGCGGTTTTTCAATATATCACTCCAAAACTTAAATAAAAAAAAAACGGCTACAATGAGTGTCCGGTTAATAATATACACCTAAAATATTTTGTACGTAAAGACCGCTGCAAAATTTATTAAAAACAAATGAAATTTCTCTTGAAAACAGGAAATGTTAGTATATTTCATTAAATTCAACTTACATTTTCTTTTGTTTTTGATTGTTAATAAAATAAACTACAAATTAAACAAAACAACTAACAAAATTTAATTACATACATTTTATTTTGTTTATTTTTTTTTTTAACAAAAGGACTGCATAAAATAAATGTTACAAATTTTTAGTATTTTCTGTTGTTTGTTTTTTTAATGACTTACGAATGTAGTTAAAATTTACATTTCTTCTACGAATAAATGTTATTTTCAACGAAACTGAAATATTAGTTGAATAACTAACAAATTCTGACTGCAGAAGTTCTCTGAGTGTATAATAATAAACATAAAATAACATTTAAAAATTAAATAAAAAATATATACCATGTATATAAACTTTTTCAAATTATATTTAACCTCAAAAGAGTTGTTAATAACAAATATTTTTAACTCAACAAAAATGAGAAATGAATCATTAGTCATTTGAGTGTAAATTATAAAATTTGAAACAGACATACTAATTTATAAACAACATTTGAAAATTTATAAATGACTTAAATTTATTCATCTGTTAATTTTAAATTTTATATGAAACAAAGAAAGTCGTATTTAACAAAATTTTTGGAAGGAAAATACAATTAAAATTTCATTTCAAAACCAAGTTAGTTTTCGAGTAGTGTTTGTAACTGTGGCATAGGAATTAGAATTAATTACTGCTAAAGAATTTTTCAAAAGTTTATTTAGAGGAAGAAGAAGATTTACAAGAAAAAGAAAAAGTTTTTATTGAAAAATTTTTAACATACACTGCTGCAGTTTCGTTTCACCAAAAGGCTCGTCAGTGGTTAGTTTATGTGTTGATTGATCAAAGTATTTTTTTATTAATTGTTAAATTGTCTCTATATGAAAAACTTTTTGTGTATGCCATAACCGGGAATAGAACTGGCTACCCACTCATAGGCTACTACTTGTAGCATCACCTCCCCTGCAAAAAAAAAATGCAAGTAATGCTTTACAAACTACTTCTTTCGCTGCTTCACAAGTATCCGTTAGTGTATTTTTACTGCTTTTTTAGAAGTTGTTCTGAACAACTTCAAAAAAATCACTTCTTTCATTGATTCCAAAGTATCCCTTAGTATATTTTTATAGCTTTTTTAAAATTACTTCTGAACAACATCCAAAAAATCACTTAAGTATTGCTTCTAAAGAGTAATTGCTCTAAAACTGATCGTAAAAAGTGATTTTGGTATCATTTGGCATTTCCAAACAGAGGGTTCCGGGTTCGATTCCCGGCGGGACCAATATTTTTTTATTCTATTTTTTTTAATATTTACAATTAATTTGTTTAAATTCAATATTTTCTTTAATTTTTAAATTTTTAAAAATATGTAACTAGCAATCGTGAGGTCGCAAGTTCGATATCCGGTGGCGGCAATAAAAAAACTTTTGTAAAATAATAAAAAATATAATTTTTTGTGAAGAATTTTTTTAACTTTTAATTGGTGAAAAAGAGCTTCCTTTGCACTTGTTCAAAAAGTACTGAAAAAAATTTTAAAGTGGGAGTACTCCTCTCCTATGACAACTCAATGTTAAAATCATTAGTGTTTATGTTAACCCTTTGACGACCATAGGCAAGTATGCTTGCCCAAGGGTTTTTCGCATTTATAATTGCCCAGGCAAAAGATAGAGTACCTTAATATTTCCAAAGGTGATTTGTAAAGGAGAAATGGGGGAACAAAAATGTAGTAGGCCGCAAATCCCTACCTAGTCCCGCTTTCCCCTTGCGAGCCCTCGAATTTGGTTATTTAGAAATCTTCATTTAAGGGGTAAAAAGCACAAACTTTGCCAAGCGAAATGAAGGGATGAAGAAATAACTATTAACGCTTCGGCAGAAAATTATGGTCCTCAAAGGGTTAAAAAAGAAGTACATCTAGATCATCAATTAGAGTGCTTTTTTTTTGCTGGGTTATTATAACTTTTATATTATTGTATTATATAATGCTTCAAAACAGCAAAAGATCTACAGAATCATATTTGGTATGCGTCTTTCCTATGATATATGGTAAATTCATCGATGAAAATGGATAAATTAATATGATTTATGTATCGTAACCAGAGAAGACAAAATTGCTGTTTTTGCTTTTTATGCTTTTTATTGTTTGTTTTACTCATATTTGCTTCTTTTTGCTTTTTTTGGATTTTCCGTTTTTAAGCTTTAAAATAGCTTTTTCTTAAGATTTTTGAGCTTTGAATTGCTTTTTTTTTAAGACTTTTTGCACAAAAATACTTTTTTTGCTCACAAAAAAATATTTTTTCTCTCAACTTTGAATTTTCTTTCTTTTCTTTCTTTCTTTTTTCCAAGTTTTTTTACTTTTGCTTTTTACATGCTTTTTTACAATATTTTTTTGATTTAAACACACCAGATTTTGCTTTTTTCTGTCTTCTCTGATCATAACATATGAATGAAATATTTGAGAGATCCAAAATTATTGGCAACAATTTGGAAAAACTACCATAAATGACAGTGACTTTGTTGCTAGTGTTTTGAGATAGTGCTTTGCTTATAAAACTAGTCAAACATGCTGTTTTAAAAAAATCTTTTAATTAATGGAATTTTGTTTTCCAACTAAATATGTGTTCAAAAATTTCTATTTTCCATCAAGATGGTGCAGGTTAATGTATTTTTTAATACAAAATATATATCGTATTTTACTTATTTTACAAATTATGAGAACAATTAATTTACGAAACCTAAATTATAATTAATCATTTGATAATAAAAAATAATAGTTGAAACCATAGTATACTATAGTAGCCCCGCTCATTAAAAAATTGAGAGCTTGTCCCTATCTCATGTAGTTGTAGTGGTATTAAGAACCATATGTACGAGTAAAATTACAAACACTACTTCATTTTTTCAAATAACGGAAAAAGAGCAAAGCTACTATATTATACTATGGTTGAAACTACATTAATAACTAATTTTATAACGTTGTGTCCAACATTTTACCTAATAAATATTACTTAAACATCATTTAAGATAAAAAAAAGATCCCACAAATAACTTTATTACACGCATAGAAATAAATCTGTAAAAATAGCAGAAAAAGTTACTACAAATTAGTTAAAAATGATGCTGCAGAAAAAACTGCTAAAATTAGCACATTTTTTTTACTTAATACTAGTAAAATGAGAACAGCAAAATTAAAACTGTTAAATTTACAGAATTTTAGTTATGTTTAGGCTAACTTTTAGTTAATTGAAAATAGCAAATTGTACTGTAAAATCTGCAGAAAATTTTGCTAAATATTTATAGACTAAAATTAGCAAAAATAAACTGTTAAATCTACAAAATTTTTGCAATTTTTAAGCTAAATTTAGTTGAATACAAATCGCAGTTTATTCTCAGCAGAAATATTTGCTAAAAAAATTGTAAACTGCTGTTTTCAAAAGGCTCGATTTCAAAAAAAAACTTGCAAAATTTTTTGCTGATTTTAGCAGGTTAATTTGCCATTCTCCATTTATAAAAATTTATATATAATCTGCTAATTTAGCAATTTTTTCTGCAGCATAATTTTTAAATAATTTTTAGTAGTTTTAACTAAATTTTTTATGAACTTTTTTCTATTAGTGTACCTTTTCTAACACCGCACTAAAAATTACATTAAATTTTTACCAAACTTCTCCTCTTTAATAGAAATGTTGTCATGTTTATTTAAAATGTATTCATTATATTTTCTCCTAATGATGCCTTCTGGGACATCAATACTATGAACAACATTTTCCCACGAAATATTTTTTTTTGTAAAGTAAAATGGCCAGACCTTTGGTATTGGTTAGAAAAAATAAAAACTCATATTTTTGGCAAAAGGAATTAAGAGGTTTTTAGCTTAATGAATTAAAGTAGAAAGAGTTTGGTAATTCAAATGAGTGAATATAGTTACCGTGACTTCAAGATAGAATTTTTTTGTTGTTTTTTTTTTTTCATAAACATAAAAGGTTAAGCAGGCTACACAATTTTTTGGTAACAATCGTATAATCAGTAGGGGTAATCATATTACACAAATTTTCAAAATACTTTTAAATTAATTTAATTAACAACAAAATAAATATTTCATTAAAATAATTTTGTGTATTGATTATATAACTAGGGACGGTTAAAATCAAGCAAATAACATAGATCTCAAATTTCATTTAAATTCAATTTTTTTTTATTTTCTGTTTGTGTGAACTTTAGGCTATTCGTTTATTGGTAATAGGACTAAGAAAATTTTCTATTAAAAATCGTTAAAACAAAAATCGTCAAATCTGCCACGTATGCGTATAAGCAATATTTTACGATCAACTTGAAATATAAATCATACGCGCCCATTAATTATCATTATAGAGTAGAGTTGTAAAATTTTGATACTATTCAATATTCGATACTACTCAATAAGTGTCTTTGGTTTCCTAGCCGGGTCAGGCGCCAAAAAACTAGTCTATCAGACTCGGGATGGACTGAGCTAAAGTTACACCCGATTCTTGCAGCGGAATGAGCCTTATCTGATTAAGATATGGCATTTACATGGCTGCTGCGTCAAAACATACAGATTTTAAACATTTTCCTTGGTCCACTACAAACTTATGTAACAAATTTCGTCCAATTATCTTCAGAATTGCGACCTATATACACCCACAGAAAACAGATTCAGTGCTGACAACCCAATTTGTTGCCAATCGAATGGTTCAGTTGCATCAAATTAATTTTTCCGTTGCGACTATCGAAATATTCTTGGTACAACTGCAAATTTGTTGTCACAGTCAAATTAGTCGTGCCTCAATTGGTTTTCTGTAGTCACAACTGAAAAACTCGGCTAGCACAACCGAATCATTCGACTGGCTACAAATGCGCTTGTAAGCACCAAACCTGTCTAAAAAAAATATTTTAGGCGATTTTTCAATTGTGATAAATAACAAACAAATTAACCCCTCAATTCATAAATGCTTTGTAAAGTTATAGCAGGTTTACAAAACGTCATTTTCATACAAAATTTGTTCAATAAACCTCCTATAATTTTAAAAAGCGTTTATGAATTTAGGGGTTAGAATTTTGTAAACCAATATTTTGTTTACGGCTTTTTATAAGCCTTTGTTTTTAAACCAATTTCCAATCTCTATTGTGAATGTCCTTATGATACTTGTATGTTTAATGTTTATATTTTGTGTCAGCTATATCATACTAAAACTAGGTGAGGTCAGTATTGTTTTTCCGATTTTCAAAATAAAACAAACAATTTGTTTTTTTTTTTGGCAAAATTTCTAACGCTTAAAAGAATTAGAATTTCGTATAAATGTGAAATATTTTAAGTCATATTGTATAGCTCTCAAGTGTTAATTAATTATTTTTTTGTTTATTAAAATGGCTAAAAAAACTAGTATTTGACCAACACGAAATATTTATATAAATTCAACTGACGTAAGTAAGCTAAATTTGAAAAATATCATAACATTTTTTTAAGGTGGGTGTTTATAATTTGTGGTTAACTTTTATTAATATTAGAGAATGATATTAATAGAAGTTTATTACTACTTTAATTGTTTGTAGACAAATGTTTTATTTTAATTAAAATTTAATTTAAAAAGTGAAAATCATTTATTCATAAATAAGATAATTATTATACAAACAACATATTTTCTTCATTAAAATAGAAAGAAAAATACTTAAGAATATAGAAAATTATGCAAAATTAAAATAATAAAACTTTCTTTTATTGTTTCTTTTTTCATTTAATACATGAGTACATGTCTACTCTATTATTACCAAGTTTGATTATTGTTGCAAATATGTATGTATAAATAAAATAGTAAAATTTCTTTAACAATTCTTTATTAACTTTTTCTGTATTACACTGAGAGAATTATCTTCATCATATCAATGAAATTTTGAAAAAAGCTATGAAGTTGTACTGGAACTTCATAGCTTGTCCATTGAAAATGTTCATTAAGTTAATGCAAGTTTTCATAAAACGTTATGAAAAATATTATTCATTAAAAAAAAACTAGATTCATTAAAAACCTAGATTCGTTAAAAAACTAGATTCATAAATAGTACTTGTTCGCTTTGCGAAGAAAAGTTTTATTAGTTCAATGAAAAATTTTATTATTTTTCGTACAGTAAAATTCTCTCTGTGTATAGTTTACTCATTTTTCTTTGTTTTATTCTTTACACATGCGTTTTCTTATACTTTTTATATACATATGAATAATTTTGATTGAAATCGTTTTAAAGCAGTTTCTATTTTAGTTTTCAAAACAGCTTGAAATGTTCATTTTGTTTTCAGTAATGTTTAGTAACAAAGTATTTTCAAAATGATTAATAAGGTTTCTTAATAAAAAAAACTTAATATGTTTAGCGAATAGAACGCACGTTTTATAGTTAGGAGTCTGGTTTAGGTTTTTTTTATTTCTGTTTTTTGGCTAACAAGGAAGGTATGCCAATGGGTTCTCCCCGATCTTAATGGGATTACGGTATGTGATAGAGGAGAAAAAATAATGTACATGTTTTTTTCAGCGGCCCAATCTCAAGATTAAAAAGTAGAATAATAAATTACCCATTTTTTAATATTGCTACGTTTTTACCTTTTAAAAACTTTGGTTTTTTTCCTCTAAATAAATCAGGTTCTTTTCTACTGGAAGAAAATAGCCAATCCCACTGCTGACACCAATTGTTACGTTTAGCTTCTAAAAAGTATGTTTATCTGCTTTAGATAAACCGGGTTGGTGCTCTTTGTAAATAAAATAAAACACTCTTTTTAGTTTATCTTAAACACTTAATTATTTAGCACAACAATATAATATACACACAAACTCTATGCCAAACTCACTATACATAGTCCGACTTTAATACGCAACTTAACAGCACAAATGATAAAGTACAACTTCACTTCACAAATGTTAATGCGCAACTTTCCCTTCCGTCGTAACGTTCGGTATTTTATAATTTAATAATTCACACAGACAAAAAAAAAATGTATGCCAAAAGATTGGTTAAACATGTTCTACCCAAATTGATTGTAAAAGTAATGTAAAAACTTGAAAAATATGTCATGTTCTTACTTTTCTCAGCTTAACAGAAAATTAATTTTGGGATGAAAAATCCAAAGATTACCAGGAAAAACTTCCCACAACCTGGAAATAGGGATTTATAAGAAAAGTTTGGCAGTATTCTTTCAAGCGAGATCTCGGGAATTGCGAAAAAAATTTCTTGCTTTCCTGGGAAATTCAAAATTGCGGGAATTGGCATTTCCTAGAGTCCCAGTTGGAAGCTAAACGGACATTGTTAAAATGAGGCTATATTTCTCAAGTTTCAACAGAATTTTTACTAGAAAAGCATTCTTGAGTACTTCTGCAAACTTCTGTCAAAAAATTCGACACTTGTGAATATACGCTCAATAAAGTTTGACAGTTACTATAGACAGTTGTTTGCGTAGTAATAAGTAGTTATATTTAACTGTAATTCCAGTTGTTTTTCTATAGCAAAACACAAAACTATTATGACAGTAATTGAAAAAACAACTAACAAAAATTACTGTTTTTTGTAAAAGCTTAAGCAGTTAAGCAGCAGTTACAGTTAAGAAAGGAGTATTTTTACAGTAAATAGTTATTTTTGTTAGTTATTAGAAAATAAAAAAAATCCGTTAAGTTTAATTCTGTTTAGCTAATATTTATAATTTTTCATATATTCTTACCCCTCAATTCATAAATGCTTTGTTAAGTTATAGCAGGTTTACAAAACGTCATTTTCATACAAAATTTGTTCAATAAACCTCCTATAATTTTACAAAGCGTTTATGAATTTAGGGGTTAGTTTGTAAATAAAAATACTAAAATTTAATTATTTCCCCAATTCATGAAAACGTAACAACTGGAAAGAAGAGTTTGGAACTTTGGCTGAAGTATTTACGCATTTTTTTGCAATCGAAAGAAAAAAATTGTGTTATTAAAATATAATTTTATAATATCAAAAAAAAAAAAAAAAAATACTGTGACACAGTAACTTTGAGCAATTTGGTCAGTTGTTTAAAAATTTTCCTTTTTCACCTTTTTAAGTGCATATACCTTTGTTTTAACTATCATTTTCAGTAGATTCTACCCACAAACTTTTTTAAATGTAGTAAACCCCTATGTAAAATATAATACTGAAAATGTTCCATTAAAATCTAACCATATAAAATTTTAATTTAACTATCGATTAATTATTAACGGTATATTCAGTAAACGGGACTAAGCAATCCGAAATATGCCATGACCACACCGATAAAATTCCATAGTAAGACAGTTAACAAAATTTATAAATGAATTTGAATTTAAGAAAAAGTTAAATAACTGTTATAATCTTAAACAACTATTATTGTCGTTTTTATCAATAATATATTGGATGCCCGGTTTATAAATATTTTATTAATTTATAATTGTCCAAATACAGTTTTTAAATCTTTTTAAAACAAAAAGGTAAACGAAAATAAAAAATGTTAATTGTTTTGGTAAGATTTAATTTATCCCTGATTCATACTGAATCCAAAACTAGTAGTTTTCAAATTTATTTTGTTTTCGATTATCAACTCCCATACAAATTTCAAATCCAAAACTTCAAAAAACGAAAACTTCTAGTTTAAGGTTCAGTATGAATGAGGCTTTATTGATTTTATTTTTTGTGTTCTGCAGACAATATTTGGCATTCCTTAAGAAACATAAAGATTCAGGAGAATTTTGTAAAACATGGTGTACAAAGACCGTACCTCAAAAAAAAAGTTCGCCGTACACCCTCCAATATAAAGTATTTTTGCAAGGCAATTAAAAAAAAAAAAATTTTTTTTGCCGAACGTAGGGGTTGCCTTTTTCAATTTTTCGTTATAGCTTCGGTATTTAAAGTTGGATTTTAAAGTGTGATATATCGATTTTTTTGCCACGAGGAGACCAGTGTTTTGCTATAAAGAAAAAATCCAATGAAAAAAATTTTAAAAGGCGGCCCCTACGTTCGGCAACCAGTATATAAAAAAAATGTCTACTGGGTTTATCGAAAATCTTCCTTAGCATAAGTTTAATGATTTTTTGCGAGCTTTAATTTTCTGACATTAGGGTGGTACATTAGGGTGTAGCAACTGAGATGTGGTGGGTAACTACTAGAACGGGATACTTGAGGTCAATGGCCCTTGGAGCAAAACACTGGTCTCCTCGAGAGAAAAACATCGATGTATCATACTTTAAGATCCGACTGTAAATGCCAAAGATATAACGAAAAATGTAAAATAGCGACCCCTACGTTCGGGTAATTTCAACAATACTTTAGTTAGGGGTATTTTACACATGAGATAGTTGAAATATTTATTGTTTGGCTAGTAAACAGTTGCTATTGTTTTTGATAGTAATTATAGTTGTTCTTCTCTTAAAAAAATAATGTTTTTCGGAACAGTTGTTTAATGCAGTTGTTTTTATTTAATATTATAATAAACAACTACGAAAACAGTATTTTTATAGTAAACAGTTACTTTTGTTAATTTTTGAAAAATAAAAAATTACGTTTTTGAAAATTCTTGTTAAGTTTATATTTGTTATTATTGATATATTCTTGGTTTGCAAATAAAAATCAAAACATGAAAACGTAATAACTGGCAAACCATTTAGAATTTTTACTTCAAAATTCAAGTAAACTAAACAACAAAAAAAACTAAAGAACAAAATTGTTACTTTTTAATATTTTTTATTAAAAAAATATATTTGAGTAAACCGGAAAAAATTAACTGTAAAACATAGTAGTTTTTTTTTTTTTTTACCAATTTTGTTAGTTGTTGAACCTTTTTTGTTGGTCATTTTAACTGCTTTCATAGTAGTTTTTAACAGTTAACAGCAACATTTTTAGTTATTTTAAAGGTTAGCACCTTTGTCGCCTTTTTAACTGCATATACATACATTTAACTGTAATTTTCAGTTGAGTATACAGACAAGCTTTTTGAGTGTACTGAACAGTTAAATTTAAATTATTAAAAAAAAAGAAAATGTCAAAAAATAATATACAAAACAAAAAAAACCTTTAGTATGAAACCTAACGTAACTATATTGCAAACTCTTTTCTATGGTTAATTAAAATAATTACCATTTCCTAAAAGTTTCTAATGAAAAATCCCCATGTATATATTTTTTTCATATTCAAAGTGTCACGTACAATTTGTTGAAATAGTACATAAATAATTTCAAGAATTTTATATATGAATTAGTTTTAAATAATGTACGAGTACTTTTAAAATAATAAAAGAAAACTAAATATTACATTAGGGAAGGTAAGGAAAATAACAGGTGTAACAAATGTATACAAAACAACAAAAACAAAAAGACATTTTATAATGACACATTTGATATGAAATTTTATCGATTTTTTTTTGTTTTTGTTCAACACAGTCGTCATTCCTGGTGTAGTTGGTGTAGAATAGTTATTTGTATTATAATATATATACATATGTAAATATAATATTTATATGAATTTTGTTGTAAAAAAGTAATAATTACTATTAAAAACTGGAGCAATTCACTTTGAATGGGCAGACATGAAAATAAAAGAACAAATGAGTAAAATTGTAAAAGCTTTAATGAGACATACGGGTTTTTTATTTTTTGTAGAGCGTTTACATTAACAGGTCTTTTTCTAACATTTTCAAATAAAATTTTTTAAAATAACAATTTTAGATTCGAATTCGAAATCAAATTTCTACTACAGAGTTATATTCTTTTCTCAAAAGTACCTACACACAGAGAGAATTTTGCTGGACGAGTTTTAATAAAATTTTTCAGTCAACTAATGAAGTGTTCTTCACAAAGTAAATGATAAATTTCTTAGATTTGATAAACAAAAAAAGTTTCATATATTTTATGAATCTAATTTTAATGAAACTTTTTCATTGATTGTATGAAACTTTTAATAAATATACAAATATAAATACACAAAAATTAAAAATCTACATTATAACCTAGAGAGAACCCCATAAAGACAATCTGATGATAGTGCTTGGTAACACTTGAAAATGCATTAATTGTCAACAATTGGTTGTAGGAAAGTTTTTTTCATAAGTTTTTTTCTCTATTTGTTGTAAAATAAATTGTGAATTCTATTTGCAGTTTGTCATATTTGATCTTAAAACCAAACAAAAATAACAATCAAAATGAAAGCTTTCACAAAATTTTATGAAAAATTGCGTTAATTCAATAAAAATCTTCAATTCCAGTGAAACAAATAATTCTCTCAGTGTAGTACTTTTATTATTCACATTATTATTTACTATATCGTTTTTATTGATTTTATTTCAAATGAGTTTTTAAATAATATATGAATTTGTTTACCTTTCTTATCGTGAAGCTTAATTTATTATTCACATGGTTAATATTTCATCATACATATTTGTCAATTCAAAATAAAAAGGATAGATATTAAAGGAAAGTAAACACTCCTGATACAGAACTTTCACATAAACAAAAATCGGAGTGAAAATTCACTGTTTTTTTTGCTGTTCCCTGATTCACATACAAAAATTTCATTTCGTTTTACGTTAGCCGTATTTTCGACTTAACTATATCCGTTAACTCATAAAAAACTCAAAGTGCATAAAAACGGTTTTAAGACGAAAACTAACATATTACTTTTCGTATGTACGTTAACTTTCAACACGGATAATTATCAACGTTGAAATCTCAACGTTTATACATTTTCACATCTAACGTAACTTATTCGCGTTACTTCCTAAAAACTTTTGCTGACGTACGTTCGATTATAACGGAACAATTATAAACATAACCTTTTTAAAATTTTTTTATCCTACAATTGGTTTAACGTAGACTTGCTTTAAATACTTAACGTTGATAGGCATGAGACAAAATACAGCTGTTATATAATAAGAATTAGTATATGTGATTTTGACTGTCCTATTTATAGATATTTCCAACAATATCAACAAAAACAAAGGTACCGGTGATATGCCCTTGGAAATTCCAATCCGAAAATATAAAATTTGTACATAGTTCCTTTGAAAGAAATGGTAAAAACTTAAAAAAAATGGGGTAATTTTTTACCACACTTTGAACTCACTAAATTGCCGTGATGGCCGATAATCTCAGACAGCCCAACCTTAGAATTCTTTACAACATATCCAAATTTCATCACTATCGGAGATTATCACATGAGATACATTCCTTGCCAGTATCACTTTTTAAATAGGTTTAGCGGTGTCCTTCTGTCCGTCTGTATATGCATTCTTGTGCGCACGCTATAGGTGGCAAATATTTAGATTTTTTGATGAAATATGGCACACCCACTTGCTCAAAATCGGTCCTAGTGACCATATAGAGGTACGCTAAAATTGTCTCTTATGCTTGTCCTTACGCTATAGGTCGCAAATATGAAGATATTTTAATGAAATCTGGCATACTAATTCTCATGGGTCCAATGACGAAGTCTATTGATTTTTGCTGGAACCGGTTCTTGTTTGGACCTGGCGACCAAATGGAAAATATTCCCCATTGTCTATTGAATACACCTAGAAAAATTTGGACACAAGTCCACTTTAACTCATATTTTGACTCCAATCCTTTTTGACTCATTCAATTTTGGGATCCAAACACTAATTGGATTTTAACCAGATTATATATTCGGCATGTCCGACTTTTTTTTCAAATTGTTTAAAATTGTCCTAAAAGCAACAGTTTCTACAGTTCCAAAATCGAATCAGTTCTACAACCAGTTTTAGAACTTATACCCTACATTTAAGTTCGGGTACTAATATTTGAGTATTAGTTTCATAGAATCACTTCAAGTGCAAGCAGTTACAGAATTTATGTGGTTAGCAACAAATTGTAAAAAAATGTTCCTAGTATGTTAATACGAATTACCTGGACTTCCAACAAATTCTTTAAACAATTTTTTTATGTTATTTTATAGTTATAATTTTTTTATTTAACAACTACCTTGAACTTCTTCCTAAAAGCAAATAGTATAGTCATTTCTATTTTATTTATATAATTAAAGTACTCATATTAACATGTGTAACTTTCATTATAATAAGTTTTTCTAGATAATAAATATTCCATGAGTGAAATAAGTGTCATTCAAATGGTCACGAAGAGACAAAATTGTACACAGGTTTGAAAAAAGTAACGATCGATATAATAAAATCCTACAGCGTTGTCAAATTATTTACATATGTACATACGCATAAATATTTTTGGTTAGGTTCAAGGTGTGTCATTACCAAAAGTTCTATAAAATTGTGAGTAAAGATATGGTTCATTTACCATTAAGACTAACCTTCTATAAGGTTACGGTTTTTTTATTTTTGTTATCAAAAATATTCAAAGGTCTAAGGAAAACTATTGACATTTCATGAACATTTACATACATTTGTATTTTAATACGAGGGTACTATTTATATTTCGGGAACTGGCAGCACTAATGTCAATAGGTAAAATCTGGCAACACCATAATAAAATTTGACATTTTTTAGCATAAACGTACTCACAATGTTTTGATGTACAAGTGCTATTTGTTTTGTTTACAGTGAGTTAAGAAATTCAATTTGGCCAAAAAATGGAAATTTCAAAAGAAGGTTTTCGTTTGATTATTTTTTACAACTTTCAACGTGGATTATCTCAACAAGAATGTGTCGATGAACTCAGTTCTTTGTACGGTGATAAAGAACCATCAAAAACCACAGTATATCGCTGGTATAGTGAATTCAATTATGGTCGTAGTTCGATCGCCGACGAATTCCGTTAAGGTCGTCCAAAATCGGTTGTTGTGCCACAAAACATCGATGCAGTGCGTGAACTGATAATGCAAGATCGTCATTTGACATATCGTGAGATAGAGACGTCCTTGAAAAGTTCGGCCGTGGTACTTCAAAAGACGCGTATAAAATCTTGACAGGTGACGAATCATGGATATATGCGTATCCGTGTGGGTATTCCAAGACGAGCGAAATCCAACAAAAGTTGTTCGTGGAAGAAGCACAGCGAAGCAAATGGTCGCCTGTTTCTTCGGCCGAATGGATTGTGTGGCCACTGTTTTGCTTGAGCAACGTATGACGGTCAATTCTGAGTGTTACACGACCATTTGTTTGCCGGAAGTCTTCGGAGAAATTCGTAAAAGCAACCGCCAAAGACCAATCATTCTCCATCATGACAATGCGAGCTCTCACACATCTCATCAAACAGGTGAATTTTCGAGCAATCAAAACATCGAATTGATGACTCATCCTCCGTACAGTCCTGATTTGGCACCCAATGACTTTTTCTTGTTCCCAAATATCAAAGGTAAAATGCGTGGTCAACGATTTACAAGCGCCGAAGAAGCAATTGAAGCGCTAAAAAACCATGTTTTGGAGGTGTCTCAAGAGGAATGGAAAAACTGCTATGATAAATGGTTTGAATGAATGCAAAAGTGTATTGATCATCAAGGGAAATATTTTGAATAACAATAAAGCCATTTCCATTTAAAAATGTTTATTATTATTTGCTATTTCCGAAATATAAATAGTACCCCTCGTAGTCTATAGTATTGAAAGTAAACAATAGTTTAACAAAAAGAAGAGTTTATCTACAAGGTTTTTTAACTTTAGTTAGAACATTTATTTTTGTAACCACAACTCCAGGTAAAAGTTTGAGGTTATTTTTGTTAGTTCTATAAAACGTTAATAAAAGTTCGCTAATATCAAAGAAAATTGCTAGATCGTAATAGATGAAAATTGGTGAAATATATATAAAATGGACATATTATCACGAAATTTCTGTTAAATTTTTTTATAAAATATTTACACTTCTGGCGCCACATTTCCCTCTCAGAAACTTATTTCCCTCTAGGATTCCATACCTTTTTCAACATTCAACAAAAATATGTTTCCGAATTTCAGTTGGAAACTGACAACATTTTACTGTGTGTATACACTAAGACAACAATTTTCATTTTATCAATTAACTATTTCATAAAATCGTTTAAGTTTCGTTACAATTCAGCCAATGAAACTTTTTATTTATTTAAATAATAAAAGTTTTAATCAAATTTTTTTTAAATATTTTAAAATTGTATTTATTCAACGCTTCAAATGTTGATAAATGAAAATGCTCGACTTCGAGGTCTAGTTTTATTATAAAAATCAATTTATTATTCGATATTTCGATATTCTTCGAATGTCATCTTCCGGGAAATATTAGATGTTTACATAAAAACAAAAAACTTAAAAATATCGTTGTTTGCATATCGTCATCTATTATTGAACTCAATAATATTGTACTCAATGAAAGATGACGATATACAACAACGATATTTTTAAGTTTTTTTTTTCTTAGATCTTAGGACCTAGATCTTATAGTATACCGACCTAGATCTTATAAGGTGTGTTTGCGTACTTTTTGGGTAAAGTTAACAAAAAATACTCTCACGAAGTGACAAAAATCTGAACGCGAGAAACACATTTCAAGCCCAAAAAAAACTTCAGTTGGCCTGGGCATTATAGTTCATTTTGGTGAGAGCTGTTTTTAGTTAAATTTTTGTAAAGCCCTAGTTAGCTCTTTAAATTAAAAATTTTAATAAAATATATCTCTTTGAATGATTTTTATTTACAAATAGAAACACATAGTTTATTAAATATTGAAAAGATTGCAATATTAAAGCTTCGATTTGTTTAAGTATTTATTAATTTTATGTTGTTGTAATATTATTAAACTTAAACTTTGGCAACTTTTACACAGATTTTTCTAAATTCTACACATATTTTTCTGAGTGAATGAAATGAGAGATTGAACTAAAAGAGCTATTACTTATGAACTAGGTCAAATAAGTGAAACTTCAATCGAAATAGTTGAACCCAGCTAAAGATATAATAGCTGATAAAAACAATTTACCCAAACTTGTAGGAAAAAGAGTTTGGGCTTCTTCGTACAAGAAGAAGAAGAAGAAAATTACTCTCTCTTTTTGATAAATGTTGACTACGCGAACACAGCTATATTATACGTTGGGAAAACCAATTTATTTTTTTATTTTATTTAAGCTTATCACAAGTGAAATGTGAATAACCCCCCGATGGTAGATTAAAAATTCAATTAATCAATTGCCTAACAATTCTTAATGTGAATACAAGATTCTCATAATTATAAATAAATAATTTTTGTTAATAACTTACCTCAATTTTAGCTGAATAATCCTCTATTAATTTTTCTTGTTGCTTAACCAATTCTTCATTTTTCTCTAGTAATGCTTTGCCCAACTCTGCGGCCAGTAAAATATCCGATTCTTTTTGTTGTAGTTGGGCCCAGACATCAGTTTCCGGGTTACGGTCAATAGCTGTTGTACGTGCCTCCATTGCTTCAATATACTGCTCTAAATCAATTGAAGCAATACTTGAATTTAATATTGCGGGGTATTGTTGTTGTTGTTGATAGAGTTGATGATGCTGCGGATGACGATGAAGATCATCAGTTGTTGTTGTTGTTGTTGTTGAGAATAATGTTGTATTATTTAAAGCTGATGATGAAGTATTAAATGCAGTTTTTGTTTTATTGTTGTTTTTATTATTTAGTTTAGTTTTATGCATGATGTTTTCAAACCGCCAACAGCAATAATATTTAGATGTATAATAGCCAACAACAATGCAAACGTTTGATATTAGGTAGTATGTATTTAGCAGTAGTAGTTTTGATGGAGTTAGATATAGTAGT
The DNA here is from genome assembly GCA_949987735.1 of Leucophora obtusa. Lineage (NCBI taxonomy): Eukaryota > Metazoa > Arthropoda > Insecta > Diptera > Anthomyiidae > Leucophora > Leucophora obtusa. The sequence goes on from OX465296.1 coordinate 7,793,029, forward strand.
TTGAAATACAATATGCAAGCGATCGTTTTGTTTGGTTGATTTTAATATTTATTTGTTTTAGATTTTTGATTTAAAAAAAATTTTTTTTAAGTAGTTTAGTTTCAAACAAATACGATTTTGATTTTACAAATGATAGCAAATGATAATAGTAATGGCAATAGTTGTTTAAACATATTGTTTTAAATGTTGTTTATGTTTAATTTTTTTGCGATAAAAGATGTTATTGTTGTTTTGTATTACCAATAGTTATAATTGTATTAGTTACAGGTTTATGGTAGATATTAGGTTTCAAGATATTCAACTCCCCGTGAGGTCATCATTTTAGATGGCAACATAGTTGTTTCTTTGTTTTGCCTATTATAGATTTATGTACTGTTTGAAAGATTAAAAAAACACATCTTTTTAGGTATTAAAATTGAAGAGAAATTAAAAAAATATTACAATATTAGGTCTGTTCGAAGTCGTTGCCGCGGATACCCGAAGGGAACCCAATTTACCCGAAACAACAATTTACAGAGAATGTTGATAACAGATACGGTTCTTGGTAAAATTGGGAATTGGAACAGACCTATTATTGGAAATTAAAAATAATATCTTTAGCACGTTTACAGCTAATAAAAATTACCGGTCGTATTTTATTTAAGTATTAAGTTCTTATATGAGGCTTTCCAAGCCAGCTACACCGCTACGAAAAAAAGTTTAATATCGTATCAACATCAAACTTAGGTAGAATATTTATTGTCCATGTAATACGAATAAAAAGTGGAACTTTTTAAATTTTTGCACAAAGTGGGTGAAATAGACGTGGTTAAAAATTTTTCAATTTAGCGTTAATTTTTATTTTTAGTAATTATAAGTATACTAATTTAATGGAATTAAGAAAATGTTAGAAATTTTACTATATCAACATGGTTTTTTATGAGCAATTAGAAATTAAAAAAAATCTTTAAAAAATTTCTGAACTATTTCTAAACTTTTCAACGACTAAATTCGGTAGTAACATTGTCAAAATTCAATAATTAATAACGAAATTCTTTATTCTCTAACTTTTTTCTATCGAAACTTGTAGTAAAAAATTCGTAAACTTATCTACAGGATATTTTTAAGATTTTTGCAGTTACTTCACATACAATTTCAAAGCAAATAAAATTCAAATTAACAACTTTCGTCGATATATCTTGTCAAACATACAGAATAAATATTTCGATAACTCAACTGAAAACTGTCATTAGTTAACGTTGATAAAATCGTTAACAAAGTTAGAGAATCGCACTACAGATTTTTTTCTATCGATTCAAAAAGTTTCAGTGTGTTACTCGGCTTTGTTTTGCAGAAAATATTCGCTTAATATTGTACATGGTAAATATCTGGTAAAAATTAATTAGAACCACACTGCGTATGTTGAATGTGATGTTGATCATACGCACTGTGGTTCTTACTGATTGTAGAACATATTAATGTTTACTGAATATTTTCGATGTAGCACCACTGTCACAGATATTACTTTCACATAAAAAAATCGGTAGTGCAAAGTTACGAGTTTTTTTTTTGCTGTCCCTACGAAATTTTTTTTTCCTTTTAGGTGAAAATGTATCTAATGTATTTTGTTTTTAATAAATAAGTATCAGGAGATAAAATTGATATTTTTAATATGTTTTTCATTAATAATTATAATTTTTAGAAAAGTTAAATCAACGTGTTTGGCGAAAAATTGATTTTTCAAATATTCTTCAAATTCCCTGTCAAAGAAATCACTTTCACATAAAAATATTTATAGCTAAATTTACGGGTTTTTGGGTGTTCCAAGATTCACATACAAAAAATTTATTTCGTTTTGTTTTATATAGAAAAAGCTAGTTAAAAGTAAATCGAATGCACTTTTTTCTAATAAATAAGTATACAAGAATGAAAAGTTATCATTTTTGTAAAAAAAAAAGTTCATTTTTAAAAACATTTCCGCGAAAATATTTGTCATGAAATTCTACTATAAGCCTCTGAAGACATCAAAATTGAACATTTAACTTCAATGCCAAAAAAAAGTTAAAATTTAAAATGTATTTAAGGGTTAATCTCGTACTTATTTAGAATTGGTGCTCAAATATCCAACAAACCTGGATTTTAGGGGGAAACCATGTGAATCCTCCATTTTAGGCATAGGATGTGTTCAGCGATGTGTTACATTTTACGTATAGGATCAGCGAACTTATGTAAAACACTACGGGGAACATTTTAACCCTCCAACTCATCAACTTACGGGTCTTTTTTCTCCCTTTTTAAAAGGGGGCCAAAAAGTCCCTTTAAGAGTTAGAAGGTTAAAATGTTACTCGTAGTGTTTGACATAAGTTCGCTGAACACTTATGCAGATTCACAATAAACATTTGAGAAAGAGGGGGGGGGGGGGGCAATTCTAACCCCCTTAAATAAAATTCCGATGTGATCTTTCAAAACGCCGACACATGTATATTTTATTTTGGCCTCCTCTACCAGAATTCATTGTCATAACACCGTAATTTTTTTTCGAGTTGTAATGTGTTATTTTTAGAATGCTATCTGTAGTTTTATTGGAGTATTCATGGACAGACGGACGGACATCGCTAAATTTATTCAGAAAGTGATTCTGAGTCGATCGGTATAATATAATGCCAGTTACAAACATCAGCCCGCACTTAGTATACCCTGTGTCACACTCAGAGAATTGTGTTGGTATAATTAACTGCAATTACAGGTAAAAAAGCGTACACTGAAATTTCCTTTGAATTAACTACAATTGCAGTTATTTTTAACTGCAATTATAGTTAAAATAACTGCAATATCAGTTAATTTTACCGCCATAACGCTCTTATTGCACAGAGTGGTGTATTTTGATGTATTCCGAATTCTGATTACATTTGGTACTGTCTTTTTTTACTGGGTACTTTATTTGAATGAACTAAGATTGATATTAACTTCAAACGAACGTGAGATGGTCAATAAATTTAAAATTTGTATTTGTAAGTTAAACACAGAACGTAATTCCAGTATACATGTATTTTAAAACCAAACAAAACGAAACAGGTCATGGATTTAATTTTATAAACAGTTCATTGTTTCACTTTCGTTTTTCTGTATTCCTCTATCAAGGATTAACTTAAAGAGAATGCTCTTTTCCTTTTCAGTTTAAGTTTTCCGAAAACTTTTCTGTATTTTTTCTTACTCAAACGTGGTTTATTGATAATATAACGGTAAAATATGTTAATATTAACATGACATGCAAACTTAAACTAACAATACGAGTATGAGCGACAAACAAATGAAATATGATGCGTTTTGAAAAAAAAAAATACTAAAACCAAAATAAATGAATGTGAAAAAATGTATAAATGAACTAAATAACGTTAGATTAACTTATTTAGTATGAGGTGAAATGAATATTTTAACAGAAAACAAAGTATTATTTAGAGGGTCACAATTGTGGTTGAAATTTGTACATCTATACCTCGATTTGCATAATTATAAATACGTTTCCCATACAAAAAGTCATAGAAAAATATCGTTCTTAAGAGATATCTACACGAGAAAGGAAACTGTTAGAGATAGAGCAAAAAACACCTCTGAATAGCTCTATTGTGAATGTTTTAAGTTATTTAGGAGTGATTTTTGCTCTATCTGTATCAAAAAAAAAAAAAAAATGTGTAAAAAGTAAATAGGCTACTAATTTCCAATAGAGGCATTTCCATAACACTTGACCAACACAAAATTTTAAAAAATCGCGTAAAAGTGAAATTGTGTTAATAGAGGGATATGCATTTATGTTTCGTCGCAATTAATATTTTTGTTGGAAGGACTTTTTTCAATAGGCTTGTCTAACTTGATTTAACATTTTTTGAAATTAAAACTACCAAACATTTTATATTTTGAAGGTTGAAACTCCCCCATAGGACATAAGATAATTATTAGGCCTGAACGTAAATTCAACTTTTTAGTTGTAAATAAAAATATCGGAAGTTTTATGAAAAAATTAGAGATTTTTAAATTTGAAACGGACGCATTGTATGCCTTCTATAAAATTAAAAAATTTTTTTTTCAATTTGTTCTGTGGCATATACTCGTATTACCTACCTGTTTGTAAATAAGAAATTACAACTAAATGATAAATTATAAAGCCAGCTGATTGATGATTAAGACATCCACCCACAAATATAAAAGGGTATTTATTTCAAAACAATTTTAATCATTAATACAATTTAATCACCATATTTTTCAAACCAATAAGCTTAACTTTCCAACACCCGCATAGCTTTGCACACATAAACCGAACGAAAAACAGAAAGAGAGACATCACAACTTAATTAACCCATTTTATGCCGTTTTGTAATACGTCATTGTATTATAACGTTATTTCAAAGAAATACTCTTAATTTTCGGTATGAAATAAATTTTGCCAAATAACAAGTTTTTAGTCAAAAATTTGTAAATCTATAAAATTTTATCATAATCTGATTTATTTAAACAAAAATTTTTTGTCGAAAATTAATAAAAAGAAAAACAATTTTTTTCATTCGGTTACAAAAATGTGTAATTACTACATTCTTCTTTAAATTTAAAGTCAACATTTCAAATCGTACTCCAGTTAACACGTTTATGCATTGGAGATACAATACAATTTTCTTATTTATATTTTCAAACTAAAGAATAAAGCAATAATTACAAATAAAATTAAAGAAGAATTTTCAAAAACTCAAAGTAATTTTTTATTTTTTTAAGTTAAGAAACAATGTTTACTACAAAAATACTGTTTTGTAATAAATTACCTTTTGAACAAATAAATAAAAATACATTGAACGTCTTATTTGCATTTAACTTTTTAAATTTAAGTCACAAATACTGTCAAATCAGTAAAATCATGGAAAGTAAAATTAAATAAAATTAAGAAAATTATTGTCAGTTAAGAACAAACAGTTGAAATTGAACACCCTAATTAAATATATTTAAATAATTTAAAATGTCCAAATTTCAAATAAGGAATAATTCGAAGAATTTAATACGATTAATCGATTAATGGAAATTAGTAAAAAGTTACATAAATATTTAAAAAAATATATTTTTTATTATTAAAATTATTCGTTTTTAGAAATTTAGAAACTTTAAATGTGTTGAAATCCCAAAATTTTTAAAAATTTGCTGTAGACTTGTTAGAGGGGTACTATTTATATTTCGGGAACTGGCAACACTAATGTCAATAGCTAAAATCTGGCAACAGCATAATAAAATTTGACATTTTTTAGCATAAACGTTCTCACAATGTGCTATTTGTTTTGTTTACAGTGAGTTAAGAAACTCAATTTGACCAAAAAATGGAAATTTCAAGAGAAGGTTTTCGTTGGGTTATTTTTCACAACTTTCGACGTGGATTATGTCAACAAAAATGTGTCGATGAACTCAGTTCTTTGTATGGCGATAAAGCAGCATCAAAAACGACAGTATATCGCTGGTATAGCCAATTCAATCGTGGTCGTAGTTCGGTCGCCGACGAATTCCGTGAAGGTCGTCCAAAATCGGTTGTTGTGTCACAAAACATCGACGCAGTGCGTGAACTGATAATGCAAGATCGTCAGAGACATATCGTGAGATAGAGGCGTCCTTGCACATTAGTTCCACTTCAATACATTTAATTTTGCATGAACACTTAGTTGTAAAAAAAATTTGCTCTCGTTGGATACCCCATAATTTATCAATCGCTCAAAAAAAGGCTCGCGTCGATTTGTGTAAGGGAATGATTAAAAAGTTCGAGCGTGGTGCTTCAAAAGACGTGTATAAAATCGTGACAGGTGGCGAATCATGGATATAAGCGTATGAGCCGGAAACAAAACAGCAATCGACCGTGTGGGTATTCCAAGACGAATGATTCTCCATCATGACAATGCGTGCTTTCACACATCTCCTCAAACAGAATTTTTGAGCAGTCAAAACATCGAATTGATAACTCATTCTCCGTATAGTCCTGACTTGGCACCCAATGACTTCTTGTTCCCGAATATCAAAGGTAAACTGCGTGGTCAACGATTTACGAGCGCCGAAAAACCATGTTTTGGAGGTGTCTCAAGAGGAATGGAAAAAACTGCTATGACAAATGGTTTGAACGAATGCAAAAGTATATTGCTCATGAAGGGGAATATTTTGAAAAACAATAAAGCCATTTTTATTTGAAAATGTTTGTTATTATTTGCTATTCCCGAAATATAAATAGTACCCCTCGTACCTACCCGGATTTCATTCCTGCCTAAGGAAAACATCAGAGGACGACTTTTTATAATTTTTAGAAATATTTGTTAGGTTAAACTCAAACTCAATAAGAATTTCTTGTTTTCATCTAGGAACGTTATTAAATGTCTTAAATATCAAAGAAACAACAAAAAACTGCCACAGTCCGATTTGTCATCTTCCAAAATAGTAGTCTGTTGTTTTGACAGATCTAACAATGTATTTTTTGCTATTAAAATAATAGATTTTGAGGAAATATTTCTCATAGAAAAATCCCCATTACCAAAAACTGCATTAATAGAAAAAAGTTTGTAAAAAATTTAGTTAAATCTACTAAAAATTAGTTAAAAAAGAGCTTGCAGAAAAAACAGCTGACATTAGCAAATTATTTTTGCTATATATTAGTAAGAAAGGAACTGCAAAAATAAAACTGTTAAATATACAGAATTTTAGTTATATTTGAGCCAAATTTTTTTAATAGAAATTAACAACTTAACTTGCTCAAATCATGTTTCTTTTAATGCAAACAAAACTCGAGCCTTTTGAAAAGAGAGATTTACAATTTTTTTTAGCATATATTTCTGCTGATTTTATCAGAATAGACTGCTGTTTACATTCAACTAAATTTAGCTAAAAAATAACAAAAAATTTGTAGATATATCAGTTTGTTTTTGCAATTTTTTGTTTACTAATTTTAAGCAAAATGTTTTGCTGATTTGACAGTACAATTTGCCATTTTCAATTAATTAAATGTTAACTTAAATATTACTAAAATTCTGTAAATCTAACGGTTTTTATTTTTGCAGCTCTTATTTTTAGCAAAAAAAATCTGCTATTTTCAGCAGTTTTTTCTGCAAGGCCATTTTTAACTAATTTTAGTTGCATTTTCTGCTATTTTTACAGATTTATTTCTATGAGTGTGAAGTTGTTATAAAAGAATTCCATAAAGCATGATAATACGAAGAATATTCCCCGATCATAACGGGAGAAAACATTCATTGAAGGTAATAACTATTTCGTAGTGTGGAAGTTTCCATCATTGGGAACAACTGCTACCCGAACTGTCAATACTAAAGCATTTCCCCAGGAAGAGAAATCCGTAATATTTTATGACATTTATTATCAACAAATTATCGCCGGGACGATAAATCCGCGACACTTTAAAACATTTATTATGACGATAAAAGGAAAATGTTCCCGCAATATATTCTTGGAAACATATTTCCCAAATATTTACACAGAATTGCTTAATTTTTAAGTAGTTTTATTGTAGAAAATTCACACACTCAAAAAAGTTTGTCGTTAAAATCTACTGAAAATGACAAAACAAAACGCTGACAATATGATGAATGAATAAAAATATGCAAGTTCTGTGCAAGGAAATCCTTAAAGTCGCCGATCAAGTTGAGATAGGACCCTTTCACCGAGACTAGGTCAAAATTTAAATCGATTTTAACTATTTAATTTCAAAAGCTTTCTTGAGATAATACAAACTTATTTACCAAATTTCGTCAAATTATATGGAGAACTGCGACCTGTTGTTTGTTTTCAAGAGTCGTTCATTTTACATGGACAGACGGACGCACCTAGATAAACCAATTCAGCAAGTGATTCTGAGTCGGTCCGTATACCATAAGGTGGTATTCGCCCATTATTTTTTATAGTTACACTTAAAATAATACGTCAGTAGAAAAATCTGTTAAACCGGTTTAAAATCGATTTGACTAATTTTTAACAAATTTTTAGTTGGAACACTGATTTAAGCAAAGATTTTAGTTATCTTTAATACTAATACACAATACTAAAAATCCTCAGTACTTTAACTTATTTTGAGTGTTAATTTTCAAAAATATTTAAATCTAATTTTTAAGAACCCATTCGTTAAATTTTACTAAATTTATTGTTAAAATATAATATTTTCGTTACTGTTATTACCCGGTAAATGGGGCCACCAATGTACCCGAAATTTTAAAGATGGCGCTATTTCTCTCCCTCCCGATTTTTTAAAATGGCTCATATCTCGATAGATAGAGCAAAATTTATGAAAATTTCGACTACCCCTAACCGTGCAATACCCCAGCGAAAGGGGTTATCTTTATCCAAAAATGGAACTTGGCGGGGCCTTGGACCCTCGGAAATTTTTAATAATTTTTGAAAAAAGTACTTATGTTAATTCATAACAAGGAAATTGGCCTCGAACTGAATTAATAAATTTCTAAAAATTTTCCACTTCATAAAATGGCCCATATCTTGAAAACTAAGCCAAATTCAAAATGTTTGCTCCATTGGAGTGCCCTTATATGCCTTCACATGATATGGACTAGGCCCGGGGAAGGTCCCGAGACCCTAAATTTGGATAAATTCTACGACTCAGTATAATTACAGATAAAACTGTAGTTTTACAAATTTTTTACTTAAATTTAGATTTGTTAAATTTAACAAAAGAAGTGTTAAAATCAACAAATTTTATTTTAAGCCAAAAAACAGGAATAAATTTTGTTAAAGTAATAATTTTTTCTGCCCAGCCAACAGAATGTACAAACATCAGCACAAACGCATCCCAGCAAAAAATTTTTTGTATTTTGGAAGCAGTAAAAATACGAAGAGCTTAAAAACGCGCTACAAATTCTGCTTTACAGAGTTGCGCCACTTTATGCGTATACAATACACAAAAAAATTTGCAATTTGATTGTATACCCTGCAAAACTGCCTTAAACGAAGCAAATCGTAAGCAAGTTATTTAAAAAATTATAGTGCTACGCTATTCCCTTACGACGAAGCAGGTTGTAAGGGAGTAAAATAAAATGTAAGTTATCCAAAGATTAATGCGCACGAAATCTGAGTCATCTCAATCGTGTTTTACCCTTCTTTAGTAGAGTTTAATGTATAGACGCCACATAAACATGAGTCAGTCTGCATTTTGAAGTCGGCAAATGAATGCATTTATTTTCATAAGAAGTCGCGTTTAAATGCGCTCAATGAAAATCATGAATTTACTGCAGCAAAAAAAGCACTTTTTCCAAAAAAAAGTGCATGAATTTATTTGCGGTTAAATGCACTTACGAAAAACATGAATTTATGCAATTTTTCAGCAGCGAATAATGCGCTTTTTCTCAGAAAACAACGTGCTTCCAAGCGGGCCCTTTGTATGGAAAAATCATACCTTCCGTAAGCAGCTTTGTAAGGGATTAATTAATTCCCTTACAAAGCTGCATACAGCGAAGCAGGTTTTTTGCTGGGATTATACCCTGTACCACAGACTGGTGTAGGGTTTAAGTACACTAATATTTTCCTTCAATAAAATGCAAGGTACTGCATTCATTAACTGCTAGTAAAATGCAGAAATTTTTGTTTATTAATGATTCAAATAACTGTACTTAGTGTTATTCTAAGTAAAATAACAACAACTTCAGTAACAAAAATAACTAATACTGTTTACTACACAAACTGCAAAACCTTATTTTAAAACATTTTGTTCAATACATTTTTCTAAAGAATATCTGTCTTTTTAATTATTTTTTTCCAATTTTTATTATTATTTCAATTTCAATGGACCAAAAAAATCCTTTAAAATATTTAGTAGTAACACACTGAACAGCATAAAATGGGTTAAATTCAGAGTGTACATTTTTTTTAATGAAATTGTTTAATAGTAAATGGGATTAATTTAAGCTAGAATATTAAAACACACACATGAACAGATTAAATATACAATAATAATTGTATTTTTTTTAAATTTATATGAATTTTTGTTTCTTTTTTTAAATTTATTAATAATAAAAAAAAAAAACTTTTTTTGCTCACTTCACGGTTTGTTGACTCAAGTGTAACAGCAACCAACTTAACGTATAAGTTATAAAATTATTAATATGTTGTGGTATATTTTTAATGATTTTTTGTATTTTATTATTAATTTTAACAATAAACACTATAGTTTTAACACCTTATTTTTGTTGTTAATAGCGTATAAGGAAAATGATGTAAATTTTTTTTATATATTTTGTTTTCAGTTATCCGTTATTTTTTAACTACGTAATTAATATGTCACTTTTTTCGGTTTTGAAATTATTGATAAAACAAATATTTTTTTTAATGCTGTTTTTTTTTATTTCGACTTAATTTTGTACTATTTTTTAAACAGACAAACTAAACTAAACAAAAAACTTTTTTATTTCAGTTTTGCACACAATTTATCTATAAAACCTTCATTCATTCTAAAGCAGTAATATTCTTTTAGTTATTTTTGTTATTATTATTTAAATAACCTTTTGTTGTAGTTGTTTATACTATATTTTATTTTTTGTTATTTGCTGTATGTTCTTTTCTAGTTTTCTGTTATTAAAATGTGATTTTCAGTACTGTATGTAGTACTTCACTTTGAGGTCTTAAAACACTTCCGTCGTATTCAATTGTTTTCAAATTAAAGTAAAAAACTATACACAGTTTGTCTTGGTATCTATTATTATTGTTTTTTTTTTCCACTGCACTCTTCTTTATATTAAATGCACTATTTCCGTTTTATCTTTTGTTTTTGTATCACTACCACCTTGTTGTGCGAGAACCGTTAATAGCAGAAGTAGAAAATTTGTAGATAAACGTTAAAATAACCCGTTTTATTGGTAAGCAAAGTTGTCAGAGCGAACGTTCGTTTTAGACTGAATGGCCCAAACATTGAGTTACCAAGTCAACCGTCATTTGTTTTGTTAGTTTGCTTTTATTGCTTCGTTTAAGTTACCAACAACACCAGCTAAACTGAGTATAGAATCGTGTGAGGGGTGCCAAACGTAGTTACCAATATTTGTTTTATTTTATTTGTTTTTGTTAAAGGGGAGCATTATAATGTGGCCAGAAAGAGTGCCTAATAAGAGAAATATGGTGTAAAAAAGAGTCAAATTAAAATTTTGTAACCCAGCAAACATTGTAAATTAAAATTTCAGATTTATTTTAAATATTTCAGAGCAAATTATCTTTCTTTAACTCAATATTCTGATACTTTGAAAAGTGGTTGACTGACAATACCTCTAAAATACCGTTATTGATTTAAAACTGAATGCCGCTTTATACCGTTCCTTAAAATATCATTACCGAGATAAATAAAAAACCATATGGAAAAATCATCCGCGTCTCAAAAATTCCTAAAAATCTGAAGTTTTTTTTATATGAATGTATGTATAGCTGATCTTTTAATTGGTAAATTAATGTTTTTTGTCAGATTTGAGATCATACAAGTAAACTACAGAGAATAAAATTGAAAAAAATTCGATAAAATTTCAGAATTTCAAACCAGAAAAAAATTGACGATTCTTTTACATAAAATAATAAATGAAATACCGTTGCCGTTATTTTTAGTTCTCTGTTTTTATTAATTACGATTAAATATTGAGCATACACTAAGATAATTTTTTTGATAAAACTAACTGCAATTGTAGTTAAAAAAGTGTTCAAAATTAACTGACATTGCAGTTATTTTAACTACAATTGCATTTAAAAATAACTGCAATTGTTAAATAATTTTACCTATGTAATTTTTTAATAAATTAATAAAATGCAAGTTTGCACGTTTTATTAAAAATTCCATTAGTTCAATAAAAAATTTCAATGGAGGAATTCGAGTAAAACTTCGTTGGTTTTATGCAAAAATTTATTAACATCATGCCGATAATTCCCTCAGTGTAGTCCTGGGACTGGATCATTTCCCCATAGGTCCAGTGTTTATAGCTTTTATAAAAAAAAATTTCTCTCAACACTTTTGAAAAACTTTTAAAATTTTTAAACTTTTTCCATAAAACAAGCTATTCAATTCTACACTAATAGAAAAAGTCTGTAAAAAATTTAGTTAAAACTACTAAAAATTAGTTAAAAATGATGCTGCAGAAAAAAGCTGCTAAATTAGCTGATTATTTTTGCTATATATTAGTAAGATAGGAATAGCAAAAATAAAACTGTTATTTATACAGAATTTTAGTCATATTTGAGTTAAATTTTTGTTAATGGAAAATAGCAAATTAACCTGCTAAAATCAGCAAAAAAATATGCTAAGTAATTAGTAGCCTAAAAAATCACAAAAAAAAAATCGAGCCTTTTGAAAACAGCACTTTACAATTTTTTTAGCAAATATTTCTGCTGACTAGCAGGATAGACTGCTATTACCATTTAACCATATTTAAAATTTTTTGTAGATATAACAGTTTATTTTTGCTATTTTTAGTCTAATAATATTTAGCAAAATTTTCTGCAGATTTTACAGTACAATTTGTTATTTCCAATTAACTAAAAGTTAACTTAAATATAAATAAAATTCTGTAAATTTAACAGTTTTAATTTTGCTGTTCTTATTTTACTAGTATTTAGCAAAAAAATCTGCTAATTTTAGCAGTTTTTTCTGCAGCATCATTTTTAACTAATTTTTAGTAACTTTTTCTGCTATTTTTACAAAAATTCTTTAAAGTTTTTTTAAATTTTTATAGTAAAAAGTGTGTTGGGTTATATTCACCAGTAAAACTCTTAGCAAGCCAAAAATATTGTTTAAGCGAAAAACCACATAAACTTTTGCACTCTTAAAAAAAAGAGAGACTTTTTGTTTGCAATTTCTAAGTAAAACTTGAACAAAAAGTCTGGTTCTTCTGTTTCTTACTTTTATGTATTTAGTTATGACCTTATTCTGGCCTTTGTATTCCTTTTCATATTCCCAAAACTACAAGCAATCGACAATATGACGAACTTTTTTTTTTTTTGGGTAAAAGACAAATATTTTCTGGGTCTCACCCAAGTAACCAAAGTATGTTTGAGCTACAAATACATGCACAATAAGAACATTTTTTAAATAAAAAAAAATTAGTACACTACTGATTGTTGGTCTTATTACTCATTAAAGTTTGTAAGACAAGACATGATTATGACCAAGTTGCATGTTTTACTATGGGTTTGAAATTAAAACAACAACAACAAAATTATAACAATACAACGGGTGTCTTGTTGTTAAACATTGTTTTATATGTTATTTTTAATAATGTTGACCACGTTTTTAAAAATTTTCGTGTTAAAATAGTTTTAATTTTGGAGTTTTAAGATTTGCGTAACTTTTCATTTCATTTATAAAGTTTATGTAGAGTAATAGAGGAATTCAAACTGTAGAACTGTAGTATAAAATTGTTTTGTTAGTAAAATACTAAATTTCAAACATACCGTCTTACCGGTTTCTGGTTTAGAATTTCTTGAAATTTGTATGTATTTTATTGTGTTCACATTTTTACAACCAAACCAACCACCATATGGTTTAATGGCCGTAAATGGGCGTGAGAATTGTTTAATAATTTTAACCTTTTACGGTAATGTCCATGAGCAAACGCTTTAAGTTAAAAGCAATTAAAAAATTGGATTGTAATATGGTCGAGATTTACAAGTTTTTTTAAACACTCAAATTTAACTTCCTTTCTAAATATTTTATGCTGAGTTTTAATAGAGTAGTAGTCATCGTTATATGTAAGTTAGGGTCTGTCTGCTATTGACACCAATATTAAATTTCAAAAAATATGTTATAATTTACAATATGTGTAAAAATTTTTTAAAACGCTTGGACAATTTTTCTTTAATGATCATGTACAATATACACAGACTTTTAAGTAAACAGTTCTTTTGTTGATCTTAATGCTATTGTCTGGATATGTCTGTTAAAAATAACTGACAATGATGGGGAACATAAATGAATACAAAAGAATAAGACTCGGTATGGTTCGAGTTTTGTATGCCCTTAAATCCAAAAAGTGGCAGAAATTCCAATCTGGCACACAAAAATAAATTACGTGTAAACTACTGGCCCGATCTTAATAAAATTTATGGGAGACTACTTACAAGGATCATGGATTCTAAAAATTATATTCATTCAAAGGTGGTGAAACACAGGATGCCAGTGAGTAATTTTTATTTTTAAATAACTACCAATACCAACTGCTTACTGCAAAAATACTGTTTTGTTAGTTGTTTATTATAATATTAAAAATAACTGCTTTAAACAACTATTACAAATTACAGTACTTTTCGTTAGTTAAATTTTTAATAACTACCATATTAGTTATTTTGCATTTTTTATTTGAAAAACAACTGTTATTTTAGTTAAAAACAGCAACTACTGATTACTATGCAAACAACTGTCATATAGTAACTGTCAAACTTTTCTGAATGCGATAATGTCCGTTTGGGTGTAGCGTGCCTTAAGCTTAATAAGTATTTTAGGATAACTAAGTTATAGCATTATGTTCGCAAATGAATGAAAAAATTTGAATAAGATAGGGGTATACATAAAATACGTTGATTCATATGATGTTCATTAGAAAAAGCTCTGTATTAACATGAAAACAAACCAAAAGTATGCTTAAGCCAAGTTTATATGCGTATAAATGTGCGGATGTACTTCATGTCATAAATCTTAAACCTTGTTACTGTTATGCTTCTTATTTAGTTTTTTTGTATTTCTTTAAAACTAGTTGATCTAACATATACTTTTAGTTGTTTATTAGGTTTTATGGACAATGATATATAAGAAAAAGAAGAATAAGTATCACACACTACATTTGTTAAGTAACTCAAGAACGTTCCGAGCAAATAACTCTTGTCCAATAATGTATACCTAAGTACAATATGTACTTGGTTTGATGTAATTGAGCTCAAAATAGCAATAACAAAGATCACTTGTTTTGTTGTGGTCGTAATGCACATGATTTTACATGATGTTAATTATACCGTTCTTTGTACTTTTTTGCAGACTTAAATCATGTGTAATTAGTTATAAGAAAAAATTTTAACTTTCAATGGATTAAGAATTTTTCTCATATATAATAAAGAAATTTTATTAATGTCTAGATCTAGACATCATTCACAAGGAAAAATCTTGGCTAAAAGGAGTTTTAATAACATTTTAATTATCTATTATTTTATAAACTTATTCAATTTTAAAATTCTATGCAAAATTGCAAAAAAAATTAATACAATTTCTTAAAATACACGTATGTATATTATAAAAAAAATAATTATCTCTTTTTGTACTCAATAAATTAATTCATTTCAATATTTATTATACAACAAAATTAAGCCAAAGAGAACCACAGTTAGATTTAACTTTTCTAAATAAGACTTTAATTTCAATCAACTACAATCTCTTTTGGTTTATTACTAAAATACAATTCAACCAAACGTAGCTATTAAAACGTATACAATTGTAAAATATTTGTTTTTATTTTTGGGGTTTTCTTTTTTATCTGCTATGTTTAATATTTATCTTATTTTTCTTGCGTTATGAAGCATTTTTGTTCATTTTTTGTTTTTATTAAGTATTACCATGGTTAAATTTATTATACTCTTTTTTTAAAAAACCTCTAACTAAATATTTTACAATTGTTATTTTGATTGTTTTATTGTTATTGTTTTGCTTATTATAGTGCGTTTGAAGGTTTAGTTTTTTCTCGTACCCTTTTGTAATATCTTCACTATTTTATGTTGTTTTTTTTTTTGTAAAATGTATACCTATAGGGTCATATGCATAATCACTTTTAAAATTTATAAATGGCTTACAAAACAAATTATTTATACAAAATTGATTTTATAAACGTCTTATAAGGTTTTCAAATTATTATGCATAAACACTAGTTGTTTGAGTTGCTTCTGTTTTATTAAACTTTTATTGTTCTTCTTCTAAATTTATAAAAAGAAGGGTTATATTTTTTCTTTGTTTTACCTTTTTAATTGCTCACGTGGAACGTTGCAAGATATTTACATAAAAACAATTTTAAGAATAACAAAAAAAACAATTAGATGTGATTCTTATTTAAGCTATTTTTTAAATATTTCCTTGGAAATTAAGAACTTATATTCTTAATCACACTCCCAGAATTAAAGAAAATCGTGCGTCAACGTACAAAATTGTTGTTGTTTAACATGTTATTTTTGTCTAATTTAACATACACCTAACTTCGACGTTCTGATTTCAAAAGAATTTTTTAAGGTGGGTCTCATACGGAAGGCTTAACTTTAACTTAACTGTTAAACAAAAGAAAATGTCAAAGAATTCCACTGATATATTTCACAAAATAACATTTCCGTTTAAAAAACGAAAAATATTTAGGAATTAATTTATTGAGCACAAAAAGTGAATATTATTTGTTGGTTTATGATTGATTGATTGATTCACTTACCTGTGTGAAGATCCTTTGTTACATTTTGCCTCCGGTACCAAAAGAGATTTTTATTTTTCAGAACTTAAAATGTGCCCTGAAAAAATAATAAAAAACTGATAAGATTTAATTTAAATTGTTTAAATTTATTCTATTATTTACCTTTGAATTTGGGATTTTTTCGATTTGGATAATTTTAATGTAGTCTGTGAAAAATATAAAAAAATTTATTAGATTGAAATTAAATTATTTAAAATTTTTATAACCATAAGCTTAAATTTTTAGGGTCATATGCATAATTTTAAAATTTATAAAATTTTAATTTATTTATTTTCCATACAAAATTAATTTTACAAATGTGGTATATGGTTTTCAAAATATTATGCATAAACACTTAAATAGTTTTCATAAAAAAAAAATCCAATTGGATAATTTATTCAAATTTGAAACAATTTTTTTGTATTCTACTACATTTTGAATTCTGAGAATGTGATTCTGATATTCAGAGCACACTTACCCCGCGGAAAATTCTCCGATGATTCTGTATGTATGGTTAATATACTGACATTGTCCTTTTTTATATTTTTAGTATAAAAAGAAATTGTTTTTTATTTGTTAATTTGTGATGGAGCCTCGTGTTTTATTTATTGAGTGCAAAAAGTGGTCATCTATTTAAATTATTTATATATTTCCTGTAAGAACAATATAAAAAATTATTTTTTTTTTGTTTTTATTTTAAATGAAAATATATGCATATTTTAATAAATTTTTATAGAATAAATGTCTTTTTTACGTTAGTTTTGCTTTTTTGTTTTTGAGATACAAAATTTTTATTTTATAAAAAAATTAAAATAAATACTAAACACACAATTAAAGCAAAATTAATACCAAATTAATACAAATTATATTAAACAATTTAATATTGCTAAGCAATTTTTTGTTTTAATTTAAATTAGACAAACATTTAAATTGAGTTAACATATTTTAAAATTATTTTGAGAAAGTTATAAACCACACAAAATTAACAAGAGTTCATATGATTTAATTAGGGATTTTATTAACACTGAATAGATTTATATATCATATATTCAATAAAAACCTAGCATATTTAAATTAGTTGGTGATGTTAAAGGCTGGGTTTCATAGTTATAGTTTATGAGTTAACTATTAGTTAACCCAAAAAAATTGTTGAATTATTTGTGATATTTTTTGTTTATGAGTGAAACCCGGCGTAAATAATATAGGTTTTCTAGTAAACAGTTTTATACAAATTTGTTTTCTTTTCTGTATTGATATTTATGTATAAAAATCAAAAAGAATTTATTTATGAAATTTAAATAATAACCCTGTTTTTTTAAATAATTTTGTGCCTTCGATAAAACTTATATAGTTTAATATTTCTTTACATATATGTTCATTTTTGTTTGTATTATAAATTATTGTTGAGGAAAAGTTAAAGTTAATTACCTTTTTTCTTTTCTACTTCTTTAGTTTTTTGTTTTTTACAATTGCAACACCTGTTTTACTTCTACTGTGGGAAAAGTCCCAAATTCACTGGCCGCAGCACGATGGGGATTACGTTGTAAATATTCTTTGAGTATTTCAGCAGCTAAATGATTAGCCTTATTGGATATTTCAGATTTTTCTGGTACTGGCATATGTTTACGTTGATAGGAGAACATATTATGAGTATCTTTTGCAGCTTTAGGTTGAGTTTGTAACAGTGATAAAACCCAATCATGTTTCATTTTAGTTAATTCAGTTTCCAACTCGATTATACGTTTATCTTTGGGTTGTGGCACAAATATGGGATCAAATTTCTTTAATTTATTTTTTATTTGTTCTGCCTGTAAACGCATACGCTCGGAACGTTCTGTATTAAAGACATGTTTGAGTAATTGTAGTTCTTCGGCTATAAGTGGAGTAGCACCGGTTGTATGGTTAGCAAATGAATTATTTGTTGAATGGCAGGGGGTGACTGTTGAAGATGTAAAGGGAGAATCTGTTCGTTTAACTCCAGTATGTTTGATTTTTTCTTTCAATGTCAACTTTTCACTTTCTAATGCCTCTATATCGGATTGTAAATGATCAAAGGTTTCTTCATATTCCTTTTCTTTCTTTTGCAACAACTCCAAGGTCTCTTCATATTGTTTCTTCCATTTCAAGGCATTGTCATATTCAGACTGCAACACCGATAACTTTTTCTCCGCTAAATCTTTTCTTATTTGCATTTCGGACAATTCATTCTGTTTCATTTTAGCGGCCAATTTTAATTGTTTAATATCAGCCTCTCTATTTTCGAGAGTGGCAGCTAAAACATTCTTTTGCTCTAATTGTTTCTTAATTGTTTGAGCTCTAAGTATGATAGGAGAAGCCGGCTTATCTTGCTTTTGATTAGCTAAAGACATAATTTCGTATTCTTTATCTAGCAAATACTGGGCAACTTGTTGTAAATCATTATTGGCTTGTCCCAGGACACCTTTGAAATTTTGTGATGGTCCTCTATCATCTTGTTCGTAAATTCTTTCACAAGCCAGTGAAAGAGATTCCCAGAATTTAGCTGGATCTATACAATGATCATTATCATTGTCTCCTTCGATAGAAGCTATTATACCAGCTACAGATTGCTTATTGGCTTGATGTAAAGCGGACATAATGCGTGATAATTGTTGAGTTAATAAACGCATTGATTCGAGCTTGAGTGGTGATATACCACATTTTATAGCATGTAAATCTTGAGGCAATCGTCTCTTAATCGATTTAACTTGTTGTTTTATAGATTCCACATTATCGGCCAAGAATTGCATTAGTAAATCAGCATCACTTGTACTACCTTCTTGTCTTAAAATAGCTCTTGCTATGGCCGTATCATTGAGAACACTTTCACAGGCCGATTGTATAGCAGCTACACAATCTCTTATCATTTGTGTTTCATTCAATAGATCCTCACCAGCTAAAAGAACTGAATTCATAGCATTAAAGAACGCTACACATTTTTCTATGTTATCGGTAGTAGAATTCTCATCTAGTTGATTAGATTTTAGCAATTCAATGATTCCATCTATAGTTTTTTCTTGAGCTACCATTTCTGGTAAAGAATTGCCAGATCTAAGTAGAGTATCAGGTTGACAACTATTGAGACCATATAATATCTGATGTAAAGCACATTGTAGGTTATGGATATAATGCATTAATCTACATTTAAAGGCGTATTGTTGAACTGTATGCCCTTGAATAATAGATTCCTTGGTAACATTTTCCACAGCCGGAAATCTTTCACGTGTTTGACTAATAACAATGCCACATTTGAAGACAAGACGAGAAATCAGCAGTATAACTAATATAGAATCATGATCTCCGCCACGAGACATAAAGGATTCGGGCATGAAGGCCGATAACATTTGGACGTGTTCGTTAGCTTGAGTCAATTCAATTTGCCTCAATTGCACATCTATGGCTCTAGTGTAAGCTTTGCATTCGGCAAACATTTGTTTATAGTCTACCGTCTCATTAGCAATCATTTGTGTATCTTGCAAAGATTTAGGATCATTAGATGCATTGGCCTTATCACGCAGTTCTATTAATTGATCATTCAATTTTTGTACCAATTCTCTAAATTTCATTATAGTTTGATCTCTATCATAGATAGTTTCTATTGCCGCATCTCTTTCACGTAATACGTCTTTTTTGGCCGACTTTGCCAAATCAAGTTCTTCTCTTAAATCCATTTCTAAATCATGATTACTTTCTATTAACTGCTCATGAACCTCTTCTAAAGCTTCTAACTGAGCTACTTCTTCTTCCAAAAGTTTAACACGATCTTCTAGTTCAAATTTCTTTTCAGTTAATTGCTCCACCATAGTTTCGGCTCCCAAGGCAGCATCAACTTGTTCCTTTAAAAAGAAAGAAGAATTAATTTAAAATTCTTTTATTTGTTAAACTAAAGAAAAAGTTTGTTTTAAGAAGTATATTTACAAATTTAGCATTACCTCCTATATAATTTATACCCAAAATGTTGGCCCACAAAATAAAAGAAATTTAAAGAATTTTGGTGAGTTTATGAATAATGAATATATACAAAACTTATTAATTAATTTTGAAAGATAAGAGAAAGTGCTAAATTTTTAAAGAAATTATATTCAATTTTATTTAATGTGATTTATAGCAGATTTAAGAGTTTTTAAGGGAAATATTACTAAAATTAAAAAAGAAATTATTATAGTATTGTAAAAAATTAACAAATTGTGAAAAGTTTTCCATAGAAACAACCTTAGAATTTATGAAAGAATTCTAAAAATGTTTATTAGAAAATATGTCGCATGGAATGTACTCCAAACTGAACTTTTAGATTTTGATGTGATAGATCAACCTGTACAGATTTGTAAGAAAATTAAACATCAGCATGTATTTTTATTCCTTTTTTATGTTAAAGTTCAAATTTGGTAAAAATAAAATAGGGAGTTCTTAGCAGACTTTCGTTGTAAGATATATTAATCCGCTAAACTATTTTCGAGTCAAAGCGATGTTCTTCAATCGTATCCAGCCGGAATTGTGAGTCATTGACCCAAAATTTATTAATAATTTAATAAATATCGGTTAAATAATTTTGTTTAAATTTGTTTTATTCTAATTTTTTTTTCGCAATTTTACGAAATTTTAACGTCGATTCATTCCGTTTGTAAATAGCACACTGTACATTGGGGCAAAACACCATAATTTATGGTATCAATTAAACCGCTGACTTTATGTATAAGACATTGACTTTATGTATAAAGGACACAATCTCCAGATTATAAATATATGAAAACATAGAGGACTTACCTTATAAAATTTAGCAAAAACTCAAAATAAACGATAAAGAAATAATTTTTATATAAAATATATTCTAAAATTAAATTAAATCCATTAGACAAGGCAACATCAATTTATGAAAAATAATATGTTTGAGTTTTTTCTTTTTATCATAAATATCGCAGCGTCTTCCTTTGGTGTTCCCAGAGCACTTAATTCCACCAAAGTAAAATAATATAACAGGGATATGAACGAAAAAAAAACTGCATCAGATGGCGCGCAACAACTGTTCTAAAATTCAACATCTCGCGCAATTACAGTGTTGCCATATTTGAAGCCCTTTATCTTTTACCACCTTTCACTTCTTCTCTATCCCCTTTTCAATGAAAGCAACACTTTAATAAATAGGAAGAATTTCCTGAGTGTTGCTTCTGTTCAAAAAAAAAAAATAATAATAAAAAATGGTGCGTGCAATATTCAGAAACTTTTGTTCGCAGAGTTAAAGCTAAAGTTGGGCTTAAATCTTTTAAAGTTAAAAGAGAGTTTCGGGCAGAAATGCATTCTTTATAAGCAATAAGATTTTACAATATTCTAATACTATATTCTTCTTTTGTCCATATACAACTTTTCACTTTTGAACTCTTTAATATGTTTTCTACTAAGACTTATTGTATTGTATACTACTTATACATTTTTACTTTCTCACATAAAAAGTTTTATGTAAGGTTTAAAACCCCTTTAGGGTATCTGAACTAAAGCATTTTTTTTATTTTTATTATTTTCTTAATATTTTTCACCTTGGTAATTCGTCTAAAAATAATAGCACTATTAAGAAGAAAAATATTGATTTCCGTTTTTTTTTAATTCGCAATTTTGAAATTTTAATTTATGTATGTCAAGAACCGATTTAGCTTGCCCCAATGTGCATTGTATCTAACAAATAAAATTTTTAATCCGACCAAAATAGAAAAAAATATATCAATTTAGAGAAAATATCAAATCTAAATAGCTGCAACATTGTGAATAATTTAAATAATTTTTTTTTGTTTTTTGATTTCAATAAAAAAAAATTAATTCATCTAATTTCGATTTATGGAATATATTATTTGATTGTAGACAAAAATATAAAAAAAAAATTGTTTAAAAAAGTTTCCGATTCGGTTTCGGTATTTACAAAAAATCCTGTTTCGATCGGACAAGAAATCGCTTTGGTTTAGAAAATTTCATTTAAGATCAATACATTCAAGTTAAAATAGGAAATTTCCAAGGCTATTAAGTCATGACCGATTTTAAATATTTCAACAGGGTTCCGGCTTGGGGCAATACAATGTGTACAAAATTTATTTGTATAATTACGACCCGTAGTCTGGTTGCAAGGGTCGTTTATTTTAAATGGACAGAAGGACAGACGCACATCATCAGCACAAACTCAATGTACCCTGTACCACAGAGCGGTGTATTAGTTTATTGAAAATCTAATAAATTGTGTTTCGCTGAAAGTAATGAATCTTCTTTTAAAAAATATAGTAACGCTTTGAGACCCAGTATACACGATTGTGAGATGTGATGTTCTCTTAAAGTTGCAAATATTTTCAATACTAATAGGTTTACTTAGATAAAAAAATTGCAATTAACTTTTACCTAAATTACATTTCATAAAATATGAATTGACATCAGGAAATTTTAATAATTTTAATACCATTTTACCTTAAAGTTACAAAATCAATAAATTTTTGCAGATGTTTGGGTCTGAAAGGGGTAAATTTTAAAAACATCAGAACTATCTTAAAGCATCTCAGCGTTAAAGGTTTAAATATATATTTTTCTCTTTAAAAAATAGTTTCTGCTTTAAAATACGTCGTATTTATTGAGAACAAAGATCATTTATTTGCTAAATGTGACAGCGCATAGAGAAATGGACCTAAGGGTAAAAAAATCAATTTATTTTTTTGGTGGTACACCAAAGATACACGTATTTAAATCTTTAAAATGGCTCTCCTGAACAAAACCCTTTTTTACCCTTAGGTCACTTTCTATTTTGCGCGTCACATATGTAGTATTGAATGCAATTATTTAATTTGATACCTAATTTATATAAAAAAATATTAAATACTTCAATATCATAATTTTACTAACCTGCAAGTCAGCTACAATAGCCTCCAATTCGTCGACTTTAGTTGAGAGTTTCTCTTTGGTCCTTTCCAATTCGGCAACTTCGGATTTTTTCATTTCCAATTCTTTAGTTAATTTTTGTATGTCATGCTTATCATGAGCCGACAAATCACGCAAACGTACTAATGTTTCTTTCAACCTTAGATTTTGTTGTTCCATTTGCTTGAACTCGTACACCGTGGGTCCTCCCTCACCTATAGGTCCAACAGAAGTTTCATGTTTGTCTTGTATCTCAGAACGTAAAAGTTCATAATCAACTTGCAATTCTTCAATACGCTCTTTGGCCGCATCTAATTCCAATTGCAAAGTATCAGCTTTTTCTTCTGCCATTTCTTTGTCCAAAGTAATAAGTTCGACATTATCAGATAATTCGGCCATTTCTTGGGCATGCCTTTCTTTAGCCTCAATGGCATCTTTAGCTTCTTGTTTGGCCCTTTGAAGTTCTTTCTGTAGCGAGGCCTGAGCAGCCATTATCTTGGAACGAAATTCTTGTAATTGTTCAAATTGAATTTTCATTTTATCAAAATCTCTTAAGCGTTCTTTATCCTCATTACGTCTTTGTTTGAGAGTCTCCAATTTTTCAGTAAGATCTGCCACTTGGGCTTGTAGTTCATCATTGAGTTTCTTTTGTTCGGCCGAATCCTGTGATGACAGCTGATTCGGTGGTGTAGTAAACGAGGGAGATCTTAATGGCTGAGAGGGATTAAACTGGGGTTTTAATATCTCCATAAAACCAGTTTCCACGAAAGAGTTTTTCTTGGACATATTGGCATTAGGGGGAATATTATCTTGTGCCGTAGCAGCCAAAGAAGCATTCGAAGCTGCATTATTATCCTTGGACAGTCCGGAAGTATTTGAGGGTTGAAGACTTTTACGACTGGCCATTGAGGCAGTACTGCCACTACGGTCTGTCATGGACGATGAAAGCTGAGAGCGTGAGCCAGACAAAGATAAACGACTTGAGGATAAAGAAGGTCTTGGCCCACTTAGCCGGGTTTTAGTAGGTTGGGGTGCAGTAGGTTTAAGACCATCTCCATTACCAGCAGCTATATCTTCGGTGGATTTACGTCCATCTGGTGCTGGTTGTATTACCTTCAATTGAGTTGGTCTTACAAACATGCCATAATTATCAGGGCAATTAAAATATGATTGCCCTTTGATGGAACCATTATTTTTACCTTTTGGTTCATCTAAAACCACACCCACCCACTTGCCCACAGCAAAGCTGGTCATACCCACATAGGCAATAGTTCCTTGTAAATCTTTGCCTGTCAGCTCTATGCGAGCTCCCACCTTTATATTTTTTTCCGACATATGGAGAGAGATGATTTCACACTTTCTCGTTCTCCGTGTGAATTTTTCTAAAAAATAAAAATAAAGAGAAAAGGGATAATAAAAATTCTCTCTTTCTGATAACGGTAGTAATTTACGAAAAAAAAAACTTACCAATAAAGGTAATATCAAAAGATTTTTCGAATATTGGTGACCAGATTGCTAGTTATATTTTGTTTATAATAAAAACAACTTATCTATAAATAAAGAAAATGCAAATTAGCCAACTTATTTTAACAAAATATTGACATCATATTAGTCACTGCCCTGTTTGGCCTACCTGCCACCACTTTTGGTAATATGTTAAGTTTATTGTTTTCTTCGATTTTTGCACAAAAGAACTTGCGTTCAGTTTTTTATTATAGTCTTTTATAGCTGCTATTGGATTATAACAATAATATTAAACAATTATTCAATTTATACGTTGTTTTTTGTTGCAAAAAAAATATTTTTTAAGTAAAATGATTGCAGCTGAGAACAAAATTAGACTTATAGTTCACAGACGCACTAGTTCAATTGAATGATTCACTATTGTTTATGTACATTAATAAAAATAACATCTATTTGCCAGATTCAATATTACATATTTTGGAACACATTTATAAAACACAATTGAAATTAAAAAACACAATTAAATAACTAAACAAAATTATTTAGTTTTTCCATACAATTTTCATACAAACTGAAAACCAGGTTCTACCTGGTTTTTGCCAAAAATAATTAATTTTTGATACACCCTGTTACAACGAATATAGAAGTAAAGCAAGTGTCAAAAAAATATTTTTTAATTTTTTAAGAATATTTCTGTTTTAATTTGAAATTGTGTGTTGTTATTAATTGTTAAATGTGTTAATAATTTTTTTACATTAATTCAACGATAAAAAAATAAAGAAAAGTGTGTAATAAAAAAGTGATGTGACAAAGAAAAACTAAATAACCAGTGTAAATGACTTGGTTTTTGTAATTTAGTTTTGTACAAAAACCAGCTGTTTTTGTTTTCTAAATTCATTTATACCTGAGCAAAAACTGCCTGTTTTTGGCTCTTGTAGTTTTTCACTTGTCAAAACGCATACAAAAAAACAAGCAAAACTACTTTTGTACAAAAAGTAGGTGGTTTTTGCTAAAGTATGTAGTATTACTATGGAATTTTATCGGTGTAGGAAATTTTTATCGCTTTTCAATTAAATTGAGGGTATTCACAATTCATGAGATTTTAAGTAGTAAATTAGCATTTGTCGTAAATTTGACAACTTTCTATAGATTAAACTTCAAAAATCATGCTGTTTTACATAACTATAAATTCTCTTTTATAGCCGTTAAAACGACAACAACGGTCATTAAAAATTTTCATAAATGAGGTAAAATCCCAGTATATGGCAACACTGTGATGCCATAGACTGGGAATTGTTGCATAGTTGATTAAAAGGTACTCCAAAAACATATGATTTTGACGTTTTGCAGAAAATGTAAACAAAAGTTGATTTTAGTAATTTTGTGCGGATTTGATCGTATTTTGAGGAAAAATTATGTTTTCAGAAAAAAATTTGCATAAATATGGCACTCCCTTGCCTATGCTGGAGTTAGGTAAGCCGATTGTATTAAGTGTAATGGTAAAGACGTTGAATAATCGATTTTTTTTTCAAATAGATCAAGTGCCCTCCAAGAAACCTGTATATGCACAAGATCAAATTGCCACCGATGATCAGGGCAGAAGACGTTTTCATGGTGCTTTTACGGGTGGTTTTAGTGCGGGCTATTGGAATACAGTAGGTTCCAAGGAAGGTTGGACTCCACAATCTTTTAAAAGTTCTAGATCAGAAAAGACGTCGGAAAGATTTTCTCAAAAACCTGAAGATTTTATGGATGAAGAAGATCGTGGAGAATTTGGAATAGCTCCTAAGGGTTTACAAATTAATGAAGACTATACAAGTAATACAGAAGCTACTGAAAAAAGAAAACGTAAATTTTTACAAAATGATGCGCAACCAATACCGGGTGAACCTGTATTGCAGCAACTCATTAAACCCATTAAAGATAAAGTGGCCGTACGTATTTTAAAAACCTGGGGCTGGCGTCCAGGTCAAGGTATAGGTCCACGTCAAACTAGGAGAGAAAAGAAAAAAGCTCGCGAAAGAAATAAAAAGGAATTGTATCTATTAGAAAAATATGGCTGCGATTTACCCGGAACTAGTAAAACTGTTGCAGACAGTGATGGAGAAGAAGATGATATTACCACGGATGAGGATGCAGATGAAGAGATAACGTTTGCTCCGGAAGATTGTGAACTGCCGCCATATGCCCTTAAACAGGATCATTATGGTATAGGTTATGAGCCTTTAAGCCGAAATTCGGTTTTAGGCGGACCTTCCACGTCTTCTTCAATCGCATCTAGAGAACATTTCAGTCTTTTTCCAGCTTTAGAAGCAGTAGGGAAAAATAATCAAAAAATTTCTTTTTCCGGTCATGCTTTCGGCGTGGGAGCTCTAGAAGAAGATGATGATGAAGATGTTTATGCTAGAGATGATCTGACCCGATATGATTTTACTTTAGAGGATAAAAAGAAAAAGAAAATTAACAAAAAATCAACAGAATCGGATGATTTGGTATTTGGAGAATTTATCTTAGACAGAAATCCTCATAAACTACCGGTATATAAACAGAATATACCCTTTGGTTGGCATCCTAGAAATTGGCATGAAAGAAAATCACGCTTTGAACCATTAGATCCTAGAAAAGAAAGAAATTTACAACATACATTTCCAGATTCCTCTCAGGACCAGGAAATGACTAGAGTAAAAAGGGCAGAACTTTTAGGGGAAAAATTAAAAAAGTCGGATATAACAACTCACGAATTACAAAAGCCGAAAGAACTTAAAAGTAAATCTGTCGAGGAGTTACAAAAAGAGTATAAGGAAAGAAAAGAAAAAACGAAATCACTTATTGAAAGAATCACCGCCAAATCATCTAGCTTTACTAAAGGAGGCTTAATAACGATCGAGGGAGAAGAAAAAGCTCTTTCTTCTGGAGATATATCAACTACTTTTAAGCCCTTTGCCACTGATGATAGAAAACAAAAACGTTATGAAGAATTTTTGACTAAAGAATTTAAGACAGAGCTTGAAATTGAAGAATTTCTCAAAACCATACAACCAATCGAACTATCGCTGTGGGATAGACAAATGGAACTCAAGGAATTTCAGCAGGCCAAAAAATTATATCGTCCTTTAAAGGGCATAATGTCAGACAGGTAAGTTTTCATTATAAAAACATTAGAAATCGCCTACAGTTTAAAAATTTTCTTAAAGACTTTTCCAAAGATTTTTTCTTGTATAAACACCCAAAGTTTTAATATTTACCAGACTAAAAAAAACTCAAAAAACTTAATTTTTAATCCAAAATGATGGTGATGAAAAAAATTCCATTTTCACTATATCTTTTACAGTTTACAGGAAATAAATAACTTCAAATTTTTTTATAAAATTATTTCGAAAATTTCCGAATAGATGGAAAATATTAATAGCGCTTTTGTTTTATCTGATGTAGCTTACGAAGTAAATTAATTACATGATTTAAAAAAAAAATTACACAAATATTAATTTGTGTTTATAATTTTTACTGATTGATTTGTAAAGTTTTACTGATTGATTTGGTCCATAGCCCTGTTATATTATTTTTACTCTGTATGAGGGATAGAAAACTCATACATATTATCTCCATAAATTGATCTTGCCGTTGCTGGGTCTTGAACCCAAAACTTTCTGTGCAACAGTCCAACGCGCTTTTCAAAAATTATTGATTTTAAAAATTTCATATAATTTATATAAAAAATAATTTTTGGTTCAAAATATTGGTGATACGATATTTAAGCTAATTTGGCACTATATACTAAAGTTTACAAAATAAATGATTTAAACAAATTTTTAAACAAAAATTTATATAAAAACTATTTTTTGGTTGAAAATATTGGTGATTCCAAATTTAAGACGAATAAGTAAGTGAATCTAAATTAAAAACATTTTTAGTATATCTGCTGTAGTAAACAAAACAAATTAAACTGTTACATCAAAAATTTAAATTTCTGATCGAAAATATTGGCAACATTTTCTGGGTTTTGAGAAAAATATACAGAAAAATATATTCTAATAAATGTTTCCCATACTGTAACTTGTAAATTTAGAAGAAACTTAATTAATATCCATCTCTTAGATTTGTTACAGAATCCGAAATCAAAGCTGTGGAATTAGAATCCAAGAAAGAAGAATCAAAACAAATTGTGGTTGAACGTACTTCAGTTATGTGGAAACCTCATAGTTTACTATGTAAACGATATAATATAGCAGAACCTTTTCGTGGTTTATTGGAAGATGATAAAAAGTCTAAAAATAAAAATAAAAAGCTGTCGGTATTTGATTATTTAGAAACTTCGATAAATAAGAAAGAAGATTTCCAAACACCTGTTATAATACCTAAACATATAGAAAAACCTAAACAAATTATTCAACAAACTTCACAAGAAACAAATACTAAATCCTTTAAGCCTAATGAATCACTTCCAGACAACGAACAGACTACACTGGAATGGCAGGATGTTTTAAATCCAAAGGAAAAGACGACAAATGAAAAGAAAACATATACTTTTAAACCTAAAACGGAGCTGGAAAAGAAAGTCGTGGAAAGCATTAATAAACCAATAACGGAGAAAAAAGAACTCTTTAAATCGATATTTTCGGATAGTGAAAGTGAAGATGAAAAGGAGGAAACTGAAACTGAAAATAAAAAGGAGGAATTAAATCTAGCAATAGGTCAACCATTAAATGCAGCAGCCGCTAATTTATTAAGAAATAATTCTCCACCAAGAGGTATATTTAAAGCCCTTTTTACAACTACACAAAATGCTGTAGAAATTGAAACAGTAAAGGAACCCGAAACAGAAAATAAAACACAAACTATAGGAAAACCGGTAGAAACATTAAATCAGTTAAACGATAAACCTAAAATTGTTTTTAAACCAAAATCAACACGTGAACCTAAGGAGCCAGAAATTGATTTAGAGCCCCCTCATATGTATGGTCCTGCCTTACCCAAAACTATGACAGCAGAAACAAGCACTTCAAAATCTTCTATAGATGATAAACTTTTAAATTTACTTAATAGACATGAACCCCCATTGCAAATAACTGAAAAATGGATTGAGAAAGGCAATACGAATGATTCTACAGATCCAGATGAAAGTTCGTCTAGTGAAGATTTGTCTTCCGAGGATGAAAAATCTATTAAACATAAAAAAAAATCGAAAAAATCGAAAAAGAAAAAATCATTTTCAGATCATAAGCATAAAAAACATAAGGATCATAAGACAGGTAAAAAGTCAAGAAAGCATGATAAAAAGAAAAAGAAACATAAGAAAAATTAAAATACAGTTAATTATTAAAATTGTTTTTCAATTCAAAAATTTTCCGGTAAAATAATTGCGAAAAGTGGTTTTAAGCAATATGTTCAAGCTGCGGAAAATAATTGTACAAACTGTAAGTATTTTTATTTAACAATTTTATATTGTATCAACACAAACTTAAAAACTATTTTATATTTCATTTACAAATGAGTTCTATGTTTAACATGGATGGCAACCGAAACGAATAAGGGGCGATTTTTCAGTATACATTAACCTTTCAGGGGCAAAGTTTCTATATATTAAAAAAAAAAAATTATTTAGTAATTAATTCTAATATTAATTACGATTGTCCTATGCGACGGTTACAAAAACAATTAAAAATATTTGGTTATTTAGAAACGCTAATTCGCACAGCATAAAAATATACAGCACTTCATTCATTGAAATCGGTTTCAATTTTAATAGTATGACACTAAGTGAATTAAACTATGAACTATAAAATCGACTCTATTTCGTTTCGGTTGCCAACCCTGGTTTTTAATAAGATCCGAATTTGTTTCAAAATAACTTTAGTTTTAATAAAAACTGTTTTAGGTGCCTCATTTTAATGTAATAGAAGTGTTATTTTTTTGTTTTTATCTCCGCCAAACATTTCCTGTAAGTTTTTAAGACGAACGTCCAATATATCCCTTAGTTTTCTTAAATTGAAAGAAAAACTTGCCTTTAAAAAAGTTAGTCGGGCAAGCCGACTATATAAAACCCTACACAACCCATTAAAAAAAACTAAAAATGTTGGTATTTTTAACTGCAGGAAAATAAATAATAAAAAAATGTTACAAAATTAGTATAGAAAATTCAGGAATTTTAGAGGAAAAATATTGCGAGAAACGGGATTTGCTAAACCTGTAAAGCTGGTAACACTACATTTAAGTACGATGTTAAGTGGCTTGAGCAACACTGGCATTTTTCAGTATGTCCTAAACCCACTTTGTATTAGAAATCGTTGGTAAACTTGTGTGTGTAATGTACAGTGTGTGTGTTATTTTATTTGCAAAGAGCACCAACCCGGTTTATCTAAATAAAAGAACCCGATTAATTTCCTAACCAAAGTTTTTAAAAGGTAAAAACGTAGCAATACATTAAAAATAATTTACAATGTCGTAAAAATAACTGACAAATTTTAACTACAAAAATTTTTAAAACAATTTCTGATTTCAGCAAAACATTTTACTAATTTTTTAAAACCAATGGCTAAACTTAGCAAAAAATATACTAATTTTATTTACAAGAATTCGTTAATTTTTTAGAATTCTTGTTTAGTTTATATTTTTTATTTTTGATATTTTGTTGTATCTCCAATGCATAAAAAGATAATAACTGGAGAACCGTTTGCAATTTTTACTCCAAATTTCAAGTATGTTGAAGTAATTATAAATTTTTTACAACCGAAAAAAAACCAAAAATATATTTTTTTTATTATTAAATTTGTTTTTTTTTTTTAATTTTGCAGTTTGTTTATTTGTCAGTAGTCTTTTTGCTAATTTCAGCAGATTAATTTTAAATTGCAGTTTACAACAATTTACTGAAATTTAGTTGCGTGTACTAATTATTTATACTAATTCCATTATACTAAAATTATTGATATTTAGTAAATTTTTTAACTGATTTTAGCAAATCGATTTTGAATTGCAGTTTACAACAATTTTGTTAAAATTTAGTACCTCGAACAAGAATTAATAAATTTTTAATTTTTCTACCTAGTTTTTCTTGTCAATTTTTGTTCTGTGTATTTTTTGAAATGCTACACCGAAAAAATTACTCAGTTACTGGCTACTAAATTTTTAACTGAGTCTCAGGTGAATTACCCCTTACTAACCCTCAGTTACTTAAATTAATTAAAAACAACTAATTTTCTTCAATTACATATTTCTACTGAGAGCTTAGTTACTGATAATGATGTTGTTAATTAAAATGAATATTTGTGGGAAAATAGATAAAAATAACCGCTTAAAAGTTACAACCACCATATTTGGTTTACATTTTTAATTACAACAATAAAAGGGCTTTGAGCCTTTAAAGATTTTATTTTAATTGATGTCCACATAAATTGATTCAAGACTTTTTTAATTTTTTTGCATTTTAGCTTCTCTCGGGCATAATAAAATTTTTAGAGCCACTACCACAACATCAACAGCTTAAACCAGTAAGTTCCAATAATTTACGATTTTTTCTATCCGTCTGTAAAAATAAAAGATATAACAAATATTGCATTTTAAAAGATCTCACTAAAAGAAGTTACTTATCTCAAACCCATCTAAACTTTGGCGAATTTCACGGCTAGACAGACAGTTAGACATTCCAAATGTTTGGACCAAATGCACAAACAAATGCGTGAAATAAAACAAATCTTCAAACTTTTATTATTTTTATTTGAATGTATTTTAAAATTACTTTGACAATTATATAATTATTTTCAACTATAACGAAAGTTGATGACGATTATTTCAGTTAATTTGAAATATATTGGTTTTAACTGAGGAATTTTTTAACTGAGCAACTGAGAAATTTTATCGGTGTAGTTTCCCATAAATTTATGACAAAAGTAATTGTCAGTGTCGATTTTTTCATAAAAGACGATCATTTGTTTAATTTTAAATGCTTAAGTAGAAGTTTTTATTTTTATAAAAACACAAAAATTCTTTAATATCCCTTTTTTTAAATTTATAAAATATTTTGCATTTGTAAAATATTTTTTTAGTTAGCAACGAAAATTAGTTAAAAATTCAGTAATTTGTAAAATGAGAATAGCAAAAATGTTTAAAAGAATAAAATGAAATTGAAATCCGTTTAAAAACTTTTCTACTAACATTTTTTTCTGAGTGTAGAAATACATTTCAAATTTTTTTTACCATTTGACACAACTTCAACCCTTTCAAATTTCGGATCTAAATGTTAATAGTTAGTTGCATTTCAATAAGACTGGTATAGGACTTTAACTTCTTTACTTATTTTAGAGCTTTTGTTTTGATTTTGTATGAAAATCTTACAAAATTCGCTGAGTGCTTGTTTAGTGTTACTTTAAAATACCAATTCATTTGCTTAAAATTTTCGTAAAAGCATCTTTTTTACACCTGCTCTTTCTCTATTCGTCTCTCTACTCATATAACAACAATCTAAATATTTACGATATTGGCATAAAAGAGATTTAAGCAAATAAACCACTTTACCAACTTCAGCTTTTGGAAATAACGTAAACGAAAAATATCAAAAAGATGCTAAACACAAACAAGTAACGAATAAATAAACGACGATCTTATTTTGCCATGGGTTTTGTATCTAGATACATTACTTTTATTGTTGTTTTTGTTAGTATTGCTGTTGTCATTACTGACGTATCTGGATATTTGGTATTTGACTTGACTGTTTTGTGTCTGTATTTTTATTTAACCCTGTAATGTGTAGAACCACCGAAGCAGATATCATTATATATTGAGCTTCGTTATTTTCTAAATATTGTAACAAATATTAAACTTTTTGCTTCCAAATTGTTTTTGTTTAGCCAACGAGTTATAATCGCGAGGACTGTAAAGTTAAAATTTTTAAATTTATACAAAACTATAAAAAGATGTGTGAACATTAGAGGTTCGAAGAAATGATTCAAAAAGAATTATTTGCAAATATGATTCAAGAAAAGTGATTTATAAATTTGAAAATCAAAAAAAATATATTTAAAATGATTGTTAAATCAATATATTCAATGAAAGTTTATTTCTTACAGACATATTAATGACTAAAATTGATTCGCAAATAAAAAATAATAAAATAATAAAAAATAATTAGCACCAACCAAAAAAATCCAGACATAATTAGCGAATCAATCACAAATTTTATTGATTCTTTTTTAGAAATTCAATTATTAGTGATGATTGATGAAGATTTGGTGAAATACATTATTGTCTTTTGTCTATTCCTACGAAAAGTGTATGACTCTTATATGTGGCTGTTTTCCCCCTGTGTTAGTTGTTGTACGAGGGCAGTACGAAATGTTCTTAGCCTGACATAGAGATCACTGTATAAACAGCAAAAAGCTTTGTATAATGGAAACTTCCATCCGTCATATATACACATGTTAAATTTCATTTCGATCTGTCAACTAAGGAGTGAGATCATAAAAATGTTAACACACATTTTTGCCTATAACTTTGGTTTAAAGCTTCTCATATTTTTTGTTTTCGGCAGTTTACATTTTAAAAATATGTCAGTTAATAAATTAATTTACATCATGAGTTTTAATTAGCAATTTTTTACAGAATGAACGCACTTCAAAAATAATTAAATATTTTTAACAAAACCAAACATGAACATACAAAAAAATTGCCAAAGAAACTAATGTATGCCGCCAAAAAGTTTCAAAAGTGGTAAAAAGGTATCTGGAACACCTAGCAATTGAAAGGAAGCCGGGAACAGGAACAACGACTGGTTATCGTAACATTGGTAAGGCATATAAAGTTAAAAGCATCCTTAAGAGAGCTCCTAACACATCTGGCAGAAAAACAGCTCGGTTAGCCTAAAGCTCGGACTTTTTTGTACGTAAATGAAACGTAAGGCAGGACTAAAGTCCTACAAAGTTCAAAAAGTTCCCGATAGAAACGCCTTTAAAAATTTGGAGGCCAAAACCAGAGCTCGAAAATTGAAATAAAATTTTATACAAAAATACAACTGTTGTGTAATGGACGACAAAACTTATGTCCTGGCTGATTATTCGCAGCTCCCTGGTCAAGAATTTTGTGTTTCCGATGTTCGAGGAAATGTTGCGGAAATATTTAGGTCGAAAAAGCAAACGAAATTCCCTAAAAAATTCCTAGTATGGCAAGCCATATGTGGCTGCGGCCAAAGAAACCAGTTATTTGTGACATATGGCTCTATAAACAGCGAAATTTATATCAAGGAGTGTTTGCAGAAGAGACTTCTTCCATTTTGAGTCAGCACAATGTATCCACTAACTTTTGGCCCGATTTAGCATCTTGTCACTACACTCAAAAAAATAAGAAAAATTAGTAAAACTTCTTTGCTGAAATTCCGTTTTCAGCAAAAAATTTAGTTATATTTTTTTAGCACTAAACTAATTTTGAACTAATGTTTTACTAATTTATTTTGCTACAAAAATTGTGCTGATAACCGCATGCATAGCGTGGACGACAACCAGATAGACATCTTGCTGTCGCAGCTTGTCTGGAAACGGAAATGACAAAAAAAAGAAAAACAACTCTACACATATTCTATATTTAAATTTTCAGCAAATAAATTAACTAAAGTAAAATTTCGCTACAAGTTTTTTGAGTTTTTTATAGTCTACTAATATTTAGCAAAAAGTTTAGTGATTTCAGCAAGGATTTTTTTCATTTGCAGTCGACTAAATATTAGCAAAACTTTTGCTGAAGATTACTATTTTTTTGGTAAAAATCAGCTCGCTGATTTTCAGCAAACCTTTTGCTGAAATTATCAACTTTTTTGCAAGCACGCTCCTGACTAAAAATTTGTTGACACAGCAATATTTTTTGCTGACTTTACTGACTTTTTTTTTTGAGTGTACAGTAAGAAAGCGCTGGAGTGGTATAATGACACTGAACGTAATTTTATTTTTTTTAATTCACTGAATGTAATTTTATTTTTTTTTTTAATTCACTGAATGAAAATGAAATTGAATGAATTCTGTGGTGAATTAATTCAGTAAGGAATTAATTCATTTTTTTTTCGTTCGATTTATAAAATTTAACGCATTCACCAGTGAATTAATTCATTTGATTTAATAAAGATACTATTGCAATGGAATTAATTCTTTGAATTTATTGTTTGATGAACGCGTTCAGTTGAACGAATTCAGTGAATTACTTAAGAAAAGGAATTCATTCAATTCTAAAGAAAATTGAATTCGATTCGTAGTGAATTCATTCAAAAAAGAATTAATTCTTCAAAGCTCTGTTTGCGATTACTATCTCTGCTGACCGCTGTTTTTTTATGTTTTTAAATACATTTTTTCTATATTTTCCTTTGATTTTTAAAATTTTTTGTTTTTGATCTATATTTGTTTTTTTCTATTTGTCATTCATACAAATTCATAATAAAAACGGTGGGCATGGCAGTCTCTCTAGTAAATAAATACTTTTTGATTTTAGATAGAATCGGTCCAAATTTGGAACTATCGCTCTATTTCCAATTTCTCTTAAATACACCTAACATAGGTAAAATTAAAACTTCTTAATGATTTACTAATTTTTTACCAATTTATAGACAAATTTTGACACTAGTCAAATTTCAACCGATCCAAATTTCAGATCCAAACATTAATTCAGGACTAAGAACGAATTTGTTCTTAAACAAGAAATTTTAAATAAAGTTTCTTAAGAAATATTTTAGAAAAAAACGATCTTAGTTCTGACTATAAAACTGGGCTTTATATGTAGTACTTAAGTATTTAATAATTTTCGCTATAGGGTAAAGTCGGAAACTGATATGGCACCGAAAAAGTAACAAGAATATTATTCAGCTTCTTTCAGTATATCCGTTCCATAGATTGGTTAATGATCTAACCTTCTGCGTTAACTGAATGCAATAATTAAATTTTTCGGGAGATTTTTTGATGTACATATGTGGATTTTCGACATTATCCTATACTATTGATGACTATTTGAGGGTTCTTTGATCCCTTTAGTTAGTTAGTTTTTAATGCCAAATATTTGGTAAAAATTTGATCTAAAACAAAACAACATTAGAGGGTTAATATCGAAACGAAAAAAAATCATACGAGAGTTAGTTTTTTGTCTTCTTTTGAATTGCAAGCCAGTCGCAAATTACGTGTTCCAACGAAAAGATCGAAATGCCGACGAAGCGTAACGAAACGCGTTAGTGTAACCACATAGAAAATATAAAATCCATAATTTACTGCTCAATAAAGCAACAACAAAATATATAAAAAAAAATCAAGAAAAGTTATTTAAGTATTTAAAATGTGATTGATTTTTTGATTAAATTAATTAAGAAGATAAATTTAAATTGATAAAATATTAATAATAATAATAGAAGTGTGAAAATATTATTGTTTTAGCAAACAAAAAACCAGGAAACATAAAATTTTTTGTGCAACAATCGTAAAGTGAAAAAAAGTGAAAACCAATTATTTAACTAACCAGTTGGCAGTTTCAATATTTTTATATTTATTATTTTTGCTGCTCAAGCTTTTTACAAAATCATCATAATAAAAAAGGTAGAAAATTTTATAACTAAAATTATTTTTGTGAAAAGTGTTAAAAAATCTAGAAAATTTAAGTAAATTAAAAAAAGAGCAAACGAAAAAGAAGACAAAAATGTTTTTATTGGTATTAAAAATGTTGTTATATCGTAAAATAATGAAAAAATACGTGAATCTTTCGGATTTTATATAAAAAAAAAACTATAGGAATTAAAACAGCAGCAACTAACTGTCAAATTTCAAGTAACACTTGTGTGAAATGAGAAGTTTAAAAAGAGTTAGTAAACTACTTACGAGAGAGAGAGAAGGAGAATGATTTATGAAACAATTTACAAAAAGAGTTTTAGTGTAAACAAAGTAACGATTCAATAACAGGTTATTTAAATGTTAAATAATCAACTGATATTTATGATTTCGCTAAAAGTGAAATGTGTAAAAACTTTATTTAAAGTAAAATAATTTGCTAAAAATTCGGCTCGCAATGTAGAAGTTGTTAATATCGCCGCAAAATATTGTTAAACGTAATTGTGCTTGGAATGATGTTATTAAACTCTCCGATTTGTATGAAATTTGGATTTATGACGAAAAAAATAATTCCAAGAATAACCTGTCTCCCTTTTTTGGCCAACTCGTGGATTAACGATACAAAACAGGGGAAAGTAATCGGCCATTTTTGGTTGTCTTTTTGTTCGAAAGCATGTCTAAAACTTAAGAATTTAAAAACAAAATTGGAATAATATTAATGTCTTCTTTAAAAGAGGAAGTTTGAGAACATAATCCACCATGTTTTAGCAGATGGTTGTTAAGATGATCCAAATAAGTACCAAAAAGTTCGATCAAAATCAATTTAGCACGCACGGAGAGAATTTTTTTGACGGCTTTTTTTTTGAAAATTTAAGTGGATTCAGAAAATATTGCAGTATACTTCTGCTTATAAATTACTTAAAAACTTACCCCTCAATTCATAAATGCTTTGTAAATTTATAGCAGGTTTACAATACGTCATTTTCATACAAAATTTGTTCAATAAACCTCCTATAATTTTACAAAGCGTTTATGAATTTAGGGGTAAGATATTTGGTTTTACAACACCAATTTAAAGAAAAAAAAAGTAAAAGGTACTAACAAAAATACCAGTGAATAGCTTTAAAATCCCTTTCCAACGATATCACATTTGGTTCCTTTGAGTGAAATGCCAAGAAAAATTCGAGAAAGAACCGATAAATTCCCGAGGTTGCTTAAAAGCCGCGACAAGTCGATTTTAGATTTTTATTTCTATAACAAATCCAAGTTTCATAAAAATCGGAGTAGGTATATAGCTTAATGTACCTTCCTTGTCAGCTAAAATACAACTGTTGATAAAAACTGATTTGCAGTAAGATGCAAAAAAAAGCGTTCTTGAAATTACCGTAACAATAAAAACGCCAATACTGATTTGATATGCAGTCAGGTGAAAACGGATTTTGTCAAAGTACTTTCAAGGAATCAATATCGATTGGGGTCCTCGTGAAAGACTTTCCTTATAAGACGTGAAGAGCTTTATACGAGCAGCGTTTAAAAAGAATGAAGGATAATATTTGTTCTTCTTTCCTTACACTTAGAAAATTAATTCGTTCTGACATTAGATTGGCAACAAATTCGTTAAAATCTTATAAGGGATGACAACCATATGTTCTCAGATCCAAGTAATAATTCAATTAATTGCAAGAAATTTACTATTAACGGAAAGCCATCTACCACTGCCCGCACAAGTATTGTATAATAGACTTTATACAAGATATTCTTTCCACATCGAATCATTAAAAGTGTTTCTAAAGATCTTAACTCGATGAGAACTGTTGGAAGGCAAAATTTCCACACTAGCTCATCACTGGTTACCCTTTTAAGATATTGTTCACACATTCAAAAAGTTTGACAGTTACTACACGACAGTTATTTGTGTATTTATCAGTAGTTTTTGTTATTGACTGTAATTACAGTTGTTTTTCTATGAAAAATACTGTTATGACAGTTATTTAAGATAATAACTAACGAAAAGTACTGTGGCTTTGTAACAGTTGTTTAATGCAGTTATTTTTAATATAAACATAATAAACAACTACCAAAACAAAATTTTTACAGTTATTTTTGTTAGTTATTTAAAAAATAAAGAATTTCGTTGATTTTTTTGAAGTCCTTGTTTAGTTTATATTTGTTATTATTGATATATTCTTACCCCTAAATTCATAAACGCTTTGTAAAATTATAGGAGGTTTATTGAACAAATTTTGTATGAAAATGACGTTTTGTAAACCTG
This sequence comes from Leucophora obtusa, assembly GCA_949987735.1. Taxonomy (NCBI): domain Eukaryota; kingdom Metazoa; phylum Arthropoda; class Insecta; order Diptera; family Anthomyiidae; genus Leucophora; species Leucophora obtusa. The sequence continues at coordinate 7,832,667 of OX465296.1, forward strand.
CTATAACTTTACAAAGCATTTATGAATTGAGGGGTTAGTTTGCAAATTAAAATTAGAAAATTGTATTGTATCTTCAATGCATGAAAAATTAATAACTGCAGAAAGGGTTGGAATTTGTACTTCAAATTTCTAGTACAATGAAGTAATTATAATTTTTTTATAATCGTAAGAAAAAACATTTTTTTTTATTATACTTTTATAATATGAAAAAATTAACTGTAAAAAACTATAGTTTTTACCAATTTTGTCAGTTGTTTTAAAATTTTTGTAGTAAAAATTTATCAGTTATTTTTCAACAGTTAAAATACTAATTTTTTTGTTATTTTAAAGGTAAATAAATACCTTTGTCGCCTTTTTAACTGCATATATGTATATTACCTTTATTTTAACTGTCATTTTTAGATTCTACCGACGAACTTTTCTTAGTGTGGGGAGTCAGTTTTGCCCTCGTACTAGAAAAAAATTGACTCGCCCAATTACCTGAAATTAGTGCAAAATGCTCAGCACTCTTCAATATTATATTGTAAAAATAATGAAGAACCTCGTTGATCATCATCTCGTTGATTATTCGGATACGAAATCTTTTCTTAGAGATCGAAAGTAACACTTTTATAGGAATCGTTCTGCTCATCCACAAGTTTGGTGGGAGCAAAGTGTTTGCTATCGTTTATCCAGCGAGTTTTAACTGCATTTAGGTGTACCACAAGGTGCCATAATCCATATAATTCTATTTATTGTCTTGCCTCTTTTGTCAAACTTTGAACTTTATATACTCTTTTGCAGATAAAAGTAACATTTACATAAATACATATTTCTTCAAGATTCCCCTAACCTTCTTAAGGCCAAGCCTTAAGAAGGTTAGGGGAATCTTAGGCCAAGCCTCTTAAGGCTTCTAAGAAGGTTAGGGGAATCTTAGGCCAAGCCTCTTAAGGCTTAACCTTCTTAAGGCCAAGCCTCTTAAGGCTTGGCCTTAAGAAGGTTAGGGGAAGGCTGTAAATTATGGATGGCACACTCAGTCATGACCTTTCGACACTTTTCAAGTGGTGACCACTGAAGAGGGTTGATTTTAATGCATTTATTTATGTTTTGTTTTTTATTTTTCTTAACTAAATCGTGAATGGACAGCAAATGGACTACAACGCACATATATAGACAGGAACTGCATAGTCTATTTTGCTAATTAATTACAATTACAAATCTCCATAAATACTTATTCCGCTTTCCTCCTCCTATAACATATTTTGCAATAGAGAGAATTCCTTGGACGAGTTTTAATGAAATTTTTTCACTAAACTAATGAAGTGTTCTTCACAATAGGAATGAACAATTTCTTAAACTCTATGAAAAAGCTTCATAGTTTTAATGAAAATATTTTTAATGAAACTTTTTCATTAGTCGTATTAAATTTTTAATAAATAATATGAAATTTTTCATTAACTTTTATGAAAAATTGCATTAATTTAATGAAAAGTTTCAATGCACGAATTCCAGTGACAATTCATAGATCTAATGCAAAAATTCATTGATATCATGCAGATAATTCTCTCAGTGCGAGTGTCAATCTCAGTAAAAAAAAAGATTCGAAAAACTTTTTTCAAAAGCAACATTTAAAAGTGTGCTGAAACCTTTATAACATTTAGACCTGCTAACTTATCTATAAATAAACTGAGTTTAGTTTATTTATATGGAAATATCTGTGGTTAACGTTTAACCTTGGTTATGTTGGAAATAAGTATTTTAAAGCCCTTTTAGGTTAGGACAATATTTTGTTTAATTTGTTTTTTAGCTTAAAACAATCATCAACTTGAAAAGTCAGTAATATTGAAAAGTAGCAATTATGAAGCCCTATTTGAATATTTTTACAAAAATTAAATGTCCGATATTTCAGTAGCTTAAAATTATAAGTCTAGGGCTGCGTTTAAATTACTCATGAAATTCACTAACTCGATTTCGAGCGTAATATAAAGAATGTCATAGCCAATAAATACTCGAGTAACTGTTACCCAGGAAAATTTTCTGTTCCAAAGAATCGGTTGTAGAATAGCTACTTTTCCTTTACAACCCCTTCTACTGTCAATTCTTACACCAATGATTATTGTTTGAAATTGTTCCAAAAGCAACCACTTCTATAGCTCCAAAGTGGAACCGGTTGCCCTGTCAGTCATACCTTCCATATTAGATCCGTGGAACCGGTCCCGGAACCTGGGTAGTAACACCACACAGCAAATCAATAAACCGAATATTAAAAAAGTATTCGATTAACCATGATTATAAACAAAACAATTAAAACAGTTACAACATACATATTTATTAATTTTACTCTTAATCCAGTGATAATTTAAAATTTTTTATTAATTATAAAAACAACATTTACAAAAGATTTCCGCATCTTAAAAAACATAAAAAAATCAAAACGCTAATAAACATTAAACATGGTAATTACAGCCATTCTCTTGTGTACCACCGCACGGCCTCAGTGTCTCGCCCTCTCAATCTTCTCCCCCAGTCTATTAGTCGTTTCTTTGCAAACATTAAATAAGTACCTGTTGTGTATTTCTTTGATATTCAATCAAAATGTAAGAAAAAAATTTCTGCATTTTATCATGTATTCGACAGGTAAAAACAACTACTAATAAAAAAAACTGAAATATAAAATTAACAAAAACAACTACATATTTACTACTTAAAAGACATACAGAGTACTAAAAAAGTGTACAAAACAACCATTCAACCGTACTGTATGTATATGATTTTATATGTTTTTTGTATTTGTATTTGACGGTCATTGAGTTTCTCTATGTCAGTTGGTAAGACAAACCGACATTATACTGTCATTAATATTTAAAACATTAAATAAAAACTTTACTTCACTTTACTTTTTACTTGTATTTGATTGTTTGTCTATAACTCAAGACAACTATAGTTAAGTACCAATATTTAACATTTGCTACTAAAATTGCACATACAACATACCAACAATTTGTAAAAACATTTTTCAATTTGGAATTTATAGTTTTTACATAAATTTGAATTGTATTCCGTAAAAATTATTGCTAAATATTATATTGTATAAATTACCTCATAATTTTTTTTTTTTTTTATTAATGCACATTACAAATTTTTGAATCTGTTATGATTGTGGTTTCTGTATAATTATTATGTATTTTTAAATATTTATACGTGCCAGAAAATATTCTGGAATTAGTGAATTTAGACTTAGCAAAAACAGCCTTATTTTCATACAAAACTAGTTTTTGCTTATTTTTTTTTATTTATGCGTTTGACAAAATACCAAGAGTAAAAACTAGATAATTTTGACTCAGTGTAAATACAGTATAAAAAAAAATGGTTTTTACAAAATTTTAAAATGTTGGAATATTTTTAGATGAACGGTACAAAAACGTGATTATATTAAATATTACAAAATCCTTACGGTGGGTCTCATACTGTAGGGTTAATTTTAAGTTAACTATTAAACAAAAGAAAATGACAAAAAATTGTATACAAAACAACAACAAATTTTTGGGTTAACTATTAGTTAACTCTTAAACCTTGAGAATGAGACCCAGCGATAGAGAATAATATTTTTAACTAGGTTTCTAGATTTTGAAACACGAAAACGTGGTATTTTGTTTTTACAGCACTACCCAGCCAGAAATTGCCAGTGGCACAAAAAGAGAACATTCATTTGGGACACTTTTCTGTCGTTCGCAAAATAAGATTTTGTTTTTAAAAAATTGCCAGAATTTGTTATCTAAAAATTTCAGTGGTTTATAAAAAATACCGGCTTTAAGCGCCTTTTTAACGCTTGCAAAAAGTGTTTTTCCAGTACTACCCAGACAGAAATTCCTACCGGTACAAAAACCAATGCAATGGTTGAGCATTTTTTATAAAATTATGAAGGTTTGTTAAAAAATATTTGCAGACAGAATATTTGGGGTTCAAGTTCAATCAAGGGCATCTTTCTCATATAATAACTGTCAAACTTTCTTCAGTATATTTATTCAAAAAGTTTGAAGAAATTAAAAAAAATTACTTAAGGACTGCTTTTTGGCTCAATTCTATACCTTGTAAATGATCAATATGCCCAAGGTCTAGGTCAAATTTAAATTTTGAATACACAGTTATCAAATTAAATCAAAATCTAAAGTTCTTCATTGGCGGCCTTTCTTCACACAGAAAAAAATAATTAACTTAAAATATCGAATTAAGCATATGATAAAAATAAAAACTGTTTTTAATCAAATATTTAATTGAATCAATTAATATTTTAATTGTTTCAATTAATTGTATACAATTTTTTACTGTTATCATTTGAGTGATAGGTGCAAAATCAATTAAAATTTTAATTAATATAATCAATTTCGTAATTAAAACTCATTTTTAGTTTTTTCTGTGCACTAGTGCATTATTTTATTATTAATTTCTTCACTCACAAAAGTTTGTCGGTTATTACATGACAGTTGTTTGCGTAGTAATTAGAAGTTGTTTTTTTTTTCAACTATAATTACTGTTGCTTTTCTATGGAAAAATAAAAAAAGAACTATTATCACAATTACTGTATTTAGTTACAGTTGTTGTTATTGGAAGTAGTTCTTTTCAATATTATTAACAGCTACTAAAATTGTATTTTTGCAGTTAACAGTTAATTTTTGTCAGTTATTTAAAAATAAAAAAAAATAGTCGAGTTTTTGAATATTCTTGTTAAGTTTATATTTGTTATTATTAATATATTCTTAGTTTGCAAATGAAAATCAGAAAATTTGATTCTATCTGCAATGCATAAAACATAATAACTGGAAAATTTCCAGTAGGTTGAAGTAATGTAAATGGGACAAATCTACTAAAATTATTCTAAATATCTCTCGATCGTATATTAACATATTTTTCGTTAAAAACAACTAACCCGAAGAAAACACATAAAAACAATTAAAAATACATTTCAAACGTTTTTTTTTTTGCCAATAATTTTAAAATGTTATATACATAACTAACTGTCACATTAGTAAAAACAAAAGAAAATTCGGTTGAAACAACTAGATATTTATAACACAAAATGTTAAAATTTAATAATTTTATTGTTCGATTTTATTAATAAATAATAAATAAATTATTAAATAAATATAATAATAATAAACAAAAAAATTCAATTTTTCACCATATTATTATAATTTTAATTTTTCAGTTTTTTTGTATGTGTTCCACTTCCCAGTTCTTAATTAATTTTCTCATCCCTTTTGTGGAATTGTAAAATATTTGAAATATCAGCTTGAAAATGTTTTGGGTCTTACAATATAACAATCGTATTATTCAACAATATCAAAATTTAATATATAATTTGAAATCAATGAAATAATGTCGCAAAATGCCTCCGATAGTTTGGTAAGTACAAATACAACAACCTAAATATCATTTTATTTTATTATGACTTAGAAATTTCTTAAATTGGCTTAAATTTATACTTTTATTAACACTAACGTGTGAATTTTGTTTTTATTTATAAAATGATTTGCCTCTTTTTGTCTGTATGTTTTGTCAATTTTAATGGCCATAATGGCCATTTTTGTAACAAAAAAATATTTCAGTCTTGTTTTGATGGCAAAACATATTTTCTCTTTAAAGATGTTAAAACGTGAGAATTTTATTAAGTGAATAATTTGTTAAGGTTTTTATATTTAGTTGGGAAATTTTTAAATATATATTTTTAATATGCTAATCCGAACAATTATATTTTGATTTATTATATTTCAAATTTTATAATTACCATAATTACATTTTATTTTTGTAATTAATAATTGGATATGACTAATAAACATATCAATTACGTTTAGTAATTTTTAAAATTATAAGTAGAATTGCAAACATTTTTTTTCGTGTTGTATGAAAATTGTAATAGATTTTTTGCATAAAAAAGCGTGGGAGATTTCAAAACCAACACACACTTAATTACTAAAGTTGTATTAAAAATTGTAATAGATTGTAAACAACTTTTAGCAAGAAATTCTTATGAGAACAATGAGAATTAAAGAGAGTGTCTCTTTTCGAGGTGAGAGAAAATAAAATATATAAAAACGTTATCGTAACCGTAAAGATAGTTTTAAAAACGATTTTAAATCGTTGTTCTCATATATAATTATATTCAGACATAGCCTTATTTTCACAATGACCTGTTATGAGGGCGGCTCAATAAGTCCGTGACTTTTTGAATGAAACAGTTTTTTAGCAAAAAAAGTTTTTATTTTTCAACAAAGTCTCCATTTAGCTGAAAACACTTAGTCCAACGTTTCTCCAATTATTTTATTCCTTCAAAAAAAAAAAAAAAAAAAAAAAAAAATAGAATTTCTCGAGGTCCTCAAAGTAGGCATTTTGTTTGACCAATAATTTCATCGTTGGAGCCAATTCTCCTTCCACCGAGCTATTTCTTTAGGTTTAGAAATAGAGAATAGTCACTGGGGACTAAATCCGGAGAATATGGCGGATGAGGTACCAATTCGTAGCCCACCACTTTTTACTAACGGATGGTATGGTAGAGGGGGGATCCTTCGCCAGTGGGGCATATACACCAATCCCATTTTTCTCCGATGTTAAGGGAGATAAAAAATTGGAAAAAATATATTTTGTGCATTTTTCAATTACCTTTCCTTGACATCCATTTTGACGAATTAACATCACATGTGGTAGCAGACAAAGGAAATATACTAATATAATTACCGCTAGATCTTTACATAAAATAATGTTATTGTACTCCCGCAATGAATAAAATGGTTTTAAGAAATATTTTAAATTTGAGGTTATTTTTTTATGGTACTTTATTTAAAAAAAATGCGGCTGTCAAATCGAAATCTCGCTACTATCATAAAGTGCAAATGTAAACGATCAAGATTTCCGGTAAAGCTTTCCACTGAAATTTCGGGATTTGAAAACAGATGTAAACACAACATTAAGAAGTTTCAATCATATTATGTAGATTATCACACAAGTGTGTTATACTTGTCAGAAATGTGTTGTATAAAGAAAATGTATGATATTGTGAACACAGTTCGTTACAGACATGTCAAAATGGGTGCACATATTTTAAAAAGTGGTCACACTTTTTTGACAAGATTTATTTTTTGAAATATTTCATAAAGTTACCACTTGTCTCAACACAAGTGTTGTGTTAATCACAAATAAATGTAAACAAAGATTTAAAAAACCAATGGTGAAAAAAAGTAATAATAGAAGAAAAAATAACTGCCCGGTGAAAAATGTCCATATATGAACATTTATGGTTCAACCATATATGTATGGATCCGAAAAATTAAGTAACACCTAAGTATATGTTCATATATGGACATATATGAACATATACATTTATTAAATATATGCGAATACATGCTGTCCTTTATAATAAGGTTGTACGATAGATACATATAAATTTATGTATGACATTCAAATTAGGCGATACATATGTTCCTTTTTTTATTCATGGCATTGAATATAATTCCATATTTATCTAAATATGAGTTCCTTTTACACATATGGAAAAATGTATTCTTCCAAATATGTTCAAATACAAGTCCCTTTTGCATAAATTGAATAACATATACTTTCATATATGTCCATATATGAGTATATGTCTGTATATGAATTTTTTTCCATATATGGAATCACATATACTTCCATATATGTTCATATAAAATCCATATATGTTCATAAAAAATCCATATTTGTTCATATGTGTCCATACATAAACCATATATGAACATGTTTGAGCGTATATGAGCATTTTTCACCGGGTGTTTTAATTTATTTGTTGTGTGTGTCGATAACAGTCTGAACACTGAAAAGATTTTCTTTTATACTTTTTTGACAACCAGACAATTTCAGCATACCTTTTGTCACACTTGTATGAAGAAAAGTATAAGCACTTGTTTGATAATGTGAACGGGGCTTTAACAAATTAAGAATATTTTTAGCAAAACGTTACTGTCAACGTTGCCGGTAACGATTTGACACTTATTAACTTAAAAACAGAGTATAAAATAAAATACAAAACAACCCGAAAAGGCATTTTTTGAGAGCAAAATAAAACTCATAGCAGTGATGGTATTTGAGAATTTTCGTTTGGTGCCTCAATGATGCCAAAAAAGTGCCACAAAAGCTTAAAAAGTGCCAAAAAAAAAAAAAAAAATTAAACAACATTTAATGTTCCAAAAAAAATTTGTTCAGCTTTTATTTCAAATATTTATACATTTAGTTAATTTAACCCTTAAATGCATGGTGTAGCCATTTGGCAACATACCAGTTTCTTAATAAAAACGCCACTTGATGCATAAAACTCAATTTTTGGGCATTGGGGCCCTTTCTGCACAAAGTGCTCTTATAAACTATAACTCAAATTTTTTAAACAGTTATAGGAAAAATCTTGGTTTTGCTTCGTATGTTTGTGAACAATCTAAAACACGCGTTTTTTTTACAAAAAGTGCAATATTCAAAAATGTTTGTTTAAATATTTAAAGTGGTATTCTGGCAATAAAATTAATTTTGGCAACAATAAATGTATAATTAGTATTTCATATATTTTTTTTTGTTTCTTTTTTTTCATACACGTTAAAATAATTACAATTTAGCTATTTGGGAATTTTTTTGGTATTCGTCTTGAAATGTACACGCCTTTAGAAATCATATATAAAAAAATGGTTAAAATTGTAGAGATCATGCATTTAGGGGTTAAGTAAAAAGACAAAAAAAAAAGGCGGGCAACTTATCTAAAAAGTAACCCGAGTTTAACATTACCTACCACAAATATTTTCATATAAAAATGCCATTCTTAACTATAGTAAAGCACTAAAATTCCGTTATTTTAAGATAAGTTAGCAGGTCCAACACTTTCAAAAAATTTTACAATTAAAATTGGCAATACAATAGAATCAATTAAAGTTTTTCTAATTTTATCCCCGTTGCTTTTATTTTTAAATATCAAAATAATGATTAAATTGTCCCCGAAGAACTGGAAGGTGATCCAGAAAATTGTAGATATTTTTAGTGTAGCATTTGTTTTTTAATTTTGCTACCCCTTCTTAATAGGCGTGGCTTTTAATGAAAAACCAGCGATATCGACCTTTTATCAAATTATATAGAAATTTTCGTAAAAAGTGCCAAAATTCTATGGAGAGTGGCAAGGTGCCATTGAACATTCAATAGTGCCACAAATGGCACTTTTGTGCCACTTTTACCAACAGTGACTCATAGTATAAATAAAGGGGACGAAAAATTAGAGAACGACAACAATAAAACAACCCCAAGAGTTAATACAATAATACAACATTAAAATGAATAAAACGAAGATGTGCTGCTAATAAGTATACTCAGCAAAATTTTAATGTGGATTTGTACTCAATTTATATGAGAATAATTGAGAGTGTTTAATTTTGGCTATGTCGAATCTATAAACACCCTACATAAAGTGAAGTCTACGCAGGCAAGACAATAACAACACAAAAAAATTATTGTTGCTTTGGCCGTATTTTTCTGTTTTAACATTGATTTTATGCCTCGAGGAGACGTCAGGTTATGCTACTGAATGAAACAAATTTGAAGCGAAAAACTAATTTTTATGCTTATGCATAATAATTTGAAAACCTTATAACAAGTTTATAAAATGAATTTTGTATGGAAAACCTGTTTTATAAGGCATTTATAAATTTAAAAAGTGATTATGCATATGACTCCTAAATATTTAAAATAAAAAAAATTTTAAATTAAAAAAATTTTGTTAAAATTAGTAAATCGATAAAATTTTCATAAAATTTATTGTTATATAAAATACTACTAAAATTATTTATTTTGTTTAAAAATTTTAGAAACGTCTTCAGATTTTTAGTCATATTTTTTGAATTCGAACTTCTCAGCACAGTGGCAAACCACTTATTTGATTGGTTTAGTTTTTTATAACAATCGATTACACATATGCTTTGTTAGGTCTGAGACCCATCATAAGATTTGTTGCAATCGGAATGACAAATCTATATTATTTCTCTATACCACGGAGGGTATAAATATGTTTAAACATTTTAAAGTGGTGTATAATTGGAATACAGTTGTTAAATGAGAAGGGTACAAGTAGAGGTAAAATATACAAAACACAAAATAAATTCGTATTGGATTTTGGGATTTCTTATATTTCATAATCTCTGATAGTTTGTTGAAAGCGGTGAGCGCGTACGATACACTTTTTTCGTTCAAATATAATTTTTGTTTTAATATTGCGGTTAAAAAGAAGAAAAAAATTAGCAACAAATATACTGAAAATATTAAAAAAATAAAAATACAAATTTTATAAATTTTTGATTAAAATAAAAAGAAATCGAGAAACATTAAAGCTGTTAGAAGAAAACAAATATTTATACCTATAACGTTGAAAAAGATTATTAAATTTTAAGAGCTGAAAAGGTTAAAGAAATATTTTAATTACAACAATTTTAAGGGAATAAATAAAATCATATAAATTAACAAAAACTATTTACAAATAAATTAGTGTTTAAATATTTGCAATTGGATTTGTTATTCGATTCCAAACAAAAAATCCAATTTGATAAAGTCTCATATGAAAAAAAGTGCAACGAACCCTTAGAAACATCGAATGTCTAATATTACAAACCAGTGACGAATACATTAAGTTTTCCTATTATCACAAAGTGTGGCTCGCCTTTTTCCAAACTAGAAAAACTATCAAACCAACCACTCCTTCACATAAAATAAAACGAATTGGACAAGAGGGTTGTTGCAGTGTGGAAAGCAGTACGTTGTAGTTTTATTATCCATTGTATGTGTTCAATTATAAAACAAGGATACTAATAATAAAGTGCAGTCAAAGTATATTTTTATATATACCTAAATCGATCAATAAATTCTTGGAATTACACATTTATTTTGAAAATTTTCCTAAAACGGATTCTTCTCCACCATCGACAGCAACTACAACCAGCCTTAAAACAAAATTTGTGGATTTTATTAATAAAACAAAATATGATTTAATAACAAAATTTTCAAATCATCATTTTCATCATCAACAACAAAAAAAATCTCAAATGGTAATAGAATAATTTTTTGTGTATTTTTTTTTTATTAAATTTAGTAGTAACAGCAACAACAAAAAAACAAATTGTGCTTAAATAATTCTTTAAATTTTGTATTGTAAATAACAACAACAATAATGTTTAATAATGATAATCTTTAATTTATACAGATGACATGAGGGCGAATTATTTTTGCTTTTCTTTTAATTTTTTGTTATTGCAAAAATAGATTTTGAACCAGGGTTGGCAGGCAATACCGTTATCATTAAAATACCGTTACCGAAATAGCGAAAATACCTTTACCTTAAAATATCGATACGGAAATAAATAAAATATCGAGAATCTTAAAATAACTAAATATATGAAATAGAAAATTTTTATTAAAAATTTCCGAGAGTCCAAGGCCCCACTAAGGTCCATTTTTTAATAGATATAACCTTTTCACGGAGGTGTTGCATGGTTAGGGGTAGTCGAAATTTTCGTCCATTTTGCACTATCTCTCTTAGTTTTCGAGATATGGGCGATTTTATAAAATCGGGAGGTTAATAAATAGTGCCATCTTTAAAAGTTCGGACACATTAGTGGCACCATCTATCTGGTAATAGCGGAAATATGAAAATATTATATTTTAAAAATAAATTGTGCAAAATTGGGTTCTTAAAAAATTAGTTTATAAATAAATTTTGAAAATTAACACACAAAATTAGTTAAAGTACTGAGGATTTTTAGTATTGGGTTAAATGAAGATAACTAAAATCTTTGTTTAAATCAGACTTACAACTAAAAATTTGTTCAAATCGATTTGAAACCCCGTTTGATAGATTTTTTTGCTTACGTATTATTTTAAGTATACGGTTACCAACCATGTTTTGAACTTACCGCTATTAAATGATTTAGAGTTGCCAGACCACAATAATATAGGGGAACTACCATGAGAGAAGGATTTAGATTTAGAAAAGTGCACATATAATCTGCTGATCTCGGATTAGTTTGCTATTAATTTTTTTTCAAATAAATTTGCAATTGGTTTTTATGTCTCTTTCGCCAATCTCACCACCATTTCTAGCTTTCTTTCGAATACAAAAATTCACTAAAGTTTTTAAGAACTTTTCTTATCGTATGATATGGTAATTTAACTTTCTTTGTTATCAAACGTACCTATGGAAACACTTCTTTTTATTACACTCAGATAAAAAAGTTAGTAAAAAAATTTGTAAACAGTTTCCAATCGCACTTTACTATTTTTATACTGATTTTTTGTACAATTTATATTTTTAGTAATCATTTTTGCTATTCTCTTATTACAAATTACGGATTTTTTTACTAATTCTCGCTGCTGATTTCAGCAAAACACTTTACTAATTTTTCAAAACCGAGTGCTAAATTTAGCAGAAAAATATATTAATTTAAAGAATTTTTTTTGATGCACAAAAAGCTAATAACTGGAGAAACGTTTGCAATTTTGACTCCAAATTTCAAGTACGATGAAGTAATTATACGCTTGTTACAATCGGAAGAAAAAATATTTTATGATTTTTTTTTTTCAGATTTTACAGTTTTTTTTATTTTTTAGTACACTTTTTTGCTTATTTCAGCATATTGATTTTAAATTACAGTTTATAACAATTTACTGAAATTTAGTAGATGCAACTTATTATTTATACTAATTTCATTGTACAAAAATTATGATTTTTAGTCAGTTTTTTAACTGATTTTAGCAAATCGATTTTGAATTGCAGTTTATATAAATTTTACTAAAATTTAGTAGCGGCTACTAATTTTTTCTACTAATTTTATTGTACTACAGATCAGCAGACACGTGTTGCTGTAATTAGCAAAAAATACCGCTGGCCTCAAAACAGTTAAATTTCCCGTAATAACAGCAATATTTTCAGTAGCCATTACACACTTTTTTGGTTGAGTGTAGTGCAAAATACGTTTTCCTAGTTCAATCTCTGAAGTAATTTTTAACAAATCTATGTATGTTAAAAATAGATTACATAGATTCTTCTTCTTTGGTCAACAAACACAGTTTTTCACACACAAAATCTAATATTTTTATACATGTATAGGACGTACAAATGTCCAACACATTCTCATGAGATATGTCAGTGGACAAAGTGTAAAAGATCTATGTAATCTATAATATTAAAAATAAAAAATCTTTTTATTGACATAAGTTGATAGTACTCAAAGAATACATTTTATTTTAATTAGTCAAATAGTTTTAAAGATATGTAAATAAGATTGATAATGGTTCCATTTTTGTTATTTAATTAAAAACATTCATTTATTAGGAGAAAATCTAATTTTGTATTTAAAATTATCTTGCAGACATATTATTGACTAAAATCTGTAATAAAAAAAATAATAAATAAGTAGCAGATTATTTTTGCTATATATTAGTAAGATAGGAACAGCAAAAATAAAACTATTAAATATACAGAATTTTATTTATATTTGAATTAAATTTTTGTTAATAGAAAATAACAAATTAACCTGCTAAAATCAGCAAAAAGTTTTGCTAAATAATTAGTAGCATAAAAAATCACAAAAAAATTAAATTTTTCGAAGTTTTTTTTTTATTTATTTTTTTAAATACAAATAAAAATCGAGCCTTGTGAAAACAGCAGTTTACATTTTTTTTAGTAAATATTTCTTTTAATTTAATTTGAATTCAACTAAGTTTAGCTTAAAAATAACAAAAATTTTGTAGATATAACAGTTTGATTTTGCTATTTTTAGTCTACTAATATTTATAAAAATTTTCTGCAATTTTTACAGTACAATTTGTCATTTTAAATTAACTAAAAGTTAACTTAAATATAACTAAAATGCTGAAAATTTTACAGTTTTATTTTTGCTGTTCTTACTTTTACTAGTATTTAACAAAAAAAAAAAAAAATCCGCTAATTTAACAGTTTTTTCTGCAACATAATTTTTAACTAATTTTTAGTTGCTTTTTCCGTTTTTTTTACAGATGTGTTTCTATGAGTGTTGTAGATAAGTTTTTGTTACCAAATTCTTTGAAAATATTTTACTTGTTGCCGAAACCGTCTTCGGATTTTTGGATTTTATGCCATTACTTTTGCGCAATATGGCAACTATGATTAGAGAATAAAATTTTATCTGGTAACTCTGTAAAGAGTGTATCACACCAAACTTAAAAAGAGGTGTGTGTTTTTTGTTTGTTTATTTGTACTCCCCCTATAAACAACATACGTTTTAAATTTATTTCACATGTGATTCATTCTAAATCTTGTTGTAATTTTTTATATGCAGACATATATTTAGTATGTATTCCCACGTCCATATGTACGTATATATAAAAATGGTCAATATTATTTTGCATTCATCGAGTAGACAACAAAAATACATACACATTTGTTTACAATTTATTTGGCACTTTGTTCTTTTTTTAGCTTCACATCCACACAAAAAAAAGCCCCAAAGATGCTGCTTAATGATTTTGTTTTTTGTACTCATATCACTAATAACGGATGTATGTGATAAAAAAAAACATAATTTCAATTAAGAGTAAATGTTAGTGAGGGATGATAAATAATAATTTCAATTAGGTACCAAACATCTTAAAAAAGAGTACATTTTTCATCATCAGCTGTACGAAAAATAAATTTTTGTATTTTTTTTTCTACATTAAAATTCGTTGAATATAAGAAATTTATCATTTAATATGTTGATAAATCTTATAAAACAATTTTCTTTTCAGATTTTTCTCTATAGAAAAAAGTGTAACCTATTCTGAGAAAGTTACAGTTCTTATGTTATCACAGTTCAAAAAAAAAAAAAAAATTAGTTGAACATGAGTGGGGAAACGAAATTATCATAGATGATTCTAGTAATCAAAAATACGATTCTTACAGATCAGATTTTTATCACTGAGGACGATTTTATCAATATTTATGATAATGCTATGATCATTGGGATCATATTATTATCATTAAATCATAACATAATGCTATCTTCTCTGCTTGTAGTGCTTTGATTATGTTATAACCCATTGTTGACATCGTTAAACAATAATTTTCTGTATAGCGATATTTGAGTATGGCATATAAGTTTACCCCGGAAGTATGTAAATAGCTGCCTTTCTTTAACAAGTGCCTTCTATGCCTTTTAATTTTTAATTTTTCTGATTTTCTGGTATCAAAGAGAGATTTCAGTTTGAAACCTTAGCCCTGATGGGATAATTTTTAAGGCTAATTTCTGAATGAGGAACAACAACAAATGTTTCAGTTAAAGCACCAGTTAGTAGTTAATGGGACATTGTGAAAATGAGGCTAAATGGTACTAAATTAGATATTATAGTACCATAGTACTTTTGTTATACATAATTCTACCATAAAATGTACTTTTCTTCCAACTTAATAATCTCATTGTTATTATTTAACACGTTTTCTCTTATCATTCTTTCTTTTGTTAAAAAAAAATATGCTACACATTATCAATTGTCAAAACAATTAATATTTCTTCAACTTCCTTTCTTTTGTAAATCTAAGAAAGACTTTAGTTGATCTATTTTAACATAAATACTTCGACTTTTGTCTTACGGTATGTTTATTATTTATGCTAATTTATTTATTACAAGTAGTTTTTAAACAATTTACAGCCAATTAGCAAGTGATTATGAAAAAGTATATGTAAAATAATTTTCGGCGTAACAGAAAAGTATTTAAATAAAAAAGCTGTTTGGTGGAAAATTAGTAAAATCAAAATTTTAACAGAAAATAAAATCAAGTTTTGTTAAATTATGTTGATTTACTATTTTTTTACTAAAATATATTTTTTAACTACACGCAGAGAAATAATGTGGTTAGGGTGATCATATATTTTTGGATTTATGTTTGCAACAATCATATTATTAATTATTTGCGCCCATCATACTCTTACTTTTTCGGTAGGTTGATTGAGTAGCAGATTAGTAGCAGTTGAGCGTCCAATGTTTCACACATTTTCAAATATTATTGTTCATCATAAAATATTCTATTTTGTTTTATAAATTAAGGAATGTTAATCTAAAGAAATTATCGTGGAATTTAAGAAGAAACGTGCGAATAATATTCATATCTGCAAATACGCTTTCTTTATTTATACACCATATAAGAGTTGTTTACCCATTTGTGTTCTGAATTAAATGAAGGGGAAATTTGAAAATCATAATTTCTACAGTGTTTCTAATATATTAGTTTTTTTCATTAGTGTGTTTTTATTCTCTATATATAAAAGAATAACGTGACTGACTGACTGACTCAACATCGCCCAGCCCAAACCGCTGAAGCTAGGAAGTTGAAATTTGGTATGTAGGTTCCTCTTTCGGGGTAGACGTCCACTAAGACGGGATTTTTGGAAATTCCTACCGGAACGGGCAAAAAGGGGGAAAGTGTCCCCCTTGACGGCCTGCCAAAACCCCTTTGGCTAGAAAGCTGAAATTTAAGATATGTGTTCCTTGGAGTAGGGGCTAACTTTTCTGGAAAGTACTTTCTAGAATTTTGGACAGGGACGTTGTAAAAATGGGGGTTAAAAAGGGGAAAAAGGCCCCCTCGACGGCCTGCCCAAACCGCTGGAGGTAAGAAGTTGAAATTTGGTATAAAGGTTCCTCCACTATCGTAGACATCCACCAAGACGGGAGTTTTGGAAATTTTTACAGGGACGGGCAAAACGGGGAAAAAGTCTCCCCCTTGACGGCCTGCTCAAACTGCTGGAGCTATGAAGTTGAAATTTGGTATGTAGGTTCCTCGACCGGTGTAGACGTCCGTTGAGAGGGCATTTTTGGAAATTCTTATCGGGAGGGGCAAAAAGGGGACAAAAAAGTACCTTTTTCCAAAAAAGTACCTTTTTCCAAAAAAAGTACCTTTTTCCAAAAAAAGTACCTTTTTCCAAAAAAAGTACCTTTTTCCAAAAAAGTACCTTTTTCCAAAAAAAGTACCTTTTTCCAAAAAAAGTACCTTTTTCCAAAAAAGTACCTTTTTCCAAAAAAAGTACCTTTTTCCAAAAAAGTACCTTTTTCCAAAAAAAAGTACCTTTTTCCAAAAAATGTACCTTTTTCTAAAAAAATGTACCTTTTCCAAAAAAAAAGTACCTTTTCCCAAAAAACATACATTTTTCCAAAAAAATAACTTATTCAAAAAAAGTACCTTTTCCAAAAAAAAGTACCTTTTCCCAAAAAAAGTACCTTTTTCTAAAAAAATTTTCCTTTTCCCAAAAAACATACATTTTTTCAAAAAAATACCTTTTTCAAAAAAAGTACCTTTTCCAAAAAAAGTACCTTTTCCCAAAAAAAGTACCTTTTTCTAAAAAAATTTTCCTTTTCCAAAAGAAGTACCTTTTCCAAAAAAGTACCTTTTTCCAAAAAACATACATTTTTCCAAAAAAAAACAACTTTTTAAAAAAAAATACCTTTTGCAAAAAAAGTACAAATAAAGTACTTTGTAAAAACAAAGTATCTTTTTCCAAAAAATTTCGTTTTTCCAAAAAGTACCATTTAAAATAATATATAATTTCAAAAAAACTACTTTTTTTCCTCCACCCACGGATATCTCCACTAAAACAAGGTTTCTTGATATTCGGCATAGACGTGCGCTAAGACGGAATTTTTGGAAATTCCTACCGGAACGGGCAAAAAGGGGAAAAGTCTCCCCATAAACAGTCTCACAAATTGGAAAAGTGCCTGCCCAAACCACTGGAGGTAAGAAGTTGAAATTTGGTATAAAGGTTCCTCCACTGTAGTAGACATCGACTAAGTTTGTATTTTTGGAATTCCCTACAGGATATCCCACAAGGAAACTCGGTATGTGAGTTCCTCCTTCTGTGTAGGCGTCCGCTTAGACGGAATTTTTGAAATTCCTATCGGGAGGGGAAATAAGGTAAAAGTCTCCTCCTGACGGCTTGCCCAATCCCTTTTGGCCAACCTAAAATTTTAAATATGTATTCCTTGGAGTAGGACTAACTCACCGGCAACGTAATTTTTCTATTTTGGAACAGGAACATAGTAAAAATGGTGGTTGAAAGGGAAAAATATCCCCACTAACGGCCTGCCCAAACCGCTTAGGCAATGCAGTTGAAATTTGGTATGAATGTTCCTCATCCATCGCAGATAGCCGCGAAGATGGAATTTTTGTAAATTCCTAAAGGGAGGGGCAAAAAGAAGAAAAGCCTCACCTTGGGGGCCGGTAAAAACCCCTTCGGCTAGAAACCTGAAGCTTAAAATGTGGGTCCCTGGAGTGAGGGCTAACGTATTAGAAAGATACTTTTTGAATTTTGGACAGGGTCGTTATAAAATGGGAGCTCAAAAAGGGAAAGTTGCCCCTTAACGACCTGTCCAAACTGCTGGAACTAGGAAGCTGAAATTCGGTACTTAAGTTCCTCTCAGCCTGCTCAAACTGCTGGAACTAGGAAGCTGGAATTCCCTGTCGATGGATTTTCGGAAATTCCTACCGAGAGGGGCACAAATAGTAAAAGTTGGCTAGAAACCTGAAATGTAAAACATATGTTACTTGGAGTATCTGCTCACTTACCGAGACGGTGCTTTTTGGACAGGGACATTGCAAAAATGGGGATTAATGAAGCGAAAATTGCCGCTTAAAGGCCTGCCCAAACCGCTGGAGGTAGGAAGTTGAAATTTGGTATTAAAGTTCCTCCTCTATTGTAGACATCCGCTAAGATGAGATTTTTGGAAATTTCTACAGGTAGGGTCAAAAACAGGAAAAGTCTCCCCCTTAACGGCCTGGCCAAACTGCTGGAACAAGGGATCTTAAATTGGGTTCCTTCTCCAACGTTGACGTCCCCTAAGATGGTATTTTTGGAAATTCATACCGGGAGGGGTAAAAAGTGAAAAAACTTCCCCCTTGATGGCCTGGCCAAACTGCTGGATATAGAGACCTAAAATTATGTATGTAGTAGGTTCCTCCTCCAACGCAGACGTCCTCTAAGAGGGAATTTTTGGAAATTCCTACCGGGAGGGGTAAAAACGGAATAATTCTCCACCTTGATGGCCTAACCAAACCCTTCGGCTAGAAACCTGTAATATATAATATGTTTTCCTTGGAGTATGGGCTAACTTATCGACAAGGCATTTCTAGGACTTTGGACAGGAACGTGGTAAAAATGGTGGTTCAAAAGGGGAAAATTGCCCCCCCCCCCTTAACGTCTGCGTCTTTAGCTAGAAACCTAAAACTTAAAGAACAAGTGTATATGAAACACTAAAATTAAGAAACTAAATAGGAAACGAGTGGGATTGAAACACTACACAAGTGGAATGAAATGGATATAAACGTTGAACGAGTGGAATTGAAATTATAGACAATGCAAATGGATTGGAAGAGGGAATTACCTGTTCAAACACTATCAACGGAATATGAAACTTATGTAGCATTGAAACATTCTCCCCAAAAAGTTAAACAAATTTTCTGAAAGAGAAAAAACCTTAGAAAAGGAATGGAACTTATATATTCCGATATTTAAACTTCATGTAACGAAGCACCGGTGGAAGAAACCGACGCAGTAAATTTTCCAACTGAATTTGTGAATTTACTTGAATTGCCAGGTCTACCTTTACATAAACTGGAATTAAAAAAAAAACTTTAAGTTACGCTAACAACGTAGCTTTGCCCGCTATTTTTAATATTATAAAATGCTTTCCAACCCTGCTTTACGTTATTTATTTTCATTCAAAACACAAATGAACAAAACTACTTACGGGTCTATCTACCTAAGTTCGCACTTTACCAAATTATCTTAACATACACACGTATATTGCAATTTATTATGGATTCATTACTAACAATCCACTTTCATGAGAAAAAGTGATCAAATATTTATTTATTTTAAACCCATTGTTGTGCAGAATTATTTATTTGTGGTGGCTGGGTGAAGGCTTTAAATAAAAAAACTTTAAATAAAAAAACGAATTTAATAAAAATTGTGGGGGGCGCAGCCCCTTAACCTTTAAGGCACGCTAACAAGTTACTTATATTTACATGATGTCCTTTGATATTTTAACCAAAATTTTGGAATGTTGTAAAATGAAAACATCCAGAAATGTCAATAAAATTATAAATGATTATAATATTTATGTTATAGCCTGTAGTTTTCCGTTAATTACTTTATACAAAATTTACCTTGTCATTTTGTCTACTGTTTCGTTTGTTTTATGGTGGGGAGGAGGTTTTTTTTGTTTAGTTTTTATTTAAACTCGTCTTGTTGTTGATAATACATTACCGCACTTAATTATTGTACAAGTAAATTACTTTTTTGTTTTGTCGTCGTTATGATTCTAAATATTTATTTACGTAGTTTTCTGTATTTATGTTTATTATTATAATAATCAAATGCCCCAAAGTGCCATGATTTCAATTTGGGTCATTGCATATAAATTATGGACTTTGTATAGAATTAATAATTGAAACAATAACTCGAAAACAAAAAGAGAATATGCTAAGAATTTTTTTCATAAATTATTTGAATTTGTTTTTAGATAGAGGATTTATTTTTTCACTTTTTGTTTAATATAATTTGCAATGGCGATTTTTTTTTAATTTCTCATTGAATTTATTTCATATATCAAGGTCTACACTAGTTTTTTCCAATTCTAGATTTTCCTATTAATCATAATCTCCAAGGGAATTTTAATTCTACAATCAATCTAACTCTATACTTTATCAGTTAGAAAATATCAAATTTCATTCATTCAATGAATCAATTTAATACAATATCACTTTGCTTGAATGTCTCATCTCTACTAATTGAACTATAAAATAAATTAATGAATTTCCTCTAATACCAAATAAAGAAGAAAATATATTAAGTGCGTTCCTTTACTTTTTGGGTAAAGTTCGGTAAAATGAGAGTAAGCAAAAAATCCTCTCACAAAATGACAAAATTACCCAAAAGTAAAGGAACGCACAAAACCACTTTTCGAGCCCAAAAATGCATTTCAAAGAAAAATATGAAAATGTGTATAATTTTAGTTTGAAAAATTTAATAAACACACATATTTATTTGCATTTAAAAGTTCTTATTAATTTTGTTTAATTAATTATTATAAATAACACATTTCTTTTGCTTACTGGTTTGTTTAATTTAATTTTTCAATTTATATTTTCGATTGTTGTTTTGCATCAGCTGTTAGTTTTACAATTTTCCAAAGTTACCCGAAGAAAAAGTTTGGGTAACTTTGGTAAAAAGAGAAAAACAAATGCACTCTCTTGAATGCTCTCATTTACCCAATTTTCGAGTACGGGAACGCTTTTTGGGTAAGTTTGGGATCCCGCGGGTTCCCGCGGTAACGTAAAGGAACGGACCTATTTATAGCGATAAAATGTCAAGTTTAGAACTAAAAAAACAAACTCATTCATTCAATAAAAAATTTACAGCAGCCTGAAAACATATGTACACATGATTAAACAAATTTGAAATAACACGAGTAAAAATTAAAAAGAAAAAAGTTGATCAATTCCACGTCTAATTACTTAGTGAGTCAGATTCAATATTATAAACAATGTTTACTTTTTTTAGTAAACAATCAGGAACATCTTAAAGAATGACTTTTTCAAGTTGAGTTTAACAAATTTTAATGTTCACACTTGATAAAACATTGTTTAATGCCAAATACTCACTGGTGTACTGTACTCTCCTATAGGAGGAAACAATGACATGCAATTGTTTCGTCAATATGTTTATGGGTAACAAACAGTCATACCAATATTTTTTGATTTATTTTTTGTAGAAATATAAAGTATTCAAGGTCAGGGTTAAGTATCTTATATTGGTAAAATCAATAAATTTTTGAAGAGTTTATTTTTAAATACTCGTACGTAAATAAGTAAGGGACTGACGTAAGGCAAGTTGTATTAAAAAGTCTATTACATGGGGTTTCTAGAAGACGTTCGTTGTCTCACGAATGAGTGATTACATGTATTTCGTTTTTGTATTGCATTTATTTTGTTATTGTATTTTCGTTTGTGTGTAGCAAAACGTCATCTAGAAACACCACCTTAAACAAATGTCTTAAAAACAACATTATATCTAAAAGCAGCCTTCAAAAGTCAGTGACCTAAAGCAAAAATAAATGTTTAAAAGAAATATTTTTCAAAATATAAACAATTTGTTTAAAAATACTCTAAGGGGGTTATTTTGTAATACGCAACGCCTTGCGTTGCGCTGTTTTCCATACAAATTGTTTTTGTAACAATAACAATTTACACATAAATCAACGCAACGCAAAGCGTTGCGTTTTACAAAATTACCCACTAAATCGTAGAAAAGTGCTACCTATATGTGACAAATGGTATTATTTATTAGAAATAATGAGATAAATAATATACAGAGTTGTATCTGAGTTATATTTATCTTTATTACTTCCTTTATTTTGTGTATCTAAATTAGTGTTGCCAGAAAAGTTTTAACTCATATCCCAATTTCGCAAATTGAAATACCCTAAAAGAAAACATCGATGTATCCTTGCAAAAATAATTTAAATTCGACGGTGTACGGCGAACTTTTTTTTT
The DNA here is from genome assembly GCA_949987735.1 of Leucophora obtusa. Classification (NCBI taxonomy): domain Eukaryota; kingdom Metazoa; phylum Arthropoda; class Insecta; order Diptera; family Anthomyiidae; genus Leucophora; species Leucophora obtusa. The sequence goes on from OX465296.1 coordinate 7,855,252, forward strand.
CTGGTACGGTCTAGTATACAGAGTTAAGGGCCAAATTTTTCTTGAAGTACGCCGCTTCGGGTTTGAGACGAATTTTCCCTAAGATCTATATTTTTAAAGATTTGGGAACCTCTGACCACTTAATATAGGCAATGTGGGTATCAAACTTTTTTGTTTTTGAGAGTACATTCTGGTTATTTAAAAATAATTTTAAATTTCATAAATTTGAGACATTTAGCCATAAAAAAAAGTATGAAAAATGAAGTTTGCCCAAATATCTTTTTTGCGTTGCCAAGGTAATCGAAAATGTTAAATAAAAGGCTTCGATAAAAATTTGATAAAACATAATAAAGAACACAACATGTTATACATTTTTTACAACAATAAAAATGCCCTTAAATATTCCTTTCGAACAATACCTCAAATTTTTTATAAGGTATATCATTTTGGTTAAAAATCTAAAAAAAAAATAAATTTAAAAAAACTAAAAAGTTACTGATATTTTGGTGTTTGTGTTTTTGATTTAATCGAAAAAAAGAACGATATCGCTCATATCTCAAAAGCTAAGACTGATGGAGCAAATTGATATAAAACTTTAACCAACCCTAACCGAAAAAACATTATATAACAGGATTAGGCCCCGAGAGTCTGAGATATGATTATATTATGATTATTGTTGCCTTCCACTACTTCATAACTACTATGCCATTGTGCGAGTTATTGCACCTATGACACAGTTAAAAAAGTAGTGATCAACAACTATGTAATTTTTAGGGTCTACAAAAACTGGTTTTACTAGATTTTTATTTTATTTTTTTTATTAAAATTTATTAACAGTATAAATTTGAAATGTTTTTTTTATATTATTTTCCCTTAAATTGATTGAGTCTTCAGTTATTTTTATACTCGTCATGCAGAAGCTAATTTCAAAATCAATTTTTGAATCGGAACCAACAATGAAATATTTCGGCGATTTCTAAAAAATATGCGTTTTAGGGTTCATTCCTTCAAAACAATATTATGTTAGATTTAAATACAGTTTAAAATAAACAAGAAGAACAATTTAATCATTATTATTTGTTGTTATTAATATTTGCTTCTCGTTTAATAAAAGAATGCAAAAATAATAAAATTGAAATTTAAAGAATTATTGATATATCACACCTGTTGTATTTGCTATTATTTTATATATTATTGAAATGACTCAACTTATAAAGGCCATAAATAATTACAGAATTTCACTAATAACTCTTACAAGTGTTCAAATACCAAAACCTCTAAAATTGCTGTAAAAGTATTAAAATCACCACAAAATTCAACATATCAAACAACTCAGGAATTAAATGTATACCAAAGGGATCATCAGCATTATCATCACCATCATCGTCACTATCGGGAGCAACAACAACAACAACAGTATGAACATAAAGCTTTAATGCCACCATTGGATCATGCCACACATATCTTAGCTCATCAACATCATTGTAAGCATCATCATAAACATCATCATAACGAACATCATCATAGTCATAATGATGCCACAAAGCAACATTTTTCAAAACAGCAGCAACATCAACAAAATCTGCAACAACATTTACAGCAACAACAACAGGATTTAGTTAAAACCCTACAGAATGATTTACAATTTCAACAAAATCAATATCATTATAATGATAAAAATTCTCCAACGTCTCATAAATCGTCTTGTCACTCCTCACCACAGACTCCCAAACATAGTCATGGTAAAAAATCCACATCATCATCTTCTGGCTGTTATCCTACGGACCAAAAAACACCCACCTCTTCTTTAACAAAACCAAAAAAATGGCGACGTCCCTTTAGTTCGTATCATTCCTGTGATGATTTAGATGCCACCAATAATTACACAAACTTAAATAAATCCCAGCGTCAGCAACAGTCGAATGAAAAAGTAGTTTTGGCTAGTCTTAAATATTTGTGTGCCTGTACGGGAGCTACATTGCGTAATTTATCTAAGAAAACCAAAGATTTACATAAAAATAATTGTTATTCATATGTTAAGGTAAATAGATATCAAATGAAACTAAGATAAAACAAATTATAACAACAATTCACTCAAAACTAAGGCAAACTAAAACAACACTTTGTTTTTGCAGTCATCGCTTAACGTTTGAATTGTAATTACTAAATAGCTTAATTTTTCATGGCTCCACCTTACCTATCTAATAGTTTCTTTTACTTACACTAAACATTTATTTACAGTTGATTTTAAATTCTTTGCCAAATATTCTGATTACATTGAAATACTTTTTTTTATGTTTATTTTAATCATTACTGTTCAAACAACAACAACAACAAATCAATATACTTTAATTTAAAATCATAAAATAATAGACGCTATTATAGAATGGATTCAATAGCAACAACGTCAACATATTGAGAATGTTTGTATACATTATGCATGTGGCGCGTGCTTTTTTACTAAAATCACTTAAGCGATTCTCAGGGCGCCTTCATTATTTGCTTCAACAAATAAAATTACTGAAAGGAAATCATTAAAGAGATTTTTAGAATATATACATACATATAAAATACCTTTCAATGAAAAGTTAAAGAAATTCTATTTAACAAGATTTTTATTGCATTTATAAAGAAAATACCACCCAAAAAGAAATAACAGCAATTGAAAGAAAATCAAAATAATTTTAGTATACTCGTACATAATAGGGTGGATCAATTAATCCATTGCTTTTTGAATGAAAGACAGTTTTTTTTTTCATGCAAAAAAAGAAATACTTCTCAATGTAATCGAACTTTGTCCAACGTTTCTCCAATTTTTATATCCCTTTCAAATAAGAGTTGAATCGCTTTCCGTCGAGCCATTTCTTTAGGTTTAAAAATAGAAAATAGACACTGGAAGCCAAATCCGGAGAATATGTCATGGGGTTTTATAGTCTATTCTGAGCAAACGCGGCTGCCATCATTTAAAATCGAAATCACAGAGCCACATAATATGCCTATAACATCAACAATATCGCTCACTTTCACCCTCCGATTCGCCAACCTCATGTCATGAATTTTTTCGATATTTTCGGGTGTAGTAAGTAAACTTAATTGGCCATCCAGAACAATTAGCGTCTCTAGTGCCAAAACGAAATTCAGCACGGTACTTTTTTGCCATTGAAATTAATGGTACAAAGTCCCCATAGTACTTATCAAGAGCTTCCTACCCAGGTAGCAAAATACAAACGGCACAATGTCGGCCCGGTATCGGAGACGGTAGTACATGTACTGGCAAAGCGTCGGATTTTTAACTTTCACTGTACTGGCATGTTGTCGAAATGATAACACCAATAAACGCTTGGCCGAAGATATTTCCCAACGTTGGCGCAGGCTTGGGATTTTATTTTTTTTGGTATTATCCCAGTACATTTAATAACAAATTTAGTAGTTTGCTAGAACTTTACTGTCCTCTTAGTGTACATCACAAATTTTTAATGTATTCTTTCGACACTTCACAAGAAAATAATGGTGATGTCTCTCTTACATAAATAATTGTGTAATAGATGTAAAAATACGTAAAATTTATAAAATTGTTAATTTTAATAGATTAAAAAAAGCTCGATAATTTTCAGAAAACAGTACTGGCAAAGCACGTTTTAAGTAGTACCGGCATTTCGTAAAAAACAGTGCTCTTCCAGTACAACTTTTGCTGTAACGTCGGCAATTTCTACCTGGGTAGGTTAGAGTGCTGGATTTTTCCGCAAAAATAATCTTTTATGAGCACTCGAAATTGTTTTCCTTTTTTTCAAATATGTGAAACACCACGTCTACACTAAAAAAAAAAAAAGTCAGTAAAGTCAGCAAAAAATGTTGCTGTGTCAGCAAATTTTTAGTCAGGAGCGTGCTTGCAAAAAAGTTGGTAATTTCAGCAAAAGGTTTGCTGAAAATTAGCGAGCTGATTTTTACCAAAAAAATAGTAATCTTCAGCAAAAGTTTTGCTAACATTTAGTCGACTACAAATGAAAAAAATCCTTGCTAAAATCGCTAAACTTTTTGCTGAATAGTAGTAGACTGAAAAAAACTCAAAAAACTTTTAGCGAAATTTTACTTTAGTTAATTTATTTGCTGAAAATTTAAATATCGAATATGTGTAGAGTTGTTTTTCTTTTTTTGTCATTTCCGTTTCCAGACAAGCTGCGACATCTACATCTTGTCTATCTGATTGTCGTCCACGCTATGCATGCGGTTATCAGCACAATTTTTGTAGCAAAATAAATTAGTAAAACATTGGTTCAAAATAAGTTTAGTGCTAAAAAAATATAACTAAAATTTTTGCTGAAAACGGAATTTCAGCAAAAAAATTGCTGAAAACTAGTACACTTGATATTCAAGACGTTTTACTAATTTTTCTACTAACTTATTTTTTTGAGTGTACGAAAAGAATTCCGACGAATTTACTATCGGTGAAATCCTTCTAAACTTTTTGTTTTTTATTGGCCTAGATGCATCCTGCTTTTGACACATACACTAATAGAAAAAAGTCTGTAAAAAAGTTAAAACTACTAAAAATAAGTTAAATATGACCTTGCAGAAAAAACTGCTGAAATTAGCAGATTATCTTTGCTAAATATTAGTAAGATAGCAACAGCAAAAATAAAACTGTTAAATATACAGAATTTTAGTTAGATTTGAGTTAAATTTTAGTTCAGAGAAGATAACAAATTAACCTGCTAAAATCAGCAAAAAATTTTGCAAATAATTAGTAGATCAAAAAATCATGAAAAATTTGTAAATTTTGGAAATATTTTTTTCGAGTTTTTTAAATGCAAATAAAAATCAAGCCTTTTGAAAACAGAAGTTTACAATTTTTTTTGATATTTTTAGACAAAATTCTAAAACAAAAAAAAAAATTTAAAAAAATAAAGAACGAAGGCCAACTTTAAACACGGATAGCAAAATTTAAGACCCTCGAAAATCTTTTTGAGTGCTATTACGTCACAGAATTCGAAAAAACCATATGGTGGAATTTCAGCCTCTTCTTACAGCTTGTGCCTGCATTTAGGAAACTAGCGCGAATAAATGTAAATTTCCTATTTGCAGCCACATTTTGTATATTTTTTCCCACTAACTGAGAGGATTACATTCTCTTTATTTTCTAAACTCTTTAATTTAATGCAAAAAAAAAAATCATTGGAATATTTAAAAAATATTGTATACTTTTTCAACAATTGATTACATTTCTGGTCATCTGTTTCTAATAATATTTGAAACTCAAGCCAAAAACTGTTGGTGGTTTTCAGTATGTTCCGCCACAAATAGCCATTTGAAAAAACCACAATTACTATAGCAACCACGGGAGATCAGTTTTTTATGACCTCTTACACTAAATAAACATGTAACATGTTCTCCTTAAAAAAAATTCACAGCATTTTAGAACAATAACTAAAATTTATTAACTAAATTGTAATTAAAAATATGACCTACAATAATTAATATATAGTATAATTAAAGCCAATTTAATGTTTAAATATTTAAATATCTAATAATATTTTATATTTAATGACAATTTTTCGTTCTTTATTGATATTATAGCCCACGTGGCGTATATGGGGTGAGGAAAAGGAAACAGACATTATATATACGGTGTATTTGAAAAAGGTGTGCTATCATCGTCCCACACCCTCAGCAGCAAATGTAAGTTTTGGAAAAAGGATTTTTGTTATTTAAATGAACTTTATTTGACACGAAATTTATTTTTGTTTTAGGCTGATTCTGAAGATGATATTTCTTATTTGGAATGGGAAATGGTTAGAGTTCGCTTTGTCAAAGCCGCTACCTTAGAACGTTTGGTCGAGGCCTTAGCTACCGATGATGGTGAATTGGAGTCGACATTTATCAATGTTTTTCTCAATACTTATCGTACGTTTTCCACACCGAAGGAAGTTTTAAGTTTATTTGTCAAACGTTATAATGCCCTGTGTGAACGACAACGTATTGAAGATTTGAAGAATAAAGATAATATCGATTATGATCGCAACAATTCTATACACGAACAACACAAGAAAACTTTGCTCTCTGTGTGGAAAATGTGGCTTAATGGTTTTCCCGAAGATTGGAATGAAGAAAATTTAGAAGATTTAATCAATTTTACCACCAAATATCTATCGAATTCGGATTTACACACTCGTGCTTTAAATCAATTGGAAATGATTTTGAGGCAACAGGTTTATAGTAAAAAGCAATTGCCTGCTTGGTTAGGTGATCAATTTGCGGATTTATATTTGGCTCCTGAATTTCATGGTCGAGCTTGTTTCTTGGAAACCTACAGATTTCCTCGCATAGACGTGCGCCACTTTGCTGAACAACTAACGCGTATGGATTGTGATTTATTTAAAAAGGTGATATCCCATCAGTGTCTGGGTGCCACTTGGTCGCGTCGAACTCAAGGCTGCTGTGAAACAGTAGTGGCCACTGTAACACAATTTAATGAAGTCTTGTATAGAGTTATAACAAGTATTTTAATAGAAAGAGCTTTAGATCCACAAGTAAGTTAAGTTTCTTAAAAACTATTGTTTTACATGTTTGTGAGATTTGTTATGCCCTAATGGCTGTAGAACCGTTATAGTATATCGATCCCTTATGGAATATCGATCAACTTAGAATCACTTCCTGAGTCGATTTAGCTATGCCCGTCCTTTGTCCGTCCGTCGATAAAAATGAACGACTTTTGCAACCAAACTATATATAATTTCAATAATTAATCCGATAGCTGATTCCAGGCAAAAAACCAGGGTTAAAGTTCCTCCTGTTTCTTTTTTGACAGCGTTTTTGGTATATAATTGTTGAATGAATTGTACCAATTATAGATCTAACAATAGACTTACTTTGGTCGCATGATCCGACCAGAAAACCAAAATTTTTACGTTTAAGTCTGAATATCTGACTTAATAGACGGCATATAGTCCTCAGCCCCGTTCCGATATTGGAGAAATCGGGATTTAGACTTTTTAAACTTTTAAGTTTTACAAATTTAAAAGAAAATGAATAAGAAAATTTCGTTGGCCGAACATGTAGTAAGATAAGTTTCCTATCGATATAATTAACCGTCTTTAACTAAAAATTGTAAAGTTTAAAAACTATAGGTTAACAGTGAGATAAAGGCTACACAAAGCCACCCAGCAAAACTTTCTATTACCTGGTAATAAGGTTTGTAAGAAGAAATTAAGGTATGTAACCTCTTACTTTGCTATTCCAACAGCTATTATTTTAACAAGGGCATGTCATTGGAGGTATGTACTTTCCAAAAGAGGGCTAGGTAACAACATAAGAACATGTTACTTTAATGTTACATGTTAGGAGTTACGTAACCACTTACATAACCGATACTGAAAATTATTTGTATCGAATATTTTAAATAGAAAATAACACTCATGTATCGCATTACAAATAACTCCTTATTTTGAGGTATTTAAATACACCATCGGTAATAAGTGGATATTTCTATTAAGTGATCACGTATCACATTAAAAGTAACTCCTTATTTTACGGTTTTAAAATATCCCATCTGTAATAAGTCGCTGCTATTATTTAGAACTCATGTTGTGTATTACAAGTAACTCTTTTCTTTGAGGTGTTTAAATATATCATTGGTAATTAGTTGATATTACTACCCAGTAGTTATGCAGCACATTATACGTAAGACATTACATTTTAGTTATGAAATAATGCAATGGTAAGGGGTATGGTATTACCAGGTAATGTGTTCTGTAATACCAACATATTACCAAGGTTTTGCTGGGCAAGTACTATACGTACACCACTACGTGGACAGCATATAATGAGCAGCATCTGATGTTTGTACGAATAATAACAAAAAAAATTGGACATCATAATTACTTTTCGATGTCCGTCTGGCCATATATTGAATTGTATCAAAATAGATCGTATTATGATCATATTAGATCTAATTTGACATAATTAGATCTAATTTGATGTAATAAGATATGGTTTGATACAATTTTATCCGGATTTTGTCCTCATCCAAATGTATCAAATATAATATGTATAATCATATCCGACTAGATATAATGGTATATAATTCGATACAATTATACATAATTATATGAGGCATATGTAACTATATACATAGGTCTATATATGATTGGATATTGTGATATGTTGCACTATATATTGTGCAATATATAACAAGATATAGTTATATACTTAGGATATAATTTCGTAAAATTATATATAATTATATCTTGGTATATATGTTCCAATATGTAATTATACAAAATTTCATATGATTATATATGACTATATCAAAACTTTTTTACTTAGGTATATATTTAAATATATTTTTCTTCTCTTTTTAGGAACGAGCTATATATATTTCGGTTTGGATTGATATAGCACAAGAGTTGAGATTATTAAAAAATTTCTCCTCTCTAAAAGCCATCATAGCTGGTCTTAATTCATCAGCTATATATAGATTAAGTAAAATATGGTCGGTGTTGCCGAAAGAAAAGGCAAGTTTAATAAAAAAAAAATAATAAAATATAAAATATTTATTAAATTTTAACCATTTTTAGTTGGAAGTATTCCACGAATTGGCTCGCATATGTTCCGAAGACAATAATGCCTCTGTGCAACGAGAGCTCTTAATACGAGAGGGTACAGCAAAATTTGCTGAAACAGTCGGAGAAAATGATCGTCATATGCAAAAAGTTATACAAAAACAAGTAAGTTTTGGAGTTAACTCAGAAGTGTGAAGATAAATTATTTAAATTTTGTTATAATTACTTGCAGAGTACACAAACTTCTCATGGCACTATACCTTATTTAGGTACATTTCTTACCGATTTAACTATGATCCATCAAGCTAATCCCGATAATGTGGGTGATGATAAATTGATAAATTTTGAAAAGAAACGTAAAGAGTTTGAAGTTTTAGCCAAGATAAAACTCTTGCAAGGCGCAGCTAATACTTATAATTTAGATGAAGATCCCTTATTTAATAGATGGTTTTATTCTATGCCGGTTTTAACGGAAGAAGATGCTCATACCTTATCCTACCAATTAGAACCACCACCACCCACGCAACCTAGAAAGAGTACTACGTCTTCATCGAATATGTCCTCAGCTAATTCATCGATACTGGGTCATAGGAAAACCGATTCTATAGCTTCAAATTCTAGTAGTGGAGCTGGTTCTCAATTTTACTGTGAAATAAGTTCTCACAATAGTTCAAGACACAATTCTTTAGATAGAGAAGCCCATAATAATCACATGTCTGCCACTAGTAGTGTATCGAATTTATCTTTAGATTCTAGTAACTCTGGTGGTGGATTAAATAAATCAAAAATGATACATTCCCACAGTTCAAATGGTCTATTAAGAAGTTCTCATGGTTCCACCAGTGGTTCACATACACCCACCCATATTGGCTCCCCCTTAATTAATGCTCAAGTTGTTAATTCGCCCGGGGCCAATGCTGATTTTTATATAGTCAAAATTACCTTGGAAACTGAAACAATGCCACAAGATGGTATTGTAGTCTATAAATCAATGATGGTTAAAAATAATGAACGTACTCCGCACGTAATACGTAACGCTCTTATGAAATTGGGCATAGAAGATGATGCAGATAATTATAAATTGGCTCAAAGGCTGCCGGATAAAGATGTTGATTTACCACGTAATGCCAATGTATTTTATGCAGTGGTGGTTAATAAAAATTTTGAATTACGATTTATATTAAAAACTAATACAGATCGTATGGCAACAGCGAATGGTGTTAATGGCAGTGCTAGTCGCAGTAGTCGGGGCAGTAATAGCTAATGGTTAACTAAGACCCTGTAAGTAAAGGGTCTAGAAATTATTGTGGTAAAATTTGTATATTGAAAGAAACGCAGCGCGTATTAAAGGTGCTTCAAAAAGTATTTAGAATATGGAACACACAAATTTTCATTGGAACGCACAAATTTGTAAAGGAAATATTGAAGTAAACGAATGTTTATATAAAAATAGAACCACCATTATTGATAAGGTAAATTGTTTTAATATTTAAATGGAAAGAAATTATATAAACAAAAGGTCTGTTCCACATCATTATGGAGGGTAATCGCGGAAACCAAAGCAAAAACAATTTACACACAATTTTGTCAATAGAAATGCTTCTTGGTAAAACTTGGTGTCCGCGATAACGTATTAGGAATAAACCTAAAGTCTACAATTTCCATTTGTTAGGGAGAATTTTTGTATGAAATAAATATTAAAAAAAAAGTAAATAATAATTCGTGAAAATTACATAATGACGAAGATTTACATAACAGATTTATGTACAAAGTAAATAAAACTCATTCGACAGATTGTGGGAATCGAACCTATGAACCCCCTAGTCATCATATTAACCCCCTAGTTATCAAATGAAAATCAGGAAATTCCATAGGAATTTCATTTCTTATTGTCCGAATTTCCGTTGATATTTTCTTATTTGCAATTGAATTTCAATTAATATATTCTGAATTACAATTGATGTATAATGAATTTCAAATTATGTTTTTCAAATTCCAATTAATATTTAACGTGTTAACGTTACTTCCCTGGTTGTGTTTTCTGAATTCAAATTGATATTTTCTGAATTACAGTTACAACAGGTGTAGTACATACTTTGACTCTGATAGTTTTCCATAATTATTATGAAATTATTATCTTGGAATCAATGGAGTTTAGTCGGACCTTCTTACTTAGAACGTTTTGCTACAGGAGCAATTAAAACAAGAATGTTTATTCAACTTTACGAAAAACATTTTCGGAGTCTGAAAGGTCTTCAAAATATGATTGACACATTTACCAGGATTTAAATCAAAGTTAATTTTTTAACTACCTAGATGTAAACGCGAATGTGATATAAATCTAATATGATATTATTACGGTTTTACTTTTTAAAAACGTTAGTTTATTTCCATAAATAAACCGGGTTCTTTTCTATTGCAATAAAAATAACCAATTCCACTGCTGACACCAATTGTTACGTTTTACCTTTTTAAAACATACGTTTATTTCCATTAGATAAACCGGGTTGGTGCTCTTTGCAATTAAAATAACACTTCTTTATTTAACTAATACACAATTAACAAACTAATACACAATATACAAATGTTAGCGCAGCTTAACTCCACAAATGGCAATGCGCGACTTCGTCTTCCTTCGTAACGTTCGGTCTTTTACAGTTTAACCGACGTGGTTGTAGAACATAATGGAATATTCTATACATACACCAAAATTATAACACATATGCTGTGGTGTATACTTAAATATAGTGTTACCAGATTAGAGGTTTTGTAAATCCCGTTTCTTGTTATATTTTCCTCCAAAATTCCAGAAGCTTCCATACTAGGCTAATCCAATTTCGTAACAAGACAATAGGTAAATAAGTTTTTTCTCTGTATTTACGTACATATTTTTTTAAGAGCTGATGATTTTCATAAAATTTGTTTGTTGGATTGATTGTAACCCCATTACTTTTAAACTGAAGTTATTTTTTAAATGTTATACAAGTTTCTACTTACACTCAAAAAAAAATAGTTAGTAGAAAAATTAGTAAAACGTTTCGTATGTGGCCGTAAAAGCACATTTAAACGCGAGAGAAAACTGCTATCTATTGTGAATGATTTTTTAAAAGACTTTTTTCTGAATTTTCTTTAACTGGACTTTTAAATCACAATTTTTTTTTCAAAATTCTTTCTTAACTTTCCTTTGATATAATAATGGTGGTTAATTGTTATTGTATATAATTTGAAACAAAATAAGACAAGCTCGAATATATTTATTTTAAAGAACATAACAAAATATTTTGAAAATTTTTAAATTTAAATGATTTTAATGATTTAACGATAATTTAATATAAAATTCATGACAACAAACGTACAATTTCAAAACTTCTTAAATTTTTTAGAGAAAATAAGAAAATTTGAAAAAGGATTAATAATTAATTCGAGTATCGATCATAAAGCTACATTCACAGTGATGGAGTACACCACTCTGCAGAGTGGAGTGTACTAAAATAGAGATGGCATGATACAAAAAATATGTAAGTGCGAAAAAGAAAGGAACAAAATCCACTCTGTAGAGTGGAGTACTCCATCACTGTGAATGTAGCTTAATTCTCGAAATAGAAAACTAATAAATAATTTTGTATATTAATTTCTTAAAAAACAGAAATAAAAAACTAATTAATTTTAAATATATAATATAATAAATTTTGATATTCAGTTTATGATATTTTATAACTTTGTTAAAACAAACTTACAACTTTATATTGAAATGTATGTTTTTTTTAACGAATATTTTTTAAACCCACTTTTTACTGTATTTTTGTCAGTGTATACTACAATAAAATTAATTAAAAAATGCTTTAAATGTAACTTTATATATAATTTTAAGAAATAATAATATTATATATGAATTAAAAATTGTTGAAATATATTAATATGTAATTAAAATTTAAAATTTATTATTAATTATAAAAATAATTATAGAATAAATAACTGAAAATAAATATTTAAATTATTGGACAATATATTTAAAATAAAAAATGCCAGGTGTTTGCTTATTACTATTTTTGTGTACATACAGGGTGGCCCAAAAGTATCTAAGGGGTTTGAATTCCTTATAACTTTTTTTTAATATTTTTTATTTTTTTTTCAGTATTTTGTAGAGAAGACTTGGGGAATTTAAAATGGAACAGTACATAATTGAACAACGTGCCCAAATCGTTTCCAGCAAAAGGCAGATGAAATTTAATTCATAATTTAATTATGAGCGACGAAGCCCATTTCCAATTAAATGGGTTCGTTAATAGGCAAAACTGCAAGATATGGGCTACGGAAAATCCAAGAGTAGTTCAACAGCGACAATTACCCCCACTTAAGTGTTCTATTTGATGCAGTGTTTCGTCCGAAAGGATAATTGGCCCATATATTTTTGAAAATGAACACGGTGTTCGATATCGGACAATGTTGGAAAAATTTTTAAGCCCAGCCGTGGAAACCATTCGCAAGTATGGTACCAACAGGATGGAGCCACAGCGCACACTGCGAGTGACACAATGGCTCTTTTAACTCAAACCCCTTCGGTAATTTTGGGCCACCCTGTATAATGGATTAAGTACACAATTCTGTACAATATATTTATGTACTTTGAAAGAATTACCTAGTTTTTCAATTGCACTTTATGACTTTACAACATTCTTATGCCTGAGTTGAGTGTATAGTAAAAAAATAAAAGGAAAAACAACATTTCTGTACATACTTGAAAAAATTATTCGCAAAGTCTGTCACCTAAATTAAAACAACAACAAAAATATAGATCGGGTTATCAGTGACGTCATATACAAAACTTAAATTGAAAGATGTCGTCACTAAATTAGCACAATAATAGAAAGAGAAACTATAGGTCAACCTACAAAACAACCATCAAACCAGTAAACTAAACAACAATGACGTAACATAGTTTTTATCTAAAAATACGTAAGTATTTAAGCAATCACATTTATAAAAATTTTAAATTTATTTTAATATATCTATATTTTTATAAAATTCATAAATACATATTTTCTTAATTTTTTATAATAATTGATAATTATATTGCTATCCCATTTCTTATTTACATCCAATTTCACTCAGTGATGCCAACTTTTTTGAAGAAAATGCGAAGTTAGGCCCTTGAAAAGCGCTAGATGATAAATTTGATAAAAATATGTACACTTTCAAGTAAATCAAGTGACGAAATAGTCAAAAAGCACTAAAAAGCACCAATTTGAGAAAATAAATAATTTCACATTTTTATTTCCTCAAAAAATTAATTAAAACAAAAAAATAATTTTAGATCATATTTAAAGTAAATTTTATTTTTGCCTAAAAACGTTTAGATTAGCTAAAATGTTATCAAAATAAAAGGTTTACTGAAAAGGCGCTAAATAAAAACCCAAAAGCGCAATCCTAGCGCCTTTTCTATAAAAAGCGCAAACAGAAAACAATGCGAGTTGTCGGTAGTGCAAAAGCGCTAAATGTAACGCGAAAAGCGCTAAATTGGCATCGCTGATTTCACTTGGAAACGTTGCCAGCTTTAAAAATCATTAATCGTTGTTGCCACACTCGCACAGATAACCTGACATCATTTTGTAACGGTTGCTTGTGGTTGTTGTATATGTTGTTGTAATTTTTTGACAATTCATAAATCATGTTGTTTTTCTTACCACATTATTCGCCCAGCATGAGATTTTATTCTTTTTCGGTATTATTGTGATAGAGTGTGCTGAAAAGCTTTTAAAATTTGTTGTTCTTGTATGTATTTTAGAATTTACCTGTTAGTGTAGCCCAATTCGGAAAAAATGGAGTAAGTGAGATTGTATTTTCAATTTGAGGGTGGTTTGGAAAGACACTAAAAAACGAAATGTCACAAATGTATTTAAATTTTATAATATTTGCTGAATTGCAGGTTTCTATTTAATGTAACGCAGTGATTAAATATAAAAACAAAAGGGATAAGCACCTCCATATTCCATAATATACACATTATATGTTTATACATTTGTTTATTTCGTCAATAAATTTAAATTTTACGCATAAATTTTGTGAAGTTAATAAAATTTAATACCCCAGTCTATATTAGAAATAATATGTTGACATATATTGCAGCAAATGTCAAAACTTTGTTTTGTAATGAATTTTTATAAACCCATTTACTAATATTGGAGGCGATGTTTGTGAAAGACTTCGATTTACAGTATTCTGTCTTTCCAGGCTTGTGGAACTTAACTCCAGTGAATTCAGGAGTAAGTAACATCGGTAGTGTATTGGTTCCTAATCGAAATCCATTGATTGATAGGGAAAAATGCTTGTTTCTTCTAGAAAAAGCCTTCTTGCTGACGATGTTTCTAAACGAAAAAGTTCTCCAATAATATAATAAAACATATCCATACAAAGCTCGCTGATTTTCTGCAATTACCTTTTGCTGAAATTACCAACTTTTTTGCAAGCACGCTCCTGACTAAAAATTTGCTGATACAGCAGCATTTTTTGTTGACTTTACTGACTGAGTGAGTGTACACATATTCTTTATGCTTGTATACGATATTTATTGTGCAATTGAATTCAAGCCTTGGCTTAAAAATTTGACAAAAATTCAACTAAATTTACAAAAGAACATGATTTATAACTGTCAAATTGTTTATTTAATTTCATAAATTTTCTTTCACTGTACCCACCATTAATTCTCACGGAATTAACTGTCAAATTGTTAAGCATAAAACGTGTACCATAAAAAATGTTCGGTATAATTATACCGAAATGAAAAAAGCTTTCGGACTATAAGTTAAGATTTCTTAACATTCCTAACATTATATGAAAGTAGTTGGAGACATGGAGCCTTAACGTAAGGACTTAAATTATAACATACAAAACGGTAAATTTTTTCCTCTACAAAACAAGAAAGAAAAAAATCTTTAAAAATCTTTTGGAAAAAAAAATAATCATAAAAATGGCTAAACATAAAAAAGAAAAGTGTAAATCAGATAAAATGTGAAGGAATATATAAAGAAAAGTTTCAAAATAAAGTGTTAAATAATAAAATTGATTAAATTATATATTAAATTAAAAAATAAAATTGAACAAGGCTATGAGAAAAAATGTGAATTTGTAATTTTTTTCCTTCACAATATTAAGCCTTTTTTGAAACGCATATAGATACATAGTATACAATACTGACAGAACGAAAAAAAGATGAAGGAAAAAAAGAAGAGGAAGAAAATTTAATAGAAATGTGTAAATGAAAAAGGGACTTGAATTAATCAAACAACAAAAAAGGTGAATTAATAAATAAAATATTAAATTTAAACTAATTTATTAAAAAATTAATAATTAAAAAAGAAAAATTATGAATTAAAAAAAAAATCAATAAGTTGTGAGTTAATTTTGCTTTGATTTTTTAAAATTTAAATTAATTAAATAGACAGGTTAAATTTCTAAAATTTTAATTTCATTAAAGAAAAAAAAAAACATTTTACAATTTTTCATTGACAAATAACAGGAAATAACCTTGACAGAGTCCGTGTGTACTAAAAAAATAATAATAATAACTTTTTATAGTTTTAATAGGATTTGATAACTAAAATACTTTCAAATTATAGTAATTTATATAATGGAGTTATTTTTTTTTTCTTTTTGTAAATAAATTTTGAATTTCTTGATTTATCAGGATTTTATTATAAATTCCTTTACTATAAGGGGGAAACATTTACTTAATGATGACGCATTCCTTTAGAGTAGGGCAGAAGGTTAAATTACGACAAAACAATAGAAAAAAAAACTAAAAAAAAACGTTTACGTCGTGAAAATAACACAACAACAATATGATGATGATTATCAAGAAACAACGAAAAGAAGAAAAAACAACAACAAAAAATATGTAGTGGAATTCTAACCATGTATATAATACAGCTCTTGTAAAATATAAAAGCTTTAATACAACAACGGCAAAAACAAAAATATATTCAACTCCGAAAAAAGGCCATGCTTAAACATATTAACCACCCACTACTACTTTTATAAACAACCGTGTTTAATACTTTTTTTCTTGCTCTTCTTGTTTTTTTGTTTGTTATTATCCTTTGCTTTACACTTCTCTCTCATACTCTCAGCTAATTTATGTACTGGTGTGCTGGTGTCATCTTCAATAGTATTTCTTTTCCTTTTAGTAGTTGTTGTTTTTTCTTCTATTTCGTTCGTACGCTAAAATGACAACAATAATAATAACATCAGCAGTAGCAACCTTATAAAACAGTAAAAGAAATTTTAAAAATATATCGCTATTTAGATGGAAATTTCTATAACAACACCAGTAACCACAGAACGGGCTATAAAAACGGTTCATATTTAACAGTTAGCTAAGAAACGTAAACATTAGAGAATTTAATAAAAAAGGTAAAATTTTTAGAAACATTTTATGAACAATCTCTCGAAAATAAACTTAAGGACACAAACATTTATAACAAGAAATATGCTAAAAACATTTATTTCATTAATTCATTCTAAAAAAAAAACAATAATAATATTTTAAAAATTGGATGAAGTTTATAAAAAAAGTGTGTAAAGTTTTCAAAACTTTTAATATTTTGTTCTTAAAA
The DNA here is from genome assembly GCA_949987735.1 of Leucophora obtusa. Lineage (NCBI taxonomy): Eukaryota > Metazoa > Arthropoda > Insecta > Diptera > Anthomyiidae > Leucophora > Leucophora obtusa. The sequence goes on from OX465296.1 coordinate 7,872,401, forward strand.
TTAGGGTTAAGACTTTGCTGTTTTTAAAGTCCATTAACTCATCTTGGACACATTGTTCCGTTTTCAACCCCCTACTTTTGACCGGTTATATTTTTTTACGAGATAAATAAAATAAAATAATTCAGTTATTTAAAAATCATAAAATAGTTTGATCCCTTAATCGTAATCTTAAATGCCAGAAAATTTTTATACATAAATGCCAAATATTTGTTTCAAAAAATTAATTTTCTTTTATGATGGGACTTTTGCAAAAATAATTATTTAAAAATATAAAAAACAATAAACATTATTATCTTTAGTGATAAGAAATAATGAAGTTATATTCCTGTGCTAAAAGTTAGTTCGTAAATTGCACATAATTTATGAAAATCTGAACGATCGGAACAGGAATTTTCCAAATGTACAAAATTATTCTATTTATATTCACCAAAAAAAAGGCTATTTTTTTATTAAAATAATACTACGTTTATAAAAATTACCATACCAGGATTACCTGTTTTTCCAAAAAAAAAAAAAAAAAAAATTGGTTAACTTAAAAAAATAAAAATTTCGTATATTTTTGTATAAAGATGTCTCCACAAAAATATACAAAATTAGATATCTACCATCTAGGATTCATATCCTATCTAAATTTCAACTTTGTTTGCCACTATTGTGTGCCACTTTAGTGAGTAAATATAAACATAAAATGCGTAAAATTATTTTATACATAGTTTCATATACAATAATACAAATATTTATAGGCATAAAATGTTTAAAATTAAATATTTTCCGCGTAAATTTTTTCATTTTGTTGATATATGTATGTATAAGTGATCAGAAATTGTGAATTCTCTATGGACTTTAGAAATTAAATTCTGTTGAAAACTACCCAACTTAGGAAACTGTACTGTATAAATTGGATAATTTTACTTTATGTGTGCAATTAAAAAAAATACGCACATTATGTTTAAGATGCACAAATAATTTGTAATTTTATATTGAAAGTGCGTAGAAATGAAATTTTGAAATTATTGTGTTAATTTACTACATTTGTGCATAAAAAGCACGTTTTACGTTTAAATAATGGCATAAAATGCGTAAAAATTCACAGAAAATGCGCAAGAATATACAGAAAGTGCGTAAAAATCCACCAAAAATGCGTATATTTACCACAGCTGTGCTTAAAGTTAAATCACCCAAAAACATTTTTTTTAAATAAATAGTACTTATTTATACCCTACACCACTAGGTGGACATGGTATAATAAGTTTGTGCTGATGTGTGTAACACCAAAAAATATAGGACCTAGACCCACTTTTTAGTATACCGATCGATTCATGAATCACTTTTTGTTTCTATTTAACGATGTCCGTCTGTCCGTCCATCCGTCTGTCTGTCCATGCATTCTTGCGCGCACTCTACAGGTCGCAATATTAAGATATTTTGATCAAATTTGGTACACCGACCTATGTCGGCCCAAGGAAAAAGTCTATTGATTTTGGTTAAAATCGGTCTATGTTTAGACCTAGTGCCCATATAAAGGTCCCCTTCAAAATTGGTTTGTTTATACCCTGCAGGTCGCAAATACGAAGATATTTCATTGAAATTGGGTTCGCTGACTCAAATGGCCCCAAGGACAAAGCCTGTTGATTCCAGATAGGATCGGTCCATATGTGGACCTATCGCCCATATGGGCTATATTTACGATTTTATCTTCTTTTATCATTTTATTAAATAGAAAATTTTGACACAAGTCCATTTTAACCCATTCGAATTTCGGATCCAAACATTAGTTGGCTCTTAACCAGGCCGGTGTAGGATATTATATAGACGGCAAGCCCGACTTTAAATTTTTTACTCGTTGATGTTATGTTTTAGTCATGTCGAGATAACTCAGATTGTAGAGATATCGCCTGGCAATGTAAAGTCCCAGGTTCGATCAGAGCTTTGAAGAATTAGTTCTTTAATTCACTTTTTGAATGCTGAATTAAAAATTAAATAAATTAATTCACAAAAGACTATTTATTGAATGGAATTAATTCGTATTTGTTTTCGTTCGATTTCTTTTGTTACGAATTAATTCAATTGCTTTAGTTCTTTTTATTGAATCAAATGAATTTACAGGTGCACGCGTTCAATTTTATAAATCGAACGAATAAAAAGTGAATTTATTCCTTACTGAATTCAACACTGAATTCATTTAATTTCATTTTTCGTTCAGTGAATTAAAAAAAAAAATACGTTCAGTGAATTAAAAAAAAATTACTTTCAGTGAATTAAAAAAAATTACGTTCACTGAATTCAAAAGCTGTTTTCTGCCGATCAGTACAGTCAGTACAGGCAGTGTACTGATCGAATCATTCCGAATTCAGCGAATTACTTAAGAAAATGAATTCATTATTTTTTAAAGAAAATTGAATTCGATTGGTTGTGAATTCATTAAAAAACTAATTAATTCTTTAAAGCTCTGGGTTCGATTCACTGCACGGGAAAATCTTATTAAAAAAAATTAAAAAAAAAATTTGAATAAAAAAATTTTTATAAAACTTATATTTTTGAAAATCTATTTGTATACTCATCATTATTTTCTGATTTTTCTACAACATATATGATATGCGGGTTACAATACTAGGTAGTATCCTTGTTAGATTTACAAAATTACTTACAAAATAAAAATATCTCCATTTTACATAATTTGTTTTTTCTTTCTTAGTACACACACATCTTTAATGTTATAATTTCTGTGTAAATAACCACGTAACATTTCTTATTCTTATTTTTTTTGATGATTTTGATGTTTTTATAAAAATTTTACTACAATATATACCATGGATACTACTGCAACTACAACTAAAATGAAAACACGTTGTCAAAGACTCCTATAAAAATGTCGTAATAAAAATGAAACAATAACAACATAACTATCCAACCAACCAAGAAATAAACAAAAAATTCAAACATAATACAAAAAAATATATTTTTTTTATATGAAATAAGGAAACGTATCTCTGTTTAAATGGAAGGAAGTTAAACAAAAAAACAACCGTAAAATGTGAATGTATGAGTATAGTCAGTGAGTGAGTGTATAAATAGTAAAAAATTACATAAAATTTATATTTCTTTTATAATTGTGTAAAAATGTAACGTTATAATAAACCGTTATTTTTTTGTTGTTTCTATTCTATTATGCCTTCATGCCTGCATGTTGCTTTTCCTTACTTGCCACTTGCAAACACACATATGAAAGGAAGCATGATAGTTTTCGTTTTCGTATGTGCTAAAACATGAACGAGTTTCCTGTTTAAAGATTTTTACACAATAACTACAAAAAAATTAAATAAAAATGTGAAAATACTCGTAATATTATAGAGAAAAATAAATTTTAATAAACCTAAAAATTAAAAAATAAAACTTAACAAACGGAAGAAATAAACGAGAATAAAAAACAAAAACAAAATTCTGTACTTTAAGTTTATAAAAATATTTTAATTGAAAAGATTAATTAATATTTATAATCGGCTTAAAAGCAGCTAAAACAACAAAACACATCTTAATGTATCCTTAATACTTAATACAGGTGAGTTTAAAATTATATAATATTAGTTATAATGAGGACCTTTAAGAAAATATCCCGAAAGAATCCCCTAATTAAACAAAAAAGTATTACGCTAACAAGATAGAGGGCGGGCTCTTAGATCATAATTAAATCAGTAGCATTTTGGAAGATAACAAAGCAAATTGTGGAAAATTTTGTTGTTGTTGTTTTTTCTTTGATATTTCAAATCTTGAATAACGCTCCTGGCCGAGAAGAGGAAATTCTTATTTAATTTGTAATTTAACCTAACGAATACTTCAAGAAATTCTAAAACCGTCGTCCTTGGGCAAGAATGAAATCCAGATAGGGACATGACTTCAACAAATTATTTTTCACAATTTGTTGAATAAGTTTTGGGATTTTAGCACATTAAATTCGTTTAATGCAATAAATGTTTACCCTAGTAAAAAAATTATGTGATTTTTTGTATTATATACACTCATAGAAATAAATCCGTAAAAATAGCAGAAAAAGTTACTAAAAATTAGTTAAAAATGATGCTGCAGAAAAAACTGCTAAAATTAGCAGATTTTTTTACTAAATACTAGTAAAATGAGAACAGCAAAATTAAAACTGCTAAATTTACAGAATTTTAGTTATATTTAGGCTAACTTTTAGTTAATTGAAAATAGCAAATTGTACTGTAAAATCTGCAGAAAATTTTGCTAAATATTTGTAGACTAAAAATAGCAAAAATAAACTGTTAAATCTACAAAATTTTTGCTATTTTTAAGCTAAATTTAGTTGAATGCAAATAGCAGTCTATTCTGCTAAAATCAGCAGAAATATTTGCTAAAAAATTGTAAACTGCTGTTTTCAAAAGGCTCGATTTTTATTTGCATTTAAAAAAAAAATCGAAAAAAAAACTTCGAAAATTTTAAATTTTTTGGTGATTTTTTAGGCTACTAATTATTTAGCAAAATTTTTTGCTGATTTTAGCAGGTTAATTTGCTAATCTCCATTTACAAAAATTTAGCTCATATATAACTAAAATTCTGTATATTTAACAGTTTTAGTTTTGCTGTTCCTATATTACTAATATATAGCAAAAATAATCTGCTAATTTAGCAGTTTTTTTCTGCAGCATCATTTTTAACTAATTTTTAGTAGTTTTTACTAAATTTTCTACGGACTTTTTTCTATTAGTGTATAATTACATCTAAAAAATGTGAAAATATAATTGTATGAAATTGGATCGTATTAAATTATATTAAATCTACTTTGATACAATTAGATCTAATTTGATGAAATAAGATATGGTTCTAAACAATTTTATCATGATTTTGTCATCATCGAAATGTATCAAATATAATATAATCATATCAAACTTAATATAATGGTATATATTACGATACAACGATACATAATTATACATAGCATATGTAACTATATATAGGTATGTAAATGGGTGCAGCAGTTATTAGAAAGCTTAATTTGAAACTGATGCGAAAAAACATTGCGCCGTAATTTCGTAACAATTCCACGGAAGTGAAAAATCATTTTTTTATATATCGAGTTTGACAGATTTTTTTCGCAAAAGTACCAACAAAAACCCGGTCTTCAGTGTAAAATTTGTTTACTGTTTCAGATATTCATTAAACAAAACCAATAGTACTTTAATCCATATTCTGAAAATTTCACCAAAATCGGTCAATATCCCTCGTTTCACGACCAGCTCAATGGTAAATTTTTTGGATATTTTGTGTTTTTCAGGTAAATACATCGAATTCTTTTGTTAGTCTTAACGAATTGTGGTATGACTTGATGTGATTAGTTTCCGAAGTCAGAAATTTATATTTTTAAAGACACAAAATAAAAACTAACGCCCTTGTGCACTGGGGGTTAAAATAACCCCAACATTTTGAAAACATTAAAATACACTCTTAGATGTAAATATTTGTATAATAAAGTCAAAAACTTTGGAACTTAGGGTGTGTGTGTAACGATAGCAAAGTATCATGGCAAAAAAACATTTGTTCTATGGAGAAAAAAAATTTAAATTTCCTGTGTGAAATGAAATCTTTTTCGACAATATAAAATTTTTGACAATAGTGAAAAAAGAAACAAAAGGAAACAAATATTTTTAGGAAATATATGCGTTTGCTAATTTCAATTTCGTTGCAATTAATGGACGTCTATTTTTTATGTTTTGCATAACAAAATAGACGAAGCCGAGAAGTAGAAATGATTACCTAGTACATGTAATATAATTTTTTTTCTGCCTCATTTCTGGTACATACATTTTCAATCTTTTTTCATTTTGTTCAGAATTTTTCATTTGTATATACTGTTTCTTAATTTTTCTTTAAGAAACTTCCACATTTAAAAATGTCAAATATTTCTATGCTTATGTCAAAAATTCTACTAGCCCTATGGGCTAGTGAAATTTTATTCACTTCAAAACTGTCAAAAATTTACAAAACTGTCACGCATAATATGACAATCTTAATATTATTTATAAACATTTTTTTACCTTTTTTGCAATTTCCAATAAAACCGTTATTTTTTGTGTTTATAAAGTGTTTCAACAATATTAATTTAAACAAGGTGGTATATGTGTGGTGTTTAACGACCAAGTATTATTTGTACAACGCTGCGTATGATTATTATTATTGTAAATTGAGATATAACTCATACGTCACATATGGCCTGAGAACAAAAAAGTTTCATCTAATTTCAGTGTTGCCACTTTTGGAATAATTATTCAAAAACGGGATAATTCGTTGGATAATTTTTGAATAATGACACTTTTGTGTAGTTTTTATGTAATTTCACTTTTTACAGAAATTTCCGCAAATTTTTAATAGTTCCATAAATTTTTGAAAGTTAATAAAAATTAGTCGATATATAGACGAAACGAGATTGTCTGTGAACCATTTACCACAAATCTCCAGTTTCTGGTGAATGATTTTATAAATTTTTTCAACGCTAAACCGAGTTTAGAAGAAATCAAAAATGGTGCTATGTATTTTTTTGTTTTGTTAAAGCTCCGTCTTTTGTTTCTTTTTTGCGAAAATAATTGTCAAGCTTCTTTTAAAAATTCTCTTGGTTTGCAAAGCCATATAAAAATGCAACGAAAGAGTGGGAAAATTTAGGTTTGTTATGATTGTTGCTTTCTAATCTCTGAAAATTTTTTGGCTGTAGTTAACATGACACTGGGCTTTGAGCAGACGAAAATTTTGTGAACGCAGCAAGGTGGAGCAGAATCAAAATATTTTAGAATTCGTTAAATCCAACATGTTCCAGATTTCAACAGAATTGTATTAAATTTTTGAAAAAAATATCGGTATTTTTGTGAAATTGTTATATTTTTATTTATGGTTAAAATTTGAGAGAAAAATTAGCAATTAGGTAATATTTTTGCATGCAACGCATCTGAATGAAGTACCCTTTCTGAAAAAACATAAATACTTTTTTCTGAAAGAAGCTTTTAATATGGATAAAATACCATTTTATTAATACTCAAATTTAAAAGCACGCCATTTGAAGCCTGAAACAGATATGACATTGAAATTCCCTTTAGTTAATAGAATAATTTGTTATATTTTTCAGGGATGCAGAATTTTGCAGAATGCAAAAACTCAGACCAGATTATTGCAAAAATGCAAAATTTTAGTTTTATCATGATGTTTGTAACGCTAACAAGTATTAAGCTCCCCACACACTAGGGAACTTGGTTGACGGAACAAAAAATATCAAAAAATTTTGTAAACACGAATTGCACGATCTCAACACGCACACACACGCAAACACACTCACACATTCACAAAAAAATGCTCTCTTTTTTAAGAATGTTCCCTAGTGTGGGGGCAGCTTTAGATCTAGACCCGAGCTACTCAGAATAACTTTTTGATTCGATTTAGCGATGACCGATTTTCTCTTAAATACGCCTAACATTAGGAAAATTTAAAATTTACAGATTTTTTAATTTTTTGACAATTTCGGATCCAAACAATTTTTTTTTCTTAACTTTTTGTCTAAAGTACATTAAGCATGGATTAACCAAACGTAGAAGTATCTCTGTATATCAAATGTAATGAGTTAAATAAGAATAGAAGATATTGCATTATGCTTTTTGTTTCATTGTAATGCACTCAATATACATTTTACGTTTATATCTGGCTAATTCAGGCTATTAACAAATTTCCCACAGTGTTTTTTAATACTTTTCATTTGCTTGATGCTTTTTGCACATATTTTCTAAAAAAATTTCTCATTTTTTTCGCATTTTTTTATTTTTTATAAAGTCTATGGATAACAATGATCCTTACAGACTACTCGCTAAAAATAAAATTAGAAAATTAATACCAATTATTAATTATTATTAATTAAAGTTTAAACATATCTTTTGAATAACTAAAATCTAAAACAGTATTATTCTCTAATTTATTAAAATTTTAAGCAATTGTGGATTGATGTTACACTTGATGTTGATCTAACGGCTTTTTCTGAAAAAACTGAAAAGGACGTATTCTAATGTCAGAGGTCCACAAATAAGGTTTAAACAGATTTTCATACAATTCAGCTGAAATTCCAAGTTTAAAATTAACAAATATTAAATCAGCAATCGTTTTTTATAATTTTACATTGCATTTTTAATTCTAAGAAAAAATTGTTCTAAAATTTTTTTAATATTTCGCTTTGCTGTCATTTTTTTAAGAAAAACATTAAATTTGAAGTTCCACTCTTATAAAAGTGTTTTTTTTAATGGCAATCGGTTGATGAAATAATTTTTAAAAAAATTTCAGAACTATGTATGTCTGAATATTTCAAATTAAAATTAAAAATCGATTTATTTCATTTTAAATATCTTTACTAGAGTTCGTCACAAAAATTTGATTTTCGGATATCATCACTTTTTTTTAAAGTTTTTTAGAAAAAAAGAATGGCGTTTTTTTTCTTTTTTATTTCAACTCCTTCCACTGGCGCAAGTCGGCCAAAAACGCTAATTTTAAGACCCTTTTCCTCCAGAGCAAAAACAGCTGCATTTATAGGAAATCTGATTTTACCATTCGATTCTACAACAAAATTTAATGCACAAAATTTTTTTTTGCATTTTCAAAATACACCAGATAGCCATTAGAGTGGTATTTCCGGCGGAGTACATTGGTACAAAAATTTTGGATATACCGTGAACCGTTAGAAAGTTATTAGCTAATCAAATTTGGATTTTTTTTTTTAATTCAATGAAAAAGTATTTGAGCTAATTAAAATGCAGCTTCCAAAATCGCTGCCGCATTATAAATTTATTTTTTAGTAATGACAAAATAATTTGTAAGTTTTGTTATGTTTATTACAAAGATTTTTTTTTACTAAACATATTTGATTACTAATTAACTTTTTAACGGTTCGCGGTATATACAAAATTTTTGTCCCAATATTCTCAGCAGGGAATATATTTTCATTGTGTGTAATAAAAAAGTAAGTTTTTTGAAATTTTTGAAAAAAGTGGATTTTTGGACCACTCTAATGACTATCTGCTGTATTCAGAAAATGCAAAAAAAATTGTTTTTTATATTAATTTTTGCTGTTCAATCGAATGGTAAAGTCAGATTTCCCAGAAATGCAGCCGTTTTTGCTCTGCAGAAAATGGGTCTCCAAATCAGCGTTTTTGGCCGACTTGCGCCAGTGGAAGGAGTTGAAATAAAAAAGAAAAAAAAAAACGCCATTCTGTTTTTCTATGCAAAAACTTTAAAAAAAAAGTGATGATATCCGAAAATCAAATAAATTTTTTTTTTGACGAACCCTAATCTTTACATATTTTTAATCGAAAGAGGAAATATTTTTCAATCGGCCCAGAAAAATTTAGAAAACAGATAGGTTTTATTTTTGGTTATGGAGAAAATTGACTTTAAAGTTGGGCACTACATCTATGGTATTTGCCATGATTTTGAAATCCTTAAATTCATATTTAAGCCACATTCACAATGATGGAGTACTCCACTATGCAGAGTGGAGTGTACTAAAATAGAGATGGCATAATACAAAAAATATGTAAGTACGAAAAAGAAAGGAACAAACTCCACTCTGCAGCGTGGAGTACTCCAGCACTGTGAATCTGGCTTTATAAAAAAAATTAATTTGCTGTGAAAAATAAATTTTTTAGTACTATATAATTTACATTTTTCAAAAGATAAGGCAAATAACTTTAAACAATGCATAAACATGTACTTTAGTCCTTCGTTGCAGATTTTTTTTTTGCTATCTACTATGTGTGTGTATTATTATCATCACTTTGTTTGAAATCCTTTAACTCTCTATGGAGTTAAGTGCTTGTATACATATTCAGGCGTAAATAGTGTTTATAAATCTCTAGTGTTTGTGCACCTATGTGCGTACACTATGATCAAAAATTTAATAAATGTTTTGATCGATTTCAGCAATTTTATTTTCTTTTGCTAAATAAATTCGGTAATTGTTAGACAAAAATTTCCATCAAAAGATAAAATCTCTGAATAGCAAAATTTACTAAATTATTCAAGATACTATTTGAGTAAAGTATTTACATATTGTACACTCTAAAAAAAAAGTTTAATCATATTTATGACAAGTTTCATACATTTTCCTATACACAATGAAACGTTTAATTATATTTATTACATGTTAATAAAACATTTAATAGAATTTGAGGGGATTCATGTAAAGCTGGTATTTATTGTGCAAACTCTGCAAACTTTATTTTTTTATAAAGCTCATTTACAGGAAAAAGAAGAAAACTTACTTATTGAAAAATTTAACAGACACAAGCGGATCACCCGCATTTTCGGCTCAACCTATTTTTTTTTTTTTTTGACATAAAACTCGTAAACTAACCAAATTTACATATTATACCTGCACGGTATACAAGACCTTTTATGGAATTGTTACTTTAGACACAAACCTTTTTAATTTTTCTTTGAGTGTATGATATAACTATGTAGTCGCAGTTATTATTATGTATGCAAATATTTGGTTTTCATAACTCTATATGGAAATTTAACTAACAGCACAGAAAAATAGAAAAAAAATTTTTCCATTATTTTAAGTTTTTTATTTTCTATTTTCCTCTATTTAAATAAAAATGCCCTTAGTTTAGGTACAATGCACATACATATACACAAACACATACCCACACACAGATACCCACACAGATTTAATGAAACATTGTTGACTCAAAAACAGTCATAATAATGAGTCTCTAAAACAAAAAAAAGGAAAGTTTATTTTTTGGAAAATAATATACTAACGCAATTGGAATAAACTCCCACGTCAATTGGTAAAAAATATTGTAATTGCAAAGGAAGCACAGTAAGTGGTTAAATATATAGAAGTTTTAATCAGTGGTGCCAGATTTGACATTTTTCTTTTTATTAGTTTGACATTGTTTTTTGCGAAAATTTATTAAATGACGAATTTTTGGTACACAAGTGATTAAGATGTTTATAATATGTCCTGTTTTTCGTATCTTATTTCATACAGTGTTCATCAAAACAATGGCAATTTTAAAGGGGTATAGAACTTCTATTAAAGGAATTATAATTTATCTGTTACAAATCGTTATATAAATATCATCTTTGTACCGATAAAATACTACAATCGTTCTGCTAACAAAAAATCGGAATTGGAAGTTCTTAGGAGCGATAATATGGAAAACCACTTAAAATAAGTGGTCGCTTCAGTTGCTATAAAATAATTTGGATTCCAAATTTTTAGTATTTGTATGTTACTTTACAAATGGCTATTTTTGGCTATTTTTACATTTTTGACGATTTTTTATCAAAAACATCTGGCACTACTGATTACAATAGTTATTAAAATACGGGGCAGACTGAAAACATTTCTATTGAAATCAAAAACAATTTATTGTAAATAATTTGTCTAATTATCGATTAAATAAAATTTATTTTTCTTATTTAAGCACCGTAAGTTGTTTTTCACGTGGAAAATTTTCACTCGAACATAAAATGCCCCAAAAGTTACTTTAAATTTAAAAAATGAATAATTTTTTTATTTTATTAGAAAGATCTAATCACTATAAACACAAAATGCCACTTTTTCACAAGAAAAATAATAGTCTTGTGTATTAAATTTGCGTGAAAATAAAGTCTATTATTTTTTTTATATGGAGTATAACAGTTTTTCACGTGAAACTCAAACAACTTAGGGTGCTTTAACAAAAATTGTATAACATATATAGTAATCTAAAGTTTAATTTTGTTTTCTCATATTCCAAATACTACACGCCACTGATTTTCACATTAATTGAAAGCACAAATATTTGAATGGTCATTAGAACAACTACTTAAGCAATAAAAGTATATTTTTGGTATTTATTTTAATTGCTGGATATCAAGAAAAGTTTTTTTTAAGTGGAAAGTGTTTTTCCGTTCTACTCCTTTGCCTTACATAACTATAAACGCTGAGCAGTGAGGAGTGTAAAAACGTTTCTCTTTTTTTTTAGAAAATTGAATATGTACTAAAGTATAAAAACTTAGATAGAAAATAAATAGAAAATGCTTCACAAAATTTTAAATAACATGATTATTTTACTCACTACTAAATTAAGAAATTTACGCGGGTTTTTCACACCTACATATACTTGTCCAGATAAGAGAAAGATTACCTGTGTAGAAAGGTGGTTTATATAATAGAAGGTTTGGGACAACAAAAATGTCCCTTAGGAGTAATGAATTTTGTTTTAAGATTTTTTCTTTTATTAAACGGTGCTGCATATAGAAAAATAATTTTAAATCAAAAAGACACAACATTTAATTAAATTAGATGTAGTATTGAAATCAAAATAATAAGGAAGATTACTTGCATTTGGATGAAATTTTTATATGTTGTAGCGGAGAGGAAAATTAATGAGCAAATAATTTTTTTATTGGAATTTTAAAGTACTAGAAAGTTTGATTATATTAGTAGAATATATGTAGGAAAAAATATATAATTTTTTTAAAATATATATTTTTAATTAGTTCTGAGTAAGCAATGTTTATATGTTTCAAATTTATAAATATCTAAACATCTATATTAAAAAAAAAAAAAAAAAAAAATTGAAAAATAAATTGCTCATTTACTCGTATTAGTTAACTCTGTATTAACACACTCCAATAATACAAATAGGCCAGGTCCGGAATTTTAGCACACTTAAATCTTTTAATGTAATTAATTTTTATATCGATAAAAATAAATTCAAAATTACGAATACTCAACTGGTTTTATAAATATAGATCTAATTGATACATATAGATAACATATGATTTTCTATTATTGGTTGCGAGTTAATAGAGGTCATTACATTGCTAGAACTGTCATAACAAACAGTAGTATTTTGGAAGACGACAAAGCAAATTGTGGTAATTTTTTATTATTGGTTTTGTTTCTTTGATACTTGAAATGTTGAAAAATGCAAATAAGAAATCAGAATAAGATATTCACATTGAGTTATCTCTAGAACTTCCAAAAAAAAAGTAGTTTTCAAAGTTCAAAGTTGTATTCTTTTAAAGCCACAGAGTGACTTATTTTTGTGATAATAGACACTGATAATAGTTGATAATCAGAGAAGACAAATTTGATTTTTATGCCTTTTTTTTTGCTTTTTTATAGTTGCTTCTTTTTGCTTTTCTTGGACTTTCCGTTTTCTAGCTTTAAAAAGGCTTTTTCTTTAGATTTTTGAGCTTTATATTCCTTTGTTTTTTTTTTAATTTTTCAATCGAAAATGCTATTTTGGTCATAAAAAATATTTTTTCTTATAACTTTGAAATTAAAAAAAGTGTTGTTTTTTCAAGTTGTTTTACTTTCGCTTTTTTAGTATTTTTGCAAAATTTTTTTGCTTTAAATACCCGTTGCATTTCATTTCACTCAATGTATTAAGTGTTACGATTTCACTCGTTCTACGTTCCATTTCGTATTATTTCCCATGTTAAGTGTTTAAATTCCACTCGTTCCCCTATCGCTTCCATTTCGTTCCCCATATTAAGTGTTCTAATTCTATTCGCTCGCCATTTTAGTACATGTCGTTTCCATTTGGAACATTATTTCACTCCATCCATTCAATGACATCCTTAAAAAACTTACTTTTTAAAACTTCCTTGGTCAAACCTGTTGTTTGTTTTCATTATCCAAAGTTTTCGTAAACAAATGCTTCTTAAATCAATTTAAATTAGTTTTTTATGTATTAATGTAATGGTAATTGCATTACCATTAGTAATGTTTTTTCAAATGCAAAATATTTTATTACTATTAAATTTAAAACCCGGGTAAAAAAAAATAATATGATGTTATATGTAATGATATCTTATTTAATATAATTGGAGATGTGCTATGATCCGAAAAATGGTGGATAAAATTATATCGGATAAGATCTAAATATATTGAATCATATAGAATCTTATCCGGATTTTGACCCGATATAATTATATCTAATTTGATGTAGAAAGACATAATTATATAACGCTTCATACTTCAAGATCAAAACAAAAACTTTTAAAAAGTACTGAAAAATAACACCCTTAAGTTAAGAATTAAAAATTTAAATAAAAATTTAGAAGAAGTTATACATAATTGCAACCAAGCATTTTAAGCCTTCTCATATAAACTTGTATTCTACCCGTAAACTGTATAATTCTGGTATGTTTATGAGTTTAATGTCAAATTCCATACATAAAAATATGGCTTGTATTTATACAAGGTTTACAAGGAATTTAGGAGTTGTAATGAGTACGCCTTTTATATTTTGAAATCATACATAAATATATCTCAAAAAAACATAGAATTTTTTTACATTGCGCTATACTTAAACATATCTAAAACAAATTAGAAAAAAAATTAACATTGAGCTATATAAAACTTTATATATTTTCGATAAAGCCATTTTTAATTATATATGACGGTGTATTAAAATTGTCATAGCATATGTAAATAGATATGGCACATATAAATATATATGGGGACATGTATATTTATACTGATATATATATGACATCATATAAGAAATTTTTGAAAAACTCAAAGCTATACATAATTATATCCGCAAAGATATAGTGTTAAACTTGACTATATATAAACATATTAGTCCATATTAAATTATATAATTTCCTATATAACTATTTTTACTCGGGAAGTCAAACAAATCATTTTTTAAAACCCAGCAATTTTCTTAGCAGCAGCGACGATATCCGAATTTTACTTAAGATCGCAGAGAACCCATCAAGCATCTTTGTTAGATATTTCTTTGTAAGAAATTTTAAAATTTTTATACCAGGGTATTATAAGTTTGTGCTGATGTTTGTAACACCAAAAAATATTGGTCGTAGACCCACCTTATAGTATACCGATCGGTTCAGAATTTTTTTTTATTTCGATTTAACGATGTCCGTCTGTCCGTCCGTCCGTCTGTCTGTCTGTCCATGCAATCTTGTGCGCACTCTACAGGTCGCAACTATTAAGATATTTTGATGAAATTTGGTACGCAGACCTATGTTGGCCCAAGGACGAACAAGTTTGATTTTTTGGAACATCGGTCCATGTTTAGACCTATTGCCCATATAAGGGTCCTACCAAAATTATATTGTTTATACGCTGCAGGTCCTAAATATTAAGATATTTTGACGAAATTTGGTACACAGACCTATGTTAGCCCAATAACGCAGCCTATTGATTTTGGTGAACATCGGTCCATGTTTAGACCTAGTGCCCATATAAGGGTCCTACCAAAATTATACTGTTTATACGCTGCAGGTCGTAAATATTAAGATATTTTGATGAAATTTGGTACACAGCCCTACATTGGCCCAGTAACGCAGCCTATTGATTTTGGTGAACATCGGTCCATGTTTAGACCTAGTGCCCATATAAGGGTCCTACCAAAATTATACTGTTTATACGCTGCAGGTCGCAAATATTAAGATATTTTGATGAAATTTGGTACATAGACCTATGTTGGCCCAAGGACGAAGCCTATTGATTTTGGCGAACATCGGTCCATGTTTAGAACTAGTGCCCATATAAGGGTCCCCCCAAAATTGGCTTGGTTACAAACTGCAGGTCGCAAATATTAAGATATTTTGATGAAATTTGGTACATAGATATGGCACATATAAATATATATGGGGACATGTATATTTATACTGATATATATATGACATCATATAAGAAATTTTTGAAAAACTCAAAGCTATACATAATTATATCCGCAAAGATATAGTGTTAAACTTGACTATATATAAACATATTAGTCCATATTAAATTATATAATTTCCTATATAACTATTTTTACTCGGGAAGTCAAACAAATCATTTTTTAAAACCCAGCAATTTTCTTAGCAGCAGCGACGATATCCGAATTTTACTTAAGATCGCAGAGAACCCATCAAGCATCTTTGTTAGATATTTCTTTGTAAGAAATTTTAAAATTTTTATACCAGGGTATTATAAGTTTGTGCTGATGTTTGTAACACCAAAAAATATTGGTCGTAGACCCACCTTATAGTATACCGATCGGTTCAGAATTTTTTTTTATTTCGATTTAACGATGTCCGTCTGTTCGTCCGTCCGTCCGTCTGTCTGTCTGTCCATGCAATCTTGTGCGCACTCTACAGGTCGCAACTATTAAGATATTTTGATGAAATTTGGTACGCAGACCTATGTTGGCCCAAGGACGAACAAGTTTGATTTTTTGGAACATCGGTCCATGTTTAGACCTATTGCCCATATAAGGGTCCTACCAAAATTATATTGTTTATACGCTGCAGGTCCTAAATATTAAGATATTTTGACGAAATTTGGTACACAGACCTATGTTAGCCCAATAACGCAGCCTATTGATTTTGGTGAACATCGGTCCATGTTTAGACCTAGTGCCCATATAAGGGTCCTACCAAAATTATACTGTTTATACGCTGCAGGTCGCAAATATTAAGATATTTTGATGAAATTTGGTACACAGACCTATGTTAGCCCAATAACGCAGCCTATTGATTTTGGTGAACATCGGTCCATGTTTAGACCTAGTGCCCATATAAGGGTCCTACCAAAATTATACTGTTTATACGCTGCAGGTCGTAAATATTAAGATATTTTGATGAAATTTGGTACATAGACCTATGTTGGCCCAAGGACGAAGCCTATTGATTTTGGCGAACATCGGTCCATGTTTAGAACTAGTGCCCATATAAGGGTCCCCCCAAAATTGGCTTGGTTACAAACTGCAGGTCGCAAATATTAAGATATTTTAATGAAATTTGGTGCGCTGACTCACATTATAGAAAATTTTGACACAAGCCCCATTTTAACCCATTCGAATTTCGGATCCAAACAATACACCAGACTGGTGTAGGGTATTGTATAGTCGGCATGCCCGACTTTAACCTTTTTACTCGTTTTAAGGATGTCATTGAATGGATGTTCCATAATTTTAAATTCTTCTCACGAAGAGAAAATAAAAAGTATTTTCTTGTCACATCATATTATAAAACCTTGTATCTTTAAATGTCAACTAAAAGTATTCATGTTTGACATAAAACTTAAAAGATTTAAAATCTATTTTAAAGAAATTTGCTGTAAAACAAATATATTTGAAACTAATATAAAACAATTTTGCTTACTTGTAAGCACGTACCATGTTTCTAAAGTCCTGTTTCTCCATAATTGTTTCACAACTTTTGTTTTGAGAAACTTTTCATCATTTTACACTCCTACTAAAAAACACCTTCACTTCGAACTTAATATAAACTGCTACAAATAACACAACAACGACCTAAAACAACATTTTATTGACATACATAAAGATAAGCCAGTAAACATAGACCAGACTTTTTATATAATAAATTTGTGAAAGAACAACATAAATACAACATAATTTTAAGACACACCTTATTTGAACACCATATAATATTAATATCTTTAACTTCCAACTGTTACACACAAACATTTTGCCAGCAAGAAAGGCAAACTTAAAATATACTTTCCCAAGTTGTTTATTATAATAAAACAAACAAAAAAACCCTAAAAAGGAGTAAAATAAAGTTGGATAGAAAAACTAATGACATGTCACGGTAACTTAAAAAAAACATGGCATGGTCTATACAAATCACCATTAAATGAAAAATCCAACTGACACAACAAAACTTACCTTGACAAGAGGATGAATGAATATTGCTTTGCCTGCTGGCTTGTTTTTATTTAGCTTTGTTTGCAAAGTTGGTTACACACCACGTATACGCAATCAATGTTACGTATACGTCACCGAGCACTACTAAAAATCGAATTGATATGAACAGAGAAATGAAATCTCAACCCACAAACACAGTGGGAAACTTAAAAGTTGCACTATATCAAATTATTCATAATATTAAGTTAGAACCAACGATTTTCTTTCCATACAAATAAATCTCAATAATACTCGTGTATACCTTGAAAATAATTCCAACAAATACTTGAAAATGTTTGATATTATACCATATTTGTATATATTCATGTGCTCACAAGGAAGGTATCTCCAGGGTCACTCGCCGATTTCGATGAAATTTGGATATGTGATAAAGGAAAGAATCCGTATTTCTTGTTTTCATCTTTTCCAATATCATGCCTAGAGGGCAAAAGGGAGGAGTAAAAACTTAGATTCGTTTGTATGGGTATATATCTCAAATTCAAGAAATTCAAATTTATTTGTACAAAGAAAATAAAATGTTTGATACCCCTATTGTCTATGATTTCGATAAAGAGTTGCCACGCATTTAATATATTGGAAAAATGGTGAAAATAGCGATTCGGAAAAGTCGGTTACAACACAAACTACGTAGTAGGAATCCAAAAGAGCCGAAACAGGCTCTCACTTAAATTGCATGACGGCCAACACATTTACATTTGGTGGCTAAACTAATAACTATCCCATACCACGCCCATACAAACTACCCTATAATTTATATGGTCTTATAAATAACATAAATAATTTAGCATGATGGTGCACGTCTTGTATACCACTAGATAGAGTTTCCAAATACTTTTCATTTGACACCCTCAATTTCTTTAAAATAAATTTCAAATTTCTTCAAAAAACGAAAAAAGCCTACTTTTTACCACGCCCTTTTACCACCTAAACATGAAATGGAGCCGCTGAAAAATATGTCTTTGTCAGTTTTCTCTCCTTTCTCACATAATAAAATTTTGCGAAATCGGTGGGTGACCCTGCAGATACCCTTCTTGTCAGTTCGTGATTATAATCCTATTCTATATATATATAAACTTTTTAAGACACTTTTTATTGAATTGTAAGGATAAAAAGAAGAAGAATATAAACTAAACTAGAATTGAAGTGGTAGTATAGTATCACTGAGTATGTGTTGTTGTAAATTCGCCAGATATCACTTCACTATCGGGTGAATACAAAAAAGTATTAGCAAACTATTTGCGTACAAATACAAACAAACTACTGAAAAGTAAATATAGGTTCTATATTCATATGAATGAGTAAACAGCCAAATCAAAATGTTTGTTAAATATTATAGTTTCAAATTTTACCCAAGACCAGGGTCTTCAGATCTTAAATAGTTTTTGGATGAACAACAATTTTTTTTTACAGCAGCTGTTTTATATCGACAAAAGAAACGTAATTTTCTACTTTCTTTGTATGACGAACGATTTTTAAGCGAGAAGAAGTCAAACTTTCGTAAATTTAAAAAATTAACTTTTTAAAACCGAAATAAATGTTTAAAAAATGTTTAAATATATGTATGTTAACGCTCTGGCGCATATTATTAACAATACACCCTGAAAACAGATTCGGTGCTGACAGCCCAATTTGTTACCAATCGAATGCTTCAGTTGTATGAAATGAATTTTTCGGTTGCGACTACCGCATTATTCTCGCTACAACTGAAACTCTGTTATTACAGAGTGACAAGCCACAACTGAACCATTCGATTGGCTACAAAAGCGGTTGTCAGCACCGAATCTGTTTTCTGGTTGTAGTAATGCTAGTTCAAAGTCTCTACTTGTGAATTGAGTTCTTTCTCCGGGATGGACAGAATACAGCCAGGATACATTTAAGTAACATATATCTAACGCAAAAACTAGAAAACTTTTTTTTTTATCAATTAAGCACAGATGATGTACTCAGAGTTATTAGCATAATTTTTGCTATATCGCCTAAATCGCGACAAATCAAAATTTTGTTCACATAATTTGTATAAAATTTTAAAATTCTTAACCATAATTGCATTTGTGCACCATTTTGTGGATTCGATTATATTGAGTTTGTCCTACACTCACAATATTTTATCGTCAAAAACAACCTAAAATACATATTAAATTAATTGAAAACACAATTAGAAAAGGACTACTGATTTTTCATTATATTCAAACCATTTTGCTCTCTATTTGCAAATATTGTTTAAACAATCCATAAAAGAAATAAAAATAATTGAAAAGTCTGTTAAAACAATCTTCAATTTTTAACTGACAACGAATGAATCTGTTTTCTCTGTATACGTATGAGCAATTATTTATTATAAAATATAACTCATACGCACTCAATTGAGTGAAATATTCAGAACAGGAATTCTATTTATATAAAATCAGAGAGTACATATTTTTAATACAGAAACTACACGGTTCACTGTTTTTATTGTTGTGGGAACGGTTAGGGAAGGCAAATAAAAACATTTCATTGCAACAAGTTAACTAAAAACTGTTGGTATCAATACGAACTGTTATTTTATATTTTCTATTAAAATTTAATATTTTTTATTTTATTTCAATGATTTGTTCGTTAAAATACTGAATATTTAAAAAATATGTCGAAATATTATTAAAAAATATGAAAAAAAAAATAAATGAAAAGTTTTAATCATTTTCTTATTGCGGACAACTGAAGAGTTGGGGTGATGCCCACAAACAAGTGGCATTGTCTATCATGAAAATGATCAACCTTTTTGAAACAACATATAAAATCTAATATGACAATATCATATTAGAATTTGGACTTGAGGTAGAAGAATATTCTTACTAAATATATGAAAATATAGAAAGTCCGAAAAAACAATTTTTGTATTTTTTAATAAAAAAATAATTGTTGAAAAGTCTAGTCTAGATAACGATTCTATTCACATTTTCGGAAAAAATGCCAAAAAGTAATTTTTTCATCTTGTAAATCGTAGCACAAAATTTTGAAGGGGCAGGGATAGCTCAAAAATTCTTCGATTGAGCTGAAATTTTTACTGGATTAGTTTTTCCAGTAACCTCACAAAATAAGTTCCGGGGAGCGGGAATCGAAACAACTTTTCAAATAAGGGCCAGTCTAGCATATAGAGTCCTTAGGCAACTGCCTCTTGGGAAATATATTTAGAATACTGCTATGCCCACGATTCCCCTTCCAACAGCTGATTTTCTGAGCTTAAGATCACTTTAAGTTACCGTGGTCTTATTGTAATGAGATTTAAAATGTTTAGATTAGTCAATATTTAAACACGCCTACTTCGAGCAATTTTTGAAAAAAAATAACATTTTTTTTTTAATTTTTATTCGTTTCATATGAATGATACAATAAATAAAGCAATAAAATCTACCATTCATACCATGCACTTTTTTTTAGCTCGACAGTTGGTATCAAAAGGCTGTAATGTTAATTTGTGGTCGAGAATTTAAAATTTTTAACAGTGTAAATTTAAAATTTCCGAATTAAAAGTTTCCCTACACTTAGGTAAATGTTAACCAAATGTTACTGACATATCGTTTAGCAATTCGGACAGATTTTTTCTTCTTTTTGTTACGAGTGTATGTGATCTAGGGGATATGATTGTAGTTACATGTTTGGTAATATGCCAAAGGATTTTTTCTACTTTTATAAACAATATACACTTAATATCACAAATATAACACAAAAATACCAATCTTGTTTTACTTTTAATATATTGTACATTTGTATGTCGGTAACTATAAAACTTCGTCATCGTGTTTTTTTTTTGTTTGTAAATAAAAAAAAAGTTATTAAAAAAACACATGTTTGTTTTCCATTTATTTCTTGAAATGTTATTTTTTTTATAAATAGAAAAAATATTTTTTCTTGCCTTATTTATGGAAAATGTTGAACTAGTACAACATACTTTCGTTACTTTTTATTTCAAAATGTACTTCCTAAATGTGTAATAAAAAAAAAGTAGTTAAACTTAGGAAATTAAATATATAAAATATTTGCTATACTTACTTATGTGCCCAGCAAAAAGAGAGATGCAAAAGCAGTAGAAAAGGTACTTCAATTAATGATCTACATAGATGTAGTTCTTTTTTATCCGAAAAGCTAATGATTTTAACATTTCACAGTACTTCCACTTTAATATTTTTTCAGTGCTTTTTGAGAGAGTGCAAAGTAAATTGTATTTCATCACTTGAAAGTAAAAAAGATAAAAAAAAATAACTTCTTTAATATTTAAAAATTCCGAATATTTCCACATTCGGGTACCGAACTTGCGACCTCGATCTAGATTGGTAGGATAGCCGGTGAGCTACTATTTGATATGAATGTTGACTGTCATAAAACAAAACTCCGTCATTGTGAGATATTGTGTCTTATTATCTTCAATAAAAATACTTATTAAACAAGTGCAAATGGTGCATTGAAATTCAATATTTTTTCAGTACTTTTTCACAAGTATATAAAAAGCAATTTTACATAATTTTTATTTTATTTGTTTTCAAAAATTAAAAAAATTATTGTATTAAAAATTTGTAGTTAAATAAAATTGAGTGTTATTTTTTTTTTTTGGTTTTTAGAGATAAAACTTATGAAAAAAACTTTCCTTTCAACCAATGGTTGACAATTAGTGCATTTTCAAGTGCTACCAAGCACTATCAACAGATTGCTTTTATGGGGTTATCTCTAGTTAAATATAAATATTTAAAAAAAATAATAAAAAAAAATCTGTTTGAAAATAAACTGTATCCAAAATCACTTCCTAGGATCCCGTACAGAGCAATAATGCTTTAGAAGCACTAATTAATTGATTTTTTGAATGTTGTTCAGAATTTCTTCTAAACAAGCTGTAAAAATATACTAACGTATACTTTGGAAGCAATAAAAGAAGTATCTTTGTTTTAAGCTGTTCAGAATTACTTCTGAAAAAGCAGTAAAGATACACTTACGGATACTTTGTAGGCAACGAAAGAAGTGGTTTGCAAAGCACAACTTCCAATTTTCTTTTTGCTGGGTACATCATATATTTTTTATGTTTTCACATGATTGATAATATAAACCATTCAATGTGAATGCCAACATTTGTTATTTAAGCTTTAGTGAAATATGTATCGAATATAAGCCATATACTCGTACGTAGATTGGGAATAGAATATATTGAGTTAGATTGAGATTGAATTGGTATTGAAATTCATTTGCTTTAGTTAAGTTTGAATTTAGTTGACTGGGTGTTTGTCGTAATAGTTAGTGTCATATAAAATTTATCGATTCCTTTGATATTAAATAAAGGGTTATTTTTATTAACTATTCATATTAAAAAACTATTATATTAGTTGTGATATAATACGATTAAGTTGATTCAGTTATACAACATCACAATATAATACGATATTACATGATATAATAAATTATTCAATCAACATTTTGAATGGTAAACTTGTTCATTTTTTTTTATTTTCTTTTTTTTTTATTTATTATGAAGTGTTGCCTAAGAATGGTTTCTTTTATTTTATTAAATTTATAAGTAGGGGATATTTCAAGGGCAGTTTAATTGAATAGGTTGTTAATTGCAAAAAAAAAGATCTTTAAAAAGGTTATATAGGTTACAAGTAAAGGGGCTTTTCAGAATATTGATTAACAAAATAATTTATTTTTTTTAATACAAGTTTCAAAACAAAAGAAATTTAAAAGATGTTATTTCACTATGTAAGGAAATGCAGTAAAATGACGATGTTGTGGGGTTTAGTGTGACAAGTCCTTTTAATTTGTATATAATGCATATAATTGGATGATACTTTACATACCATATACTAGTTTGTCATTCGGTTTGTAACATGCCAAAATATTGGTCTAAAACCCCACAAAGTATATACAATATATGTATGTCTGTTTGTTTACATGCTAGTTTTTAATATTATTAATAGCGTTTTCTCTTAAATTCGTTTTTGACGTCAAGGAGTTTGCAAATATTTCAATTCATTCGAAGATGGAAGCGGGATTGGTAATGCTCATCGATGACCTAGACCATCTGAGTCTCGTTTACTATTTTAGTTGATCGAGGTGGTTTTGTGTTTTTTCAGATCGTGATTTTTCTTTTCATGTGAATGTGGGCAAGATTGGGGTTTTCAACAACCCGCCGGCTGTAAGAATAGAACCTGTGCTTTTCCTACATTACAAACGTAACCATGCAAAGGTGCGACAGCTTAGCCATCTCACGCAAGTAAGGCCTTGAATGCAATGTAGCTAATTCATAGTTTTCTTTCCTATTCAGCTTTTCATTTTTGAGTTTTTGAAATAAAAAAAATTTTCACCCAAAATTTTCATTGTATCACTCCCTATAGAAAGAAACAAAGCCAAAAATCGAAAAAATAAAGAAAAATATGAAAAAAGTTTGACAATATGAGTGACAGGAAAGATATACAATTTTTACATAAAAAGGCTGTCTTGTTGGAGTCTGACAAATGAGGTTCTCCGGGCTATAAGCTCATATCGTAATAGAAGTTGAATACGTTGTAGAAAAGACAAAGTAGGGAACACCTATTGGAGTAAAAATTGGGCCAAAAGAGACATTTTTCGTGTTCTTACTTTTGTCCCCTTTATAGCATGTCCAAGTTTTATTTTTAGGGTTAGACCAGGATATTCAATTAATCGACTTTTTATTTTAATCGATTAATCGTGGAAATAATTATTCGGGTTTTTCTCTTCTATTTTTAAAATTTTTATTTAAAATAGGAACAAAAATAATAAAAGTTTTGCCTGGATTAGCCAGACTTAAACGTACCCTTTAGAAAAACGTGTAAGGCCACACAATGTAATCGATTTGGTGTACTTCATTTTGTGCGAACTTACGATATGGGATACCTGTGTATAACAATTGTATATGAAACACAAAATTTTTGAAAATTTTAAAAAATTTTGTCTAACTTACGTGCCACTATACTTGTGTGTACTTACGGAGTATATTGGCTTGTGGGCTATTACAATGCGGCCATAACCTGGCTAAAGTAAGCCAGCTTGTGTGTAGAGTTTGAAAGTACTCGGAGATACTTGTGTGTACTTACTAGTATCGCCGAGTGCTTTCAAACTCTACACACAAGCTGGCTTATTTTACCCAGGGTATGGCCGCATTGTAATGGCCCACAAGCCAATATACTTCGTAAGTACACACAAGTATAGTGGCATGTAAGTTAGACACAATTTTTGAAAATTTTCAAATATTTTGTGTTTCATATACAATTGTTATACACAGGTATCCCATATCGTAAGTACGCACAAAATGAAGTACACCAAATCGATTACTTTGTGTGGCCTTACACGTTTTTCTAAAGGGTAGTGCTCTTTAATATATTCAATGAGTTAAATAAGAATAGAACAGATCGTATTATAATTTTTCTCTCTTTTGAATAAAAATTGACGTTTTCCTAAATTTAAATTGATATTTTCTGAATTTTAAGTGATATTTTTTGATTCTGAATTAATATTTTTTGAATTTTAAATGCTTTTTTAAATTTAAAATGCAAATTCTGAATTTTAAGTGATATTTTCTGAATTTAAAATATCAGCTGAATTTCTGAATATCAATTGATTTCACAAGAAATTATGAATTCCAATTGATATTTTCTGAATTTCAGTTGATGTGTTTCTGAATATCAATTGATTTTTCCTGCATTAATGATTTTCTGAATATCAGTTGATTTTTTTCGCATTACAAATGATATTTTCTGAATTTAAAATAATATTTTCTGAATTTCAATTAAAAATTCAAATGATATTTTTTTAATTTGAAATGATATTGTCTGAATTTAAATTGATGTTTTCTTAATTTCAAATGGAAATTCTAAATTTCAAATGTAAATCCTAAATTTCAGTTGATATTTTTTTAATTTAAAATGATATTTTTTGAATTCTAATTGGTATATTTTGAATAACAATTACAAATGTTGAATATATAAATACGATAATAATGGAAACGTCCACTTACCGGTGTTGTTTAAAAATTTAAGCAAAGTTTTTTAGTTATTTTTTTTAAATTCTATTTTGAATTGTTTCATCTGATATTTTAAAACTATATCTGATTAGCCCGTACTTATAATACGAATACTATTTCATATAAACTTTATTTTTCACAACAAACTATAAACATTTTTACACCTAAACCGGAAAACAAACATATTTATGCCACTCAGCAGTAAACACAACAAACTACTTATAGTATCAACATTTCCTACACTTGAAATATTATGTAGGTAAAAACAAATGACATTTCAATTGAAAGCAGAACCCCTAAGATTTTTTAAATTCAACTAATATTTTTATTTGTTTTTGATTGTTAATAAAACAAAGCAAAAATTAGTTGAAAAAACTAACAAAAATTATTTATGTTGCACATATTCACAATATTTTTCCATAATCGATTAAAGTTTATTTAAAAAGTAACAAGTGAATTTTGTTTTCAATTGAAGAATCTATTAAAATACATATAAATATATTTTTTAACTTTCTGTATCAGTCAATCAAAAACAAACTATAAAAAATACTTACTTTCAGCAGGGTTTGATATTTTCAGTTAAATGTTTAATTTTTTCTATTTTAAGACAAAAATAATGAAATAATTTCGCTGTTTTATGTTTTGAAATAAAAAATTCAAAAAATTTCAATTTGATTTTTACGCAATTCAAATTACAATAAATTTTTGACACATACACGTAAACATAGTAAATGAAAATATGAACCAATGTGTAATTGTGTGTGTTATGTTTTCAAAATTCAAACAAAAAAAACTTTCCAATTTAAAAATAAACCACAAAATAGTTTTGTCAGCTATATATTGAAGATTGTTTTAACAGACTTTCGTTTATTTTTACTTATTTTATAGATTATTTAAATAATGTCAGAAAACAAATAACAAAATTCGTTGAATATAATGAAAAATCAGTAGTCCTCTTTTTAATTGCATTCTCAATTAATTTAATATGTATTTTAGATTATTTTTAACGAAATAATATTGTGAGTGTACACTGAAAATATTATTACAGTAACTGACTGTAGTTTATTTAAAAAGTTATCCGTACATTTATTTTTAAATGATTATTCATTTAAAATACAAAGAAATACATTTTTTAACGGTTTTTGTTGTTTATTTAAAAAATAAATTACATATAAATACAGATTTTCTGTTACAGTTAATATTTTCATTTAAAATGTTTTGTTAAAAAAAGAATTCCTTTTCGATTTCTAGGTCAGTTAAAAAAATGAAATAAACTAAATATCATTTATTCTTACGGATTTTGTAGTTAATTTTTTGAAATTAAAAAAAAAACGAAATAAATGAAAAATCATTATTTTTTTAAGGATTTTGTAGTTTATTTATTAACATTTAAAAATAAATGAATAGTCAGTAGACCGGTTTTCAAGTGATTTTTCATTTATTTTAAATTACATTTTCAGTTAATTTAAACTACAAACTATTTTGAGTGTACATTTATTAAAAAATTCCTGAATAAAATAAATGTTACGAATTCTCCTTGATTTTGTATAGAATGTTTTTTTTCAATAATTTACAAATGTAGTTCGAATTAACATTTCTTTTACAAATGAATATTTTTTCACTTGAAAATAAACAAAACTAAAATACTACTCAAACTGCAGAAGTTCCCTGAGTGTAGGTACATACCTACCTGTGTTGTTTGGTTTCATTAGTCCTTTTATAGTTTTCTAAAAAAGAAAATAAAAAACAACGTTACTATTACGCCAATATAAATTTTAATTATTCAAATTAAGTTTCACTTTAGCTTCTTTTTTTTATATTACTCAACTGACATGTAATAATAAATCACTGTCTTGACCATTGAGAGCTATAAATTTTTACCCTCTCAAACCAAACAAACAAGACTTAATATTTAAAAATTATAAAAGAAACAAACCGGGGCAAAACTATTAAAAAGAAAATGTAAACCGTTACGAAAAAGAAGAAAAAAAGAAAAGTAGAAAAAGAAAATAAACACGGGGTAAAAAACTATCAAAAGGGATAAGATTCTAAAATAAAAAATAAGAAATTGTTTGAGACAGCATTTGACTATAAGAAGACGTTAAACAAGCACTTTAAGAACAAAAAAACCATAAAAGTTGTAGTAGAACAAACGTTTATGTATTCGAGTACACACACATACACAGACACACACACACAAACGAATATTGTAAGGAAGGAATTTAATTTGCACGTAAATGTGATATATTTCTTTATAAATGAGAAATTTCAAACTTTTTTTCTTTCTTCTTATTTTACTTTTCTAAATGCCATCACTCTACTCTATTCCATAATAGCTGCATAATAATGCAAACAAAAATATACAAATAGGCCACCGCTAAAATAAGTTTAAACTGCAAGAGATACATATTTACAAGGTAATAAATAGACGACAGAATGAATATAAAATTTGTATATAAAAATACTACAACAATATTGTTACTGCATTTTGTAAAAATAGCAGCTATGGCAGCATTTAAAATATTTAAAACTTTACATACATTGTCAGTTAAATACGGTAGTAGTGGACAGTGTTTATGGATGACATTTTAATTTAAATAACAACACTACCCAGTCAGAAATCGCCAGTGGTACAAAAAATCAAGCACTGGCATACCACTGGGTAACCATGGTATTAAAAATAAATGACTGGCAGAACACTCATTTGGGACGCTTTGCCAGCGTTTGCGAAAAGCGTTTTACCAGTATTTTTTTTACAAAAATTTCGGTGGTTTATAAAAAAAACCACTGGCAAAGAATTGGCTTAGAGTGATATGCCAAGGTTTGCAACCAGTGGTTATCCAGTGCTACCTAGCGAATGCTACCAGGCGTACAAAAATCAATTGACTGGAAAACCAATGATTTTATAAAAATGCTGACGCTTCGTTAAAAAATGTTTGTAATCGGAAGGTTCCGAGTTCAAATCCGGTTGCAAGCAAAAAAATTTTTTTTCGATTTTTTTTAATTTAAAATTTTTTTTGTTTCATTAAATTAATTTTTTTGTTTGTGGGAAAGCTCCTTCAAGACCAACTTTCTTTTTGCCCTCCAAACACTGGCATACTAGTTACTAAAAATTGTTTGCCAGTACTAGCATTTTGGCACAGCCAGTAGTTGTCCGGCCATTATCACTCATTTATGTGTTTAGCCATTAAATATTATATGTCTCGTTAGCTCAGTGGGTAGAGCAATCGTCTGCCAATCTGACGGCCTGGGTTCAAATCACGGCAGGGTCAAAAAAATACATATGAACTTTTTTTAATTTTATTTTGGAAAATATATTTCCAGACCACCTATTTATTGGTTTTGCCAGCGTTTTACCAACATTTAAAAATTTTGTTCCTCCAGTGCTTTTCCGGCGCTTTTTGAACAGCCGGTCCTTTTGTCTAATGATGTTATCATTTTGGGAATGGGAAAGCACTTTTTGCCAATACTTGTACCACCTGTTAAAGTGCTTTGCCACCGCTTTCCCGTTTGTATTTTTCTGACTGGGTAGTTTACTTTTATTTTTTTAAGCAAAAATTAAAGCTATTTTTGACTTTTATTTTTTTCGAGCAGAAAGCACATTAAAATAATAAAAATAATAAAATCTTAATAAATTCATTTTAAACACATTAAAATATGAGAAATCCCGATAAAAGTAACCTCCGTGAAAATTTTTAATTGGCAGTGACTGAAAAAACTTAAAGTCAAAAAATAACGTTTATATTTGTTCGGAAAAATAAGAGTCACAAAAAACTTTTCTCCCCAAAAAAATAAAAGTCAAAAAATAACTTGGTTTTAGATCCAAAAAATAAAAGTCGTAAAAATCTTTTATTTTTGCTCAAAAAAATAAAAAGCAAAAATAAACTTTAACGGGCATACGTAAAAAAAAATTAAAAAAGGAATGTGGCATAATGGTTAGCGCGTTGCACTGTTACACATAAGGTTGCGGGTTCGATCCCCAGCTAAGGCAACATCAATTTATGAAAAATATTAATATTTATGGGTTTTTTCTATCCCTCATACATATCGCAGTGTCCTCCTTCGATGTTACCATAGCACTTAACCCCACTGAAGTAAAATAATATAAGAGGGCTATGAACTAAAAAGCTTCGACAACTCTTCATGAAATGGCGTGCAACAACTGTTCTAAGATTCAACAGTTCGCGCAATTACAGTATTGCCATATTTGAAGCCCTTCATTTTTCACCACCTTTCACTTCTTCTCTATCCCCTTCCAATTAATAGGAAGAATTTCCTGAGTGTTGCTTCTCTTAAAAAAAAAAAACCAACATTAAAAATTAGTGTCAGGGGGCCCCATAAGCCCACTGGGTCCAAAAAACTGGGAGGCGAATTTACATGCAAGTGTATGTACTCAAAATGAAATTTCCTCAGGATTTTAAAAATTATGTGTTTTGTTTAGGATTCATAAAGCGTGGTCGTGGAGCTAGAGACATTTTAGTGTACTTTAGACCCATTACAGAGGGTAGAAAATCGACAACTTGTTTTATAGAAAAAATTAAAGAAAAGTTTTTCACGATTTAAAAACATTTTATTGGATGCATTTTAGTACATTTTAGACCATTCAGGTTGGGTTAAACTTCATTTGGGTCCGAAAATTACACGAAATAAAGTGATTTTAGTTGATACTGAAACTATTAAGTTAATTTTGGACCAAACAGTACCTGGGCGTATAACTTAAAAATGGCCATCGTTAGCTATGACCTTTTCCCATCTTTCTGGCAACATATGGATTCCGCGCAGAAAGGACTGCTCATTTTTTGACGCCACGAACGATTCAAGCCAATTTCGGGTACCCTGTTCTGAAGTGAAGTGTATTCCACTGAGAGCGTTCTGCATCGATCGAAACAAATGGTAGTCGGATGGGGCAAGGTCTGGCCTATAATGCTGGTGAGGCAAAACTTCTCAACCAGAATTTTTTAAATAGTTTTTAACCGGTCTTGTAACATGTGGCCGAGCGTTGTCATGATGGAATATTACAGCTTCATGTCTGGTCTCATATTCCGGGCGTTTTTCGGACAATGCTTGTTTCAAACGGATAAATTGTGTTCGGTACATGTCCCCTGTGATCATCTGTCGCGATTTCATCAGCTCATAACAGATGGAACCCTTCTAGTCCCACCAAATACAGAGCATTACCTTGGCGCCACGGATATTTGGCTTTGGCGTTGATTTGGCTGATTGGGCGGGCCTCACATATGATTTTTTGCACTTCGTATTATCGTAATGGATTTACTTCTCATTGGTAGTAATGATTCGATGCAAAAAGTACTTCTTTTTATGACTTTCAAGCAGCATTTCGGACATGTAAAATCGTCTTTCAACATCTCTCGGCTTCAACTCGTGTGTTATCCAATTTCCTTGCTTTTGGATGAACTATGCTGCTTGCAAACGTTTTGAAATTGTGCTTGAGTGAATCCCAATGATTTCGCAAGTTCTTTTTAAGTTTGATAACAATCTTCATCGAGTAATGCCTCCTTCATCTTCGAACTTTTTTGGCTGACCTGGGCGGTCTTTGTCTTCCGTGTTAAAATCACCACGTCATTCTTAACCGCACAAACCATCTCTCGCATATTGAAATCGATGGAACATAGTCAGGTTAAGATTCGGTGCGCAATCGATGTGCTTCAGCTGTACTTTTTTTCAAATTGAAGAAGTAAAGCAAAACTATCCGCAAATGATGCTTTGATGGCACACAATTCAGCATTTTAGGAGCAAAAAAAAATTTGTTGTCTACACTATTTCATGCAATGACTAGGTAAAAATAATTGACAGATGTTTACCTGCGGCAAACATATTTTGGCGATGTCGACGAAGTTTTTACTATTGCCGAAATTTTCGTTTATTACCTAATGCCAGATCGCTGCCTTGATATTTTAGTTTAGCAAAGTTCTCCAAAAAAAACTATATATACATATAATTGATGAAGAACTGTAATGAATTTTGATTTTGATTTCTCCATAATTTTAACAAATTAATATTTGGGAAAAATGTTAATAAAACTGTATTGGTAATTTGTAAAATTTATTGAAATTTTAGGGTTTCGGTACACTGCATCGTATCCACTAAAAGAGTATATCCATAGCAACAAACATTTCGTCCGATTTTACTGTATCCAGGATTTTTATAAAATATACGCGATTTAGAAGTGAGAAAGTCGAATTATAACCTAAATTAAGCAACAAAATTAAATTCAAAAATCGCCCTTGTAGTTTATATTTAGTGCCAAACAAATAGTTTTTATGCATTGCAAACGGAAACTCGTCCATAAGAGGGTTAAATGAAATTACGTTGATTTTTGCCCTAGAGCGTATGATTAATATTAATTATATGTTTACTATAGAATTCAAAGTTTTTAAATTAAATTCTAAAGGTACATTTACACGCGAGAGAAAACTGTTAGAGATAGAGCAAAGAACACCTCTAAATAGCTTTATTAAGAATAACTTAATCTATTAATGGTTGATTTTTGCTCTATCTTTAGTAGTTTTCTCTCGCATGTATATGTGCCTTAAAACCATTTGCATTCTTGAAAATTAAAATATATACTGACCACTGTGCTATGTTGAAAACCATGAGACACGCTAAGATGAAACCGTATAAAACATAATAAAAAAAATATTAAAAACTAAAAAAATAATTTTTTTTTGTAACAAAATGTAAAAAAAACTTTGTAACATGTCAAGTATTGATTTTTTAATTAAATATAAATGAAGCACGCTGTAATAAAAAACCAGGGCAGACAATGTAAAACTAGTAGGGGGTGTAAAATAAATATAAAAAAGCAGACAAAAACAAATAAAAACAGAAAAATGAGCGAGGGGCAGAAGAGGCAATCAAGGAAGTGGGGGTTTTGGATGACGATAATGATGATGAAAATAAAATATTGTGGATAACCAAAAAAAATACAATAAAAACATCAAACTAAAAACCATATTCCTATTAAATAAAAAGATAAAATATAGGCAGTAAAAGCAAATTGAAAGGCTGTTTCTATTTATGCTTCTGTTTTTTTTTTTAAGCACAAAATATGAATATCCAACGAGCCCAGCCAACAGAACGTTTATTCAAATAAACAAACCAACCAACCTAACTAACCAACCAAAAACAAAAACTATTGACAACTTAAAAAATTGTTCAATAAAACAGTTTTTATATTTAATATAAAATGGAAGAAAACAATTTACGATTTTTTAATGACACGAACATACAGCTATTAAAATAATAATAATAATAAAAAAATAATAATATTGAAAATTCAAAAAAAAACTTTAAGAACTTTTTAACACGATATTGACACTTTCAAAGACATAGTACTTGGAAAAGATAAAAGACAAAAGACGAAGGCTATCAATAAGTATATAAATATTCTATAACAAACTGTAGGTTTTTTGTATTATACCAACAACCAACCTTTACCAAATGTACTATAAATCTATAGTTTTAAACAGAACTTCTCAAATAGTTAGCAATCACTCGGTCGTATTAAAGAATACGTATGAGTAATATAGTTTTTTTAAATAATATAATAATAATACGTAAAAACATATTGATGATATTCAAAATTCGTATTATTTTAGCTAGTAAATTATCAGTTAATAATTTTAAATTTAATAATTTTATGTGGCTTAAACTTTAAAAATCAAAATCTTTTACAACGTTAGCCATGTTAGCACTTAAACTGTGAATTTCTTCATTATGCTTTCAGAAACTGATGTTACTCATTAAACATACAGGGGTTTAATTAATTGAATATACAAGTACTTATTGATTAATGATATTATTACCATTCAACTTATATTAATTAACATATAATGAAATTGTTTTTATTCCTGAAATTATTGTAATGATTTTCACCCTCTAATGTCTTAAGTTTTATTTGGCAATAACATTCATACCATAAGTTTGATATGGAAAATAAACAACCAAGGTGTTTTTTACATTTCGTTTTATTTTACTCCCTAATTAAGGTAATAATGGCCGAAGAAGTTGAAAATTAAAAAAAAAAAAAAACATTCACAGCTAATCGAAGTTGTACTCAAATTATACTTTTCACCAAGATACATGTAATTACACCTTTCACCCATACACAAATTTATATGCACATGAAAGTAGATATTATGTTTAGTAAAACTGTTTTCCCAGTTTTTATTCATCACGTCAGATATATTTACCAAAGGACTCCAAAATATTAAAGTATATTACAGGGACAACATATTTTGTATCACTTCACGCAGGAAAAAGGCATTGTTGAATATATTTATAGGCAATTATATATATGTTTACAAACTGCTATATATATATTTGAAGTATGATACCAATTATTTTATTTTTATCATTATTATACATATGTTTCCAGGCAAACACTGTATGTGAGTCACATTTTCCCACCTAAATAAAGATATTTTTGCAACTTTGTTTTATTATTATTATGTTTGTGAAATGTAAATATAATAATGATAAACATATATTTGTTTGCTTACAAATATATATATGTATATATGTTTGCCGGTAGATGCATTTCATATGATCAATATATTTGCAAGCAAATATATTATATTACCCACGCGGCAAATATATGTTTCCAGCAGGGCGCTTTTTTCAGCATTCAAAAGAACATAATAGTATTTTGGACGATGACAAAGCAAATTGTGCTAAATTTTTTGTCGTTGTTTTGGTTTTTATTTTATATTTTGAATGACAATACTCTGACAATTTCCTTAGGCAAAAATGAAATTCGAATATTGATATGGTTTCAACAAACTATTTTTCACAATTTGTTAAATAAGTTTCTATATTTTGATACTACATATTTCAGTGAAAATTTACAAAAAATAAATTTAATTATTTATTTTTAGACATTTATCTCAAATTGTTATTTGGCAACTCTAATTGCTAAGTATCCCATTTTTGATGCTGAAGTGAAAACGAATTAATTTCCTGAATACTTACTCCCGTATTCAAAATGAAAAAGCATATGCTAACTAACCAGCTGCTACAAATACGGAACTACACATACTACAAATACGGAAACCTTTTGAATCGATCAGTCAATTTATCAATACACACTAAACGAAAGATTTTTCTTCTCTTAAATATTTTTTCACACGTCTTCATTAAATTTAGCATATCACTTATTTACGGTGATCTTTCTTATATTTTTAAATATTTTTGGAAAAAAGTGCTTCGAAAAAAAGGCAAAAATAGTTTTTTGCAAATTACAACCCTGAAATTACACTTTTTATAATTTTTTATACTGCGTTTATAGTGAAGGCCTCAAGCTTTCACATGTTTTTTACTGCGTTGTTAAAGCGATATTACTAACAAAAGTTATAGGCTCTTAAAAATAGATATGTCTTTAAAGAAATTTTGGTTAAAAATGGGCTAGAGAAGCAAATTCTTCCTATTAGTTAACGTGTTGCTTTCATTGGAAATGGGAAGGGTAGAAGAAATGAAAGTGGGTGAAAGATGAAGGGCTTCGAATATGGCAACACTGTAATTGCGCGACATGTTGAATCTTAGAATAGTTGTTCCGCGCCATATAATGGAGGCTTGGCGAACTTTATTGAATATTTTCAGTTCGTAGCCCTCTTATGTTATTTACTTTGATGGGGTTAAGTGATATGGGAATACCGAAGGATGACGCAGCGATATGTGTGACGATAAAGAACTCATACGAGTACTTATTATTTTTTTAAATTGGTGTTGCCGACGTGGGTATCAAACCTGAAATCTTATATATAACAGTGCGACGCTCTAACCATATCACCACAATGGTACAATTTCATAGTAGCGTCTGGTGAATAAAATTATTTGTGATATTTTTCAGCAAACGCCTAGAGGTGAATAATTTCACCTCAAAAATTTTTTTAATTTAAAATTTTTCTTTTTACCATAAAATTTTTTTGAATGAGGGGTATGTATAGTTGATCTTTTTATTTGGTAAATTAATGTTTTTTAGTTTGATTTCAGATCATAAATTAATATAACCTTCTGTTTTAAATTACTTTTCAAATTAAAGAAAGATGATTCAATTTTCACAAGTAAATTACAAACAATAAAAAATTTTGTGAGCATTCGATAAGTCCAGCTAGACAGAATACGTGTTTTCGGCTTTCGCTACAAAGCCATCATCAGTGTCGTTTGCCTTGGTGGGTTAATCATTGATGATGATCTACTTAATTTTCACCAATGATCCTTTGAGATCATATCGAGAAAGGTATATTTTTATTATTACCAATATTAGCCATATTTGTGGTGATTAATTATTTGCCGTTCTTCTACAAATCTTTAAGAAACTCTGTTTTATAAACAATATAATCTAAGAATTTATATTTCAATTCTGTCTAGTTGTTTTGTACTTGCAGTTACTGAGTTTTTCATTTATATCATAAAATTATCAAACAAACTGTTCATGTTTTACTCTTTTAGATGAACAGATAGTTTAGATGACTGTTTTTGATTGTTTGTTGGTAACAAAAAATGCAAAAAATAAAATAAAAATAAAGTAGAATAACAAACTACCACACCATGTTATAGAATAAATAGTTAGATTGGATGAATGTGAGTGAATGTAAGTAAGAAAATGGATGGTATGTGGTAATACGAGTGGAAAAATGCCTAAACACGAACTTGTACTTGTATAATGACAGAAAATGACAAAAAAATAAAAAATTTAGAAAAATATTGTTACAAAAGTAGTAGTAGTTTTACAAAATAAATTTTATATTACAACAAAATACATAAATATTTTACAATAGGCATAAGATATGATACTACTAGAATATGATGAACTAATACGGATTAAGGAAATTTCTTAGAGCCAAACATTAAGAGCCTTGATTTTTATAAAGTTTTAATAAATTTAAAAGTTAACCTAATGGAAATTGAATTTACAAATTATATAAAAAAAATTAACTTTAATAATAAGCGTCATGATTTTTATGAAATTTGTTTTTACAATGTGCTATCAACGCATTACTAATTCACACATTTTTGGTTGTTCCCTATACAAACTTTGATTTTAACTATTTCTTATACATATTTTTAAGGGATATTCACTAATTGGGCTTTAATGTATAAAACTTTTTATGTGAAACAATTCAATAATATCGTAAAGAAAATTCTCTTAGTGTATTAGGACTGCGCCAAAATACTCTCCTTCTTCCAAAGGAGTTTTTATAAAC
This sequence comes from Leucophora obtusa, assembly GCA_949987735.1. NCBI lineage: Eukaryota > Metazoa > Arthropoda > Insecta > Diptera > Anthomyiidae > Leucophora > Leucophora obtusa. The sequence continues at coordinate 7,909,360 of OX465296.1, forward strand.
AGCATTCATAGAAATATAATTAAAATATTTTGTATGTAAAGACCGCTGCAAATGTATTTTAAAACAAATTAAATTTTACTTGAAAACAAGAACACTAACACAACTTACATTAGCTTTTGCTTTTGATTCTTAATAAAATGTACCACAAATTTGTCAAAACAACTAACAAAAATTACTTAAATATATTTTGTTTATTTTTTAGAAAAAAAAACGACTAAATAATATTAATATTACAAATGCTCAGTTTTTTATGTTGTCTGTTTTTTTTAATGACTTAGTTAATGTAGTTAAAATTTACATTTATTCTACAAATGAATGTTATTTTCACTTAAAATAACAAAAGTGAAATAACACTTAAACAACTACAAAATTTTGAGTGCAGATATCGTTCTCTTCTTCTTTTAACCACAAACATATTTGTTCACACATATTCAAATATTTGTTATATAGATATAGTACGCCTGTCCAACACATCCTCATGAGAACTGAGAATGCCAAAGATTACGAAATCTAAGTAATATATGGTCAAAATTGAAAAAAGACATATTCAGAGGAATAATTAGTAAAAAACAACAAAAATAAACAAATAAAAAAGTTAAAGTCAGTCATAGCGACTATATGAAAGAAACGCTACACCACCATTGGATTTCGGTTATATTCCTGGAAACAGATCAAATTCCCAGATGTTTGGTATGAGAATTTCATTTAACGGTGCAATAAATATAGTGAAATATATAATTAGGTGTAATTAAAAGTATTGTAGCTGTATACTAGAGTTGTAAAAGTATTGAGTATTTGGGTATTGAGTATTCAATACCGACCATTTTTTCGACTAATCAGTGCTTAAAAGTTCCTACTCCATACTTTCAGTGTTCTATCTGTCAAACTCCATATAAAAAAGTGATTTTCTCTTCGGTGGAATTGTTGGCAAATCGCGGTTTTTTTGGATCAATTTAATAGATATAATATTAATAATTCTAGTTTCCGAATTGTTAATTTCCTTAAATATCCGCTCGACAGTTTCCGAGACAAATACAAAATAGTGATTATAAATGTATCATTTTTTTTTGATTTTTTGTTCTGAAACTACACATCAAACTGCAGACTTTAAAGCACATCATTTAAGTAAATTGAATAAGAACTTGCATAAACTGTATTCTATTTTATTATTTCTTAAAAAACAAAAAAACATTTTACTAGTTTTTGATTATTCTAATGTATAATCTATTTTGGCGCCTAACTGAGAGTCGATGGCATATTGGAATAATATCATTAGCCGCTCTTTCTAATAAATCGAAAAAGTAGTTCTAAAAGTGCTCAACAGATGGGGTTGGATTGTCCCTATTTTAAAAAGAATTTTCTATCCGACACTTCTTTCACCCTAATTTTTAATACCGAATTCGATGATGAAGGATTTTACTTTGACTTTGACTTTTAATTTTTAATTATATTTTATACAAAACAGCGATAAACGATCTACCTTCTTAGTTTTATCACTTCAATTTATATTTTTACACAATTGAAATATTCCACTGCAATATTTATTATTCACTAATTGGATTTAATTAAATTACTTACAGTAGAGTGAAAAATTGCCATTTCTATTCCAGCTATTTCTCCATGTCCAAGATGGAAAATATGTATTTGCTGAGGTGTAGTTTTTTTCTAAACATATTTCATATAAAAAATTTTAAGAAAAACCTTTTATTCGTTAGTTTTGCAATATTTTTGTTTCTCTTTTAAATTTCATTCGTATTTTTTTCTGACATTAAATTAACAGAGTGTTTCACATATTTGTGCTTTTATTCTTATACTTGTGCTTTTATTGTATATGTAAAATCAGACAAATAAATCCAGCTTTTATTTTGGATTTAATAAATCCACTTGTATGAAAAATTCTAAATCCAGGTGATTAAAAAAATGCTTATTATGTCTTGCGGTAATCGGCCTGGACAATTTAGTCACTTAACAAACAAAACTTGTTGTTATGAAACTATAGGTTAACTTAATTTACTATATTAAAGCCACCCAGGAGAATTTTCTATTCCAAAGAATAGGTTGTAGAATAGGAACTTTTCCTTTCAAACCCCTTCTACTATCAATTCTAACATCGATGATTTTTGTTTGAAATCGTCCCAAAACCAACTACTTCTATAGCCTCCAAAGTGGAACCGGTTGCCATAGAATCAGTTCCGGAAATAGTTCTACATTATCTGGAACTAGGTCTAGAACTGATTCTCCATCCTTACATATAAGATTCTGGAACCAGTTCCTTGAAATCGGTTCTAGTGGAACCAGTTGCAGAACTGGGGTGTGGTTAGCGACCGATTGTAAAAAATGTTCTTGGGTAAAGTGACATACAGAGGACCATATAAAAAATGTATAAGATCATTTTAAAAATTAAATAAAATCACTATTGCCGAATTTGTCTATATTCTGTTTTGATACAATATATTGTTATAATAACATGGACAATATTTTAATAGATTTTTTGTGTTAAAAATAGAAAAGATGTTCAACGGAAACATTCCGGATGACTTGAAAGAAGTTTGGCATTACAAATTGAACGTATGTTCCAATACATTCCTTAAAAAATACAAAACATACAAACTAGTACATATGTATGTATCTATATACAACATTCTTATAACTTGTAAATAAATAAACTGTAAGCTGTAACTTATATTCCATGTTTTCAAAGTAGGCTAGGCCTCCACCCGTATGTACTTGTCGACGCCATCAACATCGTCATATCTACATACACACATATACACATATAAATAGTATGACGACTGCAAACACAAAGTCAAGTAGAAGAAATGAAAAAATCACAAAAAGTTCAAAAGCATTTTTAACGCCTTTTTGTGTCTCACTTTGTCTTGTTTGTTATTCTTCTATTACTTCTACGTCTAATATGTATTTGTTAATACACACACTAACATACGTGCATGTGAGGCTTTCCATACCATCAGTCCAGCTAAAAATAGTACATCGTCCTCATATCAAAGTGAAACTTACTGTATTTTTTGCCCTTTATTTATGATATGAATAAAAACTACAGCTACTTTTTAATTTTTCCAAAAAGTGGGCAGTGTGGGCCAATTAATGCAATTTTTTTATAAATATAGTTAATAATAATATTTTTTATGAGCATTTTAAAATAATTTTTGAAATTCAGAACTAGTACTAAATTTTTAGCGTACACTGAGAGAATTATCCTTCATGATTTTATATTAATGATATAATTTCATAGAATTTTTTTCGTAGAACCAATGAAGAATTTCATTATGTATGTAATATTTAATTAATATTATGAAAAGAAAAGCTATGAATTCTTTCATAAAATTTCTTAATTTCATTAAAAAAATTCATTGAATTTCATAAATTGGATCTCCATAAATTTAATGAAAATGTTTTTTATATACATATATGAAATTGTTCAATAGTGTTTACTTTTTTTTAATTTTTTTTATAAAATATCCTCATTTCCTGGGAGAATAATCTTTTATAATTTTTATTTTTTTTTAATTAATTTTTTATTATTAATTTTGGACTATGAAATTATTTTTTAAATCATATTAATTTTTTCAAAACTTTTTTTATGAAACTTTTTAATTTAATGAATTCTTTCTTTAGATATATTTTATATATCCGTAAAATATGTTACGATTTTATTACGCCTTTTGCATTTGCTAAGTACTTTTTATTTATCCGCTCCAGCTTAGCAACGACAACAACCAACTATAATAAATAATAGTAAATGAAATTGCTTCATAGATTTTATGAAGCTCTTCATTGGCTGAATGATTTATTCATTGGATGAATTGCCTAATAATTTTAAGAAGAGTTTCATAAATTTTAGGAACTTTTCATAAATATTGACTTTAATGAAACCTGTTTCATAGATTCTATGAAAAGTTTCAATGGACGAGTTCCAATGACAATTTTCATGGAAACTATGAAGAAATTCATTACTGAAGTGATGAAAATTCTCTCAGTGTAATAAATTACTTTATTTAAAAATGGGATAATGTTATTATTTTTTTTTTTTTAATTTAGATGTTTTGCTTATCGATTCAGGAAGTTGTTTAATTAAAATTCAAATATTTGTTCTATAATCAGTTATGACATCAGTACGTATAGCCAATATCCCTGATATATGAAACAAAAATAAACTCTCTAAAACGATATAAAAACATCTAAACTTCTTTTATAAATAAAAAAAAACTATATAAAAAATTGCAGAGTTTAATATAAGTTGAGGTATCTGTTATATAAACTATAAGAACTATTACTGAATTATAGAAAAAGATGATTTGTTTCAAATTGCCATTAAAAAACTGTATTCATATATTAAAATTTATAGCATATTCCAAATTCCATTAAATTATTATAAATAATGTACCAAAAATCAGCAAAAATCGTCTACTTTTTTGAAAAATTTTATATTTTTTCGGTTTGTTATTCGTATGATAAAGGACAATAAGTACTGTTAGTATTGATACTTTTCCTGTATCGGGACAGTTGGTGTGGAAAGCCTCTTCAAATAGTTTCGAGTCATGGCTTTAATCAGCTGTAAAACTGTAGAAACTGGCAAAAAGTATTTGCACGAGATAGTAAAAAAAAAACATAAATTTTAAATATACTTAACTTTAAAAAGGAAACTTTTCTTCTTTTGACTTTTTTAAGATGCTCCAATAGAGATTTTTTTTTTATACATATTATAAAGATACAAAACTAAAATTGCTATTCTAATTTATACATTTTTTGTTATTACTTAGATTTCATTCATATATACTTGGTATATAATTTAATGTTTAATCTTCTCTTGCATAAATGTTTTCTAAAAATACTTAACCAAAGTTGTTTGAAATAACAGAGTATAACTTCTGTAAAATTTACCAGACTTTAAAAATTTTAATTATACCCTACACCACTATGTGGTCAGGGTATTATAAGTTTGTGCTGATGTTTGTAAAACCAAAAAATATTGGTCCTAGACCCACCTTATAGTATACCGATCGGCTCAGAATTTTTTTTTTATTTCGATTTAACGATGTCCGTCTGTCTGTGCGTCCGTCCGTCTGTCTGTCTGTCCATGCATTCTTGTGCGCACTCTACAGTTCGCAAATATTAAGATGAAACTTGGTACACCGACTTATGTCGGCCCAAGGACGACGCCTATTAATTTTGGTGAACATCGGTCCATGTTTAGACCTAGTGCCGATATAAAAGTTCCTCCAAAATTATATTGTTTATACGCTGCAGGTCGCAAATATTAAGATATTTTTAGAGTTGGGCTTAATCGTTCTTTTTGGTGACTCGGTCTTATCGTTCAATAAAATTCATTGAACTAGTTCGTTCAAATCGTTCTTTTTTGGTGTCGTTCTTTTTTGTCATGAGCTGTGTCTGAACAGTGATTCGTGAACGGTGTCGTTCGTTCGACAATTTATTGGCGCACTACATGATACATGTTTATATTAATTTTATTGTGCATAGACTAATAGCGTCAGAAAATATCAATTTCATTAAAAATTTTAAATTATTAAGAAAAACATTTAATTCTGTAATAAAATTAATAAGAAAGGGATACAAATTTTCTATGACTAAAAAAAAAACGAAATGAACGATCGAACGAAAAGAACGAATAATGGTGAACGATGTCATATCGTTCAATGAAATGAACCGTTCAAATGAACTAGTTCGTTCATGAACGACACAACTCTAGATATTTTGAAGAAATTTAGTACACAGACCTATGTTGGCCCAAGGACGAAGCCTATTGATTTTGGTGAACATCGGTCCATGTTTAGACCTAGTGCTCATATAAGGGTCCCCCCAAAATTATATTGATTATACGCTGCAGGTCGCAAATATTAATATATTTTAATGAAATTTGGTACACCGACCTATATCAGCCCAAGGACGTAGCCTATTGATTTTGGTTAACACCGGTCCATGTTTAGACCTAGTGCCCATATAAGGGTCCCCCCAAAATTGGCTTGGTTACAAACTGCAGGTCGCCAGTATTAAGATATTTTAATGAAATTTGGTTCGCTGACTCACATTATAGAAAATTTTGACACAAGTCCCATTTTAACCCATTCAAATTTCGGATCCAAACATTACTTGGCTTTTAACCAGACTGGTGTAGGGTATTGTATAGTCGGCATGCCCGACTTTAACCTTTTTACTCGTTTTTGTTTAAAGTTATGTGAAATGCATTCCGACATTGAACTCTTAAGCATCAAAAGTTGTTTTTTACGTGAAAAAATTTCACTCGAATATAAAAGGCCTCAAAAGTTAATTTAAATTCTAAAAATGTACAATACAATTTTTTTATTTTATTAAAAACACACAATCCTGAAAAATACTAATGTCAGTTTTTCACAAGAAAAATAATAGACTTGTATATTAAATTTGAAACTCGTTTTCGTGAAAAATCGTTTTTGTTTTTTATATGGAGTATAACCGTTTTTTATGTGAAATCGAAACAACTTACAGAACTTTAAGCGTTGTAAGGGACATTTTTCACTCGAACTTTGACGGCCTGAAATCGTCATTTAAATTGTGAAAGTAGACAATCTTGTACATTAAATTTTAAGGAATTGAAATTCTACCCAATTTTCACGTAAAACCATTTATCGTTAAAAATTATTTCTTTTTTGTTTGGAGCATAACAGTTTTTTCATGTGAAACCCAAACAACTTACTATGCTTGATTATTAATTTTTTTAGATTATGTTTTTGAGCAGTGTTGCCAACTCTTGAAGGCAGGAAAGCACCGTGAGCATTTTGAAAACGGGTAAAAAGGGTAAAAATTTATCCAAAATGGGATAAAATAGCACGATAATAATTTTTTGAAAAATTTAAGTCAAGATTTTTAAAACACATTTTAGCTTTGTAAAATCGTGTAAAAAAGGTTCAAAAAATTACCAAAAAAGGGGTAAAAAAGCACCAAAATAATATTTTAAAATATTGAAGTATAAATATAACGAAGTTGTTATTTAAAATTGTACTACAAACATTTTGAAAAAATGTATTTTTTGTATATTTCGTATTATTTTTTCAACTTTGACAGAAAATTCAAGAAAAATTTAAAAAAGGAGAACAAATGCCAAAAATATAAACTGTACAAAAAGCACTAAAGCACTGCCAGAAATCTGAAAAAGCACTGTAAATACCCGCTTTTTATAAACGGGTATTTGTAAAAAATCACCGGGTACGGGAAGGAAAAAAGCACCAAAAAATACCCGAAAAGCACTGAAATGGCAACACTGTTTTTGAGTATACCAAAAATTTTAAGTTTTACAAAACTTAAGAATAATTTATTCATCATTTACCATAGTGATGTCCACAAAAATGAAAGTAAATTGTAAAAGTCGGCGCGGAAATCGATTGAAAATTTGATTAGTGCCTATAAAGCAAAAACTGACTTTTTTAAACTTGTTCATATATCAAATGATTGCAGAATCGGGTAATGAGTAGTCATTATTTCGTGGGAAGATAATGAGTACCAATTACTTAAGGGACATCGCGAACAAAAGTATTTAAGCGAGTAAATAGGCCGGTTTGAAACCCTATTTTTGCTGGGTGATTAAGAAAGTTTTGTTAGTTTAAAATAGTACTTAATCGGTTGCAGTGGTACTGCGGTACGTTTGCGAGTGCTGAATTTTCCACCTCTGATATGAATTGTTAATATATACAACCGCACAAAGTTCGCTACATTGTTTTTATTATTATAAAATTAGTGCACTACTAATTAGTGTAATTACGCATAATTACGGATTTTCTGTTACAGTTATTATTTTCATTTAAAATATTTTGTTAAAAAAAGAATTCCTTTTCGATTTCTAGGTCAGTTAAAAAAACGAAAATAAACTAAATATCATTTATTCTTACGGATTTTGTAGTCAATTTTTTGAAATTAAAAAAACCAAATAAATAAAAAATCATTATTTTTTTAAGGATTTTGTAGTTTATTTATTAACATTTAAAAATAAATGAAAAGTTCTTTTGATTTAAATGAAAAGTTAGTAGACCGGTTTTCAAGTGATTTTTCATTTATTTTAAATAACATTTTCAGTTAATTTAAACTACAAACTATTTTGAGTGTATTATTGCATGTGACAACCATTTGAGTTTATTTTGTTTTCCACTGCACAATCTTCTGTAGACTATTAGAACAATACATTTTAAATCTCGTAATATGTATAATAGGAAGTCCCGGTAAACAACTACTTAGGGTATTATAAAGTTATTTGGGATCCTTTTAAGGAGTATAGAATTGTTCGTGGTCAAAATTTCTGCATTAACAGACAACAGTTCATTTTTCCTTTGATTGTATTTTTTGTAGTTTTTCGGGCAAAGTGGAAAAATGTTCAAAATTACACTCTTCTCTATCTCTCTCAACTTACTTAAAAGACTGGGTGAAATCTTTTTATTGATTTGGTCCTGTGTACTTTTAAACTGTTACTTTAATCAGTTTAAAAGTACATTATTTATCGGGACACCCTTATGTAGAATACCAATAAAAAATCCACTTTAAAGGTCATACCCTATAAAATTTTATTGAATTGAAATTTTCTATATTTATATGTATTTAATAATGTTAACATGAAAACATATTTCAAGGCCTTTCATTTAGATGATTTACAATATATTTTCTATATTGTTTTGCCAAAATCAAAATAAAAAAAAAAAAAATAGGAAAATTGTGTGATCTTTTGCCACTAATGTACCCATTAGAATATTTTATTTTTCTACAAAGGACATTTGTGCTAAAAATTACTAAATTCATGTTCATAACAGTATGTTGTTCTATAAAACAGTAGAGCGACGAGCGGCAACAACAACAAACAGTAGAATCTGTAGTATTTAGCAACAGCAGCCCCGATAGCAGCAGCAGTTGTTGTTCTCAACTATTGTTTTTGATTTACAATTGTACATTTACATTTGTTAAACAATTGGCAAAGGACTTCATTGCTATTGTTTAATATACCTCCTCTCACTATCTCTGGTGTTGCTTCTGTGTAAGCCTTTTCTGTGTATATGTACATATGCATACAATACACCAACACACATACTTGCAACTCAATTATAAGTGACCTTTTTTCCATAACAATTTCAAATATGCCACAAATGTAATTTAAACATTTTTTTATGCATGTACGAATAAAGTGTATATTTAAAGTCTTATTGTACTTATAAAAAAAAAAAAATTCAAATAATTTATGGTGCTAATGTTGGCATTTCAATATATCATTTGTTGAAAAAAAAAAATTATATTACACATACCAACCCCTCCGCAACAACGAACTGGGTGTTATACATACATATGTATATATGAGAAATGTATGTACTTGTTGCATATTTTTGCTATATGTTCAACTATCCCAGCAAAACTTTGGTAATGGGTGCGATATACTCACGCATTACCTTGTAATGATACCTCGTTACCTTCTGCATTATTTCAGACCAAAAAGTAATAACTTACCAATCACTGATTACGTAATGTATTATTTATAAACGGAAAGTAATGATTAGAATATTTTTGAAAATCTATTTTTAGACACATTACTTTGTGTTTTTTTGTAAGCATGGGTGTAAGGTATATATTTTTCGACATTACAAATGAAAATACGAATCACAACAATTTATTTACTTTTTATTTATATTTAATAAAAAAATATTTGTAATAAATTTTTTTTAAATAAAATTTTTTTTTACGAAAATCTATTTTTAGACCCATTACTTTTTGCATCCTTGTAACCACATAAGTAACCAATTACTTTATCACTTCCTCCTCATACATTACTTTGCGCCTCATCGCCTGTAAAATTCATCAGTGAAGTAAGGTATAAAGTAATGCATCGGCCACTATGGCAACACATTACTTTACACATTATTTGGTAATGTGTGGTTTTGCTGGGATGTACTCCAGTTAACTAAAATATAGAAATATAGCCAAATGACTCGGCATAAAAATCAACTTATCATAACATTTCCAGTTTGGTATTTTTCGTTTTAAAAATTTGTGGGAGGAAATGATATGTGCAATGAAATTATGATTTTAATGAGTTACATCCTTTTGATTGCATTTCCGTTTATTTTCCTTCCTCCCCCCCCCCCCCCCTACCCCTTTTACAGTTTTCTTTCCCTTTTTCGGTTTATATTGGCCTTTACATTATCACCATCATATTCGGCAATCACATAAACATGCAATTGGTAATTAGTGTTTACTTAATTTGCTTTTAGTTTTTTCAGTGGTTTAATAAATTGATAGATAAGCTGGCATTGTCTAAAGTTTTAAAGCCAAAATAAAAAAGGTAGAACATCGAAATGACAATTTAATTGATTTAATTTATTGATGTCTTTTTTTAGCAAATTCATTAATGCATTTAATAATTGACATTAATATACATGTAAATAGAGTTAAGAGAAAGTTAGTCAGATGTTAACTACACTGATAGAAATAAACCTGAAAAATCTACTAAAAAAATTTGTTAAACGGAGCCCAGCTAAGTATTAGAAATAATATAAATATTAAATATACAAAGTTTTAGTTATATTGTAAATTGTAATTGAATGAACAAGAATATCACAAAAGTGATATTTGCACATATGTATAAACGGAAATAATTCACTTTATAACCTGTGGTTGGTTTATATATCAGGAAGATGTAATGCTGATGAATTAAGAAGAATTGTAGAAATAAGGATAGAATAGTTTTATTTGTATTTGGAAAATAACATTGTGGCCACCATATCTAATGTGCCGAATGTGATGAAACGGTTTGTTTCCGACAATCCAGTAGTGATTGCTTCCTGCTGGAATCATGCAATTCATTTGGCAGTGCTTAGAGTAATTTATGTGAAACCAAATGTTCAACATTCTGATATTTTTACTTTGAATTCTCACTACACAGACTGAATTTGTACTGAAATAGTGTTTTTTTTTTTAAACAAATATTACTTATATAGGTGGTTTTCATTAACAATTTTGTTCAAAAATATTTCCCGGAATCAAATTTTTTTATTCCCGTTTCCCGGGAAATGAAAAAGTCCGGGAAATCCCAAACCCTAGTTGTATGTCATAATTTTTGCCTAATTTTTTTTATTGAAATTATGTACAAATACACACACAATTTACTGTTTAGTTATCCAATTCCTGTCTTAATTTCCTTTTAGCCTGACTTGTAATGCGCCTTGGGGGTGGTGTACCATACGACGGCGACCCCCCGACAATGAGCGCAGCTGGCAACGACTATGCCGAATTATGCGATCTTGGACCTACGCGATGGAGTTCGCGTGGATACTATCATGTACCACCACCTGCTGCACACAGTTCATCCTTGCATCCTAGCATACTGCAGACATCCACCCAATCGTCATCTAGTGTACCAACGGGGGGCTCAGCCGGTCTTGCCGCTCATCATTTACGTGCCCATCCACCACCAGCCAGCAGTTACGAAGCTGAAGACATTGGCACATCATACGGCATGACAACACCACCACCTGGTGTTAGCGGTTTGACAAATAGTTACGCCGTAAATTCACGCATTGCCAACAGTACAAGTTCACTTCGGGCGGGCACAGGAGCTGTCGGTGTAGGAGGAGTTGCGGGTGTAGGAGGAGTAGGTGGACGTCCTGGTTTATATTATTCCCCACCTGGGACATCCTATACGATAATTGAGCGACCACATTCACCACATTATTATTATAATTCGGCGGGAGTGGCTACCAAAGGTGGTTCGCTGCCGGGTCGTGGTTCTGCGTATCTTTCGTCATCACCTTCAAATTTTATGAACAGCATGAGTGGGACACTACCTACCTCAACTGCTGCAAGGCATGCGTTATCTTCGAGCTCCGCTGCATCAAACGGCAATAAGAAACGACCGATATCACCGGAGCAGGTATTGCGCATGTTTGGCGCTACGCAATCATCTTCAGTTCCTACTAGCAGTTATCATTATAGTAATGGTACAAGAGATCGCACTGGTCGTCGTAGTCCAGCCAGTAGTCCGCCATCAACAACGCATCAGGTGGGTATTTCGAAATAGAAGGTTATCAGGCAAATTAAAAGTTTTATTACTTCACGTAGATCTACCGTGAACGAGAACGGGATCGTGGTATACCCAGTATGCATGATTTAACTACCCGTACTGTAAATATGTCACGAGATCAACAAATAGATCATGGTTTTGGTATATGTGTAAAAGGAGGTAAAGACTCAGGTGAGTGTTTTTTATTCCTTACCTATATTCTTACTCTTAATTTTTAGTTGCCAATATAAGAGTTCTGACAGACTTCTAAAAGTACACGGGATATAAATTTCATAGAGTTTGAGCTAAATTTGTCATCTATAATATTGTTGACATTAATTTTTATTTAGTAAAGGGTTGTTTTTTCAAACGCGCCATATAGAGCAACTGCAATTAATATTGTAATTAATATCTCCTCCTTGTCACCTTTTTCACAAATGTTGCCACACTAATTTTTATTGCCAAAGTACCGTCTCGAGTTACCAAGTATTTCTCTTCATTAATTCTTGTTCAAAAATTTTTTCTCAAAATGCTAAAAGGTGCATTTAATAAATTGAAATGTTCAATTACGCTGTACAATACAAATAAAAACACAAGCTTCTGACAGCTGATTCTGGCAGAGGGGAACACAAAAATATCAATATTTAAAAAACTTACGTCTGGCTCTATGTTTTTTGGGGGTTAAAGTTTCCCCCCTTTTGCAAATGTTTATTGTTAATCGGCATAGGAAACCATGTGAATCTTCCTTTTAGGTATAGGATGTGTTCAGTGAACTTATTTAAAACACTATGAAGAACATTTTTGTGGAACATTTTAACTGTCTAGGTTTGCAATTTAAAGGATTTTTTGCCCCTTTTTAAAAAGGGACAAAACCCCCGTAAGTTGAAGAGTTAGAGGGCTAAAATATTCCTCATAGTGTTTTACATAAGTTCGCTGAACACATCGTGTACCTAAAATGGAAGATTCACATGGTTTCCTATGCCGATTCACAATAAACATTTGAAAAAAATAAAATTCCGATGTGATCTCTCAAAACGCCGACACACGTTATTTTTCTTTTTGGTCTCTCTACCAGAATCCATTGTCAGAACCTCGCAATTTTGGAAAAAGTTCAAAATTCTTGTACAGTGTAATTAGAACAAAATTTGTTCAAAAACAATCATAAGATATATAGGAAACAAACTCGTAGAAAACTCAAGATTTAATGCGCGGAAAAAATCGGTAAGTTGGTCAGTGGAATGTGTATGCAGATTTTCTTTTTCGGGCCTAAATTTAATAATGAAAAAATAAATCTTTTATTTTGCACCAGGGAGTTTATTAGCGATATCGTCGATTTTTTATCTTCCTGTGGTTCTAGACGGAGAAAACTTGCGCAATACGAAATTGATATTGCCGGCAATAAATGTTTTCTTCCTGGGGAGTCTTCTTCGCATTGCCATGTTTGCTGGGATGGGTTCATATTTTTATTAGCTATGCTTGTGTTTATGAGTGAAGAATTTCTTGTAATCTGAATTGAAATAATTTTCTATATAAACAAATATTTTTGACCAAAAACCAAATCGAAATTATTTGATATTTTTGTTATAAAACAGAAAACAGTGAAATTTTTTCCAATTTTTTGTCTAAAAATAGAAAACAAAATATGGACTTAAGTAGATTTGAGGTTAAGAAGAAGAATAAACATTTTTTCAAAGTTATAGACATATTATTAATTTGCAAATCAGACTAGATCTAGTTTCTGCCTTTTTCTATGGACAGGCTTCATCAGTAATTTTCCATTAAATTGTATTATTGTTTATATTTTAATGTCAGATTGTCTCTATATGATAATTTACTCTCAGAAGTGATCAAAGAGACATACAAACATTCTACTTTAGATTTTTTGTTTATCTTCATATCTCCTCTTTGTCACCTTTTTCACAAATATTAACCATTTAACTGAAAATATCAATTCTTACAGAAAATATGTGTTTTTGTATAGTTTGTTTTTTAATGACTGATACAAAAAGTTACACATGAAGGAATTCACAGTTTAAGTGCTAACCTTAGCGCGTTGTAAAATAGCATGATTTTTTAAGTTTAACACATAAAAATAGTTCAAAATTTCTGCCAAATTTGAAAACAAATACATATTGTAATAAAAAACCGGCTAACCGAGACAAAAAACGCGGTTTTCGGTTTTCGATTCCTTTCTAACTTTGTTTTTTCGCGGCGCGATACCGCTTACAACAGACGTGCACTTTATGTGAAGGATTTGTTTGTCTTATGGTCTACTTTCATTTCGCTGAAATTTCTTATTGCACTGTGTTATTAATTCAAATGTAGATTGTGTAACCTGTGAAATATTTTCAATACCAATAGACATTTTAAACTGCTTTCAATTAAATTAATAGGGATTTATTATCTTTACTACCCTCTTTCTATAACATGTAATTCAATTTGTACCATATTTCTTTTATTTTCTTTTCTGTTTTGAAAATGATTTAGTATGTAGTTCATTTCTTTTTTCTTTTTTTCATTCAATTGTTGACAAAATAAAAAGAATTGTAAATAAGTCAACAGCGTATTAAATATGAAATTTTATACACTGCATGTAGTATGTAGTAAAATCAATAAGTATGCTAAGAACTTAATATAATAATAAGTTTATATGAACTTTTTTTTAAAAGCGTTTACTAACACATTTTCAGTGACAATACCTTTAAATCACAAGGAATGTGCCCATAAAAAGAAACTCTAAAATTGAACAATTTCTATTAGTTTTATAACAAATGTTAGGGTTTGTCCAATAGTTTCTTCTCCTTGATAAGTACTCAAAATGTATTAAAAATCATGGAAACTATAAAGAAGCAGTTTTGATTTCTGCTAAAAAAAACAAGTTAACCACATATTAAAATATCATTTATATCGACATCCAACACTTGGGATACTTTCTTTCCTTGTATGTTTTTATGTGATTACGACGAGTAGTATTTAACAGAGTTTGTTCTATATTATTCAGTTCATATGAATTTATTCATACTCTTATACTTACAATCTATGTATGTATGGCAACTGTATAGAATATGAGTTATCTACATATTGATTTTGAATATTGTTTTTTTAATTAAAATTTTCTGATAAGTAATTGATTTTAACAATGAAGAAACACTTAAAAGTTTATTTGTTTATAACTATAGTTAGGGATTAATAATGTTAGTGCAAAGTGATTGAATGAATATTTAGCACAAGATTTAATTTGCATTGTATATTCTATTTATAACTTACAACTGCACAATTTATAAACATATTTACTATTTTTGTTATCATTTTGTTGTAGGCCTTGGTGTTTATATTTCACGCATCGAGGAAAATTCTGTAGCTGAACGTGCTGGTTTGCGTCCCGGTGATACTATCCTAGAGGTTAATGGTACCCCATTTACTTCAATTAATCACGAGGAAGCATTAAAAGTAAGTATTTGTTATGCATTTTAATTATTTAAATATTTGTAATTACAATTAAAACTTATTCACTTTTACACTTTCTACGTTTTAAAATTATATGTTTTTTTAGAAATATAAGTATAAATTTATATCAATACAGAAATTTTATTTTATAAATTTTCTAGCCAGTGAAACGTTTAATAAAATTAATGAAATTTTCCGATAAAAAAAACTTAACCCTTTACTGCATGGCGTTACATACATAAATACTTATATGTAACGAATACTTTGACTGCAATTAGCATAAATATAAGTAAACTACCCGAGTAAAAAAGAGTATATATAACATATATTTTTTAATATTAAAATATGTGATTATATAAAATATTGTATGCGACCTTATATGTTTTTATATGATGCTATATTAGAAATTTTTTTAGAAATTTTCTCATATGTAATCATATTAAATCATATATCAGTATTTGCTTTATTGAAAATTGTATATATAGGAATATATTATTGATAAAACCGTTAAAAATTTTATATATAAATAGATACGAGAAATATTTTTAATTTTGTTTTATATAACAATATCGTCGGCTTGCCTGCAAGTAGTGTTATGAGTTCTTTAACAGGTTTTCAGGAGGGCGAAAAAACTGGTTTATATTATCCTTTTAATATATTTCATTGACATCATATGCCTTAATAATGATTGTAATAAATAAGGTCGTGAATCATTAGGGCATATGATGTCAATAAAATATCTTAAAATGATAATATAAATCAGTTTCTTCGCTCTCCTGAAAACATCCCGGTGAAAAATGTTCATATACACTCAAACATGTTCATATATGGTTTATGTATGGACACATATGAATAAATATGGATTTTTTATGAACATATTTGGATTTTATATGAACATATATGGAAGTATGTGATTTCATATATGGAAAAAATTTCATATACAGACATATATGGAAGCATATGTTATTTCATATATGGAAATGGTACACATATATGGACAAATATGAAAGTATATGTTATTCAATTTATGCAAAAGGGACTTGTATATGAACATATTTCGAAGAATACATTTTTCCATATATGTAAAAGGAACTCATATTTGGATAAATATGAAATTATATTTAATGCCATGAATAAAAAAAAGGAAAAAATTTATATCTATCGTACAACCTTATAATAAAGGACAGCAACGTTCGCATGTATTCGCATATATTTAATAAATGTATATGTTCATATATGTCCATATATGAACATATACTTAGGTGTTACCTCATTTTTCGGATCCATACATATATGGTTGAACCATAAATGTTCATATATGGAGATTTTTCACCGGGATGTTAAAACCAAATACATAGCACTTCTTGCAGGCAAGCCGACGATATAAGTTAATATCAGACCCAAGTTCGATATTAACTAATATATTCGAGATTAATATTTGACCAAAAACAATTTTTTATATGTTTTACTCAAAAAATTTCATTAAATTAATATTTTCTGAGCTTTCTTACTTCTAAAAGTTTTTTTTTAATTTAAAAAATCCAATTTAAAAAAATTAACATTTAAAATCATGGCCCGGCTTGTAATGGGTTAATAAGTCTAGGCATGTTGCATATCATTGGAAACGTATTTCAAGTACCTTTTCAACGATATATATATTTTGTTCTGGTCCGATAAGTTTTGAGTGGAGAAATAAGCCATTGCATATTGTTGTATATCATCTTCAGCTTCATAAATCGGGAACAATGAGCCTCCAACAAAAAAGAAGTGCATTGCCGGGCTAACCATTAAAATTTTATTTAAAATAAAAAAAAGCTAAACATATTTAAAAAAAATTTCTAAGTCCAAAGAAAATTCCCATATTTGATAAGAACCCAGTGTATAAAATCATTACCAGATATATGGTTATGTAACTACATACTTGGTAATGGTAACTACTTACTTTTGTTATTACATTTCTTATTACCTTTATATGGCGATGTCGCGAAAAATAATGAGTTGTCGTTACACACCAGCATACAAAAAATCAAAAAATATATCGTTACCAATGTGCTTACTAGTACTGACAAAAATAATGAGTCTAAAAATAGATTTTCAAAAAAATTAATTATATAAAAAAAAATATTTTTTATTGTATTTTTTTTTCAAATAAAATTTGCTGGTGCGGGAATCGAACCTGGGTCTACAGATTGCCAGTCGATAGCTCTACCATCTGAGCTATATCGACATGTAATATTTAATAGATAAAAATATAATTGACCTGCTGCACACAAGTAAGCTTACTCGCCAACATACAAAAAATCAAAAAATATGTGGTTACATATATCCTTACCAGTGTTTAAAAAATATTGAGTCTAAAAATAGATTTCAAAAAATTTTCAAAAAAATCTAAAAAATTATTTTCTATTTGAAATAATGATAAAAATAAGTCATTATCAGTAACTCATTATTATATGTTTTAAAAGAATGCAGAAGGTAAGTGGGTGTCATTACTGGTACTCCAATAATAATGATATGTCATTACCGTTTCTACACTGGGAAATTATCTATTCTTTAAAGAATAACAGATTTATACATTAACGTCTTTAATAGTTACTCATTATCAACAGTAGCCCTCGGCTGACAGTCAGGCATGTGATGAATATTGAAAACGAAAACTATCTGATTTTCAATGGTAAATATTTTACGATCTGTACAATACCAATTATTTTTTATTTCCTAATTTAGATGTCCGGCGTCAAATAAAACGATAAATAATAATTTGAAGCCAATTTGATTTTCGCGAAACTAATTATTCTAGATTGAAAAACTGTTCGTTTTCGATTTTCATCACACCCCTGAGAGTGTAGGATCCTAAATCCTGCTGCCCTCCAATTCAAAGTTTTTTTTATCATTTAAATTTAATCACATCGTATTGTATTAACTTATATCCAATTTGATCGGGACAAAATTCGGATATAAGTTTATCATTTGATATAATTTTGTATCCTTGTAAATACAATTATATCCGATATGATACAATTTAATATAACCATTTTTCGGATGAAATTATATCCATTTACATATTGCAAATATATCCATTCACATATAATTTTATATACACTTTTTTACTCGGGTAGATACATTTTTTCATTAACTCCTATTTAAAAAATTAATTTAAATACCTTGAGGGTCTCCGGCAAAATCAGTTTATTTAACATAACATAATATTCAAGGAACGTATCCCAATGGGTTCTCTCCGATCTTAATGATATTGGGATATGTGATAGAGGAGAAAAAAATAACGTAAACGCATTTTTTGTAACGGCCCAAATCAAATGGGTATTAAATGAAATGTTTTTTTTAAGCATTTAATTGCATACAAAACATGCCTGGATGTGCCCAACTTTTGTTACTGTTCAATTAAATTTTTCCGACTTGCTTATTTATATCGGATATTAGGTTTGTTTTTCGAATTTTATATCTATGTATATCAATAACTTCTTATAAAAAAACGACTATCCGTACTTACGTGACTTGTTTTTATTTTTTGTAAACAAATAAAATTAAACATTTGTTGCCGCCTTTGGACGAAATCTGTTTTCGTATATGGGCTTGCCCGGAACGCGAAATAGAGAAAATCACCTTGAGTGACATGCTCTCCCTTTACTAACAACCACATAATTCATTTGTTAGCCTTTGTTGTTTTTAATATTTTATCAATTTTAAAATACAAAAATTTAAAAAAATTCTATGACAAATATTTTTGTTTATATTTAAAAGAGAAAAGCCAAAAATTTTCAAGACTTGGCAGCATTTTTATAACTACTACGGTGGTTCTCATACTGAAGGTTTAACTTTAACTTAACTATAAACAAAAGGAAATGTCAAAAAATTGTACACAAAACAACAACAAATTTTTGAGTTAACTATTAACTAAAGTTTAAACCTGCAGTATGAGACCCACCGTTAATTTTTAAGAAGCTAAATTTATACCTACTCAAAATTTTTATAAATGCTTAAATTTGTATGGAATATTTATATAAAATTCGAAAAAAACACACCCTTTGTTGTTCGTTTTAATTCAAATTTACACTCAATAATGCCTATTTAATTTAATCGAGGGAGTCTCTGAACTTTTTTCGATATTCGTTCTGATTTGGCTTCAAAACAACTAGCGAATTTTTCATCAATATTTCAAGTAAGTGGCAACACGGGCAATATGGGTATCAAAATAATTATTTTCTTAAGTACTTTAACTTTTTGAAAGAATAAATCTAAATTTTGTAAATTTCAGACATGTTTTCATACAAAAATAAGTAAAATTGTGATCGCACTTTTTAACCCCTAAACGTAGGATTGGGCAGCCAAAAAATTACTTATTTTTTTTTCTCTCTATCACATATCCGAATTTCATTAAAATCCGATAGAGCCCATTGGGATAAATTCCTTGTTAGCTTGTTAACGAAATTGCAGAATTATGTCGGTAAAATTAACTGCAATCGAAGTTAGTAATTTTCTGAGTGTATTTCAAATTACGTGAGGCACTCAACAAATTTAACCTCTCATGGTTCTGTTATTTTTAAATTGAGTTTTAACTTCGGTTAGGTACACTAAAATTTTACCCGTAACGTATTTATACATAACAATGGATATCAATGGTTTCCGACTATTTTAGAGGTGTGTCGTTCATGAACGAATTAGTTCATTTGAATGGTTCAAGTAATTGAACGATATGACTTCGTTTACCATTATTCGTTCTTTTCGTTCAATCGTTCATTTCGTTCTTTGTTTATTCATAGAAAATTTGTATCTCTTTTCAATTATTTCTGTTACAGAATTAAATGTTTTTCTTAATAATTTAAAATTTTTATTAAAGTTGTAATTTGCTCATACTTTTAGTCTATGTACAATAAAATTAATGTAAACATGTAATATGTAGTGCGCCAATAAATTGTCAAACGAACGACACGGTTCACGAAGCATTGTTCAGTCACTGCTCACAACAAAAAAAAACGATAACAAAAAAAAAAACATTGAACGACTTGAACGAACTAGTTAAACGAATTGTATTGAACGATATGGTCGAGTCACCAAAAAGAACGATTAAGTCCTACTCTAGAATATTTCTGTTAAATTGCCGACTTATTGTTTTTAGTGTAATACTAGTTCTCAGATCACAATTTACGGCTCACTCAGAATTAGTTAAAAATATTTGCAGAAACCAAGCCAGTTTTGGGCTGTGTGATCGATCTCATAAGCAATTACTTCTGTAAAATATATATGAGGCTTTCTATACCAAATACCCAGCTAAAAGGGTATCATATCAAAGTCAAATTTACAGTACTTATTGTCCTATATCATATTAAAACAAATTCAAACATCTTTTTTAATTTTTCCAAAAATACTTTAATTACTTATAAGGTTTACTGACTACATAGGAAATCAATAAATAAAAAAATTGGCGTGGTTAAATATTGACAAATAAAGCATTATTTATAATAATTTAATGTCATTTATAAAATGCTGGATATTTGACCATTTATACAGAATTTTTTATGGGTAATTTGAAAATAAATCAAATTTTTTTTTTTAATTCATAACAGTACTTTTTAGTGTAATAATTTATCTTAAAATCGGCACAAAGATTTTCGTTATTTATAAAAAAATTAAAGAATATTTTCAACAATTGTTGCCACTAAAAGCAAATTAAAATCGCTAGATCTGTTGAGAAAATCGCCGTTATGGAAACAGTGATTTTACTTTATCTATTGCACTGTCATTTTAAATTCCCTTCCAATTTTAACCCATATTATTTCGTGGTGTACTTTATTACTTATTTATTCAATTAAATACTGAAAGATTGACATTGATACTACATACTTTTACCCATGCCGGTGCACTTGGTATGAAAAACCTCATATGTAAGTTTCATTGGCTAAATATTTATAAAATATTTTGTAGAGTTAACAATATATTGATTCTGTGGATAATACAAATAGTTAGCATTGTAGGAAGTTGCCGCTTTTACGTTTTTATCCGAATTTAAACTACGAAATTTGACGGCCAATTTATTTGGAAGTTTTTCTATCAATAAATATTTTTTCCCCCAATGAAATAATAACCACATTAGCAATTAATTTTTGTAATACTAGTCCTTTTTTTGAAGCACTTAAAAATAACAAATTTTAAACTTTCAGATCCTTTTTAACCTTTTAATGTTTCTTAATGATTGTAGCAAAATATGTCACCTTAAATATTAATCCTTTTTAAAATGTTCCTAAACTAAGTTAAAATGTTTTCCATTTACAATATTTTCTCCTTTTAAGTGTAATTATTAAATTTTATTCAGTCTCAGGATTCCTTCCCTATAATGTAACTGTTTTTGACCAAAGCTGATGTTTAAATAAATTTTAAAATATATGTTTTCTGATATCTTTAAATGCGAGATTTGAATTTTTTTCAATCAATTTTCTCAAGATTCTGGGAGTCTTTTATAAATTTCAAATTTTGAGATACAAATTGAATTTATCAAAACTTTAAAGAAAATTTTATAAAAAAGTAGGTGAGCATGAGGTAATGTGGCAGAAATCGTGTTGTTTTAAAAGTTTCCTTTAAACTAATTGCATTCTGTTAACGCAGAAAGTAAAACCACCAACTGCAATATGAAATTAATACCTCTTGCTGCAGTTTTCCAGATCAGTTAACCACTTTATCCCACGTTAGAGTTAAACTCAAAGTGGTGGTGTCTCGCCTATCAATTAAAGGCCAGCATGAATGCATTTAAAATATTCTGTGAAA
Source organism: Leucophora obtusa (assembly GCA_949987735.1). Lineage (NCBI taxonomy): Eukaryota > Metazoa > Arthropoda > Insecta > Diptera > Anthomyiidae > Leucophora > Leucophora obtusa. Next base: position 7,931,630 of record OX465296.1, read on the forward strand.
CATTCACTACACTTTTTGCAATTCAGAAATCTTTAATTGAGGTGCAGTGAATATCAATTGAAATATAGAAATCATAAATTAAGATAGATATTATGTTTTCTGAATTTTAATTAATATTTTCTGAGTTTCGATTGATGATTTCTGATTTGCATAAATTGTAGTGAATGTTTCAAAGCCTGTTTTAAATGCATTCATGCAGGCCTTTACTATCAATTGGCAGCAGTTGATAGTTTTATTTAACAATTAAATAAAATTGTCAACTCAAAGTGGACGAAATTAAATGATGTAACTAACGCCTTTGCCAATTCAGAAAAAGGGTCTTTATCGATTTCTCAATACAATTTATAATAACTTGCCTAATTATGCATATTAAATACAAATAAATTACAATAAACACTTAAATACACTAATACACTTTGAGAAAAAATTGGCAATAGAATAAGTTTATTTTCTTTTTTTTTCCCTGCTATTTCAATTAAATTTTAATTATAATTTATTTTATGATGAGTTTATTGTTATGTTAAAAATAGCTGCAAGTACTAAATAAAAAAAGTTTCAAGGTTAAAACAAACAAAATATCCCAAAAAATTTCCTAAACATATTGGAACTTTTAAAGGGTTTGTTGTAAAATGCACATCAGCTTTACAGCCAACAAAAAAAAAAGCAATTAATAATAAAAGAAATACACAGCACAAAAAATTCAAGCACCACATCTTATAATTTTATTTGGTTCATTTTAGTTCAATCGTATATAAACATAATATTTTATTTAAAAGGATTAGATTATATATATTTTTATGTTTTTTAATTTACGATTTAGTTTTCTATATTTTGGTTTTGGTTTGTGTTTGTCTTTCTACCTTCTTCTTTTGTCTCTTCTATTGCCACATTTTTTCTTAACGCAGAGATGTGTGCAGATATTGAAATCATCACGTCAAATCAGTATGACGGTACGATCACCACCTACCCTCAATTCAACGGCACCGTTGCATGGATTTGGGCCTCCTTCGCGAGATCCCATGTATGCATCAATGGCTCCCCTGCTGCCACAACAGACTGGACTGCCCCCGGGTGCCAGTATAGGGACAACAACTGGTGGGCCATTGCCATATAGACAAACATGTTCCTGGATGGATAGACATGGTAGACCCGCCTCACCGCCCATGGAATATGGGGGAAGAAGAAGTGATCGAAGAGATCGGTAAATAAATGTTAACCATAATTTTTAAATAGGACTGTAAAATAAAAACAGTTTTTGTTTTAATTATAGAATACGCCGTGTAGAGTTGTTAATAGAACCTGGCCAATCTTTGGGTTTAATGATTAGAGGTGGCGTAGAATATGGTTTGGGCATATTCGTTACTGGTGTAGATAAGGATAGTGTAGCGGATCGTGCGGGTCTTATGGTGGGTGATGAAATCTTAGAAGTTAATGGTCAATCCTTTCAAGATGTTACCCATGACGAAGCTGTTAGCCAGTTAAAATACCACAAACGTATGTCTTTGGTTATACGTGATGTGGGTAAAGTGCCACATTCCTGTACCTCCATTGAAATGGAGCCATATGATGCTTATAGTCCCACGGGGACAAGGTAAGTGGAAATGTTTAACTTAAATGGTATTACTTATTAAATATTATATGTTTTAAAATAATGCAGAAAGTCGGTGTAATTGCTGATAGTCCAAAAAGTAATGATATTTCATTACCGTTTCTACACTTCTCCTATCACGTTTTTTTATTTTTCCGCGTGGTCATTATACTCTACACCCTATAATTAAACGATGCCCGTCTGTCCGTTCATGTATACTTGTGCTACCGCTACAGGTCGGAAATATTAACATATTTTGATGAAATTTTATACACTAACTTACATATATCGGCGCAAAGGGCGAATCGTATAGATTTTTGTTAAAAAACTTCCATATTTGACCTAGTGCCCATATAAGGGTCCCCCAAAAATAGGTCTTATGCTTGTGCGCAAGCTACAGGTCACAAATATTAAGATATATTGATGAAATACCGACTTGTATCGGTCCAAGGACAAAGCCTATTGATTTTGGTTTAAATCGGTTCATGTTTAGACCTAGTGCCCATATAAGCGTCCGCCTAAAATTGATACAAGGTGGCCCAATATTACCGAAGGGGTTTGATTTAAAAAAAAAATCCGACAATAAAAAGAGCCACTGTGTCCCTCGCAGTGTGCGCTGTGGCTCCACCCTGTTGGAACCATACTTGCGGATGGTTTTCCACAGCTGGCCTTAAAAAATTTTCCAACATTGTCCGATACCGTGTTTAATTTCAAAAAAATATGGGCCAATTATCCTTTCCGACGAAACACCGCACCAAACAGTACACTTAAGTAAATGGGGTTAATTGTCGCTGTTGAACTACTCTTGGATTTTCCGTAGCCCATATCCTGCAGTTATGCCTATTAACGCACCCATTTAATTGGAAATGGGCTTCGTCACTCATAACTAAATTATGAATAAAATCATGGTATTCTTCTGCTTTTTGCCGGAAATGATTTGGGCACGTTCTTCAAATGTGTACTATTTCATTTTAAATTCCCTAAGCCTTCTTTACAAAACACTGAAAATATAAAAAAAATTATAATAAAAAAGTTATAAGGAATTCAAACCCCTGAGTTAGTTTTGGGCCACCCTGGATAAAGATATTTTAATGAAATTTAGTACACAGACTCATATCGGCTCAAGGCCAAGTCTATTGGTTTATGTTAGAATCGGATTAGTAAATGGCTCCCATATGGACTCTATTTCCAACTTTCACTTAAATACACCTAATATTAGGTAGAATCAAAATTTCTTATGTTGCATTTACATCTGCACCCAAATCCCGAGATTTTGACTAAAATTGAGATTTCAGTAAAAATCTCACATGAAATTCCGAGATTCCCCATACAAAATAAATCCCGTAAATTTGCGAGATTTCTAAGAAATCTCAGGAAAATCTCACAAATGTGGAGACTTTTATAGAATACAACACTGCGATTCGCTTAATTAAAAAATAACCAAAAAATAACACAAAATATTGAAATAAAAAAATTATTATAAATTTAACTTTAGACCCAATGGAAATGTACTATTGATTATAAGAAGTGTTGCGTGATTCTAATTATTGCTTCCCGCGAAGCATAACTATGAAGAAAGCATTGGAAAGTGCATGACATCCTTCCACCAAAATATTGCAAAATATAGCATCCTTACAAAAAACAAATTTGCTAATATATTTAGCGTTAGATCTTTACATTAAATAATGTAAAATGTACTCCGCCAATGAATAAAATGGTTTTTATAAATATTTTTAATTTGAGGTGGCTACTACTTAAAAATAAGTATTTTTTAAATATAAATTTCGAAAATGAAATTAAATTATAAAATGAATTCAATGAAATTTACTTACTACTATATTCAAAACTTAAATAATTTATTTTCTTTTTGCAGAGCACGTCGAAAAGGTCAAATCACCGCCATGGTAGAAGAGAAGGCTCGCTCTCTTTTGCCTCGACACCACTTTGCAAGCCTTTCGTATTATACAGCCGAGTATAGTGCGAAAGCAATGACCATAGATGCCTTTGTAGCCGTCTTATTAGAAATGTTAGATACATATGAAAAGGTATTTTGTCAACAATCTAAAAAAATACCTAATATTTACCTAAGATTTGTTTTTTATAATTGCAGCATACACTAGTGACGGAAATACGTGAACTTATATTTCCTGAAGATCGCACCCGCTATGATGAATTAGTTTATCGTAGAGAACGCGATCCTTATAGTGGTGAAAGATTAAGGGTATGTTTTAAATATTTATGTTAAAACAAAATTTACATAGTTTTTCTTGGCTAAATGTTTTTCTTTTGCTTTTTTATTTTAGCGTAAGGGAGAAAGTGCGCGTGATTTGCCGGTAAGCTTTTTAGAAGATTTGTTCTACGACACTGACACTTTTTATTAAAACAAAATCCAAAAAAATATACTACAATATTTAAAAATCTACTACTATACTCTTTATAACTACCAAACTACCAAAAAAAAAAAAGCTTAATAATATTTAAACTAACAGCCGCATGTTAAATGTAAAACGTATTAGTTTTATTTTCTTAAATTTTGATTTTCAAAAAATTTAACAATATATGTTTTTATTTTACTAATATTTTTCTTTAACTGTATTTGAAAAATTGGTTTCATGTTGTTTTTCTTTCTTTTTACAAAAGAATTTGTTGTTTAGAACTATTGTTGTTGTTGTAACTGTATTGTCATTAAGACAATTATTTAATAATTTATAACAAAACAAAAAGAAACACTCAATAGATAAGAGAAAGAAGATGACAATAATTTTTTGTACTCTAATTAACACTTAAAAACTACAATACACTTTATACTACACTACAAAAATTATATATATAAAGCATTACATAATTAAAATAGTACACATAAAAAAAACTTGAGAGTCACACACAAAAAAAACATTGCCGAGATACTGAAATTAAAATATCACTAAACATTATTTTCGCATAAATTATTCAAAAGCTTTAGAAATTTTACCAAGTTTTCAATTATGCTGCGAAATTTCTCATAATTTATTCAAAAAATCTTGTGAAATTGATATTTAACTGGTTTTTTTTGGCTATATTTTTTTGTGTGTGAATAGCAAGATTTTTCAAAAATAATTAAAAATTTACAAATTGCTTAACAAAATTCTACTTCCGTTCAGTTCCACCAACTTAAATTTAATTTAAAATTACCTAAGTTTTTATTTAGAGTAACTGAATCAAAAACATATTGACTTTTTTGATATTTCTTTTTTTGTGTACTTATATAATTGATTGATTGGTTAATCTAACACTCTAAAATTATCTAAAACAAATTAGTTAAAACGTATTTAAAAATATTAAAATACTTTGAAAATCTTATAATATTAACTAATAACTTTTGCATGCCATTTTTAAAAACGTAAACTACTTAAATACTACTAAACACTTTTGAATTCCTAATAAAGTTATAAAGTTTTAAACAAAAAAATATAACAAAACAGTATCTATTGAGGACTTTTTTATTTTTTATATATGTTTCCTAGTAGTTGTATGATTTTTCTGAGTGTAGGCTGTTTATAAAAAGTGCCGAATGTCAATTTTTATTAAAAACAAACAACTAAACATTTTTTTTTTAATTTTATTGTTTTTTTTTTTCAATTTTAGATAATTAGTTGAATTAAATAGTATTTTTAACATTATTTATAATAATTCTATGACATTAACTATGCAATAATAAATTTCACTCCATAAAAATATTCACGCCGATTTTTTTGTCAGTGCAGCTGTGAACTCCACTTTTAAACTGCATGTTGAATTTTACACAAAACATAAAAATTTTGGAATGAGTGTTTTGAAATATTTAATATTTGATTAGATTTGCTGAGAGATATACGAATGCAAATACATAGAGGCAATTTAAATAAGATGATAAGCGGAATTTCATTTAATCAAAGTATGTATAACTATATTCAGGGTCTTGAGGGTTGTATGAATACAATGTAAATAGGGATATCAACAATTATGCTCTGACTTCCTATCAAGGTTGGCCACCGATTCCCTTTATCGTTGCTTAATAAAAAATCATATTGCTAACTTGGTATACTTTTACTAATTTTGACGAGAAGGAGTGCAGCCACTTTCTTCAATGTTGCCATTAAAAAAAATAAATAATAATAATAATCCCATTAATTGGTGATGTTCAAGATGGAAAAGTTAAAACGATCGAACTTTTATTTTGAAAAATCCTTGCTTTGGATTAATGATCTTTACTGAAGTTAAAATAAAAAAAAAAATAAATTTGAAATGTTTCTATAACGAAATAAAAATTACATTTCCCATGCCTGGTGATGTCTCTATAATATTTACAAATGTAAAGAAAATGTGGATATATAAATATATATAAAAACAATCGTCACCGGAGCCGTAGTCATTTAATTAGTTTTTTTTCTCATCGCTGCGGAATCCACAGCCGCAGCCTCAAGATTGTATCTCTACTCTAATTTGGGTTGGCAAACATTGTGTTTTTTACAATACATAATTTAATGGGAAAATTCAATTCTTTATTAATACCAGTACGTACCGGTATTGATGTTTCGGTAACTGTAATACCTATACCCGGAAACGTAATTTTTATTAAAAATTTTAAATTTATATATTCAAACTCTTTTTAGACCATTAAGATTATCAGTTACAATTATATTTTGATTTTTCAATTTAAGTTCATTAGATATTTTTGTAGTAGTATAACAAGAAAATATTCTATAAATATTTAGTAACAATTTTCAAATGGAAAAGGTTACTGTGAACTTAAGTCGTAAATGCCGAATCTTATATTCTTTTAAAATTATACTTTTTATATACAATTTTTATGCCTTTTGAATTTTGGTAAATAATGGCAGCACTATTAAAAGTGGCGGTTTTCCGCTTTTGGAAGATCAAACTTTTACACTTGATAGTGGGTACTGCGAAATTGTCAGGTTTGTGGGAAATTATTCACATGTGTTTGTTGTTATGTTTGAGAAAAATTTTACACTTTCGAATTTTTACAAGACCAAAATTTCTGACATGAATACTTCCATATAAAAAGAACCGGTTGTAGAACATAAATTAGAACCTATGCTAATGTAGTATAAGCTGTTCTGCAATCAGTTCTTTGAATTTTACCTTTTTACTGGATTATTAAACAAATGCCGTAATAATTTTAGATATTGTATATGTAAAAAGGCACTAATGAACATAATTGTGATTTCTTAAAATTGCCGCATTTTTTTGCAAAACTTGTCATTTCTTCGAAACAATCTATGTTATGTAAATGTGTTCTAAATCTTTAAGGTTGTCTGTTTGTCTATCATGCTTAACAATATTAAAAACAACAATAACAACATAAGTATAGAAATTGTTTAAACATGTTATACTCTAGTTTACATAATTTTATGGTCTAAATAATACGGCCTAAGATTGTCAGTCGTATAGTAAATGTCATAGAATATATTATGTATTTTTTTTACATCACCCACCAACGTAATACAAATTGGAAAATTTACAAAAAAAATATCGAAAATTCGAACGTGTTCAAAATTATCAAAATTAAGTGCAAATCACACTGAAAACCCGTTTAATTTTATTGAAACAATAAAACAACTAAAAATCAATGATAACAACACTTTACCACAGAAGTCAACAAAAAGTAGTAAATATTATTTAAATATTATTTTTGTTAAAAACAATTCACCTTTACAAAGCATAATAAAGTTCACCAAAAATTTAGAAACCATCACCAAAATCTCACCTCAATACACCGAATAATAAAATTACTTGAATAAGCACTAAAAACAAGAGACAATTTGTATAAACAAATTATTATACAAAAATAATAACAATACTAACAAAAAGCACCTTATGGACTATAAATATTTAAATTTTTATAATAATTAATAATTTAAATCTAAATTTTTTAATATAATTCTTATGCTTACTTGACTTAGCAAAAATTTTCTAATTGTTTATAACAAAGATTATAAAAAATAAAGTTTTTCTATAAAAGAAATAATTCTAAACCTATTATATAGGTAACCGATGTCGATTTGGAAGTAAGTGCGGCTACTGGCAGAAGTCCTTCATCGGACTCAGGGCTGGGCATGACTATGACGGATAATAAGAATCGGTACTCTTCTATTTTAATAAAATATAATCCTCTTTCCAAAACAAACTCCTTATAAAGTTAACTTAATGTTAATTTAAAAAAATATATTCTCTTTTTTTACCAAAAATAAATTGTTTTAAAATGTTGTATAAAACAAATTAGACCCTCACAACGTTTACCCTATCGACCTATGTCGGCCGAACCGATATTACATCGTTCACATTATCATCCACCATCGCAACCACAAAAGCTGCCACCACCTTCATCATCATCATTGATAAACACCAATTTCTTACATCCCCATCATGTCCAGTATAATAGTCATCATTCGTCATTACGCCATCTTGGTGGCTTTGGCTCTCGTCGCCTGGCAGGCACGTCGTCATCAACATCGAAAATTATGGGACCAACTTATAGCAGTACTACTCATAATACTCCACAAAAGCAGTATATGTATAATGTTAGCGGTAGCATGGGAACAAATCAAATACATTTTGACAATCAACATCAGGTGATCATAATATGAATATTTTTTAGTAAAAACTAAAAGAAATGTTAAAAACCACCATTAGAATAAAAAAAATGTAAAAACCAACAAAAAGAAAATTTTCAAAATTACTTAAAAAGAAATTCCAAAAAAAGAAAGCTTTTATATCTCTTTCTATCTCTCTCTCTCTCTCTATCACCACTGCTATATTAAACCTTTCTTAAAATTTTAATCAAATTTTTAAACTCCTGCACCTACTTATTTCTTAATACTTAACTGCACTTTTTAAAACAATTTTTTTTTTGTTGTTCTTAAGGTTTTTAAAAAACTATACTTTTAATTCATTTTTAAATGAAAAAATTGACATTCGAGGTTAAAGAGTTTTTAGAGGGGTTTCTTATAAAAAATTAGGTCTTCTAGTAGGCTTTTTTGATGTAACTAACCGTAGTTTTTATGTTGTATGTATGTCTGTTATTGCTCTGAAAGTGTGTGTTGTCCTCGTATGTATGTATTTATTTAATATTCAAAATTTTGTTATCGATGTTAATTTTATTTAATTTCTTTAAAAAATTATATCTATGTATTTTTTTTGTTATGAATTGGCATTTCTTTCAGTATATTTCTCATAGTATAATATTTTTCTACAATTGGTTTAATATTTGTATTATTGTATTAAAAAGAATCAGTTTTTTAAGTGAGAGTACAAAAATTAATAAATTTTAAGTAAACTGAAGTAAAAAATTGTATAGTAAAAAATACCGGTGACATTGAATATGTCCGAATAGTATAAATAATAAAAGTTTTAGTCGAAATTCATAATTTTGCGATATTAAGACATTTGCATAAAATCGCTGTAATAAATTTTTGAACTAAATGAAATTTTGAAACTATTGCAAAAGTTAAAGTCGGACATACCGACTATATCATACCCACCAACACCAGTCTGGTTAAAAACCAATTAATGTTTAGATTCGAAATTTGTTTGGGTTGAAATGAACTTGTATCAAACTTTGTCTACAAAATGGTAAAACATTCGAAAATCGGTAAGAAATTATATTTTTCCTAATTTTAAAGAGAAATTCGGGACTATAGTCCATAAATTTCATTAAAATATATTTATAGTTGCGACCTGCAGCGTGCGAAATACCAAATTTTTTGGGGCACCTATATATGTATGTCCATTAGGGATATAACTTTTTGCAATTTTTGCAAATATCATTTCTCCCAAAGCAAAATTAAGTAGAGCGTGGAAAAATATTAAGAACTGCTATTTTACTTTTTCGCGATCCCCAAAAATTTACCGCACCAAATGTATTGAAGTTTTATATAAATGAGTTTGTTTTTTTATTTAAAAAAAATAAATTTTACTCCAAATTAGTTAGTTTTTTCTAATTTTCTAATACAAACATCAATAAAAATCATTTCGCACCATTTTGACAAGAAAACAATTTTTTAAGAAAAACAAAAAATTTTATGCTTTCGGTGCGGAAGGTTTACCAAACTGATTTAAAAAAAACTAGTTTTATTATTTGCTTTGGGAGCTTGCACCCCAAAAAACGTTATACGCCTACTACACACTGTATTTTTTTTTTTGAGCAAAGGTTTTTTTTATCAATTTCCCCCCAACAGTATACTCAAATGAAGGGGCATCGGAAGGCCTATTAAACTGTATATAGCTCTTTGGAAAATTTTCAGATTTAGTATGCAATTCGGTGCAATGAAGTTTTCCTAAACAATATTCATTTTCTCAAAAACTAAAAGTAACTTGGCACTGAAAAGCATTTTTATTAAGTGCCCTATAAATTTCATTTCATTTTTTAAATATAATTTTGACCAAAAAAAAAACAAAAAAACCAATGGACTATATATACACTAAGATCATATTTCCCAAATTTCGATGTCTCGTTTCTGAATGGCAGTTCTTTATAAATACTACACGTCTTTGGAATGCTCTTCCGCATAACCAACAAATAAATAGCAACGCAATAAATTTTAAAAATTTTCTTTTTGATCATTTCAATTAATTATGATTTTTGTTTTCTCCTTTTTTAAATGTTTGTTCTTTTATTTTTATTATTTATATTAAAAAATTACTGTTTTTATTTTTTCTTGTTTTTTATACTCCTGTTAATTTTTTTTAATTTTTTCTAATTTTATGTTAAACACTTTATTAATTCAATCTTTATATGTAACATTCTTATATTTATATTAGTCAATATTTTAATAAACTTGGCAAAGTATGTTTTTACACTTTATTAAAAAATTACTGTTTTTATTTTTTCTTATTTTTTATACTCCTGTTAATTTTTTTTAATTTTTTATAATTTTATGTTAAACACTTTATTAATTCAATATTTATTTGTAATATTTTTATATTTATATTAGTCAATATTTTATTTAACTTGGCAAAGTATGTTTTTACACTTTATTAAAAAATTACTGTTTTATATTTTTTCTTATTTTTTATACTCCTGGTAGTTTTTTTTATAATTTTATGTTAAAACATTTTATTAATTCAATATTTATTTGTAATATTTTTATATTTATATTAGTCAATATTTTATTAAACCTGGCAAAGTATGTTGTACTATAATTATAAGACTTAGTCTTGTTGTGCACGAAATCAATAAATAAAATTAATAAATATAATTCTTTGGAAAATTTGTAGCAATGAAGTTTTACTAATCGATATTCATTATTAGTCGTGATTTTCTCAAAAACTAAAATGAACTTGGCACTGAAAACCATTTTTATTGGATGCCCTAAAATTTTCCTTTCGTTTGAATATAATTTTGACCAAAAAAAATAAATTTTTTTTTAAGCCAAAAAAACCAATGGACTATACACTGTCTTTTTTTGCGACCGAAAAAATGGTTTTTCTCAATTTCGCCGCAATATTACCAATATTATACTTAAATGAAAGGGCATTTCAATAATAATTAAACGGTATATAATTCTTTGGAAAATTTAGTGCAATGAAGTTTTCCTAATCGATATTCAATAATCAATATTTAATTCCTAATCGATTTTCGTAAATCGTGATTTTCTCAAAAACTAAAAGGAACTTGGCACTGAAAACCACTTTTATTGGATGCCCTAAAAATTTCCTTTCGTTTGAGTATAATTTTGACCAAAAAAAAGAAAATTTTTTTTTAAGCCAAAAAAAACCAATGGACTATACACTGTCTTTTTTTGCGACCGAAAAAATGGTTTTTCTCAATTTCGCCCCAATATTACCACTATTATACTTAAATGAAAGGGCATTTCAAGAATAATTAAACGGTATATAATTCTTTTGAAAATTTGGTGCAATGAAGTTTTCCTAATCGATATTTAATAATCAATATTCAATTCCTAATCGATTTTCGTAAATCGTGATTTCTCAAAAATTAAAGGAACTTGGCACTGAAAACCATATTTATTGGATGCCCTAAAAATTTCCTTTCATTTGAGTAAATCTCATTCTACCATTTCGCGAAAATTTCGGCCAATTATCTCCAACGGTTTTTAAGTTATTGCAATTAATAGAAAATTTAAAGCATACATTATCCAGGGTTGCCGTATTTTGAAAATGGAAAATAAAACGGGGAAGCTTGAAATCAAATTTGGGTAAAAAATTCTGAAAGAGCATCGCAAATCTGGAACAGTAGGTTTTCCAGCCAAATTGGACCAGTATTTCCCGAGATATTCAAAAAACGGGGAAATCGTATGAATTTTTATTTTCTACATTTTTTTTTACGTATGAGTTATATTTATTGTACCTATTGATATTGAGTATACGTAGTGATGTACCCTTAATCGATACAGAGAACAAAATACACTAAAAAATTTGTTTCCAATCTAAATTATTGGCAATTTCACAAATTTTAATACAAAATTTCGACCCATAAACAGTATTAAATCTTTACGAGAATTCCATATCTTTTGAATTATTATTGAGTTGTCTTTTTTTGCGACCGAAAAAATGGTTTTTCTCAATTTCGCCGCAATATTACCAAAATTATACTTAAATGAAAGGGCATTTCAAGAATAATTAAACGGTATATAATTCTTTGGAAAATTTAGTGCAATGAAGTTTTCCTAATCGATATTCAATAATCAATATTTAATTCCTAATCGATTTTCGTAAATCGTGATTTTCTCAAAAACTAAAAGGAAGTTGGCACTGAAAACCACTTTTATTGGATGCCCTAAAAATTTCCTTTCATTTGAGTATAATTTTGACCAAAAAAAAGAAAATTTTTTTTTAAGCCAAAAAAAACCAATGGACTATAATACACTGTCTTTTTTTGCGACCGAAAAAATGGTTTTTCTCAATTTCGCCGCAATATTACCAATATTATACTTAAATGAAAGGGCATTTCAAGAATAATTAAACGGTATATAATTCTTTGGAAAATTTGGTGCAATGAAGTTTTCCTAATCGATATTCAATAATCAATATTTAATTCCTAATCGATTTTCGTAAATCGTGATTTTCTCAAAAACTAAAAGGAACTTGGCACTGAAAACCATATTTATTGGATGCCCTAAAAATTTCCTTTCGTTTGAGTATAATTTTGACCAAAAAAAAGAAAATTTTTTTTTAAGCCAAAAAAAACCAATGGACTATACACTGTCTTTTTTTGCGACCGAAAAAATGGTTTTTCTGAATTTCGCCCCAATGTTACCAATATTACACTCAAATGAACGGGCATTTCAAGGATAGTTAAACAGTATATAATTCTTTGGAAAATTTGGTGCAATGAAGTTTTCCCACTCGATATTCGTCAATTCACATTTGCTCAAAAACTAAAAGGAGCTTGGAACTGAAAACCATTTCTATTGGATGCCCTATAAATTTCTTTCCGTTTGAGTAAATCTCATTCTACCATTTGGCGAAAATTTCGGTCAATTATCTCCAACGGTTTCTAAGTTATTGCAATTAAAAGAAAATTTAAAGCATACACCATCCAGGGTTGCCGCATTTTGAAAATGGAAAATAAAACGGGGACGCTTGAAATCAAATTTGGGTGAAAAATTCTGAAAGAGCATCGCAAATCTGGAACAGTAGGTTTTCCAGCCAAATTGGACCAGTATTTCCCGAGTTATTCAAAAAACGGGGAAATCGTATGAATTTTTATTTTCTATATTTTTTGTACCTATTCATATTGAGTATACGTAGTGGTGTACCCTTAATCGATACAGAGAACAAAATACACTAGAAAATTTGTTCCCAGTCTAAATTATTGAATTTCAAGAAGCATAAAAGTAAAACTAAAATTTCTTGACTACACTCAGATAAAAAAGTTAGTAAAAAAATTTGTAAACAGTTTCCAATCGAACTTTACTATTTTTATACTGAGTTTTAGTACAATTTTTTTTTAGTAATCATAACAGTATATAATTTATTGGAAAATTTGGTGCAATGAAGTTTTCCTAATCGATAATCAATATTCAATTCCTAATCGATTTTCGTAAATCGTGATTTTCTCAAAAACTAAAAGGAACTTGCCACTGAAAACCATATTTATTGGATGCCCTTAAAATTTCCTTTCGTTTGAGTATAATTTTGACCAAAAAAAAAGAAAATTTTTTTTTAAGCCAAAAAAAATCAATGGACTATACACTGTCTTTTTTTGTGACCGAAAAAATGGTTTTTCTGAATTTCGCCCCAATGTTACCAGTATTATACTCAAATGAACGGGCATTTCAAGGGTAATTAAACAGTATATAATTCTTTGGAAAATTTGGTGCAATGAAGTTTTCCTAATCGATATTCAATAATCAATATTTAATTCCTAATCGATTTTCGTAAATCGTGATTTTCTCAAAAACTAAAAGGAACTTGGCACTGAAAACCATTTTTATTGGATGCCCTAAAATTTTCCTTTCGTTTGAATATAATTTTGACCACAAAAAATAAATTTTTTTTAAGCCAAAAAAACCAATGGACTATACACTGTCTTTTTTTGCGACCGAAAAAATGGTTTTTCTCAATTTCGCCGCAATATAACCAATATTATACTTAAATGAAAGGGCATTTCAAGAATAATTAAACGGTATATAATTCTTTGGAAAATTTAGTGCAATGAAGTTTTCCTAATCGATATTCAATAATCAATATTTAATTCCTAATCGATTTTCGTAAATCGTGATTTTCTCAAAAACTAAAAGGAACTTGGCTCTGAAAACGACTTTTATTGGATGCCCTAAAAATTTCCTTTGGTTTGAGTATAATTCTGACCAAAAAAAAGAAAATTTTTTTTTAAGCCAAAAAAAAACCAATGGACTATAATAACTGTCTTTTTTTGCGACCGAAAAAATGGTTTTTCTGAATTTCGCCCCAATGTTACCAATATTACACTCAAATGAACGGGCATTTCAAGGGTAATTAAACAATATATAATTCTTTTGAAAATTTGGTGCAATGAAGTTTTCCTAATCGATATTCAATAATCAATATTCAATTCCTAATCGATTTTCGTAAATCGTGATTTTCTCAAAAACTAAAAGGAACTTGGCACTGAAAACCATATTTATTGGATGCCCTAAAAATTTCCTTTCGTTTGAGTATAATTTTGACCAAAAAAAGAAAATTTTTTTTTAAGCCAAAAAAAACCAATGGACTATACACTGTCTTTTTTTGCGACCGAAAAAATGGTTTTTCTCAATTTCGCCGCAATATTACCAATATTATACTTAAATGAAAGGGCATTTCAAGAATAATTAAACGGTATATAATTCTTTGGAAAATTTAGTGCAATGAAGTTTTCCTAATCGATATTCAATAATCAATATTTAATTCCTAATCGATTTTCGTAAATCGTGATTTTCTCAAAAACTAAAAGGAACTTGGCACTCAAAACCATATTTATTTGATGCCCTAAAAATTTCCTTTCGTTTGAGTATAATTTTGACCAAAAAAAAGAAAAATTTTTTTTAAGCCAAAAAAAAACCAATGGACTATACACTGTCTTTTTTTGCGACCGAAAAAATGGTTTTTCTCAATTTCGCCGCAATATTACCAATATTATACTTAAATGAAAGGGCATTTCAAGAATAATTAAACGGTATAAATTCTTTGGAAAATTTAGTGCAATGAAGTTTTCCTAATCGATATTCAATAATCAATATTTAATTCCTAATCGATTTTCGTAAATCGTGATTTTCTCAAAAACTAAAAGGAACTTGGCACTCAAAACCATATTTATTGGATGCCCTAAAAATTTCCTTTCGTTTGAGTATAATTTTGACCAAAAAAAAGAAAATTTTTTTTTAAGCCAAAAAAAACCAATGGACTATAATACACTGTCTTTTTTTGCGACCGAAAAAATGGTTTTTCTCAATTTCGCCGCAATATTACCAATATTATACTTAAATGAAAGGGCATTTCAAGAATAATTAAACGGTATATAATTCTTTGGAAAATTTGGTGCAATGAAGTTTTCCTAATCGATATTCAATAATCAATATTTAATTCCTAATCGATTTTCGTAAATCGTGATTTTCTCAAAAACTAAAAGGAACTTGGCACTCAAAACCATATTTATTTGATGCCCTAAAAATTTCCTTTCGTTTGAGTATAATTTTGACCAAAAAAAAGAAAAATTTTTTTTAAGCCAAAAAAAACCAATGGACTATACACTGTCTTTTTTTGCGACCGAAAAAATGGTTTTTCTCAATTTCGCCGCAATATTACCAATATTATACTTAAATGAAAGGGCATTTCAAGAATAATTAAACGGTATAAATTCTTTGGAAAATTTAGTGCAATGAAGTTTTCCTAATCGATATTCAATAATCAATATTTAATTCCTAATCGATTTTCGTAAATCGTGATTTTCTCAAAAACTAAAAGGAACTTGGCACTCAAAACCATATTTATTGGATGCCCTAAAAATTTCCTTTCGTTTGAGTATAATTTTGACCAAAAAAAAGAAAATTTTTTTTTAAGCCAAAAAAAACCAATGGACTATACACTGTCTTTTTTTGTGACCGAAAAAATGGTTTTTCTCAATTTCGCCGCAATATTACCAATATTATACTTAAATGAAAGGGCATTTCAAGAATAATTAAACGGTATATAATTCTTTGGAAAATTTGGTGCAATGAAGTTTTCCTAATCGATATTCAATAATCAATATTTAATTCCTAATCGATTTTCGTAAATCGTGATTTTCTCAAAAACTAAAAGGAACTTGGCACTCAAAACCATATTTATTTGATGCCCTAAAAATTTCCTTTCGTTTGAGTATAATTTTGACCAAAAAAAGAAAATTTTTTTTTAAGCCAAAAAAAACCAATGGACTATACACTGTCTTTTTTTGCGACCGAAAAAATGGTTTTTCTCAATTTCGCCGCAATATTACCAATATTATACTTAAATGAAAGGGCATTTCAAGAATAATTAAACGGTATATAATTCTTTGGAAAATTTAGTGCAATGAAGTTTTCCTAATCGATATTCAATAATCAATATTTAATTCCTAATCGATTTTCGTAAATCGTGATTTTCTCAAAAACTAAAAGGAACTTGGCACTCAAAACCATATTTATTTGATGCACTAAAAATTTCCTTTCGTTTGAGTATAATTTTGACCAAAAAAAAGAAAAATTTTTTTTAAGCCAAAAAAAACCAATGGACTATACACTGTCTTTTTTTGCGACCGAAAAAATGGTTTTTCTCAATTTCGCCGCAATATTACCAATATTATACTTAAATGAAAGGGCATTTCAAGAATAATTAAACGGTATAAATTCTTTGGAAAATTTAGTGCAATGAAGTTTTCCTAATCGATATTCAATAATCAATATTTAATTCCTAATCGATTTTCGTAAATCGTGATTTTCTCAAAAACTAAAAGGAACTTGGCACTCAAAACCATATTTATTGGATGCCCTAAAAATTTCCTTTCGTTTGAGTATAATTTTGACCAAAAAAAAGAAAATTTTTTTTTAAGCCAAAAAAAACCAATGGACTATACACTGTCTTTTTTTGCGACCGAAAAAATGGTTTTTCTCAATTTCGCCGCAATATTACCAATATTATACTTAAATGAAAGGGCATTTCAAGAATAATTAAACGGTATATAATTCTTTGGAAAATTTGGTGCAATGAAGTTTTCCTAATCGATATTCAATAATCAATATTTAATTCCTAATCGATTTTCGTAAATCGTGATTTTCTCAAAAACTAAAAGGAACTTGGCACTCAAAACCATATTTATTTGATGCCCTAAAAATTTCCTTTCGTTTGAGTATAATTTTGACCAAAAAAAAGAAAAATTTTTTTTAAGCCAAAAAAAACCAATGGACTATACACTGTCTTTTTTTGCGACCGAAAAAATGGTTTTTCTCAATTTCGCCGCAATATTACCAATATTATACTTAAATGAAAGGGCATTTCAAGAATAATTAAACGGTATAAATTCTTTGGAAAATTTAGTGCAATGAAGTTTTCCTAATCGATATTCAATAATCAATATTTAATTCCTAATCGATTTTCGTAAATCGTGATTTTCTCAAAAACTAAAAGGAACTTGGCACTCAAAACCATATTTATTGGATGCCCTAAAAATTTCCTTTCGTTTGAGTATAATTTTGACCAAAAAAAAGAAAATTTTTTTTTAAGCCAAAAAAAACCAATGGACTATACACTGTCTTTTTTTGCGACCGAAAAAATGGTTTTTCTGAATTTCGCCCCAATGTTACCAATATTACACTCAAATGAACGGGCATTTCAAGGATAGTTAAACAGTATATAATTCTTTGGAAAATTTGGTGCAATGAAGTTTTCCCACTCGATATTCGTCAATTCACATTTGCTCAAAAACTAAAAGGAGCTTGGAACTGAAAACCATTTCTATTGGATGCCCTATAAATTTCTTTCCGTTTGAGTAAATCTCATTCTACCATTTGGCGAAAATTTCGGTCAATTATCTCCAACGGTTTCTAAGTTATTGCAATTAAAAGAAAATTTAAAGCATACACCATCCAGGGTTGCCGCATTTTGAAAATGGAAAATAAAACGGGGACGCTTGAAATCAAATTTGGGTGAAAAATTCTGAAAGAGCATCGCAAATCTGGAACAGTAGGTTTTCCAGCCAAATTGGACCAGTATTTCCCGAGTTATTCAAAAAACGGGGAAATCGTATGAATTTTTATTTTCTATATTTTTTGTACCTATTCATATTGAGTATACGTAGTGGTGTACCCTTAATCGATACAGAGAACAAAATACACTAGAAAATTTGTTCCCAGTCTAAATTATTGAATTTCAAGAAGCATAAAAGTAAAACCAAAATTTCTTGACTACACTCAGATAAAAAAGTTAGTAAAAAAATTTGTAAACAGTTTCCAGTCGAACTTTACTATTTTTATACTGAGTTTTAGTACAATTTTTTTTTAGTAATCATAACAGTATATAATTTATTGGAAAATTTGGTGCAATGAAGTTTTCCTAATCGATAATCAATATTCAATTCCTAATCGATTTTCGTAAATCGTGATTTTCTCAAAAACTAAAAGGAACTTGCCACTGAAAACCATATTTATTGGATGCCCTTAAAATTTCCTTTCGTTTGAGTATAATTTTGACCAAAAAAAAGAAAATTTTTTTTTAAGCCAAAAAAAATCAATGGACTATACACTGTCTTTTTTTGTGACCGAAAAAATGGTTTTTCTGAATTTCGCCCCAATGTTACCAGTATTATACTCAAATGAACGGGCATTTCAAGGGTAATTAAACAGTATATAATTCTTTGGAAAATTTGGTGCAATGAAGTTTTCCTAATCGATATTCAATAATCAATATTTAATTCCTAATCGATTTTCGTAAATCGTGATTTTCTCAAAAACTAAAAGGAACTTGGCACTGAAAACCATATTTATTGGATGCCCTAAAAATTTCCTTTCGTTTGAGTATAATTTTGACCAAAAAAAAGAAAATTTTTTTTTAAGCCAAAAAAAACCAATGGACTATACACTGTCTTTTTTTGCGACCGAAAAAATGGTTTTTCTAAATTTCGCCGCAATATTACCAATATTATACTTAAATGAAAGGGCATTTCAAGAATAATTAAACGGTATATAATTCTTTGGAAAATTTGGTGCAATGAAGTTTTCCTAATCGATATTCAATAATCAATATTTAATTCCTAATCGATTTTCGTAAATCGTGATTTTCTCAAAAACTAAAAGGAACTTGGCACTGAAAACCACTTTTATTGGATGCCCTAAAAATTTCCTTTCGTTTGAGTATATTCAATAATCAATATTCAATTCCTAATCGATTTTCGTAAATCGTGATTTTCTCAAAAACTAAAAGGAACTTGGCACTGGAAACCACTTTTATTGGATGCCCTATAAATTTCCTTTCGTTTAGCAAATAGCCTAAATTTCATTCTGCCATTTGGCGAAAATTTCGGTCAATTATCTCCAACGGTTTCTAAGTTATTGCAATTAAAAGAAAATTTAAAGCATACACTATCCAGGGTTGCCGCATTTTGAAAATGGAAAATAAAACGGGGAAGCTTGAAATCAAATTTGGGTAAAAAATTCTGAAAGAGCATCGCAAATCTGGAACAGTAGGTTTTCCAGCCAAATTGGACCAGTATTTCCCGAGATATTCAAAAAACGGGGAAATCGTATGAATTTTTATCTTCTATATTTTTTTTACGTATGAGTTATATTTATTGTACCTATTCATATTGAGTATACGTAGTGGTGTACCCTTAATAGATACAGAGAACAAAATACACTAGAAAATTTGTTTCCAATCTAAATTATTGGCAATTTCACAAATTTTAATATAAAATTTCGATCCATAAACAGTATTAAATCTTTACGAGAATTCCATTTCTTTTGAATTATTATTGAGTTGTCGACAAACTCTAATATTTAGTTATTTATATACTTACTTGTTCTTTCCAATTAAAATAAAAACGCGTTTATTTTCAAAAAATCATTATTTAAGCTATTTATTAAATATTTTATTTATTTGTAAATACGTCTTATGAAAATTCACATTTCTCTTATGTCGGGCACTTCAAGCATAATTAAACAGTTTATAATTCTTTTGAAAATTTGGTGCAATGAAGTTTTCCTGATCGATATTCATTAATCGTCATTTTCTCAAAAACTAAAAGGAACTTGGATCTGAAGAGCGTTTTTATTACATGCCCTAGCAATTTCCTTCCGTTTCAAAATAATTTTGAACAAAATAATTTTTTTTTTTTACCATAAAAATGGATGGTAAGAAATGGTCATGAATGAATGTTTATCAGCATGCATGAACATATATTTAACCTATATCGATTTTTAGCTGGGTGCAGAAGTTTCCTGTGTGTACTTACAAAACGGACCTTGTCTAGCAAATATAATGAGTTTTGACATCGATTTGTGTGCAGTAGACCCTAATTAAGCTGCTTCTTATTTAGATATTACTAAGATAGATATTTAGATATTACACATTACTAAGATTTTACAGATATATTTTGGGCGTAATTTTTTACTATGCTAAAAGTGATACTACAGATTCAAATTAAATCAATAAGTTTAACTATCATTTAAAAGAACTGATTCTTTAAAATAAAACGTGTGCGTTTTAAGTTCTATAATTTGTTGAAAAAATTTATATTTTTAGTATTATTTTATATCATTTTCAAATTTTGTTTTTTTTCTTTTTTGAAATGTTTGTTAAAATACAAAATAAAAAAAACTAGGAATACGGCTGTGATGACCATAGGTCCCGAAGATTGAGTGAAACCCATGTACTGCCCCATACGGACTATGAACAAGATGTGGTGAGTAACGGTTGACTTTAACATCTAAAATTTCACAATAAATTTTTCACCTAAAGCACCGTAAGTTGTTTTTCACGTGGAAAAATTTCACGCGAACTTTAAAGGCCTCAAATTGCAATTCAATTTATAAAAATGAACAATTTTTTAATTTTATAACAAAGACATAATCACAACAAACACAAAATATCACTTTTTCCCAAGAAAAATAATAGTAATAATAATATTAAATTTGCGTGAAAATAAAGTCTACACAATTTTCACGTGAAACTCATTGTCGTGAAAAATAATTTTTTTTATATGGAGTATAACAGTTTTTTCACGTGAAACTCAATCAACTTACGGTGCTTTAAACAGTAAAAATAAACAAAATCTTCTAAAAATATATTTTATAATATCTAGATCATTTATTTAAAAAATATACATGAGTGAAATCTTTTTGGAACACTTAAAAGTCTACTAAAAAATAATAATACATACACTTAAAACCAGCTTAAAATTAAAGTTTTTTTTTTTCTTTGTCATAAATGTTTATAATTTGTATAATATGAGCACTTAATTTAATAATATTGTTTTTTTACATTTTCGGATGTAAAGTTGGCCGAAAATCGTCTCCACCCTCATGAAATGAACGCTGGTGTGTAGCTAATATTGTTTCATTTCCCGACAGCTGATAATCCCTGGGTGGTGTATAGGGTCGATTCAAGGGATAGTAACAACGTGGTGGGCTATTGCCACTGGGTTCATACTTGGGCCGTGGTATACGCAATTGTTTAATTTCCGTTAAATATGATTCCATTTTAAAAAAATCTGAAAAAAATATAATGAAATTTTTAATTAATATTTTTGTTATGGCTGTAAAAAATGTTCAAAGCCGATTAACTTTTAAAATAAATAATCTTTTGTGAAATAATGTCAATGAACATAAGGTAAAATAATACATATAGACACAAAAAAATTAATAACAAATAATGTTATTTAAAACCTTTTATAAATAAAAAAAAAAATATAGTAACTATAATGGAGCAAAATTTTAAAACAAAAAATACCCAATAGCAAATATGAAAAGTCAATGACATGTGTGGTTAATAGCTCAAAAGTCGGCAATTAAAGACACTTATGCAAGGTCGTTAGATTTGTAAAGAAATAACTATTTAAAAATGGATAACATTAATTTTATCAAATATTTAAAGCTTAAATAACAGGGTCTTCTTTATAGTTTGGTTTTATAAAGTATCAAAAAAAATGTTAATTTTAAGACCTTCTGAAAGTATCCAGCAAAAAAATGGAAGTCATGCTTTACAGATAATTTCTTCGAAAATATCCGTTAGTGTACTTCTACTGATTTTTTTAGAAGTAATTCTGAACTTCAAAACAATCAAAACAAATTTGAGGGTATATGACCGTACATGTTCATATATGACCATATATGCTCACATATTATTCGTGTATGCTCATATATGGCCATATACCTCCACATACCCTCTAATTTCGGATCCGAAGATATATGGAAATATATAAGATCATGTATGGTCATACATTGGCCTATGAAATGACGTATATGATCATGTATGACTATGCATGATCATGTACTAATCAATGTATGATCATGTATGTTCATATATATATTTCGATTTTCACATGGGCAGTTGAAAAAGCATATGTTTTGATAAATTTTATCACCTAGTGGGTTTTAGCACTTTTTTAAGCGTCTTACAGCATGTTTTGTTTAAAAAAAGTTGACACCACTGGTTACCACAACGAAACCATTCGATTGGCGAAAAATTCATTTATCAGCACAAAACTGTTTTCTGCGTGCATAATTTTACATAATTTTAGTTTTTTATCGATTTTGGTAACTAAAAATTAATCTTTTATAAAATATGTCCCATGACACGTGTTCTGATGAAAAAATCAGCATTGATTTGTACTGATTTTTTTTTCAAATTTGTATTGATTGTACTGATTTTTAACATTTAAAAAAATGTTACATTTTCTTGATAAGAAAAACCAGAATGCAAATTCAAATACATCTGAATCCCCGATAAATCGAATTCAATTTTTATCTAAAGTATGTTAATTAATTTTTTAACCAAATCAAATGAGTTAATTCAATTGAATTCGTTAAACTGCAATAATGATTTAAGAATTAATTCAATTGTAACTGTTCCTTTTATGAAATCAAATGTATTACTTTACTGACAACTGAGTTAATTTTTTTATAAATCGAAAAATAATTCCTTCAATTTGTCAACCGTTCAGTGACTTAAAATATATTTTCCGTTCAGTGATTTCAAACAAAATACTTCCCTGCAGAGATTTGAATCGATTTTTTTACCGTTCAGTGTTTTAAAATCAATTTTTTACCGTTTTGTTAATACAACAAAAAAATTTAGTTGCCACAATATAAAATCAATTCATACAACATTTATCAATTGTCCCAACAACAAAATCTGTTTTAATACACTGAGAGAATTATCTGCATGATATTAATGAATTTTTGCAAAAACCATTGAAGTTTCGCTGTAACTCGTCCATTGAAACTTTCCATTGAATTAATGGAATTTTTCATAAAATGTTGTAAAAAAATTCATTTTGTTTATTAAAAGTTTTATACACTCAATGAAAAAGTTTTATTAAAACTGGATTCATAAAATATACGAAGCTTTTTCATGAGATTTAAGAAATTTTTCATTTACTTCGTGAAGAAAACTTCATTAGTTTACTGAAAAATTTCATTAGAACTTGTCCAGGAAAATTCCCTCTGTGAGTGCCTAGATTCAGAGAATCGATTGGAAAATGTAAAAAATTTCAACTTTTAAATGTCATTTAGTTATTGATTGTTCAGAATGTTGTCATTATCTTACGTTTTTCCCTGTTTCTAGCGTTTTTTCCGTGTTTGTAAAGATTTTTGATAGTATTTAGCGATTTTCCGCTCGAACAAAGTGTGCATCACTATATATTTTTTTTACAAATTGTATTTCTTATTCTCTCTAATATTTGTTGTTTCATTTCATCAATCCTATATCAATTCAATACAAAATTAAGCAAGTGTCACAAGGGCTTCACTCATAGCCTCAACGAGACAATAATAAAACACGAAAAATACATGCAAAGCAACAACAATTTTTGATTGTGTTATTGTTTTGCACTTATTTTTCGTGTTTTAACATTATTTTCAACAACCAACATTTCCAACTGGGTATGCTTTATATTCAATTATTAAAACCACATAAGGAGTTTTTTAAGTGTTTTGATTACAAAAAAAAAAACTTAATAAATGTAATGAATACCAACAGATTAATATTCAATCAAAAATAATACTAACGGGATGCAAATGCTGAAAAAATGTTTGATGGGATGCCTTAGCTTACGTATTACTATTTGAAAAAAAAAGTTTAGATGCACGTGAGTCACATAGAAACTTATAACAATGGTTTTAGTAAGTAAATATATACAAGTACTACACTAATAGAAAAAAGTCTGTAAAAATTTTAGTTAAAACTATTAAAAATTAGAACAAAAATTACCTTGCAGAAAAAACTGCAGAAATTAACAGATTACTTTTGCTATATTTTAGTAACATAGGAACAGTAAAAAATAAAACTGTTAAATATATAGAATTTTAGTTATATTAAAATTAAAATTTAGTTAATAGAAATAGAAAATATAAACTTAGCATTAATCTTAAATTTTCTAAGTTTAGCCTTCTAAAATCAGCAATTTACTGTTTTTTTTTAGAAAATATTTCT
Organism: Leucophora obtusa; assembly: GCA_949987735.1. Classification (NCBI taxonomy): domain Eukaryota; kingdom Metazoa; phylum Arthropoda; class Insecta; order Diptera; family Anthomyiidae; genus Leucophora; species Leucophora obtusa. The sequence goes on from OX465296.1 coordinate 7,956,342, forward strand.
ATTGATTTTAGCAGGATAGACTGCATTCAACTAATTTATCTTAAAAATAACAAAAAAATTTTAACATTTTTAGTCTACTAATATTTAGAAATATTTTCTGCAGATTCTAGAGTCATTTTCAATTAACTTAAAGTCAACTCAAATATAACTAAAATTCTGTAAATGTAGCAGTTTTAATTTTACTGTTTTATCTTACTAGTAGATATTTAGCAAAATAAACTTCCCATTTCGGCAGATTTTTCTGCAAGGTAATTTTGAACTAATTTTTAGTAGCTCTATCTGATATTTTTACTGGTTTATTTCTCTGACTGTTCATCAAATAAAAAAAGTGAAATCTCTCTTAAAAACACACACACACACACACACCTAATGACAATTATCATATTTCATAACAAACGCACTTAAACTCTTTCAAAAATCTCAAAAATAAATCTTAACGATAATGTTTTTAAAATTGCTAAACTAACCATGCTATAAAGGTAATTTACAAGTTGTATTAAAGAAATTCCCCTCTTGACAAGACAGACTCTGTATTCTGGAGAATGAATGAAAACTAACATTCACTTATATTATATATTTACTTTCAATTTGGTTAATGTTGTTGTTACAACGGCTGCTGTTTTCCTTCTTTTTTTACTGGTTATTGGTACCTTTTAATTTTTTTTTAATAGCTATAGCACTATGTACTTTTTCTTTAAAGATGACCTACTTAAAATCAAAAGAAAAAAAACAAATAAACTAAAAACCAAACATGAATAAAAACAAAACAGGTCTTGTCTTAAATAGAATGATGTCAAATAAGTCAAGACCATAAAATGAAAATCATACAAAATCTAAGGTGAACACTTTACTCATTCACCGCTATGAGATAAAACAATAAGTGAAATTTGGAAAACAAAGACCGAAATTGAGTGTACATTTTTTTTATTAAGAGACGGACGGCATTACTAAATCGACTCGGAAAGTGATTCTAAGTCGGTAGGTGTACTACAAGATTGTTCTAGGTCACAGTGGTGTAGTTTATAAAAGCCACTAATTTGGGACGTTTGGGAAGTATACAGTAACTTAAAGCTCCATTAAAGCCCAAATTAGTTTAGAAGTAAAGTGTGGCGAGATGAGGTATCGTGAGGTAGAAATCTACTAGACTATTGAAGCCTTAAAGCTCCATTAGTCTAGTAGTATCGTAAAGTATCATGTCAGCTGTTTACTTTTAGTGAATGACATTATACACAATTACTTTTTTTTATTGCCGAACGAGGTGGTCGCCTTTTTAATTTTTTTTTCATTAGATTTTTTCTTTATAACAAAACCTTGGTCTCCTCAAAGCAAAAAATCGATATATCAACCTTACGTTCGGGGGAAAAAAAATTCAAAATTGCCTTGCAAAAATATTTCATATTCGAAGGTGTACCGCTCACTTTTTTTCCCAATAAAAATAAGATTGAAAAATAAGTTCTTTTGTCAAAATTCCACAGATATTCTCGCAGATTTAATTTAAAAGTTTCTACAATTTTTCTTTGAGTGTGTTTTAAAAAAAATTACACATTTTTGCTATTCTGCAGTTAAAAGATGTCCCCTTTTATTGTTTGTAAAAAAACCAACTATTTCAACATTTTTTCTTTAATATTTTCAAAACCAAGTCAAACGTGACTAACATAATTAATTATTTTCATTTTTTTTTTGTAAATTTATTTTAATTTTGGTATATAAAAAACACATTTGAACAGGGTGACCACAGAGCATTTAACAAGTCATAAACAACAAATCAACAATAAAACACCAAATGAATATTAAATTTAAAATGAATTCAAATATTTAGTAACTACTTTGTTATTAAATAAGACATTATAAACAATTAAAAAAACTCTCATTTAACATTACAACTAATGCCTTAATCAAATTGTAGCCAAGAGAGGGAAAAAAATTTATAAAACGTTTTCTATTAAGATAACAAACAATAGCGAACAAAAGAAAAAAAGTGAAAGTAAAATTTCCACATTAAACTGTTAAAGACTGATTAAACAATTTTCATAATAGCATTAACAACAACTCAAGCAAACCAACAAAATACTTAAGCAAATCTGAATTGTTATACATATTGCGTTTTCTGTAACAAATTACCTGACAATCAATCATGTAAAATACCGAAGAAATTAAGCTATAATTTCAATATTTACAACGATAAGTGTAAAAATCATATTTCTTCAAACTTAACAATGTAATGAAATTTTTCATTTATGTATTAGAAAATATTTCGTTTTTACTTTTATTTTGTTGTTTTTGGTTGGCCTTATAAAAGGTACAATTACGTTTAATTTCCGTTATTTGTTCAGAAAAAAGACCGTAGTCTTTTCCAAGTTAGTTTTTGTGTTTGTCGGTACATGTGGCGAAGTACATGGTGGTTGCAATTGTTGCGGAAAATATGCTGTGCAACAATTTTCCGGTTTGCAGAGTTTTACATTTACTACAATACTTTTTTGTTTTGTTTTGGTTTTCCTTACAGCAATTTCGTTTACTTATGCATTGTATTGTTTAGTAAGTTATTTATGTTGCAGTTTTCGATTTTTTTTTTATTAGTTTTTAGTAAAACTTTAGTTTTTGTGGTAAATTTAGCATGTTGATGTTTTATGGCTTTCAAAGAAAAATAATAAATATACAAATTGCATACGAAAAAACAAACTTCTAGTGCTGAAATATAAACAACAAAAAAAACATTATAACCACATCAATCAGGAAAAAGAATACTTATAACCATACAATTCATGCTTAACATTGGTTTTTTTCTTTTTTTTTTCTTGGTATATTTGCCAAACTCCTAACCCAATTGACTAGACAAGTTCAATGAAATTTAAAACAATAAACACAAAAACCAATTAAATAAAAATAATATTTACCAACAAAATCAATATTTAAATTTATATATTTTGTTTAATTTGATTTACTTAATACAACTCAAATTGATAGCAATTAAATCATTAAGATTTTATAGGTTAAATGAAAAAATATGATTTTTTTTTAATGTAAAACATATTCATCAAAGATATTAAAAACAAAATCATTTAATGGTGTACAATTATTTTAAACATTTTTTTAAATGTAGTATAGTTGTTTTTTAATTTAAATTTTATAGTAAAACATTATCAAATTTTAGTGCTAAATGTATTTATGCTAAAATAATGTTTCTAAAATAATTATTTATAAAAATTTTAAATTTTTGCTATTGAATTAGATTGGTCCAAATAACGATTCCAGTATTAAAATTATTTTACTACAAAAAACACAAATTTTACGACAGTTATTAAAAAAAAAAATAACAGAAACTACTGCATTTTATTAACCGTTGAAAGCTTTAATTATTTTAGCCTTAAATTTAATAGTATTTCCAATTTTAATCTCCATTTTACTACTCTTCGAGAGAAAACATAATTTGCCATATTTATAATCAACACATTTTGAACGTTCAACTTGAAGTTTAAAAGCAAAAAATAGTTAAAGAAAATTTTAATAGTAACTACTAGTGTCCGTGATGTTCAACGAACTTCAGTGTTCAGCAAAATTTTTGCCGAAAATAGAATATTTACATAAACCAATATTTTCTAATATTTAGTTTTCTTATTTAGCATAGAAACTTTCCTACACTCATAGAAATAAATCTGTAAAAATAGCAGAAAAATTTACTAAAAATTAGTTAAAAATGATTCTGCAGAAAAAAACTGCTAAAATTAGCAGATTATTTTTGCTACATATTAGTAATATAGGAACAGCAAAAATAAAACTGTTACATAATTATACCCTACACCACTATGTGGTCAGGGTATTATAAGTTTGTGCTGATGTTTGTAACACCAAAAAATATTGGTCCTAGACCCACCTTATAGTATACCGATCGGCTCAGAATTTTTTTTTATTTCGATTTAACGATGTCCGTCTGTCCGTCTGTCTGTCCATGCATTCTTGTGCGCACTCTACAGGTCGCAAATATTAAGATATTTTGATGAAACTTGGTACACCGACTTATGTCGGCCCAAGGACGAAGCCTATTGATTTTGGTTAAAATCGACCTAGTGCCCATATAAGGGTCCCCCCAAAATTGGCTTGGTTACAAACTGCAGGTCGCAAATATTAAGATATTTTAATGAAATTTAGTGCGCTGACTCACATTATAGAAAATTTTGACACGAGTGCCATTTTAACCCATTCGAATTTCGGATCCAAACATTAGTTGGCTTTTAACCAGACTGGTGTAGGATATTGTATAGTCGGCATGCCCGACTTTAACCTTTTTACTCGTGTTAATTATATTTGAGTTAAATTTTTGTTAATGGAAAATAGGAAATTAACCTGCTTAAATCAGCAAAAAATTTTGCTAAATAATTAGTAGCCTAAAAAATCACCAAAAAATTTTAAATTTTCGAAGTTTTTTTTCATTTTTTTTTTTAAATGCAAATAAAAACCGAGCCTTTTGAAAACATCACTTTACAATTTTTTTAGCAAATATTTCTACTGATTTTAGCAGAATAGACTGCTATTTGCATTCAACTGAATTTATCTTTAAAATAGCAAAAATTTTGTATATATAACAGTATATTTTTGCTATTTTTAGTCTACTAATATTTGGCAAAATTTTCTGCAGATTTTACAGTGCAATTTGTTATTTTCAATTAACTAAAAGTTAACTTAAATATAACTAAAATTCTGTATTTAGTAAAAAATCTGTTCATTTCAGCAGTTTTTTCTGCAGCATAATTTTTAACTAATTTTTAGTAACTTTTTCTGCTATTTTTACAGATTTATTTCTATGAGGCAATTAATTATATGGGGAAATAATTTTCTCGGAATATTAACGAACCCAGTGGGGATTATTGCGACACTTACAATTAGTCTAAAATTCACATGATGAAATTTCAAAGGTTAAAGTTTCAGAATTTTAAAGCAAGTCCGAAACAAAAAAATAATCGTTTTAAATCATATTTAACATGCTGATCATTGGGGCAAAGAATTCCATGCAAATCCATATTTTTTCTCGATAGTCCAAAAGTGTTATGGACCACATATTTTTCCAAATATCAGGGTTAAAACCAAATGCTATCGATTTGAAGTTGTAACCTTTGCATATTTTGACTTCAAATTCATATTTTTTGCCATTTTAAGGCATATTTTATGCTTTTTGATGTAAATTTGTGCATATTTCAAATTTTCGGTGGGTGTATAACTTAAAAATGCTAGATTCACAACAAATGGTATATCTTATATACATGGTTTGTATCTTTAATAATTTATATGGCGTTTTGAAGGGTAAACCACTGTCATTTATTCACAGTTAGGTCATAGAACGAAATAGTGTAAACAACAGTTTTTTTTTTGCTTCGAAAATGTCGAATTTTGTTCCAACAAAGCATCCTTTGCGGGAAGTTTTGCTTTACTTCTGATGAATTGGAGGCATTACTCGATGAAGATTGTTGTCAAACTCAACAAGAGCTTGCAAAATCATTGGGAGTCATTTAAGCAGCAATTTCAAAACGTTTGCAAGCAGCAGGATTCATCCAAAAGCAAGGAAATTGTGTACCACACTTGTTGAAGCCGAGAGACGTTAAAAGACGATTTTGCATGTCCGAAATGCTGCTTGAACGCCATAAAAAGAAATAATTTTTGCATCGAATCATTACTAATGATGAAAAATGGATACATTACGACAACCCGAAGCGCAAGAAATCGTATGTGAAGCCCGGCCAACCAGCAAAACCAACGCCAAAGCTGAATATCCATGGCGCCTGTATTTGGTGGGACCAGAAGGGTGCTGCTGAAATCGGGCCAGACGATCACAGGGGACCTGTACAGCACACAATTGATTCATCTGAAGCGAGCATTGGCCGAAAAATACCCGGAATATGCGACCAGATATGAAGCCGTAATATTTCATCATGACAACGCTCGACCACATGTTGCAAGACCGGTTAAAAACTATTTAGAAAATAATGGTTGGGAAGTTTTGCCTCTCCCGCCTTATAGTCCATATCTTGCCCTTCCGACTGCCATTTGTTTCGATCGATGCAGAACAATCTGACTGGAATACGCTTTACTTCAGAACAGGGTTTTTCGAAATTGCCTAGATTCGTTCTTGGCCTCAAAAAATTACCAGTTCTTTTGGCGCGGAAACCATATGTTGCCAGAAAGATGGGAAAAGGTCATAGCTAACGATGACCAATACTTTGAATAAATTTATATTGTACCAATATTTGAGAATAAACGCCCAAAATTTGCCAAAAATTCTGCATTTTTCAGTTATACACCAATAGCATTTCCTTAATTTTCTAAAAAAATATATATAAATGGATTCATATGCATTCTTTGATTAAAAAAGAAATATTGATTCTTTGTTCTTTATTTTTAAAAATAGACGTTCTTAAAAATCTTGTTGACATAATAAAAAGCTTTAAATTGTGTCTCTATTTGCAAAATAACTAACTAACGTTATTTTTAGTGTCCGAGTGTGCTTTATTTCCACTCTTAAGCACCGTAAGTTGTTTTCACGTGTAAAATTTTCACTCGAACTTTAAAGGCCGCAAATTGCAATTAAAATTATAAAAATGAACAATCAAGAAAATCACAATAAACACAAAATGTAATTTTTTCCCAAGAAAAATAATTAAATTTGCGTGAAAATTTACACAGTTTTCACGTGAAAGTCATTGTCGTAAAAATGATTTTTTTATATGAAGTATAACAGTTTTTTCGCGTGAAATCGGAACAACTTACTGTGTTTTAATCATTAAGCACCGTAAGTCGATTTCACGTGAAAAAACTGTTATACTCCATATAAAAAAATATTTTTCACGATGATGAGTTTCACGTGAAAATTGTGTAGAGTTTGTTTTCAATCAAATTTAATGTACAAGACTATTATTACTATTATTATTTTTTATTTTTTTTGGGGAAAAAGTGACATTTTGTGTTTATTGTGATTGTGTCATTGTTATAAAATTTAAAAATTGTTAATTTTTATAAATTATGTAAATTGCAATTTTAGGCCTTTAAAGTTCGAGTGAAATTTGTCCACGCGAAAAACAACTTACGGTGCTTTAAAGTTATAATTTCATATAAAAAATACAATATTTACAAAATCATATAATTCAACATTTTTGTTTTCACTCCTTTTTTTGCAAAATTGATGATAAGCGATCACTGTTGCCAATTTAGCTATTTTCTCATCATATCAAGCGATATAACAACGCATTTAGCGGGATAAAATATAATTTAACTATTAGCGGTAATTTTAGTAGAAACCAGTCGTTTTTTGAAAATAACTTAGTTGTCAAATTCCACACAAATTTTGAATCATTTAGTATTGTATTTAAAAACTGTTAGTTTCTAATCAGATCTGTTTAGATCAAAATAGGTGTGATTGATTAACATTCTGCAAAAGTATATTAATGGATACTTTGGAGCAATGAAAGAAGTGATTTTTTTTAAGTTGTTTAAAATACACTACCGGATACTTTCGAAGTAATGAGAGAAGTGGTTTGGAAAGCATGGTTTCAATTTTTTTTTTTGCATTGCTTGATAGCGTTTTTTAATAAAATTTATATGAGGTAGTCTTTGTCAACCGTGCCACTTTTTTAATTTTTATACCACTGACTTCTCAGAACAGCTCTAGTAAATTGTAATTAAACTAACTTTTTAGGAAATTTACTATTACTCAAATATTAATCTATAACACCTGCTGACTTATCTCAAATTGACCAAAATTTAGTACTATATCAGCGTTATGAATGTCAAAGTTATATGGAAGCATCTGTGGTTAACGTTTCACTTTGTTTATTATTTAGATAACTAACCCTCCCTTGATAATACATTTAATAAATTTTATTTTTCTTCCTACTGTTTTTAAACAAATTTACATTTAAGGTCTAAATAAATACGCAACTTTGCTATGAATAAATAAAAAAAACCAAGTGCTAATTTTGTATACTTAGGAAATAATTTTGCACACTACCAGAAAAGTAACGTGTGAAAAGAAGCATCCGCAATTTTTATGTATTTTTATGTTTTTTTTTTATATTGGCCAAGTGTTAAGGTACTTTAATTCAATATGTATGTAGGAAGGCAGTATATTCAACTTTAGCCAACTCTATATTTAGTTCGTTAGTTGGCAGAGATGAGGTTAATTAAATTCAAACAAAACACGAAATTGCGGAAAAATCAACACACTGCAAGCCGTTTCATAGAGAAGCTAACTTAAACCAAAAAAAAACAAACACAACATTTAGGCTTTTGTTTTTAGAAAAAAAATTATAGACAGACGGATGGACGGACGGGTAAATATAATACATATTGTAGGCCAAGTTATGGGAAACCAAATTTTAGGTTTCGCATGATCTATGTTTTAAAGACACTCATCTATAGCAAATATGTTATGAAGGAGTTACGAGTTGTTTGTTTTATTTTTGTCTATTGTTGCTGTTCCATTACGTTATATCCACTCAAAAAAGTTTGTCGGTACAATCTATTGAAAACAACAATTAAAACAAAAGTAAATGCAGTTAAAAAGGCGCCAAGGTATCTTCAAAATTACTGCAAAATAAAAAAAAAATAAAAACAACTAATAATGTCGTAAAATTAACTGACAAATTTTTACTACAAAAATTTTAAAACAACTGACAAATAGGTAAACAACAGTACTGTTAATTACAGTTAATTTTTTTATATTGTTAAAGTTTATTTTAATAAAGAAAAAACAAATTTTTTCTTTCTATTGTAGAAAAAATGTATAATTACTTTATAGTTCTTAAAATTTGAAGAAAAACTTCCAAAACGTTCTCCAGTTATTCCCTTTTTATGCATTGGAGACACAATACAATTTTCTTGTTTTTATTTACAAACTAAGAATCTATCAATAAAAACTGAACAAGAGTTTTAAAAAATCTACGGAATTTTTCATTTTTGAAGTAACTAATAAAAATATATAGTTGTTTGTTATGACATTAAAAATAACTGCTTTAAACAACTGTTACAAAATTATAGTACTTTTCGTTTTTCTTTTTCTTAAATAATTGTCATAGCAGTTGCTTTGTATTTTTCCATAGAAAAACAACTGTAACAACAGTTGAAAGCAACATCTACTGATTACTACACAAACAACTGGCATGTAGTAACTGTCAAACTTTTTTGAGTGTATGTCTAATAATGTTACGGCTAATATCAAGCTACTGTTACAAAAAAAGCTAATACATCTGTACATTAGGGTGACACTTTAACCTCTGGATGCCCTTGCACTTGGGCTGATAAATAGACTTTTCAATAAAGAACTAGCAGGGTAAATTCTCAAACAAATAACTAAAAAATGACTCAAATATAACTAAAATTTGCAGAATTAATAGATTTTTCTTACTGTTTTTATCTTCATAATATTTAGCAAATAGTTTCTGCTGATATCAATAGTTTTTTCTGCAGGCCCTTTTTAACTAATTTTTAATAGCTTTCTCGTTATTTGCACAGGTATATTTCTGTGGGGGTATCATTGTTAATTTCTTGAAAATTTGACATTCTTAATTATTATATCGTGGAACGGTGTTATCATTTTTACTTTGGGAAGGCACTCTTACCATCCGTTTCGGTGCTTTGCCAGTGCTGGCCACTTCGTAATTTTCAACCTGTATAGTTTACTTGTTTTATTTGTTTTAATCATGCAATTAATCCAAAATCATAAAATTTATAAAAATTCTGGCTTCTAAAAAAAAAAATATATAACTTTTAACATTGATAAAGATCTTCTTAATTTTTATTTCATTAAATTTAATGAAAAGTCTCAATTGGCTGAATACCAACGAGACTTTATTGATTTATTAAAAAATGCATCAATAACATGAAGATAATTCCCTCAGTGCATTATGAGAAAAATTGCCCTCTATGAAACAAGTGTCACCCTATTGCCCATGAGTGATGCCATTAGTTAGATGTTGGTGGTTGGTGTTTGTTGCTGGTTTGTCTTGTAGTTGTTAATAACTTTGTTTAATAATGCGAATAATGATGTTGCTGGTTGTTGTTAATGGTGATCATGATGAAATAAACCATAAAAACAAAAGCGAAAATCTCAATGACACACTAATGTTCAAAGTTTTCAATTAAAAAAAAACAATACCACCAAAAAACACGCAGTGCTTTTGTTAACGTTTATCATTTTTTGAAATGTTTAACAAAATCAAAGATGCCTAATAACAATCAAGTGATGCAGTTTTTTGTTGTATATTTTGGGTGTTGCAACACTCAGGAAAAGAAATTTTAACTAAAAAAAATTCATAATATTTTACTCACACGTAGGTGCGTTTTAGTTAGATTTTAATTGAGTTTGTTCATGTTTTATAATGTACTCATAAGACGTAATCAACGTATATTTATTTAGTGATTATTTTTATCGTTATACAAATGGTTTTAAATGATTTACAATAAGAGTTTTTTGAGATTATATATTCCAAATAAACACAAGTACACGCAAAAAATAAAGCGCCAATCAAATTGACTTGCTTCTTTGATTGTTACAAATCGTCATATGAAATCAAAAAGCCGTAAGTTACAAAAAATTCAAAATGTACTTTTTGATCGATTATGATGCACCGTATCAAAATACATATTCCTGCAAAATTTTAAACTCTTACGACTAAACGCGACGATTTTTTTAACAAAATTCTAAACAGCCCCCAGTGTACGCGCAAACAATTTTAAAAAGTTTTTTGCTTCTCCTGTAAAATTTTTTAAATATAACTTACGGCTTTTTGATTTCATATGACGAAATGGTAAATTAAGTTGATGTGACTTAATTTAAGTGTGACAAACAAATATAGCAGTTTTTTTTTTTTTATAAAACTTAAGTTGTGCTAACCGACAGTCGATTTTAGTTATACACAGTAAGAATTTTTAATCAATGTTACTTTTCATAACATACATGAACAATTTTCTTTTTGAAAAGCTTCAAAATTTTTAGTTGTTTAATCAACCTTGTCATTAAATATATGTAACTTTTGTATAATAAATAAAAATTTTCAAAAAAATTGTTAAATTTAGTGAAAAGTTTCATTCGCTGAACTCTTAACAGAACTTAATCGATTTTATGCAACTTTTGCATCAACATCGTGCTGCTATTTCTCTCAGTTTAACTACTACTGAATCTTAGTTAAAGTTAGCTAATGTAATAGTAAAAAACATTATACAAAATATAACTTAAACAGAGCAGAGCATACGTTTTTATAAATAATTTTTTTTTTCTTTGAAATTATTTTTTTAATACTTTTACTAAATCTATAATAGAAAAAAATAGTTTTTCATTATTTTTTTGTCTTTAAATTATTTTCTTTTAATCTTTTTCTAAAATCTATAATACAAAAACTTCTGAACAAAATTTTTTTATTTTATTAAATCTTGAAATTTTTTGGGCTAGTTTTGTAGTCAGAACTAGGAACGATTTTTTCTTTAAAGATAACTTAAGCAAGAACTTTTGCTTGAAAATTTCTTTCCTAAGAAATATTTAAGAATAAAATCGTTCTTAGTTGTGATTATAAAATTGGTCCTTACTTTTTAGAATTTATGACCAAATATTCAATAAATATATATTTAGTTAGAATATTCTTCTACCTCAAGTCCAAATTCTAATATGATATTGTCATATTAGATTTTTATTTGTTGTTTCAAATAAATATTTATTTATTGAATTTTTACCAATTTATTTATTGAATTTTTACTATAAATAACTCCAACATTTTTGAAAATGTTTTTTTTTTTATCAAATTTGCCTTTTAAACCCACCTTTAATATTAACGGTTTTATTAGAAAAAATTAGTTTTCAAAATTGTTTTTACAATTTTTATAATTTTTGTTAATTTTGTATATTAATTTTTTTGTTACCAACAATTTCGAACCGAACGCTTTAAATGCTAGCGAATGACTATTTTTAAAGTTTGTAGCCAAAATCGTACGCCAAAAGCCGCAAAACACAAACAGCTTTACTTTATTATAGTATTGAAGTTGTATACAAAAATATATAATACCCTACAGTAAATGAGATGGTAATATTAGTTGAGTTAATATAAATTCTAGATCATACACAAAATGTATTTGCAATATATTTGAAGAGAAAGAAATAAATTGTTGCCAGATTTTAAATTAATATATGTATAGTAGACCGGCTTGCAAAATGTCACATGTCCTATACTTAAAATGGAAGATTTAGATGATTTCCCCCTAAAATCCAGGTTTGTTGTACATTTGAGCGCCAGCAAAAAAAGAGATGCCGAAGCAGTAGAAAAAGCACTACAATTGATGATCTAGATGTACTTCTTTTTTAACATAAACACTAATGATTTTAACATTGAGTTGCCATAGGCAGAGAAGACAAAATAGCTTTTTTCTTGCTTTTTATGATTTTTATTGCTTGTTTTACTCATATTTGCATCTTTTTGCTTTTTTTATTTTACAAAAGTTTTTTATTGCCACCAGCGGGCATCGAACTTGCGACCTCACGATTGCTAGTCTAACGCTCTACGCTGAGCTATTCTTTGCTATGAAAGTTGACTGGCATAAAACCACCACTTTGTTACTTCGAGATATTGTTCCTTTTTCTCTTTAATAAAAGTACTTATTAAACAAGTGAGTAGCTGAGATGCAAAACTCGTTCGTTACACATTAAATAAATTTTGAGAAAAACATAAAAACTTGTTTCGCCTAATTAAATTAACCAAATTACTTGAATTTTTTTAATTCTTAAATGTTATGCCATTCTTGATTAAAAACTCAACAGTTGAAAAATCAAAAAATCTTCTCACAAAGCGCCAAAAGAAGTGTCAGAATCAATTGTCATCTGGTTTTTTTAGTTTTGTAACGAACGAGTTTTGCATCTCAGCTACTTAGAAGCAATACTTAAGTGATTTTTTTGATGTTGTTCAGAAGTAATTCTAAAAAAGTTGTAAAAATATACTAACAGATACTTTGGAAGCAATGAAAGAAGTGATTTTAGAATAACTTCTAAAAAAGCAGCAAAAATACACTAACTTGTGAATCAGTGAAAGAAGTAGTTTGTAAAACATTACTTCCAATTTTTTTCCTGGGTAAGAGTTTAACTCTTAAACACATTTTAAGTTTGACTTATTTCTGGCATTGAAGTTAAATTTTTAACTTTGATATCTTCAGAGACTTATAATAGAATTTCATGACGAATAATTTTGCGGAACATTTTAAATCCCTAATTCTATAAAAGTTTGGAATGAAATGTAGCAGGCCAATCACATATTATTAATGAGTTTCAAAGTTGTGAGGCAGTTTTCTGTTATTATCACCTTTTGTACTCCATTGAAAAAGTCATCAAAATACGTTTCATGAAAGAAAGCAAAAATTAAAAATTGGGTAATTTTGACGCGAAGTTTTAAAGGAAGAGCAAAAAAAAAGTATTTACAAAACATATATAGCTATGATCACAATGTAACCAAATCTTAGGCTTTATGGACATGGTCCATATTTATGAAGAATATTATGTTCTTAGAAGAAGTATGTCGGTAGAATCTACTAAATAGAGTTGTGAAATATATTTAAAACTTTAATGTGCTCATTATTTTTATGAAATGAAGTGGTACTAGGCAAATTTTGACCAAAGAAAAAAAGACAAAAAATTGTAGTTGTTTCAGACTAAATGATGCTGTCTGTGGTGGACCAAAGTTACTCTATGGAATTTTTAAAATATTTTTTCCATAATATGCTCCACACTAGTTTGCTCAAAAATTCAGGAAAAATATTTCAAAAAACAATTCACTTTAGAGGCCAACTACAAAAGCGGATGGCAAACTATAAATACACTCAAAAAAAAATGTTTTTTTCTATTTTTCCCACAATCAACTTGTTAATGCACAAGATTTTACTAATGTACAATCAATATGATAAATGTGATATTGGTTATACCAGGCTCTATACAAGTCGCCTCTCCCACTGGCTCTGGCTGAGATTTCAAGAAGTTAAATTACAGTTAATGGGTTTAGTTTTTTTTATTATATTTTTTCATATTAGGCATATTTATTGAAACAATTTTTAATATTTATTAAAATTTAATCATAAAACTTAACCCATCACTTTCTAATAATATTTCTTCAAATGTCGGCCAGTGGCAGTTAACAGAGTTAATGCATGCATCCTCTTGAGAATCTATGCTCGTTGCTTATACGTACTGATGTCCTAATTGATTATAAAACAAATATTTGAATGTTTTATCGAATATTTGCGATTTATAATATTAAACGAATATTTTCTTCTTTCTGAATCCATAGAAAAACAAAATTTTTTTTAGATAAATGTAACTAGTTCCGAAATTTTAAACAAAATTTTGTTTTTTTAAAATGCTCATAAAAAAACGGTACACATTAGTAAAATTTCTAGCATTTTACAAATAAAAATTAGAGCTAAAATTGTTACGACTACTTCGCCCAATTTTTGAAAAAATTAAAAATGTTGTTCCATTTTTTATTCGTATCATAGAAAATAATACGATAAACATTTTGCTGTAGCGGGGCAGTTGGTATGGGAAAACGCTTATCAAAAATTTCATCGAAATCCCAAAGTTCTACATGGACAGCATTTGTTGTTTGTGTAGGGTCTTCGAGACAGTCTCTTTATACCAACATTTGTTTATATTTACATCTCCATTGTTGTTGTCGCTGTTGCTGTTATGTTTAAACATGTCTTTTTTTTTTTAATAACAAAAAAGTTTAATTTGTTCCACCATTCATACTCTTTTTTAAGTTTGGTTTGCTGGCTTAATGTGCAGTGGTTGTGTTTAAGTGATGTGTGTGTGTGTGTATTTATTACTATTTTGTCTGGCTTTCTCAAGATCTTTCTCTGTGTTGTGTCTCTTGGCCAAATATGATGACGATAATAAGAGTTTAGTTTGTTGTTTGATTGTCCAAAGTTTATGGCCTTAACGAGTACTAAAGCATAAAAAGCTCACCTGCATATAAACGTACCACAAAGTATGTATGTACAGGGTGGCCCAAAAGTACCTAAGGTGTTTCAATTCCTTATAACTTTTTTATTATAATTTTTGTTTTATTTTATTTTTTTTCAGTATTTTTTAAAGCAGACTTGGGGAATTGAAAATGGAACAGTACACAATTGAACAACGTGCCCAAATCGTTTCCGGCAAAAAGAAGAAGAAAATAATGATTTTATTCATAATTTAATTATGAGCGACGAAGCCCATTTCCACACTGAGAGAATTATCTGCATGATATTAATGAATTTTTGCATAAACCCAATGAAGTTTCACTGGAACTCGTCCATTGAAACTTTTCATTGAATTAATGGAATTTTTCATTAAATGTTGTGAAAAATTTCATTTTATTTATTAAAAGTTTCATACACTCAATGAAACAGTTTCATTAAAACCGAATTCATAAAACATATGAAGTTTTTTCATAACATTTAAGAAATTTTTCATTTACTTTGTGAAGAAAATGTCGTTAGTTTCATTAATATTCGACCAGCAAAATTCCCTCTGTACAATTAAATGGGTTCGTAAATGGGCTACGGAAAATCCAAGTGTAGTTCAACAGCGACATTACACACACTTAAGTGTACTGTTTGGTGCGGTGTTTCGTCGGAAAGGATAATTGGCCCAATTTTTTTTTTTTTTTTGAAAATGAACACGGTGTTCAATATCGGACAATGGTGGAAATTTTTTAAGGCCAGCCATGGAAAATCATCCGCAATTATGGTTCCAACAGGATGGAGCCACAGCGCACACTGCGAGGGACACAATGGCTCTTTCAACTCAAAACCCCTTCGGTAATTTTGGGCCACCCTGTACATATGTACATTAATATATACATTTGTCCATATGTGGGTCTTTACTACGTTTGTTGACCAACAAACACTCTTACTTATTAGTTGGTAACAAACCAACATCGAGTAGGTACACGGTGCTGTGAGATCTTAAACAAGTCTACCACCAGAATCAAGACAATATTGTTATACATGTTATTACACTTTATGCATTTGGTTTGTTTTGTATCTGTTTCTTGTCTTTTTCTTTTATCTTAAATCCATAAACCAAAAGAACCAAAAACAGCAGCAACAGTAGACCATACGCAGACGCACACGCATTTATGGCCTTCTAAATGGAAAATTACTATATGTACAAACGAAGTTTTAGTTAAGATTCTTGGCGGTTTAAAAATAAAAAGCCACAAATAATAGGTGTGCTTGACTAACGTAAATTCCATCAACAGTATTCTTTAGATGCTTGGTTAGAAGTGATAAAAATAATTGCTAACATTGGTAACATCCCCATAAAAAAAAAACAACAAAACTAGATAAAAACGAAGAAGTATTAAAGATTACATTAAGATTCTCAGACATTCTTTTTGTTGATCATTTATGTGATCCAAAAAATTCTACGCTACATACCAAAGTTAACTAGTTTAAAATCCCCTAAGAGTATTTTGTTAAAGGAAGAACCTAATAATAACTTATAGAAACTTGAATTAGTACAATACTAATGCTTTTATAAAAAATAAAAATAAAACGCATTGAATTCAAGCAATGGAAAAATCAGGTAAAAAAGAAAATACAGTGGGTGATAGAAGAAAAAACGATCATGAAGATTGACAGGATATGTAAGTGGTCTAACAGTATGAACGAATTATATCTGGGCATAAATTTGCTATTATCATAGCAAGGAAAAATCTTCATCAATTAAATGTTTTATCATATTAACTAAATGTTTTATTAAAATGTTTCATAGACCAGTAAACTTATCTCAAAATAAACTGAGTTTAATGCTTAACCATAGTTATGAATGTCAAATTTATATGGAAATATCTGTGGTTAACATTTAACCATGGTTATATTGGAAATAAGTTACTCGCCCGTATTCATATTTCCTGAAGCGTTTCAATAACTTGTCGTTGTGTTTTTGTCACTCACTGTTTACCCCATTTAAAATTAATTTAATTCATAAATATTTTAGAGTTCTTACATTTCTGCGTACATCATTAAAGTGGTTAAGTTGCTTTTTTATAATTTGAAATGTGTGTTAGTTTAAGTTTTGGCTGATTTCATACATTTGTTTTTAAGTTCTACTTATGTATTTAAATTTAAACTTGTAATTTGTTATAGTACGTAATTGTGTGTAAAATTATGCATTAGTTTTAGAATTCATTAGAAATAAAACTAGAAAAAACGTAGAATGTTAAACAGGATGTTATAAGAAAATACCTGGCTTATGTTCGTAATTTATAAACAGTTGGATGTCTTGGATTCTATGTTAAGCTTATAAAATTATGAATCGGTATTGTTAATTAGTTGAAAGCATAAGCATAAGTGGTTTAATTTTTCTCACGTTTTGCAGAGATTTGAACTATTAAGCAAATGCCTTCAAATTAACACCATACAATTACAGTGAGGAGCACAAGTGTAACAACACGCTGAAAAAGTTTAAAAATATGTTTGTCTTATTTCTAAAATATGTTTGTTAACAAACCAAATGAAATAGATATACTGGCAAACATAATATGTATATGATTATTATACTTGCAATCCACAAACATAATAATGATAAAATAAAATTGCAAATATATTTCTGTTTAGGTGGAAAAAAAATTACTCACATACAAACATTACATTATTTCCCTGGAAACATGCGTATTATAATGATAAAACTAAAATAATTGGAAGTATAATTCAAACATACACTCAAACAAATTTATTAGTAAAATCTACTGAAAATGACAGTTAAAACAAAGGTATATGAAGGTAAAAAGACAAAAAAGACTAAAAATTTAGTTATTTTTAACTGTTGAAAAATAAATAACAAATGCATTAAAAATAACCAACAATATCGTAAAATTAACTGACAAAATAGGAAAAACCACTGTTTTATAATAGTAATTTTTTTCGTGTTATAAAAGTATGTTTTAATAAAACAAAAAAAAAAACAATTTTTTCTATCGATTATAAAAACCTTATTTGAAAATTTAAGGTAAAAATTCCAAACCGTTCTGCAGTTATTATATTTTATGCATTGGAGATACCATTTTTTAGATTTTTATTTGCAAACTAGGAATATATCAATAAGAAGAAATATAAACTAAATAAGAATTTTAAAAAAATCGGCGAAATTTTTTATTTTTAAAAATAACTAACCAAAATAACTGTGTACCGTAAAAATACTGTTTTGGTAGTTGTTTTATTGTTTTTATTATGATCGCGTGTAAAAAAGATCAGATCTGACCAGATCTCAGTAGAACTTATTGTACCAGAACAAATTAGAAATCAAAATTTAGGGAGATCTGTAGCACCATATATAATCACATCCAATTTGATTTTGACTTTAAACTAAAATTAAAGCTCAAATGGATAAGATCTGGAACCAAATCTAGTACGAAATCTGGCCAGATGTGCTCATATCTGGCCATGAAAAAAACAACCGTAATTACATTAAAAAACAAAAACTACTGATTACTACATAAACAACTGTCATGTAATAACTGTCAAACTTTTTTGAGTGTATTTATGTAGGAGTTTGTAAACACACACATATATGATTGCCTGCAGATTTATTCAGCAATGTCTTTTTTTGCGCGAGGGTTAACTTTAGCTGTATTTTGTCTCATGCCTATCAACGTTAAGTATTTAAAGCAAATCTACGTTAAGCCGATTGTGGTACAAAAAAATTTTAAAAACGTTATGTTTATAATTGTTTCGTTATAATCGAACGTACCTCAGCAAAAGTTTTTAGGAAGTAACACGAATAAGTTACGTTAGATGTGAAAATGTATAAACGTTGAGTTTTCAACGTTGATAATTATCCGTGTTGAAAGGTAACGTGCATACGAAAAGTCATATGTTATTTTCGTCTTAAGCGCGTTTTTATGCACTTTAAATTTTTTTATGAGTTAACGGATATAGTTAAGTCGAAAACACGGCTTTTATTAAGATATAATTTATTGCTTTAAATTTTTAACTGCCCAGCCAGCAAAATTGGGATACTTTTTTAAGGGCTTTTATGTTATGAGTCAAAAATTTCTTAGATAAAACACATATTTTTGAAATTTCAAAATTTTATATGAAAAAGTTCAAATTTTTTTTACGAAAATATGAGAATTCTAAAAAGAATCATAAAAAGCACAAACAACACTTAAGAATTTTCGTTGAAATTTAATTGGTTATATTTACTTGATGTCAATGACAATGTCAAAAAATTTCATTACAATTCAATGGTGGCGCAACGCCCCACTGGGGGCAATGGTCAGATTCTTGATTCTTTGTTCAAATTGTAATGATTTTTTTATATTACAGCATAATTTTGTTTATAAATACGATAGCATTGCAGCCCTGACTTTCACAAAATATTGGGTATTTTGTATCCCTGGCTGTCAAAAAGAAAAACGTGGCAACGCTTAAGAAAATGTCAACACGACGAGGGTCATTCGCCATTTATAAAAGTTTTTTGCCATTTGACAGCCAGCGATCACAGTAATGAAAAAAAACAAATAACGAAAACAACTGTATTTCGTGCCAGTTGTTTGAAGCAGTTATTTTTATTATTATAATAAACAACTATCAAAGCTGTATTTTTGCAATAAACAGTTTGATTTTGTTAGTTATTTAAAAATAAAAAATTTAGTTTTTTTAGTTTCCAAAAAAAAATTGTGTTGTACTTGCAATGCATAAAACCCTAATAAACGGAGAACAATTCAAATTTGAACTTAAATTTTTTATTCGGATGAAGTTATTAAAATTGTTTTTATTTTATTTTTTAAATACCTACCAAAAATAACTGTTTACTGTAAAAATACTGCTTTGGTAGTTGTTTATTATGATATTAAAAATAAGTGTTTTAAAAAACTGTTACGAGATTACAGTACTTTTCGTTAGTTGTGTTCTTAAATAATTGTCATAGCAGTTGTTTTGTATTTTTCTATAGACAAACAACCATAATAACAGTTTTTTAATAAAATATATTTTTATAATTTAAAAAAATTAACTGTAAAAACAGTAGTTTCAGTTATTTTAAAGGTAAATACCTTTGTCGCCTTTTTAACTGCATTTACCTTTGTTTTAAATGTCAGTAGAAACTACCTACGAACTTGAGTATACCTCCTTAATATTCATAGTTCAATACACTGGCAATAAATAAATAAATCATCGTTTAAAAATTCAATTCCATTCATTTATCTCTAAAACATATTAAAAAAAATAATAATGTACCAAATTGTGTTGTAAATCTTAAAATTTTTAATAATCACTTTTTTATTCTATCTTTTCATGTCTTTATACCATAACAAACAATTTGTTTTCAAATAGGAACAGGTAAGCAATTAACAAAAATCATCAGTATTGTATTTTAAGCTTTAAATTCATATATGAAACAAAATCATATGAAACAAAATTCATTCTTTTGAAGATGAAAGGGTAATGAACAAAGAGATATATTTGACAAAAAAAAAGTTAACAGGATTTCCCCTCCCTACCAAATAACAAAAAGCAAACATGATCATTATATTACAGAACAAGAAGAAACACACAACATTTTTCTTTTAAAGAAACATTAAACACAAAAAACCAAAAAGATAGTTTAATTTTTATAGAAAGATTAATAAAGAATTAAATTTTTTAATAAATTTTAGTATAGCTTAGTTAGATTAGGTATTTTATAACAGTTAAATCACCATCCCCCCCCTTTTTAAAATATATTTTTTAGGGTTTTTCTTAGATTATCAAACATAGTTGTATTTAAAAAAAACATAGTTGTATTTTATCATACATTTCTAGTGGTATTTTTGATTAGTTAGATTTTGTCATTAAGTAACGAAATTAATTAGTTTTTGTTTTTAATTTTTAATAATTTATTTTACAATTTCTTATGTTTCTATTTCTTTGTTCATATCATATTTTTCATACAAATTATTTTTTGTATATTGTCTTCCGTTTTATGATTTATGATGATATTTTGTTTTTATTATGTGTGTATTTTTATTAATATGTGTTTCCCTCAAAATGTTACGTCCTGAATTACCTCTAAACAAACAAAAAACCCCTTTTCCGCTTTTGTTTTCTTTTTTGTTTTTTTTTTTCTCTCGTTCATTGTACATTTCAGGGAGGCTACCTAGATGGATTACGTTCACATTTGGGTGGTTTAACACAACGTGTCAAATCATGGTATTGGGGACGACCTCTTGTAAGTGCAATTGTATTTTTCATTTAAATAAAAAAAAAAACAAAAACAGCAATGTCAAATACCCGTTACAAAAAAACCAACAAATAAAATTTGTCAAGCACATTTTACTAACATTAAACCAAAAACCCTTAAAGAAATTTTTAAACAACATAACAAACAAAAAATTGTTTGCAATTATCATTTTTTAATTATTTTGTATGTTTAAGTTTAAACATTTTTTGCTCTTGCTAGAGGGTCTTTTTTAAGTAATTTACCTAAGTTTTAGTTGAAATTGTTTTGAAAACTAGCTTGCTTTTACAACAAAAATCACATTTAATTGTATGAGTTTATTTCAGTTCCTTACTATCATTTTTCGACTAGTTGTTTTAAAAAAATCTATGTTGCACTTGTATTTCTTATAAAAATAACAATGGTATTAAAAAAATAAATTGTTTTAATTTTTTTGGACTAAAAATTATTTTTTCAAACTTAGTCTTGTAAAGTAAAGTTGTCAATGTAAGTATTGTATAAACTAAAATTGTATTTAAATTGATCTATTAAAAAAAACCAAAAACCTGCAAATTCTTATTACTAAACGTATTTACAAAAATTTTCAAAGAAAAGCTTGAAAAATATAATTGCACCATAACGCATGAGTCACCCTGTATTTTTTGTTTTAGTAATATGTTTTTAATATTCATTTGTATAGTTTAGTTAATCATGCACCCCATTTAAAATGAAATTTATAATTTGAAAATTTTTAATTTTATTTAAACCTTATTAAACAAAATCTAAATGTTTAGTCAATAAAGGTTGTTGCTGCGGTGAGAGTAAAGAATTTAAAAGAAATTGTACTAATCTTGTTTTATATTTGAGTCAAGGCATCTTAAAATCGGGAGAGTAATAGTTAGGGAGCTTAATTTTGTATATAAAGTGATCTCACACGACTTGCGTCTTTGCTTTGTATAGCCCGTATGACACTAGCTTATTTCTTTACTTATACTGCATTTATACTGAGGGAAAACTAGCTTGTTTTTGGTTCTTGCTAGTTTTCAATTGTCAAAACGCATATAAAAAAAATAATCAAAAACTCGTTCTGTACAAAAATTTGCTCAGTCTAAATTCAGTATTAGGGTTTTTATTTGCTTTTTTTTTCAAAAAAACTTTAATAAAAACGCTAAAAAAAAGTCAAGAAAATGTGAAGAAAAAAAGCTTGTGTCATTTGGACTAAACTGGTAAATAAGTAAGAGGTTAATCACAACTGGGTCGACAGCGACCGCGACAATTTCTTTTTCATATATTTTGTATGGGAAACAAAATGACGCCCTGTCGTCCGGCCATTTTTCGTCGTAATAGAATCTATTCTAACTTATAGTCTTGACTAGCCATGGATTTGTGCAAACATGAAACAAATCACAGGTGAAACAACAATAAATATTATTTGTTGTTATTGTTTTGCATGTAATTCGTTTCATGTTCGCACAAATCCTTGACTAGTCAAGACTATAAGTAATTTCATGGCGACATAGGAATTAATACACACTCAAAATATTTGTCAAATTGTTGCCATATTTTTACCTTAATAAGTGTTGCCTATCCGAGCAGAGTTGCTGAAATTCGTAACAGAGTTGCAAAAATTCGCACTTTGTTTACAAAAAAAAAATTTTTTTTTGACAGAAGAAAGATAATTGAAAATAAATATACGGCAGTTTTCGCAAAAAAAAAAACTTAATTAAATCAGTAAAATGAAAAACAATCATAATTGATGCAAAACCAATTGAATTGGTGAAAAATTATGACAAAACAAATACAATCAAATTTTTGTTTGGCTTTGCTTTTTTCTAAACGTCCAAAAATGTCGACGATCGATTATACACTCATAGAAATAAATCTGTAAAAATAGCAGAAAAAGTTACTAAAAATTAGTTAAAAATGATGCTGCAGAAAAAACTTCTAAAATTA
Organism: Leucophora obtusa; assembly: GCA_949987735.1. NCBI lineage: Eukaryota > Metazoa > Arthropoda > Insecta > Diptera > Anthomyiidae > Leucophora > Leucophora obtusa. The sequence continues at coordinate 7,979,491 of OX465296.1, forward strand.
ACAGATTTTTTTTTTACTAAATACTAGTAAAATAAGAATAGCAAAATTAAAACTGTTAAATTTACAGAATTTAAGTTACATTTAAGTTAACTTTTTAGTTAATTGAAAATAGCAAATTGTATTGTAAAATGTGTAGAAAATTTTGCTAAATATTAGTAGATTAAAAATAGCAAAACTAAACTGTTATATCTACAACATTTTTTCTACTTTTAAGCTAAATTTGGTGAATGCAAATAGCAATCTATTCTGCTAAGATCAGCAGAAATATTTGCTAGAAAATTGGAAACTGCTGGCTCAATTTTTATTTGCATTTAAAAAATTTAAAAAAAACTTCGAAAATTTAAAATTTTTTGGTGATTTTTTAGGCTACTAATTATTTAGCAGACTTTTTTGCTGATTTTAGCAGGTTAATTTGCTATTTTCCATTAACAAAAATTTAGCTCAAATATAACTAAAATTCTGTATATTTAACAGTTTTATTTTATTTCCTATATTACTAATATATAGCAAAAATAACCTGCTAATTTAGCAGTTTTTTTCTGCAGCATCATTTTTTAACTAATTTTTAGTAGTTTTAACTAAATTTTTTATGGACTTTTTTCTATTAGTGTAGCTTAATTTCAATTCAATTCGACTTTTGTTGTCGTTAGTCGACAGTCCACTAAGTTGTGATTAATCTCCAAAAAATTATTGCTGGGCAAGACAACTATACAATGCCCTACACCAAGTACTCGTATAATCTGGATCACATTTCGGAAAGTGATCAGGAGCATAGGCGTGGCAAAAAATATTTAGAAAAAACGAGATAAAAAAGCATGGTCAGTCATGCTGAGTGAATGCTACCCTACACTTCATTAAAATTTGGGTATTATTCCGGTAAGCGGTACAAAATCTGAAAAGGGAATTTTAACGGTATAATAAATATAGTGAAATTTATAATAATAGGTGTTATAGAAATTGGGTCTAGATCGAGTCAAAACATGGACTGATATTTACCATTTTCAATAGAGTTGATCTTTGGGCCAATGCAAACTTATGTACAAAATTTCGTCCAATAATTTTTGAAATGGCGACCTGCAGTTTAATTACAAGGATACATGGACAAACGTACAGATATCTCATAGGTTGGACCTTATTTTTCAACTTGCAATTTAAGATTACCCCACCCTAGAAATGTTCGCATGGGTATAAAATTACATCATGCTAAAAATTAAAGTGATTGTATAACGGGAACACGTGCCGCATCGGCCCTGAAGTTTGAAATTTATAAGAGGAAAAATCACTTTTTTGGCTTTTTTTTAATATTTACTCTTAAATAACTAAGGGTTTTCACAAGGGGGTACTATTTGTTGTATCGTTATATCGTCCTAATAAAAAACAGAGTTGTTAAAAATTAAATTGAAAAAATACAACATTTGAGAATAGCACGATACAACATTTTTACGTATGTTTAGTGTCCTATGTTTGAGTGTGCTAACCGATAGAAAACTGAATAGAAAATCGTTGTTAAACACAAATAAAAATTTTAACAACTCTGTTTTTTGTTAGGACGATACAACGATACAACAGATAGCACACCCCTTATGAACAACCTAACTGTATTTCTAGAAAATGTCAATAGAATCGTAATCTAGAGTGAATTATCTTTCTAACAAGGCATACAAATTCAAAATCGGTTGGAAAATTTTTAAGTAATTGCAGTAATTCGTCCAGATGTTAAATACTTTTTTTCAAAAACTTACAATGTTATACTCTAGTAAGATCTGTAAATATTCAGATATAAATTTTTGTCTCTCTTGGATTATGCTAACTTAGACCCAGGTATGGCCAAAGATGGATTTTTTTTTAAATTTTGTTCAACAAAATATAAAAAATTTGGTCAACGCATAGTTTTTTTAACTACATCTCAGAGAATAATTCTTCTGAAATATACACATATCCCTCTTGTGACGGCGATTTCAATTTGAAAATTTTAGAGAAAATTGTGATTTTGGCCAATAATTTAGATAATAGTATTTATTTTTAAATATTGTAACAAAATTACTTCCGATTTTTTCTTTAACTCAGGTAAAAGAGATTATTTTCCGAAAATTTGGTAAAACTACGACAACGTAAACCCTTTCTTTACCAAGGTCAAAGATGAAATTTTTGAAAATTTTCGATTTTTCCTGAGAGTATATCAAAACATTGTGTTGTTTCTTGCGAAATTTGGTGCAAGTTGTCCAAATAATTCATCAAATTTTATAGTAATAAAAAATTATAAATTAACTCTTATAGGCATATGGGGTCAAAGTGATCTCAAATTTTTAAAATGTAAAAAAGTGTCATTTGACATGAAAGTCGATATAAAAACATTTAATTAGGCATTAAAAAAAAAAAAAGAATCGAAAGAAATCTCAAATTTTTAAAATGCAAAAAAGTGTCATTTGACATGAAAATCGACATAAAATTATTTAGTTAGGCATTTTTTAAAAGAACAAAATAATCGAAATTACATATCGTCAGCTTTTCATTGGTTTTATCCATATGTCAAAAAATCGTTATCGAGAAAAACGGTACAGAAGGTTTATATTTCTTCCATTTTTGTATGCAAAATTGGCAGCTAAATCAAAGTCGACGCTCATATCTAAGATATGTGACGAGATATAAAGAAACGGGTTTCGGAATCAGGAAGAGAATATTTACGTTATATGTAATCCTTTCCAAATTCATTTTGTTTTTTTTTTCAAAAATGGTCAGTGGTCAGTAGCTGAAAAAAATAATAAGATGACGATGTCTCGTATCAAATATGTACATTTACATAAAATGTTTCATTAAAATACTGGCATCATAAAAGTTATGAAGTGTTTCATTAATGATAAGAAACTTTTCCTTAATTATCAACGAAACTTTTCATTAATTTTATGAAAAGTTTGGTTGGCTAAATGGACGGAAAATTCTTCTTATGTGGTGTAATATTTATAAAATTTTACTCTTTATAGACCCATGTTACTACTTAAAAATATGCGAAAGTTTAAAATTATAGTACATTTTTGGAATTATAAAATTTTGAGTAAAATTTTGTTTAAAAATTTTTTACTTCTCACCCAATTCAACCTTTTTAAAATGACAATTTTTTTTTCAAATTCTCAAACTCAAAAAACTCACCCTTTTTAACCACAAAAATAAAACACCTGTAGTTTAGTGTGTTCTTAGTTTAGCTTTGTTTTCTTTTAACTTTCATCTTTCAAAACTAAAAGAAAAAAATTAGAGCTTTTCTCAAAACTATCCTATACTTCAAACCAATTCTGTAGTTTAATAAAATGTAATCTTTTTTGTAGTGTGTCTTCACTAGTCTTAATAAATTGCATTTTCATTAATAATTTACTTAGTTTTGTTACTCAGTCATAAAACGCCGCATTCATTTTTCAACAATATAAATAAAAACATACTCAAAATACTTAAGTACACTTGAATCATACAACAAAACATACAACAAATTACTTTCAAAACGAAAGTTCTAAAAAAATTAATAATATTGTTAAAATATCATTTGCAAAATACAGCAAAGAAGGAGATCTTATCATTTCAAGCGAAAACAAATTTGTTAATTGTCTTTTGAAATAAACAAATAACAATAAAACAATTTCATAATCAACAGAACTGTTTCTTTTTAACAAAAAGAACAAATAATAAAAATGACTGATAACAAAAATTAGCAACTTAGGTCACACCTTTAGAAATAGGTATATAGGTAATTTTGGACATTGAATATTGGTATGATTGATATCTGATTTATAGTACTTGAACTAATTCCATGATTTACATTAAAAAGCTAACATTTAAAAAAATCGTGTAAATGCAATCGTGGGTTATTTTATTACCCCAATAAATATTTATTGATCAGAAATATATATAATTTCAGACACAAAAATTGTTATGACTTTATACTTAAAGACAAATTGCAAACATAGATAGTGTAACTGGATTTGCAATCTATCCAGCAAAACCTTGGCAATGGGTTGGACATTTTTCACGCATTGCCCCTTTACCCTTGGTTTTATTTTAAAACCTAAAATAATACATTACTGACATTGTGTTATATAATAACTTAATAAGGGTAAAAATAATATGTTATTGGTATTGCATTACACAACTACTTATTACGCAGAAATACGATTTAATAAAAATTTGTGATTGCTCGGATAACCTGCCACCAGGTTATGTTTCCAACCTGGTGGCTTGACATGAAATAAAACGATATCAATTAAATATCAGAATGATTTCATCTCAGGTGAAGACACTCAACTTCAATGTTATTGCAATATTATGATATTGCTGATAAGCAATTACAATTACTTATTTGTAAAAGACATTACTGGTAACGTGTTATTTTATTCTCTACATGTAACTAATGAAATATGTACTTCTTTTAGCATCTATTACTAACTAGCGAATTTAATATTACAAGTAACAAACTTATTTCAGTACTTTCTTAGTAACCACTTATTTGAGCCTTTACCGGTAAGATTTAGGCAATCATTTAACTCCCATGACACCCCCATGTTACAATAAATTAATGTGTTATGTGGCCAAAGTGTAAATACTTACAATTTTTGGTTTCTTATTCCATTTCCCTTCACATGGTAATAGACGGTTTTGCTGGGATCGACTAAAAAATACAAAAGAAAAAAATTTAACAATATTTTTGAAAATTTTCTGAATATAGGAAAAAGTGTGATTTTTAGTGGAAATTAGTAGCAATAACTTGAAAACTTTTCGAATGAATTATGAACGATGTGTCGCATGAATATTTAAGATTTTGTAAATTTTCAAAACTTTAGACAAACACAATTTGACATAGGTTGTTTTGCAAAAAAAAATCTTCAAATTCGTGCATTTAAAACTAAATTTAACAAAATTGGGAGTGTTAGCATGGAAATTCTACAATTCATAATTTAAGGAACACCGAGTGTATATTCTTGAACTAATTTATTTACCAACCGAGTTAAATTAAATAAATAAATAAAATAAAGTTTAGATTTGAAATATTTCGAACACTTTTTTCCAATCTTCTTCCCACCTCTATTTAAAAAAATGATCATAAAAACAGAATAATAATTGTTTCTTACAAAAGCACTTTGAAATGTTGATTGTTTTCTAAATTCTATGTGTTCCTGTTTTGAAAAAAAAAAAATCTAAAATAAATAAAAAAAACACACTTAAAGCAAAAACACTAAATAAAATGCTTTTTACAAAATTAATCTAAATATTTTAACATAAAAAAATTAAACTCTTCTTTTTTAAAACACTGAGCAATTTTTTTACATAAATACAACTTTTACAATTTTAAACATTTTTTCAATTTAACCATAAAAATAATATGGAATCCACACAATATAAATAAACAAAAAATATGTAAAAATAAACTTAGGAGTTGGCCACAAAACTCTCCAGAAGTTTCGATATGAAGGAAGAAGGCGGTACATTATTAGGAGAACAGGGTGTGCGAAGACATCAGGTAAGTGGAAAGACAAACAGAAAGAGGCACAATTGGAAAAAATATCAACATAAATAAAAAAAAAAAAAAAATATTTATACAAAATCATTTCAAACATCATAGACAGTACATACAAAAACTCAAACAATCATTAAATTGTCATTTTTTCCAAAAGACAATATAATCAAAACCAAAAACTTTTGAATTCATTATTTTGTCATTTAGTAATTGGCTTGTATTGTGAAGTATTTTTATCAGAAAAATATACCATTGAATCTCTAAAAAGACACCTTTATTTATTCCTAAATACTTGAATAAACTTGATTATGTTTGATTTTTATTATTAACAAAATGCCTGCTAGATTTGTATACTACTATTATTTTTAATACTTTTATTTAAAAAAAAACACCTAATATTTTTTAACAAACTTGGTAATTTTTTTTATACTATAAATATTTATTAAAACACTTTAAACATAAAATAAATTGAATAAAAAGAAATATCTCTAATTAAACAAAACAAAACTAACACAGAATTTGCTTAAATTATAAGTTTTTTGAATGTAAAAATAAATTAAATTAGCTAATTTCGACATGTGAAAAATTGTTTGTCAAAAGATTGGTAAACTGGGCTTTAGCCAAGTTTTTTTGTATAAATAATGCAAAAACTTGGGAAAATTTAACAAGTTGTTGTCCCTATTAAAACATTTGATTTAGGATTTGTATTCATATAAATTTGCTCTCGCTCTCCTTCCTCTACTCTCTCCTCTCTCTCGAATCAAACCAAATCAAATCTAATCAAAGATTTGCTAAAATAAGCAAAAAAAAATTAGTAAATGTGTAACCTATAGGCAAAATAATTTCAACAAGATTGTTAAAGTTGCGTTTCAACTTGAATCGAAATCCCGATATTTCGATATTCACCACTCTGAAAAAACAATGAAGCTTGTGAGATTTTTCAAAAAGCTGAAAACCCCAAAATATGAAATGGCACATATGCTAAAACATTTGGGCTTTTAGGCCTTTAAAAAACAGCCAGCTAAAAGTTTTGCTCCCAGAGGCATAATTTCGATGAGTTCTTTTAATATACAAATTTGGTTGCGTTACATTGCATCGAAATCTCGAGATTTTTAGAAACCTATATCAAAGTGCCATTTTTATAGGGTGAGCGAATTACTGCCATTGTTTTAAGTAAAAAAACAATAAATGGCGCCAAACTTAAAGCCTTATTCTCGGCCTCATATGTTCTGTCAATTTTTTAAGTCTTCTTATACTCAGAGACTATTAATTATAGAGATTGGAAATCAAAGCTTACACTACTCACCGGTAGGGGGCGCTGAAATTTAGTATCACTTGAACAACTATTTAGTATCACTTAAGTATCAGCTGAGCTTATATTTAAAAACTCAAAAATTGCTGAAAACTGCGCAAAATAACAAAAAATCAAGCGCAAAATATGTTCAAATAATAAAATTTGAGAATTCCTTATTTTTAAAATTGTCAATTTTTTGAACAAAGTGCCATCTAGTGATAACGATGTCGTTATAACTTTTGTTTTTTGTGATGCCATACCCCTGCTTATACTGAGAGAGGAATTAATTATTTGTTATGAATAACAACTTTTTTGGTAACATACAATTTTTACAATCACAGGAAAAAATTGTAACAAACCAAATTCTGTGTAATTTTTGTAATAATTTTGTTTTTTTTATAATTTTATGGATTTTTAAAAATTTGAATTTGAAAAACAAATAATTTCAGTCAATGCAAAGATTATCGGCTGAACAGCAACATCAGAATGGTTCAACGACTGAACAAACAACTCATGAACACAATCCAAACGTCGTACCTGATCATAGAGGCAACTTACATGTAACTGTTAAGAAAACAAAACCGATATTAGGTATTGCTATCGAAGGTGGTGCTAATACAAAACATCCGCTTCCTAGAATAATAAATATTCATGTAAGTTTTGCTTTCTTTTAACAAGGCCAAATTAACTAGAGATAATAAAAATTAGTTAAAAATTATTTTTATTATATGATTAATTGTAATTTTAATTTATAAATTTATTAAACATTTTCGAAATAAAATAGATAATTTTAAAAATGTTTTTGTTATCAAACAGGAAAATGGTGCAGCATTTGAAGCGGGCGGCTTGGAGGTGGGGCAACTTATACTTGAAGTAGACGGCAATAAAGTAGAAGGTCTACATCATCAAGTATGTTGCTGCATATGATTTAACAGTTTCTTATAATACTAATGTTTTTTTTTTAATTCCCTATAGGATGTTGCCCGTCTTATAGCTGAATGTTTTGCAAATCGTGAAAAGGCTGAAATAACATTTTTAGTTGTTGAAGCTAAAAAATCCAATTTGGAACCTAAACCAACTGCTTTAATATTTCTAGAAGCCTAACATTTGCTTGCCCTGCCGGCTACAGATGACCCATTGGAACAACAAAAATTGGAGTTCCTTTATGAATGGGGTATCGATTTAACGACAACGCCAAAACCAATGCCAACACCAATACCACTAACAAAAGCTAAAAATCCACCGCCACTGCCAACACTTACACAACAACAATTACAACACTCACAACAACAACATGTATATGATTACAACAACACACACTCACTACACAACAACACGAACAACAACAACATCACGAACACCAACAAACAAACAACAAAATCCTCAGGTATATCTACAACACCATCGAACACACAACAACTACAACAACAAAAACAACAACAACACCACCAATTACAAAACTCTATAACAACACACCAACAAAAAACACAACACCATCATCAACACTTGGAATCAACTTTGCAAACTCTTACATCACCTCTATCATCGAGTGAACACAATACACCTACACATCATTTATACACTAAAAAAAATTATGATTCCGTTTACCAATAATTGAAAAAAAAACAACAACAACAAATCGAAAAAGGAAACCAAATGAAAAATGAAACAAAATTGTATGTATTGTATGTTTTTTCCCCAAACATTTTTGTGTGCTAAAGAACGAGCGTTGCAGCCTTAAATATAAAATCGCTAAAACAAACAAAAAAACACGCTTCTACGCTTATGTAAAAAAAAACGGTCAATTGTGCTATGATTATTATTAAAAACACCCAATCACCCCTACTTTCGCCCAGGCAGGCTTAACTTAATTTTAGATTCGTCAAAACTCCATAAATTTTATAATATCATTTTAGGTTTTTTGCAAAAGGTTTAAAGAAGAAAATAATTCAACAACTTTAGAGCAACATTGTGCAACAAACAAATTTTGGTTCATATTAAATTTTGTGTCTCAAGAGTGGTTGTTCAATTTCCCTACTTTGTTTGTTATACTCCCAAGTAGTTTTGAGTTGAATATTATCAAAATATGTACAGCGATTGAAAAATTGTGAGTGGAAATCTGAGAACACCTCGAAATTTTACATACAAAATGGTACATTTTAATGCTTTACTAAAATACACCATTTTGTGTAGAGTTTTTAGAGATGTATAAATATTTTATACACAAGTTTTTCACCGCTGGCCCGGTTTTGATAATATGAATTGCTTACTTCTTAATGTCTATTAGTTAATTTTAACTGAATTTATTTTTAAAACATATTAGTTTTTCGTATCTCTGCTATCTGAAATACTCCATATATAAATATACATACATAAGGCCCAGGTTAGAAACTTCATATTTATTAATCTACTAAGTGATATAACAGCCGTTTTATTAAATTTTAAATGATTTAATTTAATCCCATGTGAAAATCGAAATATATGGACATACATGATCATATATTGATTTATACGTCCATGCATAGTTCAATGTATGACCATATATGATCACATATATTTCCATATATCTTCGGATCCGAGATATTCGGAAAAAAATTTCCTAAATGTGCTAAGAATTTGAGAGATATCCAAAGTAGTTTTTTGGATTAAAAATGCACACTGGGAAATTTTGTCCAATGAAGGAAATCTTATACAGAATAATTACTTCCTACGGCAGTTCAAAGATAATTTAATCGATAAATCAACTAAATTTTAGCAACAAGTTATTTTTTCTGGTTATAAAAATTTTAGTACTTTAGGTCCAATCAGGGTTAGCGGGTTATATAATTGCGAAATAAATAGGCATACAAACAATATTTTTGTCTATTGCTAGCAATAAGGTCGGCATATTCGACTTAAATGTTCAACATACAAATTGACTTTTCAAACTTTTTTAGACCGTTAAAGGCACATCTACACGGTATAGAAAACTCGCTAAACTTTATGAAAATGCAGCTCTGTACAAATCTACGAAATGTACTTCCTAGGCCATTGACAATTGCTGTCATACATAATTCCTCTAATTAGTAACAATTTTTAAGATGTCTTTGAACACTATTGAAGATTTCAGTTTATTAAATGCACCTTTTGGTATATTGAGAAAAAATTATTCTTTAAAATACAACAATTTTAATAAAAACAAATACTTGACAACTAGAGGTGATACTTTTACGATAAAAATTAGTGCCAACTATATTAGAGATAACAAATTTAGCGCAAACTCTACGAGATTTCTATCCCGTGTAGATGTGCCTTAAGATTACTAGTTACAATTAGTTTTTGGTTTTCAAATTGAAATTTCATAGATATTTTTACAGTATTACAAAGGCATATTAAAAAAAATATTGTAATAACTTTCAAACCAAAATAATGTAGTGTGAACTTAAGTCGTACATGCCAAACAAAACTCTTACTTTCTTTTGATTACAATGAATATTCATAAATATTTCGTTGCCGAAATTTATCAAGAATGTGACCCTGTTTCCAATACACTTTCAAAATCAAATTTTAACATAAAAGTTTATTTTTTGGCTTAAATATTTAATAGATTAACGACTTTTCAACACACTACTCCCCAAGCATCAGTAGGTTTAAATAAAATATATTTTAAAACAAATTAGATGAACTGAAAAAACAAATTAGATAAACTGTAATTTATGAAATTGCTTCAAATATTCGCCCCAAATTAAAAGCTGTTGAAATCACAATTTTTTTCTGTTAAAAATTAACAAAACCACAAAAATATGCTTGAAAAACATATCTTCTTTTCATCGGCTGCTGTAAATTCAAACAAGAAGACTCCGTGTACTGCGGAACATTTCAACCCTCCTACGTTGTGACAACCGAATTTTTTCCAACCGAATTGGCACGGTTGCTGCAACCTCGTAATTCGGTTGTCGCAACTGAATTGAAATCGAATTCGGTGGCCACAACTGAATTCGGTTGCTGCAACCGAATCAACTCGGTAGGCAAAAAATTCCGTTGCCACAAACGGAATTGTTCTGAGAGTGTACTCTTCAATTAAAGGGACCTTTTTGACCCCTTTTTAGAAATGTTAGGTTGAAATGTTCCGCAAAAATATTTGTCATGAAATTCTACTATAAGTCTCTGAAAACATCAAAGTTGAACATTTAACTTCAATGGCAGAAATAATTCAAAACTTAAAATGTGTTTAAGGGTTAATCTCTTACTTATTCAGAATTGGCGCTTAAATGTCGAATAAACCTGGAGTTTAGGGGGAAACCATGTGAATCTTCCATTTTAGGTATAGGATGTGTTCAACAAACTTATATAAAATACTGCGAGGAACATTTTTGTGGAACATTTTAACCCTCTAACTCTCTAACTTTATTGTCCCTTTCTAAAAACGGGTCAAAAAGGTCCCTTTACTTGAAGTGTAGGAGGGTTGAAATGTTCTAAAAAGAACCAAAAAAAGTCCCTTTAATTGAAGAGTTAGAGGGTTAAAATGTTCCACAAAAATGTTATCGTAGTGTTTTACATAAGTTCGCTGAATACATCCTATACCTAAAATGAAAGATTCACATCGTCGACCGGCCTGCAAATTGTCATATGTGTTTTTTAATAGATTTTTAGGAGAGCGAAAAAACTGTTACAAAATCTACTTTTAAAATATTTTATTGGCATCATATGCCTTAATGATTCACGACAATTTAGTAAAATCATCATTAAGGCATATGATGCCAATAAAATATCTTAAAAGTAGATTTTGTAGCAGTTTTTTCGCTGTCCTGAAAATCTATTAAAAAAACACATGTGACATTTTGCAGGCCGGTCGACGACATGGTTTCCTATGCCGATTTACAATAAACATTTGAAAAAGGAGGGACATTTCAACCCCCTAAAATAAAATTCCGATGTGATCTTTCAAAACACCGACACACGTATATTTTTTTTGTCTCCTCTACCAGAATCCATTATCAGAATACCGTAATTTCTGTTCGTGTTGTAATGTGTTATATATGTCTATTTATGATAACATATATATTTACATATTATAAGATAAAACAAGATATTAATATATATGACTATAAATAAATTTTTCTACTCGGGAAGTCATTTCTAACTAATTTTTAGTTGCTTTACCAATCAGTTTACATACTTTTTCTACTAGACCATGTGAAAATCGAAATATATATGAATATACATGATCATGCATTTACTTGTATATGATCATGCATAGGCATACGCGATCATATACGTTGATGAGCAGCTCAATGTATGACCATACATGATCTCATTTATTTCCATATATCATTTGATCCAAAATTTGAGGGTATATGACCGCATATGTTCATATATGACCATATAGCTTATATATGATTCCTATACGCTCAAATATGATCAAAAATGTCCATATACCTCCATATACCCTCAAATTCCGGGTCCAAAGGTATATAGAAATATATGAGATCATGTATGGTCGCACATGGACCTTCACATTGACGTATATGATCGCGTATGCCCATGTATGATCATATACAAGTGAATTTATGATCATGTATGTTCATATATATTTCTATTTTCACATGGGAAAGTAAAAACTATAGGAGAATCATATATGAAAATATTTAAAATGTTATTTTTATCGATTTTAGTTGAACCTATCGATGCTTAAGCAGTGTGCTATAGAAAAAAACACCCAAGAAAAATGTCAGTAAATAATTTTGAAATTTTATTTGACTTTATTTTTTATTTTCACGAAGAAACAAAATGTAAAATATCAAAAACAAAACACTGCCAATATTTTATATAAAAACCGCATTAAATGTTCAAAATATTTTCACCTTCAATAGAAAAAAAATCCACTACTACCCCCCTTAACAAAATAACTACTTAATATGTATATCCCTTACAGTAAAAAGCCTATTAGAAGTAGAAATGTGTATGCTGTAAATTTAAAATTTTGGTTAACTAATTATGATGATTTTTTTTTTTATTAATATTTCCATTAACAAACACTAATTTTTTTAAAACTAAACTAAATAAAACCCACCTAAAGCAAAACTACAAAAATACCATAAAATAAGTCGCTAAAGAAAAAACAGAAAATTAGTAAAAAAAAAAATTTATAGAAACGACTTATAAATTATTAAAGTAAAAGAATTCCCCCAAAAGAAAACAAAGTAGAACCAAATAAAAATTATTATATAGAAATATTAAAAAAAATTAAATACATACAAAAAAAAATTTAAATATACATAGAAGCATCATGAGAGATTATTATAAATATTGTAGCTTAATTAACAAACAACAAACAATTACATAACTCACAAGAACAACAAACCTTATTATTAAAAACAAAAAATTATAAAAATATGTATTAGTACAATTATGCACCGAGCACCACTTTTTTAAAAGAAACTACAACAACTACTACACCATAAAAAAGTTAGTAAATTTAACTAAATTAAAATACAAAAACTACAAAATGTTTGCAAAAAATTAAAAATACACTTTTTTTAAACTTCACTTGGTAAACGAGTTATAAAAAATACTGAAAATACATTAATCAATAAATTCTTAAACAAAAATCTTAAAAAAAAATCCAACAAAAATTCATTGAGAAAAGTTTATTGAAATCCAAAACTAAAAACTACATACAAAACTCTTAAGAAAATAAAGCTTAAAACAAAGGTTGATTGGCATTAAAGTAAAACAATATATTTAAAAAAAACGTTAAAGAAGCCGACAGGGCGCGATTTTTCAAAAATACTAACCAAAAGTAACTAAAAACATAAAACCGCAAAAGAAACTACTTGTAAAATGAACTCTTCTGTATAGAACAATTTTTAAGCTCAAACAAATCTTTAACTAATTGTTATTAATCTTTTTATGTTTCTTTTATTTTTGTTTAAATAGCTTAGCGTAGCTTTTTCAGTAATACGTACATATAATTTCAAAATTAAAAAAAAAGAAAAACTAAAACTAAACATTTTACCAAAAAACTTTGCTAGATCCTTTAAAAAGCAACACTATTAATAAGTTTAGTAAACCCTGGTTGTAGTTTTAAACAAAACTCTATCTCATATTTTGTTGTTTTTTGTATTAAGGGTTCATTATTTATAAAATTTGTTGATTTTCGGCTGGTAGAGTTAAATAATTCTATAAAGATTTAAACAACTGAATTACGAACGGATGTAGTAACCCCCAAACTTTTTTGAGTGTACTTATGGAAAAGTGATGTATTATTTAAATAGATTTAAACAATATATCTAAATTTAAAACTTTCCATATCGTTTTGTGGGCTTCGAAATAACTTCTAATTCAAACAAATTTGAATTAGTTATTTCTCCAACTTTAAATCTTCATAGTTTTGAAACTAAAATCCAGTCAGTTAAGTTGTTATGAGTGTGATAGAAAACAAAATTTTTTTAACGAAAACAAAACATAAATTTAATAAAAAAAAAAAAAAACTATGTTAAAACCTTGTTTTTTTTTTTGATTTAAAATCATTTAAAGAATAAATATCTTAAAAAAAAACTTTGTTAAACTTTTAAACTAAAAAAATATAAACTATTAAAAAAATACTGAAAATTTGTTGAATAATATGTAAAAAAACACTAAATGTAAAATAAAAACATACTAGTACCTTTCTTTTTTGAGAATAAAAAAATTATAAAAAATTTTTAAAAAAATCTATAAAAAATTAGCAAAGTGTAAGTAAAGTGTAAGTAAAGCTAAAAAAGTTAGTGGGTATTTCCAAAAACAAAATAAAAAAAAAAAAAAAAAACAGAAAAAAACAAAAAAAAAAACAAAAAAACAACAAAAAAAAACAAAACAAAAAAATAAAATGAATAAAAGTTGTTGTGAATTTTTACAATAAAAAAATAAATTTTAAATATATAAATATTTTTGCAAAATGTTTAAACTTTTCTCAACTGTTCTAAATTTTAAATATATAAATATTTTTGCAAAATGTTTAAACTTTTCTCAACAGTTCTTAGTAAAACACAACAATAATTTCTAAAAAAAAAAATACAAAAATTTCAATACCGCTTACTTTTCAAACACCCTTTGCATATTAGCTTATATTAAAAATAAATATATTATATATAAAATTGTAAAAATATTTATAAAATATTATGTTATTTATATATAAATTTAAGGTTTTTCATTAATTCATTCAATCATTTTTTAACATCAATCAGTGTATGTAAAACTTTTTCAAAAACATCTAATGTAGTTTCGATACTGTAATTTACAAAACAAAAATTATTAATAAAAAAAGATTATGCTGTTGTTTGAATTAAGATACAAATACCAAAATTATAGTATAAATACAATGAAAAAAAATATTACAATGTAAAATCCAGCATTTACCAAAGTTAAAAACAAAAAAAGGCTTAAATTAATACTGAAACCAAAATCTAGGCATACAATCCAGCAGTTTTTTAGATATGTAAAGGCAAAAATTTTAGTTAATTTTACTGAAAATTTATAGTTAACTTTAACACAAAAAAAAATATTTAAATAAAAAGCTAAAAAATTGTTGTAGATATTGTGTAAATTATATAGATACAAAAAGCTTGCACTAATTTGAAATTTTTAAAAAATAATTTTTACATTTTTTACACAAAAAAGTTTTGGATTAGTTTTTGTTAAGTCTCGCTTAGGTAAATATCATAATTTTCAGACATTTTAAATTTATTTCCTTTTAATATAATTTTGGTTTACAAAATCCCTAGTTTTGTTTGTTTTTCATCGTTAGCCTACAGTTTTAAAAATATTTACCAATATTGCCAAAATTTGTCAAAAAAATGAAAAAAAAAATCTCCTATATTAGGTTGTGAACTTAATTGACAATCGTTTAAATTATAAAAAAAATATAAATTAACAGGTCTTAACTAAAAACAAGAGCTTGAAATTATAATATTTTGCAAAAAAAAAAGTATATCAATTCACAATAAAACCCAAATAAATTTTGAAAAATTTGCAGAACAAAACTAGTGGTTTTCTAACCAAACTAAAATTGTTTTTTCTCTTCGGAAAATTTTATTAAAACTTTTTTTTTTCAAGAAATTCTAAGTTTAAATTTTTTTATAATCTCCGTTTTAATATAATTTTAAATTATTGGCAACCCTAACTACTGTACTTTTTTAAAATAAAAGGTTGTTCACAAGGGGTGTGCTATTTGTTGTATCCTAACAAAAAACGGAGTTGTTGGAATTTAAATTAAAATATATAACATTTGGGAATAGCACGATACAACATTTCTACGTATGTTTAATGTCATATATTTGAGTGTGCTAACAGGTAGAAAACCCAATAGATAATCGTTGATAAAGTCAAATAAAAATTTTAACAACTCTGTTTTTTGTTAGGACGATACAACGATACAGCAGATAGCACACCCCTTGTGAATAACCTAAATGAAGGAATTCACAGTTTAAGTGCTAATGTGCTATCGTTGTAAATTAGCATGATTTTTGAAGGAAAACTATTGTTTTCACTGTTTTTTTTTCTGCGTGCATATAAAGTTGTCAAATTTACAATAAATTCTAATTTACTTCTTAAAATATCATGAACTGTGAATACCCTCAATTTTAAATTCTTTATTTATCACTAGGGCAAGGAATTTCATGCAAATTTATGTACGTTTTTTCTCGATAGTCCAAAATTGATAAGGAGACAAATGGTAGAAAAGTGGTTTGCTGACTTTAAACGTGTTTGTACGACACAAACACCAATGACGCCGAACGCTCTGGTCGCCCAAAAGACGTGGTGATACCGGAAAACATCAAAAAAAATCCACAAAATCGTTTTGGCAGACCGTAAAGTAAAGTTGCTGGAGATAGCTGATACCTTAAAGATATGGATGGAACGTGTCGGCTTTATTTTGCATGAACATTTTCCATGATAAAGCTGTTTTCGAAATGGGAAATGAATTCTTTCATTTGATTTCTTAAATATATTAAATGCAATATACATATTTATGAAAATTTGTCAAAATTCAAGATATCACAAAAAAATGCCAAAATTTGGAAAGTTTGTATTAAAAATTTAAAATTATATATGAAAATTTGTTTGCGCGACCACAAGAAAGAGTTCGGGTTCGTTTTAAGCGAGTTCGTAGTAACAGATATTTATTATACTAAAATTGTTACCAAAACGTCAGGACTTTCAAATCAATTCATATTAACCGAGAATTCGTCTTAACCTTGTTCATCTTAAACGAGTTTCACTGTGTATTTATTATTTATATTTTTTATAATTTGAAGTGTTTTTTTACAAAATAATTGTTTTTAGGGCATATATTTTTTGATGCATATTTTTCTTTTTTAAACGCATTTTACACTCGCATATTTTCGTTAAGTGCATGAAATTACTTGCTCTATTTATCACAATATGTTTTTTTAAGAATTTTATTATTCCATCACGTAGGCTAGAGCAAAAACAACTTCAATATGTATAGAAAATATATTTTAACATTTTAACCCCAATTTACGTGCCACATTAAGAGTTTAGAGCAAAAAAGAACAATTATAAAAAACCAAAAATACAAAAATTATGAGAATTAGCTACAATTACGAGTACTGTACAGTACAGAATATTATATTAAAACTTTATTTCATACACCTTTAATCACACAATATGTCTGGCAACATTTGACTAAAGCACATTGGTACATATGTTATTAAAGTATTAAAAACACTGTCGTCATAAGATAAAAACAGCATTAAAATGCTAAAGAAAGTACTAAAATTGAAAAACGATTTCTCATCTATACCACAAGAGTTAATCTAAATTTTTTTTTAAGATTAAAAATGTCTATAATTTTTTATATATCATTACAATAATTTTTAACTTCACAATTTTCTTGAGCGTAAGGTTTGTTTTTTATATATACAATAATTTTATTTGTATTATTTGTAGTTTTTATACATAATTTTAACGTTTTAAATCAATAGTGTACACTCAAAAAAAAGTCAATAAAGTTAGAAAAAACATTTGCTGACTTAGCAAAACTTTAGTCTGGAGAGTGCTAGCAGAAAAATTGCTAAAAATCAGGGAACTGATTCCTTTCATTTGATATTAAATTTATATAAAAACTTTTATTTAATATTTAAATTTACATTTATCCAAAACTTTTCAACCTTGTCTGCCGTAAGCGAAATCCCTCCAAAGGCCAAATTTGATTAACCCTAATACTCGTGGAATGTTTTGTTTATATGAAACCAAATTTAATTTGCTGAATTTCACATTTGAAGGTTTGAACTGGAAAATATTTATTTTAAAAGATTTTAGGTCAAAAATCAGAAATAATTTATATAAAATTCTAAAAGCATCATTTTTAGTGTAAAATTAAAACTCTGCAATCAATTAGATAGGCAAAATTAAAAACAAGCTTCAATTACGAAATTGCTTGCATCAATTACTACTAGAATTGATTTTGCACCTTAGTATTACGGATGTGATGGTATTAACTACAAAATTAGTCAAGGTTATATTAAAAAAAAATTAGTTATTTTTAATTTGTCATTTTATTTTTACAAAAAAAAAATACTCTTGTTCACGACAATTTTTTAAAGAATTTAAAATTTAGATCTTTCTCTCAAATACTCGTACTTTAAGGTGACCAATAATTAATATTTCAAATCACATTAAATATATTAAACTTATCACATAAATTCTAGTCTTTTAAAAAAACTGCATATTAAAAGCGAGACTTTATTTTAAAAACATTTTAAAATTTATATATTAACTTATATAAAAAATTTAAGCGAGCTTTTAGATTAAACAAATATTGAAAAAAAGACACCTTAGAATACATATTTAGGTAATTTAAACCCCAAAATACAGAATCAGCGAGATATACATTTAATTTAAAATGACATTTTTTTTAAAACAATAAAATAAAATTTATTATTAAAAAGCTGTGTAAATTAATTTTTAATATAAAATTTATTAAATAAAAAACGTGTAAGGTTAAACATTAAAAAAAAATTTAAAAAAAAAATATAAAAAAATATAAAAAAATCTAAAAAAATATTTTAAAAAAATCTAAAAAAATATTTATTATTAAATAAAAATTTATATATATAATTAAATATTATCCAAATATATTATTGATAATTTCATAAAAACCATGCATTAGTATAGAAAAAAATACAAATAAAAATATGCTGATTTATTATTAAATATATATATATATATAATTAATTATTTAATTAAAATTGTTTAATTTAAATTAACGGCTAAATAATATTGTCCTTAATATTTACATATACATAAAACAAAATAAGTATATTATTAATTATATAAAATATTATTAAAAAGAAAAAGAATGATATTATAAAAGATGATAAAAAAGAAAACATTAATAAATTGTTTTTAAAAAAATAAATAAAAATGGAGTTTTAATTAAACAATTTAGAAATTTTTTTTAGTAATAAATACCAGTTTGATTTAAAACCGTATAAAACTGTTATACCATTTTTAGAAATGATTGATATATGTTAACTAAGCCAGCCTGCTTAATATTAATATTAAATTTATTTAACTAAGCCTCAATATCAAAATGTCCTATTAGCTAAACATATCGCACAAAAAAAATTCAAAAATCAAGCATCAACATTAAATTAAATAGAAACAGCTTTTAAATCACGGTAAGTTCTTTTACTTTAGCATTTAAAAATATATTTCTAGGTATTTTTAAAATAAGAAAACACCATCTAATTTCTGAAAAATAATTTAAATACGAAAAAGTTTACTTTAACTAGAATCATATTTTTCACTACATTTAGATTTGTTTATGATTCAAGTATTGCATGTAAACAAACGTAATGTCATTACATTGATTGATGTCAGGTGTAGATGCACTGGTATTCAATTAATCGGCTTTTTATTTTAATCGATTAATCGTGCAAATAATTATTTGGGTTTTTTTCTTAACCGGTTAATCGAACAAAATTTTAAAATTAATCGATTAATCGAAAAAATTTTCTGTAAAATAATATACATACAATAATTTTATTTAAATAAAGGAACAAAAGTAAATTCAGTAACTCTTCTGAAATTCATAAATTCGTATTTTTTCTGTCCCCGCTTTCACATATTAAAATTGTATCCAAATTGGGGAGAACCACATCCGAAAGAAGAATATAAGACCCCGTACATTAATTTGTATCTCTTTCGTATGCATTGAATAAATAAAAACATAAATGTAATGAGGAATTTTATTTATTTATAAATTTATTATACGTAAATGGATACCACTACTTTACTAGATAAGTCAAAACAACAGGGTAGTAATTCGGATAATTTTATGTTGTTTCTGTTTTTTCTTTGGGATTGAAGATGTTTATTAACCCTCCTACTTAGAACATGAAATTCTGATTGAGTTGAATTTAACATATATTTCTAGAAATTCTTAAAGGTCGTTCCTTAATTATTTTCTTAGGCCAGAATGAAATCCGGATAGGTATAAGCCTACAGCAAATTATTTATCACAATTTTTAAAAAAAATTTGAATTTTTATCTCATTTACTTTAATAAAAAATTTATATTGTTTAAACATTTTTGTAATTTTCTACCAATTTCGATTAATCGGTTAATCGTACGAAATTACTCGAATTATTCGTTATTCGAAATATGGACATTTTTAATTATTAATTTTTAATTTGTTCGATTAATCGAATAACAATTAATCGATGGAATCCCCTACTAGATAAAATGGATAAACACACTAACACACATAAACGCATGAGGTCGTGGTGGTTTTTACATTTTATCGTTCTTATTTGGAGGGATATAAAAATTGCACAATATGACCAACACTTTACGAAATATTTTTTACTTTTCATGTTTCTTTTTTGATTTACATTGTAGAATCTTCCAATATGCCATAAACAATGGCAATTTTTTGCACAATATAAGAAATTATATAAGAACATTGCGGGGTGTATTAGTCTTTCACATTAATGCAAAAAATCATTACCAGTTATGTATTTATATAACTACATACCTGGTATTATTATTATTACATTTCTTATTACTTTCGTATGGCGATGTCGTGCAAAATAATGAGTGATGCTTACACATCAGCATACGAAAAGTCAAAAAATATGTCGTTACATATATTGACAAAAATAGTGAATCTAAAAATAGATTTTGAAAAAATTTGCAAAAAATCTAAAACATGACCTTATGTTTTAAATGATAAAAAGTAATTACTAGTATTGGTAACGAGTTGTTTTTTATTTTGAAATAATGAAAAAAGTAACTAGTTATTAGTAACTCATTATGTGTTTTAAAATAATGCAGAAAGTAAGTCGATGTAATTACTGATAGTCGAAAAAATAGTGATGTCAGTATCGATTCTACACTGGGTAATTAGATAAAAAGGAAGTGTAAATATTTTAACTAAACCCCCCCTCCCCTCTCCTTATAACTACGCCTTTTCCAATTATTCTTAATAATTACAATTTGTTTGTATTATTTTGTTTATTCAAATCTTATTGTCGACCAGTTATTCGTGTTAATTTGCATCTCATTTCAAATACACAATGATCAACAAACATCACATGTGTATTTGAGGTATAATTTTTCTGCTCCACACTGTGTATTTAGTTTGTTTTTAAAACTCTTCGTGTTGACTTGAAAAAAATATCTTAAAATATGCCTTTAACAAAATCTTGTTTAAGTACTCACGATCAACAAGTGTTAGAATCGATTTTCAACCCTTTAGAATTAACCTCCGCATTAGTTAATCAAGAAATAAATCCAGATTCTGTAGCACCTCTGGCCGATAATGATGAAAATATTGGGTGTACACCAGAAATATTGAAAAAATCTAAACTTTTAGAAATAGAAGCTGTAAAATTAGCTGAAGAACAAAAATTAGCTGAAGCATTAGAGAAGTTTACAGAATCTTTGAAATTGACACCAAAACGTGCTGCTATCTATAATAACCGTGCCCAGGCTTTACGTTTGGCTGGAAGAGACGAAGGTATGTGTGTTATAAAAAAGGTAATATTGGAAGAGTGTTGCAAATTCGCAGTTTGTTTTTTAGAGAAACAACAACCAACTATGAAAATGTGTAAAGAAAATGAGTATTGTACATTCAAAGATGTCTATAATTTATCGGAAATCGCACTTAGTATTGACTCAAAATAAAATCATTAAAATTACAAATATTTAAAAATGAAAAATTTCAGACGTAATATTTTGGTTGTAGTAAGTCTTAAATTACAGCCGTATTAGTTGCGATCTCCGTTAAGACGCATTCTCTGTAAGTACGAAATAATTCAAAAGTACCGAAACACAGTAACTCATTTAAGTCGAACTTGATCTCAGTTAATACGAACTAATTTAAAAATCCCGACGTTTTGGCATACCGAACAGTTTGTGACAGCCCCACATACTAAATTTCTTGTAATTCTCCATGTTTAACTTCTAAAGAATTGGGCATTTTTCTTATATACGTATGTATATTTTCCCATTTCAGAAATTTTGCTTTCAACTCACATTTTTCAAAAAAAAAAAAAAATGCATTAAAAACAATTTACTGCAGCGAACAGGCTGGCCAGACTTGGGGTTTTGTCCCCAAATTTGGGGATATTTTGTTAATCTTGGGGACAAAAATTTTCATTTGGGAACAGGGGATTTAAAAAATGTTTTGGGGATATTTACAACCTTCCATAAATTTTCGAGATTATATTAATTTTGAATAATTTTCAGAAAACATTAGTCAAGTTTACACGTAATTTCAACGAAAAGTAGAAATTTATACTTTTATACATTTTCCGCAACAATTCAATGTTTTCTAACACGAATAAATATATTATGCCTGAGATTTTAATGGGATTAATGGCCAAGTATACTCATAGAAATAAATCTGTAAAAATAGCAGAAAAAGTTACTAAAAATTAGTTGAAAATGATGCTGCAGAAAAAACTACTAAAATGATCAGATTTTTTTAATATATACTAGTAAAATGAGAACAGCAAAATTAAAACTCTTAAATTTATAGAATTTTAGTTATATTTAGGCTAACTTTAGCTACCCAGCAAAATATTGGTAATGACACCTCATTACTATCTGCATTACCAAAAATGATATATCATTACCTTTTCCATTATTTTATAATATAAAATAATGACTTCCTAATAACGGCCTATTGTATTCATTGTTTCTAAATATAAAATAATGACTTACTCGTAATAGTTTAAATAAGTACTTTTTACACAGTTAAATTTTATACATTTTTTTTTATTATATGTAAATATGTTTTATGTTTAATTTTTTATGACGAGTCCTAAAATTATACACTAGAGAAAACTTAAATTTTTCTGAATGTATTTCCTTAAGCTAATAGTATTTGCTTAACGCCTTATTTTTAAGAATTAAGTAAGCAATCGGATAACCACTTATAATTCAACTTTTTGTAAGCATGTGTGTAACCACTTATTATTCAAAATCTCGTAACTACTTATTTCTCATTTTTTCGTAAGCGAGCAGGTAAGCGTGACTACTTATAAAAACGACCACGCCAAACAAAAACAATGAGTTTAGACGCCAAAAAATAAGTTGTGCGGAGCTATGAATTTCTATTATATAACCACTTATTTGGTAATGAAAGATTTTGCTGGGTAATTGAAAATAGCAAATTGTACTGTAAAATCTGCACAAAATTTTGCTAAATATTTGTAGACTGAAAATAGCAAAAATAAACTGTTATATCTGCAAAATTTTTCCTATTTTTAAGCTAAATTTAGTTAAATGCAAATAGCAGTCTATTCTGCTAAAATCAAAATATTTGCTAATAAATTGTAAACTGCAGTTTTCAAAAGGATCGCCTTTTATTTGCATATAAAAAAAATTCGAAAATTTTAAATTTTTTGGTGATTTTTTAGGCTACTAATTATTTAGCAAAATTTTTTGCTGATTTTAGCAGGTTAATTTGCTATTCTCCATTTACAAAAATTTAGCTAAAATATAACTAAAATTCTGTATATTTAACAGTTTTATTTTTGGTGTTCCTATATTACTAATTAATAGCAAAAATAATCTGTTATCATCATTTTTAACTAATTTTTAGTAGTTTTAACGAAATTTTTTACGGACTTTTTTCTATTAGTGTATCTAAAATATTGAATATAAAATTTTTTTTTTTTGAATAAGCTGGCATTAAATTTTATTTATTTTATGAATTAGTTAATAATTGATTATCACTTTAAATCAAAGATTTAAATTGAATAAAGTTAGAATGAGATTTATTTAAATTTTAAATGAATCAATTTTGATTTGAATAAATTTTTCTTTTTATGATATGATTCGCGAACTATAAATCAAGGCAAACATTTTTGGTTAAATTGGTTTGTTAAAATTTAATCAATTAGCTTGATTCTATGAAAAGAATCAACAAAAATCAAACTGATTCAATCAATAAAATGAGTTTGCGAAACGATTTGTTAAAAATTGATTCAGATTTAAAAGTCAAATTTAATTGTAGAGACAAACTTAAAAAATTCAAATTTATGAATTCTATTAGAAATTAGTTAAAAATTTTGAAAATTTAAGCAAATTAAATAAAAAAAAAGGTACTCGAGCCTTTTTTTCAACATTTGTTCTTGTTGTGGATTTTTTGGGGATATTTTAAGATTTGTTTGGGGATAACGAAAAAAGTATCTGGCAAGCCTGGCAGCAATACAATAGAATGGCAACACAATTTTGTATTCAACATTTTAATTAAATTTAAAAAAAAAATGTGTTAGATACAAAGAAACTTTGCTTAAGACAGACTATCCAACCCTGTCCATCCATACTGTAACATTATTGGGGTTTTACTGTACGATATTTTTGGTCACAAATTAAAGCATACTTTACGGCATTTGGAAAGTCTCCACTTGCTTATTAGCCAACATATAAACCACAACAAAAACAATGTTGCCAGAAGAGTTTTAGCTCATATCCCCATTTTGCAAGTTGAATATTAAATCCCCAAATTTTTTTTTTTGTTATAAGGAGAAGCAATACTCAGGAAATTCTTTCTATTAATTAACGTGTTACTTTCTTTGGAAAGGGGATAGGGAAGAGGTGGTGAAAGATGATGGGCTAAAAATAGCAGAAAAAGCAATTAAATAGTAGAGTCCGACCGAACAGTTCGGCCACAATATGTATTTGCAATGTATTCGGTATGTTCAAGCATTATGGACAAATTTTGCTTATGGGAAAATGTTGGTTGGGCCGATTTGAATCCGTTTTGGGTGTGAAATTTAAGGAAAAGTCCGAAGTTAAGCAAGGACATCAATGTTCGGCCGCCGAAAGTTCGGTAAATTGGAAAAAGTTCGGTGGCCGAACAGTTAACTTTACAGCTAAACTACGGGGTTTTTCTTAAATTTGACATTCAAAATCGCATTAAATCGTCTCAATAAATATTTTTACAGTAACAAAATTTCTCAATAAAGCCTTTAAATATCGCTTTTTGGCCGAACTGTTCGCTCGGACACTATTAAATAGTAGTTAAAAATGATGTTGCAGAAAAAACTTTTCAATTAGCAGGTTCTGTTTACTAAATACTAATAAAATAAGAACAGCACAAATAAAACTGTTAACTTTACAGAATTTTAGTTATGCTTAAGTTAACTTTTAGTTAATTGAAAATGACAAATTGTACTGTAATTTTTGCAGAAAACTTTGCTAAATATTGGGAGACTAAAAATAGCAAAAACAAACTGTTATATCTACAAAATTTTTATAATTTTTAAGCTAAATTTAGTTGAATGCAAACAGCAGTCGATTGTGTCAAATTAACAGAAATATTTGCTAAAAAAAAATTGTAAACTGTTATTTTCAAAAGGCTCGATTTATATTTGCATTTAAAAAAATCGAAAAAAAAAACTTCGAAATTTTTAAATTTTTTTGTAATTTTTTAGGCTACTAATTATTTAGCAAAATTTAATTTGCTATTTTCTATTAACAAAAATTTAACCTAAATATAACTAAAATTGTGTATATTTAACAGTTTTAAATTTGCTGTTCTTATATTACTAGTATTTAGCAAAAAAAATCTGCTAATTTCAGCAGTTTTTTCTGCAGCATCATTTTTAACTAATTTTTAGCAACTTTTTCTGCTATTATTACAGATTTATTTCTATTAGTGTAAAAAATAAACTAAAATCCACAAATTCGATTTTTAAATTTTGCTTTGAACTTCAACAAAATGGTATTCTGATATGGCAACATCGTTTGTTAAAATTTGCGTTGAATTTCAACAAATGTGTTTGTTGGCTATTTAATTGAAATAAATTTAAAGCTGCCCACAC
Source organism: Leucophora obtusa (assembly GCA_949987735.1). NCBI lineage: Eukaryota > Metazoa > Arthropoda > Insecta > Diptera > Anthomyiidae > Leucophora > Leucophora obtusa. The sequence continues at coordinate 8,005,607 of OX465296.1, forward strand.
ACTAGGGAACATTCTTAAAAAAGAGAGCATTTTTTGTGAATGTGTGAGTGCGTTTGTGTGTGTGTGCGTGTTGAGATCGTGCAATTCGTGTTTACAAAATTTTTTGATATTTTTTGTTCCGTCAACCATGTTCCCTAGTATGTGGGCAGCTTAACAATCAAGTAACAAACTTGTTGTTTGTATTTACAAAATCAATTGTAGGCGCAATTTCAATTAAGAGTTTAATTGTATTTTTAAAAAGTTGAATTGTATTTACAAACTATTTTTATCTGCGTCTCCTGCATTAATAGAAAACAGTTTGTAAAATTTTTATTTCAAAATACAAAAAATTCGTTGAAAAAACCTTGCAGAAAAAACTGCTGAAATTATATTTTTTCTTTTTTTTTAATTTATTTTTGTCTCAATATTATTTTCAGATGCATTTTCCGATCTCAACCAAGCAATTAACTATAGTGCCAGCCAACTTAAAACCAGATGTCATGCCCTATGTCAACGTGGAGTTTTATATAGAAAACAGGAAAAATTGGAAGAAGCCAGAACTGATTTCGAAGAAGCCGCTAAAATGGGTAGTAAGTTTGCCAAGACCCAGTTAGTGGAAATTAATCCATTTGCAGCGTTATGTAATCAAATGTTAAGACAAGCGTTCGAGAAATTGGAAAAATAAAAAATTAAAGGAATATTTCATTAAGAGAAACTAATATATTACACAAGGATTGTATACAGCTTAGTATAAATTTATTATAATTTATATTAAGCTGTAAAGATATGCAAATAAAATGGGGTTTAACTTCATGTTATTGCGAATAAGTCATTTTCAATTTAAATTAATTTTTGCACAGAAGAAGAGGGAGTCAATTTTAAACCACCTTGTTTTTTATGACAAAACAAATATTTCGTTACTGTTATCATATATCATGTGAATTAGTCTCGTGTTGAAATCGATCATCATTGATTTACAACTTGTTGCAAATATAAAAAATAAATTTCATTAAAATACACACAAAAAACCTGTCGAATTTCATACCAAAAAAGGGGCAAAAAATGCAAGGTGCGTTTTATATGTTTTATGATGCAGTTTGTTTATATAGTTCGGAAAAACAAAAACAACAACAGAATAAAACTCGCGAAATAACAGTTGCAGTCAATGGCACGTGGTTAACGCACGATTTTGTGCCAATTTCAAAAACTGCAACTGTTGATTTCTTCAAGTTTTCGCTGTTTTTTTTATATTTTTTTTCTGTAGTTTGACCTAACAGTAATAATCATCAATAAAAAGGGTTAAAATGCAAAACAAAGGACACCCTTTTTTTGTTGCAAACAAAACAACTACAAAAATTAAATGCCAATTTGGATCATTTTGAAAATTTATTTATAACAAAAACCCAACGGTATCCCAGTAAATTAAAGCAAAGAAATATAAAACAAAATAACATTAAACCACAATAACAAATGCTAAAGATTAAAATAAATGTTCGTATATTCAACAGATACCACGAAAAATATTGTAAGTTTATTAAATTGATGATGAAGAGAAGAAGAAAAAAAATGAAAGTGGTTTTGTCAGAATGTTGTTGCTGTTATCCTTTTACGTATACAAAACTTACAACAACATATTTAATACGCGTTGTAATAACCCTTTTTCATAATAACTTAACCCTCTAAAGCTCAAGGAAAGAAAACATAACCCCACAAACATTTGAAAAATGTGTTACCAAGAAGATATTGCAGCAATATTTTATTTTTCTCATCATAATAAGTACCTTCAATTGTCGCGGATTTATCATCCCAGCGATAATTTGGCGATAATAAATGAATTAAAATATTGCGGCAATATCTTCCTTTTATCGTCATAATCAATGCCTTCAACCTTATAATCCCGGCGATAAATAATAAAGTATCGTGAAAATTATTATTGCGGCAATAAATGTCTTATTCTGCAATGCAAAATTATCAGGGAATATTCATCGTAGTGACATTTTTACAGTGATTTTATTACATTCATTTTTTCTACACTCAAAAAAATAAGTAAATAGAAAAATTAGTAAAACATCTTGTATATCAAGTATACTGCTGAAATTGTGTTTTCAGCAAAAGTTTTAGTTATATTTAATTAGCACCAAACTAATTTTGAACTAATAATTTACTAATTTAGTTTTCTACCAAAATTGTGCTGATAAACACATTTATAGTGCAAACAAGAACCAGACAGACAAGATGTAGATGTCCGCACTACAAGTGAGGACAAGGAAAATGATACTAAAAACAACTTTTCCAAGACTTTCATACATAAAACAAAAGGACGCCAAAAGATGCATATACATTAGAGTTGATCAATTTGTATGGATGCGAAAAAAAACGAAAAACATAAATCCATTTTAGACCTATTTAGGGCAAAGTTGTTTAGAATTCTTTGTAGAATCATTTCCCCCCCCCCCGTAGGGGGGATTTCTTGCCACAAAAATCGACCCGTCCTAATATATATATATTAGGGTAAGTCGAATTGTAGGGGGCCAAAAAAATGTACAAAGGCGCATCGCAATTCTTGTCCTATGGGTCATTCCAAGAAACTTTGACGAAGAAAAAAATTAACTTCGAGCCCCCCGATTTTTAAAAATAGGTATTTTTCCAAAATATTTAAGAATCGAGGCAAAAGAAAATTTTATTTCCTCTATCCAAATGTGTATGTGGGGGTATGTGGGCGACCCAAATTTCTACTCTAAACCACCTTTGTGATACGTTCTAATCACGTAGATAAGTATTCTAAATATTTTAGTACAATAGAGGGTTAAAAATACAACACGATCATTCAAGCATGCCTGCTATATGCAGCATAAATATAATAAAATGCGAAAAGTGTGAGTGTGGTTAAATATAAAATTGGCACGCTTTTGCATTAAAATTCATGCATTTAAATTCTTACTTGTGGCAACCTAAATGCAAAAACGCTTTTTTTTAATGCCATTAAATCCTTTACCATTTCATTTTAAATCTTAACCAACAAATTTAAGTTTTTTCTCTTTTTTTATTTCAAATCTGTTTTGCAGAAGTAAAAAATGCACTAAAGAAAACAGTTAACCTATCAATATGTATCATATGTTGTTTAAATTTTGTTTCATAGCCGCTTGTGGTTAACTGTAAGCACTCAATTTTTTCTTTGTTGGGGATTTTATATATTTTTTTAATAAAATAGCAGGTGCTTCTTTCTGAAAAAAATTGTAGCAGGATCAACAAAAAAACACAAAACGAAATTTACGTCTACAAAAATACCAACTTTAACTTATTATTCTTTTTATCTCCTAGTTGCACTTAAGAAAATATAAGAAAGAGGAATAGGGATAAAAAAATTTAAAAAAAATATTTGATTTTTACTTATATAACCAAATCTCTGCATTGTTTTACAATAAATTTGACTTTAATTTGTTTAAAAAATAATAGTTCGTTGAAAATGTTACGAAAAATTCCATAAATTTTATTCATTCATTTTATAAAACGAGTAAAAAGGTTAAAGTCGGGCATGCCGACTATACAATACCCTACACCAGTCTGGGTAAAAGCCAACTAATGTTTGGATCCGCAATTAGAATGGGTTAAAATGGGGCTTGTGTCAAAATTTTCTATAATGTGAGTCAGCGCACCAAATTTCTTTAAAATATTTTAATATTTGCGATCTGCAGTTTGTAACCAAGCCAATTTTGGGGGGACCCTTATATGGGCACTAGGTCTAAACATAGACCGATGTTCACCAAAATCAATAAGCTTCGTCCTTGGGCCAAAATAGGTCTGTGTACCAAATTTCATCAAAATATCTTAATATTTGCGACCTGCAGCGTATAAACAGTATAATTTTGGTAGGACGCTTATATGGGCACTAGGTCTAAACATGGACCGATGTTCACCAAAATCAATAGGCTCCGTTATTGGGCCAAATTTCATCAAAATATCTTAATATTTACGACCTGCAGCGTATAAACAGTATAATTTTGGTAGGACCCTTATATGGGCACTAGGTCTAAACATGGACCGATGTTCACCAAAATCAAATATCTTAATATTTGCGACCTGTAGAGTGCGCACAAGATTGCATGGACAGACAGACGGACGGACGGACAGACGGACATCGTTAAATCGAAATAAAAAAAATTCTGAACCGATCGGTATACTATAAGGTGGGTCTACGACCAATATTTTTTGGTGTTACAAACATCAGCACAAACTTATAATACCCTGACCACATAGTGGTGTAGGGTATAAAAACAGTGGCAAAGAATTGGCTTAGAGCGCTATAACAACGTTTAAAAGTGGTTTTCCGAGTCACTGGTAGAGAATTGATTTTATAAAATTCATGAGCTTTGTTAAAAAAGGTTTTTAGTCAGAAGGTTTCGAGTTCAAATCTGGTTACAGGCATGATTTGTTGTATTTTTTATAAGTAAATAAATAATTATACAACTGTCCAGCAAAAATGTGGAAGCAGTAAAAACGTTTACTGCTTCCTTACTGCTACTTTTACCGCATCTAAAAATGTATAACTTTGTAAACAGCACTAATGAAAGGCCTTTGATTAATTGTTTACATCGCTTTTTTCTGTGCTTTTCAAAAAGGCATGAAATGAGCAATACATTTTGATTGCTTAAATATTTTTGCGGTACTTTTATCAAATTTTTTTAAAATGAGGAGAATAGTTATTTTAATGTAAATAAGAGGTTTTATTGAAAATAAGAGGCGTTTTCTCTTCACGGAAAAATATGCATGAATATTGTGCTTTTGAGAAGGCATTATTTTAAATAGTTGAAAAGCTTTATAATATGCACTTCCGAGGAGGCATAAATTATCGACATTTTAAAAGAAAAACAGGAGCACTAATTAAAAGCGGTGAATTCATGCCTTTTCGGATCTCGAAACAAGTGCTTTCACGCGAGCTATCTCGAACAAAAATCAGGCATGATATTATCAATAATGCAATCGCTTCACTGCTCAACTTTCCCTGACAAATCTGCTTCCAAGCAAGCAGTAATTTTTGCTGGGTGTTATCATTTATTTACGTTTTTAGCTATAAAGTATCCCAGGAAAAAATTACACATAACCCTAACAAGGCATTGCCATATAACCACTTACATTACTCATTAACAAATTTCTCTACTGCATTACCTAGTGTCTTCAAATGCAATGAAATGTCCCAGCAAAAAATTTTCAATACAGGGAAACGAGTTGGGCATCATGTATTTTTGGTAGAAACACTTCCCTACTTGATTACCAACTCGATTCTTTTAACAAGGCGTGAAAAGCAATCGATTCTTTGGAATTCTTTTCTTTTTTTTAGGAATTGATTTTAATAGGTCTTGGATTTTTGGATTGTCTTATTGAAATGGGTTTGGTAACCTAGTGTCTTCAAATGCAATGAAATGTGCAAAGAAATTTGAAAATAACACACAAAACAACAACAACGAAAATAATTCTGTTGTTGGTTTGTGTGTTATTTTCAAATTTCTTTCTTTTCTAATTTAATTTAATCACAGGGGTGTCTGAGCTTTTTTCGATATTCATTATTATTCGGATTTAAAACGGCATTTTCAATAGCGCCTTTTTCATCAGTATTTCAAATATTTCAATTAAGTGGCAGCCCTGAGTCAACAACACGGGCAATATAAGTATAAACAATTTTTATTTTTCAAGTACTTTAACGCTGTGTACAATAGTGTTCACAACCGAAACCGAAAATCGGTTGACAGTTTTTTTTTCGCTTTTGAAAAACCGACCGGTTTCGGTATTTTGTCTAAATACTAATGAACCGATAACCGGATTTTTGTTTCGCTTAAACGGTTTCTTATTACATATGTATTTTTTTTTCTTAAGTTGCCAACGGAAAATATATTCGCGTAGTTAAAGTAAAGAATTAGTTAAAGTAAAGAAGCAGTGGTGTAATATTTAGCGCGTTGGACTGTAACACATAAGGTTACTGGTTCGATCCCTAGTGACCGCAACATCAGTGTTCTAAGATTCAACATCTCAAGCATTTGCAGTGTTGCCATATTTGAATCCTTCATCTTTCCCCTTTCCAAAGAAAGCAACACGTTAATTAATAGAAAGAATTTCCTGAGTGTTGCTTCTCCTTATAAAAAAAAATAATTTTTAATTTCACAATTTTCTTGAGCGTAAGGTTTATTTTTTATATATAAAAAGTTCTTTATTTTCGATATTTCGCTACTCCATATTTCGCATTTCCATATTCTTCAGGAAATAACAAATTAATTAATTGTTAATTTGTTATTTCCTGAAGATGCTACACAATGGAGTAGCGAAATATCGAAAATAAAGAACTTTTTATATAAAAAAACAAAACTTACTCTCAAGAAAATTGTGAAATTAAAAATTAAAAAAGAAGGTTAAATAAACAACAAAAATTTAAAAAATAATAATAATAAAAATAAATGGCAACCCTGGGTCAACAACACGGGCGATATAGGTATCAAAAATTTTTATTTTTTCAAATACTTGAACGCTATGTACGACAGAATGTTCACAACAGAAACCAAAAATCGGTTTATATTTTTCACTTTTAAAAAACCTACCGGTTTTTGTTTTTTTCGGATTTTTGTTTCGGTTAACCGGGTTTTTATTACATATGTAGTTTTTTTAAAATGCCAACGGAAAATATATTCGCGTAGTAAAAGTAAAGAATTAGTAAAGAAAAAGTTCGCCAACTCACCATCAGCTCAATTACTGTGTTGCCATATTTGAAACTCTTCTTCTTTCACCACCTTTCATCTCTTCACTATCACTTTTCCACAGAAGCACATAAGAAAGACACATAAATCAATAGGAAGAATTTCCTGTGTTGCTTCTCTCTAAAAAAAAAAATAAATAACATAAATAACATAACATAGAAGTCAGCAGCAATAACTTAAAAATAGTCTTTTTTCAACTTTAAATAGTCCTTTTTCAACTTTAAAATGCAAAAATTTACGACCAAACTTGAACCGCTATAGATTTTCTAACGGAACTTTTTGGGGACATGGACCTATGCCTGAGAATTATTGTTATGCTATTGCATTTGGCACTTTACTATGCCCCGTATTGAAAAATATGGAACTAAAGCTATAACGTTAATGGAGTATCGCTCCTGAATAGGTTAACATTTGTAAAAAATTTCAATTTTATATTTTTCTCTAATCTATAGCCAATCCATATCAAATTAAATCAAATTGAATTTTTATAATTAAAAAAACTAAAAAAAAAAACAAAAAAAATAATCTTAAAAAAACTAAAATTTTAATTTTCGATTTCGAGCTGACCTTGTACTCTGAGACTATCACGCTGCAAGTTATGGATATCCTTACAAAGCTACATCTCTCTTGTGTCAACATGAATAATTTAGTTAAAATCGTCTTACAAGATTTCCTGAAACAGCAAAAGTAAAAATGGAACATTTATCAAACATTGGTCGTCAAAGGGTTAAAAAGTTCATAGCCAGCACATAAAATTCATAACTCAAATTAGCGACATTAGTTTTTAAAAAAAGATTTTTCATGTAAACCGAAAACCGTTTTTTTCAAAAGGCCGTTTTTTTAATATTCTACTGTGAATAGCCCTGAGAATAGACCGCAGAAAAATATTTATCTCTTTTTTTTTCTTCTCTAACCCATATCCAAATTCCACTAAAATCGGAGAGAACCCATTGGGGTACCTTCGTTGTAAGTTCAGGGCTGCTGCAAGGTTCTTTTCTACTGTCCAAAACGTTTCACATTTACTGTATGACAGTTGCTTGCGTAGTGATCAGTAGTTATTATTTTCAACTGCAATTACAGTTGTTTTTCTATGAAATAATACAAAATAACTGTTATGACAGTTACTTCAGAAAAAACTAACAAAAAGAACTGTAATTTCGTAATAGTTGTGTAAATCAGTTATTTTTCATATCAAGTACCGTGAAGTATTGTAATTTTTTATAAATGAAAGAAAAAATTGTTATTTGTTATTATTAAAATAAACTTTTATTTTATTATTCAGCCTCTAGTTCGATGTTTTTATTTCTGCCGCCACTAATTTGTGAATAAAGTTCTTTGAAAACAGAATTTTTCAATTTAATAAAGTTTTATAATATGAAAAAATTAACTCTAAAAAATGCAGTAGTTTTGAACTATTTTTTCGAATGTTTTAAAATTCTTGTAGTAAAAATTTGTCAGTTAATTTTACGACATTGTTAGTTATTTTCAATAAATTTGCATATAGCCGTGTTTTAACTGTCATTTTCAGTAGATTCTACCGACAAACTTTTTTGAGTGCTGTCATCTCCTTTGCAGATGACAGCAACATTTGTGATTCATTTTCCTTCGATCGTAGGCAAAGCCTTGCAGAGGGTTGGGGGCAAAAGACAAATTGTGAATTATATACTCAATCATGACTTTTGACAATCTCAGAGTGGGGTCGTGTGAATAGAGTCGATGCGCGCAAAATATATTGTATTTTCAATATTGTCACCTGTGCTTTATATTTTTTTTTTTAATTTAATTCAATTTATTGAGCAATAAAAATTTTTAACATATCTTACGACTAGTCTGCGAAGCCGTTTGGCTTGTCTGCAGATATGTGGTACTAATATTGAGGAATTGGACACTCTTGATGAAAATCCAGTGCGATATCCTTTGGAACAAGCATATTTTTCAGGTTTCGAAGAAGTGGCTTGGTTTCTCAAACCGGGTTGGCAACCGATTCATAATGTTAGTGATAATGGATAACGTTGTTTTAACAGTATTACGTTACCTCAGAACTACAATGTTAATATTTCCCTGACTTTTGGTTCAACTAAAAAAAAAACATTACAAGTCCTCTAGTTAAATATTATTGCAAACTAAGTGTATTAATCCTATAATTTTTAAATTCTTACGAAAATTCACCTAAGACAATCCGTAATAATTATAAGCGTCATATGTTTGGAAAATATCATTTTTAAAGTCAATGACAGTAAACAGGATAATAACCACAAAAAAAGGAAACTACCACATACATTTATTTCATACAACGAAAAGGAAAGACGAAAAATCATGCACTCAAAATTCAACAAACCCTGTATACAAAGAGAGAATAAAAAGGGAACTTTAAATGACGACAGCCGGCACGCGCCCAGGTAAGAATTTCAAAATAAACGATCAGGTAGTAAAGACCAGGCAAAATAATATTAGATTAATCAAAAAATCAAAAAGAGCAAAAAATTTATTTTATGAAACCCTAATAGGAAAAATTTTAATTTTAATGTTATATTAAGCTTTTAAAATTTTTATGCAAGTTCGATGATCAAATTAAGATTTTTTGTCGAAAGAATTAAATTAAGAAAAGCTTTGAAAAAAGGAAGGAAGTTATTCTAAGATATTAATCTAATAATTTGTATTTCTTAAAAAGAGTTTAAAAATTTAAAACAACAAAGGATTGCTCAAATTACAGTTCCGGTCTATATGAACAAAAAAAATCCTTTTCAAAAAACGATATTTTTTGTTAACTCATCTGTTTGCATTTGTTATTGAGCCTCTTGAAAATATATAATATTTTTTTTTATTATTGAGTGATTGAAAATATAGCACCATATGTTGCACGGCTTATATTTGTATATAGCAACATATTCTTGACTCTTAGCACTTTTCTTTTTAAGGGATTTTTAATTTGTGTGTGTGTTGACCAAACAACTGACGCTTGTATTTCTTTTCATTATTCATTACAATCTATTGATGTTATTTATATTATCTATATGAGGACTTCTTATACACACACACACTAAGAAATACATGCATGTAAACCCTATGTCCTGTTTAGATTTAATTGGAATTCTGTAAAACATATTTGAATGGATTATAATTATATACAAAAGATGATAGTAATGATATATTTGATTCTTGAGAAGTTTTGCGATAAAGACTAAAATCAAAATTTTCTCGATTTTAATAAATGCGTTTAGATCAGCAGGGAAATCTCGAGATGAAGATAAAAATCGAAATATTGATTACATGTGACTTTACATGAAATTAATAACACTTGATCCTTTTTTCCGTTTTGGATTTTTTATGAATTTAAAAAAAAAAAATTTTAATTTTTAGGCAAAAAAATATTTTTTTTTTCTCCACAAATTTATTTTTACCGGCAAAACTGTTTATTATAAAGAAAAACGTTATATGAACGGATTAAAGAAATTGTAATTCTAAATTTTTCTAAATTTGTTTCATCAAAATCGGACAAGTGGTTCTCGAGTTATGTTAAACTACGTTTTTGCCAAAATGTTACAACTAAGCGAAAAAACATCAAGATAAGGAAAAAATTTAAAAGGTCATAAAAAAAAATGACACATACGAACGCCAAACCCTTTGAGGGTTTTACTATACTGACCTAGTAGCATCACCCTGACTTGGAATTTCTCACCCCCCAGAATGGCTGTTGTACTGTGTTATTAGCTGATGTAAAATCCCCAAACAAAATAAATAAAAAAAAATTAAGAAAGTTTAACACCCCAGGTGAAAACGTGATCGTATATGAAAATATATGATCATATATGGGCTCGTATATTATGAAATATGGCTATAGCTGATCATATATGTCCATATATAGCACAATATATGGCCATATATAATCTAATATATGGTCATATATGGTCATTCAGATCCGAAATTTGAGGGTATATGGCCATATATAATCATATATATTTATATAAGCGCATATATGAATAACATATACTCATATTTGATCATATACGGCCATATACCCACAAATTTTGGAACCGAACATATATGGGTATATATGATACCATATATGAGCATACGTGGAACTATGTATGGACATATATGATCAGCTACACCCATATATGATCATATGCAAGCCCATAATATATGGTCATATGTGTTCATATATGATCCCATTTTCAGCTGGGACTTTAGTTTAATTGGAGTGGTCATATTTTGTCCAGGTCGATTAAAAAACCATCGCTGAATAGCTCAAATCATTCACAATAGAGCTATTTAGAGGCAACTTTGCCTATTTTACTTATCTTGTCAAAGTTTACATGTTAAAATTTTAGATTTGATTATAGTATTTGGTTACCAAAAGTTCTAAGTGTATACGCACTCTGTCTTATTGAAATTCTCATGTAACTCTCATTTCATTTCTTTACAATATTATTTTTGACATTGTCCCAAACCATTCATTCATAAATATTACTTTATTATTGTGTGAGTACTTAAAACATATATTATCCTCACCCAAAAGTCTAAAAGAATAAACAAAAAACTATCTAACCAAAAAAAAAAAAACTGAAATCTAACTGTCACTAAATGATGCCAAGAAAACAATAATAACACAATCACCGCTTCTGAACGGTATTTGGTATAGGAACTTCAAAGCAAATCTCTAGTTGCAAAATTGTGTTTAGACAATTGCTTAGACATAAACAAATTCACAGTACAATTGTTATTTTAAACTCCTTTTTTTTGTTGCAACTTCTTTCTCCACTTGAAACTTAATCAATGTTCTGGAGTATGGAGCGTAGAGTTCTATTACAACTACTACAACAATGTACGTATATTCCATTCTACGTTGCAAGCGCCATGATGGCTATTTACTATAAAACGACAACGACAATATTTTGATGCCACTAGCTAAAGAGTTGGAGTATCGCTGTTTGGGTTAGACCTCCTCGGGAGTTGACAACATCAGCGCAATTGCAATAAAACAATTTACCAAACAAGACCATTTTGAATAGATATAAATGTGTCCAACATAAGAACATATTAAACTATTGTAGCTTTTAAAGGTTGATCAAATGAGCGTAGGTTGTAGAAATTTTTAGAGAGGAAATATTTTTTGGAATCAAATGATCATACATATTTTGAAATAATTTGAATTTTAAAACAGGTTTTGAAAATCTATAGTGGTTAAAATAAGATACTCACATACACTCCCGAAAAAAGGAACAATTAGTGACTTATGGACGAGTACTTTTTTTCTACTCACGCTGACTTGAGTTTTCAAAAACATAGTCAGGATCACGAAATTTTCGGGCACGATTCACACGTGAATCAAATTTCGCTCGAACATTTCGTATAACATTCCGTTCTCTAGTTAAAATACTGAATTCAGTTAAAGAAATATCCATTTTAACTTCTGGGAATTAGTAGGTACTTATTTTTTTTTTTTCTTCATTAAGGTCCGTTGTTGGGCGCCATCAATAGAACACTATGAAGTAGAATATAATGTCTTAAGACATAATTGTTCAGAATATACAATGTCAATACATGATAAACCTTCTGAAACTTTAAAAATATCTCTGACTTATGACATTTTTATATTTAGAAACATTTCAAAGCTACAGTGAAACAGTACTCAATTTTTCTACCTTACACCACACCTTTCTGTGGTACAGGGGACACTAAGTTTGTGCTGATGTTTTTTACTACCAAAAATAATGGATGTAGACCCACCTTATAGCAAACCTATCGATTAAGAATTATTTCCTGAGTAGGTTTAGTGATGTCCTTTCATCTGTCCATGTAAAATAAACGATCCTTATAATCATATTACAGGCCGCAATTCTGAAGATAATTTAACGAAATTTGTTATACATATTTGTATTGGCCCGAGAACAAACCCCATTTAAAGAATATGGTATAGAATAAAATAACTTTGTGTTGATATTTGTAACTACCAAAAATACTTAACCGAGACCCACTTTTTATTCCACCTTATTATATATTCCACTATATTTATCGTTAATTGAAATTCCCTTCCCGGAATTGAGTCCACTCCACGGAAAATTACCCAAGTCGTATATTTTTCCTTTATTTTTTATTATTTTATCCTACACCGCTACGTAAACAGGGCATATTAAGTTTGTGCTGATGTTTGCAACATCAAAAACTATTGGACCTAGACCCACCTTTTAGTATACCAATCAGCACTTTGTGATTCAATTTAACGATCTTCGTCTGTCTGTCCGTCCGTCCGCCAAACCAAATCAAAATTCTTCACCAATTTTCCAGTTTTTTTACCATTTTAGAAACAAATTTTAACACAAGTCCATTTCAACCCATTCATATTTCGGATACAAACATTAATTGACGTTCAATCAGGCTGGTGGACCCGACTTTAACTTTTTTACTACACTAATAGAAAAAAGTTTGTAAACATTTTAGTAAAAACTACTAAAAAGTTAGTTAAAAATAAGTTTGCAGAATATACTACTGAAAGTAGCAGATTATTTTTGCTAAATATTAGTAACAGCAAGACACAAAACAGTTTAAAAACACAAAATTTTAATTATATGTGAGTTAATTTTAATTCATAAATATAAATCAGCAAAAAGGTTGCTGAATAATTAGTAGACCAAAAATTTCAAATAAAAAAAAAAATCAAAGCTTTTTTGATTTTGATTTCAACAAATATTTCTGTTGATTTTAGCAGAATAGACTGCTATTCACATTCTGACACCTTACCAGTCCAAGCTAACCAGAGCTTGCAGAGTCTATTGTGCATGCAGAATCTACAGTGAAATAACAACAATAGATTGGTTGTTTTGTGGCCCACAGTGATTTTGATTCGTAGACCCAATGTTTACTTATTTAAGAAGTTTTAGTTGAATCATCTCATTTAATCTTGGTAAGCAGAATATGATACCTTCATTAAAAACTCCTCTTACCTTTCCTACCTCTGGTTTAAACTTAAATATTTCTTTGTATTAGTTATATAGGCGCTTGAGCACATTTATCATTAATATTGTTGAATGGTTGAAGAGGAAGACTAGTTTAGGTTTTTCCCTACTGAAAAACTACAACAACAGCAATAACAGTCATCAAAACCTAAAGGTGCGTTTAGTAGGCAAATATACAAAATTCTTTTACGGCGCCAAATACAGCACACACATACAAAAACAACAAAAAAAAAAAAAAAAAAGAGATGGAAAAATAAGTAAAATAAACCGCGGATCACTATTTTGACCAAATATAAAATGATAAACTCTACTCTAATAACAACTACCAGTAAAAGTTTAAGCTTTAAAGCAAATATACAACTCAAACTCATACAAACCTAAACAAATAGATTTGAAACCAACATAAAGCCCGCAGAAACTTCAAAACACTATCAATGTGCTATCGGAAGTTCTATTATAAAAGAAACCACAAAAAAAGAAAAAGATTTTAGCATAAATGTTAACACAGATTTACTACCAACTTGTTGCTAACGAGACGTGATGTATACAGCCGACTCAAAACAGCAACAGAAATTTGAAATTTACTTTTTTAAAAAACGTTTTATTTACCTACGGAAGTTGGCTAAACAATGAACTGAAACTGTGTAGACATAAAGAAGTTATAAATGTGTGGTAAAAACCCTACGAACGCGACTCATATTGTTGATGATGAGTTTTTTTATGTAATTTTTTGTTGGAATATTGTCAACATATGAATACAGCCCAGTTAGACGGACGTTGTTACTCGTATTTTGTTTGCCGCAAAGTGATTTGCATAAACGTGTATTTTATTTTAGTTTACAATGACAAAAGATCTCATAATTGCATGATTTAAATGGCTATTCATACGAAAGTTTTTTTTTTTTTTAACTACACTTAACCGAAAATATTTATTTAAATATAATTAGTTTTGCTAGACGAGATATGTGAAAACAGAAAAGAACTAGAGCTAGAGCAAAGCTATCTCCGTATTTCAAATTGGTTACTTTTGGGAGTACAGAATACTCCGGCTGTGTTCTTTAGTGATTTGGTATTCGAAAAGTTTTTGCCTGTAAGTTTTTTCGTGATTGCGTATAGTAAGATCTGTGGACCTGTATTCTGCAGATGCTTTTTGCGTAGCACTGACATGTTGTTCATGCCATATTCACTTACTTACAACTTATCGTGACGCATATAGGATTCTCCTAGCGTTTTCTTCTCTACACAATTTCTATCCGTATTTTGATTTATCTTAATATTTTTTTTTTTCACGATAAACTGCCATGCGTCTTTAGACTTCCATTGTGTTCTTAATGGTGTTTTAAAGCCTATTTTCCCCGTTAGCATCATTAAGGTTGTTTTTGATGTTTTGCTATTCTATCGCTGGGTCGCCACATTGTATTGTTAAGCTTCTTTGCAGCCCTTCCATGTAGTTGTGAAGGATTTGATAGATTTTGAGCTTTTGTACATGGTATTTCCGTTTGTATATTCAGGTCTAACTTTTAAACGCATATTTCCAACTACAAGATAATGGTATGTAACGCTTGGGTCGCTCGTCCATGAGACTTCTGCGCCATGGCCTTCTTACAGTAATTTGATCGATTTGAGTCCATCATATATTGTAGTATTCAAATTGATACGTTGCGTAAATAAGTTTTCGAGATAAATCCAAAAAGACGATCGTAAATTTTTGGGTCTTTAGTTTTTTTGTGCGGCCTTGAAATTTTTATATGTCAAACTTTTGGCTTTCTAGCTGAGTTAGGCCACCAGTTAGTTAGTGCTCGAGTTCTTCTTTCTGAATTGGTACGATTCATTCAACAGTTTTATACTGAAAAATTAAAAGACCACAAAAGAGCAATACAATTACAACAATTCTTCGAATTTCGCCCTTCAAAACGGTGTAGCTAAAAACCGGGAGGAACTGGGCCAAGTTGGTTCCGGTTTTTTTTTTTTGCCCGGAATGGGCACTATCGGATTTATCATTTAAATTATATAGGTCTCGTGCAAAAAATTGCTTAAAATCACTTTAGTTTGCTAATATCATTTAATTCAATCAAATATCACTTAATTCAATCAAATATCACTTATAAATAAAATATGGACAGAAATCGTTCTTGGAGCACTACAATCCTATTATCTTGAGTATTAAGACCTTCAGTTCGATTACAAAGGTTGTTGATTTTACATGGGCAGAAGGAATTACGGATGTTTCTAAATCGACTCAGCAAGTGGTTTTAAGTCGATGGGTATACTACGAGTATAAGATTGGCATTCGTCCAATATTTTTGGTAGTTACAAAGATCAGCAGAAACCCAATATACCCTACACCACAGAGTGTATAATAAAAATCCGCTGGCAATATTCCATTAATATTTGCTAAAAAATTTTCTAAGTGTAAAATAAATATCATGCATACTACATACAGAGAAAACAAGATGAGTAAATATTTGGTATAAAAAAGGTGTGAATAACATCAGTGAATACAACATATAAATGTGGGGGAGTAGTTAAGGTCTAAATATTACATTGTTAAAAGTGCGTTTAAAGTAATTAATAAATGTCACTATAACTTAAACTAATTTAAATATTTAATATTTTAATCCAAAATTAATAAATAAAATTAAACTTCTAATTTCTCTATATACTGTAAAAAAGAATTTAATGGATACGATTTTCTAAAAGGAGAGGTATTGTTTTTCCAATTGTATTTTTATTTTTAAAAAACAGGTGCTTTGGTGATAACTCCTAGCTAGATATTTACTACCATATCTATCTATGTCTTCTTGTTTTTCTCCTCCAAATCAACATCTTTTGTCTGGGCGTTTTTTAGTATCTTGTAATCGATCTAGCAGGTGGCAATGTAAATTGTCCACACTTCCACATTGTCTGTTTTAGAATATATTTTTGTGTCTGTCTGTATGTGTGTGTGTATATGTATGTGTATGAATGTTGTGCAACAGCAGGTTGAAAGGACATTACATAGAACAATTATTTGGTTATGTTAAAAGCATTTTTTAATTTTCAACAAAACACAAAGAGAACTAAGCCCAAAATGAAATAAAAAGTCATTGAACACATGTTTATAACTATAAAAACGGACAATGATATTCACCTGATCTATTAGGATTTTTGGAGGGAATATTTTGAAGGAATAAACGCAATCATACAAAAAATATAATATACAAACTCGTATAATAAATTAAACGAACACACAAGTGGAAGAATATATAATTTTTACAGATACATATTTTATAAATATTTTCAAAATTTGTAGGTCTTTTAGAAAATTCTCATAGATAATTTTCTTTAAGGCACATCTACACGAGAGAGAAAACTGCTAGAGATAGAGCAAAAAACACCTCTAAATAGCTTTAATCATTCACAATAGAGCTAATTAAAGGGGTTTTTTTGCAATTTCAGTGTTGTTAACTTTATTTTAAAATCGCTAAAAACAAATAAAAAATTGTTCATGTCTAAGGCACTGTCATGGTAACTCTGGAGACCATTTGTGGATAAAAACAACGCAAGGAAATTTGATAGGATTTCCAAAAATATACAGTTTGTATAGATCCGATCAGTTCTCGCTAAATTTTACTACGTAATTTGATAAAAGCCACGCCCACTCAAAAGAAGTGACAAAATAAAAAACAGACGTTACGTTGAAATACTGCACAATTTTCTGAACCATCGCCTTGCATTTCGGGGCAAATTTAGACTCTATTTTTATCTTTAAAAATAAAGGCTACGAGAATAAAATTAGAAATGTCCCTATTATATTTTCCACCACTGTATATTACCAACAAATATATTACCAGCAGCTTAGATTACAGATATCTTACTCTTCTTCTTCTTTTGTCAACAAACACATTTTTTCACACACATTCAAATATTTTTTGTATAGGTATAGAACGTATGTTCAACACATTCTCATGAGTTACGTGCACTGACAGCAAGTGTCAAAGAGTAAAATATCTATGTAATCTATGACCAACAGATAGTTTTTGCAGTGATAATGATTAAGAGATTAATCACAACTGGGTCGATTGTCGACCGACGACAGCAAAAGTCGTCACGATTAATTTAAATTCAGCGACAATCGACCTTCGACATTTGTTGACGTTTAGAAAAAAAAGGAAGACAAAACCAGAATATGGTTGTATTTGTTTCACCACAATTCTTCATCAATTCAATTGGTTTTACATTAATTCTTGTTGTTTTACATTTTGTTGTATTTAATTCTGCGGTGAATTATGTATTTTTATTTTCAATTATAAATCTTCTGTCAAAAAAATAAATTTTTTGTAAACAAAGTACGAATTTTTGAAACTCTAATGCGAATTTCGACAACTCTGCTCTAATGGCAACCATTAATTAGTTAGTTAAAAATATGGCAACAATTTGACAAATATTTTGAGTGTGTCGTCATGAAAATAAATTAGATTCTATTACGACGACAAATCGCCGAACTACATGGCGAAATTTTGCTTCCCATACAAAATATATGAAAACGCAATTGTCGTTGTCGACACAGTTCTGATTAATCTCTAAGTACGGTGCCAGTTGTGCCTTTATTATCCGAAAAGGCTAGAAATATAGATCCAGTTCAGTTCCAGAAAAAAGTAATTTTGTTAACTGCAGCAGTGGGTTGTGAGTTTATTAGAACCAACGATGACTGATATATTCTAATTTTAGATTTTTCAAATACTGTACTGATAAATTCTACTACTACTGATAAATCAAAAAATCCAATCTATCAACGAAATATTTTCTATGAATTTCCATCATTACAAAAAACTAATCTAGAACTATAATTTTCACAATTATTTCGTTTTCATACTTTTGAATGCTCTACATAACTGTTAACCTTTTTGTTTTTAATTGTCACCTTTAGAATGTTGTAAATACATTTGAAATATTTCAACAATTATACACCTTTAACTTAATACTATTGAAATGATTTTAAAACTGCTTTAAATTCTCTTGAACATTTAATGAATTGTTTGTTAACAGATTGCCCATAAAAGGCTTAAACGACACGTTCTTGTCGATTTTTTGTTGCATTTTTCTTACGTATTTAATTGAAACAGACAACATGGCAGCATTTTAAACTAATTTCAACCTAAAAAAAATTAATCCAACAAACTAGAGGAAAGCTTAGGAGTATAAGTCACAACAAGCAAATTAACAACAATATACAACTCGTACTACCAACTGGGGTTACATGTGACAAAACAGTGCTGCCAGATTTGTCTGTACATTTAGTATGTTATTTTACAACCAAACATATATAACACAGCGAACGGTGCCTTATTTGATGCAAATTGATTGTAATATCACATGTAATTGTTTTTATTGTTTGTTTTTATATAAAAAAAAAAAATAAAACAGCAAAACTTTATTGGTTTTGGTTTGTTTTGTACAGGGTCTTGGCATAAAGGTTTTCAAATGCGTTGTATATTACAAAAAGGCGCCATCAACATCACATACATAGTACGAATAAACATCTGAAATGTGCTGTAATATCAACTAAAATTCCTTAAGGCCACAAATTTTGTTGGTTGTGTGTAGGTAAAACAACAAAACATAAAAGCCAGCAACAAAACAAAGTTTAACTCACAGAAAACAGCAAGAGTTTGGCTCAGAGCTGTTAACAGCTGCAGGCCATCGAGTACACATACGAGTACTGATGGCTACTGGTAAAAACGCTTATGCTCCTACTACCGCACAATGTTAGCTGCAGATTGGTCTTTTTGTCTTTATGCCTCCTCAGGTTTATCTTTTTCGTTAGCATATCTTTGTTTTATTGAAAAATCCCTTTCTAGGAGAAGAAAACTTTTGGTAACTTTTTTTCCTATTACTAAGACTTTTTATAGTTATACGCAATTAATATCAAATAAAATTGAAATAAATTCACTTTGAAATGCAAATTATGGCGATTTGTTTGTTGTTCTTGAACGAGAATTCTTTGTAGGATAACTTTGCATATCCATTGAAAAATCTAACATTGTATTAAACAAATCTCTACCATATGAGAGCAACTTTAATTAAAAGAAAAAATATTTAACCTTCAATTAACAATTGTTATACTTGGGGCCATTAACAATAAACAAATTAACCTAAAGTTTGATCTAACTTAGAGTTACAGATGTCAAATTCCATACAAATTTGAACTTTTTAACTTTTAGTTTGTGTTAACTTTAGACTATTTGTTTCTTGTTAATGGGGGGTAGAAATAATAAATCAATTCACACAGAAAAAAATTCATGGCTAAATCAATACTAAATCATATTTGAATTAATTTATATTTTGTCAGATCGTGGAATTAACAATCTTGACAGTATTTTCCTGCTACCCGATTGAGAACAGCGTTGGTTAGAGCGAAGTTGCCGCTGTTGGAATAGCGTCGGTAATTCAAAAAAGTTGTTGCATCTTTAAGCCCACATAGTGAAAGTGCCAGTGGACAGTATCAGTGCTGTCAAACTTTGTTCTTGAATTTCGCGAAAACGATTTAATTTATTTAAAATTTTCTTATTGCGTTTTGTTTAAAAACAGCTCTTGTTTATTTAGAAACTTTTCTAATTTCTCGGCAGTGACAAATACAGAAGATACAAAAACTGCTTTATCGACAAAACATCGCACTGCGGTCGACACTGCGTTTATGTGGTTTAGGCTTTAAATTTAATAAATTCTGCACTCCAAAAATTCTATAGTTAATACATGACAGTTATTTGTGTAGTAATCACTAGTTTTTTTTTTTTATTTTAATTTTAGTTGTTTTTTTATGAAAAATGCAAAACAACTATTATCAGTTATATAGAAAAAACAAATAACGTATTTCGTAACACTTGTTTAAAGCAGTTATTTTTAATACTATAACACACAACTATCAAAGCAGTATTTTTTTATTTTTTTTGTTAGCTTTTTTTTTTAATTCCAAAGAGAAAAAATATCGAAAAAATTAACTGTAAAAACCAGTAGTTCGGTTGTTTTAAAATTTGTATAGTGAAAATTTGTCAGTTATTTTTTTTTTGTTAGTAATTTTTTCTGCACTTGCTTGTTATTTTTTAACTATTTTTCACTTTTCATGCTTGCGCAATAAGAATCAAATCCATTTTGATTTTTTTGATTTTTTTCAATTAATTGTACAACTTTTCAATATGACATGCACACTGGAAGTTTTGTCCACAATACCAAAAGTTGCACAAGAATATTGCGTAGTGTATGGCCAGCTTAAGCGATATATTTAGACCGCAGCAGACACAACTTCAGGATTCCAGAGGAAGAGCTTTAGTTTCGCATTTAAATCATTTTCATTTATAAGTACACTCAAAATATTTTATCATTAAAATCAACCTAAAATAGATATTAAATTAATTACAAACACAATTAAAAAAGGACTACTGATTTTTCATTATAATCAAACCATTTTGCTATTTATTTTTAAACATTGTTTAAACAATCCATAAAATAAATAATTTTTTTCAAAACACTACACCACACAACATATTTTTTTCATCATATCAATCAATCATATTTTTATTGGCTATATTTGTGTGTATGAGTAAAGAATTACTTGTAATTTGAATTAAACTAATTTTGTATATAAGCAAACTATTTTAACAAAAAAGAAAACCGAAAATATTTGAATTTTTTGTTTATAACAGAAAACAACGAAATAATTTAAGTTATTTTTTCTAAAAATAGAAATCTAAAAATAGAATATTTGACTGAAAATAAGAACTCCTACAGACGATACATATTTTTTTTCTAATTTGTTTTTATTGATTGATAAAAGAAGTTAAACAATATGTTTCAATATATTTTAATTGATTCTTCAATTGAAAACAAACTTTACCTATTACTTTTTTAAATAAACCTCAATCGGTTATGGAAAATATATTGCGAGTGTATATACGATATTATATCGAAAGAAAGCCTTTGATCTTAATTTTATGCAGCAATAAAAAAAATGTCTTTCTTCTGCTGCTGTTATTGATATCAATCATGCGTTTGTCTTTGTTTTAGCAACAAATGTTACCACACTTTTTTTTAACCACATGTGGTCAAACTTAAAAACACTTACAGCTCAACACTAAGACTCGTTTGGTCAAATGAAGGAAAAAAATATATATGTAACCAAAAATTTTTTATCATTTTTAACCAAAAGTTTACTATAGTTTGCAAAGAAATTTTAATTGTGTGTGGTAAAACACGAGACAAAGAAAAATTTAAAGAAAAAGAGTTGGCCAAATGTACGTACGTTAATACGTACAATATGTTGAAGGTTTTTATGTTGTAATATGTTAAAGGTTGGCGGGTGGTGTTACGCAGAATCTCTGTACAGACTAAGGCTTAAAGAAATACGGTACGCGGTAAGCCATATTGAGCACAAGCTCGCAATGAAAAAAATATAGCATTTTATCTTTCTCTAAATTAAAAACAAATTGTCAAACAATTGGTCTCCAACTAAACTACAGTTTAAACATTTTGTTTAGACAGAGTTAGACAAACAGTTCTAAAGGAAGTATGTGAGGGCATTTCTTCAGAAAATTCTTTAAATTTCGAAAATTTTTATATTATACATATTTATTTGAAATATATCGCTGGATTGGCTTTAAACCAAACACCATTCGTACAACTGATTTTGATTTTAACTGTCGGCATAATCCAGGTTGAATTAATAAAAATAATTTAATTGTTATTGCTGCTAAGAAATTTTTAGATAAAAGGTTTTAGCAGAAGAGCTTTAACCCTTACAAAAAAATCAAGCTATGTTTCAAGGAAATTCATGGATAAATTCCAAAGTTATAACGTCCCTTGTTCTTGTTTCATGGCCTCTACCACATATAAAAATTACACTGTGGAATAAATTCAGGTTAGCAAAAGTTAGGTCGATTCTGAGAGTGAGGGGTGAAAATAGAGGCTAAATTTGAAGACCCGTATCGCGGCGTTTGCTTATGTTAGTTCGAATTTTTTCATATTGTTTATATGGTCGACTATTGATATTTTTTAAATCTGTAAAAGCCAAATTATTGCTAGAGACCTGTGCAACAATTAAAAATTGATTTAATTGATTTTTTTTTTTTTAATTGTTGTTCAGGTCTCTAGCTATAATTTTGCTAGATTTAAAAAATATCAATTAGTCGACGAGTTATAGCCAAAAACCCATATAAAAAATTCGAACTAACATAAGCAAACGCCGCGATACGGGTCTTGTAATTTAGCCTCTATTTTCACCTCTCACTCTCAGAATCGACCTAACTTTTGCTAACCTGAATTTGTTCCACAGTGTTACTTTATTGTACATCTTCTGTGAATTGACTTCCAGTTGCCAAAGCTGAATATAATTGTTCCAGCAAAACTTCACAAAAACGTTTAAGAGTCACTGATTACTTCGTTTTTTTTATATTATGATAACCTATTGAATTGTAGAATATGTATTTTTTTTTTGTTTTGTTTAAAAGGTCCTTTGATGGTCGTCAATTGATAGCCAGATTTGTGCAATTATCATTTTAATAATTGCCAACAATCTTCACGATATATGAGACGCAGCGTGGCTTTGTGGCTGTTGCTATAAAATAAAACCTGGTTCGTTTCTGGTTGGTTTTGCCTTTTCCTTTTTGCATACCGTAACTACTAACCAAAGAACTTTACAAGTCTTTGGTATTGAATTCAATATTATTTGTACTTACTAAGTAGTTGCATATGCCTGGTTAGCTGGTTGGCATCCTGCCTGCAGCGCTCATAACCAGTAGCTGAAATTGTAATAAATTTATTACTGATTTTGTCTGATTTCTTTTCACAACGTTTTAAACTTTTGGCTTTGTGTTGTCTACATTTAGATTATGCATTCTTTTTTGTGTGTAGTTTGTGTATAGGCCATTTTTGTTATTATTGTTGTTATTGAAGCCAACAAGATTTTCTTTTTAGCCATACCAAGTACATACCAAGTAATTTATCCATGTAGCCCCCCCTAGAAGCAATAAAATTATAATAAATTTTTATGATTTCAGTTAAATGTTTCATACGCAAATTTGACACATACATACCGATTATGTATTAGCAATATGACGGGATTTAAATCAAAGTGATAGTGTTAATTAATTATAAACATTAAATTTACGTGAGGTATTTTCTTAAGAGATTTATGTAGTTACTTCTAGTCGCTGTTGCCAGAACGGCGATTTGCTCGTGAGATCTAGCAATTTGAATTTGCCTTTAGCGGGAAAAATTGTCAAAATCTAGAGATTTTTTTTATCAGCCGCAATATAATTTCTAAAGAACTGTTTTATGTTGAAAAATATCATCACGTTTCGCTATCAAATTTTAAGTATGTCGGAATTTACATTAAAGTGGATCTAACTTGGACCGTTGTAGTCTTAAGTGGTACACTGACTTTACGAGGATGACTTATAGGTTGATAACGGGAGGTTATGGACCCAATAAGATGATCTTATTACCTTTCGTAGATGGTCCATCGTTTGCAGGCGAGAACATTCATATTTAGTATCTTGTGTACCAGGCTCCATGTTAACAGTGGATCATATGAATAAAAGTTAGCAATTACTTCGAAGTAATTACTTTGGGCTTAGGAATGGCTTTTAACTCCAAATTTACCAATTGGCTGGTAGAATAGCATGAAATGTAAACGAAAATAAAAAAAATTAATTTCTAGTCTACTCCCAAGCAGACTAGATTTGTGAAGTAATTGCTAAAAAAAATCCTGTATTTCCCCCTATTAGTAATATCTTTTTTTTATTCATACGAGCCACTGTCAAAGAGCGCATAATTCCTTATCTTCTCTAATATCCAAGCAGCTATCAAGGCGTTGTCATCGAGGATCATTTTGTAGGGTAACCTAGTCCACCATTTGGTCCTTGACTGTTAAGGATGAGACTTCTACTGTACGAGGCCGATGTGATCACACACAGGGTCTACGCCAGGCAAAGGCAACAGTCAATCTCTTATCCTACAAGAGGATAGTGGAACTTAATAGGAATTATGCTATATGTAGGGTTCCTAACGGGACATTTTAGTCTAAAATAACATCTGTGCAACTCAACTAGACCGTGTCACTTTTACGGCGACAGTGTACAATGGTCCCAAATCGCTAATTTTGACATAAATTAAAAAACAAAATAAAAAATTAAAAGTGTTTATAATTTTCTTAATGGCAACACTCGAAATTAGGATAATGTAAAGAAAAAATTAGGTAACAACACTTAAAGTGTGTGAAGCTTTCAAAGTTGGAAGTTAAAACACTTGTAATTATTAAAACAGTGTAACAATTATATAAGAGGATATATTGTATAATAGAAATTGACGGTCAATGTATGCCGGTAATTCCAAGCAATAGATACCTACCAGTGCTTAGAGACCTATCATGTAAGCGAACAAAAAGCAGTAGGTATTTAAGCACTGATGGGTTATATATGTAGGTTGAAATTACGGGCCTAAAAGTAGTTTAAAAGCATTTTATTATGTGCTCGTTAATCTTGAGTGTTGCGACCTATGTATATGCTTCGTATAAAAAAGTTTTATTGTGGTATGAACTAGCATGAAGGTACAATTTTTTAGCACAATTTTCGATTAAAACAGTGTTTTGGTAAACAAAAGGGAGCAAAAATTATGTACTAACAGATTGTTTACTTTAAAGAATCAATAAAAATGTGAATATCAATAATATAAATCAATTATGGGCGAGTGATGCACCAGCAAGGAGATGTGGCATCCCCTTCTATACGGACGGATCGAGGCTCGATGCCCAAGTTGGCCTTGGGGTCTATTCCGTTAAACTTGTGAGGTTGCCACTTGGCTTGGGTGTAGCCAAAATGAGCGTCAATACTTTATCTGATAGTCAGGCCTCTGTCAGGTCTTTGGGATCACCGTCTCTGACTACGGTAACTGCATATACTGCCGCATGTCCTTAAATGAGATAGTGAAGCAGTTTAACATTCGATTCGTAAGCGACCAGGGCCACAAGGCATACCGGGCAACTTTAGAGCTGATAAACTTGCAAGTCTAGTAGCCACCTTAAGGGTTCTTACGAAATTTTAAAGTTTCTGTATTCCTGTAGCAACTTGTAAGTTGATGAACTGGCTTTACAGCAAGACAACGGGCCACTATCTCACTGGGAGGTACGCACAAAGTTACAAAGATCTGTAAGAACTGCATGAACGGGGAGAAAGAGAGCATCGAGCTCGCAAGTACCGCCATGACGTAGGCTACTCTCACTGGGATCGCTGTCCTTCCATGATGTCAGCGATGAACTTGTTCAACGGTGTGGTCAGATCGGTGGCGATATATTCTCGTGGCATCACAATGGACCTTAAAGTCTCACACAATGTCGGCAACCCCCCAAGCTAATCTTGTCTGACATTTAGTGCGGGCATGTTTCGATCGGCTATTTTTTGTGTTTTCTTTAAATGGCATTTTCTCCAAATGCGCAAAAATTGAAAGCATATATGATTTTATATAATAATTTAGGATTTGATACAATTACAACTTGTTATATTTGTATAAAATCATAAATGATTGTATAAAAATCATATATGAATATATAAAAATCATTTTTACTAGGGAGGTCTTTAATTTATTAATTTATACCAAAAAAAAATTGATTTGGGACCGCAGTGCAGTGACTGAAGGAAAATGAGACCACAGTGCATGTCTTGTGTAGCTGTGCTGCGGTCTGCATTATTAGAAGTATCATTTTCCATTAGGCAGCCCGCCCCTCCATCCTTGGGATGAATGGGAACCCGCCAGAGGTTATGCATAACAGCGGGCCATGTGAGACATTTTCTATTCCTCCCGACATCCATATGATTAGCACGACCTAAATCTGTAAAGAAAGCTGCTCGAGGCCGAATTGGCTTGCATTCTATCCTAGCTTGCAACAATGTGTACTACTGCAAACTGATCAGTAAAGATTCCTAGTCCGTGAGATCCGAGATATCTTAGAAGTAATAAAAGACAAATTTAGCCTTAATCTGGTCCTCCTATGTAATATGCCCCGAATCACATTGAAAGCCTCTACCGGAGGAAGCAAACTATCAATTTTTTAATATCCCAATTTAATATTCCGACATTCATCAGACAACTAGTTTCCCATGACTTAAATGTGTCCTAAGACACATCGCAATAAGCACATATGTATGTAGGTTTTAGAAAATGAAGTTCATTAAATTTAGCTTAAAGTAAAGTACATTTCAAATTCTAGCACTTGTTTTTTAAATATTTCAAACTTGATTTTTTGTTTCCTTTTGCTGGAGTATGATATTGAAATAAAATGTCTTTCATTCAAGCCTTGAAACTGGAAAACAATTCTGGAATTCAACTTGATTTCAACTTGAATTCCAGTGATATTGTTTATAGGGATACCAGTCCGACCAAGAGTCGACGGATTTATTCAGCGGAAATCGTTACATTTTCTTACACACTAAGATATAATTGTTTTAGATTAAAATGCTTTTGTATTGGATTAAATAAAATGCCGTTCCATTATTATCCGTCGCAACTTTCTTTTTTTTTTGTGTTGATTCCTGATGGATTCCTGTTTGGAAAACGGTACATTTTTTCGAAAATTTAAATAAATTCAAATGTACAGTTCCCCTAAAATAGACTTCAGATCCTGTTCACATATTCAACTTTGAACCTTCCTTGAAAATTTTGTTCTCATATGCTTGAATAACAGAGTTCGCAGACTAGTCCCTCCTAATCGGCACTATTAAATCTTTAGTTTTCTCTAATAAAATTAAATTAATTGCATATAATGTTAAAGTATAGGAATTGATGTATAAATTCTTTAAAAAAAAAATAGTAATACACACCTGCCTATTTTAAACCCTTAAGACTTTACAAGACATTAAACCCTCATTTTAATACAAGCATAATATTAGAGAATAATTATTTGCCTTAAACTACAGCCCTTAGCAAAAATATAAGAAGCCACTAATAAAATGATAGTGGTATATAATACATACATAGGTACATTCGTTAACGGACATTTTCCTAAGAAAATTGAAAATGTTTTTGGCGGGCATAAATATGTAACAAATGAAAGGTATTATGCCTGACACGCGTCACATAGCAATAAAGCAACAAAAAAGCCCCCCTCAAATGATTAAGCGCAAGCGCGCGCTATTTTTTCATGTCTACTATTTGTAAGAAAATAAAGGCACGTGAGTTAAAACTGATCTACGTTTTCACAATAGTTTATGTATAAAAAATCCCTCATCACTTGATAGACACTAACTGAATTGTAATAAAAAAAAACTATTATCATTTGGCGTGTGTCGTCTTTTTTGTGAAATATCATGCTTGAAAGATCTTGCTTTTTTGTAGGGGTTAAAAAGAAAGAAAGGCACATGCATACGAGTACATAGTTTTATACTAGTGATAATTGTAACGGAATCACCTTATGCCATACGTCAATGTTTAAAATTGTATACATATTTTGTCTTTTACATTTTATTCTCGACCAAGTTAACAGGTAAAAGCAACAAGATACATACGATTTACTAATCAGATAGCAGTACTCTTTTTTGTTTGGTTTGGTGGTGGTGGTAGCGCTACTAGGTTCAACCCACAGTTTTATAATAAAAACTGCTACTTTTACTTTAAACATATGCACCCTCAACCAATATTAAATACTATGTATTCTGTGTACTTCTTTTCTTTCAAACATGGATGGTAACGAAACGAATGCGGTTATCGTTAGGGTAACGATATTTTAGGTTATTTCGGTAACGGTATTTCAAGGGTAACGCTATTTCATTTATTTCGGTATCGGTATTTTAAGGATAACGGTATTTGAGTTATTTCGGTAACGGTATTTTAAAGACAACGATATTTGGGTTATTTCGGTAACGGTATTTTAAGGTTAACGGTATTTCAGTTATACCGGTAACGGTATTTTAAGGGTAACGGTAGTCAGTTTTTTCGATGCATCCTGTAATTTTTTTTTACAAAAAACAAACTAGATTAAAAACAGAACCAATTTATCAACTTAATGTACAAAAAATACTCAATAACCACGTGAAATTACCAAAAGCAGAAAATTAAAAATAACGGTAACGGTATTTTAGGGATAACAATATTTCATTTGTTTCGGTAACGGTATTTTAAGGGTATTGATATTTCATTTATTTCGGTATCGGGATTTTATGGATAACGGTATTTCAGTTATTTCGGTAACGGTATTTTAAGGATAACGGTTTTTCGGGTATTTCGGTAACGGTATTTTAGGGGTAATGGTAGTCAGTTGAAAGGGCTTTAAATCGATAACGGTATTTTAGCGGTATTGCATGCCAACCCTGCTTTCAAATGTTTATTTATTGTTTACATTTTTTACACTGGATTTTCCCCCCTATACTTTTACAATAAACAAATGTTGTAGTTTCTTAGCCAAAATGTATATATATAAATATATAGAGTACAGTAATTTACCAGTGGTGAGTTTTTAACCAACACACTAACAAAAATACCTCTACACTGACTGGATGTATTGCTTTAGTACTGCGTGTGTGCTATGTTTTTACTTTGGAGAACTGCGATTGGTTGCTGGTGCTTGGGAAGGCGTAACTTTGGTTTGTAAACAATTGTGATGACTACAATAACATGTTAGTGTAAGATAAAGGAATTTTTAAACGAATTTTATTCATATTTTATGAAAATCTAATATGAACTAGTAGATTGAAATCTAGATTTTTTGTAAATTAATTTTTAAAGGGCCCTATTTTTTAACTTTAAAATTATTTAATTTAAAACGATATTTGTATATCCCTTGTTATCGGCTTCCTTCACCCGAGACTTTACAAAGTAAAGTTTAATATTGTGTTTAATTTGAAATAAAGGCAGACCAACTACACAGGAGAATCTTATAGTAAAATTACTCGTACATTAACATTCAACACTGATAGATTTTAAAACATAGTTTTCCATCTAGCTATTCTTCAAATAGACTTAATTGAATATGTGTCTTATTACCGATTTTCGGACCTCTAATGCTTCCCCAAAATCTCAGAGAGAATGACCATTGCATTTTTTCTCACCGTTCTATGTCCGAAGACTTCTAGACAGATAAAAAGATGCAATTTATTCTAATTAATTTATCACCAAAAAGACAAACTACTTTTGCTTAATCACTTTTGTACTTATTTTGTTGCCATTTCATTTATTAAAGACGAATAAAGCGTCCCAAAGACTTACAAGTAAGCTAGCATACAGAGGCATCCATCGATTTCGATGAAGTTTGAATATCTTAAGATGCCTACACATTAGGGAACATGCGTGACGGAACAAAAAATATCAAAAAATTTTGTAAACACGAATTGCACGATCTCAACACGCACACACACACAAACGCACTCACACATTCACCAAAAAATGCTCTCTTTTTTAAGTATGTTCCCTAGTGTGTGGGCAGCTTGAGATCGTGCAATTCGTGTTTACAAAATTTTTTGATATTTTTTGTTCCATCAACCATGTTCCCTAGTGTGTGGGCAGCTTTATAGAGAATGAAAAATAATGGTCCCGTACTTTGTTTTAGTAAAGCCCGTATGACACTTGCTTAATTTTGTATTGACTTGATATTGGATTGATGAAATGAAACAGCAAATATTAGAGAGAGTAAAAATTGCAATTTGTAAACAAATAAACAGTGATGCAAACTTTGTTCCAAAGGAAAATCGCTAATATTACAAATACAGAAAATCGTTATCGTTATCGTTACAAATACAGAAAATACGACAGGAACATTTCTATTTCTAGATATTTTGTTTCTGTGGAGGTTTTTAGAAGAATTCGTCTAGAATTATTTTTATAAAAAAGTTTAAAAGGGAGTATTTTTGAAACAAATTCTTAGGCAAATTGGCTTAAATCTTTTTATAAAAATAGAAAATAAAATATTATTAAATAATTTTTTAACTTTAATTGGTATTTTTGGATTAGAAATTTTTAAAAATAAATTCCCAGCCAGCAATTTCGGAGCGCTCATAAATAAGATTCTTAAATGGCTCATAGAAATGATTATTGTTTTTTTGAAAACACTCTTTTTTTTGATAGAAAATATGAACCCTCAGAAAACAATCCAAAAAGTTGTCTCTACAATCCAAAAAAAACTGTCTCAAATGAGGTTTCATTTTTCGGACTCAAAGAAGATTCCAAAATTATTTAAATTTATGAGGAAAATTTCGAATTTATAAGTTCTTTTTTCTGAGTCATTTATGAGTACACAGGGGGCTCTTTGGGGCGGACCATTTTGATAGGAAAAATTGGAAAAATGTTTATGTTTTTGGAGCTCATTTCTGAGTCATTAATGATCATCTTTGTTTGCTGGGTTGCAATATTTATATGTAATCTTAACATTTCCCTATAAAAATTATTGACTTTAAGTTTCCACAGATATTTGTAGCTAATTCTCCCTTATGTTGCTTTAAACATTAGATACTGTTACAAAAATAAAACGGTACATAAAGGTTTAAATTTACACAAAGTACTACAACAAAACCAAAAACTTTAAAGGTTTAGTTACCCTAGTATTTTTTTTTTCTTTTTTCAGGCTCATTTTCAAAGGAGAAATAAAAGTGTCAGTTGTGCAACAAATCCACAATATGTACAAAACGCCCGCCAAACGTTCAAAACCAATTAGTAAGAGAACGCGTGCTACTAACATGAAACATACTTATAGTAGACATTACAACATATAAAAATAACTGATCGTTGCATAAACGAGTAAACTCTGTACTACAAAGTTTTAGTTGTATGAGTATGTTAAATAACTGTGAGTTTTTGACCCTTAAAGTCAAAAGGATATAAGATAAACACAAGGGGAGCCTTAATAAAACAAAAACCAAGAAATATACATCAGATATTAAAAAAAAAAATACGAAGAAGTTACGAGTATTATATATTTTTTAAGGGTGTTTTTACTCTTGATTAAAATACCATAACATATGGAGAATAAACATCTAAAAACAACAACAGTTAGTAGAGGTTTAAGCCCGTTTTGATTCGTTTCACCTTCGTTTTCTCTCTGTATTATACCACTTCTTCGTTTAAGTGGTTGCTGGTTACTGTTGTTACTATAGTGGTATTGGTAAATTGGTAGTAATATTGTTACTATTTGGTTAACAGTGGTTGTTGTTTGTTGCTGCTTTACTTTGGTTTTGGTTTAAGGCAACGATTTTGGCCATATTATAAACTAACTACACCGTGCATCAATGTGGAGTCTTTTCAGAACATAACAATAGTTAAAAGATTCAGTCAGGTGCCAAGCACCAAACCGAACGGACGTGTTCTTTTTAAACAACGATTTTCAAAAATACAAAACATTTATTTAAAAATTCAAGACGTTTATTTTGAAATTTACGGGATTTTCTTTAAAAAATATATGTATAAATAGAAACAAAGTGCAAATGCATTTAAAAAAAGGAAAATTAAAAAGATAATTTCAAATGTTTTATAAGAGAAAAAAGAACAAGTGCCCATTAGAGAGGAAATTATTATAAAAAAACAAATGTTTTTAAGTGTCTAAAAAATATAAAAACAATTTTTTAGTTAAAAAAAATTATAAAATGAATCATTTATCTCCGCCACCCTCGCCACAATCAAAACCCACACAATTAAATAGTTTTAATAATCCTGCCTTGGATATGAATTTAGTTAATTCGAAAAATTGGATACAAAGAGCATCAGCTTTTAATACCGTTATGGCTTCGGCAGCAGCTCAAAAACTTAATACAAGAGGTAAGTTTTAACAACGCCTCTACAACTTTAATAACAGTTAACAATTTAAGCTATAAAGAAAAGCTTTAAAGATATGTAAAACTTTTTTATTTTACAAAGTTTGAAAATACTTTAAGGCTTGAAGAATTATGAAAGCTTTGCTTTAACAATTTAAAAAGCTTTTAAACCCTAGGGCAAGTTTTATAGTGAGAACTAAGTTCGATTTTTTATTAAATATTTCTGAAATAATAAATTTTGTTTTGAAATTTTGTCATACCTAAGACATATTTAAGTCAAAAATTGATCTTAGTTTTGACTATAAAACTTACCCTAAGTCCCCAATAACTTATCTTAGATTAAAAAAAAAATTAAGTTAACCAAAAAAGTGTTAATATCCACTGAGGGAATTATCTTCATAACAGTAATAATTTTTTCAGAAAATCGATGAAGTTTCGTTTGATTTCAATTAATTGTTTACATTATATTAGCAAAATATAATTACAGAGAAAGAAAATCATCATAGTTAAATCAATTATTATATCATATTTGAATTAACGTCTTAGTTTTAATAAACATTTTTAAATTAAGTACGAATCTTTTTAAAGTAAATACGATTCTAGAGAAAATTTACTTTTTCGTATTTAAACTAATATGCCAACATTTTCGATTTGATTTTTGTATTTTAAAAATAAGTAGAAACATGTTTAGATTAAAAAGAATACAAACTTACAAGGAAGATCTGTTGTGTGGTTCACACCGATTTGGATAAAATTTGGATATACATACACTAAAAAAAATAATTTAGTAGAAAAGTTAGTAAAACGTATAAAAGTTAGTAAAACTGTATATCAAGTGTAATAAATAGTTTTCAGCAATTTTTTTGCTAAAATTCCGTTTTCAGCAAAAGTTTTAGTTATATTTTTTTAACACTAAACTAATTTTAAACTAATGTTTTACTAATTTATTTTGCTACAAAAATTGTGCTAATAACCGCATTTATAGCGTGGACAACAACCAGATAGACAAGATGTAGATGTCGCAGCTTGTTTGAATGTAGTACAGACAACGGAAATGATAAAAAAGAAAAACAACTCTACACAATTTTTATATTTAAATTTTTAAAGTTTAGTGATTTTAGCAAGGATCTTTTTCATTTGCAATGGACTAAGTGTTAGCAAAACTTTTGCTGAAGATTACTATTTTTTTGGTAAAAATCAGCTCGCTGATTTTCAGCAAACCTTTTGCTGAAATTACAAACTTTTTTGCAAGCACACTCCTGACTAAAAATTTGGTGACACAGCAACATTTTTTGCTGACTTTACTGACTTTACTGACTTTTTTTTGAGTATATGTCATGATGGGTTAGGGTGTATTACTATTATTTCGTTCTAGTGGCTATAAATAGAATTAAATGTTTGAATGTTAAATACAACATTTGCTTTACTGCTAAAGGAACTTTGGTTAAAGCAACAACTATAACATAGAGAAAAAATAATAGCTTTGAAAAAACATGTGATTTTTGTTGTAAAAACAAAAATGACTAGTAAAATGTTTGGGTTGATGATTCTCAACACGGATTTATCAGTTTATGTAAATAAAAAAACTTAAATCTTCATTATAATCTACAGGGAACCCCATAAATACAATCTGATGATAGTACTTGGTAGTACTTGAAAATGCATTAATTGTCAACCACTGGTTCTAGGAAAGTTTTTTTCATAAGTTTTGCAAAACAAATAGTGAATTCTATTTTGAATTTTTCATATTTGATCTTAAAACCGAATAAAAATAACACTCATTGTAACAATCTTCAGATCAAACGAAAAAGTACATTGAAGAATGTTCAGAAAGAGTGGACATTAATATTTATAAGCAAAAACATTCTTTCTGATATATTTATTTTCAGAGGCATTTCGGAGATTTATGACTCTTTTCGAAAGCAAAATGTAGGATGGACAGATTTTAATTCAACTGTTTTAAGTAGAAAATAAACACATTCAAAAAAGTTTGACAGTTACTACATGACAGCTGCTTGTGTAGTAATCAGTATTTGTTATTTTTAATTTTAATTACAATTATTTTTCTATGGGAAAATACAAAATAACTACTATAATAGTTATTAAAAAAACAACTAACGAAAAGTACTGTATTTCGTAACAAGTGTTTAAGGCAATTATTTTTAATATAATAATAAACAACTACCAAAACAGAATTGTAGTAAATAATAATTTTTGTTAGTTTTTGAAAAAATAAAAAATTTCGTCGAGTTTTTTTTAATTATTGTTTAGTTTATATTTGTTATTAATGATATATTCTTAGTTTGCAAATAAAAATCAGAAAATACATAAAATAAAATGTAAAATATAAATAATACATAAAAACGAAATTACTGGAGAACTGTTGGGAAATTTCACTACAAATTTTTAGTAGGATGAAGTAATTACACATTTTTTTATTTTTTTTTGTAATCGAAAGAAAAATATTTTTTTCTTATTAAAATACATTTTTATAATAAAAAAAAAAATTAATTATGAAAAACAGCAGATTTTACCAATTTCTTCAGTTGTGTAAAAATTAGTGTAGTAAATTTTTTTCAAAATAACTACATTTTTAGTTATTATATTGCATATAGCTAGTTATTTGTTTTAACTGCCACGTTGAGTAGATTCTACCGACAAACTTTTTTGAGTCCGATCTTTGTCTTAAATATTTCTTAAGTTAAAAATTTTATTTGAAAAGAATCATCATAGTTCGGAACCCAAGTAAAAAAGTTTTGATATAGTCATATATTATCATATAAAATCTTTTACAATTATATATTGGAACGTATATACCAAGAAATATTTATATAAAATATATAACCAAAATTTTATCCCTGATGATGGTGGAAAAACCCACAGAAACATTGGATGAAAGAATGAAATAAAAAATATTTTATTTGCATTAGGAAAAAAACTGACTTATAAAGCCTGTTAGAAATATCTACAACTTGAATCAAAATTATTTAAATTTTTGCATTAAAAAATATAAAATTTTTTTTCGGACTTCCTATATTTTTATATATTTAATTAGAATATTGCTCAACCTTTAGTACAAAATCTAATATAATATTGTCATATTAGATTTTATTGGTTGCTTTAACCCTTTGATCACACTAGTTTAGTTAAAAGCAATTAAAATCGAAACAAGCTTTCCTAAATTAGCAAAAAGTAAAAATGGGCCATATATTAACCATTGGTTGTCAAAAGGTTAAAGAGGTTGACCATTTTTATGATAGACAACACAATTGTTTCTTGGGCATCACCCCGTTCATCAGTTGTCCACAATAAGCAAATAATGATTGTAGTTAAAAATTAGTTAAAAATGACGTTGCAGAAAAAACCGCACAAAATTAGCAGATTTGCTACATATTAGTAATAAAGGAACAGCAAAACTAAAACTGTTAAATATACCGAATTTTAGTTACATTTTTGTTAATAGAAAATAACAAATTAACCTGCTGAAATCAGCAAAAAATTTTGCAAAATAATTAGTAGCCTAAAAAATCACGAAAAAATTTTAAATCTTCGAAGTTTTTTTTTCGATTTTTTTTAATGCAAATAAAAATCGAGCCTTTTGAAAACAATAGTTTACATTTTCTTTTAGGAAATATTTCTGCTGATTTTATCAGGACAGACTGCTGTTTGCATTCAACTAAATTTAACTTACAAATAACAACAAATTTGTAGATATAACAGTTTGTTTTTTGCTATTTTTAGTCTACTAATATTTAGCAAAATTTTCTGCAGATTTTGCAGTACAATTTGTCAGTTTCAATTAACTAAAAGTTAACTTAAATATAACTAATACTATGTGAATTTAAGAGTTTTATTTTTGCTGTTCTTATTTTAATAGTATTTAGCAAGAAAATCTGTCAATTTCAGCACTAATTTTTACTAATTAATTAGTTGGATTTTCCTGCTATTTTTACAGATTTATTTCCATGAGTGTAGCCATTCAGCCTGAAACGGCTCTCAGCATTCCTCGTGGAAAACTGATTATCCTAATACAGCTAAATTATTTGTAAAAGATGTGCTGGGCTATGTCTTTAAATGATAAAACATTAAACAATAGTGAACAAAAATTACCGTGAAAGTTTGACACGACTCAAAAAATCCCTATTGAAAAAAGTACCTAATAAAGAATCCTCCTTTAGAACATCTAAGCTTTCAAATGCATAGATTACATAGATATCTTACTCTTCTTCTTCTTTTGCCAACAAACACATTTTTTTTCACATACAATTGAATATTTTTAGTGTAGGTATAGAACGTAAGTTACGTGCACTGACAGCAAATGTCAAAGAGCAAAAGTTCTATGTAATCTATGTTCAAATAAGCCAAGATTTGTAAAAATCTTATCGTTAGCTAAAAATTATGAAGATTATGTTTTTTTAGTTTACATTCAATTTTTTGTAGCAGTTTCTAAATATTTAAGAATATTTGTTTACCGTTAAACACTAACTCACAAAGAAGAAGAATATTCAACACTTAAAAGCCTTCCTCCATTCAAATCGACTTCAGTTTCAGTTGAACCCTCAACCAAAAAAGTCTGTAATGGCTACTGAAAATTTTGCTGTTATTATGGGAAATTTAACTGCGTTTTTTTTTTGCTAATTTTAGCAACACATGTCTACTGATATGTAGCACAATAAAATTTGAAAGAAAATTTAGTAGCCGGTACTAAATTTTGATAAAATTGTTGTAAACTGCAATTCAAAATCGATTTGCTAAAATCAGTTACAAAATGTGCTAAATACCAATAATTTTAGTACAATGAAATTAGTATAGATAATTAGTAGACGCTACTAAATTTCAGTAAATTGTTGTAAATTTCAATTTAAAATCAATCTGCTGAAATTAGCAAAAAAGTGTACAAAAAAATAAAAAAATTGTAAAATCTAAAAAAACAAATAAATCAAATTTAATAATAAAAAAAAAATCTTTCGATTTTCAAAAATGTATAATTAAGTCATCGTACTTGAAATTTTAAGTAAAAATTGCAACCGGTTCTCCAGTTAGAGGGTGAACACACCAAAACAGCGACACTTAGAAACTAATACCAAAAAAAAAACTATATGGCTTTGAAATAATTTTTTTTTATTCGAATACTTTGAAATTTAGAGGTAATAAAAATATTAAAATATTAATTATTATTTGTTTCATATGCAACTGATCGGACTTTTCGTCGCACACGCGCCATCATCTTTTGCACTAGTGCATCATCGACTTTTCGCGACGCCGACAACCACTTGGTTTTGAATTCTGTAATATCTTTTACTAGTTCACCTGTCTTCTTCATCATTCCCTTCACTATTGACCAATATTCCTCAATAGGGCGTAGCTCTCGGCTTTTGGGTGGAATGCAGTTGCGAGGTACAAAATCGATTTTATTTGAATTGTACCACTGCAATGTGTCCTTGGCATAGTGGCAGCTTGCCAAGTCCGGCCAGAACAGTAGTTTGGTGACATGACCCTTAATAAATGGCAGAAGAAGCTTTTTGACGCACTCATCCCGATAAATTTGAGCGTTCATTATTCCAGATGTGATGAAAGAACTGCTTTTACGACCACAGGAGCAAATGGCTTGCCAAACCATGTATTTTTTGGAAACTTGGACTTCATTTTCAATTTCAGACCTTCTCTGTAGCGATTTAAAACCCTGGAAACTGTCCAGTGGTGCACTTTTGCATTTTTCGCAATTTTACGCGCACTGAGAACCGGATTTTATATATTCGTGCAAAATAATTTTCCTCGTTTCTAATTCGGTGGTCATTTTTGACGAAACTAAAAGTCAAATTCGAATGAAATTTCTCATACATGAAATTTAAGTCATGGCCTACTTAGGGTATTTGAATTTCAAAATATATAAATTTTTTTGAGTAAGTTATAAGTTTTCCAAAGTGTCGCAATTTTGGTGTGTTCACCCTTTATTACCTTTTTATGCATTGGAGATACAATAAAATTTTCTGAGTTTTATTTGAAAGCTAAGAATATATTGATAATAACAAATATAAACAAAAGAAGAATCAACGAATTCTTGTAAATAAAATTTTCTTAAGTATCCACTTTTTGTTAAATTAGTATATTTTTTTGCTAAGTTTAGCACTCGGTTTTAAAAAATTAGTAAAATGTTTTGCTGAAATCAAAAATAAGTAAAAAAAAAAATCCGTAATTTGTTATAAGAAAATAGCAAAAATTATTACAAAAAAAAATTGTACTAAAAATCAGTACAAAAATAGTAAATCGCGATTGATAACTGTTTACAAATTTTTTTACTAACTTTTTTATCTGAGTATATTAGTAGACTGAAAAAAACTCAAAAAAATTTGCAGAGAAATTGTACTTTAGTTAATTTATGTGCTGAAAATTTAGGTTTGAATATTGCGTTTTTGTGATTTTTTCAAACATTATTTAGGAAACTTCGTAAAATGTAAAAATGTCCGCACTTCCACATTAGTAGACAATTCTAAATAACAAAAAAGGATATAAACTATGGCTTTTATGTTATAAAAACCTTTTTCTTAAAAAAGCGAAAGGGAACACAAAAAAAATTAGTATTTCACATAATCATTATTAATAAACATTTTTTTTATACATTCACTTTTTATCTTTATCGTTAAAAAACTTTAATATTTTATTTTTTCTATAATTTAAATCATATTTTATCTTCTTGTGTTATATTTTTATATATACACTCATAGAATTAAATCCGTAAAAATAGCAGAAAAAGTTAATAAAAATTAGTTAAAAATCAACAGCAAAATTAAAACTGTTAAATTTACAGAATTTTAGTTATATTTAAGTTAACTTTTAGTTAATTGAAAATAACAAATTGTACTGTAGAATCTGCAGAAAATTTTGCAAAATATTAGTAGAATAAAAATAACAAAAATAAACAGTTATATCTACAAAATGTTTGCTATTTTTAAGGTAAATTTAGTTGAATGCAAATAGCAATCTATCCTACTAAAATCAGCAGAAATATTTGCTAAAAAAATGGTAAACTGCTGTTTTCAAAAGGCTGGATTTTTATTTGCATTAAAAAAATAGAAAAAAAACATTTTTAATTTTTTTGTGATGTTTAAGCCTACTAATTATTTAGCAAAATTTTTTGCTGATTTTAGCAGGTTAATTTGCTACTTTCCCTTAACAAAAATTTAACCCAAATGTAACTTAAATTCTGCACATTTAACAGTTTTATTTTTGCTGTTCCTATATTACTAATATATATAGCAAAAATAATCTGCTAATTTTAGAAGTTTTTTCTGCAGCATCATTTTGAAATAATTTTTAGTAGTTTTAACTAAATTTGTACAAACTTCTTTCTATTAGTGTACCTATTATCAAAATTTCATTTAAATCTTAGTGAACCCGAAAATAGACTCTGCTTAATTGAAGCTGTTTCTGCTTGATTTTATTTTTTTCTGTGTGTATGTTTCGAAAGTAGCGCTTTAATTTCATACATTCTTTATTGCTCAATTTTTAAGCAGCACACTAATAGAAAAAGGTCTGTAAAAATTATCAAAAATTACTTAAAAATTAACTTGCAGAAAAAACCGCTAATTAGCAGATTATTTTTGCTAAATATTAGTAAGATACGAACGGCAAAAATAAATGTATTAAATATACGAAATTTCTTATAATATTTGAGTTAAATTTTATTTAATAGAAAATAACAACTTATCCTGCTAAAATTAGCAAAATAATTTGCTAAATAAATAGTATACAAAAACTCGCAAAAAAATTTTAATTTTTCAAAGTTTCTTTTCTTTTTTTATGCTAATAAATATCTAGCCTTCTGAAATCAGCAGTTAACTACTTTTTAACAAATATTTCTGTTTTAGGTTAGACTGCTATTGTAGCAGGATAGACTGCTATTTGCATTCAGCTAAATTTAACTTAAATATAACAAAAATTTGGTAGAAATAACAGTTTGTTTTTAATATTTTTAGTCTACTGAAAATTTTCTGCAGATTTTACATTATAATTTGCCATTTTCAGGCTTGGCGGGAAACTCAAATAAAACTAAAATTTTGTAAATTTGACAGTTTTATTTTTGCTGCTCTTATCTTACTAGTATTTAGTAAAAAAAATTGAGCTAATTTTTAGTAGCGTTTTCTGCAATTTTTACAGGTTTTTCTACTATAAGTGTACCAAGTAGGAAATCGTGGACAAAAATCAGATAATCTGGAAGCGTTTTAGTAAGCACTTTCTAACTCAATCATATTTAAATCGGGTACAACTGAACATTGACTTTCATAAAGAAATTCGGTTAATACAACTCAACTTTGGTTACAACATTCAAAATATTCAAGAATCATATTTGAATATGGTAATGCTAACCGAATTTAAGGTTGTAGCAACAAAAATACAATTTTTAATTCAGCTGGCACTTTTTTTCTGCTTGTAACTAACAAAACTGCTCCTGGCAATATTTTTTGGTGGGAATCCAATATTTTATGAAAAACTTTAGTTTATATATATTTATTAAAACTATTATGATTTTCAATAACATTAAGAAATTTGGGATTAATTTTGTGAAGAAAAGTTTAATAAATTTTATTAAAAGTTGCATTGACCGAATTCATCGAAAATTCTCTTGGTATGATAGATATAGCTTCTGTCTTTCAATTCTTAAAGAAATATTCAATTATTCAACATCAATTATCTGTTTACATTTTTTTTTTTTTTAGATTTACCACCATTTATGTATAATCCTTTACTTTACTCCAGTGCGTTATTATGGCCACAATTTTTATTATCCTCCGCCTCTGCCATGGGTGCTCCGCATACACCTATAACACCCAAATCTCCCCTGACTTTAACAAATAATAGAGATTATACTTTAACCCCCGAAAAAGAAGATATCTCTGGTTCATCACAGGATGAATGTTTAAATGAAGATATGCCCCTAAATCTATCCATTAAACGTTCTCCACAAACAGAAGAGCAATCTACGGAGTCCGGAACACCCCCTCCTCTGATAGCAGATAATTTAAAATCATCCCCGCACACACCAGAAGATGAATATGATTTATCTTCAAAAAGAAGATCGCAAGGATCGCATATATGGTCTCCAGCTAGTATGTGTGAAAAATCCATAAGATTTAATCATCATCTCCAGCACACAGAACATGATCAAGAAATGGATCCTATAGTACGTAAATTTAAATATGAAAGAAGAAATTCCTACTCCCGCCAACAACAACAGCAACAATTACAGGATTCCAATCTTCTAACACCTCTGTCCTCTACCTCCGGCCCTGCTACTTTTCCCATAACATCTTCAAAATCTAATCCCGACTTGGAACTGGCTCAACAACAAATCTATGCTCATCGTAATGCCTTTATGGCTGGTTTAGCCGGTAATAATTTGGAATTATTAACACAGCATTTAAAAGCACAAACTCAACGAGAATTAGAATTATTAAGAAAGCAAAGAGTTGATCTCTTTGTGCAACAATCCAGTGATAATGACAGTACGATTGGTGATAATAATCTAAATGAAGAAGATTCAAAGTATCATCATCATCATCAATATATTTCCCAGCATCATCAACAACAGCAGCAGCAGCAGCAACATCCGGATTCCACAGCACTAATTGGTAGTTTAACAGATGTTCGTATGTCAAGTTCTTACCAAGATAGTGATGGTGGTGGTAGTGGTGGTGCTATTTCACATAATGGTGAAAAAAGAACAGCTAGAAATTTTCAGGTAAGAATTTAAAATCAAAAAGAGCAGTTTAATTGATAATTGCCAATATATAAAGAAATAAGTATTTAACAGAAAAGTATCTATGGCATTTAGTTCTAATATAATTTAAGGCTCTTATGATCTTTCTTCCAACTGCGTTGGAATTTTCTCCATAATCAGCGGTATATATACTCATAGAAATAAATCTGTAAAAATAGCAGAAAAAGTTACTAAAAATTAGTTAAAAATTATGCTGCAGAAAAACTGCTAAAATTATCAGATTTTTTGCTAAATACTAGTAAAATAAGAACAGCAAAATTAAAACTGTTGAATTTACAGAATTTTAGTTATATTTAAGTTAACTTTTAATTTAAAATAGCAAATCGTACTGTAAAATCTGCAGAAAATTTTGCTAAATATTATTAGGATCATTGTCATCCATAGACTTTATAAAAAATAAAGAAATGAAATGAAAATTAAAACTGTTGAATTTACAGAATTCTAGTTATATTTAACTTATTTATTTATTTTAGTTAATTGAAAATAACGAATCTGCAAAAAATTTTGCTAAATATTAGTAGACTAAAAATAGCAAAAATAAATTGTTATAAATAAATGTTCTTTAATTTGACTCTAGATTATAAATTAATATCACTTTCTGTTTAAATTATTTTCAAATTAAAAAAAGATGATACAAGAAAGTGATATTAATTTATGATCTAGAGTCAAACTAAAGAATATTCATTTACCAAAATAAATGAACTAAAACATTCCCCTCATTCATAAATTGTTATATCTACAAAATTTTTGCTATTTTTAAGCTAAATTTAGTTGAATGCAAATAGCAATCTATACTGCTAAAATCAGCAGAAATATTTGCAAAAAAAATTGTAAACTGCTGTTTTCAAAAGGCTCGATTTTTATTTGCATTTAAAAAAAATTTAAAAAGAAAACTTCCAACATTTTGAATTTTTTTTTTT
Source organism: Leucophora obtusa (assembly GCA_949987735.1). Lineage (NCBI taxonomy): Eukaryota > Metazoa > Arthropoda > Insecta > Diptera > Anthomyiidae > Leucophora > Leucophora obtusa. Next base: position 8,048,744 of record OX465296.1, read on the forward strand.
AGGCTACAAATTATTTAGCAAAATTTTTTGCTGATTTTAGTAGGTTAATTTGCTATTTTCCACTTACAAAAATTTAACTCAAGTATAACTAAAATTCTGTACATTTAATAGTTTTATTTTTGCTGTTCCTATATTACTAATATATAGCAAAAATAATCTGGTAATTTTAGCAGTTTTTTCTGCAGCATCATTTTTAACTAATTTTTAGTAGTTTTAACTAAATTTTTTACGGACTTTTTTCTATTAGTGTAGAACAAAATTAATTTTAAAAAAGTAGTAGCAAAAATTATCATTATCAATCAACCCAAATTCAACCGCTTTCCTTTTTTTCCCATGTTCCTTAAATTGTTAAGGTTTATTCTAATTAAATCAAATATTTACCTACTATAAATTATGTAAATAAAATATTACATTTTGATTGAAATCCTTTAATATTCATTATAGATTTTAATTGCTTAATATCGTGTTTTCCATAGATTTGACCATCACCCATAAATGTTTCATACCACTCTACAACGACAACAATAACCTCAATTCAATTAATTGAAAACTTAACTGAAAAAAAAAGAATTAGAACCCTTTTACTAAAATTAATAATTGAAAACAAAGCTAAAACTATGATAGTAAGTACGAACATATTGAAATGCGTGCTTTGGCAACTTGTGTTAATTGTTTTGATATTATTTACGATTTTATAACATAATTTAATTGCTGGTCCTCAGTGTTGCCAACAAATTCTGAAAACAAATGGCTAGATCAGAGCCAAAAATCGCTAAAAAAATCACTAGATTTACAAACAGGGCGATTTTTATCGCTAGATTGTTGAAAAATGGTACTAAAGGGTTTTTTTACTCAAAGATTTCTTTAAAATGCTCATAAGAAGTGTTATAAACTTTAAAATAATGAAAGATTTTTTCGATTAAGCATCAAATAACGAATCCCGATTTACATTGAATTAATATTAGTATTGAAAATACTCAATAGAGGGTGTTGTCGGTGAAAAACTACATACCCATATGTGTATTTTTTATAAAGTTTTTGTAATAAAATCGTTTAAGAAGTGGGTTTTTATAATAAAAGAATCTCAATTTGTGAATTTTATAATATTTTTCAACATAAAACCGACTTTTAAAAATTACATTACGGTTGAAAACAAAAAAAATCGATAGATTTTTAGCTAATAGCTACAAAAAAAAATCGTTAGATCTGATAAGAAAATCGCCGTTATGGCAACAGTGGCCCTCAATAAACCCCCCTCATTTTGATATTTCACCATTTTACCTAAACAAATGAAAAATTTTTATAGATAAAAGTGTGATATAAATTTTTATATTTATAAATAATTGAAATAAATTGAAATTCAACTACACGCAATTAGTTAATAAAATTAATCTAAATATTTGGTTTAGTTTTCTTCCAAAAAGTAAAAACTTGGATTTTTGGGTTCAAACTAAAAATGATAATTTTAAACAGTCGTGTGCTGTTTATGAATTTCAATTGTAGTTTGTTTTTGTTTTTTTTTTTATAATCAATATCATTTTACATTTTTTTCACACATTCATCCTTTAATTGTTTAATAATGTGTGGCACATGGTCTGTGTGTATTTTTTTTTTTACAACCTGGCTTACTTGCTGACTTGTTGGTTGGTTAGTGTGTTGTGTGCATCGAAGGAGGTATGCAACTTGATATGCTTGAAAGGTTTCTTTAAGACAAAAGAGCCTAGAAGCGTATGTTCATTTTTTGATATTGTGCGTGTGACTTCCAAAGAACAAACAGATGGCTTATATGCTTATCGGGAGTTTTTTTTTAACGATTTTTTGGAAATTATCAAAATGTTATAAAAAAAAATCAGTTGTTTTTATAACTGAATTACTTTTATTTTATCATTAAAAACGGTACTGCATCTGTTACTTTTTAAGATTATGAAAATGGGTGGTCTGTAAAACATCGCTAACTGAAGATTTTAACAATAAATTTAAATACAGTTTTAATTTTATAAAACAAGTCCTTTGTTAAAAATTAAAGCTTGCGTACACACTAAACCATAGATTACATAGATCTCCTACAATCAGATAAAAAAAGTTAGTAAAAAATTTTGTAAACAGTTTCCAATCGCACTTTACTATTTTTATACTGATTTTTAGTACAATTTTTGTAGTAATCACTTTTGCTATTCTCGTATTACAAATTACGGATTTTTTACTAATTTCCGCTGCTGATTTCCGCAAAACATTTTACTAATTTTTAAAACCGAGTGCTAAATTTAGCAGAAAAATATACTAATTTAAAAAATTTTATTTACAAGAATGATTTTTTTACAATTCTTGTTTAGTTTATATTTGTTACAGAAAATTTTATTGTATCTCCAATGCACAAAAAGCTAATAACTGGAGAACCGTTTGCAATTTTTACTCCAAATTTCAAGTACGATGAAGTAATAACAAAAAATATTTTTTCTTATTTTTTTTAGTACACTTTTTTGCTAATTTCAGCAGATTGATTTTGAATTACATACAACAATTTACTGAAATTTAGTAGGCGCGATTTTCTAAAAAATGTGACATGATTGAGACATTTGAAAAACAGATTTAGAATCAGCTTGTCTAAATCTATACAAATGTTTTACCAAAGTTTAGATCCCTTTTTTAAACGTTTTTCTTTATAGTTTTGCTTAATACTGCGTTCACAGTACGATTCTTAAACACGTTTATGTAAAAGTTAAACATATCTATTCACACCTAAAATTGAAGTGTTTAAGTTAAACATCTCGAACAGCTGTCCCTTAAGAATTGTAAAAAATAAAACAAAAATTTAACAAAATTTCCCAAAAAGTTATTTTTTCGTCGGTCGGCGACAATAATTAATAATTTTTGGCATTGCTATATAAAAAGTGAAATAACATTATCCGCCCCAGTCGGAAACAAGATTTTTCAATTTCTATTTAAGGGACAACTTCATGGCTGTTTTTAGATTTTTCGGTCACCAGAAGCAAATTTTAATGAATTGTATTGTTCATCTATCACTTTATTAAGAACGAAACACATTTTAAACTGGTTTTTATTCAATTATATTTTTTTTTATTTTTGTTGTTGATGTCTTCTTCTGCTTCAAACTTGTCATTCAGTACCAACTGATATCAAACTTATCGTGTTTAACAATGTGTTTAGAAATTGAACATTATAATTTAGCGTGTTTAAGAGCAGAAAAATGAACTGTAAAACATCTCACTTAAACATGCACTCAACCAAAAAAGTCTGTAATGGCTACTGAAAATTTTGCTGTTATTACGAGGTATTTTTTGACAATTTTAGCAACACATGTCTAAATTAAAATTAGTAGAAAAATTTAGTAGCCGGTACTAAATTTTAGTACAATTGTTGTAAACTGCAATTCAAAATCGTTTTGCTAAAATCAGTTTAAAAATTTACTAAATATCAATAATTTTAGTACAATGTAATTAGTATAAATAATTAGTTGCAGCTGTAAACTGTAATTTAAAATCAATCTGCTGAAATTAGCAAAAAAGTGTACTAAAAAATAAAACTGTAAAATCTACAAAAAATTTGTTAAATTTTTCAATAAAAATGTTTTCTTCTTTTTCTTCCTATAAAACAACAAATCAAAATTCTTTAGTAATTAATTCTAATATTAATTACGATTGTCCTATGCGACGGTTACAAACACTTAACTGAAAAAAAAATGTTTTTCTTTCGATTGTATATATATATATTTGTTCCTTTTACTCCTGCAAGGAGCATAGGTCGATTGTAACAAGCGTATAATTACTTCATCGTGCTTGAAATTTGGAGTCAAAATTGCAAACGGTTCTCCAGTTATTACCTTTTTATGCATTGGAGATACAATACAAATTTCTGAGTGTTATTTCCAAACTAAGAATATATCAATAGTAACAAATATAAACTAAACAAGAATTGTAAAAAATAAAAAAAAAATAAAATTAAATTAATATATTTTTCTGCTAAATATAGCACTCGGTTTTGAAAAATTTGTAAAATGTTTTGCTGAAATCAGCAGCGAGAATTAGTAAAAAAATCCGCAATTTGTAATAAGAGAATATCAAAAATGATTACTAACAAAAATTGTACTAAAAATCAGTATAAAAATAGTAAAGTGCAATTGGAAACTGTTTACAAATTTTTTTACTAACTTTTTTATCTGAGTGCGTTTATGCCTAAAACACGTAAAATGAAGTGAAACACGTATGTGTGAACGCCGCATAAAATTAGTTAAAAAATCAGTAATTTTCCTAAATCGTCAAAACATACGGAGTTTTGACGATTTAATGGTTTTTAATTTCATATCATATAATTTATTGCATTTGACAACACCGGGTTAAGGTAGATTTGCTTTAAATTTTTAACGCTTATAGCTAAAATCGTAAATACAGCTTTGTTAGCCTACAAAAGTTTATGCTAAAATTAACAATTGCCATTGTTAAACTAAAACACAAACTTCCGTTTTCTTAGCAATTTGTGTTTAACAATACCTAACAATATTTATTAAAATTAATATAATTTTCTCCAGTCTCAATACCCAAAGATTCATGTTAAAACAACATTTTCTCAAAACAAAGTAAATATGACAAGATCTTTGACTTGCATTTCTAGGAAAAAAAAAACTAAATAGAAAATCCATCGCTTGTCCAACACTTGTGTAATTATTGGTTTTTTAAAAAAATAAATAAATTATTATAAATAACACGTACAATTTAGACAAAGCCCTCTTAACTAATAATGACATATTTAGAAATGTTACAATTTTCCAACCATGTAAACCAAACTGTGTAAATATGGGAGATGGAAAAAATGCACTAAAGATTTTTATTTTTTAAACATTGATGTCATTACGGAGTTGTTTTTGAAAGGTTTATATACCTATTTAAAAATAAATAATATTAAATAAATAAATTAGTTCAGCTGTGTTTATAAAACGTTTTTTATTTAAAAATAAAAATTATAATACTTATTTATTTAACGATATTTAAAATTTTTTATACTTAAACAAGAACGTCTTCTGTATAAGATTTGACGCGTTTAGTATTTATTTAACTGGTTGGTATTAAAAAATATACACAATTTTATAAGAGTTTCAGTTAAAAGAATAGATTTTTAGGAATATTTTGTCTTTATATAAAAAAAGCAGTATTGTTTTTAATATTTATAAAATAAAATTATAAACTTTGATTAGCTTTGATTGTATAGGGTTTAACAAAAAAAAGCTGTTTAAATATGGGAAATTTTAAACACTTTGTCGAATAAAAAATATTAATGATGAATATAATTTTATTGAATTTACTTAATTTTAATAAATAATTCATGTTCTTTTTCTCATTTTTTAGTGTAAACAATGTGGTAAATCTTTTAAACGTTCTTCGACTTTATCTACACATTTGCTGATACACAGTGATACCCGGCCTTATCCTTGTCAATATTGTGGCAAACGTTTTCATCAGAAATCGGATATGAAAAAACATACATATATTCATACGGGTAAGTTTGGCTTCCTTTATTTTAAATATTTAGGTTGTTCACAAGGGGTGTGCTATCTGTTGTATCGTTGTATCATCCTAACAAAAAACAGAGTTGTTAAAATTTTTATTTGAATTTAACAACGATTTTTTTTGGGTTTTCTATCTGTTAGCATACTCAAATATAGGACACTAAACATACGTCAAAATGTTGTATTGTGCTATTCTCAAATGTTGCATTTTTTCAATTTAAATTTTAACAACTCTGTTTTTTCTTAGGACCATACAACGATACAACAAATAGTACACCCCTTGTGAACACCTTAATAGTTAATTTGATTACTACTTTTGTAAGGGGTAGAGTTCTTATCGAATTTTAAATCTAAACTATTTGACGAAAAACTACTGTTATTTACATAATAAAACTCTACTGCCATCAAATACTAATTTTAGGGTGACCATATTTATATAATAAATAATCAGTATATTATTACTACATTTAAATATTGTAAGATACACCTGTTGATGTATCAGAAAATTTTAGTGATTTTGGACTTAAAATATAATTATTTGGAATTAAAAGTGGCTTTTAAATTTTTCATATAAAATTTGTTCCATAAACCTTCTTTAACTTTATAAAGCGTTTATTAATTAAGGAGTAAACATTTTGTCTAATTATTAAACAAATGAAGAAAATTTATTCGAAAGTTTACAACAATTTACTGAAATTTAGTAGCGTTTACTAATTAACTATTTTTACTAATTTCATTTCATTGTAACTGATTTTAGCAAATCGATTTTAAATTGCAGATTACAATAATTTTGCTAAAATTTGGTAGCGGCTACTAATTTTTTCTAATAATTTTAGTGTACTACAAATCAGTAGACATGTGTTGCTAAAATTAGCAAAAAAAAAAAAAAAAATACCGCTGGGCTCAAAACAGTTAAGTTCCCCGTAATAATAGTTAAATGTTCAGTAGCCATTACAGACTTTTTTGGTTGAGTGTACCCAATTTGTCTATTTTCTTTAAAACTATAAGAAATAAATTAAAAACACTAAAAATTTGTCTTTTTTGACTCCAATTTTTAATTACCCAATTGAGATTGGACAGCTACAAAAAAACGTCTACATTATTTATTTCTCCTCTATCACATATCCAAGTCTGATTGAGATTAGAGAGAACCCATTGGGATATTTTCCTTATTAATGCTGACTATAATATTGCCCTCATTGATCTTAAATTTAGAACTGTGTGAAAAAAATGGCGTTTTAATGAATCAAACAACACTCAAAATACTGTCAAAATTGTTAAGTTTGTAATCATCGATTAAATTAACCCTTTAGTACAGAGTGGCCCTTCAAAGAGAGAACCAGTTCTAAAACCAGTTTTAGGGTTCGACTTTGGAGCTTGCTTGCTTTCGGGACAATTTCAAATAAAAATCGTCGGTGTAAAAATTGACAGTAGAAGGGGTTACAAAGGAAAAGTAGCTATTTTACAACCGATTCTTTGGAACAGGAAATTTTCCTTTGTAGTCCCATCTTCTAGTGAGGGAGCCATGTGTTAAACTTTTTCGGACAAAATCTCTAGACCGAAAATTGGTATAATGTCCTTTGGGATTATGTCATGTCTCCTTTATGCACAAAAACTAAATTTTTTCAATCGAAGTTAAAACTGTTAAAATCTTGAAAAATAGAATAAAAAAAAAATTTTTCGTTTTTGGCACGTGGAGTCTCTTTAGAATGAGATACGCAAGCTGACAATATATACGTAAGATGTCTGATCTTGAACGTAAAAACCATACGTCAGGCAACATTTGCGAAAAAGGAGACACTGAGGAGATTAGAAGATAAAAAAATCTAAAAGTAGAATGTTTCTATGTGTCTGTGTTTGATCACTTCTGAGAAGAAGAAAAAACAATAACAGAAAGCTGAATATAAAAGAAAACTATGAATTAGCTACATTGCATTCAAGGCCTTGCTTGGGTGAGATGGCTAAGCTGTCGCACCTTTGTATAGTAACGTTTGTAATGTAGGAATATGCACAGGTTCGATTCCTGTGCCCGGGAGGGTAGTTGAAAAATTATAATATAGAGACAATCTGACAATAAAATATAAACAATAATACAATTAAATGGAAAATAAGGCATGTCCATAGAAAAAGGCAGAAACTAGATCTAGTCTGATTTGCTAATTAATGTATTTATAATTTTTAGAGAAAAATGTTTATTCTTCTTCTTAACCTCAAACTTACTAAAAGAAAAAGTTATCGTATATTTAGTTAGAATATTCTTCTACCTCAAGTCCAAATTCTAACATGATATTGTCATATTAGATTTTATTTGTTATTTCAAAAAAGGTTGATCATTTTCCTGATAGACAATACAATTGTTTCGTAGCCATCACGCTAACTCATCTGTTGTCCGCAATAAGAAAATGATAGCTTTACTAATCCAACCGAGACATTACAGGTACAAAAAAACCAATGAAAATATATAAAGTCCGAAAAAACAATTTTTGTATTTTTAATGCAAAAATTGAAATAATTGTGAGAAAACGTTATATTCAAGAAAATCCACGAATAAAGTCCAAAGAGGAATTACAAAACGTAAATGAATTTTCAAAATATATGAAACCCCTTAAGACGTATGATTATTGTATACATGATTTATTCAAAACAATTATACGCACTGATGGTTGTTTATATTATTTGTACTTTTTATATTATAATCGGTCATAATCTTAAACAAATTATTTACCCCTAAATTCATAAACGCTTTGTAAAATTATAGGAGGTTTATTGAACAAATTTTGTATGAAAATAACGTTTTGTAAACCTGCTATAACTTTACAAAGCATTTATGAATTGAGGGGTTAATTTTTAAGGATTTTTTTATTTAAAATTAAAATTTATTTATATTCCCCGCTTAATTCTGTTGTACTTAGAAGTCAAATATACATCAACATACTTTAAAAATGTTTTAGAAATCCCTGGGAGCACAAATATGTAGGTATGTTTTTATTGTACAACATTAAATTAACACTTGTCATAACACAAGTTATTTTTGCCACCTTTAAAGTGCAATAGTATAAAAAATGTAATACGTCACGAGACTGTATTCTCTGCCATGTTGTTATAAAAAAAAGTCCCCCCTTAATTTTTGAATTTTTAAATCACTTGTCTGTACAAGAAAAGGTATGAATAATTTATCATAATCATATCTGATTTAATTTAACTAATAGAGTTATTCTTAATTAAACACCCTACAATAATAAAAAAGTAATATTTTTTCCTTAATGCCTTTGAAATTAATTGCTTATAAATTCAATATAAAAATATAAGATTTTAAATTACTTTTTTTTATTTTTATTATTTTAGGTGAAAAACCCCATAAATGTACCGTGTGCCTTAAAGCTTTTAGTCAAAGTTCCAATTTAATTACTCACATGCGTAAACATACTGGTTACAAGCCCTTTGGCTGTGGTTTATGTGATCAGGCCTTTCAACGAAAAGTTGATTTGAGAAGACATCGTGAAAGTCGTCATGAAGATCATACAATGTCACCGGCTACCTTGGTTAAAATGGAAGTAAGCAGCAGTTGTTGAAATTCCCCGCGTATTGTATTGAAATATACAATATTTGTACATGTTAAATTATTTTTATAATTATCCCAGTTGGTATGTTACAAAAAATATCTAAAAAAAATAGCTAAGTCTTGTTTTAAGCCAAAGTTTTAGACCCCTTTTTATATATTGTATACATAATTTTAGAACTCTAACAAATCAAACTAGAAATCCAAAATAAACACTGATAAACGAGAGTCAATTTATTTTAGTTTTTATTTCAAATTTATTATAAACAAAGTAATTTATTTTTTAAGTTTAAGTTTTAAGTTAGAGCAAAACAAACAAACGAACATTTTTTTTAATTTAATTTAATAGTTTTTAAAAGTGTGTATAGACTTTTTTTAAATCGCGGAAGACTTTAAACTTTTAGTTTTAGTTTCTTTTTAATTTTTTTTTGTTTTTAGAAAATTATTAACAGTGTTATTTTGTAAAACGTAACGCCTTGCGTTAAGTTATTTTCCTTACAAACAACACCGATTTTCACATAAATCAATACAACGCAAGGCGTTGAATTTTGAAAAATAACCTACTTAGTTTCTTAATTTTTTTTATTTCAACCATTTTTTTTTTTTTTGGCTTATACTTTTTAGTGGAAGACAATGATACAAAAAAATCAATCGCAGCTAAATGTACCAAAGAATATTTATTGTATTTCAATTACCTAAACTGTATTCTTTCTTTCAAAATTCATTTATTGGTATGTCTACTGTTAAAAAAATAATTTTTTCTTTTAATTTTTTATAATATTTTTAAGCCATTTTAATTTAAATATTTATACATATTTTTAGTAATTCTATATTATTTTTTTGTGAATTTATTATTTAATTTAAATATAAAAAAAAAGAAAAAAAATATATAAATAAAAATTGAAGAATGAAACAATATAAAGGAGTTTTTATTAGATCATTTTAAAGAACACGGGAAACTTTCACTGAAGTTTATTTGTGTCGTCTATTTAGCCAATGACGAAAACAGTATGAAGGGCACTGTGGGCCAGAAAGCCTGAATTTTGGCCATAACTACACTTAAAATAATACGTCAGTAGAAAAATCTGTCAAAACGGTTTCAAAAATTTTTTCTTGTTGATTTTGGTTTTTCTTTGATATTTTAAATGTTTAATAACGCTCCTAGACGAGAACAAGAAATTCTCATTGAGTTTGTAAACTAACTTAACAAATATTTCTATAAATTCTAAAAAAGTCGCCCCTGACGATTTCCTTAGGCAAGAATGAAATCCAGATAGGGACATGCCTACAACGGATGATTTTCCACAATTTGTTAAATACGTTTGGGATTTTAGCACATTTAATTCCTTTAATGCAATTAATGTATATCCCGATAAAAATAAATTTTAAAAAAACTAATATGCAAGTGCTTGTGCAAATTTAAATGTTAATGACACTTTAGAAAACATTTTTTTCTGTTGTTGTTTATACATGAATGGATGTCACTACATTGCTAGATCTGTCAAAACAACAGAGTAGTATATTGAAAGATGACAAAGCAAATTGTGGTAAATTTTTTGTTGTTATTTTTGTTTTGATATTTTAAATGTTTAATAACGCTCCTAGACGAGAACAAGAAATTCTCATTGAGTTTCAAATCGATTTGATTAATTTTTAACAAATTTTCAGTTGAAACACTGATTGAAGCAAATATTTTAGTTATCTTCATTTAACACAATACTAAAAATCCTCAGTAATTTAACTAATTTTGAGTGTTAATTATGAAAATTATTTAAAACTTATTTTTAAGAACCCATTCGTTAAATTTTACAACATTTTTTATTAGATGGTAGATGGCGCGAGAAATGTATCCGGAGTTTTAAAGATGGCGCTATTTCTTTCCCTCCCGATTTTTTAAAATGGCCCATATCTCGAAAACTAACAGAGATAGAGCAAAATTGATGAAAATTTCGACTACCCCTAAGCACATAATACTTCAGCGAAAGGGGTTATCTCTATCCAAAAATTGAACATGGTGGGGCCTTGGACCCTAGGGAATTTCTAATAAAAATGTTCTACTTCATAAATGGCTCATATCTATAAAACTAAGCGAGATAGAGCAAAACGGATACATTGCTCCATTGGAGTGCCCTTACATGACTTTAGATGGTATAACGTTCGATAATGCCAAAAATTATTAATTATTGCCTCCGGCCGAAGAAAAAATAACTTTTTGGGAAATTTTGTTAAATTTTTCTTTTTCTACAATTGTTAAGGAACAGCTGTTCGAGATTTTTAACTTAAACACTTCATTTTTATGTGTAAACTGATATGTTTAACTTTTTCAGAAACGTGTTTAAGAATCGAACTGTGAACGAAGTATTACTGACAAAAATTTGTACAGTAAAAATTTGCAAGAAAAAGAAGAAGACATAGAAACTCTCAACATAGAACTGTCACTTTATTCTCTCTTTTTTCTTTCTGTTTACTGAGTATTTATTTAAACGAACGCCATACAGTAAAAATTTGTACAAATTATCCAGTAATAGAATGGACCTATTGTTTCATTTTTAAATCAAAATTGTTATGAAATAATAATTTTTACTGATATTCCAATTTACTTTTCATTACCAATAAATTTTTTACTGATTACTGAAAAAAATTTAAGTAATCAGTAAATTTTTACTGGAATTTTTTCAGTAATCAGTAAAAATCTCAACTTCATTGACAATTCTACTGGCGCACATACAGGTACAATTTCCTGTTATTTTAACCCTTTGAGAACCATACATTTTCTGCCGAAGTGATTTTGAAAATTTTGTGATTTTTATAATTTCTGACCTAATAATAGTTATGCCAAAAAAAATTGGCTCCGTAGAACCCCTCCTTACCCCCTCATTACGCTGGCCAAAAATATTTGCCATTTGACGACCCTGACGTTCCGGACGAAGTGATTTTTATTATTATTTTATTTTCGTGCTCTTGAACTAAATTATGGATATGTACAAAAAATTTACCTCATAGACCCCTTGCTTGCCCTTCATTTCGCTTGTCAAAGTTTGTGCTTTTTACCCCTTAAATGAAGAATTCTACATAACCAACTTCGAGGGCTCGCAAGGGGATTTGCTGCCTACTACATTTTTGTTCCCCATTTCTCCTTTACGAATCACCTTTGGAAATATTTACTCTATCTTTTGTCTGAGCAATAATAAATGCGAAAAACCCTTGGGCAAGCATACTTGCCTATGGTCGTCAAAGGGTTAACAGAATTTTGAACTATTTGTAGGGACTTTTTTATGAGTGTAGTTACCATTACCAGTTAACTAGTTATGTAATTAGTTGTGTATAATACAAAAATGCGGGATTTTTGGCAAATTTTGGGCGTTTATTGTGAAACATTGATTGCGTTTACCAGATGCTCAACTGTTGCTAATCCGATACTCAACAATCTGGTGAACGATTTGATTAGCTACCGCTAAGTTAACATATTGTGGTAGCGCTACCTTGATTTGGTAGAGTAAAATTTTTACGCTACTTGTGAGCAGTTAATGATATATCAGCTGTCGTTGGTTTTTTTGTATATTTTTTTTTAAAGAATAATAAACATATACAAATATGATTATAAAGGAATAAAAAATTTCGAAAAAATCAATGAAACATCTACAAATATTTTTATTTTAAAACAAAAACAAAAGAAGCATCGTTCACCAGATTAAGGTAATCATAAAGCGCTACATATCATTTGTAGCGGTAGCGGGTTTCTCTGGTAAACTTGCCCATTGTTACAATATAAATTTATTCAAAGTTTTGAATATCGCCATGACCTTGTCCCATCTTTCTGGCAACATATGGAATCAGTGCCAAAAGAACTGCTCATTTTTTGAAACCAAGAATGAATCAAGCCCATTTCGGATACCCTGTTCTGAAGTGAAGCGTATTCCAGTTAACTGTGTTCGGTACAGGCCCGCTATGATCGTCTGTCCCGATTTCAGCAGCTCATAATAGATGGGACCCTTCTGTGACTTATTCTCAGTCATTAGGAATTAAAAGAAAAATTTAATTCCTTAGGGAATTAAACGAAAAAGTTAACTACTTCAGAGAATTAAACGTATAAGGGAATGAATTCCCTGGGAGTTTATTCCCTAGCAAAATAATTCCTTGACCAAAAGTTGAATTAACCAGAATTGAATGAATTTGAATGGATTCTTCAGTAAATGAATTCTTTAATTTGTATGCTTAATGCTTTGGTCATCGAATTCATTCTCTATATTTGAATTCATTTATAGGAATTAATTCCTGATTACGTCTTATTAATGAATTCATTCCTTGAATTAAAAAATTTAATTATATTTTTGGGAATTCATTCCAAAAAGGAATTAACTCTTTAAAGCTTTGATTACAATTCAACCAAAATAATTTAATTCATTTAATTTAAAGCTTTTATCCCAAATTACATAAATTTTTAGAAAGTCAATTAAAGAATTAATTCTTTTAAGCCTTTGCATACAAGTTAGCTTACTTCACCCAGAATATAGCCGCATTGTAAGGGCCCACAAGCCATTATACTTCGTAAGTACAGTATAATGGCATGTAAATTGGACAAAATTTTTAAGAAAATTTTGAATTTTTAATTTTTAGAACTCCCAATCTACGTTAAGAAATATGGCGCTTCAAAGTTCACTACTTTTAGCATTTTTTAAATTTTTTGGAAAACCAGAATAAAATAGCGAGTTGGTTTTTAAATTTTTAAGATCTAAAAACGGGAATGCATTTTTCACAGAGTGTTTCTAATCTTCAAAATGCTGTAAGAAAAGAACTGGGAAAAACTGAGATAAATTCGGACCTGGGTTTTGTGTCCACAATGAGCACTATCTGGTTGAGGAATAAAATTACATACAATATAATTTAAAATCAACACACTCAAACCTTTCAAATTTCCACAAAAATCATCAGCACAAACTCAATATACCCTTTACCACAAAGTGATACAGGTTTTAATTATGGGTCCAATTGCTGTTTAAAAAAGTGTACACTGTAAATGGATTTAAAAATAACTGATATTGCAGTTATTTTAACTACAATTGCAATTAAAAATAACTGAAAATTGTAGGTAATTCAAATGCAATTGCAGTGTACACGTTTTTAACTGAATATCCAGTTAGTTTTACCGATATAATTCTCTGAGTGTATAAGTCGAAATAAGCTTCAATTACATATATTTCTGTTAGGAAAAACGAGAAGGCGATATAAAAATCATGTAAAAAACTTCTTTGAACCGTTAAGCTCTATATTCACAATAACAGAATACTCCACTCTGCAGATGGAATGATACAAAAAATTTCTAAGTGTGGAGAAGAAAGAAACAAAATCCAGTCTTCATTTTTTTTCCACAAAATAAGTTTTTTGTTTATAGGCCAGAGATTTACGGTGGGGTTCATACTGTAGGTTTAACTTTAACTTAACTAAAAACAAAATAAAATGTCAAAAAAATGTACACAAAACAACAACAAATTTTTGGGTTAATTATTAACCTAAGTTTAAACCTGCAGTATGAGACCCACCGTTAAAAGTTAAATTAAGAAATATTTAAGACAAAAATCGTTCTTAGTTCTGACATAAAAAACAGGCCCTAATAAAAGTTAAAAAAGAAAAAAAACTTAAAAACAAAATCTCTTTTAAAATTTCGAAAGTAAAACAAAAATAGTTTTTATTGATAAATAAAAAAATATCCCCTCAATCTGATAAATTACATTTTATCACGTGCTATTCTGATAATTTCGATACGCTAATAAACGCTTACCGACAGCTTTGTCGGCAGCAAAATTGTTGCTACTGCTGCTGTTGAACGGTTGGCTGTTTGTGCCACTCTGGATGGTTGGTAAGGTAGATATATCAACACTAAATGTTGCCGAAAAAGAAGTCCTTGAATTACATGTGAAAATGTTGATCGTCATCAAAACAACAACAACAAAAATTGCATTGTATGATAGTCTTTAAATAAAAATCGATTTTTTACAATTCTTTTTCTGATCAATTTGTTACATACTTGGCGAATTTAAACGTACTCAAAATGAATCCATTCGCACTTGACAAAAAATTGATTTTCAGATAATTTTTGTTGTTGTCTGTAAGGATGATAATTTGAGCAATTGCTGATTTTTGTTACCAACAGATTTTTACACGAGATTTGTTTTCAATGTTTCTCATAAGTTAATGACAATGAATGAGATTTAAGCCGTAAAAAAGGTAAAGAGGACGAGTATTGTTTTTTTTATTAAACAGCAGCTGAAATTTGTGGTAATTGTCATATTATCAATATATGTATAAAACTTGTAGTTTGTTCGAGTATTGATTATTTTAAAACCATGATTAGTAAAACTTAAGTGTTTGTGGTAACAGGAATTCAAGTACTCATCAGTCCTTTAATGTAGTTTTGTAAAGCAACAGCAGCAGCAGCGTTGCGGCATTTTACAAAAACCTTAATTATTGGCATTCCCGCCAAAATTTACAAAATAAAAATGTTGAGATCAAAAAAATATTACCGAACTTAAAAGTAGATTTTTTCAATATGCCGCGTTTCTTTTAGTCCAATCATCATTCATCGATGATCGATATTTGTTTGTTGGAAAATTTGGTTTACGAAATCAAGTTTGTAAATATTTATTTAACTTTTTTTCCTCAAAACTTTTAGGACAATTTGCTTAGAATGTTGTTAATTATTAGTTAAAGAGTGTGAGTGAGTATGCGATTCAATGTATTTGTTTGTACTAAATATTGAATTGTATTGTCTCGGTGTTCATACTTATTGTAAATACATTGTGATATAATTTTAAATTACTCATTAAAAAATTTTAAATATTTATGTACAATGATGAATAATTGTATATACATACAATTCATATACAGAGAGAGTTTTATTTGACGAGTTTTAATGAAAATTTTCAGTGAACTAATGAAGTTTGCTTCATAAAGTGTATAAAAAATTACTTAAATTTAATGCAAAAGCTTCATAGTTTTTATTAAACTAGTTTTAAATAAAAATTTTACACTAAATGTATAAAACTTTATATTTAATGCAATTAAATTTTTCATTATATTCTATGAACAATTACATGAATTTAATTAATGTTTGCTTTTCAGTGAACGGGTTCCAGCAAATCTTCATTGCTTTTTTGCAAAAACTTATTAACATCATTTAGATAATTCTCTCAGTGTACATAAATAGAGTAGCAGGTTAAATATTGATATGACGGTAAACTACAAAGCGTTTTTAGGGATAATTCTTTTTGATCTTACAAGGTCAAATTTCTAAAATTCTTTATGTCCTTAAGATAGAATATTGATCTCATTATTATTGAAATAGTAGAACAAATTCTTAGTTTACTGGAATTTAAAAATGCATATGAGGTATTCTTTGTCAACCGGACCAACGTTCTCTACAAAAACGGTGTAGGTTTTAGTTGTTTTAATTTTTGCTTTTCAATGCTGAGTGGCGTTTTTGAAAATGCAAAATGGCGAATACATTTTTTAAAAGTATTTGGATTCTCTTAAAATTTTCCTCTCACGGATTAAATAAGAGTCTAAAGTTAGTTTTTCGAAATTGAAAATGGCGGTCCAAAAAAGCGTTATTTAGTTTTAAATTTATTGGATTCGCCATTTAGAATTTGGAAAAGCTAACTTTAGATTCTTGTTAACCAATCTCAAAAGCCCGTATGTGATAAGTTTCAAGTAAATTCGGCCAATTTTGAAAAAATTGTCCACTAATAGCCATTGAAAAGTAAATATTTTTAAATGACTTTTAAAATTATAACCGATAAAAATAGTCCACCTGTCTTTGAAAAGAAATTAAAAAAATATAAAAAATATTTAAAGTAGTATTTGACAATATGACGTTTAATAAGAAAGTAGTAGCTGTCACATAAAAAAAAATCGAGTGAAATATGGTACAAAATAAGGAAGATAACAGGAAATTAAAATGACAATTTTTTAATTAAGAAAGGAGATACAAACAAATCAAAATCAAATTTTTGTTCGGGGTAACGATAGAGGATTAAAATACCTTTAGTTAAAGGTACATATCATTTAAACATGCGCGGCTTCAGCAATTAATATTAGAGGGAAAATCATACGCCACCGTAGACAAAAAACAACAAACACATTGACTTGGGCACAGTGCACAGTGCTTTGATCGCATATAACGATTGGACAAAAATAGAAGGAGGAGTAGTTAAGAAAAATTTTCATTTTTGGAAATATCGGGCCAAGGACACGTCCACCTCCCATAGGTCCTGAAATTTAAAAATATTATATTAGGTACATAATTGAAAAAACAAACATTACGTTAAAATTCTGTATAATTTTCTGAACCATCTCCTTGCCTTTCGTGGCGAATTTAGTCACTATTTTGATCTTTAAAAATAAAGGCAACAACAATAAAATTAAAAAAAAAAACTTGAATTGACTTAATTTCGTGAGCACGAGTGTATATATTCCCATCGTTCCTATAGGAGCATAGTATATAATCTGTGTTTAATTTCAAGCAAATCTGCTGGCTAGTTTTTGAGTTAGAGAGATATTTTTAAAACGTATCCTGGCGTTATCTTGTGAGTCCTGGAGAAAAATTTTTAACTGATTTTACAATTAGAGACTCTAAACTAGCTTTGTTATTATCGGTAATGTACGCCAGATCGTAAATGTATTTTTGGAAATTTTTCAAATATTTTTTTCTGTTTTAAAAAGTTAATTTTTTCAAATTTTCTAAATTTTCACTTTACACTCTTCTCGCTTGAAAACCGTTCCTTATACAAAAAAAAGTTTGAAGGCAAAAAAAGTAGGTAGTTAAGTTTTATATGGATATAATACAACTTGTTTAATAAAATATTGTTATTTAGCCAAAAACTACTTAAAATCTGAAGACCGCCTTTTGGCGGGCTTGGGAATTAGACTTTTTATATGCTCTCCCAACGCTGGCATATTAGTCCCAAAAAACTGTTTGCCAGTACTAGCATTATAGCACAGCCAGTAGTTGTTCAGCTATTATCACTCATTTAAGTGTTTAGCTACCAAGTATTATGTCTCGTTAGCTCAGTGGGTAGAGCTGTCATCTGTCAATCTGACGGCCTGGGTTAAAATCTCGCCAGGACCAAAAAAATATACATATATGAACTTTTTTTAAATTTCATTTTGGAAAATATATTTCCAGACCACCTATTTATTGGTTTTGCCAACGTTTAAAAATTTTGTTTTTCCAGTGCTTTTCCTGCGCTTTTTGCCCTTTTGTGTAATGATGTTATCATTTTAAGTATGGGAAAGCACTTTTTAGCAGCATTTGTACCACCTGTTAAATCGCCATAGCTTTTCCCTTGGTATTGTTCTGACTGGGGATGTATCTTATATAATCTTATTGTAATTTTTCAAATTTAACGTCCGTAATTTTTGAAATAATTTATAGAAAAAAAATTGTCTTTCGAAAAAAAAAAATTCTCACCTTGCACCTTTTTTTCTGTCACACATTAAAGCAACATAAATATCTTAAAAATAAAAAGGAGCTATTCTCAGTTAATAAAAAGATTAACTTCATAAAAGGACATTTCTATCACTTTATTAAATCCCATTAAACATCTCTTTATAAAACAATTTATGAGAAATTATCAACCTGTTTTTTTAACTCTACAGATTCTTTAGAAATTATTTGAACCGAAGACAATTGTTATTTAATAAAAACATAAATTTGTCACAATTCTAAAACAATTGACTAAAAGCATAGACATCTTACTCTTCTTCTTCTTTTGCCAACAAACACATTTTTTCACATACAATCAAATATTTTTGTATAGGTATAGAACGTATGTTTGTCCAACACATTCTCATGAGTTACGTGCACTGACAGCAAATCTCAAAGAGTAAGAGATATATGTAATCTATGACTAGAAGGTTGAAATCAAGAGAAACAAAAGGAAGAGAAAGATTTTTAGTTTTTATTCTTCGATACAATGACTCAATGTGATGCCTTTTTGGCAACAAAAGAAAAACCTGTGTGAGTCCTTAAAAATTGATCATCAAGTCCAGACAATGAAAAAAAAAATATCTGAAAAAACAGAAGAAACATTAAAATTGGGTCAATGCAAGGAAACTATATATAAAAAACTAAATGTAGCCAAAATTGTTTGGTATCGTTTCGAGAGGAGTGTATGACAGGTGCAGTGGTAACAGCAGCCAAAAGAGAATAATGTGGAAAGAAAAAAAATCGGCTTAAATGTTTTCTTAAGATTTGCTTCTTCTGTTGTAAGGGTATGGTTTAAATTGGCTGTTGTGTTGCATGTATATAAATACATAAAATGTAAAACCTTTAATTTTTTGTGACTGATAACCACCGTACACAAAAATTCCTGTGAAAAGTCAGTGTTTGTATTTCCCTTTATTGGTTTTTGTTGTTGCGATTTTTTTTTTACAATTTTAAACCTGGCAAATAAACCGATGATAACACTTTAAAACCAAATGTCTTTTCAAAATTGATTGAGCATAACACTGGATTTTAAGGATTTTGGTTAGGATTTTCAAGTCTTAAAGGATAATAATTACTGTTGAGATTTGAAGTATTTGTGTAGGTTTTATAATTAACTAATCTTTTCTTATTGTGCAAAACAAAGCTACGATTTATGTTATTGTTGGCACTTTAAACATCTAATACGAGTACTATTATGTTTGCAATGGAATTTAACCAATATTGGACACACTGTTCCGTTTTAGAACCAAAACGTTTTAAAAAAGACCAAAAACAAAAACTAAAATCTTAACTTAAAATAAGTAATACAATTTTCTTGTATTAATTTTGTATTTTTTCTGTAAAAAAAAAAAAAAAACAAACACAAAATTAAAATTATTTAGGTTTTCCACAAGGGGTGTGCTATCTGTTGTATCGTTGTATCGTTCTAACAAAAAACAGAGTTGTTAAAGTTTTTATTTGACTTTAACAACGAATTTCTATTGGGTTTTCTATCTGTTAGCACACTCAAACATAGGACACTAAACATACGTTTAAATATTGTATCGTGCTATTCTCAAATGTTGTATTTTTTCAATTTAAATTTTAACAACTCTGTTTTTTCTTAGGACGATACAACAAATAGCACACCTCTTGTGAACAACCTTATTAAAATATATTTTCCGTTTAGGATACATTTCCTATCAAAGTTTATATTTTGGTTACCAATATTTCTACTAGAGAGCGCTTTAATGCAAAAACAAGTAAGAAATTTGAAGTCGTTCATTCGGTTTCCGAATTTTATCATAAACCTTTTTTCTATTTTTCCGGTTTTTTTAAACGGTTTTTGGAAAAAAGACAGTTTTATGAATTATTTTTTGTCTTGCTTAATACGTATTTTGGAAAATGCTTTTAGCTTTCTCAATCTTAAGTGGCAACAAGTATAATAATTGTAAAGTGTATAAAATATGAAGCTTACCACGAAGGTTTGCTACCGGGGCACTCGCCGATTTCGAGAAAATTGGGATATGTGATAAAGGAGATAAAAAAATTAACATTTCCACAAGTTTTAACAAAAACAAATTCATACTATTTATGAATATTTTATGAAGAATTTGCCAATGTACCAATTTCAGAACTTTTCATAAATCATTTGTGAAACAAATCCTAAGTTTTATTGCTTATGCATAAATTCTTGTTATTTAAAAAAAGTTCATAAAAAATTTGCCAATGTATGAAATCTTAATATTTATGAACGTATTCATAAAGTGTCTTACGTTCGTCTAAAATCAATTTATTAAAAAGAAAATAAGTGAAAGAAAGTTAAAATTTCCAACAGATGGCATTGAACGAAGGCGTCTGCTACACTGAGAGAATTATTCTTCAAGATGTTAAGACATAATTTCATAGAATTTTTTTCGTAGATTCTCTGAAGAATTTCATTATGTGTATAATAATTAATTTATATTATCAAATTTTTCATAAAATTTCATAATTAGCTCTTCATAAATTGAGTGAAAATTTTCTTTTCCTTTTTTATTTATTTTTTTCATAAATTAAAGTCATTTCATTAATTTTTAAGAATTTTTAAATATTTTAAAATTTATATTAAACGTTTAATTCTTAAATAGTTTTATGTAATTTCCATGAAAGTATTTTATAATTTTTTTTTAATAATTTTTTTATTATTAATTTTGGACTATGAAATTGTTTTAAAAGTTATATTAATTTTCAATTAAGCTTATCATAAAATGTTATAAAACTTTTAAATTTAATGAATTTTTTCATTAGATATATTTTATATATCCGTAAAATATGTTAGAACTTTATTAGGCTTTTGGCATTTGCTAAATACTTTTTATTTATCCACTCCAGCTTAGCAGCGACAACAACCAACTATAATAAATAGTAATAAATTAAATTGCTTGATTGGGGCTCGAACCCGCAACCTTACGTGTAACAGTCCAACGCGCTAACCATTACACCACAGCGCCCACAATGTTCATTGAAACTATGAAGAAATACATTACTGAAGTGAAGATAAATCTCTCAGTGTACTACATATTTTGCCTTTGTATTTCGTTGTTAGAAATTTCTGTAGCTTTTATATTAGTAAACAATTTAACAAAAAAAAAACAAAAATGGGAATTATAAACAGATTTTTTCGATTTTTAAAACTTTTTTTAATTTATGTAATGTTCATAAAACTTAACAATTATATCTTACTAAATGTGATTAATACCTAAAAATGATAATAAAATATTTATATTTCATGTAGAGTGTCTTTAGGATCATAAAAAAAATTGGAAATTAAAAATAAAATTTTTTCACGAAGCGAACGCGCAGATCTTAATGAACTTTGATATGTTCTAAATAGAGGAGAAAAATTCGTGTTTTATGCTGCCCAATCTCATACTAGAAGGTTAAAAAGTAACATCGAAAATGTCCCTTGATGAGCTGAAAATTATGAATATGTAAAATTACGTTTCAAATCATTGTAACATAAAGATCATTGTAGGAGACGCTTGCAATTTTCGAGAGATTCTGAAAGATAAATAGCACCAATAATTTTTCCTTATTATTACCGTCAATAATAATAGCTATGGAGATTCGAAAAGGTCGTCCAATTGGGATTTTTAGAATAAAATTCTAAAAAAAACTTTCAATTTATGAATAACAAATATCTATTACTAGGAATGTGAATGTGTGGACCTGTGTAATTATTAAGTTATTAAAAGGCCTACGAATATTCTCAGTTTATCACAGATCCTTTAAATAATTATTTGATGGTGTTGGTAATGTCTGGATGGCTGACGTTTATATTTAATAAAAAAAATAGCAAGCTGCTGTAATTTTCATTACAAAAGCCGCCTTGAATAGCATGTGTTTTATTAAACGTCGTTGTAGTCTTAGGTTTTTACTTTTTTTTTTGGTTAAGAATACCTTAAGTTAATGAAACCGGCTGCAGTTTTGTTGAGCCACTTTACTTAAGGGCCAAGCTCATGGCTCAATATATACATACATGACATACAATATAAAATGCAGTTAGTAGGGTTTTTGTGAGCCTTCTTCTTTAGGAAGCCTGCTGACGTTTTATTCAAGCCATACAGGTTTACAGGATTCATTTAGGACAACGGCACATCTACATACACACACACATAAACTTGCAAGAAATACAATAGCAGGTGCTTATTTAAACATTTTTTTAAAGCAAGATTGCAGCAGGGTTCTTCTCGTTAATAAGAAATCTCTTCGTTTTTTTTAATGCTCTTTTTAAACGGTTGGTTACTAAGGGATGCCAAAGCAGTAACAACATTAAGACAACTAAAAAAAAAGGATATAAAATCGCTGTATGCGAGTTTAGGCTCATCATTGTTACAACACCCGATTACATTTTTACAGGTGCCTTTAACAATACATCGTATTTTTTTCCTTGGCTGATATGAATATGAATAGAGAGCAGCATCATCCTCATCATCATCATCACCGTCGTCGTAGCCGTCTTCGTCATTCATTCAAAGCGGCACTTGTTGTAATATTTTGAGCCTACTGCCATTTAAACCACTTCACCTGCTTTGAGGCCTGCCTCTTTGAAGATTTTATTATATGGGTTTTCATTAGGGGTATAACCAAATTCGGTCCGATCACCACAAGGTGGCCAATGTTGTATTGATTATGAAAACATTTCATTTTGATCATTTTGAAACAAAAACCTGCTGCAGGGAAGGCAATTTCTAAAAAAAACACTACTTATGACACTTTCTTACGTAATAGTAGTAATAGTAGTTGCTTTTTTAACTGTAATTACAGTTGTTATTCAATGGAAAATACAATACAACTATTATTACAGTTATTAAAAAAACAACTAACTAAAAGTACTTTATTCCGTAACAGTTGTTTTAGCAGTTATTTTATTACAATAATCAGCTATCAAAACAGAATGAAATCAGCAGCGAGAATTAGTAAAAAAATCCGTAATTTGTAATAAGAGAATAGCAAAAATGATTACTAAAAAAAAAAAATTGTACTAAAAATCAGTATAAAAATAGTAAAGTTCGATTGGAAACTGTTTACAAATTTTTTTACTAACTTTTTTATCTGCGTGTAGTATATTGGAAGATGACAAAGCAAATTGTGATAATTTTTTGTTGTTGTTTTTGTTTTTTCTTTGATATTTTAAATGTTTAATAACGCTCCTAGACGAGAACAAGAAATTCTCATTGAGTTTGTAATTTAACTTAACAAATATTTCCAGAAATTCTAAAAAAGTCGTCCCCTGACGATTTCCTTAGGCAAGAATGAAATCCGGATAGGGACATGCCTAAAACGGATTATTTTTCACAATTTGTTCAATACGTTTGGGATTTTAGCATATTTAATTCCTTTAATGCAATTAATGTATATCCCGATAAAATAAAATTAAAAAATTAATATGCAAGTTCTTGTGCAAATTTAAATGTTACTGACACTTTAGAAAACATTGTTCTATATTGTTGTTTATACATGAATGGATGTCACTACATTGCTAGATCTGTCAAAACAACAGAGTAGTACATTGGAAGATGACAAGGCAAATTGTGGACAATTTTTTGGTGTTGTTTTTGTTTTTTCTTTGATATTTTAAATGTTTAATAACGCTCCTAGACGAGAACAAGAAATTCTCATTCAGTTTGTGATTTAACTTGACAAATATTTCCAGAAATTCTAAAAACGTCGTCCCCTGACGATTTCCTTAGGCAAGAATGAAATCCGGATAGGTACATCAGCATATTTAATTCCTTTAATGCAATTAATGTATATCCCGATAAAATAAAATTAAAAAACAAATTCGTTGAGTTTTTCAAAATTCTTGTTTAGTTTATATTTGTTATTGTTGGTGTATTCTTAATTTGCAAAGAAATATCAGAAAACTTTATTGTATTTCCAATGTATAAACATGAAATAACTGGAGTACCGTTTGGAATTTTCAAATTTTAAGTAGGATGAAGTAATTAAGCAGTTTTTTTGTAACCGAAGAACGAATTTAGAGGCACGGATTTTTTTTAATGGTTTTATTTGTTTAAAATATTGCATTATTAGTTTAGAAGAAACAAATATAAAAAATGTTGTAATTCTCGTATTAGAAATTAGGTTTTTTTTTTGCAAAAAATAAAACAAATTTCGATAAAAAAAAAAATTTAATGCAGTAAAAAAATTTTTTAAAGCCGAACAATTTTTTTCACATTTTTTCTTTGCGTAAAAAAAATGTTTTGTTGAAAGAAAAATCTGAGTAAAACAAAAATTTTGCATTAGTTATTTGTTTCGCATTTCTTTTTTTTCGGTAAAGAGAAATTTATCGGGAATTAATTATCATCTTCGGGAGCAAAAATCCATTAGCTAACAATTATAATAACCCCGCCAGCAATATCGGATAGCTCATAAATAAGATTCTTAAATGGCTCACAGAAATTATTATTGT
Source organism: Leucophora obtusa (assembly GCA_949987735.1). Lineage (NCBI taxonomy): Eukaryota > Metazoa > Arthropoda > Insecta > Diptera > Anthomyiidae > Leucophora > Leucophora obtusa. Next base: position 8,073,744 of record OX465296.1, read on the forward strand.
TTTTTTGAAAACACTCTTTTTTTAGTAGAAAATATGAACCCTCAGAAAACATCCAAAAAGTTGTCTCTAAAATCTAAAAAGCTGTCTCAAAATGAGGATTAATTTTTCGGACTCAAACAAGATTCCAAAATTATTTAAATTTATGAGGAAAATTTCGATTTTATACCTTCTTTTTTCTGAGTCATTTCTGAGTAAATACACAGGGGGCTCTTTTGGAAGGACACTTTCATAGGAAAAAGTGAAAAAAAATTTATATTTTTGGAGCTCATTTCTGAGTAATTAATGATCATCTTTGTTTGGTTGGAATGTAAAAAGAAATTTTATTATTTTCCAATAGGGAGCGTAAATTGAGTTTCTGTCTCTGACGAACCGAAAATCGTGGTTAGACTGTGTACTGCAAAGAAGGGTTAGTTTGTTTATACATATTTAAAACCCCCCAAAAACACTTTATGGTTTAAAGATCCAATTTCTTGAAATTAAGTAAAAAATGCTTTGATTTGAATTATTGCCGAAAAAATGATTTTCTCAAAAAGTAATGAAACGTAAAAAAGGAGGCGGGTTTTAAGTCATTTAAGGTATACTTGTAGAAAGTGCCGGATCGGAACGCCTAGAAGAATAAAGATGCAAAAGAATATGCCAGAGAACTAATTCGTATTTCATTAAAAATGTTGTGTTATTGACGATGAAACGCATGTGCTTGGCGACTTTATAAAGAGTTTAAGACACAAAAAAAAAAGCAAAGTTCCCAAAACAATTTTTAGTATGACAACAAGTTCGATATACCGAGAATTGTACATTACAGAATGCTTGGAAAAGATACTACTTCCATTCATACGACAGCACAAAGTATCCACGTTATTTTGGCCCAATCTGGCTTCGCGTCATTATAGCAAATTGGTCGTTTAATAAAATTTTATAATAAGTTTAATTCAATTAGTGAAATTCCTTATTAATGTTTCTAAAAAATTAATATGATTTCTAAAATAATTTCATAGTCCAAAATTAAAAATAAAAAATAAATTTTAAAAAATTAGAAAAAATAATTCTCTCAGTATGGAAATTAATGCACATCACTAGAACTCGACCTTATGGTTACATAAAACTACTGTATTTCAGAATTAAATGTTTAATATAAAAAGTAAATAAATACTATTGAACAATTTCATATATATGAACAGTTTCATGAAATTTATGAAGATCTAATTAATGAATTTCAATGAATTTCTTTAATGAAATTATGAAATTTTATGAAAGAAAAGTTATGAAAAATTTCATAATATACATAGATTAAATATTATACACATAATGAAATTCTTCATTGATTCTACACTCATAGAAATAAATCCGTAAAAATAGCAGAAAAAGTTACTAAAAATTAGTTAAAAATGATGCTGCAGAAAAAACTGCTAAAATTAGCAGATTTTTTTACTAAATACTAGTAAAATGAGAACAGCAAAATTAAAACTGCTAAATTTACAGAATTTTAGTTATATTTAGGCTAACTTTTAGTTAATTGAAAATAGCAAATTGTACTGTAAAATCTGCAGAAAATTTTGCTAAATATTTGTAGACTAAAAATAGCAAAAATAAACTGTTAAATCTACAAAATTTTTGCTATTTTTAAGCTAAATTTAGTTGAATGCAAATAGCAGTCTATTCTGCTAAAATCAGCAGAAATATTTGCTAAAAAATTGTAAACTGCTGTTTTCAAAAGGCTCGATTTTTATTTGCATTTAAAAAAAAAATCGAAAAAAAAACTTCGAAAATTTTAAATTTTTTGGTGATTTTTTAGGCTACTAATTAGTTAGCAAAATTTTTTGCTGATTTTAGCAGGTTAATTTGCTAATCTCCATTTACAAAAATTTAGCTCATATATAACTAAAATTCTGTATATTTAACAGTTTTAGTTTTGCTGTTCCTATATTACTAATATATAGCAAAAATAATCTGCTAATTTAGCAGTTTTTTTCTGCAGCATCATTTTTAACTAATTTTTAGTAGTTTTTACTAAATTTTTTACGGACTTTTTTCTATTAGTGTACGAAAAAAATTCTATGAAATTATATCATTAATATCATGAAGGATAATTCTTTCAGTGAATGCGCTTCTCGAAAGATGGACACAATCGTGCTATGAGTACACTCATAGAAATAAATCCGTAAAAATAGCAGAAAAAGTTACTAAAAATTAGTTAAAAATGATGCTGCAGAAAAAACTGCTAAAATTAGCAGAATTTTTTACTAAATACTAGTAAAATGAGAACAGCAAAATTAAAACTGCTAAATTTACAGAATTTTAGTTATATTTAGGCTAACTTTTAGTTAATTGAAAATAGCAAATTGTACTGTAAAATCTGCAGAAAATTTTGCTAAATATTTGTAGACTAAAAATAGCAAAAATAAACTGTTAAATCTACAAAATGTTTGCTATTTTTAAGCTAAATTTAGTTGAATGCAAATAGCAGTCTATTCTGCTAAAATCAGCAGAAATATTTGCTAAAAAATTGTAAACTGCTGTTTTCAAAAGGCTCGATTTTTATTTGCATTTAAAAAAAAATCGAAAAAAAAAACTTCGAAAATTTTAAATTTTTTGGTGATTTTTTAGGCTACTAATTATTTAGCAAAATTTTTTGCTGATTTTAGCAGGTTAATTTGCTAATCTCCATTTACAAAAATTTAGCTCATATATAACTAAAATTCTGTATATTTAACAGTTTTAGTTTTGCTGTTCCTATATTACTAATATATAGCAAAAATAATCTGCTAATTTAGCAGTTTTTTTCTGCAGCATCATTTTTAACTAATTTTTAGTAGTTTTTACTAAATTTTTTACGGACTTTTTTCTATTAGTGTAGAATATCATATATTTTTAGTTTTTGTACCTGTCTTTGAAATTTTCCATGTTCATTGCGATATGAATAAAGCCGATTTGATATTTTCTTAAATTGTTCTTAAAGTTATACCCCTAGTGTTCATGTTTGTGTTTTATCTTGGTTTGTTACATTTTCATTTATTCGATGCTACTCAATTTTATGACACTGTGCTGCTGTTGCTACTTTTGTATGTGTTGTACGTAGAGTTGTTTTGCTTGGTTTGGTGAATAACGATGTAAAAGGTGCGCCTCTTTACTTTAAATTGATCAGGCTAAAGCAATTCCTGACCTAAGACATCTTTTTTTCCATAGCCCTGTTATTGAAAATTCTGACCATGTCATCTTCTGTGTTAAAAAACTAAAACAAGTGTTGATGAACTGGTCTACATGGGGTTGTTTTCTTTTTTGTTTTTTTTTTTTTTATTTAAAAAAATATTTCTGTGCTACGCGTTTTTTTTTTGTTGTTTATTTTAATTCTTTGGAAACTATTTCAATTTTTATTAATAGCTAAAGTTACAGACACTTAAAAAATCACCTGCATATTCTATAAACCGCCAGTTTTTTTTCTACTTTTCAATTATCATTTTTGTGGATCCTTTATTTAAAACACACAGAGCAACATTTTTAAAATGGCAGGATATGAAGGAAAAGAAAGAACTCAATTGACTTTAACAAATTCTAATCTTTTAAGCGGATATTGTACTATATAAATTCTGTAGTTTTTTTTAGAATTCCATACATCCTTTTGTTTCTAACTTTTAGTGTTCATAAATCGCTAACACGTTATCATATATAGGGGTATTTCTTGCGTCTTCTTAGCCATCCGTTGAAAAAAGTATTCACTTTTTTGTTAAAGTCTGTTAATTCTAGTTATTTGACAAATTATGTGGGTTCAGGTGTTAGACCTTTTCAAAAGGGGGTATGTTTAAAACGGTGAAAGACCTTTGCTTCATAATTGTAGCATATAAAAAACTTAAGTTTATCTAACAAGGAAGGTATGCGGTGTGCTACACACTAATTTGGATGATATTTGGATAAGTCTTAAATGCCACAATAATGATCGATCTGTCACATTTAGAGGGTTCAAACGAGGATGAATAAATTTTCGAAACTTTTTTATTTTAAACTTCTTTAATTACTTTTAGATTTTTGCGTTTTAAATTCCTCTCGTTTCGTACCTAATTTACTTGTAAATAATCGCTGTTTTAAAATTTGTGCTCGATACACTATTTGTGTTGTCAGTTTTAAACAAGGTTTTCAGATCTAGACCATAAATCATAAATTACCTTTTAAAATTAAAAATGTACATAAATTTACGTTTCATTTAAGTATAATCATGTTGGTAGGTGTACAAGGATGCTTGACTGGCGCTGCAAGGATGTTGAAACTTTTCTTGTCTTAGTTTTATCCTTACAAATATAACAGTTGCTTATCAATTTTGCCACTATCTAAATGTGCTTTAACTACACCCAGAAAACAGATTCGGTGCTGACAACCCAATTTGTTGCCAATCGAATAATTCAGTTGCATCAAATTAAGTTTTCGGTTGCGACTACCGAATTATTAATGCAATCGAAATTCATAAATTCTCATACAATCGAAATTCCGTTCTCACAGTCAAATTAGTTCTGTCTCAATTGGTTCTCAGTTGTCACAACTGAAAAACTCCGCTACCACAACCGAACCATTCGAAAATCCACAAATGCGGTTGACAGCACGTTATCTGTTTTCTGGGTGTAGAACAACGATTTCCGATGTGGGGTCGAAAATAACAAACGATATATTCTGAATTTGAAATGGATGGGAGGCCTGTGGTATTGTTCATTCCGATTTTGATAAAATTTGAATATGTGGTAGAGCGGACCGAAACAATAAGGATCCCAGGAAAAATTTCTGTTCCAAAGAATTGGTTGTAGAGTACACTCAAAAAAATAAGTTAGTAGAAAAATTAGTAAAACGTCTTGTATATCAAGTGTACTTACTAGTTTTCAGCAATTTTTTTACTGAAATTCCGTTTTCAGTAAAAATTTTAGTTATATTTTTTTAGCACTAAACTAATTTTGAACTAATGTTTTACGAATTTATTTTGCTACAAAAATTGTGCTGATAACCGCATTCATAGCGTGGACGACAACCAGATAGACAAGATGTAGATGTCGCAGCTTGTCTGGAAACGGAAATGACAAAAAAAGAAAAACAACTCTACACATATTCTATATTTAAATTTTCAGCAAATAAATTAACTAAAGTAAAATTTCGCTACAAGTTTTTTGAGTTTTTTTCAGTCTACTAATATTCAGCACAAAGTTTATTGATTTTAGCAAGGATTTTTTTCATTTGCAGTCGACTAAGTGTTAGCAAAACTTTTGCTGAAGATTACTATTTTTTTGCTAAAAATCAGCTCGCTGATTTTCAGCAAACATTTTGCTGAAATTACCAACTTTTTTGGAAGAACGCTCCTGACTAAAAATTTGCTGACACAGCAACATTTTTTGCTGACTTTACTGACTTTTTTTGAGTGTAGCTACACTGAGAGAAATATCTTCACTTCAGTAATGAATTTCTTCATAGTTTCAATGAAAATTATCACTGGAGCTTGTCCATTGAAACTTTTCATAGAATCTATGGAACTATTAAAGTTTATTTTAGTACAGTGTTGTTTTTACGTCATATAGCCTAGCTGCAATTAATATTGTGATTAATATGCATTTTTTCAATTTTAATTTAGTAGGTTTGAGGTTAATAAACCTTTTTCTTTAAAAATTATATACATTAATTTTTATATCAGATTAGATCTAGTGTCTGCCTTTTTGTATGGACAGTAGTGTTATGACTTTTTGATTTTTTTTGCAAATATGAAATTTTACATGCCCTAGCCAAAAAGGCCATAAAAAATATTAAGAAACGCAATCTTACTTTTTGGCTACTGTCAAAAAAGTTCCCGCACCAAAAGGGTTGAAATTTGGTCTATATTTATTAAAAGTTTTAAACAAATGAAACTCAAACCATGCGTATTAAAAGCCATTTACGGTAAAAATTACAAAACCTTTTTGAAGGGACTTTTGGATAGATTTTTTGTCGTTTACAATAATTCTTGTAATAATTCGTTATGTAAATTATGCAAAATCCCCAAACAAAAATTTTTTTTAGAAATTTGGTGCGGAAGGTTTTTTTGCCAAAATGACCCGGAAACACGATTTTTATTATTAATTTAGTTAAAAATGAGTCATAACCCTAATAGACAGGCTTATATATGTTATTTATATGTTTATTGTCAGATTGTCTCTATATGATAATTTTTTCCGTCGGCTGTGGGATTCAAAAACATGTCCCCACATTACAAACGTAAATATACTGAAGTGCGACGACAGCTTAGCCATCTCACCCAAGTAAGGCTTTGAATGCAATGTAACTACAAATTCATTGTTTTCTTTCCTATTCAGATTTCTGTTATTATCTTTTACTCAGAAGTGATTGAACACAAACACATACAAACATTTTATTTTTAGATTTTTGTTTATCTTTCAATCTCCTCCGTGTCTCCTTTTTCGCAAACGTTGCCACACTGACGTATGGTTTTTACTTTAAAGAGTAACCAACTTGCCTATATTGGAGACGGGTTGCCACCAGGCAATAATGTATGTACACTCTCCAATATGAAGTATTTTTGCAAGGCAATTTCAAAAAACAAAAATTTTTTTTGCCGAACGTAAGGGTCGCCATTTTACATTTTTCGTTATATCTTTGGCACCCAAATGTACAACCCTAATGCCAGAAAATTAAAGCTCGCAAAAAATCATTAAACTTTTGCTAAGGAAGTTTTTCGATAAACCAAGTAGAATTTTTTTTTATTTTTTTGGTTGCCGTTTTAAATTTTTTTTTCATTGGATTTTACCTTTATAGCAAAACACTGGTCTCCTCGAGGCAAAAAAAAATTGATATATCACACTTTAAAATCTGACTTTAAACGCCGAAGCTATAACGAGGAATTAAAAAAGGCGACCCCTACGTTCGGCAAAAAAAATTTTGTTTTTGAAATTGCCTTAATTGTCTTAAATTTACGACAATTACCAAAATTTTAGGGTTTAAGCACAATAAATTGTTTCGATTTCACGTGAAAAAACTGTTATTCTCCATATAAAAAATTTGTTTTTCACTATAATGAGTTTCATATGAAAATTGTGTAGACTTTGTTTTGAAGCAAATTTAATATACAAAACTATTATTTTTCCTGCGAATAATTGACAGTTTGTGTTTATTGTAATTGTGTCTTTCTTATAAAACAAAAAAATATTCATTTTCAGAATCTAAATTAACTTTTTGGCCTAGGCCTTTTAAGTTCGGGTGAAATTTTTTCATATGAAAAATAACTTACGGTGCTTTAGAGATTAATTAACGACACACTAATACACACTCAAAATATTTGTCAAACTCTTGCCATATTTTTACCTAAATAAGTGTTGCCTATCACAAGAGAAATGTAGAAATTCTTATCAAAGCTGCAAAATTATTACTTTGTTTACAAAAAATTTATTTTTTTGACAGAAGAAATAAAATTGAAATTTTACCGCAAAAAAGCAAAATTAAATACAATAAAATGAAAAACAAGAAGAATTCATGCAAAATCAATTGAATTGGTGAAGAATTATGGAAAAACAAATACAACGATATTCTTGGTTTGCTTTCTTTTTTTTCTAAATGTCAGAAAATGTCGACGGTCAATTGTCGCCGAATTTAAATTAATCGCGACGACTTTTGGTATCGTTAGCCGACAGTCGAACGAGTTGTGATTAAGCTCTTAATCGTAAAAACACGCCTCAAACAAACTGTCCTGAAATTTAATCATAAGCTTGTGTCCAAAAATCATTGTAAACCAGTATAAAACTTAAAAATTTAACATCTTTGATTTTAAATTAAATCTTCAAAAAAGATTTAAAAACACCAAGATTATAAAAAAAACAAAATATGAACCATAAGAAAAAAAATACTAAACAAAATCAACCCAGAGCACCTTTTGTTTATAAAAAACCTATGACAGGTGTGATGCAAGTTGAGGCGACCCTAAAAATGTTTGTAAATATTTTGTGTTGCTTTTTTTGTTGTTTCTAAAAAAATAGCCGACGGCATATTCGTGTCCTTTCGTCATTTAAGGATTGTTTGTATGGAACTGAAGAAAAACGAACTTTAGACAGAGAGCCAATTTTTTTTTTACCATACAAAGACTTACTTTTAGTATAAACAGTGTTGCCAGATATGAGGATTTAGTACTAAAATAGGGATATTTATTGTTTGTTGGGGAAAAATTTACTGAAAACCTACACTATTTTTGTAACTATTTTATTATATAAAACTCCGCTATAAGTAACAAAAATTCGACACGATTTTGGCAAAAAAAAAAGTACAAAATAAGATTTTGAAATGTATTTTGTGTATTTCGTCAGAAATACAAGCATCAAAACGTACCAAAACAGAGGTAATAAGAAGCGGCTTTAAAAATTTCAAAATTAACTTATTAGAAACTGATAAAACTGCTAGACAAATTTATCAAACATCGATTTTAAGATTTTTAATCCAAAATTGACATCCAAATTTTTGTTTTACAAACAGTTTTTGAAAAAGTAGCGATTGAAATTTCAAATTGTATCTTTTTTACAAACAGAAGTTATCTCGGAAAAACTAACACAATCAGTGTGTTCCCGTACGTTCCCAAAGTTACCGAAATTTACCCAAAGTTACCGAAATTTACCCAAAAGCGTTCCCGTACTCGAGAATTGGGTAAATGAGAATATGAATAAAATCAAAAACAACTTTTAAATGCGAATAAATATGTCTATTTGTGCCGATTTGCAAACTGAAATTATACATATTTTCACATTAGTGATGGGATTTTTGCCACAATCTAAGATTGATTGGTACAATGGGACAACCGATACTATTTTGGCACATTTTGGTTATCTACAAAATTTAATAGAAAATGAATTTAAAAAATAACAATTCTTTAATTTTTAGTTTCTAAGCATTTATTGATATTAAAATACCTTTTCGAATAAAGCAAAACTAAAAAATGGCATCGAAGATATTACCGAATAAAGCACCGTAAGTTGTTTTTCACGTGAAAAAATTTCTCTCAGACTTTAAATGCTTTAAATTGCAATTTAAGTTAAAAAAATTAACAAGAAAGGACGCTTTCAACTCCGCGCTTTATCGCCAGATAATTAAATGTATGTAGTCGTCGTTATATATGTATATTTAATTTATAAAATATGTTAAAATTGTATTTCTGTTTAGTTTTTCCTGAAGATGAACAGCGAAGCTGTTTCGAAATATTGAATAAAAGTAAACCATTTTTTAAAAATAAAACAAAAATCTGTTTTATTTTTATACTTATGACCTCAAGCCGAATATATAAAAAACCACATTGCACATTAACAATATTTTAATTTTATAACAAAGCCACAATCACAATTAACACAAAATGTCACTTTTTCACCAGAAAAATAATAGTCTTGTACATTAAATTTGCGTGAAAACTAAGTTTGCAGAATTTTCACGTGAAACTCATTGTCGTGAAAAATATTTTTTTTTATATGGAATATAACAGTTTTTTTCACGTGAAAACTGAACAACTTACGGTGCTTAATCCATAGAATTTTAAAAATTCAAATGCTATAAATTTATTTCAGAGCTTCGAAAGAATTAATTTAAGTTTAATTCATGAAAAAATTAATTCAGTTTTAGAAAATGTTTATATGTATACCATTCCGTGTAACCATTCCTAAAGAATTCATTCATTGACTGCATTCCCAAATCTTTAATAAGAATCGGATGAATTTAATTTATCATTCACCTTTTATTTGAAAGAAAATTTTAATTCATTCAAATATAATTAAGTCCATAAGAATTCAAGATAGAATTAATTCCATAAGAATGCATTTACAAAATGAAAGTTGAAAACACGGGTTCTAAGTGAAAATTTGGTTTTGGCACAATAAAGACCCATTTGGCACATTTTAGTCACACACTTGGCACAAAAGAAAATTTTTCAAGTCCCATCACTGTTTAACATTATTCTTTCAAATAAGTTTTTGGGCTAGAAAAGTGGTTTTTTGCGTTCCTGTACTATTGGGTAATTTTGTCATTTTGTGAGAGGATTTTGTGCTTACTCTCATTTTACCGAACTTTACCCAAAAAGTAAAGAAACACACCTAATTTATGGTGTCCTTAGGTCCAAGTTACCTAACACCAATCAGCAAAGGGGGACAAAAATTGTTTTCTTTGGTACCGGAATCTTATTAGTTGTCTTATATATTTTGATTTATTGATTCTGAATCTAGTTTAATTTTTCCCTTATTTCGAGAAAATTGTTAATTCAAATGGGAAAATAATGTTTGAGCCAGCTTAGAAGTATGTATATACGTATTTCAAAACTCCTTATTTTTTTAGGGTCATATGTATAATCACTTTTAAAATTTATAAGGGACTTATAAAACAAATTTTTCATACAGTTTTTTTTGCTATTTCTGTCTGCTAATTTTTTTAAAAGCTTAATTTTTCATTTTTAATTAACTAAAATTTAACGAGAATATAACTAAAATTCTGTAAATTTAACAGTTTTATTTTAGCTGTTCTTATTTTATTTAGTTTTCATACAAAACTGCGCTTTACTTGTCTTTTAAAGGCCAAGATTTTGGGATGTCAGTTAAACTTGGTTTGGTTAAGTATGAAATCCGGATGGGGACATGCCTACCAAACCAAACCCACCATCGATCAAAGTTTTAAGAAACATGGACACACATAAAAAAGTATTTTAGATTAATTTTGTGCCTTTGCAACGCCCCCTAGTGGAAATATTTGGAACTAAAGTTCAAACTTTGACATGCTGTATCTTCGGAACTAATCAAGGTTTTTCAAAAACTAAAATTTTGTATTTTTTGTATAACAAATCTCTACATATTTTAAAGTCTTTTATTTAATATGTTTAAATTGATTTTTGATATTTATTAAAAAAAATGTTCAAATAGGGAAAAAGCTGCATACAGAGAGTTTTCTGCACAAATTTTAATGACCTTCCCCATCGCAATAACTCTTTAATATCATGTAGATAACTCCCTCAATTTATCATTCCAGACCCTACCGTACAGCTAAGGGGCCTAGAGACCATTCTGTTGGTGGCCAGTTCCCTACTTGGTCATCGACGATCTATGTTCTCCTAATAGCCCGCCAATACGGTAATCCTGTGGAAAGACACTTAGGGGAAAAAGCGCCCTAAAATATCAAACTTATCGGTTTTTCCATTCATCGCTACAATTTACCACCGCAAATGAAAACAAAACTCCCCCCCCCCCCCAAAAAAAAACTAAACCAGAAAACAAAAACAGACTAACCAAACCCACCATCCTTACAAAAACATAGCCGTGCAGGCACTTGGCAATTCCTGAAGCACTGTCGTCCCCTGCCAAAGGGAATTAACCTACTGGTTCCATAGAACCCCTCTGGTATGCATATCAACATGGTCCTGAAAAATTACCAGAATAGTCAAATATAACAAACCAAATCTCAAATGATCACAAAATCATAAATTCAAAAAACACAGAACCATAAATTCAAAAAAACACAGAACAAGTTTACCAAGTCCACTCCAGTATCACACACGAGCTACAATAACTACTGCCCATAGCATCCGCGCACCAACCACGCACTTGCGAGAAAAAAAACGATAACATTTATTCAACACACAAACACAATAATATACAATATTTAGTTTAATAGGCCCTAGAGACGATCAAGCAAGCTGTACAGCTTGGCTTGATGGTTCCGTGTATTTGTTTTTGTAATTTCCATCAAACACGGCATTACACGATCAAATGCTGTACATGTTGTACAGCATGCTTGACCGTATATAGGCCGCTTAAGATATAAAATTAAAATGTCAGAAACCTACAACTCATAAACTTACACAAAACCACACGAAAAAACCAATGAATAGACGTCACCAATAATTTGACAATATTCAAATATTCCTTAGAAACCCGTCAAGAAAACATGATCAACACATCCACAGCACCTGAGAGAGATACCTACCGAATGGTGGACTTGTACATCAACTTTATATAATCAATCATTCGCCCAATAAAATCCACTGATAAAAATAATTTTCCATTCAATTACATTTACAAGGCAAAAAACCATTGTAAAGTTAATAGGCAGTGTTAATCCCCAAACAAAAGTTTATGACTGACAAAAAATATGAGAAAAAGTGCCTGATGAGCAAAAATTGAAAAAAGATGAAATTTTCAAAAAATCGCCAAAAATCATGGCGCAAACTTGCGCAAACTTTTTTTCTTTTGTTTAAAAAAAAAGATTTAAATTTTTTTTTCCCTATATGTGACGCGCAAAATAGAAAGGGACCTAAGGATAGAAAGGGACCTAAGGATAGAAAGGGACCTAAGGTCAGGAGAGCATGGGATCCGTCTCATTCGATGCTCAGATGTTGTCCACAAAAAAAAAAATTGATTTTTTTACCCTTAGGTTCCTTTCTCTATGCGCTGTCACATATAACATTTTTCCTACACTTACTACTCTCACTTTTAAAAACATTCTTCCTTTTTTTTACAAAAAAGTGTATAAAAAAACCTTTTTTTAAATTTTTAAATGAAGAGTTTCAACATAAATATTTAAAATAAAATTTTTGAAAAATTGTTGAAAATAGCTATTAATCAAGTATTTTATTTAAAAAAAAAATTAATTTAAAACCTCCATTCGTTCAGCCATAAAAAATATAATATTAACCTCTTAAAACTGAAAAAAATCAATAAAAGGGGATGACACTTTCTTAACTTTACTGACTTTAACAGTGTCTCGAAACTACAAATCTCAACTTAAAATCTTGAGAATTTGCAACATAATGCAGAATTTAGTTGCATATTGAGCTGCGTACTTTTTTTTTAATTTCTTCAAATTCATTTTTGCCTTTTTGGCCAGCTTTTTGGGTCAAATACTCCTATGTGCGACGATATGTATCTAACAAATTTTTACCCCCGAAAATTCCTCTAAAAAAATAAATCTAAAGGAAAAGCTCTAACTTGACACCACTGCTCCCTATGCCCAAATTACAATCCGAAATCAAATCAGGGGAACCAAAAACAGTGTTCTACAGTGTTCAAGATCAAATGCAGAATGTGACACCATTTTTAATATTCAATTTAAGCTTCTGAAATATGGTACGTCCCAGGTAAATTTAAAAAACATGAGTCCAAATTTTATAAGGATCTGACATTATTTTTGCAGGAAGGATTTTGGTGTGGACCAGTGTAAAAATTCCAAAAGTAACTTCCAAAATAATTTTAAGGGCAAATTTGGGAATTAATATTTTTAATTGGGAATTTTGTAGAATTTCGTCTCTCAAGGAGATACAACATTTCTGGCAACAATGGTTATAAATATCGACTGTCCTTTCGTTCTGTCGTTTGGTTGATCATAAGTGCGCTCCTTCGTTCGTTTGCGTTTTAATATAGTTTAAAATTGTGTGGTGCAAAATTAATTTCTTGGCAATATATTAAAGCGGCAACAGATGACACGAGCCAAGCCACAAGCTCTTCTACCTACAATCAACTACCAAACCAACACAAAATGCATGTTAATGATGTGGATTGTGTGCATTATGCTGCACTGTTTTCCGAGCTGAACTTTAACTTAACTTCTTTACCACATCACACAGCACAGCACAGCTCAAAACAGCACATGTCGTATGTTTTAGAGTTTGGTTTTGTGATGATCATCATCGATCGTTATATACATTTTTGCGTATATTTGTGTTGATATTTATGTTTTTATATGCCTCACAAGTTGTTTGTTGTCGAGGGTTTGACTGTGTTGTGTATTTATTGTATTACAACAAACCCTTAACAAAATAACACAACAGATAGAGCCAAGGATCCTTTGACAGTTTTTTTAATATCAGAATAAAAGGTTAGTATTTTGTTTTGCAATATTTTTCGGTTTGTCAAAAGATTAGCTGTTTCTTTTTTATTTATTTTGTTTTAGTTTTAGTAACGTGAAATCTAAGGTTTATTGAACCTTTTTTCTTTATCAAATTGTCTTTTAAATGTTTGTATTTTAGAGATGTCAAAGACCTTTAGTAGCAGCATTTAACATAGGGGTATCAAATACTATACCCCTTCCAGCTAATAAAACTACTAAAAAATTCGCAAGAGGATTTTTAAAATATATGTTTGTTGACTTATTTCAATTACCGTTGTTTTATTTTTAGTTCAATAAACTTTTTTTATAAGTTTGATCACCTTTTTATTGTTGATTAAACTAACAAAAACAAGGATTAAAAGGATATTTATATTTTTAAAGAAAAGCAATTAAGAATCCAACGACATGAGTTCAGTCAACTTGCAAGACGGAAGGATTGACCGTGTCTATTGTTTACTTGTTCATTTTATCGGAAGGGAAGGTGACATCAAACGGCACGTTCTATGATTCTTTAGTGTTAGTTAAAAAAAGAACGATTTACACAAAATTACAACTCAGTGCAGCAGATTCTGTTTGCTAAATATTAGTGGCCAAATGCATAGACATTTTTTTGGTTCTTATAACAGTCTTATAAGAAAAATTTGTTGTTGTTTTACATGTTAATTTGATTTATAAGACTGTTATAAAAATCGTCAAAATGTCTATGCATTTGGTTATAGAAATACAACACGAAAAAAATCTGCTAAATCCATGGTTGGTTGCCGTTATCGTTAGAAAACCGTTATCGCTAAAATACCGTTTCAATTGAATGCCAATTGGTTGATATTTTACAATTACACTAAGAGAATTATGTCGGTAAAAGTAACTGCAATTGCAGTTAAAAAAGTCTACATTGCAAATGCAAAAATTTTACATATTGAAACTAACAGCATTATATACAGATTATAAGCTTTAAATTTCCGCCATTGTGGATAATATATTACACACTGCCATTTTTATCTGCTTATGGGAAGCACAGCTGAGTGCTGCCGGACAATTAGCGCCAATGCAGGCTTGGAAGCAATGTTGGCAGCCCCAACATCAGGATCAGATGCTTTGGCCCAATCAGTCATTCATCTTAAACCTGATTACCGAAACCGTAATAACAAGAAAAATTGCTAATAATCCCGATTTAAAGACAACGACCTTTGGCATGAAAATAAGGACACGAATAGGAACATGGGATGTTAGGACGCTCTCGGAAACACCTTGCCTGGCACAGGTCTGCAAAGAATTTAATACCTACAAACTTACAATTCTCGAACTGTGCGAAACACGATGATATGATTTAAATGAATTTATGACTGCCGATGGTCGTACAGTTCTCTATTCCGGGAAGACAAGTGATGAACCTCGAACCAGTGGCGTAGGCATATTATTGTCACAGCCAGCTAAGAAAGCTCTTATAGACTAGAAACCATATTCAGATCGAATTATAACTGCAAGACTGCGTACTCGAACCAGCAATCTTACATACATGCAATGCTACGCACCAACAGAAGCAGTCGAATTATCTACAAAAGAATCATTTTATGACCTCAACAGAGTATTAACATCAGTATATCGAGGTGATATCGTGATAATGATGGGTGATTTAAAGTTGGAGCAGACAATTACAGCGTAGAGATCACAATGGGAACGTATGGATTGGGGCGGTTGACAGATAATAGTGAATTACTAGTGGAGACATGCACAACAATCTGGATACATACAGTAACATAGGTTTCTCCTGACGGGATAACTGGGAACCAGATCGACCACATCACTATTAGTAGAAAATGGCGAGGTCGCTTCTAGACGTGCATAATAAAAGAGGACAACAATCGCAACAATCCGCATACAAATTTCCGCTATTAAAAAGAACACACAAATTTCCCAAAGAAGATATGTATAACGTTGATAAACTCAAAAGTTGCAAACTCCTTCACGTTAGCATTGAAAACATCGCTTCGGCTTAATAATAATAATATAGAACGTTGTTGGGAGGAAACAAAAAAAGTTATTAACACAAGCTGCAGGCATTCACCTAGGATATAAGAACAACTCCCGTAAAGAGTGCATTAGTGAATGGTGTTGGAGAGAAAGGAAGCCAAAGCTGCAATTAACAATAGAAGAACGCGTTCGACCAAAGCATTGTGTGAACAGTTGAACAATCGGCGTGACAAACGAAACTGGGTTAACAATATCACTAACAGTACAAAACCCACTGTTAAACCTTTGAGGAACGATGCTGGAGAACTTGTTACATCCAAACAACAACAACTGAAACTTTGGGAAGAGTTCTAGGCGACTATGCTATCGTCGTCTCTACCCACAGACAATATGCAGCTGTGAATCACACACGATAAACACAAATATGTATATCGATTCTGGTGTATGAAGCTCCTCCCAGAGGAAATTGCTGAAGGTGTTATCGTAAATTTACCAACAAACTTGGACCTAACAGCTCTTAAAAATTGGAGAGGCATTACGATTTTGAGATTTTGAGTATGATCAACAAGGTGATCGCAAACATATTAAATAAAAGACTGTCAACTTCTCTTCTTCCTGGGCTTAAAAAGGAACAAGCCGGTTTCCGTGGTCATAACTCCTGTGCGATCATATAAAACACACATCAATGTTGAAGGACAGTCACGGCAATGATAGCTATATTTCCAGACGTAGAAACCCGCTTAGAGAAATAACGTACTACGAAATCCTTTCAACACTGCTCAAGCTAAAAGATTCCAAAGCTGCCGGTCCTGACAGAGTGCCAGCTTAACTCCTTTAATATGGAACTGTTCCGATTGCGAAGGCCCTTACGATAATTATACAATCAATATGGCGTTATAATAAAACACCGGAGAGCTGGAAAGTAGGCGTATCTTAGCAATTCCTAAGAAGAGGAATCTTAGCTATTACAAAATCTGGCGTGGAATAACACTACTAAACGTAATAAATAAATTAATGACACTACTCCAACTTCAAAGAATTGCCCCAATTATTGAGCCCACTTTACGCCGGGAGCAAGCAGGATTCAGACCCGGAAGATCATGTGCGGATCACATTAATACCATTCGCATCATCATTGAGCAGTCACAAGAGCACAACTCCAATCAATATGTTGTTTGTAGATTTCGAGGGAGCCTTTGGCACTGTCTTTAGACCAACAATCTGGGAGGCTCTTTTAACTAAACTTATTCCCCATAACATTGTTGACCTTATTTGCGAACTGTAGATGGTGCCAAATGTACTGTAAGGTTTGATGGACTGGGAGACAAGGATGTGTTTTGTGTCCAACATTATTCCTTACCCTGATGGATGGGGTAATGAAGCAAACAAATATCGAAGCTCCAAATGGTATACGTTGGAACTTGCAGGAACGCCTAAATGACATCGACTATGCGGATGATATATGTTTGATAGCGCACCGCTTCGATGACATTGGACAGAAGCTTATGTCTTGACAGAAGCGCAAGAAAAGTTGGTCTTAATATAAACGTCAGTAAGACTAAACTGATGAGAATTGATACCAACAATACAACTCCTATGCCATTAAATGGATCCATAATCGTTGCATCCTTCTGCTAACTCGACAGTCGTGTAACAGAGGATGGTGGGGTTCTGGTAGAGATATCGAAGACCGCATTCCCCGCGCTTCATAAAGTATGGCGTGCAAATAACATCTTGCGACCCACAAAATTTAGAAGCTTCAAATGTAATGAAAATCGGTCTTGCTGCACCACTTGGAGCAAAACGAAAACCACCCGTAACAATCTGCAAACTTTTGTAAACCGCTGTCTGAGACAGATCTGTCAAATATTTTGGCCCCGCTGGGTAACCAAAGAACAGATGTATTGCTAATTGTGAACCGATTGAGACCGAGATCGAACGTCGAAAATGGTCTTGGATTGCCATATATTACGCAGGCTTGAAATGAAATACCCAGAGCCGCTCTTGACTGGAATACCCAAGGGCATCGACAACCGGGTCGCCCACGTAACACATGGGTGAGGATGATGAGAAAAGAGGGCGAAAAGCGTAACATGACGTGGAATCAAATCAAGTCTTTAGCCAGTGATCATTCCAACATGAACTTTTATATATGTTAAATAATTTAAATATTGTATATAGTATTGTATTTTTTATATAAATAAAGCGTGTTTCCTTTTAATTTTGCGCTGTTTTCAACATTTTTGAGTTAAGCTCAGCTGATACTAAAGCGATACTAAATAGTTGCTCAAGTTATATTAAGTTTTAGCCCCCACTGAGTAGAGGAGGTTACTCACTATCTCTAAGAATAATAGTCTCTGACTTAAATGGATCACATTTCATACATTGATGTAGAATTTTATATACAAAACTTAATTCTAAAACTTCAATTAAGCGCCGCTTTGTACATATTTGAACCCAATGTGCGCAGTAGGTCCATCCACTCTACGCGTATGGCGAGCTGGCATGTAAACCAAACAACGCACCCTCCCTTTATTGGAACACTGTTTTAAATTTAATATATTTAAAACCAAACTTCTCTATATTCTGTTCATATACTTTATAACGATTGTTATATAAAAAAAATTATTTAATATAAACGGCCATATTTTTTTGGATTATATAATGTGTAACATACCACTCAAAAGGTTTCTTTTTCTTGTAATTTTTTTTAAATCGTAACATGCAAAACTTTTTACTATTAAAATATTTTGCCATTTTAATTGAGTAAATCCATTGTTTTTTCTTTTTTCTTAACATTTATTTAAGGGTTAATATTCATTGGTTTAGTTAATCCTTACGTTTTTTTTTTTCCTACCCATATATTGTCATTGATTTCTTTATAAACTGTGGCATTTCCTACGATTTCTTTAACATATTTTGACTTGGATTTGTCATGGCGGTCATTGTGTTTCGAAAGGCAATACAACAAAAACAGCTTAAGAGGTATTTAAGTAAAGCACAGCATATGAGTAACACCCACTTTTATTTCTTTATTTGCAAATATGCTATGGATGGTATGAAACATTTTTATGGTTTCAGATTTATTTGTACACAAGGGTTTTAACATGGAATGCATTTAAATGTAATTAGTAGTTCGAGAAATAAATAAAAAACTTGAGACAATGATTTGTATACGAATGAAGGAAAACAAATTGATAAACAAACGGTTTTTATTTAAACATAATCGATTTTTTAAGAGATTTTTTAAGTAACAACATGGGTAGTATAAATAACCTGAACAACTATCCCACTTTTTGCGTAATGGGTACTACGTACTTAATTAACGGACTTCGTTACATGATGTATGTACCACTAATAATGGTCAAGCGTTGAAAATACCTCTTAAATTAGCCATACTACACTTTATGCTAATATTTTATTTTTAGGGTTTTAATCCCGATAGTTTAGCCAGTTTCTATGCATGAAGCTCGCGAGCTTTAACTGGGTCTATCCGTGCACTAAAGAAATATGTTAATACAATTTTTTTTAATTTCGTTTTTTATTATTTAAACATTATTTTATAATCTAATTTTGTTGTGAAATGATTTTAATGATTTTAATTAGTTAATCTAATAACTTTTTAAAAAATTTATTAATACT
Source organism: Leucophora obtusa (assembly GCA_949987735.1). Lineage (NCBI taxonomy): Eukaryota > Metazoa > Arthropoda > Insecta > Diptera > Anthomyiidae > Leucophora > Leucophora obtusa. The sequence continues at coordinate 8,093,208 of OX465296.1, forward strand.
TAAACGAAATAATAAGACTCTTCACTACACTCAAAAAAATAAGTTAGTAGAAAAATTAGTAAAACGTCTTGTATATCAAGTGTACTAGTTTTCAGCAATTTTTTTTTTTTTTGAAAACGGAATTTCAGCAAAAATTTTAGTTATATTTTTTTAGCACTAAACTAATGTTTTACTAATTTATTTTGCTACAAAAATTGTGCTGATAACCGCATTCATAGCATGGACGACAACCAGATAGACAAGATGTAGATGTCGCAGCTTGTCTGGAAACGGAAATGACAAAAAAAGAAAAACAACTCTACACATATTCTATATTTAAATTGCCAGCAAATAAATTAACTAAAGTAAAATTTCGCTACAAGTTTTTTGAGTTTTTTTCAGTCTACTAATATTAATCAAAAAGTTTAGTGATTTTAGCAAGGATTTTTTCATTTACAGACGACTAAGTGTTAGCAAAACTTTTGCTGAAGATTACTATTTTTACCTTTGCTGAAATTACCAACTTTTTTGCAAGCACGCTCCTGACTAAAAATTTGCTGACACAGCAAAATTTTTGCTGACTTTGCTGACTTTTTGTTTGAGTGTACTGTTAAATTTCTTCAAATCTCCGCCAGAGCCAGCAAGAGTGTGGGTAACAGGGGTTGGGTATCCTGCAATCTCTTGAGATTCTATGCATGTCATTAGATTATTTTATAATTAAATGCAGATTTAACTGATATTTTATAACCATAATACATGGTAAATGTTGCAAAAGTCAAAATTCTAATTTTATTCTAAATTAGTATCCAACCGAAATTTTATAAAGTCGAAATACTATAGCAGTTTTTCTAATCGAAAAGTACACTCATAGAAATAAATATGTAAAAATAGCAGCAAAAGTTACTAAAAAATAGTTAAAAATGATGCTCTTGAAAGAACTGCTAAAATTATCAGATTTTCTTGCTAAATACTAGTAAAATAAGAACAGCAAATTTAAAACTGTTAATCGAAAAAAAAATATTTAGCAAAATTTTTTGCTGATTTTAGCAGGTTAATTTTCTATTTGGCATTTACAAAAATTTAACTCAAATATTACTAAAATTCTGTACATTTAACAGTTTTATTTTTGCTGTTCCTATATTACTAATATATAGCAAAAATAATCTGCTAATTTTAGCAGTTTTTTTCTGCAGCATAATTTTTAACTAATTTTTAGTAGTTTTAACTAAAATTTTTACGGACTTTTTCCTATTAGTGTAGGGGTAGGGGTAACTGTAGATATTTCTCTAGTAAAAGTCTCGACCTAATTTTTTACCTATCATATTTTCTATTTTTTTAATTTTCATCAAACTCCACACTTAAGCATATATTTTTTTTATTGTAAAAATAGATTTCTTAATCGCGAATATTTCTATAACTAACAAAAAATTTTTACTTACATTTCCATGAAGAATTGTGATAAAAGCGTCCATTTTATTTAAAACTATTGAGAACAAAATTTGAGGATCAACTCTGAAAATAGAATATGAATGATAAAAAAAATTGATTATTAAAATAGAAAAATATGTATATTTTTTAAATATATTCTAAACGAAATTAATAAATTTATATCTGTGGACTTTTGACAAAAGCAGGGTACCCGGGTCAGAGACTATTAATTATAGAAATAGGAAATCAAAACTTACACTACTCACGGATAGGGGCGCTGAAATTTAGTATCACCTGAGCAACTATTTAGTGTCACTTTAGTATCAGCTGAGCCTATATTTAAAAACTAAAAAATTGCTGAAAACTGCGCAAAATAAGAAAAAATCGAGCGCAAAATATGTTCAAATAATAAGATTTGAGAATTCCTTTTTTTTTTTTTTTTTTGTTTTGCTTTTTTGTCTGTTATAATTTCAACTTAAATAAAAAAAGAAAATTGTCAATTTTTGGAACAAAGTGCCATCTAGTGATAACGATGTCGTAATAACTTTTGTTTTTGGTGATGCCATACCCCTGACCCGGGTAGTATAAATGCGACGTAACGAGGCGTATAAACAATCTAGTTGTCAGTTGCTATCATAAAACACTTAAATTTTCAACACAATTTAAGATTACCAGTTACAATTAGTTTTTGGTTTTCAAATTGAAATTCATTTGATGTTTTTTCAATACTAGAATATTCAAAAAAATTTTAATAATTTCCAAATAAAAATAATGTAGTGCGAACTTAAGTCGTACCGCAAATGCCGAACAAAATTATCTTATTTTCTTTTGAATGTTCGAAAATATTTTTATGTTTGAATTTGTCAAAAATGCGTTATGGCGGCCTTAGAAAATCGATTAAAACTACCCTCTACCCTGGACAAAAGCCCTTAACACGACTTAACAAAATTTTTCAATATTTTTATAGTCAATTAAACTTTTGAATATGTATGTATCTCAAATTAGTTGTTGCGAATTGTTACTAATTTACGTTTAACAAAAGAACTTATTTCATTTGTAATATTACGATGACGCTCCAGCCAAACACGTCACGTGTTTTTGAGAAGTTATAAAGACACCTTTATTTTTGCTTTTCGCGATGTTTTTAAAGTTGTTTTTTCTATAAATTAAAAATATGATACATATTTTGTTAAAATATTTGTAAAAAAAAAAACAACTTTAAAAAAGTATCACATGCCAAATTAAAGGTTTTTTTTTAACTTCTCAAAAACACATGCCGTGTCTGGCTGGAGCCGGATTTTTTCATTATAAAAGAAATTAATTCATTTAAATATTTTTTTCTGTTTTTGTGCAATTAATATGTCTATTCCCGTACTTTACCGCAGTTACCCAAACTAGCCCAAAGGCGTTCCCGTACTCAAAATTGTGTGTAAATTGTTGTTGTTTGGGCTGTTTTGGGTTCCCGCGGGTAGCCGCGGTAACGTACGGGAACGCACATAATAATATAACATATTTTTGACAAAACAACTTGTTTCTACTTAGGTTCGATTACTCAATGTCCAGTTAAAATTTAGCTGAAATAACAAGAAATGTGTCACTTTTTTAAAGTCCCATTTAGTAGCTAACTGGACATTCAGTACGTGCCTGGTTTTGATTATGTGTTAGTTTCAAACTACACTGCACTAAGTTTAATAAACTTTCTTCATTCAATTAGTAAAATGTTGAATGAACATGCGACTTGAATGATTCAAGTTGGGAATTCATTCAATTCCTAGTAAAGCTTTGGGAATGAAGCTTATGAATGAATTCTTTACTAATGGTATAACGGAATGATATACATATGAACATTTTTAAAATATGAATTTATTTTTTCGTGATTTAAGCTTAAATTGAATTAAGTCTTCCAAATCTCTGATCGATAATACTCTCTTTTTATATCCTTAAAACAGTTTTAAATATCTGTTATTAAATTTGAGATATCTGTAATTATAGATAATACTTTTTAAGAAAGATTTGAGTGTTATTCAAAATAACTCTAAAGAATTTAGTTAAAATTCTTAAGTGTTTACAAAGCTTTCTCGTACAATTTTCAAAATATATGGTTGACTTCTATTAGAAACTTTTTTTTAATGTGTGTGATTCCCAAAATATTTTTGAAAAATAAAAGCTTTTGTTATTAAATTTCAATTAATCCCTTACTAAAAACGCCGCGATACAAATCGAATTTTTCAAAATTAAAATTAACAAAAACTAAAATTAACTTGCGAATACAATACAATTTTGATAAAATAGGTTTGTTTTTCGAATTTTATATCTATATCTACAACTACTTGTAAAAATGGAGCAATAATCTTGTGTGCCCTGCTCCACTATTGCTAATAAACGCATAATTCATTTGTTAGCTTTTGTTGTTTTTAATATTTTATGAAATAAAAAATACTAAAATTTCAAATATTTTTGTTTACATTTGAAAGAGAAAAGCCAAGAATTTTTAAGACTTGGTAGCATTTTTATAACTAATTAATTTTTAAGAAGTTAAATTTATGCCTACTTAAAAATTTTATAAATGCTTAAATTTGTATGGAATATTTATACAAAATTCGAAAAAAACAAACCTAATATTACTTGACTTTTAAATGTCTAAAATAGTCGTTATAGCGGTTTCACTGTAAAAACGCCTAAAAACGTCTATGCCTACGCAATCAATCAGGGTTAATAATTTACAAGGTGACTCCAAATTTTGATTGCAATATTTTATTTTACAAAAATTCGTATTTTAATACTATATATTATTTTATAAATTGTGATATAATAAATATTAATTACTTCTTACCAACAAATTTATCTTCTAATACTTGTCTTAAACATTCTTCAGTTATTTTCAACACAGCTTCACTTAATTTCTCTGCGCTGAATGGTTTATCCAGTGGTGGTACGTGAACAAAAAGGCTACGTGTGCAATTGTAATCCAACGACTTGAGATAAATATAACCACATAGATAGTTGCCAACATCTTTAGAAATCTTGGCTATTTTAGTTTTATTTTCGCTATCATTTTTGTTCACAACCGTTGTAGAATAGTCAGGTGTACAGCCACAATTATCGCTAATAACATCAATAATTTTATTTAAATTAAATTTACAAAAGAGTGCAGTTTTTTTAGCAGGACAATTTTTTAAAGATGCACTTCCACTTGGCAAGTGTTTGCCAGCAAAGTCAGCTTTTATGAAATTATTATTGTAGGCTAACTTTTCAACATTAACACAGGTAGCCTTGCCGTTGACACCACAGTGTATGACTAGAGTAGGACGAAGAGACCATATGTTTTCGATAGCTTCATCAACAGCCTCATATTCAACAGGTACTTCCCATTTTTCCAATTTATAGGAAGTATTTTGGAACATAATTTCATCGGGTAGTAGGCGTACCTTTAATAATACAATTTTAAAGAAAATCGTCGCAAGATTATAATTATATACTTACTGCCTCCCAACTGGCATTTACCGATTCATGACCACCGAATGGACCAAAACCAGTAACGATTACCAAATTTTCCACTTGCTCGTCTTTAGCTTGATTTATTTCGGCTTGCATAATGTTTTAAGTTAGTATAATACTAAATAGTTATCATGGCAAATTTTTATTACTGTTTAATTTTAAACTTTATCGCAAAGAAAATAAATAAAATATAAAGACAACAGAGGTAGAGATAAAAACAATTTTATTTCATTCTGGGCGAGCTAGTTCAATTGAACTAATCACTAAATGACACGAACGACCTAGTTTACTACCAATCGCTCTCTTAGTACAATCGTACGAACAATTGAAAAAAATGTTAAAGTTGAATTTAGGGGCACAGCTCCGATAGTGTCCAAATTTTTATCTCAGTTAAAATTTTTTATTGGCTTTCAATTTTGTCGGTTGGACTTATGTCAGGAGTAACTCCGTGATTTATGGTAGGATTTGGACAGTACGCGCACCATTGGATTGGTATTTAAAATATCTTTTATATGATATTAACGATTTTTATACCAATTAACCAATTACCGCCCAGTTTAAATTAATTTTTAAAACACTATATGGAACAAAAAAAAGCGGAGCTGTGCCCCTAAACTCAACTTGTTCCGGATTCCAATGTTTAAATTCTTCGTTAAGATTTTCAAAACTAATTTTTTTAATGTTTTTTGTGTTTAATTGTAATAAATTTTTTTCAAACTTGCTAACTTGCCGTTTTCCCCGATAACAGAAAAAACTCCGTTTTTCAAACATGCTCGTGAACACGACGATTTTTAAGTTTGAGCGCACTTTTCTGTGTACGTCAAGCATCAGAGTTTGCTGGTTTCAAGCAATTCAGCAGCACGTATCAGAGTTTAATCACAACTGGGTCGATTGTCGACCGACGACAGTAAAAGTCGTCACGATTAATTTAAATTCAGCGACAATCGACCGTCGACATTTGTTGACGTTTAGAAAAAAGGAAAACAAAACTAGAATAATAATAATAAAATCGCCCCAATTCTTCATCAATTCAATTGGTTTTACATTATGTCTTGTTACTTTACATTTTATTGTATTTAATTTTGCTGTTTTGCGGTGAATTATGTATTTTTATTTTCAATTATATTTCTTCTGTCAAAAAAATAAATTTTTTGTAAACAAAGTACTCTAAGAGATTAATCAGAACTGAGTCGACAACGACAACGACATGTGCTTTTTCATATATTTTGTATGGGAAGCAAAATGTCGCCATGCCGTCCGGCGATTTGTCGTCGTAATAGAATCTATTCTATTTTCGTGACGACACACTAACACACACTCAAAATATTTGTCAAAATGTTACCATATTTTTAACTAATTAAGGGAACAGAGTTGCAGAAATTCGTATTAAAGTTGCAAAAATTCATACTTTGTTTACAAAAAATTTATTTTTTTGACAGAAGAAATATAATTGAAAATAAAAATACATAATTTACCGCAAAAAAGCAAAATTAAATACAAAAAAATGCAAAACAACCAGAATTAATGAAAAAGCAATTGAATTGGTGAAGAATTGTAGCGAAACAAATACAAACATATTCTTGTTTTGCTTTCATTTTTTTCTAAACGTCAACAAATGTCGACGGTCGCTGAATTTAAATTAATCGTGATGACTTTTGCTGTCGTCGGTCGACAATCAACACAGTTGTGATTAATCTCTAATGTGAATTTCTACAACTCTGTTCTAATGGCAACCATTAGTTAAAAATATGGCAACAATGGTAGCATTCAGCAGAGAAAACTTAAACTGATACCGGTGACTTGTAACGCTTTGTGATTACTTACTCTGCCGAACGATGTTTTCTTTGTTTTATTTTTAAATACACTTTTTTTATAGTTTCCTTTTATTTTTTAAAATTTTTGTTTTCGAATTATATTTGTATGTTTTTATTTGTCATTCTTACAAAACAATTTTTATTGTAAATGAACAACAACAAATGTATCACTATTTGATCAAAAGTAGCAAACATTTTTTACGCTACCAAAATGTGACAGCGCTACCTGAGCGCTCAGACTGAGCGAATAGTGATCAGGTCGTTCAGCAGATAGTCGTACAGCTGTTGTAGAACTGTTGCCTATTATGTTGTATCTGCCGTACGCACCCAATTTAACAAATATTTTGAGTGTGTGTTAGTGTGTCGTCATGAAAATAAAATAGATTCCCATACATAATATATGAAAAAGCAATTGTCGTTGACGACCCAGTTCTGATTAAGAGGTTAATCACAACTGCGTCGATTGTCGTCCGACGCCAGCAAAAGTCGTCGCGATTAATTTAAATTCAGCGACAATCGACCGTCGACATTTGTTGACGTTTAGAAAAAAATGAAAGCAAAACAAGAATATGTTTTTATTTATTTCGGTACAATTCTTCACCAATTCAATTGCTTAATTCTTGTCGTTTTACTTTTCAATTATATTTCTTCTGTCAAAAAAATAATTTTTTTGTAAACAAAGTACGATTTTTTGCAACTTTAATACGAATTTCTGCAACTCTGTTCCCTTTATTAGTTAAAAATATGGCAACATTTTGACAAATATTTTGAGTGTGTGTTAGTGTGTCGTCACGAAAATAGAATAGATTCTATTACGACGATAAATCGCCGGACGTCATGGCGACATTTTGCTTCCATACAAAATATATGAAAAAGCACATGTCGTTGTCGACTCAGTTCTGATTAATCTCTAATTTCTCATGCGAGATTCTTCGATTTCTGGTACTTTTTTATTAACAATTTTTGTATATAAAGCGGAGAATACACGGAGGAACATTGAGTAGGGAACAAAAAATATCAAAAAATTTTGTAAACACGAAACACAAAAACACACGTTCACAAAAAATTGTGGCCTGTTATCAGTGGTTCCACTAAGTTTTAGTTCACGCTAAAACTTTCCTTGCAACGCCGCTCGCGAACAGACGGTTTTTATGTTTTTTTTTTACATAGGGGTTACACGATCAATTTTTGCTTTTCAAGTTTCAATACACTCACATTTTTTTACTAACCCACTCACATTTTAAAAATTGAACAGCAATTTGATATCAATTTTTGCTTTCAAGTTTTGGGAAAACTTGACGGTCAAGTTTTAAACAGCTGATCAATTTCTTGTAAATTTATTTTTCTTTTTACAAATATTGTGCGCAATAAAACACGATTGATAAAATACGGAATGTGAATATTTCGGTATATCGACGAAATGATTTAAAAATAAAAATAAATAAAACATCAATTTCTGCTGACATTAAAATGTCTGTGGAATATGTGAAGAAAAAAATAAAGTCTTTTTGAACAGCCTACAGTGCGGAAAAAACCCACAGAGGCGAGCATTTTTAGTTCTTTCCTTGACGACGGCATCTTGAAAGCAAAATTGACTATCAAGTTGCATGCAGCCTACGTCACAGCTTCAAGTTCAACTGAATTTGGCAAGCAATATGTGTTATCAACTTGAAAGCAAAATCTTGATCATGTAACCTCACTGTTATGCACGTCAAGCAACAGAGTTGTATAGCATTGCAAACAGCTTTAATATGTATGACTATATGACGGGTTGCATTTTTTGACAATTGCTTTTTTTCGAAATGACGTGTCATTTTAAGAATTCTCTACACTCAAACAACGTCGGGAGAAAATATTATTTTACATTTAAATATCGACGCGTGAACATCGTTGTTTGGTTTAATTACGCGGCTTTAAGTAATATTTTGTGGGTTTAGTATATTTTTTTAAAGCAATATACAATAATTAACGACTAATCGTGAAAGAAAAACATGAAATTCTTTTTGTGCTCTTTATTACTGGTGGTTGCCGCCACTTTGGGCGTACAAGCCGCTGAAGAAATCAAAACCGAAGATGGAGTCTTAGTATTGACTTTGAAAAACTTCAAAGAAGCCATTGCAGACAATGAATACATATTGGTGGAATTCTGTAAGTATAATTTGCAATTTTTTGCTTTGTTAATTAAAACTTGTTAGCGTGGGTTTATATGTAAACTTGCAATATGGGTTGTAAAATTATTGTTAATCATTGGCGGAAATATTAATGTTCTTTTGTTTTAATATGTCTGCGTATACAATTTTATTTCGTTATACTTATTTTTACATTGCATAGATTATCTTTTATTCTTTATCTTAACTCCATTCCTTTCTGGTTTTATTATTCTTTATTCACTTTTTTCTTCACATAACCTTTACTATTTCATTTATTCTTTTTGCTTTCTCCGGCATTTTCTGGAGATTTGGTTTTTGAGGAAACAGTTAATTACTTTGCACTCTCTTTTTGTAGAGTGTGATTTCTTATGTTGACGTGTCATTTTCTTATTGTTAATTTTTTTATGTTCAATAATTTTATAATTAATATTTGCACATTTACGTATGTGTCCCTAATGTTTTACTTCATATTATTAAATTTTTTTTGTTTTAATGTAATTAGTAGTTTGGACTTAATTTTTGCAACTTTGGCATTTAAAAAACAGTATACCTGACCACGAAACGGATTTGGGGTTGATTTCAGTTAAATGATACTTTAAGGATGTACTAAATTCAAATAGAATCCAAATTTTTAACAGAGGTAAAGCTTTTTTGGAATTTCAATCCATGTTTTTTCGGTCGTAGCTATCTTGGGAGTTATTTCGAATTTGGACTTTCTTACATTTCTGTGATTTATTATAAGATTTGGCAATACGCACGATTTTCAATTTACGCGATTAATCTTATAAGGTTTTAAAATTACTCGAGTAACTCGCTAAGTTTCAACAATTTTATATCATTACTTTTTCTTAAAAATTACACAATTTTTAAAGTTTATTAGCAAAAAAATAAAAACACTAAAAATTAACAATTAAAATTAGCACATTCATAAGTATAAACAAAAACAAATGGTGAAATAATTTCTTTATATAAGGTTTGAAACTGTGGGAGGGCTGTTAATATACTAGTTTAAAAATAATTCGTAAAAACTAATACAAAGTCAACAGTTCCTAAATGTTTTTTTATTTAAAATTGAACAGATTTTTTCGACGTTCAATTTTTAAGTTTGATTCAATTTTTAACAAATCGATACACAGAACTCGTTTTATTGATTGATTTACTACTTTATTCAATCAATATCTTATTCAAAGAATCAATTTGCTTTGTGTTTTTTCATAGATTCAAACTAATTGATACAATTTTAACAAATCAGTTTCAATCGAATTTAAATTAAATCTATATAAATTTAAATAAATCATCATATCTCCCTTTATTCAATTTCAAATCTTTGATTTAAGGAGATTATTCACTAAAAAATTATCTTTTTCAAGCTCTGTACCATAACATTTAAAAATTAAACATAAAACAACAACGTATACAATTTTGTGGTTGCGTTTTGTGTAATTTTGCAATTTCATAGCAGGTTTTGTTGAATTTCAAGACACTACGTTAAGAAGAATTTTGGCAAAATTTTAATATATTTAAATTATATGTAACGGACACACTATAAATTTTGTAAAAAAAAAAAAATAAACAAATAAAAAAAATTCTGCTAAATCGTGAAAAAAAGAAAAATATGCCAAACAAAAAATGCAAAAAATATAAAAATGTTGAAATATTCATTATGCTAAAAATCTGTTGTGTCAGAAATTTGCAATTTTTACTCTACTAGCCGCGTTTTTTGTTTTTTATGCAATTTTCGAATTCAGTCTAAAATATCGATAACCTTAAAATACTCCCAGGTGGAAAAATACGATCGTGAAAACGTTTTAAAAGCATTTTAAAAGGTGGAACAAACGTTTTCAGAATATATCGATTTACAAGTTTAAAGCGTTTTGACAACACCCCAAATGATAACCATGATTTACGGTGTGAGGGTGGTATTTTATAACGTTTTCAAAGCGTTGCAGAAAAAAAACTTTAAAATGCTTTTTCAACCGTGAAACTAGCGTATGTAGAACATTCTGGTTTACAAATTCAGAGCATTATGAAAACGGCCCAAATGATAACCATGATTTATGGTCTCAGGGTGGTATTTTATATCGTTGTCAAACGGTTCCAAAAACAAATTTCAAAGTACTATCTCGACGGTCTATAAACGTTATTGCATCATACCAATTTTAACGCTGTCATATCTTTAGAAAATAAACAAATTAAGTACTTTGCCATCGTTTTAAATACAAATATGGGAATCATTTTTTAAAACATCTTTATATATCGTCACTTAAAATGCAAAAAGGCGTAACAACAAAAAAAATTAAGCCGATTTTCTGATTGATTATGATGCACTAGACTAAATTAAGAAATAAGTTTATAGTCGTGTTTTAAACAAGAGAAGAAAATATAGAATATCTTTAATTCTACGTTTTTTTGGTTCTCGTAAAAAAAAAATAAAAAGTGTTGTTACGCCCTTTTGCATTTTAGGTGACGATATTAACATTTTACCAAAATAACCGAAATATCTGGCTTTTAAATACAGTTACCGAAAAGCTGAAGTACCGTTATCCTTAAAGTACCAATACCAAAAAAAAATGTATATGCCTAAATAATTGACTACCATTATCCTTAAAACACCGTTACCGAAATTATTGAAATACCATTGACCTTGAAATACCGTTCTCCTTAAAATACCGATACTGAAATAAATGAAATAACGTTCTATTAAAATGCGGTTAATGAAATAATCTAAATTAGCGTTACCCTTATTTTTAAAGACACTAATGAAAAAACGATAGTGAAATGACATAAATAACACTGTGAGACAAATGGTAGGGGTCAGTGATCGGGAAGGGTTCAAACTATCGGGAAAAGTTATATCGGTAAAAAAGAAGTTATACGTGTCCTGGGTCACCCCTAGGAATCAAGATATATCGATTTGACCTTTGGCGGTCTTTTTTTTTTGACATAACTCGAGAACCACTAGTCCGATTTTGCTCAAACAATTTTAAAAAAATTAAAAATTACAATTCCTTTAATCTGTTCATATAACGTTTTTCTATATACTCAACAGTTTTACCGGTAAAAATAAATGTATGAAGAAAAAAATATTTTTTGCCTAAAATATTAAAAAAAAGTAATAAACAAAAGGTTATTGATTTTTATGGTAGCGATAACAAGAAAAACGTTATATGAACAGATTAAAGGAATTGTAATTTTTAATTTTTTTAAAATTGTTTGAGCAAAATCGGACTAGTGGTTCTCGAGTTATGTTAAAAAAAAAGATATCTCGATTCCTAGGGGTGACCCAGCGAAACGCCGGGACACGTATAACTTGTTTTTGACCGATATAACATTTCCCGTTGGTTTCATCCCATCCCGATTTTGACTGTCGCATAGTGTAATTATCGTTTTGACGATGAAACTCTATTTATAAACTATAACTGAAACAAAAAATTTTCTCATTCACAATGCTGAAATGATAATAATTTAGGTGTCAAATCACTATCGCTTGTCCTTAAAAAGATACATTATTAACCCCCAGTATTTTTATAAAAAATTATTTATTTAAGGTTATATTCGTATAAATCATATTTAATATATCTCATAATTTCTTATCAATGCCACGTCTTAAGCACAGTATCTAAGAAAACGTCATTTATTTTTCAAAAACAAACCAAAAATTGTATAGAACCTCGAGTTGTTGTTCAGAGCATATGGTGCACTATTATTCTTTATCATCTAAAATTAGTTTGTAGGGGTCTTGATCTTGTGCACTTGACTGATATGAAAATTGCATCATTAAAGTGTGCTGACGGTTCGAAATTGTGCTGGTAAATTCGATTACTTTTAGTATTCCCCACCAATTCATATTTTCTGTTTGTATACTCGATACTTTAAACGGTACTTTAAACGGTTTTTAAATTTGAAATTTATTTGATTTTTTTACTCAATTTTCTTTCATAATAATTTTACTTTTATTAATTATTAAAATATAACGCTGCATTTAAAATGAGCCTAGTTTTTCGCTGTTGCTAGTTTTTTATTGTCAAAACTCATATATAAAAAACAAGCAAAAACTGGTTTTGTATAAAAATACAATAGGTACCCTACAAACATTTTCACTGGAATTCAAGTTGAAATCAAGTTCAATTCCAGCCCTGTTTTCCAGTTTCAAGGCTTGAATTCAACTTTTATTACATTTTATTTCAATAGCATACTCCAGCAAAAGGGAAACAAAAATTTAAGTTTGAAATATTTTTGTTAAATAAACAAGTGCTAGAATTTGAAATATACTTTACTTCAAGCAAAATTTAAAGCACTTGAATTTTTAAAACCTATGTGCTTATTGGGTATTTTTTGCTCAGTTTAAAAAATATATTTATAAACTATTCATTTCAGTTCGGTTTTTCAACTTTATTTTTCACTTTTGACTCTTGTTCTTCTACCAGAGCTGTAGTTAATAAAAAACATTGTGTATCGAAAATGCGACTCTGAAAATATCAAGTAGTTATTTTAAGTATCGAGTTCTTAAAAAAAACTACCCATTACTGATTTTTTACCAACACTAGCTCAAAATACATCCGTATTTTGTTTTTTTTTAAAGAATGATAAGATATGATTCAAGTTAATTTTAGCATTAAAAAGCATGAAATATTAATATTTTATATCAAAAGTTTTAGATTAGAAACTTTTTGCGGACAGTATTATATATATTCGATCCTGTTGTTCCTATAAGGAGCATAGGACCGGTATTATAATGTTAAGTAAAATCTTAAAGTTGATTAACGAATATGTCCGATATTTTAAAGTATTTTCAGTAGGGTTGGAATCCGATTCATAAAATTAGTGATATTGGAAACCGTTATTTTAAAAGTATTTCGTTAGGGTATTTTAATGTTATCGGTATTTTATTTCGTTATTTTAGCGTTAACGGTATTTAAAGCTATTTTGTTTAGGTATTTCAAGTTTAGCGATATTTTAAGTATTTCGTTAGGATATTTTAAGATTATCGATATTTCAATAAATAAAAGCTGAAAGTCAATAGCGGGGTTTAGGTAAGGTTCGGTAAACTAACAGTTATCAAAAAATATTCTCACGAAGTGATAGCTAATTTAGCCTTAATTCTGTTAGAAACAAAAAACCCTACACGTCCGCCTCTAACTTTATCAGATGGTCCATTTCCAATCCGATTATCACGATTTCTACCTACACCACCAACATCAACTCTTCTATTTGGGTTAACTAATAGTTAACTCATTAATCGTCAGTATGAAACCCAGCGTAAGAAAATAACAAAAACTAGTTTATTAATGAATATTAAATATAGGCCAAACATTTCATAGAAATGTGTTTATATATCACGTGCTTATGTGTATATATATTATTCGTGGTTTCTTCAAAAATCTGTACCTATATTTATATTACTTTCGTTATCTTGGTACAAATTTTTGTTGTTGTTATTGAACAGCCAATTTCTATTAATTCACTGATTTTATTTTATATTTATACATCAATAATATTTGTTGTACTGATGTAAAACCGTTATTTTAAAGAGTTCATTAACCCTTTAGGCCATGTTTGTGTATATTTTTTTTAATTATTTATGTATTATAGTTGTTAATAGTAAACCAAAAGAGAGACTTGTTTTAATTTTCAAGCAGGTTGGGAATGCCATATTAAACACATGATTGGATAATAGTATACGTGTTATTTTTATGCTAAATAAAGTTCAAGTTTAGTTAAAAAAAAAATTGCTGAAATATGTGAATATGCTGAATCAGCGAATAATGACGATGTTTTTGTTTGAGTATTCGGTTTGCTTTGACGATCATTATTATTAGATTATTTCAGTAACGGTATTTTAATGCATGTTAAGGGTAACGGCATTTTAAGGCCGAGGTTTTGGGATGCCAGTTAAACTTGGTTAAATAAAAGAATAATGTCAGCCATTTCCAAGTTTAATAACAAAAATTTGCCGGGACAACTTTTTCTGAATTAGTATTTTGGTTTTTATTGAAATAAATTCAAATAAACCAAATTTTAGAAGTGGTATTTCAGTTAAAAAACTGCGTTAAACTGAGTTTAAAGATAAGAGTATGGCAGTCAGTTAAATGGAGTTTGAATCAATAGCGGTATTACCTGTCAACTTTATTTTTATGATTTTAAAAGTTTTACTTTTGAAAATATCTATAAATTAAAATTACTGTAAGAGCTACTTGTCAAAAGCTTTTAGTTTTAAAATATTCCTCTTTTTGCTGCTTACACAAAAACGAAATTTTTTAATATTGGATGAAATTAGTTTTAAAGGGCTTTAATAATTCATTTCCGTATTTTTTTACACGTGGTAATTATAGTTCATTGAACTATTTTTTATTATTGTTATTTTATTATTGTTAATAAACAATGTAAAATAAATGTGTTATTTATGGTATTTTTTTTTATTTATACCAATTCAATAACAAAATGCTATTTTAATAAAAACACTTGTTTATGAATGGAGGTCCAAACAAAAAAAGTCATTTATCTAAAAAATAAACAGGTTAAAAATTGTTTTAAACAATTAAATTTAATGCAATTATAAACTTTTAAATAAGAAAATAATATTATTTTTGTTAAAATACAAATATGCACTTTTTAAACTGGGCTGTACGTATTGAAATCATTTTCATCACCATTTAATACTTCATACTTTATGAAATTTATTTCAGTATGTATTATGCATTTGAATTTGATAAATTTTGTATTACTATCAAGCTTTATTATTCTAGTTTCAAAAGTTGTTACTTTTTAAAAGCAACGTCTTCTTTGAAATACAATTATTTGATATTCCCTTATTGCCAATAATGTTGTGCTTTTATTTCATGAGTTGGCTTTTCATTCATACTCTCTTACCGCTCTCTTGCGTTAAATTTTTTTGTGTGCCAATTGTTAAAATAAGACGTCATTCTAATACGCGATATTTAGAACAGTAAAAAGATGTCCAACAACACCTACTAGTATTTACTTACAGTCTGTTTTTGTTTTATGCATACGTGGCTTTAGCAAAATAACCATTTTATTTAGTAATACATTTTTATAGTCTATTAAAATTTCAAAATTATGCATGCGTTCATTTAGGTGTAAATTGTATAATTTACATTTTACATTTAATATATACGGCTGTGTTCTGCATTTGGAAGTGATTTCAAATCGCAGTGAAATTGAAATTTAAGGGCTTATTCCACTGTGTTCTAAAATTTTATTTGATTCGATTTCTAATTTTTTTCATAAAATTAGCTATGTACAATCGTAATTCATTTAAATTTTAAATAAATCCCAATGAAATTGAGAAAAAAAATTATGATTAAAAATTTCACCCAAAAGTGAAATACAGAACATGCCCGATCATTTCTAATAACACGTGGTTTATTTCATTCATCCGTTTTTGTTAAAAATAAAAAAAAAACTATAATTAAACTTGTGATTTAAAAAAAGAGAAAAAATCTATAAATATTCAGATTTATTCCTTCTAATATTTTTTCACGCTATATTAAATAGTTTTGCATGTTAACGTTAAATTTAATTATTCTATGGAATTTGAATGAGATTTTGGGAACATGTTCTTTATTTATATTGAGTTCATGATCTCACATATTACGACAACCAAGCACTAAAGGTTGGTTACCAAAACGATTTAGGTCGAGTTTTTCGGATGTCAGTTAAACTTGGTTTAGTTAAACCGAAAACGAATAATGTCTGTCACTTATTGAAATAAATTGAATAATCTTGTGCTGCGCGAAAAAATGCTTATAAAGAGCCAAACATTCTTTTTACTTTCTTCCATATTGGTATTTTAAGGATATCGGTATTTCGGTAACGGCTAGTTAAGGGTAACGGTATGTTAAGAGTAATGGTAGTCAGTTAAAAGAAGTTTGAATCAATTACTAACGGTATTTGCGGTATTGCCTGCCAACTTTATTTTTATGATTTTAAAAGATTTTTGAAAATTTCTATAAATAAAAATTACTATAAGAGTTACTTGTGAAAAACATTTGGTTTTAATAATAAAGAAATATTTGTTTAATTACAATTATAATTTTCTATTTTTACATCAAATTTTAAAAGATTTTTGAAAATTTCTATAAATAAAAATTACTATAAGAGTTACTTGTGAAAAACATTTGGTTTTAATAATAAAGAAATATTTGTTTAATTACAATTATAATTTTCTATTTTTACATCAAAACGAAACGTTTTAATATTCAACAAAATCAGTTTTAAGGGCTATAAAAATACATTTCCGTATTTTTTACACGTGGTAATTATTGTTCATTGCACTATTATTTATTCTTGTTAATAAACAATTTAAAATAAATATGTTATTTATCGAATTTTTTATTTATACACAATTCAATAACCTGATGCTTTTTTTAAAACACTTGTTTAAATATCACCTTTATTCAAAACAAACAAAAAAGACATTCATCCTAAAAAAATTGTTTTGAAACAATTAAATTTATTTATTGCAGTAATAATTAAAAAAAATTTATACAATTGTTTAGTTTTAAAAAACAAAATATTATTTTTGTTGTTATATTTTATATGCTATTTTTAAACTGAGCTTTACCTATTGAAGACAGTTTCATTACCAATTTAATATTTCATAACTTTTTGAGATTTATTTCAGTATGTATGAATTTGATAATTTTTTGTATTACTATCAATCTTCATTATTTCTCAGCGTGGAAGTACTACAGCATTGTGAATCCGGCTTCGCAAATACTGTTCATATTTGAGCACCCATTCTTTATGGTTAGAAGATGAACTGGTTATTTTAGAGTCCCAGCGAATCTTAAATGGATCTAGTGGGAACTACACTCTATCGATCCTAACACAAAATGCATTTTTAAAATCGTCAGAAAATTTCTTTTCATAAGTACTTTTGAGTATCCATACTTATAGTATATGTTACTTGGCATACCGGCTTCTGGGACGTACGGGCCCAGGGTCTTCGTCTTCCTTAACCGATAATAGAAAAACCATTTTTTTTTTTAACTCTAGAGGTGGTCTTCTTTTTAAAGCTGTCGAAAAAATAAACCAGCAGCATTGTGTAGTACGAAATTTGTACAAAGTAGTCATTTACAGGAAAAAAAACAGCAATTGAAAAATTTAACAAACACAAAGGAATTTACTAGACTGCCGCTTTTTCGACACATCCGAGGAGTCGTCAGTGGTTTACGTGCAAATTGATCAGACTATTTCAAATTAAATTTTTATAAAAATATATTCTAAAAAAAAACTACTTTCACAAAAAAATGTGCATGCAGGGTATTTAAAAGATCTACAAGTGCTTTTTATACTGTAATATTGTAAATTTTATTATTTTAGATGCTCCTTGGTGCGGTCACTGTAAATCTTTGGCTCCTGAATATGCTAAAGCTGCCCAAACTTTGGCTGAGAAAGAATCCAACATTAAGTTGGCTAAAGTTGATGCTACTGTTGAAGGTCCTTTGGCCGAAGAATATCAAGTACGTGGCTATCCCACATTGAAATTCTTCCGCAACGGTGCTCCCGTCGATTATACTGGTGGTCGTCAAGCTGCCGATATTGTAAGCTGGGTTAACAAGAAGACTGGTCCTCCTGCCAAGGATTTGACTACTGTTGAGGAAGCTGAAGCTTTCTTAAAAGATAATGAAGTAAGTTTTCTTTTTATTTTCTTAGCATCATGAGATTTTATATCAATATTGATTTTTCTTTTAAACAGATCGCCATTATTGGTTTCTTCAAAGATCAAGAATCCGATGGTGCTAAGTCGTTCATTGCAGCTGCTAACGCCATGGACTCTTTCGCTTTCGCTGTTACCAGCAATGATGATGTTATTGCTAAATACGAAGTTAAGGACGGTGCTGTTGTTATGTTCAAGCCCTTTGATGATAAGAAATCCGTTTTCGATGGTGAACTCAATTTGGACAACATTAAGAAATTCGCTCAAGTCGAATCCTTGCCTTTGATTGTTGAATTCAATCATGAATCTGCTTCAAAGATCTTTGGTGGTTCCATCAAATCCCACTTGTTGTTCTTTGTCTCCAAAGAAGCCGGTCACATTGAAAAATACGTTGAACCTTTGAAGGATATTGCCAAACAATACCGTGATGAAATCCTTTTCGTTACCATCTCTTCTGATGAAGAAGATCATGCTCGCATATTTGAATTCTTCGGCATGACCAAGGAAGAAGTACCTACCATTCGTTTGATCAAATTGGAAGAAGATATGGCCAAATACAAGCCCGAGTCCAATGACTTGTCCGCAGACACCATTAAAAATTTCTTGCAAAAATTCATGGACGGCAAACTTAAACAACACTTGTTGACTCAAGAATTACCTGAAGATTGGGATAAGAATCCCGTTAAAGTTTTGGTCGCCACTAACTTTGATGATGTTGTTATGGATAAGACCAAGGATGTTTTGGTTGAATTCTATGCTCCCTGGTGCGGTCATTGCAAACAATTGGCTCCAATCTACGATCAATTGGCTGAGAAATACAAGGATAATGATTCTATTCTCATCGCTAAAATCGATTCTACCGCAAACGAATTGGAACACACAAAGATCTCTTCATTCCCTACCATCAAATTGTACCGTAAGGGAGACAACAAAGTTGTCGACTACAATTTAGACAGAACTTTGGACGATTTCGTTAAATTCTTAGATGCTGGTGGTGATATCAAACCTGTAAGTTTTGACTATACTTGTACTAAAAATATATCAAAATCTAAAACATTTATATTTTATTTTTTAGGCTCAAGAAGAAGAAAAAGTTGAAGAAGGAGAGGGAGAAGAGCACAAGAAGGATGAATTGTAAATTTAAGCTTCTCTCCGCCCTCCATTAAATGTTTCATTTAATACTTAATTCCAACGAAAAAAAACCTTACAACTACAACACCAAAACATTCTATGTTTCTATTGAACAGGTTTTGATTAAAAGAAATGCATTTTTTGTTTGCATCTTCAACAAATAGTAGTTTAATCCTATTATTCCCTTTTTGAAAATAACGATTATACGTTATTTTTATTTCCTGCTTTCCTTTTCTTAATTAAGTTATGTCAAGTTTTAATTTTAATTATATTTTTTATATTATAAAAGTAATTAAAAAAGAAAAAATAAGAAAATTTATAATTTATACATGACTTTTTATTATATGGGAGTTTGAATTTTAATGGCTTTAATATAGGAAAGTTCTATTCTATTTAAGATAAATTCCATCTACTTTTAATCGTACAATTTTTATAAGCTATATTATCTCTTCCAGAAAAATATGTAAAAAAAAACAAAAATGTAAAATAAAGAACTGATAAACTAAAGGTGCAATTTATTTCTTTTTTTGTAATTAAAGCAAGGCTTTGAAAGTGGTTAAAACCTGGATTAGCCAGACGTAAACGTATCTATGTAGCTGAATTAATGAGTTAAATAAGAACAGAAGATGTTTTGTGTTTTTTGTTTCATTCTTAGGCTTAAATTAGTGTATGGCTTTATTTTTTAAACCCTTAAATTTTGAGTTTTGTATAGGCTCAGCTTACAAAATGTGAGTTCAGGGGGGTTATTATGTAGTTCGATTCGAATCAGAAATGCTTTCGAACAGAATTTTCACATTAAAAATCAAGTACCGAAACCCAGTTTTTAATGGAAAACATTGAAAAAGTGTATGCTGGACAATCTCATACACGTTTTCAATAGTTTACCCCATTAAAAACTGTTTTTTGGTACTTTATTTTCAATGTAAAAATTCTGTTCGAAAGCATTTCCGTTTCGAATCGAATTACGTAATAACCCCCCAGCAACCAGTACCGGTGTTATGTAACTATGTGAGCTTCTCATAAAAAATACAACTCTACATTTAAATATAACAACAGGTAAAATCGCATAATGTCAAATTTTCCTAGGTCTCAATGGCCTTGCAAATCGCTCAATACTTTTTGTGAAACAAAATATGTGTCTTCAAACAGGAACGAACACAGACTTGTTAATCAGGGATGAAAAGGCTCGCTCGATCATTTTTTTGAAATTCATAATCCGAGGACTAAAAAAAAACACTTTTCATCGCCTCTTTCGAACATTAACAGTTTGTACCGAAAAATGTTAGCCTTTGCAGACATATGTAATTCTTATGGCTGAATTTTTCGATACAAATTAAGAAGAGAGTGATTTAATTAAATAATACCCTGACGCCACTATGTGGTCAGGGTATTATTTAATTATATAGTCTTTGGCAAAACAAAGATTTTCCCTATTAAGCCACATTCACAATGATAGAGAACTCCACTCTGCAGAGTGGAGTTTGTTCCTTTCTTTTTCGCACTTATATATTTTTGTATCATGCCATCTCTATTTTAGTACACTCCACTATGCAAAGTGGAGTTCTACATCATTGTGAATGTGGCTTTACTGTTTAAAAAATATGTGTTAAGCTATAAGAACCATAAGTTTTTTCAACTTTGTAATATTTTATGCGATTAAACTTCATTAGTTGAAATGCTCTTAATTACTTGGCAAACTTGTATCTAGTTTTCTGTGTGTAGACATATTTTCTCCGCTGAGCCGATTTGTATATGAGCAAAAGCGCTAGTTAGCGTGAAAAGCGCCAACTCGGCAACAGTATTTATTGCCAACTATATTGAAGAAAGAGAACTAAAGCAAGTTGAAAATTTTTTTTTAATACGTTTTCTCGTTTGTTCTTAAATAAAATTAAATATTTAACTATTAAAACTATTTAAAAATTATACATTTCTCACCTTTAATTAGTTTAACAAAAAGTGTATATAATAATCATAAAGTTTACATTGAAAATACGTTTATAATTTGAAAAAACTGCATTTTAAAAATGTATATATTATTTTATGTCGTAGTCGCCATATTTGATATTTCGGTATTCAATTATCTTAAACAAAAAAGCTAAACAATTTAAGGAAAATGAATTATATGTATATAGATACAAAATAAATTTATGAACTGAAAAAACAATTTTTTTAAAGAACATTTTAAATAAAAATATGCAAAGCTCAGGACCCTAATTTTGTATCTTTATAACGACAGTGAAATGACACAATCATCGTTTGAGCAATGTGAATGATAACATTTTAGTTGTTTCAGTGTCATATTTATTTATTTGCGGCGTTTATAATTCATGAAATTTATAATAGAGTTCCATCTTCTAAACGATATTTAGTTGTCATTTCACTATCGTGTGGCGATAAAATATACATAAATGAACTTCAGGTAAGTGCGTTCAAATTTTGGGCTGAAGTTTACTCCAAGGACTTTTTTTTGTTACGTTAACCAGAATACCCTTTCAAAATCCAGAAATATGACCGTGGTCGACTTTAATGTTCAGTACCGAACTTGCTTCACTTAAGATTAATATATGCCCTTTAAGATTCATAAAAATTAGATTTTACCCTATAAATTGAATTACAATTAAAGTTCTCGCAATCACAAAGCAGAATAATCGAAATTATTTAAGATTTTTCCAACAAAAATATTTTAGTGTAACCATTTGCTGTTATGCCGAATTTTATTTTTTATTCCTTTTTGCAAATTCGTAAATATTATTGTTTTCATTGTTGTCAAAATGGTCTAGAGCAACCGAAAAAATATCGGTGTAGCTAACCCATGGTTTAATTATAAAAGTATGAACTGAGTAATTCTTAATATACTTGACGGGGAAAAGTACTCGAATGCACTTTTATACGATGCTATATTTGTTTATGACATAGCTGCTATCTTCAATTACTTTTATTTGAATTTTACAGAAAAAATTAAATAATTTTTAGTTTTTATTTGTTTCAAAAAAATTACAATTATTTTTAAATTAATTGAACGTTTTCAAATAAAAATATTAATTACCTTAATATTTATTTGGTATGAGTTAGAAATAAATATTTTTTTAATTGTTATTTTTATTTGAGAACAACTCAAATACTTTTTTTTAATTGAAACATCTTTTTATAAAATTTCAATTAAAATTTATTTCTTTAAAAATTTTATTATTAAATTAAAATATTTTAATTTGTAAAAATATAAAACAAAATTTTCTAATAAATATTTCATTTGCCTTCAAACAAAATAAAAATATATTTTTTTCAAATCTAATTCGAATAAAATATTTTGAAATTTTATTTGAACCAAAATCTAATAAAATAAAAAAATATTTTCCTCAAATTTTGTTCAAATAAAATTTTATTTTGCTAACGAAATGTATCAAATAAAAATTTATTTCAACATAAAATGTATCTAATAAAAATTTATTTCAATATAAAATGTATCAAATAAAAATTTATTTCAACATAAAATGTATCAATTAAAAATTTTGCTCAACTTTTTTTAAAATAGAAATGTTTTAATTAGATCTGTTGTTAGGTTTTTTTTTATTCTTTTTAAAAAGTATAGCTTTTTTATGTAATGTACATGTGGGAAAATATACGGAACCGTACGATACCATTTTAATAACAATATATGTGGCCTTCTCCGAGAAAAGGGACCTAGTGTGTCAAAAAACGGGTTTCGATAAAAATGAGAAAAACATTAAAATTTTATTTTTAATTTAACTTTCACACACTAGGTCCCTTTTCTCGGAGAAGGTCACATATAATATTTTTGATGGTATCAGCATTTTCGGGGCAACGAATTTAATCAGGCGTACATCTTAAATTTTAATATTTTGTGCTCTACTCAATTAAAAACCACCCTAATTTGCCCTAATTTTGCTTGTAACTTTTAAAAGTTTTTCAACTCTTTTGGGTATAACTTTTTCAGCACAAAAGGAAATCGCCTAAAACCTTTAGCGGATAATAACTGTGATGTTAGAAAATCTAACACTTGTGGAAAAAAATAGGTGCCATCAATTAGGAACAAATGGTACGTCTCTAAAATATGTAACTATGTTTTTTGAATAATGAGCAATTTCAGAGATTTTGAATTTTTGCGCTTTCAGCATCAATGTAATTGAAAAAAAGCATCAATGTAAATAAAAAAAACGAGGTCAAATTGATTAGTGTGCCTTCAGTAATAAAAAAGATTTTACAATAATAATCTCTTCATGTCTATGCGTGAAGAAATTAAAATTTCATTTTTTTTGAAGGGCACATCCGCAGTTCGAGAAATAATTAGTTGCAGTCCTGCGTAATCGGTATATATCAGTAATACTATTATTGTGTGTAAGTGCTAAATGGATCGTGCTATTATTTTGTTATCCAGAGCCATTTTAGGTTAAATTTTGTAGCTTTTCATAGATTTTTGTAGCTAAAACGGATGTAGGCACGAAACGGATAATCCGATCATTTTATTACTTACACATAACAATATTAGTGGCGATATACATACATATATGTGTCATATAACACTAGATTTACACGTTCAAGATTTTGTTTTCAAGTTGATTACACATACTGCTTGTCAAATTTAGTTGAACTTGAAGCATTAAACACATAGACGACTGCAGCTACACGACTACAGCCTGTCAAAAATAAAATACACACGTTTATATGAAAACGATTATTTTGACAGCAACACAGCTACACGGCTACACGACTACTTTTGCCGCTGTAGTCAACTTAGGATAATTTCTATTTTTGTTGGCTACAAAACAAAAATAGTGTTGACAATATAACAAAATATGTAAAACAGGACAATTTTTCCCGCTAGAGGCGAAATAAAATCGCTAGTTCTGACTAGAAAATCACCGTTTTGGGAACACTGAAGAAACAGCTGTTTATATTTTACAATTGTTTGAAGGTTTCATTAATTTATATTTGGAAATAACTTTATTGTGATGTTTTGTAAAAAAAAATGGATCTTACAAAATTAACAAAATATTCCTCAGCCATTATTTTAGAAGCACAAACCAAAAAAGATTAATATTTATCAAAATGTCAAATATTTAGGATTATCTGTTTACATGTTGCTGTCGTTTTCAAAAAAATTAAGTAGCTGACTACACGACTACAATTGCAGCCAGCAGCATTTGTAGTCGTGTAGCTGCAGTCGTCTATGTTTTTAATGCTTGAGTCTGTGACGTACACTAATAAAAAAAATCCTGTACAAATAGGTCAAAATTGTGCTGGCGCAAATACATTATTTCCTTTTATTTTACCAGAATTTTTACCTATTTGTACGGGCTTTTTTAGAGAAAATATCAGAACAATTAGTTCAATTTAATCAGAACGCGTTTAACATACTTTTGTGCTAACTTTTTTTTATGAGTGTAGCCTGCACGCAACTTAATAGTCAATTTTCTTTTCAAGATGACGTGACATTTTCATGATATTTCATGTCATTTCGTGGCTATAGCGAAATATTCTTATTCCATAAAACTTCATGCCTTCTATGTTATACATACAAAGATTTGTGAATCGCAACAAATTTTTTTTTGTTTAATCCACCGTGTTTTCTTGCGGCACAATATTTGTAAAAAGAAAAACAAATTTATTTACAAGAAATTTTATCAGCTGTTTAAAACTTGACCGTCAAGTTTTCTCCCGACTTGAAAGAAAAATTGATATCAAGTTGCAGTTCAATTTTTAAAAATGTGAGTGGGTTAGTAAAAAAGTTTGAGCGTATTGAAATTTAAAAGGCAAAATTTTCGGAAAAATAAAAAAAAAATTTTCCAATTGATAAAAATAATTATTTTGATTAACTTGATCCATATAGGGTTAATGTTATCACTTTTCCAAAAAAAAAACACCCACTAGCAAATTTACAGAATAACATTTATCAGATTTTTAGTAAATTGGGATATGCGAAAGGTGTTATCCTGTAAATTTCCTAGTGGGGCGTTTTTGGCCAAAAGTATAAAAATTAACCCCATATGGATCACGTTACACAAAATAATTATTTTTATCCAGTTGAGATTTTGTTTTATAAATTTAATGGCTTTACAATCTCCTAGTCATAATTAATATTAAGTTCCATGGGGCTAAATTTTTTTTAAAGAAATGAAAAAATAATTCAAATTTAACCAAATTTGAGTGCTGTTCTTCCGAAAACCGTGTAAAATTTGATGAAAACATTAAAATTTTTAAAATTTTTGACAATATGAGCAATTTTTGTAAAATGTCCTGAAAAGCAGTCGCTCCAAACACAAACTCGAATTATCATTTTTCCAATTTATTTTTTTTCTTTAATATCAACTATTATGTGGTACAAATAGCAATCAACATCTCCAAATTAGGCATTTTAAAAAATGTTTAAAATTAATTAAAAAAAAAAATACGTTTTTGCATTTTTATCAAATTCGTGGGTCATTTTGGATTCCAGGCTAAAGTGGATTAATGATATCCGATGAAGTCAAAATTCCATGTCTGAATCATTTTGACTATATTAAATGAATAAGTGGAATAAAAAATAATTTTTCGAATTTTGGTAATTTTTAATAGTAATACACTTTTTTCCAAAAGGGGCCATTTTCGTCCAAATTTCAGCACGGGTTAAAGGTTTCCAAAAAAAACATCGATTTCTTCCATTTGGGACCATTTTCAATACAACTGGGGGGTGTAATGAACGAAAATCGACAAATCGCTATTTTAAGGGACAGTCTAATGTACATATATGTATATCCAATCCGTAACTTTAAGAACATTTTAAAACGCCATCTTATTTTTTCCTATTACTCACTTTTACACAAATTCACAAAATGGTTAAATACCTATAAAAATATAAAGCCAAGAAATTAACAAAAATTGTAAATTTTCTGGTTAAATTAAAAAAAATAATTGAAATATTTTGTATCAATTAAATCCTAGCAACAAAAGTAGTTGAAACATTTTTGTATCAATTAAAACCAGAGACCCAAAATAACTGTTATATTTCTAAAAAAGTCACCACCCAAATTTATTTAATTATAATATTTCAATAATGCACTATATTTTATAAATCATATTGCACAAAAAAATCACAAAGTTTGGCAAAGATTTTAATTTTTTCAATTTTTATATTTTACTCTATAAATTTCTGTTGTTTTTTGATTTTTATTTTAAAACTTTTTATAAAAGTTACAGAATGATTTTTTTGAAAAAATTAAGCACTAACTTTTTTATTTGATAATAAAATAAAAATTAAAAATTGACCTAAATTGAATGCCGGAAGTTGCTGGAATATACATGTTTACTCACTTTAAATCACTGTTCAATCTTTTATTAACACTAGTTGACATCATCAGGATATTATAATTGGTGAAGTCATTGGTTCCATGGCTTTTGATTTATATTCTTAATTATTATTTTTTGATAAAGAAAAAAAATCACAAAATAACTTTTATTATTTTTGAAAAAATAAAAATCGTGTTTGGATTGTTTTTGTTTGAATTAAAAATATAAATCAAACAGAGCAAATAAACAGAAAATTAAAAATACTCAAACAGGAAATAATTGTAAAACAATCACTTTTTTGAATAAAAGTTATAACTGTTACGTCCCTGATTAAAACATATATTCTAAATATTTCCAATTCAAATAAAACACAGCAACAAATCTATTTCATGTTTTTCTAGTTCAAATAAAAATATGAAATAAATTTATTAGAAATTTTCAGGTACAAATAAAAATTTTAGAAAAAATATTTTATTTTTAGGAAACTCAAATAAATAATTTAATTTATTATTTTATTTGCCGAATATTATTTTTATTAAAATTATTTAATTTTTATGAAACTAGAATAAAAAAATTTAGAATTTTATTTGAAAATAAAAAAATAAAATAAAAATAAAAAATATTTAATTTGTATTCGAACTATGTCAATTAAAATTATTATTTTTTTTATTTAAAAAAGATAAATTTAAAATAACAATAAAAATTTTCCGTTTCATAATTATTTTTTTAAGGAACAGAATTTAATTGAAATTTCTTTTTATAAATATAAAATAGTTTAAATCTAATTGATATTTAACGAAAAAAAATACAATTACAAAAAAATTTATTTTTAATTGATACTTTTATTTCAAATAAATAGCTATGGTTTATGAATTAAAAGTTATAAATATTAAAGAACTAACCCCGGAAGAAGTTAAAAGAACCTTTACAATGTTCCTGGTCCACATTTTTCATCAAGTTTTAACATTTCCATATTGGTCAGTTGCATATTTTTACATTTGGTATTTACAATCAGCTGTTTTAACTATTTTACTAATTATTTACAATTTTTCTGTTTGGGTACTTTGGTAAATATTTTTCCTTCCGAGAGAAAATTTTGTCTTACTCTCTGTAAATTTTTTACTGCGTAATTTTTACTGGAAAAGTAACCAAACAGGCTTAGGCCGAGTTTTTAGGATGTAGATTCTCGTTAAACTTATGGCGTTTTCTTTTCTGAAAAAAATGTTGCCTTTTTTCTGCCCTTTTTTTACAAAATGCCTTTTTGTGTATAGTAATAAAAGGTAAACATAGACAAATTTGGTATCAAATTAAAGGTATTTCAGATATCAATCTAACCGTGTATAAAATATGTCTAATTATTCCCTAATTTTCGTGCAATTTAACAAAATGTCACATTTTTCTATATTTTGGTGTTTTGTTAAATAAGTTAAATATTGTTGGACATTTTTGAATCATAGTTAAATAGGTCTTTAAAATATCCTTATCCTTATACCTAATATGCCTATATTTACTTATTATTTCTATGCACAAAAATACATTTTTTAAAAAAAGGGCAGAAAAAAGGCAACACTTTTTTCAGAAAAGAAAACGGCATTGGTTTACCGCAGATTGTAATTGCAATACTGTTTTTGAAATGTGATTTATTTTGTTTTATTTTAATAAAGACCGAAATTCTAAACGAGGAAAAGTTTTTCCGGCAAATTTTTGTTAGTAAACTTCGAAATAGTTGACAAAATTATTTTTCAGTTTAACTGCAATCCAAAAATTACATTTTTTTTTGCTGCTTCTTGAAGTCGATTTTCGTTTTTCGTATCATTCCAAATTGAGCGTACCTAAACTTCAATATATATTGTCTAAACTAAAATGCTTTGCCACGAATATCAAGTATATTCTTTCTGCCAAATTTCATAAACATCCGCCCATTTGTTTTCAAACTAAGACGATTCCTTAAAGGTATCCTGATAGAACACTGTGTGCTCTTAGACCATACCCAGTGTAGAAACGGTAATGACATATCATTATTTTTTGGAGTACCAGTAATGACAACCACTTACCTTCTGCATTATTTTAAAACATATAATAATGAGTTACTGATAATGACTTATTTTTATCATTATTTCATATAGAAAATAATTTTTTAGATTTTTTTGAAAATTTTTTGAAATCTATTTTTAGACTCAATATTTTTTAAACACTGGTAAGGATATGTGTAACCACATATTTTTTGATTTTTTGTATGTTGGCGAGTAAGCTTACTTGTGTGCAGCAGGTCAATTATGTTTTTATCTATTAAATATTACATGTCGATATAGCTCAGATGGTAGAGCTATTGACTGGCAATTTGTAGACCCAGGTTCGATTCCCGCACCAGCAAATTTTATTTAAAAAAAAAAAATACAATAAAAAATATTTTTTTTATATAATTTATTTTTTTAAAA
Source organism: Leucophora obtusa (assembly GCA_949987735.1). Taxonomy (NCBI): domain Eukaryota; kingdom Metazoa; phylum Arthropoda; class Insecta; order Diptera; family Anthomyiidae; genus Leucophora; species Leucophora obtusa. Next base: position 8,122,612 of record OX465296.1, read on the forward strand.
ATCTATTTTTAGACTCATTATTTTTGTCAGTACTGGTAAGCACATAGGTAACGATATATTTTTTGATTTTTCGTATGCTGGTGTGTAACGACAACTCATTATTTTTCGCGACATCGCCATATAAAGGTAATAAGAAATGTAATAACAAGAGTAAGTAGTTACCATTACCAAGTATGTACTTACATAACCACATATCTGGTAATGATTTTCTACACTGGGTAGTAAGGACTTATTATTATAAAAGTTACATCATCAATATAGCTTTGAATTCATTATCAAAAGTTTTTAAGCCGAGCACACGGTCAATATAATTTATTTAAATTTTATTGATCTTTGCACACACACTTTCAATGTTATTAGAAAAATATAAAAGAAATTAAAATTTATCAATATTTTCCATCCTAGAAAAAATTGCAAAAATAAACGGATTTTAAAATAAAACCACGTTTACAGTGATTATTTGTATATTTGGCAATAATTTATATGTTTTGTTAATTTTATTTATTTATTTTTTAACAACAAAAAAACAAATTTAATAAAACACCTGTGTTCGTTTTAAAAGAATTATTTTTTGAGATTTTACGAAATATTAATTTAGACACTTTCTTGCTTTCAACCCGTATACTGCATACAAAAAGTTTCTTCTCGAAAGATTTAGGGAATCTTGTTTTCTATCGGAATTGCTTCAGTTATGATTACAAAATATACATTTGACGCATTTATGGGTAATTTTATGATTTTATAATAGGTGCCCGGAGGTATCCTTAACCGTTAGAGGGTTAAGACAACGATTATAGCTAAGGCTTGTGTAAAACATAAAAAATAATTTAATTTTACTATATAATATATAATTTTTAAACATTTTAAATGTTCTTTCGTATGTTTAAATTTAAATTTCTTTCTAAATGATTTTTTCTAATTTGTTTTTAATAATTTTTAAGTATGATTTCTATTAAAGATTTTAAAAATAGTAAAGAAAAAGAAATTGCAGCATCAAATGATAAAGTGGCCGGACCACAACAAACCCAAAAAAATCAAGTCTAGACCAAATGGAAAAACAAGCATTACCATTATCGGCAGCTTCTTATTCAGGAACATCATTTGCAACCAAGCAGACTACACAAATGAAAACCTATAAATTATATCCCTTTATTGGCGATATATATCGTTATATACGCCGAGGTAATTCTGGACTTAATACGGATATTTTTAATACTCATTTGCTTGAAAGTATAAATAAATATAAAATGTAAGTATATCGCACTTAATATATTTAAGTATTAATTCATAAACACTTCATAAAGCTAAATATATTAAAGGAGACTTATTAAACAAATTTTTCATATAGAATTTGTTCCAGAAAACTACATACTATAACTTTATAAAGCGATTATGAATAAAGGGGTTAATGTTTTAAATTCCCTATCAGCAAATGAGCCCAAAAATGAATCAAAAAAAAGCTCAAAATATAATATTAAAAATTAAAATTTTTGCACGAAAGTTGTTCATACAAAGGAACTTCTTTTTTGTATCAAAAATTAATCTTTTTTGAGCATTTGTTAAATTGTTCACAAATAATTCAAATTTATTTACATTTCTGAGTACTTTCAGGACCATCTTTTGGTTTTAATAACACAGTGCAACGAGCAAATGTAGGCTCAATGATTTGAGCATAGTATGAAAGTATACCATTAGAAAAAGAAAAATTCCCAAGGGGTTTGGCAAAGTTGGTGCGAAAAGCAAAGTTATGGCTTTTTGGATTCTTGTAATTTTTTTACTAATTTTTTAGTTTGAGTTTATATTAAACAATTTTTTTCTTTATTGATTCCTTTTTTTTAAGAATAGCAAAATAAAACTATTTAATTATAAAAACTGTTCGACCTTTTTAATTGATAAATCAAAAATCTTTAAAACTATTTAATTTTTTTTTTTAAGTATACACTCAGAAAAATTATTTAGTAAAAAAAAATATTTCTTTGCTTTTATGTTGAAAAAAGACAAAATTTATGCTAACATTTTATTTCTTTTAAAACATATATATAGACGTTAAATTTTTAGAGAATGTAAAAATTAATGAACTTGCAAGTAAAATTTTACGTTTTTAATCCTAGAAATTCATACTTATTTTTGATACATCGATTCGACGAATTATAACCGAGTACCGATGCTGTTTTTTTAACAAAATTTCTCATCATTATTTTGTCAAAAGTACTCTTTGGTTTTAATATAATTGTGAAAGCAATGATTAGTACATTCCATAGTCGTTACTGTCTTTCAATTAGGCAATGTTAAAGCTAAACCAACGACTATATAATTAAAAGACTATCCAACTCTCCCTACCTCTGTTAAATCACTCTCTTCTTAATTTGTATCGAAAAATTCAGCCACAAGAATTACACACGTCTGGAAAGGCTAACATTTTTCGATACAAACTGTTAATGTTCGAAAGATGCGATGAAAACCGCCTGGCTAAACTTTCGTTTTTGTTTTTTCTTGCCTTTTAAGAGGAGACTGAATTGACAGTCTTAAAATTACAATCTGCTTTTGAATAAAAAATAACAATAATGTTATATTTTAACGATTTGTCTTTAATGTTTAAAAAGAATGTACGATTTATATATAAATTAAAGCATGGTTATTTTACAGAGGAATTTAAGGATGCATACGAAATTTATTTCAACCATCCAGTTATTACCAATGTGTCTTGGGCACCAAATATGGTTTGTAAAATCTGTTACAGTAATCTCTTTAACCGGATTAAGATGGAAGATGTATTAAGCAAAAATGCAAGTGCGAATGTTATTCAAAAACCTTTGGTACCACAGGACAAAGTTTTATTGCCGCCATTACACATTAAACTTGGTATCGTAACAGTTTTTTAAAAATAGTTGGTAAAAGAGATGAAGTTTATAAAGCTTTGGTAAAAATTTTTCCAGGTCTCAGCGAAAGCAAACTCAAGAAAGGTAAATAGAAATGAAAACCATTTTTCGAGATTTAAAATTTAACTTAATGTAATTTGTTTTCGTTTGGGCGTTGTAAATGAGCCATACATTTGAAAACTTTTAAAATGTCAGGCGCTTGAACAAGTTTTAAATGATATGAAACTGACAGCTTGGTGTTCAGTAAAAGAAGTTATTGAAAGTTTGCTGGAAAAAAGAGGTATGAGCATTATCAAAGCTCTGTGCACACAATGATGATGATGTTCTTAAAAATTGGTGTCAGTATGTCTTTTAAAAAGTATGTATTTATATTTTTATTTTTTTTTAACAAAGTATCAACAAAAAATTTTTAGCTCTGATAAAAATGTCAATTGAATCCAAATAGTAAAAAAAACTTAGGAAATACTTTAACTTCAATAACATTATGAACTGTTCTAATTTGAAGTTTTCTCTGAAACTTTAAATACTTAATTTTAATTTAACTTTAAATCTCAACTTCAATTTTTTTTTTGTAATTTTAGTATTTTTTCAACAAAAAAGCGTTTTTGTGTAAAAACGAAGAAAATTAAATTTTTTAATAAAAATTTTTTTTTAATGTATAATAAAGAAAAAAGTTTTAATTGTGTTATTTAAAAAAAAAACACAAAAAAACAATTTTTAAGCAATGGAAGAAGAGATTATTTTTAATATTAACTCATAGTAAAAAAGTGGAAAAAATGACAAAAATCCATAACTTTGTTTTTCGCACCAACTTGGCCAAACTCCTTGAAAATTTTGTTTTTCAAAGTGTCTACTTTCATACTGTGTTGAAATCATTGAGGCTACATTTGTAATTCTTCAAATTTTTTACCTTTTATGATTCATTTTAGGAGGCTCATATTTTCGTCCAAAAAATCTTAAAATTTTAATTGTAAATGATTTATTTGAATAATTTTTAACTCATAGAATAAGAACCCTCAAAAGAGTATCCAAATTTTGCTGACTGTGTTACTTATATTTTTTTTTTATATTTCAAGTGGATGCAATAAAATATATGAAGATGCATTTAAATCCCGTGAAATGTGTCTCAAATTGGCCCAAAATATAGTTCGAACAATTGACCTATTTAAGGAAATGTGTACAACATATACCAATGTAAGTGAAACGTACATATATTTGTACATATTATGTCAAAAATATTTACAAATTTTTAAGTAATACTACATTTATACTGAATTTAGACTGAACAAAAACTACCTAGTTTTTGTACAAACCTAGTTTTTGTTTGTTTTATGTATGCGTTTTGTAAAGTAAAAACTAGCAACGGCCAAAAACTAGGTAGTTTTTGTTCAGTCTAAATACATTATTATACCTGAGCAAAAACTACCTGGTTTTAGGCTTTTGTAGTTTTTAACTTGTCAAAACGCATGCAAAAAAAAAACAACCAAAAACTAGTTTTGTGGTTTTTGCTCACACTTGTATTTATTTGTTAAATTCCATAGAAATTTTGAATCAAAAACTAAAAGATTTTAAAAACTAGTAGTTTTTGGTTGCAGTGTAAATTGGGCTTAACATACATATTTTAATAGTAATTCTACATTTTACAATTTTATTTCTACCCAAAGTTAAGTATTAAAATATTGGCTTTTTATAATTTTTTTTTTTAATTAAAATTATTAACTGTCCATTAAAAAACGAACTTTAGGAGAAACAAGAAATTTATTGTGGAAGTGACTGTAAATTAAATACATATATAAATTCGGATTTGTCCCAATAAGCTTTTGAAGTATATTTAACAAAATTAGATTCTGCGGTTTTAGAATTCTTGAAAATGATCATCGCGGTCTACCTCAATGTTTCTACCTCGAAATGAAAGTACACTGTTGCTAAAACAAAACCCTCAAAGGGTTTTGCAAATCTAACTCGGATTTTAAAGACGCACTATCAGCTGCTTATTTTTATTCGAATTGTTTGTTATTAGTAGTTTGGTGTTAAAAATTGTCGAAATCGGTTTGAAAATTGTGAGTAAAAATGTGAGGACACCCGGAAATTTCCATACAAAATTAAACATTTTGTACAAACAAACAATCGGAATAAAAATGACTACACCCAAAAGATTCCTTAGTTGATTGTTACGAATATTTCAACTATCTTATAGGTGAAATACCCCTAACTATTATATAGTTGAATTAATTTAGTTGCTGCCAACTAAGTTTTTAAATATTTATAATTCAACTATAAATTGAGTTAATAACAACCTAATTGAAATTTTATAAATTTTAAAAATAGAAAAATACCACCAATTTGAAATATTGTGATTTTAAATAATTTCATCTTAAAAATTTTGCGACTTGTTTATATTTTTTATAAATTTACAGCGGTACAAATATTATAAAACAAAAACATATTAGCACTTTCAGTTGCTATTGATATTACACAGACCCAAATTGCAATTGTCATTAAAGTTGGTCACCGGATATAATGCTACATGTCTTTTGGATGCTTGATTTGGTGTTCAAAAATGTTAATATTTGTTGTTTTTATATGAGATTAGGGGATTTCTTCACAATTCTGTAAAATAAAGTTATATATTAATGCAATTTCATGAAAGCCATAAACAAATTAATAACCAAAACTTACCAATTTACTTTATTTATTTACTCGTATTACGATTTGAAATTATTTTTATATTTATAATTTTTTCCTTTTGACTTTTCTCAATAATTTGGTTATTAAAACAAGTGACAAAATAAAAATACAGACGTCACGTTAAAATTCTACACAATTTTCTAAACTATCTCCTCGACTTTTGGGGCGAATCTATCCACTATTTTGATCTTTAAAAATAAAGGCAACGAGGATAAAATTAGAAAAAAACTTTAATGTCCCTATTATATTGCACATGACTGTATATAACAATTTCTTTACTGCTTTTTGTCTACTAATATTCGGAAACTTTTTTTTCTGATATTAGAAGGCAATGCAATTCAATTAAACAAAATTTAACTCAAATATTACTAAAACTTCGTATATTTAACAGTTGCATTTTTGCGTTCTTATCTTACTAATATTTAGCAAAAACGATTTACTAATTTCAAAAGCTTTCTGTGCAGCTTTGAGTACCTATGTGCTAATTTTGAGTACCTTTTTTTGTTTTTTTTTTTTACAGGGTTATTTCTATCAGTATAAGATTATATTATGTCAATGGTATTTTTGATGTTTCGCGCCACACAGATATTTTAAGAGGCCATAAAATAAAAAAGTGAACTAACTTTGCAAAAACCTCTAGAATTTTACTTTCATTTCGCGTTGGAATCATGGGCTTGAAATTATTGTTGCGCTGTGAAATTAGTCTAAGGTCATATTGGAGTGGCGCACTCGATATAAAAATGATGTAATTTTGTTTTAATATTTAAGCTTTCCGATAATCTATAAAATTGTAATAAAACCTTTTAAAATTAATAACGAACAAGGAAACCGGAAAAATAAATTAAAAATTTGTCCAAAAATTGTTAAAATATAATTTCACTGTTAAAATTATGCAACAAAAGTTTGAGACACCGTATTTAAATTGTTTAACTCATTTTTTATCAACATATCTAAAAGACACGTTTACATTCAAGATCCCATAATTTTTGATAGGAAGGCGATATAACAACGCAGTAAAAAGCATGCGATAGTTTAAGGCCTTGATAAAAATTCAATTTAAAAAAATTATTAAAATTTTAATTCCAAGGTTGCCGTATAATGATTTTACTAAAACAATTTTTGAATTTTCTTCAAAGCACTTTTTTCCAAAAATATTTAAAAATTTAAGGAAGATGAGAGTAATAAAAGGAATATGCTGATTTCGAAAATATATATAAGGGAAAAAAAATTCTTCGTTCAGTACATACTTTAAGAAATAAATTGACTGATCGAATAAAGGGGATTCCGTATTTGTAAAATTGTAAGTACGCAGAAAACTAATCCGTTTTTTAAATATCAAAATTGGGATATTTTCTCTCAACTAGCAAAGAAGCATACAAATTTGAGCAACCAGAGTAAAAAGTTGTTAAAAATATTGCAAAGGCAATTATTCAAATTTTTTGAAATTTTTTCACAAAAGTTTATATTATCAAAATATAAAAATTAGGTTTTTTATCAAATATTAACACTTTAAGTGCGTACAAAGCTTCAAAGCTTCCTTCTACCAAGTTTTGTCAGAAAATTCGCACGGAATCCATGCTTGTCAAAAAATGGGTAAAACAATATACTCCATATCAGAAACGGATTGCAGACAATTTTAAATATTGCCAAAAAAAACTAAAATTTTTAAAATTGAAATAAGATTACACTTCAAATATATAATTTAATTTAGAACATAGAAAATGCGTTAAAAATTAAAATTTCTTTAATATTTAAATAGTTTTAAAAACCTTTACCTCTTTTTGCGGTCTTACAGATATTTTTATAAAATTATCTGCTTCTGACTATTTTATAAAAAACTTTACACTGAAATTTTCTGAATTATCACATAAAAGGTATGTTCCTTCATGTTACCGCGGGAACCATTCTTACCTAAAAACGTTCCCGTACTCGAAAATTGGGTAAATGAGAGCGCTTAAAAGAGTGTATTTGTATTTCTCTTTTTACTATTAACCTGGAAAATTGTAAAAGCGACACCAATGATAAACAAATAACACCATTGAGAAAAAGTTTTAAATTTTAATTAAGCAAAGAAAAACGCAAAATAAAACTTCTATATATAAAAATTAAATGAACAAAGTAAAAAAAAAACTTAAATGCATTTTCATTTTTTTCGTTTAAATAAAGTTTTGGGCCAGAAAAGTGATTTTATGCGTTCCCGTGCTTTTGGGTCATTTTGTCATTTAGAGAGAGGATTTTGTGTTTACTCTCATTTTACTGAACTTTACAAAAAGTAAAGGAGCGCAATTAAAATAACGAGTTTTTTGTAACGGTTAAATTTTTTTTCTGTGTACATAATTTTATAAGTTTCCCCAGTATACAAAAAAAAAACGGGAAAAATTAAACAAAAAAATGTTGAAAAGCCACCCAATTTTTGGTCTTATACAAGAGTTATTTCTTCGCATCTAATAGACTTCGTAAACCTTGTAAGTCTAGCAAACCTTGTAAAAAAGCTATACTTTCGAACACGACCACAACAAAATAAATAGGGATGAAAAAAAAATACACATAAAATAACGAGTTTTTTGTAACGGTTAAATTTTTTTTCTGTGTACATAAATTTATAAGTTTCCCCAGTATACAAAAAAAAAACGGGAAAAATTAAACAAAAAAATGTTGAAAAAGCCACCCAATTTTTGGTCTTATACAACAGTTATGTCTTCGCATCTAATAGACTTCGTAAACCTTGTAAGTCTAGCAAACCTTGTAAAAACGCTATACTTTCGAACACGACCACAACAAAATAAATAGGGATGAAAAAAGCTACATTAAGGGAATGCTACACTTGCATTTATTTGCAACACTAAAACTTAGAGCGAATTTACAATAGTGATTTTACAAAAGCAATGCAGCTGTTTTTAACACATTTTACGTTTTTTTTTTTTTTAATTTTCATCGATTAATTATAATTCTTTTATTGTTACCTATAATTATTACCTGGGAAATGTATCAGTTAGAGTCCCAATTAACTGCATATTCATTAATCGGGCCTAAATCCGAGACATAATTTGTTTTAACTTCAAATATTCGATATTTATGCAGTTAATTCAATTAAACTTTTGAAAAGTTTCTTAAAACGTTTGAGATGAAAGACTTTGATATGAAATTAATATTTTTCATATGATATGACCCAGATGTTTTATACAAATCTTAATTTTTGAAATTTCATACAAGTTTCAAACAATTTTAAACGAAATAAATAAAAAAAAAATACAGAATAAGGTAAAAATTCATAATTTGTATTTGAAATACAAAAAAGGTTAACGAAAATTCAAAAAATGGAAATTCACGCTTTGTAATTTTATTTTGGGAGATGCTTTATTGTAAAAAAGTTCCCCTATATATATACCGGAAATATCAGAACGTTTAGAGAAATCAAAGATAATAGATACTAATAGATATAGAATAGCTTTTAAATCATACAATACAATAAATAAATTATACAGTAAGACAAAGGATAGGATACAGAAATTGGACATGTCAAATATAGTATATAAAATACCATGTAGTGGAAATGACGGAGAGAATTGTGATAAGGTATATATAGGTACAACAAAGAATAAATTGAGAACTAGAATAGCTGGACATAGATCAGATCAGAAATATAGACATATTAATTCACAAAAGACAGCATTATCTTCTCAATGTTCAAGTTTAAATCACTATCCTGACTTTGAAAATGTATCAGTTTTAAATACAGAACATAATTATAAACGTCGTTATATATTAGAAATGTTACAGATAATTAATACACCAACAACAAATAGAATTAACTTTAAGGCAGATATTGAAAATGTAGCTCAGAATTATAGATATTTAATACAAAAGAAATAGCACACATTACATTAATTTATAACACATTATATTAATACATTTTTTATTGTTAAATATTGTTATTTTTGTTTGTTATACTTATATACCAAAAACTTTGTTTGCTGATATAAATGTATACATACAATTTATATTTGACAAATGCTTTTCAAAAATTTTTTCAAACTTTAAAATTGTTTATAATTTGTTTATTTAATTGTTATTTCCTGAAGATGCTACACATTGGAGTAGCGAAATATCGAAAATAAAAAACTTTTTATAAATAAAAACCAAACCTTAAGCTCAAGAAAATAGTAGAGTTAAAAATTGAAAAAGAAGGTTAAATAAACGAAAAGAAAGTAGAATTCTTATACAGAATTATATTTTTAACAATATTTGCAAGATTTACGAATTCGAATTTTTTTTTTTTTTTTGAATCGGAATTCGGTTTTTTTTTATTTTTTTAATCTCGAATTCCGGTTTTTTATAAAAGTCAATCCAGATTGGTATTCAAAATCAGTAGACCCTAATGAATAGCTTTACTATTTTTGTCAATAAAAATTTGCTTTTTAGATGGAAGAATATCAACATCGCATATGTGAATTAATGGCTATTTATATTGCATGTGAATTGAGATTAGGAGGGGGTTCCACAACAGAGGAACAATGTCTTATAGGAAATCGGATAATATATATAATGCGTAAACATTTAATGCAAGAAGAAAAGGTAAGTTTCATAAACACAACATTTTTTAAACATGTAATTATATATTGTTTTATATTTTTAACAGGATGATTCACGATATAACATTTTACGTACCTTAGTATATATACCAAGGTTGTTTAATGCTCGAGAAATAGTTTGTGCAATATTTGAGTAATTATTTTATATTGTATGCCGATAAACATTATTTTCAATATTAACACTTAAACTTTATAGGGAATTTATACCTCTTACGCCAGTGATAGAAGTTAATGTCTTTCCGGATAAATTGTATATGCTTTACATTATCGTATTTTATCGTTGGATGTCAATGCAAAAAAATACGGATGCCAAGAATGAAATTCTAAAGTTTGCTGAAACGTTTATGAAACCGTCAGCAACCCTGGTTAGTAACAAGTTGTATGCTCTGCATTTGCCGTTATATGAAACATATAGTACAGCCACAAGATCAATATTAAATAATATAAGTTATTACAAGGATATAAAAAATGTAAGTTTGAGCAAAAAAAAAAAATAAATGTTTTAAGCTTTTTATAATTTTTGTACAGGCTACTATAATAGATAATGCTTTGAAGAAAACGGGCTCTATTGTGGTAAGTTTGAAGTAAAATTTTTGTATTATGTTGTTATTTTTACTTTTAAAGAAAATGCATAAAATTTAATTCGGCAATTACGAATTTCGGTATGAAAAAGAATGGCTAGATGCACTTTATCTGGTGTTGCTCAATAAATATACGTGAATTCCTCTAGAATTAAAAACGAAATTTTTGTTTCGTACGGCTAATAACATATAATCATAGGTATTCAAATGAAGGAAAATTTATTTAGGATTTCAAAAAATGCATTTTGTTTAATGAACCATATTGTGTGGCCGCCCCTTTAATCTATTTAAAATCATCTGGGGCCTTAAAATAACTATTAGGGCCGTTCAACTAATCGACGTTTTATTTTAATAGATTAATGGTGCAAATAATTATTTGGGTTTTTTTCTTAATAGATTAATCGAATGAAATTTAAGGATTCTTCGATGAATCGACAAAAGATTTATTTAAAATAATATACAAATTTTGTTGCATTTTTAATAATTTTATTTAAAGAAAAAGAAACAAATTAATTTTAGTAACTCTTTAAAATTCATAAAAATAAAAAATGTATTGAGATCATATTTAGTCAAAATTTTTATTTTTGTGCCCCCTCCCAGATGGAAAATTACAAAGGGGTCAGCATTGGAAAAGCACAGAAATGGGTGGTATGAGTGCTGTTAACAGTGCTTTTCCAACGCCCAAATGATAACACCGTTCCAAGGTGGTGCCAATGTTTTACCAAGCCCTGGGAAAGCACCCATAAACATCGAAATAAAATGCTTTCCCAACGCCCAAATAAAAAAATTAAAGTGCTTTCCTGACACCCAAATGATATCACCGATCTATTTAATGCTTTTCAAAGTATTGAGATAGCACCAAGAAACACAAAAATTAAGTGTTTTACCTGCCACCGAATTATGAGCCCTCATCACTGAAGAATTTTAAAATTCTCTAGAAATAGATGATTCATGGAGTTATTGTATTGTGGAGTCAAAAATTATTTATATAACCACTCTTTTTTGGAGCCTCTTTTTCAAAAACAGAATGTTTTACGAAAACTAGCGCTGGGAAGTCACCCTTTTCAAGCGTTGGTAATTGGCGACTAAATTATGTGGTTTGCCAGTACTTCTTTTTGTAAGACCGCGGTCTACTTGTACTTTGCCAGTGCTTCTTTTTTGTTACCATACATAATTTTTACCTGGGTAGTTTCTACAAATGCAAAGAAATTTGAAAATAACACATAAAACAACATCAACGAAAATAGTTTTGTTGTTGCTTTGTGTGTAATTCGTAAATTTTTTGTAAAAGGTTTGATTTTTAAATATAAATTCCTTTCGTTTAAGGCACAATTAAAGCAGTTATTCGCCAATTGTGTGCTAAGTAAAAAATTGGTACTGTATCTTAAAAAATTGATAACAACTTTTCAACTGAAATCCTTTGATCTTTAACACATCTTTTTGGTCAATATAAAAAAATATTAATTTTAAATTCCCGTTTATTAGAATCTCTGTGATGATGATGAAGATGACGATGTTATTTGCAATGATACCACTAAAAATTATGATTTTGCTGAACAATTTTCTTCAATACAACTGGAGCCTTTGGGTTGTAGTTTTACTAATATTAAATTAGAAGAGACTATCGTTGTTTCTAGTGTTGATTTAACAATGGATGAAGAGATTATGGATTGTGAATATTCCATACTTGAAAAACATAACAATTGGGTAAATGGTTTTCAACAAACTGCAAAACAATTTAGGGATTCCCAAATATTGATAGAAAAACAACAGACTGCAGAGACACAAAAAGTCATTTGTCTTGATAGTGATTCTGAGTGTGAAGATGATGATGATATCGGTGGAAAGGTAACAAACATTTGCAAAAACAGCAAACATGTAGGCTATGGTGAAGATTTATTTGTGGATAATTATGCTTTAACTACTACACCCATTAATTGTGAATCTGATTTAGAAACATCTGATGCCGAAGATATGACAAAATTATCATCACGTTTTTTGCCAGGTACATTGCGTACTTATCAAGTGAAAAAGGATAAAGAAATAACAACAGAGAGAGAAGTAAGATCTCAAACGCCAGGATGTAATATACCTACAGAAGGCAATCACAACAGGGCTTTTAGACGCGATAGTATTCATATATCATCAACTCCGCCACAAAGAATTGGAACTGATGGCACAGATGTGCAAGATGAAAATGATGATATGGAACTATATACGATTTTACCTACAATACATAAAAAGTCTGAAAAAGTATTATTTGTTAAAGAACCTAAACCCGTGAGTCTCTATCCCTATCCGTGTATTAATTTGAAAACAGAAAAGATAATATTTTCTCAAATAAATCCACGTCTACAGCAACAACGACAATATTATTCTTCATATAGTTCAGAAGTAAAGGTAAATAAAACCTGATATAATATGTAATGATCAGGGCATGTTTTTTTTGGCATTTGCCATTAAATGCCATTTTTGCTATTTTTTTCACTTATTTTATAAAAATGCCATGTTTACAAATCCTTGCCAAAAAAGCCATTTTGTCTATTTTTTAGACTTTTCATTAAAAAAATGCTATAAAATTCAGTAAAAAATTAATCTTTGTAAATAATTTTTGGAAAAAATTTACAAAAAAACGATATTTTTTAATATTTAATAAATTTCCAATTTTTTTTTTAAATCATTCTTTCATTATTGTAGTTTTGTTAAAAAAATTCAGAAAAACACTTAAATCAACTATTATACTTTAAAATTTTTGGAATAAGCGTACCAATTTTGCATTTTTTGTGCCAATTTTACTATTTTTTCGTGCCATTTTGCCTGCCAATTGCAACTTTTTTTGTGCCATTTTAAACTTGCCCTGGTAATGATATAAGGTAAATAAATGTGTTGAATTTTGAATTTTCTTTATTTTAGACGACGCCTAAAAAGTCCGAACGACAAAAGAAACGTGTACACTTTAATACCAGTCCCTTAGGTCCAACTTCTGCATACTCGTCATCACAAAAACATATGCCGAAACCTTCATTACTACAACATAATTATAAAGCCTCAGATGCTCCGGACTATTTTCATGTTAAAGGATCAGAACTTTTTTCATGTGCTGCCAGCATAGCTGGTTCTGATGACGATGCTATCTTCAAAAGGCCGATGCCTATTAAGGAAATCAGAAAGTCTCAGAAATGCCCCAATAAACCAAAAGTTTTATCATTCAAAAAGCAACAACGTTCTTTAAAGAACACGAAATTGATTAGGGAAGATAAAAATAATGAATGTGTCGTTCCATTAAATAAAGGAATTAAAAGTTATATTAAAATTGAACAAATAGAATTACATAAGGAACAAAATATCTCAAAGAATAATGAACCGCACATAGAAAATGAGAATCATAAAAACGATATTGAAATGGATGCTTTGTCGGAAATTAGTCAACTGTTAACCGATGAAATTAATAGTCTTACATTTGAAGATAATATAAATATCTCAAAAAATGCGGTAACAGAAAATACAAAAACAAATTCTATGGAAAAGGAAAATTCAGAAACCAATATTCAGTCAATCGAACAAAAGAATTCTAAGGAAACAGAAATAACCCATACTTGTAAAAGTATTAAAAAAAGTAAAAATGAATTATTTGATAAATATCAAGATTGCCAAACTTCAGCTGGAATTGATATTCAACCAAATTGTGATTTTGAAGCATCAAATATAGTTATATTCAATAAAGATCAGGAAATTTTGGTAAAAAAATTGGATGCAAATTTATCAAACATAGAAAGGGTACAAGAAGTAAAAGTACAAAAGGCCAATCAAAATGAATTACTAGATTCTGAAATATCAAAAGAGCATAAATCTATTAATAAAAAGCAAGGAGAACAAACATTAACTGATATAAATATTAAAAATCCAATTAATGATGAAATCATTATAAATCATCAGGAAGAAAACTTAGCAATTTTAAACAAGGAACCAAAGGCAGTCAATCATGTCGGTGTGAAACTTGGCTTTAAAACTAAAAAATCAGAAACAGTGGAAATTGAGAATAGTATGGAAGTAGTTGAGGAAAAAAATATTAACAGTTTAAACAAGAGAGAAAAAGCAGTCAATCAAATAAGTTTGGAATTTGAAACTGAAAAAATCATTGAAAATTCTCATAAAATGAAAGTACTTGAGGAAGATAATAATATGAAAACATTAAAAATCAAAGCAAATCAAGTGGCTATAAAAAACAAATTAAGTATCCATAAAACAAAAAAAGATCAAGTTAGGCTTAAATTAACCGAAAAATCTACAGTCGAGGCTAATAGTAAGACTAAAGCAGTGGAAAGTCAATCGATATTACTAAAAGACAAAACCAAAATCACTTCGAAATTGGTTAGTAATTTAAGTGCAGAATTTTTAGCCAATGAAACTTCTCCAGCAAAAAATTATAAAACTAATTCTACAACTGCAAATAAAAACAAAGATTTGGAATCAAAAGATGAAAATATGGATTTTGAATTTGAAAACAATAGTAGCAGCTTAGCTATGTGCCGTATTGATTTAGATTCTGTGTCCGACAATACATCAGATGTACCAACAGTATTGCCTTTAACAAAAATGCCAACAATTGATTACGAGACAGATAAACTGCTAGAAGAATTTAACAATAAAACCAAAGATATAGTAGGATATACTCTAAAGAAAACCACCAATAAAACAATTTTAAAATTCGATTCAAAACTCCCATCTTCTAATAGAAGTCACCCTAAAGAAATATTAAACAATTTTAATACAATTAAAAAAATCCGGACAAAAATTGAAACACCGATCACAAATGAAATGCATATCGATAAGAAAAAATTACATGACTCAACGGATATTTCAATGGAAACCTTAACAAAATTCAGCAACAATGAAAATAATCAACCAAAAGTCATATCTTCCAACGATGAAATGCTTTTCTTGCCTGGAAATAAAGAACAAATTCAAAATACGAATACGCCTCAACATTATTTACAAACTAAAAAAAAATCCTCTGTACCGGAAGGTAACGTTCGTGTGAATGATAACAGCCAATGTAAAGAGAAAAATATTAAAAATATAAAAACCCAACTAGAAAAAGAATCTGAAACTTTAACTCCACACATTCCTATACAATCAGTGGTAAATGATGATAATATAAACGAAACTTCATCTAAGGTTTTAAATCTTAAATCTCCATTGATTGAATTAACAAATAACTGTAAAATCAAAAAATCATTAGATGAAGAGTTCAAAGAGACTGATAAAGAGGAAGAAGAAGAAGAGGATGAGGATGAAGATACCATGGAAATAGAGAAATTTTCTCATGATTCTAATTCGGCTTGTTCTTTGCCGCTAAAAAAACGTCCTACACAATCTGACACTAATGACGACGCGGAAGATTCACAACATATAATGGTCACAAATTTAGAACAAACTCAAGAGATTGCTGCGGAGGTTATAATTGAAAATAATGACAAAGATATAGTACAGTTAGAAGAGAATATTAGCATTCGAACGGAAGAATTAATTTCTCAAGAAGAATGTCGATCTAGAGTAATACACGAAGAATTTAACGATAAGCCATCTACCAGTGCAGCGTGTTTTCAACATAAATCGGAACCCTCAACACCATTCAAAAGGCGTGTACAATTACCCGTAAGACCTATTGGACAACCTCCTGTACAGGTTGTGGCGCCGCAATTAAAAGATAACTCGCCATCACCCTCCCACGACCATAGATCAACGGATTCCCAAGCATCTGTAGCTCCGCGTTTGCAGATACATACCCAAACTTTGCCAGAATCATACCCTGCTACACCCATGTTAGGTGTGGCTAATATAGAAATACTCATGGATTTTAATCGTTTTATAGAAGATCTTTTGGCTTCCCCCGATGTTATGACCATTATAGATAATGCAAATGCTTGTGGCTATTTCGCCGAGGGACAGGTTTATGAAATGGAACGTATAGCCATACTGGAACATTATAATATAGCCAATGCCAAGGGCAATAAAACAATCACCAAACCTTTATATTGGAAGAAAAGTGATTGTGATACTATTTCCATATTCAATGATAATGATAATGAATGGATATCATTGCCTCCTTCTACAGCCAGACAACTATTAAAGTTATCATTTGTTTTATCTATATTGCAACAACAATATAAATTAAATGATGTCAGGCAACGTATTAATTTAGCTCTTACTTTTTTAATACAGACCACTTATACCTCGAAACTTAAACCAACTACAGCGGTAACCACATTACAACAACGTATGCAACAATATTCTAGAGTTATTTCCGAAGCTAACAATTCAAGTATTCATAATACACAAACATTGCCATCAGCTGGTTATTTTAGAATTGCCACAAATAATGATTCGTTGAATACAAATTTTAGTATGCATTCAAATATGGAATCTGTACAAGATTTACATTTCCAAAATTTCTCAAATACATTACAAATAGACAATATTCAGAGTCATACTCAACATCACCATCCTCAACATAATATATCACCCACATCAGCACGGCAACAACAAGAAGCATCTATGCAACAAGAATCGATAATTTCAAGTAATCCAAATTGGAATAATATAATGCAATTTTCGAATGAACAATCGACAGCGATTTGTCAACAATCGGAAATGTATAATACTACTTCCATTAATATAGATCAGACTGAACGTATGCTAGGAGAAAATCATCATCAGCAACAGCAAGATAAACGTAACAGTTCTTGGGAAAAACTTACTAATGATCAATTATATATATATCCTCCCTGTGCTACAAGTCCACAAAATGAAGTAATTGTAAATACAAATGGTGTACAACTTCATGATGTTCCACAAAATTTTCAGGATCAACAAAATATTTTTATATCAATAACAGATGATACTGCATCGTCTTCATCGTCTACTGGTAGTACTGAACAGACACATAAATATAATACAAGACAACAGCAACACAGAACTTTAGATAAAGATATTTATAGTAAAGAATCCGGATCACCACCTTATGCTAAAAGACCTTGTGCAAAAAACAATAATGGAAACACACCAATATATCAAAATCATTTCACTGCCTCATCCCCTAGCAACATCCCACGTAATATAATATCAAGATATGGCAATCAAGACATTAATTTCCAAAACCCTTATCGTATGAAACAATCTCAGCAGCAATATCATCAACAACATACAAATCAAAGAGTCGTGGGTTCTCATAATATGCAGCAGAGTTTACCTATGAATATTTATAATAATAATATAAATCTTACGCCTTTGTCTCAACAACAACAGTCACATCATCGTATGTCTTCTAGATATAGCTCTAATATCATTCCTGAAAATGTGTCACCTCATGTTCAAACTAAGCAAAATGATTCTAGTTATAGGGATATTTTACAACCCTACATTAGATATTTAATCAAGGATCATGAGAAAAACTCTAAACATTTATTACAGATTTTTGAAGAAGTTTCTAGTATCAATCCCCAACAACAAACTGCCCATACTAATTCTGTTGTTAACAGCAATATTTTAACGTCAACGCAGCATCAACAAATGATGTTGCCACCTTTAATAAGAAATCCACAAGAAAATCATATGCCTACCATTAGAAATACTGCGATATTACCTTCATTAATAAGAAATCCGCATCATATGGCGCACAATCTACCTGTTAGAGATTCCGGGGCATTACAAGTTGTACAATCATTTATAGATCAAACCCAACCTAGTTATGAAAAAACTCAACAACAGCAGCAAATAATGGTAAATGCAGAACAGCGACAAGTTAAAAACATCAATAATCCAAATTTCGGCAAAGAATATGTAAATTTTGTAGGATCTAGAGATGATGTTTTACAAAAGCAAAAATTGAGAAATTATAAAGCTCAGCAATTAAATCATCAAAATGATATGCAACGAGCACAGCAAGAGCAAACAGAATTACAAAGATTAAATAGTAATAAACGTAAATACCAAGAAAAAAATGATAAATTATCAGAAGTTTTAAAACACAAAATGGCTGAACTCAATATACTTCAACATAATTTTCATAGAAAATTATTACAAAAACAACAAAAACAAGCTAAAACTTCTGACATAATTACTACTGCGACTACTGTACGCAGGGGCAGACCAAAAAAATCTAATTTAAAAAAATTTCCAGCTGACAATAATGCTGCAACCAAATCTTCGTCTTCTTGTGAACCTCCACCTACTAAAATAAAACGAACAAATAGTTCAGCTAGAGGCTCAAGGCGTAGACCTAATAATACCGACTTACTATCTGTAGCATCGCCAACTATATACCATGCCTATTACAAACAACGTTCAGCTGCCCGCGAGGCAAATAAACGTATAAGTGTTTGCAACAAACAATTTTAAGTTAAAGCATTAACTCAATTCTCCTGAATTCAGAAATCAACTAAAATTGGTGTGGTATAGGGATGCCAATCACGAGTTCCGAAATCCCGGGATTATTCAATAAAAATGAGTCCCGAATCCCTGGATTCTTTAGCTCGAATCCTGGGATTTTTACAATTGCAAAAATATATGGTAATTTGTCCAAAATTGCAAACCGGTTGATATTTCTCAACCATTTTTGTTAGATATAATTTTATATAAATCTATATTGGGCAGTATTTTCACATTATATTTCGGAAATCATCGATTAAAATTTAAAATAAAAAGTTGTATTTCAGAATTTGTCATTTGAATTTCTGCAATGTATGTGGAAAATAATTCAAAAATTATTATAAACAAAAAGCGCAAACAAGTTCTTGAATTTTTTCAATTCTTTCGTTCATTAGAAATAAACAGGAGTATTTAACAAAACGTGTAAAACAGTTATATTTTATAGTGATGATGCATAATAATTTGAAAACTTTATAACATGTTTGTTTTATAAGTCAACTATATATTTTAAAAGTGATTATGCATATGACCCTATATTTCTTAAATAAATTTTAAGTTTTTACACATATCTTTAAATAAAAAATTTCCAAAATTGCAAGAAATCATGAAATCCCGAAAAAAAATTTTAAATCCCGAAAAAAACGAATCCCAGGATTTTAAAAACCAATCCCGATTGGCATCCCTAGTTTGGTACAAGGCATGTATCCAAATTAGTGTTTCCAATTATTCGACATAGGCGGTTAACCGGTTAAAGCATTATTCGAAAAATCACTAAAATTAATTAACCGGTTATTCGGGTCGGTTAATCGAGAAAATTGGCGATTAATCGATTAATTGTTTAATGCAAAATTAATGCATTTTCTCAACTTTTTATCAATAAAAACAAAAAAGGGTTGATTTTTTAAATATTAAAAACTGGAAGAGCCTTTTACATTGAGCCATCAACATAAAAAATGTTAAGCTCTATTTGAAAATACCAATTTACTCTGCAAAAATCAATTTGCTGAATATTTGTAGTCTGAGAATATGATAAATAATTGTTAAATTCTCAGTCTTTTCGGTTCTTAAGGGCCATTAACAATAACCGAATTCTGAGCTAACTTACGCAGAGAGAATTTAATTGGACGAGTTTTAATGAAAATGTTCACTAAAATAATGAAGTTTTCTTCACAAAGTTAATGCAAAACAAATTTTACGAAAAAGCTTTTTCATTGGGTGTGTGTAATTTTCAATAAATAATACGAAATTTTTCATAAGGCTGCATCAATTTAATGAAAAGTTTAGTACAGTATTGTTTTAAGGTCATATAGACAGCTGCAATTAATATTGTAATTAATATGCAATTTAATCAATTTTAATTAATAGATTTGAGGTTAAGAAGAGTAACCCTTTTTCTCTTAAAATTATAAACACATTATAATTTTCAAATCAGCTTAGATCTAATTTTTAATTTTGTTTTATGGACAGGCGTTGTCAGTGAGTTTCCATTAAATTATATTAATTATTTAGATGTTTTTATTGTCAGATTATCTCCATATGATAATTTTTTCAACAACCCGTCGGCTGTAGGAATCGAACACATGCTCCAACTTTACAAACGTAACTATACTAAAGTGCGACAGCTTAAACATCTCACCCAAGTAAGGCATTGAAAAACTGCTCTCACTTTTGAAAATTAATTTTAAAAGAATTAAAACAGAAATAAAAAATTGTCTATTGTATTTCCTAAAGCCTGCTCCAGCCAGAAACAGCGTTAAAGCATTTTTTTTAGAAATAGAAACTTAAGTTTCTATTTTGTTAAAAAAGTCCAAAAAAATATTTATTAAAAATTAATTGCGATAATGTAAAACAAATCCAATTTGAGAGTCTCTTAAAACCGATGACGTGTCTCGCTGGTTCAATGTCGACATGCTTGGAGTTGCTCAAAAAATGTTATCTAAATGTTCAATCGATTTTAAAACAATTTGATCGTATTTTAGTTAGTATTTGTTTTTTTATAAGCGTTTCTTGCCATTTTTAGCGAAAGTTAAGAAAATTATGAAGTTTTGGGAAAAAACCCAACAAACTAATCGTTCCGTTAACGTACCGTTTTCGGTCCATCATAAACGGAATCCAACTCCGTTTACGTACCGTTTTCCGGATCCGTATACGGACCAGAAAACGGATTTTAAGGAACATCGAAACTGATTCGAATCCGTTGAAAGTCCGTCAATGACGGACCGATATGTCGTGTAAAAAACTGAAAAGTCCGTTGTAAGTCCGTCATTGACGGACCGTTGGGTCGTGTAAAAAACGGACAAGTCCGTTGAAAGTCTGTCAATGACGGACCATTTACGGACCGTTATGTCGTGTATAAACGGAGTGACTTCGGACCAAAAACGGACTTGTATATCTATCTAAATTGACTAATTTTGAGTAAATTAAATTTACTAAATCTTTTTTATTTTTAATAGATTTATTAATAACGATATTATTTACATTTACACTATATTTAGTACATCAGTTTACCTTTGAGTTTACCTCTTTATCTAGCGCATCAATTCACGATAGTCACCCATAATAAAATCGATCATCTACATGCAAAAGAAAAAATAAATTAGTTATGGTTTAATTGATTGTATTTACGATGGTGTTTTACTTGAAACAACAACAATTTACACACAATTTTAGAAAAATTGGGTAGCCGCGTTAACGTACGTGGAACAGAGCTTTTGTTACAAAAACAAACGATCTTACACAAATCATTGTAAAACACGCACTAAATTTTATTATTCTTACCATCTAATATATGTATGCTACTTGAAGTTAGTTAATTGATGTGTTGGACCTATATCAGCTACCGTCACCAAAAGTTTTTAAAATAATTTAATTGTTTTTATTTTGAACACAAATTAAAATCAATTAAGTCAGTATTTTACGGTACTGAAACGGAATTAAAACGTATTGTGTTCGAAAATCCGATTACACGGGCCGTTAATGTTCCGTATACGTACAAGCTTTGACGGATACGTGTATTACGGACCGTTGATGTTCCGTAAAAGCCGGATTCATGATTCCGTACGTGCCGGAGAGTCCGTAAAAATGTTTCTTGGGAATAAAGCAAAAAATTACATATTAAAAATATAACCGGTTAATCGACGTATTTTAACCGATTATTCGGGTCGAATAATTATTTGAGTTTTAAATTATTTGTTTCGACATTAACCGAAATAGAGGCGATTAATCGAGGAATCGATTAACCGAATTGGAAACACTAACCCAAATAAGATTTTTCTTGATTTTTATTATTCTACCACGTCCTATAGTGGAGATATTTGCAACTTTCTTCGATGAATCCAGATTTTTCAAAACTAAGTTTTGTTGTTCTCTTAATTCTAATATACTTAAATAATCAATAGTTTTAAATAATTTTAATCTCAATTTTAAGCAATTTTTTTTTAATTTTGCGTGTTTTAACCTGACATTGAGATTTTTGAATCAAAAAAATGCAAGCCTGCCATGATAATTAAAGTTTTTTATTTGGAATAGTAGCCAAACTTATTTTATGCTTTGTACTGCGCTCTTATATCAATAACACAGTACAACAGCCAATCTGGGGGGTGAGAAATTCCAAGTCAGGGTGATGGTACTAGGTCAGTATAGTAAAACCCTCAAAGGGTTTGGCGTTCGTATGTGTCATTTTTTTATGACCTTTTAAATTTTTTCCTTATCTTGATGTTTTTTCGCTTAGTTGTAACTTGAGAATCACTTGTCCGATTTTGATGAAACAAATTTAGAAAAATTTAGAATTACAATTTCTTTAATCCGTTCATATAACATTTTTCTTTATAATCAACAGTTTTGCCGGTAAAAATAAATTTGTGGAGAAAAAAAAATATTTTTTTGCCTAAAAATTAAAATTTTTTATGAATTTAAAAAAAAAATTTTTAATTTTTAGGCAAAAAAATATTTTTTTTTCTCCACAAATTTATTTTTACCGGCAAAACTGTTGATTATAAAGAAAAATGTTATATGAACGGATTAAAGAAATTGTAATTCTAAATTTTTCTAAATTTGTTTCATCAAAATCGGACAAGTGGTTCTCGAGTTACAACTAAGCGAAAAAACATCAAGATAAGGAAAAAATTTAAAAGGTCATAAAAAAAATGACACATACGAACGCCAAACCCTTTGAGGGTTTTACTATACTGACCTAGTACCATCACCCTGACTTGGAATTTCTCACCCCCCAGATAATAATCCCAAAAATGTTCCATAGTGTAATCGGTCTAAATATACCGTTTTTTTGGGTAGTGTCGTTGTATGATGAAAATAGGATTAATATTAAAAAGCGAAAAAGTGCATTTATTACATTCTTCAAGACAATAGTTTTTTCATAAAACTGTTACAAGAAACTTGTATTGAAAATCCATAGTACATATTTAAAATTTATATTTCAAAGCTGCTTTCAATAATGCGCATATAATGCGGTTTTACATTTTTTAATCTTCTCTAAAAAAAAATTCAAAATTTTATGATTTTTCTTTATTTTTTTTATTTGTTAATTACTATTTGTTTGTAATTATTACTAAAGTATGAATAATTTATATAAAAAACTACAAATAATTAAATTGTTTTAATACGTTTATATGCAACTTGGCTATATTTAAAATGCGTTAATAAGCTATCAGCGGTATTCAAAATGAAAATTTAGCATAGAGTTAACATGAGTTTTATTCATAATAGAGATGAGCGATCCGGTGATTTTTGAATGACGTTGCTACCAGTGATCGTGATTTTCAAATCACCGTTCTTTTAAACAGTGACCGTGATCACGGGTTTGTAATAGATATGGGCGATCCGGCGATTTTTCAGTAACATTGTTCTCAGTGAATGTGATTTGCAAATCGCTGTACTTTTAAACTGTGGTCGTGATCATGGTTTTTCTATGGAAAAGACTGCGATTTTCTGATAAATAAACGAAATAATATTTATGGCGAGTTTTTAAGATGTCAGTTAAACTTGGTTTAGTTAAACCGAAAACGAATTTTGTCAGCCATTTCAAAGTTTATTAACAAAAATTTGCCGGAAAAACTTTTTCTTGAGTATAATTTATTTCTTTATTGAAATAAAAAAAATAAACCACATTTTAAAAGCAGTATTCCAGTTACAAACTGCGTTAAACTAAGTTTAAAAATAATGCACTTCCTAAAAACTGGGCCTTAAAAGAAGAATAGTTGCGACCGGTAACAAAGACATGATAGAAGGAGACATTTTATTCAGAAGAGTGTGAAAACAAGTCACTGTTATTGAAAAAAAACATGTATTACTGTGCACAATGAAGTTTGCAAGAAAGAATAGTACACAAATATTAAAAGAACGGCATTCCGAGTAACTGCGACTTGAAATATTTGATCACTGCCGTTACCAGTGATTTATCAATAACTGTGATTAAATCACCGGTATGAAAATATCACTCATCTCTAAAAATTAACATTAAAAACACACAAAATTAACACAGCGGATGATAATGACGAAATTATTTTTATTAATTTTTTTTCTTTGAATTTAATTTTTTTTTTTGTTTTTTAGTTTATTTATTAACGTTATCCCTGTTCTTGTTACAAAAAAACTAATTAAAAATGTAAAATTCCCTAATGTTTGATGAATTTTTCCATTACACTGTAAAGCGTGTTTGTCAAACCTGCCGAAAAATAAAAAAATCGTCCAACATGTTTGACAAGCCGTTAAATTAGACCAGAGCTTTGAAGAATTAATTCCTTAATTCTGAATTAAAAATTCGATGAATTAATTCAGTAAGCACCATATATTGAATGGAATTAATTCATATTTGCATTCGTTGGATTTATTTTGTTACGAATTAATTCAATTGCAATAGTTCTTTTTATTAAATCAAATGAATTAATTCACTGGTGAACACGTTCAATTTTATAAATCGAACGGAAAAAAGTGAATTAATTCCTTACTGAATTAATTCACTACTGAATTCGTTCAATTTCATTTTCGTTCAGTGAATTAAAAAAAATAAAATTACGTTCAGTGAATTAAAAAAAAATAAAATTACGTTCAGTGAATTAAAAAAAAAATAATTTCACTGAATTGAAAAAAAAATAAAATAAGTTCACTGAATTGAAAAAAAAAATAAAATAAGTTCACTGAATTCAAAGCCTGTTTTCTGCCGTTTAGTAGAAGAAAACAATAATGTACAAATAAAATTTTTAAATAAGCAATTTTACAGCGTGTGCTAGTAAAAATGAACAAATTAGAAACCGGATGCTGTTTATCAACCTACATTATTCAAAAATAAAGCCTTTTACTATTGAAAATAAAAACTTTACAGATAAAGATAAATTTGGAAAAAATATAACTATTAATTTTTCAAACTAGTTATATAGTGGGCTGTTTCCGCACTGCAGGCTGTTCAAAAAGACTTTATTTTATTCTTCACATATTCCACAGACATTTTAATGTCAGCAGAAATTGATTTTTATTTTTAAATCATTTCGTCGATATACCGAAATATCCACATTCCGTATTAACAGCCCACAGAGGCGAGAATTTTTAGTTCTTTCCTTGACGACGGCATCTTGAAAGCAAAATTGACTATCAAATTGCATGCAGCCTACGTCACAGCTTCAAGTTCAACTGAATTTGACAAGCAGTATGTGTTATCAACTTGAAAGCAAAATCTTGATCGTGTAACCTCACTGTTACACTATAAGATTTTCGGAAAGATTTTGCAACCTTGCCTATATGTTTTGCATGTGTACTAGTGCTGGTAAAAATATGAGTAGTGGATATCGAGTAGTTTTTATGTTGTGTTCAGTGGAAATTTGGGTACAAAATGGTTGAACTTGGAGGGACCTGTGAAGAGAATAACTAGCAACTGGGAAATATTTATTTATAAAATACATATAAATGAAAGTTCCCTTCAAAGAAACTTACATACTATATTTGTTCTGAAAGAAACTTTTAATGTGGACAAAGATTCTTCAAACAATTAATCTTAGAAAAAGGCAAACATGTCGTTTTTTACTTTTCAACTTGAAAAGCATACCATTTAAGACTAAATCACATATTGGATTGACTTTCTCTTTAGTTAATAGATAAAGTTGCAACAAATAATCAAATTAAAAAAAAATTAGCCTTGATTTGGCTTTAAAGATGACAAAAAATCAGACAATAGGTGCGTTCGGCAGATATAATTTAATAGTCAACAGTTCTACAACAGTTGTACAACTACCTGCTGAACGACCTGATCATTAACCGCTCAGTCTGAGCGCTCAGGTAACGCTGTCATATTTTGGTAGCGTAAAAAATGTTTGCTACTTTTGATCAATAAGTGATACATTTGTTGATGTTCATTTACAATAAAAATTGTTTTGTAAGAATGACAAATAAAAATATACAAATATAATTCGAAAACAAAAATTAAAAAAAAGGTAACTACAGAAAAAGTGTATTAAAAACAAAACAAAGAAAATATCGTTCAGCAGAGTAAGTACCTAATCACAAATCGCTACAAGTCACCGATATCAGTTTAAGGTTTCTCTGCCAAATGCTATCAATGTTATTGTAAAAATACAGAATTTAAACTTTCAAGTGAAAATAAATTTTACGTTTTAAGCGAAACCCCGCAGCGGTAAGCATGTTTCTTGGCCCGTCAAAACTTTACCTCAAAATTATTTTGAAATGTTTGAAATGTCATAGGAATTCAAAATATTTTGATTCTACCCCAATATCTGCAAAATGGAAGAGTTGGTCCAAAGGGCCACATGTTTGTATTTTATAATTTTTTGTATATAAAATAGCCATTCTCCTTATTTGGGTACTTGATACTCAAAACTACTACTCGATATTTTCAGAGTTGCATTTTGGACAGACAAAAAATATAAAAATGTGACTCCGCTAAAATATTTACCACAAAAACTGAGACTGCTAAAATATTTGTCACAAAATTACAACTCTGCTAAAAGAAAAAATCAGAAGTAATATATTTAAAATAATATGTTAAAAAACTATGAAAAACGCAATGAATAGTTGGTGAAGAAGTTTAAAAATATGTTTGTAAATTTAAATATTGAATTACCATAAACATTTTGAAAGAATTTTACCAAAAAAATTTTAAAAAACTTCAAATTTAAAAACCGTTAAAAGTTTCGAGTAGTATCGAATATCCAAATCAAAAATATCGATTAGTATCGAGTATTGAAAAGTAACCGAATTTGCCAGCACTAATGTGTAGTAAAGCAAAATCGTACCGAAAATCTTATAGTGTAAAGGTGCGTTTAAAATGACGGAGTACTCCAATCTGTAGCAAATTTTGTTTTTTTCTCTTTCATACTAACACATTTTTGTATTGTGCTATCTCTTGTTATTCCACTCCAGAGTAAAACTTGTTTGACTCTGGAGTACAGATTTGCTACACTCTGGAGTTAACATTGGTCTGTTAACTGCACAAATTATACCAGATATGAATCAGCTGATTTGGGCAATATGGCCGACAGAAAATGGGCAAAACAAAACTGAAAAATTTAAGAAAAACACAAAAGATAAAGCACAATAATCTAAAAAGAGACAGATATATACAAAAAATGGGCAATACAAAACGTATGGAGATTTTATATTGTTATCTCTCTCTTGACTCGACTTCCTTGTAAACAAAACCATACGGTTCGAGAATACTTTTTTGACACCTGTCATTAGTTTCACATCTGGTATTAATCTGTGGTTAACTGTTTAACATGACAAATATACCCAAAAAACCACATCTCTAATTTGTTCACATCTCTAATTGTCAACAAATTAAAAAAAATAATAACAAAATATAATAAATAAATATAAAATTTGTGGTGTTTTCGGTATTATTTAAAATAAAAAAAATATCGAAATAAAAAACGATAAAAATTTTGGCAAGAGAGTGGCGAAAATATGAAGTAAGTACCAAATGTCAAATAAGTTTTGAAGTAACTCTACTCTGCATTTCGAACAGTTAACATTTTAATCTGTGCTGCAAAGGAGAGTCACTCTATCATTGGTAGCATTCGGCAGAGAAACCTTAAACTGATACCGGTGACTTGTAGCGCTTTGTGATTGGTAACTCTGCTGAACGATGTTTTCTTTGTTTTGTTTTTAAATAAAATTTTTCTAAAATTTCCTGTAGTTTTTTTAAATTTTTGCTTTTGAATTATATTTGTATGTTTTTATTTGTCATTCTTACAAAAAAGATATTTTTAAAATCAACAGCAACAAATGTATCACTAATTGATCAAAAGTAGCAAACATTTTTACGCTACCAAAATTTGACAGCGCTACCTCAGCGCTCAGACTGAGCGATTAGAAATCAGGTCGTTCAGCAGATAGTTGTGCAACTGTTGTAGAATTGTTGACTAATAAAGTGTATCTGTCGAACGCACCCATTGTTAAAGCACCTTAAACCAGCCTTAAAGGCTGTGTTTATGAAACGAATTACATGCAAAACAAAAACAACAAATAAAATTTGTTGTTGTTTCACGTGTGATTTGTTTCATGTTCGCTCAAATCCATGGCTAGTCAAGACTATAAGGAACAATTGTGCTGACAACGTTGTCTGAACAAGAAAAAAAAAATAAATAAGAGTGGTCCACACGAGACAAGTTCATGGGTGAACAAGAAATTGTTCGTTGATTGATCAAATCGATGTCTAAAGCTGCCTACACACTAGGGAACATACTTAAGAAAAGAGAGCATTTTTTGTGAATGTGTGAGTGCGTTTGTGTGTGTGTGCGTGTTGAGAGCGTGCATTTCGTGTTTACAAAATTTTTTGATATTTTTTGTTCCCTCAACCATGTTCCCTAGTGTGTAGGCAGCTTAAGACGCTAAGATATGAGCAATCCAAAAACGCTAGCTTAGCGTGAAAAGCGCCAACTCGGCAACAGTTTTTATTGCCAACTATATTGAAGAAAGAGAACTAAAGCAAGTTGAAGAATTTTTTTCAGTACTCTCGCTCGGTAGTTCTTAAATAAAATTAAATATTTTATTATTAAAACCATTTAAAAATAATATATTTATCACCTTTAATAAGTTTAAGAAAAAGTGCATATAATAATCATAAAGTTTTCATTGAAAATGTGTTTTTAATTCGAAAAAACTGCATTTTAAAAATGTATATATATATTTTTCTTTCGTGGTCGCCATATTTGATTTTTCGGTATTCAATTACCTAAAACAAAAAAGCTAAAAAGTTTACAGAAAATGAATTATATATAGATACAACGTAAAGTTATGAACTGAAAAAAACAAATTTTTTTAAAGAACATTTTAAATAAAATTATTTAGAAAATAAAACATGAAGCTCAGCCCTAATTGTGTATCTTTTTAACGACAGTGAAATGACACCTTAACTATCGTTTGACCAATTTGAATGATAAAATTTTAGTTTCAGTGTCATATGGCATTTATTCTTCATGAGATATATGAGTTCCATCGTCTAAACGATATTTAGGTGTCATTTCATTACCGTGTAACGTTAAAGACATAACCTCCAGGTAAGTGCGTTCAAATTTTGTTAAAATGTTTGCATAACTTTCCAAGGTGCTCCTTTTCGTATTTTTTTAAAATTTTCTGGCGGCATTCTAGTATCTACTTCGTCCTTACTATTTCTTTTATTTACTTTCTCGCCCCTAGGAATCTAAAACGGCCGTAAAAAGTAAGCCAATTTAGACGGTGCTTCTTTTCCATGACTATTTGATTGCAACTTTTGTTTTTGTTCGATTGGTTTTAGAAAAGCAAGCGGGGTGGCAAAAGAAGCACGATTTCCGTGATTCTTTTTGACATTTCTCTTTGCACATATTTGTATTCTTGTTTTTGTAGCTTCATTTATATTCGTCTTTTGAGTTGATAAGTTGATAACGCAGGCGATTGGTAGGTATATCCTATAAGACATACGGACAGCGTTGCCACCAGTAAAACAAAAAATTACACAGCTGTAGGTCAAAAATTATCCAAAACCTTATGAAATTACACAAAAAATATATTTTTCATATTATTTCAAAATAAACTCTCCTGGACACAATGGAGAAGAATACAAATATTTTGGGAAGAATTTCGCCATTTTTTACCGACTGATATGAAGTTTCACACTGTAAGTTTTGGATGGCCGAAACTTCGGGAGCTATGCCATTCGACTCCAAAGTTTTGCCATTTTTCTATTTACAAACCGATTTTAAAAGACGTATAATTTCTATCATCTACAAAGTGCAAAAGTTATTTGCATTTTAAAATTAAAATTGATCATATTTGCGTGTTTTTGCCTGCTTCAAAAGCAAATCCAGGCCAATTTCTCAGAAAATATTAAAAACAAATTATTCTATTAACTAAAGGGAATTTCAATGCTATCTTTTTAGGATTAAAATAGCGTGTTTTTAAATTTGAATATTAAAAAAATGGTATTTTATCCATACTAAAAAAAAAAAAAGCTGGAGTAGATCCTCCAAGGCATCCGTATTGTGATGGCATAAGCCCTGTTCAACCCTAGCTTTAAATGTCGGCAAGACAGGAAAAATTTCAAAAACACCGTATTTGTAAAATTTTGCCTGTTTTCTTTAATTTTTATGTTAATGGTAGCAAGGCAGACCTTAACATGAAATTTCTTTGCAGTACCTGTGTGTATCAACAAATTTTCTTTTAAAAAATAAAAATATAACATTCCCATAGCATATTTAATTCCTTTAATATAACATTTAAAAAAGAAAAAAATTCATATTATTCTATTGAAATCTGAAATATGTTGAATTTACAGAATTCTAAAATATTCTGATTCTGCTTGATCCACCTTGCTGCGTTAACAAAATTTTTGACTGGTCAACAAAGCCCAGTATTATGATAACTACAGGAACAAAATTTTCAGACATTAGAAAGTCACAATCATAACAAACTCAAACTTTACCACTCTTTCGCTGAATTTTTTAATGTTCTTGCAAACCAAGGGAAATAAACAAAAGGCGATGCTTTTAACAAAACAAAAAAAATTATAGCACCATTTTTGATTCCTTCTAAATTGGGTTTAGTGTTGAAAAAATCTACAAAAGTAATTCACCAGAAAATGGAGATTTGTGGTAAATGTTTCACTGACAAACTCGTTTCGTCTAAATATCGACTAATTTTTATTAATTTATTAAAAAGCTCCGGGACTTGTGAAAAATTCACGGAAATTTCTATAAAAAGTGAAATTACACAAAAACTACACAAAAATGTCATTATTCAAAAATTATCCAACGAATGTGTCAACAGTACCGTTTTTGAATACCCTAGTAAAAATGATTTTTATATAATCAGATATGATTTTTATACAATCATTTATGATTTTATACAATTATAACTTGTCGAGTATTGTGAAACATATATTTTTATATGATTATATCAAAATATATTTAATTATATAAAATTATATTAACCAGATCCAACATTTTCCGGATCAAATTATGTATGGGTTAATATAATTATATAAAAAATATATTATTTGATCCGAAAATGGTGGATCTGGCTAATATAATTTTATATAATTAAATATCTTTTGATATAATCATATAAAAATACATGTTTCACAATACTCGACAAGTTATAATTGTATAAAATCATAAATGATTGTATAAAAATCATACATGAATATATAAAAATCATTTTTACTAGGGTAATTATTCAAAAAGTGGCAACACTGCATACGGATAAACTTCGTTTGCAGTTTTAAAGTGTAGATTGCGGTAGAGGTCCCTGAAAGAGTTGTCAAGTATTCGACCTGTTTAAAAAACCGGTTTTCGAATACTTCTAAAAACCGCCTTTTTGAAAAACCTGTTTTCGGTTTTTTTAATTCACAACCGCTTCGAATAACCGGTTTTTTAAGTTTTTTGGAAATACTCATTTTGTATTGCTATATATGCAAATTTTCTTATAAAACTTGTAAAGAATTGCTAAAAATCTTGAAACTTTCTATTTGTTTCCTTTCTTGAAAGCAATTTGCAGCGTAAATTGTTCCATTAGTTATTGTTCCATTAACGAAATTTGAGGTAATATCTACATGTGTGCACATGCATGAACATACATGAACACGCATGAACACGTATGAGCATGTATGATCATACATGTAGATATTACCTCAAATTTCGTTAATGCACACGTATGGTCATATATGATTCATGTATGGAGATTTATGTATCCATGTATGGTCATGAATGCATTTTTATGAGCATGCACGCACATACATTTAACCTGTATGGATCCATATATGTCGATTTTTAGCTGGGAATTTATTATATTGTTTGAAATATAACAGCGACACCTAATTAGAAACGATTTTATATTATTAGAAAAAAAACTAATATTAATTTATTTTTCTTACTTTTTATCAATATTTTGTTGCAATTCCCTTTTGCTTTATCACAGCCTCACATCGGTTGCGCATTGACGTTATTAGACGTCGACACCGCTCTACTGGTGTCGCCTCCCATGCTTTCTTAACATCCTCAAAAAGAGTCGCCATATTTGTTATATTTTTCAGACTAACGGCAGTTTTTACGTACCCCCATCGATGTTCTATGGGGTTCAAGTCCGGACTGGATGATTGCCATTCCAAAACGTTGATGAAATTATCGTTAAAGAGTTTTTTGCCAGCCTCGCCGTGTGCTTCGGATCATTATCCTGCTGAAATTGCCATATAATAGGCAAATTCTCCTCAGACCACGGGAGCATGACAGTATTTGGTATATCAACGTATTTTTCCTTATTTAAGATTCCATAAATTTTATAAATTGGGCCAACACCATTCCAGGAGAAACTACCCGTGAAACGAAGCGAGAATTAAATTCTTTGTTAATGGGTCATCTAACGTATCTCCGACCATCTGAACCAAGGCGATTAATCTTTGTTTCATCGATCCAAATCACATATTTGCTGTCCAATTTTCAATCCTACTCAGAAGTGGCTTCATTCGTGCTGCTCTTCCATGTAGCTCGGCTTCCACCAAACGACGTGCAATAGACCGCTTGGATATCGTGACATTTAAATTTTCTTGTATATCACGTTGGATGTCAGTAGATGACTTTTTTGGGCCGGATTTCGAAATTCACGTTATTATTCGGTCGGTATGTGCTGGTGTGTTTCTGGGCCTCTTCTTTCGCGGAACATTGGCTATGGTCTCATATTTATTGATATCCTGTAAAACATTAAAAACCATTTTTTTGGAACACTTTAGCTGCTCTTCTATTTCTCTATAAGACCTTCCAGACTTCTAAAGTTCAAAAATTGGGCTCCGTTCTTCAGGAGTGCAGCTTTTGCCTTTTCCCATGATAGATCTTAAAAATTATAATTTCTTATTTGCTATAAAACATTAATTTGGAAACAAAGAACCTTAAAATAATTTTTTTTTTATCAAAATCGCTCTTAGCCAAGAAGACTTTAATAAACAATTACGCGTTTCTAATTAGTTGTCGCACTTTCTTAGAATTTTACTAAACAATATGTAAACTATTTTCAGAAATTATAACAGCTTTTAAAATAAACAGCAACAAAAATGAGTGGAAATGATAATAAAAAGAGTAATAAATACAATACAATTGTTTTAAACAAAAAACGTAACGGTAAATTTACGAAAATATCAATAATGATCATCAAGCTCTAGTGTAAAAAATGCGTTTCTAATTAGTTGTCAACATCTGTATATCTTTAACGATTAAATTAGAACAAGCAAATGTGACTTTTTCAGAAAATTGATCGTTATTTTTAAAAATTATGATATTACGAATTCATATTTTTGTAACATAAACGATAGCAAATATGATATTTAATATGAATTCGTTAACGATACTGTATCGTTTTATGGTTTATTGGGAAAGAATAAAATTTTTTTGAAAATTTTTAATTTTTATAAATTAAATTGCAATTTAAGGCCTTTAAAGTTCGAGTGAAATTTTTCCACGTGAAAAACAACTTACGGTGCTTAATGTGAAACAATTTGTGACTTTTAAAATTTTTATTATAATTTTAGGGTTTCAAATCGCAAAATGTTTTCACGGAAATGAAAATGTTTTATCACGGAAATGGAATGGCTTATATGTATTTTAGGATAAATTATTAGATTTTTCCTACTAAACTTATTGTCAAAAAATTATGACTTTTTTAAGATAGAGAGAAAATGTAGGCTTAAAAAAAACCCGGAAATATAAAAAACCGGTTTATCGAATAATTTGGAAACCGGTTTTGACAACTCTAGTCCCTCATCTGTTATATACCATCCCAGGTAGAAATTGCCGACGGTACAAAAAACAAAGCACTGGCAAAGCGTTGCTTTACAATGGTACAAAAAAAAGCATTGCAAAAGCACTAATTTAGAACGCTTTGCCAACATTTGGAAAGAGTGCTTTCCCAATACTTGTTTTACAAAGTTTACCACTGTTTATGAAAAAAATCACCGGCAAAACATCGGTTCAAAACGATTTGCCAACGTTAGGTAAAAGGACTTTGCCAGTGCCTGTTTTACAAAATTTACAACCGTTTATAAAAATACCACTGGTAAAATATCGGCTTAAAACGAATTGCCAACGTTTGCTAAAAGGACTTTGCCAGTCCTTATTTTACGAATCTTATGACTGTGTGTAAAAAATACATAAACTGATCACTTAATGTTCACCCTATTTAAGTACCAGTTTTCTAGTCTATTGATATAACTGGAAAATTGATCTTATGGTAAAATTTGTGTGAAAATCTATATCCGACAAATTTTTGTAATGTTTTATTTGCATTTCATTTATTATTCAAATAAACAATGGTACAAAAAAAAGCATTGCAAAAGCACTAATTTAGAACGCTTTGCCAACCTTTAGAAAGAGTGCTTCCCAATAATTGTTTTACAAAGTTTACTACTGTTTATGAAAAAAAACCACCGGCAAAACATCGGTTTTATGTTGTCAGCTATTTCCAAGTTTATTAGCAAAAATTGTTCTAAACATTAAGCATTAAACATTAGTATTTAATATGAATGAAATAAGTGATCTCAATAATATTTACTAAAATTTTCTTTGAAAATCATCAAACTATATGTATTTATATATAATTTGATGCAGATAGATAGACCCATTTTTCGGATCAAATTGTATCAGGTGAGATAACATGCTTATCTCGCTTGATATTATATATTCCAATATTCGGATCAAATTAGATATGGACGAATATATGGGTTTATATATGGTGATATATGATTATACAGTAGTGGACTAAAGTGGATACATTAATTCAAGATTAATTCAAAATTTGTTATAATTTTTATTTTATTATAGAAACTTAAACGATTTTTTTTAAAGCATAAAACTGAAACTTTCTTCTTCAATAAAAACCTAAATACAGTAGACTATATCATTAAGAAGTTAATGAAAAAAATAATTGCAAATTGTGACCGCTTTTATCCAGTATTGTTCATATTTGAAATTTTCGGCAAGTTCTTTCTTTAATATTTTGTCGAAAGTCCTTTGTTCTTTAAAACCGATTTTATGCGAGAAGGAATGCTTTCCACGAGATTTTTAATAGTTTGAGGTGGAATATTAGCCCATTCCGCTGAAACTCCTGACCAAAGATCATCTAAGTTGGTCGGTGCTCGTTCGCATTGGGAGAGTCTTCTTTTGACAATTGTCCACCAATTCTCGATGGGATTCAAATCGGCGCTCTGACCTGGCCACTTCAAAAACTGGAAAAACTACACTTGGATATCACAAATAGAACAAAAGTTATTAATACAGATTTAAAAATATTCAAATATGTATCCACTTTAGTCCACTACTGTATAACATCTTTTTTAGTCGGGATAACTACTTACTTCTCATTTTTTCGTAAGCGAGCGGGTAAGCGTGACTACTTATAAAAACGACCACGTCAAACAAAAATAATGAGTTTAGACTCCAAAAAATAAGTTGTGCGGAGCTATGAATTTCTATTATATAACCACTTATTTGGTAATGAAAGATTTTGGGTATCTTTAATAATTTTCGGAAAAATATGTTTCCACTTGAAATTTACAGAATAACATTTATCAGATTTTTATTAAATTGGGATATTTAATCATCACGTGCCATAAATGTTAAATCGGATTTAAATCCTGGAATGTTTTTTGCACCTGTAAAAAAATTTAAAAGATTATTTCACAATTTGTAGCTATAAACACGCGAATATAATGATATAACATATTTATAATCAAAACTTACCGATTTTGCAAGGCGACATGGTGCGCAGTCATCCTGAATGATAGCCTCACTAGAATGCCCGTATTGATCCTCCAAAATAGGCACGAGTCCCGTTATGACTTCGCCATATTTTTCTCCGTTCATAATTCCATACACGAACAACAAAGGACTCCGTACATAATAAGAAAAAACTCCAGTCCATTTGACTCAGAGGATGCTTGACCATTCTATTATTATTATTAAAAAAATAATAGAACGTAGTACGTAGTACGGAAGTGCAAGTTAAACTTCCTCTCATCAGACCATATAACGTTTCGCCATTGGTCGAGAGTCCAATTGTGGTGCATTTTGGCCCACTCCAACCAACCATTTAGCTCTCATTTTTTGTGTCTACTGCCGGAGTCGTCTGGGAACGTTTCCACACTAATGCTAACTTGGTGGTCTTGTTCGAGATCTCTTCTTATTTCGAAGCCACTTTTAAAACGATTCTTCAGGCTCATTCAGTGCATAACGGTATCTGTTCGGTCAGATGTCTTTCTCCCAGATCTTTTCCTGCTGCTGCTCTTTAAACGTACGTCCTGGTTTTTTTTTAGAAAATTTATCCTCCAATGTAAAAATAATGACCTTTTGGTCTTAAGTCTACCGCTTATATTTTGGTATATCTGTTTAATATGCCACTACTGACTTATAAATTATTTTTTTTTACAATATTCAGTATTTATTTTTAATTTTAAGTTTCTTGCACAGATATATTGATATAATTGCGATACAGCCAAAAATACCGGTATAATTTGTATTAAACAAGCGTCTGTCAAACATAATTCAGGGGTAAGATGTGCGTGACCGCGTGTATATTAATCTTAGAGATATTGACATCGAATACTCAAAAGTATCAATGTATACGCCATTCCCCTACATAGCCCTTAGGTAATGTTCCCCCTGCTTTTTCTGTGTGTAGATTTTTTACCTAATAGCTATTCGACAATATTTCCCGCTAGGAGCAAATTAAAATCGCTAGATCTGACGAGAAAATCGCCGTTATGGCAACAGTGCCAACGGACTTTAGTGTGTAGGATAGATAGATGTGAATAGAAAAAGTATTTTAGTTTCACCCAAAAAAGAAAAACAAAGTGCGTTTAGAAAAACAAGTCTATAGAGTGGAAATCTTGTAGTTTGCAGGGGGTAAAACAAAGCAATACGCATTATTTTGCATTCAATATAACAGACAATTGAATTGTATAAAAATGCTTCTCTGGCAGTTTAAAAAGTCAATGCGTGTGAATATGTACAATTGTACCTGTTTAGATATTTTTTTGTTTAAAATTCCTGTATTTATACTTGCATTACCAAATAACGATTAAACCTGTTCTATTCCATATCTACTATTCTTTCAATAAATGTCATTTTTGTTTTCTTATGCAAATCTTTGTAGCTTATTGCATTCATTGGTTTTATTGAAATTTATTTACTTACTAGAAATACCAATACTTTTTAAATGTTATACGAAATTAGAAGTATGTAATTAACTTAATAACAAGGATTATAACTATATAACACTCGCACTTCTGTTGATATATTCAAGCAATTATAGACATTATTACCTGAAATTCATGTAAGGTTTTGTTCTACAAAGCGTTTTCAATCAGTATTATCCCTCTAGCGGTCTTACGCTGCTTTGCAATGAAATTTATACAATGTGTTCGGTACGAAAAATAAACTAAGTTATTCCACAAAATTCTGTGTCGTTGCCTATTTTAGGCGATTTGGCCAAAATAGGTTTAAAGTTAATCTTGAAAACATGCATAAATATTAGTTAAGAAGATTTTGCGCTTTTGATATTGTCTAAATTATATTCTTTCTGCGAAATTTCATAAACATCCGCCCATTTGTTTTCAAGCCAAGACGATGTCTTTTAAAGGTATCCTGATAGAACACTGTGTGCCCTTGGACCAGAGTAAGGACTTATTATAAATGTTAAATCATCAATATAGCTTTGAGTTCATTATCAAAAGTTTTTAGGTAACTTAGGTGTGTTTTTTAAATTTTTGAAAAATACAGTTCGTTTTAAAATAATTATTTTTTGAAATTTTACGAAATATTAATTTAGACACTTTCTCGCTTCCAAACCGAATACTACATACGAAAAGTTTCTTCTCGAAATGATGATTATAAAATATACATTTGACGAATTTGTGTATAATTTTATGATTTTATAATAGGTGCCCGGAGGTATCCTTAACCGTTAACGACAAAAATATATACATTTTTTTAAAAAAAGCTCGGAAGCCAAAATTAAAAGAACTGCTCAAATGAAAAAAGCTCGCAACTAAAAAAAATAAAGAGCTTATAAAAATGAAAAGGCTTGTAGACAAAAGCGTTTTGTAAATCGAGCAGCTCTTATAATGAATAAAAACAGTATAAAAAATAAAAATATTGTTGTTTTTATCATTTTCTTTTGCATAGAATTAAATGTCAAGTAATAAAATAGAAAATTTCTATTTTCAATAGAACTTTTTTACGATTTCACTTAACAGTTTCAATGCATTGAAAAAAGACAAAAATATTTTCTATATTATTTTAACACATTGACTTGATTACAGATACGTTTTTTTACTTTTCGATTAGACTAATGAAGACTTAAGGCATAAAAAATAATTTAATTTTACTATACTATATAATTTTTAAACATTTTAGATGTTGTTACGTGTGTTTAAATTTACATTTCCTTCTAAATGATTTTTTCTAATTTGTTAATTTTTCTAATTTTTCAGTATGATATTTTAAAAATAGTAAAGAAAAAAAAAAATTGCAGCCTCAAATGATAAAGTGGCCGGACCACAACAAACCCAAAAAAATTAAATCTAGACCAAATGGAAAAACAATCATTACCATTGTCGGCTGCTTCTTCTTCAGGAACATCATTTGCAACCAAGCACACTACACAAATGAAAACCTGTAAATTATATCCCTTTATTGGCGATATATATCGTTATATACGCCGAGGTAATTCTGGACTTAATAAGGATGTTTTTAATACTCATTTGCTTGAAACTATCAATAAATATAAAATGTAAGTATATCGCACTTAATATATTTAAGTATTAATTCATAAACACTTCATAAAGCTAAATATATTAAAGAAGACTTATGAAACAAATTTTTCATACAAAATTTGTTCCATAAACCTACCTACTATAACTTTGATTCAAAAACTACTCAAAAAAAAAACAAATTCTATAGTCTCAAAAATTAATCTTTTTTTGAGCCTTTTTAAATTGTTCACAAAATATTCAAATTTATTTACATTTCTGAGTAATTTCAGGACCATCTTTTGGTTTTAAAAAAACAGTGCAACAAGAAAATGTAGCCTCAATGATTTGAACACAGTATGAAAATATACCATTAGAAAAACAAAATGCTCAAGGGATTTGACAAAGTTGGTGCGAAAAACAAAGTTATGGCTTTTTGGATTTTTGTAATTTTTTACCAATTTTTTACTATGAGTTTATATTAAAAAATTTTTTTGTTTATTGATTTCCTCTTTTTAAGAATTTCTTTTTTGTGTTTTCTTTTGCAAAATAAAACTATTTTAAAATAAAAATTGTTCGACATTTTTAATCGATAAATTAAAAATTTTTAAAACTACGGTGGGTCTCATACTTCAGGTTTAAACTTTATTTAATAGTTAACCCAAAAATTTGTTGTTGTTTTGTGTACATTTTTTTGAAATTTTCTTATGTTTATAGTTAAGTTACAGTTAAACCTGCAGTATGAGACCCACCGTTAATTTTTTTTTTAATTGTACACTCAGAAAAATTATTTAATAAAAAAATTAAAATATTTATTTTCTTTGCTTTTATGTTGGAAAATGACAAAATTTATGCTAACATTTTATTTCTTTTAAAAAATTAATAAACATACAAGTAAAATTTTAAGTTTATAATCCTAGAAAATCATACTTATTTTTGATACATCGATTCGACGAATTATAACCTTTCTGGGTTAGGAGGTAAATTTTTTAACTTAACCCAGAGTACCGTTGCTGTTTTTTAACAGAATTTCTCATCATTATTTTGTCAAAAGTACAGTACTCTTTGGTTTTAATATAAAAAAGAAATTACATTATTTATGAAATTCACTACCTGCAATTGTGAAAGCATCGTTAATTAAAGCACCAAAATGTTTATATGCAAAATATTTCTTAGCACACCGATTAAGAGCAACCCTGTGTTTGAAAATACAAGTCTTTTATTATTGTGAATGGAATTTTGGTATTTTATAACAGAACATTAGAAGCAATTTAGCAAAAATACTAGAATGAGTTTAACAACAGTATTATGAATAAAACTCATGTTAACTCTATGCTAAATTTTCATTTTGAATACCGCTGTTGGTGTTCAATAAAAGAAATTATTGAAGTTTTGCTGGGAAAAAGAGGTGTGAAGGGTGGATTATGGGACCGTAAACGTAAATGTGATGTAACTGTACCGTGCCGTAGCTAAAATGTACACTTATAGATTACCGTAAACGACATTACTATTTAGCATCTATTTCATGTGGTTTTACATATTATTCTAAATTTTTCCATTTATTTGTTAATTTTTATTCCTTATTTGTTGTTTGAATCAATTTTTATTGATTTCATATTTTTTCCGACTAAAATCATTCAGCTGTTTCGATGCCGGATAGAAAATTCTGATTTCAACAGAATGATCCGGCAAGTACATTTACATTTACGTGTTAGTAACCATTCGTATACATTTCTTCTTGTGGTTTCGAAACAGCTGATTCGTTACAGATACGTTTACGGTTGGGTAACTCAGCCTTGAGCATTATCAAAGCTTTGTGCACACAATGATGACGGCGTTCTTAAAAATTGAGCTCAGCATATCTTTAAAAATAGGTACACTTTTTGCACCATCATCTGGACTATTTCGGTCGTCAGTTAGCCACCGAGTCAGATGAACAAGGTCAACGCTACCAACAAGTGGCTATGCCATTTGAAATCAGGTAAATATATTTACTTTTTTCTTTCTTGAAAACATATTTTAATGGAAACAATATAATAAAATTTGCAGCTATCGAGGGAAAAAGTCGCCTGACGCAATTTTAGCAGAAATTTGTTGGTGGAGCAAAAATCTGTTTGAAGATAACGAAGAAAAGAGTGAAGATGATTTAGTGGTAGAAACAGACGATAACTGCGACTTAAATCTCCCATCAACCTCAAAAAGACTTCGAACAATATAATAAAATTAGATAATTTTTCTCCTTATTTCGGTTTTATGTTTTACTAAAATATTTATTTGTATTTTCCTTTTTTTTTTATACTTTAGAAAATTTTTTTATTGTATCTATGTGATCGAGTGCTTATTTTATTTGATTCTTCGACTGTTGAAAAATTCCGGAAAAATATGTATTTAATTTTTTATTTTATTTTTTTAACAAAGTATCAAAAAAATTTTTTAGCTCTGATAAAAATGTCAATTTAATCCAAATAGTGAAAAAACTTAGGAAATACCTTAACTTCAATAACATTATGAAATATTCTTATTTGAAATCTTCTCTGAAATTTTAATGCCTCTATTCACAAATGATTTATAAAAAATACAAATTTTGTATGGAAAATTTGTTTATTAAATCTATTTTAAGTTTATTATGCGTTTCTGAATACAAGCCTAAATGTTTAATTTTAATTTAACTTTAAATTTCGACTTCAAAATTTTTTTCTTTTGTAATTTTAGTATTTTGTCAACACAAAAGCTTTTTTGTATAAAAACGAAGAAAATAAAATTTTTTATTTTTTTTTTAATAAATTTTTTTTTGAGTGTATAATAAAAAAAAGTTTTAATTGTGTTATTTTGTAAAAAAAAAAATACAGAAAAATCTATTTTTAAGCAGTAAAAGCCAATAAAAAGAAAATATTTTTTAATATTAACTCATAGTAAAAGAATGGCAAAACTCCAAAAAGCCATAACTTTTTTTTTGCAGCAACTTGGCCAATTTTGATTTTCTAAGTGTTTACTTTCATACTGGGTTGAAATCATTGAGGCTACATTCGATGACCCAAAATTTGTTGCACAGTGTAATTTGCCTCAAATGTTTGTGCCTTTTATGATTCATTTTAGGAGGCTCATATTTTTGTGAAAAAAAATTAGCAATTTTTTACAAAAAATCTTAAAATTTCAATTATAAATGATTTATTTTAATAATTTTTAACTTATAGAATTAGAACCCTCAAAAGAGTATCCAAATTTTGCTTACTGGGTTATTTATATTTTTTTTATATTTCAAGTGGATGCAATAAAATATATGAAGATGCCTTTAAATCCCGTGAAATGTGTCTCAAATTCGCCCAAAATATAGTTCGAACAATTGACCTATTTAAGGAAATGTTTACAACATATACCAATGTAAGTAAAACGTATATTTTAATAATGTCGAAAATATTTACGTGGATAAGTTTTTAAGTAATACTACATTTACACTTAACCAAACACTAGTAGTTTTTGAGAACTACTTGTATTTATTTGTCAAATTCCATACAAATTTTTAATCAAAAACTAAAGAATTTTAAGAACTAGTAGTTTTTGGTTGCAGTGTAAATTGGGCTTAACATACATTTTATTAATAAGAAGCTAAGTTTAAAATATTTCTACTTTAAAATTATATATTTTAAAATCTTAAAAAAATAATTCCCCTATAATTAAAATATCTATACATGTAACTTCGATGTAGGTATCTAAAAATAAAATTTTTTTTAAAATAAATTGAAACAATTTATATTTCAAAAATAAATTTTAATTGAAATAATAAATTAAAGTAAATAAAAATACACATTATAAAA
Organism: Leucophora obtusa; assembly: GCA_949987735.1. Taxonomy (NCBI): domain Eukaryota; kingdom Metazoa; phylum Arthropoda; class Insecta; order Diptera; family Anthomyiidae; genus Leucophora; species Leucophora obtusa. The sequence continues at coordinate 8,165,830 of OX465296.1, forward strand.
ATTAGTGTTTCGATGACTTAATATAGAAAAGGCGTATCTCGCGCAGTAAAATTTTTTACAATCGGTAGCCAACCACACCCATTCTAGAACTGGTTCCACTCAAACCGATTCCATGGAACTGGTTCCGGAACCAGTTCCTGGGACCCTATATGGAAGGTGTGGGTGACGTAGAATCAGTTCCAGAACTGATTCTAGAGCAAACGGTTCCACTTTGGAGCTATAGAAGGGGTTGCTTTTGGGATAATTTCAAACAAAAAGAATCGGTGTTAGAATCGACAGTAGAAGTGGTTGTGAATGAAAAGAATCTATTCTACAACCGATTCTTTGGAACAGAAAATTTTCCTGGGCGACTTTTCGTTATTTTACAGGAGAAGGAAAAAACTATTGTTTCCAATTATTCGACATAGGCGCTTAACCGGTTAATACATTATTCGAAAAATTACTAAAATTAATTAACCGGTTATTCGGATCGGCCTTTACCATTGAGCCATCAATATAAAAAATGTTAAGCTCTATTTGAAAATACCGATTATTCGGGTCGAATAATTATTTGAGTTTAAATTATTTGTTTCGACATTAACCGAAATAGAGGCGATTAATACAGGAATCGGTTAATCGATTATCCGAATTGGAAACAATAGAAAAAACTGATTAAATCCAAAAAAGTTTTGAATGCAATTTTTATTCGAGTCAAGCAAAAAATTCAGTGCTGATTTTCTTTTTTTTTTCTACTTTTTAGGAAGTTGTTTTAGATAGAGCTTTTTGTTATTAAATTTTTTGAAAATAAATGTATAGTTAGGGCTTTTTGCAATAAGTTAAAATTAGGATAAACTAATATACTAATTCATGTTTTAATTAAAAAAATAATTCATACTTAAATACAGATTTTAGGCAAATGTAGCCCACTGTTAAAAAATTTTGATTTTATAAGGTAACCCTGGTAGAAATTGCCGACATTACAACAAAAATTGTACTGGGAGAGCACTGTTTTTTACGAAATGTCGGTACTACTTAAAATGTGCTTTGCCATTACTGTTTTCTGAAAATCAACCAGATTTTTTTAATTTATTAAAATTAACAATTTTGAAAACTTTACGTATTTTTACATATATTACACATTTATGTAAGAGAGACATCCCCATTCTTTTCTTGTGAAGTTTCGAAAGAATACATTAAAAATCTGTAATGTACACTAAGAGGACAGTAAAATACTAGCAAACTACTAAATGTGTTATTAAATGTACTGGGATATTACCAAAAAAATAAAATCCCAAGCCTGCGCCAACGTTGGGAAATAACTACGGCCAAGCGTTTATTGCTGTTATCATTTCGACAACATGCCAGTACAGTAAAAGTTGAAAATCCGACGCATTGCCAGTACATGTACTACCGTCTTCAATACCGGACCGACATTGTGTCGTTTGTATTTTTCTACCTGGGCCCAGGTAGAAATTGCCGACGTTACAATAAAAGTTGTACTGGGAGAGCACTGTTTTGTACGAAATGCCGGTACTACTTAAAATGTGCTTTGCCATTACTGTTTTCTGAAAATCAACGAGCTTTTTTTAATTTATTAAAATTAACAATTTTGAAAACTTTACGTATTTTTACATATATTACACATTTATGTAAGAGAGACATCGCCATTCTTTTCTTGTGAAGTTTCGAAAGAATACATTAAAAATCTGTAATGTACACTAAGAGGACAGTAAAATACTAGCAAACTACTAAATGTGTTATTAAATGTACTGGGATAATACCAAAAAAATAAAATCCCAAGCCTGCGCCAACGTTGGGAAATAGCTACGGCCAAGCGTTTATTGGTGTTATCATTTCGACAACATGCCAGTACAGTGAAAGTTAAAAATCCGACGCATTGCCAGTACATGTACTACCGCCTCCAATACCGTGCCAATATTGTGCCGTTTGTATTTTTCTACCTGGGTACTTTTCCTTTACAACCCCTTCTTCTGTCAATTCTAACACTGATTATTTTTGTTTGAAATTGTCCCAAAAGCAACTACTTCTATGGCTCCAAATTTGAAGCGGTTGCCCTAGAATCAGTTCTGAAACTAGTACTGCACTGATTCCACGTCAGTCATACCTTCTATATAGGATCCCTAGAACTGGTTCCGGAACCAGTTCCGTGGAATCAGTTGCGGTGGAACCAGTTGCAGAACTGGTGTAGTTGGCTACCGATTGTAAAAAATGTTCCTGGGTATTTTCTCTTTATGAAGACAATCAGGGGACACACCTTCAATAGTAGTTTTTGATTTCTGTGGGAGTAACTGATATTCGTCAGCTAAAAACATTGAAGGAATTCACAGTTTAATGTGCTATCGTTGTAAAATAGCATAATTTTTAATGTTTAACCCATGGCAAATTGTCAAATTTACGATAAATGCTAATTTACTACTTAAAATAGCATTAACTGTGAATACCCACATTGTTTTTGCAAGGCCTCTTCTATTGATATTTAAAATGTTTGAAAACACGTTACCCATTAGTATTAGTAATTTTAAGATTGTTTTGCCAATGCTTCGCCTACCTTTCGAAAAACATATGGCCAACCGAAGATCGATGTTATCATTTTAGGAGCACTAATTTTATCATTGTTACCAAACTTTGCCAACGTCCCAATAGACACGGCCAACGGAAGGTCGACGTTATCATTTCAAGGTTGACCCAGTATTTTTGAAAAACGGACATCCTGCCAACGCTTGTACCACCATATACAGTGCTTTGCCGTTTGTATTTTTCTACCTGGCAAATTTATCATTTAAAGTCCAAATTAGTAACTAACTGCACGTTCATTATTCGGGCCTAAATCCGACATAATTTGTTTTGAACTTCAAATATTCAATATTTATTCAAAAAATTAATTAAATTAAACTTTTGAAAAGTTTTTTAAAACGTTTCTGATAAAATACTTTTTTTTAATGAAATTATTATATTTCATATGATTGACTAAGATGTTTTAACAAATTTTAATTTTTTTCATACAAGTTTCAAACAATTTTAAACGAAATAAAAAAAATACAAAATAAGGTAAAAATTTATAATTTGTATTTGAAATTCAAAAATATTAACGGAAATTCAAAAAATAGCAATTCACGCTTAGCAATTTAATTTTGGGGATATTTTATTGTAAAACAAGTTCCCCTAATAGGAAATAAAAAACTTCAAAAGTAATCTTGGATGTTTTTTTTTTACTAAAGTGTTTTTTATTTTTAAATCCCGAAGTCCGTGACTTTAAGTCAATCCCGATTGGTATTACTAATCAGTAGACCCTAATGAATAGCTTTACTATTTTTGTCAATAAAAATTTGCTTTTTAGATGGAAGAATATCAACATCGTATATGTGAATTAATGGCTATTTATATTGCATGTGAATTGAGATTAGGAGTGGGTTGCAAAACAGAGGAACAATGTCTTATAGGAAATCGGATAATATATGTAATGCGTAAGCATTTAATACAAGAAGAAAAGGTAAGTTTCATAAACACAACATTTTTTAAACATATAATTATATATTGTTTTGTTTTTAACAGGATGATTCACGATATAATATTTTACGTACCTTAGTATACATACCAAGGTTGTTTAATGCTCGAGAAATAGTTTGTGCAATATTTGAGTAATTATTTTATATTGTATGCCGATTAACATTATTTTCAATATTAAAACTTAAATTTTTATAGGGAATTTATACCTCTTACCCCAGTGATAGAAGTTAATGTCTTTCCCGATAAATTGTATATGCTTTATATTATCGTATTTTATCGTTGGATGTCAATGCAAAAAAATACGGATGCCAAAAATGAAATTGTAAAGTTTGCTGAAACGTTTATGAAACCTTCAGCAACCCTGGCTAGTAACAAGTTGTATGCTCTGCATTTGCCGTTATATAAAACATACAGTACAGCCACAAGATCAATATTAAATAATATAAGTTATTACAAGGATATAAAAAATGTAAGTTTGAACAAAAAAAATTAAAGAAATGTTTTAAGCTTTTTATAATTTTTGTACAGGCTACAATAATAGATAATGCTTTGAAGAAAATGGGCTCTATTGTGGTAAGTTTGAAGTAAAATTTTTGTATTATGTTGTTATTTTTACTTTTAAAGAAAATGCATAAAATTTAATTCGGCCATTATGAATTTCGGTATGAAGAAGAATGGCTAGGTGCACTTTATCGGGTGTTGCTCAATAAAAGTACTAGAATTGCTCTAGAATTAATAACGAAATTTTTGTTTCGTACGGCTACCCAGTCAGAAAAATAGAAACGGGAAAGCGGTGGCAAAGCACTTTAGCAGGTGGTACAAGTACTGGCAAAAAGTGCTTTCCCATTCCCAAAATGATAACATCATTAGACAAACGGACCGGCTGTTCAAAAAGCGCCAGAAAAGCACTGGAGGAACAAAATTTTTGAACGTTGGCAAAACCAATAAATAGGTGGTTTGGAAATATATTTTCCAAAATAAAATTTAAAAAAAGTTCATATGTATTTTTTTTGGTCCTGCGGTGATTTGAACCCAGGCCATCAGATTGGCAGACGATTGCTCTACCCACTGAGCTAACGAGACATATAATATTTGATGGCTAAACACATAAATGAGTGATAATAGCTGGACAACTACTGGCTGTGCCAAAATGCTAGCACTGGCAAAGAATTTTTTGTAACTACCCAGTCAGAAATCGCCAGTGGTACAAAAAATCAAGCACTGGCATACCACTGGGTAACCACGGTATTAAAAATAAATGACTGGCAGAACACTCATTTGGGACGCTTTGCCAGCGTTTGCGAAAAGCGTTTTACCAGTATTTGTTTTACAAAAATTTCGGTGGTTTATAAAGAAAACCACTGGCAAAGAATTGGCTTAGAGTGATATGCCAAGGTTTGCAACCAGTGGTTATCCAGTGCTACCTAGCCTATGCTACCATGCGTACAAAAATCAATTCAGTGGAAAACCAATGATTTTATAAAAATGCTGACACTTCGTTAAAAAATGTTTGTAGTCGGAAGGTTCCGAGTTCAATCCGGTTGTAAGCAAAAATTTTTTTTTTGGGATTTTTTTTAATTTAAAATTTTTTTGTTTTATAAAATCAATTTTTTTGTTAGTGGGAAAGCTCCTTCAAGACCAACTTTTTTTTTGCCCTCCAAACACTGGCATACTAGTTACAAAAAATTGTTTGCCAGTACTAGCATTTTGGCACAGGCAGTAGTTGTCCAGCTATTATCACTCATTTATGTGTTTAGCCATTAAATATTATATGTCTCGTTAGCTCAGTGGGTAGAGCAATCGTCTGCCAATCTGACGGCCTGGGTTCGAATCACGGCAGGACCAAAAAAAAATACATATGAACTTTTTTTTAATTTTATTTTGGAAAATATATTTCCAGACCACCTGTTTATTGGTTTTGCCAACGTTTAAAAATTTTGTTCCCCCCGTGCTTTTCCGGCGCTTTTTGAACAGCCGGTCCTTTTGTCTAATGATGTTATCATTTTGGGAATGGGAAAGCACTTTTTGCCAGTACTTGTACCACCTGTTAAAGTGCTTTGCCACCGCTTTCCCATTTGTATTTTTCTGACTGGGTAGTGATTTTATAAAACAAAAAAAATTTTAAATTAAAAAAAATCCAAAAAAAAATGTTTGCATGCAACCGGATTTGAACTCGGAACCTTCTGACTACAAACATTTTTTAACGAAGCGTCAGCATTTTTATAAAATCATTGGTCTGCCAGTGAATTGATTTTTGTACGCCTGGTAGCATTGGCTAAGTATCACTGGATAACCACTGGTTGCAAACCTTGGCATATCACTCTAAGCCAATTCTTTGCCAGTGGTTTTTTTTTATAAACCACCAAAATTTTTGTAAAACAAATACTGGTAAAACGCTTTTTTCAAACGCTGGCAAAGCGTCCCAAATGAGTGTTCTGCCAGTCATTTTATTTTTAACACCGTGGTTACCCAGTGGTATGCCAGTGCTTGATTTTTTGTATCACTGGCGATTTCTGACTGGGTAGTAACATATAATCATGGGTATTGAAATGAAAGGAAATTTCCTTAGTATTTCAAAAAATGCATTTTGTTTAATGCACCATATTGTGTGGCCCCCGTAGATCTATTTAAGACCATCTGAGGGCCTAAAGTAACTACTAGGGTATGCAATTAATCGACGTTTTATTTTAATAGATTAATCGTGCAAATAATTATTTGGGGTTTTTTCTTATATTCGATGAATCGACAAAAAATTTATGTAAAATAATATACAAATTTTGTTGTATTTTTAATAATTTGAATAATTATTTTAATTTTTGCATTAAAAAAATACAGAATTTGTTTTTCGGACTTTCTGTATTTTTATATATTTAGGTAGAATATTATTGTTCTACATCAAGTCTAAATTCGAGTATGATATTATCATATTTGATTTGTCGAAAAAATTTACCATTTTCATATTTCATGGGCATCACTCCAATTCATCAGTTGTCCGCAACAAGAAAATGATGATTGGAATGCACAAACCGCGACATTACATAAGGTACAACAATTCAACGGGACGAGAATTTTGTAGTTTTGTGTATGAACTGTCTGATTTGGTAAAACCAGTCATAACTCAACAGTTTTTGAAAAGCAACATTTTACATAAAAGTACCCTTTGGATTCGATGTGTTATATATATGTTTGCGTGTTTGTTATTATTAACATTTGTAAAAACAACGAGATTATCCTCAAACAAAATAAATATTTTGCATGGGACTTAGCCGTGGTATGCTTTGTTCAACAATTACTTTAATTTTTGCCTTAAAAAATACAAAAATGGTTTTTTGGGGCTTTCTATATTTTCATATACATATTTAGTTAGAATATTGTTCTACATCAAGTCCAAATTCTAATATGACATTTGTTATTGTTTTTGTTATTTGTTGATTCAAAAAGATGGACCATTTTGATGATAGACCCAACTCAACAGTTGTCCGGAATACACAAACTGAGACAAAAGGTACAAAGGGACGATAATTTTGTACTTCTGTATAAGAACTGTCTGATTTGGTAAAACCAGTCATAAATCAACACTTTGAAAAGGTTACTTTTACAGACCAATTACCAAGGACTGTTCTTTGTGACGTTAACCAGAACAATAACATTTCAACATCCAGAAATTTGACCTTTAATGTTCAATACACAACATGCTTCACTTAAGATTAATAAATGCCCTTTACGATTCATAAAAATTAGATTTTAGCCTATAAATTGAATTACAATTAGAGTTCTCGTAATCATAAAGCAGAATATTCGAAATTCTTTCAAATTTTTTTTTTTTTTTGACAAAAATATTTGAGATTTATGCCGAATTTTATTTCCTTATTCCTTTTTGCAAATTCGTAAATATTATTGTTTTCATTATTGTCAAAATGGTCTAGGGCAACCGAAAAAGCGTTGATGTAGCTAACCTTTTATAATTAAACCATTGGTACTTTTATGTAGAACGTTGCTTTTCAAAAAGTGTTGATTTGTGACTGCCCAGTAAGAAAAATACAAACGGGAAAGCGGTGGCAAAGCACTTTAACAGGTGGTACAAGGACTGGCAAAAAGTGCTTTCCCATACCCAAAATGATAACATCATTAGACAAAAGGACCGGCTGTTAAAAAAGCGCCGGAAAAGCACTGGAGGAACACAATTTTTAAACGTTGGCAAAACGCTGGCAAAACCAATAAATAGGTGGTCTGGAAATATATTTTCCAAAATAAAATTTAAAAAAAGTTCATATGTATTTTTTTTGTCCTGCCGTGATTTGAACCCAGGTCGTCAGATTGGCAGACGATTGCTCTACCCACTGAGCTAAAGAGACATATAATATTTAATGGCTCAACACATAAATGAGTGATAATCGCTGGACAACTTCCGGCTGTGCCAAAATGCTACTATTGGCAAACAATTTTTTGTAACTAGTATGCCATTGTTGGGAAAAAAAAAGTTGGTCTTGAAGGAGCTTTCCCACATACAAATAAATTGATTTTATAAAACAAAAAAAATTTTAAATTAAAAAAAATAAAATTTTTATAAACCACCGAAAATTTTGTAAAACAAATACTGGTAAAACGCTTTTTGCAAACGCTGGCAAAGCGTCCCAAATGAGTGTTCTGCCAGTCATTTATTTTTACCACCGTGGTTACCCAGTGGTATGCCAGTGCTTGATTTTTTGTACCACTGGCGATTTCTCGGTTTGAATGTTCCAATCATCATTTTCTTTTTGCGGACAACTGATGAATTGGGGTGAAACAATTGTATTGTCTATCATGAAATTTGTCAACCTTTTTGAAACAACAAATAAAATCTAACGAGTAAAAAGGTTAAAGTCGGGCATGCCAACTATACAATACCCTACACCAGTCTGGTTAAAAGCCAACTAATGTTTGGATCCGAAATTCGAATGGGTTAACATGGGACTGGTGTCAAAATTTTCTATAATGTGAGTCAGCGAACCAAATTTCATTAAAATTTCTTAATATTTGCGACCTGCAGTTTGTAACCAAGCCAATTTTGGGGGGACCCTTATATAGGCACTAGGTCTAAACATGGACCGATGTTCACCAAAATCAATAGGCTTCGTCCTTGGGCCGACGTAAGTCGGTGTACCAAGTTTCATCAAAATATCTTAATATTTGCGACCTGTAGAGTGCGCACAAGAATGCATGGACAGACAGACAGACGGACGGACGAACAGACGGACATCGTTAAATCGAAATAAAAAAAATTCTGAGTTGATCGGATCGGGTCGGGACCAATATTTTTTGGTGTTACAAACATCAGCACAAACTTATAATACCCTGACCACATAGTGGTGTAGGGTATAATAACAATAGGTGTGTTTCTTTACTTTTTGGGTAAAGTTCGGTAAAATGATAGTTAACAAGAAATACTCTCACGAAGAGACAAAAATGCCCAAAAGTAAACGAGCGCGAAAAACCATATTTGAAGCCCGAAAAACAAACGTCAATAGATTTGTGCACTATAGTTCGTTTTGGTGAACGCTCTTTCTAGTTCTTGTTCAATTTGTTGTAAAAATCTAGACAGATTTTCTAGTTAAACCCCTTTTTAAATCAAAAATTTAATAAAAATTTCCTTTTTAGGCATTTCTATTTAGAAAAAGGAATACATAGTATATTAAATTTGGAAAAGATTTCAATATTAAACAAAAGTTTCGATTTATTTACATATTTATCTCTTTAACACATTTAAACAAGCGTCTTCAAAAAATTGACGGTAATTTTATGGAGTTGTAAAATCACCGATAGGCTTTTGCAACTATTATACTAATTTTTGTAAATTATATACATATTTTCTAAATTAATGAAATGAGCGATTGAACTAAAAGAGCTATTAGTTGTGAACTAGGTCTTTGTTTCAAATTAGTGAATGGTTAACAGCTGGTTATAACAGCTGATAAAAACAATTTACCCAAATTTACACGAAAAAAAAGTCTGGGCTTTTTCGTGCAAGAAGAACAAGAATATTACTCTCTCATGACAGCTCTCATTTACCCAATTGTGTAGTAAGAAAACGCTTTTTGGTAAAATTGGGATCCCGCGGGATCCCTATGTTGAGTACCCGAACACAGCTAATATGTCTGTTCCCGTACTTTACCGCAGTTACCCAAACTAGCCCAAAGGCGTTCCCGTACTCAAAATTGTGTGTAAATTGTTGTTGTTTGGGCTGTTGTGGGTTCCCGCGGGTACACGCGGTAACGTACGGGAACGCACATAATGTCGTTATACGAGGGGTACTATTTATATTTCGGGAATAGCAAATACTAACAAACATTTTCAAATAAAAATGGTTTAATTCTTTTTCAAATTATTCCCCTTGATGATCAATATACTTTTGCATTCGTTCAAACCATTTGTCATAGTAGTTTTTCCATTCCTCTTGAGACACATCAAAAAGATGGTTTTTGAACGCTTCAACTGCTTCTTCGGCGCTCGTAAATCGTTGACCACGCAGTTTATCTTTGATATTAGGGAACAAGAAGAAGTCATTGGGTGTGCCAAGTCAGGACTGTACTGAGGATGAGTTATCAATTCTATGTTTCGACTGCTCAAAAATTCACCTGTTTGACGAGATGTGTGAAAGCACGCATTGTCATGATGGAGAATCATTCGTCTTTGGGGGTTAGTTTTACGAATTTCTCCGAATACTTCCGGCAAACAAATGGTCGTGTACCACTCAGAATTGACTGTCCGACGTTGCTCAAGCGGAACAGTGGCCACATGACCCATTCGGCCGAAGAAATAGGCGACTTCCACGAACAACTTTTGTTGGATTCCGCTCGTCTTGGAATACCCACACGGTCGATTGCTGTTTTGTTTCCGGCTCATTCGCATATATCCATGATTCGTCACCTGACACGATTTTATACACGTCTTTTGAGGCACCACGGTCGAACTTTTTAATCATTCCCTTACACAAATCGACGCGAGCCTTTTTTTGAGCGATTGATAAATTATGGGGTATCCAACGAGAGCAAATTTTTTTTACAACTAAGTGTTCATGCAAAATCGAATGTATTGAAGTGGAACTAATGTGCAAGGATGCCTCTTATCTCAGGATATGTCACATGACGATCTTGCATTATCAGTTCACGCGCTGCATCGATGTTTTGTGGCACAACAACCAATTTTGGACGACCTTCACGGATTTCGTCGGCGTCCGAAATACGACCACGATTGAATTGACTATACCAGCGATATACTGTCGTTTTTAATGCTGCTTTATCGCCATACAAAGAACTGAGTTCATCGACACATTCTTGTTGAGATAATCCACGTCGAAAGTTGTGAAAAATAATCCAACGAAATCCTCTTGAAATTTCCATTTTTTGGCCAAATTGAATTTCTTAACTCACTGTAAACAAAACAAATAGCACTTGTACATCAAAATATTGTGTTGCCAATTCCCGAAATATAAATAGTACCCCTCGTATTAGAATTTGGACTTGAGGTAGAACAATATTCCCCAGGAAAATTTTCTGTTTCAAAGAATCGGTTGTAGAATAGCTTCCTTTACAACCCCATCTACTGTCAATTGTAACACCGATGACTTTTGTTGGAAATTTCCCAAAAAACAACCACTTTTATAGCTCCAAAGTAGAACCGGTTGCCCTAGAATCAGTTCTTGGACTAGTTCTATAACTGATTCTACGTCAGTCATATCTTCCATATGGGATCCGTGGAACTGGTTCTGGAACCAGTTCCGTGGAATCGGTTGCAGTTTAATCTGCAACTGTTTCCACTGGAACCGATTCCACGGCAATATGGCATTACCTACACAAAAAAATACACTCAAAAAATTTAAGCTACACAAAAATTAAAAAAAGTCACCATATGATAAAAATTTTGTGAGGGCCGTGGGAATTCACGTTAATAAACCACCCGAGGTAATTCAATTTTGTTATGAAAACGATAGCTACTTAAGTCATATTTTTACACCATTTTTGCGACACTTATTATGAAAATCATCATTATTTTGTAAAAATTTTTTACAAAAACAAGTAAAAAAAAATTGCGCATACAAAAAATCGCTCGATTTCGTACCATTTTTCTCCTCCCCCATTTTTTGCATCTAAAATTTAGATGGAACCACGTTTCATTGATCACAAAAAATTTTTTTTTGAAATCCTAAAGAAATTTCCTCGAAAATGCTTTTCAGAAAAATCCGTTCTATAAAATTTTTTCGTAGCACTATTTTTACAAAGAAACTTAAATTCTTTGGCCTGAAAAAATCGTTTTTTAGATTACATTTAGCAATGATGACTTTGTAAAAGGTTTGATTTTTAAAGATAAATCCTTTCGTTTACTGCACAATTGAAGCAGTTATTTGCCAATTGTGTGTTAAGTAAAAAATTGGTAAAGTATCTTAAAAAAATTGATAACAACTTTTCAACTGAAAGCCTTTGATCTTGAACACATCTTTTTGGTCGTTATATAAAAAAATATTAATTTTTAATTCCTGTTTATTAGAATCTCTGTGATGATGATGAAGATGACGATGTTATTTTTGATGATACTACTATAAATAATGATTTTGCTGAACAATTTTCTTCAATACAACTGGAGCCTTTGGGTTGTAGTTTTACTAATATTAAATTAGAAGAGACTACTGTTGTTTCTACCGTTGATTTAACAACGGATGAAGAGATTATGGATTGTGAATCTTCCATACTTGAAAAACATAACAAATGGTTAAATGGTTTTCAACAAACTGCAAAACAATTTAGGCATTCGCAAATATTGATAGAAAATCAACAGACTACAGAGACACAAAAAGTCATTTGTCTTGATAGTGATTCTGAGTGTGAAGAAGATGATGATATCGCTGACAACGTAACAAACAGCAAACGTGTAGGCGATGGTGAAGATTTATTTGTGGATAATTATGCTTTAACTACTACACCCATTAATTGTGAATCTGATTTAGAAACATCTGATGGCGAAGATATGACAAAATTGTCATCACGTTTTTTGCCAGGTACATTGCGTACTTATGAAGCTAAAAAGGATAAAGAAACAACAGTAGAGAGAGAAATAAGACCTCAAACACCAGAATCTAATATACATACAGAAAGCGATCTCAGCATGGCTTATAGACGCGATAGTATTCATATATCGTCAACTCCTCCTCAAAGAAGTGGAAATGATGAAGATGATGACACAGATGTGCAAGATGAAAATGATGATGATGTGGAACTATATATGTTTTTACCTACAACACATAAAAAGTCAGAAAAGAAATTAATTGTTAAAGAACCTAAACCCGTGAGTCTCTATCCCTATCCGAGTATTAATTTGAATACAGAAAAGATAATATTTTCTCAAATAAATCCACGTCCACAGCAACAACGACAATATTATTGTTCAGATAGTTTAGAAGTAAAGGTAAATAAAAGCTAATAAAAGGGTTTTTCAACAGGGACGCTACAAAAGTAGAAAGACAGGGACAGCAAACGACGCCATATTTCTTAACGCTCTTTTGACATTTCTCTTCAGTAAGGTTTGCCATTTCATGATGGAAAGATATACGAGCCAACAACGAGTCGAAATTATTAAAATTTACTACCGAAATTCGGAGTCAGTGGCCTCAATGTTAAGAGCGCTACGTCATAATCGTCCTAGCAGATCAACAATTGAGCGTCTAGTGGAAAAATTTGAATCCACAGGCACAGTACAAAATGTTCCCGTGCCAGTGAGACAAACAAGTGCCCGTAGTGTTGAGAATATTGCTGCCGCTGAGGCTTCAGTTGAAGAAAGCCCAAATGTGTCTCACACGTCGTTCCCAAGCTTTGGGCATCTCTGTGACGTCGTTGTGGCGAATTTTGCGAAAAGATCTTGTCCTAAATTCTTACAAGATCAAATTGACTCAAGAACTGAAGCCGCTTGACCACCAGAAGCGGCGTATGTTCGTGAATTGGGCTGAGCAACAACTTGAAAATGATTCGGATTTTCGGAAAAATCATCTTCAGCGATGAGGCTCATTTCTGGCTGAATGGCTTCGTCAATAAACAAAATATGCGTTATTGGTCAGACAGCAATCTAAACGTACTCCATGAGTCATCATTGCATCCCGAAAAAATTACGGTTTGGTGCGGTTTATGGGCCGGCGGCGTCATAGGGCCGTACTTCTTCCATGATGATCAAGACCGGCACGTTACTGTGAATGGGAATCGCTACCGTTCAATGATAACCGAATATTTTTGGCCCCAATTGGATGATATGGACTTGGAGGACATGTGGTTCCAACAGGACGGCGCCACAAGCCACACAGCGAATGTCACAATCAATTTATTGCAAAATAAGTTTGGAGAACGTGTTATCTCACGAAATGGTCCAGTCGATTGGCCGCCTCGGTCGTGCGATTTGACGCCGTTGGACTATTTCCTGTGGGGGTACGGCAAATATATGGTCTATGCCAACAAGCCAGCGACGATTGATGAACTTCATACGAATATCGAACGTGAAATTGCAGCAGTATCGGATTTATGCTTGAAAATTGGGTTCAGAGTCTGGACTTCTGCAAGCGTGCCCGTGGTGGCCATGCAAAAGAGATCGATTTCCAAAAAAAAACCGTTTTTGTTTTATTTAAAAAAACTTTTGTAGCGCTCTTATTGAAAAACCCTTTATATTGTGTTTGTAATGATATAAGTTAAATAAATATGTTGAATATTGATTTTTCTTTATTTTAGACGCCTAAAGAGTCCGAACAACAAAAGAAACGTGTACACTTTAATACCAGTCCCTTAGGCCCAACTTCTGCATACTCGTCATCGCAAAAACATATGCCAAAACCTTCATTACTACAACATAATTATAAAGCCTCAGATGCTCCCGACTATTTTTACGTTAAAGGATCAGAACGTTTTTCAAGTGCTGCTAGCATAGCGGGTTCTACATCAACTATAGCGTCTACATCCACTTCAACATCTTTAAAACAACAGCAAGAACAAGGTAGGAACTTTATGTTTTTATTATTTTATTCTTGTATAATTCCCCCAAAAAATAAGAAAACTAATAGTCTTTTAAAGACACAAAACAATGAGTATTACAGTTTTCTATATCTATTGCCATAACAAAAGTTACTAATTTCATTGTTTCTACTCAAAAAACTGCAAAACATACCGGCAAAAATATAAATACAAATAATCTTGAAATTGAACAACATAGTATCGTAAATAAACGTTTAAATATCAATAAATAAATAAATGGATATTAAGGTCAATTCTAAAGTTAAATTATGCAAAGTAAAATTGAATCGTCGGGATATTTAATTAACCAATTGTAAAACTTATAACACCCCAGGTAGAAATTTACAAAGGCGCCAGCACTGGGAAAGCACCGAAATGGGTGGTATGAGAGCTTGTTAACAGTGCACTCAGGGAATTATGTAGGTAAAATCAACTGCAAATGACAGTTAAAATAACTGCATTTGAAGTTAAAAAGGTGTAGACTACATTTGCTTTTAAATCAACTGCAATATGAAGTTATTTTTAACTGTTAAAAATCAACTGACAAATGTAGTAAAAACAACTACAAATGCAATTAAAACAACATACATGCAAATTATTGTAAAACTGTATAAACAACTGCAAATTTAGTTAAAATAACATAAATAAAAATTATTGTAAAATTTATTAATCTAATAAAAACAAATTTATGTAAATACACTTAATTTTGTTCTCAAATAAATTTAAGATTAAGAAAACAAAATTTACACTTATCACTTTTATTGTTCACTATTAAGATATTGTTCTAGATGTCCGTCTGTGAGGGATGAAATATTGTTTGGCTTCCTTTTTTTCTCCAGGTAGAAAGTGATGAATATATAAAGAGCTGAAAGAAAATAAATACAATATTTTATAATATTCCCGTAGATGATTTGTATTATTAAACTTACCTTATTATTTCAGTTATTTAATAAAATAACCTTTCTCGTTATTACGCGTCTTCACTCTTTAGCGTTGTTTTATAAATAAAGATACAAGTGCAAACATGTTCTTCTCACATTCTTTTACTAGAAATTTCTAAACAAGCGCCATATTATTTTTGTGTGCTTCGTACACACATACATACTTGAAAATTGAAGTATTTGTAACAAAATTCAAAACAACTGTATATAATAAATGTTACTACAATGTAGTGGTATTTGTAGTTTTTTTTTTAAATCACTGTCAAAAACATTAAAATTTTTTCTCTAAGTAAATTAACAGCAATTGTAGTTAAAACGAGTAAAAAGGTTAAAGTCGGGCATGCCGACTATACAATACACCAGTCTGGTAAAAGCCAACTAATGTTTGGATCCCAAATTCGAATGGGTTAAAATGGGACTTGTGTCAAAATTTTCTATAATGTGAGTCAGCGAACCAAATTTCATTAAAATATCTTAATATTTGCGACCTGCAGTTTGTAACCAAGCCAATTTTGGGGGGACCCTTATATGGGCACTAGGTCTAAACATGGACCGGTGTTAACCAAAATCAATAGGCTTCGTCCTTGGGATGATATAGGTTGGTATACCAAATTATATCAAAATATCTTAATATTTGCGACCTGCAGCGTATAAACAATATAATTTTGGGGGGAGCCAAACCAAAATCAATTGGCTTCGTCCTTGGGCCGACATAGGTCGGTGTACCAAATTTCATCAAAATATCTTAATATTTGCGACCTGCAGCGTATAAACAATATAATTTTGGGGGGACCCTTATAAGGGCACTAGGACTAAACATGGACCGGTGTTAACCAAAATCAATAGGCTTCGTCCTTGGGCCGACATAAGTGGGTGTACCAAATTTCATCAAAATATCTTAATATTTGCGACCTACAGCGTTTAAACAATATAATTTTGGTAGGACCCTTATATGGGCACTAGGTCTAAACATAGACCGATGTTCACCAAAATCAGTAGGCTTCGTCCTTGGGCCGACATAAGTCGGTGTACCATATTTCATCAAAATATCTTAATATTTGCGAACTGCAGCGTTTAAACCATATAATTTTAGTAGGACCCTTATATGGGCACTAGGTCTAAACATGGACCGATGTTCACCAAAATCAATATGCGTCGTCCTTAGGCCGACATAAGTCGGTGTACCAAGTTTCATCAAAATATCTTAATATTTGCGACCTGTAGAGTGCGCACAAGAATGCATGGACAGACAGACAGACGGACGGACGGACAGACGGACATCGTTAAATCGAAATTAAAAAAAATTCTGAGCCGATAGGTATACTATAAGGTGGGTCTAGGACCAATATTTTTTGGTGTTACAAACATCAGCACAAACTTATAATACCATGACCACATAGTGGTGTAAGGTATAATAACTGCAACCGCATTACTACACAAATAATTCTCATGTAGTAACTGCAGAACTTTTCTGAGTGTGCTTTCCTAACGCCCAAATGATAACACCGTTCCACGATGGTGCCAATGCCTTACCAACGCCCAAAAAAAAAAAATTCTTCAGTGATGAGGGCTCATTATTTGGTGGCAGGAAAAACATTTGATTTTTGTGTTTCTTGGTGCTATCTCTTTTTGGCGTTTTTGGCGTTAGGAAAGCACTTTAATTTTATTATTTAGGCGATGGGAAAGCATTTCATTTTTATGTTTATGGGTGCTTTCCCAGGGCTTTATAAAGTATTGGCATCACCGTGGAACGGTGTTATTTGGGCGTTGGGAAAGTACTGTTAACAAGAACTCATACCACCCATTTGAGTGCTTGCCAGTGCTGGCCCCTTTGTAATTTTCTACCTGGGAAGTTTTCTTCCTGATGACTTAGATTGATATCATCGTTAATATATTTTTTCGTATTTATATCAGTTAAATGTTACATTACTCTAAAAATAGATGATTCTTGGAGTTATTGTATTGTTGGATTCATTATTTAAATATCCACTCTTTTGGAGCAAAACAAAATAACGTTTTTGGAAAACAAGCGCTGGGAAGTCACCCTTTTCAAGCGTTGGTAAAGCGTTCAAATTTAGTGGTTTGCCGGTACTTCTTTTTGTTAGACGGCGGTCTTTGCCAGTGCTTCTTTCTTGTTACCACACATAATTTCTCCCCGGGTTAGCACTTTTAAACAAGGAAGCAAAGGCAGCCAATCATATCAGTGTGAAACTTGGCTTAAAAACTAAAAAATCAGAAATGGAAAATAAAAAATGCTTAGATGAAGAGTTCAAAAAGATTGATAAAGAGGAAGAAGAGCATGACGAGGACATAATTGATCCCATGGAAATTGAGAAATTATCTCATGATTCTAATTGGGCTTGTTTTTTACCCCTGACGACGTCGAATATTCACAACAAATAATGGTCACAAATTTCGAACAAATTTAAGAGATTGCTGCAGATATTATAATTGAAAATAATTAATTTCTCAAGAAGAGTTATACACGAAGAATTTAACGATAAGCCAACTACAAGTGCAGCGTCCTTTCAAAATAAATTGGAAGCCTCAACACCATTCAAAAGGCGTAAGACCTATAGGACAACCTTCTATACAGGTTGTGGCGCTACAATTAAAAGAAAACTCGCCATCACCCTCCCACGACCATAGATCAGCGAAATCTTAAGCATCTGTATCTCCGCATTTGCAGGTACATACTAGAGGCCAGTATGAATGTTTTGCAAGACATTCACAAAACATTTTCTTATACAACACCAAAATATTTTTTTTTTGTTTTCTGTTTTATTTATTTTTTTTTGTAATGATCTGAATTTTAACATCTTGTAAATAACTACAAATAAGTAAAATGGTCAATTTTTGTTATATTTAGTATTAAAAATTGTCAAATCTCTCATCAGCGCATGCAAGAGAATGTCTTGTAAGACATTCATTCAGCCCTCTAGTACATACCCAACCTTTGCCAGAATCATACGCTGTTACACCCATGTTAGGTGTGGCTAATATAGAAATACTCATAGATTTTAATCGTTTTATAGAAGATCTTTTGGCTTCCCCCGATGTTATGACCATTATAGATAATGCAAATGATTGTTTTTATTTCGCTGAGGGACAGGTTTATGAAATGGAACATTATAATATAGCCAATGCCAAAGGCAATAAAACAATCCTCAAACCTTTATATTAGAAGAAAAGTGATTGTGATACTATTTTAATATTAAATGATAATGATTCTAACAAAACACTTACATAAAATTACCCATATTTAAAAGCGTGAAACTTTTTATTTAAATAGTATTTTTTTATTTTGAAGGCTATCTTTCTCAGTGTTTTATAAAAAAATCTATAATGAGTGACAAGACCTCATACCAAGAAATTTTTAAGGTGAAATGTTTATTTTATTGAGCCTTTGTGGAAAACATGACAATTAGTAACGAATAGAACAATTACATTAAAAAAAATTAAAACTTAGGACTAAAATGTAGAATCCTAATTAAAATGTGTTCAATTAGTACCGAACTAACAATGATTTGTTAAATTTAATTAAATAATTAACAGAAAAAAATGCATGATTACGCCCTTGCTCCCGAGGCTTAGCAGGATTTGAGAGTAAATCTCTTTAAAACTAACTTAAAATTAACTTATGACTAAAATAAAACAACACAAACAAAGAAATAAAGAAGTAAAGAAGTAAAAATAACAGTACAATAAAATTAATAAAAATTGCTCGGCTAAGCCGAATTAACCTCTATGTGAGAAAAAATTGTGTCTCAGAGAAGTGGACAAATCATTCAAATAACCAATGGGGGGTAAATAATTAACATTTGTCCAACTAAAATGATTCTGATGTTCGCAAATATCTGAGATAACTTTATTTTCATGAAAGGGAGTTCTTGTTATAAATCTCCTAAGAATGTCACAAACATAAAGTCCAATAGGTGTTACTTTATACTCATTATATATAAAAATATTAGAATATCTCCTACAAAAGGATTCAAAGTGTTTCCCTATACAGTTTCGCAATATTTTTCTTTCAAAAATTTCTACTTCCTTTATAACAATCGGTAAAACATTAAACCAAATTGGAAAACCATATGGAACTATTGGTCTTAAACTGGTTTTATATAATAAAAATTTAGTTCCTGTAGGTAAATTTTTATTACTGAGAATTCTTGAAAAGGAATCCAGTATTCTATTTGATTTTACCATAACTATTCGGAATGCCGCAAACCGGACGAGAAGGACTTTTGTAACTCGTTATGATGACTGGTTAAGCACAAATATTGAAAACTCGCAATTTGTTTATAAGAAATAAAAGGATAGTTTGGAAGTTGGAAGACCACTACAGGCATTTAACGAGGGTTTGTAAAAAACAAAAGTAAGAAGAGTAAACAAGGTACTGAATTCAATATGTACTGAAGAGCTATATTTTGCAGCCCGGTACAGATTCTTCTACAAATGAATATCGTTCGCTAAGATATTATGTGCAACAATTACTTTTACTTTTTATTAAAGTGGGGATGTGATTGTTGCATTCAAACCCATTATAAACAAAAGTTTTCTCAAGAAAACCTCAGCGATATGTCATTATTTAGTATATCAGTGGTTCCACTTCAGTTGTATTATACAAAAAATAATTGTAAACTAATTATTTGGCAAAATTCTGCTCCCTCATCACCAAAATATAGTCGCCCAATTAAACTAATATTTACAAAATAAACAACAAGAGGTGAAAAATATCTTTGATCAGATATTACTTCTTACGCCTACCGTAATAAAAATAAACAAATTAAATTTAAGTATAAAGTCCAATCTAATTCCGTCTATGATTGACGGAAAGGTTTGCAACGCACTCTCTGATAACAGATCTACACAAACTTGTTATATATGCAAAGCAATACCAAGTAAAATGAATGATGAAAAAGCTTTATCACAAAAAAATTTTAATCAAAAATCAATCAATTTCTCCCCTTCATGAGTGGATTAAGTTCATGGAGTACCTGTTCCATATATCTTATAAGCTTGAGGTAAAGAATTGGCGTGTCATAGGAAAGGGTGCCAATATTAAAATTGAAAAATGCTTGATTCAAAATAAATTTAAATCCGAAACAGGACTTCTAGTTGATATGCCAAAACCAAACAGTGGTAATACGAATGACAGTAACACCACTAGACGATTTTTCAGAGACGTGGAAGTAACGGCACGAATAACTGGACTTAATCTAGAACTTATAAAACGTTTTCACATTTTATTAGAATGTATGGGTTCTGGATATTCGATTAATTCCACGGCATTTCAAGAGTATGCAGATAATACTATAAAACTTTATTTGAAAGAATATTCATGGTACTGTATGCCAGTAACTGTCCATAAAGTTTTATGTCATTCAAAACAAATAATTGATACATGCATCATTCCTATTGGAAAATTGTCGGAGGAGGCACTAGAGGCAAGAAATCAACGCCAACGAAAATATCGGGAATATTTCACGCGTAAAACTTCTAGAATAGACACTAATAAAAATTTAATTAAAAGGCTTTTAATATCATCTGATCCAAACCTAAACTCTTTGCGCAAACCACCAGTATATAAAAATACCACATTGACCCCTGAAGTACTAGATTTATTGAAGACTCCAGAAATACCAGACGAAAGCCATGAAATTTAATATTTTATTCTAATTTTAATTTATATGGGCATGTGTAAGTTATATATTTTTTATTTTAAAATGAATATAAATTGAAATATTTACTTATTTTCCCAGGTAGAAAAATACAAACGGCACAATGTCGGTCCGGTATTGGAGATGGAAGTACATGTACTGGCAATGCGTCGGATTTTCACTTTCACTGTACTGGCATGTCGTCGAAATGATAACACCAATAAACGCTTGGCCGTAGTTATTTCCCAAAGTTGACGCAGGCTTGCGATTTTATTTTTTGGTATTATCGCAGTACATTTAATAACAAATTTAATAGTTTGCTAGTACTTTACTGTCCTTTTAGTGTACATCACAGATTTTGAATGTATTCTTTCGAAACTTCACAAGAAAAGAATGGCTATGTCCCTCTTACATAAATAATTGTGTAATAGATGCAAAAATACATAAAATTGTTAATTTTAATATATTAAAAAAAAGTCGTTAATTTTCAGAAAACAGTACTGGCAAAGCACGTTTTAATTAGTACCGGCATTTCGTAAAAAATAGTGCTCTCCCAGTACAATTTTTGTTGCAACGTCGGCAATTTCTACCTGGGTTTTCATGAAAGTAAAATTAAATAGTTGTTGTTATTTCTACCTGGTACGTATTTATTTTAAATATTCTAATGCATATTTAAGTTTTTAAACATATCGTCGGCTTGCCTATGCTATGTGTTTTTTAACAAGTTTTCAGGAGAAAACTGTTTTATATTATCTTTTTAAGATATTTTATTGACATCATATGCCTTAATGATTCACGACCTCATTTACTAAAATACGGCATTAAAAGAAATCCGGATTTCATCTCTGTTACAGAGCGGTGCTTGGTTTTTAAGAAAAACTACACATAACACCTCTTTTTTAAAATATGTTCATACCAGTTTGTGCACATAACACCTTTTGTTCATAGAAAACAAATTTAATAACTTAAAAATGCGACATTTTTTTTTTGAAAATTTTTGTCATTTATTATGAAACATTGCTATGAACTTATCCCATCTTTCTGACAACATATGGATTCCGCGCCAAAAGAACTGATAATTTTTTGAGGCCAAGAACGAATCAAGCTAAATTCGGATACCCTATTCTGAAGTGAAGCGTATTCCAGTGAGAGAGTTCTGTATCGATCGAAACAAATGGTAGTCCGACGGGGCAAGGTCTGGACTATAAGACAGGTTAGGCAAAACTTCCCAATCACTATTTTCTAAATATTTTTAACCGTTGTCATCATGGAATATTACGGCTTCATGTTTCCATTTTTCATCGCCAGTAATGATTTCTTTTTATGGCGTTCAAGCAGCATTTTGGACATGCAAAAGAGTTTTTCAACGTCTCTCGGCTTCAGCTCGTGTGGTATTTAATTTGGATGAATCCTGAAATTCATCCAAAGGCAAGGAAATTGCTGCTTGAGTGGCAATTGTTTACACTATTTCATTCAATGACTAAATGAGAATAAATGACAGATGTCCTCCAAAATATAAGTTATTCACCACAATACGGTAAAACCAAGTAACATTAATGGTACAATATGTAAACTGAAACTGATTACCATTTTATTTAAAATATAAAGTCAATAAGAAAATTGAAAAAATGCGGGATTCACAACTGATAGCGCATGTTTTACACATGGTTTGTGTCTTTAATAGTTTATACGGCATTTTGGAGGGTAAAAATCTGTCATTTATTCTCACTAAGTTAAGTTATACGCCAAACATTTTAGCCATACGTGTACCGAATTAGATTTGATCACCTTAACAGATTTCTTGGAAGGGCCAACTTGCCGTTTTTAGGATTTAATCATCTTTTAAAAACATTACGGTCTAATGACACCAAAACCAAAAATTGTTTACAAATGCGTAATTTTTCATCATTAGCAGCTGGAAAATAGCATTCATAGCGATATTCCTTTTTTTTTAATATTTTGTGGGTGGTATTCGACGGCCACCACTTTTTTTATAACAAAAAAAAATTTTTTTTAATTGTAAGTATAAATGATTTTTTTGTTTGCTTAAAATATAGAATACCCAGTCAGAAAAATACAAACGGGAAAGCGGTGGCAAAGCACTTTAACAGGTGGTACAAGTATTGGCAAAAAGTGCTTTCCCATTCCCAAAATGATAACATCATTAGACAAAAGGACCGGCTGTTCAAAAAGCGCCGGAAAAGCACTGGAGGAACAAAATTTTTAAACGTTGGCAAAACGCTGGCAAAGCCAATAAATAGGTGGTCTGGAAATATATTTTCCAAAATAAAATTAAAAAAAAGTTCATATGTATTTTTTTGACCCTGCCGTGATTTGAACCCAGGCCGTCAGATTGGCAGACGATTGCTCTACCCACTGAGCTAACGAGACATATAATATTTAATGGCTAAACACATAAATGAGTGATAATAGCCGGACAACTACTGGCTGTGCCAAAATGCTAGTACTGGCAAACAATTTTTAGTAACTAGTATGCCAGTGTTTGGAGGGCAAAAAAAAAGTTGGTCTTGAAGGAGCTTTCCCACAAACAAAAAAATTGATTTTATAAAACAAAAAAAATTTTAAATTAAAAAAAATCCCAAAAAATTTTTTTGCTTGCAACCGGATTTGAACTCGGAACCTTCTGACTACAAACAGTTTCTAACGAAGCGTCGGCATTTTTATAAAATCATTGGTTTTCCAGTGAATTGATTTTTGTACGCCTGGTAGCATTGGCTAGGTAGCACTGGATAACCACTGGTTGCAAACCTTGGCATATCACTCTAAGCCAATTCTTTGCCAGTGGTTTTTTTTATAAACCACCGAAATTTTTGTAAAAAAAATACTGGTAAAACGCTTTCGCAAACGCTGGCAAATCGTCCCAAATGAGTGTTCTGCCAGTCATTTATTTTAATACCATGGTTACCCAGTGGTATGCCAGTGCTTGATTTTTTGTACCACTGGCGATTTCTGACTGGGTAGTTATGTTTTGGCGGTGTTTGCTCAAATGAAGGGATGGTAACAGATTTTAAGTGCACAAAGCGGTCGTAAAAGCTTCTATTAAAACTTCTTATTAATTAAACAAAAAATTATTACATATAACTTCCCAGTCAGTAATCGCCAGTGGTACAAAAAATCAAGCACTGGCATACCACTGGGTAACCACGGTGTTAAAAATAAATGACTCGCAGAACACTCATTTGGGACGCTTTGCCAGCGTTTGAAAAAAGCGTTTTACCAGTATTTGTTTTACAAAAATTTCGGTGGTTTATAAAAAAAACCACTGGCAAAGAATTAGCTTAGAGTGATATGCCAAAGTTTGCAACCAGTGGTTATCCAGTGCTACCTAGCCAATGCTACCAGGCGTACAAAAATCAATTCACTGGTAGACCAATGACTTTATAAAAATGCTGACGCTTCGTTAAAAAATGTTTGTAGTCAGAAGGTTCAGAGTTCAAATCCAGTTGCATGCAAAAATTTTTTTTTGGATTTTTTTTAATTTAAAATTTTTTTTGTTTTATAAAATCAATTTTTTTGTTTGTGGGAAAGCTCCTTCAAGACCAACTTTTTTTTTACCCTCCCAACACTGGCATACTAATTACAAAAAATTCTTTGCCAGTACTATCATTTTGGCACATCCAGTAGTTGTCCAGCTATTATCACTCATTTATGTGTTTATATATATTTGTTCCTTTTACTCCTGCAAGGAGCATAGGGCCGCCATTTATGTGTTTAGCCATCAAATATTATATGTCTCGTTAGCTCAGTGGGTAGAGCAATTGTCTGCCAATCTGATGGCCTGGGTTCAAATCACGGCAGGACCAAAAAAAATACATATGAACTTTTTTTAAATTTTATTTTGGAAAATGTATTTCCAGACCACCTATTTATTGTTTTGCCAGCGTTTTGCCAACGTTTAAAAATTTTGTTCCTCTAGTTCCTTTCCGGCGCTTTTTGAACAGCCGGTCCTTTTGTCTAATGACGTTATCATTTTGGGAATGGGAAAGCACTTTTTGCCAGTACTTGTACCACCTGCTAAAGTGCTTTGCCACCGCTTCCCCGTTTGTATTTTTCTGACTGGGTTAACACATAACACTTTTTGAAGGAATATTTTGTATATGAGTTACACATATCACTTTTTGCTATCTTCTAAACCCATTAAGATATCGTAAAACCGCTTGGTACATATATGTATGACCAATAGAGCTTCTTAATGGTACAATACAAAAAAATATCAAAATAACACATAACACTACGTGCAGGCTAGCCGACGATATAATTTTTTTCCGGGTATGGGCACTCCCATTTTTACGCATATTATTCGTTAACAAATTTGTGTGATGTCAATTGTGTGATTTTTCACAATTTAAAAACATTTTCTTTCAAAATTTTTGCACAAATTTGTTAGGACTTCTATGTAGAACAAATGAGGCTAAAAAAATTTTAAGATAAATATTTTTAAGTTTGTTTTTTTCACACAAACGTTTTAACGAATTTCTCCGATTATTTTTATAAAAACAGGCATTTAAACTTTTGAAATGTTTGCGAGGTGAGCGTGGAGTTGTCCAATTCCGCCCATTTTTTCACCAAAGCTTCATATTGGTCTAGTAATACCTTGTACCAAAATTCATAGGTCTAGCTTCATATTTATATATAATTTTGTCTCCCTAAAATTATGAAATCTACACTGCGCATCATCGTCTTCATCGTCATCGGGTAGTACTGAACAAACACATAAATATAATACAAGACAAAAGAAACATAGAACTTTAGATGCAGATATACAATATAATATCAAGATATGGTAATCAAGACATTAATTTACAAAACCCTTATCGTATGAAACAATCTCAGCAGCAACATACAAATCAAAAAGTTGCGGGTTCTCATAATATTCAGCAGAATTTACCTATGAATATTTATAATAATATAATTACGCCTTTGTCTCCTCATACTCAAACTAAGCAAAATGATTCTAGTTATAGGAATATTTTACAACCCTACATTAGATATTTAATTAAGGACCATGAGAAAAACTAAACATTTATTGCAGATTTTCGAAGAAGTTTCTAGTATTAATTCCCAACAACAAACTGCCCATATTAATTCTGTTGTTAACAAAAATATTTTAACGTCAACGTAGCATCAACAAATGATGTTGCCACCTTTAATAAGAAATCCACAAGAAAATCATACCTTCCATTAGAAACACTGCGTTATTACCTTCATTAATAAGAAATCCGCATCATATAGCGCACAATCTTCCTCTTAGAGATTCGGGGCCATTACAGTTTGTACAATCATTTATAGATCAAACCCAACCTAATTATGAAAAAACTCAACAACAACAGCAGCAGCAAATAATGGTAACTGCAGAACAGCAACAAGTTTAAAACATCAATGAACCAGCCCAGGAAAAATTTTTACAATCGGTAGCCAACCACACCAATTCTGCAACCGATTCCATGGAATTGGTTCTGGAACTAGTTCCAGGGATTCTATATGGAAATTATGACTGACGTAGAATCAGTTCTAGAACTAGTTCCAGAACTGATTCTAGGGCAACAGGTTCCACTTTGGAGCTTCTATAGTTTCTTTTGGGAAAATTTCAAACAAAAATAATCGGTATAAGAATTGACAGTAGAAGGGGTTGTAAATAGGGAATGCAAAATCCCGCACTATTTGATTTCCCGGGAAAGCGGGAAATTTATCTTGATTTCCCGGGATCCCGCAAAGAAAATAAATAAGAAAATATTTTATAATAATTTAAAAATTTTTATAAATAATTTGTCTAAAAGACCTCAAATTTTCATGATCGTGAAAATTTATTTATTAAATATTAATTCTTTGGTAGTGGGAAAGAATTAATTTTATATTAGAAATTATATGTCTAATTATATATTTTTAAAAATTGAATAACCTAAATCTAATTTTTAGTCTAAAAAAATTGTCCGTCAAAATAAAAATAAAAAATTAATATAGAAAATAATTTTAGAAAATTGGAAAAATTTTTAAAAATTATGGGAACAAATTTTAACTTACTTGAAAATTTTTAAAAATTTCTTTATTTCTGTGCAAAATAAGTGCGATTCAAAATTTTTTATATAAACACTATTTGAGGGGCACTAAAAGGAACTTAAAAAGTTTGATCAAGTACACAAACTAATCAGTGTGTTCGTTTACTCGAAAATCTTACTTCTTTCACCCAATAGTTGTTTTGATTACTTTTTCATTTTTTCCAGTTGTGGCAAAAGTAGAAAATTTTAGTAAGTAAAGTTAAGAATAAGCCTAATGTAAAATAATTACTATTTTCAAAAGTTGGAAAATTTTGCATAAGAAAATTTAAAATAATTAACTTTATCATTTTAAGTTGCATTTTTTGAAATCCCGGGATTCCCGGTCCAAATTCCATGAATGCGGGAAATCCCGGGATGCATTCCCTAGTTGTAAAGGAAAAGTAGCTATTCTACAACCGATTCTTTGGAATAGAAAATTTTCCTGGGAGATTTCAACATAGAATATGGGCAAAAGTTTACTTTTTGGGGCACCCCTCAAAAAAAAAAAAAAAAGAATTGGAATTAAAAAAGAAAATTTTTTTCTATATGGTGTTAAGGGCGGCCCCGACATAAATTTGGCTACTATTACAAATAAAAAAATTTTAATTATCATGGCAGGTCTGCCATATATTGCCGTGCTTGTTGCATATCATTTTTATGATTTGATTGTTGAGCTTTATAATTTCTTAATTTTTGCTTTTGTAAACATCATCTCTAGATCCTACAAAATTTACATATTCTGGCTGAAGTTTACTTTTTGGGGCACACCTCAAATAAAAAAAATTATATCACCCCCTCTGGAATTAAAAAAAAATTTTTTTTTCTATATGGTGTTAAGGGGGCCGGGGCACCTGGGACCTGCTAGGTCCGAAAAACCAAAACACGCCCGAAAAACCGAAACACGCAAATTTTGTTATGCACAGAAAAAGTAGTCACCAACAATGGAAGTTGTTAAAACAAACTCATTTTTTTCTTAATTGAAATCTTACTTCCAACAATTTTTTTGTTTGTAAATTGTATGTTTGTACGATTACATTTCTAGTAAAACTAGTACATAAAAGAGAAAAAATATTGAAAAAGTTGTCAAAATATTCAAAAGTAATCGAACAAAAATATTGTAAGAATACTAAACTAACAAAAAAAATTTGGGAAAATTGCATAAAAACGTCCGCGGAGTGCAAAATTTATTGCTAATCATAAGAGTTAATTAATTTAATAACGATTCACATAAAAATGTATTCAATTTGTTTGTTAAACAAAAAAACATTAATAGTTTTAGCTGGAAGAAATTTTTCAAGTAAAAACTAGTAAAATCTCCCCTTTAATTTTTTATTATTTAGTTCTTACTATTTTTTTTGTACTCGAACAGATTTGTCAGTAAAACTGGTAAAAACACAACTTGTTATTTCTCATATAAAAATTGTTTAAAAATAAAAATTCTAAGTTACAAAATAAATAACATTTTTTTTGTATTAACAATTTCTATGGTTGGTTCCTTTTTAAAAAGTTTTTTTTTTATTTAAAAAAAAGGTATGAGAAAGTTGTTTAAAAATTTAATTAGAATTTTGTAAATTCCTTCTGCGCAATATGTTATGAACCACTTTAAGAAATAATTGGGATTCGTGCATTTCATTTAGTTTAAGAATGCATAAAAAGGAAACAAAATCAACACTCATCAATCAACATTTTCGTGGATTAAATAAATTATGTCTGTATTTTATCAGGATTAGAGCTGAAACAATATCAACAATCAACATACTTAAATTGGATCTGAAATAAAACCAACAATTAATATTTCTTTACAACAATCAACTTACCATCAGCAAGAAATCCCGTATTATTTGTTTTAAGATTATCAATCATTTTATAAAGAACTATCAATCTACTATTTTTTTATATTTATTATGGTTATTATTCCAACTATTTGAAAAATCGGTTTTCGAATACGTCTAAAAGCCGTCTTTTTGAAAAAACCGGTATTCCTTTTTTTGTAATCCAAAATTGGTTCGAATAACCGGTTTTTCCGGTTTTTGTAAATAATTGCTATATATGGAAATTTTCTTAATAAAACTTAAAAAAATTGCTAAAAATCTTTTAACTTACTATTTTGTTCCTTTCTTGAAAGCAATTCTCAGCATAATATATTCCATCAGTGCGAATCTACCTTTAAGACTAAAAGTTATTCTTTCTAAAGGCGCTGTTTTGTTTGTTTTTTTTTTTTTTTTCTAATTAAAAGCAGTTTCGGAAAGATCTAAAAACCTAGTGATTTGTTTGTTTGCGAAAAAAAAGCTATTAACCTCCATAAAAAACAAAAATTGTTTTTCACTTGCTCTGGAATTGCTCCAGAATTGCGGTGGAAGTTTTTCGCAGCAATTTAATAGGCAAGGCCATTTGACAATATCGCAAGAAAAATATCT
This sequence comes from Leucophora obtusa, assembly GCA_949987735.1. Lineage (NCBI taxonomy): Eukaryota > Metazoa > Arthropoda > Insecta > Diptera > Anthomyiidae > Leucophora > Leucophora obtusa. The sequence continues at coordinate 8,195,432 of OX465296.1, forward strand.
TGTCAAAGAGAGAGAAATGCTAAAAATTAAGAAAGAACTCTTTCTTTATTGAGGAAAATGGAAAAATGGAACTTAACACATCGCACGTGAATACGCACTTGCAATCGCACGCACACGTAGTGCGAATTTGTATACGCACTACGTGTGCTTGCATTACGAACCCTGCACCATACTTTGTATAATATTTGGGTATTTTACTACCTCATGTAGTAACAACTTTTAACATTTCTTTTGAAAATCTATTGGAAATGCTGTATTTAATATCTAAATATTTACGGTGGGTCTCATACTGCAGGTTTAAACTTAGGTTAATAGTTAACCCAAAAATTTATTGTTGTTTTGTGTACATTTTTTGACATTTTATTTTGTTTTTAGTTAAGTTAAAGTTAAACCTACAGTATGAGACCCACCGTTAATTTTAATTTTTTTTGTAAACAAGCCAAAAGAGTTTTCAAATTTACTTGAAAAGAGCTAACGTTTTCATAATGCTCGATTTATTTTTTGGTAAAGATCCTTTTTTTTTGTGAAGCTCTTTTTCATTTTTTGAGCGTAATCATGAGCTCGCTAGTTTTAAAAAATTGAGGAAGCTTTATTTTTTTTTAGCTACTTACATTTTTTATATAAGAGCGAGCTAGCATTTTTTGGCTCGTTTTAAAAAAAAGATCGAGCTTTTTTTTGTGCTCGACTCTTTTTTTTAAAAAGAGCAAGAGCCCGAGCGAGCGAACTTTTCCATCCCTGATTAAAACTTAACATTCTTATTTTATTTCCTTCGAATAAATAATTCAAACTATAAAAACTTAAGTCAATAAATGCAAAAAGTCTTGTATTCTCATTTAAGAGCTGTTTACAGCTTCTAACATATTGTAAATATCATTAATTTTGTAAAGTTAAATTATATGAAAAAATTAAATTTTTCGTATTGGAAGTATATTTCTTTCCTTGAGTGTATACTTAGGTACTTTTGAGAAAAATAGGGGTATATCTGAGGTTCAAAAAGTTTACAAATAACAATAAATAAAATCCATTGACAACAAAAAAACTGACACGTCTTCAAACTTCTTTTTTCGCAAAAGAGGTACTTCGCTACCCTGTAGTGTTGTGCATCCTGTGTTTATCCATCTTGATCTTTAGCACAACTATTTCTTTCGGGGCAGATTTTCTTCTAGCAAGGAATGGGACTGAAGGTATCCAATGGAAGGATTCGACATCAGGTATACACCGAAGCTCAAAGATGAGTTATAGAGTAGGCTCTGAGCAGAGAGAATTTTCTTGGACGAGTTTTAATGAACATTTTGACTAAATTAAAAAAGTTTTCTTCACAAAGTGAATGGAAAATTTCTAAAATTTTACGAAAAAGCTACACACTTAATGAAACTGCATTAATATAACGAAAAGTTTCAGTGGATGAATTCCAGCGAAACTTCTTTGAATTAATGTTAAAATTCATTATAGTTATAGCATGCAGATAACTCTCTCAGTGTGTGGTCTCCTCTAGAGAATGCGATATTCGGGGCTCCTTAAAGTCACCTGATCAATAAAGTGTCTGTCAGGTGGAGATTCTGGCTATCAGAGAAGCTTCTCCTCCTGTGTGTGGTTGGGACTCGGAAAACATGAGCATCTTCTCGATAGCCTGACGGCGATGCTGACCGATCACTGGCTGATAGGCAGACACGGTAACAGACTCGGACGAGCGCAGGATGTACAATACCATTTTTTTTAAATTAAATTGAAATAAAACAATAATCCTTTCTTTTTTATATTCGCTATATCCAACATATGACTAAAAAAAAAACTAATACATAATTTTCTTTTTACTCTAATTTTAATCTTTTAAAAATATAGAGCATATAGCATTTGCTGCAACACTATTTCGTGGTCACGTGGATAGGTCACGCATGAATAGTAGAATATCATATCCTGCTGCCTTTTCTCCCTCATCGTTATCGGCGTCATCGCGCTCCTTAACGACACCAGCTACTTCAATTCAATCACGTAAAAAGCCAAGATATCCCAAAAATCTAAAATCATCAATTAATCTCCGTAGAGCAACTATGTGTGGTAAAGATGATTTTGATAAACAACAACACACACAAAGCAACGACGAAAGCAGCTCTATTATACTAAATCGTGTAGGATTTGTACCGAGTAAATATTTTAATGATGGTGATCCGTCTTTAAGAGACTCATCCGATGATTACTGTGATACAGCTTCCGATACGGATCGTTATAAAAAGGACGTTAAACTAAGAAAACGTTGTGCTGTGGTTATTACGCCAACAAAAGAAATTTTACAATACGAACGTAAACGTGACCTAATGTATAATAAAATACTACAGGAACAAAGGAGGAAATTGGAATTACGTGCCATTGAAAAACAGAGGGAAAAGGAAAAAAGGTTTTTGGAGAGAGGGGAGAAAAGAGAACAACCAATAGAATGTAATAGTCGGGCCGAAGATAGAGAGACAGCTATTGAAGGAGATACAAAACTGAGTGAATATCGGAATTATAATGAAATGTGTATGAGTAGTGAATCAGAATTAGAGACACACAATCAATTCCCCATTAAAAAACAACTGCAACATATTAAAGAGCTACAACCTTTAAATATACTAGTTGAAATGACAGAAGTCACATCGTCCTTGCTTAGTGAAATTGATGCTCATTTGGATAAACCAGAAACTTGTAAGAGACTAAACGAGGAGGAACATGTGGATGAGAAGAAAATGAAAGGTACTTTTAGACAAAGTAATATTAATGAAAATTATAACCAGATGACAAAAATGAGAGAACTTAATCTTTTAGCCGATATAGCACAGCATTTATCACCATATCAATTAGAATTACCTGATGAACAAACATATCCAATATGTGTTCTTCCCGCGACAGCATTAGAAAAAAGAAAGCCCACTGTTACCGAGCAAATTATTATACAATCATTTGATAACAATCTCATAGGGAAACAATTAAAAGGTAATAACCAAACACCATTAACCACAACAACAGATCAAGAAAGTCAAGATTGTGAACAAGAGTTTCAAGCAAAAAAAGCTCAAGAAAGTCATGATTATGAACGTCAATCCCAAGAAACAACAGCAGAACCATTGGAACATATTCTTGAAAAATCTATTGTTACTACAATTTCAGCAGAATGTACTTTTAATTATCGCAAAGATAATATGCCAAAGACAGAATCTACAATTCCATTGTTAATAAGTAATGTAGAATCTTTAAATCATTTAGAAGTCAATATAAATAAAAACAAATCTTTAGTAGAACAATCCACAGAAACTGATTATCAAGAGATGGTAAAGGAAAAATCAAATGGTGAGAGCATATTGATAACAGAAAATATTTTGCTTAACAAAACCAACGCAGCCAAAGAAATCGATGATGTTGAAATGCAAGGTAATAAAGTTACCGCCAAAGTTATGGATAACATACACAATAATACTGAAAGTATTTTAACATCCACTTTAATGGGATCTTCGTTAAATACAACAGATTTATCTGATATAACATGTGAACAAGAAATTGATACGAATTTTAAGCGATCTTTAATACCGGCCGACATATCTGATATATCTTTGGAGTCTGAAATTTCCAAACATCTACCCGATATAGCAGAACCCTCTCCAATTGTTACAGATATGTCAGAAAATTCAATGGAATCTGATGTATCAAAATCATGTAAGGAACCCACTGATGCTTGTGCGATGGCAGCCAACATTTCAGATATTTCTTTACCAGTTTTACCATTGGTAATGCCTTCTGTATTATCACCAGCACCTGCAGAAGCGGAACCGGAAAGTAATTTTAATATCAATTTAAACTTGCACACGCCCACCAAAATAACCATAACCGACTCAATTACACAACAGACAGCGGATATTTTAAATACTCCTATGAAAGCGGTTATGGAACCTGATATAGAAACACCTGTTAAAAATAGTCAAGAACCAGAACCAGATAGTAATGTTACCAAATTTCTGGATCTTATATTGAATAAGACTGTAACAGAAGATGAATCTGAGACACGAGACAAAATCTTAAAAGAACTAAATGCCATAAGCGACGAACCTCCAGCTGCTCCTCCAGTAGATAATACCTGTGCAACACAAATTCTAGCTAAGGCTGAAGTCTGCAAACTAACTTTCCCGTTAGATAGCTTTGGATTTTCTGCAACACAAACATTTGCTAAAGCCGAAGCTTGTAATTTATTAGACGATTCAGAGGTAAACGCACCAAAATCTCCTTGTAAAGAATTTAATACTCAAACGCAGGTGTCGGCAAATAATGTTACTACGGATTTTGCACCCTGCTCTACACCACCAGCCTGTGAACCTTTACAGTTGAAAACAAATTCAGAACAAATATTTAATACCAAGTGCCGAGTAAGACTTAAACGTCTGAACATATCTGAACAGTCTAGGACAAATAAAAAGGAAACTTGGATTGCCATACCATTAGCAAAACTCGATGATACTCCTGCTGCCATTAATGGCAGTAATGAAATTTTAAACTGTGATATTATTAAAAATGAGACGACAACAGCAACGTCACTAGTTAAAAAACCTTGCTTAAAACAAAATCTCAGTAACACACAAATGAAAGAGGATTTATTAGAAAAAAATAAAATCCAAGAAAATGTCAGTGATATGGATATTCAAGATAACAATGCAGCAAAGAAGAATAATTTAGATACAACAGCAGAGCAAACGATTATAGATACTAACCTATTATGCAGTGCAATGTCGACGACAAAACCTAAATCAAAAACTTCGAAAACTGTAACATTTGATTTACCTAATATACATGAAGAGTTAAGGGACTCCTCGTCTTCTTCTAGTCATAAACAAAAATTTAAAAATTATATGAAGTCCCAAAAGCAATCTAGGAAGTCTCCCGAAAGTACGTTAAAAAGAGCTGAAACTTTACAATTACTAGTAAATACAATCAATGATAGTACTCGAACACCACCGCCAGCTGAATTCAATAAAAAACACAGTCCTATTAAAAATAAATGCATAGCGGAAGATGAAACGCCTAGACCAGCAACCTTAGCATCAGCTTTAATGGGTGGCGGGAGTATTCCGCCATGTAAAAAATCATGTATGGATAAGTCAAGGTCAACACATCACATAAACTGCTCTACTCCAAAATGTAAAGATCAATTAGTATCGTCTTTAGCAACAGCTTCTATACCAACAATAACTAGTGATATAACTACAGCTAGAATCTACACATCATCGCCTTTAGATCAAACTTTGCCCGAATATGACGATAACGTAGATACGGTAGCAGATTCCGAATTGATATTGCGTTCCACCACAAGTATAGGTAGTTTGAGAAGAAAACTTAAGAAACCAAGGAAAACAATAACACGACCGGAACCGGCCGATGATATATCGACTGATGATATTAGTAACCAGCCCCCGGAGTGTAATGCTGATGACGATACCGATGCTGCTGTCGATAACGAAGATGATGTATTTGTTGAAGAACTGTTACCTATACCGGCAGCTAATGAACATATTTTAGGTGAGATTGTAAGTGCGAGGGCGCCTCATATTGGTACGGGCACAGTAATACGCGATGATTACATGAATATAGAAGCTACCGACACAGTACCTGTGTATTTGTTTAATGATGAAAGTCGTGATTTAGCAACACCCGAACCTAAACAAATTAGTGAATCAAATGTGGTAGATTCATCATCGTTTTTAAATACTTCCTCTTCTACGTGCAACTTAGCTAATCACATAAATTTAGAAAAATCAATGTTATCACCTTCAGAACATGAAGTGTCTTCCACTCAGGAAACATTTTTTCAAACTCCCACTAAGAGTAAACAAAATGTTGATTCATGTGCTGATAATGAAGATAAAACAACGCCTTTAACTGCAATGGCCAATCAAAAACAACAGGAAGAAAATTATTTAAAATCAAAAAAGGATAAAATGTCTTCTACCTGTTTATTACAAAATAATCAAGTCGATACTACAAATCATTCACCGGAAATGTGTACTTTAACCTTGACAACATCATCCACATCATCTAATCGTAAAATACATCGTAAAGCCTCTACACATGATGAAATATTATTTAATGAACTTAAACTACAGAAATTACAACAGCAGAACCAACAGAAAAGAAAAATTGCAACAACATTTTGTGCCGAGTCAACAAGTGATGATAATTTTAAAAAAAGTAAGGTGGAGGAAATTAAAACAAATGGTTCTTTAGAGGAAACGGAAAATATCACAAAAATTGATAAAAGAGAAAGGATACAGACAATTGGTGGTGGTGTTGTTTGTGGCGGTGGTGGATCTTCACCCTCTACAACCACCTCAATAAATGAAGAAAAGCTTTCCAGATCTAAGCGTAAGAAAATGAAATCATCAAAATCAGAAAAATCAAAAAAAATTAAGAAATCTGACCCAAAGACTGCACCATTTATAACCGAATCTCATATTACACCTGCCAATCCTTTAATAATAACAATACCTAAATCAAGACTTCTAAGACCGCCTCGTACGCCCTCTCCCGCAACCAAACCTCTTTATGAACAATCGGAACATCCTAATTCTCCAGTTAAGAAAAAAGGTAAAAAGCACCATCATCACGACAACCATCAATCTTTAAAAAATGATAACACCTTACCTAGTATTGTAAAAAAATCTAAACGCACTTATAGTTCAGCAAATATGGTTCAAGAAGTATTTGTACCTGTTGATATAGAACAATGTATTGATTCAGAGGTAGTACCCACAAACGGTACAAATATAACACAGGAAATCGCAAAGTTATCGTCTTTGCCGTCGACTTCCCTACCATTAACCATATCAAGGAAAGAGAGAAGCTGTACTAAAAGTCAAACCACCAGCAATGTCTTATTTATTAAAGATAAATATGACTTAATTAAAAGTAAAGAAACACATCACAATATTTCAGAAAAGAAGGATAAACAATCGGATTCGATAAATAAAATTAAAGGAAAAACAGACTTGTTAAAAACTAAAAAAAAACGTGAAAAAAGTCATACAAAATCTTTAACCCAGCGTACTCATGAGTCATTGCCATCTAAAGAGAAAAAACAAAAGTTAAAAACAAAAATTACAGAAAAAGATGATACTTCGACAAATATATTTAAATTAATACCACTCAATGGCAGCAATGAAATAATACCAAACACCACAAATAATCCAAACGCCGTCTTATCTTTCCCATCTTCCTCATCCTTAGAAATAAAAAACAACAAGCCATCAACTAGAAAATCCAAAAAAACTAAAAATACAATAACAACAAATTCTTCTGATACAAATTCTTCGAGCTCCAATTCTATTAAATCAAAATCTCTCTCCTCCACACAAATGCCCTTAACTTTATCCCCAAATCATGTAAGAAAAAAATTAAACACCAGGTAGCTAATAAAGGAGGATTGGTTACAGGAGCAGAATAGCAGAATGCCATTGAAAAAGAGAAAGGTGCTCAATTATAAAAACAAAAACAAAAACTCAAAGAAATTTAGTTTAAATGTGTAGTAAATTTTTTTTTTTATGTTGATAAAATTTTACATTTAGAAAAGCAATTTTATTTATTTTTACCTATTGTATTTAAATTATTTTAGTTTTAAAATCAATTAGAATCTGAAAAAGTACTTTAGCTTTGAAGATTTTAAATATTTAAATATGTGTATTAAAATTAATCATTATTAATCACATGATGAAATTGACAATTACTTTCGTTAAAAATACATGGGAAACAAAAACAAATTTTCGTTACTTTGCTTTCGTTGAGACGATTTTCGTAATACATAAACTAGGGCTTAGTTTTAAAATATTAAATAAAAACATATAAATATATGTATATTAGAGTGTCCCTTAAAATTAGATTTGTCATTACACCCCCGGTTTTATTGGAAATGGTCCGAAATGGAAGAAATCGATTTTTTTTTTGGAAAACGTTAACCCGTGCCGAAAGTTGGAAAAAAAGTATATTACTATTAAAAATTCCTAAAATTCGAAATTTCGAAAAAAAATTATTTTTTATTCCATTTATTCATTTAATATAGTCAAAATGATTCATACATGGAATTTTGACTTCATCGGATATCATTAACCTACTTTAGCCTGGAATCCACAATGGCCCACAAATTTGATAAAAATGCAAAAACATGAGAGTAAAGCTCAAATTAGTTTGGAAGTAAAGTGCGGCGAAATGAGGTATCGTGAAGTAGAAATCTATTTTCAATAGATTTTCTTACCTCAAATGTACTTCCAAACTAAAGCTCAAATTAGTTTGGAAGTAAAGTGCGGCGAAATGAGGTATCGTAAAGTAGAAATCTATTTTCAATAGATTTTCTTACCTTTACTTTTAGTTAATGACAGTATACACAACTACTTAGTTTGGAAGTACATTTGAGGTAAGAAAATCTAGATTTCTACTTTACGATACCTCATTTCGCCGCACTTTACTTCCAAACTAATTTGAGCTTTAGGCTTGCCAGAAAATTTTCGGTTATAATTTTTTATTTACTTATTTTACTTAAGTAAACAGGCGGAATGTTTACTCAATACAAAAAATAATTATGGGTTTTCATATAAACTCGTAAATTCCTTGTAAACCTATGTATACATACCATATTTTTTATGTATGAAGTTTGACATTAAACTCATATATATTAGGTTTATACCGTTTACAAGTAGAATAAGAGTTTATATGAAAACCCTATTAAATTTTCTAATTTGTGTAAAAATTTTTAACATTTCCAGTAAACGTAAATTGCTACCATTTAACACAGTTAAGCTTATATGACGACGTTGGATTTGTTAATTTTTTTTAAATTCTATTTGTTTTTTTAGTATATTTTAAGCCCTCAATTCATAAATGCTTATCAGGTTTACAAAACGCCATTTTCATACAAAATTTGTTCAATAAACCTCTTATAATTTTACAAAGCGTTTATGAATTTAGGGGTAAGATTATTGAAAAAGAGCTCCTGACAAACACATAAGGGGTATATTAGTTTTTTTTATTTAATAAACAAATTCATTATAAATGACATTTTTTACTTTACAGACTGTATCAAAACATTATTTTAATTTATAAAAAAATTACATGGATAAGAATCTATAAATTTAGTTTTAATATATAATAGGCGTACTCATTATATCTCGTAAATTCATTGTAAACCTTGTATAAATCCAAGCCGTGTTTTTTATGTATGGAGTTTGACATTAAACTCATAAACATACCAGGTTTACACAGTTTACGGGTAGAATACGAGTTTATATGAGAAGGCTTAATATATAAAGTACACCAAGAAAATTACATAAAAAATATATTTAAAATAAATAGTATTGTACAAAAAAACGATTAATCAAATACACATATAAATATAATTATTTTATGATTATTATATGAAAAAATACGAAAATATATGCGTAAATAACATAAAAAATTAATTATATCTAAATATGGAAAAAATATATGTTTCTAATTTAATGTCAGAAAGAAAAAAATTGCGTATTTTATTAAATTAATTCATTTAAATTAAATAAAACATATTTAAAGAATTTAAAATCATTTTTTGTATTAAAAAATGTTGCTTATCTACAGAAAATAGCCAGTTTGGGTCCTAAATTTGACAACTCAAAAAAGCTCAGACAACACAAAAATGTATTTTAGGCGAAAACTTACACATTACTTATCGAGAATAATTATCTACTTTGAAAACTCAACGTTTTATACAAATATCTCTACACGCAGAAAAAAAAACAGGTGTATCTTTTAAAAAGCCTGCTTTGTAAAATGTGCATAGTATTGAACTAATACAAAAATACAAGCCCCAAATTCCTGGTAATTAATTGATATGCATTTTTGCTAAATTACGAATGCTTTTTTTTGTTAAGTTGGCTTAGTACGTGCTTTGTTAAATTTATATTGGTGAAATTTATTTAAAAACGTACTATGTAAAATTTGCATTTTATTTTTCTAATAAGACAGGTAAATGTCAAAAAGCGCTTAGAATTTCCTTTCCAATATTGACATATGGAAATCAATATGGTGGATGTACTCTCTAATATAAAAGAATAATTATGCTGGATTTTCTCAAGTTTTTATCTTATAATATTAATGCAAACAAAAATAAAAAATATTAATGCAAATAAAAACAAAAATAATATATTTTTAATGTAATTTTCATGTCAATATTGCTTACTTGTTGAAAAAATACAAGCCTAAAAGTATTGAGTAATTACTTTTCAGCATTGGGTACCCTAAAAACAAGTCGGAAATGAGTACTCGGTACTCAACACTTACAGACATTAATTTTTTATTTAGTCAATTTTTTTTTGCAAAATGTGTCTTATAAGTCTCATTTGTTTTTTAGACAAATAGTCATTATTATACCTACAGCTATTGAACGGAAATGAATAGAGCAATGAAGGGTTGCTAAACACAATTATTAAAGTTCGACAGCAGAGGTATTAAGGACAAAGACAAATATTAAAATATAAATAAAATTAATTGATTAAAAAAATTAAACAAACTACAATAAAAATACAGAATTTGCAATTTTTTTTGTATTTATTGAAAAAATAAACCATGTTTTTTGTACTAAAAGAAAAACGTTTATTTTCCTCTGCGTGTTGTTATATTAAACAAAAGCTTCGATTTAATTACATATATATCTCTTTGAAAATTTACCTAAGCGTCTTGACGGAACTTTGTAAAATTTTACTCTAACTTTTGTAAATGTTACACCTTTTTTTTCTGCGTGTAGTGTAATTTCTTTTTGTTTTTTTTTCGGCAAAACAAAAAATGTATTCATTTGAGGAAATTTTTTTCTCAATTTACGCGCAATATTACACGCAAATGAAATGGCATCGGAAAGCCTATTGAACAGTATATAACTCTTTGGAAAATTTTCAGATTTAGGTATGGAATTTGGTGCAATGAAGTTTCCTAATCGATATTCATTTTCTCAAAAACTAAAAGGAACTTGGATCTGAAAAGCATTTTTATTACATGCCCTATCAACTTCCTTTCGTTTGAATATAATTTTGACCAAAAATAAAAATTTTTTTTTGCCCCAAAAAAAAAAAAATTGATGGACACTGTCTTTTTTTGAGGGAAAAATTTTGAAAATTTTTTCTTCTCAATTTCCCACCAATATTATACTCAAATGAAGGGTCATCAGAAGGCCTATTAAACAGTATATACACATATGGTCAAAATAATAAATACATCCTGAAATATTTTTTTAAAGGCTCGTACCCGAAAATTTATTTAAATTAAAATAAAAAACAAATACTATTTTGTTTTGTTATAATATTAGAAATAAAATAAATACTAATAACAAAAAACAAAAATTAAATTCAGTCTTGTTCAAAAAGTAAGTAATTAATCAAAAAACATTGGACAAAATAATAAGTACATTTAGTTAAAATAAGCAAAACAGTAAAAAAATTTAGTGATTTTAGCTTAGTTTCATTAAAAGCCGGTATATCCAACATTATTTTAATTATTTTGTTGACTCTTTTTGGCATGTTGGCAATAAGCTTCCTCCAGGTCTCTACTGGTATTTCATACCAAGTTTTTTTAAACAAAATTCCACAACTGATCCTTATTTTTAAAAACCATATATTAATCTTAAGTTAAGTACTTAGGTAAAATACAACTTCAAAAGTTTTCTGCTAAGTTACACAATTCTTTAATTAAAATATAATATTTTTTAAGATAAGTTAAAAAAGAAAAAACTTAGGTAGTTTAACATATTTTGAAGTGCATGAAAATGGAGTGAGCCAAAAACTAAGGCAAGTTGACAAAAACTAAAAATGATAAATCTATATGTATTTTTTTATTAACTTACAAAAGATACTTTTGAAGTTGTATTTTACCTAAGTTCTTCGATAATAATACACTTTTTATTTTTTCCGTGTAAGAATGCCATTTTTACTTCTAGAGATAGAGCAAAAAACACCTCTAATTAGCTCTATTGTGAATGATTTAAGCTATTTAGAAGTGTTTTTTGCTCTATCTCTAGCAATTTTATTTCTCGTGTAGATGTGCCTTAAGAAATACATGCTATACAAATTTAATGTCTACAAGCTTTTCTTCATTGTTTTTTCACAGTGGTGGATATCGAAATCCCGAGATTTCGCTATTCACCACTCTGAAAAAACAATGAAGAAAAGCATATAAATGTACAAATTTTAAAAAAGCACACATAGTTAGCTCTAATAAATACATTTTATAGAAATTTAACGTTTAAATGCTTTCCTTCATTGTTTTTTGAGAGTGGTGAATAGCGAAATCTCGGGATTTCAATGCAAGTGTAAACGCAACCTTAGCATTAAACGTTTGCTAATGTCAAATTTATAATTATTTGTGTTTTTCGACGAAAAATCTTTGATATTTCTTATACTAAGCAAAAACTAAGTAGTTTTAACTTGTTAAAACGCATGCATAAAAAATAAACAAAAACTAGTTTTGTACAAAAACTATTTAAATTTTGTTTGGTCTAAATGCAGTATTAGCCAAGTTTTAGGCCAAGTGTTCTCAACACTTTGCAATTGATATCACTTTGACGTTTCTGTGCAATGGTTTTTTCATTTTATATCATATAATTTACTCATTTGAAGACACCGTGTTACCTAGTGTCTAAAATGTGCAATGGAATTTGAAAATTACAAATCAACAACATGATGGTATTCGTTGTTTTTTACTTTGTTACTTAGTGTCTTCAAATGCAATAAAATATGCCATAAAATTAATTAATTACACACAAAGGAACAACAAAATTATTTTCGTTGTTGCTTTGCGTGTTGTTTTCAATTTTTTTTTTTTTTGCAAATTTCATTGCATTTGTAGACGGCGGCATGAAATGAGGCCCCAAGAAATTTGGCCCTAATCGTAAAATGAAAATATGCCCCATATTTTGGGGCTTAATTTCGTTGTGAAAAGTAACCCCAAAAATTTTAAGAAAAATCGCCCCAACACAATGAAAATTGGCCCCAAATTTAATTTTGGGGCGTATTTTCATTTTTGATTTTGGGACTTTTATTCATTATACAAAACAGCCCCAATTGTTAGATATGAAAAATGACCCCAAATTCAAAAGCCATATTTTTTCAGAATATTGTTATGGGAAAATCCTTAGTTATCATTGAAAAAATAACAACTAAGAATTAACATTTTGGAAAAGACATTTTTATATTTTTGTGACGCACGCAGGAAAACTTTATTCAGCGAAGCCACCTGCCGCGTCCTACTGGAGGAGAAAACCCTTAAGCGCGGCCGCAGGCCGCCACGCGGAAAATGTTTATTCTGCGAAACCCAATCGTTTATTGGGCCCCTGTGGCGTTTAGAGAGGCTAAAAAACTAGTCGGCTTTGCAGAATAAGGTTTTTCTGCATGGCGGCCTGCGGCCGCGCTTGAGGGTTTTCTCCTCCAGTAGGACGCGGCAGGTGGCTTCGCTGAATAAAGTTTTCCTGCGTGCGTCACAAAAATAAGAAACGTTTAAAAAAAAAAAAAAAAAAAAAATAGCGCGATATAAAATATAAATTGGGGCCATTTTTCATATTCAAAAATTGGGCCTAAATTGCATAATGCAGTTTGGCCCCATATGCAAAAAAGAATTTTTGCCCCAAAATTTTGGGGCTATTCTGCATTTTTGTTGTGGGGCATTATTTCATTTCTTCAAAATGAAAAATGACCCCCCAAAAAATGAAAATTCCCCCCATTTTTTTTTGGGGCCATTTTTCATTCCTTACTTTGGGGCCAAATTTCTTGGGGCCTCATTTCATGGTGCCTTTGTAGACACTAGATTATTTTCTTATTTCATTGCACATTTCTTTGCATTTGTAGACACAAGGATATTAACATATCAAAATTTACTACAAAATACTGAACATACTACATTGACAGCTGTCAGCGAAAGTAAATAATGTTAAGTTAGCTGCGAAAGCTCTTTTTCTTTCTTTCCGGTTGTCAAAAAGGTACGAAGGCAATGTATTTTTTCTGGTTATATATTTCTTTTATTTTTTAATATATGTATTACATTTAATATATTAAATTTGTTATATCTAGTATTTTCATAAGTCCTGGTACAATATATTTGTTGTGGTAAAATTAAAATATTTTGAGAAAAAATTTTCGAAAGCAAAGGTTTATATAGAATGGACACCATGTGCCTTCTAGCACGACTTGAGTCATTCCATAAATCTGTGAAAGTATGCTAATATAAACGCACTCGTTAGTGCAGTCTACAATTCCTTCAAGATGTAACATTACCTCTTCAAAACGTCTGAAAATGTGTACATTGGGCCCGCGCCAAATTGAATGGTACGAGTATTAACCATTTTATAAACTCACCCATTTTGAGGGCGCGTACCAGAACTTATGAAAGTAATAGGTATTTCTGAAGATCGGGAAATAAAATTAAAATTATTTCAGTTCAAGGACGACAAATACATTAAAAAATGGCTGACGTTGATGTGTAAGTATGAAATAGAACTAGTAATATTCTCCAATCCTGGTTTTGCCAGGAAGTTGGTATCACTTCTCAGGAATTCCTCCATGATTTGAGGCCTTAAAAGTTAGAGTGAAAAACATCTTGCTATGCTTTTTATAAACAAAGATTAATGCTATACTATATTGCTTTAATACAGAGATGTACCTTCAGCTGCTCCAGTTGTTGGCGGCCCCATGGATATTAATCAAGCTTTGCAAGAAGTTTTGAAGAAATCTTTGATTGCCGATGGTCTAGTTCACGGAATCCATCAAGCTTGCAAGGCTTTGGACAAGTAAGTTTTTGACATTCTGACAAAAATATATGCTAACATAATTTCTCCTTCCCCTTTAGGCGTCAAGCTGTTTTGTGTATCTTGGCTGAGTCTTTTGACGAACCCAATTACAAGAAGCTCGTTACTGCCCTCTGTCATGAACACCAAATCCCATTGATCCGTGTCGATTCCCACAAGAAATTGGGTGAATGGTCTGGTTTGTGCAAGATCGACAAAGAAGGCAAGCCCCGTAAGGTTTGCGGCTGTTCTGTTGTTGTCATCAAGGACTTCGGTGAGGAAACCCAAGCTTTGGATGTCGTCAAGGAGCACCTCAGACAAAACGCTTAAACTTTGTTTTGGGTTTAGTGCGTAACGGGGTTCATCATTGATGATAGCGATGCATCTTGTTCTTGTTTTTATCAAAAACACACCAATATAACATGTGACTAAAAACATAGATATAAAAATAATAAAAAGGAAAAACATTTTTTTTATTGTTTATTCAGGATAGATTTTTTTTTATTAAAAATAAATATTAAAGAAATAGATACTGTTATGTGTTTTAGATATCTTCCAGTAGTGAAATCATTAAATGTCCATATCGTCATCCATCAACGTTTTAACCGTCTCCAGTATAAGATTTTCCTATACTATAATGCAGTTGATTTTGTGCTTTTCCCAATCGTTCAATTGACATTTTCTGTAAAAATTAGTTTGGAAACATTAGTTAGAACAAATGTATAAATTTATATATAATTTGTTGGCGTATATAAAAAATGGTATTAACATGAATTGACTTAAGAAAATTTTCCAAGATGTTAATTCCCGTGGCAAATATATTCCAAGTTTGATCCAATGGTATTAGTGTGTGCATAACGCAATAATAGATTATATACGACCAGAGAACATATGCTTAGAGAAGGTGCATTACAAAGCTGACTTTTTCTGGCATGAACGAGTAAACATTTAATTATAGCAATCAATACCTTCGGATGCCCGTTCTTTTGAGTATAATATTGTCGCTAAGAGAAAGGCAGTGATTTTTTTGGCCAAAAATTTTTTCTTTTGTCAAAATTATATTCAAACGAAAGGAAAATGATAGGGCATCCAATAAAAATACTATTCAGTCCCAAGTTCCTTTTAGTTGCTGAGAATGACGATTAGAAAAACAATATTAAAATTTTCCAAAGAGTTATATACTGTTTAATAGGCCTTCCGATGTCCGTTCATTTGATTATAATATTATTTATTTATTGTGCAATACAATAAGCCTTCAAGGCCAAAAACGTATTGTTGGTGTACTTAATAAGTTAAATATAAATAAGATTTCTAGGATTAAATATAATAGTATATGTGACAGCGCATAGAGAAAGAGACCTAAGGGTAAAAAAATCAATTTTTTTTTGTGGACAACATCTGAGCATCGAGTGAGACCGATCCCATGCTCTCCTGACCTTAGGTCCCTTTCTATTTTGCGCGTCACATATACACTAATGAACATGGAAATATGACACTTTTATGTGTTAAGAAACATAATTATTTATTTTGAAAAATAAAATTTTTTATTTCATATACGCGAAGTGTTATTATTGGTGATTGTAATTCATTCTTTATTTAAATAAAAATCCTTCAACTATTTTATATATATTGGTAAATATGTATAAACTAATAAAAATACCTAGATTTCTAAATAGGACATATTTTTACAAAAAACTGTACATTTTTTAGGTTTTTAAAACAATTATTATTTTTTAGCGTTAATATTACACTAATATTTTATGCTGTATCCATTATTATCAATAACCGCTTCGCATCTTCTTTGCATACTCTCAACTAATCTCTGGCATCTTTCTTTTGGTATAGAATACCAGCCCAAAGTTCGGTGGAAAAAGGTCCGGACTTTGGGCTGGCCAGTCCAAAACCTTAATTTGTTCTTGTAAAAACCAACCCTTCACTATGTTCGACGAATGCTTCGGATCATTTTCTTGCATAAATGTCCACTTAACTGGCATATTTCCATAACATTCTTAAGAATGCTCAAATAGTGAAACCTGTCCATTTTGTCCACTACTTTTATGATAGGCCCAACAACACGCCAGGAAAAAGCCCCCCATACCATAATATTAGCCCCACAGTGTTTCAAGGTCTTCTGAGTGTACTTAATGTTTAAAGCCTTGTTTTTTGGGCGGAGTAAAAATGTTCTATCATCTGGTCCAACACGATTTACATTCATTTCATCGCTCCAAAGCATATTTTTCCAAAAGGACAACTCATTTCCTTTGTGGGTTTTGGCAAAATCAATACGTTTCTTAATATTTATTCTTGAAAGAATAGGCTTCTTTCTATTCTTCCAAATAAGTTTTGTATTTGCTAGCGGACCAAATCTACATATGATGACTTGTAGCTCAATTCGACTCTGGCAGCTTAACTTTTGTACTCTTCATTAAACATTTTTTACTAATAGGTTAGTAATTTTAATTAAACATTTGCTTTCTCCAGCGTATATAGTGGTTATTTAATTTAATTATAAGTTAACATTAGTTACATTCTGCGACACAGTATTCGTAGTATTCATTAAGTTATAAATTTGACTAAATAAATATCGTGATATAGATTCATTTAAATTAGGAAACATTTGCGAAGCACTTTTATCATAACTACTATTTGCTGCTGATGTAGTAACCTCTATACTAAAACTATTGTGGTTTACTTTTCGAAGCGGTACATTTTGATGTCTTTTGAGAAATCGAATCAACCATTCCTTACCAGCCGATTCGTTTTCTATCCATGACATGGGCATCCTTTTATTATTTTTAAGTGCTATAAGATAGGCAAATTTCATTATATCGTTCTTGTCAAGTGCGTATTTGTGATTTGCCAGTGTTTTAATATATTCTGCCAAGAAGATTTCTTCTTCGTCTGTAAACACTTGTTTGTTATTGATACTTGTTTCGTAAACATACGTTCGTTTGCCTGATAATTGGTGCTTTTTGTAATGTCTCCACAAGGTTGTTTTGGCTATGGTGTGTTTTTTTGCTGCGGTTTCGATAGTCATTCCTTCTTCGATATCTTTAATAGCGGATGCTATATTTGATATATTTAAAATAGGTCTTTTTAGTCCACTTTTACTTCTTGGCATAATTAATATTTACTTGTTTTAAGAAACAATAGTTATTACGTTGCTTTGGATATTGCGAAAGCGATACAAGGTAAAAATGAACTATTCGGGGGTGTTCTGAAAAACGAAACCACATAAAATTGTTCGTTTTCTACAACAACATATCATTTTATGTGAAACCGAATAATTTTATGTGGTTTCGTTTTTCAGAACACCCCCAATTACATGCATAAAGATAACAAACATTTATCGGCAAAATGCCGAAAAATCGGCAATTCCAGCAGCCCTGATTGAGCAGGGACAATTGTCCTATGGAATGAATAGCACTGCTTTAGAATATGCATATAATTTGCTAAACAAATATTTTACATTTAAATTTGTTTCAAATTAAACTGTCATTTATTTCACTTTTGTAATATTTTAAACGCCCTGTGTTACTAATAAAATTCTCTCATACTCCTTAAAATATGACAGTTATAATTTAGTGATCAAAGAGTGATGGTGCTAGTGAAATTTTGTGGTTGTCTCTAGGCAAATTAATTGAAAATCGTCTTAATTATAAACAAATTATAACAAAAAATATGATCAGAATATATTTCAAGTGTTATTAATCAAATTTTATAAAAAAAAAAAAAATAATTTGAGTGATTAGTTAAGAAATATTGTTAATAAAAAGAGGCAACCATTAGAGCTATACGAAAGTGTATTGTTTTTATTATAAATTTCATTTTATGTGTTTAGTGTTATTTAGTGTTTTTTTAATAATGCATTAGTAAAAATTAGTAAAAATATTAAAGAAAATTGCAAATTTACGTAAAAAATATATATGTATGTACCTTAAAAAAGCCGGGGCTGTTTGGCTTTGTTATTTATTTATTTTGTGTTAAGTTTAAATATGTATTGTTTTTGCAAATGCATTGTGTAGTTAGTGGGAAAGTCACTAAAAACATTTACGCAATTAAACAAATCAAAAGGCGATAGAAAGAGAGTGAAACATTAATAATAAGGTAAGTTTTTGTTTTGAACTGACCTTTTGAACGCACCTAATAGTAAGAAATTGTGAAAATGATTTCGGCTCAGCAGTGTTGCCATGTGCGTTTCTATAAATTTTAAGTAATTTTTACAAAAATCAACGAAATACCACTGGAGCTGTTTCATTAAAACTTTTCAATAAAATAATTTTATTTTATGATATTTAAGTAGAAATTTTTTATAAAATGTGTCACTCTTTATTTTATAAAAATCCTTAGATAGTACACTCAAAAAAAAGAAGTCGGTAAAGTCAGCAAAAAATGTCTCCTTTTTAACTGCTTAAAAAATTAAACTAAAATTAACAAAAAATTAAACTAAACTAAAAAAAACTTAAAAAAACTTAAAATCAGAATTTTAAAATATACATAATATAGAAAACAGCGGTAACAAAATAAACATCCAATGGTGCCTCACAAAATTACACCGATCAATAAATATCGACATTTTTGCACAATTTCCTCAAAAACTTTTTGAAGTATTTTCGCCTCCTACTACGAATAACATATTAAGTGAAAAATTCCTTCTTTATTTAAACCTTATGCCTGGGAAAAATACTTTATGTCTCAATATGACGTAGAAGTACTTAGGAGCCTCTTATTTTTTATGAGTTTGAATTAAAAAAACATACCTTCCATTTTAGGAAATATTTAAGGCTGTTTCACAGACCTCGTAAGGTAATTTGTAAACCTGTAAAAATAATAAAATAATTAGTAGCATTTTCTTCTTTTTTTACAGGTTTATTATTTAAAAGTGACTGCAGAACATTTTTTGCGTATGTAGTCATTCTGCTTAAATCAACGGAAAATATACATACGTTGAAAAACAGTAGAATGCTGATTTCACAAAAATAGATTTTTATTCTCTTAAAACAATTTAAAAGAATTAAAATTTTTTTTTGTTTTTTCATTCTACTATTATTCAGCAAAATTTGTTGCTGATTATAGCAGAGTAAATTTTTATTTCAATTAACTAAAATTTAGCTCAAATAGAACTAAAATTCTGTATTTTTAATATCTCTATTTTTGCTATTCTTATCTTACTAATATTTAGCAAAGAAAATATTCTTATTTCAGGAGTTTTTATGCAAGGAATAAAGTTTTCATAATTTATTTTTTCTAGAGTTGCCAGCCAGCAAACGAGCCCAAAAATAAATCAGAAAAGTTCTCAAAATATATAATTAAACTTGTATGAAAGTGGTGCATCCAAAAAAAAATTTTTAAAGTAAAAAATTGATCTTCTTTTGAGTCATTGGAATTCTTCACAAAATATTCAAATTTATTTACATTTCTGAATCACCTTTGAATTTAAAAATTTGCCTCAAATGTTTGTGCATTTTATGATTCATTTTACTAAGACTAATATTTTCGTCCAAAAAATGTGCAATTTTTGATAAATAAGTTTAAAATTTTAAAAATATGTGCTTACTGAATAAGAACCCTCATAAAATTATCCAAATTTTCTGGATGGGTATCTTGTGATTGAACTTTTAAAATTTAAGAGTTAATTTAACCCAATCAGAGTCTGAGAGTTTTCATTTACATTCAGATTTTCTATAAAAATTAGTGAAAACCTTAAACCAAATTTTTTGAAATAACGAAAACTATATTTTCAAAGATTAATTCGACAAAGTTTTTTGACTTCAGATTCGAATTAAGGAGGGTAATATATAGGGTATTCAATTAATCGGCTTTTTATTTTAATCGATTAATCGTGCATATAATTATTTGGGTTTTTTACTTAACCGGTTAATTGAACAAAATTTTAAAATTAATAGATTAATTGAAAAAAATGTCTGTAAATTAATATACATACACTTGTTGTGTTTTTAATAATTTTTTTTTTTTTTTTTTTTTTATAATAAATACAGCATTTATTTACTTCAAATTACATAACCAAAGCCCTGGGGCCATATATGATTAATAAAAGCTACTACAAAAATAATAAAAAATAATAAAGATAATAAGATAATAAAAATAAATAATAATAAAAATAAATAATAATAAAAATAAATAATAAAAAAAATAAATAAAAAATACAGTAAAACTATCATATAAAAAAAAATACTGAAAACATTATCTTGAATAATATAAATAGATATTTAAAAAAAAAATAATACAATCACCAGATTTTCCTAAGTGCAGCGATAATAAAAAAAAGAAAAGATCGAGAGAGATAAAAATAGTAGCACAAATAAAAAGCTATAACTCATGAGTAGCTACATAATCCTTAAGCTTTCGCCTAAAGACCTGGGGTGAAAAAGCAAAACCTCTCAGGTATAGAGGTAGATCGTTCCATATTCTTGAATGCCTAATCTGAAATTATCGCTCGTACATAGTAGTATGATGTGTTGGATAAACCAGTTGGGGGTTTCTTTCCGAGTTGGACAAAAGAAAGTTGTCAACTATATAGTCCGGAAACCCATTAACCATTGCTTTGTAAAAAAATATCAATAACCTCATACCTACATAATTAACAAAAGAGCACCCAAGAAATTGGATTACGTACGGAGTCACATGAGAGCGAAGTCTTAGGCCAAAAACATATCTAATAATTCTATTGAAAACCTTGGTAAACCTATTAAATTCACCGCCTGTGGTACCAGAAAATACCTCGACACAATCAGTGTGTTCCCGTACGTTCCCAAAGTTACCGAAATTTACCCAAAGTTACCGAAATTTACCCAAAAGCGTTCCCGTACTCGAGAATTGGGTAAATGAGAGCGCTAATGAGAGTGTATTAGTGCTCCTCTTTTTACCAAAATTTACCCAGACTTTTTCTTCGGGTAAACTTTGGTAAAACAGCTGATGGAAATATAAACAAAAAACAATTGTGAAATTAAATTAAAAATTGTAATTAAATAAAGAAATAAGCAAAAGAAACTTGGTTTTTTGTTAAAATTAATTGAATAAAATCAAAAACAACTTTTAAAAGCGAATAAATATGTCTATTTGTGCCGATTTGCAAACTGAAATTATACGTATTTTCACATCAGTGATGGGATTTTTGGAACAATCTAAGATTGATTGGTACAATGGCACAACCGATACTATTTTGGCACATTTTGGTTATCTACAAAATTTAATAGAAAATGAATTTAAAAAATAACAATTCTTTAATTTTTAGTTTCTAAGCATTTATTGGTATTAAAATACCTTTTCGAATAAAGCAAAACTAAAAAATGTCATCGAAGATATTACCGAATAAAGCACCTTAAGTTGTTTTTCATGTGAAAAATTTTCTCTAAGACTTTAAAATACTTTAAATTGCAATTTAAGTTAAAAAAATTAACAATATTTTAATTTTATAACAAAGCCACAATCACAATTAACACAAAATGTCACTTTTTCACCAAAAAAATAATAGTCTTGTACATTAAATTTGCGTGAAAACTAAGTTTGCACAATTTTCACGTGAAACTCATTGTCGTGAAAAATACTTTTTTTTATATGGAGTATAACAGTTTTTTCACGTGAAAACTGAACAACTTACGGTGCTTAATCCATAGAATTTTAAAAATGCAAATGCTATAAATTTATATCAGAGCTTCGAAAGAATTAATTTAAGTTTAATTCATGAAAAAATTAATTCAGTTTTAGAAAATGTTTATATGTTTACCATTCCGTGCAACCATTCCTAAAGAATTCATTCATTGGCTGCATTCCCAAATCTTTATTAAGAATCGGATGAATTTAATTTATCATTCACCTTTTAATTGAAAGAAAATTTTAATTCATTCAAATATAATTAAGTCCATAAGAATTCAAGTTAGAATTAATTCCATAAGAATGCATTTACAAAATGAAAGTTGAAAACACGGGTTCTAAGTGAAAATTGAGTTTTGGCACAATAAAGGCCCATTTGGCACATTTTAGTCACACACTTGGCACAAAACAAAATTTTTCAAGTCCCATCACTGTTTAACGTTATTCTTTGAAATAAGTTTTTGGGCTAGAAAAGTGGTTTTTTGCGTTCCTGTACTAGGTGTGTTTGGTTACTTTTCCAGTAAAGTCCAGTAAAAATTACTCAGTAACAAATTTACAGAGAGTAAGGCAAAATTTACTCTCAAAAAGAAAAATATCTAAAAATGTACGCAAACAGAAAAATTGTAAGAATTAGTAAAATACTGCTGCCAACTTCCTTCCTAAAAATATCGCTAAATCCTAAAATAGGTAAATTATAAAAAACTTAAAAAAGTTTGCGATAAATCGCTAAATTTCACAAACTTTTCAGGTTCTGTTGAAAAATTTCCCAAAAATAGCTCTATTCTTCAAACTTCTTAAAATTTTCTTAAAAATTTATCGATACATCGCCAAGTTTTTCGAACTTTTAGGTTTTTCATAAAAATTTAGCTATAAATCGCTGATTAATAATGATTCAAAAATTCTGTCAAGGAAATAAATATAAAAAAAATGATAAGAAAATGTCAAGACTGACTTTAAAAAATCACTAGTTTTCCCGCTATTAGCTAAACTATATTTTATTCCGCTAAACGAGTTGAAATATCGCTAGATTTGCCAAGAAAATAACTAAATTAGCAACAGTTATTAAAATAGGTGATTGCGAAATAAACCTATTCAAATTATTGGATTAATAAATAAAACCTAATAAAATGTTCACTTATTTACTTCTTCCATCGTAAAGAAGCTTATATTTAAATATTTCTAATTTTTACAAAAAAATATTTAAAAATTATTTAGACAAGTGTTTTGTTTTTTCAATCATATGTTTTTTTTTCTTACAAATTCTTACTAGCAAAAATTCATCCAGTAAAAACTTGTAAGTTCTCTGGTATTGAACTGTCACTTTATTCTCTATTTTTCCTCTCTCCTTACTGAGTAATTGTGTAAACAAACCAGTGTTGCCATTTGAGTGCTTTTCGGGTATTTTTTGGTGCTTTTTTCCTTCCCATACCCGGTGATTTTTTACAAATACCCGTTTAAAAAAAGCGGGTAATTACAGTGCTTTTTCAGATTTCTGGCAGTGCTTTTAGTGCTTTTTGTACAGTTTATATTTTTGGTATTTGTTCTCGTTTTTTTAAAATTTTTCTTCAATTTTCTGTCAAAGTTGAACAAATTATACGAACTATACAAAAAATTAATTTTTTTCACAATGTTTGTAGTACAATTTTAAACAGCAACTTCGTTATATTTAAACATGAAAATTTTGAAATATTAATTTGGTGCTTTTTACCCCTTTTTGGTTATTTTTTGAACCCTTTTTACACAATTTTACAAATCTATAAAATGTGTTTTTAAATTCTTGACTTAAATTTTTCAAAAAATTAATATCGTGCTTTTTTACCCCATTTTTGGTAAATTTTTACCCTTTTTACCCGTTTTCACAATGCTCACGGTGCTTTCCTGCCTTCAAGAGTTGGCAACACTGAAACAAACACTTTCCAGTAAAAACTTGTACAAATTTGTACGAATTTGTACAAATTTTTGGGTACACAAACACACTTACTATTGGGTAATTTTGTCATTTTGTGAGAGGATTTTGTGCTTACTCTCATTTTACCGAACTTTACCCAAAAAGTAAAGAAACACACCTAATATAATATATGAGGCATCAACAAGGCATGTGCCACACGCATCCTAATTGAGAGAGGCAGATATAAGTCAAGAGAATACAACCTTCTCAACAAGAATGATATTAGGTCCATTCGATTACTTTTCTCAGTCAAGTCCAGTAAGAATTACTCAGTACAAACTTTCAGAGAGTAAGACAAGATTTACTCTCAAAATAAAATTTTCCCAAACATGTACGCGAACAGAAAATTTGCAACAATTTGCAAGTTTGTACACACAGCTGATTACAAAACCAAATATACAAATAAATTTTAACTGGTCGTTATGAAAGAAGACAATTTTTGATGTTAAACCTTAAGCAGAACATTTTTAGAAGGTTTTCTTATCTTTTCCATAATTTATTTTGAAAGTTTTACTGCTTTGCATTTCCATAAAATAATATAATTGAAAAATAATTTTTTTTATTTACCATAAACAATCATATGTTTTCGAAACATATGTTTTTTTCTGCTTGCAAATTCTTACTGGCAAAAATTTATCCAGTAAAAATTTGCAAGAAAAAGAAGAAGACTTAGAAACTCTCAACATAGAACTGTCACTTTATTCTCTCTTTTTTCTTTCTGTTTACTGAGTATTTATGTAAACGAACGCCATCCAGTAAAAATTTGTACAAATTTGTACAAATTATCCAGTAATCGAATGGACCTATTTTCGAAGAAACGTTATTAATATGCGATGAGAAATTTAAATGATTGTCAATTAAAACTCCAAGACATTTAATCTTCTCCACAAATTCAACTCTCATGCCATCGAGAGTAACCATTATATTATCAGTATCGAAACCAAAACCCATTAACTTCGTCTTTCTTGGATTGACAACAAAACCATTGCCAGAAGACCAAGATATAACCTCATGTATGATGAAATTTACACCCTCTTCCAAGACATCTACAAATTGCGAATCGGCATAGCAAAGAAACTGAACATCATCCGCATAAAACGTAAGACTGACATGATAGACCATTCCCAAATGTAAGAAGATCATTCAAGTAAATCATGAACAGTAGTGGGCCAATAACAGACCCCTGAGGTACACCACTGGTTATTGGTTTCGTTAATGAAAAAGAATCGCCAATCGAAACAAACTGACTTCTACAACTCAGATAAGAGGATATAAGTTTACAAGCTTGTGATGAAAAATCAAACAAATTAAACAGTTTGTCCACAAGTTTCGAATGTATCACTCGCTCAAAAGCTTTAGATAAATCCAGTGAAAGAAGAACTACATTTTTACCATTATCCAAAAATTTTCTAATCGAATCCGTTAGACCAAGAAGAAGGGCACCAGTACTATACCCACGACGAAAGCCTGACTGAGATGAGTGTATTAAAGAGTTACTATCAAGGTGTAGGATCATTTGATCCTTTACAATATGCTCAACCACCTTCGAGAGAATCGGAAGGACAGATATCGGACGCAAATTATCCAAAGAGTTGGAAAGACCTTCCTTTTTTATGGGTATCACCCTAGCTTTCTTCCAATCGTTAGGAAACACGGAAGTAGTAAAAATAGAATTAACCAACCGAAGAATATGGGAAGACACAAACGGAAAAACTAAATTAATAAATTTCAATGGTAAATAATCATTACCTGCAGCATTAGATTTAATCTTCCCCAATGCTGCGCGCAATTCTCCCAGATTCACACAACGAAACGAAAAACCACCACCTAAAGTACCCCCTGAAAAATCCATTGAATTGGGATTATCATCTATCTGACACGAAACAAAATAGTCATTTACCTCGTCAGCATTAGCAGAGATAAACTGATTATCAGTCTCCAAACAACCATTTCCCCTTAAATAGCTCCACATTTGTCTAGGACTAAGATCCCTAAACATGCTTGAATAGGCACGCCTCTTAGCTACCCTAATAACTCTCTTTGCACGATTTCTGTGCTCACAATAAACAGCCCAATTCAGTGAACTTCTGTTCAGAAGGTAATATTTGTAGGCTAAGTCTCGTAAAGATATATGATAGACAATATTAGGGGAGTTAAACCAGTCAACAGACTTAAAAACTATCTTACGCCGTACGACAGGCACTAAGGAGTGTAAAACATAGAGGTTAGCCATAAAAACCTCCAATTGAAGATTTATATTATCCGTTGCATACATTCCACTAAAATCAAGAGAATGAACAGTTCGTTCTAAAACTTCCATATTCACAGAATTATAGTCCAAGTAGGACACATATTGTTGGGAAGTAGGTTTCGGAATATCGACAGCAATAAAAATGAGTGAATGGTGCGATACTCCTGGACACTGCATTTGACCAGAAGTACTCACAACAAGAGAGGGACTCATTAGAAAATAATCAATAAGGGACGTAGAATCCTTATTAATATCATAATGAGTGGAGGCTGAGTTGTGATGGCACACTAAGTCCAGCCTACTACACATTAGCCGAACCAAATTAGATTTCCTACTATCTTCTGAAATTCATAAAAATAAAAAAGTGTAACAATTGAGATCAGATTTTGACAATATTTTTATTTTTTCTGTCCCCTCTTTCACATATTAAAATTTTATCCAAATCGGGGAGAAACACACCCAAAAGAAGAATATAAAATGCCGTACATTAATTTGTATATCTTTCGTATGCATTGAATACATAAAAAACGTAAATTTAGAGAGGAACTCCGTTGAGAAATTGTTTTCCCTCTATGTTTTATTTTGTTTTATTAATTCAGAGTGCTTACTAAACAAGCTTTATTACATTGAGCATTTTTTATAATTAATAATTTTAATAATCATTAATTATTAATGCTTTCATTTAATATCAACGTTTAAAAAGTCGTAAAAAATAATTAAAAATTTATTATACGTAAATAGATACCACTACTTTACTAGATAATTTACAACAACAGGGAAGTAATTTGGAAGATGAAAAAGCAAACTGTGATCATATTATATATTGCTTTTGTTTTTTCTTTGGGATTTAAGATGTTTATTAACGCTCCTACTTGAAAACATGAAATATTTCTAGAAATTCTAAAAGATCGTCCTTTATTTATTTTCTTAGGCCAGAATGAAATTCGGATAGGTACAAGCCTACAACAAATTATTTGGCACAATTTAAAAAATTAATAAAAAAATTTTATTTTTTAAACATTTTTGTAATTTCGATTAATCGTATGAAATTATTCGAATTATTCGTTATTCGAAATTTGGACATTTTAAATTATTCGAACAATTTTTGAGAAAAATTGTTCGATTAATCGAATAACGATTAATCGATTGAATACTCTAGTAATATATTAAACACATTTATTGAGTCTTTGCCTGTATTTTTAAATAAATTTTGATCAAAAATATAAAAAAATCATAAAAATATTAAAGATTTTTATTGTAGATTTTTAGTTGATTTGAATTGTTGATTGTTAGAATGAGTGTTATTTTTGTAAATTCTATTTGGAATTTGATCTTAAACCGAACAAAAATAACACTCATTGTAATATTAAAGATTTTGATGTATTTCTCCGCAATATTGACTCATAAAGTATTTTCCTGGTGCATGATATAAAAAAGAATGACCCACAATTCGAAGGCTATTCAATGGACCTTTTTTGACTTAACGTACGTGCTAAGGAACCCAAATTCTCAAAAAAAAAACCTTTCAGCAGAAGGCTGCACAAAAAATTTGTTTTTGTCGAGTAATGTATTAATTGGTGCGGCCCTCTGTACGTTTGTGAAATCCCAAATTTGGCCCTTCAAGCCATTCACGTGCCCATACCTGGACTATACACTGTCTTTTTTTGTGAGCGAAAAATTGGTTTTTCTCAATTTCCCCCCAATATTATACTCAAATGAACGGGCATTTCAAGGCCTATTTAACAGTATAAGCAACACTTTACGTTATGGGGCACCCCTCAAAAATAAAAAAAATATGACCCCCTCTGGAATTAAAAAAGAAATTTTTTTTCTATATGGTGTTAAGGGGGCCGGGGCCCCCAGGTCCGAAAAACCGAAACACGCCCAAAATGGCACGTGTGACGACTCAAATTAAAGAAAATTTTTTAATTTTCAAATTAAAGAAAATTTTCTCACGAAAATTACTTACATGACTTTTCGTTATGTAAGTAATTTTTTACGTTTTGTTAAAAGGTAAAAAATCTATTTTTGGGACTCCTTACAACCAGAGCTTTGAAGAATTAATTCCTTTTTGAATAAATTCACTAGCAATCGAATTCAATTTTTTCTAGAATTGAATGAATTCCTTTTCTTAAGTAATTCACTGAATTCGTTCAACTGAACGCGTTCATCAAACAACAAATTCTAAGAATTAATTCAATTGCAGTAGTTCTTTTTATTAAATCAAATGAATTAATTCACTGGTGAACGCAAAAAAATGCATTAATTCCTTACTGAATTAATTCACCACTGAATTCGTTCAATTTCATTTTCTTGAATGCAGTGAACGTTTTTTTCAATTTAGTGAACGTATTTCTTTTTTTTTCAATTCAGTGAACGTTTTTTTTTTTAATTCAGTGAACGTATTTTTTTTTTATTCAGTGAACGTAATTTAATTTTTTTTTTAATTCACCAAACATAACTTTATTATTTTTTAATTCACTGAACGAAAATGAAATTGAACGAATTCAGTGGTGAATTAATTCAGTAAGGAATTAATTCACTGTTTTTCGTTCGATTTATAAAATTGAACGCGTTCACCAGTAAATTAATTCAGAACTATAGCAATTGAAGTAATTCGTAACAAAATTAATCGAACGAAAACAAATATGAATTAATTCCATTCAATATGGCAATATGGTGCTTTGTGAATTAATTCATCGAATTTTTAATTCAGAATTGAAAAACTGAATTAAGGAATTAATTCTTCAAAGCTCTGCTTAGAACTAAATGAGCTCTTTCGCCAAAGCAGCTTCGTTATGTATTTTTTATTTTTTTACCTTGAACAGTAATAAACTGCTTTACATTGGGAACACTTTTTTTCTGCTTCTCCATAACAATAACTGCACTTGTTAGCTTTTCCAATACAGGTTGTTTTTTTATCATTATTAGAATCAACAACAGTTTGCTGAGCTACTTCTGCTTTTGATTCCAGTTCAGCAAGCAAATCAGTATTATAAGCTGAATTTAATCGTTGAGCTAAACAAATTATTTTATCCTTGTCATTGCTTAAAAAAATACTTTCGTGTGACTTTGCAATAGCCAAAAATCCACCAGATGCTTCTGCTTCACTTATAAGATTATCTTTAATTTCAGGAACCTCTTCCAAAACTAAATTGGATTTTTTATTTCTATCATTTAAGTTTTTACCAGCCATAGTTAAATGACAAAGCAATTGTTTTAAATCGATTAAAGGTGGTAATTGATCCAATAACGATTCATAAAGAAGACCTTGACACTAAGGGTGGATTTGAACATAAAAAGGAGTTTATAGAAAATTTAAACCGAGCTTACCTTGCCCAAATGTTTACGTCTTTCATCATTTATTTCATATGATTGCATAAGATTTGTATTGAAAAGTATTTGGCGCAAACAAAACCAAGCCTGAGCTTCAGGTTTGATGACTTTGGCCACATCTTCATTTTGTGCTAAAATCCATTTTTCATCAATATATTTTTCTAGCCCCTTTTTGGATCTTCTTTGCCAGGGCCGAAAGTTAAGTAAATCTGCCATTAACCAGGGTATATCGTGGGTAACAACCATACGCCTAGTGGCACTCAACGGTAAAGCATTTGCATTGTCTACCAAATAATTAAGTATTGATATGCAGCGTAAACCAATTTTATATATTAAATCTCTTTTCTGACGTTCCAATTCGGTAAGTATGGACTCATCGACATCCACAATTGAATCATTTTCATGATATCCCATGCTAGAAAAAATACAAGTTATGCATAATAAAAGTAGCAATCTGCAAATATTTTGTTTTTAAAAATTTGAAGTTACTAAACTTAAATTTGTATTTAAATTTTTTATATATTACAAAAATACCTTGATAAACCAATAACTTGTGCTACACCTTGTGCACAATAATCAATCAAATCTATAGCAGAATCTCGTAAAGCCTCACAAGCACTTTCATGATATAAAGCCACTTCCAATAGAGATATGACTGCGCCTTCATGAAATAATACCGTATATATAAAAAATGTCGCTTCAGGATTTGGATCAATATCTAACAGATGTGGCAAAACTTTTGCCTTCCACAAATATACGCAATATGCTTCGTGTATTAAAACCTTTAACTTGTCGCGCGATATCAACATTTCCTTAACTTCTTCCTCACGATGTTTAGCTGCTTCTAAAATAGCTTGTTGACTCAGTTTTATAATCATTTCGTGGACATCTAACCAATTTGATGAACCGATGTCTTTTATTTCAAAATTCCGAATGCTCTCTATAAAATAGATCAATTCCTCGGGAAACACAAAGTTGGCCATTATTTTTTTCTCTAAGCGTTTTGTGGAGTTTTGATTTCCAGTTAGTTTTTTTTTTGAATTTTTTTTCAAACAATTTTCGGTTACTATGGTATTTTACATACACGAATAATTAAGGACTGCTCCTGATGTTAATCGTAAGAATGAATTTAAAAATCATAAGAATCCAACATAAACGACAGCATAATTTGACAAAAGCTCAATTTTTAATAAAAAGTACCTTTTATTAAAAAAAAGTAATTTTAATTAATACTGAACATGATAACTAATCCCTTTATTTGTAAAAAATTGTTTATATAGAATGGAAAAATAAAATATTTGGAAAACAGTTTTAACAAGTGTTAAATAAAATTTGAAATTAAAAATCGCCTAATCCAAATTGTAATGAAAACTATCGATTTTTAATGTTTCAGTGACATTTTTATATATATGTTTTATAATAGCAGTACATTTGTAGTAGTACATATTTGAAATACATAATATTTATAAAGTTTACATATAAAATTGTTAAGTCGTAAGAAAAATCTGCTAATAAATCATTCTTCTTTTATATAACGATATTTTTTATATTAACTATAAAATAGATTAAACAATGATAGAATTAAAAATAAAATTAAACAAAAACATACAAGACGACAACAGAACTTTTTGTTAAACAAAATAAAAAGAGCTTAATTATGAGAGCGTTTAATTTTTGCTAAAGAAAAATAGGGGAGATAGGGGAACACTGAATTATCAAAAATAAATAATTCATGATGTTTTGCTATAAAAAACACTTAATTAGTAAATGCTGTTGAAGTAGGAGGAGAAGAAAAGGGTGGCATGTTAAGACCAGACGTAGTTGTAGGAGCCATAACGGGTACCAAAGGAGTCTGCTGGGTTTGCTGTTCCTGATGATAGGTCGCCATTTGTGGAGGCATGGGTGTTGACTGTGTAGGATATAAACCACCCATTGATGGTTGCATTTGTGGATAACTCGGTATAGTTTGTGCAGCAGGATAAGATAATGCTGCAGGTGATGACATGTACTGTTGAATACCAGTCGAGTACATAGGAATAGTATTTGTAGCAGCTGGTGTCATTTGTGGTGGAGGAGCAGTGGCTTGAGGGTATGGCAATTGTGTTGATGGGGCTGACATATTGGTTGCCTCAATAACGCCTGGTATATAAATATTAGAAGGTGGTGGTAAAGTTGTTGTAATAGTTGACGTTGTCGGCATACTCTGTTGGAAAACATATGTTGGTTCCGATGATGGATGAATATTTTGAGCAGTTTGTACCGATGTTGCCTCAATTGTAGTTTCTTGGTTAGCGGATGGTTCTGCAATATTTTGCTTAACATTAGATGCTGCATTTAAATCAGGGTTTGTTATTAATTCTGGTGTGTTATCATCTGGATTGAAATAGGCTTTAAATACACTTTGAGTTGGCGTAGTAGCCGTAGTATCCTGTTGTTGAGCAGGATTTGTTGTTATTGTTGATACTGCTGTTGAAATAGCAAATGTATTGCTTAGTGGAGGCACATAAGGTAATGAAGGTGCAATAATTGTATTTGGTGCTGTAACTGGTATAACTGGAGCTGATATAGGTGTTGACATTGGTGAAGCGACACTTGTAGACGTTGGTATAGTGGTTGGTGGCTTTGCCACGGCTGCATTGCCAGCTTGAATAGGGATACGATGTAAATAACCATATCCAATGCCACAGCCTAAAGCACCTTCACCACCCCAACTGGAATTGGGTTTGATAGTCACCTCACGACAGGCATCGTCATCTATATTGTAAACATACATTTTCAAGGGTTGCTGTTCATGGGTTTCGATCAATGTAAACAAATCGTCATTTTCATGCCTAATAGCATCAGCACCAATCACGTAATCTGAATAGGCTCTTAAGCCAGCAGCCTCAGCTGGAGAATTGGGATGCACTTCTAAAATATGCCAAACATGTTCGTTTGCTCCTTCGAACGAACAAAAACGTATACTAACACCCAAAAGACCCTGACCACCCCATCCAGAAGTGGGTGTTAAAGTCAATTCCCGTACAGTTTGAGTCTTGCTTGAATAAACCACCAATTTCACAGGCTTATCAACATTTTGTTTTAACAATTCCTTTAACATGTCATTGTCTTGATCCAGACGGGATCCAGCAATCGCTATAATAAAATCAAAGAAAGCCTCTAAACCAGCCTTTTGGCCAGGAGAGTTATCTTGTACCTAAAATATAAAAATATTTTTAATTTTTTTAAATCCTCCTGCATAATTTCAATAAGATTACCTTTAATACGTGGTAGCCTTCAGTACCACCACCGGGTATTTCTACACTATGACTTGAACCCATTTTTTTATTGGATTTTTCTTTTCAAAACTTTATATTTTTTTATCTTCTGTTCAGTTAATCGTAAAGAAAATATGTTCAACTAGAATAAGCTTTTTTTGTTATTTAACAATTTATTTTGTTATTTTCCGAAAAGTCAACAAAATTGTTAAAGAATTGCGTGGCACTAATTCTTTGAGATGTGTCGTTTTACAGTTGTTTCTTCATGATCGAACTAGTTCATTTGAATGGTCCAGTTAATTGAACGATGTGAAATCGTTCACCATTATTCGTTCAATAGTTCATTGCATTCTTTTTTATTGTATCTCTTTTCAATTAATTTTTTTAACCCTTTCACTACCGACTTTTTGTTTGCGGATATATTATATTGTTGAGTCCTCAAATTATAAAAAAAATATGTAACACCTTTTTCCCCTTTTTTTGATACTTCTCATCCCCGTTTTACCCTTTAAACATTCGAATAGCTAAAAATCCTTCGGTTGGTTTTCTTCTCGTAAACGAAGCTATATGCCAAATTTCAATTATCTATCTTCATTAGTTTATGAAATACATTATTGTCAAAATGGTCTAGGGCAACCATAAAAACATATCGATGCAGCTAAACTTTTATAATTAAACCATGGCTACATTTATAATTAAACCATGGCTTTTTGGTTGCCCTACACCATTTTCACAACAATGAAAACAATAATATTTACGAAACTGCAAAATTGAATAAGAAAATAATATTCGGCATAAACGACAGATGTTTACACTAAAAAATTTTTGTTCAAAAAATGTGAAAGAATTTCGAATATTCCGATTTGGGATTGCGAAAACTCTAATTGCAATTCAATTTATATGCTAAAATCTTCACAAACCTTTTGGAATCGGAACTCAGTACTTGGTAATTGCTCTATGATTTGAGCGATATGATCGAGTTACCAAAAAGATCGATAAGGCCAACTCTAGTTTCGTCCATGAACGAACTATTTAATTAAACAATTTGAACGAAATTATGCGTTTTGAACTAGATCACCATTATCAAGGTTGGTTACCGAAACGAATAACGGTAAGGGTAACGGTATCGAATTTCGTTTGTTTCAGTAAGGGTAAAGGTAACGCTATATAAGACGGTTTCGGTAATGGTATACCGCTATCGAAACAGCAATACCGGTACTTGCCGGTATGATAAGAAATTAGCATATT
Organism: Leucophora obtusa; assembly: GCA_949987735.1. Taxonomy (NCBI): domain Eukaryota; kingdom Metazoa; phylum Arthropoda; class Insecta; order Diptera; family Anthomyiidae; genus Leucophora; species Leucophora obtusa. The sequence continues at coordinate 8,229,889 of OX465296.1, forward strand.
TTTAATTTTAAGTTTTAAAAATACAGATTTTAAGCTTTAAATTCAATGCTGGTAGTTTTAATAACTAAAATTTTTTCTATAAATTGTTTTGTAAAAAAAACTCAAAATTATTATAAAAAGGTTAAAAATTTCCATTTTTTATAAAAATAAATACCGGAAACTAACAATAAAAATAACGGTATCGGTTACGCTATTTGGAAATATTTCTAGGGGTATTGGTAACGGCATTCAATTTCAAACGGTATTTCATCGATAATGGTATTATAACGATAACGGTAACCAACCTTGGTCTTTATTCATATTTTAGCAGGGTTGGCAGGCAATACCGTTATCGATTCAAAAACTTTTCAACTGACTACCGTTACCCCTAAAATACCGTTACCGAAATACCGTTATCCTTAAAATACTGTTACCGAAATAACTGAAATACCGTTATCCGTGCACGTGGTTATTGAGTATTTCACATAAATTAAATCAACTAATTCGTTTTGTTTTTACTTTAGTTTTGCAAAAAAAATGAGGTATGCACCGAAATAACTGATTACCGTTACCCTTATAATACCGTTACCGATATAACTGAAATACCGTTAACCTTAAAATATCGTTACCGAAATAACTCAAATACCGTTATGCTTAAAATACCAATACCGAAATAAATGAAATAGCGTTACCCTCAAAATACCGTTACCGAAATAACATAAAATATCGTTACCCTAACGATAACCGTTACCATTCATGCTTAATACAGAACAAAGTGAGATAATTATTAGTGTCCGACCGAACTCACTTTTTTAAGGCCGAACCAAAGCCGAATACTTTTGTTTGAATAAAAATACAATTTCATGCAATTTTTTCAAATTCAAAAATGCGGAAACCAATTTTTAAATATTTCTAAATTGCAAAAACATAAAAAAGTTGTATTTTCGCTATTTAAGTAAATATTTATTAAATCACTATACGAAATTAAAGAGCTAAATGTTGCAAAATAGTGACTAATAGAGAACTTCAATATTCGGCAAAAATTTTGCCGAACACCGAACATCACTTTTTGGCCGAACTCCGAATACTCGGTCGGACACTAATAATAATTAAATCTAAATTGATTAAATTTTGATTAGATTGAATAATTTGTTTTATGCCTTAATGCGGGAATTTTAAATCAAACTAATTGCGTTTTCTTTTCTGAAAAAAATGTTGCCTTTTTTTACAAAATGCCTTTTTGTGTATAGTAAAAAAAGGTAAACATAGACAAATTTGGTATCAAATTAAAGGTATTTCAGATATCAATCTAACCGTGTATAAAATATGTCTAATTATTCCCTAATTTTCCTGCAATTTAACAAAATGTCACATTTTTCTATATTTTGGTGTTTTGTTAAATAAGTTGAATATTGATGGACATTTTTGAAGCATAGTTAAATAGGCCTTTAAAATACCTTTAATTTTATACCTAATATGCCTATATTTACTTATTATTTTTATGCACAAAAATACATTTTTTAAAAAAAGGGCAACACTTTTTTCAGAAAAGAAAACGGCATAACTTTGAATGAGATCAACTGGCTATAGACAATCGGTAGGTAGACCCAACCGTCAAAGAATTTTAGAAACCCTGATTTTTTTATTGAAGTCTGATAGAACAACTTTTCAGACTTGAATCTTTTTGTGGCCTAGGTCCTTAAAATGTCAGGCTGTATTATTACTAAATCGGAGGGATTGACAAGAACCCTTTGTATCTGATAAACCAGACTCTACGTAATATAATTTCAATTAAACTGCTTTCTACATTGTAAGATCTGACGAAAATCATTTAGAATATTACAGTGTGAATACAAATCATATGAAATGAAAAAAAAAAAACAAAGATAATTTTGGTATACCTTCACAAACTATTGTTAATTGGTACTCAGCGCTTATGACAAATGTCGTCTTGCATTTTCTTTCTAAATCGGCAACAGTTTTTCGATATCTCTTTACAAAAACTGAGCTATCTGTAATTATAGACTGCGTTCACACCTGAATCCTAAGACTTAACCGAATGTTAAATAATGTAGTCGTTATAACGAAGTTGTTAAAGCGCCTAAAATCGACTACTTATGTATTTTTCATCTGTTTTGTGTTCCTGCGGGTACCATTTTTATTAATTTTAAAAAATTTTTATTGATTTTTTTTTTACCATTATATGGATATTAAAACAACAAGCATAGAATTATTACAAAAACTAGTTTAAAAAGAATTATTTCATGGCAGCAGCTAGTTGATATTGTTGTTGTAACTTTTGTACAGCCTCTCGATGTTTATTCATATCTTTTTCGACATTTTCCATGGTGTCAGTGGAACCTTTCAATTCTTTAGATATATATACAATACGTTTGCCAACATTTTGTCGGGATTCTTCTAAATCTTGTTTAACCAAAACGGGACCGTATAACTTATAGACTTTATTGTCGGGTCCCAACAGATTCAATTCATCTAAAACGCATTTGTTTTCATTCAACTGGCTTTCCAGCATAGTACGTTGGTTCATTAATTTCACACATGCTAAAAAAAATAAGCATATCGGGTTATAGCGACGAACCACGATTGTCGGCATATTGGAAAAATTGTAGATGGAGATACATACTTTTTTGTAGGCTTTGGTAAGATTCTAATTCAGATTGCAATTTCTTTACAAGAGCGGCGCTATTTTTATCCATTTTATACTATTTTAATTAATAAATTAAAGTGTTTTTATTAATATTTTAAGCAGATGCTGCTTTATGAACAGTAATGTCAACTTTTTAAATTCGAAAACGCCGTCAGACCACTTAAAAAGCTCTAGAAAACTAAACTCTACAGTAGAGTTGTGAAATTTCGATACTTTTTGAGTACTCAATACTACTCAATATTTTTCAATTGAGTACTCGATACTACTCAATACTTTTAACGGTTTTTTTTAATTTAAAAATAAAAATGTTATGAATTGGTATTTATAAGGAAAATAATAATTCACATACACGTGTTAAATGACTATTGTTACTTACATTTTAATTAATTTAAAACATTTTAAATAAATTAAATAATTTTTCCCAAAAATTCGTTACAAATTTCTTTGCTTCACAAATAGAGTTGTATTTTCAGAGCTGTATTTTTAGAGTACTATTTTTAGAGTTGTATTTTCATACGAAAAATATACATTTCTACGGAAAATTGCATCTTTAAAAGTATTGAGTAGTACCGTTTAAGTATTGAGTACTCAAAAAAACAGACAGTATTGAGTACTCAGTACCGGAATACTCAATACTTTTACAACTCTACTCTACAGTGCTTATCAGGGATGATAAATGGGATTTTTAAAATAGTACTAATCAGCTTCAAAATAAATTTTTTTTTTTTATCATTATAAATGTTAAGCTGCCTACACACTAGGGAACATGGTTGAGGGAACAAAAAATATCAAAAAATTTTGTAAACACGAAATGCACGCTCTCAACACTCACACACACACAAACGCACTCACACATTCACAAAAAATGCTCTCTTTTTTTAAGTATGTTCCCTAGTGTGTAGGCAGCTTAATAGGTACTGTGAAGAAAAGTGCACATTCGTTAATGATATCGTTTTTTCATGAAATAACGATATCGTTTTGATATCGAAAATATCAGGCAATGCGATAATATTTTCGTCATACAGTAGACGCTCGCAAATTAGAGCTTTCAGTAATTCGAACGTCCAGAAATTAGAATCAATGTTTGCAATACATTAAACGCTCTGAAATTCGAATTTAAAATTCTAATTTCTGAGCGTTTTTTTTTTTGGTTATTTGAATACACAGGAAATCCCCAATTTATTTTTATTCTGTTTGAATAAAGTAAAACTAAAAAGGGGAATCAGCAAATTATATATGTTTTTCCCTATTTGTTTTATTTGTCGCATTTATGTACATTTTTGGCTAGTTTATTTGTGAAATTTGATACGCGTGTACATATTATTTGGCAGTCTCTATTAAATAGTGAAAGTGTATCATTCAAAATCTCTATATATAAAAGAATAACGTGACTGACTGACTGACTGACTCAACATCGCCCAGCCCAAACCGCTGAAGCTAGGAAGTTGAAATTTGGTATGTAGGTTCCTCTTTCGGGGTAGACGTCCACTAAGACGGGATTTTTGGAAATTCCTACCGGAACGGGCAAAAAGGGGGAAAGTGTCCCCCTTGACGGCCTGCCAAAACCCCTTTGGCTAGAAAGCTGAAATTTAAGATATGTGTTCCTTGGAGTAGGGGCTAACTTTTCTGGAAAGTACTTTCTAGAATTTTGGACATGGACGTTGTAAAAATGGGGGTTAAAAAGGGGAAAAAGGCCCCCCTTGACGGCCTGCCCAAACCGCTGGAGGTAGGAAGTTGAAATTTGGTATAAAGGTTCCTCCACTATCGTAAACATCCACCAAGACGGGAGTTTTGGAAATTTTTACAGGGACGGGCAAAACGGGGAAAAAGTCTCCCCCTTGACGGCCTGCTCAAACTGCTGGAGCTATGAAGTTGAAATTTGTTATGTAGGTTCCTCGACCGGTGTAGACGTCCGTTGAGACGGCATTTTTGGAAATTCTTATCGGGAGGGGCAAAAAGGGGACAAAAAAAGTACCTTTTTCCAAAAAAGTACCTTTTCCCAAAAAAAGTACCTTTTCCCAAAAAAAGTACCTTTTTCCAAAAAAAGTTCCTTTTAATTTAATTTAATTTAATTTCTTTATTTATTACAATAACCTAGCCTATAGGCCATAATCGGTTACAAATTTCTACTAAAAGTAACAAAACAAGCAATAAAATTTGCTTAAAATAATAAAAAAAATTAAGGTATAAAATATAATATTAGATGTATAATTAAATAACAATGTAAAAATAAAATTAATAAATGCAAAAAATTTAACGTAAAAGTTATAAAAAATTAAAAAAAAAATTAGCGATAATAGTTTCTAAATTCCCTAAATTCTATAAAAAAAAAATAAATAGTGTATGTAAGCTTTAATTTAAAAAAACAATGACTGCAAAATTAAGCATTAAGTGAAAATTCTTCAAAAAGTTTCTTCCTGAACGTATCAATAGACAAATTAAAAGTCTTTAAGTCAGGTGGCAATTTGTTGTATTTTCGAGCAACCCTTACAAAAAAAGATCGGCCTAACAACGGTGTAAGCTTTGGAATAACTAATTGTCTATTCCTATTAGATCTACCAAATTCAAATATATCAACCAAGAACAACGGCATTTGCAATTTAAACACTTTATAAAAGTGCATAATATTTCTAATTTGAACAAGGTTATCAAATGAACATCCTAAAAATTTTAAAACATAAGACGAAATGTGCTGAGACAATCTAAGAGAGTATAAATATCTCATAACACGATTGACAGCTAACTTTACCTTCTTCATTACATAACCCAAAGCCCCAGAATAGACTTCCAAGCCATATAAAAAAATTGGCATAATTAACGCATGGACAATCATAAGCTTAACATTAACATTTTTTTCCAAAAAAAGTACCTTTTTCCAAAAAAAGTACCTTTTTCCAAAAAAAAGTACCTTTTTCCAAAAAAAGTACCTTTTTCCAAAAAAAGTACCTTTTTCCAAAAAAAGTACCTTTTTCCAAAAAAAGTACCTTTTTCCAAAAAAAGTACCTTTTTCCAAAAAAAGTACCTTTTTCCAAAAAAAGTACCTTTTTCCAAAAAAGTACCTTTTTCCAAAAAAAGTACCTTTTTCCAAAAAAAGTACCCTTTTCCAAAAAAAAGTACCTTTTTCCAAAAAAGTACCTTTTTCCAAAAAAAGTACCTTTTTCCAAAAAAAGTACCTTTTTCCAAAAAAAATTCCTTTTTCCAAAAAAAGTATCTTTTTCCAAAAAAAGTACCTTTTTCCAAAAAATGTACCTTTTTCTAAAAAAATTTACCTTTTCCAAAAAAAAAAGTACCTTTTCCCAAAAAACATACATTTTTCCAAAAAAATAACTTATTCAAAAAAAGTACCTTTTCCAAAAAAAAGTACCTTTTCCCAAAAAAAGTACCTTTTTCTAAAAAAATGTTCCTTTTCCCAAAAAACATACATTTTTTCAAAAAAAGTACCTTTTCCAAAAAAAAGTACCTTTTCCCAAAAAAAAGTACCTTTTTCTAAAAAAATTTTCCTTTTCCAAAAGAAGTACCTTTTCCAAAAAAAGTACCTTTTTCCAAAAAACATACATTTTTCCAAAAAAAAACAACTTTTTAAAAAAAAAATACCTTTTGCAAAAAAAGTACAAATAAAGTACTTTGTAAAAACAAAGTATCTTTTTCCAAAAAATTTCGTTTTTCCAAAAAGTACCATTTAAAATAATATATAATTTCAAAAAAACTACTTTTTTTCCTCCACCCACGGATATCTCCACTAAAACAAGGTTTCTTGATATTCGGCAGAGACGTGCGCTAGGACGGGATTTTTGGAAATTCCTACCGGAACGGGCAAAAAGGGGAAAAGTCTCCCCATAAACAGTCTCACAAATTGGAAAAGTGCCTGCCCAAACCACTGGAGGTAAGAAGTTGAAATTTGGTATAAAGGTTCCTCCACTGTAGTAGACATCGACTAAGTTTGTATTTTTGGAATTCCCTACAGGATATCCCAAAAGGAAACTCGGTATGTGAGTTCCTCCTTCTGTGTAGGCGTCCGCTTAGACGGAATTTTTGAAATTCCTATCGGGAGGGGAAATAAGGTAAAAGTCTCCTCCTGACGGCTTGCCCAATCCCTTTTGGCCAACCTAAAATTTTAAATATGTATTCCTTGGAGTAGGACTAACTCACCGGCAACGTAATTTTTTTCTATTTTGGAACAGGAACATAGTAAAAGTGGTGGTTGAAAGGGAAAAATGTCCCCACTAACGGCCTGCCCAAACCGCTTAGGCAATGCAGTTGAAATTTGGTATGAATGTTCCTCATCCATCGCAGATAGCCGCGAAGATGGAATTTTTGTAAATTCCTAAAGGGAGGGGCAAAAAGAAGAAAAGCCTCACCTTGGGGGCCGGTAAAAACCCCTTCGGCTAGAAACCTGAAGCTTAAAATGTGGGTCCCTGGAGTGAGGGCTAACGTATTAGAAAGATACTTTTTGAATTTTGGACAGGGTCGTTATAAAATGGGAGCTCAAAAAGGGAAAGTTGCCCCTTAACGACCTGTCCAAACTGCTGGAACTAGGAAGCTGAAATTCGGTACTTAAGTTCCTCTCAGCCTGCTCAAACTGCTGGAACTAGGAAGCTGGAATTCCCTGTCGATGGATTTTCGGAAATTCCTACCGAGAGAGGCACAAATAGTAAAAGTTGGCTAGAAACCTGAAATGTAAAACATATGTTACTTGGAGTATCTGCTCACTTACCGAGACGGTGCTTTTTGGACAGGGACATTGCAAAAATGGGGATTAATGAAGCGAAAAGTGCCGCTTAAAGGCCTGCCCAAACCGCTGGAGGTAGGAAGTTGAAATTTGGTATTAAAGTTCCTCCTCTATTGTAGACATCCGCTAAGATGAGATTTTTGGAAATTTCTACATGTAGGGTCAAAAACAAGAAAAGTCTCCCCCTTAACGGCCTGGCCAAACTCCTGGAACAAGGGATCTTAAATTGGGTTCCTTCTCCAACGTTGACGTCCCCTAAGATGGTATTTTTGGAAATTCATACCGGGAGGGGTAAAAAGTGAAAAAACTTCCCCCTTGATGGCCTGGCCAAACTGCTGGATATAGAGACCTAAAATTATGTATGTAGTAGGTTCCTCCTCCAACGCAGACGTCCTCTAAGACGGAATTTTTGGAAATTCCTACCGGGAGGGGTAAAAACGGAATAATTCTCCACCTTGATGGCCTAACCGAACCCTTCGGCTAGAAACCTGTAATATATAATATGTTTTCCTTGGAGTATGGGCTAACTTATCGACAAGGCATTTCTAGGACTTTGGACAGGAACGTGGTAAAAATGGTGGTTCAAAAGGGGAAAATTGCCCCCCCCCCCCCTTAACGTCTGCGTCTTTAGCTAGAAACCTAAAACTTAAAGAACAAGTGTATATGAAACACTAAAATTAAGAAACTAAATAGGTAACGAGTGGGATTGAAACACTACACAAGTGGAATGAAATGGATATAAACGTTGAACGAGTGGAATTGAAATTATAGACAATGCAAATGGATTGGAAGAGGGAATTACCTGTTCAAACACTATCAACGGAATATGAAACTTATGTAGCATTGAAACATACTCCCCAAAAAGTTAAACAAATTTTCTGAAAGAGAAAAAACCTTAGAAAAGGAATGGAACTTATATATTCCGATATTTAAACTTCATGTAACGAAGCACCGGTGGAAGAAACCGAAGCAGTAAATTTTCCAACTGAATTTGTGAATTTACTTGAATTGCCAGGTCTACCTTTACATAAACTAGAATTAAAAAAAAAACTTTAAGACACGCTAACAACGTAGCTTTGCCCGCTATTTTTAATATTATAAAATGCTTTCCAACCCTGCTTTACGTTATTTATTTTCATTCAAAACACAAATGAACAAAACTACTTACGGGTCTATCTACCTAAGTTCGCACTTTACCAAATTATCTTAACATACACACGTATATTGCAATTTATTATGGATTCATTACTAACAATCCACTTTCATGAGAAAAAGTGATCAAATATTTATTTATTTTAAACCCATTGTTGTGCAGAATTATTTATTTGTGGTGGCTGGGTGAAGGCTTTAAATAAAAAAACTTTAAATAAAAAAACGAATTTAATAAAAATTGTGGAGGGCGCAGCCCCCCCCCCCCCCCTTAACCTTTAAGGCACGCTAACAACGTATCGGGCTGCGCCCGCTAGTGTTAAATAAACGTAAAAAAACACTTTATCATTGGAAACGAAAAAAAACGTCCAGAAATTAGAATAATTCAGAAATTAGAATTGCCTCAAAAACAAAGCGGTCTAATTTGCGAGCGTCTACTGTATTGCAAAATTTTTGTCGTTATTTTATCACTATTCGATGAAAATATGATATCATTAACGATATCGAATTAAGAAGTATATATGATATCTTTAACGAATAAATTAGAACAAGCAAATGTCACTTTTTCAGAAAATTTATCGTTATTTTTAAAAATGATGATATCATTACGAGTTCATATTTTTGTATCATAAACGATAGCAAATATGATACTTAATATGAATTCGTTAACGATACTGTATCGTTTCATGGTTTATTGGGTAGTAGACTAAAAATCACCAAAAATTTAAATGTAGAAAACTTTTTTTATATATATTTTTTTTTTAATACGAACAAAAATCTAGTCTTCTGAAATCAGCAGTCTACTATTATTAGCACCCATTTCGGTTAATACCAGATCTGATGCTCTCTTTCAATTTTATAAACTCCAGTCTAAAGCAGGACCTATACGATTGTATTTTTTTTTAAAGATTATCCACATTGGTTCCACTTCTCTATTATTCACCAACAATTTCTGATATGCTTGATCTTTTAAAAGGTGGTTTGTGTACTTAGGGTTTTTGGTTTGCCAGACCTCTGGTAGTCTTCGAAGTAATTCGAAAAGTTCTACCATTCTTTTACCTATCGTAGTATCTTCCATACAAATAGCCATCTTCTTCAAAAAATATAAAATCTTTAATTTCTTTCTCACAAAATTTTCTTTGCAGCACTTACAAAAAAAAAACGTACAATTTCTGTTGTTATTGTTTGTCATATAGAAAAAGAACGCCAACCAAAATGACAGTAAAATGTGTAGAACTCTGATGAAAAGAGCTAAAAAGAAAAACTATAAAAATCGTCGTGACCTATATGTTTTAACGACCGAACATGTTCGAGAACACGACGATTTTTGTTTGAAATTAACAACTCTGTAGTTACTTTCAACAGCTCTGCTTTTATAAAAAAGTAAAAATCACAGATTAATAGCAGATGTGAATTACCAATGACATGTGTCAAAAATATATTCTCGATCCGTATGGTTTGTTTACATGGAAGTCAAGAGGGAGATAACAATATAAAATCTACATACATTTTGTATTGCACATTTTTTGTATATATCTGTCTCTTTTTAGATGATTGTGCTTTATCTTTTGTTTTTCTTAACGTTTTGCGTTTTGTTTTGCTCATTTTCTGTCGGCCATATTACCCAAATCAGCTGATTCATATCTGGTATAATTTGTGGTAAAACATTTAAAATTTTCAAGCTGGCAATATTATAACAAAAAAAACGCACTGTAATTGTGAAGTGATACATAGTTGAAGTGAAACATAGAAAATTTTTTGCAATACAAGTTATAATTTTTTATATATTAATACACGTAAGTTTTTATTTATTTATATTTAGAGTTGAGTTTAATCGCTTTGTTAATATATTTTTGTTTTTTTTTTACAAATTTTATGAAGAAAAATAAAAATGACCAGCGAAACCGGAAAGTCCGAAAAGAAACCTGCTGCCGCTGCAAGTGAAAAGAAAGAACAGGATCCCAAGGCAGCCGATAATAAGGATGCTAAAGATAAGGATGAAAAAGAGCAAGAATTGTCCGATGAAGATCAACAATTACAGGAGGAATTAGATATGCTGGTACAACGTTTACAAGAAACTGATACGAAATTATATTTACCAGCATTGGAAATGATGGCCAAGTTAATTAGGGCTTCTACCACATCTATGACTTCAGTACCAAAGCCACTTAAGTTTATGAGGCCTCATTATGAAACCATGAAAACTTTATATAAACAAATGCCAGATGAGACAACACGTCATCTTTGTGCCGATATCATTTCGGTATTGTCTATGACTATGGGTAGTGGTAAAGATTGTTTAGCCTATCGTTTCTTATGCGATCGCACCCAAAGGATTGGAGAATGGGGCCATGAGTATGTACGACATTTGTCGGGTGAAATAGCAGCTCATTATTTGGATACATCTGGCGAATTCCAAACTCAACTAATTGAGCTAGTTAAGCAGATTATACCCTACAACATGGAACATAATGCTGAGGCGGATGCATGTGATTTACTTATTGAAATTGATCATTTGCATTTATTGCAAGAGTATGTAGATGAATCTGCATATCCCCGAGTTTGTTTGTATTTACAATCATGTTATCCTTATGTTCCCGAACCTGATAATACCATCATCTTGGAGACAGCTTTACAATTATCACATAAATTTAATCAATATACCCAGGCAATGCGTTTGGCTTTGATGTTAAACGATATGGATAAGATTACTGAGATTTTCAAGGAGACTAAAGATTCTGCTTTACAAAAACAATTGGCCTTTATGCTGGCTAGGCAACAAGTATGCCTGGATTTAGATGAATCTTTCCCAGATTATGATGACCTTATGGAAATAATGTCGAATGCCAATTTGAATAAACACTTTTTGAATTTAGCTCGCGAGTTGGATATCATGGAACCGAAAACACCAGAAGATATTTACAAATCCCATTTAGATAATGCTCGTACAAGGTTTGCTTCCATACAGGTAAATAATTGCAAAATTTTTGTTAACAATATCATTTTCTATCGTAAAATTTAAAGTTTCTGATGAAAATTTTCTTCAGAAATTATGATAAAATCGTCCTAAGTGCATATATAATTTTATTATTTAAAGCATGGTTTGCAAGCACTAATCTTAAACACTATAAACGATTAAAAACCCTTTCGAAATATTTTTGTTAACTTCAAAATACTACTAATGAAATAAATTAACCCAATCAAATTACTTAAAAACCGTTAACTCTCAAAAAAGATACAAAAATTATTCAAATTTAAGAGGAACATTTCGATTTTATATGTTCTTTTTTCTGAATCATTACTGAGTACACAGGACACTCTTTTGGACATACCACTTTTATAAGAAAAAGTGAACAATGTTTGTTTTTGGAGCGCATTTCTGATGCTTTTATAACATTAATACTCACGACAACATAATATTTTCTCCGTCTTGTTATACCTGCCGGTTTAATAACAAAAGACGACGGCATATAATTACTTGTTCGGTTAAAAACCAAAAATTTTATAAAATTTTAAATAAAAACGATGGATAAAGTTGCTTAAAAACCCTTGCAAAATATAGGCTGTACAATTTTTACTATCTCCCTATTTTTTTTTTTTTTTTTGATTAATTTAAGGTTGATTCTGCTAAACAAAATCTTGCTGCCAGTTTTGTAAATGGCTTTGTTAATGCTGGTTTCGGTGTCGATAAACTTCTATCCGAAGATGGCAATAAATGGTTGTACAAGAATAAAGAACATGGTATGCTTTCTGCAACCGCTTCCTTGGGTCTTATTCTTCTTTGGGATGTTGATGGTGGTTTAACAATGATCGATAAATATTTATATTCGACTGAAGACTATATTAAATCGGGTGCCTTGCTGGCTTGTGGTATCGTAAATTGCGGCGTACGTAATGAAGTAGATCCTGCTCATGCTTTGCTATCCGATTATGTTGATAATCAAAATACTTCCATGAGAATTGGAGCAATTTTAGGCTTGGGCATTGCTTATGCCGGTTCAAATCGTTGCATTGTCATCGATACACTAAAAACAGTATTCTCGTGTAATGGTAAAACTCCTCCAAGTGTAGAGATTATGGGTATAACAGCTCTATCATTAGGACTGATTGGTGTGGGTACATGTAATGCTGAAATCACAGAGATTTTATTGCAAACCATAATGTTCCTTACTAAAACTGATTTGAAAGATACTTTTACACGTTTTCTTTTCTTGGGTTTGGGTTTACTCTATTTGGGCCGCCAAAAGGCTACGGAAGCTGTTATGCTTACATTGGAAGTTTTAGATGAACCCTACAAATCGATGGCTACCACTATGGTAGATATTTGTGCTTATGCTGGCACTGGCAATGTTTTAAAAATTCAACAATTGTTGCACATTTGCTCGGACCATTATGAAACATCTAGTAGCAGTGAATCTGATAACGATAAGAACAAAAAGGATAAAAATAATAAAGAAAAGGTAAAAGAGTAAAATAGGTTACCTTAAAATATATGTTACTAAAAATATCCGATTTCATTTTAGGACAAGGCGGATAAAGAGAAGGAAAAAGAAAAGGATCTTTCTGGCACACAAGCTATTGCTGTTTTGGGTATTGCTCTCATTGCAATGGGTGAAGATATTGGTGCCGAAATGGCTTTTCGTTCGTTTGGAAATTTATTGCGTTATTGTGAACCCTGTATACGCCGTTCGGTACCCTTGGCATTGGGTTTGATTTCTGCTTCTAATCCAAAACTTAATATTTTGGATACTTTGAGTAAATTTTCACATGACAGTGATGCTGAGGTAGCACATAATGCTATTTTCGCAATGGGTCTGGCTGGTGCTGGCACCAATAATGCGCGTTTGGCTGCTATGCTACGCCAATTGGCGCAATATCATTCTAAAGACCCTAGTAATTTATTCATGGTACGCATTGCACAAAGTTTAACTCATTTGGGCAAGGGCACTCTTACTTTGAGTCCCTATCATAGTGATCGTCAACTTATGAACCCCATGGCTGTTGCTGGCCTTATGGCTACTTTAGTATCACTACTTGATGTAAAAAATCTTATTTTGGGTCGTTCTCACTATCTGCTCTATTGTTTGGTACCTGCCATGCAGGCCCGCATGTTAATTACTTTCGATGAAGACCTTAATCAACTACAAGTTCCCGTACGTGTTGGTATGGCCATCGATGTGGTGGGTCAAGCTGGTAAACCCAAAACTATTACCGGCTTCCAAACTCATACTACTCCTGTACTTTTGGCAATGGGCGAACGTGCTGAGTTAGCTACAGAAGAATACATAACATTAACTCCCATTATGGAAGGCTTCGTTATTTTAAAGAAAAATCCAAATTTTGTAAAGTAAACGTGAATAAGAAAAATTCAGCGATAACATAATTTAATAACAACTAAATTGTGCGTTTTGATTTCTAATTACATAATATTTAAGACTTTTGGTAATAGGCATAATTTCATCGAGTTTATGTGAAACTTGCAGTGGTTGCATATCGCCAACTAATATTCAAGTTCTTGATGATTATCTAAGAGGACACTAAAATATATAAAATAATTTTTAATTACAAATTCTTTGTTTTAGTTTTGAGTTCGAAGAACGTTGCATGACGTTACATACATATGTATATGTAACGAATATTTTGACTGCATGCAGCATCTGATAAAAGTAACTAAGAAATTTTATTTATTCACTCTTATTCTAGTTGTTGTCGTTTTTAAGTCAATATCACTTTCTTTCGACATCGACTCCAATGTGGTATTCCGTAACCATTTTGTAACGACGACGACTGTTTATCGATAATTAGAAAAAAACAATCACTTTACTTTAAAATGTCGTTACCAAAAATGGCGACGACAAAATCAGAGTCGTCTAAATACAATATCATCGTTAAATTTTCTTAGAGAATACCAAATATTAGTCAACAGTCATCGATACATATCGATAACGACAAGTGGAATAAAAATTTAAAAAAGATGACAAAATACGACGTCGTGATTAGTTACTTCTTAACCATATATGGCCCTTTGGGCTCGGATATAACACTATGGAACAAATTCAGGTTAGCAAAAGTTAAGTCGATTCTGAGGTGGGTGAAAATAGAGGCTAAATTAGAAGACCCGTATCGCGGCGTTTGCTTATGTTAGTGAGAATTTTTTATATGGTTTTTTGGCTATAACTCGTCGACTAATTGATATATTTGAACAACAATTAAAAAAAAAAAAACAAAAAAAAATCAATCAAATCAATTTTTTTAAAAATTTTAATTGTTGCACAGGTCTCTAATTTGGCTTTTACAGATTTAAAAAATATCAATTAGTCGACGAGTAATAGCCAAAAAACCATATAAACAATATGAAAAAATTCGAACTAACATAAGCAAACGCCACGATACGGGTCTTCTAATATAGCCTCTATTTTCACCCCTCACTCTCATAATCGACCTAACTTTTGCTTCCCTGAATTTGTTCCACAGTGTAATTGAAGAATAAATAAAAATGGCTATAAACTTTTTTTTTTTTGTAACTCAACTATCTGGCATGTGGTGAAAATCGATCGGTTTCAAACGGATCGTTTCTGAAATTTTAATCCTGAATCTATATTATTTTTAATTTAAAAGCTATAAGAAGTCGTAAATCGATATACCTGATACAACTATAGCGGTTAAAAACAATGTCAACCCTCTTTGCCTTTTATATTCATCATTTAACTTTTGATTTTTAACCAAATCGATCGAAATCAAAAACGATCGTTTTCCATCACATGCCAGTATAGTTAAGCATTAAACTACATATTTATTATGATATCCAATCGAATTCTTGTTTGACTTGATTTATTTTTTAAGTATTTTGATTGGTTAATTTATTTTCAACCAATCAAAATGTTTGCAAATATCAATTTTTCTAGGGTCTTCATTAGTGTCCGACCGAGGGCACTCTTTTGGGCCGATGCCGAAGCTTAATGCCGAAAATCTTCCAAATTTACAGTAATCGGACTAAGCCGATTATTTTTATTAATTCCAAATAACAGTATATACACACAATTATAAGAACGGGGACGCTTTTGGGTTACCGCAGTACGGACTTACTTTAACTAATACTTAACCGGGGGAACTCAAAACAGCAAAAAAGAGTTTCCGTACTGAAAATTTGTATGACAATTTTTGTTGTTTGGGCTATTTCAGGTTATTTTAAATAATAATCGGTAATTGGCCGAATTTAAAAATCTAGTTTTAATACACAAAATGAACAAAACCGTATGTTTAAAAATAAAGTCGTCTTTAAATTTAAAATAACACGTTTATAAAATTTAATTTTTGAATTTTCAATAGAATTGAATTTTAATGTATTAGAATTTATTTTTTATTGCACTATATTTTAATACTTTAAAATTTGAACTACATTTATCATATGAAAATATTTTATAAATACAGCAACATAGACTTTAAAAAGACCGAGAAAACATAACTACATTGGTGGTTCCTGTTTGGTATTAGAAAACATTTTAAAACAAACAACTTTAACAAAATTTAACGGTATAGTCCTAGTTGGGCATTTAATTCAGTTTCATCTATTTCCTTCATATTTAAGTCGGCCTCCTGTTTTTTTAACAGGTCGAATATAGCAGCCAATTGTTCACGTTCAATTCTAAAGATAATGATTAAAAGGAAATAATTTAAATTTAAATTATTTTTTACCTTCTTTCTTCTTTTAATTGATCTCTGGTTAATTGTGCCTCTAATTCCTTAACTCTTTTGGTTTTTAATTTACTAACTAAACCATCAACATGTACATCATCTGAATCATCATCAGTGGTATTACGTTTTATGTATTCATTTTTTAAATCGTCATCATCCCCTTCATAATCACTTATATTTTCCAATTCTTCAATTTTCATACGTTTTGGCAATTCTTCCTTCAACTGGTAATGATTTTCTATTTCTGTTGGAGCATTATTAAGATAATCTTCTTCATCGTCACCCAAGTCATCTAAGACTTCTTGCAGTTGTTTTTCCTAGAAAGGCATTCAATCATTTCATTACGTTTAAGGACGTTATCATACATACACTTACACTTTCGTCCTTGAGGAAATTACTAAAGTAAAATGCTATAATCACAGCTAGAAATGCTGTAGCTATACTTAGTAGGTAAATATTTGAGACACCATCAAATATTGAGTCAGTTGCTGCATATTTATACATTTTTTTTAAGTTTTACTTGATTTCTGCAATATTCAGTATATTTAAGAAAAAAAGCAGAAACTATTTGCAAAATAAACAAATAACAAAACAACTCTAGTTAATATCAGTGTTGCCAGGTAGGCAGATTTGGCCCCGAATTGGGAATATTGACCAGGGTTGGCAGGCAATACCTCTAAATACCGTTGTAGAAACAAGTTTTTTAAGAAAAAGTTCAATGTTAAGACTAACAAAGCATTTTTGGGCAAAAGTTCTTAAATAAAGCATTTTAAATTTCAAAAATCTATTTATTTTAAAGCTAAAAAACCGGAACATCCAAAAAAGCAAAAATGAATTTAAAAAACCAAAAAAAATAATTTTGTCTTCTATGGTAATTACACGTGGTTATTGAATATTTTATGCTGCCTACACACGAAGGAACATTCGTCAGAATATGTGTTTAATTTTTTTTTTACATTTTTTAATACAGACGATGCCACATACAAACAAAACAATTTGTAGATGTCTTGGAAGAGGGTGTAAATTTCATCATACATGAGGTTATATCTTGGTTTTCTGGCAATGGTTTTGTTGTCAATCCAAGAAAGACGAAGTCAATGGGTTTTGGTTTCGATACTGATACTATAATGGTTACTCTCGACGGCATGAGAGTTGAATTTGTGGATAAGATTAAGTGTCTTGGAGTTTTAATTGACAATCATTTAAATTTCTCATCGTATATTAATAACGTCTCTTCGAAAATATCATTCTTGTTGAGAAGGTTGTATTCTCTTGACTTGTATCTGCCTCTCTCCATTAGGATGCGCGTGGCACATGCCTTGTTGATGCCTCATATATTATATTGTGTCGAGGTATTTTCTGGTACCACAGGCGGTGAATTTAATAGGTTTACCAAGATTTTCAATAGAATTATTAGATATGTTTTTGGCCTAAGACTTCGCTCTCATGTGACTCCGTACGTAATCCAATTTCTTGGGTGCTCTTTTGTTAATTATGTAGGTATGAGGTTATTGATATTTTTTTACAAAGCAATGGTTAATGGGTTTCCGGACTATATAGTTGACAACTTTCTTTTGTCCAACTCGGAAAGGAACCCCCAACTGCTTTATCCAACACATCATACTACTATGTTCGAGCGATCATTTCAGATTAGGCTTTCAGGAATATGGAACGATCTACCTCTATACCTGAGAGGTTTTGCTTTTTCACCCCAGGTCTTTAGGCGAAAGCTTAAGGATTATGTAGCTATTCATGAGTTATAGATTTTTATTTGTGCTACTATTTTTATCTCTCTCTACCTTTTCTTTTTTTATTATCGCTGCACTTAGGAAAATCTGGTGATTGTATTATTTTTATTTAAATATCTATTTATATTATTCAAGATAATGTTTTCAGTATTTTTTTTATATGATAGTTTTACTGTATTTTTATTATTATTTATTTTTATTATTATTATTTATTTTTATTATTATTTATTTTTATTATCTTTATATAAATTATTTTTTTGTAGTAGCTTTTATTAATCACATATGGCCCCCAGGGCTTTGGTTATGTAATTTGAAGTAAATAAATCCTGCATTTATTATTTAACAAAAAAAAAAACCTCAAACGAAACATCAGTTCTGTTTGTCGAACTGATTACATCAAATATGCGCGGAAGAAAATCAAATTTAATTAATTTGTTAATTTTTTATATGCTGCTTTTTTAGTTTTTTTAGCTATCACATTTTATGTGCCATAATTCCCGCAAATTTTTATATTCATTTATAAATCCAGTTTTCATTATTTGTAATTCTCGCCACTTTCGTCTCTTTTATTTTCTTTACTGCGCATATTACAAGAGCACCTCACAGCACGACTGCTCTCAATGAAGTATCACAGCAAAAACAGTAAACATCGATACACACGATGGAACATTGGGTTTGGAAATACAAAATATCAAAAAAATTTGATAACACGAAACATTGATGCACACGAAGGAACATTCGTCAGAAAATGTGCATGTTCTGACGAATTTTCCTTCGTGTGTATGCATCTTAACTTTTTTACTCGATTATGGGCATAACATAGATTTTTAGAGCATATTTCCGATTGCCCTGCTTATTACAATACAAATTTCCTGGAAGTTTATGTTAACAATTTTTTGGTTAACTCCTACAATTTCAGAACAACTATGATTGGAACTAATTTTGTCGGTGTTCTTTATAATAACCTTTTCATTTGCTTAACCGACAATTGCCTTTAGTTTACGATATTAACAAAATCGTTAAGGAAGACAGAAAATCAAAAATGTGATAAGGGTGTTAACAAATCGATCTATTTTCGAATTTGCGCATTTTAAGCTGGATTTACAATGATGGAGTACTCTGCATAGTTCCTTTCTTTTTCGCACTTACAATAATTTTGTATCATGTTATCTCTGTATCTCTGTATATTGGAGAACTTCATCATTGTGAATCTAGCTTTATGGCATTTCATCTAAGGAAACCATGTGTAAATGCGGTATCGTTGGAAGGGGATTGTTAAAAGCTTTTCCCTGGCTACTTGATGATATTCTTTACATATGTAGCTTTTTTATTGTAAAAAAATATATAAATTTTACAATACAATAGGGGTTTTCATATAAACTCGTGAATTCCTTGTAAACCTTGTATAAATACAAACTAGATTTTTTATGTTTGACATTAAGCTTAAATATATGTACAAACTTTACACCGTTTACGGGTAGAATACGAGTTTATACGAAATTAATAAACAAAATATCAGATTAATGAAAAAGATTTCCATTTTTACACCCAAAATTTTTCAACTGATAAAAAAAGTTGAAAAAATAATCTTTTAAAAAGTTTCCATTGTAATGCCATTCATTGTATATCTATGTATAGATAGTACTACTAAATACTAATATAAATTTGCGATGATTGTATTCAACTATTTAAAGAAAAGAGCGAAAAAAT
Source organism: Leucophora obtusa (assembly GCA_949987735.1). Classification (NCBI taxonomy): domain Eukaryota; kingdom Metazoa; phylum Arthropoda; class Insecta; order Diptera; family Anthomyiidae; genus Leucophora; species Leucophora obtusa. The sequence continues at coordinate 8,249,567 of OX465296.1, forward strand.
ATTTTTGAACATTCTTTATTATATAAAAAATAGTTTCTATTCATATTAATTTCATTAAAATCAAAACTTATTTTAAATTAATAATGAGGGTATTCACAGTTCCTAGTAAATTAGAATTTATCGTAAATTTTACAACTTTCTTTGGGTTAAACTTCAAAAATCATGCTATTTTACAACTTGCACTTAGCACTTAAACTGTGAATTCCTTCAGTATGTTTAGACCATAAAAAAATACTTATAGTTATCAAAAACTAAGCCCTAGTTTATGTATTACGAAAATCGTCTAAACGAAAGTAAAGTAACGAAAATCTGTTTTTGTTTCCCATGTATTTTTAACGAAAGTAATTGTCAATTTCTATCGTTTAAACTATTTTCGTAATACATAAACAGGCCCTAAATTGCTAAAGCAACAAGACCTTTAAACAATGGTTTTTGTCTGTCATATCACTTATTTATTATTTTTATATATTATTTATAACAAAAAATAACTAAATAGGTTTATTTATTGTTTTCCTAATTTTTGAGGAAAATGTTTAAAAATCTTGCAGTTCCGGCTGGTACGAAACTATTATAAAATTAAAAAGACCACAAAAAATCGAAATAAAGAAACTATTTATCCAAAAAATTTCGTTTCGACGAGGGATTTTATGAAAACGTTTTCCAGAGAAACTAGATGAGATTTATTTTTTAATTTGTATAAAAAATCAAGTATTTTTTTTGGCAAAATAAAAAAAAAGAAAAAAAAGGTCATGCAGTTTTTGTAGAATGAAATAACAAAAATTCTAAATAAAGAAGCTGTTTATAAAAAAAAATGTCTTTTTGACGGGGGATATTATGGAAACAATTTTTAGAAAAAATAAGAAACCATAAAAAATTAACACAAATTTAAAAGGCAAGACAAAATTTGGTTAATATTAAAAAAAAATATTAGAAAAATCAAATAGAGCAGAATTCTCATTTAGCGAAAAATTTATTGCCAGTCATATTAGTTAAATCGAAAACAAAACATGTGTCTATTAATTTTTTGTTATTTTTGAATATGTTATAGATTCTATAACATATTCAAGTTTCATTAAGATCTGCGCGTTACCCCATTTAGGCCAAGTTTTTCTGATGTCAGTTAAACTTGGTTTAGTTAAACCGAAAACAAATTATGTTAGCCATTTCCAAGTTTATTAATAAAAATTTGCCGAAACCACTTTTTATCAATTATAATTTTGGTCTTTATTGAAATAAAACTAAATAAACCAAATTTTAGTAGCGGTATTCCGGTTATAAACTGTGTTAAACTGAGTTTAAAGATAATCTACATCCTAAAAACTGGGTCTCAAGGTATTTAGTTAATCGATTTTTTATTTTAATCGAGCAAATAATTATTCGGTTCTTAACCGGTAACTCAAATCAAATTTTGAAATTAATCGATTAATCGAACAAATTTTTATTTAAAATTATAGGGGTTTTCATATAAAGTCGTATTCTACTCGTAAACGGTGTATACCTGGTATGTTTATGAGTTTAATGTCAAATTCCATACATAAAATTATGGATTGTATTTATACAAGGTTTACAAGGAATTTACGAGTTATAGTGAGTTCCCCTAATATAGATTTGTTAGTATTTATAATCCTTTTTATTCTAGGGCAATCGGTTCCACTTTGGAGCTATGGAAGTGGTTGCTTTAGGTACAATTTCAAAGAAAAATCATCGGAAGGGGTTTCAAAGGAAAAGTGCCCAATAGACACTGAAAAACTAAAAATTCAAGTGTTGTAAAAAATGCTTGAATTCAGCTTTATTTTAAGTGTTCTTTTCCAGTGAAAATCCAGGTCATGCAAATTGAAATAATTGTTTTTATATTCTTGTCAATACTGAAAAATAAACAAATTAAAAATCATTTTTTTTATATGGAAATATAAAAGGAACACGAAATTCTTCCTTGGATTCTAATAAATATGTAAGTAATTGATCTTTCTTTGAGCCTAAACTTTACTCTAACGTTATTCTTTTCTCCTTAGCTAAGAAAAGTACAACATTTGACGCTGCCAGAAAAAGGAAGGAAAAACTACAAATAATTGGTTTCCGTTGGATATTAAAAGAAAAATAAAAATGTTAATGTATGTATGTCAAAATAATTAAATAACTGTAAATAAATTGCATCAAATATTACAATTATCGCGTTTTAATTGGCTTGATTTATGCTTGAAGATAGGGCTTGAATACAAGGATTTTTAGTGTGTTGTTTGAACTTGAATTGGACTGTAATTCAAGGCTTGAATTGAAGCATATTTACACTGTTATGTTCGACTGGAATTCCAGTGCCCCTTTTACTGGAGTATGCTATTGAATTACAGTGGAAATCAAGTATAAATCAAGGCTTGAAATTGGAAAATGTGACTGGAATTACGCTTGAATTTATTGGGTGGCTATTCAAAAACCTATTGTTTGGAACAGAAAATTTTCTTGGGTAATTTCAATAACTCTTTAAAAATTCATAAGTACAAAAAATTTATTAATTGAAATCACGTTTTCTTAAATTCCTATTTTCTTGCTCCATTTGTTACATAAGAGTAATCACAAAATACTCTCATAAAATGAGAAAATTCTCCAAAAGTATTGAAAAAATGTATTTGAAAGAATAATGTGAAAATGTGTATAATTTTAGTTTGAAAAATTGCACAAATACACAAATTATTTGCTTATAAAAATTCTTTTTGATTTTATTCAATTAATTCTTAAAAAAATTCGTTTTTTTTGCATAATTCTTTATTTAATTCAAATTTTGAATTTATTTGCACAATTGTTTTTAGTTTATCTTTCCATCAGCTGTTTGTTTTATAAGTTACCAAAATTACCCGCAGAAAAATCTGGGTAAATTTTGGTAAAAAGAGAAACACAGATACACTCTCTTGAGCGCTCTTATTTACGCAATTTTTGAGTGCGGGAACGCTTTTGGGTAAATTCGGTAAGTTTAGGTACCCCGTTACGGTTACTAACGCGTAAATGTAAACGTACTTGCCGGATCATTCTGTTGAAATCAGAAATTTCTATCCGTCATCGAAACAGCTGAATGATTTTAGTCGGAAAAAATATAAAATGAATAGATTCAAAAAGCAAATAAGAAATAAAAAATAACAAACAAAAGGAAAAATTTTGAATAAAATACAAAACTACATGAAATAGATGCTAAAAAGTAATGTCTTTTACGGTATTCTATAAGTGAACTTTTTAGCTACGGCACGGTACAGTTACATCACATTTACGTGTACAGTCCCATAATCCGCCCTTTAATGTTAAAGCCCGGTATTTTGTTCGTACTTTTGCGAAAAAAAGCCCCATATAAAAAAATGATTTTTCACTTGCGTGGAATTGTTGTGAAATTGCGGTGGAATTTTTTTCGCATCAATTTAATAGACACGACCATTTGAAAATGTAGCGAAAAAGTAACATTTGGGTTAATTATGATTGTAATTTTTATAGACTATAAAAAATTTGTGCATTTTAATATTTTTATTATAGTTTTTGAGCTCCAAACATAGAGCGAAATTTTTTCGCTCTTTTTGCATCTGTCTTAATCTTAATAGATACTGACACAAATTTTTTAAAAGTAACAATGTACACGACATTCCCTAACTTAATTTACTGACCAGAACAAATGCACACAAATGATTTTTAAGTATTCCAATGTTTTAGGGGTAAAAATGGACTAAGAAATTTAGAATTGTCATACATTATTACTTTTAAGCGGGGAATACATGAAGGAACATTCGAGAAAAAATGCCCCGTCAAAGCCTAGAACTGGTAAAGAAAATGGACCCAGGAACAACATCAAAAATTTGTAGAAGCTATTGAGAGCGATTGCAAGCATTTCTGGCGGCGAAGTGGCACTGTGCGTGCAATGTTCGGAAACTTTTCTTCATAGATTTAAAGCTAACGTTGGGATTAAAACGTCTAAAGTTCAGAAAGTTCCGGACAGAACTGCTAAAAAGAACGGTGATGATAAAAAACGAGAAAAACTTCTCTAAACTAAATTTTTATTGTGTAACATTTTTTGTGTTTTGTCTGTTTAGTTAAAAATATATCTTCAAACAAAATTAAATTATAAAAATGTGTTTTTTATTTAAAGGGTGTTATTTAATTAAAAAATAAATTAAAATCAACAATTTCGATATTTAAATTTTGCTTTGAATTTCAACAAACTCGGTTTTAGGTATGGCAACATCGTTTGTTAAAATTTTCTTTGAATTTCAACAATTGTGTTTGTTGGTTATTTAAAAAAAAAATTCAACAATCAAGTAACAAACATGTTGTTTGTAATTTCAAAATCAATTGTAGGCTCAAATTCAATTAAAAGCTTAATTGTATTTACAAAAACTTTAATTGTATTTGCAAACCATTTTTATCTTTTGTAAATATTGCGAATGGAATTAAAAAAATCCTTGTGATTAAATTTGTAAAAACATTTTCAAAGAGAGTTAGCTCAATTGGCTGTTGAAAAGCTCATATGTACGTAAAGTTATTTACACACAAAAAAATATTAGCTTAAATCATCTAATTAAAGATTTGTTTAAAATACAATTTTTTTTTAAATAAATCGGCCTGATTACGAGTGTCGTATTTGTAGTCAAAATTTTCGACTCCATATAAATGATTTTGTATATAATGGAAATTATAAAGAAATGAAACTCTGATACTGGATTTTTTTAAATCTGAGTGTTATAAATGCTAAATCCAATTGAAAAATTGTTCAAAAGTTGTGTTTTTAGCGAAATTTCAGCAAATTCGACTTAGTTTCGACTACGACTACGACACTCGTAATAAGGCCGAATATTTAATTGAATTAATTAAATCTTGTGAATTCTTTAATTGATTCAATTAATCGTACACAATTTTTAGTAATCGATAGTATCATTTGCGTGGTAGGTGCAAAAACAGAGAAACTAGTAACTGTCTGGAACAATTTGGTAATTAAACCTGGTTTTTACTTTTTTGTGTGTAGTTTTCATTAATAATTATTTAGTTCTTATTAGAGAGTAAATACAATGCAAACCATCCTGGTCGTGTTTTTTATTAAAAGGGTTTCTTACGATTTTTTCTATTTGCCCGAATTTGCTGCGAGTTCGCTAATAATCGAGAGAACCGTGAGTAGCATATAATATTTGCGATATACAATATTCAAGGAATATTTTCTCCAAAACCATGCCGAGTAACACTATGAAACTTTCTGTGTGAAAAAAAAAACATCTGAGCTTTTTTCTAAAATAAAAAAATTTTTTTTGGACGATTTTTAGATAAATTTAGTTTTCTATTTAACGTAAAATTCAGATTTAGTTTTGAATTAAAAAAAAAATATTTTTTTTCTTTTTTTAGTTACCGATAAAACTATTGAAATATTAAAACTTCTAGAATTTTTCAAATTCCATTAAATTATACTCGTAATAAATAAAGTAAAAATAAAACTCTAAGGGCGAGTAAGTATTTCCAACATAACCAAGGTTAAACGTTAACCACAGATATTACTATATAAATTTGACATACATAACTATGGTTTAGCACTAAACTCAGTTTATTTTAAGATAAGTTAGCAGGTGTAACTGCCAAATTCTCCCTACGGTTGTATCATGATGGCTTCGTAAATACATTTTTAGGGAACCACTCTTCTCCATAATTCGACATCACTTAATATATAAAGATTTCAGATTTTTAAAACTGCTTTGGAAAAACTTAAATAAAAAGAATTTAGGCAATTCTTACAATTCTAATATCCCTAGTAATGTCTTACGGTCGGTATTATAGTGAACCCTTCGACAAATTCTAACAAGCCGGATTCACAATGCTGAAATACTGCACTCTGCAGAGTGGATTTTGTTCCTTTCTTTTTCGCACCTACATAGTTATTGTATAATGCCATCTCTATTTTAGTACACTCCACTATGCAGAATGGTGCACTAAAACATTGTAAACCCGGCTTTAAGTAAAATTTTTTCTTAGCTTAAATTTTTTTTAAAGAGTTTACACAAGCATTCAAAATAAAACTTAAGTGTTCACTATAATACTGGCAATACATATAGGGAAAACCTTGTATACATTAACTATATTTTTGTTGTAGACTAAATTATTCTGGCCTTTTTAATTGCAATTAATCCCTTATTTCGTTGAAACGTATCAAATGGTTGCCTAGACAATTTTCATTAAATACTAAAAACGCAAGTTTTCTTTCAAACATTTTGAAACTTTTCAAGGAATCAGGGCAAAAGTGATGTTAGACTAAAATTAAAGGTTTAAATATTTTGTTATTTGTTATTAAAGAAACTCTAAACCAGCTTCTAATTTATCTTTCCAATTACCATTTGGTTGAATATGTTGATATCCAGCACGACTACTGGGGTGATATTGTTGTGCTACTTGAAAATCATCATCATTTTTTGAAAATGTTTGTGAAAACTTTAGGCACTGTTGATAGAAGTTCTTTAACATTTGTTCGTGCAATAAATGATCGTAGAGTTTAAGTTGAAATGCCACTTTTTTGGCAATAATCATGCGTTGCTCCTGAGATATGGGACGTTGGTAGGGTTGTAATGAAAGCTGAAATTAAATATAAACCATTAAGTACATAAAAACTCGAATGACTGAAAATATTTCAAACTTACATTAAAATCTATTTCAGATTCAAAATATTGATTTGATATACTGAATGTTTTTTGTACAGTCTCTTCTAACGATGTGGATGACTTTTCTCCAGTTATCACACAATAGGCCACAAATGTATCAAATATACCAGCTAGTTCGATATTATGGCGATATTTTAAAAGATCCACAATTTTGTGGCTATAATGAACTGCTTTACGTGGCCTTTCCGATTCGAGTATAATACGAAATTCTTTGAAAAACTTACCCAAACTAATCATATCAAAAATATAAATATTATGAGGTGTTGCTATAGCTATCAGTGAGGTTTTCCGATTTCTACCAGTTTGAATGGGATCAATTAAAAGACCAACTACTGTTTGGGTTTTAATATCATTTAATGCCTTATGATATTTTTGATCGGTTTGTGTTATATAAGACATTTTATCCAATTGTGTCTGCAGCATTTGTAAATCCAGGCTAGATAATTGTATATTTAAACTATCACATTGTTCTTTACTACTATTTGATTGTTGTTGTTCTGGATGATGATGTTTTTCAGGTACTGTTGATAAGATAATGGATGAGCTACAGCTGTTACTTTCTGTTGTAGTCGCCTTTGGAGTATGAAGTTCCATTAATAGATCATCAGAATTGGTTTCGGCACTGTTGGACTTTTTTGTAATTTTATTTTCTTCTTGTATTACTTTAACATTTTTCATTTGAGTGTAGGTTAACATTTGTGGTGAATGATACGTATAATTTATTTTTATATCACGTACATTTTCCAGTTCTATGCGTAGATATTTGGAATCAATATTTTTCAATGTACCAACTAATAATTCTCGGTTGGTTTCTACTAGGAGTAATTGTCCCAATTTTAAGGACAATAATTTTTGTATTGGTGGAGTCATTTTTGGTGATTATATTGGCTGAAAGTAGAAAACATTTACTACTGAATAATACTTACATATGAGCATGCTCGCATTATAAGGAAGAAAGCTAGTATGCAATTAAGGGTGTTTACAAAATTACTGTGCAATAGATTTAGATGAACGAATAAATTCATTTATTTATAAGACTCTTCTATTCTTTATGGTTTCCCTATATGTTTTATCTCCAACTGCAACACGTGAGCCAGAAGTTTTAGAAAGTATACCTATTAAGATTGTTTTAGCAGCGTCAAAATAAAACACTTTTTAAAAGCACTCTTTTGAAGTTCAACGAATTATAAATTTATTTTAAATTCAAGTAATAAATTTAATGTTAGTTTTAACTAATATAAAAGAAAGGGCTTTAAAATTTAATGTTTTCAACCGCGTCGTTTGATGCTACAAGATCAACTCAACTAATATAAATATTGTTTGTTACCATGTATGTATAAAAATTCATAAATGTAAAAAAGTATTTGGTTGGTCTACGTGACCATATAACAAGGACCGTTACTTTATAAATATATAAAGAAAGCAAAATAAAGAATACAAATTTATAAAAAAGAGAGTATTTGAATAACGGAAAATATAATACAGGGTACAATATTTTTATTAATTTATTATACCGTTTTGGACGGCGGTAACAAAGATTTTGTATGAATCAAAATTGTGAGAAGATTTTCAAATCGCTATATATATGTATGTATATGAGAATGCTGGATTTCAAACATTTTTAACATGCGATTATCTTTACTCCATTTATATACTAGAATATCAATTTACCACGGGAATAGTTTGGAATATTTTTGATCAAAACTCGTCTACGAATTGGTCAACAAGTAATTATCTCTCCAATCGGAATTCACAATGAAGACTTGTTGTATTTACTTTTCATCTCTCCTTACGATAGTAAAAAAATGAATTGCTTTCCTATATAGCACCAGTATAGGTGTTTTTACGGATCTTGGTCAGGTATTTTTTTGCTGCGAAGTAAAGAAGTTTTTAATTAATGGCATTTTGAAAGTCATTTAAAATACGTTTATTGGAAGTAAGAAATCAGCATATATATATAGCTACTTTATAGGCAGTGAAAAAGGCATTCTTGAAGAATGCATTCGGTTTTTTTGCTGAGTTATTAAACAATTAATACGGGTGACGAGATAACCTCCTTCTTCGTTGACTCACGGTGTTTCATTTATACGAACAAAAACCAGTAATAAGCCCATTCTAATAAATCCTCTTGATTATATACAATTGATACAATATTATTCAAATTTTAGCAAGATAAAACAGCAATTTATCCAAAAAAAAAAATATATGCCCAGTGAGGAGACATTGCTCCACACAGTACCCCTAAGTAGACATTGGTTATAAGTTCAGGGTATAGCAGCGACCTCAACCCAAATTTCGGCCTTTGGGGTTCCTTACGTATAAGTACCTGTGGTAACTTCCATGGCAAATCCTTGTTGCATTATTCCCACTTTTGTTCAATGTCACCCGTGATTTGGTTGCTTTTTACTGATTGACAAAAAGTCTATCACCCATAACCACAAAACAAGCTCCACCACGAATTTAATCTTATTAATATTTTAAAAACTATTATAGTTTACCTTATTATTATTATTTCTCACTTTTTGTTTATAATTGAAATATATTTCTAAAAAAATAAAGTGAAAACAATTGGAGATTAATCACAACTGGGTCTATTGTCGACTGAAGATTATGAGTTTATCACAACTGTGTCGATTGTCGACCGACGACAGCTAAAGTCGCCGCGGATAATTTAAATTCAGCGACAATCGATAGTCGACATTTTTTGACAATTAGAAAAAAATTTAAGCAAAACAAGAATATGGTTGTATTTTTTTCGTCAAAATTCTTCACCAATTCAATTGGTTTTGCATTAATTCTTGTTGTTTTACATTTTTTTGTATTTAATTTTGCTTTTTTGCGGTAAATTATGCATTTTTATTTTCAATTATATTTCTTCTGTCAAAAAAATAATTTTATTCTATTTTTGTGGCGACACACTAACACACACTCAAAATATTTGTCAAATTGTTGCCATATTTTTAACTAATTAAGGGAACAGAATTGTAGAAATTCGTACTAAAGTTGCAAAAATTCGTACTTTGTTTACAAAAAATTTATTTTTTTGACAGAAGAAATATAACTGAAAATAAAAATACATAATTTACCGCAAAAAAGCAAAATTAAATACAAAAAATGGAAAACAACAAGAATTAATGCAAAAGCAATTGAATTGATGAAGAATTGTGGCGAAACAAACACAAACATATCCCTGTTTTGCTTTCTTTTTTTTTCTAAACATCAACAAATGTCGACGGTCGATTGTCGCTGAATTTAAATTAAACGCGACGACATTTGCTGTGACGGACAATCGACACAGTTGTGATTTAGAGTATAATCACAACTGTGTCGATTGTCGACCGACGACAGCAAAAGTCGTGGCGTTTAATTTAAGTTCAGCGACAATCGATTGTCGACATTTTTTGACATTTAGAAAAAAATTAAATTTAAGCAAAACAAGAATATGGTTGTATTTTTTCGCCACAATTCTTCACCAATTCAATTGGTTTTGCATTAATTCTTGTTGTTTTACATTTTTTTGTATTTAATTTTGCTTTTCTGCGGTAAATTATGTATTTTTATTTTCAGTTATATTTCTGCTGTCAAAAAAATAATTTTTTTGTAAACAAAGTACGAATTTTTGCAACTCTAATACGAATTTCTGCAACTCTGTTCCATTAGTTAAAAATATGGCAACTATTTGACAAATATTTTGAGTATTTATTGTGTCGTCACGAAAATAAAATAGATTCTATTACGACAACAAATCGCCGGACGACATGGCGACATTTTGCTTCCCATGCAAAATATATGAAAGGGACATGTCATTGTCGGCGTCGACCCAGTTCTGATTAATCTCTTAGTATCTTAAAATGTCTTTAGTACAATACTAACCTTGAATAGTAAGTCAAAGAGAGTGAAGAAAAACAAAAAGTGTAATTTTTTTTTTAAATTTAATCTGTGATGTCTGTGATAATATAAATAAAAAATAAACTATATTAAAAAAAGGAAAAATAATATATTATTTTATTTAGAATAAAAAGTGAAACCGGTGAAACATAGGGTAAAAGAATTAGAATCGAATTCAACAAGTGAACAAAGAATAGTGAAAAAGATAAAATGAAGAAAACCTGTAAAGAAAAGTAAGTTTTAAAAACCTAATACAGTAAAACTCGCTTAAGACGACCTCGGTTAACACGAATTCTCGGTTAAAAGCCGTTTACATTTAGGATTGAGTCATGTGATTTTAAGTAAAAGAAATCATAACATTGGAAATATAATCCTAAATAAAATCTTGGCTAAACTCTAGTTTACGGGTATAACTCGAATTTATTTCAAGTTTTCACGAACGATAGAACTTTCAATGCCGACTTCAACAATGCATGTTTTTTTTTGTCGGCTACCCCCGGTTTCCAAGTTATACACCCCCAAAGTTTGAATTTCTTTGTATCTTCGCCATTTATTATCGGATAAAAACAAAATATATATCGTTAAAAAGGCTATTGAAATACCTTTAATTTGAGGTATAATACTCCCGAGACCATTGACCCATTAAGCGTCAAAGCGTAAAAGTCTGTTTTTTTATCCATACTTTTTAGAAAAAAAACGCCCATTATCTCAATAGGTCCATTCGATTACTGGATAATTTGTACAAATTTGTACAAATTTTTACTGGATGGGGTTCATTTACATAAATACTCAGTAAACAGAAAGAAAAAAGGAGAATAAAGTGACAGTTCTATGTTGAGAGTTTCTAATTCTTCTTCTTTTTCTTGCAAATTTTTACTGGATAAATTTTTGCCAGTAAGAATTTGCAAGCAGAAAAAAACATATGTTTCGAAAACATATGATTGTTTATGGTAAATAAAAAAAAATATTTTCCAATTGTATTATTTTATGGAAATGAATAGCAGTAAAACTTTCAAAATAAATTATAGAAAAGATAAGAAAACCTTCTAAAAATGTTCTGCTTAAGGTTTAACATCAAAAATTGTCTTCTTTCATAGCGACCAGTTAAAATTTATTTGTATATTTGGTGTTGTAATCAGCTGTGTGTACAAACTTGCAAATTGTTGCAAATTTTCTGTTCGCGTACATGTTTGGGAAAATTTTATTTTGAGAGTAAATCTTGTCTTACTCTCTGAAAGTTTGTACTGAGTAATTCTTACTGGACTTGACTGAGAAAAGTAATCGAATGGACCTAATATTTCACCAATACAAAGATACAAAATAAATATCATTTAATTGTAGTTAAGGCTCTCAGCTTTAATTTAAGATATAACTTATAACTGTAAAGCCCAAATTAGTTTGGAAGTATCGTAAAAAAAGTAACGTATCATTCTCATAATGAATAAAAAGAGTATAAAAAATAAAAATATTGTATTTTTTATCCTTTTCTTGTGCATAGAATTAAATGTCAAGTAATAAAATATAAAATTTCTATTTTCAACAGAACTTCTTTACGATTTTACTTGACAACAGTTTCAATGCATAGAAAAAAGATAAAAATATATTTCTATATTATTTTAACACATTGAATTGATTACAGATACGTTTTTTTACTTTACGATTAGACTAATGAAGCCTTAACCCTTATAACACCGCAGATATTAACAGTTAAATATCATATTAATTTTTTTATTTTTATGCTTATATACATAAATAAATAAAGTTCAAACTCATAAAATAAATATATTAATTAACCCACTGAAAACCACAACTACGAGTGCGACGAGAATCAGGCATATCTGTAAAGAAAAAAAAAAAATCGCGCGATAGTTGATTCAAATATTTACGAAATTAAAAAAATGCGGACGCTACATAGGTGAACCCCCTTAGCCCGCCAAAGCCTATTACACAAAAAAGCTTTACTCAGCGAAGCCACTAAACTGCCTGCCGGTTACATGGAAAAGCTTTGCTCAGCGAAGCCACTAAACTGCCTATCACATAGGAAAAACCCCTAAGCCTGGCCGAAGGCGGTTACATGGAAAAACTCTACTCAGCGAAGCCACTAAACTGCCTATAACAAAGGAAAAAACCCATAAGCTCCGCACGAAATGGGTTTTGATATATATTTTTAAAATCAACTCAAAAAGTTCAACATTGTGCAAAGTTTAAAAATAGAAAAATTAAATATCAAATTTAACTCTTAATCACTGCGCGGTTAGAAGGGTTAAAGGCTTAAATTATACCTTAAATTAAAGCTTAAAGCCTTGGCTACAAATAAATAATAGTTATTTTGTACATTAAATAGGGAAAATATTGAGAAAACAGCATTTTCTTGGAAAAATTCAATTTCAAAAACTGAAAACCATGAACAGGGCCGCAATGGGTTAAAAGCTTCGAACATTTTTTATGCCGGATTAAAGGTGTTTGAATAAGATTTTTAATAACATCCATTTCGTTCCATTCGGATAACGCATTCCGAAGTTAAAAATATATAAATTAAATTATATATCCAAACTTAAGAGGCCCATAACTCGGAAAATATGGCCCGCCGACAAATCCTAGCACTCAATCCACCACGACGTCCCGACGTTTTGCAATAATTTTTCATATAAAAAACAGCTGTTAATACGAACTCGCTTAAGACGAACCCTCGGTTTAACCGAACTGTTTGTAACAATCCTACACACTAAATTTCATATTATTCTCCATGTTTAAAAGATCTCGTAAAAAACTGGGAATATTGTGTACCAATATTTTCCATTTTGACAAAATTCAAACATCTATTTTCCTTAAAAACGATTTACAACCCAAATGCAATGAAAGGATTATACAATTTTTTATTCAAATTTTTAATTATAGCTGTGTTTTCGACTTAACTATATCCGTTAAAACATAACGCATTTACGAAAACTAACATATTACTTTTCGTATGCACGTTAACTTTCAACACGAATAATTATCAACGTTGAAAACTCAACGTTTATACAATTTCACATCTAACGTAACTTATTCGCGTTACTTCCTTAAAACTTTTGCTGACGTACGTTAGATTACAACGGAACAATTATAAACATAACCTTTTTAAAATTTTTTTTGTACTACAATCAGTGTAACGTATACTTGCTTTAAATACTCAACGTTGATAGGCATGAGACAAAATACAGCTTATATTAAAAATCTTATTTATTTTGTGAATAAAAGAAATATTTTAGACAAACTTTGCACGAACTTCGCTTAAGACGAACTAATTCCTTTGCTCCCCCGGAGTTCGTCTTAAGCGAGTTTTACTGTAAAATATAAATTTAATATAATAATCATATTATTGAGTTAATTAAAAAAAAAATATTATTTATTAATAAACTATTTACTTGAAAAAAAAATCTTATTTAAGCACTGTTGCCAACTTTTTTCCTAAAAATATCGCTAAATCAAACTAAAAAATCACTAGAAATTAGCTAAATTATAAAAAACTTAAAAAATTTAGCGATAAATCGCTAAATTTCACGAACTTTTCAGGTTCTGTTGAAAAATTTCCCAAAAATAGCTATATTTTTCGAACTTTTTAAAACTTTCTAAAATATGTGTCGATACATCGCTAAATTTTTCCAACTTTTAAGTATTCCATAAAAATTTAGTGATAAATCATAATAATTCAAAAATTCTGTCAAGGAAATTAATGTAAAAAAAAGCTAAGAAACACCAAGACTGTCTTTAAAAAAAATCGCTGGTTTTCCCGCTAATAGCTAAATCATATTCTATCCCGCTAAACGAGTTGAAATATCGCTAGATTTGACGAGAAAATAGCTAAATTGGCAACAGTGTATTTAAGCCAAATCATAGAGTAAGAATAGATAGAGATACGGTAAGCCTCACGGCCCCAGCAAAATTGTATGCAGATTGCAAAGGTTTGATTGCTTTTTCCCCAAATAAATCTTAAAATATCCCCAAAAAATTCCCAACTAGAAAAAATGTTAAATAAGGTACTTGAGTTTATTCCCAATAAGCACATAGGTTTTAAAAATTCAAGTGCTTTAAATTTTGCTTGAAGTAAAGTACATTTCAAATTCTAGCATTTGTATATTTAACAAAAATATTTGAAACTTGAATTTTTGTTTCCCTTTTGCTGGAGTATGCTATTGAAATAAAATGTAATAAAAGTTGTATTCAAGCCTTGAAACTGGAAAACAGGGCTGGAATTGAACTTGTTTTCAACTTGAATTGCAGTGAAATTGTTTATAGGGTTTAATTTGCTCAAATTTTCAAGATTTTGAACTAATTTTTTAAAGAATTCGTAAATTTTAATTTTTCAATTTTGTCTCCACAATCAGGCCTTTAAAAATATAATTATTTAATTTGACTTTCAAATCTGAATAAATTTTTAACAAATCGATTCGCAAAACTAATTTTATTGATTGAATTATTTCCTACTTCAATTAGTCAATAGCTGTGTTCGGGTACTCAACATTGGGATCCCGCGGGATCCCAATTTTACCAAAAAGCGTTTTCTTACTACACAATTGGGTAAATGAGAGCTGTCATGAGAGAGTAATATTCTTGTTCTTCTTGCACGAGAAAGCCCAGACTTTTTTTTCGTGTAAATTTGGGTAAATTGTTTTAATCAGCTGTTATATCATCAGTTGGGTGCAACTACTTCAATTGAACTCTTCACTGATTTGAACCAAAGACTTAGTTCACAACTAATAGCTCTTATAGTTCAATCGATCATTTCATTCATTCAGAAAATATGTTTATCATTTACAAAAATTAGTATAATAGTTGCCTATCGGTGATTTTACAACTCCATAATATTACCGACAATTTTTTGAAGACGCTTGTTTAAATGTGTTAAAGAGTTAAATATGTAAATAAATCGAAGCTTTTGCTTAATACTAAAATCTTTTCCAAATTTAATAAACTATGTATTCCTTTTTGTAAATAGAAATGCCTAAATATGAAATTTTTATTAAATTTTTGATTTAAAAAGGGGTTTAACTAGAAAGGCTATGTAGATTTTTACAACAAATTGAACAAGAACTAGAAAGAGCGCTCACCAAAACGAACTATAATGCACAAATCTATTGACATTTGTTTTTCGGGCTTCAAATGTGGTTTTTGGCGTTCGTTTACTTTTGTGCATTTTTGTTATTTCGGGAAAGTATTTCTTGTCAACTCTCATTTTACCGAACTTTACCCAAAAAGTAAAGAAACAGAGCTAATATCTTATTCAAAGAATCATTATGATTTGTGTTGAAGCTAATTGATTGAATTTAATCAAAAATGTTTGCCTTGATTTATAGTTCGCGAATCATATTATAAAATGAAAAATTTAATCGAATTTGAATAAATCTCAACTATATAAAATTTAAATCATTGATTTGAAGTGATAATCAATTATTAGCTAATTCATAAATTTTAATTCCAGCTTATTCAAAAAAAATTATCTTTTTCAATATTTTAGATAGAATTAATTCTATTAAAATCTCAGGCATAATATATTTATTCGTGTTAGAAAGCATTGAATTGTTGCGGAAAATATATAAAAGGGTATATTTGTAATTTTCGTTGAAATTACGTGAAAAAAAACCTGACTACTGTTTTCTGAAAATTATTCAAAATTAATATAATCTCAAAAATTCACGAAAGATTGTAAATATCCCCAAAACATTTTTGAAATCCCCAAAAAAATCCCCTGTCCCCAAATAAAAGTTATTGTCCCCATGACCAACAAAATATCCCCAAATTTGGGGACAAAACCCCAAGTCTGGCCAGCCTGGGTAACGGGCTCCCCAATGAGAGAATTTCCCTCTCTTTTGAGCAAATTTCCCTGATTTCGAAGCAAATTTGTCTGCGAACTGAGAGGTTTTCTTTGATTTCAAAACAAATTTCCAGTGTTGCCAACTCTTGAAGGCAGGAAAGCACCGTGAGCATTTTGAAAACGGGTCAAAAGGGTAAAATTTTACCAAAAATGGGGTAAAAAAGCACGATAATAATTTTTTGAAAAATTTAAGTCAATATTTTAAAAACACATTTTAGCTTTGTAAAATCGTGTAAAACAGGTTCAAAAAATTACCAAAAAGGGGTAAAAAAGCACCAAACTAATATTTCAAAATTTTGAAGTTTAAATATAACGAAGTTGCTATTTAAAATTGTACTACAAATATTGTGAAAAAATGTATTTTTTGTATATTTCGTATTATTTTTTTCAAATTTGACGGAAAATTGAAGAAAAATGGAAAAAAGGAGAACAAATACCAAAAATATAAACTGTACAAAAAGCACTAAAAGCACTGCCAGAAATTTTAAAAAGCACTGTAAATACCCGCTTTTTATAAAAGGGTATTTGTAAAAAATCACCGGGTACGGGAAGGAAAAAAGCACCAAAAAATACCCGAAAAGCACTGAAATGGCAACACTGCAAATTTCCCCTATTTGCTTTGAAATTTGAGCAAATTTCCCATACCGAACCTTCGTAATCTGCACATACAAAACCCAAGAGAACGATTTTTGCAGCGTGAGTGGGAATGTCAGCCAGTGCTACAATGTAGTGGTTTTTGTAGTTAAAAAAAAAGAACTGTCAAAAACATTTAAAAATTTTTCTCTAAGTAAAACAGCAATTGTAGTTAAAATAAAAGTCTAGATTAACATTCTCCAGAAATACGGTTATTTAAGGGGCTGTATTTTCAAAAGAAGCCAAGGAAGCAAGTTTTCCCCCTTGTAAATCGTATTCAAAACTTTGAAGGGCCAGGGGTAGCTCAAAAATTATTCGATTGAGCCCTGTAGCACACCCTGTGATAAAACAGGCTGGATACAATGCTAATTTTCTAAAACCCTAGATCTTTCTCTTCAGTTCTTGTGAACATTTTTTTCCAATTGGATCAGTAGTTTAGAAGATCCATAATTATTACAATTATTTGGGTTTGGAACCACTTCGAAAAAAAAAAATTTTTTTTTGCCGAAGTATCCGGCTTTTGCAGTCGGATCTTAGAGTATGATATATACCAGGTATGGGCACACAAATGGCTTGACGGGCCAAATTTAGGGTTTCACAAACTTACCGAGGGCCGCACCAATTAATACATTACTCGACAAAAATTAATTTTTTGTACAGCCTTCTGCTAAAATCTTTTTTTGAGTATTTTGGTTTCCTAAGCCCGGATCTAAAGTCAAAAACGGTCCACTGAATAGCCTTCGAGTTGTGGGTCTTTCTTTTTTATCCCCTCACCCAGGAAAATACTTTATGAGTCAATGTTGCGGAGAAGTACATCAAAATCTTTATATTTTTGTAATTTTTTATATTTTTGATCCAAATATATTTAAAAATATAAGGCACATACTCAATAAATGTTTTTAAAATATTTTGCCCTCCATAATACGAATCTGAAATCAAAAAACTTTGTCGAATTAATCTTCGAAAATATAGTTTACGTTATTTCAAAAAATTTGGTTTAGGTTTTTACCAATTTTTCAAATATTTTTAAATTTACTTATTGGATTTTGATCCCTTGACTGATAACCCCGGCAGAAAATTTTGATACTTTTATAAGGGTTCTTATTTAGTAAGTCAAAAAAAAATATTCAAGCAAAGCACATATTTTTTTTATATTTTAAACTCCTTTCTCCAAAAATTACGCATTTTTTGGATGAAAATATTACTCTTAGTAAAATGAATCATGAAAGCCACAACAATTTGAGGCAAATTTTTAAATCCAAAGATGATTCAGAAACGACCCAGAAATGTAAATAAATTTGAATATTTTGTTAACAATTCAAAAATGACTCAAAAAAGATTAATTTTTTAGCCCAAGGAATTTTTTAAAATATTTCTTTGAGCCATTTTTGAATCAAAAAGAAGGCTCTTTTGGATGCACCACTTTAATACAAGTGAAAGTTTAATAATATATTTTGAGCACTTTTCTGATTCATTTTTGGGCTCGTTTGTTGGCTGAGAGTTCTAGAAAAAATTAATTATAAAAACTTTATTCAAAAGTTTAATATCATATTAAAATATTGGGGTAAGGCGGAATTGTTTGCTTTAAAAGCGAGATAAAAATTCGATTATACCGCTCTAAAAAGCGGTATAATCCCGTCAAAAGCGGAGTAGTTGTTCAGGTTAAGTACACTAATAGAAAAAAGCCTGTAAAAGGTTTTGCTAAAGCTGCTAAAAATTAGTTAAAAATTACCTTGAATAGAAAACTTCTAAAATAAGCAGATTTTCTTTGCTAAGATAAGAATAGCAAAAATAAAGCTGTTAAATTTAATTTTAGTTTTATTTGAGCTAAATTTTGGTTAATTGAAATAAAAATTTACTCTGCTAGAATCAGCAACCAATTTTGCTAAATATTAGTAGAATCAAAAAACTCCAAAAATTTTTAATTGTTTTAAGAGAATAAAAATCTATTTGTGAAATCAGCAGTCTACTATTTTTCACCAATATTTCTATTGATTTTAACAGGATGACTATTAGTATGTTTAAGAGTTTATTTTTGCTCTTATAATCTTACTAACATTTAGCAAAAACCTGCAAAAATTTTGCTGCAAAGTTACTTTTAAATAATAACCCTGTAAAAATAGCAGAAAAAGCTACTAATTGTTTTGCTATTTTCCCAGGTTTATTTCCGTTAGTGTATAAATAAAATTTTATTGTGTCTAAGTGTTTTACCAAATTTAAGTGCTTGAAGGACAATTCTCACAAGTAGATTTTAGAGATCCTTACGAGGCTGTAGAACAGCCTTAAACATTTCCTTAAATGAAAGGTAATTTTTTTTGAATTCAAACTCATAAAAAATTAGAGAGTATTTCTACGTCATATTGAGCCATAAAGTATTTTTCCCAGGCTTAAGGTTTAAATAAAGAAGAAGGGATTTTCCACTTAATATTCGTATATTGGAGGCTAAAATTCTTTAAAAAGTTTTATAGGACGTCTGTGCAAAAAAGTCGATATTTGTTGATTTAAATTCTAATTTTAATTTTTTTTTATTTAATTAATATTTTTTTTTAATTAAAAAAATTTTTTTTTTATTGTTTTAAATTTAATGAAGGGCCGCACGAAATTGGCTGACGGGCCGCATTTGCCCATGTATGATATATACCAATGTTTTGCCAAGGGCCATTGACCTCAAGTATTTCTAGTATTTACCCACCAGTTCTTAGTTCCTACCACCCTAATGCAAGAAAATTAAAGCTCGCAAAAATTCATTAAAGTTTTGCTAAGGAAGTTTTTCGAAATTCCAGTAGAAAATTTTTTTATTGCCGAACGTAGGGGCCGACTTTTAAAATTTTTCTTCATTGGATTTTTCCTTTATAGCAAAAAAAAAATTATATATCACACTTTAAGGTCCGACTGTAAATACCGAAGATGTAATGAAAAATTGAAAAAGACGACACCTACGTTGGGCAAAAAAAAAATTTCTAAATTGCCTTGTAAAAATACTTTATATACGAAGGTGCATGGATACATATATATCCATACATGAATCATATATGACCACATGTTTGCATTAACGAAATTTGAGGTAATATCTACATTTATGATCATGCATGTTCATGTATGTTCATACATATATACATACACATGTAGATATTACCTCAAATTTTGTTAATGCACATGTATGGACATATATATGCATATATGGAGATTTATGTATCCACGAATATGGTATGGATATGAATGCATGTTTATGAGCATGCACGAACATACATTCAACCTGTACGGATTCATATATGTCGATTTTTAGCTGGGTGCATACAAAACAGGAAAAAAATTTTGTGTTAACTACTTGTATTAGTTAACTCTAAAACCTTCAGTATGAGACCCACCATTTGTTACATACTTCTAAAATGTATACACTCTGAGAATTAATTCGGTAAAATTAACTGTAATTACAGTTAAAAGAGTTTTTACACTGCCATTGCATTTGAATATAATAACTGCAATATCAGTTAACTTAAAATGCAATTGCAGCGTAGATTTATAACTACAATAGCTGTGTTTTTGAGTTAAGTATATCCGTTAACTCATAAAAAAACTCAAAGTGCATAAAAACGCGTTTCAGACTAAAACTAACACATTACTTTTTCTATGCACGTTAACTTTCAACACGGATAATTATCAACGTTGAAAACTCAACGTTTATACATTTTCGCATCTAACGTAACTTATTCGCGGTACGTCCTAAAAACTTTTGCTAACGTACGTCCGATTATGACGGAAAAATTATAAACATATTTTGTTTAATATTTGTTTATACTACAATCGGTTTAGCGTAGATTTGCTTTAAATACTTAACGTTGATAGGCATGGGACAAAATACAGCTAATTGCAATTCTCTTAGTGTAAAAAAAGGGATTTACCAATTCATATTTACATCTTAACACATTTTAAATCTTAAATACACCTTATGAATTTACAAATTACATGTTTGTGACATTTATAACTTTATTATTTCAAATAAGTGGAGTAGGAGTAAAACGAATTTTTTCTTTTACACCAAAATATTTCCATCATGTGCTACAACTTTATGTTGCTAATTTTTTTTTTGTTTGTGGTTGTAAATGGTATTTTATTGCACAAACGTGACTGAAATGCTGCCACTCATAAAAATCCACTAGCGTAAGAAGTTATTCGGAGTTTTAAAACCGCAAACACGCTGAAATAAGATAACAAAATCTGTACTAAACCAAAAGGGGTTTACAAGGAGGAAAACAAAAAATATTGGTATTTAAAGAAATTTTAAAATTTAAAAACAACAATTTTTCGTCAGAACATTCATTAATTAATTTCGTGTAATTAGTTAACTTTATTAAATGAAATTTCTATTAAAAGCATTTGAACTTTTCAAATCAACAAATATTATATTATCCCAGCAAACAAAGATGATCATTAATGACTCAGAAATGAGCTCCAAAAACATACACACTTTTTCACTTTTTCCTATGAAAGTGGTCCGTCCAAAAGAGCACTCAAAAATGACTCAGAAAAAAGAACGTATAAAACCGAAATTTTCCTCATAAATGTAAATAATTTTGGAATCTTCTTTGAGTCCGAAAAATTAACCCTCATTTTGAGACAGCTTTTTAGATTGTAGAGACAACTTTTTGGATTGTTTTTTGAGGGTTCATATATTCTGCCAAAAAAAGAGTGTTTTCAAAAAAACAATAATCATTTCTACGAGCCATTTAAGAATCTTATTTATGAGCGCTCCGAACTTGCTGGCTGGGATGCTATTTTTTTATTCTCGTTCTTTGAAACAAACATTTTAACACATAATTAATTTTAAACTGACAAACTTTCAAAAAGCAAACGTACAAAATAAGCGAATTTTTTACCACACCTTCATTATTATGACCTGAAAAATTTCATACTTTAACGGATTTTTATATTCTACATCATATTGTTAGGTATTATAGTTTTTTGCTAAAGTTTGTAAAAAAAAATGAAATTTCTTAGAGTCAAAATTAGGCAAACAAAAAAAAAAGCTGCAAAAACAGAGTTTTAAGCTTTAAAAGAAATCTCGAAAAAACAGTGAAATGTGCAGTTGAAATTTCATTAGATCTTCAATATTTTCTTCTTTAAAATCCTTGTAAAAATTAGACTTTATGAAAATGCAGCTCTGTATAAGTCCATGAAATGCAGTACCTAAGCCATTGACAATTGCTGTCTTACATAATTTCTTTAATTAGTAACAATTTTTAAGATGTCTTGTAATATAATTGAACATTTCAGTTTATTAAATGCACCTTTTGGTATTTGGAGAAAAAATTATTCATTAAAATACAATAATTTTAATAAAAACAAATACTTGACAACTAGAGATGATACTTTTACGATAAAAATTAGTGCCACCTATATTAGAGTTAACAAATTTAGCGCAAATTCTACGAGATTACTATCATAGTATACTATAGTAGCCCCAGTCATTAAAAAATTGAGAGCTTGTCCCTATATCATGTAGTTGTAGTGGTATTAAGAACCATATGTACAAGTAAAATTACAAACACTACTTCATTGTTTCAAATGACAGAAAAAGAGTAAAGCTACTATATTATACTGTGATTACTATCCCGTATAGATGTCCCTTTAGAACTTCGGGAGTCAAACCATTTTTTTTAATAAAATCAATAAAATCAAATTATTTACAAAAAAATTTCTAAGATTATCGAAAAAAGCATAAATGTTCTCAATTTTTGAAGAAAAATTCTTAAATACCCAAGTAAAAAAAAATGATATGGAGCCATATGAAGTTATATTTAATTATATATAATATTTTATGTAACTACATATAATTATATCCGAAAAATGAGAACGTCTTATTGTATCATATTGTATCGAATTGTATACAATTGTATATAATTTCGTACAATTTGATACAATTTTATGCAATTCGATACAATTGTATCCGAATTTTGTCCTCATCCAATTACATCAAATTATATCTCTTTGTATAAAATTATATAAAATGTTATAAAAGTGGACATAGTTTGATACAATTATATCTAAATATTGACCTTATATTTTTTATCATATTATATATGACCATATCTAACAATATAAAAAATTATTTTTTTAAATAAAAAAATATATACAATATCTGGAGATCAGACCTGAGGGATTTCAATTACAATTATTGTAATTTGTAATTGAAAATTTTCAATTACAATTACAAATAAATGTAATTGAAATTAAAAAAAAAAAATCAATTACATTTCATGTAACTGTAATTGAAAATTTTCAATTACAAATTACTTGTAATTTGTAATTGAACTGTAATTGAAAATTTTACAGTAATTTGTAATTGAAAATTTTCAAGAAATTACAAGTAATTTGTAATTGAAAATTTTCAAGCACGAACCACTTGAGTATAGTAAATATTACTCACGATCACGTGTGAATAACGTGACTCACGAACATTTCTAGTCACGCGCCAATCCCTAGTAATTATTAAATCTAAAAGTAGTAGTATCGGTCAAAGTAGTTCGGCCAAAAAGTGACATTTAGTCGATTTTCTGTTATTTGAAAGCATTGTGGAGAAATTTTCATACTGCTAAATTGTTTGTTGAGCGGATTTAATTCGATTTTCAGTGTCAAATTTAAGGAAAACTCCGTAGTTTAGCTGTAAAGCTAACTGTTCGGCCGCCGAACTTTTATCAATTTGGCCGAACTTTCGGTGGCCGAACAGTGAATTTGTTGCTTAACTTCGGAATTTTCCTTAAGTTTGACCCTCAAAATGCATTCTAATCGGACCAACAAATATTGTTTCATAAGCAAAATTTGTCCATAAGGCTTGAAAATACCAAATACCGACAAAATATATTTTCCAGCTGAACTGTTCCGTCGGACACTAAAAACTAGTTCAAAGTCATTGTTAACATGGAACCACATATAATATAATACGGTTTTATATGGACCTTGTATATGTTTATATAAAATCACTTTGAAAAAATTGCTTATGTGGGATGATATATAATTACAGATGATTTTATAAAGAACGTTACATTGTTATATATTAAAGAAATCATGAAATATTGTATGTATGGAACCATATTGTATATTGTATATATGGGTTCATTTTCGTCAATATATAATCATAACTAACACAAATTATAAAATATTTCTTATATGGCTCCACATATAGTTTTATATTATTATGTATAGCGCCATACTAAATTATATATAAACGCATATGTAATTATATCTTTTATATGTTAATTTATGTACTTATATATATCACATACAATTATATGTAGGCCAGTATGTAATAATATAAAATAACATATGTCTCCATATTAAAACCTTTGAGGAAAAAATATCTAATATATGACTATATAAAAGTATATATGCTTGAATTTAAAAGCATATGTGGCCATATGTAACTATAAGTTAATATATGCAATTAGATAAAATAATATATGATTATATCAGAACTTTTTTACTCGGGTAAACTTAACTTTTAAAGAAAATAGCAAAAATTAGCCAACATTTGCAAAACAATCACGGTGCGTAGTGCCTTTTTCATCACATCTAATACGAAAAATATGTAAAAGAAAGGAACAAAATCCACTCTGCAGAGTGAAGTAGTCTAGCATTGTGAATCTAGCTTTAATCTTCATCGATTAGACATTTTTTTTTGGCAGTTAAAAGACAAACAAAGAAAATGTTAGCGTTAGCAAAAGATTTATCGACAGCTCCAAAATATTTTTGCGGCATCATATTAACGTTAATTTTTATGTTACTTTGTGTGAGTATTCTTTTTAGTGTTGGGAAGCGTCGTTATAACAAAATACAGCGTTGAACACAATTAGTGGTATACAGTATCGTTTAGAAATAGCTACCAGATTAAAAGTTTGTTTAACTGTTAAAGCCCCGTTCACATTATCACACAAGTGCTTATACTTTTCTTCACACAAGTATGACAAAAAGTACGCTAAAATTGTATGATTGCCAAAAAAGTATAAAAGAAAATCTCCTCAGTGTTCAGACAGTTATCGACACACACAAAAAATAAATTAAAACATTTATTTTTTTTTTTCTATTATTACTTTTTTCACCATTAGTTGTTTTTAATCTTTGTTTACATTTATTTGTGAATAACACAACATGTTTAATTATGTATCTACAAAGGTAGAACAGGTAGCAGCGACGAGGAACATCTGTTTATATATTGAATATGAATAGACATGTTTGTTGTTAGCTTGTGGGATCATTTCTTTTTGTACATAGAAACTACATGAGGTAATGTGTATTCTTTTGTATGAGAAGAAATGAAGCCTGTAGATAAAAGACCAATTCTAAGCAGGCATATAGTTGTAAGATATTTAGTTTTATTTTAGTATATAATTATTGTAAAATAACATTTTCCCTTCGTTTTAATCACAACACTTGTGTTGAGACTAGTGGTAACTTTATGGAATATTTAAAAAAATAAATCTTGTCAAAAAAGTGTGACCGCTTAACTATTACACATTTTTTTTATACAATACATTTCTGACATGTATAACACAATTGTGTGATAATCTAAACGGGGCTTAATCATACAGAATAAAATATGGTTTAATCGACTTCCTTAGTGCTTGATTAAGAAGTTAATTCGACTTTTAATAGATTTACTTTCCTCTGTGAATTGGGTGTTAATTGCATTTGCTGTTGTTTTAATTAAAGTTTTTTTGTCATTTCTACCTACCCACCCTTGTGAGTATTTTAATATGTTTATTACTGTGAGTTTTAAATCAGAATAAGTTTTGGTGATCAGAAATTTTGATATTCGTAGAATGCACCTAAATTTCCAAGAAGTTGTTATTATTTTGATGGTTTGCTTTATACAAAAATCCTAAAACTTTATTGACATTTTTTTTCTATGTAAGAACAAAACAATAACGGTGGATCTCATACTGAAGGTTTAAGAGTTAACTAATAGTTAACTCAAATATTTGTTGTTGATATAAAATTTTTTGACATTTCCTTTTGTGTCATAGTTAAGTTAAAGTTAACCTTACAGTGAGACATACCGTAAGAATATAATTTATGTAATCTTGTTAATACTTAGGGTACCTTAAATCTGTCTAAATCTGCTTTAAAACATTTTTACTTCCCTAGTAAAACAAATTATATGACTTTACGTATTATATATAAATATTTTCAAAAAATTAAAACATCTAATTGTATCAAATTAGATTGTATTAGATCATATTAGTTCTACTTTGATACCATTAGAACTAATTTGATGGAATAAGATAAGTTTTGTAATGTAGGAATAGACACATGTTCGAATCCCACAGCCGATAGGTTATTAAAAAGTTGTCATATGTGACCTCCTTGAGAAGAACGCATTGAAAATTTCATAACGCATTATCACTTTGAACACGCCGTCAGTTGGGAGATGCGATTTGGTATGGTTAGTTATGATTGGGGAAATCTAACTCATTTCATCTTATTCTACACCCTTTTAGGTACCAGAATCCACTCCAAACCCGTTTTTTGACACACTAGGTCCCTTTTCTCGGAGAAGGTCACATATAGAGAAAATCTGACAATAAAATATAACCAATAATGCACTCAAAAAAATAAGTTAGTAGAAAAATTAGTAAAACGTCTTGTATATCAAGTGTACTAGTTTTCAGCAATTTTTTTGTTGAAATTCCGTTTTCAGCAAAAATTTTAGTTATATTTTTTTAGCACTTAACTAATTTTGAACTAATGTTTTACTAATTTATTTTGCTACAAAAATTGTGCTGATAACCGCATTCATAGCGTGGACGACAACCAGATAGACAAGATGTAGATGGGCAGCTTGTCTGGAAACGGAAATGACAAAAAAGAAAAACAACTACATATATTCTATATTTAAATTTCATCGAATAAATTAACTAAAGTAAAATTTCGCTACAAGTTTTTTGAGTTTTTTCAGTCTACTAATATTCACCAAAAAGTTTAGTGATTTTAGCAAGGATTTTTTTTCATTTGCAGTCGACTAAGTGTTAGCAAAACTTTTGCTGAAGATTACTATTTTTTTTGGTAAAAATAAAAACCTTTTGCTGAAATTACCAACTTTTTTGCAAGCACGTTCCTGACTAAAAATTTGCTGACACAGTAACATTTTTTGCTGACTTTACTGATTTTTTTTTGAGTGTACTATTTAATTGAAAATCACTGAAGAAGCCTGTCCATAGAAAATGACAGAAACTAGATCTAATCTGATTTGAAAAATAACGTGTTTATAATTTTTAGAGAAAAATGTTTATTCTTCTTCTTAATTAAGCTCAAACCTACTAAATTAAAATTGATAAAATACATATTAATTACAAAATTAATTGCAGCTGTGTATCTATATGAAGTTAAAACAACACTGTACTAAAAAACAAGATATAGTTTTATATTTGAGATATAATTTCATATAATAATGTCTTGGTATGAATATTTGTGTCCAATATGTAGTTATTGGAACATAAATATAAAAACTTTTTTACTCGGGTTTGTATTTTTCCTTTCTTTTTTAAATACACTAAAGTTTAAAAGATAGTAAAAAAAAATCTAACAAAGTTGACGAAGGTTCATTAGTGTCTTTACTCTTGTATAATAAAAGAAAAGTATGAATATAAAAACTAAATCACTGTAATATAGACACAAAAAAATATTACGCTTAATTAAAGAACAGATACGTTTTTTAAGTTTAAAGCACAAGTTTCACTGACATCTCAACACAAAAAAGAAAAACAAAATTAATACTAGTATCATAGTTTTTCTTCTCCCTTATTCGTGGAAAAAATTGAATAGAAAAAAATAAATTTTTTAGTAAGTACTTTTTCATACTTTTTTTTTTTTGTTAAAACAATAGATGATAACCTTATTTAAATATACAAAATAGAGAGTGCGAAAACGAGTAGAGTTGTCATCACTATATGTTCCAGGGGTAATAAGAAAGATGAAAAAAAAAATATATATACTATATATAAAAAACGACAATCACGTTTTACTTTTTAACTGTAGAAATGGGGGAAAATCAGGTATGCATTTTTATATTCTGTTTGCATTTAATTATGTTTTTACATCATTATATAACTAAAATTTTATATTTTAATTGAAGATTTTCTTGATTGTAGTGTAATAAAGCCCAATTTACACTATAGACAAAAACAAGTTTTTGAAACAAGTTCTATTTACTTGTCAAATTCCATACAAATTTTGAATAAAAAACTAAAAGTTTCTAATGTGCAACTGAGGCGTATAATTTATATTATGAACAAATATTACTCATACGTACAGTATGCACAACATACATATATTAGGAAAACACAAAAAAATTAAAAATTAACAATTGAAAATACTTACAAGGAAAGAATCCCAACGCGGACAGGCAGATCTTAATGAGCTTCGGATGTGTTGTACACTGAAAGAATTATCTGCATGATATTAATGAATTTTAGCATAAAACCAATGGAGTTGCACTGGAACTCGTCCATAGAAACTTGTCATTGAATCAATTTAATTTTTCATAAAATTTTGTGAAAAATTTCATTTTGTTTATTAAAAGTTCCATACACTCAAAGAAAAAGTTTCATTAAAACTTGATTTATAAAATATATGAAGCTTTTTCATCAAAATTTAAGAAATTTTTCATTTCCTTTGGGAAGAAAACTTCATCAGTCTATTGAAAAATTCCATTAAAATTAGTGCAGCGAAATTCTTTCTGTGTAGAGCAGAAAAATTTAAACCACATGTATTTTTTTAGCTGCCCAATCTCATACTCGTATTTAAGGGCTAAAAAATGGGGCAAAAATGGCCCAATTTTTCGTTTTTTTTTTGGTTTATTTCGTGATTATTCTAAAGTAACTATAGTGTTTATTATATGTGTATATTATTATACATCGTTCGAAAGCTTATTGAAAACTACATCAGCTGATGCGAAAAAACATGTCGTATTGTAAAACAATCAAAAAAGATATTTGGGAAAAACTCTACTTTTCATACTTTTTTGGATGGTGACATGTCCGAAATCTACGATATTTAAAATTATTTTTACATAACTGGAATGTACTCTTAAAAAGAAAAAGTTTGATAACCATATTGCATATGTTAAGTAGTTAGAAGTTCCCAAATCTTTAAAAATATATACCTTCTAGAAAATTCGTCTTAAACCCGAAGTAGGCCGAATATTGAAAAAGCCGAAGCCCTTAATTAGGACACTAAAAAAATTTTGACAGTTACTACATGACAGTTGTTTGTGTAGTAATCAGTAGTTGTGGTATTTAAAAGTAATTACATTTGTTTTTCTATAGAAAAATGTAAAACAACTGTTATAACGGTTATTTAAGAAAACAACTAACAAAAAGTACCGTAATTTCGTAACAGTTGTTTAAAACAGTTATTTTTAATGTCATAATAAACAATTAATAAAACAGTAATTTTACAGTAAACAGTTGTTTTTGTTAGTTATTTAAAAAAATAAAAAAATTTCGTTGATTTTTTTGAATTTTAAAATTGCTTGTTTAGTTTATATTTGTTTTTATTGATATATTCCTAGTTTGCAAATAAAAATCAGAAACTTGTATTGAGTCTCCAATGCATAAAAGCGTTATAACTGGAGGACCGTTTGGAATTTTTACTTCAAATTTTAAATAGGCAGAAGTAGTTACACATATTTTTGTAATCGAAAGAAAAAAATTGTTTATTTTTTATTAAAATATACTTTTATAATACCGAAAGAATTAACTGCAAAAAACAGTAGTTTTTACCGATTCTGTCAGTTGTTTTTAAATTTTTTGTAGTATGGATTTGTCAGTTAATTTTAAGACATTGGTAGTTATTTTTAATGCATTTTTTAGTTATTATTCAAAAGTTAAAAATAACAAAAGTTTTAGTTATTTAGTTACCTTTGTTTGAACTGGCATTTTCAGTAGATTCTACTGACAAAGTTTTTTGACTGTATAAGGATTAATATATGTGCATTTGGCCCTTAACCCTGTATTCATACCCATACAAAAGCATCTTAAGTTTTGATGTTTTGTGTTATGCCATAAACAAATAAGCATGCTTGAACATGTTACTTTGGAACAAATATGAAATAAACCGAAAAAACGAAAAATTGGGCAATTTTTTAACCCTTTAATATTAGACTGGACAGCTAAAAAAATACGTGTTCTTTAAATTTTTCTCCTCTACAACAAATTTGGAGCTCATTAGGAATTACTTAATTAAAGCACTGTCCATCCATATTTTCTATTTCCCAGTATGGGGGCTACGAAAGGGTATTTCCAAAAGGAAATTAACAAAAATGTTGGCATTTAATACCAGCCCAGGTGGGAAATTACAAAGGGGCCAGCACTGGCAAAGCACCGAAATGGTTGGTATGAGTGCTTGTTAACAGTGCTTTCCCAACGCACAAATGATAACACCGTACCACGGTGGTACCAATGCTTTACAAAGCCCTGGGAAAGCACCCAGAAACATAAAAATCAAATGCTTTCCCAACACCTCTATTTAATGCTTTGGCAAAGTATTGCGATAGCACCAAGAAAAACAAAAATCAAATGCTTACCCTTTTAAACCACATTATGAGCCCTCATCGCAGAAAAATTTTCAATTACTCTTAAAAACAGATAATTTTTGGAGTTATTGTATTGTGGAGTCAAAAATTATTTAAATATCCACTCTTTTTTGGAGCTTCTTTTTCAAAAATAAAATAATGTTTAAGGAAAGCAAGCGCTGGGATGTCACTCTTTTCAAGCGTTGGTAAAGCGTACAAATTTAGTGGTTTCCCAGTACATCTATTTGTAAGACCGCGGTCTACTTGTGCTTTGCCAGTGCTTCCTTTTTGTTACCACACATAATTTCTACCCGGGAGGTGATATGACGCGTGGATTGCCTTTAATATATTTTCAAATAAAATTTCTGAGTTGAGTAATATTTTGGACAAAAATCGTTCTTAGTTTTGACTATAAAATTGGCACTTCAAATTTTTTATAGAGTTTTAAGACCGAAAAGCTATAAAATATAAATTTTGGAAAAAATTGTAAACCGTTCTGGAGCTAAATCGTTTCAAAATGTTGAAATTTGGTTCCATATATCTCCGCTAAAATATATGATTTATAGTTCCACAAAGTTTGGTCTAAAAATTCACCGGCACTAAAATTAGTATTGATGATAAAAATTATATTTTAGAGCTAAAATTAAAAAAAAATCGACCCTGAAAAAGTTTAAGTAATTGAAAATGTGCTCAAAAGAGTATAACTTAATTTTACCATGTACATTTACATAAAACTTTTAATAAATAATACAAATTATAATAATTTTTCATATTACGTATACTTAATATAATGTGTTGCTATAATTGAATAATAATCACACATACCTACACTAAAACTGAGTATTTATAATTTTCTGTACTGTTGTTTTTATTTTTTTTTTAATCAAACTTAATTAATTCCTCTTTATCATGCATGAACGTAATTTAATTTTGATTGTTCGAATTTTAGTTGTTTTTCAACAATAAGTACACATACACATACATATTTTCTAACAATTTTAGAGCTATTTATTGTACATGTTGTGTTGTTATCACACACAAAAGTAAACAGGCTAACGCACACATACACATGTAGATATTAAGCACTATTATATACTCTCTATGTGTGTAAATTCAATTGTGTGCATGTGTGTGTGTGTGTTTATTTATGCGTTTTGTTTGTTAAATTTACTCGTTTTTATTTCAACGTATTCCCAAAATGCGATTATTATTTAATGATAATACTCGTTTTTACTATGGTCATTGTTTTGTTATTGTTGTTGTATTTTCGGTTTTCCTGGTAAATTTACAACATAGCTTTGCTAATAAATTAAGTACTTAACATGTTGATATTATTCAAAGTACATGTGTGTGATTATTTGTGTATCAGTATGTGTATCAGTATAAATATGACACATTAACAACTACATTGTCTCATCACTATATTGTACTTTAGTCAACTTTATCAGATGTATATCATTGTATGCGGTTATTGTTGGTTATCATCATAACTTTGATTGTCATAATTTTTAAGCTGTTATAAATTTTTGAATTTATGCACTATTTTCTGTACTGACTTGATTCCCAGTAAAGAACTGTTTTTAGTCTCTGCGGTAATTTTATTTATGAGACATTTGAAAATAGAAATCAGTAATAAATATCGCAAAGGATTTGCAATTTATGTTTTTGTTTTGGTCAAAGATATATACTTTTGTTTTTTTAATAATGTACAAAGAAATATTGAAATCAATGTTGGCACCCGAAACGAATAACGGTATTGGTATCGATTTTGTTTGCCATGACTGTTGTATATTAGTTAGTAGTTGTTGTTTTTAACTGTAATTACATCTACATTTCTCTAGAAAAATACAAAGCAACTATTGTCACAGTTATTTAAAAAAAGCAACCAATGAATTTTGTATTCGTTATTTCGTAACAATTTGTTTAACGAAGTTATTTTTAATAATGCAATAAATAACTACCAAAACAATATTTTTGCAGTAAACAGTAAATTTTGTTAGTTACGATTATCATTTATACTACTCTCATTTAGATTTAGCGTGTTTTCACCATCCCAAACTCGCATTATTTTCTGTTAGCGTTTTTTATAAAAAAGGCGCTAGGATGGCGCTTTTTGGTTTTTTGTTTAGCGCTTTTAGCGTCTTTTCGGTAAAACGTTTATTTTTGTAGAACATTTTTTTTTTAAACATTTTTGAGCGAAAATATACTACTTTACATATTCTTTTTTTACTTTTAAATTTGTTTAAAATTGTTCTTAAAAGTGATTTTTGCTTTAAATTTGAATTTAAAAACTCAACAATATTTTAATCTCGAACATTTTCAGCCGATAAAAATATGAAATTATGTTCTATGTTAAAAAAATAGTGCTTATTTTTATAAAATTTATCATCAAGCACTTTTTAGCGCATTTAAAGAGCCTGACTGCGCATTTTGCTTCAAAAAAGTTGGCATCACTGTTTGGATGCCTTTCCTGTTAGTTATTTAGAATCCGTAGTTTTCACTGGTGTTTTGGATTTTAGTGGTGCATTTTTTTACACAGTGTTGCTGTACACATCCTGATAATACAAATAGGCTCGGTTTTTTAAATTTTAGTGATATTTTTTAGTGATTTTATACATTCAAGGGTTTTTTTTTTAAATTTTGGTGGCTTTAATATTAGCGATGTTTTGAATGTGGTGTTTTTTAATTTCAGCAATTTTTTTAACTCTAGCGATATTTTAAACTGCAGTAATTTTCTTTCAATATTGAGTTTTTTTAATTCATTAATTAATTAATAATTAATTTTTTTCTAATTATTGCGATTTTTTTAAACTAGCGTTTTTTTAATTCTAGTAATTTCTCCAAATTTCAGCTCTTTTTTTTAAATAAATTTTATTTCGAAGTTTTCTTCAATTTAATAATTTTTTCCAATTTTAATGATTTTTGTAATTTTTAGCAATTTTTTCCCCAATTTTGGTGAATATTTTCACATATTGACACATTGGAACTTATCCTAATTTATCAAAACAACTAAAAAACAGAAAAGTTTATTTATTTATTTGCGAAAAAGGAGACACGGAGGAGATTGGAAGATAAACAAAAATCTAAAAGTAGATTGTTTGTATGTGTCTGTTTGATAACTTCTGAAAGTAAAAAACAATAACGGAAAAGCTGAATAGGAAAGAAAACTATGAATTAGCTACACTGCATTCAAGGCCTTACTTGGGTTAGATGGCTAAGCTGTCGAAATTTAGTATAGTTACGGTTGTAATGTAGGAATAGGCACAGGTTCGATTCCTGCTGACGGGTTGTTGAAAAATTATCATATAGAGACAATAAAATATAAACAATAATACAATTTAATACAAAATCACTGATGAAGCATGTCCATAGAAAAAAAGGCGGAAACTATATCTAGTCTGATTTGCAAATTGTGTTTATAATTTTTAGAAAAAACGGTTTATTCTTCTTCTTAACCACAAACCTACTAAAATAAAATAAAAGTTTATTGTTTTTGTTTAGTTACTGTTTTTGTAAGTAACTTTTATATTATATTACTTCAAATCGGAATGTAGTAAGTTTTACTTTTTGGTAAGTCATTTGATTTTTGTAATTTTAAACGAAATTCATAACTTAAGAAATATTTAATTCAAAAATCGTTCTTAGTTTTGGCTATAAAATTGGCTCTAAGATTAAATCTTATTTCGCAAATAAAAGTACTTTATTTTTCCACAAAATGTTATTTTGCTATTATTAATATTATAATACATTTTTAGAAAGTTTGGCACGAGCACTATAACATTCTAATTCATCATTTAAAAAATTCTTATGATTATTGCTTCATGCAATTTAAAGAGTTGCCAAAGAATATTAATGTTTCTTCGCCACAGGATTGTATGTGGGGGAACGTACGCCACAAGTACACGAGTATTAACAACCAACTTTACTATTTCGTAAGTCATTATTGTTAGTAAAATAAATGAAAAAAAACATTTTTTTGTGCATAAAATAAATGCTAAGTATTGTCTGTAATTTTCGGTAGCTTCCCAATAAGCACATAGGTTTTAAAAATTCAAGTGCTTTAAATTTTGCTTGAAGTAAAGTATATTTCAAATTCTAGCACTTGTTTATTTAACAAAAATATTTCAAACTTGAATTTTTGTTTCCCTTTTGCTGGAGTATGCTATTGAAATAAAATGTAATAAAAGTTGAATTCAAGCCTTAAAACTGGAAAATAAGGCTGGAATTGAACTTGATTTCAACTTGAATTCCAGTGAAAATGTTTATAGGGTTGGTTTTTTAATGACTTACAAATACAATATTATTGAAAATAATTTTTCTTCTATAAATAAATAATTTTGCTTTTGAAATCAACAAAACTGAAACACTATTCCAACAACTAACAAATCTTGAATGCCAAAAATTTCTGAGTTTACATATTAATATTTGTAAATATATAAACATTTTAATGCGGTGGTCTTAAGCACAACAAAACCTATTACAAATAGTCATTAAAATATGTAAATTTACATTAGATTTGCCTGTTTCTATATAAGTAAATACATATATTGCAATAATACGAGTCCATACCTTTTTTTATTTTCTTTTTGGCACATATCCAACAGATGGTGATATTAAGTGAATAATAGTGAGCGAATGTATAAATGGTTGTGGTAAAATCCATTAAGGTTATAGCATAACAAAATGTGTTATATATCGTGGTGCGAGTATGAGAATTGCACTAAAAATAAATATTTACATTTTTTACCATAAAATACTATGTAAATTTACAACTCACACTCAAACCTGGTACTCCTCTTTTCAGCACTTTACTAAAACAATCATCATCAATATGTAGATGAAGAACAAACTCATACATACATAGTGCATATGTGTACGTATGTGTAAAGCTTGCCAAATGTTATTGTGTTATAATATGTGTGTGTTGAGGGTAAGGTGAGTGAATGTTCAATCATGCAGTCACAAGCACTTATACACATAGTTTTGCATATACATATATACATATGTATTTTTGCAATGTACAACTGTTGACCATTTTGTTATCAATTAAATATTTAATATGATCCAAATTGTATGCAATTCTTCATACACTCAAAAAAATTTGACAATTACTACAACATAATAGTTGTTTGTATAGTAATCAGTACACTCGTAGAAATAAATGTGTAAAAATAGCAGAACAAGTTACTAAAAATTAGTTAAAAATTATGCTGCAGAAAAAACTTAGCAGATTATAATTTTGCTATATATTAGCAATGTAGGAACAGTAAAAATAAAACCGTTAAATATACA
Organism: Leucophora obtusa; assembly: GCA_949987735.1. Lineage (NCBI taxonomy): Eukaryota > Metazoa > Arthropoda > Insecta > Diptera > Anthomyiidae > Leucophora > Leucophora obtusa. The sequence continues at coordinate 8,285,466 of OX465296.1, forward strand.
GAATTTTAGTTATATTTGAGTTCATTTTTTGTTAATGGAAATAAGCAAATTAACCTGCTAAAATCAGCAAAAAATTTTGCTAAATAATTAGTAGCCCGAGTAAAACTATTTTTAGTTTTATCATTTATAATTTTATAGAATTATATTCGTTGAGTATAATTATAATTTTATATGACTATCTCAAAATATATTTAGTTACATAAAATTATATTAACCAGATCCACCATTTTTCGGATCCCATTTTATGTAAAATTATATTAACGCATATATGAATTGATCCGGAAATAACGGATTTGGTTATTTGGGCGCTGTGGTGTAATGGTTAGCGTGTTGGACTGTTACACGTGAGTTTGCGGGTTCGAGCTCCAACGAAGGCAACATCAATTTACGAAAAATAGCAATATGTATGAGTTTTTTCTATCCCTCATACATATCGCAGCGTCCTCCTTCGGTGTTCCAATAACACTTAACCCCACCTAAGTAAAATAATATAACAGGGCTATGAACTAAAAAGCTTCAACAAAGTTCGCCAACTCACCATCAGATGGCGCGCAACAACTGTTCTAAAATTTTTTTAAATGCAAATAAAAATTGAGCCTTTTGAAAACAGCAGTTCACAATTTTTTAGCAAATATTTCTGCTGATTTTAGCAGAAGAGACTGCTATTTGCATTCAACTAAAAATAGCAAAAACTTTGCAGATATAACAGTTTTTTTTTGCTATTTTTAGTTTACTAATATTTAGCAAAATTTTCTACAGATTCTACAGTACAATTTGTCATTTTCAGTTAACTAAAAGTTAACTTAAATATAACTAAAATTCTGTATATTCAACAGTTTTATTTTTGCTATTCTTATTTTACTAGTATTTAGCAAAAAATCTGCTAACTTCAGCAGTTTGTTTTGCAACATCATTTTTAACAAATTTTTAGTTACTTTTTCTGTTATTTTTACAGATATATTTCTATGAGTGTGAGCTCTCACAAAGATAGAAGAAGTGGCTACCTAGAAATTAGGAAATAAGTGGTTACACATTCTAAAATAGTGGGTATTGTAGGATTGTTGGAAAAATATGCTTAACTCTTTAAAAAAAAATTGTAAAAATAAAAAATCTTTAGCGTTAATAAATTCCAAACCAAAAAATCGACATTTATTTAATCAATTACCGATACTTAAGTTTCAAGTATATTTAATTAATGACCTGTAATTACCATGTTTTTGCTGGGATGTTATATACAGTATATAAACATTTTAATAAAATTTTAGTACAGAGGTGAAAAATGGAATTTTGAGGTGAAAACTTTTTTGGATGTAAAAACAATTTTTGTGCTGAAAAAAATTTTGGGGTGAAAAAATTTTAGATGAAAATAAAATGTTATCCCCATCTAGGCGTCTGCTGAAAAAATTTGACAAAGAATTTTATACACCAACTTTTATAGAAAATCTAGAGGTGCCGCCTTCACATTTGCACTCTTAAGTTTGAAATCGCCACGTTCGGCCACCAATATATAAAAAAAATTTCTACTGGGTTTATTGAAAAACTTCCTTAGCCAAAGTTTAATGATTTTTTGCGAGCTTTAATTTTCTGATATTAGGGTGGTAGCAACTGAGATCTGGTACTAGAACGGGATACTTGAGGTCAATGGCCCTTAGAGCAAAACACTGGTCTCCTCGAGAGAAAAACATTGATGTATCATACTTTAAGATCCGACTGTAAATGCCAAAGATATAATGAAAAATGTAAAATGGCGACCCCTACGTTCGGCAAAAAAACATTTTTTTTTGAAACCTCCTTGCAAAAATACTTCATATTGGAGGGTGTCAGGCGCACTTTTTTTTTTTGCTGTAGGGTGGTACGCTCTAATGTCCACTAATCTAGGTGAAAATCAGCAACTTATCTTGTGTTCCAAAGACTTGAAACCAGACAGAAAAGCGGACATTGCTAGATCGCCCTAAAATTGCATAAGTACACCTAGAAAACAGATTCGGTGGTGACAACCCAATTTGTTACCAATCAAATAGTTCAGTTGCATCTACTGAATTTTTCGACTACGGAATTATCTTGATACAACTGAAATTTGGTTGTTACAGTGAAATTAGTCCTGTCTCGTTTGGATTTCTCTTCTCACAATTGAAAAACTCGGCTACCGCAACCGAACCAATCGATTGGCTACAAATGCGGTTGTCAGCACCGAATCTGTTTTCTGGGTGAATCATAAGGGTAAAGAATATCTGTATGTACCTAATTTATGTGATCTTAGAGCTATATTTCGACATGTTACAAACGGCATAATTCTCATCACATGGAGAGGAGGGTATAAAATTAAGAAATCAAAGATAACTACTGTATTTAAAATTGTGCAACATTTTTGTGCCATACTGTACATACACATGTGTAAACACTTGCGTCATAGTTACATTGGCTTTCAATGTTTGTGTGTGTTTATGTGTATTTGTTTAGTATTTTGTTGTTACGTTTTGTTTCTTCCTTTCTGATTTTTTTCCTATGTATTAGTGCTTGTAAAATTTGTACTAATTGCAAATTATACTACGTGTGTATACTTAAAGTGGGTCACTTTTGATTAAAGTCCTGTAGTACGAACCCCACACATACATACGTATTTTTTACCATCATCATATAAATAGTTAACAATTTGTTGCCATTTAAGGCAGATGAAATGAAAAAATAAAATTGGTTTAATTTTAACCAGTAAATTTTTTTTGCGACCATCTATATTCTGGTTCATCTACTTTATACTTATAATAAAGTCTGTTTAAGTAAAAGCTTTAACAACTTAAAATGAAAATATTCTAACTTTCTTGCTAATTGGAAAGGTTCTTAAAATCAATAGTTTTTTATTACCAGGAAAAAAGTTTTTAAAATATGTGATTTTTAATTAAGAAACACCTTCTTAGCATCTAATAGAGTTTTCTATTAGAAAATGGCTTTAAAATATTTTTAGTTTTGGTTTAATTTTAACTTTGCAAATACAATTTTATGGATTATCTCTATCTATTCACTACCATTGTATATACAAGTACATATGTATGTACCGTATTTGTGTACACATTTAGTTTAAGTTTTATTTGCATATAAACTCGTATATAATGTAGGTTGGGTTTTTTTCTGAGTGTGTTTTATTTGTTGCATTTAGGTTTTGCATCCATGCCACATTTGTATGTTAAACATTTTGCGGTTAACATATCTGTTACTTTTACCCTACTAACTACGAGTAACTAAATATTTAGTTGTATGTATTTATGTAAACGGGTGTGAATATAATCAAGTCAGTAGGTTTTTAGTTCTCTGGTATATTTTCGTTTAATATTCAACAATAATAATTAATTATTTAAATAGGATTATAAACGAAAAATTATATTAAATTCAAATTTAAATAAAATGTATTTATTCATATACATTTATAAATAGTTAAGTAATTATTTATCAGAGATAGATTTTAAATTGTTTCAATATTTTAATGTAATATCATAATCGGCTTTTAAAAACATTACATTAGACTACTCTATTCCTTACACGCATAGAAATAAGTCTGTAAAAATGCAAAAAAATTGCTATGAATTAGTTAAATAAAAAAAACCTTGAAAAAAATGCTAAAATCAGCAGAATCTATTTGTTAAATATTGTTTAAATAAAAAGAAAAAAAAAATACTGTTAAATCTTTCAAATTTTAGTTAGCAGTTTAGCAAAAGAAAAGCGGTACCTAACTATTTGGGAAAAATGATATTATGCATTATTAATACTGAGATAAATTATATACAGAGTTGTATTTGGCTCATATTTATCTTTATTATTTTCTTTATTTTGTGTTTGTACACATGCATTAGAGTTTGCTGTTACACTAATAGAAATAAAACTGTAAAAATAGCAGAAAAATTACTAAAAATTAGTTAAAAATGATGCTGCAGGAAAAAATGCTGAAATTGGCAGATTTTTTGCTAAATAGTAGTAAAATAAGAACAGCAAAATTAAAACTGTTAAATATATAGAATTTTAGTTATATTTGAGTTAAATTTTTGTTAATGGAAAAAAGCAAATTAAACTTATAAAATCAGCAAAAAATCTTGCTAAATAATTTGTAGCCTAAAAAATCAAAAAAAAAAAAATTAAAATTTTCGAAGTTTTTTTCGAATTTATTTTCAAATGGAAATAAAAATCGAGCCTTTTGGAAACAGCAATTTACAATTTTTTAGCAAAATTTTTTGCTGATTTTAGCAGAATAGACTACCATTTGCATTCAACTAAATTTATCGTAAAAATAGCAAAAAATTTGCTATTTTTAGTCTACTAATATTTAGCAATATTTTCTGCAGATTCTACAGTACAATTTGTTATTTTCAATTAACTAAAAGTTAACTTAAATATAACTAAAATTCTATAAATTTAAAATTTTTAATTTTGCTGTTCTTATTTTACTAGTATTTAGCAAAAAAATCTGCAAATTTGCGCAGTTTTTTCTGCAGCATCATTTTTAACTAATTTTTAGTAACTTTTTCTGCTATTTTTACAGATTTATTTCTATGAGTGTATATATAAAAGAAAATAGGCTGGTGATAGAAACTTGAAATTCAGGTGCAAGGGAAAAATACTCCCCTTTGACCCAAACAAGTTTGACTCTGGAGTGGAATAAAAAATGATAGCAAAATACAAAAATTTATTATTTTAAAAGAGAAAAGAAATAAATTTGCTACAGATTGGAGTACTCCATCATTGTAAACGTACTTTTAAGCCGCGTTTACAATGAAGAGTGAGAGTAGAGCTACTTCCAAAAAATATTTGACATTTCAGTACTTACCCAGATTTTCGCAAATGTTTTAAATATTATTTTATTTTGTTTGTTTTTCGAATTAAAGGATTATGTGTTTATTTTAGCTTTTTTTAGATTCTTTTAAAAATAATTTATTTACAATTAGAGATGTGAGTAATTTAGTGATGTGTTTCTTAAGGTATATTTGTAAAACAGTAAACTCTAGAGTGGAACAAATCTGCACTCCAGAGTCAATGAAACAAGTTTGACTCGGGAGTGGAATAAAAAGAGATGGTAAAATGCAAAAATGTATTAGTATGAAAGAGAAAACAGCTAAATTTCCTACAGCTTGGATTACTCCGCAATTGTGATCGCACCTTTAAGCTTTGTTCTACATATAGAGGCTTTTAAAATAGGAAAGGTTAGACGGTTTATGGCGGTTATGTTGTTTCATCTTTATTATCAAATTGGGTGTTCTTTTGTGGCAACTACATATGTCCATTGTGACAATTTTGCGGTTCAGATCAGATCGACTGGTTCAGAGAACAGTATATCAATACCCATACGTCAACGAAACGCAAGATCTGTACAGGAGTCTGGCATCACCAAAAAAGTAAGTTATAAAAATATCGCTGTCACTAGATGGTACTTTGTTAAAAAATTTACAATTTTTTTTTTGTTTAAATTTAAAAAATAACAAACAACTAAGCAAAAAACAAACGGATATCTCAAATTTTATTATTTGAATATATTCCGCGCTTGTTTTTTCCTTACTAAATAGTTGCTCAGGTAATACTAAATTTCAGCGCCCTCTACCGGTGAGTAGTGTAAGTTTTGATTTCCTATCTCTACAATTAATAGTCTCTGGGTCCGTACTTCTTCGAAAACGATAATGGCATTGCTATCAACGAAGAGCGCTACCGATTGATAATAACCAATTTATTTTGGCCAAAATTGGATAAACTGTAAACGATATTTGGTTCCACCAGAGAGGCGATACGTGCCATACAGCTGATACTACAATGGACATTCGCACCGGTGCCCTTAAACCCAACATAACCCATGCCATCGCTCAAATTTAGCCTGATCTATGAGCCAGAGTTATCGAAAATTTGACCTCTCGTTTGCGCGCCACCCAGCGACGGCCATATAAATGATGTCATATTTCGTACATAATTTCATTGATAGGCCTTTCAAATAAAATAAAAAATTAGTTGATATCTCACATGTGACTTATTTTATTCAATTTTAATATCTACCTGTCCCTATTGGAAATCCCTTTATAAAACTGACCCATAAAATATGTTTTCCTGAAGCTTTTAAGGCACATCTACACGGGATATAAATCTCGTAGAGTTTACGCTAAATTTGTCATCTCTAATATAGTTGTCAAGTATTTGTTTTTATTAAAATTGTCGTATTTTAAAGAATAATTTTTTCTCCAAATACCAAAAGGTGCACTTAATAAACTGAAATGTTCTATATAATGTTACACTACATCTTAAAAATTGTTACTACTTAAAGAAATTATGTATGACAGCAATTGTCAATGGCCTAGAGATTACATTTCGTAGACTTATACAGATCTGCATTTTCATAAAGTCTAGCGAGATTTTATGAAAATGCAGCTCTGCATAAGTCTACGAATTGTAATCTCTAGACCACTGAAAATTGCTGTCATATACAAGTTTTTTTAATTAGTAACAATTTTTAAAATGTCTTGTAACTTTATTAAACATTTCAGTTGATTAAATGCACTTTTAGCTATTTGGCGAAAAAATTATTCTTTGAAATACAAAAACTTTAACAAAAATTCTTGACAACTAGAGATGGTACTTTTACGATAAAAATTAGTGCCAACAATATTAGAGATGACAAATTTAACGCAAACTTTACGAGATTTCTATCCCGTGTAGATGTGCCTTTAAAGCATTTATCTTGATTTGAAATATTTTCCATATTTATGTAAGTATTTAAAACATAAATCTTACCTTGACCTCAAATAAACAAAAGGTAGCTGGTACTTATTTTTATTAAAAACTTTTACAACTTTACAATATTTATAATCATATCGTAAACATATATATACGATATAAAATAACATATAACAAATATATAAGAGCAGCTTTAGAAAGGAGCAACAACTTTGAGACATTTTTATTAATAGAAAAAAGCACATGTCCTTGTTTACATAAAATGATGTTAATGCACTAGATATCGTATGTACCTACATTAGGGTGGGTCGATTTAGTAATCGATATTGTGCCATCGATTTTTCGATAGCTGTTGGCATGAGGAAAAAAAGCTCCACTACGATATATCAAAAAAATCATTTTCCAGGCGCCCAAATTTCAATTTTTGACTTTTTCTCAATTTTTATTTTTAAGGTTTTTTAGTAGGTAATAAAAAAAATCGGCTGATGTAATTTTTTTTTTAAATATTACCTTTCCAAGGTAAAATTGTACGCTAAAAACGATGGCGATAGCAGTTTTTCCAAAAAAATGTTTTTCTTGAGGTTTTGGATGAGTTTTTGTCGAAAAATCGATCTTTTTTTATGCGTTAATTTTTAAGGATTTTTTTAGTAGGTATGTTAAAAAAAAATCGCCGATTTCATATTTTTATAAATATATCCTATCCAAGGTAAAATTGTATGCTTAAAACGATTGCGATATAATGTTTTTTTTGGGTTTTTAGACGAGTTTTTGTCGAAATTTGGGCGCCTCGAAAATGATTTTTTTGATATGTCGTAGTGTAATTTTTATTTTCCTCATGCCAAAAGCTTTCGAAAAATCTATGGCACAATATCGACAAATTTTTGTCCTTACAAATCGGCCCACCCTAATGTACATAGCTAAATCTATGTTGGAAAGAAAAACTTTAAGTATAAAAATTGTTCATATATTTATTAGAATGCCTCAAATACCGCATCTTGCAATATTTATTTGGAAAATTATGGAAAAAGTAATATAAAACGAAATCTTACAAAATAGGGAAAAATTATTTTTGAATATTCACATCAAAACATTACTATTTAAAATGGAAAAAAAAAATTTCATTAATAAGCAATATCATTAATTTATAACTTTTTAACTATGCTCAGGAAAAATCATAAGAATCTACTAGGTTTTAAATTTCTTTTATTTTCTTGTAACGATTTTTTTGACCAAAAGTTAAAGTACAAAATTTTCAGAGTTTTTCAAAAAGGACATACAATTTCCATTTGAGACTTGAGTCGGCTTACTGTTTATGTTTATGAAATTTATGTTAAGGTACTCATAAATGTTGTTGCACTAGTTGCAAAAGTCTGATGGCTTCAAAAGAAATACTAACTATATGCAGCATATATATTGGAATAAGATATGAATATTTATAATTTTAGAATTCCTGTAAATTTAATTTACTAAAAAAAATATGCAACTGAAGTAGTGTATAAATTGTTTCAATTTAAATTTAATTTATACCCAATTCACACAGAAAAGTTAATATAGTAAAAGTGGGATTAACTGCTTAATCGAACACTAAGCCCCTATGACACTAGCATTTTTCTTAAATTTTTCTTGACTTTTTTTAGGATTTTAATTTGATTTTTTTCTTTTCCTTTTTAACTTTTTCGTAAATAAGCAAAAATTAAAAAACAAGCTAGTGTCATACGGGCTTAAACAAGTCGATTAAACCATATTTTAATCTGTTTGATTAAAAGCTAATCCGTCTTTTAATATGGATACTATTTCTAAACGTATATGTATTCGTACTACTAATTGTGTGCAACTCTGTGTTTTGTTATAATGACGCTTTCCAACACTAGAAAATACACACACAAAGTCAGATAAAAATTAACATTAAGACGCTGCCGCAAAAATATTTTGGCACTGTCGAATATTTATTTTTTGTTAAAGCCATCCTTTTCGGTATTTAAACTGACAAAGTTAAACTTTTATCTGTCAATTTAATCTTTTAACTGTCAAAAAATGCATGTCTAAACGATGAAGATTAAAATTTTTGATTAACTTTAATCAAGCAGATATGTTTCGGATTTTATACTACATTTATACTTGAGCAAAAACCACTTAGTTTTTGTACAAAACTAATTTTTTCTTGTTTTTTTGTATGCGTTTTGATAAGTTAAAAACTACAAGAGCCAAAAACCAGGTAGTTTCTGCACAGGTATAAATGAAGTATTAGGATTAATACTACATTTAGACAGTACTAAACAAGTTGACTAAAATATGATATATGTCGATATATATTATGGCTTTTACCGTATTTCAAGGATTAATACTACATTTAGACAGTACTAAAGAAGTCGATTAAAATATGATTTTAATTTGATTGTTTAATAGTTAATCCAATTTTTAATCTTAATACTGTTTCCAAACAACTTTGTGTTCATACTACTAATTGTGTGCAACTCTGTGAAACACACAATCTGTTAAAGTTAATGCTAACGATGCTAGCTCCGAAATATTTAGGCGCTGCTGACAGATTTTTTTTAATCCTGACATTTTCCTGGTTCATCTTAGGCTGGATCGATATTGGCGTGACTCTTTTTCATATGTATTGGTGGTGTGTCGGCGTGGTACTTTTAACTGACAAAGTTAAACAAAGTTTAACAGTTAAAAATTCCATGTTAAACTACAATGATTAAAAAAGTAGATTAACTTTATTCAGGAAGATTACTTTTGCTGTATAAATGCGATGTTAGGGAGTAAAACAGGTGGCAAAAAGGATTATTTAGTACAATTTTGTTTGGGAGCATAATACAAATTTAAACACTGTAAACTAAATTTTCATAATATTAATGCTTTTGTCAAAAGAATATATTTGATATGCATAATGCTAAAATAGTGGTAAAAAGTCAATAAAATCCAGACCAGTTCGAATGAGGGCATATGAAGTTGATAGCAAAGCTTGAAAAAATAATTCTTTTTTGAAAAAACTCGCATTAAAAATGATTTATTTTATGAATCAGTGATTAATTCGTTATCACTTTAAATCAATGATTTGATATTGAATAAAGTGAGAATGTGATTTATCCAAATTTCAATTGATTCAATTTTGATTCGATTGAATTATTTGTTTAATGATTTGATTCGCGAACCATTTTTTGTTAAATTAATTTGATAAAATTGAATCAATTCGCTTGATTCTATGAAAAGAATCAACAAAAACCAAATTGATTCTTTGAATAAGATATTGATTGAATAAAGTAGGCAATAATTCAATCAATAAAATGGGTTTTGCGAATCGATTCGTACAAAATTAATCAGATTTAAAAATCGAATTAAGGAATTATGTTTTTAAAGGTCTGGTTGATAGTTATAGCAGTATCACATATTCAAATTTTCATTAATATTTAAATAAAAATTTTTATATTCAATTTCTTTGGATGCATTCCTTGTTAAAATACATTTTGATTTTTTTTAGAATATGTCTTCTGAACATGTAAGAAAATATATAATTTTAGTTATCTAGTTTTCCTTAATTCCATAATACATATTTTTTTGTTAAATATCTTAGAAAGTTTTGACTGTTTTTCTTCTTTTTGTTGCTAAAAACAGTTGAAATTAATTTTAGTTTTTTGTACTCTACACAAAATGTGTATTTCAGCTGTGTTTGTGCATTAGTAACGTTAATAGTTAACATTAAATGTTGGCTAATGTCAAATTAATATGGGAATGACGTTGATAGTTTGCCGCATAAACACAGCTTTTGTTGTTATGGTTACAATAGGTTACAGCTATTTTGGGTACTGATTTGGGCCAGCCAATAAGCTCATTTATGTATTCTGGCCTTAACATAACACTCATGTGAATTTAGTTGGCTATAACATCGGAATTTATCCATGAATTTTTTTTAGAACATATTCCTTATTTTATTTTTAACGATGTGGACTGTTCTTAATACAATTTAAGCAGACTATAGATTTGATCTAAAAGTTCAATTAATATTGAAAATTTTTCTTACTTCAAAAACTCTGTAAGATTGCATTGCAATCAACTAGTTAGAAAAGGTTGAGTTATTTTATTATATTATTGGAAAATTTCTTATTCAATTTTTATATACAGCATCTCATAGTTGCCTTGTACTTGTGAATATAAATTTCTGTTTTTTTTTTCTTTTTTTAGATATGTTTCTTTAAGAACTACTTTGGCAATGTTTAAAAAAAGTGTGCAAAAAAAGCTAAATATAACAGAAACAATATCTGACAAAAAAGTTTTTTATTTTTTGTAGTTTATTTATTAAATTTTATGAAATTTTTTTCTAACTAAGAAAGTACGGAAACAAAACAATGATTTGATGCGGAAGTTTAATAATAAAAAAAAAAAAAAACTAATACCATGTTTAGGCTTTATAAAAAATTTAATAATATGTATTGAGTATAAATTTCTAATACTAATATTTCTAAAATACTAAAAAGAGAGCAAATTTTAAAGTAAACGCTACAGCTTTTAAAGTATTTGCAAAAAAGTTTAAATATACTTTAAAGCAGTCTAAACTCATCGTCAGATTATTTTCTTATTAAAATGTTTAAAGCTTAAAAATTATGGAAGGTATGTCATTGAAGATGAGTTTTTTAAGAATGGCTTTTTTTAATGCACTGTGCATTACTATTTCCGGGCATCGATGAATGCCAGGTGAATGCACGGGGACAATCGAATTTTTTGTCAATCCAATGCCTTGGTCGTGGTAACCAAATTTTTGGGTTGTGACCTGTGAAAATTATTTAGTTCAACAGAAATATGATGGTGTGAATAAAATTTTGTTAGCCTCAAACAAAAGTTCAGTAACGATTGGCAAAAAGTTCGATTGCTAGCACGAATCTGTTTTCTAGCTGTATATTAGCTGAGCATATCAAAATACTCCAAAAGCTTTGGCGCTGTGTGGGTACAGTAAAGTTATAGAAGTATAAAAGCTTTTCTTTATGGGAATTCCTTTTATATCTACACTCATAAAAAAAGTTAGTTCAAAAGTCTGTTAAACGCGTTCTGATTATATTGAACTAATTTTTCTGTTATTTGCTATAAAAAAACCCGTACAAATAGGTAAAAATTCTGCTAAAATAACAGGAAATAGTACATGTATGGGATTTTTCTTATTAATGTAGAACATATTATTTTTTTGGATCATTTACGTCTTCTTTTTAAGAAATACCAAAAAAGGTCCCCAAAACCGAGGGTTTTAAGGGTAAAAATATTTTGCGAAAATGTTCGGCTGCAAATTTCATCATGTGTATCACGTTTTTATCAAATATTCTAAAAGTACATATTCCATGAATAAGTCCATACTTCAGGGAACACACATTTTTTTCAAATTTCATATTTTTAGTTTAAGCGTTTAGGAAAATTTTCTCTTCTTTGCACTGAAACGAACCCTACGACCTGTGGCTGGGCTATCTATGAATCGAGCAGTGTTAAGGGCTGGGGTCTGTTCTTGTCTCTTCAGAGAATGATTCAATTCGATTACATTAAAAGGTAGCAAAACCAAACAAAATAAGAAGGAAAAAAATGGCAATAAAAGAGGAAATCGAAGAATTGATGACGAATGAGAAAAGCCAAGATATGACCGCTTTCCCAAAAAAGTGGACTATTACAATGAATCAGTTTTCTCTGTGTATCGAATCAGAAAATTTAAGCGTGTTAATAGGACAGTTGAACGTGTAATAAATCTTATGTTGATCATGCGTACAGACCCAGGTAGAAAAATACAAACGGCACAATGTCGGCCCGGTATCGGAGACGGTAGTACATGTACTGGCAAAGCGTCGGATTTTTAACTTTCACTGTACTGGCATGTTGTCGAAATGATAACACCAATAAACGCTTGGCCGTAGTTATTTCCCAACGTTGGCGCAGGCTTGGGCTTTTATTTTTTTGGTATTATCCCAGTACATTTAATAACAAATTTAGTAGTTTGCTAGAACTTTACTGTCCTCTTAGTGTACATCACAAATTTTTAATGTATTCTTTCGAAACTTCACAAGAAAATAATGGTGATGTCTCTCTTACATAAATAATTGTGTAATAGATGTAAAAATACGTAAAATTTATAAAATTGTTAATTTTAATAGATTAAAAAAAGCTCGTTAATTTTCAGAAAACAGTACTGGCAAAGCACGTTTTAAGTAGTACCGGCATTTCGTAAAAAACAGTGCTCTTCCAGTACAACTTTTGTTGTAACGTCGGCAATTTCTACCTGGGGAGGTAAAAACTGATTATAGAACAAATATTTAATTTTTTTTATTGAAGATTTGAATATTTTCTGCCAAATGAAGCCGAGTAGCACGCTAAAACTTTCATTAATCTTAATTGCGTAAATTCAAAAAGATCAAAAAATCTGAAATTTTGATTTTGAACTCTTATTAACAAAGTTCCGTTAGACAGAATGATGAAACATTTTATTCACATAATACCCAATATTTATATATTCTGAAAATATAATTAAATTTTCGAACTATCTGAAATGTACTTTTTGGAAAAATATGAAGTTGTTGGCCCACAGTATAAGTTTGACATTGATACGAATTAATTAAGTAAAAACCATACGTCAGTGTGGCAATATTTGCGAAAAAACGGACACGCTGGAGATTAGAAGATAAACAAAAAATCTAAAGTAGAATGAATGTTTGTATGTGTCAGTTTGATCACTTCTGAAAGTAAAAAACAATAACAGAAAGGTGAATAGGAAAGAAAATTATGAATTTGCTACGCTATATGCAAGGCCTTACGTGGGTTAGATGGCTTAGCTGTCGAACTTTAGTATAGTTACGTTTCTAATGTAGGAGTGCATGGGTTCGATTCCTACAGCCGACGGGTTCTTGAAAAAATTATCATATAGAGACAATCTGACAATAAAATATAAACAATAATACAATTTAATGGAAAATCATAGAAAAAGGCAGAAACTAGATCTAGTCTGATTTGCAAATTAATGAGTTTATAACTTTTAGAAAAAAGCTTATTCTTCTTAACCTCAAACCTACTATTTTTTTTAGCGGAACAGTTGATATAGAAAACCTCATATGCATTTATGGATAAAGTCAATTTGTACACATACTTAATCAATTAAACGTGCTCAGTACCTACATAAAAACTTTTAAATTACAAGTTTTTTTTTCATAAAATATTGCATATTTTTGTTTACTATACATAAAACTGATGAAATTTCATTTTTAATTTCATTAATTTAACATTCGCCATTTCGTTTTTTATATTTTCATTTACCCCCTACTGTTTACACCTAAAAATACCTTTTCAAATAAACAAATTTATGGCATTAAAATTTGTATGCTCTCAATGTATAACGATTCATTGGAAGAACTTCCTTTTAAAAGTTTATATGCGCGCCTTGCATTAAATACATAAATATTTTCAACGAGGTTAAAAAAAAGTATTTTCCATAAAATCAATTTATATTTTTACGAATACGAACAATGTTGAAATTTACTATGGTTCATACAACAAATATTTTCAGTATATCGATGGTCATGGATTGACTTCTATTAACTGTAATTTATTTTACAATTCGAGTTAAGTGGACCAACTACTTTATGAATGATGACCAGAGAAGACAGGAAAAAGCAAAATCCGGTGTGTCTAAAGCAAAAAAATATTGTAAAAAAAGCAAGAAAAGCAAAAGTAAAAAACTTGGAAAAAACAGTTTTTTTGAAAGAAAATTCAAAGTTGAGAGAAAAAATATTTTTTTTTGTGAGCCAAAAAAGTATTTTTGGGCAAAAAGTCTGAAAAAAAGCATCTCAAAGCTCAAAAATCTTAAGGAAAAGCTATTTTAAAGCTAAAAAACGGAAAATCCAAAAAAAGCAAATATGAGTAAAACAAAGCAATAAAAAGCAAAAACAGCAATTTTGTCTTCTCTGATGATAACACAAGTTGTTTAGTATGCTGAATTTAAATTGTAAAAAATGACAGTTAGGAGGGTCAATTTACAATCATCGATACGTATTTAAAATAACTAAAATTTAACAACACTTTTATGTTGAGATGAAAACAAAGCAACAAAAATTCATGTTTTTTTAATAACGATTTTAGACTGGTAGAAAGTAATTCAAAATCGAGAAACTATTATTAAAAACAGCAGCATAATTTACGTGTTTTAATTAGACATTTTCCTAAAATGAGTAATATGAAATTATTTGTTTTAACTATTAATCACATGTGTCTTACGTTTGGTATCTTTAGATGTAGTCTAAATGCGGCATTGTTATTGTTAGTTTATCGTACATATAACTTTTATACCTTTGCAAGCAACTAGACCGTACAATAGTTATGTACTTACATGAAGATGAACAAGACAAGTGGTACAAAATGCTATTTACTAACTGTAAAGAGAATAATGGTTAAATTTAAAACACCAGCCACAAGTTGTAGTAAATATTTAATAAGAATATTGTGAACAGCATGAAATATTTTAAATTAAATGCTTTGTTTTATATAAGTATTTCAAGAAAAAAAAATTATAAGACTATTAAACAATATTTTAGAGCGGCTGGTGTGGTAATTACTAACATTTTTTGAAGAAAATATACTTACAAATTCTAACATTTTCAGTATGAAGAAGAGAAAATCTCCAAAAGTAGTTTCTGCTAGTAATAGTTTAAATGTCGGTATTCGATTACTTATTAAAAGAATTACAATTGATATGGTAATGAAATGATCAACTAATTAGCCACTTAATTCATTAGTCCCAAGTGTGTTTTTAAAAGGAGGTATATTAGAAAATTACAGCTCATTAGAATAAGTTGTTAATAAACACAAAGTCAGATTGGAACCTCAGTCCTTATTTTAGACCAATATACTCCCACAATCTTAACAGAATATCTTCAGAACACATTGTTTGGAATTGAAATTAAAGAAGAACATTTTAATGAAATATTTTAGTAACAATATACAGTCGAAACTCGATTTGTGTAAAATTATTTGTCTATTTATTTTATTAGAGAATTTTTTTTTACAAATTATTAAATTAAAGCATTAAAAAAATATAAGTAATAATACAATTTAATAGAAAATCACTGATGAAGCCTGTCCATAGAAAAAGGCAGAAACTGGATCTAGTCTGATTTGCAAATTTAATGTGTTTATAACTTTTGAAGAAAATGTTTATTCTTCTTCTTAACCTCAAACCTACTATTAACCTTTTCATTAGCGTAAAGAGAAATTTTTAAATAATTTCGTGTAGTGAATTATCAATATTTTAATAAAACCTTTCACTATCTAAATTAGCCAAAAATTCTTTCAGTTTACATTTAAAAAAAATCTATTGTAAAGTTAGCCAGCAAGTAATGATAGGTCATTACCTTTTGCATTACTTTAAAATGACTTCCTGATAATGAGTTTTAAAAATACTTATATATACTTGCAAAATTAATCACTTACTTGTAAAGTATTAAATAAGTGTTGATTTAGTATTTTCTTTTAAATTTTTATTTAAAAAAATTTATTACAAATATGTTTTCATTAAATACATAAATGTCCTAGTGCAGAAAATCATTACCAGATATGTGATTATATAACTACTGCACTACTGTAAATAGATAAAAAAATAAGTTTTATAAAAAAAATACTTTATTATTGAAATTTTTTTTAAATAAAATTTGCTAGTGCCGGGAATGGAACCTGGGACACCAGATTGCCAGTCGGAAACTCTACCATCAGAGCTACCTTGACATGTTATATTTGATACACTAATAAAAAAAAATCCGTAAAAATTTTTGTTAAAACTAGTAGTAGTACTTAGTAGTTAAAAATCAGCTGCAGAAAAACATGCTAAAATTAGCAGATTATTTTTGCTATATAGTAGTAATATAGGAACAGCAAAAATAAAACTGTTAAATATACAGAATTTTAGTTATATTTGAGTTAAATTCTTGTAAATGGAAAATAGCAAATCAACTTGCTAAAATTAGCAAAAAATTTTGCTAAATAATTAGTAGTCTAAAAAATTAAATTTTTTTTTAATTTTCGAAGTTTTTTCTTTCGATTTTTTTTAAATGCAAATAAAAATCAAGCCTTTTGATAACAGAAGTTTACAAATTTTCAGCAACTATTTCTGCTGATTTTATCTGTATAGCCTGCTATTTGCATTTAACTAAATTTAGCTTAAAAATAGCAAATATTTTGTAGATATAACAGTTTATTTTTGCTATTTTTAGTCTACTAATATTTAGCAAAATTTTCTGCAGATTTTACAGTATAATTTGTTATTTTCATTTAACTAAAAGTTAGCTGAAATATAACTAAAATTCTTTAAATTTGACAGTTTTAATTTTGCTGTTCTCAGTTTACTAGTATTTAGCAAAAAAATCTGCTAATTTTAGCAGTTTTTTTCTGCAGCATCATTTTGAACACATTTTATGTAACTGTTTCTGCTATTTTTACAGATTTATTTCTATGAGTGTAGAAAAGACATAACTGACAGGCTGCACACAGGTATGCTGGCGCGCCAGCATATAAAAAATCAAAAATATGTGGTTATTTGTATATATCCTTACTAGAGTTGCAAAATATTGATTCTAAAAACAGATTTTCAAAAAAATTTACAAAAGAATCAAGAATAATATTTTATATTTAAAATAATTATAAAAATAACACATAAATGGTAACGGTAAAAAGAGTTGTTCCAATTTGGTATTTCCAACAATGCATTTAACACGGGCATGTCATAAAAAAGAACAGATACCGTTGTAAATTTAAAAAATTTTCAGTTGAACTTGTACGTCATGTTCCTATGTGTTGTATTTTATTTTTACACATTAGGGGTTATCATATAAATTCGTATTCTACTCGTAAACGCTGTAAACCTGGTATGTTTATGAGTTTAATTTCAAACTCCATACATAAAAAATATGGTTTGTATTTATACAAGTTTTACAAGGAATTTACGAGTTTATATGAAAACTCCTATTATTTTGTTGGATGTAGATAAAATAGTCAATATTTTTGAAGTAGGCCTTAATATTTTTGCTGGGATGCTACTCACTCGTTTAATTATTTGGTAGTGTCTGTTTTTGCTGGGTATAACCAACATCTAGTTAGTTTTATTGCGGTTCAAATCAAATTACAAGGTTAAATGTTTAAAATTAAATTAAACAGTTAAACATCTGCCTAAAATTTATTTTTTTTTTGCAATTTCGTTAGTTATTTTTTCAAGAAAATTATTTAATTTAATTTATATAAAAAAACCTTTAAAGTTGTCTTTTTCGCTTAAATATTCTCTTTTTGAATATTTATGAAATAACGTTTATAAAAAATAAAAAAATTGCCTTACTTTTCTATATTTTTTTGTATTTTTGATGGGAAAATAAAGTGATCATTATAAATAAATGATTAAGTAGCAACAATGTACATGAACAAGAGCAACCAAATACATTTTGGTAAAACAAGTTAAAACACTTTTCACTGGAGTGTGCTACATTTTATGCAAAAAATGGAAATATTGTTTTCTTATAACATTTTAGAAAAACTTTATTATAAAAACTTTTCAATTTTACATGGTTAAATGGTTAAAATCGGTTCATATTTTGACCTAATCGCCACAGAAATTTACTTAACTTTTTTAACAACGAAGCTTTTATTGATCTTTCGTGGTCTATTCATTCTTTGGTATGCAAACTTTCGTCATTTTGGATTTATCTCGTAAACAGTGAAGGCTATATTTCCACGTTGTATTAATCCTAAAACTTGAGTATGTGACCTAACGACAGCTCGCGGCCCGGAAACCCTATTCGTTCTAATATTTGAGCAATGGGGATTTCAAATTTTTAAACATGTTTTAAGAGAATTTTTTTCTTACACAATGTGATATAGAATATAAAAACTTTGTTGTTATCAAAAATATTTGACCGAGGCCTACTTTTTATTACACCTAATTATATATTTAATTATACTTATTGAACCGTTATTTGAAATTCCCTTACCGAAATTTTATACGCTTTCCCAAATCTGACCCAAATTGTACTGTAGTATCGGGTTTCATAAAGTCAGCATGTCCTTTAATTTTTTTACTTGTTTTCTTTATGCATATGATCTCTGACCTATCGGACTGTTGAAAATTTATTAAAGAAGGGCCACAAGTAGAACATATCCCTTAACCATGTTTTATCACCATATATCATCATACTCATCTACCTCCACACACACTCACAAACATACATATTCTTTTACACTAACACAGTTATTCATTCTTATACACTTATTATGGCGGAAAAAAGTGACAAACGCCTTTTAATTTTCTTTTGGCAGCTCACAGACACTCAAGGTAATTGAGTAGTGTGCTGTTCAAAAGAAGGTTGAATGAATGTTGTCACAGCATGTGAATTACTTGTTCCTGATTGTTGTTGTTGTTGTCGTGAATTTCAAATCAAAGGAATACCAAACAGCATGACAAACGACTACGGAAAATAATAATAAACCAAAACCAACAACAACATTGTGGCAAACACCAACAAAAACTCCCCTAGAAACCTGAGCAGGCAATCAACCAAAAGATGGTTAAGCAAATCAACCCAAATACATACAAAACTTAATTGACTTTCAGCAAAAACGACAAAAAAAAAGGATAAAAGAGCAATGTTTGCATAAGTTAAAGTTTAAAAACAGAAAAAACGCTTTTAAGTACACTTCGCATTAAATAAACTTAATTTGCGCAAGAAGCGGCCAGCAAATAAGATACTAAAAGAAATGTATACTTATCGTTTACATGATTTTATGCACTATCCAAATATTGCCTTTGAGTTGTCCATGATTCAACCTTTCACCTGGAGTGGTTCATTGATAAAACATCATCAACGCAGTGAATTGAAATGGTTTATTACCAAAGTTTGGTTTATATTTGGTGCAGCGAACTTGATCTATCAGAATTTTGGCATGTTAATATATTTGCTGGCACCGAAAACGTCTCGTATTTATATGGCCGAACCAGAGGATGAGATTGCATTGATTGCACAAATATCAGAGACTGGTGGCATAATGGGTTTAACATTGGTGGGTGTTTGCAAAATGTTGGTAATGTTTTGGCATGGTAAACGTATTTCCAATTTATTGGAAGAACTACAGGAATTGTTTCCAAGTCAATACAAACAAAATGGTAAGATTAACATATTTACTACACAAAAAGAAAGTGGTGTTTTTATGCCAGTCAACTTTCATATCGAAGAATAGCTCAGCGGTAGAGCGCTAGACTAGCAATCATGAGGTCGCAAGTTCGATACCCGGTGGCGGCAATAAAAAAAATTTTGTAAAATAAAAAAAATATAATTTTTTTGGGAAGAATTCTTTTAAACTTTTAAATGGTGAAAAAAAACTTCCTTTGCACTCGTTCAAAAAGTACTGTAAAAATGTTGTAGTGGGAGTACTGCTCTCCTATGACAACTCAATGTTAAAATCATTAGTGTTTATGTTGAAAAAGAAGTACATCTAGATCATCAATTGTAGTGCTTTTTCTACTACTTTGTCATCTATTTTTTTGCTGGGTAGTTCCTGAACCGGCTCTAAAGCAACTTGTTCTAGTTTAGAGAAAAAAATCTAATAATAGGTCAAACTCCATACAAAAAAACACGGTTATAGAACACAAATTAGAACCTATACACTCATAGAAATAAATCCGTAAAAATAGCAGAAAAAGTTACTAAAAATTAGTTAAAAATGATGCTGCAGAAAAAACTGCTAAAATTAGCAGAATTTTTTACTAAATACTAGTAAAATGAGAACAGCAAAATTAAAACTGCTAAATTTACAGAATTTTAGTTATATTTAGGCTAACTTTTAGTTAATTGAAAATAGCAAATTGTACTGTAAAATCTGCAGAAAATTTTGCTAAATATTTGTAGACTAAAAATAGCAAAAATAAACTGTTAAATCTACAAAATTTTTGCTATTTTTAAGCTAAATTTAGTTGAATGCAAATAGCAGTCTATTCTGCTAAAATCAGCAGAAATATTTGCTAAAAAATTGTAAACTGCTGTTTTCAAAAGGCTCGATTTTTATTTGCATTTAAAAAAAAAATCGAAAAAAAAACTTCGAAAATTTTAAATTTTTTGGTGATTTTTTAGGCTACTAATTATTTAGCAAAATTTTTTGCTGATTTTAGCAGGTTAATTTGCTAATCTCCATTTACAAAAATTTAGCTCATATATAACTAAAATTCTGTATATTTAACAGTTTTAGTTTTGCTGTTCCTATATTACTAATATATAGCAAAAATAATCTGCTAATTTAGCAGTTTTTTTCTGCAGCATCATTTTTAACTAATTTTTAGTAGTTTTTACTAAATTTTTTACGGACTTTTTTCTATTAGTGTACTAATGCAATGTAAGGCTTTCTGCGACCTGTTCTTTGGACTTTATTTTTTTACTGGGTATTTCAGTAAGGTATTTTTATATCCTTCCATTTTTATTGTAGACTCTAATAATCAATATCGTGTTCATCATTTTGCCAAAACTTCGGGGAATTTAATGAAACGTACAACAATATTTTTCATTTTTGCATTTTGTTTCTACAATTCTTTGCCCATTTTGGAAATTATTTACGAATACATAACACCGGACAAGCATATAATGTATCGCTACCAATCGAACACCTGGTATCCATGGCAAACAAAAGATAATAAAAAGTCTTGGATAAATTTTGTTGCCTCATACCTGTGTCAGTTTCAATCGTCACTGACAGGAGTGGCCTTCATAATGGCGGGTGAATTTATGTTGTGTTTTTTCATTACACAAATGCAAATGCATTTTGATTATTTGGCCAATGCCTTAAGGACCTTGAATGCCGCATCTGTAAATGCAAATGAAGAATTGAAATTTCTAATTGTTTATTATATCAAATTGCTAAGGTAAGAAGAGACAAACATTTTGTTAACATTGCTTTGGAAATTCTTGTTGTTACACAAGATTTTGCTATTAGTAATAATTTTGCATTTTTTTCTTAGATACTCTAAGGAAATCAATACTATTTTTAACATATCATTTCTGGTTAATTTTATTACATCATCTGTAGCGATTTGTTTGATGGGCTTTTCTATGGTGATGATAAGTTTGTCACATACATTTAAATATTCAGTGGGTTTATTGTCCTTTTTGGTATTTAGTTGTTTCATTTGCTATAATGGTAGTGAATTTACTACAGCGGTAAGTTGTTCTAAAGGCTAACACCGCTAGTTTTGTTTCATTTGTTCTTAAATTTACGAATTTTCAGGAAAGACTGTGCACATTCTGTAGGGTATTTTTAAATAAAACAATTTGTATCTATTAACGTCATAAGTTGTTAAAATATCATTAATTTTAAATATTACTCCTTCTTTGACAATGTCTCATCATTATTTTCATCTTTCTTTTATTTTTCTCTTCCTTTTTATGGTTAAAGAGTGATGAATTAATGCCCTCTGCATTTTACAATAATTGGTATGAGGGCGATAAGTTTTATCGTCGTATGATACAATTTTTTATGTTGCGTTCACTGGAGTCAAACGTTTTGCGTGCCTATAAATTTACAATTGTTTCTATGTCGACATTTATGGCGGTAAGTAAGTTTTGCAAATAATTTATTATTTTTCTATTCTTATTTTCCCATTTTTTTGCAACCATTATGATGAAGGTTTTAAATTGTTTATCATTAATCATGTTGTTTTGTTTCTGTTTTAATTTTTGCTTTTTCTTGTTATTGAAGATTTTGAAATTATCATATAAACTGTTTACTTTTGTACGTGCCATGGGTTAAGGACAATGGATTTTATAACAAAAAAAGCAGGCTTGGCAGACAATACCGTTAAAATACCGTTATCGATTCAAAACCCCTTTCAACTGACTACCTTTACCCCTAAAATACCGTTACCAAAATTGCCAAAATACCGTTATCGTTAAAATACCGTTACCGAAATATTTGTAATACCGTTATCCTTAAAATACCGATACAGAAATAAATGAATTATCGATACCCTTAAAATACCTTTACCCAAATAAATGAAATACCGTTATCTCTAAAATACCATTATCGTCATTTTTAGTTTCTGCTTTTGGTAATTGTACGTGGTTGTTGAGTATTTTCCGTACATTAAGTTCAAAAATTGGTTTTGTTTTTATTCACGTTTTTTTTTATAAAAAAATTTGAGGTATGCATCGAAATAACTGACTACCGTTAATCTTAAAATACCGTTACCGAAATAATCAAAATACCGTTAACCTTAAAACACCCATACCGAAATAAATGAATTAGCGTTACCCTTAAAATACCATTACCGAAATAATCTAAAATAGCGTTACTGATAAGCGCATCGGTTCGGTTACCATCCATGAAAAAAAGTCAATATTTATTTACTCATACTGATTGTAAGATTTTAAAAATAAGTAAGCTCGTTATTAATACCTGTTTAGGCCTGACAAGGCCTAATGACTCCACTACCGAAAGGGCTGTGGGGATTCTTCTTCCATACTTAAGCCCAAAATTATGCTGGCTATGGGTGTGTGAAGTTTCAATGCAATCCTATCAGCCGGTAAGAAGTGGCTTAATTTTTTTCAAAATATTTAAAAAAGCCCATTATTAAATGTTCTCAATTTAAGTTTCAAAAATTTTAAGAGTATATCTTCAGTGATACCGCAGGTACCTAAAACAAATTTTAAATCTTAGATTTTTAAGACTATTATCCCCATTAACAATAAACAATTAACCTAAAGTTAACACAAACTGAAAGTTAAAAAATTAAAATTTGTATGGAATTTGACATCTGTAATTCTAAGTTAGCTCAAACTTTAGGTTAATTTGTTTATTGTAAATGGCCCTTACAGTCTTGGGCAGAACTCCACCGGAAGGCTTTTAATCTTTTTGCCCGACCCCTTAAAAATCCCATTTAAGAGTATTTCTACACTGAAGGAGGAACTTAAATAAATATTTGCCAATTTTTAAGTTCTTGGCTGTAGTTGGTTTGGGGCGGCTACCGTTTGGAGTATTTGCTATTGCTGGGTTGCACTGTAATTTTAATCTTGTTATTGAAATAATTATAAACACACATTGCACAATATTTATCGAATGCAAAAAAATTGTTATTAATCAAGATAATCACAACCTTGTTACTTCGAAAGCTTACAAAGAAAAAAATAAAGAAAAAGTGGGAATACTTGTATTTACTCTATGACATGAATATTAAAAATAGCAGGCTCATGTCTGCACTTTCTATTGAGTTTAGTCTATCCATCCATCCATCCATCTCCATCCATTCATACATTTTACTGACATCCAATCAACAAGCATGCTATGACACTTATAAAGAATAGAATTCAAAATGACTGGAAAATTTGTGCATACTGTTGCTGTGAAATATCTAACAAGAATAAAGATAAAATGCCATGAAAATAAGAAACATTTCAAAAAGAGTTGTAATTGCATAATATTTTATATAGTATAAATACTGAATATTTTCTTTTGCATACCTATGAGTATCATAAAAAATACTTGACCTGAAAGGACACCCAACAAAAAAAAAAAAGGAATATGACAGTAAAAATCCAAAGAGACATAAAACATAAAGACAAAGTTTAACATTATGATTGCTAGGGTTTCAGACTACAAGACTTGTTAGTGGTTGTGACATTCGATTATTCGGTTTATAGATACAGGGGATTTTATTCATAAATGCAAGGGGATTTTAATCGAACAGCGGATTTGTTGATTATAATTAACGAAGGTAATTCATTAATTTCAATTAAAATTAATTTTAAAAAAACATAACAATTGGTGTCAGCGGTGGAATTCGATAGAGAAAAACCGGTTTATTTAAACGAAATAAACCAACGTTTTTAAAAGGTAAAAACGTAACAGTACACTGAAAATATTATTACAGTAACTGATTGTAGTTTATTTAAAAAGTTATCCGTTCATTTATTTTTAAATGATTATACAGTTATACTGAAAGGAAATATATTTTTCAACGGTTTTTGTCTTTTATTTGAAAAACAAACTCCATATAAATACGAATTTTCTGTTACAGTTAATATTTTCATTTAAAATGTTTTGTTAAAAAAGAAACCCTAAAAACTAAATATCATTTATTTTTACGGATTTTGTAGTTAATTTTTTGAAAGTTAAAAAAACGAAATAAATGAAAAATCATTACTTTTTTATGGATCTTGTAGTTAATTTATTAACATTTAAAAATAAATGAAAAGTTCTTTTGATTTAAATGAAAACTTACATTTTCAGTTAATTTAAACTACAAACTATTTTGAGTGTATTATCAGTTTTCGCTACAAACCCATTTTCAGTATCCATGCCCTCATGGGTTCATAATTGAAGATAAAATATTTATATTAACTGAGACCCAACTTTGCAAAAAACAAGCAAACTTTTTTATTAAAATATAAAAATTTAAAAAAAAATTCTAAAAAATTTATCATTTTGGGTTAATCTATTCGATTTTTCTCAAATTCCCACCAGATAGACCTAGTCCTTAAATAATCCGAACAATAACTGATGAAAATCGAAAGTCAAAGTTATTGCCACTCCAAAATTCATACGAGTAAAACATCGAAACGTATTAATTTCATTTGTTGAAAGTACTGGTTTTTGAGAATATTTGTAGTTGGGTTTGCGAGATATACTTTAACCGTTACAGACAGAAATAAAAGCCTTTTTGGGTGCTTAAATAAAAAATTCTAAGATAGTTTTCGAAAAATTTCTAGAATAAAGGAAAAACACCAGTTTTATCAAAAATTAAGTAGCAATATCTCGAAAACCGTTTGCGGGATTTTATAAATTTTAAAATATTCGTGTTCAATAAATTAGTTACAACTGATGTATCAAAGTTTATATTTATACCCTACACCACTATGTGGTCAGGGTATTATTTTGTTATGGGAATTTGCAACACAAAAATTTATAGAATTGCAAACTTTAGTCGCAGAATTCCGAGGTTTAATCTTACTGATTTTTGCGTTGGAAAAAATAACTAAAATTGGGCAAAAATTTTCAAAATTAAAAAAAAAATCGTTAAAGTTAAAAGATTCGCCAAAAGTTAAAAAAAAATCCCAAAATTTAAGAAAATCGCTAAAATAAAAAATCTAAATTTAAAAAATCGCTAAAATTGAAAAATCGGCAAAATTAACAAAGTTAGAAAAAAATAGTCCAAATTGCGAGAAATCGCTAAAAGTTTAATAATTGAAAAAAATTGTCTAAGTTGAAACAAAATTTCAAACTTGAAAAAAAATCTGAGAAATTTAAAAACTGAAAATCGTCAAAATTGGTAACACCAATGGAATTAAAAAAATCGTCAAAGTTAAAAAAATGGCTAAAATTTAAAAAATCGTCAAAAGTGAAAAAATCGCCAAAATTGAAAAAATTTTAATTTTATTTAAGCGATTTTTGTGTTAATTTTTTCACATATAGCTTATTATGTTCTTTGGGTAAACCAGTATCCGTTCAGTTATCACATTTATAAAACCTATTTTCTCTATATGTGGCTTACAAGGAAATACTCCCAACGTGGATCCGCAGATCTTAATGTGCTTCAATATATTGTAGAGGAGAAAAATTTTAAGGCAATGTATTTTTTTTAGCTGCCCAATGTCATATTTAAAAATCTAGCCATGTAAGTCAAAATTTTCGATATCAAAAAATTTTTAAATTAGTAGACCAAAAAATTACAAAAAAATTCATCTTTCTTTAATTTGCAAAATAATTTAAACAGAAAGTGATATTAATTCATGATCTAAAATGTTTTTTAATTCATTTAGCAAATAAAAGATCAACTATACATACCCCTCATTCAAAATGAAAACTTTTGAAAGTTTTTTTTTAGATTTTTTTTAATGCAAACAAAAATTTAGCATTCCGAAATCAACAGTTTACTATTTTTTTTAGCAAATATTTCTGCTGATTTCAACAGGTTAGACTAATATTTATTTGCATTCAACTAAATTTAACTTTAATAACAAAAATTTTGTAGATATAACAGTTGTTTTACTGTTTTTAGTCTACTAGTATTTAGCAAAATTTTCTGCAGATTTTACAGTATAAATTGTTATTTTCAGTTAACTCAAATATAACTAAAATTCTGTAAATTTAACGGTTTTATTTTTGCTCTTCTTATTTTACTAGTATTTAGCAAAAAAATATGCTAATTTCAACAGTCTTTTTTGCAAGGTTATTTTTAACAAAATTTTAGTAGCTTTTTCAGCTATTTTAACGGATTTATTTCTATGAGAAACATTCTAGAACATTCCTATAGCAAGTCCCAAAACTGATTCCAGGGAAAATTTGTAGTTATGGAGCTTTCGCTTTTGGAACAATTTCAAACAAAAGTCATCGGTGTTAGAAACGACCGTAGAAGGGGTTACAGAGGAAAAGAAGCTATTCTATAACCGATTATTTGGAATAAATGATTAGAAAAAATAATTTTATTTTATTTAATTTTGGTACCGACTACCCATTAAATATTTACAATATTTTTAAAGCTCTAAATACGACAAAGAAGAAACATAACTACAAGTTAAAATGAAAAAGAAAACGTGCAAAATTATGACTTGTACCTACATAAAAAATAAGTTTAATGAAAATTGCTTTGTCAGAGGATTTACAAGATTAAATGAAACTGTAATGGGACATTATTTGAATTTAAACCAGTATGAAAACTATGAACACAAAGTACAAAAACAAAATTCGACAATACCTATACAAAAATCAAAATCAAAAAAATCAAACAAATGGACATTAGGGTGGCTCATTTGCCATTACTGAACTGAAACTGAACATTAAAAATTAGTTTATTTCGCAACACTAGTTTACAAGGTTTTTATGCAGATAGAACTTTTTGAAAAAAGTTTTGCACTTAACAATATTCTATAAGTTAATTTCTTCGAAATATGAAGCTTTAATTGGTTATCTGCTCAACTAATTTTTGAAAACGCAAAACAATATTCAAATAAAAGATCGGTATTGCCAAGAAAAATATCAAGTTTTCTGCTACAAAGTTTACTCAATAAAGTTATTCGTTTGTTTTTCATATATAGAAAATTTTGGTTAAAATTAGACAAAAACTCTAAAATATGAAACAAACATTTTTAATTTTAAATTTCTCCCTATGGAGATGTATTTAAAAAATCTAAAAACAGCAACAAAAAATAAAAGAAGTTTTATTGAAATTGTCTATATATTTGGATTGCAGCTTTCATCTGGGGATTAAAATATACAATAAAATATAATGTAGTAGCCTGTTTGTTTTAAGAACGTTTTTCCATTTATCATTTCTAACATATTTTTACATTATCATTTCATGTAAAATAAAGATGAAAAATTATACAAATATTAGTGCAATAACAAGCCAATCAATAGTATCATTGTTGTCTAAACACTCAAAATAATATGCCAGTTCTATTTGTTGCCAAAATATCACAAAATCTTAAGCTTCCAGAACCTAAAATGGCTAACTTTCGAGTTACTGGTTTAAAAACTAAAAATCGGAGGGCCTAGATTGTGAATATTATATTTAAAATTTATTTATTTTAAATTTATCATTTATATTTTTATATATTTGCTATCCAATTGATCGTCAATTACATATCTCCGAAATTCTGAAGTTGCCACTGTATCGTCCTGCGCTACCCAATACTTGGCAGTATTTCATTGGCATTGAATTTCATTAGAATTAGTTCATTAATGCCAATAAAATCATACTAATGCCTTGAAAATTAGTTACAAAAATAAATAAGTTACCCTGTGGCTATTTCATAAAACTAAATCCCTGGGGATCCCTCCTACACCTACCCAATTTATATCATCTTTCTGCAAATATTATAAATATTTTATCTGTTTTGCGCTATCTCTGAAAATATATTGAATTGAAATCAAGGAAATGCTAATGAAATCATAAGCTAATTAAACTTTTCTTTTAATCTTACTTATTTTTCAGTTATTTCTACTGACGTTTTATTTTGAGTGTATTTATATTTAGTACCAATAATTGGCATCAATAATTGGCATCAAATAGCAAATGATAAAAATTCAAGATGATAACAAAAATGACAAATAAATACATTATCATTTTAGTAATAAATTGGCTTATTCTATGTCATTAGTTTGTTTAAATGTAGAAAAGAAACAAAAATGGTTAATTTACAAAATACTACACACAGAAGAAAAATTTACAAATCAAGCAGAAAAAGTCTTATACTACATTTATACTTGAGCAAAAACCACCTAGTTTTTGTAGAAAACTAGTTTTTGATTGTTTTTTTGTATGCGTTTTGACAAGTTAGAAACTACAAGAGACAAAAACCAAGTAGTTTTTGCTCAGGTATAAATGCGGTATTAAATTAAATAAAAACAGCACAATTTAAATCTAAAAATTTTTTGTTTTCCAAAATCAAGTAGTTGTACAGCTGCTTGCATTTATTTATGTGTTTAGCCACCACGTATTAGAGATTAATAACAACTGGGTCGACAACGACAACGAGAATTGCTTTTTCATATATTTTGTATGGGAAGCAAAATGTGGCCATATCGTCCGGCGATTTGTCGTCGTAATAGAATCTATTCTATTTTCATGACGACGCACTAACACACACTCAAAATATTTGTGAAATTGTTGCCATATTTTTAACTAATTAATGGTTGCCATTACAACAGAGTTGTAGAAATTCGTATTAGATTTGCAAAAATTCGTACTTTGTTTACAAAAAATTTATTTTTTTGACAGAAAAAATATAATTGAAAATAAAAATACATAATTTACCGCAAAAAGCTAAATTAAATACAATAAAATGTAAAACAACAACTATTAATGCAAAACCAATTGAATTGATGAAGAATTGTGGCGAAAAAAAAAATACAACCATATTCTTGCTTTCCTTTTTTTCTAAACGTCAACAAATGTCGATGGTCGATTTTCGTTGAATTTAAATTAAACGCGACGACTTGCTATTGTCGGTCGACAACTTACCCAGTTGTGATTAATCTCTTATATGTCTAGTTAGCTCGGTGGGTAGAGCTGTCGTCTGATAATCTGATGACCTGAGTTCAAATCACGGGAGGACAAAAAAATATACATACCCAGCTAAAAATCGACATATATAAATACATACAGGTTAAATGCATGTTCATGTTCATGAAATTTGAGGTAATATCTATATGCTAATGCGCATGTGTGGACATATATGATGCCTGTATGGAGATTTATGTACCCATGTATGGACATGAATGCATGTTTATGAGCATGCATGAACATACATTTAACCTGTATGTATTCATATATGTCGATTTTTAGCTGGGTATGAAATTTTTTAAAATTTCATTTTGGAAAATATATTTCCAGACCACCTATTTATTGGATTTGCCAGAGTTATGCCAACATTGAAAATTTTGTTTTCACGCAAATTTAATATATAAGACTATTATTTTTATTGTGCAAAACTGACATTCTGTGTTTATTGGGATTGTGTCTTTCTAATAAAATTAAAAAAATTGTTCATTTTCAGAATTAAAAAAAAAATCACGATTTGAGTTCTTTAAAGTTCGAGGGAAAATATTCTACGTGAATAACAACTTACGGTGCTTAAAAATATATTTATGACAGGCTCAACTCATCTCAAGTAGGAATAAGCACCTAAATTTAATTTTACATAATTAGAAAAATGTAATTTTTCGAATCGAATTTCATTATATTGTTACGTTTTTAACTTTTAAAAACGTTGGTTTATTTCCTTTAAATAAACCGTGCCCTTTTCTCTTGCAAAAAAATAAACAATTTCACTGCTGACACCAATTATTACACTTTGCCTTTAAAAACGTTGTTTATATCCTTTAGATAAACCGAGTTGGTGCTCTTTGCAAATAAAATAACACTCTTAGTTTGATGTAGCTTATACACTTGTTTATTTCACTATATTACTTTTAACTACAACAATATAACACACACACACAAACTCCATGCGCAACTCACTACACACAGTCCAAAGCGCAAATAACTATACCAACTCTTATGCGTAACTTAACACTACAAATGTTAAAACACAACTTCGACTTCCTTCGTTGAGTTCAAGCTTTTATAGTTGTAACTGCCAGGCTGTAGATCATTCTAGCAGCTTCCAGTGTCTATGATTATAACACTCAGGGGTATAGCATCACGATCGTTATCACTAGGTGGCACATTGTTCTAAAAATTGACACTTCTTTTTTTATTTTAATTTAAATAATAACAAACAAACAAAAAAGCATAAAAACAAACGGATATCTCACATTTTATTATTTAAATATATTCCGCGCCTCTTTTTTTTCCTTATTTTGCGCATTTTTCAGCAAGTTTTGAGTTATTCAATATAGGCTTAGCTGATACTTAAGTGATACTAAATAGTTGCTCAAGTAATACTAAATCTCAGCGCCCACTACCTAGTACTACTGTTGAACTTTTACGGTAAAGTTATTGTGAGTGTACGTAAAAGATAGTAAACTTATTTTTAAAAAATTGATAGAAGATCATAAAATATTTTGATATAAATAAATTGAAATACTCAGTTTTTCGATTGAATACTCAAGCTAATCAAGCAGCCGTAAATTATATCTGGAGGTATGTTAAGCTTTTTCTTTGCATTGAAAACTACGATAACGATAAGATTTAACCTATAATAAAAAATTAACAAAATTTTTAATATGAATTCATATTTCAGTAAAATTGAAAGGTAGGAAAACACTTAAATATCAACCTTTTAACTTTAAAGGTGGTAAGAAAGAGTAGAAAAAAACAAAAAATGAAAACGTTAACGATATTTATAGTGTGTTTAAGCGGTATCAGTGTTTTAGAGGCTGGTGTAGTACCTTCAAGGATAAGGGAAAAATATACTGAAATTAACTATGAATTGTACAATAAAAGACCAATTAATACAAATACACGACCACCCACAACCGAGGGTCCTGGAACTGAAAATGAGGGAGTTGTTGTTAAAGGCAATTGTGCGTTTCGTGTTAATGGTGATTTAAATGATCCTGCTCCTTTATTTACACCTCAAGGAAAGCACGATTGGTTAGTACCTAATCCTGATGGTGTGGTAGTAATAAAAAATGGCCACTATATTGATATGTACTGTACAGCATCCTTTAAAGCTCCTTTTCATAATGAAACTTCAATAACGGCACAATGTTTACAAGGTCTTTATTTCCTGGTTAATGCCATCATTTATCCCTTTAACAACTTTAGTTGTTTAGCTTGGCCTACTTATACGGCTCGACGCAGTGGCCGTCTATGTAATGGTGGAACTGATTTATTGGAAGTTGGTTTTGAGGTCGATGGAGGTTTCCTACAAACTATGGATATATGTCATGATGAAATTAATGAAGTTACACGTTATGTCCATCATATACTTAATCCCTCAAGTGCTGCTTATCAACGTTCTGTAGCCAGACCCCGTTTTATTGAAGGAGATTTTTATGCTGGAAAAAATGTAGATAGTCTTTATACCAAAAAACAACAAAATATGACCATTAGCAATATTTTAGGAATGGATGCTTCTCCTTACTTCAATGATTCTATAGATATCTTTATGGCTCGTGGTCATATGGCAGCGAAAACAGATTTCATATTTGGAGCTCCTCAAATGTCAACATTTTTCTTTGTAAATGTGGCTCCCCAATGGCAGGCATTTAATGGTGGCAATTGGGAACGTGTAGAAGATGGTGTACGTAAATATGTGTCCAATAATCGTTTAACTGCTGATTGTTATACCGGCATCTGGGGAGTTTCTACTTTGCCTGATGTTAGTGGAACGCAACGAGAACTGTATTTGGCTTTTGATGAAAATAACAATGGTTTGATTCCAGTACCCAAGATCTACTATCGAGTAGTCATTGATCGTGACTCGCGCCAGGGTATTGTTTTTGTTGGTGTCAACAATCCTCATGCTTCTTTGGAGCAAGTTAAGGAAGAATATGTTATTTGTGAAGATATCGGATATAAAATCAATTGGATCCAATGGACTAAAGAAGATTTACATAAGGGCTACTCCTATGCTTGTTCGGTACCTGATTTCTTAAAAGTTGTTAAAGATTTGCCTTTGGAAAATCTTGAAACTACTGGAATTTTGGGTATAGATGAAAAAGATAAAGGTTTCTCATTCCATGTTAATGATGCCTTAGATGATCCTGCACATTTGTTAACATCCGTAGGCGTGTATAATTGAATTCAAATATGGTGAATCAATAGTTCTTAGAGTATTCCATTAATAGAGTTTTTATCTGAAACGATTAATCGTGCAAATAATTATTCGGGTTTTTTCTTAGCCGGTTACTTAAATACAATTTAAAAATTAGTCGATTAATTGACATAAAATTTTATGTAAAATAATCAAAGAAGACAAAAAAACAACTTGGCAAAACAACAATTAAAAACAGTTCAAAGTTAAGAAAAACAAAGATTTTTTATGAGAAAAAAAGCATTTTTGGGCAAACAGTCTTAAAAAAGCAATTTAAAGCTCAATAATCTTAAGAAAAAGCTATTCTAAAGCTAAAAAACCGAAATCCAAAAAAGCAAAAAGAATAAAATATCAGGGAAAAAAAAGCAATTATGTCTTCTCTGAAAATAATAGCCGCTTTTTCTAATCACTTGGATTTAATAAATCTAAAAGTGCTCAACAGATGGTGTTAGATTCTCCCTATTTTAAAAAGAATTTTCTGTCCGACACTTCTTTACTTTAACTTTTAAGTTTTAATTATATTTTATATAAAACAGCGATAGACAGTCTGCCTTTTCAGTTTTATCACTTCAATTTATATTTTTACACAATTGAAAAATTCCATTGCAATATTTAATATTCACTAATTGGATTTAATTAATTTACTTACAGTAGAGTGAAAAATTGCCATTTCTATTTCAGCTATTTCTCCATGTCCAAGATGGAAAATATGTATTTGGTGAGGTGTAGTTTTTTTTCTAAACATATTTCATAAAAAAATTTAATAAAAACCTTGTATTTGTTAGTTTTTCAATTTTTTTGTTTCTCTTTTAATTTTCATTCGCATTTTTTTCTGACATTAAATTAATAGGCTGTTTCATATATTTGAGCTTTTATTGTGTATTTATTAAATCGAGCTTTTTTTGAATTTAATAAATCCCCCTTTTGTATGAAAAATTCTAAATCCAGGTGATTAAAAAAAAACGCTAAATAACAAGTTTTGTTGTATTTTTAATAATTTTTTAAAAAAGAAACACAAATAATAAAAGTTACGACTGGATTGGCCAGATGTAAACGCAGCGGTCTTTAAGACACACTCAGGGAACTTCTGCAGTCAGCATTTTTTAGTTGTTTAAGTAGTATTTGACTTTGAATATTTTAAGTGACTAAGTGAATAATAACTTTTATTTGTAGAAGAACTTTGTTTTTTATGAGAGTTTAGTAACCTGTCCTAGGACTTGTCTTGTGACATGTCACAAGGGGTCAATTTCCCCCTCCTATGACAACGCCATGTAAAAGTGACCAGTCTATTTCATATAAAGGGGCCAGTTCGGTGACAGTTTGTTAAAATTTCCTGTAGGGTTGTTAAACAAGGGCAAATGGTGTAATCAAATTCAGAATTGTTATCAGTACTATTTTCACAGCAATATTTATAATTTTTTTATATATTTTTAAAAATAAAAAAAAAAATATTGAGTTTGAACAAATCTATTAGAAATATTAAAAAAAATAAAAGAAATAAAAAAAAAATTCCCGCCGGGAATCCAAATCGCGACCAGCTGTTTGGAAACAAACTGTATCAAAATCACTTTTTAGGATTACTTTTAGAGCAATTATGCTTTAGAAGCCATACTTAAGTGATTTTTGGAATGTTATTCAGAATTACTTTAAAAAAAGCTGTAAAAATATACTAACGGATACTATGGAAGCAATAAAAGAAGTGATTTTTTAAGTTGTTCACAATTACTTCTAAGAATGCAGTAAAAATACACTAACGGGTGCTTTTAAAGTAGTGAAAGAAGTTGTTTGTTAAGCATGACTTGAAATTTTTTTGTCAGGTAGTTTTTTGTATAAATTTTACTTATCATGACTGCTCTACTAATTTCCCCACTTGTTATTTTTTTACTATGGGTTCAACTTAATTACATCGATTTCTCTATGACCATTGATTAAAGCGATTTTTATTTCATTTGTTTGGTCAGTGAAAATCGCATGCTAGTTTTTATCTTTATTTATAATTATTATCATTAAATGTTAGATAAAGACAAACCCGTGTTGGTTATTTTGGTTATTAGAAAAAAAGGATAAACTGTTGCTTTAATATATGTTTAAATTAAGGATGGAAAATTATACTGTACACTGCATTAGCACTTTTTTTGTACCTTTTCACTTGTAAAGTACAGTGGTACCCCGCGAGAAATATAGTAGTGTGCACTAAGAAATGTTTGTCGGTAGCATATACTGAAAAAGACAGTTAAAACAAAGGATGTGCAGTTAAAAAGATGATAAAAGTATTTAACTACTTTTAAAATAACAAAAAATTTATTTATTTTTAACTGTTCGAAAATAATTCAACTGTTTGAAATGCTTCCAAAATAACAAATAATATCGTTAAAATAAGTGCCAAATTTATATTATTGTACAAAAATTACTTCTTCCTAATGAAAATTCTAAGTCAAAATTCATAACGGTTCTCCAGTTATTACGTTTTGTGTTAATTTTTTAAAATTTTATTTACAAACTAACTCATCAATTCATAAACGCTTTGTAAAGTTGTAGAAGATTTACAAAATGAAATTTTTATACAAAATTTATTCAATAAACCTCCTACAATTTTACAAATCGTTTATGAATTTAGAGGTAAGAATATAGCCTAAACCACATAAGCGCAGTGTCGACCGCAGTGCGACGTTTTGTCGATAAAGCAGTCTTTGTATTTTCTTTATTTGTCACTGCCGAGAAATTATATCAATAATTTTGAAAACCAAATTAACGTAAACGTTCAAGTAATTTGGGCTTTAAATATATCAACTCCGCTATTATTAAGAACAATGAAGAACACTTATAATAATTATTGGGTTCACACCTAGTGCGATAAGTTACAAATGAAATGACAAACTGAATATACACTGCCATTGATAACGCAGAGATATAGAAAGAGATAAACATAAATTTATCTAGCTTGTTAAAAATGAATATCTTAACAAAGTAAACAAACGATACACTCATAAATATAAATCTGTCAAAATAGCAGAAAAAAAGCAACTAAAAATTAGTTAAAAATTATGTTGCAGAAGAAACTGTTAATTAGCAGATTTTTTTTTGCCAAATACTAGTAAAATAAGAACAGCAAAAATAAAACTGTTAAATTTACATAATTTTAGTTATATTTAAGTTAAATTTTAGTTAATTGAAAATGATAATTTTACTGTAAAATCAGCAGGAAATTTTTATAAATATTAGTAGACTAAAAATAACAAAAACAAACTGTTATATCTACAAAATTTTTGTTATTTTTAAGCTAAATTAAGTTGAATGCTAATAGCAGTCTAACCTGTTAAATTAACAGAAATATTTGCTAAAAAATTGTAAACTGCTGTTTTCAAAAGGCTTGATTTTTATTTGCATTTAAAAAAAATCAAGAAAAACTTCGAACATTTTATATTTTTTCGTGATTTTTAAGGCTACTAATTATTTATAAAAATTTTTTTGCTGATTTTAGCAGGTTAATTTGTTATTTTCTGTTAATAAAAACTTAACTCAAATATAGCTAAATATCTGTATACTTTACAGTTTTCATTTTACTGTTCCTATCTTACTAACATATAGCAAATATAATCTGCTAATTTATAAATTTTTTTTCTCCAGCTAATTTTTAACAAATTTTTAGTAGTTTCAACAAAATTTTTTACACACTTTTTTTTTATTAGTGTAGCTAAACATACGAGTACGTCACGTGCATGACCTTACCAAACATATACGTTGTGCTCACGTAAATATCGTAAAACTAAAGAATTCAAACATAAATACCCAGTCGAGATGAAGTGACGTATCATACAAAACAATGAAGAATAATTTAATATAAAAACAGAGCAACAGGTGTATGAATAAAAGATTTTTTTAATAAAAAACTTAACAAAATTAATAAAAAAAAATATGTAGAGAAATCAAAACATATTTATTGCGTTTTGCCAACAGAGTTAAAGAGCATTAAACAAGATATATAAAAACTAAAAAGTGAGAAGTTTCTTTATTTTTAACTTTAGTTCAAATTTTGTTTAGCAAGTGAAAAGATGTCGAAACACTTTGTGAAAGTTTATCAAAATATTGTGATTATTTTATGGTTTTTAAATTTGCTTATTATTAATATTGAATGCCGTATAGCCATTCAACCTGTTGAAGATATAATTAAAAAACTAAATAATATTAATTTAAATGATATTGACACTGAAGGTAAGTAGAGTTATGAAACATTAATAACAATCTGTCAAACACTCTTTTTATATAGGTGACCTAAAAGATTAATGAACTCTAATATTATAAATTTTTTTGGGAAAGGGGAAACCATCCCCTCTCATTTTTGTAAACATTGTTGATATTGTTCAGGGCTAAAAAAAGTGAAATTCAAATTCTGTTAAAGCGGTGAAAAATTCAAAAGTTTTGTTTAACATAATTGGCCATAACTTGGGAATTTATTGATAAATTTTCTTGAAACATGCCTTGTTTTTTCTGTCATACAATAGACAATGGTTTTTCATATTGTTAGCGTTAGTTAAGAAATCAAGATCAGAGTTGTTAGTGTTTACAGAAAAACACTATTTTATGCAACAAAACATTCATGTCGTACAATTTTTTTTATAGAACTACGAAATTTTTCATTCGGAATTACCTTTATAATAGTGCTTAATTTTTCCATAAGAACAATGAAGTTTTACCGAAACTTTCGATTAAATTAATAAACTTTTTCATAAAATGTAATAAAAAAATTTAATTTTATTACAAGTAACATATCTTCAAAAAAGAATTTCCATTACAATCTAGTTTCATAAATATGTATTATAAAACTTGTTAAGAATGTTAAGAAAATTTTCGATTACTTTGTGAAAAAAAAGTTTCATAAATTTACTCAAAATTTTCAGTAATTTTTATGGCTGAAAATTCTCTCTGTGTAGAATTAAACCAAACTATGACTCTCTACTGAAGTGCTTCCCTTATAATAAATTTATTTTATTGCACAACATTCATTGATCTCAATGAACCCAACTAAAGACTTTTTAATTGAAAATTACCATAATAATGACCTACTTTATAAAATAAAATACGTAAAAATGATTTTCTTCGCTTTTGTTTCTACTTCATTAAGGACCTCCTTGTTTATTGGATGTACAACGAGATTTTCCCAAGGGGAATACACCTCAACCTCTATACATCATACCAAATACCAATCAATTTTGGATGCCCAACGAACGTGGCCAATTACAAATACCACGTGGAGCTAGTATTGAATTGCATTGTTCAAAATCATTTGCCAACGTAACAGAAGAGAAAATCAACAACAGCAGCAGCAGCAAAAACAACTATTCTAACGACACTATCAAGTTCAGTAACATCTTAAAAGTAGCCAAGAATACAAGGATACTACAACCTCGTTGCTTACATGATAAAACATTCCTTTGGCAAGGAGAAAAATATGAGTTTGGACAATTCATTTGTGAACGACCGGCAAAATACATGGTT
Organism: Leucophora obtusa; assembly: GCA_949987735.1. NCBI lineage: Eukaryota > Metazoa > Arthropoda > Insecta > Diptera > Anthomyiidae > Leucophora > Leucophora obtusa. The sequence continues at coordinate 8,323,904 of OX465296.1, forward strand.
GAACAACTGCATGAAAAATGTCCAACTATGACAGATGGCCAGCCATCCGTTGAAGCTCAAATGTACCGTGTAGGTTTTAACATAACTGCCTCACGTAGTGGTGGTGGTGGTGGTGGTAGTGATGGTCGTTTTCTTGAAACCATGCGTATCTGTTATGATGATACTGTGATGCGTACTTTGTATGTGCAACATGCATTGTTGCCGGCCAGCATACATTTTCAAAAAAACATTAAACGCTTAAATTTTAGCAAGGCTGGTTATTTCAAGGATCTTGATATGAATCACCTGTATACACAAAAGCATCAGCGAGAACAAGCAGCCGCTTTGTTACAGGGTCAACATGAGCATCTTTTCGACAACAATACATTGTTTTTGGCTCGTGGCCATTTGGCTGCGAAAGCCGATTTCATCTATGGCAACCAACAGAGAGCTACATTCAATTTTTTTAATGTCGCACCCCAGTGGCAGGCATTCAATGGCGGCCAATGGGCAGCCCTCGAGGATGAAGTACGTAAATTCGTTGCAAAGTCAAATCAACGAGTCGATTGTTATACTGGCACCTGGGGCATATTGCAATTGCCACTCAATTCTACTGTTGCCACCAACAGAACAATACAATATTATCGCGATTTCTACTTAACCGTGGACAACAATAACAATGGTCTCTTGCCCGTTCCCCAACTGTACTATCGTGTACTTGTCGACCGTACGCATCAACCCCACCGTGGCATTGCACTGGTCGGTGTAAATAATCCTCATGCCACTCTCAATGAAATTAACGCTTCGTATGTAATCTGTGAGGATATACGTGAACAGGTTGCATGGTTACGTTGGATGCGTAATAAAAATTTGAAAAAAGGTTTTATGTACGCCTGTCAAGTGGCAGATTTTGTTAGTGCTGTTGGCCATTTGCCTAAAAGTCTATTAAATGTTACAGATATTTTAGTCTAATGAATGTAAGTTGTACTTATGTGTAAAGTTAGGTTATTTAAACAATAAGTAGCTCAAATTGTCAATTATGTGAAATCATCGATATTAGTTAAGAGTTATTTATTGAAAGCGCCGGCCATATTTTGTTTATATGGTCAGTGTTAGGTATAATTATAAAATGCATATTTATTTCAATATATTTTTATATTTTTTTTTACAAAAATTATACAAGTGAATAAATTATAGTCGATCAAACATGATCATGAGATAACCTACACCATAGTACGAATTTGATCTGGGAAGTGGCCCTGATCCAGATTATATGAACCTACAAATTAAAGAGGCAGAAAATATATATAAAAATCTAAGTGTACTGCATGGAAAGTGCATTTTGGCAAATATCGGGTATGTGGTTTATATGAGCACTAAGTCCAAAAATGAACCGATTTTGTTTATATATGGAGGAAAGAATAACACTTAACCCGATAACAACCATATATCAGTGAGTACTTTATTAGCTTTTAAACCTAATTCCGAAAAGCCCTTTCTGTGGCAATTAGGACATAACATGTACTGATTGAAACTATTTTGAAAACACTCTAAATAGTGCATATAAGTTCACTTTTATAAAATGAGTACATTTTTATTTAATATAACGCACACTAAGTGAACATAAACACAAAATGTGAGATGTTTCTTACTTTCACCAAAATCTTTCACTCGACTTAGTACTTAGTTGTTTCACAAAAAGGGAGTAGGTTGGCAAATGCACAAAACAGCTGTTCAATTCGCTTTCACACCTTACGCACGACCGTTGATAAATCAAAAAAAGATCCTGATCACTTGACGGTTTATAAATCACCAAAGATCCTGTTCACTTGATTGTTGATAAATCAACAAAGATCCTGTTCACTTGGCTGTTGATAAATCACCAAAGATCCTGTTCACTTGACTGTTGATAAATCAACAAAGATCCTGTTCACTTGACTGTTGATAAATCAACAAAGATCCTGTTCAGTTGACTGTTGAAAATTCACTAAAGATGCTGTTCACCACCTAACGGCATCGCACAGTGAGTCAGCATCACAGAATTTTGACCAAAACTAGAATATTGAGTATATGAGACTAAAAAGTATCAGAAAGGGGGATTTCGAAGTTTCTGATCATGAATCTGAAATAGAAAATTTAAAACTAAAAATGGCGAATCCAAGATGGCTGCCATGAATTTTTAGTTTTTAATATATTGAACTTAAAATAATCAATTATATAGGTCTAATAGTCGCTGATTAAAAATCTGAAATTAAAATTTTGAAATTCAAAATGGCGGATCCAATATGGTGACAAACAATTTTTTCTTTACATTTATTATGTCGTCTGATTTACTTAAAATTTCCACCAGGGTAGCTGATTACGAATCTGAAATCAAATTTAAAAAATTCAACATGGCGGATCCAATATGGCGGCCATAAATTTAAAATTGTTATGTGTTGGAAAATAAATTACACTTTACAAAACAAAATAATGTTCTGACGATTGAATCTGGCAGAGGGGACTGAAGAAAAATATACATGTATCGGCGTTTTAAAAGTTTACGTCTGTCCCTATGTTTTTGGTTGGTTAAAATTTCCCACCTTTTGCAAATGTTTATTGTGAATCGGCGTAGGAAACCATGTGAATCTTCCATTTTAGGTATGGGATATGTTCATCGAACTTATGTAAAACACTACAGGGGACATATTTGTGGAACGTTTTAACCCTCCAACTCTTCAACTTACGGCTCGTTTATGTCGGTTTTAAAAAGGGGCCAAAAAGTCCCTTTAGTTGAAGAGTTAGAGGGTTAAAATGTTTCAAAAAAATATTTATCATGAAATTCTACTATAAATCTCTGAAGACACCAAAGTTACAAATTTAAGTTTAATGCCAGAAATTACTCCAAACTTAAAATGTGTTTAAGGGTTAATTTCGTTCTTATTCAGAATTGGTGCTCAAACATGTACTTTAGGGGATTAGTTGAGAAAGCGAGAACCTTCATTTTAGGTAATTTTTAGTCCTATTTTTTAGTTTTTACTAAAACTCTGTAATGCTGGAAATCATCGAAATCTGAAGGTACTTTTTCAGTTAAAGGGCAAAATCTCGAAAGTTTATGAACGGTCGCAAACGGTCGCAAAATGGTCGCAAAAACCTAGGTAGAAGACATTTTAGGGAATACATTGGCATTCAAGTTTTTCAAATATCTCTTGGAACATTTTGGAGATTTTTTTTTGAAAATTTAGGATTTTCAACAAAACCCATATTTTTGCGATAAAATTAATAACTTCGTACTTTTTTGTAAATATTTAACAGGTTTCTATTTTTTTGACAACTAGTTTCAGTTTTATAATTTCAGATTGTTTTTTCAACAAATTATTGTTTATTTATGATTTTTTTATAGTATCATTGGTAGCATTCGGCAGAGAAACCTTAAAATGATACCGGTGACTTGTAGCGCTTTGTGATTACTTACTCTGCTGAACGATGTTTTCTTTGTTTTGTTTTTAAATACATTTTTTCTATATTTTCCTTTGATTTTATAAATTTTTTGTTTTTGAATTATATTTGTATGTTTTTATTTGTCAATCATACAAAACAAAAATTTTTTAAAATCAACAACAACAAATGTATCACTATTTGATCAAAAGTAGCAAACATTTTTTACGCTACTAAAATATGACAGCGCTCAGATTGAGCGCTTAGTGATCAGGTCGTTCAGCAGATAGTTGCACAACTGTTGTAGAACTGTTGACTGTCAAATTGTATCTGCCGAACGCACCCATTGTAAAATAAAAAAAATTTCCCAAAAATATAAAACTTTGATTTTGAACTCCCGCCAACTAACAACTAGTAACCATAATGATATAATATTTCACTCACAAAATACTCAAGAATCCTAGATTTTGAATATATAAACATATTTTCTCTTTACCTAAATTGTACTATTAGCCAAAAAACGGCGATCCTCTCCCACAGCGCATCGCCCAAATAAAATAGTTCGTAAATAATTTGTTAAGTTCGTAAACAAAATGAATCGTTACAAAGGCCGCTATTTCAGTTCTTTTTCTTTCTTCGTTTCTTTCTCCTGCCTGTTCTCTCTTCGTCATTAGGGAAGTTCATAATCACCAGGTGCCAGAAGTAACACCGTTTTACTGAATGTAATTCAGCGAGTACCTTACGCCTCGGCATTGAGTGTGTGCCCAAAGTTGGCCCCCAAATTCGGCCCACAAATTTGGGTTCTCACAAAATAACTGTCTTAATTATTGTTTCGTGTTTTTCCATGGAAAAACAACTGTGATTACAGTTAAAAACAACAACTACTCTCTAATACACAAACAACTGACATGTAGTAACTGTCAACATTTTTTTTGGTGCACTGATCGGTTTTTACAAATTTAATAATTTTGAAACGCCCTTAAAAGGAACAAAAATAAAAAAAAATATTAAAATCGAAATATTATTTCGCGGAGTGAATTGTATTTTTATGCGCCAAATCGCTAATCTGATAAATACAAACTATTAAAAGTCTGTCCGTTACCAGTTGTCAACTTAAAATCAATGATATTCGAAATTTAACTTAACTATAATTTCTTTAATATTTGAACTTATTTAAAGTATTCCAATATGGCACAACACTTCGCATCCTTTATAAGCCACAAACTGTAGTTTAAATATTTTTTTAACAAACGAAATTTTTCTTCCATATTTTTAGGCCGAACAAATCATTTTTTATAGTTAACCTTATTTTGTTTTAACGCATGCCATGAGTTTATATTTCTTTTTACCAAAAAAAGAAAGAAACTAAAACAACATAAAATCCTTAACGAAAAAAAATGTATGAAGTAAGAAATACTTTGGTGAATGCTTGGTTGTGCTTTGCTGTGCTATTTTTACTTGTTACATGTCAGCGGATGTTATAAGATTTATGACTGCCGCATAAGAAAAAAAACGCTTTTACGTTTCAGTTTTTAAAAATCTTTTTTTTTTCAACTATGGCACTGCAAAAGAAAACGGAAATATGCAAATTTGCAAAAGGAGCAGAAACTGAAAATTTGTAAAAGAAAATAAATCGAAAAATCAAATTGCAAATATACACACAGTAGGTGCAGTACTTGCACAATGGGTAAGGATTATTGCAGCAAATGTAAAGTAGTCTTCATCTTAAAGCACCGTAAGTTGTTTTTCACGTGGAGATGTGAACAAATTAGTGATGTGTTTTTTAGTTATATTTGTCATGTTAAACAGTTAACATAGTGATGTTAACTCTAGAGTGCAACAAATCCGTACTCCAGAGTCAAACAACTTTGACTCTGGAGTCGAATAAAAAAAGATAGCAAAATACAAAAATGTATTAGTAAGAAAGAGAAAAGAACTAAATTTGCTACAGATTGGAGTACTCCATCACTGTAAACGCACCTTTAACATTTCAATCTGTGCTGCAGAGTAGAGTCACGCTACAATTTGAGCGCGGCTTTATTGTTCCAAAAATTCAAATGTTGGGTTGATTTACGTTTTTTAATTACTTTTTTTTAATTTGTTGACAATTAGAGATGTGAACAAATTAGTGATGTGTATTTTACGTATATTTGTCATGTTAAATAGTTAACAGATCAATGTTAACTCTAGAGTGGAACAAATCGGTACACTCAAAAAAGTTTGACAGTTACTACATGACAGTTGTTTGTGAAGTAATCAGTAGTTACTGTTTTTAACAGTAATTACAGTTGTGTTTCTATAGAAAAACGTAAAACAACTTTTATGGCGGTTATTTAAGAAAGCAACTACCAAAACAGTAATTTTACAGTAAACAGTTATTTTTGGTAGTTATTAAACAAATAAAAAATTTCGTTGAATTTTTTTTGGATTTTAAAAATTCTTGTTTAGTTTATATTTGTTATTATTGATATATTTCTAGTTTGCAAATAAAAATCAGAAACTTGTATTGTATCTCCAAATGCATAAAAGCATAATAACTGGAGCACGGTTTGGAATTTTAACTTTGAATTTTAAATAAGCTAAAGTAGTAACACATATTTTTGTAATCGAAAGAAAAAAAAATATTTTTTTTTATTAAAATATACTTTTATAAATAAAAAGAATTGACTGTAAAAAACAGTAGTTTTTACCGATTTTGTCAGTTGTTTTCAAATTTTTGTAGTAAAAATTTATCAGTCAATTTTACGACATTGGTAGTAATTTTTAATGCATTTGTTAGTTAATTTTCAACAGTTAAAAATAACAAAAGTTTTAGTTATTTTAAAGGTAAATACCTTTGTCGTCTTTTTAACTGCATATACCTTTGTTTTAGCTGTTATTTTCAGTAGATTCTACCGACAAACTTTTGTGAATGTACTCTAGAGTTAAACAAGTTTGACTTGAATAAAAAAAGATAGCAAAATACAAAAATTTGTTAATGTGAAAACGAAAAACTAAATTCCGTACAGATTGGATTACGCTCGCATTGTGAACGCACCGTTATTTATTAGAAAAATAATTTTTGTTGACCAACAGAAGAAGACATCTGACCCATAGCATCTATAGTAGTTTGTATAGATAAATCCCCCATATTCCATAAGTATTGTTGCTACGAATTGTTCTATTGAATGCAAGTGGTGTTAATGTACTGTTGTATTTTTAGGCTGCTTCTCCTGTTTGTTGGTTGAAATGTAGAAAAATATAAAAAAAACAATATGAAAAAACTGAAATAAACTCCTACAAAAATACTTGTATCAGGAAGATTTTGTGCTCGGTTCGTTATCTTGCATGTGGGATAATACAACAGGAAATGGACAGACAATAAAGAAAGAAAAATTTTTACGGTTGCCTTGAACAGAAACGAAGCATAAAATGATGATGATGATAGTGGTGATTGTTGTTTGCAAAAAAAGGAAGTTAAGGGTCTATTTAAGCCTTTCTTTTCAAAAGAAGCAGGAAAGTATTGTGATTATCTGAGAAATAACAATAGAGAAAATTTTTTTCTGGAACATGAAAAAAATAAAAATATACCTATGGTTGAAAAATTTGTTAGGGTTGGCTTCTGTTTTTATCATAATTAAAGGAAGATGATAAAATTGGATTTAATTGAAATTATAAGCTTTATTTAAAAGGGCTTGGAAAATAGAAGATATTATTTAACCATAAAATTTGTAATTAACAATAACAGCTTTGATATTTAGCTATGCTATAGATAAGGGTTGCCAAATTTCTTTAAGGAACATTTTGTAACAATTTAGCCAAAGAAAGTTTTCATTACATATAAAAAATTGTTCTGCACCAAAAGAACAAGCATTTCTCTAATGTTAACACTTCATTTATTTTTCCAAGCAACACACGTAACAACAAAAAACGGTGAGCACTAAGATTCTCTAGTAAGATTCTATACTCTTTGTTAGCATTCGCAGTGCATAACGACTACTATGTCCATCTTTTCTATTTCAATTATTTCTCCGAAAAAAATATAAAAAATAGAACGTTAAAGATTTATCAATGACTACCTACGAAACTAAAGCTTTACGTGTTTTTGTGTTAAATTTCTCATTACATTTCCTTTCGTTTGCATTTAACTGCATTAAGATAACTTCTCCAAGCACAAAATCCTTAGCTACTATGGTTAATTCGAAAGAAATTTCAATTTCAAAAACTTTTCAGTACTAATATAGCTCTGATGCATTGTATCATCGAATCAAACCATCAACAATTACATATGCAGGTTTATGCACTAACTATGTGGTTAGAATCAGGGACCGTAACTGTTATGATTTTTATCATAAAAGTCACATACAAATAGTTAGTTTTTGATTTTTATTTTTCTGAGGTACAAATAAAAGTTATTTTCTAAATTTTATTTTTTTGGGGAAAAAATAAAAGTTATTTTTTCGAGCAAAAATAAAAGTTATGTTTTGAGTTTTATTTTTTCGTGTAAAAATAAAAGTAAGAAAATACTTTTTTTTTTGCTCGAAAAAATAATAGTCAAAAAATAACGTTTTTTTGTTCTCTAAACATTAAAAGTCATAAAATAATTTTTATTGTTGTTCAGAAAGATAAAAGTCAAAAAATAACTTTAATATTTGCACGAAAAAATAAAAGTAAAACAAAAAATAAAAGTCAAAGATTTTAAAATCAAAGCATTTTTTGGAAGACTAGTCCACAAGGATTAACACGATATACTTAAATCAGTTCCCCGACATTTGCTTCTATATGCATTTTTTGTTTAAAAATTAAAAAATAATTGTTATTTTCGATCCCTGGTTAAAATCGTTATAAATTGATAACTACGGCCAGTTCTATCAGTAAGATTGGATATTTTCACAAACACTGAGAGAAGTACTTGTTAGATGATTGACATCACGTTATGAAAATCCACGGAAAGCACATTTATTTAAAAGTTAGCTTTCAAAGGAAACCTTATAAAAAAAAAAACACAATTAAGATTTTTTCCAACAAGTACCCATAACACACTATGACTGCTTCATGTAATGAGAAAATCTGTGTGAAACAGTGATGCGCAAAATTGATTTGCAATTGTATTAGTGAGCAAGAGAGAGCACTGCACTGAGAAGAAAATTGAGAGAATTAAATTATATGTGTTTTTACATATTTATCAATCTCCATATTGTTTATACAATCTTAATGAAATTTTTATAGATTTAAAAAAACATGTTCTATATTAATACTTTTATGGCAATTGTTTTATATTTTGTTTTTTTTTATTTTTATTAAAGATCTACTATGAAAGATATTACTATGAAAATAATCATAATAACATATTCCCTAGATTCCTTAAATGTTCTATAACGTAAAAGGCATTGCATGATATCAAAAACATTTTTCATCATATATTTTCTGAATGTCATAAATATTTGTTTTCAGTGCACTTGAAAAAAATATCAAAACACCCGGTAAGCATGTGCACTCGTCGCTGTCTCATTGACGACTAAATTAAAGAGCATAAGAATATGTGTGAATAAGTAAATTCACAATTGTGCTATGAAATGCGCACCAATGGTGTAAAATAAAAGAAACCAACAAAAATAACTTTGTTATTTCGCGTGAAGGACAAAAATAAACAACTTCCATATAAATGTATGTTTTTAAAAAGTTCATAAACAATTCTGTCAAGGTATTTAAAGACAGACAGACAGTGAATGAATAAATGGAATATATGTGGAAACAAATGAGTAAATGCGTAATTCATGCGTAAAAATAATGCGCTACAATAATAATATACTGCAATTTTAAAAATATATATCGATCTATCCACTGAAAAGGCGTAAACGCCACGCATTTAAAATTTTGTTTTGTGATGAAAATCTCTTACTCTTTGACATTCGCTGTCAGTGGATGTATCTCATGAGGTGTTGGAAAAACGACCTATAAAAAATATTTTAACGTGTGTAAAAAAATGTATTTGTTAACAAAAGAAGAAGAAGAGTAATATATCTAGTAATCTATGACATTTTTCGTAACAGCAAAGTGTCGCTTACATTTTTTTCCCTTCAATATGTAACTCAAAATCTCGGTGACGCTTAAGCATATATTATGCACTGTCGAATGTACAACTCAAAGGACTTTCATTGATATCCAACTAGTATATATTTCATTTGAACCAAATATGAAACGTGTAAAAAATTAAAATGGGATCATTTCTGATTTGTCAGCTAAACAGTATGCAGTTGTTTTATTTTTGGATCTTCTACAATATATAGTTATCCTGAAAAAAAAACGTCCTGTCCCAAACATATTTATGCCAATAATATGTTATACATATTTTCGGAGAAACATATTCGAAAATTCATAGCAATCGGCTAAACACAAAAAACAAAAAATAAAATATCGAAATTTCATAGCAATAGGGTAAACACAAGAAAAATAATAAAAAAAAATTATAAAACTTACCCTGTAAAAGAAAATTTTCGACGCTTAAGTCTTTTTGGCGGATAGGCCGCGATTTGAACATTTATACTTGAGGATTAAAGAGAGTGGGCAGATTTTCAAAATTAACTTTTTTTACCTGCTCATAGATCCACTCGAATTTTGTCACAATACATTGTAGTTTTTGGACTTATGCTTCATTAACTCTTTCCTGTACCAATTTTAATGGGTGGAAAATTTCCGGCAAAACAGTGCACCAAAACCAACAACATGTCGATGATTCTGAGAGCTGTTTGGAGCTGTTTCGGCGAGATAAAAAGGACTCTGCGTCGGTATGTAATAATGGACGAAACACGGATCTGCCAATTTACTCTAGAGTCGAATCGGCAGTCATCTAAGTGGACAGCACCTGGCGAACTTCGCTCGAAGAAACCAAAGACGCAACAGTCATCTGGTAAAGTTATGGCGTCAGTATTTTGGGATGCGGCCAGACCATCAATAGCGATCGCTACATAGCCCAACTGGTTCGTTTGAAGGAGGAAATCGCAAAAAATGACCCCATATGAAGAAGAAAAAAGTGCTCTTTTACCAAGACAAAGCGCTGTGTCATAAGTCGTTGGCTACCATTGCCAAATTGCACGAATTCCAATTTCAATTGCTTCCACACCCACCGTGTTCACCAGATGTGGCTCTCAACGATTTTTACCTATTTTCAGATAAAAAAAAATCTTCGCTGAAAAGAGCTTTCGTTTGAATGAAGAGGTGACTGCCGAAACAGAGGCCTATTTTGAGGCCAAAGATAAATTATTCTATAAAAAAGGAATCGAAATGTTAGAATGGCGTTGGAGTGATTGTTTCGTTTTGAAGGAATAAAGTAAAATTTTGCCAAAAAAATTTCGTTTTATTGTTTATCCTACGGACTTTTCAGCCGTTAAATGACAGATGTTTAACCTCCATAATACCATATAAGTTATTACAGACACAAACCTTATGTAAAAAATACACTTTTCCATCGCCGTGTTAGGTGAAATCTTGATGATATGATGAACGCATGCAGGAGATTTACAAAATTAGGACATTGGTGTAGGTCGGGTGCTCAGTATAGGAAGATCTATATCTCGAAAGCTTGACTTGATTTGAGTAAAAGGTCTTACTTATATTAGTAAAAATTTAGGCAGAAAAGAAAAAAAAAGAGTTTTATACGCATAGTATTGGATTAAATTAATTTTTTTCTCACATTTCTGGGCTCATGCACTACTTTTTCACACTAGGTGATTTTCAAATTCGTAATGTTTTTTTTCGGTCCACTCTAGTGCATATTGTGTCCTGATTAGGGATGCCAACCCAGAAATCCCGGCATTTTTCAATAGAAATGAGTCCCGAATCCCGGGGACTTTTAAGTTTAAATCCAAGGATTGTTACAATTGCAAAAAAATATTTGGTAATTTTACAAAATTTTTTATAAAAAAAAATACATTGTGCAATATTTCTCATTGTATTTCAGAAATCATAAATTATAGTTCAGAATAAAATGTTCCATTTCAGAAACTTTAATTTGAATTCCTTCATAACATGCGAAACAATTAAAAAATTCTGAAACTGATTTAAAATTCTAGTAAAATGTTGTTCTTTCAAATGCGTCGTATAGACCAAATACAATTTATATTGTAATTAATATGTATTTTTATTAATTCTAATTTAGTAGGTTTGAGGTTAAGAAGAAGAATAAACATTTTCTTCAAAAGTTATAAACACATTAAATTTGCAAATCAGACTAGAGCAGATTGTCTCTATATGAATACTTTCAGAAGTGATCAAACGGACATATACAAACATTCTACTTTAGATTTTTTTGTTTATGTTTTTATTTCCTCCGTGTCCCCTTTTCGCAAATGTTGCCCTAGTGACGTATGGTTTTTATGTACAAGTGCAGGCAATTTATGTATATTGGTGACGGACTGCCAACAGGGCATTTTTAGTTTTTTAGTAAAGTGTTGTTCTTTCAAACGCGTCATATAGACCAAATACAATTAATATTGTAATTAATATGTATTTTTATTAATTCTAATTTAGTAGGTTTGATGTTAAGAATTCTAAAATTTAATTTTTAATTTTAAATTAAAATTAAATAAGAATAGTGAATTGAGAATTATTGATGAAATTCACTATTTGTATTTATTTTAAGTAGTAAACTAGTATTTATCGTAAATTTGACAATTTCCTATGGGTAAAACTCTGAAAAATATGCCATTTTATAACGATAGCACCTAAATTGTGAATTCCTTCATTATAAAAAAAAGTCCACAAAACCTTGACGAATTTAAATTCTTGAATATTTTAAATTATTTTGTTTCTCATTGGAATACTGCTACCCATTCCTGTATTTCTCGCATATAAAATCACAGTCCACCACTAGTCTTGTAACAGGGTTGCTTTTCTGTTATTTTAGAATATGGCAACCACAGTAGCAAAAGGTATACAGTGTGATGTCATTTACTGAATGCATGTACTTAATAACACAGCGTGTGATGTCATTAATAAATAGAAATTGCAAAGGCAACTTTGATTCAAGACTAATGGTAAACAAAAAACAATAAAAACTATTAAAAAAATAAGCCAATAATGCACTGCATGCCACGAATTTATCTATCTAATTAATTATTTTACAAAATATAATGCAGCCATAGTTAAAAATTTAAAAATGCAAAAGGTTAACTAATAAAACTCTAGTCTTATGAGTTACCCTGTATGAAGTGGGGTGACCAGGCATTTCTCGATGCGCAAATTTCTCGCAATAGAAACATGAACTGGGTACATATCTATATTTAATCCTTTAATTCCCAGTGGAACATAGGGCCGCTAGGTTTCAGTAATCATTTCAATTTCGGGGAGAATAAGTGATTGGCCTATAGCTCTCCTAGGCTGGTGCTGGGGCTGCCAGCTAAGCCACCAGCCTGGCTTGGTGAAAGTCAGTAGCAAACTTAGCAAAAATGCCTACTTCCCGAGACGTCACTTTATTTTCCCTAAGTGACCATTCGGACATGCTACAGACCGTCGCTCGAATTCGCTTCCATCTCAACAGAGGTGGTCCCCAGGGAGTGGGTACATGGTATGTTACAATACTTTCAAAACAGATAAATTATTTTTTATATAAATTTAATGTTTTTTTTTTACATTTCTAAAATAAAAAAATACCCCAGTGGTAAAAAGTTACAAAACCCCAAAAATTGTCGCATACCCGGAAAGTCCCAATCCATCCCGGAATCCCGTTTTTTAATTTGAAATCCCGAGATTTTAAAAACTCAATCCCGATTGGCATCCCTTATCCTGAAGTAAACAAGTTATTATGTGTGAAGTAAGAAAACAAATAAATGGAAACAGAAAGTCTACTGGAATATATGTGGCACACCTGTAATATTTGTAGTGGCATTTTTGCATCTTTTGCAGGAAATTAAAATGTAAATGAAGAATGTCAGTGGGAATATGAAAATTTCCATTTCTTTTTGGAAATGCCGTTAAAAATTTCCAAGTATCTGATACGTACTTGTTCCTACGGTTATAGAGGAAATCCATAGCAATATATATCACCTCATTTTCACTCTGCTGGATGATTCAAACTTAATTAGTGTATGAAGATTTTGCAACAAAAATTCTTTTTGACATTTGTGAGTTTTGTGCTGAGGTTGATATAAATAAAATTCCTTAAAAACCAGATGACAACACATATTTTCGCCGTTGTTTTTGAAAAACTTATGTGGATATTTGTAATAAGTATATTGCAATTTAAACTTTGGATAAATATTTGAAGGAACGCATAAGTTAAATGTAAAAGAGTAGGTAATATCTGTCAAGCACTGAAAATAATATGCTGGTAATTTAACTGAAGTGCTGCATATTTTCGGCATAAAACTAAATTATTTTATACTGCTAAAAGGTTTTTAAGTTAAAAATTGGTAAATCTAGAAAAATTTAACATAATTTTAGTAAAATTTAATACAATTTTCATGGGGTTTTAATATAATGCTGTTTAACTCTTTTAGGTTTAACAACAAATCTATCTTTCTGTATAAATTCATAATTTTGGAAATATTTGAATATTTTTAATATTTGTTTATAAGTCCCTTCATGGCTGAATTATGTCTTATATTGTAAAGGGATTTTGAAATAAATGTAACTTATTGCTATGTTTTTCAATTTTATACTTTAAATCTCCTTAAGCAAATCATTATAACTGATAATCAGAGAAGCGACTTTCATTTATTTATTTATTTATTTTTTCAATAAGGTTAGATTGAATGGGAGCCCGCCAGAATGGTGAGTTCCTTCGGAGGCTATAAGTCCCATTGCGATTCCCTCAGTGGAAAAAAAACCACGAGCCGAAAATTACCTAGAACTATTCCGATCCCCTAGGTAATAGAAACATTCCGCAGACTGTCCAGGTCGTCGAAAAACCTACTTCCCAGATATCTGATTACAAAGCAGATGCTGCACTGGCTCCTCCTTCTTGCCCCTACAGCCAACCACCTACAGTAATCCGCACGGGAGTGGCCGTCAGAATCCCCTTGTCTGCATACCAGGAAAAGATAGCGGCCATAGGGTCCGAGATATTCTCGGTCAAGGCCGTTCATGTCGCCCTCGTTTCACTATCCGATATGTCCCGTATCACACGGAATAGCTCCACCAAAGGAACCAGAACATTCTTCCATATCGGGCGCCCAATCGACTCGGAGCCATTTCTAACACACTCACCAGCCAGCTCGCTTTCTACGACCAATGTGTTCTTGGACCCATGTCAGCATGTTCGACTATCGACGTATCCGGTCAAGGCCTTTCATGTTACCCTCGTCTCACTATCCGATATGTCCTCCGTACCGGGCGCCCAATCGAATCGGAGTCATTTCTCACACCTGGGACCCATGTTAGCAAGACCGAGTACCGACGTATCCGGCCAACGGATTCAATACCGTGTTCCACACACCCAGATCTAATCTTATCGGATTCCAGGGCTTTTAAATCATCAAGACTCTCCACAAAGATATTAATGAATGATCGATCCATATTCTTTTCCATTATCTGCCGCGCGGCGATATCAACCGTTTGAGAGCCACATGGAGACCCGAGTATCCAGTTCGCCAAAATAATCTCCTGACTTCACCACTGCGAATAACGTAGTCAGCGCCCCAGTTCTCCCTGGTCAAAGTAATCACCTTAGAAGTTCTCCGGAAGTTCGCAATCGGCAAAATTTAGTCCGCATCATGATCCAGTTGTGCCCCATCCATCTCATGTAGAATGGTATTGTGTCTTTAGAT
The DNA here is from genome assembly GCA_949987735.1 of Leucophora obtusa. NCBI lineage: Eukaryota > Metazoa > Arthropoda > Insecta > Diptera > Anthomyiidae > Leucophora > Leucophora obtusa. Next base: position 8,339,044 of record OX465296.1, read on the forward strand.
GCTGTGCCTCACCATTGTTTAGATTCTTAAGGATTTCGGGTCCTCAAGCAGACTCTGGACACGACTGAACTAACTCAACCGACGACAAAATTCTGTTATAAGCTGAAGGAACAGATTTTTCAAGGTATTGTAACTTAAAAAATTTTAATTTTTTTCAGTGCTGGAAAAATGAGACGCAAACAGTTAATCGGTTAAGTGAAGGTATAAAATTTGTTGTTGCATACTTTAAGGCGTAGCTTTAAATCATAACAGCATGAAAGTCGCTGCCCTGCTGATAACTCATCTACTACAAATATATTCTTTTTTATAAAAAAAAATTTTGCCTGCCCTAAAGTATGCTTTGAAATATTGTAAATTTAAATCCCTAAAGTAAACAACAAATACCTAAGTATACGAAGTGAAAACGTGTAAGACATTTTCTATCACAAAAACTGAAACCAAACAAAATCCTTATCACAATATATTTTATTTTTATTTAACAAAGAGGACTGTTAAAAAAAAACATGGTAAATATAACGAATTTTTCATTTAGTTTTTCGTTTATTTCTCTTTGTTGTTATATGGTATATAGTTATTGTTGTTGCGGCTGCTGTTTGTTACTTGCAATGAAAGCAGCAGCCACAGGAAAGTATACATCAAAACCTACCTTAGGTGTTTACTTTTTAACAACAAACAAAAATATTGTTGATAATATTTAAGTTACAAAATGAATTCTTGCAGGAAAGTTAAGGAAATACTTTTTCTTTAAATAAAGAATATAATAAGAAATGATAGTTTAAATAAAAGGAAAATACCTACAATACAACATTATATCGTGTGACAGATAGTCTACTGCACAGTAACTGGACTTATATTCATACCTATCCTTCGGTTTACAACTTAGATAGCTACACAGAAAAAACATCTGCAATTAAAATAATTTAAAATTAAAATTTTTTAAGTTACAAACGAATATGAAAATTTATGTCCAGCATAACGAATATATGTTCCTAGACCATATAACATATAATTTGGGAAAAGATCAAATTTCCGGAAAAGGATCTGCTCCTGGTTTTATTATGAAGAAAATATGGAGAAAAATCAGGAAAAATGGAAAATAAAAGCGCATTTAAGCTTTAAAATAGTTACAAAGTGGTCTGATCTTTTATATTTCAAGTCGTGATTCCAATGCGGTTAATCGATTAACTGATTCCTCTATTAATTAAATCATAAACCTTATTTTACATGCAACAAATAAAGACTTTTACTTTAAAATTCCTCATCTAGGAATTAATACAAAACAAACGTCTTTTTTTCGTGTGACTTTTTTGTAACATATTCTTTAAAACAGATGCCACTGACATTGTTGTTGCTGTTGATATTGTTATAACGGTTGTCGTTATTTTAATGGTTTTGACACTTGAGTTTAAATTACAATCGTTAGTCCGATATGGTCAACGTTGTTGCCGTTGTTGCTATCGTTAGTAGCAGCATATCAAACTAGCAACTGGCCCAGCCAATAGCCATTTTTTTCTTGTAGGAAAATGTTGAAAAAACATTTAAATAAAGTGAAAACGTACATGACGCGTTATTTAAAATTGTATATAAAAAAAAATACATGAAACAACAAAACTTATCAATGTTTTTGTTGCTGTTTGTTTTGTTTTTGTTCAAAATGTTTTTCATGCAAGTTGTATAAAATAATATTGTGAAGGTTGTTAAAATAAAATGACACTCACTTAAGGCTTGATTGAATGTTGGCGATTTTGTTTAATGAATTATACTTAAAATTTAAAGCATACCAATTGTTGGATAAAATAGCACACATATCATACTATACACAATTGGTAAAAAATGTATTACATTTTTCTTTAGTTGTAATAAAAATTGGTGTTATTTAATAAGGAAAATAAATGTAGGCGTTGTGGTGTAACGGTTAGTAATGGTAGGACTATTACACATAAGGGTCGATCCCCAACGATGGCAACATCAATTTAAAAAAATAATATGTATGAGTTTTTATACATATCGCAGAGTCCTCCTTCGGTGTTTCCATAGCACTTAACCCTACCGTAGTAAATTATTATAACAGGACTATGAACTAGCCAGCTTCAACAAAGTTCGCCAACTCTCTATCAGGAAAAATGTTCTAAGATTCAACACCTAGCGCAATTACAGTGTTGCCGTATTTGACACCCTTCGTTTTTCCACACTCTCTCTCAATCTCTTCTCTTTTCTCCTTCCAATGATAGCAACATGTAAATTAATAAACAAAACTTCTGTAATTATATAACGAAAAGTAAATAGAAGCGAAAATCTACAATTTAAATCCAAGTCTTTTCGATTTCCAAATGTACACTGCAGAAACTATATTTGTGTCCCCTTTAGAATTGCCGTGAACCAAGTCGTCTGTCCTATAAAAATGGGGCGATAAAGCTTTAACGATGTATTTTGCTATACTCAGCTAAAAATCGACATATATGAATACATACAGGTTAAATGTGTGTTCATGCATGCTCATAAACATGCATTCATGTCCATACATGGATACATAATCTCCATACATGCATCATATATGTCCACACATGTGCATTAACGAAATTTAAGGTAATATCTACATGTGTGTACTGATAATTTTATTGAAATCGTTAGTTCACTTCTCAAACATTGTAAAAACATATAGGTACATATAGAATTTATGCATACATAAGCAACCCCATACATTGTATATGATATCTTGCTTGGTTACATATCCCACTCACATATACAGGTATACTAACAAGGAAAGACCCCCAACGCGGACTACCAGATCTTAATGAGTTTCGGATATGTTGTCGAGAATAAAAATTTAAAGGAAACGTATTTTTTTAGCTGCCCAATTTCATATTTAAGGGTTAAAAATGGGATAAAGGATTATCCAATTTTCAATATTATTGAAAATTGCATTAGTTAATGCAGAAATACATGGAATGTTGTATAACAATCAAAAAAGATATTTGGGAAAAACTCGATTTTTCATACTATTTTGTATGCCGACATATCTAAAATTTATGGGATTTAAAATTTCTTTTTTAAAAAGAAAAATTTTGATACCCATATTGCCTATGTTAAGTAGCCAGAGGTTCCGAAATCTTTAAAAATATAGACCTAAAATTTAGATGTTTTGCGTTATGCAATAAACAAATATGCATGCTTAGGCATGTTGACACACCGGCAATAAGCCTCTTAAATACATTTGTGTGACTTCGGAACAATTATGAAAAAAACCGAAAAAACGAAAACTTGGACCATATTTGCCCCTATTTTTAACCCTTAAATATGACATTGTTCATCTAAAAAAATACTTGTCCTTTAAATGTTTATTCTCTACAATATATCCGCAGCTCATTAAGATCTGTGAGTCCGCATTGGCAGTCTTTTCTTGTAAGTCATATTTGTTTTCTTACGCATTGCGTATAAATTATATAACCACAAATACAAATCAATTTTGAATTTACTACTACTATGACGAACTTTACATGAAATATACAAACATACATAGATATATACATAGGGGATGGATGACACACTTGATGCTTTAAAAGGCTTCTGTTGAAGAAAAGACGGTTTTAGTAATGAAAGTAAATTTATATTTTATTTAAATTGTACTTAAAAATTTTAGTGTTCATTGTGATATGATAATTAAAAAAAAAAAACAACTCAACACAATTTCTATATTTAAATTTTCAGCAAATAAATAAACTAAATAAAATTTCTCTACAAATTTTTTGAGTTTTTTTCAGTCTACTAATATTTAGTAAAAAGTTTAGTGATTTTAGCAAGGATTTTTTTCATTTCTGAGATTACTATTTTTTTTTTTTTTTTGGTAAAAATCCACTCGCTGATTTTCAGCAAACACCTTTTGCTGAAATTACCAACTTTTTTGCAAGCACGCTCCTGACTAAAAATTTGCTAACACAGCAACATTTTTTGCTGACTTTACTGACTTTTTTTGAGTGCACTTGATCCCTTTAGGGCGATTTATATTTTTACCCAAGTAAAAAAGTTTTGATATAGTCACATATAATCAAATAAAATTTTGTATAATTATATATTGGAACATATATAACAAGATATAATTATATAAAATTTTACGAAATTATATCCTAAATAAATAACTATATCTTGTTATATATTGCACGATATATAGTGCAACATATTACAATATCCAATTATATATAGACCTATATATAGTTACATATGCCTCATATAATTATGTATAATTGTATCGAATTATATACCATTACATCTAGTTGGATATGATTATATTATATTTGATAAATTTGGATGAGGACAAAACCCAGATAAAATTGTATCAAACCATATCTTATTCCATCAAATTAAATCTAATTGTGTCAAATTAGATCTAATATGACCAAAATACGATCTTATTTGATACAATTAGATGTTCTCATTTTTCGGATATAATTAGATATAATATCAAAAGTCATATAATTTTTTTTAGTAGGGTAGTTATTACCCATGTGAAAATTTAAATATATGTATGTATATGAAAGTACATGATCATGCATGGGCATACATGAACATATACGTTCATGCATAGTTCAATGCATGACCATACATTATCTCATATATTTCCATATATCTTCCGATCCGAAATTTGAGGGTATATGATCGTACATGTTCATATATGCTCACATATGATTCGTGTATGCTCATATATGATCATATATGGCAATATACCTCCATATACCCTCAAATTTTGGATCTGAAGATATATGGAAATATATGAGATAATGTATGGTCATGCATTGAACTATGCATGAACGTAAATGTTCATGTATGTCCATACATTGAACTATACATTGACGTATATGATCATGTATGACTATGCATGATCATATACTAGTCAATGTGTCGTAATGTATGTTCATATATATTTCGATTTTCACATGAGTACTTAAAAATTTAGAAACGCAGAGTATTTTTTCAGAATAGAAGATACCTATTTCGGCTAACAATTTTTGGGATCAAGTGTGTCGCACTTCCCCTACATACAAACATAATTCATATCAATAATAAGTTTATTATGTGGGTGAGTGCGTATGTGGTTTATGCCATCACTTTGATGTTCAATAGATTAATTTAAAGATTTTATCAAAGAAAACTTTTCTTTTAAAGAAAACAAATTAAAAGTAGTTCATACTATGAACAAAATAAAAATCTTTGAATACCCAACTCAACAACGAATCTGCGAAAAACATTGTGCTAGATGATTCAAAAAGCCTGCGGCGCTGTGATGCAAAAAGTTACTAAAAATTAGCTAAAAATGATGTTGCAGAAAAATCAGCTGAAATTAGCAGATTATTTTGCTATATATTAGTAAGATAAGAACAGCAAAAATAAAGCTGTTAAATATAAAGAATTTTAGCTAGATGTGAGTTAAATTTTTATTAATAGAAAATATCAAATTAACCTGCTGAAATCAGCAAAAACAATTTTCTAAATAATTAGTAGCCTAAAAAATCACCAAAAAGTTTAAAATTTTCCAAGTTCTTTTTTCGATTTTTTTTTAAATGCAAATAAAAATCGGGCCTTTTGAAAACCGCAGTTTACAATTTTTTTAGCAAATATTTCTGCTGATTTTGCATTCAACTAAATTTAGCTTAAAAATATTAAAAATTTTTTAGATATAACAATCTATTTTTGCTATTCTTAGTCTACTAATATTTAGGGAAATTTTCTGCAGATTTTACAGTACAATTTTTTATTTTAAATTAACTAAAAGTAAACTTAAATATAATTAAGATTCTGTAAATTTAACAGTTTTATTTTTGCTGTTCTTATTTTACTATTATTTAGCAAAAAAAAAAAAACTGCTAATTTCAGCAGTTTTTTCTGCAGCATAATTTTTAACTAATTTTTAGTAACTTTTTCTGCTATTTTTACAGATTTGTTTCTATGAGTATATGTTAGAAACTATGCTTATTCAGTATAAGCTGTTCTGAAATCTGTGTTTTAGATTTTACTTTTTTACTGGATATTTTAAATATTACTTGATGGCATACTTATTGCCTTTTTTTTTGTTTTCAGATTATAATCTTTTGCTTTCAGACTATAAAGTTATTTCCGTTGTAACTTAAATACTATTTCTATTAATAAAATTTTATATTTTTATTATAAAATTATCATTATTAAATGTAAATTTCGTACAAAATGTAAAATGTTTAAAATACGCTTTTATTAGTTTTCTAAAAAACTAAAACCCCAATATCAAAACATGACCTATAACCATGACCATATTTTATCGTTCACTTTTGTGTACCAGTCAGTGTGTGTATTAAACCTCTAGTAACTAAACTTAGTCTCTGATTTAAATAGTTCACCTAGTAACTACGTACATGATGGCTAATACAACAAACAACACAACTGTGAACGTGGCAAAAATACATTTTACGGTTACTACATGCTTAAAATTGCACAACAATGTTTGAAACACAAACAGAACAAATTCACTAATGAAATTTACATGTAACACTAAAAACAGGCACACAATAACAGAATAGTTCTGTAAACAGTCCTAGTTGCAAAGTTAGAGTAGAAAAAAAAACAACATTCAATAAGTGTACGAACATGATAAGAGGTACAAAACATAGAACAATTTCAGAGATATCGAAAAAAATAACGCAAAAATCTATGATAAAAAAGTAAAGCACGTACGAGGCTTAAACACTATGCGTCCCAAAGTTGAGTAGATATACTTGAAACAACACACGAAAAGCAAATATGTCTCGAAATCTGGGAAATATTTGCAACAGATAATCTCATGGATTCTGAGAAAATTTCTGAGAATAATTTTTACAAAGAAATATTACACAAATGAACAAGAAATGTTAGCAGCAATGGTTCCAACGTGAAAGGAAAGTGTTTATAGAAAAACTCCAGAAGGTTATGCAAAGTTGGCTAAGATTTTAATGTATGGTCTCTTGAAACATTTCTTTGTTCAATAAAATAAAATTTCCAATCAAATTTGCAAAACCTTTTGAGGGATTTATTTTAGCAATATAGTGTACACTGGAAAAAATCGCCCTGTTGAAAATATATTTGCTGGTAGGGATATAACTGTTTACAATTTTTGCAAATATAATTTCTCACAAGGCAAAATCAATTAGAGCATGGAAAAATATTAAGAACTAGGATTTTACTTTTTCTCATATAGTTCGCGGTATATAACATATAACATATGTAGCGCATACTCCGGGGATGTTTTTCCGATCCAAATTTTACTATTGAGACATTTGGTTAGTTTGGGGACTGCCCTCAAACTCTTCCTAGTTCTTTCGAATACTTTGAAGACATTATAGACTGGCATATATTCAGAGGTAGGCTGTTCTAAATAATTTTTATGGGGTGATTTAAACTGATAAAATTATGATAATTGAGTACGAAATTATCATTAATTATAATCGTATTTACAGGCAATGGAATTATGTTATGATCATTTTCAAGATCGTTTAATTCTAGTATATTTTAAGACTCGTGACTTTGGGACAGAAGATATAGCCACACAAAAATGTAAAATGAATAAATATTTGTATGTGTGCATTGTGTTGGGGTATTTTGTTTGCATGCCTATATGCTGCTATACCGTAAAGTAACCGAAAATGTGAGAACGTGATGCTATGCCGTGAGGTATAAATCAATATTGATTGTTGCCACCAGGGCGTATGTGAAATATTATTTAAAATGTTCACAATATTGTGTATACGAAGGTAAGTTTGTGACCTATTTCACACTGCTCTCTACAGAATTTCATTCTGAATATTGTTATTATTATTATATTACAAAAACAAAAAATATTATTGCAAAATTGTAGTGCTGGTATTAATCCATTTCAAATAATTATATTTTCATAATCCTTTTTTTGATACCATATTTTTACCACGTCCATGTCAGTTGCATATGGAGTTACCAAGAACTACTCATAAGTTAAAATATGTTTTGTACGAGTGTAACATTTATTCATATGTACCTACGTATATTTATTTTTGTTTATATGAACTCACGTTTGTTTATTTTTTTCTTTCATAATTTTTACTCTTTTTTTTTGTTTTCTGGTAGCAAAAGTTAAAAAGTATTTTTTAATTACCAAACAAGAAAAATAAAAAGTTAATTGTAGAAGTAACAAATTTGTTAAAAACAAAGTTTTCATATGAATTTTAATTTAAATCTTGAAAAAACAAAAATCAATTTAAAAATTAACTTTTTAAAATATTAATAAAAAAGTTGAATAGCACTCAACCATCTTATTTGTGAATAAATTCTTTGTCTCCTTTTCATATTTAGGATTATAAAGGAATTTAAACAGTGATCCAACTATTGACTTTCATTAGAAAGTTTTGTGAAAACAATTCAAAAATTAAGGGATAGTATTTGTTAAAGCATAAACCATTGTAACCGAAACGAATGCGGTTATCGTTAGGGTAACGATATTTTAGGTCATTTCGATAACGGTATTTTAAGGGTAACGTTATTTCATTTATTTCGGTATAGGTATTTTAAGGATAACGGTATTTTAATGATAACGATATTTGGGTTATATCGCTAACGGTATTTTAAGGTTAACGGTATTTCAGTTATTTTTATTTACAAAAAACATACGAGATTAAAAACAGAACCAGTTTACCAACTTAAAGTACTAAAAATACTCAATAACCACATGAAATTACCAAAAGCAGAAAATTAAAAATAACGGTAACGGTATTTTAGGGATAACGGTATTTCATTTGTTTCGGTAACGGTATTTTAAGGGTATTTATTTCATTTATTACGGTATCGGTATTTTAAGGATAACGGTATTTCAGTTATTTCGGTAACGGTATTTTAAGGATAACGGTATTTCAGGTATTTTGGTAACGGTATTTTAGGGGTAACGGTAATCAGGGTTTTGAATCGATAACGGTATTTTAACGGTATTGCCTGCCAACCCTGGCATAAACTTAAAATTTTGTATTATTTGTGTAGGTGTTGGCAAAGCTAAGAGGCCTGCTGAGTGAAATGCTCATACAAATTGGTGTATTTAAATATTTACAATTTCGTAGTAGTGCCTGGAAAATATATTTTAGATTGCTCGATTTAGATTTGCTCGATTTTGCGATCACATATTATAACATATTCTTTTAAAGTACTTTCAAATTAAAGAAACAAGATAAATTTTACAAGTAAATTAGAGAGAATAAAAATTATAAAAATTTCGATAGGACCAGTAGGATAGAATACATATTTTCGAGTCTCGCTACAAACACATCCTCAATATCTACGCCTTTATGAGTTAATAACTGATGATAATCTATTTATATTGAATGTGAAAGTAATAAGCAAATTGAAACAACTCATTAAGACTAAAGATGCGTTCACAGTGAGAAAGTACCTCAAGCTGTAGAAAATTTAGCCCTTTTCTCTTTCATACTAATATATTTTTGTATTTTTCTTTATTCAATTTCATAGTGTAGATTTGTGCCACTTGTAGCGAACCTTACAGCCAGCCTTGCTCAGGACTGGGGTGTGTTCTTGCCCTTTGGAGGTAGATTAAGGTGCCTATTCCTACTTGTGACTCATTGTGAGTGTCATTAGACTATTTCTAAGACTGAGAGTCATAAATTTTCATACAAAACGACAATAAAATTCAATAAATTCAAACTTTATTTGTCAATGTTATGATTGTGTCGATACCAGGTCTTAATTTTTTTGAAGTTTTCAAACAAAAATATGAATAAATGTTATTTATTGTGACTTTGAAATAACAAATACATGGGGAATAAATTCACACCTAAGAGTCACAGACTTTTCGTAGGAATAGGCACTTAAGGAAAGTTGACAAAAATATTATTCAGGTAGCAAAACAGTACAATAACGAAATAAAATAATGGTGAAAAAAAGACAGAGAAGGGATGTTGATGATGGAAAGGAGGTAGCATAGGATGTCTTCGCTACTCCTGTCTTTACCCGCCCTACCATACCGACTATAGGGTAGATTTTAGTCGGCCCACTATGAATTTACCTTCTCCGCAAAACCATAAATAATACGATAAAAATATTTTAAATTGAAATATCAATTTAATAATTATTATTATATTAAATTAGTCTAATTTAAATAATGAACGATTTATATTATGAATGACAGTTAAAGGATATTAATTTGAAACACATTTCAGAATTAGATTAACTCATATGGCAACCCATATGTATGAGTAAATTTGGAGATATTAAGCTTGTTCGTTTACTTACTACAAGTTACTATTTTTACTACAGCTGGAAAATTTTAATACAAAAAGTAAACAAAAAGTTCCAATTGTAGTAAAAGTAGTAAGAAATTCGAGTAAACGAACACACTGAATATTGGAAATGAGTATATAAAAATACTCATATTTCATTTAATGTAAACCCAGTGTAGAAAATCATTACCAGCTATGTGTTTATGTAACTATATGCCTGGTAATGGTAACTAGTTACTTTTCTTATTACATTTCTTATTACCTTTGTATGGTGATATCGCGAAAAATAATGAGTTACACATCAGCATACGAAAAATCTAAAAATATGTCGTTATCTTTATGCTTACCAGTACTAACAAAAAGAATGAGTCTAAAAATTGATTTTCAAAAAATAAGATTTATTAAAAAATATATTTTTATTGTAAAATTTTTTAAAATAAAATTTCAAAACCGAACCTGGGACTCCAGGTTCGCAGTCAATAGCTCTACCATCTGAGCTATCTCGACATGTAATGTTTGATAGATAAAAACATAATTAACCTGCTGCACACAAGTCAACTTACTCGCCAACATACAGAAAATCAAAAAATGCATGGGTTCGATTCCTACAGCCGACAGGTTGTTGAAAAAATTATCATATAGAGACAATCTCACAATAAAATATAAACAATAATACAATTTAATGGAAAATCACTGATGACGCCTGTCCAAAAGAAAAAGGCAGAAACTAGATCTAGTCTGATTTGCAGATTAATAATATGTTTATTACTTTGAAAAAATGTTTATTCTTCATAACAAAAAATATCTGGTTACATATGTATGTACTTACCAGTATTGAAAAAATATTGAGTCTAAAAATAGATTTCAAAAAATTTACAAAAAATCAAAAAAATTACTATTTGAAATAATGATCAAAATAAATCATTATCAGTAACGCATTATTATATGTTTCAAAATAATGCAGAAAGTAAGTAGGTGCCATTACTGGTAGTCCAAAAATAATGATACCGTTTCTACACTGGGAAATATTGTACATCGGAAATACTCAATAAAAATTCAAATTATTGTTCTATTTATAATGTGTAAGGGACATCAAAGCGTATTATTAATATCATATTTAACATATTGATTATACGTACTGTGGTTCTAAGCGATGACAAAACAAATATTTGACTTTTTATTGAAGATATATTTTCTATAATAACATGTACCAATTTTCATGTAAACTTTTAACTAAAAAAGAAATAAATGAATGTTATTTTTAGTTTGACTCAAGATCATAAATTAATATCACTTTCTGTTTAAATTACCCAGTCAGAAATCGCCAGTGGTACAAAAAATCAAGCACTGGCATACCACTGGGTTACCACGGTATTAAAAATATATGACTGGCAGAACACTCATTTGGGACGCTTTGCCAGCGTTTGCGAAAAGCGTTTTACCAGTATTTGCTTTACAAAAATTTCGGTGGTTTATAAAAAAAAAACCACTGGGAAAGAATTGGCTTAGAGTGATATGCCAAGGTTTGCAACCAGTGGTTATCCAGTGCTACCTATCCAAGGCTACCAGGAGCCCAAAAATCAATTCACTGGAAAACCAATGATTTTATAAAAATGCTGACGCTTCGTTAAAAAATGTTTGTAGTCGGAAAGTTCCGAGCTCAAATCCGGTTGCAAGGAAAAATTTTTTTGGATTTTTTTTAATTTAAAATTTTTTTTGTTTTATAAAATCAATTTTTTTGTTTGTGGGAAAGCTCCTTCAAGACCAACTTTTTTTTTACCCTCCCAACACTGGCATACTAGTTACAAAAAATTGTTTGCCAGTACTAGCATTTTGGCACAGCCAGTAGTTGTCCAGCTATTATCACTCATTTATGTGTTTAGCCATTAAATATTATATGTCTCGTTAGCTCAGTGGGTAGAGCAATCGTCTGCTAATCTGACGGCCTGGGTTCAAATCACGGCAGGACCAAAAAAAAAATACATATGAACTTTTTTAAAATTTTATTTTGGAAAAGATATTTCCAGACCACCTATTTATTGGTTTTGCCAGCGTTTTGCCAACTCTTAAAAATTTTGTTCCTCTAGTGCTTTTCCGGAGCTTTTTGAACAGCCGGTCCTTTTGTCTAATGATGTTATCATTTTGGGAATGGGACAGCACTTTTTGCGGGTACTTGTACCACCTGTTAAAGTGCTTTGCCACCGCTTTCCCGTTTGTATTTTTCTGACTGGGTTATTTTCAAATCAAAGAAAGATGATACAATTTTTACAAGTAAATTACAAAGAATAAAAATTATTGAAAAAATTCGATAAGACCAGCAAGGCAGAATGCGCATTTTCGGCTTTGGCTACAAAGACATCATCAGTGCCTTTCGCCCTTGAGTGGGATAATATTACGATAATCGTCTACTTATGTGGCTGTTGAAAGCAAATCGGGTTTGTTATCAACAACTCAACTTAGACTAATATAACGAAATTTAACAATGCTATTTTTATCCTTTTGTTATTATTACTCTTTTTTGCTTTGAACCTTAATTCTTAAGATATCTCAGCTGATTCTATTCAACTCTGTGTATGATAAACACAGATTTTTGAATTACAACGAACCGTTTTTACCGATTTTTAGATATATTATCAATAACACTAAAAATTCAGAACTAGTTGTAAATAAAACTAGTTGACTTTATCAAATTCTGTCATTTTTTATATTCCGTTAAATTATGATACATAGTATAATGAAAATACGTGCTAATTTTGTCAAAATTAAATTTTTTTTAACTGCTACAGCTGTTACGGAAAGGTTCATATACAAAAAATTTCGATTTATTTCAAAAAGTTCTATCAAATTGCCGTTCTGTGATATGGGTATTCTTTTTCATCCTCTGACCTGACCGAATTGCGAAGAATTACATCTCTGTCTCTCTTTCCTCCTCCCCATAACCTGTTTTTCTAATACCAACACAATACATTGCGTTAGTAGGGGGAATCCCCTGAGTGTTGGTCTAACATAAAAAATAAGGTCTAATGATTCTGTGCTATTTGTTACTACTGAAAATACTTAACTTAGACCTATTTCACTATATTTATTTACTATATTTATTGCATTTTTAATTGAAATTCCCTTACCATAATTTTATCCGCTTGTGCGAATATGACCCAAATCGTGCTGTGGTGCACTCTAATTCTTTTACTTTTTTTCTTATTTCTTTGTGAATGTTTTTTTTTTTACTACAAAATTTATATTTATTGAACCAAAATTATTTTCACACAAATAAGACTATAAATTTTATCCACAAACAGATGTTAAAGACATTGAAAAAATATATTTGATATTTTCAACTAAAACAATTTAAGGTTTGTAGTAACAGCAATTTAATAATTTAAATTTAAATATTTGTGGTTCATTGTTCTTAAGTACATTTAGATTTACATGTTGTTGGATTTTTTTAAAAAGATTTCCTGTGTTTATTTTTGTGTACTTATACTGCGAATATGTGTTTTAATAACCCTGTTGTTTTTTTTTCGATTTTGATATTAAATCTTTTGAAATTCTTATTTTTTTTATGACTGACAATTGCCACAAACTATAGACCACAAATATCAGGAGTAAAATATGTTGTCAATCATTTGTTGGTATTTTCTTGTTTTCAAGACAACCATGTAGTAGTTAAGATAAAGAAAAGGAAACAAATATATGGATGGTTATAAGTTGTTGCCACATAAATGAAAATTGTGTAGACAACTTGAAATAACACATAAAATTAATGTTGTAACCTAACCTATAATATCTAATTAAACCCATAAACATTTTTTAGAACCGGTTACCTCTGAATTTATTTTACAACAGATGCATTTACCACCGATTCCTAGGAAGGTTTCTAGAACTGGTTTCCGAAAGTCAAAATGTAAGGTTTCACTATACCAGAACCAGTTTTCTAAATAGTTCTACAACCGGTTCTAAAGCAACCTGTTCCAGTTGGCGGGAAAAGCACTCTACACAAAAATAGCCGGTTGTGTAATATAAATTAGAACCTATTTTATGCAGTATACAACCAGTTCTTTGGATTTGTACCTTTTTACTAGCAAGATTTGTTTAAAATAAAATTTTTCTTTAAACAAACATTTAATTTAATCATTTAAATATTTAAATTGTTTAATTGTTTAAATGAATCGTATAGAATTTTTAGTAATTAATACAATCATTTGCGTGATAGTTGCAAAATCAATTAAAATATTAGTAAAGAGTAGCCATTGAAATTGAATTGAAACTTCTTTTTATATTTGCCTCAAAACCTCATTTGGAACCTTATTAGATATAGAAAAGAAACATAACTTGTAGTTAATTGAAAATGACAAATTATTTGAAACGATTCTCGAGACGATATGATAGTGGTGAGCGTAAAGAAAGCTGTCGTAAAACGATATCGACAAATCGAATCGTTTGGAAGGTTATTATTTTAATAATTACGAAAAGGTGTAATTGCTTTGATATTAAACTTTAATCTAAACTTTACAAATGCCATGAAGCATAATCATAAAATCAAAAACAAACTATATATAAAATAACATAATTTAACTAATTGCATTTAATATAAATCATACTTTTTTTTAAGAAGTAAAAGAAAAATTCTTTTGATAAATTACTGCTATCATCAAGTAAAAACTAAAAATCAAATAAACTGACTCTCAGGTTTTCCTTTAATGCACTTTTTTCTAAACATTTCTGAATTGATTCTGTAGAATAAAAATAAAAACTGCAAGCTAAACCAACACATAGAAAAATATAACATTTCAAAGCAACACTTAAGGTGAAAATCACTAGAAGATAAAAACACTCCTTTCATACACAATCACATATTTCAGCAATAAAAGGAAAAACTAGAAAAGATTATCCTGTGATAACAAACACACAATCACTTTAGAAAAGAATTGAAATAAAAACCAACTACCTTTTTTTTTGAAAAAAAAAAATTTCTATAAAAAAAAAAAAATTAAAAACAAGAGTAAAGTTTTTAAAATGCTTGCAACTTAAATACTTCTTAAAGTCCAGCCACATTACATACTACAAGCGATATAGGGGATAAAGTTTTAAACACAATAATCTGAATATGTGTTGTTAGCGTAAACTTTAAAGTAAACAGATCTAGAGAATATTTTCCAATTTTTGACGCTATTCACATGAACATGAACGAGATTACTAATCTTCTCGATTTTGGTTCTTTATTCTATTACCATATAGTGTCAAAATATAATGTTATATGGTAATAGAATAAAGAACACAAATGATTAGATTTAGTTATCTCGTTCATGAGAATGAACTATAAATTAGAAGTATGGGTATTGCGTTAGTGCTAGAAGACAATACTTATACGGCTTATCCATGCGCGGTTCCAGAAATTAATATAAGGGGAAAAATCATACGCCACAGTAGACAAATACATTGAGTTGGCCACTGAGGCGTATGATTTTTTCCCTTATATTAATTGCTGGAACCGCGCATGGGCTTATCGGTGGAACCATAGCAACTAAATACACCATACGGAATTACCATTTTCGATTCAAATAAAATTCCTCTCGGGACTGCACTATCCTAGGACATGTCACTGAACTTTCCTTCATTGACATAGCCCTGGTCAGGTCTGAATGTTTGATGTTGTTGTTTTTTGTTATATTTAACAATAGTTTTCTTTTTTAGTATGCATCTTGTCGTCTCAATTGTAATTGCAGACCTGTACTTAGCTTTTTCTTTTACCCTTTGCGTTGTGTTGTTTTTTTTTTGTTAACAAATGAAGTGTTTAATACTGTTAAATGCATGGTTGAGATTTTAAAAATTGTGCAAGTGGGTTAGATGAAATAAATGTTTTGCATAAAAAAGTCTTTTGAATAAATATAATCAGTTGGTTGGAAAATAAATGCATGCAAAAATGTGTAAAAATTAGGTTATTTAGAACAAAGTTTTTAAAAAGAATTGTTTTATAATTGTAATTAAAGGAAGTTGAAGACTGGAAATTAAATAAATAAAATTAATTTTAGATAAAAAAATAAAAATTTAAAGTATACACTCAAAATAAAGCGTATATTATTTAATTGAAATTGTTTCTAATTTTATAATTAAGGAATTAATTTTTTTTTCAATTAAATAGTAGGAAATTTGCATTATTAAAATATATCAAAAAATCTGTTTAAATTTTTTAGATTACATTTAAGATGAACAAATTGTAGTTTAAAAACCTTTTTATACAATAATAGGTTTCTACGAGAACATTTTTAGTAAAACTAGTAAAAGAAAAAAAATATAGAAAAGTTTGCCAAAATATTTAGAAGTACTTGAATAAAAAAATTTTAAAAATAGTAAACACACAAAAAAAATTTACGAAAATCGCAAAAAATCGTTCGCGGAGTGCAAACTTTAATGCGCATCATAAGAGTTAATTAATTTATAATAATAACGATTAACATAAAAATATATTAAATTTGATCATTTTTTTTAAAAACCTTTTTATACAATAATAGGTTTGTACGAGAACATTTTTAGTAAAACTAGTAAAAGAAAAAAAATATAGAAAAGTTTGCCAAAATATTTAGAAGTACTTGAATAAAAAAATTTTAAAAATAGTAAACACACAAAAAAAATTTACGAAAATCGCAAAAAATCGTTCGCGGAGTGCAAACTTTAATGCGCATCATAAGAGTTAATTAATTTATAATAATAACGATTAACATAAAAATATATTAAATTTGATAATTTTTTAAACAAAAAAACATGTTAATAGTTTTTGCTGTCAGAAATTTTTCAAGTAAAAACTAGTAAAATTTCCCCTTAAATTTTTTTTTTTACTAGTTTTTACTTTTTTTTGTACTCGAACGGATTTTTGAGTGAAACTGATAAAAATGGTAAAGGTAGTAAAACATAGCCTGTAATCAAATACACTTAATAATTTCTTGTCGGTTATTTAACCTTCTTTTTATATTTTTAATTTAACAAATTCTCTTGAGGTTTGTTTTTTATTATAAAAAATTTTTTTATTTTCGATATTTCGCTACTCCATTGTGTAGCATCTTCAGCAAATAAAAAATGAAGATGCTACACAATGGAGTAGCAAAATATCGAAAATAAAAAACTTTTTTATAATAAAAAACAAACCTTACGCTCAAGAAAATTGTGAAATTAAAAACATTTAATAATTTTTTTACTTTTTCAGAAAATTTGAAGAGTTTTTTTTTTTAATTTTTCTAAATTTACTGAAAATTTACAAAGTTTTTAGTTAAAATGTCTCAAAATTAATCTCAAGATGTTAATTTTGCCCAAATGACTGAAAATTAACTTTATATCGTGGTTGGATTTTGTGTTATAAAATAGCGACCATCCTTTCTTTTTTTTAATTTTTTTTTAAATTAGCGTCCACGCTAATATATATAAATACATTAAATATTACTTGCAATTCCCCTTTTATTATTATATAATTTAAAACTCCTATTTTAAATTTGTTACAGCCACTATTTCGATTATAAATTTAAAAGTTAGTTTATTTTAAAAAATACCTAATAATACCAATTTTACTAGAATAAAATTGTTATCACAGTATAAAAGGACACCTGACATTTGAAATTTGATCACGCAATTTTGTGTGCTATTTTATTTTTTTTTTATATAAAACTATATTGCTGGTTTTACGTTTATATTACCCGTCAATCAAATCGATCAAATGTCGAATGCAAGTAAAAAAGGATTTATCGCTAATTTGAAACATTTAAGGATGATTAACAGATATAAAAAATAACTATAGTTAAACATTAGTCACAATTTTATTCATAGAAAATCTGGTTCTTTTAAGATAAGTTATCGTTCCTTAGATAAACCAAAATTAACCCCAAATGTAGTATAAAAAAGTTTATACTACATTTGTGTAAATGTGAAAATATGTTTTCTGAAAAATCCCAAAAAGGGTGTAATGTAGTATCTGTTACTAAAAGTTGTTGTATTTAAAGCAGTACAAAATATAATATTTGCTTACAACAACACAAAATATAAATTTAAAATTCACTTAAAAACTTTTAATCACTTTTGCTGCTAAAAGGATGTAAATATTTAAGGGGAAATTACCCATACCAAAAGCATAACTAATTAATGGGTTTTGCTTACGCACTAGCATACTAAATGTCAAAAAATATGTGGCATATCAATATTAACAAAAATAATGAGTCTTCAAATAAATAAAAAAAAACAATATTTTAAAAGACATTATTTTGTTGTTAATTTTTCTAAATAAAATCTGCTTGTGCTGGGAATCTATACCTAGGATTCCAGATTGCCAGTCGACAGCTCTACAGTCTCAGCTGTCTCTTATTGATCTCCCTAGTAGGTACAACAATATGCTTTTCTTTTAGAATATTTTGCTAACAATTGCCGTGTTCCACAATTGCTACTAATTGATGTGTGGGAATATCAATACAGCTTTTGTTTTCCCAATTATTTTCTTTTAATGTACAATCATGCCACCATAATTCCCCATAGCATTTATGATCTAAAAAAAATGTACTTAATATATATATTGTTTATTGCTATTAATGTACAAGTACACTCACAATATTTTATCGTTAAAAACAACCTAAAATACATATTAAATTAATTGAAAACACAACTAAAAAAAGGACCACTGATTTTTCATTATATTCAAACCATTTTGCTATCTATTTTCAAACATTGTTTAAACAATCCATAAAAGAAATAAAAATAATTGAAAAGTCTGTTAAAACAATCTTCCATTTTTAACTGACAAAAAGTTAGAAAAAACGATTTTGTGGTTTGTTTTTTCTTATTTGAAATTTTTTTTTGTTTGAATTTTCAAAACACTACACACACAACACACACATTCGTATTTTTATTGGCTATGTTTGTGTGTATGAGTAAAGAATTTCTTGTAATTTAAATTGAAATAATTTTGTATACAAACAAACTATTTTAACAAAAAAGAAAACCGAAAATATTTGATTTTTTTTTGTTTTAAAACAGAAAACAACAAAATTATTTCAATTATTTTTTCTAAAAATAGAAAACTAAAAATAGAACATTTGACTGAATACATCAAGTCCTACAGACGATACGTATTTTTTTGTAGTTTGTTTTTTATTGACTTATAAAAAAAGTTAAACAATATGTTTCCATGTATTTTAATTGATTCTTCAATTGAAAACAAATTACTTTTCAAATAAACCTCAATCGTTTATGGAAAATATATTGTGAGTATACATTTTGTGAAAACATTTTTATTAATAACCCAGTATAGAAAATCATTATCAGATATGTAACTACATATATGGTAATTAGTTACTTTCCTTATTACATTTCTTATTACTTTTTTATGGCGATGTCGGGCAAAATAATGAAGTAAATATACAATCAAAAAATATGTCGTTAGATATATAAAAATAAAAAATAAAACTAATAGATTACAAAAAAAAATAAGTTTTATAAAAAATATTTTTTATTGTAATTTTATTTTTTTTATTATATAATTTGCTCATGCCGGCAATCGAACCTGGGACTTCATATTCCAGCATATAACTGCAATATCTGAGCTACCACGACATGTTATATTTGATAGATAAAAACATTAGACTTGTGTCGTTCGTGAACTAGTTCACACAATTGATCGAAAGACCTAGTTCACTGCTACTCGCTCTTTTGTTCAATCGTTCATTTTATTACCTTTGGTCGGGGATAATATTATTTCTTTTAACTAATTCAAATAAAAATTTTACCCAAAACATTTTTCTTTTTCCTTAAAATTCTTAATTTTTCTGATATTTTATATATTTTTTAAATAAAATACAAGCAATAATAATAGCTAGCTAATAAAAATACCAAACACACGATCGAAAAAAATTGTATTATGAACGATTTAAAGAAATTGTCAAAGAGCAATTAAACTACAAGAGCGAACTAGTTCTGTACAATATGAAAATGAATGTCCAAGTCTAAGAAACATAAATGACCTGCTGCACACAATTACACTTACGCTTAAAAAATAATGATATATCATTACCGTTTCCACACTGCGATGTTTAAAAGTTAAATTCATTAATATTTTTATGAGCTTTTCTTATTTTTATTTCCATGATAACAGATAAAATTATTATTATTACATTTATGCAGGAAACAGGAAATTTAATTTTATTTTTTTTTGTATTTTAATTCAAATTTAATGTGTCTATGTAATAAAATCATGTACGTGTCGCGTGTACCTTAGAGAATAAACTTTAAAGCGCAAAGAGAATTTTCGTAGATTAATTAAATTTTTTTCCCAACTTTTTTTAATATTTACACGTAGAGAAAAGAGCATCATAATATGATAGTTTAAGAGCATCATGTTATGATTGAAAAACCAAGTAATGATCACAATATGATTCTAATGATCATAGTATTATTCTAAGAGATGATAAAATCATCATCGCTAATCATAATAACCGCTTTTTTTAATCACTTGGATTTAATAAATCCAAAAAGTAGTTCAAAAAGTGCTCAACAGCTGGGGTTAGAATCTCCCTATTTTAAAAAAAATTTTCTACCCGACACTTCCTTCACCCTAATTTTTAATACCGAATTCAATGATGAAGGATTTTACTTAAACTTTTAAGTGCTTATGCATAATAATTTGAAAACCTTATAACACGTTTATAAAATGGATTTTGTATGGGAAGTTTGTTTTATAAGCCATTTTTAAATTTAAAAAGTGATAATGCATATGACCCTTAATTTTTAATTATATTTTATATAAAACAGCGGTAAACAAACTGCCTTTTCAGTTTTATCACTTCAATTTATATTTTTACACAATTCAAATATTCCACTGCAATATTTAATATTCGCTAATTGGATTTAATTAAATTACTTACAGTAGAGTGAAAAATTGCCATTTCTATTTCAGCTATTTCTCCATGTCCAAGATGGAAAATATGTATTTGTAAATTTGTATTTCATACAAAAAGTTTTAAGAAAAACCTTTTATTTGCTAGTTTTGCATTTTTTTCTCTTTTAATTTTCATTCGTATTTGTATCTGACATTAAATTAACATAATGTTTCATATATTTGTGTTTTTACTATTATGTGTAAATCCAGATAAATAAATCCAACTTTTTTTTGGATTTAATAAATCCACTTTTTGTATGAAAAATTCTAAATCCAGTTGATTAAACAATGCGCTTAATATAATCGTAAGAATCATATATATGATCACTACAATCATATAATGATAATTTCATTTCCCTAATCATGTTCAACAACTATATTTTGCTTTAATGAAAGGCTTATTAGTAATTATAAAACTAATTTGCGCTGAAACTTTTTAATTGAATGTGTAAAACTTTTAATAAATTAAATAAAATTTTTCATAAATTTAAATGAAAAATAACATAAATTGCAACGAAACTTTATCGATTTTATGCAAAAATTTATTAAAATTATGAAGATAATTCCCTCTCATACTAAGATTTTTTTTTTATCACGGACCACCAATTGAGAGTATGGTGAGAATGATGATTAAAAATAATTAAAACCTAACGCAATGGAAAACTTTTTAGAACAGTTGCGCTTTACCTTCACAAACTTTATCGTTAAAAACTTGCCGAGTTCCAATCACATTTGTAAAATAAAACTTCTGTTTTATTATAAAATTGATGTGATGGGAAGTTTCGGAAAGCAGGATCACGTTTCTGTATCTAATGCGAGAAGTTTAAATGGTGAGTTAAAAAGTGATGATAAAATTGACTATATGTTTGGTCATAAATATTTCAGAGTTAATAACGTTTAAAACTTTGGATATATGTAATTTTATAAAATTCAAATTTTAAGGGACACCTTAATATACATGATTTACAGTATTGTAGGTTAAAAAAAATAAAAGTTATGTTTTCCTTTTTATGAAATGGTGGAAAACCATTGATGAAAGTGATAATAAAATTTCAAAATGTAATACATAAATTATTTTCATGACTTTTTAAAAGTTTATCACAAAATCTCTATAATTTGTATTCATTTTACTGGTATGCAGCCTTGAGTACTTGTGGCAGCTGCATATTTATTATTTAACATATAATTTAATATTAAATTTTTGGAAAAACTTAAGCCTCATTCAAACTAAACCCAAAACTAAAAAAATTTATATTTTTTAACTAGTCTGCTTTCAGCTTAATAAACCTTGTACAGTAGATCGTACCAAAAAAATAGTTCGCCGTACATCGTCGAATTATTTTTGCAAGGAGATTTCGAAAAACAAAAAAAAACATTGGTCTCCTCGAGGTAAAAATATCGTATATCACACTATAAAATCCGACTGTAAATGCCAAAGATATAACAAAATTTTAAAAAAGGCGAACTGTACGTTCGGCCAAAAAAAAATTGTTTTTTTTAAATTGCTTGCAAAAATACTTTATATTCGAAGGTGTACCGCCCATTTTTTTTGCTAAAAAAATAAAAAAAAAATTATTTCTACGATTTTGTAAAAATTTCGAGATATAAAAACTCAATGCTGATGTTTGTTCCGATACTATTAAAAATACTTGACCAAGACCCTTTTTTTATTACATCTTAATATATATTCACTATTTTTATTATACCGTTAATTGAAATTCCCTTCCCAGAATTTGATCCCCTTCCCAAAAACGCAACCCAAATTATACTGTGGTCTTGGGTTTAATATAGTCGGAATGCCCGATTTGAATTTTTTAATAATAAATAAATGAATGTTATTGAAAAAATTTTCGATAAGACCAGCAAGGCAGAATGCGCATTTTCGGCTTTCGCTACAAAGCCATCATCAGTGCCTTTCACCTTTGAGTGGGTTAATATTTTGATAATCGTCTACTTATGTGGCTGTTGAAAGCCTTGCTGTTCTTATCGAAAATTTTTTCAATAATTTTTATTCTTTGTAATTTACTTGTAAAAATTGTATCATCTTTCTTTGATTTGAAAATAATTCAAACAGAAAGTGATATTAATTTATGATCTTGAGTCAAACTAAAATAACATTCATTTACTTAAAATAACAGATCAACTAAAAACATTTCCCTCAATAAATAAATTTTTAAATCTCATAATTTTAATGAAAATAAATCAGTATAAAATTGAAAGCTGACCCGTTAACATTGAAAAGGCGATAACCTCTTAGAATGAAACAAAAAATATTAAATATACTCATTCTTAGTATAATATTGAGTGCATACCTTATACGAATAAATGGCGATGTTATTTTAGGCGATGTCATTTTGGGCGATGAATTAAAGAAACGAACTCAATTATTTCATGATGTATTTCAATTGAAAGAAAATGTTGATCGTTTAAAGCTGGCAATTGAAGATTTAAATAAATCGTAAGTAGTCTTAAAGTAATAAATATTCATTCTAATTAATTTGTTGTCATCTTTGTTTTACAGATATTTCAACCAAATTAATATTTTTAATGATATTCAAACGCGACAAACTAAACTGGAACAAATCAGCCAAGATCAAATGAAAATCTTACAAGAAATTAATGCAAAATTAACAAAAACTCAAGAAAAAGTGGAAAATATGGAAAAAGATCTACCAACTATTAAAGAATATATAAGAGTCATTAATCAGGTTGTCAATAAAAAACCACCAAGATTACCAATGGAAGTAATTTTGGGTTTAAAAAATGCAACCGAAACAAAATTAAAATGATTTTTCCTAAAATAAAAAATCTTTTAGTTGAGTGCAAAGATGTTGTGTCTTCGTTGGCAAAGGTTATCAGTAGTAATAAATAAAAATATAATTTTGAGATTTATTAACGAGGGAAGGGAATTCCCAGAAAAAAATTTATGTCAAAACAATTTTATAATTAAAATTTGTTAGTCGAATACTACTTTAGAATTAGATTGTTATCAATTTTGAAGGGGGCAAAATCCACACACATCCCAGCAAAAAAAATTGCAAGTAATGCTTTACAAACTACTTCTTCCAATGTTTCACAAGTATCCGTTAGTGTATTTTTACTGCTTTTTTAGAAGTTATTCTGAACTACTTCAAAAAATCACTTCTTTCATTGCTTCCAAAGTATCCGTAGGTATATTTTACAGCTTTTTTAGAATTACTTCTGAACAACATCCAAAAAATCACTTAAGTATTGCTTCTAAAGAGTAATTGCTCTAAAAGTGATCGTAAAAAGTGATTTTGGTACCATTTGCCATTTCCAAACAGAGGGTCCTGGGTTCGATTCCCGGCAGGACGAATATTTTTTTATTTTTTTAAAATTTTTTTTATTCTATTAATTATTTTTTTAATATTTATAATTAATTTGTTTAAATTCAATATTTTTTGATTTTAAAATTTGTAAAAATATGTATATATAAAAAAATGGTGAGAAATTACTTTTTATGCACCTGTAAAAATAGCAGGTACTGAAAACAATATTGAATTGGAGTGAACTTTTTACACTTGTTTAATAAGTACTTTTATTGAGAAGAATAAGGAGCAATATCTCGCTGTAACAAAGTGGTATTTTTATGGCAGTCACCTTTCATATCAAGGAATAGCGCAGCGGTAGAGCGTTAGACTAGCGATCGTGAGATCGCAAGTTCGATACCCGGTGGTGGCAATAAAAAAACTTTGTAAAATAAAAAAAAAAAAAATTCTTTTTGCGAAGACTTTTTTTTAACTTTTAACTAGTGAAAAGAGCTTCTTTTGCACTCGTTCAAAAAATACTGAAAAATGTTGAAGTGGAAGTACTGCTCTCCTATGACAACTCAATGTTAAAATCATTAGTGTTTATGTTAAAAAAGAAGTACATCTAGATCATCAATTGTCGTGCTTTTTCTACTGCTTCAGCATCTCTTTTTTTTTTGCTGGGTTGTGATCAATTTTGAAGGGGACAAAATCTACAAACATATAGTCTTTTTAGCGGCCCATTCACGTATCTAGGGTATAAAAATTAGGGTTCAGAATTGTAAAATTTTTTGGTGTTTGAAGACTTTTTAATTTTTTTTTAATTTGTTAGAAAGATTTTCAAAATTCCAGTCATATAGTACCCATATTTCTATAATTTTCTTTGAAGTGAGGTTTGAGAATTGACAATATGAAATGAAAAATTTAAACAAGCATAAAAATTAACTATCCTATTCACTCATCTAGTGTAAGAATCGTCCACGCTCGACACCACAGCCCCATTGTTTAGTATTACAATTAAAATATATTTTAATTTAATACTATAATTATAGTATTAAGTTTTATAAATGAGTAAATAATTCTATGACTTTATTGATTAATAAATTCTACGCCCATAAAATCTTTCTTATATATTTCTAAAATTTTATGGTTTAACACTTGTAGCATTTAAAGCTTTATCCATACCAAATATACGATATAAAACACATCTTCCTTTAGAGCACTTTGATTTATCCGTTTTTGCACTTAAGTAGTCTTTCACAGAGGTTGAAATTGTTTGTATTAGTGGTAGTTGTTGTTCAAAATTTAGTAACCTTTTTTCTTGAGAATTTAATTTCAAATTAATTTCATTAAGAATTGTCTCCAAATCTGGTGATTTTTCTAGAGATGGGTTTTCTATCTCAACTTCTGGCTTTAAGTAGATATTTAGTTTCTGTTCTAAAATTTGTAGACGTTCCATATATTTATCAAATTCTGCTAAGCGTTCTAAAATTTCATTTTTTATTTCTCCAACAACTTTTTCGTTATTAGCATTACAATCTCCTGAGTTTTGAATATTTTGTAAAATTAAATACATTTTGTTCTTATGTTGACTATCATTCTTTTTTAAAATTTTTTGTAGTGATTGTTTTGTTATCATTAATTTTGTGTCAATATCTTGAAAGAATTCATCATTAGTTTTACATTGCTTTAAAGAAGTTTCGTTGGAAAATATATTTGTTCTTATTTCATAAATAATATCGGTTTGCGAATTTAATCTGTTGGAAAGAAAAGAAGTTGTTTTAATTAGCTTGTTGTCAGAGAAAAAAATTGCAATTCCCACCCCGGAATAAAAGATGCAGTACTTCAAATTGAATGACAATTTTATTCGTATCTATAAGTAAGAACAGAATATGCAAATAATACAACTGCAACAACATATAGACATATAACTCACACGCATATTTTTTTTTGATCGAAATGTTTTAAATTTGCAACAGTAATGGATATTCCTATGACACGTACATCTTGAATTCATTAATGGAAACGCTAAATTAGCACTATATTTATTTTTGAGCTGTGTTTTGTAGAGCTGGTAATAATTCTAAGTGTCATCAGCAAAATTTAACATATACGTTAGGGTGTCCCAAAATAAGAAAATTTCATGTAATATCACTGCAACGATGGGTATTAATGAGCTGATTATATGTGCGTCGACGTTTTGAAATATCACATCTGAATTTTATTTTGGGGGGGTTAAAATGTACCTCTTTTTCAAATGTTTATTGTGAATCGGCATAGGAAACCGTATGAATCTACCATTTTATGTATAGGATGTGTTCAGCGAAGTTCTGTAAAACACTACGGGGAACATTTTTGTGGAACATTTCAACCCTCTAACTCCTCATTTTAACCTTCTAACACTTCAATTAATGGACTTTCTTGGCAAAAGGGACAAAAAAGGCCCAAAGTTAAAGAGTTAGAGGGTTAAAATGTTCCACAAAAATATTTCTCTTAGTGTTCTACATAAGTTCGCTGAACATATCCTATACCTAAAATGGAAGATTCACATGGTTTCCCGCTAAAATCCAGGTTTGTTGGACATTTGAGCGCCAAATCTCAATAAGAGATAAACCCTTAAACACATTTTAAGTTTTGACTTATTTCTGGCATTAAAGTTAAATTTTCAACTTTGATGTTTTCAAAGACTTATAATTTCATGACAAGTATTTTTGAGGACCATTTTAATCCTCTTACTCTTCAATTAAAGGGACTTTTTTGACCCCATTTTAGAAAGGGGCAAAAATGCCCCGTAAGTTGAAGATCTAGAGGGTTAAGATGTTCCGCAAAAATATTGGTCATGCAATTCTACTATAAGTCTCTGAAGACATCAAATTTGAAAATTGAACTTCAATGCCAGAAATAAGTCAAAACTTAAAATGTGTTGAAGGGTTAATCTCATACTTATTCAGAATTGGCGCTCAAATGTGTTGAACTGGATTTTAGGGGGAAATCATGTGAATCTTCCACTTTGGATATAGGATGTGTTCAGGGAACTTATGTAAAACACCACGAGGAATATTTTTGTGAAATATTTTAACCCTCGAACTCTTCAACTTACGGGTCTTTTTTGTTCCTTTTTAAAAATGAGCCAAGAAAGTCCCTTTAATTGAAGAGTTAAAAGGTAAAAATGTTCCACAAAAATACTTCTCGTAGTATTTTACATAAGTTCGCTGAACACATCCTATACCTAAAATGGAAGATTCACAGGGTTTCCTATGCCGATTCACAATAAACATTTGAAAAAGGGGAGACATTTGAACCCTTTAAAATTTTAAATTTAAACGCCGACACACATATATTTTCGTTTGGTCTCCTCTACCAGAATTCATTGTCAGAACCCCGTTATTTTGCAAAAAGCACCAAATTGTTGTACAGTGTATTAAATAAAAATAATGTGCTAATTTTAATAGTTTATCCTGCAGGGCCTTTTTTAAATAATTTTTGGTAGCTTTTGCTGTCCAGTGTTATTTCTATCAAGTTGCAACTTCTCCCGTGAACCATGTGAGAGCTTGAGTAGAAATAAATTCTTCGTACGGGAGTTCATGAGTGTTTACAAATTTAAGCTCGTGAGAGTAATTCAAAATTCTATCACGCTGCCATAACTTATTCGACCACATTCAACTGACTTATAAGCTTGAGTGTAGATAACATACCCAGTGTAGAAACGGTAATGACATATCATTATATTTTGGAGTACCAGTAATGACACCCACTTACCTTCTGCATTATTTTAAAACATATAATAATGAGTTACTGATAATGACTTATTTTTATCATTATTTCAAATAGAAAATAATTTTTTAGATTTTTTTGAAAATTTTTTGAAATCTATTTTTAGACTCAATATTTTTTAAACACTGGTAAGGATATATGTAACCACATATTTTTTGATTTTTTGTATGTTGGCGAGTAAGCTTACTTATGTGCAGCAGGTCAATTATGTTTTTATCTATTAAATATTACATGTCGATATAGCTCAGATGGTAGAGCTGTTGACTGGCAATCTGTAGACCCAGGTTCGATTCCCGCTCCACCAAATTTTATTTAAAAAAAAATATACAATAAAAAATATTTTTTTTTTATATAATTTATTTTTTTGAAAATCTATTTTTAGACTCATTATTTTGTCAGTACTGGTAAGCACATAGGTAATGATATATTTTTTAATTTTTCGTATGCTGGTGTGTAACGACAACTCATTATTTTTCGCGACATCGCCATATAAAGGTAATAAGAAATGTAATAACAAAAGTAACTAGTTACCATTACCAAGTATGTAGTTACATAACCACATATCTGGTAATGATTTTCTACACTGGGTAGCTAAGAGGTAAGTTCCTAGCGGGGAATAAGTAATTACTTAAATTTTGTTGTGCTTGGAGACTTACCCACTGTGTAATTTATCTACATCCAATTGTAGATTTTCCACACAATTTTTAAGCAAAATAATATCGGCTGTTAACTCTTTATTTAGAACATTGTTCTTGATTCCATGTTGTTTAGTACATTTAATAAATAACAACAATATGTTTATTACTAAAACCCAAATACAATTCTTATAAAGCATTTTGTTTAGTAATTTTTAATATTTGCCGTTTTGTAGACGTTTACATACAGATTTTGATTTTCTACTGATTTGTGTTTTTTTATATAAAGTATGTCAGTGTTATCGCAGAACAATAAGCAGGTACGCTGCGGGAGAATATTTTAGAAATTATTGCTGTAATTACATATATATATAAGTCGAAAATGCGTTTATAATATCCAAATTTCAATTAAAGTCATTTTTTTTTTTAGTTTTAATGAAATGGTTTTCTTTTTATGTTCTTTTCCTTGTGAAGCAGCTTTTTAGGATTGTTTTGATATTTTTATTTTATAAATAACATTGTTTTCGAAGTAATTGATAATGATATTTTTGTAAATATATTTTTATTTTATTAATAAATTTAAAATTCAAATAAATTACTTATCAGTATATGAAACAAGATGGAATTTATTTTATAACAGTACATTAAAGTCAAGTGCGATTAGTATAAAATTGGGTGGCAGCTTGTAAACATTAAATAAAAAAATTAAAGCAAAAATCTAAAAAAAAAAATGAAACAAAGTTTATATATTTTAACAATAATTTGCTTAATTTTAACAAATTACATAATAAAAGCTAATAAAATTGTTGGTGGCGATGAATTAACACTGCGTAATCAATTATTTGCTGATGTTTTTCTATTAAAAGAAGGTGTAGATCGTTTACAAATTTCGGTGGAGGTATTAAGCAAACGGTAAAGTTTAACAAAAAATGTAAAAATGGAATTAAAATTATAAAGCGAGTTTTTGCTTCTACAGATACAACAATCAAATTGAGGTTTTAAAAGATTTACAAATAAAATTCGGAACTGCTGATAACGAAGATGATGATGTTTGTGATAAGATGGGTGCATTTTTTAATGCCACCTATAGAAAATATAATTCCTTTGAAACTAGAATTGTTACCAAATTGGAAGATATACAGGATGAACAAACAACACGTCTAGATCAAATTCTAGTTAAACAAAATTTAATAAAAAGCGCTTGTAGTTCACAAGGAGGATCATCTACAACTTTAACTATGATGTCGGCCGTACTAACGGAGGTTAATGAAAAAGTCAATAGCTTTGAAGAACAATTTAAAAAATTGGAGTCACTAGAAGCCAAATTTAATTTACAACAATCCAAATTGGAACAATTCACTCAAAATCAAATGAAAATTTTACAAGAAATCAATGATAAATTAATGAAAAATCAAGAAAAATTTGAGAAATTTGAAAAAGAATTACCAAATTTTAATGATATTACTAAAAATATTAATCAGATTGTACAGAAAAAACATCCCCGACTACCAATGGAGGTTATTTTGGGTTTGACTAATGCAAATGCAACTAAATTAAATTGAGTTATTATTGTATTCAAAAAATTTTTTCAATACAATTAAATATGAACAAAAAAAAAAAAAATTAAAAGATAACTGCACAATTTAAATGAAATTAAAAACAATATAAATAAATCTTTAGCTTACACAGCAAACTTGCTAAGTTCTCTGCTTTTAAAAGTTCTACAGCAGCGGCAAAAATGTTTAGCTTTTTGGTTTGTTTTATTATTTAAACTCACAAGGAAATTATCCACTGGTCACTTAACATCTGCGTTAACGAAACTCGGATATGTTGTAAAGGACAACATACATAAATTTCACATTTAATTTCAAACTATAATAAAAATGTTAGATTAAATGCTTTAAATTTGAAAACTATTTTAACTTTATAAAGACTAACCAAGATTAAAGTCCAAATATTAAATCGTTTTCGCGAAATTCAAGAACAAAGTCTGACAGCACTGCCATTGTCCACTGGCACTTTCAATATGTGGTTTGGGCTTAATGTTTTACATAAACTATCTGTATAGAATAAAGTAAAAACTAAAACTCTCCTATACTTTTTTGGTTTGACAAAAACTTTAGAAAATTTATTACTGGTAAATGACAATTCTTTTTAACTCCCATCTCTAATTTAAACAATGACAACAATTAAGTAGTTAAAATGATTTTATCTATTCCAAAAGTGCTAATTTTCAAAACATAATTATATTTTGGAAAATCTTACAATCAACATCCTTGGTATACCAGTTTACCACCTTCAAAATGCTCGGTTAGTCTAACTGTACTCTGATTTTGACATACGTAATGAACTGTTTCCAACTAGCTACATATATTGAGATTAATTAATGCATTGTATGAATGTATAATGAGAGCAAAATGTACAATTTTCACCAAAAATTGTATTTACCAATGTGGTATTAACATAGATTCATTTATGTATATTAGAGTGGAGCAAAATAGTTTTAAAAATGGTACCCGAACTTTAACCTCAACGGAGATTTTTCCAATCAGAGCTTGAAAAAGATCAGTGAATAATTTATTATCACTTTAAATCAATGATTAAAACATTTGATTCACCTCGTTCTTGTTGAATCTATCGAAACTTAATACTTTCAGCAAATTTGTTTCTCTTGTCGTCATAATGTCGACTAAGAATGTCCTTTAATTCCGTATAATATAATTCAGCTGGAAGTTTTGGACTTACTTCTACCTTCAAAGCTGTATTGAGTTGTGTACCCATTTGTACATGAGCGTAATTTGCGTAATCATTTTCGGGTATTTTTGATAGTTGAAACACCCAGTCAAATATTGTAAAATAATTTGCTACTGTTTCCCCATCTACTTGCTTGTATGCCCCTATTAAAAAATTGGACAAAAATAAAATAAAAATTTTGTCTCAAATTGTGATTAAAGAAGGATTTTTTTTTAAAGATAAGAAAGTAACTGAAACAAATGTGAATAATTAGCCCGTTAAAAAGGAAAGAAAAAATCACTAAACATTTAAGTTGGTCAAAAAACAAAAACTATGAAAAAAATATTTGGTGTGATTGCTTTTGCCGCCAAGAGAGGGCGCTAAACTTTGACTCTAAACTGACAACAGAAAAATGGGTTTTAATTGTTTCACTAAAATAATTCTGAAAAATAATTTTTTTTTAAAAACCTATTCGAATACTTGTTTTTTAATTACTTCAATATATTTGTAGTTAAATTAAAATATGGATTTTATTATATATTTACAAAACAATAAAGGTTTTCACAAGGGGTGTGCTATTTGTTGTATCGTTGTATCGTCCTAACAAAAAACAGAGTTGTTAAAAATTAAATTGAAAAAATACAACATTTGAGAATAGCACGATACAACATTTCTACGTATGTTTAGTGTCCTATATTTGAGTGTGCTAACAGATAGAAAACTGAAAAGAAAATCGTTGTTGAACACAAATAAAAATTTTAACAACTCTGTTTTTTGTTAGGACGATACAACGATACAACAGATAGCACACCCCTTATGAACAACCTAAATTATTTTTTATTGCTCCGAAAAACACATTTTGTTTTGTTGAAAATCAAAAAATTACTTAACTTTGATGGAGTATAAAAAAAATTATATAAAATTAGATATTGTTTTTTCTTTTTTTTATAAGTTTATACTGTTATATAATAGATCATTAAAAAATTAATTACTATTTTTTACCACAAATTAAAAAAAATGGATTTTTTGAAATGCCTAAATTCATGATTTTTACACAAATTTTACGCATTTAAGAGTGTTTAGTATTCAAACCATGTGAACCTTCCATTTTAGGTATAGGATGTGTTGAGCGGACTTTTGTAAAACACTACGAGAAAAATTTTTGTGGGACATTTTAACCCTCTAACTCTTCAATGAAAGGGAATTTTTTGGGCATTTTTTAAAAAGGGATAAAAAAGAGCCGTAAGTTGAAGAGTTAGAGGGTTAAAATGTTCCACAAAAATGTTCCTCGTAGTGTTTTACATAAGTTCGCTGAACACATCCTATACCTAAAATGAAAAATTCCCATGTTTTCTCCCTAAAATCCAGATTTGTGGGACGTTTGAGCGCCAATTCTAAATAAGTACGAAATTAACCCTTAAACACATTTTAAGTTTTTACTTATTACTGGCCTTTAAGTTAAATTTTCAATGCTATTGTCTTGAGAGACTTATAGTAGAATTTCATGACAAATATTTTTGCCGAACATTTTAACCCTCTAACTCTTCAACTTACGGGTCGTTTTTGCCATTTTAAAAAAAGACCCTTTAATTGAAGAGTTAGAAGGTTAAAATGTTCCACAAAAATACTCCTCGTAGTGTTTTACATAAGTTCGCTAAACATACCCTATGCTTAAATGGAAGATTGAAGTGGTTTCCTATTTTAATCCTATTTAATTTTTTTTGTTTTAGAAAAATAATTTTAAGCGTTTAAAACCCATTTTTTGTGAAAGGCATTTTTTTTTAATGAATCGATTTTACCCAAATTTGGCACAAATATGGCTTGACCTTATATCAATTCACGTGCTTAATTTCATCGCAGGTTTTGTAAAGATTTTAAAATAAAGGATATATGGAAGGACTAAGAGTCCTTGCTTTGATTTTGATAAAAATTGACACAAACGTTTCCGGTTTTATGTGCATCTCAATGTATACTTTTTGTAATTTTACATCCATTTATGTAGCTAATATATTATTTTTAAATTTCAGGACCTATGGGAGGTGGGCGTGTCCTTGGCCTGATATTTCCAAAAATTTAAAGTTTTCTTAACTAAGGGGTTCTATGTTAGTATACCAAATTTCAAAACTCTGTCTCCACTCCTTCTATTTTTGTCCAATCGTTGTATGGGATCAAAGCACTGTGCTTCAGCCCTACTGAACGAATACCTCCTGCTAGCATTTCCATAACCGATGAGAATTGTTCCTGTGTCAGACTCAATTTATCCCACTTCTGGCACCAATTTTGTATTTTTAGGTTTATAATAAATTTTATTAGAAATAAAGAATAACTGATATTTTCAATTTGACAAAAAATTTATAGTAACAAAAAACCAAAATTCAAATTCTTATTTTTGACAAGTAATAATTTATAACTACAGTGTTAGGAAAGTATTTTAGGAAGAGTAAACTAATATAAAGTAGTTTTAATACATGTTAATGGACATAGAAAAATACTAGAAATTTCGTTATGTCAATAGAGTTCTTTTATGGGTAATTTAAAAAATGATTAAAATTAAACAACTTAAGTAATCTAAAAATTGGCCAACATTTTCTTTTTGTTTTTTTTTATTTATAAAAAAAGACTTAGAACTTTCTTTTTATCTATTCAGAAAGTGTTTTCGTATTATTCGTCTTCGTTTTGGAGAAAATATTCATCGAATGTTGTCTGCCTCATATATTTACTCAAATACATATTCTATAATCATTCAGGACATCATACGTATACTCAATATGATAATTACGATATTCATCATACGCAGTGGTGTCCTAAAGTGGAAAAACATTACTATCTTAAGATAAGTTCATAGCAAAAAAAATTTTTTTTATGTGCAAAAAAAAGTATTTTGTAAGAAGAGGAAATTATTTAATTTTTTAGTCACAGCGATTGTTCAAGTGGGGTCCCCTATTGTGGAAATAGTTTTGTTCTAATACTTCGATTTGGAGCGCCATTGCTGAAAATCTAAAACTTCGAATGCATTTCTTTGTAAGATTCCATATTTTTGGAGTTTTGTTCCGCTCTAATGTACAAATCCAAAGTACAAGTATATATTGTAGTAGTGAGTACGGTTCACAACAGAATGAATCTACTGTGAGCGTCAAAAGAAAATGTACACGTTTTTTCTTATGTTTACCATTTAATTTTTTACCATTACAAAATTATTGTTGCT
Organism: Leucophora obtusa; assembly: GCA_949987735.1. Lineage (NCBI taxonomy): Eukaryota > Metazoa > Arthropoda > Insecta > Diptera > Anthomyiidae > Leucophora > Leucophora obtusa. Next base: position 8,373,822 of record OX465296.1, read on the forward strand.
TTACATATTATTTTTATCCAATTTGTCACACGCCAATGTACTGTTTTAGGTGTTACGCTTATGTTTCTTTAATTATATATTTTCTCCTTTTTTAAAATATATAAAAATAACAACAACAATAATATCTGTGTTTGTGCAGCACTTTGGCAATGACATACGCCAACGTTGATAGATTGTCGCACAAACACAGCTAATATTACAATAACAAAAATCATACAACAAAAACAAAAAATCTTCATATTCTTAGCGTGAGAAGAAACTTTACAATTTGTGCATCAATTACCGTTATTTTTAGTGATTTATTTTATTATCACATTCTGGATAATATAAGCTAATTATAAGAATTGTTAATTGACTTGATGTGTCAAATGGGAAGATTTGAACTTATCTGGAAGTTCGTGAACTTGTGTTAAAATATTATAAAAAGGTGCAACATTGAACGAAATTGGTTTACGGTGGGACTCATACTGTAGGTTTAACTTTAAAAATTGTGTACAAAACAACATCAAATTTTTGGTTTAACTATTAATTAACACTTAAACCTGCGGTGTGAGACCTACCAATAATGATTGAAAGAGTCACAATACCGTAAAATATACACAGAACAAATTTAAAATGAGTTTTAATGACGAAATTGATTAAAATTTTAATTGATTTTGCACCTATTACTCAAATGGTACTATTAATTACTAAAAATTGTATACGATTTTTTGAAACAAAATTTGATTAAAGTAGTAATAATATCAATTAAAACATTAATTGAAAATGTCAAACATTTGGGTGTTATACAAAAAATCTTCTATTTATTCATACAGTTTAAGAAAAAAAAAAAAAAATATGGGGATTATGGAACACATTATTATATAACAAATATTTAAAAGTCAATTAAATAAAAAAATAAATTAAACAATTTTTATTTTTAACATAAGTTTAATTAGATATTAAAGGTTAATAATTGTTTCTGTGTATAATTGATAACCTAGCCAGAGCGCTGATAAATAAAATTTTTATTTATTTTTGGTTTTTTTTTTTTTTTTTTGGTAGAAAATAAGAACTCTTGTCTCAACAATCTCGAAAGCTGTCTCAAAATGAGGGTTCGTTTTACAGACTAAAAAAAAAAAATTCTAAAGTTATTTGAATTTATGAGGAAAGTTTCGAATTTATGCTTTCTTTTTTAAAGTTATTTTTGAGTACACAGGGGGCTTTTTGTTTATGTTTTTGGAGCGCATTTCTGAGTCATTTCTCATCGTTTTAGTTTGTAGGGATCGTTTTAGTTTGTACAATTGAAGTCCAAAAAAAAGCCATTAGACCTTCTGAAATCAATCCTGTGTGAGGTTGTTTTTTTTTTTTTTTTTGCCGATGAAGCTTCTTTCCTACAGTTCTTCTTTTTTTATAAAAGACTCCTAAATATGAGCATTATTTAAAATTTTAGAATTTCTGAGCCATGTACGAGTTATTTATCATTCAATTTTGAGTCATCTATGAGAATGGAAAAAATTATAATCTAGAGAGAACCCCATAAAGATAATCTGATGAAAGTGTTTGGTTGCACTTGAAAATGCATTAATTGCCATTGTTGTAAAATAAATTGTAAATTCTATTTGGAATTTGTCATATTTAATCTTAAAGCCGAACAAAAATAAAACTCATTGTAACAATCTTCAGATCAACTCAAATCTACGATAAAATGGAAAAAATTAAAAAAAAATTTTAAATAGGCTTAAAAATAAGAGTCAATTACTCGTATATTTCTTTTATGACTCTAAAATTTGGGCGCTCTGAAGTTGTTTTAAAAAATTGGCCCAAATCTGGAAGGTCAAATAAACTAAATGGGACTGAAATACGATCTATTGTAGAAAAATTGAAACCAAATCGAACTGAAAGTGCTGTCAAAATATCCGAGATTATTTCAGAATGCTAATGCAAGAACGTTAACGCCAGAAAAAGTGAAACCAAATCCAACTGAGAGTGCTGTCAAAATATCCAAGAACGTGAACGCTAGCACAATACGTAGATCACTACATGGAAATGGACTATATGGACGAGTTTTCAAGAAGCAAACCGTATATATCGAAAATCAATAAACAGCGACGTTCAGATTTTTCTAAAAAGTATCAAACTAAATTTAAAAACAACCCAATACAATAATAATAAAAAAAACCAATTAAAATTTGGAGATGCAAAAATTAAAAATTTGCCTATCAAAATGTAATACCCACAGTGAAGTATGGTTGTAGAGTAGGCAAATTGGTTTTCATAAAGTGCACTATGAATAAAACAGATTACCTAAACATTTTTAAATATAACTTGTCACTCAATCTCGAAAAATTTGGCTTGGATCAAACTTGGGTGCTTCAACAGGGTTATGATCCCAAGCACACCGCAAAAATAGTAAAGGAATGGCTGTATTCACAAACAGCTTGTTTTCCTTAATAGTAGTAGTAGAAATTCTTTATTTAAAAAATGTTGTTTTTGAATAAAATAACATTACATAATTTTTAAAGAATATACAGCTTTGACCATAGTCGTTAGCCGGAAAAAAAGAGTTAAAAGCAATATAAATTAAAATTTCATTATTTATAGTTTAATTATTGTATTCTATAATTAACATTCTGCGGTAAGCCAAAGCATTGATAATATATTGCACTAGGCAGTTAAAATTGTTTTCACCATTTAGTATTAAAATTATCTCATCTTCTGATATTGTTACCTTATTAAACCACTGCAGTCTGAAGCTATTTAATATGGGACATCTTCCAATAAAGTGTTGCAAGTTTTCAGTTTCGTTTGTGTTGCACAGTGAGCAATTTTTGTAAATCTTTCTCGAGTGCCGGGAACCATTTAATTCTATTAAATCACAGTGCGCTTTGAATATCCACATTATGTTCATTTGATTATTGCTTTGGAAATAAAAGCGTCCCACATATGGGTCTAAGTTTCCTTAATACTTAACTGTCATATAAGATGTTTTCCTTTTTTACATAGAAAAAAAAACTGCAATTATAGTTAAAAATAATAACTACTGTTTAATACACAAACAACTGTCATGTAGCAACTCTCAAACTTTTCGAGTGTAGCAGTGTTTTATTGCTGCTTTTAGTCTAAAATTTTTGATAAATTCAGAGGTTAATTCTAATCTTCAATTCAATTAAATTTAACTTAAATATCCAGATAAAATTTAACCAACAGTTAAATTAAAAATTTATATGGGAAACAACAACAACTAACTGGACATTCAGTAGTCGGGCTTAAGTGTATTATTTACTAATATTTTGGAATTTTTAGTAGCTTTTTCTGCTATTCTTACATGCTTATTTCTGTGAGTGGAGCTTTTGTTTTATTTGTTATTTTTTGCCTGAATCTGAATTTTCAAAATCCCGAATTCCGGGATTTGTAAATAAAAACCTGTCCCGTTGGGCTTCCCTAAGTGGAATCGATGACTAAAAGCTTAGAAGCTGTAATCAAATCAAATGGAAGGCAAACGAAATACTAAATTTTTTAAAATTCTTGTATATTTTTTTCTTGTTTTTACCGTACAATTTATTTTGACGCTGTAAATATGAAGTATTTTTTGGTTTTGTTGTATATTTTTGTTATTGTAAGATCTTTGTTATTGTTTTTTTTTTTCACAAAATGAGAAAATAGAAAATGTATTTTTCAAAAAATATAAAATATTGAATTAAATGTTAAAGCAAATTAGTAAACTAAAGTTGAGAACACATACGTCTAACGTGTACAGTTTCTTTTGACGCTCACACTATGTATATGTTTCTGTTTTCATGTTGTTGTTTTGTTGGTTGGTTATTATAAGCAGTATTCAACATTCACAGATGTAAACAAATTAAACCAACTGTTGCTGTAGTAATTGTGGCATTCAGTTGGCGAAAAAAAAACTTCAATGCATAAAATTGCAACTAATTTTAAATGAGAGTGTTAGAAAATGTAATTTCATTTTAATTAGATACACTTTAAGGAAAAACTAAATTGAATTAGCTTAAATTATTTACATTTATTAAACAATGTAAGTAAAACTTTAGCAATTTAATAAATTTTTTAGAGAAAACATTGTTTTGGTATGTATTTTTTTCAAAAGAACTCAGTTTTTTTTTTTTTTTTTTTTATAAATATTGACTTTATTTGGAGTTTTGAAGGTATTATTAACAATATAGTTTTAAAATTAAATGTAACAAGCGTTGTTAAATTACCCTTTTAAATTGTTAATGCGACCCTTTCTATTACGTGGGTGCAATTATTTTTGTAATAGCCTCCACTATTCGAAATTCAAAAATAAACCTGATTTTGCTGATCTATTGCAAAATCAGAATCCAGTTATAACAGAGGATCTGCTACAAATTGAGAAAATTTACTATGACGGTGTCAAAAACCACAACGAATTAACAAGACATAAACAAAATTTTTTATTTATTTACTTTTTTAATAAGCGATTTTTTGTCAGTCCCCTAATACGTTAGAATATTTATTTGCAGATCCATTTCACTTTGTCTTGTCACAATACAACATCTGCGACTTAAGTTTTTTTTTTGTTGGAAATTGCCATGTTGGAAATAGTTCATATGAGTGGATATTAGTTGATGCAAAGTAATTGTTATAAAAATTTTGCCAACAAACAAATATATCATGAAATAAACGCAAAAGAGCTTGTAAATATATATAGATTTTCATACTGGTTGTTAGAACATAAATGTATTTCTTTTATTTGTACAACTTATACAGTCTGGGGTATAATCAATCTTTAGAACTCAGTAAGGTTCTGTTATAGAATAATAAACAATATACATTACGTTTTGTTTTATTGAAATTGTTTGTAATTTCTAGCAATGATGCTGCTGATGATGATTATGATGAATTTACATTTTCCTATGAGAAAAATATAAAACTATTTTTTATTAAAAGCATTTTTAAGATGCATTTGCGACATAAGTTATATCGGTATATTTATACACAGAAAAAATTATTGCCAAAAAAAATTTTAATTAAAATTTTGTTTAATTTCAAATATATTTTCAATTAAAGGTTTAATCATAATAATTATGTAAACAACTCTGTACTAAAATACATTACAAAAATGCCTGTTGGCAGCCCGTCTCCAATGTACATAAATGGCCTGCTATCGAACATAAAAACCATTTGTCAGTCTGGCAACATTTGCGAAAAAGGAGACACGGAGGAGATTGGAAGATAAACAAAAATCCAAATATCCAAATAGTAGAATATTTGTATGTGTTTGTTTGAGCACTTCTGAAGGTAAAAGACAATAACACAAAGCTGAAAGAAAACTATGAATTAGCTATTTTACATTCAAGGCCTTACTTGGGTGAGATGGCTTAGCTGTTGCACTTTAGTGTAGTTACGCTTGTAATGTAGAAATAGGCACAAATTTGATTCCTTAAAAAAATTATCATGTAGAGAAAATCTGACAATAAATTATAAACAAAAATACAATTTAATGGAAAATCACTGATGAAGCATGTCCATAGAAAAAGGCAGAAACTAGATCTAGCCTGACTTGTAAATTAATGTGTTTATAGTTTTTAAAGAAAAAGGTTTATTCTTCTTCTTAACCTCAAACCTACTAAACTAAAATCGATAAAATGCATATTAATTACAATATAAATTGCAGCTGGTCTATATGACGTTAAAAACAACACTGTACTAAATTATATTCGTCATTGAAAATGAGTATGGTGTCGAAAGTACTTTTAGTTTACCAAGTACTTAAAGCCGATTAGCTGGAATTTCAATTAAAGATTTATTATATTTGTTTAAAATATTACTTGATTTTTTTTCTAAGTTTTCCAATTACTATTTTAATTGAGTACTTAAAGCCGATTAGCTGGAATTTCAATTAAAGTTTTAATATATTTGATTAAAATTTTAATTAATTTTTTTTTCTAACAGTTAAAGTTTTAATGGATAAAATTAAAGCTTTGTTTAAATATTGATTAAATATTTAATTGATATGATTAAAATTTTTATTAAAAAATTTTCAATCAAACTGTTAAAATTTTTTTTATTGATATAACGATTTTCGTAATTGGTCCGAATGCAATGAAATTTTTGACTGTATTTACAAATATTTTAATTGAAACTCATTTTTAGTTTCTTCTGTGTATATTTTAAATTTTTATCCTTTTTAAATATGAAACTCATAATATTTCTGTGAACAATTTATCATAATGATGGTATTTTCCATGGAATATAAAGTTTACAGAATTTATGTGTCATACACTAATCACTTCTTAAATGCTTTATAACAATGATTACTTTCTTAAGAATGATATAGTATGTGGTTATGTGAAAGTATATTGAATTTCACTGACTTACTATCACAAAGTAAATAGCACTGTATAACAAAATTAAATTTTTTCCTAAATAATAAGGTCTTGATAACGTATCAGCGTTTTAAAAGTTTACGTCTGGCCTTTTGTTTTTTTGAGGGTTGAAGTTTTCCGCCTTTTCGAAATGTTTATTTTGAATCGGCATAAGAAAACATGTGAATCTTCCATTTTAGGTATAGGATGTGTTCAGCAGACTTATGTAAAACACTACGGGAAATATTTTTGAGGAATATTTTAGCCCTCTAGCTCTTAAACTAAAGGGACTTTTTTGGCCCCATTTAAAAAAAGGACAAAAACGACCCATAAGTTGAAAAGCTAGAGGGTTAAAATGTTCCGCAAAAATATTTGTCATGAAATTCTATTATAAGTCTCTGAAGACCTTAAAGCTGAAAACTTAACTTCAATGCCAGAAATAAGACAAAAATTAAAACTAACCTAACTAACCCCCTAAAATCCAGGATATTTGGCCGCCAATTCTGAATAACCCTTAAACACATTTTAATTTTTGACTTATTTCTGGCACTGAAGTTGAATTTTCAACTTTGATATCTTCAAAGACTTAGGGTAAAATTTCATGACAAATATTTTTGCGGAATATTTTAACCCTCTAACCCTTCAACTTATGGGTCTTTTTTGTCCCTTTTTAAAAAGGGGCCAAAAAAGTCCCTTTAATTGAGGAGTTAGAGGATTAAAGTGTTCCACAAAAATGTTGCCCATAGTATTTTATATAAGTTCATTGAACACATCCTATACCTAAACTGTAATATTCACATGTTTATTCGCAATATGCATTTGCAAAAGGGGGTTAGTTTTAAGTTTTGACTTATTTCTGGCATTAAAGTAAAATTTTCAACTTTGTTGCCTTCAGAGACTTATAGTAGAATTCTATGACAAATATTTTTGCGGAATATTTTAACCCTCTATCTCTGCAATTTAGGGGTTTTTTGTCCCTATTTAAAACGGGGAAAAAAGTCCCTTTAATTGAAGAGCTACAGGGTTAAAATTTTCCACAAAAATGTTCCACAAATTGTTTTACATAAATTCGCTGAACACTTCCTATAAATAAAATGGAAAATTCACATGGTTTCCTAACTTTAACGCCCCAAAAAATAAATTTTTATTATTTATGCCAGAATCAGTTGTCAGAAACTTATTATTTTTTTGTGTTGTACAGTGTAGTTAATATGTAAGCTTTAGTAACTTTTGAAATTAAATATTTTTTAAAATTCTTTTCTTACACAAAAAAGGCTAGATACAGTAAATGCTATACCTTCGAATAATATTTAGAATCCTTTCTCAGCAAAAGGGCAAAATAATCTGTTTCAAAGAACCGTTTGTAAAACAACTTATTTTTCTTTACACAAAATTCTTTAATCGGTTCTATTGTCGATGTATTTTATTGTCGAAATTTTCAGTTAATAGTAAATAAACTAGAACCAATTATTTCAAAACACGAAGGCCATATGTAATTTCTCTATGACAATATCGAATATACATATTTAAATTTGCGCTATGTATTTATTAAATTTATTTAAAATAACATAAAATTTAGATTTTTATGAAAACAATTATATTTTTGCAAAATAGTAAAACTGTCATTTCTTTATATGTGTGTATTTTTGTAACATTTTTTAAGTCAAACAAATTGCATTTAAGCAATTTTTTTTATATCAGACTCATGCTAAATTTCAAATGAATATTTAAAAAACTAAAACTAACAATATAATAATATTGTTTGTGACAAAAAAGTCATAAACTTTTGCAAATCCATGTATTAAAAAAAAAAAACAAAAAGATTAAAAGTGTATAAATAAATATTCTGTATATTTTCTAACAGCTCCTGGTCAGAGAATTCTGGGTGGATTCATTTGGTAAAGCCAAAAATTCTAAAGAATATTGTTTTAACCCAAGTCCAAATTCTAATATTATATTGCCATATTAGATTTTATTTGTTGTTTCAAAAAGCTTGATCAATTTATGATAGATAATACAATTGTTTCGTGGGCTTCACAACAATTTTCAGTGGTCCGCAAAAAGAAAGTGATGATTGGAACACACAATCGGAGACATTATATAACATACAAAAATTCAACGGTATGAAAATTTTTTACTTTTGTATATGAATTGTCTGATTTGGTAAAACCAGTCATAAATCAACACTTTTTGAAAAGCAACATTTGCGATTTTTCCCATTTGACAAATTATATCAGAGTCTTCGAGTTAAAAGTTTTTAAATCGATATTACGCGATATATTTTTTGCCAATTTTCTCTGCTTATTTTATACTGATTTAGCAACTTTTACTGGTTTCAGTGAAATTCCAACAAACCGCCGTAACAATCCATCCTAATATATGTAGGTATATGAATATAAAATATTAAAGTTATTTGATTAAAAAATATATTGCAGTTACAACAAAAAGAAAAAACAAAAATAAATAAAAAAAAAAGAAAAGAAATAAATATGTGAATTTATAACTTTTGACACAGGCAATGACCAAAATAATTGTATGTTACCAAATTCTATATGAAAATATTCATGTGAATACAAAATAGTGCTACACATGCAAAGTTCTAGTGTGTCTTGGTCAGATGGTCATTTGTGTGCTGAAAGTGACCAATATTGTGTTTCTGTAGATATGTCTATCTGTGTGCCTATCTGACTAACTTTTAGTTACTTTTCAATGTTGTATGTGTGGTTGGTTTAGTTGGCTCAAGAACAACATTTTATACTCGTTTTTCTGGTAGATCTTTTTTTTTTTTTGCAAAATGCATTGACATGGAAATTGGGGTAAGCCACTGGCAGGCTGTACGAAAATTCAAAAAAACTAATAGTATCCCAGCAACAACTGAGGCACTAACAGTAAGCTCGCACTTCTTGGAGTAGTAGTAGTTGCTGGATTACTTATTTTTATAGGGCTTCCAAAATGTATGCATTATTAATGGATAAAGTAAAGAAAACTTGGCTTAAGCCTACTAGAAAAAAAAAATAATTTCTTTCTAAGAAGTACGGTTTTTGGCACAGACTGTATTAATTTTTTGAAGAAGGTACATTTATGGGAAAAGTAACTTATGCATTACCTTTTCTTTGTTTCGTAAGCCAAACGGTAATGTCTTTACATAGACTTAAAAAAATAACAGAAAAAGCTACTAAAAAAATTAATCCGCAGAAAAAACTGCTGAAATTAGAAGCATTTTTTTGTTAAATATTAGTAAGATTAGAACAGAAAAATAAAACTGTTAAATTTACAGAATTTTAGTTATATTTGAGTTAGCTTTTAGTTAATTAAAAACGACAAATGTTACTGTAAAATCTGTAGAAAATTTTGTTAAATATTAGTAGACTAAAAATTAAAAAAATAAAATGTTATATCTACAAATATTTTGTTATTTTTAGGTTGAATATAGTTGAATAAAAATTGCAGTTTATACTGCTAAACTCAACAGAAATATTTGCTAAAGAAATAGTAAACTGTTGATTTCAGAAGGCTAGATTTTTATTTGCATTAAAAAAAAAATCGAAAGAAGAACTTTGAAAATAAAATTTTTTTAATGATTTTTTAGTCTACTGACACTGACAAAATCAATTTTTTTTCCAAAATAACAAGGTTCTGACAACTGATTCTAGCAGAGGCGACCCAACCAATGTGCGTGTATCGGCATTTAAAAGGTTTACGTCTGGGCCTTTATTTTTTGGGGTTTAAAATCTCCGCCTTTTGAAAATGTTTATTGTGAATCGGCATAGGAAACCATGTGAATCTTCAGTTTTAGGTAAAGGATGTGTTTAACGAACTTATGTAATCCACTACGGGGAACACTTTTGTGGAACATTTCAACCCTCTAACTCTTCAATTAAAGGACCCCTCTTTAAAAGACAAAAATACCGGTAAGTGGAAGAGTTAGGGGGTGAAAATGTTCCACAAATATATTTGCCATGAAATTCTACTGAAAGTCTCTGAATTTATCAAAGTTGAAAATTTAACATCAATGCCAAAAATAAGTCAATACTTAAAATGTGTTTAATTGTTAATTTCGTACTTATTCAGAATTTGTGCTCAAATGTCCCACAAACCTGGCTTTTAGGGGGTTAGTTTGGATGAGAAAAATGTTTTACATAGAATTTTACTATAAGTTAGCTTGCATAAGAAAACTATGGTGAAATATTATGTAAAACATTTGTAAACTAACCCCCTAAAATCCAGGTCTATGGGACATTTAAGCGCCAATTCTGAATAAGTAATAAATTAACCCTTGAACAAATTTTAAATTTTGACTTATTTCTGGCACTGAAGTTAAATTTTAAACTTTGAGGTCTTCAGAGTCTTTCAGTAGAATTTCACAGCAAATATTTTTATGGAATATTTTAACCCTTTAGCTCTTCAATTTATGGTTCGTTTTTGTACCTATTTGAAAAGGTACCAAAAAAGTCCATGTTCCTAGTTTACTTAAATTTAGCAAAAATATTCTGTCAAAATCAGCAGTTTTTCTGCAAGGTAATTTTTAACTAATTTATAACTAAAATTTTTAAACACTTTTTCTATTAGTGTACATTAGACCGTACCTCAAAAAAAAAACTTCGCCGTACACCCTCCAATATGAAGTATTTTTGCAAGGCAATTTAAATTTTTCGTTATAGCTTCGGCATTTAAAGTCGGATTTTAAAGTGTGATATATCGAGGAGACCAGTGTTTTGCTATAAAGGAAAAATCCAATGCAAAAAAAAATTAAAAAGGCGACCCTACGTTCGGCAACCAATATATAAAAAAAAATTTCTACTGGGTTTATCGAAAAACTTCCTTAGCAAAAGTTTAATGATTTCTTGCGAGCTTTAATGTTATGACATTAGGGTTGTAGCAACTGAGATCTGGTGGGTAACTACTAGAACGGGATACTTGAGCTCAATGGGCCTTAGAGCAAAACACTGGTCTCCTCGAGGGAAAAACATCGAAGTATCATACTTTAAGATTCGACTGTAAATGCCAAAGATATAACGAAAAATGTAAAATGGCGACGCCTACGTTCGGCAAAAAAAAATTTTTTTTCGAAACTTCCTTTCAAGAATACTTCATATTGGAGGGTGTACGGCGCACTTTTTTTTTTTTTGCCTGTAACGTGGTACGCTCTAGTGTACATATTGATGCACCGCAAACAAGTATAATAAAATTCGTTGTAAATATATTTTTTCTGATTCAAAGCAAAAATTTTGCTGGGTTTTATAAAACTGAAAGTTTTACATTTATTTTGTATGCAGGAATAAAAATAAAATTTTTTTGGAAATTAAGTTTACCAAACAAAACTAATGTTAAATTTTCTCTTTTAAATAAATAAAAAAACTTTTTCATTTTAATTATATTTGTATATGATGAAATTATTTGCCATTCATACATATGAACAAATCCACATTTTCTTTAAAAAAATATCGTACCAGATATTTTTCGATATTGGCTTTTATATATTCGTTACCGAAAAATAGTTCTTCGCTTAGAATATTAAGCATGTAAAGATAGTTGCAAATGTATTTAAAATTAAATGAAATTTTAGTTGAAATAGATCCACATTCCATTAAATTCAACTCACATTTTTATTTGTTTTGGAATGCTATTAAAATAAACTAAAAACTGTTAAAAAAAAAACTAACAAAATTGAATTACATTTATTTAGTTTAATTCTTTTCTTAACTTAAATATGTTTCTATTCATTTTTAAAATGCGGAAACAATATTTTAATTGTTGATATATTAATTTAAACAAGGAAATGTTAATTTTAATTAGAATGAATGTTAGTAAAAATATGATATGGATGCGAAATTGCGTTAGTGTAGTACAGAAAGATTCTGGTTAAACTATAAAAGTGCTGCTACTTAGCATTTGTATAATTCAATCGAGCATTAGCCAAGCGATGTAAAGACTGTTGTATGTAACGTGATCAAGGGTTAATAAATAAATAATGTATAAGAAACAAAATAGTATGTAATTATTTTGATTGCAATAAAAAAGAACCCGGATTATTTAAAGAAAATAAACCAACGTTTGTAAATGGTAAAACCCTAACAATATATTACATAATTCAAATATGATAAAAAAAAAATTGATTTTAAAATAATTTTTTTCTCTGTGTAAATGGTTTCTTAGTTTCATTTAAAAATTTCCCAAAAACAGAAATTGGTCATTTATTTGTTTCTATTACAGTTATTATAAATTTAAAACAGAGGAAAACGACGAACTTCGCAAGTGCATATAAAGCCATTCAGAATAGAAGTGTTTGCAAATTAAAAACATAAAAAATACATCAAATACACAGAACAATTTGAGGTAAATGATAATCATTTGATTTAAACGAATCTGTTGGTAAAAAAATTCTAACATTTATTTTTAACTGACTATTCATTTATTTTTACTGATTTTTCAGTTTTTGCTACAACATTAAAAAACAAGTAACAAAATTTATTTGCTTTCAGTTTTCATATGAGGTTTCATTCCTATTAAAATATATTTATTTCTTTGTTTTAACTTAAAAACTGATTTTAAATGTATGAAAAATAATCCGTTCATATTTTTTTTTGAACCCCAAATGTGAAAGAAAAAAGTGTTTGGTTCATATGTTTGCAGTGTGCATAGGAGTAAACAGTAATTAAAATGTTTACATGTTATGAAATTTTAATTGAGAATATATTGTTATAGGCGTTTTATATATTATTTCTATTCGTCCTGTTATACTAACAAAATTTAATGCCCATATGCATAATAAAGATTAAAGCTTAATAACAGATTTATAAAACTACTTAAAAAATTTAAGCCTCTGTTAATAACAGGAAATTTCTCAAAAGATGAACTGATAAATTTTGTGCTTAAATTATAATAAATATGATAAAAACTGTTATTAGTAGGGCAGCCAGAAATATGCTGCATCATATGTTATCCTGTGCGTGGTATTGGAAAAATGGATAGGATCTTCATTAGTTTCAGAATAATTGCCGAATTCTGGCATCGATTTGTTAAAGCACAATTTTGCATATTTTGCTCTTAATAGTATACTCGTATTTTTGCATATTTTGTATGTAAAAAGCATATACTTGAAGAAAAAATCTTATTTGTGAATATATAATTTATTTCTCAAGATAGAAGGTTAAAATGTTCCACAAAAATATTCCTCGTAGTGTTTTACATAAGTTCGCTGAATACCATATGCCTAAAATGAAGGATTCACATAGTTTCCTATACAAATCCTATTTAATTATTTTTTTTAGAAAAATCATTTTAAGCGTTTAAAACCCATTTTTTGTGAAAGGAATTTTTTTTTTATTAATGAATTGATTTTACTCAAATTTGGCACAAATATGGCTTGACCTTATATCAATTCACGTGCTAAATTCCATCGAAAACGAATAATTTTTGCAGGTTTTATAAAGATTTTAAAATAAAGGATATATGGCAGGACTAAGAGTCCTTACTTCGATTTTGACAAAAATTGACACAAACGTTTCCAGTTTTATGTGCATCTCAATGGATGATTTTTGTAATTTTACGTCCATTTATGTAGCCAATATAATATTTTTAAATTTCAGGACCTATGGGAGGTGGGCGTGTCCTTGTCCCGATATTTCCAAAAATTTTAATTTTTATTAAATAAGGTCTTCTATGTCAGTATACTAAATTTCAAAACTCTGTCTTCACTCCTTCTATTTTTGTCCAATCGTTATGTGGGATCAAATCACTGTGCGACGTTTTTAGAATTTCTGGAAATATTTGTTAAGTTAAATTACAAACTCAATGAGAATTTCTTATTCTCGTCTAGGAGCGTTATTAAACATTTAGAATATCAAAGAAAAACAAAAACAACAACCAAAAATTTACCACAATTTGCTTTGTCATCTTCCAATATACTACTCTGTTGTTTTGACAGATCTAGCAATGTAGTGACATCCAGTCATGTATAAACAACAATAGAAAACAATATTTTCTAAAGTTTTAGTAACATTTAAATTTGCACAAGCACTTGCATATTGGTTTTTTTAAATTTTATTTTTATCACGATATACATTATTGGTAGAACATTAATTGCAAATTAATTTAAAGCAAGATATGGAATTATTTATGAAGCTTTAACAACAAACGAAGAGCTTAAATGAACCAAATTGTGTACTGAACATTAAAGTCGACCATAGCCATGTTTTTGGTTTTTGAAATGTTATTATTCTGACTAACGTCACAAATAATAGTGCTTGTCAATTAGTCTATGGTTCCGATATATTCCAAACTTATTACTTTGTATTCAAAAATATCGTAAGGTAATGAACCCATTATTTGTTTATTTTTATATGCATTAGGGTAACGAATCATTATTGGTAGTCTATGCATTATTTCTTAAAATTTCTTGTATTAACTAACCAATTTTATATATTATTTGTAAACTTTATTTACATACATTTATATTTAAACAACATAAGAGATAAGTAACTTTATCAACCAATCTATCAATCATGCAAATGTAAAATAAGATTAAATTGGATTTTTGTCAATATCAACAAAAGTTCCATGTGTTTTATTTAAACAATTTTAATACAGTTACGAGATCTAGAAATACATTTGACATTTGTGTATTTGTATGTAAAATAAAAAAGAAAATATATACATATATCAACAAAGTACAACTACGAGTAAGTTTATTTGTATTTTGTATTAGATTAAAAACGAAAGATCCGATATAAAAACTTTTCGATATGTGTTTAATTTGATGAAGCCAATGATGATGACGATAAAATATTACTGTTTATCTATACATTTCAAATAAAGAAATGACAAGAAAATCAGACAAAAATATAGTTGAGTATTATTTATACTTTCGTTGTATAAATGAATTGTATACAATGTTGTTTAGTTTTTGACTTATTGTTAGATTTTCTGTCAATTATCATTTTATTTAAGCATGAATGACTTAATGACAGCAAAATGTAACTGACAAAATATATGAATGAAGTATACTTGGAAAAATATCAAATTGAGGTTTTTTTTTTTTTATTTTGTTATTTTTATTTGTTATAAAACATGTTTGTAACGAAAGTATTACTAAATATATAATAGATTTATGCTTTCTTGTTAAGCAAACATTTATGGGATTGATAAAGTGTATTAAGAGGGAATTATTGTATTTAATAGATTAACACAAGTTTTTTAAGAGATAAAAAAACTTTTATTCAAAATGAAATAACTTTTTATTGCATTGAAATCATTCCTTAGAAATATTTGAGGGTTGTATAAGTATTAACGTATTAATTTAGATATTCGCATTTACATTATTTAAGCTTTTCACCTGTTTTAATTTAGTTGTCTTTATACAACATTATTTGCAGAATTTTTTTATAACACCATAACGTATGATTAATATCAATTATTCAATGACACGTATACGTCACCTTTGTCTTAATTCATTGAATTTCTTTCTTCACTGTTAAAAAGAAACCTTTTTTATATTAAAATACTCATTTTCTTTTCTTTCGATATTTTTTTTTTTTGTAGAAATTATTATAAACACAACAACTTAAAATTGATTACCCTGAAATACCAAGTGAAAATAAATTGAGGTTTACCAACTTAGCAACAGAGTTTATCATTACATTAAACATTTCCATGCCTCAATTGTTAAGAAACAATAGCAGAACATCAAAAACTTTTGGTTCTTTTTTTTAAATAAAAAGTTTTGATTTTTTTAGCTTGTTTTGGTATTTTTAAAAAGAAGTGGAAAAAATTCTTCAGCATACATTGAGTTATTTATAGCAATTGCTGAAGAAATGAATGAATTTATCAAAATTTTGCATCCGTTTGTTTGAAATGAGATTTAGGATTTTTTATATGAATTTTGCAATTTTTTTGAATTTTCTACTCGTTTATGGGGTCGCTAAGTATAATAGTAACAACATATTTTTAGAATCAAAAATGGTGGATATTTTGTAAAACTGATCGGGTTGTTTTGAAAAAAATTATATAAACATTTTAAATATTACACATTTATTTTTTTTACCGATTTTTATTCAATCTTTTTTTTCAAAGTCACAATTTTAGGATCTCAATCGCTAACACAAAAAGTTCATATGCAGCTAAAGATTTTTCGCTGAATGTATGAGATGTTTATTAACACTGAAAGAATTTTTAATTCCTCGGAATTTTCTTCAGAATTCAAAGACATTTTTTGTACGTGAAGTTTAAATAAATATTATAAAAAAAAAAATTCTAAGATTCTAATAATGGATAGGTCAGTGTCAAATGACTTTATTTTTCATAATGCAGTAATCTAGTACTGTACTGCTTCCATTCTTTTTTTAAAAAACTTTATAAGCAAATATGGGAAATAGTATAAATAAACAGATTTTCTTTTTTGTTGTCAGACTTTAAACGTTTTTCGATTTTTGTTTTCTTTGGCATATATGTATTTATGCAAAATTCATTTACTATTAAATTTAATGCTGATTGTGTTATATTCATACTATGACAACTTCTTCAACATCAAGGATAATTATAATTTTTATTTTAATGCGAGTAGTGTAAAACTAAAGTAAAATTATTTTCATTTATTAAAATTTTAAGTTTTATGTGTACATATAGTGGAGAGGGCCAAATTAAAAAATATATATTTTCTAAAAAACTATTTTGAATTAATATGTGACTAAATAAAACTAAATATTTCTATCTCCCTAAGTTTTCAATTTCGTTACAGTTAAAATTCAAGTACAACTATCATATTTTTGTTCAACCATTGTATATATATATCATTTATAATTAAATATGAAATATTATTACATTAACTGACTGTAGTTTATTTAAAAAGTTATCCATACATTTATTTTTAAATGACTATACAGTTAAAATAAAAAGAAATATATTTTCAACCGTTTTTGTCTTTTATTTAAAAAAATAAATTACATACAAATACGCATTTTCGGTTACAGTTCATATTTTCATTTAAAATTTTTTGTTAAAAAAAGAAACCCTTTTAAATTTCTAGGTCAGTTAAAAAATAAAACGAAATAAACTAAATATCATTTATTCTTACGGATTTTGTATTTAATTTTTATAAAAATAAAAAAACGAAATAAATGAAAAATAATTTTAAGGATTTTGTAGTTAATTTATTAACATTTAAAAATAAATTAAAAGTTCTTTTGATTTAAATGAAAATTTAGTAGAACGATTTTCAAGTATAATAAATTGCTAATATATTACTACTGTTTACGTTGCGCAAGTGTGGTTGTACCCCAAAAAGTTAGCTACACTTGCGTAGGGTAACTCCGCGTGCGTATTAAAGATATCTGGTAGCACTCTTAGCTGGTGTGGTGAGTTTGTTGCAATAAACTAACAAAGTGGGGAAAAAACCCTAACTAACTAAAACCTAAAGTGAAGAGACGTACAAGTAAAAGAAAAGATAGAAAAGTGAAATATATAATTGGAAATATTTTGTTAAGATTTTTGTGAAAAAAGGAAAGAAACATAAAATAGAAACAAAATAAGAATATAAAAAGAGAAAAAAGCTGCTGTTGTGTGTTTCATTAATAAAAGAAGAAAGAAAAACAAAAGTAAACATAAAAAGAAAAGACGTGTACAAAGTAGCCCGTAAGTACGGCCGCAAATAACTACACTTACAATATATTAACTGTAAAGCTTCAATAGTTATTTAAATAGGAAATCAGTTAAGTTGATTTAAGTTGAATACATATGTAGTAAAATTACAAAGAAACATATTTTATTTTTTACTTGATTTATTAGTCATTCAAAAAACTAAATTCACAAAAATAAGGACTTTTGGTATAAGTCAAAAATATTCATTAACCATTTCTTTTTAAAAACAAACAGTTCTTGTAGTATATTAAGTAGTAAAATCAACGAGAAAGCTATAGCTTTTACCGATTTTTCCAGCTAATTAATTAACAATAAAAACACATGACAAGATACAATTGCTTTAAACGAAGAGTACATAGTCCTATTTTTAAGTGGTTTTAAATTATATTATGATGCATATTTAGCATCATTTTCATAAGGTGTCTGGGACTTTAATTGACACATTTGTTGTTTTTTCCCTTTTAAATTTGAACTTAACTGTTGGCTAAACTTTAAACGGACGGCCAGTAATCGGGCCTTAGTAGATTTTAACGAAAATTATTTTGAGTGTATTATTATTCATTAGTTTAGCTATTACCTTATCATTTATTAATATGACAGACATTTGTACTCTATGTCATGTTATGAATATAAAAATAAGAATAGTTAATCTCTATATTTTGTTATATTGTATAGAAATATGTACATAATTGAAGGACTTTTTAAATTTTAAAAATTCGTTTTAAGTAAAAAGCCCTAATGTAGAAAATTCCCTAGTGGCAAGACCAGCCGTGAGGCTAGTTCATTGTAACCACTTTACTTGAAAGGGATGGGCTACCTAACCATGGCGTTGCATGACCAGTAGGAAATTTACGATTTTTATGTATCGCAGAACTAGCACACATTTTTCGTCATCCTTTTAATAGATTCTCAAGTAATAGAATGAATGAAATTTTAACTTTACCCAGTGTAGAAAATCATTACCAGATATGCGGTATATATCTGCTGTTATATATGTTTCTATATGTCTACACTCAAAAAAAATAAGTTAGTAGAAAAATTAGTAAAACGTTATGTTTATCAAGTGTACTAGTTTTCAGCAATTTTTTTGCAGAACTTCCGTTTTCAGCAAAAGTTTTAGTCATATTTTTTTTAGCACTAAACTAATTTTGAACTTATGTTTTACTAATTTATTTTGCTACAAAAATTGTGCTGATAACCACATATATAGCGTGAACGACAACCAGATAGACAAGATGTAGAAGTCGCAGCTTGTCTGGATGTAGTACAGACAACGGAAATGATAAAAAGAAAAACAACTCTACACAATTTCTATATTTAAATTTTCAGCAAAGAAATTAACTAAAGTAAAATTTCGCTACAAGTTTTTTGAGTTTTTTTCAGTCTACTAATATTCAGCAAAAATTTTAGTGATTTTAGCAAGGATTTTTTTCATTTGCAATCGACTAAGTGTTAGCAAAACTTTTGCTGAAGATTACTATTTTTTTTGCTGACTTTACTGGATTTTTTTTTTGAGTGTAGTTAACTAGTTATTTTTCTTATTACATTTCTTATTTTGTATGGCGATGTCGCGCATGAGTTATGCTTACATACTAGCATGCCTACATGCTTACCAGTATTAACAAAAATTATGAAAAAAAAAACAATTTTTATATTTTTAATGCAAAAATTAAAATAATTGTTGAACAAAAGCATACCACTGCTAAGTCTCATTCAAAATATTTATTTTGTTTTAGGATTAATCTCGTTGTTTTTATACAAATGTTATAAAACATATATAATAGTACTTAAAGGTTACTTTTATGTAAATTGTTGCTTTTCAAAAAGTGTTGATTTATGACTGGATTTTATAAAATCCGACAGTTCATATAAAAAAGTACAAAATTCTCGTCCTGTTGTAATATCTCGTTTTGTGTATTCTAGTTATCATTTTCTTATTGCGGACAACTGAAGAGTGGGGGTGATGATAATTTTTGTATTGTAAAACTTTTTATGTCGTTCACGTCCATATAAAACAACATATTATTCCAATGACCTCTTTAAACACTAAACCCACAGTTGGTTATTTTTTTTAAGCAAAACATAAATTAATTCATTTCTGTTTAATTTAAATCCCCTCATTTTCCTTCTCTTTGCTTTACAGTACCTGCAGAGTTGCATTTTCTACGACCAAGGATTACATATATCATGCAATTTTGGGCAAATGTAGCATTCTCTGCTGACAGTACGGATCGTCCCAAATCCGAAGCTCTAACTTGCCATGCTGATTTGTGTTTACTGCCTGAAATATAAGTAATAGGAAAATATAAAAATTTATAAAGGATAAAACAACACATACGCCAAGAACTATCAAAATCTACCTAATGCCTATTGGAAAACCTTTTGCAAGTGTACACATTAACATAAAATGAATATATTAACGTTGAAAACAGACCTATCAAGTATGTATCAAATATTTAAGTTAATTTGTAAACAACGAACTTATATACGAGATTAAGTTTTCTATATTAGTAATAATTTTTCATTATGATTATTTAAAATTTGTATGTGTATTTTCATAAATGCTTTATAAAGTTATAGAAAACAAATTTTGTATGAAAAATTTGCTTTGTAAGCCTCCTATAATTTTATAAAGCATTTATGAATTTACACATTAAAATTTATTTTTGGAAAATCTCAAATTATTATATGTCAGAATATATTTTTGCAGCAAAACCATCTGTCAGGGAGTTTTTCTAATCAATCATTTTTCTTGTAGTTTATGGTTTTTAGTTTAAAATCTAATCAAACTGTTCGTTAGTTGGTTTTGTTTTGAACAAAATACCAACAATTTTGTATAAATGTCGTTGTGACAGAACCACATTTATGTCATGTTGTTGGTTTTAACTTCTGAACTGATTTCTAGCTAAAATACATTTTGTAACCAACAAAACTGTATGAGCTGGGTTAAGTCGCAAAGTTTTGTCGTTTTACAATAACAATACGATTTATTTACTACCTAATTTCTTAAAACACTTCGGTGAAGTGAGGGGAACTTTCAGTCTAAATTTTTTTTGTAACAAAAAAAATTTCTACAGAAAAAACGCAATACTTCACCGAAGTATTTTAGAAAATAACCCGCTTAATAACGAAGCCGAATATTTTTTAAAGCCTAATTTAGAAAGATTTCTGATTTTGAAAATTACAGGAATTTTTTTTTTTTTTTATATTAACAACAAAATTTTTACAGCTACCTTTGCACTTAATGTATTCCATCGAAATGCTTTCTGTGAAATAATACAATGATAAAATCACATTAGTTAAAGATGATATTGTATTCATGATATTCAAATACTCACTATAAATAATTGTGATGGATTTTGTTGTTCTGTTTTCATTTGTGTTATGAGGTAAAATGAAATGTTAAACATGAAAACTCATTTCAAATTTAAGCCAACATCTGCCAACAATAAGGATTTATTAGAATTTACGGGGAAAAAAGGAAAATAAAATGAAAAATTTACTTTGATAAGGTTGGAATTAGTGAGGCAATATTTAAGTGGGAGTTTTAAACTTAATTAATTGAATTAAGTTTTAATATCACAAATGTCAATTGACTTTAAGGGTGTATGTTAATGACAAATATGCGATTTAATTGATACTGTTAATGTTAGTGTAATGGCAAAATTCTCTTTAAAGCAATAAAATTAAAAATGTAATTAAATGTAATCTGAATGTAAATTTCATTGAGCAGGTTGTATGCACCATTTACTTACATACATATATGCAAACGCCCAGTGTAGAAACGGTAATGACATATCATTATTTTTTGGAGTACCAGTAATGACACCCACTTACCTTCTGCATTATTTTAAAACATATAATAATGAGTTACTGATAATGACTTATTTTTATCATTATTTCAAATAAAAAATAATTTTTTAATTTTTTTGAAAATTTTTTAAATCTATTTTTAGACTCAATATTTTTTAAACACTGGTAAGGATATATGTAACCACATATTTTTTGATTTTTTGTATGTTGGCGAATAAGCTTACTTGTGTGCAGCAGGTCAATTATGTTTTTATCTATTAAATATTACATGTCGATATAGCTCAGATGGTAGAGCTGTTGACTGGCAATCTGTAGACCCAGGTTCGATTCCCGCACCAGCAAATTTAATTAAAAAAAAAAAAATACAATAAAAAATATTTTTTCTTATATAATTAAGTTTTTTGAAAATCTATTTTTAGACTCATTATTTTTGTCAGTACTGGTAAGCACATAGGTAACGATATATTTTTTGATTTTTCGTATGCTGGCGTGTAACGACAACTCATTATTTTTCGCGACATCGCCATATAACGGTAATAAGAAATGTAATAACAAAAGTAAGTAGTTACCATTACCAAGTATGTAGTTACATAACCACATATCTGGTAATGATTTTCTACACGGGGCGTATACGTAATATTAACTTTAATATAATTCATACGTCACACAGTTCATTAATATACTCGTAGTAAATCCCCAAACATGAACATTTTTAAAATTTTTTTTAAGAAAATAATATAATTTCGATGTGATCTTTGAAAACGGTGACACAAGTTATTTTTTCTTTATTCTCCTCTTGCAGCATCCATTGTCAGAACACCGTAATTTTGTTTTGTGTTGTACTGTGATATTGGTCCCGCCAAGCATCGAATCCGCGATCATCTGTTTGGAAATAAATTGTATCAAAATTGCTTTTTAGGATCACTTTTAGAGCAGTAATACTTTAGAATCAATACTTAACTGAAGTTTTGTATGTTATTGAGAATTACTTTTAAAAAACCAGTAAAAGTTCGCTAACGGTTGCTTTGGAAGCAGTGAAAAAAGTGATTTGTAAAGCATCACTTTCGCTGTTTTCGTTTAGAATGAACACATATTTTAAATTTCAGCTTTCTAGCTATAGCGACTTGGGCAGGCTGTTAATTGGAAATTTTTTTTCCCTTTAGAATCCCCATTTTTACCTCGTTCTTGGTGTATACTTCAGGGAGTGCATATCTTAAATTTAAGGTTTCTTGTTGGGTGTTGCATATATCAAATTCTTTGATTCATGAAAATACACAAAAATACATATTTGGTCAATATCGATTTTTAACTATATATTGACAACAAGCATGCCTTTGTATGAAAGTTGCTCCTGTGCTTTAAAATTCTTAACATACTTATCATTGAAAAAGTAATAAGAAAATCTCTAAAATATTAATAACAATTTTCTTTGTAAATGCTTCCTTTGACCCGTTTTCTAAAATAGTTGGAATTTTCTAAACTTTCATAAAACTTAAGCCAAACACAGTAATGTAAAGTAATTGCAGTTAATTTCCTAGAATTTTTTCTCTACACCATACTGCTAATGTTATGACTAGGGCAAGGAATTTCATGCACTTAAAAATGGAAAATATGCGCCTAAAATATGCGGTTAAATAAGAAAAATATGCTTTAAAAATATAAGAAATATGCACTAAAACCTATTATTTTTGCAAAAATAATGCACTTTAAAACTTAAAAATATATTTAAGTTAGTTATTTTGCAAACAGACACAGAACTCGAAGATTTCCCATAGGTCAATAAGGTTTTAAGAATATTTTTTTTATACTTTTTTTACAAAATAAAAAAGCTACTAAAAATTAAAAATATGCACGAATATGCATTAAAAAGCACAAAATATGCATTTAAAGTCAAAATATGCAAAAAATGCATTTATGACAAAATATGCAAAAATATGCAACTACAAATCGATGCCATTTTGTTCTAAATTTGATGATTCTGATAAATATTTAGTCTATATTAGTTTTGGAATATCGAGAAAAAACATGCATTTGCATGGAATTCCTTGCCCTAGTTATGACAAATATTTTCTGCACTTTATACTAAGTTCAGCAAACAAGAGTGAAATAGGACAAAATATACCTATAACAAAAAACAACACACGATGATTGAAAATACATACTAAATAAACAAGGAGTCCCAAAGAGAAAAGTGCAATTTGTCGAATGAGTTTATTTAAAAAATAATTCAAAATTTCATGTACAACAAGACAAAAAATTTAGTGTGAATCTTTAGGTCCAATATTTTTTTTGGTGATTTTGGGAACTTTCTTAAAAAAAGTATTTTCCTTAATTTTCTATTATTTTTTTTTGCCGAACGTAGGGGCCACCATTTTATATTTTTCTTCATATCTTTGGCATTTACACAGTCGGATCTTAAAGTATGATACATTGATGTGTTTCTCTCGAAGGGACCAATGTTTTGCTCTAAGGACCGACCATTGACCTCAAATATCCCGTTCTAGTCGTGGATGGTAATTGAAACGATGCGGTTATCGGTAAGGGTAACGCTATTTTAGATTATTTCGGTAACGGTATTTTAAGGGTAACGCTATTTCATTTATTTCGGTATCGGTATTTTAAGGATAACATTTTTTTGAGTTATTTCGGTAACGGTATTTTAAGGTTAACGGGTTTTTGATTATTTCGGTAACGGTATTTTAAGGTTAGCGCTATTTCAGTTATTTCGGTAACGGTATTTTAAGGATAATGGTAGTCAGTTATTTCGATGCATCCCGCAATTTTTTTTACAAAAAATAAACTTTTTAATCTTGTTTAACCAATTTATCAACTTAAAATACGAAAAATACTCAATAACCACATGCAATTAGCAAAAGGAGAAAACTAAAAATATCGGTAACGGTATTTTAGGGGTAACGGTATTTTATTTATTTCGGTAACGGTATATTTAGGGTATCGATATTTCATTTGTTTCGGTATCGGCATTTTAAGGATAACGGTATTTCAGTTATTTCGGTAACGGTATTTTAAGGAAAACGGTATTTCGGTTATTTCGGTAACGGTATTTTAGGGATAACGGTAGTCAGTTCAAAGGGTTTTGAATAGATAACGGTATTTACCTTCCATATCTCAGTTGCTACAACCCTAATGTACCACCCTCATGTCAGAAAACCAAAGCCCGCAAAAAATCATTAAACTCTTGCTAAGCCAGTTTTTCGATATACCCACGACAAACATTTTCTTTTCGCCTTTTTTAATTTTTTTATTGGATTTTTCCTTTTTTAGCAAAACACTGTTCTCCTCGAGGCAAAAAAATCGATATATCACACTTTAAATTCCAACTTTAAATGCCGAAGCTATAACAAAAAATTAAAAAAGGCCCCAACGTTCGGCAAAAAAAAAAATAAAATTTTTTTGGAATAAAAATTAAAAAAACATTATTACAAATTTAGTAAAAATTTACCATTTAAAATATTCGAAAATATCGAATTATTCGACATGAAAAAACCGGTTTCCCTAATAATTTAAAAAGCGCCCTTTTTCAATAACTGCCCAGTCAGAAAAATACAAACGGGAAAGCGGTGGCAAAGCACTTTAACGGGTGGTACAAGTACTGGTAAAAAATGCTTTCCCATTCCCAAAATGATAACATCATTAGACAAAAGGACTGGCTGTTCAAAAAGCGCCGGAAAAGCACTGGAGCACGTTTTGCCATCGTTCAAAATTTTTGAACGATGGCAAAACGCTGACAAAACCAATAAATAGGTGGTCTGGAAATATATTTTCCAAAATAAAATTTAAAAAAAATTCATATGTATTTTTTTGGTCCTGCCGTGATTTGAACCCAGGCCGTCAGATTGGCAGACGGTTGCTCAACCCACTGAGCTAAAGAGACATATAATATTTGATGGCTAAACACATAAATGAGTGATAATAGCTGGACAACTACTGGCTGTGCCAAAATGCTAGTACTGATAACCAATTTTTTGTAACTAGTATGCCAGCGTTGGGAGGGCAAAAAACAAGTTGGTCTTGAAGGAGCTTTCCCACAAACAGAAAAAGTAATTTTATAAAACAAAAAAAATTTTAAATTAAAAAAAATCAAAAAAAATTTTTTGCTTGCAACCCGATTTGAACTCGGAACCTTCTGACTTCAAACATTTTTTAACGAAGCGTCAGCATTTTTATAAAATCATTGGTCTACCAATGAATTGATTTTTGTACCCCTGGTAGCATTGGCTAGGTAGCACTGGATAACCACTGGTTGCAAACCTTGGCATATCACTCTAAGCCAATTCTTTGCCAGTGGTTTTTTTATAAACCACCGAAATTTTTGTAAAACAAATACTGGCAAAACGCTTTTTGCAAACGCTGGCAAAGCGTCCCAAATGAGTGTTCTGCCAGTCATTTATTTTTAACACCGTGGTTACCCAGTGGTATGCCAGTGCTTGATTTGTTGTACCACTGGCGATTTCTGACTGGGTGGTTTAAAAAAACAGGAAAAATAGAAAAAACCCGTGTTAACGAATAATTCGTAAATCGATTTTGACAACTCCAACATATTACCAGTGCTATGATTTAAAATCGTAAAACACCATCCTACAATGGAAAACCGAATCCAAAAGAGTGCAAACAGCAACGGTGGCGTATACTTAATAATCACATTGATAAAAAATAATACTCATACGCAACCCGTTTGTCATAAATTCACATTTCTTCTTAAAAAATGTTCTATTTGACTTTTGTTACAAGTACACTAATAGAAAAAAGTCCGTAAAAAATTTAGTTAAAACTACTAAAAATTAGTTAAAAATGATGCTGCAAAAAAAACTGCTACATTAGCAGATTATTTTTGCTATATATTAGTAATATAGGAACAGCAAAAATAAAACTGTTAAATATACAGAATTTTAGTTAAATTTTTGTAAACGGAGAATAGCAAATTAACCTGCTAAAATCAGCAAAAAATTTTGCTAAATAATTAATAGCCTAAAAAATCACAAAAAAATTTAAAATTTTCGAAGTTTTTTCGATTTTTTTTAAATGCAAATAAAAATCCAGCCCTTTGAAAACAGCAGTTTACAATTTTTTAGCAAATATTTCTGCTGATTTTAGCAGAATAGGCTGCTATTTGCATTCAACTAAATTCAGCTTAAAAATAGCAAAAATGTTGTAGATTTAACAGTTTATTTTTGCTATTTTTAGTCTACAAATATTTAGCAAAATTTTCTGCAGATTTTACAGTACAATTTGCTATTTTCAATTAACTAAAAGTTAGCCTAAATATAACTAAAATTCTGTAAATTTAACAGTTTTAAATTTGCTGTTCTGATTTTACTAGTATTTAGTTAAAAAATCTGCTAATTTTAGCAGTTTTTTCCGCAGCATAATTTTTAACTAATTTTTAGTAACTTTTTATACTATTTTTATAGATTTATTTCTATGAGTGTACTTTTTAAATTCAACAATCTCTTTATGTTTTACAATACATAAACTTTGTTATATCATTGAAAATGCTAAAAAAATAAAATGTTGACAGAAGTAAATTTAACAATCGTTCTCATTTCCTTTTATTATTATTTTTATTAGTACTTGTTTTTGTTTTTAAAATATTGTTATTTTCGAACATTTAATGGGTACGTACATTCAAACAACCTTCATACTTATGAATATGTGTTGTTAATCTTATGCTTCATTACAAGGGGTGCGCTAGCTGTTGGAAGTGTTGTATTGTCATAACAAAGAATACAGTTTTAAAAATTTTATTTTAAATTACACAATATTAGTTGATAGAGCAATACTAAGTACATTTGTAACTGGTTTTAGTATACTATGTTTAAGTGTGATGACAAAAAGGAGTCTAACTTAAAATGATCGTCAAAGTGATAATTGGAGAAGACAAAAAAGTTAGATTCGATATGTTTAAACGAAAAAATTTTTATATGTATGTATATATAAAAAAAAATCTGTAAAAACCCTTTTTTTGGGAAAAGTTCCAATCTAAGCAACAAAATAATTTTTATGAGCAATTCAAAGCTCAAAAATCTTAAGAGAAAGCTATTTTAAACCGATTATACAAAACACGTCCGAACATGCCGAACTATATTGTTATTCAATTATTATTGTTTATTTAATAGCTCTTTTTTATGGGAAATTATTGTTGGTGTTAATTAAAATTTTGACATAATAATGTCTATTTAATTTAATGAAGGATGTGTCTGAGCTTTTTTCAATATTCGTTCTTGTTTGGCTTTAGGAGAACTTCTTTCAATATTTAAAATATTTCAATTACAGTATTTTTTTAACATTTTCTCGAATAAAAATAATAGGCCTATTTTTTAATCACTGGATTTATTTTTGGATTTGTTTTATTTTGTTAAAAAATTAATGCTTTGTTTTTTAATTTGAAAAATTTATAATTTTTATTTAATTCTTACACTCATACAAATAAGTCCGTAAAAATAGCAGAAAAAGTTACTAAAAATTAGTTAAAAATGATGCTGCAGAAAAAACTGCTAATATTAGCAGAATAAGTTTGCTAAATATTAATAAAATGAAAACAGCAAAAAAAAACTGTTAAACTTACAGAATTTTAGTAATATTTGAGCTGAATTTTTGTTAATTGCAAATAACAATTTAACTTGCCGAAATTAGCAAAAAAATTGCTAAATAATAGTAGAATGAAAATAGAAGAAAAACTGTTAAATCTACAATATTTTTGCTAAAATTTTCTGAAATCAACAAAACTTTTGCAGATTACTAGTGGACTGGAAAAAGGTAAAAAAGGAGCAAATGAAATGAAAATTAATAAATAAAAAATAAATGTGTATTTAAAAACATACTTAGGACCAGTTTATTCAATGTGTCAATTAATTGAAATTTTTTCAATTGGCATTGTTCAATGCCTAAATACCCATTTATAAATGTTGAAAGCAGTATTTGTTTTCATGTTTTAATAAAAGAATAAATTAAGAAAAAAAATTAAAAATTCGCGTATTTCTTATATTTTTTTTATCTTCAATTATGTGTACATTTCATTACCATTGTTTTCATCAATGCTAATTGAAAAAAATTTCATTGGCATTGAATGGAGACGAAATTTGTTGGCATTGACATTGAGATAAAGTAATGCCAATTATATTTCAATGTCAATGAAAATTTCCCAAGAATGATTTTTTGTAAAAGTGGTAATATTTATAGACAATAATAGGGGTTTTCATATAAACTCATATTTTACTCGTAAACGGTGTAAACCTGGTATGTTTATGAGTTTAATGTCAAACTCCATAAATAAAAAATATGGGTTATATTTATACAAGGTTTACAAGGCATTTACGAGTTTATATGAAAACCCCTAATATGTTAACCATAACAAAATGTATTTCAGAGACCCTTCTTTTGATTTTTCATTGTTTGCTGATCGGATATGTACTTCCGAATTTATTTGAGTTTCCATTTTCACCTCTACTCACGGGAAAGAAGGTGTGGCCGATTAAAAATATCGTATTCTTTAAATAAGCTTAAAAAGTACAATATTGGGGGAAAAATTATGGTCATCCCCGTAAACTCCACTTGCTCCCCAAAGATACTTTTAATCACAATTTTCACATTAAAATGGTTCGTCCAAAATAAACCTTGATCTTTGAAAATTAATGTATTACGATAAATAGAAACTTTTCTCATAAATTTTAATAATTTAGATATTTTATGAGTAGGACAAATTTTCAACCATTTCAATTTAGCTTTATTTAAAATTTTGCATTATTTTTGTCGAGTTAAAAATATGCAGTAATTTTTATGAGTCATTTAACATTCTGTTTATAAGCGCTCCAAAATTGATGGTTCAGTTTACAAAAAATCTGTAAAATTAGCAAATCTTCT
Source organism: Leucophora obtusa (assembly GCA_949987735.1). Lineage (NCBI taxonomy): Eukaryota > Metazoa > Arthropoda > Insecta > Diptera > Anthomyiidae > Leucophora > Leucophora obtusa. The sequence goes on from OX465296.1 coordinate 8,403,482, forward strand.
GTTAAAAATTAGTAACTAAAATTCAGAAAAATACTGTAAAGTCAGCAAATTTATTGTTAAAAATTAGTAACTAAATTCAGCAAAAAAAAATAGCAAAAAAGTTTGTAAGTTAGTAATGTGGAGGTAGCAAAAAAATTAACTAAAAATTCAATTTTAACTAAAAATTAGTTAAAAATTTGTTAAGTTGAAGTACTAACAGTTTTACTAACTTTTCTACAAACTTTTTTCTATAAGTGTATACTTATTCGCCAATATAATGTGCAGGAAAATAATTAAATTTTGTAAAAGTGTGAACACAGGAATTGAAATTAGCTAAATCCAAAATGGATTTAAAAAATAAATAAATCCGTTTTGGATTTAGCTTAATTTTATTCCAGAAATTCCATTTTCGCAAAATTTAATTTTTTTCTTTTACATTATATAAGGGAATAAGTGTTAGATCTGGATAAAAATATAAAATTTTAAAAATTGAAAAACAAAATGTGGATTTTTTAACAAAGTAAAATAAATCCAAAAAACAATCCAGTGATTAAAAAAAAGGCCAAATATGTGTTTCTTTCTTTTTCTGCTCTATTACATATCCAAATTTAATAAAAATCGGATACTACAACATTTCCAACATTTTACATCATTTTTCCTTGTTAGTATATGCTGTGAACAACCTTAATATAAAATCTGAGTTTTATTCACAACTTTGTTTAAGAATAAATTTTTTATGAGTATTTTTGCTTTTAAGTGTGTATTGCACCTTTTTATCATGGTATGCTTGTTTATTATTTTATGAGATTTCCATTATATTAGTATGTTGTCAACAGAGAGTCTGGAAAATAAAGAGAATGTAAGTCTCTCAATTAGTAAAAAAAATATATATATAAAATGTGGTTGCAAATACGAAATTGATTTTTTACCGCCCTTTAAATTAAAATTTTTAATATTGCTACACTCAAAAAAAAAAAGTCAGTAAAGTCAGCAAAAAATGTTGCTGTGTCAGCAAATTTTTAGTCAGGAGCGTGCTTGCAAAAAAGTTGGTAATTTCAGTAATTTTGCTGAAAATCAGCGAGCTGATTTTTACCAAAAAATAGTAATCTTCAGCAAAAGTTTTGCTAACACTTAGTCGACTGCAAATGAAAAAAATCCTTGCTAAAATCACTAAACTATTTGCTGAATATTAGTAGACTCAAAAAAACTCAAAAAACTTGTAGCGAAATTTTACTTTAGTTGATTTATTTGCTGAAAATTTAAATATAGAATATGTGTGGAGTTGTTTCCTTTTTTTGTCATTTCCTTTTCCAGACAAGCTGCGACATCTACATCTTGTCTATCTGGTTGTCGTCCACGCTGTGAATGCGGTTATCAGCACAATTTTTGTAGCAAAATAAATTAGTAAAACATTAGTTCAAAATAAGTTTAGTACTAAAAAAATATAACTAAAACTTTTGCTGAAAACGGAATTTCAGCAAAAAAATTGCTGAAAACTAGTACACTTGATATACAAGACGTTTTACTAATTTTTCTACTAACTTATTTTTTTGAGTGCATTGACAGATTTCTTTACAATTATTACAACTTATGCATACAATTTATCATTGATTTTTAATTCTCCTTAAAACTAGCCTGTCTCCTGCTTGCAGGCATAAGTAAGCTGTTAACATAGGATGAGAGAATTACATAGCCATTGTTGTCACACAATATTGTTTATCTTTTCTGGAAAACGAAAAGATTAACTATACCATGAATAAAATATGTACGGATGAATGAAACGACAATGTATTCTTAAAGTTTTGACATAAATTAATAATTTCTAATTTTCGAGGGAAGAGTTTTGTAAGGAAATTTTCACCATATTATAGGGGAAGAATATATCAGTAATTTCCTGCAGAAACCTTTTTGGCTAGAAATCTGAAACTTAAAATGTGTGCTCCCTAAATTAATTCACGATAATGGTATTGTTTGGAATTTGCGTTATAGATGTGGTAGAAATGGGCGCTGATTAGAGGAAAAGTCTCCACCTTATCGGCTGTTCAAACCACATAGGCTACAAACCTGATATTTAAAATATGTGTTCCCTAGAGTATGACCTAATTCACTAAAAATGTACTTTTTTAAAATCTCTTCAAAAGATAAAAAGTGTGTCCATTAATAGCCTGCCCAATCTGAAATTTATATAATTTATATATCTTCCTTGGGATAAGATATATAAAATGAAAATGGTGTTCAAATAGGAAAAAGTGGCCCCTTATTAACTGTGCACAAACTGCTGGAGCTTGAAAACTAACAAGACGGTATTTTTACAAAGGTCAAAAATGTAAAAAATTTCCCACTTAAATTCCAATCCAAATTTCTAGGGCTACAAACCTAAAATTTTAAACATGTATGTCCTGGGCTAGGCGCTAATATACCGAAGGGAATCTTGTTGAAATTTCTTATAGGAACATTCCACAAAACGTGATAAAAATGGGAAAAAATTTCAATACTTCAAACCATTGCAGCTAGGAAGCATAAAGGTATGAAAGTTGCTTCTATGAGATTTTGGGAAATTTTTACGGGGAAGGGAAAAAGTTTCGTGGCTTATAGGCTAAAATACTCACGGTTATTTTTTATATTTCCAATATAAACGTACAGAAAATAAACAGTGCTCCTTAAAGGACTTGCTGAGATGAGAAATTTTGGAAAATTTAACTTTATTCTCCTAGCCAGATCTCTTGAATCAATACGTTATAACAAAGAGTATAAAATCTTTCTAGAGATTTTTTTACTTGTTGATGATTGATTTTTTTTGTTGTTGTGTGTGTTGCTTAGAAAAGTAAATAATTTTTTTTTTATAAAGAAGAAAATTCATCATAAAAATTTTATGATGTCGATAAATATTTTTTTGCTCAAATTAAAATATGCTTTAGAAAAATTCTTTAGTAATTAATTCTCATATTAAACAAGATTGTCCTATATGACCAGTGTTGCAACGTTTTGAATAATTATTCAAAAACGGGACTGTTTACACATGCCTTGGATAATTTTTGAATATTGACATTTTTGTGTAGTTTTCGTGTAATTTTACTTATTACAGAAATTTCCGTAAATTCATTTCCAGAGATTTTTAATAATGAAATAAAGATTAGTCGACAAATTATTTCGTAAATTTGTTCAAAACTAAGCCCAATTAAGAAGAAATCAAACACACTGTTCTATATTTAATTCCTATTGTTAACCCCGTATATTGTTCATGTTTTGTGAACATATTTTTTAAACTTCATGTAAAAAAAGTACTTTACTCTAGGCTGGCAAGACCATTTGAAAATGCTGCGACAGAGTGATATTTCGACTAGTTAGTTTGTGATTGATTGAAAAAACTAGTAATTTTCAAAGTTTTTATAACAGCGAAATTTTTTGCTGTCGTTTCCATCATCAGAAAAAAGTGTTAACTCATCACAGTGTTTCAGAATCAAAATATTTTGAAAATAATTCAGCAATTTAGAAATAATTAACCTAGAAAGGTTTCTTTTAACTATGAACGACACCATATAATTCATTATTTTAAGCCTAGAAAATATATTGCATTTAATTTTTTTTTAGATAATAGAATATTTTTTTTTAAACATAACCAATATTTTTCAGAAAATTTGGCTTTGATTTGGCTCTGCAGAAAACTGGACCAGATTATTGAAAAAATGCAAAATGTCAGGCAGGCTTTCACAATGCTCGAGGGGGTTTGGTTTGGTGTCAAGTGGCACTGTGGGCTCGGCCAGAAAAACTTTAGCTCGAAATTACTTTGATTTCGACCCTGAGAAATTTCATAGTAATCCAACCAGCCGGTAAGAAATCACTACATTATTTCCAAAATATTTTGATTCTGCCCCACAACGCGCAGAAGTTGGTTGGAAAAGTATAAAAAAATTATAAACCTTTTTGTGTAATTTCATACAGTTTTGAGTAATTTTTGACCTACAGTTGTGTAATTTTTTGTTTTACTGGTGGCAACACTGTATGTGATATTCTAATTGAGAAATAAATTGCTCATGTATTAGTTAATTCTGGCTCTTCTGTTTACAATACATACATTGTGTAGGCTGTGATTGACAAAAATTCAATTAGCCACACTGTGAAGAGTGCCGGTTTGATTCCCGGTCATGACATATAATAAAGAGAATTGAACGCTAAAAAAATACTGTGATCGATTGACATGCAAACTAAACACTGACGAGTCTTTGGGTAAGCCGAAACTGCGGCAGTCTGGTTATTCTCTTGCGCTTGTTAAAATGTTTAATAAAATTGTTTTCTTCTTCCTGTAAATTAGCTTTAAAAATTTTCATCTTGAAATCTCATTGGAAGTGTATTTTGATTTTTTCAAAAATAACTCGATACAATTTTTGTTATGGCAACCATACATGTTCAATATTATTGATCAATATTTTTAAAATCAACCAATTAGAACAAAGTATTTAAAAATAAAATATTCTGATTGGTTGACTTCAGAAAACTTGATAAATAATGTTGAACGTGTATACGTGCCTTGGGGCATAATCAAAATTTATAACTGATTTTATAATTTTTTACCAATTTATAAACAAATTTTGACACATGTCTATTTTAACCCATTAAAATTTAATTTCATATGGATTCTATTAAATTTATTATACCGCCTCTCTCTTTTTATACAAATAGGAAAAACAAATTTTTTTCCTATAGTTTTATTTAATTTAATGAAGATAGAATTCCGTCTGTTTCACTAATTGACTTTTATTAACTAACTTTCATATTAAGTTTATTTAAACTGTTGCCAATTATTTCCTGACAGTTGTTCAATTATTAAAAAATTTACTGATTATAATAACAAAGAAATAAATTAATTATTTTAAATAAGTGTAGTTTTGAATAAATAATAAATGTTTATATAAATTTATATTTCTATATTAAGGGTCGGTGCGAACTGGCTAAATAAAATCTAAATTAATTCAAGTATCCAAATTTGTATAAAATTTGAAAAAGTTTACAAAAATTTTTCGAAGAAATTTTAAATCCTTCAGTCATTTGAATTTGGTTTAGAATATATTTAGCCACCTCGCACAGGGCCTAAATTTAATAATAAAGCCACTTTTATAAATATGTTTTACAATACAAAAATACTACACTAAAAGTTCTATAATTGTCATATGCTTTAAGTGTCATACTTCTATAAGTGTCACTTTCCAAAAACGCCGGATAATTAAATCCAAAATTTTAGTTACTTTTTTGTTAAAATTTACAAAAATCTAAGGCCTAATATAGCTATTCCGAAATTTTAGAAGTGCCCAAATATTTTATATGTTTTTTTGAAAAAATTTATTCCTGTAGGTGACATTTATAGAATTTTCAGTGTATCATTAACATTACAAATTTTTTTTTTTTGGAAAAAATTAGCATTTGAAGTTAAATTTTAATTAAGGGCAGGTAGTTTATCCAAAAACAATTGAAGTTAACAACTTAATTAAGTTAAATAAGAAAATTGGCATTCATAACTGTAGTCAATCACTTCTAAAAATTTTAAGATAATTTTACGGGCCTTAATATCTTTATTTCTACACTTTTATAATCACACAATTAATATTGTTTCCATCTTTACATGTTTTTGAACTTTATTATGCCACATTATCTCAATTGAAATGTTCCATTTATGTTTATGTTTACCATTTAATGAATCCATTAAATATTATAATGTCATTTCTATGTATGTTCTCATTTTTTTTTGAACACACACTTTTAGCAACGGATACCATCAAATATAATTATAACACATAAATAATCAAAATAATTCTGATGCAAATTTCCTTAACAATGATATGAAAGAACAGGTTAGTGTATTAGGATAACAGCTATTGAAAAATATTTTTCAATTCTAATCATTTAGTTGAAAATACTTAACTCGGAATATTGAATGAAAATCGAAATATTGAGAAATATATTTCAAAAAGTAGTGAATAAAATTAATTTTTTGGTCAACTTAGTGCTAAGCATACCAATAGGGTTTGGGAAATCCCGGGAAAAGTTTGTCGGGAATTCCCGGGAAAATAATATATTTTTCCCGGGAAAACGGGAAATTTTAAAAATATTAAAATTTTTAAATTGTTTTTGTTTCGAAAAGGATTTTTTAATTTTAGTCATAAAAAACATTTTAAATACCAAAACAAAAATGTCATTGTTAAAATCTTTTAAAAGGGAATACATTTATTTGACACACAAATAAAATCTTTGCCAAGTAATTAGGAGCATTTCAACTAATAAAGATTTTTCGCATAACTTATTCAAAATTTAAGTAGTAAAGCCTAAAAACTTGGTAAAATGTTTAAAAGAAATATGAAAAAAAAGCTTTGTTTTTTACAAATAATCGCTCTTACTATCTAAATTTTTCAAATGTATAATTTAGGTAAAGTCGACTTTAGTTAAAATTTGATTAAAAACAAAGTCGACTTTAAATTTAAAATACTCCTTTATATTAAGGGTCAATAATTTTATAAGTAACGTTTTCATTAATAAATGTGAAAAGAAAAGACTAATGGTTACCGGTGGTATCTAAATTTGGTTATCCGACATCTAAATTTGGTTCACAAAAAAAAAATAAAAATATTGATGGTCATGCAACTTCTCTTGAAGAAAACAACAACAAGCTAAAATTAGCAAAGTACCCGAAGAAAAAAGAGTAAGCTGAATAGGCATTAAACGTTTTATGGTAGGGCAAACATTTCCTAAAATGGTATCCAAATTAGCCGCAGTCAATCCGCACCATAACTAGATCTTCGTTTATTCGAGAAAGTTTTTATAATAAAAACCTGGCATTGCAAAAAAAGAAACAGATGTAAAGAACATTATAAGTGCGTTCCTTTACTTTTTGGGTAAAATTCGGTAAAATGAGAGTAAGCAAAAAATCCTCTCACAAAATGACAAAATTACCCAAAAGTAAAGGAACGCACAAAACCACTTTTCGAGCCCAAAAATGCATTTCAAAGAAAAATGAGAAAATGCGTATAATTTTATTTTGAAAAATTGAATAAACACACATATTGATTTGCATTTAAAAGTTCTTATTGATTTTGTTCAATTAATTATTATAAATAACACATTTCATTTGCGTATTGGTTTGTTTAATTTAATTTTTCAATTGTTGTTTTTGGTTATCATTGCATCAGCTGTTAGTTTTACAATTTAACAAAGTTGCCCGAAGAAAAAGTTTGGGTAACTTTGGTAAAAAGAGAAACACAAATGCACTCTCTTGAATGCTCTCATTTACCCAATTTTCGAGTACGGGAACGCTTTTTGTGTAAGTTTGGGATCCCGCGGGTTCCCGCGGTAACGTTAAGGAACGGACCTTATAGTAAATTACTACAATAATGTAAAAGATATCATGATAAAAGAAATATTGAGCAATATTTCTAACAATAGGAGATTTACTATAATCTTAGATGAATGGACAAGAATATCACAAAAGAGATATTTGAACAAATGTACAAACGGATATAATTCATTTTATAACCTGGGTGGGGTTGGTTTATATATCAGGAAGATGTAATGCTGATGAAATAAGAAGAATTGTAGAAATAAGACTAGAAGAGTTTTAATTGTCTTTGGAAAATAACATTGTGGCCACCATATCTAATGGGCCAAGTGTGATGAAACGGTTTGTTTCCGACAGTCCAGTAGTAGGTGCTTTCTGCTGGAATCATGCAATTCATTTGGCAGTGCTGCGATTAATTTATGTGAAATCAAATGTTCAACATTCTGATATTATTTACTTTGAATTCTCACTACACAGACTGCATTTGTACTGAAATAGCGTTTTTTTTTAACAAAAATTATTTATATAGGTGGTTTTCATTAACAATTTTGTTGAAAAACATTTCCCGGGATTCCCGGGAATCCCGGGAAATTAATTTTTTCATTCCCGTTTCCCGGGAAATAAAAAAGTCCGGGAAATCCCAAACCCTACATACCAATTATAATTGAAAGACCAGAGCTGGAAAATAAAAATATTTATTCCCAACTTCAGAAAATTTCGGGCCAAAACTTTTGCACTACCACGAAAAAGTAATTAAAATTTTCTTCAGACTGTTAACGCACCATCAGTATATAGTATAGAAAGTTTCGGTTAAGTTACTCTGAAACTTAATTTTTTGCAAATAAACGCCATCCTTTTATTATTGTTTGTACTTTAAACATGTGCATATTATACGTGTGTGTTTAACCTAAAAAATGTGCTTTTTTTTTCTTTTACCTAAACACGTACAAATGCGTCGTAATGTTGTTGAAATTACTACACAATAACACTAAAATGTACTCTTTCTATATGCAGTATAAAATTTTTGTTACTCGTACATTTTTACCTTTGCATCAAACCCAAGACACATGTTAAACGGACCATTATATATAAAAATTTTCGTTATCTAAGGAAAATGATCTAATGTATTTGTAATATTAAAGTTTAATACGTAATACAGATAAAGTTATTTAAAGCTTGAATACATTTTTGGCTTACATTATTAAATTTAACTTTTAAACTGTATTAAAAGTTGTAAGTGAAAATATGAAGTTACCTCTACATTTTTTACACAAATTGGTGTGTTTTATAACAATTTCGTAGTGTCGTCCGGTGACTAAAATAAAATTTTAAAATTAAAAAAAGAAATATCTCCCTCTGACGATTTCCTTCACAAAAATTAAATCCGGATAGGTACATAACTTCAGCAAATTATTTTTCACAACTTATTAAATATTAATGTTTATCCCGATGAAAATTAATTTGAAATTACAAATATGCAAGTGCTTGTGCAAATTTAAATGTAACTGTCACTTATAGAAAGCATGATTTTCTACTGTACGCTATACATAAATAGATACTGAATCTGCTAAAATAACAGAGTAGTATTTTTGAAGATGACAAAGTAAATTGTGGTTAAATTTTTGTTGTTCTTTTTGTTTTATCTTTATTATTTTAAATGTTTAATAATGCTCCTAGATGAAAACAAGATATTCTAATTGAGTTTGTAATTTAACTCAATTAGAATATCCCAGACAATTTGTTAGGCAAGAATGAAATTTGGGTAGGGACATGCCTTGAACAGATTATTTTTCACAATTTTTTAAATAAGTTTTGGAGTTTCAGCCAGAGTATAATATAGAAGCTTTACTCTTTTTCTGTCATTTGAAAAAAATGAAGTAGTGTTTGTAATTTTATTTGTACATATGGTTCTTAATACCGCTACAACTCCATGAGATAGGGGCAAGCTCTCAATATTTTAATGAGTGTGGCTACTATAGTATACTATGGTTTCAAAGCATCTACTTCATTTAATGCAAAAATAAGATATTTCCAAATTACCTAATTTTTTATTTTCAGTTAAAAAATTTTTTTACCTTTAAATTTTTTTCACCATCAATTTTTTTCACCTTAAAATGTTTTCCACAACAATAAATAAATTTTCACCCCAAAATTTCTTTTTACATATTTAAAATATTTTTTCATTTGATCAAAATCCATTGCATCAATTGAAAGTAAAATAATACATTTTCAAAAATAATGTTTTCTTTATTTAAAGAAAAATTTACTAAATTTTACTTTTTCGGGCACCCCTACAAAAAAAAAAAAAAAAATGATTCTGGTAAGGGGATCTCATACAAAAATTATATTTTATAAAATTTCCTCCCTCCGCTCTAACTATCCCAAGGGTTCCACTAGAGTAGTTAAATGTATGACCGACCCCCTATATTTTTTCAACCCTAACATTTTCTCGGAACATGCCTTACTTCTATCTTCAACCCTTAAGGTGGTCCCTATACAATTTTTTTTTATAAATTGTTTCATAAAAAAATTTATAAAAAGTAAAAATTTATATGGGGACCTCCTTAAGGGTTGAAGTTTGAGGGTAGTTATTTTGGGGTTGAAAAAATATTGGAGGTCGGTCATATATTTGACTTCTCTAGGGTCACCCTTGGCTCAGTTAGAGGGGTGGGATGACCTTTTTATAAAAGGTCATCTTGTATGGGAGCCCCTTTACCTAATTTAGTTATTGGTCACATATGTAAATCATCTCATCTCTGGCGGGAAGGTTTGACACTCAACTACCGACTACTTTTGTATCTATGTCTCTATGACTTCAGTTTTGTTGCTTATGTTCTTCTTCCTTATTTTTGTCATTATCTTTATGCCACTCAAAATTGCCATAAGGGAATTTAATCTTTTTCGTTTTTTAATTATTCCACAAGAGAATTTGTAAGAATAAAAATTACTGACTGCTTGGAAAAACTTGACTGCTTTTGCTATGTCTGCGGCAAGCATACCCTTAAGTAATACAAGGTTTAATTTTTCAATAGTAAAGTGGAGGATATATATAAACTTTATTTTAAACTGGAAGTCTTGAAAGATGAGCCATGGGTGCCAAAACCTATCTGCTGAAATTGCTACAACGGCTTGATGCTGTGGTCTAAAGGTAATACAAGTTTCGTTGATATTCTTAGCACGACAATCATTTTGTGAAATTATTGGTTTCGGTGAATGAATCTCAATGAATTTTGGCATTCCGATGCGTTGCGTTGGCTAGAGGTGAGCACGACTAGACCACATGCTATGTTTTTTCAATTTTAATTCTTTTTTTATGTTTATGGTCGGTGCAAAACAATATCTGGGGCTGTTAGCATGAAAATGCAACAATTTGTAATTCAAGGGACACCTTAATTCTCACACATACATTCATATAAATCTGTTTCCGTTTAAGCAGGAAATTGTAAAACTTTCAAAACAACTTTTACATGATTTGCATAACAAAATATGAACATCTTTTTTTTTTTTTGGAGGGGTTATTGTTTTTGTAGGTATTACAATGTAGCGACTGTATTAACCCATTTAGCAAGAAACATATAAACCAGGAGGTAAAAACTGATGCCGTTTGCGAAGAGTTTTTGTAAAAACTATTTCGCAAATGCTACGGAAAACATTTGAACCCAATAAAAAAGGCGTTCATAACCCCGTTGTTTACGAGTAGCAAATGTCTCTTTCACTGTATTCAAATTTTTTTCATAACGTTCGCGAGATAATTTTTACAAAAAGCTTTCGGAATCTGCATGATAATTTGTTCACCGCGCCGAACAAGACGCCAAACAGTTGGTTTGTACTTTCTTGGTTTTAGTCTTGGTGTACTAAGACTGTACGAAAAGTGTACTAAAACTATACTAAAAAGTTCTAAAATTTTCAGAATTATTATTCTTTTTGCTTTATTTGTTTTGTGAGTCCAATGGAAGGTTTCCTACTATATTTCACACTTCCACATACTCTATATCGCCGTGGACATTAGTGGGTTAATAGAAGTATATTTTGTTTACTTTATATTTTACGTTTATCCCGTCGTCCATAACATTTAAAATTTAAATACATGACCATTTGTTTAATAGCCTAAAACAATTTCTGGTAGTGACAACTGTTATTTTACGTTGATCTAAGTGAACTTATGGGTGGAATTTATTTATTTGGCGATTTTTCTTTACAGACAACATTTGATTTTCAAAAAAAGTTTAAAATTTGGAAATTCGCATTGAGTAATAATTTAACCTGAAAATTTTTTATTGGAATTCTAAAAACGACGTGCCCTAACGATTTTCTTAGGCAAGAATGAAATCCGGATAGGTATATAACTTCAGTAGATTATTTTTTTTTAATAAGTTTTGGGGTTTTAGCACATTTAATTGCTTTAATGTTTATGCCGATAAAAGTAGATTTGATTGAAAGTATTTTATAAATCTCTTCTTCGCATACACGTATAAAGAAATATATCGTCGGCTTGCCTGCAAGTAGTGCTATGTTTTTTTTAAAGGTTTCCAGAAGAGCGAAAAAACTAATTTATATTAACCTTTTAAGATATTTTATTGACATCATGTGGCTTAACAATTAACGACCTCATTTAGTTTAATCATCATTAAGGCACATGATGGCAATAAAATATCTTAAAAGGATAATATAAATCAATTTTTTCGCTCTCCTGAAAACCTGTTAAAAAAAAGCATAGCACTACTTGCAGGCAAGCCGACAATATAGTGCAGGGGTGGCAAGACTTTTTTCGCTGCATGCTAGAAACGGACAAATTTTTTTTGGAAAAATTTCTCGCGTGCCACTTTAATTTTAGTTGTCTTTTAAAAGTCCTTTTTAAAAATTTTTAAAATTTAGAAAATTTCTCTTAAACATATCAGCGCAGATGTACATATTTATCAGCACTACGGATAACCCCCATGAAATATCACAAAGGGAAAAATCAAATAACATCCAAGAAATGACGTAAAAATGTTTGACGGTAATTTAATTTTTGGGGGTTTATTTAATCTTTAAATATAGAGATAATTTAATTATGAAAAAATCCTCAATGAAATAAAATTAAAACAGTTTCAACATTATGGCCTTTTATTTTTTTATTTTTTTTGTGGTTATTTTATTTAGTTAAAAAAAAGTTAAATTATTGGGCGCCATTAATTATTTAAGTACATAAGAAACTAAATGAAAAATGTGCTTCGGGCAAAAATTTGATTTTGCTAAAATAAATCGCACGGTTTTTATCATCATAATAATGAATAAAAAGCGCATATTATTGATTTGAATAGAGAAATTTCTATTTCAGGTGAAATGACTCTCCGAAACACGATCAAAACCGAATTTCAAATTCCGACAAAGGGGGTTATTTCATTGTGAAACTTATTTTCAGCTTTTATTTTATTGAGGGTCATTTCGTAGGATCTATTTTCCCTTTAAAAAAAACTTAATTTTTTAGATCGAATTTTATTACAAGTTGTTTTCCATTTTTGTGCAATTTTCTGGTACTTTTTATTTCTCCAATTATGAGGCATTTTCTCATCGAAACTTCTTTCAATCTAGAATTTTAGAGATTTTCCCAGAATTTTCTGATAATCGAATTTGGGAGTTCTTTATTAACCATATTTCTTTAAACAAAATATGATGGCAATACAGAGTTTTATTAATTTAATTTATTTTAAAAGACGATTTTCAAGTTCTATGAAAAATTTCACCATTATGGAGTTAAATCACACATTTTTGTAACGAAATTTAACATTTAACTGAATTTTTTTCCGGCCTTCTAATAGTTTAAATTTTTTGAAAATATCCAACAAAACGTCACGTGCCACCTAAAATCCACTGGCGTGCCACTACTGACACGCGTGTCATAGTTTTGCCAGCTCTGATATAGTGCGTTGTGGCGGTCTTAGATTTAATTTAATTACATATTGTGTTAACAGAACAGAATTACCTGTCAGAAAAGTGAAAAATAATAAACAATTCCTGACCTCACTAAAACAAAATTAAAACTGTCGGATTTTTTCTCAAGATTTAAAAGATTAAAATTTTCGGTTTTTTCATATCTGTTAAAAAAATTGTAAATTGTATTTGAGAATTGTAATAATTGATCTTAAGTCGCACAAAATAACACTCACTACCTTCAATGAATTTAAAAAATAAGTTCTATCCTAATGTAAAGCTGTATATTAGTTCATTTCATGGTGGGTATATGTTTTGCTATGGTGTTGTCATCTTGACAACATCAACAGTAAAAACAAAGTTAGCAACAACGGCAACAACACGTGGACATATTATGAATGTAATAAATTATAAATGTTTCGACAAGTTATTTACCTTAGCATGCAGATGTTGTTGACAAAGTCATAAAACTTTTTTTCGCTCTAGAAATTTGTTGCTCCAATTTTTTTTTTGTTATTAAAAAAGTTAATTGCTTAATTTGTTAAACATAGAAAGTAATTTAAAGTTGGATTTAAATTAATTTAAAAATTTCAAGGATCATTGATAACAATGTTAATATATTTACAATATTTACTTGAATGATAAGAACAAAAGTTTAATGTAGATAAAAATACAAATAAATTTCCTTCAGCACTTAAAAATTTCATTTAATTTAATATTAAAATAGTTGGATATAAACCACATTCGGGAAAATTTATTTGAATTATAGAACAGCTTACTGAAATTTCCTAAATAACTCAGTTTAGTGAAATCTTAAACAGTTTGTTTCAGAATTAACTTAGGACATTTCAGCGAACCCACCTAAAACAAAAAGTTCACTGACTTATAGCAGGTCAGTGTTCAAAACATTGTTTTTCCTTTTGATCACAATGGCATGTTAACAAGGGGTCGATTCGGTGGCAGCAGAGATTTAATAACTGGCAACTTTTTACAGTTCAAATATAGTTTTCTTAGATTTATATTAAATAAATTTTGTAAATTTTAAAAACATTTCCATTTTTCCCCTTATTTAATAAGCATTGTTTTTTGTTGCAACATAAAAGTATATATATTATATATAATTAAAAACTATTTAAACTAGTGCTGTTAATTATCCTCATAGTACAATTATCAAAATATGCTAAACATTAGTGTTAAAGGTTCCATGAAAAGACCTCGAAGTTTTTGTTTTGCCTTTTTTCTCCTACTCAAGCTGGCCTTTATTCTATTTTTTTAGAACAATGCAATTATTGTTGTTGTTTTTCGCTGAGTTTCCTTCATTTTCATTTCCTGTTATTTTTATTCATTTCGTTTCGTTTTTTTTTCTCATCTTAATGTGGTTTATTCATTGTAATGCTCTGTTACTTTATTTAATGCAACTCTGTATTTTATTTTTATATTTATTTTGCTCTACAATATTGTAAGAGTTAGCAAAATGTTAAACAAATAAAAATAGCATTAGCATTTTTTACGATTACAGAGTACTACGAATACGTTTTATTCTTAACTTCATATACATAGTATAGAATTAAATTTATAATTAACCCCTAATAGAACAAGGTAACAAAATACGTTCATTAGACTAGTTAAAAGAATTTTTAATATAAAATAGTGGTGATAAAATGGATACTGTGTTAAACACAATTTCGAAAATTATATGAACATTTTTTGTCCATTGGATCTGAATGTATTCGTTCATCTTTTGTTAACTTTACGGATATATTTTATATACCATACATGGGCAAATGCGGCCCCACGTCAACCAATTTCGTGCGGCCCCTCATTCATTTTAAAACAATAAAAAAAATAATTTTAAATTTTAAACAAAATTAAGAAAAGAAATTAAATTAAAAAAAATTTAAGTCAGAATTTAAAAATATACATTATAAAGAAAACAGCAATAACAAAATAAACATCCAATGGGACATTACACCGATCAACAAATATCGACTTTTTTGCACAGACTTCCTCTAAAACTTTTTGAAGTTTTTTCGCCTCCTACATACGAATATTAAGTGAAAAATTCCTTCTTCTTTATTTAATCCTTAAGCCTGGGAAAAATACTTTATGGCTCAATATGACGTAGAAGTATTTATGAGTCTCTTATTTTTTATGATTTTGAGTTAAAAAAAAACGTTTCATTTTAGGAAATGTTCACGGCTGTACTACGGACCTCGTAAGGATCTCTAAAATCTACTTTTCAGAATTGTCCTTAAAGCACTTAAATTTGGTGAAGCTGTTAGACACAATAAAATTTTATTCATACACTCATAGAAATAAACTTGTGAAAATATCAAAACAATTAGTAGCTTTTTCTGCTATTTTTACAGGTTTATTATTTAAAAGTGTCTTTACAGAAAATTTTTTCCTAAAAATTAGAAGAGCAAAAATAAACTGTTGAATATAATAAACAGGACAGCGACTTGCATGCAAATGCATATTTGTAGTCATTAAGCTAAAAATAATTTTGACCAAATAATTTTCCGAATCAAAGAATTTGCAACAAAATGGCATCGATTTGTTGTTGCATATTTTTGCATATTTTGTTATAAATGCATATTTTGCTTTTAAGTGCATATTTTTGCATATTTTATGGTTTTATTGCATATTTTTGAATAAATTGAATATTTTTGCATATATTTTTAAAAAAGTAAAAGTAAAATTTAATGAAAAATAAAGAAAAGGAAGAATTTGCAAACCTTAACTCAGTAGGTAGAAGGAAAACATCAAGTTTTCATCTACTTAGACATTTATATTGGATTTAATTTTTAACCAAACGCTCTCGAGTAAAAAATATGATTTATGAAAATCGATGGATTTTTTGGTTTTAAGAGATTATTTTTGCATCTTTAATGCATATTTTTTGGTTTTTAGTGCATATTTTGCATTTTTACTGCTTGTTTTCAGCGCATATTTTCGATTTTTAAGTGCAAGAAAGTCACTGCCCTGATAATGATAGTAATCCTGCTAAAATCAACAGAAATATATGATGAAAAATAGTAGACTACTGATTTCCCAAAAATAGATTTTTATCCTCTTACAGAAATTTACCATTTCTCTGTGTTTTTTATTCTACTAATATTCAGCAAAATTTGTTACTGATTTTAGCAGAGTAAACTTTTATTTCAATTAACTAAAATTTCAATTAACAAAGAAATTTTTTTTCATGTGTAAGACACTGGCATTTTAAGTCTGGCGACCATTTCTGGATAAAAATAATGCAAGACTTAACGACATTTTGTAGAATTTCCAAAAATATACAGTTTGTATAGATCCGATCAGTACTCGCTAAATTTTACTCTGTAATTTGATAACAGGTCAATATCGCTAATTTTTCATTGAAAGCCACGCCCACTTAAAACAAGTGACAAAATTAAAAAAAACAGACATTATGTTAAAATTCTGCACAATATTCTGAACGACATATTTGCCTCCCGGGGCGAATTTAGCCACTATTTTGATTTTTAAAAATAAAGGCAACGAAAATAAAATTAGAAAAAAACTTGAATCGTTCCTATTAAATTTTCCACCACTGTAATTGACCTGCTGCACACAAGTAAGCTTACTCGCCAACATAGAAAAAATCAAAAAATATGTGGTTACATATATCCTTACCAGTGTTTAAAAAATATTGAGTCTAAAAATAGATTTCAAAAAATTTTCAAAAAAATCTGGAAAATTATTTTCTATTTGAAATAATGATAAAAATAAGTCATTATCAGTAACTTATTATTATATGTTTTAAAATAATGCAGAAGGTAAGTGGGTGTCATTTTATTTGAAAAATTGGCGAAAACTTTAAGCTAATTTTTTTGAAATAACGAAAACTATATTTTTGAAGTTTAATTAGGTAAAGTTTTTTAACTTCAGCTTCGTATTACGGAGGGAAAAATATTTTAAAAACATTTATTGAGTCTGTACCTATATTTTTAAATATATTTTAATCAAAAATGTATAAAGTCATAAAAATATAAAAGATTTTGATGTACTTCTCCGCAATTTGGACTCATAAAGTATTTCCCTGGGTAAGGGGATAAAAAAAGAAAGACCCACAACTCGAAGGTTTTAGTAGAAGGCTGTACAAAAAATTCATTCGAGTAATGTATTAATTGGTGCGGCCCTCGGTAAGATTGTGAACTCCCAAATTTGGCCCTTCAAGCCATTTATGTGCCCATACCTGTTATATACAGTGAACAAAAAAAAAAAGTTGGACACTATATAAAATTATGTCAACAACCATGTTATTTGAGTTTCTTTTTAAAACAACATAAGCACATTGTACGTAAAATAAACAGTAATTTTATGCTCTTCAATATCTTCTTTCGTTTTTTTTGTCTTTTATATTGGTTACAGCTCGTTTCATTTTAATATATAATGTGTCCAACTTTTTTTGTTCACTCTATATACAATATGTATATAAAAAATAATATATATATTTCTCGCCAATTTTTTATTCTTTTCTTTAAACAAACATATATTTTGATAAAATGCATATTACATAAATCATTCATGGACCACACTATGTACGATTAATAAAAATCACTCATACGTCACGAATTACTATGCCACAGACAAAATTAATAAATAGAGATCTGACCATCAATTCTATATATTTCGGGCATGCTGATTACAATGGTTGTAACCATTTTTTTTTGTTGTTATATTTCTTCATATTTAGTTAACATAATCTATTGTTGTTAATTACAAAAATAAATTTCAAACTTTAATTTTGACAAAACTGCAAAACAATACAAAATGTACTGCTATGGGGTTAAACCACAAATGCATTCGCTAAAGTCGGTCAGGCTGTATGGCTGCTAGAACATGCAATATAAAGCTTAGCTTGCAAAAAAAGAAAACTAAATAAATAAAACACATAATGTAGAAGAAAAAACAACAACAATTAATTGCAACAAACAAATAATACCACGAATGTTTGTTGCATTGTTAGTGCATAAGAATGACTAAATAAATGACTGAATGAATAAACACTGAATGAAGCCAGCATGAAAATGCTATTTTAATTGTCACAAAGTATTAAAGAAAAAACATAAAGTTGATTAAGATAAAGTGTTTGTTTCTTTGGTAATTATTCTTTTAGAATTAGTCAGTTCTTTTTTTCAGTGAAACGTAAATTTTTATTTAAAAAAAAAAGCAAAAGAAAAAGAAGATTATAGTAGTTATATAAGTCATGAAGATATAAGCCAAAGGATAATTTACCAAAGGCTTAGATAAATGAATTATTGTACAAACATTTGAATATCTATTGTATGTACTTTGTTTTATATTACACAAAGGATTAAATGTTGGAAAATTGAAATTAGTTTCGTTTAATTTTTGTCGTAAAAATTGCAGTTTTAAATACATTTTTTTTAAGGTTAAACCTATTTTTTTTTCATTTTCACCTTAAATATATTTTCACTTAATATTGATGTATGATGATAAAAACTATTATTTCATACTTGCTATCTCCCACATACTCCATCACTCATATGATGATGCTTTCATACACTCCGTAGTATTTGAAAATTTCTAGGTTAAGTTTTATACCCCAGTAGCAGTGAGCAAAATCAAAGTATTTTGTAATTAATTCAGCAATTTCTTACTAACTGGTCAGATTGCCCGGAAAATTTACACCCCTAGTAGATATGATTTTTATATAATTATTTATGATTTTATACAATTGTGTATGTCTCGTCGAGTATTTTAAAATGTATATTTTTATATAACTATATCAAAAGATATTTAATTATATAAAATTATATTAACCAGATCCCACATTTTCCGGATCAAATTATATATGGGTTAATGTAACTATATATGAAAATATATTATTAGATCCGAAAAATGGTGCATCTGGTTAATATAATTTTATATAATTAAATATATTGTGTTATAATCAGATAAAATAATACTTGGTGTTACATATGACAATACTGAATGATATATAATTCTATTAAATCATACATGGTTATATACAAAATATTTATACTGGGGACATCAACTTTTGCTACCGATATTTCGTCACAGACCATACAGACCTACCAGGAGCTTTGCAATTAAGGAGGGACATTACATTCGCGGCAGAGAAAACAGACCTTTTTTAAAAATTCATAACTCAGTCAAAAACAAACATTTTTCCAAACTTTATTATTGTAGAGAATTGAACAAATTACAAGAAAAAAAATTCAAAAAAATATATTTTTCACTTCCACATGGTTTTATAGAGCTCCAAACTGGCGGCAGAGAAAAAAACGGGGCCTCGTGGTTGCAGTGCTGGGAGTCGCAAAAATTGTCCGATCTAGAAAAAAATTACTTTTTTAAATCTTAACAACATTGGTTATCGTATGACACGAGCTTTTTTCTTTTAAATTTTTTTTTCAATTTTTGGTGATGTTCCAAATTTGAAAGTGTGTTTTTTCTAAAAAAAATATTGACTTTAAAAGTTCATAAAAAATCGAAAAAATATTTAAAAAAAAGCTCGTGTCATACGATAGCGAATCAAGTTTAAAAAACTACAAAAAAAAATCGTCAAAAAATGAACCCGCTAGTGCCGAAACCAGTACGAAAAACATGATAAACGCGTTCAAAGTTTGTGAACAAAGAAAAAAAAGGTACGTAGGTAGCGCGAAAATTAAAAATGCGCTCTCACTAATCCGGCTGTAACTTTTGAACCCGTAGGAATTTTTCCATGAAATTTTTTTTCTTAGAATCTTAAGTATATTTACTAAAATACAAAATTATAAAAAAAATCGCTTTCAAAAAACGGCCAATGTCATGTCCCCCCTTAAGCCCTAAAACAAGGAATCTCAAACATGTGATACAATTTAGATGTATTGTTTCAACTGAAATTTTATTGTATAAATAACAACCGTCACCGCAGTCGCAGTGATTTAATTGGTTTTCGCTCAGCGTACCCACAAGGTTGTATCTCTACTCTAAAACTTAATTTAATTTCTCAGCGTTTTCTCTCATACTCGCCCAATGTTGACAGTTTTGACGATTTATCGTCATTTTGACGATTTTTACTATCGAAAATAGCCAAATGACGATTTTGCTCTTCAAAATGATAATTTTTTTTAATAGGTAATATAGCAACAAATGTTCAAAAATACGTTATTTTTCCATTATCTAAATCAATAAATCTGAAAACATTTTAGAGTGTGAAAATTTTTTGTAGAAAAACTAATACAGAATCTGGTAATTATTTTTATTTATAAGAAAAATATATAAATAACTAAAGTTTTAGAATTTTTCTTAAATTACAGATGATACCGAAAACCGGGTGATTTTTAAATTTTCTATTATGATTTTAGGGTTATAATAACAAAAATATGTTTTGACGATTTATAACAATATTTTGACGATATTCCAAAACGCAGTGACGATTTTGACGATTTTTTCTAAACTCTTTGAGGATTTTGTGCCCAATTAACCTGGCAACATTGTAATCGCCCTTTTTTTTTAATTCTCGTACTCTTTTCAATATTGCCATATTTAAAAATAATACAATTATTTGGTAATGTTCAGAAATGGAAAAGTTGAAAAGACTTTTTTTTTTTAAATCTTTGTTTTTCATGTTTTTTATTATTTTCCAACTTATTAAGCCTATAATTTTAATTCCATAATCTTTACCGAAGTTAGAATGAAAAAATTTTAAAAATTAAATTCGGATTTAACATCGAAACAAAAACTTTGCTTCCCATCCCTGGTGCTCTGCACACTAGTGTATGTGCAGAGCTTGAAAAATATAATTCTTTTTTGAATAAACTCGCATTAAAATTGAGTCATTTTGTAATTCATTATCACTTTAAATTAATGACTAAATAAAGAATAAAGTGATGATATGATTTATCCCAATTTCAACTGATTCAATTTTGATTAGATTGAATTATTTGTTTAATGATTTGATTCGCGAACTATAAATCAAGGCAACCAGTTTTAGTTAAATTGATTTATTAAAATTGAATCAATTTACTTGATTTTATGAAAAGAATCAACAAAAATCAAATTGATTCTTTGAATAAGATATTGATTGAATAAAGTACGCAATAATTCAATCAATAAAATGAGTTTTGCCAATCGATTCGTACAAAATTGATTCAGATTTAAAAATTGAATTAAGGAATTAAGGTGCTTTCACAATGGTAGATTGACTCTACTCTGCATCACAGATTAAAATGTTTACTGTGCACAATCCAGAGTAGAGTTACTTCAAAAAATATTTGACACTTAAATACTTACATTTTGTTTCGCGAATTTCTAGGCTTTATTCCGAGTAAACAACTTTTAAAATAATTTTTTATTTTATAATAAAATTGCCAACACAAATATTTTGTGTTGGTTTTATGTTGTTAAATATTTTTTTTTTCTAATTCGTTGACAATTAGAGATGTGGACAAATTAGTGATGTGCTTTTTAAGGTATATTTGTCATGTTAAACAGTTAACAGATCAATGTTAACTCTAGAGTGCATCAAATCCGCTGACTCTGGAGTGGAATAAATAAAGATAGCAAAATATGAAAATGTATTAGTGTGAAAGAGAAAAGAACTAAATTTGCTACAGATTGGAGTACTCCATCATTGTAAACGTACCTTTATGCTTTTAAACGTCTGTGTAAATAAAATGTGAATGTATGAATAAAAACAACTTCACCGCAGCCACAGTAATTTAATTTGTTTTTTCTCACCGCAGAGGAATACGCAGACACAGTCGCAATGCTGTATCTTTACTCTAGATTTGTTAAATTAGTATTACCTCCCATTTCGTATCGTTTGCATTTTGAAATAGTGGGATTTTAGCCCTTTTGCTGGCTTTTTTTAATGCTTGCGAGCTCCAATATTTTGAGCAGCATTTCTATTTTGCTTGTGAGGTGGCTCATATTAAGGCTAGCGCCAAATCAAAGTTCGCTTTGAATTTTTTTAATATATTTTTTTTTATTAAATGAATGTTTGTTTTTTTTTAAATTAAAGAAAGATGATATAATTTTTACAAGTAAATTACAAAGAATAAAAAATTTTAAAGAATTCGATAAGGCCAGCATGATTTTGGTTTTCGCTACAAAGCCATCATCAGTTTCGTTTTGCCTTGATGGAATAAATATTGATAATGGTCTACTTATGCCAAAGTTGAAAGCAAATCTAACAACTCAACTTAGACTAACATCAACGAAATCTAACAATGCTATTTTTATCCTTTGTTTGTAACTGTTTTTGCTTTGAACTTTTATTTTAATATCACAGAGTGTAAATATAAACTACAGCTAAAAAAATATATATATATATAATTTTATATTTGCATAACAGTTTCTTGCATTTAATATTACTTATGCTCATATATCATATGCATCAATTGCTTTTGACAACAAAACATTGCTTCATTGGATAAACAATAACAATCTTTACGCAAAAATACATCCATTAATGCAAGGAGTAAAATATACACACACTCCCATCGAAACACAAATATCTATACACGTAGAAAAATTTAATAATTTCTAATTGGTATTCAGTTTTTAATTTAATTTCAAAATAAATTTTTGTTAAAATTTAGAAAAGCTATTAAAAAGATTTTAAAACTTCATTGGGAATTTAACACTAGCTAACATACATAGTTCTGTTTGTTAGTATGTGTAATTGAAACAAATTCTGTTAGTGTATTTGAAAAGCGCCCATTTGCACATTTCATATGCATCATGTATGTAAATATTAAAATTAATGTTTTCATACAAACAAGTTGTTTATTATGATGAACAATGTGTTGCTGCTATTAGTTGTTTTTTTTGGTATAATTTGTATCTGTGTGTATGCGTATTTTCATAAATATTCATAGTTCATAAAACAATGTGATGTTGAAAATCTATTTTAATTTAATATGTATTATTCAGTTATTATTCAGTTAAACAAAAAAGGTTTAAAAAATTTATAGTTTTGAGTGCAAGAAAAATATGCAAAACGTTCTACAGCTGAAATAGTGTAAACAAGTCTACACGAGTCTAAAACTGGGTGTTAAACCCCTAAATGACCGAAATGAACGATAATCTCAGAAACATTAACCTTAGATTTTTTTTCTCTACAAAATATCCCAATTTCATTAGGATTGGAGATTACCACATCAGGTATTTTCCTTGTTAGTTATACATCTTTATTAGCGCTAAAAAGTCCCGATTTAGAAATAAAATTTATTAAATCATATAACAATCCAATCGTATCACTTATTCTTAAATATAAAAATTTTTAAATTAAACGAATTCAACATCTGCGTTGAATTGTACATTAATTTAAATCGAAAATTCAATTTGTAATTTTATTTTACACATCTACAATACACACACTTTAATTGTTCGTAATGTACGCCCAGCATAAGCAGCATGTGTTTTATCGCTTTAACGCTGGCAGTCGTTGTTCATGGTTTTTTTTTACGTGTGGTAGTTTATCAACACCAAGTAATCTTTGTAAGTGACATTATCCGTGATAAAGAGTAGTTTGTCATTAATTTGTAGTGATTTTATTGACATGTACAAGCTAAAGGAAATCAAATGTCAGATGACTTAATGGGATTTTCATGGAAGTAAAGAAACAATTATTTAATGCGAAGAAATTAAGAGAACAAAAAGGGATTTGATAGGTATATACTTTAGAGTGGGCCGAATCATAAGAATGTCTAATGTTAATAATTGACACTAACAAGAAAATAATTCCAACCCAAACTGGCAGTCTTTGACCAAATTTAGATATATGACAAAGAAAAGAAATCTATGATAATCATGTCGGCCATATCGGGAATTTGGGAGATGAAAATAGAATGAAATCGCAATCTTTCGACATTCCAAATAAAAACTGCATACGATCGCCACTTGGGAGTTGTCTCGAAAACTGGCGTTCCTTATATGAGGTTAAAGTCCGCATAATATGGAAAAAGATATCTTTAATTAAACCAGGTTAGAACGAAACCGTGTTGTATGAAACCGCATTATATGAGGGTTGGACTTATAACGACTCTTAGCTGATTTTATCTAACCAAAAACATTTGATCCAGCCCCATGTTCAGTGCTGCCAAACCATTTTATTAAAATATCGTCATTTTTAGTGAAAGAAATCGTCAAAATCGCCATGTTGTAAGTGAGAAATCGTCAAAAAATCTTCAATCCAAAAACTCCTTATATTTCAATGAAAGAAGCGACTTAAAAAGACTTTTTATGAAAAATGTGTCCCAACAATTCGTTCTTCATTACTTTCAGTTCTCTTGTACTGACTTCTGTGAATAAGGTAATGTGGGGTAAATTGGAAAACTGATCCTGCATTAAAATATACCAAGAATATGTGTTTGGCTTATTTTGGGGAGACCGAGGACTCTCTATTGCAATATAATACAATTCACATTTTGAGGTATTTTTCGAAATTGTTGAACGTTCCACATTACACCATGTTCTCCTATTAATTACCCATATTTAAATTTTTCAAAGAAAAACCCTGGAATTCTCTTCAAATAATTAATTTGAAATCCTTTTAATGTTTCAAGTTATTTTTTTTAGTAAAATTAATTTTTTTTTTAACAACAAACTCTTAAAATTATTTTATTTTTAAAAAATTGTCATATTTCATACATGAAATTTTGCAAAATCGCCAATCGTCATTTCGTCAAATTTCATTTAAAAAATCACAAAATGGAGACAAATCATCAAAGTTGGCAGCGCTGCCCATATTTGTTATACCTATTATTAAATATTTCACTATATTTATTGAACTGTTAACTGAAATCTGTTTCGCGGAATTTGATCCGTTTCCCTAAATATAGCCCCAATTATACTCCAGTTTAGGATATCATATAGTCGTATCATATAGGCATGCCCTCTTTAGTTTCTTAAGTCTTTTGATTTAAGTAGTCTTTTCCTCAAACCTTTGTAGTAGGTTTGAGGTTAAGAAGAATAATAAATTTGCAAATCAGACTAGATCCAGTTTCTGTCTTTTTCTGTGGACAGGTTTCATCAGTGATTTTCCATTAAATTGTATTATTGTTTATATTTTATTATCAGATTGTCTGTATGATAATTTTTCAACAACCCGTCGGCTGTAAAAATCGAACCCATGCACTCCTACAATACGAACGTAACTGTACTAAAGTTCGACAGCTTAGCCATTTAAACCACGTAAGGCATTGAATGTAGTGTAGCTAGTTCATAGTTTTCTTTCCTATTCAGCTTTCTGTTATTGTTTTTTATTTTTTACTTAGTAAGTGATCGAACAGAAACATACAAACATTCTACTTGCTATTTTTTGTTTAGCTTCTAATCTCCTCCGTGTCAACTTTGTTCGCAAATGTTGCCACACTGACGTATGGTTTTTTCGTTCAAGTGCAGGCAATTTGTTTATATTACAGACGGACTGCCAACAGGGCATTTTTATAATGTGTGCAATTCTACCGTACATAAAACTCTCGTTAAGACAAATTGTTAGAAAGAGGTACATAAACTTTTTAGATTTCTTTCCATTTTGACTCGAACGATTTTACTTCAATACCAAACTGTTCATAATATCAACAAACAATTTCAAAAGCTAAAAACTATAGCTGCGAAATATTTCGCCTTCCAACACACAGATTGATCATGCAAGGTGTAAACAAGTCATCACCCACTAGTTCAAATTTACTTATTTTATGTTTCCACAGTACGGGTATACTTCTTGCCTGCAGTTATGTGGTTACTCTTGAAATCACTAACTATTATTTTTACAGTTTTTTTTAAGTAATTCATTCATATACTGCAAGAATATATAAAATATAGCAAACATACACACAGTATCATATGGACAATTTGCAGACAAAAAAAAAAAAATGCAGCTGCTATGAATAATGTGTCTCTGGGATTTCCTGTTGCTATTCACATACGATTTCCATAAATATTTTGCTTATCTGTTGCAAAATGAAATATTTATAAAATAAAAATCTAAACACGAAACAATTTTAAACTTTTGTTATTGTTTCCTAAAGAGCATAACATAATATGTATTTCAGAATATTATTGGTCATAGGTTGATACCTTATTAAGGATAGTTAAATTTAAATTTAAGTTTAGCATGACAAACGATTTCTTAATCATTCAATAAGCAGTTGGAGTTGTTAGTTTAAGTGATAATTTCATTGTCAATTCTGAGTTAGCAACTTATGATCATCTAAGTGAATGATTGAGTTAAAATAGCTAATAGCGTTCTAACTCTTTACAACCTTTTCAGTTTTAGTTTCAAAAATTTAAAAATTTTGGTGCAAATAAAGATTTATCACTTCATAGTGCTGGAGGATGTAGGTGTTAGCTTTGATCGAATTCAGACTTTAGAGAAATTTCGAACAGAGCAGGGGGAGACATTATCAAATTGGTAAGATTTTTTACTGTGTAGACTTCACATTTTTCTTGTGTTTTTTTCTTTCTAGAATAAAAAAAAAATTTCGCTTAAGAATTTATATTTTACAAAATATATTAGTTTGTCTCGGGTTGGAGCTGATAGCCAATGCAGCTAGTGCTCTATAGTAAAAATTTTATCTTAGAATTGAATTCCTTAAGATTAAATATATAAATAATTTCTCTCGAAAATTTCAGATTTTCAAATGAAGTTAGATTTTCAAAGTCGCATTTTAATTCCAGTTTGACTGAAATTTTTTCTATAAATATTTTTTTATTTCGCCAGAACTTGTTTACTCGTGCCCTAAGTGAAATTTCTCCAAATTCTGAATTCGAACTGCCCTAATTTATTTTATTAGTTTGCCTGTGTAAGTTAAATTAACTTTAAATTAACTACTAAACAAAAGAAAATGTAAAAAATTTGTCCAAAAAACAACAACAACTTTCTGGTTTACCTATTAGTTAACACCAAACCGTCAGTAAGAGACCCACCACCAATACATTAAATGATGTGCAATAAGCGAAAATAGAAATTTATGAAAATTTTCTAGATTGCCTAATTTCCCAATTTGATCATCTTCGATTTTTGTGCTACCCTCTTTTCAGACGACACTTATTAGAAACTTAATATCCCTAGTAAAAATGATTTTGATATAATCAGATGTGATTTTTATATAATCATTTATGATTTTATACAATTATAACTTGTCGAGTATTGTGGAACATATATTTTTATATGATTATATCAAAAGATATTTAATTATATAAAATTATATTAACCAGATCCACCATTTTCCGGATCAAATCATGTATGGGTTAATATAATTATATAAAAAATATATTATTTGATCCGAAAAATGGTGGATCTGGTTAATATAATTTTATATAATTAAATATCTTTTGATATAATCATATAAAAATATATGTTTCACAATCCTCGACAAGTTATAATTGTATAAAATCATAAAGGATTGTATAAAAATCATATATGAATATATAAAAATCATTTTTACTAGGGATATTTTATTTTTTGACTTTAGCTGTTTTTATTTATTTATTTTTACTTGAGAGTTAAAATCGTTTTATTATGCACTTTAGTATTGTTTTTCTGGTATGAATGCATGACTGTCTTCAGTTATAACGCTGCTATAAACTGTTATCAATTCACACCATTTGAAATCCAAATTCTGCTAGAGGCCAATTTAACTATGTAAAGTAAAATAAAAAATTCAACGCAGTTATGCAAATTTTTTCATATAAAAGTCATACCACAAAGTGCGGTTTGATGGTGTAAAGCTGCATTTAATGGTTTTGTGTTTATTTAAAAAAAAATATATATATATATACAGAGAGAGAGAAAAAAAACAAAAACAAACTGTGTTCATTTCGCTGTATATATTATTAGTCATGCAGATATGTATTAGTTATTAGTCTGAAAGTAAAGTAAAAGTGCTATATGACAATTCTTTCACTTCAAATAGGTTGCAAACTTCAAAGAGTATTTAGTTAGTTAGCTTTTTAAAGGAGTTTTATGTAAATAGTTTTTGATAAAAATTTATAAAATATTTTTTAAGCCGAGCACACAAGTTGACTGATTTGCTTGAAAATTACTACTTAAAAGTTGTCTGGTGTCATTGTGAACATATTTGATATAAAACTAAATTAAAAATTTAATAAAAACTGGCAGCTTCTTTAGGATATTTACTATCATATTAAGCCAAAAGCAATTTTCAAATCAAAAGAAACTAAAAAACAAGTACAAAAAATAAGTCAGAAATAAGTCAAAACTTAAAATATGTATAAGAGTTAATTTCGTGCCAATCTGAAGGAGCTCAATAGAGCAACCAAATGTGCAAAAGTGATATTTTCTCACCTCCCCACGCACTTTCTGGTAGATTGACATTAGCATATCAACAGGCAATAATGTGGCTAGCATTTTTCTCATACACATTTTTGACGTATCGATGACGCATAAACGAAAAATGTTTAATTTTACGAAAGTTTTCGTTGTTTTGACAATAATTTCGTATTAAATCACTTGCTGAGTTGATTTAACAAAGATCCTTCGTCCGTCCATATATCCTTGGAATGAAACTAAAGGCAGTAATTCTGAAGATAATTGAGCGGAAACTGGTACATAAATTTGTATTTGCTCAAGGATGAACCCTGCGGAAATTGATAAATTCAGTCCAGGAATGATAAAGTTAGAACTATAGTACTTTTTCTGGTACTATTTGAACCTCAAAAGTACTATGGTACTCCTCTGACTCATTTAGTACTATTTACACATTTTCCGATTTTTAAATTTTTTGTGCTTTTTTAATTTTCATAGACATTATTGTGTTTAATTTTTTCAATAAAAAATACTTATGTTGAAAATATTTTAAATATTAGATATTACTATTGAAAACTCAAGTAAAACACAAAAACTACCTAGTTTTTGGCCGTTGCTAGTTTTTACTTGTCAAAACGCATTCATAAAAACAAACAAAAACTAGTTTTTACAAAAACTAGGTAGTTTTTGCTCAGTCTAAATTCTGTATAAAACATAGTTCAATACGATTTTCAGGGACTTATAATTTTGAACCCTACACTCATAGAAATATACCTGTAAAAATAAAAGAAAAAGGCAAATAGCAAAACAAAAACAGACTTACAAAAGAAACTTCTGAGATTAGCAGATTGTTTTGCTAAATACTAGTAAGATAAGAACAGCAAAAACTAAACTTGTAAATTAACAAAATTTTAGTTATATTTAAGTTACTTTTACTTCATTGAAAATAGCAAATTTACTGTAAAATCTGCAGAAAATATTAATATTAGTAGACTAAAAATAGCAAAAATAAACTGTTATATCTACAAAATTTTTGTTATTTTAAATTAAATTTAGTTGAATGCAAACAGCAGTCTGTCCTGCTAAAATCAACGAAAATGGTTGCTAAAAATAATAAACTGCTCGTTTCAGAAGACTAGATTTTTATTCTAATTAAAAATAATTTAAATAAAGCTTTCAAAATTTTAATTTTTTTGTGATTTTTTAGTCCACTAATTATTATTTTTTTCTGATTTTAGCAGGTTTAAGTCGTTATTTTCTGTTAACTAAAATTTATTCAAATATAACTAAAATTTTGTATATGTATTTAATAGTTTGGTTTTTGCTGTTCTTATCTTACTAATATTTTACAAAAGTAATCAGATTGCATTTTTTTATGCAAGGTAATTTTTAACTAATTTTTAGTAGTTTTAACTAAAATTTTTATGTTTCTCTATTGCTGTATGAGTTAGATATAACAGAACTCTTTATTTTTTATGAGTTTTTATTTGTTAACTTATAATGATAAAAAAAATTAAATGAAACAATTTTTTGGTACTATAGACGAAAAATCACTATTTTTTAAGCTGGTTGGTACTATTTTAAAAATCCCATTTATCATCCCTGATTGAGTCTATGTTTTAACCTAGTCGCCATAGAAAGGTCCTCTCTGAGCTTAAGTTTTTTGATCGGTATTACGAAACGAAGGCGATTTTAAATTATTTCTTGCTGTAGACCCAAATAGTTTTATTCATTAATCGGAAAATCTTTGTTCAATTAAAGTTCTTACTACTAAAAATTGTTGATCTATATCAACTTTTTATTATACCTAAGTACATACTTGCAGCATCAATTGAAATTCCTCTCCTGGAATATGACCCAAATGATACTGTGGTATAGGATTTAATCAAATCGGTATGCCCAACTTTAAATATTTTACATGTTTCATGTGACACTTGACTACAAAATCTATCTATCCTTTTAAGTAAAAGTAAGATAATTTTCACAACATTACAATCTTTGGTATTACAACTACTACTTAAACTATGATTTAAAGTATTTATGTATAGACAAGTTAATGCAAAATATTATCATAAGTTGCACAATATGCAAAAAAATCTCTTTAGAATTATTGTAAGTTATTTTTATTATATAAATATTTTCGTTCTTTCAGATTTCTTTTGTTTATGAGTTTTAGAACTGCTTAAGCTTTAGTTTTATTTCTTTAGTTTTAAGACGACAACATCAGGACAAGAGATCTATAACTAACAAAATTCTTGTGCAATATTCAGTATTGTAACATACATCGTATAAAAACAAAAAAAAACAAACTTTGTCTAAACTTAAAATGTGGCTTTTATATGAAAAGTATATAATGTGTATGTAAGAAATATAACAAGAAAGATAGCCAAGTCAGTATTAAAAAGCAACACATACATATTCATTGGATAAAACTTGGAAACCAAAAAGCAACCACTAGTATTGTCCTCAAGAATAACAAAAAACTTGAGTTATTTTTTTTTGTTTTTTTTTTTGGATTACATTTTATCACCATAAGCATCAACGTCATCAACATTGTGATTTTCCAACAGCAGCGCATAGTGTAACATATTTTTAGCTTTTATTGTTAATATTTAGCTGCAGGCTATGAACTAGTCTAAATAAATACAGCTCCAAGATATGGGTGACATGTAAATATTTTTTTTTTAAGAAAATGGGGAAAAAAATTGAATATAAAGTAGCGGCATATGGTCGGACAAGTAAATAGTGAAACTGCATGTAAAACCCAGATCACAATAATGTTGAAATAACGAATAGTTCTTTGGATGGCAAATTGTATGCTGTAAGATTTTCAAAATCAATAATAATTTATTACCCAATTCATCAGAAAAATTTGACAATTCTGTTAGGGATATAATAATAAACTTAGATTTTTGAATTAATCACGTTATTAAAAATGGCGCCTAAACAGGAACTTGTAACAAAGAAAGCTTATAATTATAATGCTCACCGCAAATGAAAAAAATTATAAAGATAAATTCACATTGTTGTGAGTAAACACAGATATTTGTTAAAATACCAGGAATTTGTTCATTAATTTGACAATTCTTTTGGGGATATTTTAACAAACTTAAATTTCTAGATTATTCACTGTGATAAAATGACGCCCAATCAGGAACTTTTAAAAAAGAAAGCACTGATTATTATAATGCCCGCCGTAAATCACAAAATTAGAAAAATAAATTCATATACTTGAGAGCAAATACTAAAAAAACTAGCAAGTTGTCCGTTTAATTAGCAACCATTGACAATTTTGCCTCGAAGCGAGATATAATCAAAAATTTATTCCATTCCCTCTAAAAAACACGACTCATTACACTGTTGATTATCAACGTCATTGTCAAGTTGTTTTTGAGTAAATAAGAAAAGATTTTATTTTTCTATTTTTTTGTTTTTTTATTTTCTAAAAACAAAAATCATTTCAACTTAAACATCAGCACTGGGTGCTTGGGGTCTACTTTAGAGTTTTGTTATCATTTTGTTTTTTACTAAAAAATTTCATGTTATTTTAAGTTTTAGTAGCAATTTTCTAGAAAAAAAATAACAAGGAAACAAAAACTAAAGTCCTTACAAGTACATTACTGTTTTATAAATTTAATTAAAAGTTTTTAAAAAATTGTAAAAAATACTTGTAATCTCCTATATGTTTTTTTCAGGGATACCAACAATACACCACAAAAATATTTTATTAAAATCGTTTATTATATCAACACCTCTCCAATTAAAAAAACTTATCGAACAAAAAAGTTTTATTACTAAATTTACCCATACATACATAATATTTGTATGCCTTTAATCTATCCCTGCAAACATTTGGAAGATATCTTCTAACGGTGGGTCTCATAAGAAAATGTACAAAAATTTTATACAAAACAATAAAAAATTTTGGGTTAACTACTAGTTAACTCTTAATCCTTCAGTGTGAGACCCACCGTAAGAAGATATTAAAGCTATATTCTTTATTTTTATTTGAATGAAAATAATTAAATAGTATATTGACATTATCTTCCTTCTATATCTCGGTATTTGAAAAACTAATTCAAAAATTGTATTTTAATTAAATGAATGTTCTTTTTTTTAGTTTGACTCTAGATCATAAATTAATATCACTTTCTGTTCTAAGAGATCAACTAAATATTCCTCCATTCATCTTAAAACACATTGACACGGTGCAAAAATATAATTTAAATAATATACATTTAAAATTTAAATTTAACGGTTCGTTGTAATTCAAAAATCTGTGGTTATCATACACAGTGTTGAATAGAATCAGCTGAGATATCTTAAGAATTAAGGTTCAAAGCAAAATAGAGTAATAATAAGAAAGGATAAAAATAGCATTGTTAAATTTCGTTGATGTTAGTCTAAGTTAAGTTGTTGATACGAAACTCGATTTTCTTTCAGCGGTCACATAAGTAGACAACATTAAAATATTAGCCCACACAAGACGAAATACACTGATGATGGCTTTGTAGCGAAAGCCGAAAATACGTATTCTGTATTGCTGGTCTTATCGAATTCTTTCAAATATATTTTTATTCTTTGTAATTTACTTGTAAAAATTGTATCATCTTTCTTTGATTTGAAAATAATTTAAACAGAAAGTGATATTTATTTATGATCTAGAGTCAAACTAAAAAAAAGAACATTCATTTACTTAAAAATAAGAGATCAACTAAATATTCCTCCATTCATTGTATTTTAATCATAATTCTGTATGATAATATTGCTCAATATCAGCTTTTTTCCTTTGGAAGATAAATATAATTTGTTTGAAAATTTTTTGTCATTTTGGACAACATTTAAATTAAACCAAGTTTAAACTAACAACAATGAAAGGAAATATTTGAAACATACTCGTAGAAAAATCGAGATTTTCTGCACAAAAAAAAAAATCGGGTATAATTATTACAAGATAGGGACGAACAGATTTCTAGCCTTTTTATTTGATATACCCATCTCGCTTAGCTTGCTGTGACTGTGACTGATTTATGACACAAGTAAATGCATATAATTTCTTAACAATTACATACAATTGTACTTAGCGGCTTACAACTTAAGTCTTCTTTTCAATTAATTAAATGCATAAATACTAAATGCCATTGTGTATTCTTTAGCTGTATTATGTTATGTTCTAAAAAGTACATACACTTTAATATTTCAGATATGCCAGTACATCTTAGGTTCTTGTATAATACATTTTCATGCTAAATTGTTATGACACATAAGAAAAAAGTAATGGAAAATATCAAAATCATTAATAATTCCACGTTTAAGTTTTATATCATTCCTGAATAACAGTTTTATGGTACATATTATACAAAAAAAGCAAAAAAGACGGCAACGAAGTAAATGAAGAAGTAGTAAACTTTTCTACATCTTTTTAATTTCCATAATATTTACCTCTCTTATATTTTACAAGTTGGCTGTGTGGTGCACGTTTATAACTTAAAAGTTTGTGCATAAAAATTGCATTATGCTATGTAGATGAAACAACAGTGTTGTCAATGTGTAGTAAAATGATAATAAATGAAAATTAATATTCTAGAGAAATAATTATTATAGTCTTTTTTACTAATTTTAATAAAAGCTTTAGGAGCCTCTTCCTACTTGTGACTGATTGCAATTGCCATAAGACCAATTTTATATCAAAAAGTTGCAACTTTCCATATAAAACAACAACAATGAAATTCAAAACTATTTGCTAATGTGAGGGAATCGAAGAAAAATGGGAGGATTTGTGAAATTATTGGACCTAGACTCACCTTATAGTATACCGATCGGCTCAGAATCACTTTTTATTTCGATTTAAGGATGTCCGTCTGTCTGTCCATGCATTCTTGTGTGCACTCTATAGGTCGCAAATATTAAGATATTTTGATGAAATTTGGTACACCGACTTACTTTCGTTTTACTTACATTTTGGTTGAAATCGGTCCATGTTTAGACATAGTGCCCATATAAGGATACCCCCCAAAATTGGCTTGTTTACACGCTGCAGGTCGCAAATAAAGGGTTCTTCATGCAAAAGAGATCGATTTCCATACATAATGGCATCGAACGCACTTTCACAGGAATAAAGAATTTCATTGATATCCAAAACCGTTTTTGTTTTATTTAAAAAAACTTTTGTAGCGCTCTTATTGAAAAACCCTTTATTAAGATATTTTGATAAAATTTGGTACACCGACCTATTGACTTAGGTTAAAATCGGTCCATGTTTAGACCTAGTGCCCATATGAGGGTCCCCCTTTTTACACGTTGCAGGTTGCAAATATTAAGATATTTCAATGAAATTTGTTTCTCGGACGCACATGGCCCCAAGAACAAAGCCTATTCTCTATTCTAGATAGGATCGGTCCATATTTGAACCTATCGCTCATATGGGCTATATTTACGATTTTCTTTTCTTTTATAATTTTATAGAAAATTTTAACGCAAGTCCCATTTTAACCCATTCGAATTTTGGATTCAAACATTAGTTGGCTTTTAACCAGACTGGTGTAGGGTATTGTATAGTCGGCATGCTCGACTTAAACTTTTTTACTCGTTTTTAGCATATTATCAACGACAATGTAATTCTCTCTCCCTAAGTTAACAGCTTGTGCGTACAAATAGGAAACGGGCTAGTTTTAAGAAAAACCAAAGATGAATTGAAAAATTGTATGCTTAAATTATAATAAATATGCCGAAATCTATTAGCAGCAACATTAAAATTATAATTTAATCATTAAAAATGCGGGAAAAATTTTTGATGAGTCTTTACGGACTCCAATTAGACACTGGGAACATATTAAGAAAGAGCGCTAAATTGCGTATCATAGCGGTTAATAAATAACTTAAGTTTGGCATTGATACGATATATTTTTACTTGCAGCGGGGCAGTTTGTATGGATATCCTAATATATTGGCTAAAGTCTAAATTATTTATGCATCACAGTTTGAGAGCCTTGTAGCAAACTTGAGACTGACAAATCATTAGAATTTTTGTGGAAAATAATGAATCAAGGGTTTAGTCTCAATTATACCTTATAACACATTTATTAAAATTTAATTAAAATCTGAAGTATACGCCTTAAATTATTTAATATCCTTATAAGTTTTGCATATTCTACATAAAAACACTGCTTTAGAAATCTAACAAATCGCTTATGAATTTTAATCAATTTAAAAAAAATATCCCCTAAAAAACATCATTGTTAGAATCAACAGGCTGACATGGTATTACATAAACGTAAGAGGGACAAATGAATAAAAGAGTTATGAAAGAAAAACCAAGGATGCATAACAAAAAAGTGCACTAATAAAGTTGGTAAATAATTTATTTATTTAACTGTGGCATCAGCATCAGCAACAGGAACAATACACAATTACTAAGGTAAAAAACCAACACGTTGTTACATGAACAAGGAATGTGAACAAAACACACACACACCTATAAAGATTGCGAGAAAAGTGTGAGCAGATGTTGTTGCAAAATTTAGTACTTTGTTCTACTATACTAAATTAAAAACTTTGTTATTTCATGCTACCGTTAAAAAATAAAAAAATACTTTTGTTGCAATTTTTATGATAAACCGTGAGGTTGCCAGATGATTTTTTCGTGCATATTAAAAACAATATTGAATAGTTAAAAGAACATCACTGCGTATGAGTGTTATATTACACATGTAATTAATATGAATTATACGCCTTATGCGTATAAAAAAATAACCTGTTTTTTACAAAATTAATTAGGTTGCTAACTAAAAACATACACCTTTACTATAAAAAAGAAAAAGTCGATTTTAAATCACAAAAGCCGACTATTATATTAATTTTCGTACTATACAAAATATTTAAAATATACCTTAAAATTCTGTTTTAAATTTGGAATTTTCAAATTTTGTTTACAAATTTTCTTTTTATTTTTGAATATTTTGTTTTCGTTTTCAATAAAAATGAACAAAATTTTTGAATGTATATGTTTGGAATTATTTTAAAAGTTCTATTTTTAATATTTTGTATAGTACGGTTAAAACAAAACCTTTGCTTTAAAATAAAGTCGACTTTAACAAAAATATACCTTTGAAAAATATTGATAGTAAGGCTGATACATTTTAAAAAAAGAGTTGTTATAATTTGATTTCAAAATATACAACATTTGATAATAATACGATACAAAATTTTAGCACATGTTAGTGTGCTATTTTTAGTTTGAAATATTTAAAAACTACACATAGTTTTTTAGAGAACACCGGGTTATATGAGTGCTGTATGTATATGTATATTAGACCGTACCACCTTACAGGCAAAAAAAAAATGTGCGCCATACACCCTCCAATATGAAGTATTTTTGCAAGGCAATTACACATTTTTTTTGCCGAACAAAGGGGTCGTCATTTTACATTTTCGTTATATCTTTGGCATTTACAGTCTTAATGTATGATACATCGATGTTTTTCTCAAGAGGAGACCAGTGTTTTTCTGTAAGGGCCATTGACCTCAAGTATACCGTTCTAATAGTTACCCACCAGATCTCAATTGCTACAACCCTAATGTACCACCCTAATGTCAGAAAATTAAAGCTCACAAAAAATCATTAAACTTTTGCCAAGGAAGTTTTTCGATAAACCTAGTAGAATTTTTTTTTATTTTTTTTGGTTGCCGAACGTAGGGGTCGCCTTTTAAAATTTTTTTCATTGGATTTTACCTTTATAGCAAAACACTGGTCTCCTCGAGGCAAAAAATTTATATATCACACTTTAAAATCTGACTTTAAATGCCGAAGCTGTAGCGAAAAATTAAAATAGGCGAAAAAAATATTTTTTTTTTGAAATTGCCTTGCAATTACGGACAACTTTTTTTGCGGTAACTATTTCCAAACGGTTGCAGCATATTTCCACAAAATTAGTTTCAAAATTAGTATGTGTTGTATTGTCCTAGATTATGATTTCCTTTTAGGTTCCCTTCCTATTAGCATACTCTAGAAAAAGTTCTATCGTTCTATCTTCTACCACTGAGTTTCATATACTTAAGTTTCAAGGAAGTCCAAGACCCTCATCAGTGAGTAGAGTTTTTCTGAATAAATAATCATCTGGCAACTCTTTTTTTCACGTGGCGTATTTATCCCCTACAACACTCTGTAGAACAGTGTGTTGATGTTTGAAACTATGAAAAGTAATAAGAGTAGTTCTACTTTCGACTCAGAATCAAATTCTGGGTTTATCTAGAGATGTTATTTTGTTTGTCCATGTCTTCTTATAATCCAACAGTACGTTGCAATTCTGAACATTTGTGCGCAACATGTTGTATATAAGTTTCTATTGCACGATTTCCAAACCAAAACGATTTTAAGCGATTTCTTAAACGATATCTATATAATTATCTATATAATATTATTTATTAATCATATAGTTCTCATAACGGGTTGAACTTTCGCCCAGCTACCCGCGGTGTTTTTTAG
The DNA here is from genome assembly GCA_949987735.1 of Leucophora obtusa. NCBI lineage: Eukaryota > Metazoa > Arthropoda > Insecta > Diptera > Anthomyiidae > Leucophora > Leucophora obtusa. The sequence goes on from OX465296.1 coordinate 8,441,450, forward strand.
ACAAAAATTAATTCTTAGTTCTGACTATAAAACTGATTTGTTGCATCGTTAATGGCAATTTCCTTCCCGGAATTCAATCGATGCCGGAAATATGACCCAAAACTTTTGGTGGTGTAGGTTGTCATATAGTCGATATGCCTGATATTAATTTTTTTTTAACTCGTTTGCGGTTACTTTTTTTATGATTTATTTTTTCAATTTATTTTATACGCTCCGTTGAATTTTTCAATTAAACCAAACTTTTTTGGCTGGCATACTTTGTATATATGTGTGGTTGTTTTTGTTAATTCATAATATAATTAATCAATCAAAGTCAAACAAACAAAACAAAAATAAATAAAGTTTTGATTAAAATGTTTCTTATTTTTAAATTAAATTTTTGTACTACAAAAAATCACCTGTTTGTATTTCATCTCTTTATATATTCTTTTTTTTTATCTGTCAATATGTAAAAAAGTTTCTTTTTATAGGTAAATTATTTTCTGCAATTTTTAAGTGTTTTGTAACAATACTAAACGTTTCAATGTTGAGGAATAAGAAGTGATGAAAAAACTTTTCCTTTTCACTGTTGTCATTTTATTGTATTTTTGGTCACAAATGTTCATATTGTCGTTGAGGTTTATGCATTTCCACATCGGTTTTATTGTATATTAGAGAATGTAGGTGTGCTAAGGAAGTGACAAATTGCAGTTTTGGTAAAGTTTGAACTTAACAATAGAATAGATAGAAAAGGAAAAGTTTTTGTTGTAGGTAAAAGTAAATTTACTCACACAACATCTGAGTTGTATAAAATAGTTTAAGGCCAATCAAGATTGTGTTTAGAATTTCTTATATATAATTGGCAATTTTTTGTTAAAGACTTTTGTATGCCGCAAAGAAACTAATCAGCCCAGTAAACAACTTGAGTCTGGAAATACTCATAAAAGGGCCTTTAGTCCTTCTGAAGTCAAAGCTATATTATTGTGAAGCCTCTTTTTGAGCGCACTTTCATGACCCCTAAAATACTCCTAATTATGAGCAGTATTGGTATTTACCAAGTAATGATAGGTCATTGCCTTTTGCATTACTTTAAAATACAAAATAATGACTTGCTGACAATAAGTTATAGAAATACTTATTTATCATTGCACTTTTACTTTGCAAGGATAAATAAGTACTTCTATAACTTATTGTCAGTAAGTCATTATTTTGTATTTTAAAGTAATGCAAAAGGTAATGAACTATCAATACTTGGTAATCCGTAACCTATCATTACTGGTAATTGATTAAAAAAGTACCGATTTAGTCTTTTTTTTATTATTAATTTATTTATTAGTTTTGAACTAAATAGGAAATTTTCCGAGGCAAACTAATTACACTATGCGACAGTGAAAATCGGGATGGTATGAAACCAACGGGAAATGTTATATCGGTCAAAAACAAGTTATACGTGTCCCGGCGTTTCGCTGGGTCACCCCTAGGAATCGAGATATATCTTTTTTTGACATAACTCGAGAACCACTAGTCTGATTTTGCTCAAACATATTTAAAAAAATTAAAAATTACAATTCCTTTAATCTGTTCATATAACGTTTTTCTATATACTCAACAGTTTGCCGGTAAAAATAAATGTTTGTTACCGCTACCATAAAAACCAATAACCTTTTGTTTATTACTTTTTTTTTTAATATTTTAGGCAAAAAATATTTTTTCTTCATACATTTATTTTTACCGGCGAAACTGTTGAGTATATAGAAAAACGTTATATGAGCAGATTAAAGGAATTGTAATTTTTAATTTTTTTAAAATTGCTTGAGCAAAATCGGACTAGTGGTTCTCGAGTTATGTCAAAAAAAAAAATACCACCAAAGGTCAAATCGATATATCTCGATTCCTAGGGTTGACCCAGCGAAAGGCCGGGACACGTATAACTTCTTTTTTACCGATATAACTTTCCCCGGTAGTTTGAACCATTCCCGATCACTGACCCCTACCATTTGTCTCACAGTGTTATTTTCCCAGTATGACCAACTATTTAACAATTTAGGGTAACCACTTATATCCTAACTTCTGAGTAACCACTTATTATATCTTTGGGAGTAACTACTTATTTTTTTACTATGGGTAACCATATTGGTAACTCATTATTCTCACTTTTTTTGTAAGCGAGATAGTAATGACCATACATGCATTTTTGGACATTGCGAAAAATAGCAATGTAACGAGTAAAATAGCCTGGTAACCAGTGAAACCCTTTGCGTGCTACTTACTAGCTTAATTACTTGGTAATGTCTGTTTTTGCTGGGATCTTTTACAAGAAAAGCTCTATATTTAAAAAGAAAAATTTAATGTTTATTTAAAGGACATTGTCATATTTGTTAATATACTGCACAAAGTTGTATGTGATTTTAATTAAAAAATAATTACATTTTTCAAAGAACATATACTTAAAACACCCTCAAATAATATACTTTATATAAAATATAAAATTTTTCTTCCGCAGGCGTATTACTTTTCAACAGATGTTACAAATGTGGAAATGCACCGAAAAAAATATTTTTTATATTACTCTCATCAGAAAGGTAAGGAATTTTATATACTACTTATCATAAATATATATTTTTTAATTTACACCATCTGCATGAACTGTAAGCGTTTTATAAATATTAGATGCACGATATTTTAAGATATAACAAAAAAATATTCGTAGTGAAATATGGTGTTATAATTGATTTAACTTTAGTTTTTTTTTTATCTGTGTATGACAAATATTTAATTATGATATTCTTAGTGTTCAACAAAATTAAATATTCCCCTCAAAATATTAAAAACAAAGTGTTTTACACAGGGGCACATATAAATCCAAAAAGAATTTTCTAAAATATTTAAAAAAGACTTGACTAAAATTAAAAAAAAAACTTGAATATTTTTATACTCTAAAAATAATTAGGCCCAGTTTTATAGTGAGAACTAAGAACGAATTTTATAGTTTAAGAAATATTTCAGACAAAAATCGTTCTTAGTTCTGAGTTTAAAACTGGACTGGTCTTTGACTAAATTTAATAAATAAAATTCACATAAAAAATATTCAAATATGTAAAACATATATTTTCTGATAAATACAGACAACCCATGTGAAAATCGAAATATATATGAACATACATGATCATACATTGACTAGTATATGATCATGCATAGTCATACATGATCATATACGACAACGCATAGTTCAATGTATGACCATACATGAAATCATATATTTCCATATATCTTCGGATCGGAAATTTGAGGGCAATTTGATGGCAATATATGATCATATATGAACATACACGAATCATATGTGAGCATATATGGTCATATATGAACATGTACGGTCATATACCCTTAAATTTCGGATCCGAAGATATATGGAAATATATGAGATAATGTATGGTCTTGCATTGAACTATGCATGGACATATATGATCATGTTTGCCCATGCATGATCATATACTAGTCCATGTATGATCATGTACCTTCATATATATTTCGATTTTCACATGTGAAGGTTTGCTTTAATTGAATTGCAAATTCCTTAAAAATCATAAACTCAAAATATGTATGTTTCAGAAATGTACTTTATTTATTTTTTTGCCACAATAAATTCAAAGTCAGAATCACTTTCGGAGTAAATTAAGCGATGTCCGTCCGTCTGTCTATGTATCCTTGTAATCAAACTATCGTTTGAAATTCAGAAGGTACTGAAATAAATTTGAGGCATAAAATTGTATTGCTCTAAGAACTAATCCTACTGAAAACCCTATAGTCGCCATGGAATGTTCCTATTTGAATTGAACTTAAATGATATTACCAAGCAAAAATAATTTTAAGCGATTTATTGCACGGAACGAAAGCAATTTTATTTATGAATCAGATAGTGGTCAATCCGGGCAAAATAATTGGGCCTAACAGCCAGCGTTTTGTAGGCACAAAAGTTTGAAAAAATTATTAATATTTTATTGATTTTTAATCTTTTTTTAATTCTTTGGAATGAAATTGTTTTACGAGTTGTACCAGCTCCTTATGTAGAACTCGAAACACAACTTTTGAATGCCTGATCCGGCTAGAAAGTGAAAAGTTTAAAGTATAAAATTTAATTCCCCAAAAACAACCCGATTTTGCCGATCTGGGTTCCTAGCTATATCTTTAGGTCACATATTTCAGTTTCCGAATTACATTGCATAAAAATTGTCTCCGTGCTTTCCGAGATGAATCCAAAATAGTGGCAGCAAATTTTTCGGTTTTTTGGTTCTTGAAATTTTTGGCGTCAAAATTTCTGCTTTCTTTACAGGCACTCATCTAAACGCTAATCTATCAGTTAGGCCGAATTGGCAAGATTCATTTATTAATTTTGTATCAAATACAATTGAAATTATTTTTCTAGCGAAGACAACAGCTGATAGGCTGTGTTGCCAATATAAGGAAACTCGAAAACTATAACCAGTTTTGACAAACGAAGCGAACATTCGAATTCAACGCATCAAATTATGTTATAAGAATCGTTCTTATTTGCTTGAGTCGAAAGGTTTACCGGAATTTGTAAATTTGTGTTATTGTTTAACATAAAATCACTTTCCATATTTTTCTGACACTAACAGTAAACAAATTTGTTGTATACCTGTGTCAATAAGATTTCCTTTTATTATAAATATTTTCTTGTTAGCCTGAGGGTCATAAATATTAATTTGGCTTTTTGCAATGGTAGAAGCATGGTAAATATATTTCAATATCCTTTATTAAAATATGCATGTATACTATCTCATCCATATTCCGGTTAGCAGATCATATAAAGGCATTAAAAATTATATACTCGTACATGTACATATGTTAGAGTAGCTCATTTCAACTTTTTTCGGAAAATAATACTAATAATACTCAAAATATCTAAATTTACAATAGGTGGTTACTTTTAAATTTTGATTTGATTTGACTAGTATAATTTCTCTTCACTACAAGTTTAAAATTTAAGTTTCGAAAAAGTTGAAATATTTGGATTTCCATTTAAACTCTCGAAGATTTTCTTTATACATATTAATTTTCAAATCAGACTAGATCTAGTTTCTGCCTTTTTCTATGGACAGGCTTCACCAGTGATTTTCCATTAATATTTTATTATCAGATTGTCTCTATATGATAATTTTTCGAAACCAGTCGGCTGTAGGAATCGAACATGGTGCTACCGCTTTGCCATCTAACCCAAGTAAGGTCTTGAATGCAGTGTAACTAATTCATAGTTTTCTTTCGTATTAAGCTTTTCAAACACAGACACATACAAACATTCTATTTTTAGATTTTTTGTTTATCTTCCAATCGCCTCCGTGTCTCCTTTTTCAAAAATGTTGCCAAACTGACTTACGGTTTCTACGTTCAACAGCAGGTAGCTTGCATATGTATCGTCAGCTTATTATTGGTTTGACGCTACGCCAAAAAGTCGTTATGGAGAAAAGCGATAAAGAAGGTTTACATTCTTTCATATTTGTATATAAAGTGGACAAGTACACGAAAGTCGTTACTAAATAGATATCTCAGATATGATATGAGATAACGGGAAATGGGTTGTGAAATCAGAAAGAGGATATTTACCTTGTATATAATCCATTCCTAAATCAATTTTTTTAAAAATGATCAGTAGGTCAAACCAATAAAAAGCTGACGATATTTGCCGCAGGGCAAATTTCATAATGTATTTTAGTACAGGTATTTTGAAAGATTTTAGTTTAGTTAATATTCAAAATTAAAATTCCTTTCAACATTCGCTTAATATTCCAATTAATTAGTTTACGTTTAATGGTTATTTGATTTCGATCGAAGTGAAAATTTAAAAAATGGTCCACTCTAGTGTATATGCAAATATGTTTACTATATTTTCAATAAGGTCAGGAAGTCATGAAAAAGCAGCAAAAAACGTATGTTATTAAAAAGGAAGTGATAATAAATTTTACTTTTTTGTATAAATTACTTTATCTTTATTTTCATTTATTGAAAATAAATTGGTTTAAGGTAAGTGTAATATTGTTCTTTTTAATAATTTAACTTAAATTTTTAAACAGTTTTTGTTTAAAGAATTAAAGAACCATGAGCAAATATTCCATATTGTGTTTATCAAAAGTCTTGATAGTTATTAGCTGAAGGAAATCTTGGTCGCAGGAAATTAATACACTTTTGACACTAGCACAGGACTAATCCGAAGGGACATGTTATATGAAGTGTTGCTATAAATATATTTGGAAATTATAAAATTTATGACAATTGAGCTTCAAGTTTAAATCTGTAAGATCTTAAAAAACTATTAATAATGAAAATCCAAATTATTTATCTAGCACAAAGGTTGCCAGATCCACCCAAAGTTAGTGTATATATATGGATACAATACAGCGAAAGGGTTAAAACGGAATATGAATGCTTATTGGGCAAAAGATTTTTGGGATTTTTTGAAATTTTTTGAACGTTGGTACGTGGTCCCTGAAATAGATTTTATTCAAAAAATGAGGTTATGAGACATAACATTTTTGAAGTTTTTTACTCTGTTGCTTTGTTTTTACAAAACCATTTACGAAAGTTATAGTTTTTATTTCCTATTTCAATTTAAATAGACTTTTCTCAATAGTTACTCCAGTGAATCAATACTAATCGTATTGTTCAAACAAATACTAAATTGTATAAAAGTTTCATATTTTTAGAAAACAATATTCGAAATTAAAAAGTTTTACTTTAATTCAATATAAGTACTTCCATGTAAAATAAGAAACTATGACAATAAACTACTTACGTAGGTTCAAATGTACATATTTATTCATGTTAAAAAGTTGAATTTGAAATTGATCCCTGTATCAATGTTAACTTTTGTATTATTGAATATTTTCTTTTACCATTCACATACAATTTTTAAGTAAATTGATATTACTTATTCACTTAAGTTTTACCAATAAACTAATATATCGAAATGAAAACCTTATGTAGAAAAAGTGTACGGATTTTACACCCGAATATTTGTATACAAAATATGACTTTTTGTGCAGGATATAAAGAGTTTATGCTGATGTTAGCAAAAACCTAAGATAAAAAACTTTCAAGAAAGGTATTCCAAGCGAAAAACTCTGATTTTAATTAAACTTGGGTATGTTGTAGACAAAAAAATCGATTTTATTTTTGTAATGTTTTTCTCCATATTGCAACAAAATGTTCCACAAAAATATCCCCCGTAGTGTTTTACATCACAGACCTAAAATGGAAGATTCATATAGTTTCCTATACCGATTCACAATAAATATTAAAAAAAGGGGAGAAACTTTAATCCCCCCTAAAATAAAATTCTGATGTAATCTTTCAAAAAGCCGACACACGTATATTTTGCTTTGGTCTCCTCTACCAGATTCTATTGTCAGAACCCCGTAATTTTGGAAAAAGTTCGAAATTGTTTTATAGTGTTATACGAAACTATATTAAACAATACAAGTGCACTTTACCATACAATTTATTTAAAATTGCTCAAAAATAATAAAAATAATTAATTAAACCACCTTTTTCAAACATTTTGTAATTTTGCACCGAGACTCTCTTAAAACTTGTTCAGCTTTTGAGAAGAGTGCTGTTGATATTGGTTGCTAATATTTAACAGAAGTCGTTTATAACATAACTTAGATCTATAAATTTCAAAGAGACAGTTAATTTTATGGTATTTGCTATGCTATATGACTAAGCCACATGAAATGAACTATCAATTTGTCGCAAATTTTGTCGTGACAGTCCACAATATTTCGAAAAAAATTAAGATTTTGGGAAACATATATTTATAAATATTGAAAATAATTTTTTTTATTCATTTATACAGGCAAAATATATTGAAAGAAAAAAAAATCGAAATAATAAAATTATAGTATTGTTATGTTTATTGATAATTGTCAATTACAAATATTTTTTGAAGAACCAGATTTTTTAAACTTTTATTTAAAGTACTCGATCTAAAAACAAATAATCTGGCACTGTAAAATTTTTACTAATTTAGCGTAACATAATGTTCGTATAATTAACATTTTATACAAATGTTAGCATTATCAACAATTACAGTATGCTTAATTTTAATGTTAACGTTTTCGTTGTCATTTCTACACAATAAAAGAAATTATATAAAAGCAAAAAAATTTACCCCTCAATTCATAAACGCTTTGAAAAGTTATAGGAGGGTTACAAAACGAAATTTTCACACAAAATTTGTTCAATAAACCTCTTACAATTTTACAAAGCGTTTATGAATTTAGGGGTTAGTTTTTAACCTCTTTGCTAAAATTGGAAATACTTTTTGAACAAAGTATATTTACCCACATATTTTGTACTTTATATTACATCTCCAGATAATCCTTTTGTTAGTATATGTAGTGTATATGTGTGAGTATGCAAGAGTTACTATCATTTCATGTTATCAAGTTGAATATTGTATAAAAAATTTGACTCTAAAAGGTTTTTTGTGAGACTTAAGTGGATTTTAACGACTTTATGTCAATTTAGTTTTGAACTGAAGAACTATGAAAAAAAAAAGAAAATAGAGGTAAGAAATAAAGTCAAAAGATAAAGTAAAGGAAACCTTTTTTTTTTGAAAATTTTCTTTTGTAAATATAAGTGGTGTAATTTTCTTGATAATATGATTTTAGATTTTACTTAAAATTTGGGAAAACACATAATTTTTTGCTATAATCAATGTTTAGAGCAAATTAAAGTTCATAAAACTAGTTACTATTGTTCTTTAAATTTAAACAATTTCTGTAAAAGTAAAATAATTATTATTTCTTAGAGCCAGTTTTATAGTCAGAACTAAGAACGAGTTTTTGAAAATTTCTGACTCAAGTAAAATTTTAGAAAAAAATCCCTTCTTAGTTTTGACTATAAAACTAGCTCTGAGACTTTTATTCAACAATATTGCCTGCATTTATTCAACTTTTCTTTTAACAAATTCATTATAATTTATAATCATGAACTTTATTCCAGCTTTTGACATATTTATCGTCACCATTTGTTTAAGTATCATATCATTTTCTTGTTACACTTTAATAATTCCGGACACAAATATCTATGTTAGGAAACATTTTCAAAGTTGTTTCCCACTCCATTAAAAGAAACAAGTGTCATAAAAAGTATATACTAGATGAACTTAGACTACACGATACTCTACATAAAAACTATATATTTCGTTAATTTTTTTTATAGAAGGAAAAGAGAATTGAATTTATTAAGAGCTATAGGTTTGGGGTGTATTATATTATGATTTTAGGTTCTTCCAAATGATCATCAGCAGCATATTTTTAATATCATAAGTTGTTCAGTTAATTAAGTTTGTTGCACAATATCCGATTTTACTATGAGAGTGTACTTTAATAACAAGCCAAATTTGGTTGGCGTAAAAAAAAGTAATGTGGTACATTATGTGTCCTATATATATTTTGCACTTGCTAGTAATACTAATGAAAAAAGTAGTAAAATTTTCAAAATGTTATTTCTTCCATATATTTTGGTAGACAATATGCACTACTGTAGTGTGTTTCGGGTTAAAACAAAGCACATCAAGGAGTTAATTGAAAAAACTATTTAGTAAGTAAGAAAGAAAAATTGCTTAGGGTCGTTTACGCTCTAAGTGATAAAAACACTTTAGTTACAGTTATATCTTAGTATAGAAGAAATGCTATAAACGAGGGTTTATTGATAAATCGATAATATAAAAGCATAATGTGTATAAGGCCAACCAAAAATACCTGGTCATCAAAAGTAAAAATATCATGACTTTTTTCTAACAATGCCATTAAATTCGGCTCTAAATTTTAATAAACAAAAATATGAAAAAAGTCAATATTGATAAAATTGATTGAAGGAATTAAAAAAGGGGTTATAAAGAAACCATTATCACTAGTTGGCGCTTGGTTTAATAAACTGATCCTTTTTGATTTAAATTTAAATAATAACGAGTAAAAGAGTTAAAGTCGGGCATACCCTACAACAGTATGGATCCGAAATTCGAATGGGTTAAAAAGGACTCGTTTAAAAATTTTCTATAAAATTATAAGAGAACAAAATCGGAAATATAGCCCATATGGGCGATAGGTCCAAATATTGACCGATCCTATCTAGAATCAATAGGATTTGTCGTTGGGACCATGTGAGTCAGCAAACCAAATTTCATCAAAATATCTTAATATTTACGACCTGTAAAGTGCGCACGAGAATGCATGGACAGACGGACATCGTTAAATCGAAAGTGATTCTGAGTCGATCGGTATACTATAAGTTTTTCCAATATTTTTTGGAGTTACAAACATTAGTACAAACTTATTATACCCTGTTTACGTAGTGGTATAGGGTGATACTAAATACCCAGCAAAAAAACTTGGAAGTCGTGATTTATAAAGTAGGTACTTTTTTCATCGCTTCAAAATTGTCCATAAGTATTTTTACTGTAATTCCGACCAATTTAATTTCTTTAAAATTTTTTGAATTTTTTAAAAATTTTATTATAGTTTTTTTTTTTATTATTTTGTTACGAAATTGGATTAGTCTAGTATAAAAAGTTCTGGAATTTCGGAAATAAAATACTCTGAGAAACGGAATTTATTAAACCTGTCAATAGGGTAACACTACATTTAAATATGATGTGGTTTGAGTGGTTTGAGTAACACTGGAATTTGCCAGTATGTTCAAACCCCGATTTCGTTACACTACACTCAAAATAGTTTGTAGTTTAAATTAACTGAAAAAGTAATTTAAAATAAATGAAAAATCACTTGAAAACCGGTCTACTGACTTTTCATTTAAATCAAAAGAACTTTTCATTTATTTTTAAATGTTAATAAATAAACTACAAAATCCTTAAAAAAAATAATGATTTTTCATTTATTTGGTTTTTTTAAATTTCAAAAATTTAACTACAAAATCCGCAAGAATAAATGATATTTAGTTTATTTCATTTTTTTAACTGCCCTAGAAATCGAAAAGGAATTCTTTTTTTAACAAAACATTTTAAATGAAAATATTAACTGTAACAGAAAATCCGTATTTATATGTAATTTATTTTTTAAATTAAAGACAAAAACAGTTAAAAAATATATTTCTTTGTATTTTAACTGAATAATCATTTAAAAATAAATGTACGGATAATTTTTTAAATAAATTACAGTCAGTTACTGTAATAATATTATCAGTGTATATAAGGATGTTGTATATGATTTAGTTAGTGAGTTGAATACACTGGCCTGTTCGTGCAGCATGTCAGTATATGGAAGTGTGTGTTCTTTTTATCTGAGGTGTAGGGTATGTTCAGCAAATTTATAGAAAATATGAAGCCAAATATTTTTGTGGAACATATTAACCCTCTAAGTCCCCCACATAACAATAATTTTTGGCTCTATTCTAACAAATCATAAAAAATACGCCTAAAACTGCGGAGGGCGGGGATGAAATGTTCTACAAAAATGTTGGTCATAAAATTTTAATACATATGTCAGAACACACCAAAGCCCAAAGTAAAAACAAACAAAAACCAGTCAAATTCAAGATGCCTAGGTTCAATTTGATTTTGTCTTTCAACTTAAATTAAAGAACTTGTACCAACAAACTTATCTTCTTACCGAGTAATTGTTCAAACAAAATTTGTTTGAAAATTTTTATTTTAAAGCATCGTCATATGACGACAAAACTTTAAGAACCGATATTTTTAAAAAGGTATTCGATATAATAGAGCAGTAAAACAGTATGAGAATGTGGCTATTACCTCAAATAAAAAAAATGGAATATATTTACAGGGTTGACCCTTATTGATTTAAAAATTTGTAATGTAATTTGTTATAATGGTTATAAGTTGTTTAAGTACAAAGACCTATTGTTACAGTGAAGTTACTCTTGTTTTAATTGGTTTTTTTTTGTTATTGAAATCGAAATATTATAGAACTTTAAATTTTCAGAAAAAATCTTTCCTTTTTTTCGGTAAATTCTTTGTAACCTAAAAAATAAATGAATTATCAATTGACCTCTTTACATGCAGTATAAATGTCATACAACTGCATGTTATGTAGCATGTAATAAACAATGTAATGTTTGTTTAAATTGATCTTTAAATTAGTTGTAGTTCAAAGAAGTTGTGCTGGTTAATAAGAACATGTTATAAAATGTTCAAATAATTGTTGTGCTGTGTCAAACATACCAAATAATATTTAATTAATTTTATATGAAATAATTAAATACTAAAATGCTGTAGTATGTATAGTTTTTTGAAATACTAAAATGAAAGTAAAATATATCAAACAAAAACATTGGTTGTGAGAAAGACAAAAAAAAATTATAACTTTTTTTAGAAAAATAAAATCTAAATTTTATTTTACGCTATTCATCATTATGTAAACTCAATTCATCTTCTTGATAAAAAAAAACGATTTATTATTTAAACTTTCATCGCCATATACTTGTAACTACTACAATCGGTTCAGTAAAACTAATGTTAACGTTTATATGTATGCATAAGATGGCACAGTGGGACAGAATCAATATACTTTGGAAATAATTCAGCCACTTATTAATGGCTGGTCAGATTGACGTGAACTTTTATACAGTCAATATAATTTTGAGTTTAAATTTTGGGCTAATAAAAACACCTCAGCTGTGCAAAAAATTTCAAGGATTATAAAAATTTTTATGAACCGATTTTGAATAAATTCAGAGAAGGAAAAATTTAATTTAATTTAAAAAGGCAATTCTTGTTGTTTATTTAACTTTCTTTTTCTATTTTTAACTGCACAATTTTCTTGAGCTTAAGGTTTGTTTTTTATATATAAAAATTTTTTTATTTCCAATATTTCGCTATTCCAATGTGTAGCATCTTCAGGAAATAATAATTTAACAATTTAATAAAAAAACTTTTTATATATAAAAACGAACCTTAAGCTCAAGAAAATTGTGCAGTTAAAAATTAAAAAAGGGAAGAATTTCCAAAACTGGATTTTTTTTTTAAAATTTTGTGAAGAAAATTGGACTTATGTTGCACTGACTTATGGATTATCTGCTTTAGCATTTTAAAATCCAGTATTTTTGGTGGGGTGCAATAACGCCTTACGAAATAAGGCCTTTAAGGCTTGATTTCTCAATGAAAAGTGAAATAAGGCCTTTATTTGCAAAAAGGTTTTATTGCACTTTGAAAGTGGAATAAAGCCTTTTTGGAAATAAAGGCCTTATTTCACTTAAATTTTTTTTTAAATGAAGCAATAAAATTTCTTATTCTTCTTATATTTTATTGAACAATTATAAAAAAATTTCATATTATAAAGTTTTTCTGCGTGGCGGCCTGCGGCCGCTCTTAGGGGTTTTCTCCTCCATGGGACGCGGCAGGTGGCTTCGCTGAATAAAGTTTCCCTGCGCGCGTCACACTAGGGAAGATAATGAGACGCGCGCAGGAAAACTGTATTCAGCGAAGCCACCTGCCGCGTCCTATGGAGGAGAAAACCCCTAAGAGCGGCCGCAGGCCGCCACGCAGAATAACTGTATTAAGTGAAGATTTAGGTGGCTTTTTCCTACGTAGTGCATAAAAAAAACAAAAAACAATAAATTGAACAGTGTAACAAAAGAATCAAAAAATATAAAATAAAGGCTTTATTGCACCATTGGCTAAATTCCAATAAAGGCCTTATGTCACTTTCAAAGTGCAATAAAGCCCTTTTAGCAATAAAGGCCTTATTTCTTAATTGGAAGTGAAATAAAGCCTTAAAGGCCTTATTTCGTAAGGCGTTATTGCACCCCATCGTATTTTTCTATTGCATTTAAAATAACCAATCTCAACGCTGACACCAATTGTTACGTTTTAGCATCAAACGTAAGTTTATCTCCTTTAGATGAACCGGGTTGGTGCTTTTTGCAAATAAAATAACACACTCACTTAGTTTGATTTAGCTTATACACTTGTTTATTTAACATTAAACACAACAATATAACACACACACATACACAAACTCTATGCGCAACTCACTAAAAACAGTCTAAAGCGCAATTAACTATATCAACTCTATTATTCAACTTATCAGCATAAATGTTAAAGTACAATTTCCATTTCCTTCGTTGAGTTCGAGCTTTTATAGTCTTAACTGCCAGGTTGTAGCTTTCAGTGTATATGATTATAATACTTAATATTATTAAATATAGTACTACGTTACCAGATTGATGTATTTAGTAAATCCCATTGCTCGGGATATTTTCTTACAGAAAATTCCAGAGCTTTCTAGACTAGACTAATCTAATTTCGTAACAATATGTTGTTAAAGAAACTTTTAATATGGAACCAAAAAATTGTTGGTACCATTTTTCTCCAAAACTGTCTAAAATGAAGTTTTTATTTCAATTTTAAAATATGATTATTTATAGCCTAGAAAAGATATCGAATTAAACATTTCGTTTGTGTGTTAGAAACATAAGTGATACTTTTTAAAGAAATTTACTATTTAGCTTCTAGGTTTTATATTTTAAACTAATTTACCCTAATATCAAAGCTCCTGGTAGACCTGTGGAGCCTCTGCACAAAACTTATGCTCAATATTACCTTGACTGTGGTTGTAAAAAATTTCACATCAACAGCTAGTAAGATATGGCTAAAATATTTCCTTAATATTTTAATTTTGCTCCACTATGGAGTGTAATATCACTATATGGCCTGGTCCTGTTATATAAAAAAAACATTAGCAAAAAACCAAATAAAAAAATATAAGAGTTTCCTTGGCAACATGTCAAATTATTCACCAGACCGTTATACACATTTCAAAATATTAAACTAAACATATGCTTATGCAAATTTAGACAGAATAAAACTAGAAAAAAAAACTTGTTTTAAAACAAAATCATACACTTTATAGTTTATGGCTAAATACAACGTAAGAAAAAGGAAACTTTTGAAAATATGACGGAATATGTTTGTATAAATATATAAACTTTTCGTTGTTTTTTGGTCTTTAGAAAAAAAAAAAAAAATAATGAAGTACTGATATTAGCTGTGTTTTTGCGGTAAAGTTTTTTTTTCGAAAATTCTATAAAAATTTGTTATTAGTTCTCTTTAAGAGTTAACGCATAAAATTATTGACCTCATACACAATTTCTTTTACATGGATGTTAATAATTTAGAGAGTGTGTTCCAGTTAAGGCATTTTCTTATAAACAAAGGTATTATTTTTAAAAACACTTTTCCAATTTTTGGGCTATATACGTTAAATATTATTGATCAATGTTTTTAAAATCAGTCAATCAGAACAAAGTATTTAAAAATAAAATGTTCGGATTGGCTAATTTTTGAAAAATTAAAAAGATCTGTAAAAACAGCGGAGTAGTACATTGGAAAATGACAAAGCAAATTGTGGGATTTTTTGTTGTTGTTGTTTTTTCGTTGATATTTTAAATATTTAAATAACGCTCCTAGACGAGAACAAGAAATTCTCATTGAGTTTGTAATTTAACTTAACAAATATTTTCAGAAATTCTAAAAACGTTGCCCCCTGACTATTTCCTTAGTTAAAAATGAAATCCGGATAGGAACATGCCTACAACGGATTATTTTTCACAATTTGTTAAATACGTTTGGGATTTCAGCATATTTAATTCCTTTAATGTAATTAATGTATATCCCGATAAAATAAAATTAAAAAAAGATCTACTTTTGACATTACTCTTTCAATATTACTCAGGGGTATGGCATCACCAAAAAAATAAGTTATAAAAAACCGTTATCACTAGATGGCACTTTGTAAAAAAATTGACAATTTTCTTTTTTTATTTAAATTTAAATAATAACAAACAACCAAGGAAAAAATACAAACAAATATTTCAAATTTTATTATTTGAATATATTCCGCGTTTGTTTTTTCCTTATTTTGAGCAGTTTTCAGCAGTTTTTGAGTTTTTAAATATTGGCTCAGCTGATACTAAATAGTTGCTTAGGTAATACTAAATATCAGCGCCCTCTATCGGTGAGTAGTTTAAGTTTTGATTTCCTATCTCTATAATTAATAGTCTCTGATATTACTGATGAAGTTTGCAAAATCCAACCAATCAGAAAATGTTATTTTTAAATAATTGAAAAAAATTTAAAAGTTGTTCCACTATTTCTTCGCATCATATTGAAAAATAAATACTGTAAGTTCGACATTGTTACGATATATTTTTTCCTGTAGTGGGCTAGGCTAATCTCAATGTAAACTAGTGTTATTTTTAACGAACAAATAATATGAACAAATAATGTGAACAACTAATGTAAAAGTACAGACTAAATCATTATCCGCATTGTTAGCTTTTTGAATTAAGAAATTACAAATTTTAATTTACATATTTGTAGTTATAAAATCAATATATTATAATGTTCAAAAATATGAGGGTGCTACTTATTTCTTAATTACTTCCAAAAAGATTTTGAGGTGTAAGTTACTAAATATGAATGAAAGAACTTTTTTAAATAATCTTTTCAAACATTTCATGTATGAGTAAACACTCACTACACCTTGGTATTTGTTATTTAAATTTTTAAACACAATATTAAGTGTAATTAAGTTAAAAGTTCATAAAAATATTTCAAAAGCCATTATACATATAATTATTAACAATATAAACTGAGAGAACGATATATATGTATAGAGTGCAAAGTAACAGCTACATAAGAAGCCAATGTGTGTGGCTTTCCATAGCAAGAGACCCACTAATTGATATACCAAGCAAAAAATACTGCATACCTAGAAGCAGTTTTGGAAGGCAGAAGACATGATTTTTGTTCGTGATGTCCCACTTGGTATGTCTCTTTTCAGCAGGTGAGAAGCGCTTCTTCCATGGCAATTAAGAAGCAATAAAATCAGGCCTTCATAAGCAATTAAATGCTGCAGTAATGCGCTAATAAAAATAAAGGACCACTTCTGGAATTGAAAAAGAAATTTTTCTATCTGATTTTAAAGGGGTCACGTATTTTTTTTTTGCGGAGCTCCCGACAAAGTCCATTCTGGTAATACTTTGTCGTAAAATCGATAATAAAATCTCTGCCTTCTTTCCTGCTTATAAAAGAAGCAGTTTAGAAGGCAGAGTAAAAAAATGTGTGCTCGTAACAGATCGTAAGTTAGAAGCATTGTACTGTTCCTAACAAATCGTATAAACAACAAATGGAATCTCTGCATTCGTTACTACTTCAAAAGTATGCAGTTAAGAAGGCAAAGCAAATTAAAATAGATTTGATTTTCTGCCTTCTTTAATTGATTTCTTGAACGCATGAAGTTTAAGCGCTATTTTGGAAGCATACAAATGTAGTTACTGCTTACCAAATTGAGGTTATTTTTTGCTGGGTAAGGTCAAGCCATATTTGTCCCAAATTTGGGTAAAATCGATTCATTAATAATAAAAAAATGCCTTTAACAAAAAATGGGTTTTAAACGCTTAAAGTGATTTTTCTAAAAATTAAATAGGATTAAAATAGGAAACTATGTGAATCCTCCATTTTGGGCATAGGGTATGTTCAGAAAACTTATGCAGAACAGTACGAGGAATATTTTTGTGAAACATTTTAACCTTCTATCTCTTCAATTAAAATTTGAAAAAAGGACAAACACGACCCGTAAGTTAAAGAGTTAGAGGGTTAAAATGTTACGCAAAAATATTTGTCATGAAATTCTACTATAAGTTTTTGAAGACATCAGCATCGAAAATTTAACTTAAGTGCCAGTAATAAGTAAAAACTTAAAATGTGTTTAAGGGTTAATTTCGTACTTATTCAAAATTGGCGCTCAAATGTCCCACAAACATGGCTTTTAGGGAGAAACCATGGGAATTTTTCATTTCAGGTATAGGATGTGTTCAGCGAACTTATGTAAAACACTAAGAGGAAAATTTTTGTGGAACATTTTCACCCTCTAACTCTTCAACTTACGGGTCCTTTTTGTCCCTTTTTAAAAAGGGGCCAAAAAATTCCCTTTTATTTACGAGTTAGAGGGTTAGAATGTTCCACAAAAATGTTCCTCGTAGTGTTTTACAAAAGTCCGCTCAACACATCCTATACCTAAAATGGAAGGTTTACCTGGTTTCATGCGCGGTTCCAGCAATTAATATAAGGGAAAAATCATACGCCACAGTAGACAAATACATTGAGTTAGACACTGAGGCGTATTATTTTTCCCATTATATTAATTGCTGGAATTGCGCATGCATGGTTTGAATACTAAACACTCTTAAATGCGTGAAATTTGTGTAAAAATCATGAATTTAGGCATTTCAAAAAATATTTTTTTCTTCATTTGTGGTAAAAAATAGTAAATAATTTTTTAATGATCTATAATATAACAGTATAAATTTACAAAAAAAAAAAAGAAAAAAAAATCGAATTTTATATAATTTTTTTTATACTCCACCAAACTTAAATAATTTTTGACTTTTCAACAAAAAAAAAAAAATGTATTTTTCGGAGCAATAAAAAATAATTGTTTTGTAAACATATACTAAAATCCATATTTTAATTTAACCACAAATACATTGCAGTAATTAAAAATTAAATATTCGAGCAAGTTTTTAAAAAAATGTATTTTTGAGAATTATTTTCGTAAAACATTTAAAAACCATTTTTCTGTTAAGTCATTTTTGCATAAAATTCTCACACCAAATATTTTTTTCACATTTGTTTGAGTTACTTTCTTATCTTTATAAAATCCTTCTTTAATCAGAATTTGAGACAATTTTTTTTTTGATTTTTGGTAATGAGACGTCGTCCTCTGACGATTACCTTAGGCAATAATGTAATCCGGATAGGGACATGCCTTCCACAGATGGTTTTTCACAAATTGTTAAATAAGTTTTGGCATTTTAGCATATTTAATTCCTTTAATGATATTTTTATATATAAAAAACACTTATCTCTTTTATAGATTAGCACCTTTAAACATGCTATTCGGTTTCGTTTAATAATATACCTACTTCGCAAATATTCAAGAAAAATTCAAATATTTGTTCTGTAATCACAGAGAGAAGACAAATTAGCTTTTCCTGCTTTATTTTTCAGTTTTCTTACTCATATTTGCTTGTTTTTGCTTTTCCGATTCTGCGTTTTGTAGCTTTAAAATAAAATAGATTTTTCTTAAAATATTAGAGCTCTAAATATATTTTTTCTGAACTTATCTTATAAAATTGTTGTTTCCAATTTTTTTTGCTTTTGCTTTTTTACAGTATTTTTCTGCTTAAAATACTCGGTTTTTGCTTTTTTGTCTTCTCTGGTAATGACTTGGGACATCAGTGCGTATGATGTATATCGTAATTATTACATCGATTATACGTATGATGTTCTAAATGGTTATAGAATAAACATTTCAACAAATATTTGAGGTAGACAATATTCAACGAATATTTTCCCTAAAACGAAGTCGAATAATACGAAAATACTTTCTGAATAAATAAAAAAAGTTTTTTTATAAATAAAAAATCTAAAAAAATGTTGGCCAATTTCTGCATAAATGAAGTTGTTTAATTTTTTTCTAAATTGCCCATAAACAACTCTATTGCGAAATTTTTAATATTTTTCTATTTCTATTAAATTATAATACACTGTTATATATAAAAACTACTTTAGATTAGTTTACTCCACTTAAAATACTGTTCTAACAATCTAGTTATAAATTATTACTTGTCAAAAATAAGAATTTGGATTTTGGTTTTTTGTTATAACTTTTTTCTCAGATTGAAACAAAAGATTGTGATGAAGATGCGAAAGTAGCCAATAAACCGAAAAAGTATGATGATCATCACTGGGAATACCCAAAAGGATCTCGGGAATGCGTGCATATTGATTATGCAGGTCCTTTTGAGGGTACTCGTATAATTCTTTGAAAAATTTGGTGCAATTAAGTTTTCCTAATCGATATTCATTCGTAATTTTCTCAAAAACTAAAAGGAATTTGGCTCTGAAAAGCAGCTTTATAAAGTGCCCTATAAATTTCCTTTCGTTTGAATATAATTTTGAAAGAAAAAAGTTCTTTTTTTTTGGCCTAAAAAATCAATGGACTGTACACTAAACCGTACGTCAAAAAACAAGTTCGACGTGAAGTATTTTTGAAAGGCGATTTCAAAAAAAAAATTTTTTTCCCAAACGTAGGTGTCGCCTTTTTTAATTTTTCGTTATAGCTTTGGCATTTAAAGTCGGATTTTAAAGTGTGACCAGTGTTTTGTTATAAAGGAAAAATCCAATAAAAAATTTTTTTTTAAAGGCGACCCCAACGTTCGGCAACATATAAAAAAAAAAAAAAAAATTCTACTGGGTTTATCGAAAAACTTCCTTAGCAAAAGTTTAATGATTTTTTGCGAGCTTTAATTTCTGACATTAGGGTAGTACATTAGGGTTGTAGCAACTGCGATCTAGTAGTCCGGCCTGCAAAATGTGACATGTGTTTTTTAATAGATTTTCAGGAGAGCGAAAAAACTGTTGCAATCTACTTTTAAGATATTTTATTGGCATCATATGCCTTAATGATGATTTTACTAAATGAGGTCGTGAATCATTAAGGCAAATGATGCCAATAAAATATCTTAAAAGTAGATTTTGTAACAGTTTTTTCGCTCTCCTGAAAATCTATTAATAAACACATGTGACATTTTGCAAGCCGGTCGACGATATGAAACTTTTTCATCAAATTTAAGAAATTTTTCATTTAAGGGGGGACATGACATTTTTTTACATTTTAGTAAATATTCTTAAGATTCTAAGAAAAAATTCATGTAAAAATTCCTACGGGAATATTTGTATTTTTTTGTATTTTTTTAAACTTGTTTCGCTATCGTATGACACGAGCTTTTTTTTAAATTTTTTTTCGATTTTTTATGAATTTTTAAAGTCAATATTTTTTTTCGAAAAAACACACTTTCAAATTTGGAACATCACCAAAAATTGAAAAAAATTTAAAAAAAGCTCGTGTCATACGATAACCAATTTTGTTAGGATTTAAAAAAGTCATTTTTTCCAGATCGGACAATTTTTGCGACTCCCAGCGCTGCAACCACGAGGCCCCGTTTTTTTTTCTGCCGCCAGTTTGGAGCTCTATAAAACCATGTTGGAGTGAAAAATATATTTTTTTGAATTTTTTTTCCTGTAATTTGTTTGTTTTCTGTTTTCTCTGCCGCGAATGTCATGTCCCTCCTTAAGCTGTAAAGAAAACTTCATTAGTTTACTAAAAATTATCATAAAACCCGTCCAGCAAAATTCCCTTTGTGTAACTTAGCTTTGACCTATAAGCAATTTACTTTTCATTGGTTAAACAGTCGGTTATGAAAAGCCTCATATATAGTTAAAATATATGTATATATTGCCGTTCAAACGGTTGTTCTTAAACTTTTATAAGTTAAAAATTTAAGAGTATATAAGTTGTTGTTGGTGGTAGAAGTAGTTTACAATTTGAAAAGTAAATTTAAAATTCTATCTTCTTACGAAGAAACATATGTATACCTACCAAAATTATACTAAATATATATTGTAAGCACATTATGTTAGCACTTATTATTTGAGTTAATTCATTTTTTTTATAGAAGACCGTATTTTAAGGCCTAAACACATTTAATATAATTCAATACATAATATATTGGAAAAAATATATATCCCGACTAAAAAAGATATTATATAATCATATATCACCATATATAAACCCATATATACGTCCATATCTAATTTGATCCGAATATTGGAATATATAATTATATCAAGCGAGATAAGCATGTTATCTCACCTGATACAATTTGATCCGAAAAATGGGTCTATCTAACTTCATCAAATTATATATATTAATAATATAATTTGATGAAGATTTTCAAATAAAATTTTAGTAAATATTGTTGAGATCACTTATTTTCATTCATATTAAATACTAATGCTTAATGTTTAGAAAAATTTTTGTTAATAAACTTGGAAATAGCTGACAAAATAAAACATTACAAAAATTTGTCGGAACAACTGTCTTATAAAATAAAAAAAATAACTTTCAGAATTAATTTTTTTTCACGGAAAAAATAACTGAACTTAAATTATATTTATTTCAGCATATGTTTTTCTAATTTTTATTTTTAAATTTAAAAATTGCAATTAAACTTTATAAAATTTTGTATAATTAGTTATCATGTCAGATATAATTATATATAAAATTAATACAATTTTCTATTAACTTTGTTATATATTTTGATATAATATGGTTTATAAAAGCTTATATGCCATTATATATAATTATGTATGAACTATATTTGCAGATCTCTTAATATATGGCTGGAGACCAAATCGCATATGATTATATATAACGTTATATCAAACATATTTATAAAACCAAAGTGTTAATATAAATGTATATGGTTATATAAAGCCACGCATATAAACATTTAAATTTATATCAAATCATATAAGATTATATGAAAACTTTTTTAGTCGGGATGTTAGAATTCACTTCAGATTTACCAATAGTACTCCAGTGCTAAACAAAAAAATCCTTACTCATAAATGCTATCCTAATAGTAATAATACTTTTCCCAGTTCTTCATTATGCAACACCTTTCTTTTTTCGTTGCTTGTATATTTCAAAATATTTAACAGCAATACAGCGAACTATTTAACTATACTCTGCTATACTGCATACATACATATTTATAAAATTTATATTTTTCCCGGATATTAAGTTTTAAGTTTCCTTTTTTCTACCATATAATTTCAGTGAAGTTGAATGTAGTGTCATAATATAACTTAAAGGCTCTTTAACATATGCTTATTTGCATAAAAGTCTTGATACTGGCATATATGTTATAAAATCATTTTTATACTACCTTTACATTAGTACATATATATATGTATATTTAGTGCCAAAACTAAGTTTAGTGTTGTGTAAATTTACTTCTGGAAATTCATAAATATTTACTACTTTGGGTTATATTATACTGCGAGTGGGAAGGGTAAAATTATCGAAAAATTTGCATATATTATATTACAGCAAATCCCTTTATTTACATATATTGAAATTATATAGTTTAAAATATATTTAACAAATTTTCACTATAATACTGCTTTATATAAAATATAAATTTCGAAGGAACGTACAAAAACTAACGTGCCAACTAAATACATACATACATATATACAAAGAGTTCATTTTAAAATTATATATTTTTTTTTATTGGGATATAATCACTTTTTAAAATGTTTTTGCATAAAGAAAAAAAAAAAAAGAATGGCGTCATTTTTTTTTTTTCAAAATTTCAACTTCTTTGTTAGCTAAAACGCGGATTTTTGGCAGTTTTTCCTACATGATAGGAAGAGCTTAAGTCATATGAAATTTAACTTCACCATTAGATTCTAGAGCAAAACTAATTGAAATAAAGTTCTTTTTTTAAAGCTTTAAACATCACCAAACCATCCATTAATTTTGTCAAAAACTTGCATAAATATTTTTTTTTATCCCACACAATGAAAATGGTTGAAAAAAGTGGTAAGTTCTCAATTTGCTAAAACAAAATTGTTTTCCACATACTAAATGAATAAAAATATTTTAAATATAGCGTTATTTGGGACAACATTGCTTTTTAGAAGACTTTTTCGTAAAAAAAGAATGGTTTCGACTGCATTTTTTCAAAATTTATAACTTAATAACTTTTTAACGGGTCGAGATATATCGAAAATTTGTACCATAATCCTCAGCCGCGAATGCATTTTTATTGTGTGTAATAAAAACATATTAATGGAAGTAGCCGAGCTCATTTAATCGAAAACCTTTTAAAATGTAATGATATCCCAAAATCAAATTTTCAAAACGAATTCTAATCTCTGTATAAAAGAATAACCTGGTTGATTGACATACTGACTTAACATCACACAGTCCAAACCACCGAAGCTAGGAATTTGAAATTTGGAATGTAGGTTTGAACTCCGTCGTAGACGTGGAAAGGCCTCACCATTGACGGCCTACCAAAGCCCTTTTGGCTAGAAACCTTAAATTTAAAATATGTGTTCATTGGAGTATGCGCTTACTTACCGGCAGGTACTTTTTGGAATTGAGAGGGATGTTGTGAAAACGGGGGTTGCAAAGGCGAAAGTGCCCACCTTAAGGGCCTTTAAAACCGTTGCAGCTAGGAAGTTGAAATTTGGTATAATCCTCCTCCATCGTATAGATCCTCTAAGACTGTAATTTTCCGGAAATTCCTGCAGGGAGGTATAAAAAAGAGAAAAGTCTCCCCTTCAATGGACTGCCTAAACGTATTTGGCTATAAAGCTGACATTTAAAGAACGAGCGTAATTGGAACACTGAAATTGGTACACAAAATGGAATGCAACGAGAAACGAGTAGAAAGAAACACTAGACAAGTGAAAGAAAATAGAATGGAATAGGAGCGAAATGCCATGGAAAGGCGAACGAGTTGAGTTAAAATACTAAATCTAGAAAACGGAATGGAACGGATCGAGTGGAAAGAAATGAAATCTAACGACGACGATTCATATTGAAACACAAGACAATGAGAACGAAATGGAATGTAACTGAATTGCAACAACGAGTGGAATTTTAATACACAAATTGGGAAACGAAATGGGATAAAACTTGAAACGAGTAGAATTAAAACGGAAGACAAGCGGAACGAAATAGAATGCAAGGGGAACGAGTGGAATTGAAGCAAAAGAAAATGGGAACAAACTGCAAATGAAATTGGCACACTAAAATTGGGACAAAAAATTGCAGAGAATGGGGAACGCGTGGAATTGAATTAGAATGGAATGGAATTTGAATTCCTCAAACCGCTAGTGCTTGGTAGGTGAAATTTTATATTTGACTCTACCTATAACAATGGCATAGTCAATCGATTAATCGATTAATTTTGCTAAAGAATTACATAGCATTTTTTAATGTTTTTTTGAAGAACCTCTGAAAAGCAGTTATGAAAACTACAATTTCGCAGCAATGAAGTTGATCCTTTCTAATGAGGTTTTGCTTTATACGCCAAATACAATCTCAAAATTGTATTGCTTTATTTTACAATTTTTTAGCAACCTATGTACATTACCCATTGACTAAGTTAAAAAACACTGACAATTAATATAATTATTTTGCAATTTATTGAAAATTAATTTCAATAATTATCGAAACCGCAAATGTCATTACAATAAATGTCAATACTATTATTTTACGAATATGTATGTTAATCGAACTAACATATTACAATATACAGTGGCTTCGAAAAGAAGTTCGATACATTTAATGTTATATAATTTCGCTAAAATTCGTCCAGCTAAATTCTTTTTGTATAATAACTCATTATTAAATGTTTTAACCCTCTAACCGGCCTAAGCTTTTTTGTAATGAAATTTATACAACGTGTTTCTCACGAAAAATAAACAATAAGTTCTTCTACAAAATTTTTTTCGTTGCCTACTTTAGGCGATATGGGCCAAAATAGTTTAAGGGTGAATCTCTAAAACTAGCGCATAAAAATTACTAGGTTTAGGCTCAAATTATTTCTCTTACCAAGATGTAATTACAATAAAAAAATTACATTTTTTGTGTTGTTACTTAAGAAGTTGTAGCAATTTTCGTTTTTCGAAAAATGCGAAATTGAGCGAAAACGCACCAAAACTTCAATATATATTATTCAAACTTATAAGCTTTGCTACCTATACCAAATATATTCTTTTTACCAAATTTCAGAAAAATCCGTCCATTCGTTTTGAAGTTAAGTCGATGTCCTTTAGAGGTATCCTTATGGAATCCTGTGCGTCCTTGGACCAAAGTAAGGAACTTTTTGAATTGCTTAAGCTCCAATCTTACTTCATGGTCACTATCAATTGTTTTAGTCAATTTAAATATGTTTTTAAGATTTTTGAAACTTTTGGTTGTTTTAAAATATTTAATTTTTGAAATTTTACGAAATTTTATCTTTGACACTTTCTAGCTTCCAAACCGTGCATTGTATACAAAAAAATTCTTCACCAAAAATTTTACAAATTTTGTTTTCTGTTGAAAAAGCATAATTTCTTATTATAAAATACCCCTTTGGCGCATTTCTGGTCAATTTAATATACCCCGCCTAGAGGCGGGCTTGCCGGTTAGAGGGTTAAGGTAATGCAGAAAGTAAGTACCCGTGTAAAAAAGATCAGAACTGGCCAGATCTCAGTAGATCTTACCAGATCTAATTAGATCTTATCAGTTCTAGGCATATCTGGACAGATCTTAGTAGATCTTAGCAGATCTAGGCATATCTGGCGCAATTGTCCAGATCACTTTAGATTTGAACAGATTTGGCACTAGATCTGATCAGATTTTGGCATAAGGTATTATCACATATGCCATATGTGATCATATTTGATGAGATCTGGTACAGGATCTAATTAGATTCAATCATATCTATTTAGATCCAAAAAGATCTGATCAGATCTAAACTTTTTTTTACAGGGGTAGGTATTATTCTACACTGGGATAATTTCAATTATAGATTCATAGGGGGGCGTCTGGCCTATTTCATAGAGGTTTAACTGTAAATTAATATTTTTTGTAACCGATTTCTTTTCGGAGCCACTGTTTAAACTAAAATCCTTATATAAATTGATAAGCACTGGAACATGTTTAAATACTCAGGTATCCTTTGCTAATACTTGAAGACATACAAAAAAAAAAATTTTTTTTAACATTTGGTGTGCAAAAAAAGGAAACCCAAATGGTAATCAAGATGTTGAAATCCATGCCAGCTATTGGAGAGTTTTTGAAAATACCTTTGAATTTATTTTTTTTATGTGGCTTTTGCGTACGACGATGGACACCAAAGGAAAAAGCCAAGAATTTACAAAAATTCTTAATCTATTCATATGTGATTCATATTATATTTGATTTTATGGCTATGGCTGCTTATTTGCTCTTTGAAACTTTGGAAACATCCTTGGAGATTTCAGCCTATATTATATACACAACATTTGGTGGAATTGCAATTTTGAAATATGCATGTACTTTAGTTAATCGACAAAAACTGCGTAAAGCATTGATAATTCTAGAGCAATATTACCCCAAAACCTGGCAAGGACAAAGAGATTATCGATTGGATGAGCACTTGAAAAGGATACGAATGTATAATATGTCACTGACCATTTATCATTTTGCAGTAACCTCCATGTTTAATTTATTTCCCTTAATACAAAATATTATTTTATATTATGAAAGTGATGAGCGAAACTTTTTATATGAATTGCCTTTTCCCATGATTTATCTGTTTGATGTTAAGAAGAGTCTAACTTATGCGTTTGCCTATATAACACAGTGTTGGGGCTCGTATTTGGCCTCTTGCGCCTTTCTTGGTTCAGATTTATTGGTAATTAGCTGTGTACATTTGACTAATGTGAATTTTTGCTATTTGAGTAAAATGATAAGAGAATTCAAGCCAAAGGGTACATCAGAAGATCTGAAGATATTAAGAAAACGTTTAATATACCATGCTGATATGCTAAGGTAAATTCTATTATTTTTCTTAGTGTTGCAAAGCATTTTTTATTTCTTAATTTTAGGGCTGCTGATCTTATTGATGAAACCTTTAATAACTCTATTTTTCTGAATTATCTTGGCTCTGTACTTATTATATGTCTTATTGGTTTTCAGTTGGTAGTTGGAACGACTTTTTTAGATTTGCTCAAATTTTTATCATTTCTTATTTCACTATTGATCCACGTCTATTTTATATCGTTATTTGGTACAGAAATGATAACCTTGGTAAGTTTATAGCACACTTGGAATTTTTTCATCGGTATTGAAATTTCATTAGCATTTGATTAATGCTAATGCGCAACAACTGTTTTAAGATTCAACAACTCGCGTAATTACAGTGTTGCCACATTTGAAGCCCTTCATCTTTCACCACCTTTAATCTCTTCTCTATCCCCTTTTTAAAAAACAGCAACACGTTAATTAAAAGAAAGAATTTCCTAAGTGGTGCTTCTTAAAAAAAAAATGATTCTAGGTCCAATATTTTTTGGTGTTACAAACATCAGCACAAACTTATTATACCCTCTCCACGTAGTGGTGTAGGATATAATTAACAAATGAAAATGCCATTTTGAAAAAAAAACTCGATAATCTTCGATAGCAGCATCCCTTCTTATATAAAAAAATCATTCAACCGATATCGAAGCCGATAATTCGCTAAATGCTGTTAAATCTTATCATGCTTATTTCAAATTGTTATAAATTTGATTTTTAATACTATATTTAAAATATGTTAGTCTTCTATTCTTTTAGAGTACTGATATTAGTGAAGCTTTTGCCCATCACTCTTGGTATAACGGTAATATGAAGTATAAAAGCTTGTTGCCTTTAGCTATAGCTAGAGCTCAGAGACCAGCTCATCTGCATGCTTCAAAATTTTTGATAATATCCATGCAAACATTTAAGTCGGTAAGAAAATAAAAATCTTTCATTACAAGCCCTATTCCGAAAGTTATTTGTATAATTCGAAAAATCATAAAAACATAAAAGATATACTGAAAATATTATGTTTCTAATTGACTGGAATTGAGCTCAGTTTTCGCCTTAAAACATTTAAGATGTTTCAATCGAAAATTAGTAAATCTACAAAATTTGAAAAGAGTTTCTCATTTTTGTTTTATTTTAAATGTGTAGCTTTACTAGTTTTTAACTCAAAATTATTATTTTAAAATTAAAGGCAATATTTGTTAAATTACTTATGAAAATTTTACGTTACAAAAAAAAAAAAACGGTTAAAGAATAGCTCATTTTTTTTATAACCCCTTCACTCAGGGAACTTCTGCAGTCAGATTTTGTTAGTTGTTAGCAGTAGTATTTCAGTTTTCTTATTTTAAGTGAAAATAACATTCATTTGCAGAAGAATTATAAATTTTAACTACATTCGTCAGTCATTAAAAAAGGATTAATTCTATTCAGTCATTTTTGTTTCTAAAAAAAAAAACCAAAAATAATGAATGTACGTAATTTTTGTTAGTTGTTTTGACAAATTTGTGGTTTATTTTATTAACAGTAAAAAACCAAAGGAAATGTAAGTTAAATTTAATGAAATATTAGTGATCCTATTTTTAAGTGAAATTTAGTTAGTTTTAAATTCATTTGCAGCGGGTATTTATATTCAAAATATTTTAAGTGTTCTATTGTAAATTCTAACACCGATGATTTTTTGTTTAAAATTGTCCCACAAGAAACTGCTTCTATGGCTCCAAAGACGAATGGGTTGCCCTAGAAAGAATTCTGGAACCAACTCAAATAAGTTTTGTGGAATAAGGCTGTTTTTAATTTAAAATTTAATGAATTTTTTAATTCTTCTTTATTTTTGGTTGGTCAGCATTTCATACCAATTTTTTACTTTGATCAAAGCTCGTTATGTGGAAGACTAAAAATATGATTAAGATTTTTTCGCAGAGCTTCACATTTTTGTAGTACTTAAATTTATTCACTTGTCATTCATGGAGTTCACTTTATATATACTTTAAGTTACATCATCCATTCCCTGAAGAAATAAAAAACAAAAAAAATATTAAAGAACTTCTTTATATTAGGCCTTTTTTTAATCACTGGATTTATTTTTGGATTTGTTTTATTTTGTTTAAAAATCCATATTTTGTTTTTTAATTTTCAAAATTTATAATTTTTATCAAACTCTAATACTTATTCGCCAATATAAAGTGCAAGAGAATTATAAAATTTTCTAAAAATTAAATAAACTAAATCCAAGATGGATTTAAAAAATAGATAAATAAATCCGTTTTGGATTTAGCTTAACTTTATTCCAGAAATTGCATTTTTGCAAAATTTAAATTTGTTGTTTCACATTATATTAGGGAATAAGTGTTAGATTTGGATAAAAATATAAAATTTTGAAAATTAAAAAACAAAATATGGATTTTTTAACAAAACAAAATAAATCCAGTGACTAAATCCAGTGACTGATTTTTTATTTTAATTTTCGAAAACGTCAATCCACTTTAGGAAATTTTACTACTCAAACTTCACTGCTTCAACACTTTTAGAGTTTTTTAAAAAAATTACTTAAAAGCAATATAAAAATTATCGGTGATCCCGGTCCAAATTTGTGGTGATTTCTCATGGAATGATTGATATTTATACATCGTTACATCAACTAAATGAATTATTTAAAAGCTCACATGAACTATACGTTTCTTTTATAGCCTTTA
The DNA here is from genome assembly GCA_949987735.1 of Leucophora obtusa. Lineage (NCBI taxonomy): Eukaryota > Metazoa > Arthropoda > Insecta > Diptera > Anthomyiidae > Leucophora > Leucophora obtusa. The sequence goes on from OX465296.1 coordinate 8,471,643, forward strand.
ATTTTAAGTCTACTTTTAAGATTTAATTACAACACATTTCAGTGTTGCAAGGAGGCCGGCAATGCTTAAACACAAACTCTTAATTTAGATACATTCGTATCATGTACCCTTCGGTTTACCCCTACCCTTTGTAAGGTTAATAACTTGTTAGAATCTAATTTTTACTCCCCCTTTTTATATAACATTGGTGTCAGTAATTATACCAAATAAAACATTGTTGGTTGCCTTTTTATACTCTCTGGTATAATTTTCAACCATCACTTGTTGATCAACCATCTTAGCTTTACAAGCAATTTTTGTACATAATCCTAGCATTAAGGCAAATTATAAATTCCCGGGTAAAAAAAATAATATGATGTTATATGTAATGATATCTTATTTAATATAATTGGAGATATGCTATGATCCGAAAAATGGTGGATAAAATTATATCGGATAAGATCTAAATATATTGAATCATATAGAATCTTATCCGGATTTTGACCCGATATAATTATATCTAATTTGATGTAGAAAGACATAATTATATAACGCTTCATACTTCAAGATCAAAACAAAAACTATTAAAAAGTACTGAAAAATAACACTCTTAAGTTAAGAATTAAAAATTTAAATAAAAATTTAGAAGAAGTTGTACATAATTGTAACCAAGCCTTCTCATATAAACTTGTATTCTACCCGTAAACTGTGTAAACCTGATATGTTTATGAGTTATGAGTTATGAGTCAAATTCCATACATAAAAATATGGCTTGTATTTATATTTACAAGGTTTACAAGGAATTTAGGAGTTATAATGAGTACGCCTTTTATATTTTGAAATCATTAATGTCCGACCGAACAGTTCGGCCTGAAAATGTATTTGGTTGTTATTTGGTATGTTGAAGCATTAGGGATAAATTTTGCTTATGGAAAAATGTTTGTTGGGCCGATTAGAGTGCATTTTGAGTGTAAAATTTAAGGAAAAGTCTTAGGTTAAGCAACAAATTCACTGTTCGGCCGCCGAAAGTTCGGCCAAATTGAAAAAAGTTCGGCGGCCGAACAGTTAACTTTACGGCTAAACTACCGTGTTTTCTTTAAATCTGATACTCAAAATCGAATTAGATCGGCTCAACAAATATTTTAGCAGTATGAAAGCTTCTCCCTAATGCTTTCTGTTACAACTATGTTCATTGTTACTTTTCATATTGGAAATTGTTATCAGTCTTGCTTTGAAAATTAAGTTTGGATTTTTCATACAATTTGTTATAAGTAGTTTTCTATAATTATTGAATAAATATTGTTCGTTATTTTTTTAATACATTCGTTTACTTTCTAATTAATCACATTACAACATTTGGCGACGAGGATGGACATCAACGTGCTAACACAAGTTTTACAACAATTTCAAGAATCTAATAATCAGTTTATCAGCCAAATTCTGGCCCAAAACAAAGTCGTTTTAGAAAATGTGGTTTCAACAAACAAGCAGAGTCTTCCAATACCCTCATTTGGAAAGTTTAATGTTGAAACAGACAGATGGTCAACTTACCACCACAAATGGAGCAATTTTTTAAAGCTAATTCAATTTCTTCTGAAGAAACAAAGCGTTCTTGTTTTTTAAGTTGGGTTGGTGGTAACATACTGGAGCTATTGCAGAAAGTTTTTAATGGTAGAGCTGAGGAAATTCCATACAAAGAAATAATTATCGCTCTGAATGATCATTTTATAAAGAAACAGCACGTGTTGGCAGCTAGATTCAAATTTTACAATCATACAATGATGAAAGAGAACCAAACATACTCTGAGTGGGTTGCAGATTTACGTGGAGCAGCCAGAGATTGTAATTTTATATGTGAAAATATAAATTGCAAAGAATCCTATATTGACAACAAAATAAGAGATATGATTGTTATACATACACCTCACGAGAAGGTGCGGTCGACTTGTCTGCAAAAGTCAAATCCAACATTGGAGGAAGTTTTGCAAGTTTGTACAATTTATGAAGCTACCACGAATGCATGTAAGGAAATGGAAGGTGCAACGGGTACTTTAACAGAAGTTAATGCAGTTCATCATTTTCCAAATTTTCAAAATCGCACTTCAAGTATTTTAACAAAGAACAATTTTCAATCCTGTCCTGCATGTGGTAAGTTGCATGAAAGAATAGATTGTCACCATTTTAAAAATAAAACCAAATGTAAGAAATGCTTTAAATTGGGTCACATTGCAAGTGTGTGTCAGTCAGCTTCAAATATTCAGTATAAAAAAAATACAGTTCAACATGGAAATTATCGTCAAAATGTCCGACAAGTCGATGACATATCGTATGAAGAAACATCAGTTAGTGTAGTAGAGTTACTCGAGGCATCCGCATCAAACGTTTATAACATAAATTCAGATTCGAAAAAGATTATGATTCCAATCAAAGTAAATGATCGAGATTTTATATTTCAGTTAGACACTGGCGCTACATGTTCCTTAATTGGTTTGAATGTTTATAGGCAGCTTCAAAGTCCAATTTGTACATCAACTAACAAAGTTTTAAAGGCATATGGTGGTACATTATTGCCTCTTAAGGGAACTATTAATGTTCATATCGAGGTAGGCAATCAGAAAAAGAACTTGATTCTTCACGTAGTCGATATAGAAAATGTCACGAGTATTTTAGGATATGATTGGTTCGTGCTTTTAGGATTTGAAATAAAGATTCCTGGTTACGACTTCCCTAGGGAAAAATGTTTACAAGTAGAAAATGAGTCTCAGGAAGTTTTGTTGAATATACTTAATAATCTCCGGCAACGATTTAATGGAATTTTTTCAGAAGGTCTTGGCCACTGTTCAACTTTGAAAGCGAACGTCAACTTGAAACAGAATTATGTCCCAAAGTTTATGAAACCATATAACATTCCATTTGCTTTATATGACAAGGTTCGGGAGGAAATCCAACGTCTTGTCTCTATTGACGTTTTGAAACCAGTCAACGCTAGTAATTGGGCATCCCCTATAGTTATAGCCAAAAAGTCAAATGGTTCAATTCGAATATGCGCAGATTTTAAAGCAACTGTTAATTTCCAAATTGAAGTTGATAGATATCCTATTCCACGTATTGAAGAACTTTTTCATAAGCTCCAGGGTGGTCAATACTTTTCTAAAATAGATCTTAGTGAAGCGTATTTACAAATTGAATTGTCGGAACCTGCTAAGAAATATATGGTTATTAACACCCCGTTCGGGTTATATCAGTATCAAAGAATGCCTTTTGGAATCGCGAGCGCACCTGCGATCTTTCAAAGGTTCATGGAAGAGGTGGTGGCAGGAATACCTGGTTGTGCCGTTTACCTTGATGATATTATTGTAACAGGTCGATCACATGAAGAACACATTCGGAATGTAACACAAATATTTGAAAGATTAGAATACCATGGTCTTAAGTGTAAGGCGGAAAAATGTAGTTTTGCTAAATCGTCGGTAGAATATGTCGGACACATAATAGACTCCAGTGGAATTATACCCTCAGAAACACGATTAGATGCTATAAAACAAATGCCAAGACCCGCCAATTTGAAGGAATTGGAGGCTTTCATTGGAAAAATTAATTACTACAACAAGTTCATTCCTAATTTTTCTAAGACCGCGGTACCATTAAACGAATTAAGAAGAACAAATGTAAAGTTTTTATGGGGTGAAAAACAGGAACAGGCATTCCAATCTCTTAAGAACGAAATTGTAAAAGTTGCAAAATTAGTCCACTATGATGACAAATATCCAATTATTCTCGCTACTGACGCTTCCAAACATGGCATAGGGGCCGTTTTATCTCACCGTTTTCCTGATGGATCTGAAAAACCAATATGTTTTGCATCAAAAACACTGAATTCTAGTCAAGTTAACTATTCGCAAATTGAAAAGGAAGCGCTGTCTATTATTTTTGGAATAACCAAATTTCACCAATATCTTTTTGGTAGACATTTTGAATTAGTGACGGACCATCAAGCCCTTACCACGCTATTTCATCCTTTTAAGAAACTGCCTGTTATGACATTACACCGACTTCAACGTTGGGCAGTAATTCTGCAAGCTTATGATTATTCTATTAAATATAAATCCACATCGCATCATGCTAATGCGGACGCACTATCTAGATTGCCCATTGGCCATGATGCTGATTTTGACAATAAAGAATCTGAAGTATTATATGTTGAAGAAATATACAACAGTATTTTAAGTGAATGCCCAATTGATGCCAATTCTGTTTCTAAATTTACTAGTCAAGATAAAATACTCAGAGTTGTTTCCGATTATGTGATTAATGGCTGGCCTGAATATGTTGATAAATCCGATAATGAATTAGCTTCTTATTTTGCTAGAAAAAATTTAATTTCCATTGAAAAAGGTGTACTTCTTCTTCATAATGAGTATTGCCGCGTAATAATACCTAAGGCACTACGTTCAAAAGTTTTATGTATGCTGCATGAAGGGCATTGGGGAACAAGCAGAATGAAACAAATAGCTAGAAGATACGTTTGGTTTCCTAAAATAGATGAAGAACTCGAGAAGGTATCAAAGTCATGTTCAATTTGTCAAGAAAATGGTGCAGATCCCAAACAAAATTTTTCAATTTGGCCCGAAGCAACCCAGCCTTGGGAAAGAATACACATTGACTATGCTGGTCCTTGTTACAACAAGATGTGGCTTATCGTCGTAGATTCGTACTCTAAATTTCCTTTTGTGAAACAAGTACCATCTGCCAATACTTTATCCACGATTACAGCACTACAAAGTATTTTTTCAATAGAAGGACTTCCGCAAACTATAGTCAGTGATAATGGTACTCAATTCACCTCAACTGAATTCAAACGATTTTGTGAAATAAATTCTATTAAACATTTAACTACTGCTCCATTCCATCCAGCTTCTAATGGTCTGGCAGAGCGTTTTGTAAGAACATTCAAGTCATCTTTCAGTAAAATACTTCAAGAAGAGCCCAAACATGAACAAGCGTTATACAAATATCTCGTTACATACAGAGCAACTCCAAATCCCACAACAGGCAAGTCACCAGCAGAATTGCTGCACGGTCGTCAACCGAGAACAGTATTGAGTGCAATGTTTCCAATTTTTCATGACCATACGGAATCCAGATCAAAATTTCATATTGGAGAAAAAGTTTATGCACGTAATTTCACTAGTAAAGAGCGATGGATTAGCGGAGAAGTAAAAGGTAAAATAGGTAATCTAATGTATTTGATAGAAACAATAAAAGGGATAATAAAACGTCATCAAAATCAGATAAAACCAAGGCTAAATCAATTGGATAAACCATGTCGACAATCAGATAAACCTCGAGAACCACAAAATAGAGAATTGGATATTGACATTTCATTATCCGAATTACCACAGAATCTACAGCAACAATCTCAATATATAGGAAACGCCCAACATCATGCCATTGAACCATTACAAACTATGTGTCCTATAGCAAATCAACCAGAAACCATTGATCAGCAGCAGCCACTACCCATTACTGATTTATCTCAACATTCAAGTACCGCAAAAAATGAACAGAATCCACTAGACCGGCAACAAACTTTCAGACGGCAACGAAATAAAAAACGGCAACAACAATTTACTCCCAGGCGATCCGAAAGGATCGGAAAGAAGATTCGCCTTGACTTCAATTAGCTGTGAAGGAATGTTACAACTATGTTCATTGTTACTTTTCATATTGGAAATTGTTATCAGTCTTGCTTTGAAAATTAAGTTTGGATTTTTCATACAATTTGTTATAAGTAGTTTTCTATAATTATTGAATAAATATTGTTCGTTATTTTTTTAATACATTCGTTTACTTTCTAATTAATCACATTACAACACTTTCAAACAACAGAAAATCGACGAATTTTCACTTTTTGGCCGAACTGTTCGGTCGGATACCAGAAATCATACATGGTACATACATACGTAAATATATCTCAGAAAAACATAGAATTTGTTTTACATTGCGCCATTTTTAATTATATATGACGCTGTATTAAAATTGTAATAGCATATGTAACTAAATATGGTATATATTAATATATATGGGGACATGTATATTTATACTGATCTATATATGACATCAAATAAGAAATTTTTGACAAACTTAAAGCTATACATAATTATATCCACAAAGATATAGTGCCACATTTGACTATATATAAACATATTAGTCCATATTAATTTATATAATTTCCTATATAATTTTTTTTACTCGGGTTTTAAATAAACAGAGACCTTTTCTTAATTTTTTCTGCTGAAATTTCTGATTGTTGGATTCTATAAATCCAATCTACAGATTTAATGAGGAATTTTCCGATCAAACTATAAAGAAAAATTGAAAAAGGCGACCCCTACGTTCCGCAAAAAAAAATTTTTATTTTGAACTTGCCTTGCAAATATACTTCATATTGGAGGGTGTACGGCGAACTTTTTTTTTGACGTACGGTCTAATGGACAGGCTTCATTAGTTTTCCATTAAATTGTATTATTGTTTACATTTTATTGTCAGATTGTCACTATATGATAATTTGTTCAACAACCTGTCGGCTGTAGGAATCGAACCCATGCACTCCGTAACTGTACAAACGTAACTATACTACAGTTCGACAGCTTAGCCATCTAACTCACGGTAAGGCCTTGTTTATAGTGTGGCTAATTCATAGTTTTCTTTCCTGTTCAGCTTTCTGTTATTGTTTTTACTCTCAGAAGTGATCAAACAGATACATACAAACATTCTACTTTAGATTTTTGTTAATCTTCTAATCTCCTCCGTGTACCATTTTTCGCAAATGTTGCTATACTGACGTATGGTTTTTACGTTCAAGAGCAGGCAATTTGTGTATGCTGGAGACGGACTGCCAACAGGGAATTTTCATAATGTTCTTTAGTACAGTGTTGTGTTTTCAAACGCGTCATATAGAATTTTATTAGCAGTTGTTTTATGTAATTATAGTTATTAAGATTTGCTGTAAAAAATTTAAATTTTTTTCGTAAGATTTTTTTGACAAAACTTGGTAAAAACATAGATCGGTTTGGCAGTAATAAGGCCAGATATGAATTAGTTTAATTTATATTGATTCAGTATTGAGTCGAAAAAAGAATTTGGTTTATGATTTAATTCGCACATAAAAAGCAAAGCAATAAATTTTGACTTTTGTCAGTTTTACGGTTATTTTATAGGTTATTGTAGTAAACATTTTTTGTTTTTATTTTTTTTTTATTGACAGTTAATGTTAACTCATTTTAGTAATTTTTTCAACACTTAATTTTAGGTAAGTCAACTGAAATTAAAATCTGCAAATTTTAAATATAAATTGCAGTTATTTTCACTATCATTTGCAGTTGATTTTAAGCACATTTTTCTCTGAGCGATGTCTTGCAAATTTAACAAAAATACAGTTTCATTTTTTATCAAAAATTTTCAGCAATTTCTGGAACTGATACCTTGCATAAGTAAAAGTCAAATGATTTTTCTTAGCATAGTGCTGATATGGTTTTCATATTTTAATCATTTGTTAACTGAATATTTTTTTTAAGTTGATCAGCATTTCATATCAATTTTTTACTTTGATTAAAAGCCGCTATGTGAAAGACTAAAATTATGATTAAGAATTTTTGTGTTCACATTTTTGAAGTAAATTTATTCACTGCCGTTACTAGAGTTCACTTTATAAATATTGAAAAATATATTTATAATTTAGTTACTGCAACTGCACACAGAAAAAAACCTTGGGTTCAGTTTCAATTTAAAATTTATGTTTATTTTAAATAAAAAAACGAAATTAAAACCTGTGAAAGAATTTGTAGTTTTATTTTTCTAAAGCTAAGGAAGCCATTCGAAAAGAACATTTATAGTGAACTAAAATTTCAAAAATCTCGAATCTTAATATCAGGTAGTATGTAAAATTTTAATTATGATTTTTTTTAATGAAATTTAATTTTAGATGCTGATATATGAGTTCTTATGAAAACATACTGATTCTATACTTTATCCCTCTTAAAATATATATTAAAATCCTACACTAAGAGAATTATGTCGTTAAAATTAACTGCAATTGCATTTAAAAAAGTCTACACTACAATTGCACTTCAAATTAACTGATATTGCAGTTATTTTAACCTCATTTGTATTTAAAAACAACTGCAGGTTTAGTTAATTTAAATGAAAAAAAATTTACGAGACATAATTCCCTGAGTGTAGATATTTTTAGAAACATTCTTAATCTTTTATATATTTGCTAAAGAAACAGTTTTTGATATACGTTTTTCAATAAAAACTCAAAATTTTTATTGTTACTAAATTATTTTTATAGTCTCAAAGACTTGGATTTATTCAAATTGAACATCACTAAAAAACAAACAACCAGGAACGCAAAATTAAAAAAAATTTTTTTTTTCCAATTTATGCATTTTTATGTTCTAACTATCTGTTCGTATTTAACTATACGTTTTCATAATGTGGACTTCACCCCTTTTCACACTAAGCCAATGCTATTTTGTTTTCTACCAGTACAAAAGTATACTTCAAAATATTTCCATGGTTATAATTCCATTCATATGGTCAGAGAAAATATTTTCTATGTATTCACATGTAATGCATTGCAAATAAAAAAATTGTATTTACAAACAATTTCTACAATTACCAAAGAGTAACATCAATTATAAACTTCTAGGCTATTAAAACAGCTTAAGGTAGCAATTATCAGAGAAAATGTACGAACGAAAATACTGTTCAAATGACTTTTGGAAATGCATAAGAAAATTAATGTTTGGTGTACAAGAAATCATCTAAATTTGAAAAATTTATGGCAATTCTAGATATTTGTGTAGTTTTATAAAAGATTTTACATTTTACAGTTCATACGTTGAAAGAAAAGAATATTTGATACACACAACAAAAAAAATTGTTAGTTTCCAACTGATATTCGCTTACTATGACTAAACTAGGTTCGTTATTTCAATTAAAATAGATTTCAAAATTCGTTTGGGTCTTTATTTTTGTGGGTGTATTTTTAGTTTAATTATTTGGTTCTTTAGTTAACATTTTTCTTGATATTGATTAAATTGGGGACCTTAGGTCCCTTTCTATTTTGCGCGTCACATATATGGACATAAATGATCAGTTATAGCCATATATGATCATAGACGAGCCCATGTATTATTATATATGTTTATATACGATCACATTTTTACCTGGGTAGTAAAACGTTAAAAGTATAAGTTCTTTAATTTTAGTTTAAAATGTTTGTTTTATCGATAACTGAGTATAAATATAGAGAGTAGAAATAATTAGATCTGGTACAATCAGATCTTATGGGGTCTGGTCAGATCTGATCTTTGTAACACGGGTACTTATCTGAATAAAACACATTTTAATGATAAATTTAAAAATGAAGCGTTTATAAAAAAAAAAAAATTAATTCTTTATTATCAACTTATACTGTAATATCACAATAAATTATTATAAAAAAAGACAGTTAGATATGACTATAATAAAAATTATTAAAAAATTTAATGACATTAATATATTTGAAGCGATAAATTGGGAATTTCCAAAACAAATAAAAATCTAAGAATGTACTCAGAGTTTAATCGCGAATTTGCTATTGTTGTAACATAGCATTTAAATTCGTAAAAACTGTGAATTTTAAATTGTGTTCTATTATTTAGAGCAAAGCACAATAACTTGTTTCGATTTCACATGAAAAACAGTTACATATATTCCATGTAAAAAATGATTTTTCACAATGGTGAGTTTCACGTGGAAATTAATGTACAAGACTATTATTTTCTGGTGAAAATTTTCAAAATTGTTGCTGTTGTGTCACCATATATATAGAAAAAAATTACGATTTGAGTTCTTGAGCCTTTAAAGTTCGAGTGAAATTTTTCCACGTGAAAAACAACTTATGGTGCTTAAAAATCAAAATTATGAACAGTTTTGCAAATTACAAAATTTAAAATACGTAAAATATTTAAAAGTATTATTTTGGAGGCAGATTAAAATATTTCCCACTTTACCACAAATTTTAATATTTAAAACTCCATATTAATTGTAATATTACAAAAAGTAGGCTACAAATTCCTATGAATTCCTTCCTTACAGAACTCACACCACTTTCCAAAGGATTGCCATATTTTTCTAAAATATAATTTTCATAAATATCTTCCATTATTCTTAAATTATAATCTTTTTTCAAATCCTGTAAACCGCGTAATCCATCGGTTTGATCACGGAATAAAACATTATTTCTTTTGTCGAATACACCATACATGGTAAAAGGTCGAGTTTCTGTTCTATAATTTTGACCAAATAAAGCATCTATATCGCGGAGAGAATTATAGATTTCATTGAGTCTGGTTGCAGAACCATCATGTGTCATTAGAAAACCTCTAGTGGTCCAATGCAAATAACAATATTCAAATTTCGAATGTCTTGCGTTGGTACCATAAGGGCACAATATTTTAAAGGATTTGTGCTTAGATTGTTTAATCCATGCTGAGGTTAGATTGCCAATGGTATATTGTTTGTAGATAGCCGAGCTAATAAAAGCAACTTCACCTTTTTCGGCCAAACATCTTAAAGCCCCCTCATCACTACGATACATATCTGGGCAATTTTTGGATCCTTTTGGATTCCACAAACAAGAATCATGATGGAAATATTTGTGCAAAGACATGGAATTTCCAGTTTTATTTTGTATTGTTTCTAAAACCGATAAATGGGCTGGACCTTCATATGATGGCAAACAAGCTTTGGCTCCTTTAAGATCTTGGAATGATTCGAATTTGGAATCTTTTTGTATCACTGCTATAGTAACATAACGTTCATGCATATCTTGAGAAAATTCATATAAAATTGGTTTAAGTTTATATTCTCGTTGAGCCTTAATGCGTTGTTCATGATCTACTAACACAACGTCAGCTGATTTATATTTAATATCATCCATACAGGTATCCAGGGTATTTGATCTTATACATTGTATATTTGGCTGTACACCATATACCTGAGAGGCTTCTTGTAGCCAGGAACATTTAATATGTTGTAAAATGGTAGTAGTACAAAAAACAATAGATCTCGGAGGATTACATTCGGGAAAACTATACGCGCTTTGAAAACCTGTAGCCTGATCTAGATAATCGTCTATGGGTATGACATTATCTAAAGGATTTATATCGATATGATAGGTTTCCAATAAACTCAATAAGGCATTTTGCCAGCTTGAGGGGTTATCATGACTAAGACCAGTAACAAGACGTTGCACCTGAGCGGCATGAGTTCTACGAGCTGCTATTACCGGCCAAGGTTTAGCTACCCAAATACAAGGTTTTGTAGCATTGATAGGCTGGAGATGACCATCAGGACATAAGTAGCTATATTCACTGGGACTAGCTTGGGCCAATAATCCAGACAACTGTAAGGTAAAGAAAATGTGTTAAAATGGCGCCAAAAGAAATTATAATTTTTTTTTAAACTTACTCCAAAATGACTTCTAACATCATCTAAACGAGCCCAGGCAACACTACCACCACCACTTGTTAGACAATATAAAGCTCCTCTGCGACCCCAGTGTTTGTCACCCACTTCACATCTATAAGGATCATAACACATTTGACATAGCGTGGGATAGCGATCCTTAAGTTTACGATCTTGTTTGGGATCTGGTACCCAGGGTCCAGCTTTACAACTGGGGCCAAAATAACGGGACGATGATCTTATACGATCTTCGGTAACAGATATATCTGGATCACATGATTTACCCACCATAGTTGACTCAAAATACTAAGAATGGTAATAAAATATTAACTACAGTTATACCTAATTCCAAATAACTTCTTACATTTGCCAACACTTCTGTCCAATGATTTCCTAAGCCATAACCAGGATGACATAGTTTAGCTCCTCTTAAATCATGTACTGTATGTATATCGGCTTCATTATCTACCACTGCTACCACCTCATATTCAAAGTGTACATCATGTGATCTCAATTCACTGGTAACTAGAATTTCAACACTAGCCCATCGTGCAGCTATCAAATCTTCTGATGATAAAACTCCAAAGTGGGCTGTACCCTTGTGTATACGCCGCACACAATCTAGTCGATCTACACCCACAACACATTCCATATTACTGGTGGCTTCTAAAATGGGACAAAATTTAGGTGTCTTCCGATAGTGTCCACGAGATTCAACAATGCATACTCTTACTGAAAGTTAGTAAAAATAAATAGAATTTGTTAATAATTTTGATATAATTAGAGCTTAAAACTGATTAGAGCTGACAAACTGAAATAGTTTATGGTAAATTTAGTAGTTCGGTTGAGATTATAAAACTAAAATTCTGTTGTCGCAGTCTAATAACTGCTGCCTCAAACTTATTACGTTTGGGAAAATATTTTAGAATCTAACAATAAAAGGGCCACTGATTTCGCTGAAATTATGATTTACCCATGTAATAAAAAGAGCAAAAATCTACATCTGCTGACTTTTTCCATAAAAGGGCACAATTTAAAGTTGAGAAAAAGATTGGATATAATTAAATCAGCAAACAAAAAATATTTAAGTTAATGGAAAGATTTTTATGAGTCGAATCGTTGTAACTTTAATCAGATTTAAAAATTTAATTAAGAAATTATATTCATAAAGATCTGTGGCCAGGTTTGACAGTTAAAGCCTTAAAAATATCGCTATAAATGCAATTGACTACCTAAACAGCACAATAATATTGTCAAAATAATTAAAACAATGTAATTTTTAAAATAATGTTTCCAGCCAGCAATTTCGGAGCGCTCATAAATAAGATTTTTAAATGACTCATATTGTTTTTTGAAAACACTTTTTTTTGGTAGAAAATATGAACCCTCAGAAAACATTCCAAAAAGTTGTCTCTACAATCTAAAAAGCTGTCTCAAAACGAGGGTTCATTTTTTGGATTCAAAAAAGATTCCAAAATTATTGAAATTTATGAAGAAAATTTCGATTTTATACGTTCTTTTTTCTGAGGCATTTTTGAGTACACAGGGGGCTCTTTTGGACGGACCACTTTCATAGGAAAAAGTGGAAAAATGTTTATGTTTTTGGAGCTCATTTCTGGGTCATTAATGATCAACTTTGTTTGCTGGGTTAACTAAAAAAACTATTTTTATTAAGGCAGCCATACACGTTCAATATTATTGATCAATGATTTTAAAATCAACCAACCAGGACAAAGTATTTAAAAATAAAATGTTTTGATTAATTGATTTTTGAAAACTTCATCAATAATATTGAACTTGTATTCCTGGCTTTAAGGAAATCATACACGTTCAATATTATTGATCAATGTTTTTAAAATCAACCAATCAGAACAAAGTATTTAAAAATAAAATGTTCTAATTGGTTGATTTTTGAAAAACTGATCAATAATATTGAGTGTGTTCTTGGATTTAAGGCAACCATACACATTCCATATTATTGATCGATATTTTTAAAATCAATCTATCAGCACAAAGTATATTTAAAATGAAAGTTAACCCTGTAGTATGAGATCCACCGTTGGTAGTTTAAGATTTGTGTTTTAAGTATGTTTTTAAAACTTCGAAATTTGCAATCGTAAAGTTATTTTAAATAATTCTTGAATTTGCGAATACTATACATATAAAAATAAATATGTCTGTGAAGATAAATGTAAATTTAACTAGCAAAGACACAAACCGATTTCGTTAACAGAGCTATGTTATGAGTCAACAGAGCTCTGTTAACTACTTAACAGTAACATGTTAAAATTTTTGGAATGAAGGGTTATGAATTTCAAGCATTATGGGCGATAGGGGCGTGGTCCGTCTGACGGAATGAACACAATCTGTGAAGCAGGGTGTATATAACTTTCATCATTTTTTTTTTTTGAAAACGCACGTAAGGAATAAGTGTCAATAAGGTTTTAAATTCAGTAATTTTAGGCCAAACTGCGGGAAATGTTTGGAGCCACAACGGACAACTGGGAACAGGTTCCTCAATGGTGTATATACTGAAGGTAATACAAGTGATGTATGTTTCAGCCTTGCTATTGAAATCTTCCCCATCAATTTAGAAAGTTCTAAAAAATGACGTTAAAATTTTCATATTCTATGTGAAATATTTGGATGAAACTGGTGGCCAGTATGGAAAATTGGACAGAGGTTCCTGGATGAAAATCATGTTACAGACTATATTATGGCTGAACTTTCCAATTCTAGTCCTGAACTTTTCCAGATCAATTTAAAATTGGGAGCAATCTAACATTAAAATAATGTCCTTTTAAGTGAAATTTCATGGGTGAACCTGGTGGTCACTATGGAAAATTGGACAGAGGTTCCTGGACGAAAACAATATCGTAGGATATTTAAGAGGTCTAGTTTCCAGCCAATGTTTTGGAATTGTGCTGCTCAATTTAGAAACTTGTTAAAAAGGACCCTAAAATTTTTAGAACCTATGTTAAGTATTTGGATGAAACTGGTGGCCAGAATGGAAAATTGGACAGAGGTTCCTGGGTGAAAATCATTTTACAGACTATATTATGGCTGAACTTTCCAATTCTAGTCCTGAAATTTTCCAGGTCAATTTAGAATTGGGAGCAATCTAACATTAAAATAATGTCCTTTTAAATGAAATTTCATGGGTGAACCTGGTGGTCACTATGGAAAATTGGACAGAGGTTCCTGGACGAAAACAATATCGTAGGCTATTTAAGAGGTCTAGTTTCCAGCCAATGTTTTGGAATTGTGCTGCTCAATTTAGAAACTTGTTAAAAAGGACCCTAAAATTTTTAGAACCTATGTTAAGTATTTGGATGAAACTGGTGGCCAGTATGGAAAATTGGACAGAGGTTCCTGGGTGAAAATCATTTTACAGACTATATTATGGCTGAACTTTCCAATTCTAGTCCTGAAATTTTCCAGGTCAATTTAGAATTGGGAGCAATCTAACATTAAAATAATGTCCTTTTAAATGAAATTTCATGGGTGAACCTGGTGGTCACTATGGAAAATTGGACAGAGGTTCCTGGACGAAAACAATATCGTAGGCTATTTAAGAGGTCTAGTTTCCAGCCAATGTTTTGGAATTGTGCTGCTCAATTTAGAAACTTGTTAAAAAGGACCCTAAAATTTTTAGAACCTATGTTAAGTATTTGGATGAAACTGGTGGCCAGTATGGAAAATTGGACAGAGGTTCCTGGGTGAAAATCATGTTACAGACTATATTATGGCTGAACTTTCCAATTCTAGTCCTGAAATTTTCCAGGTCAATTTAGAATTGGGAGCAATCTAACATTAAAATAATGTGCTTTTAAGTGAAATTTCATGGGTGAACCTGGTGGTCACTATGGAAAATTGGACAGAGGTTCCTGGACGAAAACAATATCGTAGGCTATTTAAGAGGTCTAGTTTCCAGCCAGTGTTTTGGAATTGTGCTGCTCAATTTAGAAATTTGTTAAAAAGGACCCTAAAATTTTTAGAACCTATGTTAAGTATTTGGATGAAACTGGTGGCCAGTATGGAAAATTGGACAGAGGTTCCTGGATGAAAATCATTTTACAGACTATATAATGGCTGAACTTTCCAATTCTAGTCCTGAAATTTTCCAGGTCAATTTAGAATTGGGAGCAATCTAACATTAAAATAATTTCCTTTTAAGTGAAATTTCATGGGTGAACATGGTGGTCACTATGGAAAATCGGACAGAGGTTCCTAGACGAAAATTGTGTCATAGCTAGCATAAAGGATATATACTCCGGTCGTGGTGGTAAAATCTTCATGGTCAACTTGGAAATGCATCAATTTACAACTTTAAAAAGTTTAAATTTATGTTAAGGAATGTAATTAAAATGGCCATCCAAAACTGTTAACTGAGCTATGTTAAGCATTTAACAGCGCAATATAAATAAAAATAATGCCAACCAATACTGTTAACTCAGTTATGCTAAGTAGTGGGAAATATCTGAAGCTACATCGGGCAACTGGAAACAGGTTCCTCAATGATGTATATACTGATTGTAATATAAGTGATGTACGTTCCAGCCTTGCTATTGAAATCTTCCCCGTCAATTTAGAAAGTTCTAAAAAATTACGCTAAAATTTTCATATTCTATGTTAAATATTTGGATGAAACTGGTGGCCAGTATGGAAAATTGGACAGAGGTTCCTGGATGAAAATCATTTTACAGACTATATTATGGCTGAACTTTCAAATTCTAGTCCCGAAATTTTCCAGGTCAATTTAGAATTGGGAGCAATCTAACATTAAAATAATGTCCTTTTAAGTGAAAATTCATTGGTGAACATGGTGGTCACTATGGAAAATTGGACAGAGGTTCCTGGACGAAAATCATTTTACAGACTATATTAAGGCTTAATTTTCCAATTCTAGTCCTGAAATTTTCCGGGTCAATTTAGAATTGGGAGCAATCTAACATTAAAATAATGTCCTTTTAAGTGAAAATTCATTGGTGAACATGGTGGTCATTATGGAAAATTGGACAGAGGTTCCTGGATGAAAATCATTTTACAGACTATATTATGGCTGAACTTTCAAATTCTAGTCCTGAAATTTTCCAGGTCAATTTAGAATTGGGAGCAATCTAACATTAAAATAATGTCCTTTTAAGTGAAATTTCATGGGTGAACATGGTGGTCACTATGGAAAATCGGACAGAGGTTCCTAGACGTAAATTGTGTCATAGCTAGCATAAAGGATATATACTCCGGTCGTGGTGGTAAAATCTTCATGGTCAACTTGGAAATGCATCAATTTACACCTTTAAAAAGTTTAAACTTATGTTAAGGAATATAATTAAAATGGCCATCCAAAACTGTTAACTGAGCTATGTTAAGCATTTAACAGCGCAATATAAATAAAAATAATGCCAACCAATACTGTTAACTCAGTTATGCTAAGTAGTGGGAAATATCTGAAGCTACATCGGGCAACTGGAAACAGGTTCCTCAATGATGTATATACTGATGGTAATATAAGTGATGTACGTTCCAGCCTTGCTATTGAAATCTTCCCCGTCAATTTAGAAAGTTCTAAAAAATTACGCTAAAATTTTCATATTCTATGTTAAATATTTGGATGAAACTGGTGGCCAGTATGGAAAATTGGACAGAGGTTCCTGGATGAAAATCATTTTACAGACTATATTATGGCTGAACTTTCAAATTCTAGTCCCGAAATTTTCCAGGTCAATTTAGAATTGGGAGCAATCTAACATTAAAATAATGTCCTTTTAAGTGAAAATTCATTGGTGAACATGGTGGTCAGTATGGAAAATTGGACAGAGGTTCCTGGACGGAAATCATTTTACAGACTATATTATGGCTGAACTTTCCAATTCTAGTCCTGAAATTTTCCAGGTCAATTTAGAATTGGGAGCAATCTAACATTAAAATAATGTCCTTTTAAGTGAAAATTCATTGGTGAACATGGTGGTCACTATGGAAAATTGGACAGAGGTTCCTGGACGAAAATCATTTTACAGACTATATTATGGCTGAATTTTCCAATTCTAGTCCTGAAATTTTCCAGGTCAATTTAGAATTGGGAGCAATCTAACATTAAAATAATGTCCTTTTAAGTGAAATTTCATTGGTGAACATGGTGGCCAGTATGGAAAATTGGACAGAGGTTCCTGGGTGAAAATCATTTTACAGAATATATTATGGCTGAACTTTCCAATTCTAGTCCTGAAATTTTCCTGGTCAATTTAGAATTGGGAGCAATCTAACATTAAAATAATGTCCTTTTAAGTGAAATTTCATGGGTGAACATGGTGGTCACTATGGAAAATTGGACAGAGGTTCCTGGACGAAAATCATGTCATAGATAATCAAAAATGTACATTTTCCAGCCATTGTGGTATAATATTTCTGGTCAATTTAGAAATATTATTAATTTAACTTTAAACACATTATGTTAAGTTATAGAAATTAACAGGTGGCCAACCAATGTTAACAAAGCTGGTTAACAGTGTAGTATATTTTTTTAATCAGAAATTTATTGGCGGCAGGTATCAAGTGTTGTAATTTCAATATAGGGTTGCCCACTAAAATAGTAAAAATTGCATTAAAAAATATATGCAAAATTGTTTATTGACAATAATGTCATGATAAAAGTAAAAACTGCATTTTCCAAGTCACATATAATACATTTTAAAATTAAATAAGAAAAATCCATGAAGACATTTTTAATGACAAAAATAAATGTTCCAAAGATGTTATTTCCATTCTTCTGGTCGTTTTAGAAATTGGAGCAATTTAATGTTGAAATTGTACAATTTTATTATGAAAATTCATTTAACATGTGGCCAACCAATGTTAACAAAGCTGTTTAACAGAGCAGTCATGAGAATAACATCATAGTATTAGTGCGCAAAAATATATTTTTGGCGGCAAGTACTCAGCGTTGTAATTTCAATATAGAGGTGCCCACCAGAAAAGAACAAATTTCATAGAAAAAAAATACACATTTCAACATCAATATTGCAGTTCCAAATTAGTAAATTAGTAATATTTTTGTATTTTAAATTAATATACATAAGTATTTTGCTATAATGACACAGATATTACCTTCAAAATGCCTCTCTAAATTATATGACAAATACTATTTAAACTACTGTTAAATAAATCTCAATTATATACAAATCTACTTTTAATTTTCAATTTCCCAGTTTAGAAAAACATTACTAGATATTTGGTTATGTAACTGCTCAACTGTTATTGGTAACTAGTTAATTTTCTTATTACATTTCTTATTACTTTTGTATGGGGATGTCGCGAAAAATAATGAGTTATGCTTACACACCAGCATACGAAAAATCAAAAATATTTCGTTACTTATATATTTACCAGTATTGACAAAAATAATATACACCATTTTCAATTGTATCAGAAGTTATCAATTGTTTTTCAGATTTATCAATTGTATTTCAGAAATAATTAATTAATTTTCAGTTTTATCAATTGCATTTCAGAAGTTATTATTAGAAATTATCAATTGTTTTTCAGAAACCGTCAATTGTATTTCAGAAATTATCAATTGTATTTCAAAAATTATCAAATGTGTTTCAGAAATTATTCTTTATTAACTATGAAATACATTTGATAATTTCTGAGATACCATTAATAGTTTCTGAAATACAATTAACAGTTTCTGAAATATAAATAATATTTGCCGAAATACAATTAACAATTTCTAAAATACTTTTGATAATTTCTGAAATACAATTAATTTTTTCTGAAATACATTTGAAAATTTCTGAAATACAATTGGTAGTTTCTGAAATACTATTGATAAATACGAAAATCTATTTTGATAATTTCTGAAATACAATTGATAAAACTAAAAGTCAATTGATAATTTCTGAAATACAATTGAAAACTTCTGAAATTTAGTGAAAATGGAGTAGATATTCAAAAAATAGATATTCAAAAAATTAGTTTTATCAAAGAGTATACATAATAAAGAGATTGGGGGACTCTCTATCACTGAGAAAGCATTTGTTCTATTATGTGTCTTGGAACAGGAACATACTCAAACCAATATCACCCAGCAAACATGGCAATACGAAGAAGGTTCTCCGAACATATCACCAGGAAGAAAACATTTATTGCCGGTAATATCAATTTCGTATTCTGGAAGTTTCCTCCGTCGGAAACAACTGTTACACTAAAACAATACTTCCAGGCAATATGAAAGCAATAACTCATATGGAAGATAAAAGGGATATCGCTAAATAAACTCCCGGTACAATAAAAAAACGATTTAATTTTTTCATTATTAAATTTAAGCCTGAAAAACAATATCTGCATACATAATCTTTTGACCAACTTATAAATTATCTTGATTTCATCTTAGCCGATTTTTCCCGCGCAATTAATCTTAACTTTTCACGAGTTTATTTCCTATTTTTTCACATTGATAAAAGATTTCAAACAAATTTGCTTTATATTCCAAATGATACAAAGGTGATATTGCCGCAATATTGTCATAAAAAGTTATGACAAAAGATAAAATTTTTGAATTATTTTTTTCCAAATATCGCCGAATTATCTTCCAAGTGATAAAAGGAAGACAATTTCAAAGTAAATACTACTTGACTTTTTTCATTCAAATGACAAATAGAAGATATCGCTTTAATATCTTCTTGGAAGGTATCTTTTCAATGTTTGCAGGGTAATTATGTGCGCTCTTTGTATGACTCAAAACATCGATTGTAACCAGGGATGGAAAATAATAATTTAGTTATAAAAATCAAGAATGGAACTATACTATGGAATTATACTATTCCAACAGTATTATAGCCCTAGATTATGAATTTTAAAAAACCATACGTAAAAAATTGCAAAACAATATCGGAATGCGAAAAAAGGCTTTGGGGTTCAAAAAATTAATTAAAAGATATACATTCTGCAAACGATGCCAAAATTTTATTTTTTTGCAACTAACCACCAAACTTTGTTTTATGAAATGGGCATTATACTCCGTAGATTATAAATTTAAAAACCGCACTTAAAAAATTGCAAAATAATAGAGGAACGCGAAAAGAGACTTTGTGGTAGAAAAAAATAATTAAAAAACTAAATCAGCGATTAACAATCTGCAAATGAATACAATGACGCAAAAATTTTCCTTTTTGCAAATATTTTTTTCGCGATTTTTTTTTTTTTTTGCAAACTAAGCACCAAACTTTTGTGTATAAGATTTGTTACTATAGACCCTAGATTATAAATTTAAAAAAACCACACTTACAAAAATTGCAAAATAATCGCGTAAAGCGACAAAAGGCTTTATGGCCCAGCAAAATCTTTCATTACCAAATAAGTGGTTATATAATAGGAATTCATAGCTCCGCACAACTTATTTTTTGGCGTCTAAGCTCATTATTTTTGTTTGGCGTGGTCGTTTTTATAAGTAGTCATGCTTACCCGCTCGCTTACGAAAAAATGAGAAATAAGTAGTTATGAGATTCTGAATAATAAGTGGTTACACACATGCTTACAAAAAGTTGAATTATAAGTGGTTATCCGATTGCTTACTTGATTCTTAAAAATAAGGAGTTAAGCAAATACTATTAGCTTAAGAAAATACATTCAGAAAAATTTAAGTTTTTTCTAATGTGTTATTTTAGGACTCGTCATAAAAATTTAAACATAAAACATATTTACATATAATAAATAAAAATGTATAAAATTTAACTGTGTAAAAAGTATTTATTTAAAATATTACGAGTAAGTTATTATTTTATATTTAGAAACAATGAATACAATAGGCCGTTATTAGGACGTCATTATTTTATATTATAAAATAATGCAGAAGGTAATGATATATCATTTTTGGTAATGCTGATAGTAATGAGGTGTCATTACCAATATTTTGCTGGGGGGTCAAAAAATTAATTAAAAAACTTAATCAGCGATTTACATTCTGCAAACAAATATATTGATGAAAAAATTTTTCCTTTTTGCAAATTTTATTTTTCGCGATTTTTTTTTGCAACTAGCCACCAAACTTTGTTGTATAAAATGTGTATTATAGTCCCTAGATTATAAATTAAAAAGAAACGTACTTAAAAAATTGCAAAATAAAAGCGGAACGCGAAGAAAGACTTTGTGGTACAAAAAATTAATTAGGAAACGTAATCAGCGATTTAGATTCTGCAAACAAATATATTGATGCAAAAATTTTCTTTTTGCCAATTTTATTTTTCGCGGGTTTTTTTGCAACTAGCCACCAAACTTTATTGTATGAAATGTGTATTATAGCCCCTAGATTATAAATTTAAAAAAACGCACATAAAGAATTGCAAACTAATAGCGGAATTTGAAAAAAGACTTTATGGTACAAAAATTTAATCCCTAGGTTATATATTTAAAAAAACCGCACTTAAAAATTGCAAAATAACGTCGGAATTTGAAAAAGGCTTTATGGTACAGAAAATGAATTAAAAGAGGTAATCAGCGATCGACATTCTGCAAACGAATATATTGTTGCAAAAATTTCGCTTTTTGCAAATGTTTTTTTTTCGCAATTTGTGCTAATATTTGCTAATATCTAAATATTTAATTTTAATTTTTTTTAACGAGCCAAAGAGGAAGCTATTTTTTAGTTACTTACATTTTTAAATATGCAAGAGCGATCTAACATTTTTTTGTATAAGAGCCCGATTAAGTGAGCCTTTTACATCCCTGATTAACCAGTCGGTGTTCGTTCCTGTTCCAAGCCGCATAATATTTTTTCAAATAAAAAATATTGAGAGAGTTGCAAGTTTCTTTGTTATAGAATTTTGTTTTAATAAAGTACGCTCGTGACGGGATAGCTCTACCATCTCAGCTATCTCGACATGTTATATTTGATATATAAAAAAATAATTGACATGCTGCACACAACTATGCTTATGCGACAAACAAAAATCGAAAATATTTACTATATCCTTACCAGTGTTAAAAAAATATTCTGCCTAAATATAGATTTTCCAAAAAATTTAAAGAAAAATCTAGAAAATTATATTTGAAATAATGATAGAGATAAGTCATTATTGGTAACGCATTATTTTTTATTTTGAAATAATGGAAAAAAATAACTAGTTGTTACCCAGTGTAGAAATGGTAATGACATATCATTATTTTTTGGACTACCAGTAATGACACCCACTTACCTTCTGCATTATTTTAAAACATATAATAATGAGTTACTGATAATGACTTATTTTTATCATTATTTCAAATAGAAAATAATTTGCTAGATTTTTTTGAAAATTTTTTGAAATCTATTTTTAGACTCAATATTTTTTAATCACTGGTAAGGATATATGTAACCACATATTTTTTGATTTTTTGTATGTTGGCGAGTAAGCTTACTTGTGTGCAGCAGGTCAATTGTGTTTTTATCTATTAAATATTACATGTCGATTTGTAGACCCAAGTTCGATTGCCGCACCACGAAATTTTATTTAAAAAAAATACAATAAAAAATATTTTTTTTTATATAATTAATTTTTTTGAAAATCTATTTTTAGACTCATTATTTTTGTCAGTACTGGTAAGCACACAGGTAGCGTTATATTTTTTGATTTTTCGTATGCTGGTGTGTAACCATAACTCATTATTTTTCGCGACATCGCCATATAAAGGTAATAAGAAATGTAATAACAAAAGTAACTAGTTACCATTACAAAGTATGTAGTTACATAACCACATATGTGGTAATGATTTTCTACACTGGGTATTTTCGTCAAAAATATATGGGCAACAAAAACAAATTTTCGTTACTTTGCTTTCGTTTACACCATTTTCGTATTACATAAACAGGGGCTTACATAGAAAAAAAATTCAAAATAATTTGAAGAAAGCATCTGATGCATTATTTCAAAAATAAATAAAAT
The DNA here is from genome assembly GCA_949987735.1 of Leucophora obtusa. Taxonomy (NCBI): domain Eukaryota; kingdom Metazoa; phylum Arthropoda; class Insecta; order Diptera; family Anthomyiidae; genus Leucophora; species Leucophora obtusa. Next base: position 8,495,060 of record OX465296.1, read on the forward strand.
TTAAAAATACAACTGAAATAAAGCAATAGCAATTTAAATTTAAATGAAATTGTTTGAAGTAAAAAAAAGTCGAAATACTTATGTATATTAATTTAAAATACGAAAATATTACTAATTTACTAATTTGGAACTGCAATATTGATGTTGAAATGTATATTTTTGTATGAAATTTGTTCTTTTCTAGTGGGCACCCCTATATTGAAATTACAACGCTGAGTACTTGCCGCCAATAAATATATTTTTGCGCGCTAATACTATGATGTTATTCTCATTACTGCTCTGTTAAACAGCTTTGTTAACATTGGTTGGCCACATGTTAAATTATATAACTTAACATAATGCGTTTAAAGTTAAATCAGGGGGTTTCCATCAGCTGCTTTTAAAAATGCTTAATGAGCCAAAAAATTTCACGCAAGAAATAGAGGAACAACAGAAGGAATATGAAGAAAATTAACAGCGAATGAGATAAAATGAAGTAATTCGGGAAAACAAAAGAAAAACAATAAAATCGTTTTTACAACAAAAAAAAAAAAACAAAAGTTAAAAGCAAAAAATTTATTTAAATTAATTAATTATTATTTATTTCCTTATTAAAGTTGTTTTTGTTACCGTTTTATTCAGTAATAAATTTCACTTTTCTTTTGTTTTTCTCATTCTTCACTGAAATTAACAGACCCGAGCAGACTGAAATTAACAGACCATACAAATAATTGTGCACGAGTTAACATAATTTCTTGGGAAGAAAACTCTTCCCTTAAATACTCTTTGGTTAAATTAATAATATTTCCAAATTGACCAATTCTCCACTGTAACTACCATCCGAAAATGTTACCTAATTAGTTGTCACTTGTAAGAATTTTCATAATAAAGTTTTTCAATTTCAACATCAAATTGTTGGAATTTCTAAAATGACCAGGAGACTGGAAATAGCATCTTTGGAAATTATATACCCTAAAGCACCAATGATCAAACTTTCTTCCAGGAACCTTTTTCCAAACTTTAGTTGTGACCACATTAGTTTTCACTTAAAAATTCTGTATGAATTTTCATAATAAAATTGTAAAATTTCAACATTAAATTGCTCCAATTTTTAACACGACCAGAAGAATGGATATGGCATCTTTGGAACATACATACCATATTGTAAAAAGGATAAATATTTCATCCCGGAACTTTTTCCATGCCTTTGTTTTTGTCATTAAAAATGTCTTCATGGATTTTTCTTATTTAATTTTAAAATGTATTATATGTGACTTGGAAAACGCAGTTTTTACTTTTATCATGACATTATTGTCAATAAACAATTTTGCATATATTTTTTAATGCAATTTTTACTATTTTAGTGGGCAACCCTATATTGAAATTACAACACTTGATACCTGCCGCCAATAAATTTCTGATTAAAAAAATATACTACACTGTTAACCAGCTTTGTTAACATTGGTTGGCCACCTGTTAATTTCTATAACTTAACATAATGTGTTTAAAGTTAAATTAATAATATTTCTAAATTGACCAGAAATATTATACCACAATGGCTGGAAAATGTACATTTTTGATTATCTATGACATGATTTTCGTCCAGGAACCTCTGTCCAATTTTCCATAGTGACCACCATGTTCACCCATGAAATTTCACTTAAAAGGACATTATTTTAATGTTAGATTGCTCCCAATTCTAAATTGACCAGGAAAATTTCAGGACTAGAATTGGAAAGTTCAGCCATAATATAGTCTGTAAAATGATTTTCATCCAGGAACCTCTGTCCAATTTTCCATAGTGACCACCATGTTCACCCATGAAATTTCACTTAAAAGGACATTATTTTAATGTTAGATTGCTCCCAATTCTAAATTGACCAGGAAAATTTCAGGACTAGAATTGGAAAGTTCAGCCATAATATAGTCTGTAAAATGATTTTCACCCAGGAACCTCTGTCCAATTTTCCATACTGGCCACCATGTTCACCAATGAAATTTCACTTAAAAGGACATTATTTTAATGTTAGATTGCTCCCAATTCTAAATTGACCTGGAAAATTTCAGGACTAGAATTGGAAAATTCAGCCATAATATAGTCTGTAAAATGATTTTCGTCCAGGAACCTCTGTCCAATTTTCCATAGTGACCACCATGTTCACCAATGAATTTTCACTTAAAAGGACATTATTTTAATGTTAGATTGCTCCCAATTCTAAATTGACCTGGAAAATTTCAGGACTAGAATTGGAAAGTTCAGCCATAATATAGTCTGTAAAATGATTTCCGTCCAGGAACCTCTGTCCAATTTTCCATACTGACCACCATGTTCACCAATGAATTTTCACTTAAAAGGACATTATTTTAATGTTAGATTGCTAAATTGACCTGGAAAATTTCGGGACTAGAATTTGAAAGTTCAGCCATAATATAGTCTGTAAAATGATTTTCATCCAGGAACCTCTGTCCAATTTTCCATACTGGCCACCAGTTTCATCCAAATATTTAACATAGAATATGAAAATTTTAGCGTAATTTTTTAGAACTTTCTAAATTGACGGGGAAGATTTCAATAGCAAGGCTGGAACGTACATCACTTATATTACCATCAGTATATACATCATTGAGGAACCTGTTTCCAGTTGCCCGATGTAGCTTCAGATATTTCCCACTACTTAGCATAACTGAGTTAACAGTATTGGTTGGCATTATTTTTATTTATATTGCGCTGTTAAATGCTTAACATAGCTCAGTTAACAGTTTTGGATGGCCATTTTAATTATATTCCTTAACATAAGTTTAAACTTTTTAAAGGTGTAAATTGATGCATTTCCAAGTTGACCATGAAGATTTTACCACCACGACCGGAGTATATATCCTTTATGCTAGCTATGACACAATTTACGTCTAGGAACCTCTGTCCGATTTTCCATAGTGACCACCATGTTCACCCATGAAATTTCACTTAAAAGGACATTATTTTAATGTTAGATTGCTCCCAATTCTAAATTGACCTGGAAAATTTCAGGACTAGAATTGGAAAGTTCAGCCATAATATAGTCTGTAAAATGATTTTCACCCAGGAACCTCTGTCCAATTTTCCATAATGACCACCATGTTCACCAATGAATTTTCACTTAAAAGGACATTATTTTAATGTTAGATTGCTCCCAATTCTAAATTGACCCGGAAAATTTCAGGACTAGAATTGGAAAATTCAGCCTTAATATAGTCTGTAAAATGATTTTCGTGCAGGAACCTCTGTCCAATTTTCCATAGTGACCACCATGTTCACCAATGAATTTTCACTTAAAAGGACATTATTTTAATGTTAGATTGCTCCCAATTCTAAATTGACCTGGAAAATTTCGGGACTAGAATTTGAAAGTTCAGCCATAATATAGTCTGTAAAATGATTTTCATCCAGGAACCTCTGTCCAATTTTCCATACTGGCCACCAGTTTCATCCAAATATTTAACATAGAATATGAAAATTTTAGCGTAATTTTTTAGAACTTTCTAAATTGACGGGGAAGATTTCAATAGCAAGGCTGGAACGTACATCACTTATATTACCATCAGTATATACATCATTGAGGAACCTGTTTCCAGTTGCCCGATGTAGCTTCAGATATTTCCCACTACTTAGCATAACTGAGTTAACAGTATTGGTTGGCATTATTTTTATTTATATTGCGCTGTTAAATGCTTAACATAGCTCAGTTAACAGTTTTGGATGGCCATTTTAATTACATTCCTTAACATAAATTTAAACTTTTTAAAGTTGTAAATGGATGCATTTCCAAGTTGACCATGAAGATTTTACCACCACGACTGGAGTATATATCCTTTATGCTAGCTATGACACAATTTTCGTCTAGGAACCTCTGTCCAATTTTCCATAATGACCACCATGTTCACCCATGAAATTTCACTTAAAAGGACATTATTTTAATGTTAGATTGCTCCCAATTCTAAATTGACCTGGAAAATTTCAGGACTAGAATTGGAAAGTTCAGCCATAATATAGTCTGTAAAATGATTTTCACCCAGGAACCTCTGTCCAATTTTCCATAATGACCACCATGTTCACCAATGAATTTTCACTTAAAAGGACATTATTTTAATGTTAGATTGCTCCCAATTCTAAATTGACCCGGAAAATTTCAGGACTAGAATTGGAAAATTCAGCCTTAATATAGTCTGTAAAATGATTTTCGTCCAGGAACCTCTGTCCAATTTTCCATAGTGACCACCATGTTCACCAATGAATTTTCACTTAAAAGGACATTATTTTAATGTTAGATTGCTCCCAATTCTAAATTGACCTGGAAAATTTCGGGACTAGAATTTGAAAGTTCAGCCATAATATAGTCTGTAAAATGATTTTCATCCAGGAACCTCTGTCCAATTTTCCATACTGGCCACCAGTTTCATCCAAATATTTAACATAGAATATGAAAATTTTAGCGTAATTTTTTAGAACTTTCTAAATTGACGGGGAAGATTTCAATAGCAAGGCTGGAACGTACATCACTTATATTACCATCAGTATATACATCATTGAGGAACCTGTTTCCAGTTGCCCGATGTAGCTTCAGATATTTCCCACTACTTAGCATAACTGAGTTAACAGTATTGGTTGGCATTATTTTTATTTATATTGCGCTGTTAAATGCTTAACATAGCTCAGTTAACAGTTTTGGATGGCCATTTTAATTATATTCCTTAACATAAGTTTAAACTTTTTAAAGGTGTAAATTGATGCATTTCCAAGTTGACCATGAAGATTTTACCACCACGACCGGAGTATATATCCTTTATGCTAGCTATGACACAATTTTCGTCTAGGAACCTATGTCCGATTTTCCATAGTGACCACCATGTTCACCCATGAAATTTCACTTAAAAGGACATTATTTTAATGTTAGATTGCTCCCAATTCTAAATTGACCTGGAAAATTTCAGGACTAGAATTGGAAAGTTCAGCCATAATATAGTCTGTAAAATGATTTTCACCCAGGAACCTCTGTCCAATTTTCCATAATGACCACCATGTTCACCAATGAATTTTCACTTAAAAGGACATTATTTTAATGTTAGATTGCTCCCAATTCTAAATTGACCCGGAAAATTTCAGGACTAGAATTGGAAAATTCAGCCTTAATATAGTCTGTAAAATGATTTTCGTCCAGGAACCTCTGTCCAATTTTCCATAGTGACCACCATGTTCACCAATGAATTTTCACTTAAAAGGACATTATTTTAATGTTAGATTGCTCCCAATTCTAAATTGACCTGGAAAATTTCAGGACTAGAATTGGAAAGTTCAGCCATAATATAGTCTGTAAAATGATTTCCGTCCAGGAACCTCTGTCCAATTTTCCATACTGACCACCATGTTCACCAATGAATTTTCACTTAAAAGGACATTATTTTAATGTTAGATTGCTCCCAATTCTAAATTGACCTGGAAAATTTCGGGACTAGAATTTGAAAGTTCAGCCATAATATAGTCTGTAAAATGATTTTCATCCAGGAACCTCTGTCCAATTTTCCATACTGGCCACCAGTTTCATCCAAATATTTAACATAGAATATGAAAATTTTAGCGTAATTTTTTAGAACTTTCTAAATTGACGGGGAAGATTTCAATAGCAAGGCTGGAACGTACATCACTTATATTACCATCAGTATATACATCATTGAGGAACCTGTTTCCAGTTGCCCGATGTAGCTTCAGATATTTCCCACTACTTAGCATAACTGAGTTAACAGTATTGGTTGGCATTATTTTTATTTATATTGCGCTGTTAAATGCTTAACATAGCTCAGTTAACAGTTTTGGATGGCCATTTTAATTACATTCCTTAACATAAGTTTAAACTTTTTAAAGGTGTAAATTGATGCATTTCCAAGTTGACCATGAAGATTTTACCACCACGACCGGAGTATATATCCTTTATGCTAGCTATGACACAATTTTCGTCTAGGAACCTATGTCCGATTTTCCATAGTGACCACCATGTTCACCCATGAAATTTCACTTAAAAGGACATTATTTTAATGTTAGATTGCTCCCAATTCTAAATTGACCTGGAAAATTTCAGGACTAGAATTGGAAAGTTCAGCCATAATATAGTCTGTAAAATGATTTTCACCCAGGAACCTCTGTCCAATTTTCCATACTGACCACCATGTTCACCAATGAATTTTCACTTAAAAGGACATTATTTTAATGTTAGATTGCTCCCAATTCTAAATTGACCTGGAAAATTTCGGGACTAGAATTTGAAAGTTCAGCCATAATATAGTCTGTAAAATGATTTTCATCCAGGAACCTCTGTCCAATTTTCCATACTGGCCACCAGTTTCATCCAAATATTTAACATAGAATATGAAAATTTTAGCGTAATTTTTTAGAACTTTCTAAATTGACGGGGAAGATTTCAATAGCAAGGCTGGAACGTACATCACTTATATTACCATCAGTATATACATCATTGAGGAACCTGTTTCCAGTTGCCCGATGTAGCTTCAGATATTTCCCACTACTTAGCATAATTGAGTTAACAGTATTGGTTGGCATTATTTTTATTTATATTGCGCTGTTAAATGCTTAACATAGCTCAGTTAACAGTTTTGAATGGCCATTTTAATTATATTCCTTAACATAAGTTTAAACTTTTTAAAGGTGTAAATTGATGCATTTCCAAGTTGACCATGAAGATTTTACCACCACGACCGGAGTATATATCCTTTATGCTAGCTATGACACAATTTTCGTCTAGGAACCTCTGTCCGATTTTCCATAGTGACCACCATGTTCACCCATGAAATTTCACTTAAAAGGACATTATTTTAATGTTAGATTGCTCCCAATTCTAAATTGACCTGGAAAATTTCAGGACTAGAATTGGAAAGTTCAGCCATAATATAGTCTGTAAAATGATTTTCACCCAGGAACCTCTGTCCAATTTTCCATACTGGCCACCAGTTTCATCCAAATACTTAACATAGGTTCTAAAAATTTTAGGGTCCTTTTTAACAAGTTTCTAAATTGAGCAGCACAATTCCAAAACATTGGCTGGAAACTAGACCTCTTAAATAGCCTACGATATTGTTTTCGTCCAGGAACCTCTGTCCAATTTTCCATAGTGACCACCAGGTTCACCCATGAAATTTCATTTAAAAGGACATTATTTTAATGTTAGATTGCTCCCAATTCTAAATTGACCTGGAAAATTTCAGGACTAGAATTGGAAAGTTGAGCCATAATATAGTCTGTAAAATGATTTTCACCCAGGAACCTCTGTCCAATTTTCCATACTGGCCACCAGTTTCATCCAAATACTTAACATAGGTTCTAAAAATTTTAGGGCCCTTTTTAACAAGTTTCTAAATTGAGCAGCACAATTCCAAAACATTGGCTGGAAACTAGACCTCTTAAATATCCTACGATATTGTTTTCGTCCAGGAACCTCTGTCCAATTTTCCATAGTGACCACCAGGTTCACCCATGAAATTTCACTTAAAAGGACATTATTTTAATGTTAGATTGCTCCCAATTTTAAATTGATCTGGAAAAGTTCAGGACTAGAATTGGAAAGTTCAGCCATAATATAGTCTGTAAAATGATTTTCATCCAGGAACCTCTGTCCAATTTTCCATACTGGCCACCAGTTTCATCCAAATATTTAACATAGAATATGAAAATTTTAGCGTCATTTTTTAGAACTTTCTAAATTGACGGGGAAGATTTCAATAGCAAGGCTGAAACATACATCACTTGTATTACCTTCAGTATATACACCATTGAGGAACCTGTTCCCAGTTGTCCGTTGTGGCTCCAAACATTTCCCGCAGTTTGGCCTAAAATTACTGAATTTAAAACCTTATTTACACTTATTCCTTACGTGCGTTTTCAAAAAAAAAAATGATGAAAGTTATATACACCCTGCTTCACAGATTGTGTTCATTCCGTCAGTCGGACCACGCCCCTATCGCCCATAATGCTTGAAATTCATAACCCTTCATTCCAAAAATTTTAACATGTTACTGTTAAGTAGTTAACAGAGCTCTGTTGACTCATAACATACCTCTGTTAACGAAATCGGTTTGTGTCTTTGCTAGTTAAATTTACATTTATCTTCACAGACATAAAATAAATCAGGTTTTCAACTTTTTCTCAAAATATTAGTCAACTTTAGCAAAATATCTATAACAGAACAACATATCTCCAATTAATTACAATAGAAAAAAAAGTTTGCAAAAAACAAAAAATTAATTTTCAAACAAAACCCGATTTAAACAATAATAATAAGCTGAAGATGTTTTATAACATAAAGATAAAAAACAAACAAAAAATTGGCGGTTGCTAATTAACTGGCAAAAAAACTACATTTAATTTATACTATAGGTAACAGTGTTGCCAGTGGATTAAAAAAAAAATACATACAGAAAAAAAAAACAATCGATATTCCCCCGCATTCTCGAAATATTTCCCCTACAAAAATCGCTACGCGATATTTGTACAAAAATAATTTATTGCATATTTTTTTGTTTTACATAAATGCATATCTGTATTTTTAGAGGCATTTAGATGCATACCATTTAAATTTTATTAAATGGTTAGTAATGTAGTATGAAATTATAAATTATGCCTCCAAATATAGAAAATGGGACTAATTTCGGATCTAGTGCCCATACAAACCGCCCTCCCGATATTTCCTTAAATGTACTTTTTCGTTAATGTCATTCTAAAACTATAAACAGATGCCTTCCCGAACTTTGGGGCACTTCCCGGACTATAATCTAAACTATACTTGATGTAGGGTATCATATAGTCGACATGCCTGACTTTTCTTTAACTTGTTTTTTATTAAGAACTTTTAAAGAGGATTTTTTATTTTGACTTATATTAAAACAACTTAACATTGCGGTGTGTAAGCAGCAAAATTTAAATTTTTTTTGTATTAACTGGAAACAAAAAACTTGTCTGGTCTAGTTGGAAATTAATATAGAAGATATATGTGATAATAAATACGCGTATAATCTTCATATTTTAAATTTGTAACCGGTCCAGTTTTACCTTCCAGTCAAACGTAACCGTTGTCATTGTATCGGATGTATAATATACATAAGTACTCGTATATATTCTCTTTTGTATATTTTGTTTATTCTCGTTCTACTAAATATAACTATCTACGTAAGTTGAATATGTAATTAAGTTTAGCGCAAATTTTAAAAACAACAATTAAGAAAATATAAAAAATCACCAATGTTACTGGGTATTCCACCGCTTTAAAGTTAAGTAACCTGTTTTAAATGATTCATTTTAACATGGAACTCCCATAATGTTATAATGATCAGTGAAAAGTAAAAAGTTTTAACTATTTAGTAACCAAATTTTAAAAACATCAAGGTCATTAAATGCACATGTAGAATTTTGATGTTGTATCTTTAATTAACATCTGTAGTAAAAAAAATGTACAGTGCATATTACCGGTTTTATTTCTTTTACGTAGACTAAAAGTTTTTAAATTTTTTCTGTTAGGTCTTCTTTTGTAACCGGTTAACATTAACAGTTGATGTTAATTTTTTTGTCAATTAATTCTTAAAACAAAGTTGTTATACAATTTCTTAACATCATTAGTCAATTTGAAATTGTGTTTTTTTTTAACGGACTATAGAAAAAACCTTAGTTAAAGACTTATTGTTAAACTATATTCAGCAGCGGCAAGGCTAAAGTCTGTACTTGAAACATTTTAGCTCAATTAGGTACTAAGAAATAAAAGTAAAATTTCAAAATTCAAATAATTATAAATTTTAAGTGTTACTGTAATTCTGTAGTTTACTTTCAAAGGCATAAAATTTTACTTAAATTTTTTAAATTTCAATGAAATAAATTAGCCTTGTAATTAATTTAATTTATAACAAATCATTCATAACAATTCAAAACCCTTTAAATGACTACCCAGCAAAAAAAGAGATGCCGAAGCAACAGAAAAAGCACTTCAATTGATGATCTAGATGTACTTCTTTTTAAACATAAACATTAATGATTTTAACATTGAGTTGTCATAAGCGTGGAGTACTCCCACTTCAAAATTTTTTCAGTACTTTTTGAACGAGTGCAAAGGAAGCTCTTATTCACAAATTAATTCTTCATAAGAAAATATTATATTTTTTTTATGAATGAGTAGTATGTATAGTTGATCTTTTATTTGGTAAATGAATGTTCTTTAGTTTGACTCTAGATCATAAATTAATATCACTTTCTGTTTTTAATTATTTTTCATTTCAGAACATTCATCTACCAAATAAAAGATCAACTATACATACTCCCCATTCATCTTAAAAATACATGACAAGGTGCAAAATATAATTTAAATAACACACATTTAAATTTAAATTTAACGGTTCGTTGTAATTTAAAAATCTGTGGTTATCATACACAGAGTTGAATAGAATCAGCTGAGATACCTTAAGAATTAAGGTTCAAAGCAAAAAAGAGTGATAATAACAAAAGGATAAAAATAGCATTGTTAGATTTCGTTGATGTTAGTCTAAGTTGAGTTGTTTACGTATTCGATTTGCTTTAAACTTTTACATAAGTAGACGATTATCAATTATTAACCCGTCAAGGTAAATGACACTCATGATGGCTTTGTGAAAGCCGAAAATACGTATTCTGTCTTGCTGGCCTTATCGAATTCTTTCAAATTTTTTTATTCTTTGTAATTTACTTGTGAAAATTGTATCATCTTTCTTTAATTTGAAAAATAATTTAAAACAGAAAGTGATATTAATTTATGATCTAGACTCAAACTAAAGAACATTCATATATTTTTTATTTTACAAAAGTTTTTTATTGCCGTCACCGGGTATCAAACTTGCGACCTCACGATTGCTAGTCCAGCGCTCTACCGCTCAGCTATACTTTAATATAAAGGTTGACTTGCATAACAACACCACTTTGTCATTGCGAGATATTGTGCTTTATGCTATTCAATAAAAGTGCTTATTAAACAAGTGTAAAATGTGCACTCCAGTTCAATATTTGTTTGTGCATAAAAAGCAATTTCTCACCGAATTTTTATATATACATATTTTTAAAAATTTAAAAATAAAGAAAATATGGAATTTAAACAAATTAATTATAAATATTAAAAAAAATTAATAGAATAAAAAAAAAAAATTAAATAAAAAATAAAAAAATATTGGTCCACCAATCGAACCCGCGACCATCTGTTTGGAAATGCCAAATTATACCAAAATCACTTTTTATGATCACTTTTGGAGCAATTACTCTTTAGAAGTAATACTTAAGGGGGTAAATACTGTAACAATAGCATTTCAAAGGGCATATTTGAACGGTTGTCAAAAATTCAATTAACAATATTTTTAATATTTTATTTTTTAATTAAAAACCATGTTATTGTAGTATTTTTTAAAAATATCAGTTTTATATTTCTCCAGCCAAAATCGCCAGAGTTGCCACTTCATTACTGGCCTTTTTTAAAAAAGGCAAAAGCGGCTGCCACTGTGCAGCTTTCATTAATTATCGGAAAATAAAAATGTAAAGTGATTCTTAATTCTCAAGTCCTTATCGTGGCTCGATTTTTATTTAAAAAAATTTTTTTAACAAAGTTGCTACACAAACTTAAAAATTCCAAAAAAGGCAAGAAAAAGTGCATTTGTTTGGGGATATAAAATTTATTTGATCAAAATTCAAAAAAAGGGCCACCATAAGGACTAGAGTTTTTTGTTGCCTGCTAAAGAACAAAAAAAAAAAAAAAACGCGGAGCGAAATCGGTTAACCCGCCTTGGCGTGGCAGCCGATTTGGAACTCAGGGTTGTGCGAAAACGCATTTGAAGTTTAAAATTAATTTTACGCTAAGAAAACAGCAAAATTTCAAAAAACCGTATATGAACAAAATTTATATCTCGCAGTTTTCTACATGTGCACCAAATTTGGGAAGAATTGGATAAAGAGTATTTTATATATTAACGCAAATATTCTTAAAAACGATGGTAAAGCATTTATTAGACATTTCATTTCGATCAAAATCTTTTATTTCGTATATTTTTTAATTTGTTTTGTATTTGTTTTTTAGTTTTTATATACATTGATTACTTTTATGGCTTATAAAAAGCCAGCAGTACCTGCCTCATATAACGTGCCTTCGCCCACCATCGAGGAATCGTCATTGGCTTTTCTTTAAAGACTGCGTGCAATTCTTGCATCTTTGGAAGTAGTTTTTTCCCTTTTGTTCTGCTGTATTATGCGAAAAAACATTTATAATAAAGACAATGAAAAAAAACGCTCCCAAAAAATTATGTATACAAATTTAATGCATAGAATATTACTTTGAGGGTAAAATATATTTTACATAAAAACATGTGAAAATTTTATTTCTTCGAATTTTTTATTGATATTATCTGAGCATATACTGAAGAGTATGCTCTATCAAAATAAAATATAAAAAAAATTGGAAAAAATTTTTTTTTCCTAGATTCGATAGCCCCTAAGTGATTTTTTGGATGTTGTTCAGAAGTAATTCTAAAAAAGCTTTAAAAATATACTAATGGATACTTCGGAAGCAATGATAGAAGTAATTTTTTGAAGTTGTTCAGAATAACTTTTAAAAAAGCAGTAAAAGTACACTAAAGCCCAAACCACATAAACGCAGTGTCGACTACAGTGTGACGTTTTGTCGATAAAGCAGTTTTTGTATCTTCTCTGTTTGTCACGGCCGAGAAATTAGAAAAGTTTCTAAATAAACAAGAGCTGTTTTTAAACAAAACGCATAAAGAAAGAAGAAAAAATATTAAATCGTTTCCGCGAAATTCAACAACAAAGCACTTTCACTATGTGGTTTGGGTTTAACGGATACTTGTGAAGCATTGAAAAAGTAGTTTGTTTAATTTGAATAACTTCCAATTTTTTTTTGGTGGGACACTTCTATTTCTAAAACAAATCATATAAAAATTACTTGTTTCAAACTAAACGATGCTGTGGTGGACCAATATTACTTTAGGGATATTTTAAAAAAAATTCCCATACTATGTTCAGCGCTACCAAACTTTTGAGCCCATTTTTTTTTTACAAAAATTCAAAATTACGAAAACCAACTTCAAACGCGGGTAGCAAAATATAAGTATCCTCGAAAAAATATTTTGTATTTTTTCCATAATCAGCTCAATAAGACGCATCGTTTAAGTGTGTTACTATATATCACGAAATTCAAAAATTTTCTAAATTCAGGACAACCTACTGGTTATATATCGGTAGGGATCCCACTTGCTAGTAAAACAGTAAATATTTTGAAAAAAAAACAATTTTAATATCAAAACTTGAATTAACACGAATTTTTAAGAATTTTTAGTTAAAAAAACTTTTGCTTATAATTGGTATTTTTAAACTTCGCGTATCATAACCTGACCCGGTTCCTTCAATATTAATTTAAAAATTTTTTTTTTCAAGTTGAAATATGTAGTCAAATTTTCGTCCACGTTTAGCCATTTTACTTCATATAATAAATTGTTTTTTGATTTTTAATCAAACTTACATTTGCCATCATCTGGTATTTCCAAAGTATTGATTTTTAAAAATATTGACAATAACAGACACAAAACTAAAGTTTTTGTAAACATATTTTTTTTCGTCTTTTCACTTTTACACTACGAGTAATTTAAGATAATTGTTTACAGATAATATTGTTATTTTTTTTTTGTTTGAAATTAAATTTTAAATAAATGTAATTCTCAGTTATTAAATAATATATTATTTTTGTAATTATCTTATACACTAGAGATTGATAATTAAATATGTTAAAATAATGACTAGTTAACGCCTTCTTTAATATAATTTGTTTCACACAATACATTTATATTTTAAAAACATATGTATTTTTAATGTTTTTTTGTAAGGCAGTTATTTTTTTAAAGCTTGTTTTGCTAATGATAGCTGAGCTTAAACTGAAATCTTTATTTCAATGGTCAGTGTTTACATTCGAATATTTTTTTTTGTATGCTTTATTTTTTTTAAATCAACATTTAAACCTCAAAGATTATTGAGAATAATTTAAGCATTTCAGGAGTAAAGGGAGATCAGTGCGAGTATAGTTTTTGTTTGTTATGACAGAGAATGTGTGGCCAGATATAAAAAGATTTATACATTAAAAATATTGGAATTTTGTCTTAATCTAGTTTCTTGCTGAAAATGAATATAAACTAGAATTAAAAACCAACCATTTTGCCCCATGCCCAATTTTATATTTTTAATAATTTTGAGTATATTACAAAGTTGGCAACACTACTTTCTAAATAATTCATTATTTATAAAAATTCAATTTGTTTACATTGTTTGTTTGATGTGTAAGAGATAAATAAATGAATTTATAAATTTAAGCGCTTATTCAAAATAATCTGAAAACCTTATAACACGTTTGCTAAATGAATATTGTATGAAAAATTTATTTTATAGCCACTTATAAATTTAAAATTTTTTTATGCATATGGGTCTTGTGAAATAAAACTGTGTGTTATCAAGTATTCAAGATTTCAATTTTCTCTCACTATAATAAATGATAATTATAATTTCTGCTGACACCTCAATGTAAGGCATTGCCTTAAGTCAGTCCCAAATATTTTAGGGTTAAGAGTGCCAATAAAATTGAAATTTGACTTAGAATCACATCCTTTGTAATTCGAAATGTACTTTCAGCTTTTGAAAACCTCAGGAAAGTATGCTTGCATGTTGAGAAAAATATAGTTGAACATTATTGGGCAAACAGAATTATTATAGTCTGATTCGAAAGATCACAAATATAATGAAAACATTTTTACAGTTACAACATGAGAGTTGTTTGTGTAGTAACGCGTGGTTGTTGTTTTTAACCGTAATTACAGTTGTTTTTCTATGGCTAAATACAAAACAACTTGTATGACTGTTATTAAAGAAAACAACTAAAGAAAAGTACTGACATTCCGAAACAGTTGTTTAAAGTAGTTACTTTTAATATTACAAACAACTACCAAAACAATATTTTTACAGTAAACAGTTATTTTTGTTAGTTATTTAAAAATTAACAAATTTCGTTGTTTTTTTTAGAATTCTTATTTAAAATGAGTGTTATTTTTGTTCGGTTTAAGATCAAATATTACAAATTCTAAATAGAATTTACAATTTTTATTTTACAACCAACAGAGAAAAAACTTATGAAAAATACTTTCCTTATTTAGTTTAAATTTGTTATCATTTTTTAATTTGCAAATAAAACTAAGAGAATTTTGTTGTATCTCCAATGCATAAAACGTAATAACTGGAAAACCGTTTGGACTTTTTGCTTAAAATTTTAAGTGGTTTGAATTAATCACACATTTTTTTTTTTTAATGCAAAGGAAAAAAAATTTGGTTTTTTATTTACACAAACTTTTCTGATATCAAAAAATTAACTGCAAAAAACTGTAGTTTTCACTAATTTTGTCAGTTGTTTTAAAATTATTGTAGTAAAATTTTGTCAGTTGATTTTACGAAATTGTTAGTTATTTTTAATGCATTTCTTAATTATTTTTAAAGAGTTAAAAAATAACTACATTTTAAGTAACCTTTGTTTTAACTGTATTTTTCAGTAGTTTCCAGAGACAAACTTTTTTGAGTGTACTGCTTATATTATGATAAGTCTGGAGACCATTAGTGGTTTTCAAAGTCTGGAGACCATTTGTGAATAAAAATAATGCAGGATTTGAGGAAATTTTATAGGATTTCGAAAAATATACAGTTTGTACAGAACCGATCAGTACACGCTAAATTTTACTATGTAACTTAATAAAAGGTCGATATCGCTAATTTTTCATTAAACGCCACGCCCACTTAAAACAAATGACAAAATATAAAATCAGACGTTAAGTTATAATTCTGCACAATTTTCTGAACAATTTTTTTACCTTTCGGGGTGATTTTAGCCACTATTTGGATCTTTAAAAATAAGAGCAACGAGAATAAAATTAGGAAAAAACTAGAATTGTGCCTATTATGTTTTCCACGACTGTATATCATAACGCTCTCTCTCATAACACTTAAACCCACCGAAGTAAAATAATTTAACAGGGCTATGAACTGAAAGGCTACAACAATTTCACCAACTCTCCTTCAAATTAATATCTTGCGTAATTACGGTGTTGCCATATCTGAAGCCATTTAATTTTTTCTCTATCACATTTTAGAAGAAAATAACTAGAAATTTGAAACAATAAATTTCATATATGCACTCAGAAAACAGATTTAGTTCTGATAACCGCATTTGTAGCCAATCGCATGGGTCAGTTGTGGTAGCCGAATTTTCAGTTATAGCAACAGAAAACCAATTGGGACTGGACTAATTTGACTGTGGCAACGTAATTTCAGTTGTATATCCGCCTATTCATAGAGAAATTATCTTTTTTTTTATTTAGGTAGAGAAATTATTTTACTTGACTAAAGTTAATCCACTTTTTAATCTTCACCGTTTACATAAGCTTTTTTGATAGTTAAAAAATAACTTGACATTTGAAAGTTTAAACTTTTTCAGTTCAAAATACCGTAGTAGTATTATTTTTCAGTTCAAAATACCCGTAGCGGTTCGGCATAGTTGGCAATCGACTTATAGTTCAAACTGAAATTCACTTAGCACTATACTATTGAAATTGAAGCCAATTTGTTTACTATCTCAGTTAAAATTTAATCAAAATATATTTATTAAAGTTAAGATGGATTTTCGCTAGATTTTGTCTTTTACAAAAACTGAAAATAGCCATTTAATGTTAAGTAAATTTACAGTTTATGGATTACAATTATTTATGGATTATAATTAAATTTTTATAAACATAATAGTTTATGACTAAAGCCATTATTTTTTAAGTATTAGTTTTCGTGATCTCACTCTCAACCTTTTACGGCTCATATCACCTGCAGTAGCAACGAAAAGTAAACATAGTGTTTACTTGTCGTTCGGATCGCATGATATAAATTTTATTAAATAAAAAACATGACCGATTTGAGGGTTAAAACATAATTTGCTTTACAACAAAATCTAAACATTTTAATTCAAGAAATTTTTTTAACGTCAGTGCATTTCGGACAGCCTCATAAGTTGATTTAATATTTCAATAATCGTAAGTTGGCTCATTATAACTGACAATATTTTGAAAAGTTGGAATAAGTATAATAAATGACTTCTGTATGATAGAAAAATCACATGCTTAAATTAGAATCTAGCCGTAAATCATATTTTAGATAATTACACTATACGACAGCCCTAAAAACATCATTTATAATAAGCTTTGGTGCAAATCTGGTAAGAAAGAATTTTTTATAGACGCTTTCTAGAATATGCGGTTTTCATTGGTAGATATTTCGGATATAGACCTAAAAACCTTTTATTTAATTTAATCAAAATAAATATGTATAAATTAACCTTTCGTTTTAGTATAATCATGACAGTGGGTGTTTAAAGATATTTTACTGGGTGTGCAAGGATGTTTTAAATGATTTGCTTATCCAGTTTTAAATTTTCTTTAAAGGTGTAAACAACAAACTTGAATTAATAATTTTTTACATAAAACAGATCTAGAAATATACGGCAAAATGATATATGATACTCGTATATAGATTCTTTTAATTCATATTTATATTTAAGTAAATAAAAATATTCGAGCTCGAGGTCAGTAGTTTTTCTTATAAAAAATTATTTATTTTTCAATATTTCGATATTCACCGAATCTCATCCTCAGGAGGATGTTTTTGTGAAAAACACATAGCTTAGAACTATCATTGTTTGTTGATCATCACTTATTATTGAACTCAAGTGATGATCAACAAACTTTAAATTTCATTAAAGGAAATTTGTTGAATAGTGTTACTTTAAATTCACATTATTGCTACTTAATGTTATATTTACATTTTTGAAATGTTTATACATTATTCACAAATTATATAGCTTTCTCACAACTGCCATTTTTTTTTTGTTTTAATTTTTGTAAGTAATTTTATACTGCAACCATTATTTTTTAAAATCAATATGCATCTGATTGAGTTTAAATAATTCTATACATACAATACACAGCAAAAATAAATAATTTATTAATAAACTAAAATTTCCTAGAATTCAATTAAACAAAATTTCAGTAAATCATTTGTTGAAAACCAAATTATAAACAATTTTGTTGGGTTATAATACCCAGCAGAAATTACTGCTTGCTTGGAAGCAGGTTTGTCAGGGAAAGTTGAGCAGTGAAGCGATTGCATTATTGATGATATCATGTCTGATTTTTGTTCGAGATATCTCGCGTGAAAGCACTTGTTTCGAGATCCGAAAAGGCATGCATTCACCGCTTTTATTTAGTGCTCCTGGTTTTCTTTTAAAATGGCGATAATTCATACCTTCTCGGAAGTGTATATTATAAAGCTTTTCAACTATTTAAAATCATGCCTTCTCAAAACCACAATATTCCTGCATATTTTTCCGTGAAGAAAAAATGCATCTTATTTTAGTAAAACCTCTTATTTTTATTAAAATAACTTTTTACCGCTTTTTAAAAAATTTTGATAAAAGAACCGCAAAAATATTTAAACAATCAAAATGTATTGCTCATTTCATTTCATGCCGTTTTGAAAAGCACAGCAAACAGTGATCTAAACAATTAATCAACTTAGGCCTTTCATTAGTGCTGTTTACGAAGCTATATATTTTTAGAAGCGGTAAAAGTAGCAGTAAGGAAGCAGTCAACGTTTTTACTGCTTCCACATTTTTGGTGGGTACATTTATACTTGAGCAAAAACCACCTAGTTTTTGTACAAAACTAGTTTTTGCTTGTTTTTTGTATGCGTTTTGACAAGTTAAAAACTACAAGAGCCAAAACCAGGTAGTTTGTGCTCAGGTATAAATGTAGTATTAGTCTCAAAATTATGTTTTGTAAAAGTTTATCTAAATCTGTCCGTACTGTCAATTTTGACAAACGTCTTTTTATTTTATCGAATTTTGGTAGATTTGTTTGCTGACTTACAACTCGTATTTTTCTTAATATTTTAATATAATTTTTTCACCGCATACAATATACATAATGTTAACACTGAAAAAATACAAGATATTACTAAGCTGACTTAATACTTTAAATGTATTTATTTAATTATGTGAAATAAATAGTGCCACCTTGACTGGATGTGAACTTTAATGCACTAATAGAAAAAAAGTCTTTAAAAATTTTAGTGAAGACTACCAAATTAGGTAAAAACGACCTTTCACAAAAAACTGCAGAAATTAGCAGATTAGTTTTGCTAAATATTTATTAGTAGATGGGAACAGTAAAAATAAAACTGTTAAATGTACAGAATTTTAGTTATATTTGAGTTAAATTTTAGTTAACAGAAAATAACAACTTAAGTAGACTAAAAATAGCAAAAAATTTTTAAAATTTTTAAAATTTTTTGTCTTGATTTTTTTAATGCAAACAAAAATCCAGCCAGTTTAAAAATTAAAAAATTTGTTTCTCAATTGTGAAATTTATTTAAGGATAATATGAAATTAACACTATTTACTTAAAATTTTTTTTTTATTTAATTAATAATTTTATTAGCAAGTTTAACTAACAAAAACGGTAGTTTTTATAGATTTACAATAAAATTTATGTCTGTCTTTTTAACTGCATTTGTAGTTGTTTGTATAGTTTTACAATAATTTTCATGTATGTTATTTTAACTGCATTTGTAGTTGTTTGTACTCCATTTATCAGTTGATTGTTAACAGTTAAAAATAACTACATGTTGTAGTTGATTTAAATGCAATTCTGGAAATGTCCGATAGAGCCAGTTTGCAAAGGATGAGATGTACGCATTCCCTTAAAATTCTGTGATCGTTGTTAGTTAGTGGTATTTATGATGGTTGAACAAATCAATTTTGGTTTACAAAAATCAAAATGTCCATTAACTAAGCAAATCAAGTTAATAAAAGTCTAGTAAATCGTGCGGGAGAACGAGAAATCATTATATGGAAATCACATTGCCTATGGCTCTTAATAAATACAATTTTCTTAACTCTTGTAAAAAACTTACAACAAACTTATAAAATTAATAATGATACACTTAAATTCTAAAATAAATATTCGGGAAAATTTTGAAATTTCAATTCTTGTCATCATGTTCTATATGAATTGTCTTTTAAATCTAAAACCACAAAGCCCTTAGTGAGACTGTTATAATTTTGGAATGTTTCAACGGAATGAATCCTTATCATTAGGTTGCATTTTCCTTTTAAAAATCTAAAACTTTCGAAGGTTTTTAAAAGACGAAATCGATCTACACTACTGTGTACATATTCTATGAACTGCATTTCTTATCTTTGTTACTAAAACATTCTCTTTTCAAGTGGACTTTACTTTTAATTTAAATGCAATTGAAAACAAGTACAGAAAGCCGACTGTATGATGTCCTACACCATAATATAATTTAATATACCGGGAAGCAGATCGAATATGATGAAATATATACACTCAAAAAAGTTCTTCGGTAGAATCTACTGAAAATGACAGTTAAAACAAAGGTATATGCAGTTAAAAAGTCGACAAAGTTATTGTTAACTATCGGAGATTAGCAAAAAATAACTATATATCAGTGATGCCGGAAGCCACTTTGAAAATTACCTAAGTTTGTTATAAAAGTTCCCTTTTATCCCCTACACTAAGAAAATTTCTGCAGTTACTATATGACAATTATTTGTGTAGTAATGCGTTTGTGGTTCTTTTAACTGCAATTGTTTTACTTGGGAAAGAAATTTTCAATTGTTTTGACAGTTGTTTTTTGTCTACAATCGACAAAAACTACTGAATTTTCGTTCCAGTTGCATTTTGCAGTTATTTTCCTCTAATTGAAATATTTCACATAGAGAAATTATATGGCGCCCACACACAAAAAAAAATATGGCGTTTGGAAATTTTTAGTGGAGGAATATGAGAAGAATATTCTAGGCGCTCTTGTTGGAATATTCTTCTTCTTCAGAATTGCGACTTGTAGTGTAAGCACAAAGATATATGAACAGACGGACATCGTTAAATGGACTCATCAAGTGATCTTGATAGTTACAAACATTAGCACAAACTAAATATACCCAGTTCCACAGAGTCGTGTAGGAGATAATCAATTAATAAAGTACTTAAACTCTCTTGTAGGGAGTAAGTATATCGTAGCAAATATTTTTGTACTTTATTGTTCTCATTCTCTTGAAATGTTATCATTAGTAAATCAATTAATATAAACAATTAAAGCGACTAAAGAAAACAAATGCAATTGAATTGAAAGAAAGTGAACAGTTTGTGCAGAATTATCGCTAAGAGTGTTTGAATTAATTCATATATCTATACAAGTTTAGAGTTTTTTTTTTTTGTAAGCGTAATTTGTGTGTTTGCAATACAATAACTTTGGAAAATTTGGCATCTTTATGTGAAATTAATTTTAAGAATTCATATGGGTATTCCCCCTGTGTTATTTACGTCAAAACTTTAAGTGTTATTGTATGATGTGATTCAAGTAAATCATTGTTTGTCTAACAGGTATGAAATTATTTTTATTTGAATATCAATCATTATACATTATGAGCTACTATAAAAGGTGTATATCTAGTTTGTCTCCTTATTTGTAACATGTTGTGTTTTTAATTTACTCAAGTCCGAATATATAATAGTGCCTAATTTCAATTAATTAACTCAAAAATTTTAAAATTAATTAATTTATCTCAAGCTACAATTAGTTAACACTAACTACAAACTAAAATAAGGTTGAAGGTTGAGCAATATTGTGGAGTAAATCAAAAGATTCTTGATTTTAGAATTTTGTAGAATTTAAATTTTACCTTGGTTATGCTTGTGCTCATTTTGAGGTTATGTTGAAATTAAATGTATTCCCTAAAATATTGTGTGTATATTTTGTAATATTTTGCTACACACCAGTAATGGTGTGTAGCAAAACGATAAAAATATTGTGTTATTATATGGGAAATAATATCGCAAATGTATGGTGGCATTAACAAGAAAAAGCAATTGATCTCCATTATGAGAAAAACAAAAAATATAGAGATCATAAGTTTCTATGAATTCATTTAAAATGAATTTGTAGGGTCTCCTTATTATTTTCAACTTTGTATTTAGTGCACCTATTTTTATATTTTTCACAAGTGTTTTAGATTTATCCCACCTGTTGGCTTTTGTATGAATTTTCATTGTTTAAATTATTAATTGTTAGTGCTTTTACTATAGTAAGCTATGTATATAAAATTGTAATTTTATAAAACAATGGCTCATATGAATAAAAAATAGATATTACTAATAGGGGGAAATACAGGGTTTTTTAAGCAATTACTTCACAAATCTAGTCTGCTTGGGAGTAGACTAGAAATTTAATTTTTTAATTTTCGTTTACATTTCATGCTATTCTACCAGCCAATTGGTAAATTTGGGGTTAAAAGCCATTCCTAAGCCCAAAGTAATTACTTCGAAGTAATTCCTAAGTTATATTCATATGACCCAATATCTTTATAAAAACATATTTACCCGTGTTATTTTTAGAGTACACGCAAAGAAAACACATTGTTGTGATGACCATATTCGAAGAGCATCATATATTTTTGGGTTTATGATTGAGACAATCATATTATGAAATACAATAACTTCTTACCTAGTAAAATTTTATTATGAACTTACAGATAAGGACTTTTCAAAAATATTTTGAGTGAATTTTAATTTTTTAAACCAAATATTAATTTAAAATTCAGAAAAAATTAAATTTTTAAAATTTTATAGAAAAACGTATTATTTATACCAATGAAGCTTCCAAACGTCTGAATTTGATATCCAAAATAAGGCAAGGGTAAGGTGTACTGATCATCTTATAGGTGTCATGAATTGAAAATAATAAATTGTACTCTAAACTCTGCAGAAAATTTTTCTATATATTAGTACAATAGAATAAAAATAGCAAAAATAAACTGTTATATCTACAAAATTGTTGCTATTTTTAGTTAAATTAAGTTGAAAATTTAAAATATATTTATGATTTTTTAGGCTATTAGCAAACTTTTTTTGCTGATTTTAGCAGGTTAATTTGCTATTTCCATTAACAAATATTTAACTCAAATATAACTAAAATTCTGTATATTTAACAGTTTTATTTTGCTGTTTTTATTTTACTAGTATTTAGCAAACAAATATGCTAATTTCAAAAGTTTTTTCTGCAGCATCGTTTTTAACTAATTTTTAGTAACTTTTTCTGCTATATTTACAGATTTATTTCTATTAGTATATGATTAATTTATATATTGAATATGTTGAATCGATTGAATTATATGTTTTATGATTTGATTCGAAATCTAAATTGAGGCAACTGTTTTTGCCTGGATTGAATTGTTAAAATTGGATCAATGTGCTTGATTCTATGAAAATAATCAACAAAAATTAAATTCATCCTTGGAGTAGGATATTGATTATATATAGTAGGAAATAATTTAAGAAATTAAATGACTTTTGTGAATAAACCGATTTAGAAATGAAATTTGGTTTTAAAAGGTCTGGTTACAAGGAAATATAAAATTACAAATAAAATTTATCAGTTTTTTCATTCAGAAACCCTCTCAATAGCATTAAAGATATAGGGGGTAATTTTCTAAAAACACTTCGGTGAAGTGTTGCGTTATTTCTGTAGAAAGTGTTTTTGTTACAAAAACAATTTACATTGAAAGTTTCCTTCACTTCACCCAAGTGTTTTACGAAATTAGGTACTATGTTATTCAAAAACTTTTAAAATAGGCTAATTACAGATTTTTAAGCTAATTTGGCAAAAAGAATATTCACAAATGATTAATAAAGACAAATTCATTAAACGCTTAATGCAGGGTATATCCTAAAATATCTGATTGATAAAGTTTGAAAAAGAAAACCACTGTAAAAAACTAAAAAACGTGAATTTATAATGATTAAATGAATTGTTTAAGAGTCATCCACCCAAGAATAGTTGGAATACAACATTTTGTATCCAACCAAAACAAAAAAACTGTAAAAATTCCAAGACTAAACTCTTTTTTTTCGAAAATTTTCCCAAATTTGCAAGAAAATAAAATAAAAACAAATTCAATAAAATAGCGATGCATACATACTCGATATTCGAATATTTTCAGTATTCGTAATATAAAAAATTCTTTAACACAATTTGTTCCGATTATTACTTCTCAGTAATGTTTAAAAATCGTTTTTTAATATTTTTTGATATGTAATAAAGCATTTTAATTTCCAAAATTTACAAAACAATATATTTACCTACAATTACCGAGTCAATCGCTCACAAAATTCATGTATCACTAACAATAAAAAGAGAGAATATACAAAGTGTTGCCAGAATTAAAAACAAAATGAATAAACTTTTATTGTATTTTTTTGAATACAATTTTTTAATAAAGGTTTAATAGAGATAATGAATGCTTTAGCAAATTCATGTTTTAAAGCTAAATTAAGAATTTGTTTTTGAATAGCAGCGTAAATATAGTGAAGACATTTTAATTCTTTATTTTTAAAGCTAAAATATAAAAAATCGTCAAAATCTTTAACAATATATAACAAATTTTTTAAAACGTACTCAAAGTATATTTTTTTCATAGTTAGCCACACTGTGTTGTGCACTCTATATTAGTGATGGAATATGTAGCACAATCAAATATAAAAGAGTACATTGCAAGTCTCAACATATTGCTATAATCTAAAAGGGATAAATAGAAAACAATATTTTTTTTTTAATTCTCAGTGAACATTTTCGGATTCAGCAACTTTAAGATTTGCACAGTGTTCTGGAATAATTCATTCAATAATTTAAAAATGAATTATATTTTTGACACAATCGAAGTCATTTTGGCACTTTTGAGCTATCTTTGTTGGTACAAAGCAAACAAATAAAAATAAACATTAAAGTGCCGTCACTGCTGTCTATACGATTATGAATGAAAGAAGAAGAGTACATTAAAGAAGAGAGTTACACAAGTGCGGGAGTCTTTGTTAAATGTGCGGATAATTTAAACTTAAATGAATTAATTTATATTCTTTACATTCTTAATTAATTGATAAAGTGCTTATATTTAATTTTAAAGTGAAAAAAACACATTTATTAAAATAGTATATATTATAACAAAAATTATAAATAAAATTAAAAAAAAATACATATATATTAATCCTATACAGTGTTGCCACATATTTTTTTAATAAAAACTGATTTTGTGATAAACTGTTTTTGCAAAAAACTAAAAGAAGAGAAATTTGGAGAAATTCCTTAATTCCAAAATATACTAGGACCAAAAATGAATCCCACGGACTCAATTTTTAAAATATCGGGATTGTGAACGCGTTTTAGTTTAACAATCAGCTCTTATCTTTTTTCCTTTAAACTAGAACATTTAGAACCAGTTATAGAAATGGTTCTGAGACAGATAAACTTTACATTTTGAGGAATCAGCTTTCATGATACCTGTTAAAAAAAAAATTAATTGGTAAAAATTTTAAATTATTAAAACTCATATTTTTAAAGTGCAAATAAAAAAAAAAAATAATATGAGGCTTTATATGGTAATATATAACTTCGTGTGAGCCGTACACAATTTTATCCGAAAAATGGCCCGATTTAATTGTATCAGTTGTTTATCAGTTTTTATCTCATTGCATCAGTTTAAATGTTAACTGATTAAATTATATATAAATCAGATGAAATTATGTCTGATTTTTGACCGATTTATATCTAATGGTATTAGCTGAGATACAATTGTATACAAACTCATTTAGTTATATCCAAATTTTGACCTGATATAAATATATAATATTAAAACTCGGATCCACCATTTGATGCAATTGTATAAGGTAAATGTCAGATATAAATAGATATAAACCAATAAAATTGTTAAAACTCGGATACAATTTCATCTGATTAATATATAATTTAATCAGTTAAGATCTAAACTAGTACAATTAAATAAAAACTAAAAAAAAACTGATACAATTATATGTGGTAATTTTTGGATGAAACTGGATATTTATACAGATATTACTTAATGACACTATATAGGGTTATATATAACTATTTAGACTCGGGAGTCCCCAAGTCCTTAAATTATGTTTTACTATATTAATGGCTGTAAAATGGTTTTTGTTTGATTTTTGTTTTTGTGGAAAAATTATTGTTATATACTTAACCCAATATAAAAAAAATATTTAAAAAACTGTAAAAAATACATGAATAAAAAACAGCTTATTACAAAAAACTGAAATGTGTAATTGGAAAACTGTTAGTATTCCAAAAAACTGGTAAAATAAATAAAATTGGCTGTATGGCAACACTGACTCTACTGATCAACAAAAAGTAAAAGAGCAAGCAATATTCTCAGTACTCACCATATATATTCTTCTCATCTTCATCTTTTGTCAACAAACACATTTTTTCAAACATCTTCAAATATTTTTTGTATATGAATAGGACGTATATCGAACACACTCTCATGAGATGACAGCATATGTCAAAGAGAAAGAGATCTATGTAATCTATTGTACTCACAGTTTGGGTCTAAAATCAGTGATGCCAGGTTGTATTTTCGATTTACCCTACAATATTTCAAAAATCCTTTAGATATAGGAGATTAAAAAAAAAAAATTAACCCAACTTTTTCTAAAAGTTATTTACTGGAAGAAGAAAATTTTTTTAATGAAATATTTAACATACACAAAAGAATGAAGCAGAAAGCCGCAGTTTCATCTTATCCAATGACTCGTAAGTGGTAAGTTTATATGGCAATTGATAAAATTATTTTAAATATTCTCTATATGTAAAACTTTTTGCTTATGCCATGAAGTAACGAGATACACCACGGTCGGCTGAGCGATGAGTGTGGCGAATTAAAGTTTTGTCATAGTCTACACAGTGTATATTTTTCTAATCACTAGAGCCAGAATTGACTATTTAATAAGCTATTTATCTTTAAATTAAAATGTTTCCTCTACTTAATCCTCCTTTCTCAAATAATTATTAAATCGTATCAGAATACGCTTTATTCACATTTAATATTTCGGTACCAAGTGTAGGTTAGAGTTCTCATTACCGTTGGGCAAATTTTATATTGGTTTTTTTTAAGTATTGCGTGTAACTATCGCATAGAACAATCGTAATTAATATTAGAATTACAATTCTATTACAATCATTTATTTTATCAGTGTCTTCTTTGAAATTTAAAGTTTTATGTATGTATATGTTATTGTATATATCTTTTCCTTTCGTTATTTTCTTTATCCAATATTTTTACTTTTTTGAAGTCGGCTGTGTGATTTGTTTGCAGCATGCATTGTGACAGTGCCGTTAATTCTTTTCCTTTTATTATATCTGATTTCTGCTTACTCATCCTTGTGCATAGTTTTCTCTTTGTTGTTCCAATATAAATCATATTACACTACATTTATACTTGAACAAAAACCACTTAGTTTTTGTATGAAACTAGTTTTGGATAGTTTTTTTTTTGTATGCGTTTTGACAAGTTAAAAACTACAAGACCCAAAAACTAGGCAGTTTTTGCTCAGGTATAAATGTAGTATAACAGTTCTGTTCATCATGCTACTTCACCACGTTGTTGTCTTATTGTTTATTTATTAGTGCCTGAACGTTAGTAAAAATTGTACTCGGTGTTTTGTTGGATTTGTAAGCGAAGCTTATGTTGTTTTGATTTATCTTCGCATTCATATTGCTATTGCTTGTTATACCAGGGAGTTATAACAGACAATAGCAAGTGTTGCCACGTTGTTTATTCTTTTTAAACGCTTGATTGTTTCATCTATTAAATATATTTGCAGAAAAAGGAATTGAAAAAATATACTATCTACTAAACAAAATAATAAAAAAAAAATATAATTATAATCTTATTTTGAATTTTTATTGTAAAATTATATTTTTTGAAATATTTGTATTAAACAGTTAATTAAGTAAGTCAAAAATTATGCATTTTATGCAATTTTTAATTTTTTTATATGATAATTTTTTCATCCCTCTAAATAATGTCTAAACAAAATCAGAGCGAAGTAATAGGGTGAAAAACATCATGAGCCCATACTTTTTACTAAATTGTTAAATAAAAACTTGTTCTTTTGATAAAATTAAGACTTTTCTATTTAATAAAATTTGCCGTTAATATTTTAACTTAAAAGTTTATTTATCAATTCAACTAAATATCCCCAGTTTAGTGATTAATTACATTATCTGGCAACATTGTGCAGAGAAAGTGAACAGCGATCTCAGATATTTGTATAAATAATAACAAATACATATACATATATAAATAAGCAAAATGTAAACAGAGATATTTTTTCTCTCTTTCATACATTATGTGTTTTGAGGGATATTTTCCATTTACACTGAACGGTTTGTAAATTGAACGCATATTCTTTACTTTCGATTTATAAAAATTAAGTGGTTCCTCAGCGATTAAATTAATTAAAATCTACGCTCAAAAAAATAAGTTAATAGGAAAACTAATAACATCTATTGTATATCAAGTGTTACTAGTTTTCAACAATTTTTCTGAAATGTTGTTTTAATATAGTTTGCTATTAAAATATCAAAACTAATCACATCAATATTTAAGATAAAATTTTGTTTATATTACACAGAGAGAATTCACAAAATTCTAATTAAATTTTTAAACACCTTTCTCATACCAAATTCGTAAATACAAAAAAACTTCTTACTTTTTTTTTTTTTTTTTGTAACTTTGAATTTTTATTTTTAAACAATTTTTATATGAAAGATAACAATTTACAAAGGAATTACAAATATTTCAAATATAAAAATTGTTGGAAATAAAATTTCAGTTTAAAAGAAAATGTGATTGCTTTTACAAATTCCATTGTTGGTGTCTACTGTTTTGTCTGTGTATTTTTATAATTATTTTTATGTTTTCAAATTTTTAATTAAATTATATTGTCATTGTGGAAGTCTTTACATTTTTATATTTTACAAAGTTTTGTAAATAATTTCATAAAATATCAAAAAAACATAATTTCTAGATTTAAATTTTCAGCAAATAAATTAACAAAAGTATAATTTTTCTACAATTTTTTGGAGTTTTTACAGTCTACTAATATCCAGCGGAAAGTCTTACTTTATTTAAGCAAGGATTGTCTTTATTTGCAATCGACTAAATGCTAGCACAACTTTTGCTGAATTTACTAAATTTTTGTAAAAATAAGCTCGCTGATTTTCTGCAAAACGATTTTGCTGACATTGGCAATTTTTCTGCTAGCAATCTCCTGGCTAAAATTTTGCTGAATTTACAGACTTTTTTTCAAGTGTAATAAACTGTTACAATTGAATTAATTCAATTTAATTCTTAAATCATTATTGCAGATAAACACGTTCAATTGAGTTTATTTTCTTATGTGTTTAAAAAATAATTTAGGGGTGACTCAATCAAAAAATAATTATTCCTTTATTGCCCTGGACAAAATTCATCCTTCTAAAAAATCACTTGTTCGAAAAAAAGAAGGTTAACTACCCTAAGCTGGCAACACTGGTTCAAATTGAGTCAAAAACAATAACCTGTACCGGTGTTCTGTAACTATCTGATAAGTTTCTCATATAAAAATTGCAACTCTCCCATATTTAAAACAGAGTGAGTATCATAATGTCAAATTTAGCCAGAGGTATGTAAAAAAAAATTACTTATATTCAGTTTGAAATATTGTGACTCACCCTGCTTTAAATATCGTAGACATATCGTAGAGTTGCAATTTTTATGTGAGTAACTTCTCACATAGTTAAAGAACACCGGTACTGATGTCTAAAAATGAAATAAAATGTGCAATGAAATTTGAAAATAACACACAAATCAACCCCAACGAAAATCATTTTGTTGTTCCTTTGTGTGTAATTTGCAAATTTTATGGAATTTTTTATTGCATTTGAAGCAATCTCTTAAGAACATAATTCATTAATTAAATTTTTAATTAATGAATAAATTTTAATAAACGAAATGGTTCGCAAAACTGATTTTATTGATTAAATTATTTCTTACTTTATTCAATCAATACCTTATTCAAAGAAACCATTTGATTTTATACTGAATTTAGACAGAGCAAAAACCAGCTGGTTTTTGTTCAAAACTAAATTGCAAAAGCCAATTCATTTACACTGGCTATTTAGTTTTTCTTTGTCACAACACTTTTTTATTACTCACTTTTTTTTCTTTTTTTGTACTTAAATTAATATAAAAAAATTATTAATATATTTAAAAAAGAATAACAACACACAATTTATACTAAAGTAGAAATATTCTTAAAAAATTAAAAAATATTTTTTGACGCTTTACTCCTATATTCGCTGTAACAGGGTCTATCGAAAATTAATTATAAATGATACCGTGTGTATCAAAAGTGCACATTTCAGATATTCTTACTTGGTTTTTGGCAAAAATCAGGTAGAATCTGGTTTTCAGTTTGTATGAAAATTGTATGGAAAAACTTAATTAATTTTGTAGTTTTCGGCTCAAAAACTAAAAATGGCCAAAAACTACCAGCTTTTGCCCAGTCTAAATACACTATTAGTTGGTTCTTTTCATTGAGTGAATTCATTGAATTTTAGCCAATCAATTTAACAAAAAATGCTTGACTTGGTTTATAGTTCGCGAATTAAATCCTATTAAAATTTAATCAATTGAACAGAATTGAACAGAACATACGTAGAAACTGTGGCTAATAATTACAATATTCCCAGTGTAGTGATTAATTACTATCATTATCTGGCAACACTGTGTAAATAAATTGAATATCGATCGCAGCTGTTAAAATAAGCATCAACAACATACATAACCCGACGTCTACATGAGATATAAAAGTAACGTGATAACACGAAAACTACATGTAAAAGCATAACAACAAAGAAAAATGATTGTTGTTTTGCATATATTTTTTCATGGTGTAATATTGATTTGAATTCTTGTGGAGACGTCAAGTAAAAATGTTGTAAATGTAAGCAGATCAGGGATGATAAATTGGATTTTTAAAATAGTACCAACCAGCTGAAAAAATAATACTTTTTCGACCTTCATAGCACCAAAATTGTGTATGTTATTTTTTGTTATTATAAATTTACAAAAACGTACACACTTTACTTACTTTACATTTTAAATTAGCTAAAGTCAATTGAAAAACTAATTCAAATCAAAGAAAACTCAGTGAGGTGAAAAAAGTGGAAAATTTTTCGGTGTAGGCTAAGTTTGAAATAAAGTTTGTTAAAAAAAAATCATAACAATTCATAGATATTATCTTAAATTCATCTAATTTTTAAAAGTTTTTGTAATATTCAAAAAATTTTTTTGGATCACGTTTCAATTTTTCACTTTCTATTTTGAAAATTTTAAAATAGTACCAAATGAGTCTAAGGACTATTATAGTACCAACTTTATCATCCCTGAAGCAGACACAACAAGTGATGCTAACTTAGCGCTTTTTTTGGCTAGCAAAAGCAAAAGATTAATTATTACTTTCTATTAAGCGGCCTATAGAAGATACAACATGTCGTTCAACTTGTTTAACAAACAAAAATGGGTTTTGGAATATACGGTCAAGAATGCTGTAGAATTTATGAGATGATCTCTTATTTTTTAAATTGGCTAAACTCTAGTTTACGGGCATAACTCAGATTTGTTTCAAATATTCCCGGACGATAGAACTTTCAATGCCGAGTTCAACGATGCATGTTTTTTTTGTCGGCGACCCCCGGTTCCCGAGTTATGGACATTTAATTTAAGATATAATACTCCCGAATCAATTAACCCGTTAATAATCAAATCGTAAAAGTCTGTTTTTTATCCATACTTTTTAGAAAAAAACGCCCATTATCTCAATATTTTACCAATATAAAATACAAAATAACTGTTATTTAATTGTAGTTAAGGCTCTCAGCTTTAATTTGTAATATAATTTATACCTATAACCCTTATAACACCGCGGATATTAACAGTTAAATATCATATAAATTTTTTAATTTTTGTGCTTATATACATAAATAAATAAACGTCAAATTCTTAAAATAAATATATTAATTAACACACTGCAAACCACAACTGCGAGTGCACCGAAAATGAGGCATATCGCGCGATTTTTTATTTTTTGCTTTACAGATATGCCTGCTTTTCGGCGCGTTCGTTCCGCTCGCGAGATTGTTGATTCAAATATTTACGAAATTAAAAAAAAAGCGAACGCTACATACGAGTACCCTATAAGCCCGGTTTTACCCCTAATTTCGGTATTTTTTTGAGCTATGCCCGTAAAGTAGATTTGTTCCTTTAAATTTTGTAACTCTGCTAAGATTTCACTTGAACAAGTAAAATAAAAGTTAGAACTTGTATTAACCGGAGTATGGGATAATTCACTGATGAAGTACTTTTGTAAGTTTTGGACCGGAATATGGTGAAAATAGGGTTTAACGAGTAAAAAATTTTAAGTCGGGCATGCCACATACATGACACTCTACACCAGTTTGGTCTAAAACCAACTAATGTTTGGATTCAAAATTCGAATGGGTTGAAATGGGCTTGTATCCAAAATTGTCTATTAAATGTTAATAAAGTAGTATAATGGTAAGTAATTTTGATTTTACCAAATGCTACGTGTATTTAAGAGAAAATCGAAAATATAGTCCATACACTGAAAATATTATTACAGTAACTGACTGTAGTTTATTTAAAAAGTTATCCGTACATTTATTTTTAAATGATTATACAGTTAAAATACAAATAAATAAATTTTTAATTGATTTTGTCGTTTATTTAAAAATTAAATTACATATAAATATAGATTTTCTTAAAAAAAGAAACCTCTTTAGATTTCTAGGTACGTTCAAAAAACGAAATAAACTACATATCATTTATTCTTACGGATTTTGTAGTTAATTTTTTGAAAGTTAAAAAAATGAAATAAATGAAAAATCATTATTTTTTAAGGATTTTGTAGTTAATTTGTTAACATTTAAAAATAAACGAAAACTTCTTTTGATTTAAATGTAAAGTCAGTAGACCGGTTTTCAAGTGATTTTTCATTTATTTTAAATTACATTTTCAGTTAATTTAAACTACAAACTATTTTGAGTGTATGTGCGATAGCAGAGCTTCGAGGAATTAATTCGTTTTTGTATGAATTCACTACCAATCGAATTCAATTTTCTTTAGAATTGAATGAATTCCTTTTCTTAAGTAATTCACGTTCAACAAAAAACAAATTCAAAGAATTTACTCAATTGCTATAGTTCTTTTTATTAAAACAAGTGAATTAATTCCTTACTGAATTAATTCACCTCTGAATTCGTTCAATTCCATTTTCGTTCAGTGAATTGAAAAAAATATGTTCACTGAATTAAAAAAACAAAAAATTATGTTTACTGAATTTAAATGCTGTTTTCTGCCGTTCAGTACAGAGTGGAATATTTTCAAAGTATTTGGCAAAATACTGTTTGTAAGTGTGCTATAATTTTGAGCAGTGCTTTATGTAGGTAGTATCGAATAGTATTAAGAAATTCAATTCGCTCTGTTTTTGCAAAGAAAATGTTTGTATTTTGTTTTTGTTACAATTTTTTCTAATAGTTAAATTAATACAACAATTATTGTTTATTTATTTTTTATTTCAGCGTTATATAACCAGCAATTTTCCTCTCCCCCTCCATATCACCAACCAATTAGTTGAAGCAAAACCGCACATTTAAAATAACCGCCATAAAATCGACAACTACAACATTTGATAATCATAAAACACGTCTTATCTCTTCATACTATTATTCAAAGATTACAGTTTGCTCAAATAAAAGAAAATATAGCAACACAAAGAGGAAATGAGAGAGAGGGGGATATAGGTCTATGAAAATTAACCACACTACAGGTATAACAGTTAATAACAACAGCTCTTAAGTGTAACATGATGAAAATTTGAAAAGAAGTTAAGCTAATTTCGAATAAAATTAGAAATGACACAGATTTAAAGATACGACAATCTAAGATTTATAAAAACGGAACTCTGCTACTTTTGGAACAACATATAAATTTTCTGAAATTCCTGTATTCTGGAAATGGCTAGAATCAATAAAAGATTAGTGCCTATAAAGGCACATTTTTTCTTTTTCATGGCAGGTAAGTTTGCAATGAAATTTATGAAAATTATGTTAGATTTGAGACAAAACTTTAAATATATCTATAAAGCTATGGGTCCGATTTTGCCTCAGTTATCGGTGTTAGGCAAACAAATTGGTGTCTCCCCCGAGGTAATGGGTTATATTACCTCAATTTTACCAGTCATGTATGTTTTAGCAAAACCTTTATTCGGTTTTATTGCTGATTACTTTACGGTAAGTTACTGTTTTTTAAAATTTATAGTTTTTAAATTAATTTTGTATTTTATTTTAAATATTTTTTTTAGCATTTTCGTAAATTTATTTTTATTGGTTTAATTGTTGCCATGACATTATCCTATGCCGCTTTCTATTTTGTACCACAAACTCATGCCTCATCCATACCATTGGATGAAGTATGGAATGTTACCTTAAACCCCAAGGATTTACCATTTTGTAGAGAAGAGGTATGTACATATGTTATTAATTTATCACCCAATTTAAGTACCTATTTAAATTGTGTATAAAATATTATTGGATGTGTTATCTTATCAAAAATGGTTAGACTTAAAATTATTACCAGACATTTGTTATTATTATAAAAGTATATGATCACGACCTGTCGTAACTTTTATAATTGATTTAAAAAAATATTCCAATTTCGGGCTCATTATTGCCCGCCATATCTTTGCGATTTAAAGATTGCGTGACAACAACAATGATTCCAAAATTGATTGTTGTAACTTTATGGACCGCTATCGATTTGTATGAAATTGAAATATGTGATAAAGAAAATAATCTAAGAATAACCTCTCAGTCAGAAAAATACAAACGGGAAAGCGGTGGCAAAGCACTTTAACAGGTGGTACAAATACTGGCAAAAAGTGCTTTCCCATTCCGGCTGTTCAAAAAGCATCATTAAATCACTGGAGAAACAAAATTTTTGAAGGTTGGCAAAACGCTGGCAAAACCAATAAATAGGTGATCTGAAAATATATTTTCCTAAATAAAATTTAAAAAAAGTTCATATGTATTTTTTTTGGTCCTGCCGTGATTTGAACACAGGCCGTCAGATTGGCAGACGATTGCTCTACCCACTGAACTAACGACACATATAATACTTGGTGGCTAAACACATAAATGAGTGATAACAGCTGGACAACTCCTGGCTGTGCTAAAATGCTAGTACTGGCAAACAATTTTTTGTAACTAATATGCCAGCGTTGGAAGAACAAAAAAAGAAGTTGGTCTTGAAGTAGCTTTCCCACAAACAAAAAAATTGAGTTTATAAAACAAAAAAATTTTAAATTAAAAAAAATTAAAAAAAAAAATATTTGCTTCCAACCGGATTTGAACTCGGTACCTTCTGACTACAAACCTTTCTTAACGAAGCGTCAGCATATTTATAAAATCATTGGTCTACCAGTGAATAGATTTTTGTACCACAGGTAGCATTGGCTAGGTAGCACTGGGCAACCACCTTGGTATATCACTCTAAGCCAATTCTTTGCCAGTGGTTTTTTTTATAAACCACCGAAATTTTTGTAAAACAAATACTGGCAAAACGCTTTTTGCAAACGCTGGCAAAGCGTCCCAAATGACTGTTCTGCCAGTCATTTATTTTTAACACCGTAGTATACCAGTGCTTGATTTTTTGTACCACTGGCGATTTCTGACTGGGCTGCCTGATTTTTTCGGCAAACTCTTCAGCCTATTTTTGACGATTAATTTTTGAAACAATCCACAAAAACTACTGCATCTTTGGTAGTTGTTTATTATACTATTAAAAATAACTACTTTATACAACTTTTAAAAAACGCATTAATTTTCGTTATTTGTTGTTTTAGCAATTGTGCTAACAGTTATTTTGTATTTTTTCTTAGAAAAACCACTATAGTTGCAGTTAAAAAATTTCGCCCTTTTTCAAATGTTTATTTTAAATCGGCATATGAAACCATGTGAATCTTCCATTTTCGGTGTTAGATGTGTTCAGCTAACTTATGTAAAATACTACGAAAAACTTTTTGTGGAACATTTTAACACTCTAACTCTGCAATTAATGGGACTTTTTTGGCTCCTTTTAAAAAGGGACAAAAAGACCCGTAAGGTGAAGAATTAGAAGGTTAAAATATTATACAAAAATGGTCTCCGTAGTGTTTTACATGAGTTTTCCAAACATATCCTATACTTAAAATGAGAGATTCACATGGTTTCCCCCTAAAATCCGGATTTGTTGGACATTTGAGCGCCAATTCTGAATAACTACGAGATTAACCCTTAAACACATTTTAAGTTTTGACTTATTTTTGGCATTGAAGTTAAATTTTCAACTTTGATATATTCAGAGACTTATAGTAGAATTTCATATCAAATATTTTTACAGAACAATTTAACCCTCTTACTCTTCAATTGAAGGGGCTTTTTTGACTACATTTTAGTTAGGTACAAAAAGGCCCCGTAAGTTGAAGAGTTAGTTAACGTTAACCGCCCCTAAACTGAAATTCCAAGCGATCTTTTTTAGTCTCCTCTAAGAGAATCCATTGTCAGAATCCCGTAGTTTTAGAAAAAGTTCGAAAAGTTGTACAGTGTAATTTTTTTTGTCTTTTAAACATCTGATCTGTCCATGTGAAAATCGAATTATATATAAATATACATGATCATGCATTATTTCGTATGTGATCATGCATGGGCATACATAGTCATATACGTTCAGGCATAGTTTAATTTATGACCATGCATGATCTCATATATTTCTATATATGTATCTTTGGATCCGAAATTTAAGAATATATGAAGGTATATGATATGATCACATGTGAGCATATGTGAATCAGATATGAGTATATATGGTCATATATCCTCAAATTTTGGATCCGAAGCTATATGGAAATATATGAGATCATGTATGGTAATACATCGAACTAGACATGCGCGTATATGACTATGTATGTCCATGCATGATCATATACTAGTCAATGTATGATCATGTATGTTCATATATATTTCGATTTTCACATGGGTGGCTAAGATTTGGTATCAAATCTAACCAGATATGGTCATAACTGATCACAAAAATCATCGAAATTTCCAGATCACCTTAGGTACGTATGAATGAAACTGGTACTAGATCTCATTAGATCTGGCCATACAGTGTATCGCATATATCATATCTTATCATATATAATTTGATATGTTACCAGATCTAATTAGATTCAATCATAACTACTTGATCAGATCTTATCTTTTTGTATGGGATTCAAATTATGAAAGATTTTTAAAATTTTTCTTTTCAGCTTTTAACCCAATCCAATTTATGTAGTACTTCCCATGGCTTCTTATGTCAGGATAAAGGTGGTGAATTTGCAGCATATTTTGTGGATACCTTAAATCCAACCATATCACATTTAAATCTTACCAGTAACTATGAAAAATCTTCACTCCAACTACAGATATGCTTAGACAATGCCCACACAATTGCCGATAACTTTACCTCATTCAATGGTACCTGTTCGGTTATATCTGCATTACAAACCAAATGTCTTTACAGTTCATCGGCTTTTTGGCTTTTTGTTACTTTTATGTGTGCCGGTACAATTGGCTTCAATGTGACCAATTCCATATCTGACGCTATATGTTTTGATGTGTTGGGTGAAAGTGATGCAGATAAATATGGAGCTCAACGTGTTTGGGGAACGATAGGATTTGGTTTAACTGCTTTAATATCGGGCATTGTGGTCGATTTGTGGACTTTAGATGTGGTGAAAAGTTTTACACCAGCTTTAATTATAATGTTAGTATTTAGTTGTTTTGATTTATTTAGTGTATCCAAATTGAAATTACCAAAGTTATGCTCTTCCGAATCGATATTTAAAGATGTTTGGGAATTGATATGTCATCCCGCTATAGCAATATTTTTAGTTTTTGCTACTATAGCTGGTATTATAGATTCTTTTATTATATATTTTATGTTCTGGCATGTAGAGGAGGTTGCCGCCGAAACGGGTTTCATGCATCAAATTAAGTTAATCGAGGGTTGTATAGTGGCGGCTGAATGCTTATTTGGAGAGGTGCCCTTTTTCTTTTATAGTGGTAAAATTATTAAAAAACTGGGTTATGTTCATTGCATGAGTTTATGTTTCTTTTTCTATGCCGTACGTTTGGCACTAATATCATGGATTCCCAATCCTTGGTATTTAGTGGGTGTAGAACTTTTCTTCCAAGGTTGTACTTACGCTCTTTGTTACACTTGCATAGTGGCATATGCTTCAGCAGTAGCACCACCTGGCACTTCGGCTACTGTACAGGGTCTTATGGCTGGCATGGATGATGGTTTGGGCTTTAGTATAGGTTCTCTTATTGGTGGTTTAGCCTTTAAACGTTACGGTGGTAGACGTTGTTTTAAGTATTTCTCAATAGTTGCTATTTGTACCTGTATAGCGCATATTTTAGTTAGACCATCATCAAGAAAGAAGCAATATTTACCTAAATCGGGTTATCAGGTACCAACTGAACAGGTTGATGTAAAGATGGAAGCATTAAAAGACCAAGAAGTGAAAGCATAGGGGGAAAGTATTAAAAATTAATGACAATGTTATTATTTTTAAGATTTTAATATGTACATATAGTTTAAAAGTTATGTAAATAAGTAAAACTGTAATTGTAATGTTTTGTATTTTTTTAAATGAACGACAAATAAAATTTTTTTAAACATATACATACATATTTATTTTTTTTTTTCATTATACTTATTTAAACACTTAAGCCCGATTACTGAATATCCAGTTAAAATTAAGCTGACAGTTAATTTTATATTTTATATGAGAAACAAAAACAAATGTGTCAGTTGAAGTCCCAGTAGCTACTAACTGGGACTTCAACTGAATATTCAGTAATCGGGCCTGAACAAAATATGTGGTTCTGCTACCGTTTCTACAGAAAAACTTAATTTTTTTATACCCGTTACCCCACTGTTGGTAAATAAAGTGTATCTTTCCATTTGTAACACTTGAAAATGATGGTATTAACCCGAATTACATATGAGCTTAATTTTTTTACATGAAGAACAACGTTTTTCTACTGAATTTCATTTATTAGTGTAGACCCACAATAAGAATAGAGAGTTCTTTACACATATGTGTCGGCCCAGAATAATAGCGGGGAGTTAAAAAGTTGCCGCTCTGGGCAAAAACGAGCCAAAAATAACATCAGATAGAGGTGGGGGCCAAAATTATTATGGGTTATATATGACAAAGAGACTTCCCCCCGATTATGTAAAGTCTAGGGACAGATGTTTTTGACCGTTTTTAATGTACAATCATTATAACGACTATTTTTGCAATATTTAACAGTGAGGTAAAATATGTCAGACTCTATGCAAGTCGCTTAATTACATTAACCGCTCTCTTACTGGTTCTGTCTGAGATATAAAGAAGTTAAGTTTTAGTTAATGGATTTGGTCTTTTTATTTTCAATAATTTATTTATTTCAATAAAACAACCCATTACCCCTATTAAAATTTCATGAAATGTCGGTCAGAGCTAGTTAACAGAGTATGAGATGCATGCCTACTCTTGAGATTCGTTATAGAAATATTTTAAATTTATTTCTGATTTTTATTTTAACTTCACTAAAGATCATTAAATACTTAGTAAATCCGAAACTAATAATAAACAGAAAAAACAGGTATTTTTGAAAATATGGCAACATTGAAGAGAGTGTGAGAAAAAAATGCACGAGTAGGAGAGAAAACGTAGAGAAATTAAATAAAGTTTTAATCGAGATAAAAAAAGAAACGCAGGCCTTGGCCGGAAGTTTGTATCTCTGCTCTTAAACTGTATTGATAGAATCCTTATTGAAAGTGATCAACTATCAAGCGTTTTTCCCACTTTTAGTTAATTTTTTTTTCAACATATTCAGTGTATTCGTTTACTCGAAATTCTTAATACTTTTACTACAATTGGAAAGTTTTGTTTACTTTTTGTATTGATTTTTTCCAGTTGTAGTAAAAGTAGTAATTTGTAGTAAGTAAACGAACATGCTTAATATTTCAAAATGTAGTTATGCTCTTTTAACTATAATCGTAAATTTTTTGTGTAGATTTTTATCGCTTAACAAAAGTATAGTTTTCCTGAATAACAGCTTGCTATATGAAATCTATACAATATGCTGACCCTTTCATTTGTATCGTTCCACAAACGGAATGTAAGGGGGGGAGAAAATAAACATATAACCGCCGCAACACACAGAAATCATATAAATCTTATTGTTGCCACAAAAATAACCTTTTATGCCTGTGATATGTGCTTTTTATATAAAGCTTTTTTGTTAAAATAGAAAAAATAAATGTTTTATTTATGCCTTCAAAAAAAATATTTCAATGGGAAATTGTTGCTTTTTTTTTTGATTGTTGTAGAAATACGTTAGAAAAAAACCTACACTCACAATAACTTTACCGTAAAAGTTCAACAGTTGTTTAAAAAGTAAATCAGTAAAGTCGTTTTAATTGAATAAGTAGTTAAATTGCAAAGAAATATATTTTTTAACTTTTTCTATCAGTCATTCAATAAATAAAATACATAAAATACGGACTTTCGGTAGAAGTTAAAATATCCAATCAAAATTTTCTGTTAAAAACAATCAGTTGTTAGAATACAATTAATTTTAAAATAAACGATAAATCTATTATTTTTACCGACTTTGCCAGTTAATTAAATAACAATTAAAAATAAACGACAAAATACAATTGTTTTAAACGAAAAATGGGTAGTCCTTTTTTTAACTTATTTTCTATTGTTTTAATGCATATATTCGGTTGATTTTAAGGAAAAAATATTGTGAGTGTACATTTCCTGATCTGATTTAAATTTGTTTATAACAAATTCAAAGGATTTCTGTGAATGATTATTTGTTTTGTATATTTTGTTTGAAGAAGGAAATTGTATTTAAATTTGATTAATTTATAGATTAAGATATTAAATGGCCATATCATCTGGAATAAATAAAAATTATGTATTGGAAATTTTATATAAAAATTTAAGTGATTTGGAATTGAAAAATTATGAGAATGTTAGTATTGAATATGTCGGCTTTTAAACAGGATGAATTTCGAAAAGGTCGTCCAAAATCAGTTGTTGTGCCAGAAAACATTGATGCTGTGCAAATACTGATAATGCAGGATCGCCATGTGACATAGGTACTTTGAGATTGAGGCTACCTTAGGCATAAGGTCCACCAGCATAAATAAAATATGGCATCAAAATTTAGCCGTAAAAAAGATTTGTTCTCGTTGGATTCCTCATAACTTAACAATAAATCAAAAAGATGCTCGGGTCGATTGGTGCAAACAAATGCTCAAGAAATCCAATAGCGGTGCTTCAAAAGACTTGACGAATCATGGATTTATGCATATGTACCTGAAACTAAGCAGCAGACGAGTGTATAGTTGTTTCGTGATGAACGAAATCCAACAAAAGTTGTTTGCTCTCGAAGCACTTCGAAAGAAATGGTCGACTGTTTTTTTTTTTAGAAAAACTGGGCATGTGGCAACAGTGCTGTTAGATCAATGAAGAACAGTTAATTCTGAATGGTACACCACCATGTGTTTGCCAGAAGTGTTCGGAAAAATTAAAAAAACCAACCCCAAAACAGATAAATCTTCACCATGACAACGCGAGATCTCAAACATAGGGTCAAACAACTAACTTTTTAAGTACTTAAAATACCGTATTACTGGCTAATCCGCCCCACAGCCCTGACATGGAACCCAATAACTTTTTTTGTTCCCGCACATCAAAGATAAACTTCATGAGCAACGATTTTCTTCAGCAGAAGGAGCCTAGATGCATTCAAAACATATTTTGGAGGTGTCTCAAGAGGAATGGAAAAAATTCTATGACAAGTGGTTTTAATGCATGCAAAAGTGTATAGATCATAAAGGAGAATATTTTGAAAAACAATAAAGAAACTTTCAATAACAAATTTCTGAT
Source organism: Leucophora obtusa (assembly GCA_949987735.1). Lineage (NCBI taxonomy): Eukaryota > Metazoa > Arthropoda > Insecta > Diptera > Anthomyiidae > Leucophora > Leucophora obtusa. The sequence continues at coordinate 8,537,219 of OX465296.1, forward strand.
TGTTTTTATTATTAGGCTCAAAATTTAAATAGTTAACCTCGTATATGATCATACTTTTACCTTATATTTTATTACTGCATATTCAGTTATTGTGTTGGATTATAAATTAATTCAAAACTACTTTAACTTTCATTAAACTTAGCACGCTCTTAACTATAATTTTTTTTTTATATTTTCCTATGAAGACTTGATACACTGCATACAATGTGATGAAATAGTAGCCGGAATTTTGAATAATGATACGAAATATATTGAGATTATTATATTGCAATAAAAAGAGGCTGGTATATATGATTATTAACCCTGTCGATATTGAATTTTAATGGCTGGGTGTTTAAAAAAGGCCGTAAGTTACAAAAAATTCAAAATCGACTTTTTGATCGATTATGATGCACCGTAACAAAATACATATTCCTGCAAAATTTTACACTCCTACGACTAAATACAACAATTTTTCTAAACAGCCCTAAGTTAAGCTCAAATAATTTTAAAAAGTTTTTTGCTTCTCCTGTAAAATTTTTCAAATGCAACTTACTGCTTTTTTGATTTCATATGACGATATACTCTGTCCCACAGAGTTGTTTAGGGTAGCAAATAATACAAATTTCTATTTTCTATGTATGGTGGAGGGTAAAATGGAAGAAAAATTATAGAAATGGATTTTTTTTTTTAAGAAAATTTGGCTGGGCCAATAGTGTAAAGAATTTTTTCAACTAGTGTAGTAATACGGAATGCATCCCTATTAAAAAAAATTAATATGGAGCTTTATATGGTAATATATAATATAATGTGATCCATATCCCATTTCATCCGAAAAATGGCCCGATATAATTGTGTCAGTTGGTTATCACATTTTATCCAATTGTATCAGTTTAGATCGTAACTGATTAGATTATATATTAAGCAGATGAAATTTTATCTGATTTTTGACCTGATACAATCTTATGGGTTTATGTCGCATGGTATTAGTTTAGATCCAAATAGATACATTACTATACAGACTTATATAGTTATATCTGAATTTTGACCTGATGCAATTATATCTGCTTTAATACTTTGATACAATTACATAAGGCAAATGTCGGATACAAATATATTTTATTTATATAAAATTGTACCAACTACGATCTAAACAGATACCATTAGATATAAACCGGTAAAATTGTATCAGGTCAAACGTTGGATATAATTTCATTTGAATAATGTATAATTTTATTAGTTGAGATCTAAACTAATACAATTAGATAAAAACTAATAAACAACTGATACAATTACATCGGGCCATTTTTCGGATGAAAGAGTATATTTATACAGATATAACTTAATCGCATTTTATACGACTATATGTAACTGTTTTTACTCGGGATGTTAAAACACAGTTTTTAAATGTTCACAATATCATGCTCAGTTCATTTCATTCGAACTTAAAAAGGCCTCCAAAGTTAATTTAAATTCTAAAAATGAACAATTTTTTTAATTTATTAGAAAGACACAATCACAATAAATACAAAACGTCACTTTTTCACAAAAAAAATAATTGTCTTTTATATTAAATTTGCGTGAAAACAAAGTCTACACAATTTCCACGTGAAACTCATTATTGATAAAAAACATTGTTTTTTTTTTTTTTTTTTTTTTTTTTTTTTGTAGACAAAATTGGTGCTGAAAACCATTTCAGAGTATAAGCACAATACAAATGGAAAAGGAATCTTAAATGGAAAAGGAATCTTCAATCGGAATCTCACTTTTACAACAGTTGGTTATCTCTATATATAAAAGAATAACGTGACTGACTGACTGACTGACTGACTGACTGACTGACTCAACATCGCCCAGCCCAAACCGCTGAAGCTAGGAAGTTGAAATTTGTTATGTAGGTTCCTCTTTCCGGGTAGACGTCCACTAAGACGGGATTTTTGGAAATTCCTACCGGAACGGGCAAAAAGGGGGAAAGTGTCCCCCTTGACGGCCTGCCAAAACCCCTTTGGCGAGAAAGCTGAAATTTAAGATATGTGTTCCTTGGAGTAGGGGCTAACTTTTCTGGAAAGTACTTTCTAGAATTTTGGACAGGGACGTTGTAAAAATGGGGGTTAAAAAGGGGAAAAAGGCCCCCCTTGACGGCCTGCCCAAACCGCTGGAGGTAAGAAGTTGAAATTTGGTATAAAGGTTCCTCCACTATCGTAGACATCCACCAAGACGGGAGTTTTGGAAATTTTTACAGGGACGGGCAAAACGGGGAAAAAGTCTCCCCCTTGACGGCCTGCTCAAACTGCTGGAGCTATGAAGTTGAAATTTGGTATGTAGGTTCCTCGACCTGTAGACGTCCGTTGAGACGGCATTTTTGGAAATTCTTATCGGGAGGGGCAAAAAGGGGACAAAAAAAATACCTTTTTCCAAAAAAGTACCTTTTCCCAAAAAAAGTACCTTTTCCCAAAAGAGTACCTTTTTCCAAAAAAGTACCTTTTTCCAAAAAAAGTACCTTTTTCCAAAAAAAGTACCTTTTTCCAAAAAAAGTACCTTTTTCCAAAAAAAGTACCTTTTTCCAAAAAAAGTACCTTTTTCCAAAAAAAGTACCTTTTTCCAAAAAAAGTACCTTTTTCCAAAAAAAGTACCTTTTTCCAAAAAAAGTACCTTTTTCCAAAAAAAGTACCTTTTTCCAAAAAAAGTACCTTTTTCCAAAAAAAGTACCTTTTTTCAAAAGAAGTACCTTTTTCCAAAAAAAGTACCTTTTTCCAAAAAAAAGTACCTTTTCCCGAAAGAAGTACCTTTTTCCAAAAAAGTACCTTTTTCCAAAAAAAGTACCTTTTTCCGAAAAAAGTACCTTTTTCCAAAAAAAGGACCTTTTTCCAAAAAAAATTCCTTTTTCCAAAAAAAGTACCTTTTTTCAAAAAAAGTACCTTTTTTGAAAAAAGTACCTTTTTCCAAAAAATGTACCTTTTTCTAAAAAAATGTACCTTTTCCAAAAAAAAAAGTACCTTTTCCCAAAAAACATACATTTTTCCAAAAAAATAACTTATTCAAAAAAAGTACCTTTTCCAAAAAAGAGTACCTTTTCCCAAAAAAAGTACCTTTTTCTAAAAAAAGTACCTTTTTCTAAAAAAAGTACCTTTTTCTAAAAAAAGTACCTTTTTCCAAAAAAGTACCTTTTTCCAAAAAAAGTACCTTTTTCCAAAAAAAATACCCTTTTCCAAAAAAGAGTACCTTTTCCCAAAAAAAGAACCTTTTTTCAAAAAAAGTACGTTTTTCCAAAAAAAATTACCTTTTTCCAAAAAAAGTACCTTTTTCTAAAAAAAGTACCTTTTTCTAAAAAAAGTACCTTTTTCTAAAAAAAGTACCTTTTTCAAAAAAAAGTACCTTTTTCAAAAAAAAGTACCTTTTCCAAAAAAAAGTACCTTTTTTAAAAGTACCTTTTTCTAAAAAAATTTTCCTTTTCCCAAAAAACATACATTTTTTCAAAAAAATACCTTTTTCAAAAAAGTACCTTTTCCAAAAAAAGTACCTTTTCCCAAAAAAAAGTACCTTTTTCTAAAAAATGTTCCTTTTCCAAAAGAAGAACCTTTTCCAAAAAAAGTACATTTTTCCAAAAAACATACATTTTTCCAAAAAAACACCTTATTAAAAAAAATACCTTTTCCAAAAAAGTACCTTTTCCCGAATTTTCTAAAAAAATGTTCCTTTTCCAAAAGAAGTACCTTTTCCAAAAAAAGTACCTTTTTCCAAAACACATACATTTTTCCAAAAAAAACACCTTATTAAAAAAAAATACCTTTTCCAAAAAAAGTACAAATAAAGTACTTTGTAAAAACAAAGTATCTTTTTCCAAAAAATTTCGTTTTTCCAAAAAGTACCATTTAAAATAATAAATAATTTCAAAAAAACTACTTTTTTCCCTCGCCCACGGATATCTCCACTAAAACAAGGTTTCTTGATATTCGGCATAGACGTGCGCTAAGACGGGATTTTTGGAAATTCCTACCGGAACGGGCAAAAAGGGGAAAAGTCTCCACATAAACAGTCTCACAAATTGGAAAAGTGCCTGCCCAAACCACTGGAGGTAAGAAGTTGAAATTTGGTATAAAGGTTCCTCCACTGTAGTAGACATCGACTAAGTTTGTATTTTTGGAATTCCCTACAGGATATCCCAAAAGGAAACTCGGTATGTGAGTTCCTCCTTCTGTGTAGGCGTCCGCTTAGACGGAATTTTTGAAATTCCTATCGGGAGGGGAAATAAGGTAAAAGTCTCCTCCTGACGGCTTGCCCAATCCCTTTTGGCCAACCTAAAATTTTAAATATGTATTCCTTGGAGTAGGACTAACTCACCGGCAACGTAATTTTTCTATTTTGGAACAGCAACATAGTAAAAATGGTGGTTGAAAGGGAAAAATGTCCCCAATTACGGCCTGCCCAAACCGCTTAGGCAATGCAGTTGAAATTTGGTATGAATGTTCCTCATCCATCGCAGATAGCCGCGAAGATGGAATTTTTGTAAATTCCTAAAGGGAGGGGCAAAAAGAAGAAAAGCCTCACCTTGGGGGCCGGTAAAAACCCCTTCGGCTAGAAACCTGAAGATTAAAATGTGGGTCCCTGGAGTAAGGGCTAACTTATTAGAAAGATACTTTTTTGAATTTTGGACAGGGTCGTTATAAAATGGGGGCTCAAAAAGGGAAAGTTGCCCCTTAACGACCTGTCCAAACTGCTGCAACTAGGAAGCTGAAATTCGGTACTTAGGTTCCTCTTCCAGCCTAATTCCAACCGGGAGGGACAAAAAAAGAAAAAGTGTCCCCCTTGACAGCCTGCTCAAACTGCTGGAACTAGGAAGCTGAAATTCCCTGTCGATGGATTTTCGGAAATTCCTACCGAGAGGGGCACAAATAGTAAAAGTTGGCTAGAAACCTGAAATGTAAAACATATGTTACTTGGAGTATGGGCTCACTTACCGGGAAGGTGCTTTTTGGACAGGGACATTGCAAAAATGGGGATTAATGAAGTGAAAAGTGCCGCTTAAAGGCCTGCCCAAACCGCTGGAGGTAGGAAGTTGAAATTTGGTATTAAAGTTCCCCCTCTATTGTAGACATCCGCTAAGATGAGATTTTTGGAAATTTCTACAGGTAGGGTCAAAAACAGGAAAAGTCTCCCCCTTAACGGCCTGGCCAAACTGCTGGAACAAGGGATCTTAAATTCGGTATTTGGGTTCCTTCTCCAACGTTGACGTCCCCTAAGATGGTATTTTTGGAAATTCATACCGGGAGGGGTAAAAAGGGAAAAAACTTCCCCCTTGACGGCCTGGCCAAACTGCTGGATATAGAGACCTAAAATTATGTATGTAGTAGGTTCCTCCTCCAACGCAGACGTCCTCTAATACGGAATTTTTGGAAATTCCTACCGGGAGGGGTAAAAACGGAATAATTCTCCCCCTTGATGGCCTAACCGAACCCTTCGGCTAGAAACCTGTAATATATAATATGTTTTCCTTGGAGTATGGGCTAACTTATCGACAAGGCATTTCTAGGACTTTGGACAGGAACGTGGTAAAAATCGTGGTTCAAAAGGGGAAAATTACCCCCCCCCCCCCCCCCCCCCCCCCCTTAACGTCTGCGTCTTTAGCTAGAAACCTAAAACTTAAAGAACAAGTGTATATGAAACACTAAAATTAAGAAACTAAATAGGAAACGAGTGGAATGAAACACTACACAAGTGGAATGAAATGGATATAAACGTTGAACGAGTAGAATTGAAATTATAGAGAATGCAAATGGATTGGAAGAGGGAATTACCTGTTCAAACACTATCCACGGAATATGAAACTTATGTAGCATTGAAACTTACTCTCCAAAAAGTTAAACAAATTTTCTAAAAGAGAAAAAACCTTAGAAAAGGAATGGAACTTATATATTCCGATATTTAAACTTCATGTAACGAAGCACCGGTGGAAGAAACCGACGCAGTAAATTTTCCAACTGAATTTGTGAATTTACTTGAATTGCCAGGTCTACCTTTACATAAACTGGAATTAAAAAAAAAAACTTTAAGACCCGCTATTTTTAATATTATAAAATGCTTTCCAACCCTGCTTTACGTTATTTATTTTCATTCAAAACACAAATGAACAAAACTACTTACGGGTCTATCTACCTAAGTTCGCACTTTACCAAATTATATTAACATACACACGTATATTGCAATTTATTATGGATTCATTACTAACAATCCACTTTCATGAGAAAAAGTGATCAAATATTTATTTATTTTAAACCCATTGTTGTGCAGAATTATTTATTTGTGGTGGCTGGGTGAAGGCTTTAAATAAAAAAACTTTAAATAAAAAAACGAATTTAATAAAAATTTGGGGGGCGCAGCCCCGTTGGCCTTTAAGGCACGCTAACAACGTAGCGGGCTGCGCCCGCTAGTATTTTATAATTTTCTTCTTGCCACATTCCAATCTACTGTTGTTGTTTGACATTAGTTAGAAAGTGTGAAAGTGTTATTGTGTTATTGCTGTTTTTTTTATATATTTTATAAATGTATAAAGTTAAATCCTTTGATATTACTAATGCATGTGCATGACGAAATCAACCATGTAGTCGTACTATACTTGTACTGTGATTGAAATTGTATGAAAATCTGGCAACATTAGTAAAATATTCTGAGAGTAAAAACAGGAGAATAAGAAATTCCGTTGAGAAAATAAAATAAGTTTTATCTCTCACGGAAATCGTTGCACGATTTTAATTGCCAAATTGTATGGAAAAAAACGGGGACCTTTGCATTATGCTTATACTCTCAGGTTGGAAATTAGTTTAATGTTGGTGTAATTTTTAGTCTCTTTTTTTTTACCATCCAGAAATGCAACAAAATTTCTCTTGTATTTCTGTATGGTTGCCAGATCGGATTGTAATAAAAGTTTAAATATATACCCCTAAATTCATAAACGCGTTGTAAAATTATAGGAGGTTTATTGAACAAATTTTGTATGAAAATGACGTTTTGTAAACCTGCTATAACTTTACACAGCATTTATGAATTGAGGGGATAGTCTTTTTTTTAATTTCAACACTATTGATCTTGGAAGTCTGTATTTAGGAAAATTCAATTAAAACGTAGAACAAATTTAACAGAAAAAGGTCGTATTACATTAACATTGAATGAAATTCCGTATAGTTTTTGTCATCATTCTATATAAGTACATAGTATTATACGTTGATATATATTTGTATTATAGTTAAATCTCTTGTTTATGCCAAAAACAAACATCCTTTTATGTATATGGTAGACATGAGTGCATATTGTTACTTGTACATATTTTGTTGCTACACCACATGGTGTTGTATGAATAGTGTTAAAAATATATAAACAAAAATCGCATGTTTCACAAGTATTTTAGACTTTAATTAAAGGGATTTTAAAAACCAAACAGTGAAAAAAGGATTTCAAGAGTTCAGATGAAAATATATTTGCAAATATGCCAGTATGCATGTGTAAAATAACAAACCAGGCATTTTGGTAATTTTCTTCAACAACAACAGCAGCAAACTATATATTGTAAAGTTTTATTTTGTTGAAAACACTAAAATATACCACAACATTTGCCATGACTAAACACCATGTGTACTACAACGACTAGTGGCATAAATATGTACGACTGGCATAAGGAGAGAGAAAGTGCCAAGCATATTATGTGGTAAGAAGCACTTATAACAAACAATATTCTAGAAACTCTACTTTATATAAACATTGGCTTAAACTAAACACTAAACTCTATTTGTTTTCCATTGTATAGTTTAAAATAAGTCATGCCAACCATATAAATGTTAAGTCCAAATAGGGGAATTTTAATATGTTTTCCAAATACCTAATAGAAATGTTTAAGGGCCAGTATTATGGTCAACAGTTGGTAGGATTTTTTATTTAAATTTTATTTATGTAAAAAGTTTTTAAACTAAATTTTCAACTTAAGTAAAATTTTAGTAAAAATTCATAAAAAGTGCTGACTATAATATTCAGTACTCAGAATATTTATATAGGGCAGGTATTTATGTTATTAAAATGATGACCTTTTCGCTTTAAGCCATTAAGGAAAAGTATTCTGATTAGCACTTAGTTTGAATTGTTACTCTAATTTTACTTAAGTAGCAAATTTTGTTTGAAATATTCTTACTTGTGTAAAATTTAAGTCAAAATTCCTAATAAGTGGTAGCTATAATACTACACTCAGAAAAGTTCTGCAGTTACTACATGACAGTTATTTATGTAGTAATGCGGTTGTAGTTATTTTAACTACAATTGTAGTTAATTTACTTAGAACAAAATTTTTCAATGTTTTTGACAGTTATTTTTTTAAACAAACTACAAAAATTACTACATTGTAGTAACATTTATTTTATGCAGTTATTTTGAATTTTATTTACAAATACTTAAATTTTCAAGTGTGTATGCACACACACGAAGCAAACAGAAGTATGTGTATGAATCACTTGTTTAGAAATTTCTAGTGAAAGAATATGAGTATAACATGTTTTCTCTTGTCTTAGTCATAAAACAACGCCAAAGAGTGAGCACGCGTAATACGGAAAAGGTTATATATTTTTTATTAAATTACTAAAATAATAAGGTAAGTTTTATAATATAAATTTATTTACGGGGAATGTTAAAAAAATATTGTATTTATTTTCTTTCAGTTCTTTTATATTCTCATCCCTTTCTACCTGGAGAAAAAAAAGGAAGCCAAACAACAGCATATTTCATCCCTCACAGACGGACATGTACAACAATATCTTAATAGTGCAAAAAAGGGACATTAAGTGTAAATTTTGATTTCTCAATTTTAAATTTATTATAGAATAAAATTAAGTTAATAGTGTTTACATAAATTTGTTTTTTTTATTAAATTAATAATTAAAAAAAAATTTTATTTATGTTTTTTTAACTACATTTGCAAGTTGTTTGTACAGTTTTACAATAATTTGAATGTATGTTGTTTCAATTGCATTTGTTGTTGTTTTTACTACATTTGTCAGTTGATTTTTAACAGTTAAAAATTACTTCATATAGCAGTTACTTTAACTGCAAATGTAGTCTACACCTTTTTAAGTGCAAATGCAGTTATTTTAACTGTCATTTGCAGTTGATTTTACCTACATAATTCCCTGAGTGTAGCCTTAAAATATTTGAATTCAAGAATTAATAAAAAAGTAAAAAAGTTATCAATTAATTTTCAGAACAAATTTGTTTTATAGATATATGGAAATAAATTTGGGATTAATCAATAACAAACTAGCGGCTCTTATCAGTTAATTTTCAGAACAAATTTGGTTTATAGATACATAGATGGAAATAAATTTTTAAACTCAAACCTGTATTGAACTCGTAAAAGCTAACGAGCTTTTGATTAAATTTCTTTAGTCTTTTGTATGGAAACTTTGACCGAAGTGGAATAAAGGATCCAGCTGAATATCTCATATTAAAAACATTTTATTATTACACTGAACTATTTCGCTCAACTAAACTAATATTAGCGAATGTTGGCAACCCTGCAATAGAAATAAAAAAAAAAAACAATGGTGCACAATGTCTTCACTGCTTTTTTCTTGATTTTTAAGCATTTATGCTTATTTTGTATATGTATTGCATTTAAATTTCGTTTGCAATGACATTTATGTACATGTTTTAGACATACCAACCATATTTACATACACATGCATTTAATTTTAAATCTTTTCTTTGTATGTGTTTGTCATTTATAAAATTAAGTAGAGGTTAGCGTGACATGAAACATGCTGAATACAATAAACACTTAAACATAAAAGTATTGAACAATTTAAGGCTAGATTAGTATATTATCCACTGATGCGAGCTTTATTCAGAGACAATGCGGCAGTCGGACCAAGTGAAGCTGAGAGTCATTGGATGCTCTCACGAATGCACATTTTCCTGGTTACCTTCCTGTAACTGATACAGAAGACTTTCCTATAGGGATACCGATCCCGAAATCCCGATCCCGAAAATCCCGGGATTTGGTCTTGAAAAAATCCCGGGATTTCCGATTTCATTATTTGGCATATTTTATCTCTTTTTGTATTTGTTTTATTGTTATATTCGACCTAAATCACATAAATCTAATATTTTATTAAATGTTATTAAAGAACTAAGTTTTCCCATTCATAAATAATAGATTAAAATAGATTACACTTTAAATAAATCTGAATAAAAACCTTAATAATTTAAAAACTTATATTCAACTGTGAAACTTTTGAAAATCGTAATTCAGCGTTATTAATCTTTTAACGGACATGTTTTATTTATATTATTGATGATTTGCTAAAATCATAACTTCGTGCAAATTTTTGTTTAATTAGAAAAATCTGAAATCAGCTGAGGTATCTTCTTAATATTTTATGTTAGTTGATTTAAAAAAACTAATAGTCACTAAATATTTCTGATGATTTCAGCAGAGTAGTTTGTATTTGCATTCAATTAATTTTAGCCAAATATAACTAAATATTTGTAGTTTCTTCAGAGGTAAATTGTAATTGCAATTTGCTTAAATTTAACTCATAAATATATTTCTTATATTTCGAAAATTTAACAATTATTTAGCAAACAAGTTTTAATCGCGGAACTTTTTTTGCTAATTTTTAGTAGCTTTTTCTGCTATTTTTACATACTTATTTCTATGAGTGTAGTTTCTGTTTGAAGCGAGATTCACGATGCTGTAGTACTCCACTCTGAGTGGATTTTGTTCCTTTCTTTTCTGCAATTACATATTTTTTGTATTATGCTATCTCTATTTTACACACTCCACTCTGCAGCGTGGAGTACTCCAGCATTGTGCTTAATTTGTTCATTTCTTGATACTGCAAGAAATAATAAGTAGATTTATAATAAATTATTTTAATTTGTAGGGTTTATTTCAGCTATTTATTTTTAAAATTAAAAATATGATGAAACAAAAAAATCCCGAAACCCCGAAAAATCCCGGGATCCCCATAAAACCCGGGATCCCGGGATTTAAATTTTCAAAATCCCGAATCCCGGGATTTGTAAAAACCAGTCCCGTTCGGCATCCCTACTTTCCTAATACTAACTAATCAAGACTAGTAACCCTTTCCATAGAGAAGAGAAGACTGCGATGTGCTGTCGACGATTTTGATCCAAAAAAATCACGGAGTCCTGACGTTATCATACCAGCTGTTTTTCAGAAAAACATTGGGCTGACTATACTATGCCTGACATAAGGCGGCACTCGGATTTTATACAGGTGGCTCCATGTTATGAAATTTGAAGAACAGATTTGAAGTAATCATCATAATCTCTAAATAATTCGATACTGTTTGAGCATATTGTTTATAAGAAAAAAGATTTTAGTGATAACACTTACATATACTTAATCACAAGATTTAAAGTAAAGCAATATACCCAAACCTAGTATCAAATATCTTTATTTAAAACTAGGTTAATTTATATTCACATAATGTTACATGTACTTTTTATATGTAAGAACATGCTTACATACATACATTAAATTAACTTTTACTCCTAGAATCACACTCAGCTCTTTAATTTGCAATTTGATTCAAGAAGTAAGTATTAAATTTTCTTATTTGTTGTATAAAACAAATTTTTCTTGTCAATACATTAACAATTTAAGCTGATGCCCATGTTCTGGAATTCAAAACTTCTGAATTACAATGGAATATTGTAGTCAAGCCATGTGGCAGAGAAAATTGTTGTTTTTTAATTCATATATTTTGCTGAATCATATCATTGTTCTTCGATTTATTTTATTTTTAGTTTAAATTATTTTCCAAACTGTTTTAAAAATCACAAAAAGTGTATTGTTAAATATGTAGGTTATCAAAATTTTAGAAAAAACTTTGATGACAAAAAAAAAACCGATAATATTCAAACTGTGAGTGTGTATTCGTTTTACAGAACAGTGATAAATATATAAAAATAAACAAAAATCATATAAAAAGCCTTATATATATGTGGCTTTGCATACCAACTGCTCTGTTATAGAAATCTTAAATTATTTAATTTTTAAAAAATCCTAATTTTTTAATATAATCGGTAACTCAATTTATACAAAAATCATTAAAGATTTTTAAAATTTTTTTAGTTATAAAAACACCAGATATTTTTATATCAATTCAGAAAGTTTCCGCTAAGTTTTGTTGAAAATACCCGTTTAATATTGTACATAGCAAATCTTTAACAAAACTGCAAATATTTGTTCCACAATCATTTAGTACATCATCACGTATACTTTATATCGTATTTATTATACTCATTATACGAACTGATGTCCTAACTGGTTACCTATAGAACAAATATTTTAATTTTTATTGACTCTTTAATGTACACAATATTCAATGAATATTTTCTCCAAAACGGAGCTGAGCAACATACTTGAACTTTCTAAGTAGATAGTATGACATCTGGGATTTGTTATATATAAAAAAAATTCGCCAATTTCAAGATAAATTGAGTTATATATTACATAATTTTTTTTTTTAATTCCCAATTAAATTTGTAGTAACATTGTCAAGTGTCTAGGGCATTTTCCTAATTTATTTATTTTTTTTTCTTCGCGAATTCCATTAAGTTGTTTTTAATAATATTTAACTCCACAATTTTCTTGAGCGTAAGGTTTGTTTTCTATATATAAAATGTTATTTATTATCGATATTTCGCTACTCCATTGTGTAGCATCTTCAGGAAATAACAATTAAATTAACAAATTATAAACAATTTGAAAAAGTTTGGAAAGTATTTATCAAATATAAATTCCTTGTATTATATTTGATCAATACTTTTCAAATTGTTTATAATTTGTTTATTTAATTGTTATTTCCTGAAGATGCTACAGAATGGAGTAGCGAAATATCGAAAATTGTGGAATTAAAAATTAAAAAAGAAGTTTAAATAAACGACAAGAATTATTAATAATATGCATATTATTAAATAAAATGATTGAAAAATGTTTTAATATTCAGTCACACCTAAATGCTTCGCCCACTTTTTGGAATATTAATTTCCTTCTAAATTTTTATTCATATCATATAGAAAATTAAAAACTGTAATTTTCACATTAGTACAATATACTTGTTTTTAGCTGTACAGTTGCTATGGAAAGCGTTATATGTACTGTTAAGCTGAAAACTGAAATTAGAATTCTAACATTGTTTGTTATACACAATAATGTTTTTTTATCCATTTACCATTGGCTCGATTTCAATATCATTTCAAAATCCAATTCATGTATTATTACAAAAATATATAAAAGAAAAATAAATTACAATACAAATAAATTTTGCATGCAAATTTGCTAAATGGTTTCCTATATACAAATTTTTTATTATATTTTTCTTTTGTAAATTGTGTTTAGTAAAACCCTTCTTATATAAATTTTTACTTCAAAAATGCTTTTAAATAGTCGGTTGAGTTTCAGGTTAACAATAACGGAACAAATGAGATTTCTTCTCATACATTTTAGAAGAAAATATAACTAAGGAAAATTAGAAAATATGATTTTACAAAGGCTACATAAAGAACTTTTCAGAATAGCTTATATAAAGCCCTGATATATACAGCAAACAGATTAATGTGCACAGTTTTGTAAAAAGTTTTGGGAGAAAAAGTCATGTTAAATTCATACAGTTTTTGAACAAATTTATTACACTTATGAATTATTTTTTTCTGTATAAAAGGCTGTAAAATATATAAAAAATCCTTTTTAAGCCTTAGGGTAGCGTTAAATCTTTCCCAGGTAGTGTGATCTATTATTTTAAATTTATTTATATTTTTAATAATTATCGTAAATTAAAATATCTTTACTTTTACTTTTAATTTTCATTAATATTTTTAAACTTCAAAACAAGGTGGTATAGCAACAAAATAAATTCCTCATTAAATGTTATTTGCTTATAATTATTATTTTTGTAACAGATTAAAAAATCAAACATTTTTTTTTGCTTAACTTCTATTTAATAACAAAATAATCTCGTTTAAATACAACAAAATTAAAACAGAATTTTAAGATAACCTCAATAACTTAAGAAACATAATTTTTGCGTGTGTCTAACTTTTAAAAGTGATAATAAGTTTTCTTCATTTTTTTCTTGTTAAAATATTTCCAAGAACCTTATAAAAAGGTCGTTTTTAAGATTTTGAATTAATTCTCTTATAGGTAGATGCTATAGAATATTGTAAAAATAAACAAAAAAATTCTACGCCCTAAAACTTAGTTAAAATATTTAAAATATTCAAAAAACACCAAAAAAGTTTTATAAATTAAGAAAATAAAAGTTGAGTAGAAAAAGGTCATAGCCAAAAGCCGTAAAATAAGTGAAGGACGTCAAAAAATATTTGTTTACTAATCTTTAAATCCCTAAAACAATATAAACAAATATAAAGGTTTAGTAGAGATAAAATTAAAAAAAAAGGAAGGAAGCTAGTAAGTTAGCAAATTACGGTTACATAATTGTTATGTTAATTATTCCAAAAAGTTTAATAATCGAATAATTCTAAAGTGATAAAATAATTTCCACATATTTATAGCAAAAGATAAATATTTTAAAAATGGTTGGTAGAGGGATATAATCCTAAAAATGTTATCTACCAAAAGTTTAAAAGTTTATGTGGAGCGTATGAGTGATATGTATAATAATAATAATCATACGCATAGAGGATTAATAGCATATACTACAAAGTACCCGGATTATTATATCTATTGTATACTGAGGTATGAAATTAATCCACTTTCCTTTTTAATCGATTAATTTTCCAAATAATTATTGGGGTTTTTTTCCTAACCGTTTCATCGAATAAAATTTCAAAATTAATCGATTAATAGAACAAATTTCTTTATAAAATAATATACAAACGCGCTTACAATCTAAATTTCAAGTACACTATATTTTAAAGTAAAACAATTTCTTTTAAATGTTTTTTTCTAGTAACAAACAAACTTTTTTTTCAATATATGAATTTTATCAACAATAACTGTATTCAGAGAGAGAAATTATTCTTTTTTTTGCTTTATTTGCAAGATTGATTGAGTGCTAAATGCACATGTGTATGTACAAATGAACATAAATTATTTAAAAACCATAAAAAAACTCAATGAAATAGTAAAAAATTTTAACAAAAATTTGCAATAGCCCATAAAGTTTTTTTTTTTTATTGTTTTACTTAATAAAAATGCAATAATTTTAATGATAACCTAGAAATGAAAAGAATAGTGTTAGTAAAATGCAATGAATTTAAGTTTAACAGCTATATTTTGCATTAAATATTTTACTATATTTTAGCAAATTCATCCATTGTGGATGGAAGCAAACAACAATTTTCAATATTGTCATGCTTTGAACTCCAAATAAATTTTTTTTTGTAGAAAAATTCTATAGTATTTCTAACAGCTAAAAAAACTCAGATATGTTAAAGAGGGAAACAAGTTTAATATACACGCATATTTTTGTGGTTCTTAATATAATGTTTTTATATTTTTATATAATGAATTTTAATCAACTGTGTAGGGAATGTACGCTCTAAATAATTTTTGTTCAAATTTACCCAACTCATGTTAGGAAATTGAAATCCTACTATAAATATGGTAAACTTACAACCTAAGTCTAAGTGAAAAAATTACACACATGATAGTAAATTATACAAAAATTTTAAATTTACATTGAAATAAAAAAATTTCAGAAATTATAAGTACCCAGTCAGAAATCGCCAGTGGTACAAAAAATCAAGCACTGGCATACCACTCATTTGGGACGCTTTGCAAGCGTTTGCAAAAAGCGTTTTACCAGTATTTGTTTTACAAAAATTTCGGTGGTTTATAAAAAAAACCACTGGCAAAGAATTGGCTTAGAGTGATATGCCAAGGTTTGCAACCAGTGGTTATCCAGTGCTACCTAGCCAATGCTACCATGCGTACAAAAATCAATTCACTGGTAGACCAATGATTTTATAAAAATGCTGTTGCTTCGTTAAAAAATGTTTGTAGTCAGAAGGTTCCGAGTGCAAATCCGGTTGCAATTTTATAAAATCAATTTTTTTGTGTGTGGGAAAGCTCCTTCAAGACCAACTTTTTTTTTTTGCCCTCCCAACACTGGCATACTAGTTACAAGAAATTGTCTGCCAGTACTAGCATTTTGGCACCACTAGTAGTTGTCCATCTATTATCACTCATTTATGTGTTTAGCCCTCAAATATTATATGTCTCGTTAGCTCAGTGGGTAGAGCAATCGTCTGCCAATCTGACAGCCTGGGTTCAAATCAAGGCAAAACCAAAAAATACATATGAACTTTTTTTAAATTTTATTTTGAAAAATATATTTCCAGACCACTTATTTATTGGTTTTGCCAGCGTTTTGCCAACGTTTAAAAATTTTGTTTATCCAGTGCTTTTCCGGCGCTTTTTGAACAGCCGGTCCTTTTGTTTAATGATGTTATCATTTTGGGAATGGGAAAGAACTTTTTGCCAGTACTTGTACCAACTGTTAAAGTGCTTTGCCGCCGCTTTCCCGTTTGTATTTTTCTGACAGGGTAGTTTTATAATTTTTGGGCGTAAATTTACCAATTTAATACGTTATACCGCCCAAAATAAGAGAATAAAATTATTTTTAAAATATTTTAATAATAAAATTCTTGTCGTTTATTTAACCTTCTTTTTTAATTTTTAACTCCACAATTTCCTTGAGTTTAAGGTTTGTTTTTATATATAAAAAGTTTTTTATTTCGATATTTCGCTACTCCATTGTGTAGCATCTGCAGGAAATAACAAATTTAACAAGTAGCGAACAAATTTGTTAATTTGTTATTTCCTGAAGATGCTAAACATTTGAGTAGCGAAATATCGAAAATAAAAAACTTTTTATATATAAACGAGAAAAAAGGTTGAAGTCGGGCATGCCGACTATACAATACCCTACACCAGTCTGGGTAAAAGCCAACTAATGTTTGGATCCGAAATTAGAATGGGTTAAAATGGGGCTTGTGTCAAAATTTTCTATAATGTGAGTCAGCGAACCAAATTTCATCAGAATATCTTAATATTTACGACCTGCAGCGTATAAACAATATAATTTTGGTAGGACCCTTATATGGGCACTAGGTCTAAACATGGACCGATTTTAACCAAAAGCAATAGGCTTCGTCCTTGGGCCGATATAAGTCGGTGTACCAAGTTTCATCAAAATATCTTAATATTTGCGACCTGCAGCATGTAAACAATATAATTTTGGTAGGATCCTTATATGGGCACTAGGTCTAAACATGGACCGATGTTCACCAAAATCAATAGGCTGCGTTATTGGGCCAAGATAGGTCTGTGTACCAAATTTCATCAATATATCTTAATATTTGCGACCTGCAGCGTATAAATAATATAATTTTGGTAGGACCCTTATATGGGCACTAGGTCTAAACATGGATCGATGTTCACCAAAATCAATAGGCTTCGTCCTTGGGCCAACGTAGCTCTGTGTACCAAATTTCATCAGAATATCTTAATATATACGACCTGCAGCGTATAAACCATATAATTTTAGTAGGACCCTTATATGGGCACTAGGTCTAAAAATAGACCTATTTTAACCAAAATCAATAGGCTTCGTCCTTGGGCCGATATAAGTCGGTGTACCAAGTTTCATCAAAATATCTTTATATTTCCGACCTGTAGAGTGCGCACAAGAATGCATGGACAGACAGACAGACGGATGGACGGACGGACAGACGGACATCGTTAAATCGAAATAAAGAAAATTCTGAGCCGATCGGTATACTATAAGGTGGGTCTAGGACCAATATTTTTTGGTGTTACAAACATCAGCACAAACTTATAATACCCTGACCACATATTGGTGTAGGGTATAAAAACAAACCTTAAGCTCAAGAAAATTGTGGAGTTAAAAATTAATAATAAAATAAAACCCTCAGATTCTGGGGAGGTTTCTCCATTGAAAAGCCTAAGATTGCAAGAGCTTTTTCTTATAAAAAAGCATCAGTACTTTTTCCTTTAGGAAAATCTTTACATTCTGGGCGCTTTTGCCTATTGAAAAAAAAATCGGCCTTTATAAAGGAAATGCCTTAGAATTTTACTTTTGAAAAAACTCAGATTTTGAGGAGTTAAAAAATAAATAATAAAATAAATTAAATAAAATTCAAAATGGCGGATTCAAGATGGCGGCCATGCTTTTTTTATATATTGGACTTAATCAATTATACAGATCTTGGGTCCGCTGAATAAAAATGTGAAATTAAAATTTTGAAATTAAAATTTTGAAATTCAAAATGGCGGACCTAATATGGCGACCAACAATTTTGTCATTAAATTTCTTACGTCGTTTGATTTACTTAAAATTTCTAGCAGGGGAAGTTTTTGGATAGCAGATTACGAATCTGAAATCAAGTTACAAAAATTAAAAATGGCGGATCCAATATGTCGACCAAAAATTTAAAATTGTTATGTATTGGATAATAAATTACACTGCACAAAAAAAAACAAAATTAGTGCTGACAAAAAGTTAAAAATTTAACTTCATTGTCAGAAATAAGTCAAAACTAAAAATGTTTTTAAGGATTAATTTCGTGCTTATTCACAATTTGCGCTCAAATCTCCCACATATCTGGTCTTTAGGGAAAACCGGAACCTTCACTTAAGTTAATTTTAAGTTCTATTTTTTTTAGTTTTTACTAAAACGCTGTAATGCTGGAAATCAGCGACTTCTTTTTCTCAATTAAAGGGAAAAATCTCGAAAGTTTATGAACGGTCGCAAAAACCTAGTTAGAAGACATCCTCGGGAACATATTGCCATTCAAGTTTTACAAATATCTCTTGGGACATTTTGGAGTTTATTTTTGAAATTTTAGGATTTTCAAAAAAACTTATATTTTTGAGGTAAATTTAATAATTTCGTTAGTTTTTTCGTAAATATTTAACAGGTTTCAATTTGTTTTTGATAACTAGTTTCAGTTTTATAATTTGAGATTATTTTTGGAACAAATTATTAATTTATGGTTTTTCTATTGTATCATTATAAAATAAGAAAAATGTCACAAAATTAGAAAACTTTGATTTTGAAATCTTGCCAACTAACAACGGGTAACCATATTGATACAATATTTCGCTCACAAAATATTGAAGTATCTTAGATTTTGAATATATAAACATATTTTCCTTTTACCTGAATTGTACTTTCGGCCAAAAAACGATGATCGTGGCCCACAGTGCACCATCACTGCTAAGTTGAAATAGGGATATTTGTAATTTTCAGTAGAATTATTCTCTGACGTGTAGTTAGGGAAACCCTGCACTCAGGAAACAGATTCGGTGTAGCCAATCGAATGGTTCAGTTGCATCAAATGAATTTTTCGGCTGCGACTATCGAATTATTTTTGATACAACTGAAATTCCGTAGTCACGGTCTAATTAGTCCTGCCTTAATTAGTTTTCTGTTGCCAGAACTCAAAAACTGCGTTTGTCAACACCGAATGTGTTTTCTGGATGTATACATTGCAAGTTGAAAATGAGGTTCACCCTAATATACATATCCCAGTAAACAAAGATGATCATTAATGACTCAGAAATGAGCTCCAAAAATATAAACATTTTTTCACTTTTTCCTATGAACGTGGTCCGTCCAAAAGAGCCCCCTGTGTAATCAGAAATGACTCAGAAAAAAGAACGTATAAAATCGAAATTTTCCTCATAAATTTAAATAATTTTGAAATCTTTTTTGAGTTTGAAAAATGAACCCTCATTTTGAGACAGCTTTTTAGATTGTAGAGACACCTTTTTGGATTGTTTTTGAGGGTTCATATTTTCTGCCAAAAAAGGGTGTTTTTTTTTTTTAAAAACAATAATCATTTCTATGAGCTATTTAAGAATCTTATATATGAGCGCTCCGAATTTGCTGGCTGGGATTTTAATTGTTTTATATTCTTTAACTATTTAGTTACCATTTTTCTCATTTTTCTTCCAATTTTATTTTGGAGTACCATTATTGTTTGAAGTATCTACTAAAATGGACCAAAATTTAAACTTCTGTCGACCTTAAACCTTAACGGAAAATTTTCATTTTTAACGACTTCATTAGCCATAAACAAAAAATGTTTAAAATTTCGGATCACCCTCTAATACATAGAAATATGGTTTTTGATTTAGATATTTTGGTTCTTATATATTTTAAAAACTATTGCAACTAAATATCAGGAGAAGCATACGGGATTTTGATACACATATTTTGGTTCTTATATATTCACCATATCTCTATTAGAGGGTGATCCGAAATTTTAACCATTTTTAGTTTATTGCTAATGTAATCGTTTATTAATGTCACTTAATTTTAAATTAAAAAATAAAATAAAAATTATGGCCATAGTAATGGCCATAATTTTAAATAATAATAAATAATAAAGAGTATTTTAAATTTCAAGTCGACTTTAGTTTTAAACATACGGGTTTGTTTATTTAGCCTATGAAAACTCTACAAAAATATTTATATTTTCAAACATTGTGATTTGTTGAAAATAAATCAATCAATCAATCAGAATGCTCAATAAAAACATACTGCCAATCAAAATTTTATTTAAAATCGACTTTAAAAAAAATATACATTCGGAAAATTTAGATAGTATATTATTAGGTTTTTTTTATTCTTTTCAATATTTTAAATTTTTGTAATTTTCTTGATACAGAAAAAGCTATGGCCCTTACTATAAAAGAGTATTTTAAATTTAAAGTCGACTTTATTTTGAATCATACGGTTTTGTTCATTTTGTGTATGAAACCCCTACAAAAATATTTGTATTTTCGAACATTTTGATTGGTTCAAAATAAATTAACCAATCAGAACGCTCCAAAAATAAACCAAGTCAAGGCATACTGCCACCCAATATTTTAACCAAAGTCGACTTTAACTAAAATATACGTTTGGAAAATATTGATAGAAAGGCTGTATATTTTCAAATTTAGCCGTTACTTAGAAAACTTTAGTTATTAAATATTATAACAAAAATGAGTTTTTATTGTATTCAACAAAAAAATATTGATACTTATACTAGGCAACTTGAGCAGTTAAAGTATTTTGTTACACCGTTCACTAAAGGGTTAATAATATATTCTGTAGTTGCTTTCATTTATATTTTTCTTTAGTCCACATTTAGGAGTTCCATAAGTCTTTTATAAGAGTTAGGTAAACATATTTTATTTTGCAATTACTACTTACTCACTATTAAAAACAAAATGATGTATTCCTAAGATAAATAACAAGTGAACTTTATTTTACCAACAAACTTTTTATATTTGAAGTGTAATATTTCAAGTAGTCAGTGTTTCAAGTGTTTGTATTTTTTGTTTCATTTGGGATATATTTGGTTATAATTTTTCTTTTGCGTACCTGAATGAAAAAGTTTTCTGAAAAATAAAATTTTACAAAACTTTAAGTGGATTACACAATTTTATGTTTCAAGTTTTTTTTTGCCGAAAATTGCAAATATTTTCAATATTAATTGAAATACTTGGATTCATAATATAACAAATACTTTTAAAAATATGTCTAAATATGAAATTTATTTACAAATACGAGATTGAACATATTTTTACTCATTATTTGCATATATAGTTTATTACTACCTACAAGAAAGTTACAAAGTTACTATAAAATGTGTTAAAACAAAAACCAAACCAATTAGTTAAACAAAAAAAAAAAAAAGAATCGGTTAAGATCTCAAAAAATAACATTGTTTAAAGAAATATGGATATTTAGTAGTAATAGAATTAGAAATGTAAGTAATCCTGTTCTACAAATATGGAGCAAAAATAAATTTTATCGAAAAATTTTAATATTAAATTCGTACCTACCATATATTACATAAATATCTTATTCTCCTTCTATTTTTGTCAACAAACACGTATTTTCACACACATTCAAATATTTCTTGTATAGGTATAGGACATATATCCTATACATTCTCATGAGATACGTCCACTGACAGCGAATATCAAAGAGTAAGATATCTATATGATCTATGTTACCATTTGTCATGACAATCAAATTTGTTGGCAATCGAGAAAATAAAAAAGCACTTAAAAATTACTTAACATTTATACAGACTTTTCCTGAATTAATGAATTTTTAAGGTTTAGAAGTGTACCCTTATATAAGCTTAATTTGCTTTTTTTACTGTTTATAATTATATACTTAAAAATGTGATGACTTTTTCGTTTGTTAATTAACATACTTCGTTGGTACTTTAATGTTAATGATATAAATACTTATACAAATACATATGCGTGTACATCATTATTACTGCATATAGAACACTGTGCAACACTAATATAGGGCTCGGATGGTTTTTCATTTTCATTTTTGTACCAAAATTCTATAATATATGACTCAACAATCAGGGTGAAAGTTCATCAGTGTTCAATTTAGTCATGAAAACCTACAATGACTTTTTTATAAGGACTTTTTGTCCAGAACATTCGTAAAACTTAAAATGCTCGTTTTGGTGGTCTTTTTTGGTATATCTGAGAAAAAAAAAGACTCAAATGATCCATTAAAATGGCAGATATAGAATTAATATGTTCTACGAAAAATTTTCCCATTAAGTTTCATTATGTAAGTATATCCAAAGACTGAGTTTATATCAGAAGAATATTTGCAATGGTTTTTGACTATTATTCCATATAGTATTGCCCAAAGTAATGAAAACTTTAAACGGCTGAAAAATTGAACTCTAATTATGCTATGGTTTTAACTATGCTTACATTTTACATTCATTCAAAGTAAGATTCGTCCCAGACCATGAACTACATTTTGTTGTGCAGTGTAATTTTTAACGCACATAAAAGTGTACATATAAAAATTAAATATATGAGGCTTTCCATACCAATTGTCCAACTTAAAAAACAGTTTAGTATATCAATGTCGACTTCTAGAATTTCAGCCACATTTTATATTTTTTCTCACTAACTGAGAGATTCTCAAAATTTTGCGTTCTAGCTATAATCATCAGACATCAGTACGTATAATCAATATCATATTAATCATACGTCTAGGTGCGCCTGATGTAAAGAATAATTTTTAACGAATGGTTAAAATGTCCCAGTCAGAAATCGCCAGTGGTACAAAAAATCAAGCACTGGCATACCACTGGGTAATCACGGTATTAAAAATAAATGACTGGCAGAACACTCATTTGGGACGCTTTGCCAGCGTTTGCGAAAAGCGTTTTACCAGTATTTTTTTTTACAAAAATTTCGGTGGTTTATAAAAAAAACCACTGGCTTAGAATTGGCTTAGAGTGATATGCCAAGGTTTGCAACCAGTGGTTATCCAGTGCTACCTAGCCAATGCTACCAGGCGTACAAAAATCAATTCACTGGAAAACCAATGATTTTATAAAAATGCTGACGCTTCGTTAAAAAATGTTTGTAGTCGGAAGGTTCCGAGTTCAAATCCGGTGGGAAGCAAAAAAATTTTTTTGGATTTTTTTTTAATTTAAAATTTTTTTGTAAATTTTTGTCGTTTATTTAACCTTCTTTTTCAATTTTTAATTTCACAATTTTCTTGAGCGTAAGGTTTGTTTTTTATATATAAAGAATAAAAATAAATAAAAAATAAAGAATTTTTATATATAAAAAACAAAAAAAATCAAGAAAATTGTGAAATTAAAATTTTTTTGGTTTTATAAAATCAATTTTTTTGTTTGTGGGAAAGCTCCTTCAAGACCAACTTTTTTTTTGCCCTCCCAACACTGGCATACTAGTTACTAAAAATTGTTTGCCAGTACTAGAATTTTGGCACAGCCAGTAGTTGTCCAGCTATTATCACTCTTTTATGTGTTTAGCCATAAAATATTATATGTCTCGTTAGCTCAGTGGGTATAGCAATCGTCTGCCAATCTGACGGCTTGGGTTCAAATCACGGCAGGACCAAAAAAAATACATATGACCTTTTTTAAATTTTATTTTGGAAAAAATATTTCCAGACCACCTATTTATTCGTTTTGCCAACGTTTAAAAATTTTGTTCCTCCAGTGCTTTTCCGGGGCTTTTTGAACAGCCGGTCCTTTTGTCTAATGATGTTATCATTTTGGGAATGGGAAAGCACTTTTTGCCAGTACTTGTACCACCTGTTAAAGTGCTTTGCCACCGCTTTCCAGTTTGTATTTTTCTGAGTGGGGTGCAATATAAATCGATTTTTTTCTCTAAACCATATCCGCAGTGATAGAAAAACATCTGAACTTTTGTTGTTGTATAAAAAATAAGGTTGTCACAACGGATTTCTGCTCTTACTCGGTTGTGATAATTGAATTTTTTTTTTTTTTTTTTATTAAAAATTATTTGTACAAAAATAGTCTAAATTCATAAACATGGGCCTCAGCGCTCTATGGGCATTATTGAGGCAAGTTGGCAAAATATTTTAATTCATACATGTACAAATAAATTATGCATTTAAAAACGGTTGTTATTAATAAAATACATTTTTATATAAGTAATTAAAAAATAACTATAAATACAATTAAAAATTTATACAAAAAAATCCCTGAACTTGTAATTTGGGCTAATTTGGTTATCACAACTAACTTCAGTTGGTTATGAGTTTATGGCAACCGAAAACCGGTTGGGAAAAATCGGCTGCCACAACGGAATTGTTATGAGAGTGTAGCCCGGCAGTTGTTATGGAAAGCCACATATATGCGCATATGCTCAGTGAATTCAACGAATGTCACATAACATATATAACCACATATGAACATTGTTAATACATACGTTTGTAAATATACTACGTGTCCAAATATTGTTTAACATTAACGTTTTTAATTAAATTTACAAACCGCAATATCAGCATTAAGAACACGAATCAGTTTGGTAGCATACGCCATTCTCATAAATATGATACAGTACATCGCAGTGTATTGTATCATATAGACCTTAATATGTTCCCAGCAAAAAAAAAAAAAAAAGAGAACGCTATTAGCTTGCAAGAGTTCTGTAAGCATGTGTAGTAGACCGTACTTCAAAAACAAAGTTCGCCGTACCCTCCTATATGAAGTATTTTTGGAAGGCGATTTCAAAAAAAAAAATTTTTTTTTGCCGAAAGTAGGGGTCGCCTTTTTAATTGTTCGTTCGTTCGTGGTACGCTCTAATGTAGAGTGTAATTGATCTTGAACGGAGCAAAATAACAGTAATAAGAAATTTTAGCCAAGGGTTATATAACCCATTATCTGCTAAAGCTTTTCTACAATGGGTTAATAACCTCGAAAATATTATTAATAATTGAAATTGCATTTAAATTTTTGCTGGGTTTAAAATTTAAATGAATGAATGCTGTAATATTAGTAACCAAAGAGTATAATATCATTATACTGAAAATTATACAACACTCTACAAATCAGAGTTCATGGTTTTGGGTGCTAAATTCATACGCTTTGTACTGTAATTGTATATGTTTGTAGGTCTAACTCTGGTTGTAATTTAATGTATTTACTGTTTGGGTGTTTGTTCATAATGTATGATTTCACCAGGCCATATATTTTTGAGGGGGGTGTTCTAGAATACAATCTGTGTTGAGTGAAAGTATATAAATTTTGTTTGGCTTTTACCTTAATTTTTCATATATGTACATATGAGGATTTCCATAACAACTGTTCAGCTAAGAAAATATATATCTTATCAACAATAAACTGAGAGTATTTATTGTGTTGTATGATATAAATTAAACCTTAAACTAATTTTTTTTAATTTTTCCAACAAGCACGCGGTTAAATATTGTAGAATTTAGTGCTCATTTTCTTAGTGTATTATTGCTAACAATTTATTTTTGGGAAATAATGGAAATTTGATGATATCAACGGCAAAGTTAAATTTTTCTTTTAAATGCAGAAATTGTTCTAAATTTTTATTATAATTCAGAAAAGAGTTTTGTAGAAAATTTTCATTTAATATTGCACATGGCAAATATTTAATAAACATTTAAATATTTGTACTGTAATCAGTAAAACATCACTGCGTAGACCAATATTGTATTTATCATATCGACTATCTAGAGAAAAGCATTTAAATTTGTTCTTATAGATATGATAAAATAAAAAAAAATAAATAAAAAGAAAAATATTAGCCGATGTTAAGATAAATTAAATGCAAATAAGTTCTATTCTTAACCCTCAATAAATCAAAGGGCAGTGTAGGATTTTAGGGTAGTGTATGATTTTTTGGATTTTTCTCCCCCATGTGGCAAGATATTTTTTAACTCACGCTGGAAAATTTTCATATTTTTCCAAAACTATTTGTATTTTGAGAAAACACAAAAAGGCGCACTTATTTTAAAATCACATATTGTAAAATCTACTTTGCACACCATTCTAGCATTTTGAATCGTCCTTAAATGCAAAAAACGTAAGTTTTAAGAGTTTTAGAAATTTTTTGTAAGTTTTAGAAATAAAATTTCATATATTAGCAGTAAAAAATGCTTATTTAGAAAATGGTAAACCCGGTTATTTAAATCGGGTTTCAATTAAAAACCGAAAACCGGGTTTTTAAGAAGACAGTTTTTTTGAAAATCGGGGTTTCAAATCGGTTAAATAATCGGCAAATCTAATGGAAAGCCTCATATGTAGGAGTCTATGTAGGTTAATCATAAATTCATTTAATGTCAGCACATATTCCTTTGAGTGTGTTTGTCTGTATGCGTGATTGTGTAAACGTTACACTGCAGATATTTTATTTTTTTTTTGGGTAATTTTACTAATTTTTTGGTTAAACAGCAAAAATTAAAGGTGAAATATATATTTTTCGACAGAAAATAATGCTTATCCCAGCACAATTTATATTTATGTTTAAAACTAAAGAAAAAAAATGTTTAACTTAAATATTGTAAGTTATAATTTAATATGATTCGATAGTTATA
The DNA here is from genome assembly GCA_949987735.1 of Leucophora obtusa. Taxonomy (NCBI): domain Eukaryota; kingdom Metazoa; phylum Arthropoda; class Insecta; order Diptera; family Anthomyiidae; genus Leucophora; species Leucophora obtusa. Next base: position 8,564,140 of record OX465296.1, read on the forward strand.
TCAATGTACGTCTCTATAAAAAGTAGACAAAATTTATTTAAAAAATTCTTCATCAATAATACCTCTAAAATCTCTATACAAAATGCTAGGTTTCAAAAAGCTACTAAAATGAATTATATTGTATGGAGAACTTCGAGATATTCCCACAATGTCCCCCAGAAGTTTTCAATCTCTGAACCCTTATTGATTATTTTCAAAACAAAATGCCACGGGAGATTAATAAACAATTTTTGCAAAATAAACGTATTCGCGCAGTAGTTAACATTGAAATAGAGAGATATTTCAAGAGCACATACAATAAAAATACTAGCTAACTTTGCAAAATCTTTCGATTCGGAAAAGGAGTTAGTAAGTTATATATTTATTATCACTTTTATTAGCACTTCAATGCAAAATTTCCACATATTAATCTAAAATTATTTAACTTTTTGTTGGATGTACCATTTTGAAATGATCGACCCTGAAATCGCTCTATGTGCTATATTTGGAAATTTTTAACAACATTTGAGGACTCTTAATTATACAGATTATAATTATACCTTTATTTTTTTCGCCATTTTGAATTTTTAAAGTCCAATTTTAAGATTGGAATTAGTTACCATAAAGCAATATTAACACAAAATTTCATTCTGATTTCACTAAACTGTCAAATTCGAAAGAGCAAAAAAGTACCAAAAAGAGGCACAAATGAAAAGAACTCAAAAATCTCTTTTCACCAATAATACATTTGCATATAGATCCTTTGGTCGAAATACCTTAAAAACAGAAAAACCAAAATCGGCCCATTTTAAACCCCTTGTGGAAACTTTAAAATTCCGAGCTGGCCTATACTGAGATTAGATTTTTATTCTCTACAACATATCCAAATTTCATCAAAATCGGAGCATTTAGGATGGGGTACTTTCCTTGGTACGATTTTGGTTAAAAATATACATGTTGGCCCTTTGTGCATGTGCAGATCCTAATTACCCACATTTTTTTGTCATTAAAAATAATTACATTATTAGTAAAGAACAAAAAAATTTTAAATTTCTATTTTTCTGTCCTCGATTATTAACAATAAATTGAACATTGATTATTTTCTGTTAAATTTAGTGTAAAATTTTTAAATTTGTATTAAAAATGTTCAAAGTTTAGTGAAGAATTAAACTTGGAATGTTAATACTATGTACTGCTACACAAATTTCTGTTGTAAATGAGTTCTTACATTAAAACAAAACAAAAATAAAATAACAAAAGACTTTTGTTATTTTAACATTGAACTAAAAATTTTATAAATTTTAGAAAGAAACAAAATATGCAAATGATTGTTTATGCATATTTTACAAATCGCTTTTAATGAACTCTATCCATTAAGAATCAAACCATTCTGCTTTGTCATCTTAACTTGGCCTAAAAACCAAATACAAAAATGTTAAATAAACATTAGAGAATAGAACAATATACATAGAAATACGATACATAGATAAAACTGTGGATGTAAAATATTTTCATAATGAATGACAATAACATATTTCAATATGGCAAAAACATGCCTACCTCCTTTTCAACTATGTACATTAATTCGTTGTAAATTTTTTTGAATTTTAACTAAGTTTTTATTTAGTGGATCCAACGGAACCCACACAATAAGTATTTAGCAGAGTGTTGGTGACAAAAATTAAAAAAAAACCACAAAATAAAACCACAACAATGAATTCATACTTATTGTTAAAAAAAAATAACTTAACACTAGATTCAGTAAGAATAGTAATCCCTTTAATAACACGGCTTTGGATGTCACTTTTCTTGGATGTAAATTAAAACTTTGAAGCTCAGATTTTTACAATAAAATTTGTATTTTATTGAAACTTTTTTCTAGGTTGTTAGTATTCCTTAATAACCAAGTTCGAGGTCTAAATTGTTTGCATAAGTTTTTATTTATATAAAATTTTCTTATTTGCCAATATTTCGAATAGCATTGCTATTCTTTATCCGGGGGTATATTGAATTTTCACACACAAAAAAACTTAAATAAACTTAAGCTGTGCTTGTTTACTCGTCGTCTGTATTTAAAACAGTCATTGCAGACGACGAGTACACAAACATAGCTTAAGTTTATTTAAGTTTTTTTGTGTGTGAAAATTCAATTTACGCCCGGATGATGAATAGCGATGCTATTCGAAATATTGGCAAATAAGAATCTTTTATTTGAATAACAACTCGTGAAAACAATTTAGACCTCGAACTTGGTTAGTTACACACAAAAAAATATTGTTCAACTTTTTTCAATTAAAACGATTTGTTAAATTATTTCAAAAGGTGTCAATTAAAAATTAATCCAATGGATTAAATAATTGCTCAAAACTGCAATTTGCTTGACATTTTTTTTTATTCTACCACTCAAAAGCATTTCATAAAACAAGAGAAAAACATCAGCATATTGTCGTTGTTTTTCGTTTGCTTTATATATGTAGTTGTTTTTATAAATGTTAATGTATTAGTAATAGGGATGATAAAGTTGATACTATATTACTTTTTATGGTACTATTAGAACCTCAAAAGTACTATGTTACTCCTTAGCATTATGTGATACCATTTTAAATTATTCAAAACAAATAGTAAAAAATCGTAAGAAACGTAATTCAAAGGAATGGTTTCTTAAATTTTGCAAAAAATATTAAACATTTATTTGAATTTAAGAGAAAATCCTTAAATTGTTGTGTTTTTTGTTTAGTTTTATTTGATTTAGTTTTCTGAATTCCCGGGTAAAAAAAATAATATGATGTTATATGTAATGATATCTTATTTAATATAATTGGAGATATGCTATGATCCGAAAAATGGTGGATAAAATTATATCGGATAAGATCTAAATATATTGAATCATATAGAATCTTATCCGGATTTTGACCCGATATAATTATATCTAATTTGATGTAGAAAGACATAATTATATAACGCTTCATACTTCAAGATGAAAACAAAAACTATTAAAAAGTACTGAAAAATAACACCCTTAAGTTAAGAATTAAAAATTTAAATAAAACTTTACAAGAATTTGTACATAATTGTAACCAAGCATTTTAAGCCTTCTCATATAAACTTGTATTCTACCCGTAAACTGTATAATTCTGGTATGTTTATGATTTTAATGTCAAATTCCATACATAAAAATATGGCTTGTATTTATACAAGGTTTACAAGGAATTTAGGAGTTGTAATGAGTACGCCTTTTATATTTTGAAATCATACATAAATATATCTCAAAAAAACATAGAATTTTTTTACATTGCGCTATACTTAAACATATCTAAAACAAATTAGAAAAAAAAATTAACATTGAGCTATATAAAACTTTATATATTTTCCGATAAAGCCATTTTTAATTATATATGACGATGTATTAAAATTGTCATAGCATATGTAAATAGATATGGCACATATAAATATATATGGGGACATGTATATTTATACTGATATATATATGACATCATATAAGAAATTTTTGAAAAACTCAAAGCCATACATAATTATATCCGCAAAGATAGAGTGTTACACTTGACTATATATAAACATATTAGTCCATATTAAATTATATAATTTCCTATATAACTATTTTTACTCGGGTTGATATCAGTTAATTTAAATTGTGCGGTAACTTAATTTTTAGTAAATTGGACATGTTCGGGCATGTTGTTTGTTTTAATACCCAATCCATATATAGTTTTTTTAATTATAGTTTTTTTTATAATACACTATACAGAGTGAAGTGGATCTATATTATATTTTAAACCTTGTTTTAATGTACAAAAGCACTTTCATATATGTACTTTTTTTTTGTTAATTTATAATAAAATATTAAAAACAAAGTACTTTGCGGGTCGAAAAAGTACTATTTTTTAAGAAGGTTGGTACTACTTTGAAAATCCCATTTATCATCCCTGATTAGTAACTAGTATTTTAAATTATTTTTTATAAAATTTTATAAATTCTCGTTGAGTTTTTTATTTTATTTAGTTAAATATTTCAATTTTGCCATATTAAATCTGAATATTCATTTATTCTAAAACATTACTATAATATAGTAATGTAATTTTTAAAATTTTTTGTTTAAAAAATTTAAAATTTTTTTAAACAAAAAATCTAATTTTTGAAATTGTTTGTTTAAAAATTTAAAATTTTTTTAAACAAAAAATCTAAAAAATTAATTTAATTTAATTTAATTTCTTTATTTATTACAATAACCTAGCCTATAGGCCATAATCGGTTACAAATTTCTACTAAAAGTAACAAAACAAGCAATAAAATTTGCTTAAAATAAAAAAAGTTAAATAAAATAAATAAAATAAAAATAATAATTAATCGTATTTATTTTAAAACAAATATATTTTAAATGGAGTAGCGAAATATCGAAAATAAAGAATTTTTATATATAAAAAACAAACCTTACGCTCAAGAAAATTGTGAAATTAAAAATTGAAAAAGAAGGTTAAAAAAACGACAAAAATTTAAAAAAAAAATTTTATAACAAATTCAAAAAAATTTTAAATTTGAAGTTTTGTTTAAAAAATAAATAAATTAAAAATTATTTTAAATCAAAAATATATTTTGTTTAGTTTTCAAAAAATTTTAACAGAGGCCTTATGCTTCAGAAAAAAGAAGAAAACTAATTTCTACGAGAGAACTTTTCACATAAGTATAAATAAATCTATCAACTGAATGAAAATTGAATGCAGCTTTTATTTTAATGACATTCAAGCTAAAAATAAAGAAGTATATTTTTTAAAGTTGGCATGGCAACTGCCACTTTATCCAGCTGATAGTTTATTTAGAAGTTCTACAATATTGATCAATTTTTAATCCAATGAATTAATTTTTAATCAAACTCATATAAAAAAACCAATAAAAATCCTAATCACATGTATCACTATTTTATTGAAAATTTATTCAATTAAAGTGCTACAAATTTTTAATTGAATGAACAATTTTCGTGATTGGAGGAATTTCAACGACAAAATTTATTGAATAGGCGGTTTTCATGATTGAAATTAGTTTTTATTTTTTTGTGTGTAGGTATATTAACAACCTACACAGAAAGAATTTACAAAATTCTAATTAAATTTTTAAACACCTTTTTCATACCAAATTTATAAATACAAAAAAAAAAACTTTTTAAAAAGGCACCAACAAAGAAATGGGCGCTGTGGTGTAATGGTTAGCGCGTTGGACTGTTACACGTGAGGTTGCGGGTTCGAGCCCCAACCAAGGCAACATCAATTTATGAAAAATAGTAATATGTATGAGTTTTTCTATCCTTCATACATATCGCAGCGTCCTCCTTCGGTGTTCCCATAGCACTTAACCCCACCGAAGTAAAATAATATAACAGGGCTATGAACTAAAAAGCTTCAACAAAGTTCGCCAACTCACCATCAGATGGCGCTCAACAACTGTTCTAAGAATTCAACATCTCGCGCAATTACAGTGTTGTCATATTTGAAGCCCTTCATCTTTCACCACCTTTCACTTATTCTCTATCCCCTTTCCAAAGGAAGCAACACGTTAATTAATAGGAAGAATTTCCTAAGTGTTGCTTCTCTTTAAAAAAAAAAAAAAAAAAAAAATTAAAAAAAAAAAAAAAAATATTTTTTTTGTAGCTTTGAATTTTTATTTCTAAACAATTTTTATATGCAAGGTAACAATTTACAATTGAGTTACAAATATTTCAAACAAAAAAATTTTGGAAATAAAATTTCAATTTAAAAGAAAATGTGATTGCTTCTACAAATTCCCATTGTTGGTGCCTACTGTTTTTTCTGTGTAGATAAAAGTTCCAATAAAATACAAATTTTAATGTACAAATTTGACCTTCAAAGCTATTTTGTATTTAAGCATACAATATATACCCCGATGCTGAATACGAGTAGCGATGCTATTCGAAATATTGGAAAATTAGAAAGTTTCATATAAATAAAAACTTATGAAAACAATTTACACTTCCAGCTTGATTATTATGATAAGGTAAAATCTTTACTTTTTTTTTTATCAAATATAACTTATGATCATCTGCAGAGCTTACTCAAATTATCTGTTAAAATTAAAGTAGATTATTAAAGGTATACCTGTAATTCTTGTTATTGTCACTTTTATCCAAACTAGGGAGTATGGTTTGTATATACAAGTATATAGTATATATTATTTGAAAGAAATTGTCCTTGATGTCTGTTACATAATAAAAATTTTGTTTTCATAAGGATGTTGGTTTTTTGCATGAAAAATGCACAACATTTCTATTTCGTTTTAAAAGCTTTCTTTGTTGTGGTAAAAAGTGAGTTTGCTTTTTAGTTTAAATTGTCCAAAAAGTAACTTGAGTATATAAAATGAAATGATGAATAGAGAGGATTTTCTATAGAAAAATGTTAATGAAAAGACTGACCTTAATTCGTTTCATTCAGTAAAAGCAAAAATAAAAACCAAACTTAAAGAAAATGCAGGCAATAATTTCTTTAAAATATAAAAAAAAAAATATAAAGAAAAATATAAAACACATAAGCCATAATCATCATGCTCTCAAAATATAAGTTATATCTGTAAAACTATTATTACCTCAATTTAAGTAATTTTTAAAAGAATCTTTTGCTTAATCATTAATTTAAACAAAAATCTTGCTAAAGACTTCCAAATAAGGATTTTTTTTTTAATGAAGTCACTAATACTAGTGACTAGTGATTTCTAATAATAGAAATGGCAAAGGAAACTATGTTTTAAGACTAGTTGGTGGACTGTGTGTTAGGTTTTCATGTTGTCTTGAACGTCATTTAAAAGGTTTTGTACAGCCCTTTCGTATATGCCTATAAAATGCACCCTATTTTACAAACTGGGGTAGGGTAAAAATATTATCGTACTTAGTGCACAGTAAAATTTAATTACTTTGTAAACTATGTAGTAATATTGCATTTTTTTGATAAAACTAAATTAATTTTTTTTTTATTCTTTTGATATTTTATGTATTTTTTTTAACAGTTTCCAATCAATAGCTGGCCGAAGTAGTTTGTTTGAAAAAACTGTAAAATAGCAGTTATTTTCCAATGTACTTATAATGTTATAAATCATGAAAAAATTTTAATTAAAAATTTATATTATTATCTGTTACAGTAAAAAAACATACATACTTTTTCAACAACGTTGACACAGAGCTGCAGAAATAAACCAATACACAGATGTGAGAGCATAAATAACACTAATGCAAATAGCTGGTTAGAATATTGCTGCAGCATAACTTTCCAGGTAAATCAAAATTTATACTTTAATACCTGAAAGCCCGGTGGGGGTTATGGTGTAATGATTAGCACGTTGGGCTGTTTTACATAAGATTACGGGTTCAATCCCCAAAGACGGCAACAGCAATTAAGAAAAAAATAGTATGTATGAGTTTTTTCTATCGCTCATACATATCGCAGCGTCCTCCTTCGGTATACCCATATCACTTAACCCCACCGAAGTAAAATAACATAACAGGGCCAATATGAACTAAATAGCTTCAAGAGAGTTCACCAGCTCTTTATCGGATGGCCCGCAACAACTGTTTTAAGATTTAACACCTCGGGAAGTTACAGTGTTGCCATATTGGAAGCGCTACATCTTCCACTCCTTTAATGAAGAAAATAATAATTGTTTGTACTAACGTAGAAGAGTATTGTTAAAGAGGGTCTCTAATAAGAAATGAGACAGATTTTAATTTTTTACGAAAGCAGAATTGAAAAATTTAAGAAGTGCATGAAATGACCATAATATATTCCTAATGATCATATTATGTTCCTTATGATAATAATGTGATCTCAAATGATCAGAAATTTGCCTATATTAACATAATATGATAATGAGGAAAATATTGTGATCATTAGGAAGATAATATGATCATTTCGGATGCATTGTGAATTTGTATTTTTAAGAATATTTTTCTATGCGCTACTATCACATGTTTTCATAATTTATTTTTATTTGTATATACGTGATAACAAAAACTAAACCGTCTTCGTGGTCTAGACCGGTCGACCGGATTTTAGCACTTTTGACAAAAGTACGTTTTTTGGTACTTTTTAGCAAATTGTACTAAAAAATATAAAAATTGTTTTTTTTTTAATTTTATATTATCGGGATATACATTAATTGCATTAAAGGAATTAAATATGCTAAAATCCCAAACGTATTTAACAAATTGTGAAAAATAATCCGTTGTAGGCATGTTATCCGGATTTCGTTCTTGCCTAAGGAAATCTTCAGGGGACGACGTTTTTAGAATTTCTGGAAATATTTGTTAAGTTAAATTACAAACTCAATGAGAATTTCTTGTTCTCGGAGCGTTATTAAACATTTAAAATATCAAAGAAAAAAAATTGTTAAAAGAAAATGTAATTGTTTAGTAGGTTTGAGGTTAAGAAGACGAATAAACCTTTTTTTCTCTAAAAGTTATAGACACATTAATTTTCAAATCAGACTAGATCTAGTTTCTGGTCATCAGTGATTTTCCATTAAATTGTATTACTGTTTATATTCTATTGTCAGATTGTCTCTGTATGATAATTTTCCAACAACCCGTCGGCTGTAGGTATCGAACCCGTGCATTCCTGCATTGCAAACGTAACTATAATAAAGTTCGACAGCTTAGCCATTTGAACCAAGTAAGGCCTTGAATGTAGTGTAGCTAATTCCTAGTATTCTTTCCTATTCAGCTATCTGTTGTTGTTTATTAAAAATAAATTTAATATTAATAATAAATTTCAAGCAACAGATCTCAGTTTTGTACGAAAGCAAAATTGAAAATAAGTACAACATAATTGAAAAAAATTTAAAAAGTACACGAAGTGATCACAATATGTTTCTAATGATCATAATATTATCCTAAATGATCACAAAATTTTCTACATTACCATAATATGATCATGAGGATAATATTGTGATCACTAGGAATATAATATGATAATTAGAAACATTTCGCGTGTTACTCGTATGCCTTGAATAGGAAAAAACTCTTGCCTATTTTCATTTATTTCATTAACTTTTCAAGAAACGAGCAATGTACTGGAAAATCCGTATCCAATACGGGGGTTTAGAGGTATATGTATTGATAACCACAGGGCAATAATTTCGCCCATTTTGCTCTACCTTGCTTGCTTTTTCAGATATGTGCAAAAAATATTTTCCGATCTTTATAATTTGTTTTTTTTCATGGACTGTGTGTTATGACTGCAATAGGGCAAAACTGTTATCTCTTTTCATTTACTTCAATTACTTTTTAAGATACGAGCAATGTAACAAATAAAACTCGTTTTTATTCTAGGAGCCGTGGTTTTCGAGAAAATCGCGATCTAAAAACCTAGACAGTGGATGGCCAATCCCTATCCAGTACGGGGGTTTTGGGGATGTATTAATACCCATGGGGTAAAAATTTCGCCCATTTAGCGCTATATTTCCTCGTTTTTGGGATATGGACAATTTAAATTTACCTCTGCGGCTTTTTTGTATACATATATGGAAAATGCAGCACTTGTCAAATTAAAGCACACTTTTCGAAATAGTTTTGTTTAAAAAGTTAAAAAGATTTATATAATTTTATATCAGAATTACGTTTAGATTATATTCACAAAAATTTAGCCCACGGCTAGCCAGGATGAAGAAACGCCCTACATAGGACCGAAAAAGGACGTAGCATTTTCATATAAATGTGTTTAATCTGCAATACTTTTTGAATTCAAGAGCCAGCTTGGGAATATTTTTGCTCCACATATTGAAAAATAGTGAACAGTTCTCAATTACAATTACGTCTACATTATATTCACAAAACGTTAGCCCATAGCGATTTAGGATAAAAAAAGCCGTACCTAGGACCGAAAAAGGCCGTGACATTTTCATATACAATAAATGTATGAAAATTGCAGAATTTCTAAAGTCAGGAGCCCCTTTTTGAATATTTTTGCTCCACATATTAAAAAAAGGTTTACAATTCTAAGTCAGAATTTCGTGAATTACATCTAGATTATTTTTACCAATTTTTAGCCCATAGCGATTTAGGATAAAAAAAAAAACGCCATACCTGGGATCGAAAAAGGCCATAATATTTTCATATAAATACAATAAATGTATGGAAAGTGCAGACTTCCTCAATTCAAGAGCCTGTTTCGGAATAGTTTTGGTCCTTATATTGAAAAAATGTTTACAATTCTAAGTCAGAATTACGTCTAGATTATTTCAACAAAATTTTACTCCACAGAGATCCAGGATAAAAAACGCCGTAAACAATCCAACGATTTTCATAAAAATTATCGATTGAAAAAAAAAAATTAAAAATTTTAAGATTTTTTTTGGATATCAAGTTTTACAAAATTCGTGGGTTTTTTTTTATTGAAATTATATAATTTAAACAATTTTCATATTTTCATAAACCGGGTAATATGGGTCTCTTATATTAAGTGGAAAAATTTGTCTTGGTTATTAGTTACATATATTTATCGCCATGCAGTAAAGAGTTAAGAACACTTTTTAATTGAATATCGTATCTTGTATATTATTTTAGGAAATGTGATTTACAAAAAAATCTGTAAATCTTTTACAAAACTTTCAGAAGGTTCTTTTATGGGTGCTACTTCAGCCGTCGTTAAAAACTAATTAAAATTTCAGTGTTTTACTATAGGCTTCATTAAATATATAAGGTGCTATTTTTCTATACATCATTTTAACCAATATTAACAGACTTGCTGAAAATACTCGTATTTCATATATGTAAGTAATGTGATGGTATTGAAAATTTTTTAATTTCTCTTTCTTATTAAAAAAAAGAATTGTGGTTGGCTTTATATACTGTATGTATATAAATACATATGTACTTCCTGTTTCCAATATATACTTCGATTGTAGCTGTACTATATTATCACATTGAAGTGTAATACATACTCGTATAATAAATTTTATATTGCCTTTAACAGTCCAGCAGAACCCAAAATAATGAAAATCAGAAAAAATAATAATATAGAAATCACTGGCGATGTGTTGGTTTTTGTTACTGAAAGCTGATGTTATTGATAATGATAATGTTGGAAAAATGTACTGTGATGTATTTAAAAAAAAAATATTTTTCTTTATTTTATAGTATGTGTAGGAATATATTTTTATAGTTTTTTTCTCCTCATCTTGCCGCAAGTAAAAATCATTTCTTGTTAAATGCTTTGGGTAGTATTCAGCAAAAGAAGAAAGTAATATTTAATTAAAATAACATTGTGTAAAAAATAATATGAGAAAAAACAAAAAGCAATAAAGTTATAACGAAATAAGCACAAAGATACGAGTGTTTTTAGTGAAAGAGAAAATTTTCGTTTGACCAAAATTTAAAGAAAGTGAAATTAATTAAACTTAAATATTAACAGCATATATACACTGAAAATGAAATGAAATTTAAGTTGTCCAGGAGCGAATCTAACAATTAGTTTTAGTGGATGTCAATACGCCAAAATATACAAAGTTAATGTATTTTTTTTTTCTATGCAAAGGCGTATGAATTATCCCATAATATTATTATTTAACCAAAGGCATTAACAGAAATGATTGTATGATTTTTATGTTAAAGATTAACTTAAAAATTAACAGAAATATATTAAAAATTTATTAGATTTTCGTTTTCAATATTTATTTTTTACACTCTTGCCATAAAATCTAGGTATATTTCAAAAACTCAATCGATCTGTTGTGAAGTTATGATTAATTATAGATTGACTAACGAATTCGGTTAAGACATCTGAATTCGATTTGGATAACAAGTCAATTCGGTTTAAAAACATCGAAAAAAGTGCGGAAAATAGCTTAAGAGTATATATGGGCGCCAGGGCTAAGCATAGATCAATATCAACCAAAACAAACAAACTTCATCCTTAGGCCGATATATGTCAGTATACCGATTTATAGCATGCGCAAAAGAACACATGGACAGACGGACATCGCTAAATCGAATCAAATAGTGATTTTGATGCGATCGTTGTACTAAAATTTTGGCCCAGGTCTAATATTTTTTGGAGCTACAAACTTGTTATATCCTATTCACATAGTGATATTGAGGATAAATAATTCTTACAAGGGAAGTCTACCAACGCGGACCCGCAGATCTTTCTCAGCTTCGGATATGTTGTAGAGGAGGAACATTTAAGGACACGTATATTTTTTGAGCTACCCAATGTCTTATTTAAGGGCTAAAAATTAAATAAAAATTGTCTCAATTTTTCGTTTTAGTTTATATTTGTTGCAATATAATCATATCAAAATTTGTTGTTAAATGAAAGGTATTTGATAGGCCTATTTACCGGTGTATAAAACATGCTTACACATACTTATTTGTTTATGGCATAACACAAAATATCAAAATAACATTTTAGGTGGTTTTGTATGAGGGTATATATAGGGTTAAGGGAGAAATTCACATACATATTTTATTTCTTATAATATTTGAGCGAAGGGGTGTTTTAGCTTTTTGCGATATTCGGTTTACTTTGGGTATGAGACGAATTTCCCGAAGGGGTATATTTTTAAAAATTTGGGAACCCATGTGTAAATCGAAATATATATGAACATATATGACCATACATTAGCTAGTATATGATCATGCATGGGCATACATGAACATATATGTCCATGAATAGTTCAATGTATGACCATACATCATCTCATATATTTCCATATATCCTCGGATCCGAAATTTAAGGGTATATGACCGTACATGTTCATATATTACCATATATGCTCATATGTGATTCATGAATGCTCATATATGATCGTATATACCTCCATATACTCACAAATTTCGGATCCGAAAATATATGGAAATATATGAGATGATGTATGGTCATACATTGTACTATGCATAGACATATATGATCATGTATGCCCATGCATGATCATATACTAGTTAATGTATGATCATGTATGTTCATATATATTCCGATTTTCACATGGGTTCCCAAATTTTTAAAAATATACCGCTTCGGGAAATTCGTCTCATACCCAAAGTAGACCGAATGTCGCAAAAAGCTAAAACATCCATATGCCCATGCATGATCGATTTTCACATGGGAATCTTTCACTATTCAACATAGCAAAAAATTAAAAATTGGGCCGGTTTGACCCCATTTTTCAACACTTAAACACTAGACTCGGCAGCTAAAACAAATACGGGTCCTTTAAATTTTTCTGCTCTACAACATATCCGAAGTTCATTACGATCTGCGAATCTGCGTCGGGAAACTTCCCTTGTTAGAAAAATGTACATTTTCTTTCTAGTATTTATTTGATTTCTTTTCATTTAACAAATCTGGGAGTATCATTTTACACCTGGTGTTTTGTTGTAAACACACATAGCCTTTTTTGTTTGCTACCACTACTTTTACAATTATTACTTTACAATACATTGACAGCAAAAAGGTGTGATAGTTGATCCAAACAAAAGTATACTTTATTTAGTTAGTATGTTACATTACCTGACATAACATTTTTTTTTTATCTACTTTCTTTTTACTCGGTTTCTTGTTATCAGCTAAGTAACACTTAAATAAATACCACCCAACTCGTGTTGCTGGTTGCTATAGAGGTCGTCAAAGTCACCAGATGTTTCAACATGTTATTGTGGAAACTTACAAAATAAATGTCTTGAGGTATTTTTCTATTTCCAGTGAATAATTGAAATTAAATCCGGTTGAACTGTTCTACATTTAGGGCGGGTAACTTATTTAAACAACCAGAATTAAAAGTCAATCGCCGATATTTACATATCGTCATATGAAATAAAAAAAGGCGTAACTTATATTTAAAAAAATTTTAGAGGAGAAGCAAAAAACTTTTTAAAATTATTTGCACTTACAGTTGGGGCTGTTTAGAATTTTGTTAATAAAATCATCGTGTATGGTCGTAGGAGTGTAAAATTTTGCAGGAATATTTATTTTGATACAAAGTATCATAATCGACCAAAAATTGGATTTTGAATTTTTTGTAACTTACTGCTTTTTTGATTTTATATGACGATATATTTCCTAGGGTTAGCCACTAAACTTTAATTATTTTCAGATAAGTTAGCAGACCTTAAAATTATTTTTTATGCGAGTAATAGTACATGAATAGAAAAGTATTTGCAAATAGTACTGGTGATGGAGTACTTATAGTATTTAATTTATGCAAACTGCAAGCGGATATAAATAATCTAATTGGAAAATTGTTAAATACATAAATAAGTTAAATCTGATAAAGTTATGATTACAAAAATAAAAAAAATAAGAAAAATTTAATAATTATTATTGATTTATCCCTTAATTTATAAACGCTTCATTAAGTTATACAAGGTTTATTTAACAAATATTTAAAAAAAATTGTTTTGTAAACCTCCATTAACTTTGTAGTGCTTTTATGAACTAACATTGAATCCTCGGCTTTTGTGAGCGTTTAACTGTGTTGGAAATGAAGTTTTTATGACAAAAATAACGTGGGCACCTTTTGAAAAAGATCTAACACAATCGTAAAATTTTCTTTTCTGTTCCGAACCTCTATTGTATTTATAAAAGAAATACAAAACAATTATAAACCTTTCTAATTTTTAACAATGTCACGCAATTTACTGACATTGTCACTGTTTTTACTGCTCCACCAACTCCAGTAGAGTGTATATAAATTCAGTTTTATTTTCATGAAAAAAATGTAAGTGATATGTTATTTAAATTCATTACAAGTATTCGACTGTATATGATTATATAATTTATTCATGTATATTATAAAAAACTGCCTTTTAGCAATTAGTAACTGTAAGTGCTTCTGTATTAAAATTGAAAATTTTTAAACAAAAAAATATTCATTAAAATTAATTAATACGCATTAGCACAAACAAAAAATAATTATGATATTTTTTGTACATTGTTGAATGGTTTTATATAATTATGGCATAATTTTTATTCTATAAAATATTTGTAAATTAGTTTATTTCGTGTACAAGTATGTATCTAGTTGGCCTATTGCAGCATCCATAATTCCAAAGTGGGGGATCACCATAAAGTTAAGCAGGGTTAAATGCTGTAGCAACATTTTTTTGAAGGAAATATTTTCACGTTTGTAAAAAATTAGAATAAAAATATTTTTATGATTTTATTTTTTTATTTAAAAGAAATTTTATTGTAGTATTTTCTAAAAAAATATTAAATTTAAATTTTGTTAAATCAAAATCGCCAGGGTTGCCACTAGTTTATTCAATCAATTAATCGTTATTCGATTGATCGGACAATTTCGCTCAAATAATTTTTCGAAAAATTCAAAATTACAAATTTCGAATAAACAATTATTCGAATAATTTAATATGATTAATCGATTAATCGAAATTGGTACAAATAATTTTTTATATGGAGATTGACATTATTTTTTAGGAAAAGTCCGAACAAAATACTAGGCTTAATAAGTTTTATCACATTTTCAAATATGCTCTCGATAATTAGTGAATTTCCACCAAACTCTAGCAAAGAGGAAAAGCATAAGAAAATCTTTTTGAATATAGCGATGGTTAAGCGAGACAGGATAGATAAAAACCCTTTAAATGTAGTCTAAATTAGATAATCCTTAATGAAAATTAAATGACTTTACTTATATGTCAGCTTTTCAAAAACCAGTTGAGCAAACTGCTTTTAAAGGAATATTGACAAAATTAATCACAACGTTATTTTTTAAAATTTCCCTGCACAATATTTACAAACATCGAATGAGGTGGGGAAGAAATATAAACGTAGAGGGAAAATCGTTTCTCTACAGAATTTCCCCCTACATTTTAATTTTTAAGTGCTAAATGCATACGAAAGACAAAAATTAAAACACGAGATAATCTATTCTCATTTAACTCATTTACTGTGTTATAGAACACTGAGCTTACGTCTGGATAAGCCAGGCTCAACATTATAAAACAAATTTTCTTGGGTATATAAAATTATACAAAATAATTGCTATATAATTGCATTCCGGTGAAGTCCAAATACGAAAACAGCTTTCATATAAAGGCCACCCCAAAGGTTTAAATTTCACTTGTTTACAAAAATTAAAACAAAAGTCACGTAAGTAGGGATAGTTGTTTTCTTTACAAGTAGTTATAAATAGATATAGATATAAAATTCGAAAAAAAACGAATCCAACATTTAGTTTCTTTCTTTCTTGTATATTTGCGTGTACACTTTAATAGGACTTTTGATACCACTTAAAAAGCTTAACGGTTCGTAGATTGTAATAATATTCTTTAAGGAATTGCCAGTCAGTCATGTCAGTCAACCAACCAACTTTACCAAAACTGTAACAAACAAAGCTGATATTATGTATATTTTTAACACACACAAAGGATTTGGCTTTTAATGTTGTATAAATACATTCCTTTATACATAAACCTTTTGAATATAAGTATGTCTAGTTTCTATACAAATTATATTTATTGTGTATAAAAAATATTTTAGTGCAATGTAACCCTAGTTGAGATACGTAATTTTATTTCTTTACTTGACCTTAATTTTTGAACATTTTCATTCAACTATTTCTTGTGGGATTAAAATATAAATGGAATTTCAAAGGATTATACCTAATATACTTAAAAAGGGAATAAATTGTGAAAAAAGTAAATAAGATTTAGAATAAATTGATTTAAATTGTTTGACCATTGTAAATTTATTGTGTGTTTAAAGGTAACGGAAGTTAAAGCTACAATTCTTTCAATATTTTTGAACCGCAAGCTCAGTAGGCGTGGTTAAATTATGACGAATGTAACAGAAAATTTTAGTATATTATTTATGATAATATTTGATCTCAAATCGAACAAAAAATATTAATTTACCAATTAAAAGGTCAACTATACATAACTTCATTCATCTTAGCTCACTAGATGCAGTGAAAAATATAATTTAGTATGGCTAATTTTATTCGATATCAACATGGATTTACGCTGTGGTATAAAAATAATTAGAATATGCATTTAAATTTAAAATTAATGGTTCGATGTCGTTTATAAATCTGTGCTTTATGAGCGACAACGAACCGTTAATTTGAGTTGGCTTAGGAAGCCTCCTATAGCAGTATTTTATATATTTAAATATAACTCATACACCATGTGGAACATATTTGGTCAAATCAATAAGTGAATATTTTCTTTTAAATAATTTTCAATATTAATGTGTAAATTCATAAGTAGGCTTATGAAATAAATTTTATATAAAAAATTAGTTTTCTAAGCCTGCTGTAACTTTAAAAATCATTTATGAATTTACACCTAAAAACTTCGCTTCTCTTTAAAAATATAAAATATAGCAGAGTATTTGTGAACTAAATTTAAATTATCCTTTTCTTAAGTCTTAAATCTAAACTACCAATACTTTTCCATTTCAATCCTCCTACAAGTGTTGACGTACGTTATTTTTAATTAAACAAATTAAATATAGATTTCCTCTAAAATGTTCAATTGTTCTTATTGAAACTATTGTAATCTGCCACTAAAAATCATTATATTCATATTTATGTTAGTCACTCAATATTATTCACTGGATAATATCCAGTCATAATAAATCTCATAATGTCAAAAATTGAAATGTAAAAACACAAAATAAAAAAGACTTCTAATATATTTTATACTCGTACATAGCCATTAATAATACCAGCAGCAATGGTTTATGTAAAATATTTATTTAACAAGTGTCATTACGTGTTAAAATTTACTTTTGTTATTTTTAGTGTAGAATATACCCTGGAGATTTGCATAGATTATTTAAAGTTAACATAGATTTGTTAAAATATTTCTAAGTATACATTTTTAAGGGAATATCTATTTAACTAAGTTCAAGTTCAAAGTTATTGATTTTTATGTGGGATATAAAATTTATTTATGACATTCACAAATTGCACCATTTGTGAAAAGAAATAATAAAAAATTTTTGAAACTTACGAATGTATTAATCAATTGAAAATTCAAGTTGTTATAAAAAAGTTATATATTTTTTAATTAACAAGATCCTTAACCTAGCAAAAAAAAACGTTTTTTTGCAAACCTCGATATCGTTAAAAACATTTCCCGTTCGTTAGTCTGATTATGGCGGTCAAAGGTTGATTTTTTTTGAAATGTATTAACTTGAATTGACTAGTTAAATTATGTTGTAAAGATAGAAGTCACTCCGCTCGTTTTTGTCTACACGCGTTGCTATTTACTCTAGGTACTAAAGCCCGTATGACATTTGCTTAATTTAAAATTTTTTTGGACTCTTCTAATATACAAATTTGTAACAAATCCTAAAAAAAACTTACACATTTTCTGTAGTATTTTTGATTATCAGTGGAAGAATTATACCATTAAACACAATCATACTTCATTAAAGTTTTGTTGTTACGAGTATATTTTTACACTCAATGAATATGACAAACTTAATAATTTATATAAAAGCATTTGGCCATAAAACCAAATGAAACATGGTTTATTATTTTAATGTGGTTTATTGAGAAAGTTTTCAAATTGCTAATTAACACCAATAGATGACAAATACTAAGAGACTGAACAATATAAATATACTTGGTGAGGAATATCGTAAAATATAATAAATAAAAGGAAGTATCTATATAGTATAAAGTTACCGCTTACATTTTAAGCAGATTAGGTTATAACATCCCGAGTAAAATAGTTATATAGGAAATTATATAATTTAATATGGACTAATATGTTTATATATAGTCAAGTGTAACACTATATCTTTGCGGATATAATTATGTATAGCTTTGAGATTTTCAAAAATTTCTTATATGATGTCATATATAGATCAGTATAAATATACATGTCCCCATATATATTTATATGTGCCATATCGATTTACATATGCTATGACAATTTTAATACATCGTCATATATAATTAAAAATGGCTTTATCGGAAAATATATAAAGTTTTATATAGCTCAATGTTAAATTTTTTTTTCTAATTTGTTTTAGATATGTTTAAGTATAGCGCAATGTAAAAAAATTCTATGTTTTTTTGAGATATATTTATGTATGATTTCAAAATATAAAAGGCGTACTCATTACAACTCCTAAATTCCTTGTAAACCTTGTATAAATACAAGCCATATTTTTGTGTATGGAATTTGACATTAAACTCATAAACATACCAGAATTATACAGTTTACGGGTAGAATACAAGTTTATATGAGAAGGCTTAAAATGCTTGGTTACAATTATGTACAACTTCTTCTAAATTTTTATTTAAATTTTTAATTCTTAACTTAAGGGTGTTATTTTTCAGTACTTTTTAATAGTTTTTGTTTCGATCTTGAAGTATGAAGCGTTATATAATTATGTCTTTCTACATCAAATTAGATATAATTATATCGGGTCAAAATATATTTAGATCTTATTCGATATAATTTTATCCACCATTTTTCGGATCATAGCATATCTCCAATTATATTAAATAAGATATCATTACATATAACATCATATTATTTTTTTTACCCGGGATTGGAACGTTTTAAGTTGTCTGTAAGTTCATATAAAGAAATTTGAATATGTGATTGAGAAAAAGCATGTTTGCCTTCTCATGTTTCAGTGTTAGAAATTGGTAAAAAACTAATTTTCTAAATTTCTGTTCTAATTTATAGAAATCTAAGGGAACCCATAAACAGTTTCTCCATGTCAGACATTTTCCATAAAATATTTTTTATAATATAAACAAAAAATGTTATTGCTTGATTTCTACCGAATTCACTTAAAAAGTTTATATTTTTTTGTATTTATAGATTGGAATCTTATGCAAATTAGTAATAATGTTGCTAAATGTAATAATGATCCTTAATACTTAAAAATATACCACCCCTTAAATTAAGCAATTTATTTATTTTTTTGTTTTTTTTTTTTTTTTTCATTTAACATGAATTAAACTCAAGGACATTGTTGATATAATATCCTTCTGGGAATAGTAGATAGAGATCTCGTTAGCAATGGTCGTAAATTGTGTGATTTGGGAATAAAATTTAACAACAGTTAAATGTCGTATTACATAGAAGAATGAAATGTTATTTGTTTAATTTGTTTTTATATTGTTTTAATGAATAAATATAAAATTATTTTAGCTTTTCCATTAAATCCATAATTTGTATTACAGTTAAAATATAGAATCAATAACATAGCAAAGTAGATTTTGAAAAAATTTTATGTTCAAATGCTAAAAAAATTTTTTAGTTATCTGTATTTGAAAGAATATTAAAACTCGACAGCATTTTAACTTAATTTGACGGTTAATGAAATATTTTAAATTATTTTTAACTACTTTTCTGTTATTTTTAACAGAATTTTCAACACAAATATTTCTTAATACAGCTGACATCTACAGATAGATGCAGCCACTAATATATTCGTAATTTTGAAGATAAAACTATTTCCAGAT
Source organism: Leucophora obtusa (assembly GCA_949987735.1). Classification (NCBI taxonomy): domain Eukaryota; kingdom Metazoa; phylum Arthropoda; class Insecta; order Diptera; family Anthomyiidae; genus Leucophora; species Leucophora obtusa. The sequence continues at coordinate 8,584,582 of OX465296.1, forward strand.
AGATGGATTCACTAATGTATTTACTCTAAATTTTGAAAATGACCCTATTTTGGTGTCTGTTTGTGTTTGAAAATGGTGTGTGTGTATATTTTGAAAATGAAAATTAAGAGAGAGCTAGAGAAGAATGGAAGAAAATATCTGAAGTCCTCTCGGAGGTATTCAGCGATATATGGAGAATTTTTCGCATAGGCTAATTTTTTTTATTTGAATATCAAATTCGGCGCGAAAATTTGGTTTAGTAAATTTTTTTATTGTATTTATTCCTTACACCAAATGATCGTATTCTATACTTAATAAAAATTTCGAAAAAGTATACAAATTTAAAAGCGGTTACTAAATATACAACCCATGTGAAAATCGAAATATATATGAACACACATGATCATGCATTGACTTGTATATGATCAGGCATGGACATACATTGTCATATACATACATGCATAGTTCAATGATCTCATATATTTCCATATATCTTTGGATCCGAAATTTGAGGCTATATGACCGTACATGTTCATATATGACCATATATGCTCACATATGATTCATATACCCTCAAATTTCGGATCAAAAAGTTTATGGAAATATATGAGATCATGTATGGTCATACATTGAACTATGCATGTACGTATGTATATGACTATGTATGCCCATGCATGATCACATACGAGCCAATGTATGATCATGTATGTTCATATATATTTCGATTTTCACATGGGAAGTTAATATAAATTCTCTAGGCGTTTAATGCAATGAAACTCAAGAACAAATTAATTTTTCGCTAAATGTTATAACACTAGACCTAACAAGAAATGTACCCCAAGTGGTATGCGCCGATTTGGAGGAAACTCGGATATGAGATAGAGAATAAAAATCTTATGTTGACATATTTTTTTATGTGCAACCGCGAAAGTTTAGGGGTTAAATAGTGGGGTCAAAAATGATCCAATTTTTTTTCTGTTTATTTCATATTTATTCCAAAGTAACTATGGGAAAATTTCGCGTAAAATTAAAGGTATTTGAGAGGCCTACTTATCGGTGAGTAAAACGTGCTTAAGCATGCTTATTTTTTTATCGTATAACACAAAACATCAAACATCGAAATTTTAAGTGGTTTTAAGGGTCAAATTCACATATATTAATCCTTATAATATTTAAGTGAGGGGGTGTTTCGGATTTTTTCGATATTTGGCCTACTTCGGGTTTGAAACGAATTTCCCCGAAGGTCTATATTTTTAAAGATAGGCACTATGGATATCAAGCGGCCCTATGCTCCTTCCAGGAGTAAAATTAACAAATATATATATAATATCAAACTTCTCCTTTTTGAGAATACATTCCTGTTGTGTAAAAATAATTTTAAATTTCATAAATTTCAGACATGTCGCCATACAAATTGTATGAAAAACGGAGGTTTTCCAAATATATTTTTAGGTTGTTATCCCATGTGTTTGTGAATCAGCTAATACAGTTCTAAACATAACTAGCTAAAAGGCAATAACAGAAAGCTGAGCAGGAAAGAAAACTGTGAATTTGTTGCATTGCATTCAATGCCTTATTTGGGTGAGATAGCTAAGCTGTCGTCGCACTTCAATATAATTACGTTTGTGTGGGGACATGTTTTCGAATCCCACAGCCGACGGTTTGTTGAAAAAATTATCATGTAGAGACAATCTGACAATAAATTTATATAAACAATTAAAAAATTAAAGGAAAATAATTGATGAAGCCTATCCATACAAAAAGGCAGAAACTAGATCTCGTCTGATTTAAAAATTAATGTTTATAATTTTAGAGAAAAAGGTTTATTCTTCTTCTTAACCTCAAACTTACTAAAAGTTTTCATGTTGTATACAAAAGGTGTTTTTTTTTGTTGAACTGTGCAATTGAACAAAAAAAAAGAGTTGGACATAATCCAACATATTTCATGTTTGCTCTGTATTTTTTTGAAGCTAATAAAAACTGAAATTTCCATTCGACAAAAATTACGACTCCCGTAGTGAATTTAAAAAAAATTCAAAATCGAATATTTTTTCCTCTTTGTTGGTAAATTTCAGATTTTTAAATGAAAAGCACGAAGTCGAAAATCATGCCGAATTGACTGAAATAAAAAAAAAAAAAATCATATAAATATATATTTACACAACTTTTCTACCCTTGCCCTAAGCGAAATTTCTATATAGTCGTAATTTGCTTCAGCCTAATGCCCAGATAAAAAATTCTAATTATTTCGCGATCTAAACGAGTTAAACAATTATTCTAATAAAACTGGTATTTTATATGATAGAGTTTCTTATATATAAAAACTTGTGTCGGACAGTGTAATAATCAACCTTATGCCATTATCTTATGCCATCCTTTAATACAGATAAATGATGATATGAAATGCTGCAAATATATTTTTGTATATATATATCTTAACACAGGTACAGTAGTGTTCAAAACATTTGAAACTGAGATCGCATTTGAGCATTTGATTGATTTGTTTTCTTTAAAAGACTTTTCGTTACAAACTATTTTTCATCAACTTCATATGTTGTTTTTATTAAACAAAGAAATTACAAAAACAAAAAATTTATATTTAAAGAGATAGTCAAAATTTAAGTGTCCAAAACTTTTGCAACTTTCACTTCGCCTACTCATAACGAAGCAGTTAACACTAAAAATTGGTTTGATATTACCGTATTTACATCCTTTTTAATTATTTTATATTTTTTTCTTTGCATTTTATTAAATATTTAAAATTATTGCGCTTCAACAATTTAATTAGATATTGAAAGGACATCGAGCATTGATATATATTTTTTCCAAATGGCTGAAAATAAGTACAATTCCATTTATAAGTCCAAAATTTTAAAGGATTTTCAAAATTGAGTTTCCCAAAAAAGAATTTCTTTAAAATATTTTGTTCCCAAATCACTGATTTCTCGCATAGTTAAAAGTAACAACCTCAATACAATTCATAAAGGAAGAAGACCCAGTGGAAAAACTATATCATAAAACATAGAAAAATAGAGAACTTTTTTAGGAAATATCCCAGTCTTCAGTCTTTCCACTATAAAATAAGGAGGCCAAAAATATGGTCTAAGAAGTTATAGGTGTAAAAAAGCACTAAGTGTCAGAAAATAGTGTCGTAAAGCTCGGTTTCACTTTGCTCGCGTGCATTTAAATTAGCCTCAACAGCAATGACTAATATTTTATGGACAGATGAATAAAAATTTAATATACGGGGACCAGATTGAAGAGCCAATGTTCGACGATCTTAAGGCGAAAAGAATAACCCCAGATATAAATACTACAGCCACAGTACAGCAGGAAGGTGAAAATGTTATGGTATGGTGGCTTTTACGGAAATGGGAGTAGTGCAATTCACCGTATTACTGCTGCAGTGACAGCCACAATTTACAGAGACCTTCTTAGCTCAGCAAATGCTACTTTCAAGGACATTCGATCACGATAACCATCCCAAAGATATGGTAAGGGTTGTAAAAGTTTGTTTAGAGGAAAATCAAATTAATGCCATATCGTGGTCACCTCCATCTCCCTATATCAACCCGATTAAGAACATAGTGATGATTGCAAAACGCAATATCGGCAACATAGTGTTTCCAAATGGTGATTAACTTTTCATGGAATTGTAAAAGCACTGTAAAAGCTATTTCCAACGATTATATTGATATTCAACAATCATACAAAATATTGTATATTTAAATCCTTTTTTCATTTGTTTTCTAATGTCGTTGACAATTTTAAATATTTTGACCACCACTGTATATTTTAGCTACAAGTAAAATATATGAAAGCATTACCGGTTTTCTTGGAAAGTCTTTTACATTCGCTCTTTTTATTTTTCTTTGCTCTATTCCCCTTTTATCTTCAGCGTTTCTTTATACAGGTACTATATACGATATGTATTAAGGGCAACCTTTTTGACATTAAACATGTTTTCTAATATGTTCTTTTTTATCTTTTTCTTTTAAGAAAAAAAAAAAAAAAAGAGATTTACTATAGCCATAAAAATTGAATTACAGCATTAAATAAATCGAAATTTATGTTGTATTTCAACACGTATTGCATATTAGTTATAAGACTACTATGACTTTGACTACACACAGATTCACCTAAATGAATATAAATATTGTTGTGACAAGAATAAGGAAATATTTTTATATATTATAAAATTATTATACATAAATAAATATAAAAAAAAAATATCAAAATCAATATTAAAATTTTAATAAGGATTTATGACGTTAATATTGCATTCCTTGCTATAGTAAGAATAATAAAATATTACAAGGCACATATTTGTAATATCTGCTTAAAGGAAGATATATGCAAAGAATTTATTCACACATATATACATAGTTGTGTTGTATAGGACACTATAAGAAATGATTTTTATTGAGAAATTTATTTGTTATTGAACATAACTAAAATCTACAATTAGTCAGAAATACCTAAGATAGAAAACATTTTTAACGAGATTTCATAAAAACGTTTTTTGATGCTAAGAAATAATAAAAATTGAAGAAAATTTCATGCTGAGATATATACAAAATAACTGAAATAGTTTTATAATATTATTTTATTTTAATTTTTTTCGTTGAAGTTAAAAACAGGGCAAGTTTAAAATGGCACAAAAAAAGTTGAAATTGGCACCCAAAATAATACTAAAAATACAGCAAAAAATGCCAAGCTTATTCCAAGAATTTAAAAATATACAAGTTGATTTAAGTGTTTTTTTTTTTTAATAAAATAAACAACAATTTTTAAGGATTTCAGTTGAATTGCAAAGTACAATCGGCCTAAATTGGTATCATTTTTAAGTTTTGAACTTTTAATTGCTGTGAAAAAATTCCGATATTTAATTTTAACCAACATTAAAGCAATATTTTTTTTTTTAAGTTTTTCCAAAAATCATATACAAAAGTTGGGATTTTATTGTATTTTATTGGAGTTCTTTAATGAAAAATCTCCAACATGGCTTATTCTGGCAAACTTGTATAAAAATGATATTTTTAAAAAATAATTCAAAAATGCGGCATTTTTAAAAAGTGATTGGAAAAATGCCATTTGATAGCAAATGCCAAAAAACCTTGCCATTGTTATAAACAGTTTAAGGGCAAGTATTCAGTGTTGCCACTTTTTGAATAATTATTAAGAAATGGGACTGTTTACACATTCCTTGAATAATTTTTGAATAATGGCATTTTTGTGTAATTTCACTTTTTTTTTTTAAATTAACAAAATTCTATGGTTTCAAGTCCAACAGAAGATAACATGTAACATCTACCACAAATTTCGATCGAAAAATTACAAGCTTTCGAAATTTTCACATTTTAGAGGTGGCTTTTTTGGAGCTGAATAGTAGAGCTTCTCATGCGTCGGTTCGGTTCTACGACATTTAGCGTTTTTTTAATCACCTGGATTTAGAATTTTTCATACAAAAAGTGGATTTATTAAATCAAAAAAAAAAAAGCTGGATTTAATAAATCCACAATAAAAGCACAAATATATGAAACAACCTATTAATTTAATGTCAGAAAAAAATACGAATGAAAATTAAAAGAGAAACAAAAAAAATTGAAAAACTAACAAATAAAAGGTTTTTATAAAATTTTTTTTATGAAATATGTTTAGAAAAAAAACTACATCTCACCAAATACATATTTTCCATCTTGGACATGGAGAAATAGCTGAAATAGAAATGGCAATTTTTCACTCTACTGTAAGTAATTTAATTAAATCTAATTAGTGAATACTAAATATTCTGGCATGTGATGGAAAAAGATTGTTTTTGATTTCGATCGATTTGGTTAAAAATCAAAAATTAAATGATGAATATAAAAGGCAAAGAGGCTTGAAATTGTTTTTAACCGCTAGAGTTGTATCAGGTATATCGATTTACGACTTCTTATCGTTTTTAAATTAAAAATAATAAGAAATACTCAGGATTGAAATTTCAGAAACGATCGATTTTCAACACATGCCAGATTGCAATGGAATTTTTTAATTGTGTAAAAATATAAATTGAAGTGATGAAACTGAAAAGGCGTCTGCCTGCTTATCGCTGTTTTATATAAAATATTATTAAAAATTAAAAGTTCAAGTAAAATCCTTCATCGTCGAATTCGGTATTAAAAATTAGGGTAAAAGAAGTGTCGGACAGAAAATTCTTTTTAAAATAGGGAAAATCTAACCCCATCTGTTGAGCACTTTTAGAACTACTTTTTGGATTTATTAAATCCAAGTGATTAGAGAGTTGCTGAATTATTTCCAAATTATTATGTTACTGCCCCACTGTGCGCTGGAGAGTCCCAGGAACCTCATCATTTTTTTTTTTTTATAAAAATAACTATTATTTTAAACCAATAAAAAATATTACTTTTTTTGTGTAATTTCATACGGGTTTGGATATTTTTTGACCTATTGCTGGGTATTTTTCTGTTTTACTGGTGGCAACACTGCAAGAATTATAAATGCTGTACACATCAGTGCGTATGATTGTTGTAATTAACACAAGCAATAATCATACGCCTAGGTGGATTCCTTATGTTTTTAAATTTAGTTTATTTGCAGAATTCGTATTATTTTTGATATTTATTAAAAGGATTTTTTTTTGTAAATAAAGTTGGTTTTATTCATAAATTTTCTTGCTTTAGCAATGTTTAAATATTTGCGAATTAATCCTTACATTATAAATTCAACAATATATATATGTAAATGTAAAAATAAAAATTTGGAAACAATTGTCTAGATTCCTTTCTACACCCTTTTTATATGAAATTGAAAAAACTCCAAATTAAATTCAAATTTTTCACCTAAAATTGAGAAAATTCGAAATTAAATTGTGATTTTTATTTAATATTGAGAAAAATCCAAATGAAATTGTGATTTTCCAGTTTAAATCGAGGATATTCCAAATAAAATTTAGATTTTTTATATAATATTGAGGAAATTATAAATAGAATTGTGATTTTCTTTTACAAATTGAGAAAATTCAAAATAAAATTGAGCTTTTCCTTTTGATATTGAGAAAAATTCAATTGAAATTGGTATTTTCCATTTTAAATTGGGAAAAATTCAATTAAAACTAAGACGTTCGTATGAAATTGAAAAAAAATTCTAAGATGTCAACTTTAGACATTATTTTAACAGTATTGGCAAGTTTTCGATACTCATATATACTTCGTACATTCGATACCGCAATATTGATTGTATTTTCAGTTTTACCTCCGCGGATTCTTAGCATCCTCGAATTGCTAGAGACTGAGGGGCATTGGTTGTTTTCATTAATCATTATGTATGTTATTTGCTTGGAAATTATACTGAAGTGCACACATAATAATCCAAGCATAAAAATACAAAATAAATGTCAAAACAACAAAAACTTTCGTAAAATAAACCATTTTTTGTATATTTTACGAAAGTTTTTGTTATTTTGACATTTTTTTCGTATTTTTATGCATGGATTATTATCAGTGTGGTTTCCCGTAATTTATATTACAATTGAACTAATTAATTTCTGCTCATTCAGTTTCAAAATTAAAGATATTTATACATGACTTAATGTCAAAGAACAATTAATTTTTGCCAAAATGTTTTTAATAATTTTTTTCTTTTTTATTTTATGAATTGAACGTGTTATAAAAGCAGTTAATATTTTTCATGCTTTCGTTAAAATAATAATCCATGAATTTATAATATTTGATACGAATATATATAGAACGTAAGCATTTTACGATAACTTTAGCTATGCGTAACAAAATCATAAAAAGTATAAAAAAGATTGTGTGTGTGGAAAATTTTTGCTCTGTTCTTACTATAGCAAATATAAACATTTATATGTTAATATGTTACTTATGCTTAGCGTCAATTTGTATATTAAAAAATATCAATAATCTTAACACGCGTTATACCAAACGATCTGGGTACAAACATTTTTTTTTTTGTTTTTGTATATAAAGAACTGTTTTCAATTCATCCAATTTTGAAAAAAAAACCAATATAAAATGTTAATAAACAAATGATTTTTTCTTACATCATATTAAAAAAATATCAAAGTACTTAAAGAACTTAAGAGGCTATAGAACACCGTAGATTGCATATGAATTTAATTTGATATAGCTTTTTCAAAAGTGAGCAAAATAGAAAGAACAAAATGCTTTATATGTAACCCATATACCCTTTAAACATTTGAATGTACCCAGTAAACTTTTTAATGAAAATTAAATTTTTCGAAATGCATAAATATTGAATAGATCTAAATATAAAAAATTATACAAATATTAGACGAAAATAACAAAATTTAATGCGGCTGCGATAGTTTCAAGACTTGAAAGGAAATTCAAAATTACATAATCACAGCTATAGCTCAAACCAGATAGCGAAAATGCCAGTTAATCGTGGCAGTGCTGTCAAACTTTGTTCTTGAATTCAACGAAAACTATTCAATATTTTTAAAGATTTCATACTGAATGGTGTTTGAAGACCGTTCTTGTTTATTTAGAAAATTTTCTAATTTTCTGGCAGTGAAAAATAAAGAAAATAGAAAAACCTGCTTTATCGACAAAACGTCGCACTGCGATAAAACACTGTTGACACTGCGTTTATCTGGTTTAGACTCAAGTGTCAGAATTTCTTTCGTAAATTCAAAACTACAACTCTAAAAATTTTGTATATTGGGTTAATGTGTATTAGAGTGTCCCCATAAATTGTTTAATTGTGGATTGGTTCAAGTAATAGCACGCACGATGCGTGTTTATGAGCTGAAAATGGGAAAAGTAGCTAAAAAAATTTAGAGCAGATTTTTAATTAAGTTTCAGCAATTCATTGTAGTATTTTGGATAAAAAAGTTTTTCATATTTTTTGTTACAAATAAACCTTTAGAATTTGTTCATGGAGTAACTTTGTTCCATCGTTGTGTTTATAAGGGGCATATTTTTAACTTTTTGATAAAAACAACTCATTTATTTTGTATTCTCTATGATATAATTCTAGTCCACATTGGTCTTTTACAAAATTAATTTATTGCGGCGTGGTCATAATGAAAATTTCGACATAAAGTAAATGCAAAATTCTTTAATTAGTTAATTGTTCTTTATTTGCAAATTCAGTTTGTAACATTCAATTTATTTTTTCTTTTCTTGAGAATATAATTAAAATTAAAAAATACTAAATGTCGTAATTTTTTTTTATAAAAAAAATTGTTTTGCCAACTAAAATAAATAATATTAAAGGAAATATATGTGCTAAATACTATTTCTTTATTTTTTTATCGGGACACCCTAATGTGTAGACTACAAACCTACAATATGTTTTATATCGCTTTTATATAGGCATTAATATTGAGAATGTGTTGAATACTACAGAATTTTTTCTGCAAATTTTTATACAGTCACCAACACATTTAAGAAAACACGTCAAATATTTTTGTATACAAATTTGGTACTTCAATATTCTATGTATGTATTCAATATTTTTTTGTTTGATACTACATAGAATATTGAAGTACCAAATTTGTATACAAAAATATTTTACGTATTTTCTTAAATGTGTTGGTGACTGATGTTTTAATTGGTCAATGAATGTTTTTTGTTGGATTTGAGATCCGCTACAGACTCATCTTCAGTGGCTATGCCTTTATGGGTTAATAATTGATAATGATCTACTTATATTGATTACGAAACAAATAAACAAATGTAAACACAACTCAATTAGACTAACATCAACGAAATTATTTTTATTCTCAAAAGTTATTTTTATTCTCTGTTATTACTGTTTTTGCTTTGAACTTTAATTCTTAAAGTATCGCAGCTGGTTCTGTTTAATGAATCATAGATTTATTGAACAACAACGAACCCTCAATATTAAATTTAAAATTTTATTTGCATATTCTAATTACTTTTAACCTACAACATAAATCGATGTTTATGGGAAACAATTAGGTATATTAAATTATATTTTTCCACTGTATCTGATGTGTTGAGATGTATGAAGGTGTGCAGAGTTGATCTTTTAATTGGCAAATTAATGTTTTTTTTGTTAGATTTAAGATCATACAAGTAAATTAGAGAGAATAAAAATTTTAAAAAATTCCATAAGGCCAGAAGGATAGAATAGGTCTTTTCGAATCCCGCTACAGACGCATCTTCAATATCCATGCGAAAATACGTATTCTATCCTGCTGCCCTTATAAAATTTTAGAAATCTTTTTAGAATGTTTATATCACTAACACGCTTAATATTAATGGTAACTGTGCCTACAAATTCAAAGATTATTTAAACACTCTCAAGTGAGTTTTTACATATGGGATTTTTTTTATTAGTAGAATTTGTTTTTTTTTTTTGTTTCATTTCTTTTATTCTCAAAAGAATTGTATTTTTTCATCCGTATCCTGCATAAGTCAACTGCCGATGATAAAACCAATCATCTCCTTAATCATATTATGGTTTTGTATGTTTTGGCACTTATATCTTGATGTAAATTTTAATATTGTGTGGGTTTTCTAGGGTAACAACTGTTGGGGGTTTTATAAAATTTATTGATATTAGAGCATTATTTTTTTTTCTGTGTAAAGAAAAGAATATAGTTAAATTAAAGAGTGTAGCATATTTAAATTAACATCTTAATTTTTTAAGAACATTTTCAAATTAAATATGAATCTAATTAAAAAAATATGGGTCTAGTTTATGTCTTTGAGATTGTGCAGTAAAACTTTGACAATTATGAAACTCTAAATTATGTCATGAAGGAAAATGTACACACACACAAAAGTATTTAAATCAAGCAGAAACCATATTAAATTAAATAGAATTAGCGTTGAAATAACACTATGTTTGTTAGCGGTTTAATTAATTGATTTAATTATTTTTCAAATGCTAAAACAAAACCAAAAATCTTTGAATGTTGACATACTGGAATAAGAAAAAGTTTTTTTAAAGGGGGTAAATATTGTAACAGCAGTTTTCGATATCTGCGTCTCAAGGTCTATTGGAAATGATGTGCAGCAATCTCGATGCATCAAATTTGTCTATGCTGTTATTCTGTGTGAGTCATTATTGTCTTAACTAAATTAATACACTTTTCCACATCTCACTTATTTTCAAATATTTTTTGAACTACTTATAAAAATCATACATTTTTCTGTCAAACCTATTTAAATATTAAAAACTTTAAATAACCTATAATTTGTTATCTGTTTGTATATGCCTTTAGTTGTTTTTTCAGCAAATTTAATACGATATTTTTAACACGTAGATATTTTTTAACAGCCATAAAATATAGCATGTCATTAATCATTATTATTACACTTAGGTGAATTATAACACGAAACTGTTATTTACACTTTGTATATTTTTTGTTTAAGTCTGTCACAAAAGTTGAAGAGAAATTTAAATGGGATTAAATTTTACTTAAGTATAAACTAGAGTACATAATATAAATGAGATTTAACAAATCTTAAGGACTTTAATGAACGGAGTGGCAATACTACATTATATATTCCCACAAGATCTACAAATTCATTAGGAATAGTAGTTTGCTTAATATTCTAATGTCTGAAAGAACATTAACGATTAGTTTGTTATAATGTATTTTAGTAGAACAAAATTTTGTTGCAAAAAAAACTACTTTTACCAGTAATCCCACCATTGCATATTTTTACCGATAACAACCCTACGGGAAATTTTAACAAACTGTCACCCAACTGGCCCCTTTACATGAAATAGACTGGTCACTTTTACATTAGCATTGTTATTGATATGATTACTACTTTAATCGAATATTGTTTCATTAAAATTTTATTTAGTATAATCACTTTCGTAATTAAAATTAGTTTAATTACGATTTTTCTGTGTAAAGAAAAGATTATAGTTGAATTAAATAGTGTATCATATTTGAATTAATATGTTATTTTTTTAAGAATATTTCCAAATTAAGTATGAATCTAATTAAAGTAAATATAGTTTTAGTTAAAATAAATTTTTCTTATTAAGTATACCAATATTTCAAGATTTTAGATTTTTTTTTAAAATACTTACATCAATTTAATATTAAAATTCAACCGACAGCAAACATGGCTTTAGTTAAACGCTTATTATATATAATTAAATATAGTTTCTGCTTGATTTAAATACTTTTGTGTGTGTATATTTTCTTTAATGCCATAGTTTAGAGTTTCATCATTGTCAAAGTTTTACTGAACACTCTCAAACGCTAAAAACCTTTAACAAATGTAACAATTATTTGTAAGTGTACCTCTAGTCCTGTCATAACTACTCATATGTGTAAATGTTCTTATTTACAATTGTAATACAAAGTTGTTTCTCATGATAAGAAAACATAATGCAATTGCATTTTTTTTTATTTTTTCTCTTTTTGCAGCTTAAGTGCATTTTACAATGATATATAGATAAGAAAAAATCCTCCCCAATGTCCATAAGTATCAGTATGTGGATAATGATAAAGTGTAGCAGTGAGTTGTATACAAATGCAAAAAAGAGAAGAAATAAAATGAATGAAAACCAACATAAAAAGGACATGAGTAAGTAAAATAATTCCAAACATATAGTGGTAATTTTTCTTTTTAAACACACATTCTGATGATGATGATGGTGATGCTACTAAAGCAGTTGTCGTATTAACTAACTTGGGGATATATTCAATTTTACCTGTATATTATTAAATTCTACTCTTACTTATATTGCAACAGTGATCTTCAGGCATTTGTTTATTTCAAGTATAACTATAGCTTTGCATTTACAAAGGAGTCTCCCCAAGTCTTACACGCCAATTGGAATGAACCTCGGATATATAGTAGAGCATTTATTGAGATATAAATCACTTGTTAATAAGTTTTTGTCTCGCCTACAAAATATTCAAATTTAACGAAAGAAGAAGTAACCAATGTGCAGAGCCAAAAACACAAAAAAAACTCAAGTTCAGAAACTATTTAAAATCTAACACACAGAAACCTAATATTTTTAACTCTTTAAATCAATTTTTTTTTTGCAAATGTTAGTATATATTTAGTAAAGTTTAAATTAAAAGTTTGAATTTTTTTGCACTTATTATATTTAAATGTTTAAAGTTCACTGTGCCCATTGTGCACAAGGATAAGAAACAATTTCATTGATGCCATTTTATATTAAAGTAGATTTCTCACAGACTTGGTTACACTTAACTTAAACTGATGGTTTTATATTCGTACAATCGTTAGAACCATTTGGAGTACTTAAGATGGTGGTTAACAGATGTTAAAAGCTTTTCTGTGAAAATACAAATATTACCTGCATATTTTCCATTTAACTTATATACAGTTGGTAAAGTAGAGTGGTCAGGTTTTAGATAAAATGACCATCGATTTCAAATATAATAATAGTATCTGCGACGGTAAATTATGTAAAATATTTTTTTACATGAATTCATAATTCAAATGAAAATGATAAGTAATTATTAAAAAGTAATTATTGAAAAAAAATTTATTTCCTATAACAAATGGAAATTCTACAAGTCCCTGAGGACATCAAAGTTGAAAATTTAACTTAAATGCCATAAATAATTCAAAACTTAAAATGTGTTTAAGTATTAATCTCGTACTTATTCAGAACTGGCGGCGTTTGATGCAATCATTAATTTGGCTTTTATATGTATAAAAACAGACATGATAAAATTTCTCCAAAATTTGATATGATTTATTTTCTTCTTATCACATCTGGCTACTTCTTTTTGTTAACAATTCCAATATAACCTAACAATGACCATTATTAATTAGTAAATTTAAATGTTTATGGAAATTGTTTATTCGTTGCGTTGAAATATAAATTCATTGGACAGGTTAGTATCTCTTTGCATTCACATTGTCATTAAGTGTGGTGCTATTCGCCTTTTGAATTTTTATTTTTTTTTATTTAGTATACACTAACCTGCCTAAGCCTTAACGAAAAGTTCTTTATCGATTTTTTTTTGTTCTTTTTTGTGGAGACTGTAATGCATCAATAACTAATGAGGACATCTTTGGTACGAGGAAGTATGGCTGGGAGAAAAAGTTGCAAACTGGACTTTGAAAATAAAATGTTTCTTGTTAATTTTTTTTGTTCCACAATTTATATACGTCCTGTTTTATTTTACGGCAAACTTTAGACACAAATTGAATTTTTATGTAATTTGGGATTACAGGAAAATGTACTCGTTTGTTTTTCATTTTCCTTTTTTTTTTTGTTCCTTTTTTTTTACTATCGTTACTTTTCAATTACTTACAAATAAAGGCTTTTATGCTGTGAACGAGTAAGCATGAAATAATTGAAACTAATTTAATAAATTAAGAAAAGGTTTAGAAAAGATTTGATTTATTTTTTATTTATTTTAAATTTCTTATTTACACTATTCAATAAATTTTATGGTTTTGAAGTATCTCCTTTGGCAATACAAGGCATATGGTATGCTAATTCCTAATGGGGCAAGAACATTTTGTTTCAAGATCTGTTTTCGAAAAATCGATGTTTTAAAATTTGTGTGTGCTTGTCCATTTTTTTTCGAAGTTTTTAACAAAGTTTTCGAAAAAAATTGGTCTAATAAAATTTTACTCACTCACTGAAAATAATTAATTCGTTCACTTGCCAGTTGAGTACTTTTTTTATATAACCTCTTAATAAGCATTCGCATTAACAAAAAATATTGAGTTTTATTTTCATAACAATATTTAATATATATTTGCCTGTAAACATGAATACACTCATAGAAAAAAGTTTGTAGAAAAGTTAGTAAAACTGTTGGTACTTCAACTTAACAAATTTTTAACTAATTTTTAGTTAATTTTTTTGCTACCTCCACATTACTAACTTACAAATTTTTTTGCTATTTTTTTTTGCTGAATTTAGTTACTAATTTTTAACAATAAATTTGCTAACTTTACAGTATTTTGCTGAATTTTAGTTACAAATTTTTAACAGAAGATTTGCTAATTTTACAAATTTTTTGTAAACTAAACCACCAATTTTGGAGCGCTTATAAACAGAATGTTAAACGACTCATAAAAATTACTGCATATTTTTAACTCGCCAAAAATAATGCAAAAAGTTTTTAAATAAAGCTAAATTGAAATGGTTGAAAATTTGTCCTACTCATAAAATATCTAAATTATTAAAATTTATGAGAAAAGTTTCTATTTATCGTAATACATTAATTTTCAAAGATTAAGGTTTATTTTGAACGAACCATTTTAATATGAAAATTGTGATTAAAAGTATCTCTGGGGAGCAAGTTGAGTTTACAGGGTTGACCCTAATTTTTCCCCCAATATTGTACTTTTTAAGCTTATTTAAAGAATACGATATTTTTAATCGACCACACCTTCTTTCCTGTGGGTGGAGCTTTAGAGGTGAAAATGGAAACTCAAATGAATTCGGAAGTACATATCCGATCAGCAAACAATGAAAATCAGAAGAAGGGTCTCTGAAATACATTTTGTTATGGTTAACATATTATTGTCTATAAATATTACCACTTTTACAAAAAATCATTCTTGGGAAGTTTTCATTGGCATTGAAATATAATTGGCATTACTTTATCTCAATGTCAATGCCAACAAATTTCATTACCATTCAATGCCAATGAAATTTTTTTCAATTTGCATTGATGAAAATAATGGTAATGAAATGTACACATAATTGAAGAAAAAGATATATAGAAATACGCGAATTTTTAATTTTTTTTCTTAATTTTTTCTTTTATTAAAACATGAAAACATACTTCTTTCATCAATTATAAATGGGCATTTATGCATTGAACAATGCCAATTGAAAAAATTTCAAAATTGTCACATTCAATAAACTGGTCCCAAGTATGTTTTTAAATACACATTTATTTTTTATTTATTAATTTTCATTTCATTTGCTCCTTTTTTACCTTTTTCCAGTCTACTAGTAATCTTCAAAAGTTTTGTTGATTTCAGAAAATTTTAGCAAAAATTTTGTAGATTTAACAGTTTCTTTTTTGCTATTTTCATTCTACTATTATTTAGCAATTTTTTTGCTGATTTCAGCAAGTTAAATTGTGATTTGCAATTAACAAAAATTTAGCTCAAATATTACTAAAATTCTGTAAATTTAACAGTTTTTTTTGCTGTTTTCATTTTATTAATATTTAGCAAACTGATTCTGCTAATATTAGCAGTTTTTTCTGCAGCATCATTTTTAACTAATTTTTAGTAACTTTTTCTGCTATTTTTACGGAGTTATTTGTATGAGTGTAACAATGTCTTTTTTTTGCATGTAGTAAATCATGTTGAAACAAAATTTTATTGTAACAAAACCTTGTTACGAGTATATGAGTGGCGAGTTTAGTCTTGTTTAAGCATAAAATTTCAATTTTTATTTTAAGTTAACCGCGCTTAGAATTTTAAATTAACTAATTAAAAATATTATCAAAACTTTTGTTTTTTTTTGCTTCGCTATTGAACGAATTTAATGTGCACATATGAGTTGGTCAGTTCTCCTCCCTTCAGATAGTGCTTTAAGAATTTAAACTTATTTTTCTTGCGTTGGTAATGTTATACAACTTTTAAACTTTGTTTTAGCGCGAAATTCTACTAAAAATTCTTTATAAAGTTTTTTTCTGGTATTGATGAGTTATTTGTAGTTTCACAACTTTTTCTTGTTCTATTGTTCTCTATAAAATGATGGATATAATGGGATTGCGATACTATTTGTAAATTAAAGGCTATATGAAGAGTAAAACCATACTCAGTCATGAAAAACTCATTACTGTAGTTACTAGAGAATCTAAATTCTAATTTTCTCAATATTTTTTTGATAACTTGTTAAAGAATATCAATTCCCATATTGATACTGAAATTGCAATTGCCAACTGGCAGTTACACTGAGGCCCGTTAAAATTTTATCTAAAGTTTAATTTAAAATATATGTGGTAAACAACAACAGATGTGTCAGTTGAAGTCCCAGTTAGTAGTTAAAAGGACATTGTGTTAATGGTGACCCCCCAATAGTGAAATATGCCTTTAATTTAACTAACATTTTAATATTTTTCGTTTTGAAAATAAACCGAATTGTAAACTTCAAAGCCAACTGCAATAAAGGGTATATAAAATTCGACTCTGCTACATTTAACACTTTCACAGCTTTATTTTTTAAGTAAAATTTTGTGGCAATTTAACGGTTATGTGGGAATTCCTATAGTTTCCAGAAGAAAAAAAAAACTACTGTTCTTCAGAAAAACTGTAAAAAAGTAGAAAAATATAAACTTTAATCCTTTTAAAAGTATCCATTTAAAACTACACAATAAAGGATAAAGCAAACATTTAACTATAGATTTGCTACAACTTTTTAGTTAAATGAAAATGAAACCTCCGCCTTAAAAAATAAATGAAAGAGTATGTACAAGTAGTATGGTAAAAATAAAAGTTTTCTTTGTTTTATGTCCTTTTTTGTTTCTTGTCTTATTTCTAAAACATATAAAAATTGCCAACATGTATGATTATAGTAAATTAAATAAAATAAGTTTTTTTATTGTTTTTTCTTTGTTACAAAAAAAAACTTTCTTTTCATTTTTATACTTTTAACAATTTCATATGATAACACTGGGAATAGACTTAAATGATGACAAAAAGACAAATTTAACAGACAGCAAATGTCTAACTAAATGCCTTTTAAAGAACTTTGTTTCATGGAATTCAACAGAAAAGAAACTAAACAATGTCAAAATGTTTTAAATTTTTTAAGTCGTCTAGTTTTCAAATTTGCCCCTATTGCTTTCGTAATATGTGTTTTTTTGCTGTAGTATATATGGGCTTTTAAAGTATGTAGGTTGTGGGAAAAGTAAAAAGATTTTAGTAAAACCTTCATATATTTTAAGAATCCAGTTTTAATGAAACTTTTTCATTGAGTGTGTGAAACTTTTAATAAATAAATTAAAACTATTCACAACACTTTAACAAAAATTCTATTAATTCCATTAATTAATTCAATGGACGAGTTCCATTTAAACTTCATTGGTTTTATGGAAAATTCATTAATATCATGCAGATAATTCTTTCAGTGTATGAAGCAAAATTTTTTGTTAAATCACCATTTATTTTTCTTAATTGTTGCAGGGATTTTAAACTAAAAATAATAAAATAAAAACCGGTTAACCATGGAAAATAAATCGGGTCTTCGTTGAACTTATTTCTTACCAATGTGACTTTAAAGTCACATCTATTTTTAAGACACTATAACTTTTGATAGGAAGTCAAAAGCATGTGATACTTTTAGGCCTTGCCTATAAATGATATTTAAAATATTACAAAAATTTGACTTCCAAGGTTGCCATTTAATGATTTAAAAAAAAACACTATTTTTGACTTTTTTAAAAATACGAGAAAGAGCGGCACAATAAAGGTGATATGTTGATTTAGATAAAGACATGTAAAAAATATTTAAGGGAAGAAAAATTCTGAGCACAGTTCGCACTTTAAAAGCACCATTATTGGAAAGCCTATTGGTATGAAAAAGGTCGCCAGATAGTATATTTAATGTCAAAAGTTGTGGTACTTATAGTATCGTCAGATAGGAAAGGGGTAAATCCGCAATACTAGAGCGTTCCTCAAAAAAAAGTTCGCCGTACACCCTATATGAGGTATTTTTGCAAGGTAATTAAAAAAATTTTTTTTTGCCGAACGTAGGAGTCGCCTTTTTCAATTTTTCGTTTTAGCTTCGGCATTTAAAGTTGGATTTTAAAGTGTGATATATCGATTTTTTGCCTCGAGGAGACCAGTTTTTTGCTATAAAGGGAAATCTAATGAAAAATATAAAAAAAAAATGTATACTGGGTTTATCGAAAAACTTCCTTAGCAAAAGTTTAATGATTTTTTGCGAGCTTTAATTTTCTGACATTAGGGTGGTAGCAACTGAGATCTGGTGGGTAACTATTATAACGGGTTACTTGAGGTCAATGGCCCTTAGAGCAAAATACTGGTCTCCTCGAGAGAAAAACATCGATGTATCATACTTTAAGATCCGACTGTAAATGCCAAAGATATAACGAAAAATGTAAAATAGCGACCCCTACGTTCGTTTAATCCTCAAACTTTTAAAAGACTCTTCGTACCTACACATACACTCATAAGTGACAAAGTCATCTACACAAACGGTAGAGATGACAGCTAGAGTTTTTTCTTGTTCTATATGTGTGTAAAAGTTTATGGCTGTCGTTTATCATTTCCGGCGGAAGTATAAGTTTAAACTCTCTGCGTAGTTGTGAACAGTATAGAAGTTAGTGAAACCTAAAAAGTTAAACTTTCAGTTTTTTCAAGTCGATTTAGTTTTTTTTTTTTTTGGTAAATATGCGTGTCTATGTGTCAATAGTGTAATATTACAATGGTACACTGGTCAAAATCATAATTGTTTTACGATGACATTTTTCAATATATTTATTAAAAATTTTCCATAAAGATAAAGACTTAAATGCAAAATTTTAGAATAAATTTGTACTAAGCTTCTAAGTTGTTGAATAATTTCTATTGCTTTGGTATTGTTGTTATACAAATTTTTGTTATAATTTAGCAATTTATTCATACTTTTTTTTAAACAATACTTAGTTTTATTCGCATAATATTTGGTCGACATTAATGCAGTTTTTTCAAGTTTAATATGTTGAATGAGATAAACATACAAACAAACGAAATTAGTGCGCCGACTATTTTGTTCAGTGTAGCAGTTTAATGGTATCAAATTTCACTGTAAAATTCGCCTAAAAAATTCTTGAACATCAAGAAATATATACCTGTATTTTTTTAGATCTTTGCTCTACTCAAGTTTATTTTTATGGTCTTAAAAATACAAGTGTTTATATATTTTTTATTACTTGGGTTTAATTTTTAAATACAAATATCATTTTTTTACATAAAAAAGATGAGCTATTTTATACGTAATTTAATTTTTGTCATCTTTAATTATAAAGATTTAAATACGAATATCATGTAACTTTTTCTATTTAATTTTTAAAAATATGTATTTATATATTTCAAACAAACAAGCCAATGCATTGGTTTGCAATTTGTTTTATTAAAAACCAAAATATTTCAACATAAAAACTTAAATAAAATGAAACAAAATCATTTTAAAGTTTCCTTCAATATTATTTTTATTTGTTTTTTTATTTTTCAACAACTTATTGCCACTTAACTACATGATGAAAAAGTTATTTAGTTATTAAGTTTGTTTTTTATTTTTCTATTGTCGTTTTTTTAATTTTTTTTCTAATGATTTTTCCATTTTTGTACACATAAAACAATAGAAATTGTTTAAAATGAGTTTCGAAGAAAATTGATATTTTAATATACAGTTCAAAAAGTTGATATTTGTTTACTTTGATATCGAAAAGGATGGAAATTATTTCTGTAAGTAGTTTTAAGTTCTTAGTTTATTTTAAATGACACAAACATGACCTAAATTAAGTAAAGTTTGGTAAGTGATTTAAAAATATTTTTGGGAGGTCTCCAATAGGGCAGTCAGCAATTTAAAAGCAATAAACTACATGCAAATATAAAATATTTAAAATATAGATGTAAAACCATAAACCAACAGCATCATCACTAAATCTAACAACCCTCTAACTCTTCATTTAAAGGGACCTTTTTGGCACCGTTTTAAAAAGGGACAGAAAAAGACCTGTAAGTTGAGTGGTTAGAAAAATTTATTTTATTTGAATAATTTTGGACTTCTAGAATAAGAATCCTCAAAAAAGTATCCAAATTTCGCTGGCTGTGTTGGTAATTCGCCGTTTTTGCGATATTTTTTTTATGTTTGTTCCCGAGAAACTGTACATTATTCGGTGACAATTTCAAACTTAAATATTAACTAGCCTAATATTCCGGAAACGCGATATATACACGAATTTTCATTTGTATAAAATTGTCTGCTCAAAATATCCACTATTGGGAAGTTTGACTGTATTCAAGATTTATTGGCAGTCCTTATTTTAAATTATATTGAAAATATTTTGAACATTTCAAAGTTTTCAACAAGCATACGATTTCCAAACAATATGCTAACTTTTTGCAATGATTTTAGAAAACTAACAGACTAAAAGTTTTTAATATATACTAACAAAATGTTCGCTTTTAAGCAAAGTTCTATTGTTTTAGTCTAACAAAATATTTTCATATTGCTTATTTCTAAAGTTTTATGCTTCACTTAACATAATAAAAACAGGAAAAAAATGCGCCAATATTCATAGTATGCAAATTTAAAAACAAAAATATTATTAACTATATTTCAATTGAATTGCAATTGGGCTTTGAAAATTTCTTTTTTAAAAATATGCATATCGTATATTTTATTTTTAATTAAAAAAAATGATAAAATTTAATTCGATAGAATTTTTTTTTGCAGAGCTTATAAATAAATTAAATTAGGTTATCTAAGGTTTTTTATTATGGCAAAAAATAAAATTTAATTTTTTATAAATACTAGAAATATAAAAATTTACAGTGTAGTACAATTTATTCGTTCTAAATTAAAAAAAAAAAAGATTAATTAATTTGGAATTATTGTTTTTTTTGTTTATTGTAGAGTTTTCGGTGATATATAGCTTGTTACAGTGAGTGTTATTTTGTTCGGTTCAATTACACATTTTATTTGCTCAATTAAAAAGAAACACTTAGACCTGCTAACTTATCTATAAATAGACTGAGTTTAGTACTTAATCATAGTTATGAATGTCAGATTTATATGGAAATATCTGCGGTTAACGTATATCCTTGGTTATGTTGGAAATAAATTACTCGCCCTTAAAATAATTGTTGCTTCAAATTAAAATTTTCAATTATGTTTATAAGTAGGTATTTTGTTCGACACTGTAGAAATTTTGAAAAAACATGTATAGAAATTACATATAGGATATATTTATTTACAACATCAGTCAATTTATTTTATGAAAATAATAAAGATTTCATAAATATTTAAATAAATTTTTTTTTTATCAAAATCAAAATATTATTGCTATTTTTTTTTTTATTTATATAATGTTTTTGTGGTGTTGACAAATGATTTGTGATTTAGCATATTGTTGATGATGTGCTAGTTTTTATACAATGGAATTTATATATTTGACTATAAAATGATAAAATCATTATGATATGGGTATTTCAACCATAAATGTATTTATATGTTTGAAAAATCTATATGTGTGCAATAGAGCGGCATTTTTTTCAACTATAAAGTTTCAGTAATTATTGTTCTGAACCAATAATACTGTACAATACAAAAAAAAAAAGAAAAATAACAAGAATCTGATAACTGATTCTGGCCGAAGGGATGAAGCAAAGTGTGCTTGTATTGGCTTTGAAAGCCAATACAAGCACAAACCCTATGTTTTTTGGGGCGTTAAAGATGTCTACCTTCTGCAAATTTTTATTGTGAATTGGCGTAAGAAACCATGTACATCTTCCATTTTATGGAAGTTTTCAGCGAACTTATGTAAAACACTACGAGAAACATTTTTGTAGAACATTTTAACCCTCCAACTCTGCAATTAAAGGGACTTTTTTGGCCCCTTTTTAAAAGAACGACAAAAGCGACCCTTAAGTTGAAGAATTAGAGGGTTAAAATGTTCCGCAAAAATATTTGTCATAAAATTATACTAAAAATCTCTTAAAACATAAAAGTTGAAAAAACTTCACTGCCAGAAATAAGTCAAAACTTAAAATAAGTTTAAGGCTTAATTTCGTATTTATTCAGAATTGTCGCTCAAATTTTCCACAAACCTGGAATTTAGGGGGAAACCATATGAATCTTCCATTTAAGGTATAGGGTGAGTTCAGAGAACTTATGTGAAATACTACAAGGAAAATTATTATGGAACATTATAACCGTGTAACTCTTCAACTTGCGAGCCTTTTTTGTCCCTGTTTTAAAACGGGGCTATAAAACTACCTTTATTTGCAGAGTTAGGATGTAAAAAGTTCCATAAAAATGTTCCTCGTATTGTTTTATAAGTTCGCTGAACACATTTTTGTTATATTAATTGATTGCTTTAATGTTTATACATTATAAAGACTATGAATAGGATAACAAGTTACACTAAATTTAAAAATTAAAAAGTGTTATATTACAAACGTGGATAGAGCCGGCGACCTACTGTTTGTCAGCCCGTTGCTTTTCCTCTAGGCTAATATCGATTAAAATTTTTATTCAAATTTGAATTTTTTCAAGTTTGGAAATTTGAATATTTTTTTTATGAATAAAATTATATCAACAAAAGAAACTCAATTTTGTGTTTAAATTTTAATCAATAAAAAATTATTTAAAAAAAATAAATATAATATCTTGGCTGAGGTTTGAACTCAGATTGCTAAGACACTTTCTTTAGTTGTCGTCCAACTTCCTAGCTTAATAATATATTATACTTATTACAATTACCAAAATAATGGAAATTAATGATTGCAGTTGACAAAAAAATTTTAAATTGATTAGAAAAACCAGGGCTCTCACATGATCCTGAGTTACGACCATTCCAGTTTTTATTGCAACAGAAGGCGCTGACTACTATTCTGTTTTTTCTGGCAACACTACTCTGTTTAGTGGGCAGCATCAATTCTTATGAGCCTATATCTTCTTTATTGAACCTGAATTATGTCTCAGAGTCATTGAAAATATGGGTCATCAGATAGAGGTATGCGACCGAAGCCGTGGCGAGCATTTGGCCAATATTTTATTTCACACATAATTGTCATAGATCCTTCTATCGTAATAAAAAATATTAACATAATTCTCTAAAAACTTTTTGTTTCATTTACAATTAACATCGTGCGTTTTGGTTGGACCACCCTTTATAATTCCTTAAGAAATTTTCCAATTAGATTTTCGACATTATTAAATAAGGAAACCTAAATAAACATAGTAAAGTTTATTGCCTGAAATGACTGTGAACTAGTGTAATTCTTCAAATATATCCAAAACCAGGAGATATCCACTTAACCTGTTCAAATTGAATCCCAAACATTATTTACTGAATAATTATTTTTGGAAATAGCTATATTTACAAATGTTGTATTTAGGAGAATATTAGGGGGTTCTATAAAAAATGTAGTAAAATATCACAAAGTATAAACTCGAAATTTTATGAATTTCGAAGGGCGACAGAAAAAAAAATTAACACTCACCTGTCTTTATTTTCTGGGTCATATCAAGAATTTAAGCAGTTACAAAGTCGGTCAGTTTTTGGGGTATTTTTTAAATAACTAATAGATTTTTCGTTACTTCAAAAAAACCTAAAGCCGTTTGCTATCATATAAATATTATTTTTTTCACAGTTATTATTTTCGAATACACCTAATGTATTCATTTGAACTCTAGTTAGTAGATTGTTTATATATTTGGTATGTGTTTACAGAATAATTTTGTATTTATGCATATTTAATGAAATTATGCAATTTATTGCTCTAAAATATATTCAAATATTCATTGATTTATTCGAATTATATACCACAATTATATAACAAAATTTTCATATATCAACAAACTATTTAACTTTGATATATTATGTATGTACATTAAGGTGCCTCACCAGCAAAAAAAAAATATTATATTAATTAGAAACAACTTTAGAATCAAACTAGGCTTTTTTTAATTTAGATATCTTAACCATCATTTTAAAATACGAATACAAAACTTAAATGTTGACATATTAACAATTTTATTTTAATTAGAATCTTATTTACTTTATTAAGATTCATACTTAACTATAATTTTTTGCCAATGAGCAGACGCAATTCTACTTCTTGGCAGACGATTGATAGTGAATTAAGATAATCAAAATATATGTCATCTAATTGGTGTTAGAATGTCTGCAGTGCTTTATGAATCCATTTATTAGCGTAGATATAGTTTTAGTTATTCTTATAGTACTATAATTATTGTTATTATAAGAGATAATACCATTTCTTTTTTATTTTTAATTGCCTACTTATACAATTTTCTGTACCATATATTTTGCAATCGTTAACGATAAAAAATATAAATTTATTCTATGTCCATGTTGTTGTATGGCTATATATAGAACATTGAAAAATATTTATGGTTTTATGTCTTTATATTAGGTCAACTATTGTCCTGTACTATGCATATTATTTTTACAACTCGAATGACTCTTGTGACTTTTTTCGTTCTGCTAACATTTACATATGAGGCCTTCCATATTAACTGACATGCCCCAGGAAAAATTATGCCACATTAATGTCAAAATTACAAAATTAAAGTTAAAAGAACTCTTTTATATAATTTCAATATTTTTCATCATTTTATATAGAGAAACAATTACATTTAATATTCAGAAAATGGAGTTAGTTTAATTTATTAATGTAGACTAACAGGTAACAAAACTTTTACAGTATAAGAAGTTATGCAACTTCCACAAAAATATTCCCCATAGTGTTTTACATAAGTTCGCTGAACACATCCTATACCTAAAATGGAAGATTCACATAGTTTCTCCCTGAAATCCATTTTTGTTAGACATTTGAGCGCCAATTCTGAATAAGTGCGAGATTAACCCTTAAACACATTTTAAGTTTTGACTTATTTCTGGCATTGAAGTTAAAATTTAAACTTTGTTATTTTCAAAGATTTGTAGTAGAATTTCATGACAAATATTGCGGAACATTTGAACCCTCTGGCTCTTGAGCTTACGGGGCTTTTTTGTCCCTTTCTAAACAGTGGACAAAAAGTCCCTTTAGTTAAACTGTAAGAGGGTTAAAATGTAGCTTGAAAATATTTGTCATGAAATTCTACTATATGTCTCTGAAGACATTAAAGTTGAAAATTTAACTCTAAGGCCAGAAATAAGTCAAAACTTAAAATGTATTTAAGGGTTAATTCCGTACTTATTTAGAATTGGCGCTCAGATATCCAACAAACCTGAATTTTAGGGGGAAACCATATGAATACTTCATTTAAGGTATAGAAGGTGTTCAGCGAATCTATGGAAGACACTACGCGGAACATTTTCGTGGACAATTTTAATCCTTTAACTCTTCAACTAACGGGTCTTTTTGTCCCTTTTTAAAAAATGGGGCCAAAAAAGTCCCTTTAATTGAAGAGTTAGGGGGTTAAAATGTTCCACAAAAATGTTCTTGAGAGTGTTATGTATAAGTTCATTGAACATATCTTATACCTGAAATTGAAGTCTCACATGGATTCACAATAAATATTTGAAGAACGGTGAAATTTTAACCCCCCTAAAATAAAATTCTGATGTGATCTTTCAAAACGCCGACACACGTATATCTTTTTTTTTCTTGTTGTACTGTGTAATTTTAGTCAAATTAAGTGGGCATTTTTATAAATGTTTTCATTTTCTTCATGCCCATCGATATAGTCAAATTTCCAGAAATATGAAAAAGGAAATAAAATTTTTTAGAATAATTCCCAACAAGTTTTGGGTTTTAATTTATCTTAAAATCGGCCAACAATTTTTTTTGTGTTTCTGAAAAAAAAAAATAAAAAATAGTTCAGATGTCAAACAAATTTTCGCTCCAAAACGAAGTAGAGTAATACGATAATACTTTTAGAATCGATAGAATGACAATTTTGTATAGAACTAGTTCTGGATTTTAGAAAAAGGTTTTATTTTTCCACTTTTCTTATTAGAAAACTGTATTTATATAATCAAATTTCTAGCAGTTCCCAAATTAAGTTAAATAACTATAAAGTATACCAAAAATAAATGCTTAGCTGCTTATTTTTTAACATTTGAAAACTAAAAAGGCTTTTCTATTTTTATTTATACGATAGAAATCTATAAATACTACAAATTTAATGTTAATGTCACATAACATTTGCTTGAGCCGGTCAGTTAGCTTGAAAAGCATCATATGTATGTACCTATAGCTACATATTTAGGCACAAAGTATAACTCTAAAAAAATTTTGATTATTATAAAATTTAAAAATCAACTATTTAATTAAATTGCATGCAATAAAGAAGCGGTAATGATTTTTCGAAAAGTAGGATATGATCCAAATACTAAAGACGCATATTCATTATTTGCAAAACTATTTTTATACGTAATTAACTTTTGTTATAACAACATCAGAAATATTAAAGGTGAATAATTATGTACTCATCTAAAAATGCTCCTTTACGCTCCTTGTCTTTACAAACGAGTTTATATAAAATCTTCAAGATTATTTTACTACTAGTTTTCTATGAGTGTATGCATAAATTATTAAAAAGGGGAAATTTTCTCGTGCGTTTAATGTCCGTAGGAATAGTAGAGTGTCCCGCTAAAATTATTTTTAAATAATACCAATCGAGCGATGGGTGTTAATGAGGTGAATATGGCAAAAATAAGTAAAAAGTGTAGTGCCTACCAGAATTTAAAGTTGGCGATTTTAATAAATTATGATAAAAGAATTTAAAAATTTTAAACAAAATTGTTATCAAAATTTGATAATGCTTTTATTTATTATTTATTTAAATTTCGGTCCACCAATGCCACTTTTATAATAAAAAAATAGAAACAAAGGAAGATAGCAAAAAATTCAAAACTTTTTTAATATCGAAACTTTATTGTTTCGGAACTAAAGATCATTTCTAAATAATGTTCACTTACTTTTCTCCTATTCAGCTTGTTAATAGGCATAATTTGAGCGCTATTATTTACACCAATTTTAAGATAAACCATATATCGGGACACACTAATGCCCAGTACTATTCGTAGTAAATAGCAAGAAACAAAAAATTTTAAATTATAGAATTTTTTTGTATGCCAAAGATTTATGTTTCACATATATCCCAGCAAAAGTTGATATTACCAAATAATGGATATTGAATAAGAAAACGAGTGTTGTAAATACTGGAATATAATCCAGTATATCATTATTTTAACATGACATTGACATTGGCGGTAATATGTTATCACTAGGGCAAGGAATTACATGCAAATGCATGTTTTTTGTCGATAGTCCAAAACTAATATGGACTATAAATATTTATCCGAATCATCAAATTTAGAACAAAATGGCATCGATTTGTAGTTGCATATTTTTGCATATTTTGTCATAAATGCATGTTTTTGCATATTTTGACTTTAAATGCATATTTGGTGCCTTTTTAATGCATATTTTGTGCTTTTTAATGCATATTTGTGCATATTTTTAATTTTTAGGAGCATTTTTTATTTTGTAAAAAAATATAAAAAATTCAAATTTTTATATTTTGATTCAATCAAAATAAACATTCTTAAAAACCTCATTGACCTATGGAAAATCTTCGAGTTCTGTGTCTGTTTGCAAAATAACTTACTTAAATATATTTTTAAGATTTAAATTGCATTATTTTTGTAAAAATAATAGTTTTTAGTGCATATTTCTTATATTTTTAATGCATATTTTTATTTTTTAGCCGCATAGTTTAGGCGCATATTTTCCATTTTTAAGTGCATGAAATTCCTTGCCCTAGTTATCACTAATGGTAATAGCACAGTATTGCTTAGAGCATGATATACCCATTACTGGTAATACAAAGTATAGTTGATGATTTTGGGTAACCATTACCATGTAATATATGAAATCGATCCAATTCGTTACCGAGGTTTGTTGCTGGGAGTCTATAGAAACTACTCACATTTACATAAAAGATAAATTTAGAAATGATATATGCCAAATGATGTTATTTAGAGAGATCTTTGTTTCTGAATGCTGGCAGTGCTATAATGGAAAAGGAACAAAATGAACATTTAAAAAAGCCTTATATAGATGTTGAGGTTAAATTGATAAAATTAAAAAAAAAAACAATTTTTAAAATAGGAAATTAAGTTTGAAATTGAAAACCCAAACTTTTAAAGGATTTTTACGTTACACTGCACATGTTTAAGTGTGAATAATTTTAACCAAAATAAATTTCCTTTTTTTTTGAGTAAATAAAAGGCCTTATAATCAAATAGTCTGATGGAACACAGGGTGCACTTAAGTGAGGCAATTTACAAATCGATGGTGTATTTTAGAAGAGCTCTAAATAGAAAAATTCATTTTTCACTAAAAAAATTAAAAATCTAACTTAAGTACAAAATTACTAAATTAGAAAAATTCATTCTTACTTCTGAGCTAAAGTTGATTATATAACTTTTTTATTCAACAAAATTTTTAATAGGAGGAATTTTAAAATTATATTTAATTTGTGTCCAGTATCGAATGACTAAACAAAACTGGGTGGCCTTAGTACTGAAAATCAATAATTCATTATATAAGGGACATTTTGAAAAAATATCACGGTTTTTTATCACATTTCTACAACCTGTTGCTATTCCTATATTCAATTTATAAACATATTCCACAAAATATTTATCTCATTAGCTAAGAATCAAAAATAATGTTAATAAATTATAGTTTATTACCTAACTTAACCTGCAGTTTTAATAGATATTATATTCAATACTTTAAACAGCTGGAGTATTAGTCAACATAAACACCTCAAATAAATGGTAGCCCACTTTATCTTAACTATATTTCCAGCACTTAAGCCGCAAAAGGTATAAATCTTTAAGAATAAAAAAGTAAAGACGTAAAGACTAAACAAATAAAAAAAAAAAGAATGAATAACAGGATATAAAAACGACATGAAAATAAATTGTGAAACAGTTTGTAGCAAAATTTCAGTTCAATACAAATATTTCGTTTTGTATTAAAGGCTATTGTTTCAGGACTATGGAATACTAAAATAACAACATATCACAACACATCATACTGTGCTGGTACCACTGGGTGTTGGTCATGGAGGCATAACATTTAAAAGGTTTGACTGATTTATAGCAATTGATTATAAGGTGTTTTATGTGTTGAATTTGTTTAACTACGGAGGCGTTCATTTCGTTTCACTTCAACCAAAAGGAAAGTCAAGTGGAAAGATAAAATATTTTATGGTAGGTGTGGATTTTGTCATACGCTCAAATGCTTCTCAGAAAATGTTAAACATTGAAATATTACTATAGTTACATCAAATATTTATATATTGTAGTTTTTTGGACTGAAAATATACAACAGTTGTGATATATGTATGGTGTTATACAGAAATTAAACGAAATTTAATTGGGGATATAAGAAATCCTAGAAATCGTAATCCCATGATTAAAAAATTTATAAAATATAATACCCTTTACCATAGGACGATTTTGGCCATTATATGGGAAGAGGATAAAATTCTGGAAAGAAAATTGCAATTAACAGTGCAATATATATAGTGAAATATATAATTACGTGTAACAAAAAGTGTATCTTGACCAATGTTTTTTGGAAAAGATTGAAGTATGTCCAGATAGGAACCATGCGCGGTTCCTATCTGGACATGGTTCCATCAATTAATATAGGGGGAAAAATCATACGCCTCAGTGCCCAACTCAATGTATTTGTCTACGGTGGCGTATGATTTTCCCCCTTATATTAATTGCTGGAACCACGCATATAGCAACGACATCTTTACAAAAAGCAATTAACGAAATATAATTGCCACTTTAAGGTTAAAGGTCAAATTTTAGGAGCTCTTAATTTGTATAACAGATATAGCTAAAGGGTTATTCGTAAAACTCCTTGATATTATTTTTCTTGGTCTAAAAATAATTTTCTTATTCAGAAAATTAACCCTTAAGAGCTGTTAGGGTTATTACCAGCGAACAGGCGCTGTTACAAGGGGGGGGGGGGGTATGGGGGCTAAAGCTCCCCTTGAGGTCCAAAAAATGCTAAAAGGGACAACACGATTAATTTTTTAAGCAGACATTTTAGAATTTCACATTAAAAAAACATTTTTAATTTTGAGATTTTGTGTAGATTTTTGGCTTTTGTTTTGTCTTAGAAGAAAGAATTTGTTATGTTCAGGAAACATGACACATTTTACATTTTTTCAAGAGATAATTCTCGAAAAATTTTTACGATGAGCTTGTTTTTATAGAATTATTATGAAACTATTGACCATTTATTTACAACTGAACAAATTTTTTGAGGCATTTTACTTAAAAATTAATATTTATGGCCAGTTTTATTGTCATAACAAAGATCGATCTCAAACGAAATTACTTAAGAAATATTTAAGAAAACAATCCTTCTTAGCTTTGACTTTAGAACTGGCTCTTATATTTTAAAGTTAGAACCAAGGTTTTTTTTTTTTAAATATAAGTGCACTACTATTAAAACCTCTTAAGTTAACTTCTTAATTCATTTTTTAAGTTTCATGGTCTTAGGATCACTTTTTCAACCGTAAGTAATGCTTAGAAACACCTTAAAATCTCTGAAAAATTTTCACTTAAGTATTTGATTTTATTTAAGTGTTTGCTATTTTTAATATGAAAATTCTAAAATTTTTCCGAAAAACCTGCTCATATTTTTTGACTTTTTACCGTAGATATTTTTAGTGCTTTTTCAAAGAAATTGTAGACAAATTGAATATCACTGCATATTTTCTAGTGTTCTAAAAGTTTTTTTTATTATTTGAAAAAAACTTTTAGTTTCTGATTAAAAATTTGTATTGAATTTAATAAGTAAATACAAGTAGTTTTTAAAAACTACTATTTTGTGGTTAACTGTAAATAAAATAACACAAAAATATTTAAATCGAAAAAAAAAATCATTACTTGTAACCTACACTGCGAGAATTATCTGCAGGATATTAATGAGTTTTTGCATGGAAGATGACAAAGCAAATTGTGGTAAATTCTTTGTTGTTTTTTTTGTTTTTTATTTGATATTTTGAATGTTTAATAACGCTCCTAGACGAGAACAAGAAATTCTCATTGAGTTTGTAATTTAACTTAACAAATATTTCCAGAAGTTCTAAAAACATCGTCCCTTGACGCAATAATGAAATCCGGATAGGGACATACCTCCAACAGATTATTTTTCACAATTTGTAAAATACGTTTGGGATTTTAGCATATTTAATTCCTTTAATCTAATGAAGTTTTACTGGAATTGGTCCATTGAAACTTTTCATAGAATTAATGGAATTTATCATAAAATGTTGTAAAGAATTTCATGTTATTTATTAAAAGTATCGTACACTCAATGAAAAAGTTTCTTAAAATATATAAAGCTTTTTCAATAATTCTAAACAATTTTTAATTTATTTTGTGAAGAATGAATAATCTTATTAAAATTCTTTAAGCAAAATTTTCTCTGTGTAGAGGTAATGAGTGTTTTTTTAGGATGTTATCGCGATTGACATGCCCTTGCTAAAATAATTCATTTTATAATACAAAAGTAAAAGGTTGCCTATTCTAACTTCTTGTTACAAAACTCATTACCAGGTAATAGTAGAAGGGTTTCTTGGGATCTGGATTTATGGCGACTGTTGCCGCAGAGCTCTACTACATATAAAATATCCAAATTTCATTAGGATCGGAAGGAACACATCGGGATAGTTTACTGGTTATAAACAACTAACTAAAACTTTAAATATTTGTTCAAGATGTTCGTATTGAAAACCTTTCAAATTTTAGACATTCTTTTTGTCAAATTATTTTTTATTTATTTAACTAGGGCCAGTTTTACAGTCAGAACAAATATTGTTTTTTTCTTATATATTTTGTTCTCAAATAGATTTTTTCCTAAATAAGAAATTTTCAAAAATTCTAGTTCTGACCTTCTATATTAAACCTATTAAGTATATTAGAAAACATTGTTGTGTTCGAAAAACTCTTTGACACTGAAACATTTTTTATATTCTAGGTTTGATATGAAAGTTGTAGGATTTGGAGTAATTTTTCTTATAAAACTATCACAAAAAATTTTACAATTTAAGGCACATTCCTATTATCTTATTCTGAGAAATTTTTTCATATCAGAATCTCCATTGTGTTTCCTAGAAAAATATTATTTAATTTTAAGATGCTTTATACAAAACAGAAGATTAAAATCTTGTGATTGTTTCGGTAGGAAAGTTTGCGAATTTAAAAATATTTTCTCTTATAAAGTGTTCGGATTCTGTGCTGTGATCTCTTAGTTTATTAATGACAAAATTTACAATAGAAAATTCTTCTAAGTTTATGTTAATAATTTTTTGGTTAACTCGTATATTTTCAAAACAACTAAAACTCAAATTAATTTTGTTGGTGCTTCTTATAAAAAATTACAGAAAAAGATTTACAGTTGTCTTAAGTTAGCTATACTGATAAAATCGGTAACGAAGACCGCACAAATGATGTAAATTTTTACTGAAAAAAAAAAACTAACTAAACATTCAAAAAATGTTGAAATGCGATTGGGCAGATTATCCCGAACCCCTTTTTTGGTACTTTTTACAACAACTATAAAAATTTTAAAAAATATTATAATTAAGAGAAAAGCTTATTGTCATTGACGCAATTGTTTTGTCCAATGTCCGGTCCGATAGCGATTGGAACTCCTTCACTCATAAAAAAAAGTTAGTACAAAAGTCGGTTAAACGCGTTCCGATTAAATTGAACTAATTTTTCTGATGTTTTCTCTAAAAAAGTCCATACAAATAGGTCAAAATTCTGCTAAAATAACAGGAAATAGTACATTTGAGCTATTTGGCCAGCACAATTTTGACCTATATGAACGGAATTTTTTTTATGAGTATTGTCGTATACCCTTCTTGCATCTAGTTCATAAAATATCTATAGATAGGACTACCATATAAGGTACAAAAAAATTTTTTTTTAAAACAAAATCTTTACAATATTAATACAAAATCTTTACAATATATACAATTAATACGTATATTTTATTAAGTTCAGCAAAGACTAACAAAATATTATACCATTGTTTTCAATTCAATTCAATTCAGTTAATTTCTTATAATATTTATATTAAGGGTTTTCACAAGGGGTGTGCTATTTGTTGTATCGTCCTAACAAAAAACAGAGTTGTAAAAAATTAAATTGAAAAAATACAACATTTGAGAATAGCACGATACAACATTTTTACGTATGTTTAATGTCTTATGTTTGAGTGTGCTAACAGAGAGAAAACTGAATAGAAAATCTTTGTTAAACACAAATAAAAATTTTAACAACTCTGTTTTTTGTTAGGACGATACAACGATACAACAGATAGCACACCCCTTATGAACAACCTAATTATTTACATTTGACTTAGAAGCAAAGAGTTTAGGAACTTCGTTCCTTTTCTACTTAGATATATAAATATATTTTTTTAATTTATGAAATTTATGTACATTATTATTAAACGGAAGGAAAAAAATGTACAAAAACCTTTATGAAAAGACCATTGTTATTGTCAATGAAATATCAATTATTAATACTTGATGACAGCGCTTAAAAAATATCTAAGGATTTATAATACTTTAAAGGCTTTTAGCTTTAACACAACAAAACACAACTTAATATCAAAGAAAATGAAAGTAAAATTGTTCATATTAAAAATTTTATTTTGGGTCCTTTACCAAAAGGATTACACTCTGTATTTGCCATAATGGAAAACAATATTTGTGGTTCATTGCTTGTATGGCCTTGTCAAAATCAATACAATACTCTATAGATATTACATAAAAATATATACAATAGTACAATTATTCGCCGGAAGTATTATGTTGTATACATACGGATTTGTTAAATTCTGTATATAAACCCAGTAAACATACTTACATTGCTACAAGTATTAAAAAATCAAAAAATCCTAGCAATGTTGTTTGGTAGAAAAAAAATTCTTGGCCTTTGTAAGCATTCTTTTTTATAACGTACACCACAGCAACTAACTGTAAGTGGCCTGGGTATTATGATTCCATGCTGATGTTAGTAACTATATACTCGTGTGGATATTATAGTAAATCTTTATTGATTTTTAATAGAATCGGCTCAATTAAACTTTCAGTTTCCATTGTTCCTACTCAATGTGAGTTAAGTGACTTAAAAAATCATTCATATTTTGTTTATAGCCCAATTTAGTGTACAAAATGGAACATGTTAAGTCTAGTGTATTGCATGATTAGTGTTCACCGGCAATTATGCTCTTACTCTATTTCAATATTTACTTCCCAGCCTTCGTTTGTTTGCATTTTTTTGTGTCCTTCGTTTTATTTAGCTGTCACAGCAGAAATGCAAGGAAGATAAGTAGTGAGATAATGATAGATAAAATTGTGATTTCTTTTTATAGTTTTTATATAGATTTTTGCAAATGTTGTTGCAGTATAGAGATGTGGATATCACAATTATTGTAGTAATGTAAAGTATTTTTGACAATAATTTTCTATATTTGTCAGATATTTGGACAGATGGTTTTGTCGAAAGATTAACATACAAATATTTGCGGAACACTGATTTTATGCTGTAGTATTTTTAAAAGTATAAAGGATTTATTAAGATAGGTATAGTTTATCTTTTCATTCGTAAATGAATGTTCCTTGTCAGATTTGAGATCATACAAATAAACTACAGAGAAGAAAAATTGAAAAAAATTCGATAAGGCCAGCAAGATAGAATATATATTTTCGGGTACCTCTACAGACTTATTCTCAGTATCCTACGACTTTATGGGTTATAATATGATGATGATCTATTTATATTGAATTTAAACAAATTAACACATGTTAGCAACTCAATTAGACTAACATCAACGAAGTTTTTAACAATGCTAATTTTATCATCTGTTATTATTATTATTTTTGCCTTGAACTTTAGTTCTTAAAGTATCGTAGCTGGTTCTGTTCAACTCTGAATCACAGATTATTGAACGACAACGAACCGTTAAGTTCAAATTTTAAATACATTGGAGCATCGTGAGAATGTGGGTTTTGCATCACTGTTTTGTCGATATTGCCATGGGAAGTGTTTTGCCGAGATTAGTGAACTGATTCCTAGGCACAGGATTTTTGTTCGGAACACTCGATTCTTTGGTAGAGCACGTCCGTTTTTTTGTCAATTTTCCCGTGAATCGAACAACACATTACAGAGAAATAAAATAAATAAAAGTAAAAGTATCCAATCTAAGACCAGTTACTTATACTTTGGAGCAGTGTTTTGACTCAGAAATTATGGCTTTTAACAGATTATATATCAAACATAAAAATTGTTAGTTTTAAAAAGTTCTGAAATCATCCTTAAGACATTGAGTCTAATTTTACTTATTTTAATTTAACTTCGAATTAATTTAAATACTTTTTTTTTGTTACATCTAATAATGCTCTACTACTTGCAATTCAATTTTATTTAAATTTTTCTTAAATCAAAAAGTATTCAATCATGATATATATAAACTTTTTTAAAATACTTAACAAAATTACAAAAGTAACAGTGCTTTAAATACACTCACATACTTCAATAAATCGCTGTAGTTATTTTACAAATTAATACAATGACTCGAGACAATCACATATAAATGATCAGCCTTAACACATTGTTAATTGAAATCTCAGAGTTTCAACTTGTGACCGCATATGTGTGTGTAAGTAAAAGTTTGTGTTTAGATACCCTGTTGGCAATGCATTCAAGTTGTCTTAAAAATTAATTCGACAAAAATTGTAAGATGTCATAATTATAGAAATCTTCGGTCCATCCTCTTATTTCCTTGTATATACGAAAATAAATCTGTGATATCTTCCCGATTTACCCTATACGAAAAGATGAGGCTATATGTTTAACTTGCCTTTTTTCTGCCTTAATATGTTCGCGTAAAAAAATTTGATTAGCAAATTTTCTGTTTAGGAAGTTATTTTTTTTCTAAATAAATACAACTTTCACATATAAAAAAATGAGAAAAAGGTTTTCCAATACAAAAGCATTTTTTTGTGTTTTTCCATGAAATAATATTCAATTTTCTTTATTTTTAATTTATTTTATTTTTAATTATGTCTTCCAGCACAGGAAATCATTAAAGAAATGCCCTGAACTCCAAATTCGTTTCTCAACATTTTTTCCAAGTGGGTAGTGACCTCAACATGCATTACTGAATTTACATGGTCAATGTACGACAACGCACATATTTTCACTTTTACGAAAGCACATCAATAATCCTGTCAACTCAACAGCAGTGACAACAACAATAACAATAATATCACAAGAATGCCAATGACAACATGAATGGATTGTACCAGCTACAACAGCAACAATATAAAATAAGAAGCAGTTACAACAGAACAGCAGAAAAAAATCGAGTATTATTGATATTAACACCATTGTTGTACGATAAAGTAAGTAATTTTATACATAACATTAGGGTAATGGGAACTCAGAGTTTGGAGGAAATTCTGAAATTCTAGAATTTTCAAAAAAAAAAAAAAAAATGGAAACAAATTTTTAATTAAAAATATCTCTTCACTTTCAATCGGACAAAATTCGCGGTCTTTACTGCGAATTTTAAACTAAGGATAATTGTTTTCCATGCCGAATCCACAAGCGATATGAACATTTTAAAATGCTAAAACCTTTTACGGTCAATCGACCGTAAAATATAACCATTTTTATTTCGTTATTTTACCAGTTCATAAATAACCGTTATGAAACCGCTGAAATGTCTAAGCAATACTTTAAAACCATAACCTAAATAAACGACTACGGTCATATGCATATGTGATTGTACCTAATGATATCGGTGTTTTAAAATATTAAAATCGATTTTGGTTTCGTCAGTGGACAAATTAATTAGAGAGAACAAAGAAATATCTTTCGTGTTAAAATAAATCAATTTACTTATTTCGAAAATTTTAGATTTTAAAATGAAGAGATCAAACCATTACATCGAAACACTACTTGTCTATACCTGCAATAATCAAAATTCGACTAAAATTCGAATACGATTCACACTAACACTAATACATCTACATGAATATTTGTACATATTTATTTTATTTGTACATATTTATTTTACATGATTTTATTGTACATGAAATACATTTTCTTGATGTATTTATTTAAATTAATAGGTGGCGTATTTAATTATTTTCAATAAGGGAGTTCTTTACTAAAAGTGATAGAGCAGATTATTTACGTGATATCAAAGATAATAAAATAACGCAAAAAATTCGCTTAAAAATTTCTATTTACTGGGACCTTGTAAAAACGAATAAACTCGATTCTGATAGTGCGCCGTCAAAAAATGTAACGCCCATTTTTCTTAATAACTTTTTCACCTTTAAAAAAAATTAAAACAGAAGTTCGGGTGACCGGATAATGTATTTCCAGATTGGTCAAAAGTTCAACGGGGACCTTATATACGTGTTTCGGCATTGTAAAACTTTACGTCTGGCCCTATGATTTTTGGGGGTAAAAATCCCCCATTTTGCAAATGTTTATTGTTAATCGGCATGGAAACCATGTTAATCTTAAATTTATGGTATAGGATGTGTTTAGCGAAGTTGTGTAAAACACTGTGAGAAAAAAAAAATAAAATATATGAAAATCAAAATGTTTTAGTCATTAAACTTGGTATTAAACACAATACTGTGGTTGGAATTAATAGAATTTTGTGAAAGATTTCACCCCTCTAACTCTTCAATTGAAGGGAATTTTTTGGCCCCATTTGAAAACGGGACAAAAAAGACCAGTAAGTTGAAGAGTTGGAGGATTAAAATGATCTCCAAAAATATTTGTCATAAAATTGTACCCTAAGTCTCTGACGACTTCAAGGTTGTAAATTTAACTTCGATGCCAGAAATAAGTGAAAACTTAAAATGAGTTTAAGGGTTAATTTCGTATTTATTCAGAATTGGCGCTCAAATTTATCACAAATCTGAATTTAAGGAGGTTACTTTTTATAAAAAAAGGGTTATATAAAATTTCACTATAAGTTACCTTACAAAACTATAACTTTCTTTCATAGATATAATAACTCTTAACAAAAAATTTACAGAAAATTTTGTTATTTTAGCAAGATTTATTTATTACACTTTCCTTTTAGCTCTAGGTAAGTCTATGTCATTGATAAACAATATCCGTCATATTTCAGCTATAAGAGAATGAATACTCTTGGCTTTATAGCGTTCTTTAATAGGTGCATATTAGACCGTCCCTTAAAATAGAAATTTGTCGATTTTCGTTCATTACACCCCCCAGTTTTATTGGAAATGGTCCCAAATGGAAGAAATGGATTTTTTTTTTTTTTTTGTAAAACGTTAACCCGTGCCGAAAGTTGGACGAAAATGGCCCATTTTGGAAAAAAAAGTATATTACTATTAAAAATTCTCAAAATTCTATATTTCGAAAAAATCAACTTTTTATTTCACTTATTCATTTAATATAAGCCGTATTTTCATAAAAAAACTGAAAGTGCACAAAAACGCGTTTAAAACGAAAACTAACACATTAATTTCCGTATGCACGTTAACAATTATAAACATGACCTGTTTAAGTTTTTTTATACTACAACCGGTTTAACATATATTTGCTGTAAATACTTAACGTTGATAGGCATGAGACAAAATACAGCTATAGTCAAAATTATTCAGATATGAAATTGTGTCTTCATCGGATGTCATTAACCCACTTTTGCCTGGAATCAAAAATGACCCACGATTTTAATAAAAATGCAAAAACGTGTTTTTTTTAAATTAATTTTAAAGATTTTTTAAAATGTTTAATTTGGAGATGTCGATTGATATTTGTACCATGCAATAGTTTATATTAAAGAAACAATATAAATTGGAAAAATGATAATTCGAGTTTGTGTTTGAAACGACTGCTTTCCAGGACATTTTACAAAAATTGTTCATTTTATCAAAAATTTAACAAAAATTTAAATATTTTCATTAAATTTTACACAGTTTTCGGAAAAACATCACTTAAATTTGGTTAGGCTATAATTATCTTCATATTTGTTTAAAAAATATTTTACTCTCAGTGACCTTGGGTCAGAAAAGTCCCATGAAACTTAATATTAATTAGGACTACGAGATTGTAAAGCCATTAAATTGATAAAAAAAAAAAACAATCTCAACTGGATAAATATAATTATTTTTTGTAACGTGATCCATATGGGGTTAATTTTTGTACTTTTGGCCAAAGACGCCCCACTAGGAAATTTACAGAATAACAGCTTTCATAATATAATCTGACAAATGTTATTCTGTAAATTTCCTAGTGGGTCTTTTTTTGTGTGAAAAGTGAAAACATTAACCCTATATGGATCAAGTTACTCAAAATAATAATTTTTATCAAGTGGAAAAATTTTTTTTTATTCATTCAAACATAGAACCGATTCCATGGAACTAGTTCCGAAACTCGTTCCATGGATCTTATATGCAAGATATGACTGAAGGAGAATCAGTTATATCGTATAGAACTAATTCCAGTAGCTCTAGAACTAGTTCCAGAACTCATTCTAAGGCAACCGGTTCCAGTTTGGGTGCCTTAGAAGCGATTGCTTTTTCATAGAAAAATCGTTGACAGTAGAAGGGGTTACAAAGGAAAAGCAGCTTCTTTGGAATAGAAAATTTCCATGGGTTAATCTAAATAAAGTGATAACAAAAGGAATGTGTCCTGAAAAACCAATCCCCGCCCCAAGTCTCCTTTTAATTTTGTATTTATTTATGTTTTTTTAGTCTCTATATTAATAATGGTACTAAGACTCAGGATTCACAATAGATGGCGTAGCGTATCTTTTACACATGGTTTGTGTCTAATAATAACTTAACATATATGACAGTTTGGAGGGTTAATATCTGTCATTTATTCTCACTTAGTCATGGAAGGAAATAGTGTGAAAAACAAAGTTTTTTTTCTTCGAAAATAACGAATTTTGTGCCAACAAAGCATTATTTGCGGGAAGTTTTTCTTTACTTCTTCAATTTTAAAAACTGAAGCACATCGATTGCTCTTCGAAGCTCCATCGATTTCAATGTGCGAGAGATGGTTTTTGCGCTTCACAAGTGGTGATTTTGACACGGTAAGCAAAGATCGCCCAGGTCAGCCAAAACAATTCGAAGATGATGAATTAGAGTAATCAAGTAATATACTTGATGAAGATTGTTGTCAAACTCAAAAAGAACTGGCAAAATCATTCAAAGTCACTCAAGCAGAAATTTCAAAATGTTTGCAAGTCGCAGAATTCATCCGGTTGAAGCGGAGAGACTTTCAAACACTATTTTGCTTGAACGCCATAAATTTAAGTCATTTTGCCTCGAATCATTATTATGCTTGCTATAGTCTCCATTGAAAATTTAGTTTAGAAGCCTTTTTAATTTTTGCTAAACATTTGTGAGTAAACCCCGTAGTATTTAAATTAATAAAGTTATTACATTTAATATACCACTGATGTTTACCTTACATAAGAAGCTCTCATTACTGCATGAATGTCATTCAAGTGTATGCATAGACTTTCAAAAATGCTTCAACAGAAAGCTGAAAATTCTATATTTCTAAACTTTCTGCCACAACAATCAGTAGGTACTTGATGGCTAAACTAAACAAGAGGACAATTTAAACAAATATGTATGTAAGTAAAGAATACGTATGTCATATTACGTATACGTAATATTGTATTAAGTATACGTATGGGTGTATATGTTTGCGATAGGAAATGTAAATGTTTCATAGCTTCATTTGTCCATACCATTACTATTACATACTTGTTCAGCCACATGAATATGTTCATTTAGTGTCATTCATTAATTTGTTCATACAGGTTAGCAACATTATTTGAACAACTCTTCACAAATGAATGAAACGACAAAAAACGAAAACAGCAACAACTCTATAGTATAAAATACCCTATAAAAATCTTCAATATCATGTTAAACAATTCTACACTCATACAAATAAATCTTTAAAAATAGCAGCAAAAGTTACTAAAAATTAGTTAAAAATTATGCTGCAGAAAAAACTGCTAAAATTAGCAGATTTTTTATTTTTTTTTTGCTAAATACTAGTAAAATATGAACAGCAAAATTAAAACTGTTAAATTTACATAATCTTAGTTATATTTAAGTTAACTTTTAGTTAATTGAAAATAACAAACTGTTCCGTAGAATCTGCAGAAAATTTTGCTAAATATTAGTAGACTAAAAATAGCAAAAATATCTTGTTATGTATACAAAATTTTTGCTATTTTTAAGCTAAATTTAGTTGAATGTAAATATCAGTCTATCGTGCTAAAATCAGCAGAAATATTTGCTAAAAAAGTTGTAAACTGCTGTTTTCAGAAGGTTCGATTTTTATTTGCATTAAAAGAAAATGGAAAAAAACTTCGAAGATTTTAAATTTTTTGCAATTTTTAGGGTACAAATTATTTAGCAAAATTTTTTGCTCACTTTAGCAGGTTAATTTGCTATTTTCCATTAACAAAAATTTAACTCAAATACAATTAAAATTCTGTATATTTAGCAGTATTAATTTTCCTTTTCCTATATTACTAATATATAGCAAAAATAATCTTCCAATTTCAGAAGTTTTTTCTGCAGCAACATTTTTAATTAATTTTTAGTAACTTTTTCTGCTATTTTTACAAATTTATTTCTATTAGTGTAGCAGAGGATTTTCTTTTCATGTGTGCTAAATCATGTCCAATTAAACTTTAGAAAATTCTAGTATTTTAGTAAAATTATTTATATGAAAGTTTTAAATTTACATGTAAATTCTTTTTATTTATTGATTTTATAAAGACTGGATATTTCAAGTTTCCACATAATCAGCATTCTGGCAACTACTACACGTAACATTGTCAGACAATTT
This sequence comes from Leucophora obtusa, assembly GCA_949987735.1. NCBI lineage: Eukaryota > Metazoa > Arthropoda > Insecta > Diptera > Anthomyiidae > Leucophora > Leucophora obtusa. The sequence continues at coordinate 8,627,207 of OX465296.1, forward strand.
GTTTATCTGTAAGTGAGCAATTTTTTAAATGTAAACTTAAATATCTTGTACTGTAGTAGACTTAGTTAAATAAAATTCCAAATGGTGTAGATTTGTTTTACACAGGAACTCGTGTGTATTAAAACATGGTCTGGAGTAGGTTTTGTATGCAGTAGTAGAAGTATAAGTTAACTAATACTTTCAAACTATGTATGCATGTTATTCTGAAATTCTAATGGCAGGCTTTTGTGTTAAACCACATATTATTCCCTTCAGTGTTATATGTAACTACGATATATACATAAATAGGGCTGCATTTGTATTGTAGTTTAGTTCTAAGGTACATGAATATGAGGCTTTCCATGCCAATTGCCCCACTACAGGAACATATATCTCCCATCAATGTCAGACTTACAGTAATCATTGTCCTGTATGAAATGAATAAAAATTTTAGGAACTTTTCCATTTGTCTAAAAAGTGGACGGAGTAGGCGTGGTTATTTAACAAGAATTTGCTATCATTTTTATTATATTTTAATGGAATTAGTAAAATGTTAGAAATTTGTCTATATCAATAGAGTTTTTAATAGGCAACTCCAAAAAAAATTTTTTTTTTTTTAAATTCAGAACTTTTTTAGTGTAACTGGAATCTTAATTTATCTTAAAATCTACAGAAATTTTATTTTCTTTTTTTATTTTAGAAAAAAAAAAAATCATTCTTAGTTCTGACTATAAAACTAGCCAGAAGATATTTTTCAGATTTGTGCATTTGATAGCACATATAACAATTCGCTGGTGTATTGCCATTTCAAATAGACAATTCGAATTTTGAGGGACCGCCCAATCTACATATATGTAGGTATTGTAACATTGTTTAATATTCTGTAGTCTTTGTCCAATTTATTTGTCATCGACAAACACAACAAGTTGAAACAGTTTATAATTAAGACACTAGTTGATTGTTCAAAAACTAAACTTTAAAATTTGAAAAGTTTCCAAAAATGTTTTAGTTCCATTTACTGTTGAAGAAGTTTGTTAAATATTATATTGCAGGTGCGGTTTTTGCATTAAATATTCTTGCAATTTTTCGTATTGTAAAGAACTTGTTTCATCTTTGTTCAATAAACCTATAATTGATAGTATAATAAACTTCTCCTTGCAGAGTGCCCTAAGTAAAAAATTCTATAACCACAACCAAACTATTTTATCTGCTGCAAATTCGGTTGTCAGCTAATAAGATTCTTAATATTACACTGGGCCAAAAAATGTTGGTATATTCTGGCAATGCTAAATCAAAACAGACTATTACGCACACACAAAAAGTAAAAACCGCACTGAAATAAGCTAGCTACTTCATAAGTTATAAATTTTTTATCGCCTTATCTGAAAATGTGCCACTGTGCGGCGGTTAGACAAATTTCTTCGCCTCATACTATATAAAGCATTTGTTTATTTTAATTGCTTGTGACAGAAATTCTTGGATATTTTGTATACATATTTGTTAATATAAAATAAATTTTCTTTGATAAATAAAGCATAAAATTTATCTTATATCAATTTAATTAAAAGAGATTTCTTTAGAACATTAAATAAACCAAAATGTACATTAGAGAGCTTTTCAATTGAATTGGTTAATAAAATACGTAAAACTGAAATATGTATTTATTACAGAAATGAACAGTAAAATATTCAAATAAATATAAGTATGTGCAGAGATGCACAAATCGAACAGCAATAACTACATATGTATCTACTGTTTAATAGGCCTTCAATTTTTGGTCAAAATTATTTTCAAACAAAAGGAAATATAATAAAATAAAAAATGGTTTTCAGTGCCAAGCTCCTTTTAGTTTTTGATAAAATGACGATTATTAAATATCGCGTAGGAAAACTTCATTGCACGAAATTTTCCAAAGAATTATATACTGTTTAATAGGCCTTGAAATGCCCGTTCATGACATTGGTAATATTAGGGGGGAAAATCCATTGATTTTTTTGGCCGAAAAAAAATTTTTTTTTTCTTTAAAATAATTAGATATTTGTTTAAAAACTATTTTTTTATTTTAAATTAGATATTTAAGGTTAATAATTTTTCTATGTATTAGCGAATTGTTGAGAAAAAGAAAATTGTTACCATTTTAAGTGAACTTGGACATTTAACTTGCTGAAGACATCAAAAATATTGTTTAACTGAAATTCACGTTTTTTCTCGTTAATATAAGAGAATAAAGAAATATATTTCGTGAAAAAAATCAATTTCGAAAAATTCAATTTATTCAAAAGTTTGAGATGTTCAGATAAAACTCTCAAAACGAATATAAATACCAATTTGGCTAGAAATTTGCAAAAAAATGTTTTTAATATCTACCCACAGTATATTCTATCTATCTGTTACTGTGCTAAGCGAAATTCCATCAAATTTCGATTTCAATCTACCCTATTTTATTCTATATTTTATGAATGATAAGTCACTTTGTATAACAATAACTGTGAACAAATTAAACTGTTATTATTAAAATGCAAATCTGTTTTAATTGCATACAAATTTAAGTTATTTGTTTATTCGTATTAAGCAGAAAAATAAATATAAATTTATGTATAGAAAATATTTATTAAAACCACAATAACCATAAAAGTATTTCAATGTATTTAGATGGAAATTTGTTATTTGCCTGAATTCATTCCTGTATTGGCAGTATATCGTCACTTGATATACAGAGGGGCATAAAAAACTATCTTTTTTTTTCAGAAATAGAGATTTTGATTACTTCCGATATTTTTCTAATGCTTATTTCCTCTCTTCTAAAAAAAACCAAGTTTTAAGGACACATTTTAAAACCTTAGAGCTTATTTTAAGCAAAAAAATGTTTGCTTCACTTTATGTAATTTTATGGGCTAAGTACATTATAATTCAAAGGCAGGCCACGATTTAGGAACAAGGTTTTGCTGCTCTTTTTCGCATCAACTTTTAAATATTATTATACACCCAGCAAACAGATTCAGTTCTGATAACCGCATTTGCAGTCAATCGCATGGTTCGGTTGTGATAGCCGAATTTTTCAGTTGTGGCAACAGAAAACCAATTGAGACAGGACTAATTTGACTGTGACAACGGAATTTCAGTAGTATCAAGAATAATTCGGTAGCCACAACCGAAAAATTCCTTTGATGCAACTGAACCATTCGATTGGCAACAAATGGGGTTGTCAGTACCGAATCTGTTTTCTGGGTGTATATTTTCCCATTTAAGTTGACGATATTAATATTGCATTGTTGTATATATTTAACACGCAAAATCGGTGTTAATTACTTTAATAGAAATTGCTAAATTGTGTATTTATTTGCTTATAAAAATCGTAATCTGGAGTGGCAAAATTAAGGTACCTTTTGACTTGCAACTGGTTCACATGACTCATCCTCAATCAATATATACCGCAACGAGAAATCTTTTTATTAATTTTAATATAATAAAAATCAAAATCTCTGATTGCACCGTTTTAGCAACCCTCTTCTTTAAATTTGCAAAATTTTAGATATATAAAATTATTCGAAAATTATCAGAGATATGACCAAAATTATTCCTCAGGAAAAATACAATTACGTGGCGTACTATAAAATTTTGGTTTGAAATGCAAAAAGATTTTCCTCTATTTTTATTATAAAAATAATTACACTGCAATAAAAAAAATGGTGAATGATGTTGCAGTGGATTTAGGAAATAAATAATTAAATAATTTATAATTTAGTAACTTTAGCTGGACAAAGAAAATCCTTTACACAGTTTAAGCTTAATTACTTTGCATATTTTTAAAACTTAAGTGTATATCAATATCTCAATAACTTTTGTAAATATAGTATAAGGTTAAAAAAAAAAATTAAAAATAAGACGAAGTCCGATTTTAAATATCAAAGGCAATTTGGAAAGAAACAAGTCCGAAATTTGTACAAATGTCATATCGTATAAACAAATTATATGCACTTTTAAAGCTTTTTGTAATTAAATTTAGAAGTAAAAAAAGAAAAAAGTTATTTTACTGTACTACAAAGCTACTGTATTATTACTGAATTCTTTTTTTCTAAAAACAACATTTCGTTCACTATTGATTTTTTTTGCAGAATTATTGTGATTTTCAAAGTTTCAATCAATATTCACCAAGAGCATTTTTTTGAACTTGCTCTTACCTGGATATTTGAATACGCAATTGGAAGAAATGAGTTAATTACCTCTACAAACCCTTTAAGGCAGAAATCTGAAACTTAGCATTAAAACATACTGTATAGAAAGAATTTTGAGCCGCTTTCCCAAATATAACCAACTTGTGGTGTAGGGTTTCATGTAGTCAGCATGCCCGACTTTAACTTTTCAACGTGTTGAAATTCGTCGACCGGATATCGACAATACTGTTCATTTACTTTCAATTTATTTTTTCACAGCGCTTTGTGAAATTTGTTGGCCCTTACTGTTTAAAAGTATGTCGAAAACAGAAATTTAGTTATTAAACTTATTAAAATAAATTTGTTTTGGTCGTTTTTAGAAATAAATATTTAAGCTGTTAAACAAATAAAATATACATGCAATTGCTAAATGATTAAATGACTACATATAAAAATAGCAGTGCAAGCATTATTTGTATAAATGATTTTTAGTAACTACAAAAAACTATAGATCTTTTAAAATAATTTGTAGAATTAAGCGATAGTTTTAATTATATATAAAAAAAACAAAAAAAATTAAATTAAATATTTATTTTATAATATATTTATCCAGTTATATTTTGCTAAAGCTAAAAAGCCACAGCAAAGTTTTATATACATATAATATTTAACATTTTTAGTTAGCTAACGAAAAATATATGTATAAAAAGTTCTTACCGCCCCCAACATCATTAAAAGTGTTGGCTTAATTAACAAGTCTCTTTTAAAGTTACTCCTCTTTAATGTGTATGATGTATGAATAGGAGTATTAGTAGGTAGTCCCATAGAATGATGTTTTTGCGAATTTTACAAAGAGGAATATCCTTTAGTTTTATTCCCTTGACTATAAATAAGTCATAGTCGATCTGGCGATATGTAGTTGTCTGTGAAAATGTCTATTAAATTGGCTATGTAATATTGATGTTCAATAATTTAATTTTACTTAAGGAGGATACCCTAATTTACTATTATAAATATGTACACCTATCACCAATTTTACATTTTAGTTACCTGCTTTTAATGTAATTTTAACTTTTAAAATCAATGAACATACCATAAAAATATATAGAATATTCTTATTTTTGAGCCAGAAATTTTAAGCTCGTCTGTCAATCTGGTGTTAGATGTATTGCATAAAACTTGCTACTTACGACCTTTAAAAAAAAAGTTAACTAATTAATGGTGATGACTCTTAACTTTTTATATATTTTTTTCATGTGATGACATAAACATAGAGATGAAAATGATGTTAATATAAATTAAGTTTAAATTAAATATTGGTGAATATTAAATTGTTTAAAAATAAAAAGTCAAAAACAGACATTCTTTATTTACAATATAAAGTATTTTGAACCTAAATTCTTTTCTTAATTATAAGAAACACAACCCGGCAAAAAAAGTAGTTTTATGAGAATTGCCGATCACAAGATGATTTTGCAAATTTTTGTATATAAACCCAGCAAAACTAGCACTATGTACTCTTAAACCAAAGCTTTTAAATAATATATTGTAGAACCTCACTGTTGTAAAAAATAGCTTTAAAAGCACAATTTATGTAAAAATCCAATTCTAGTTCAATTTATGAAAAATAATAACATGTATGTGTTTTTTCTATCCCTTATACATATCGCAGCATTCTCCTTCGGTATTCTCCTAGCAGTTAACCCCACCGAAGTCAAATAATATAACAGGACTATAAACTAAAAAGCTTGAATAAAGTTCGCCAACTCTGCATCAGATGGCGCGCAACAACTAAGATTCAACATTTTGCGCAATTACAGTGTTGCCATATTTGAAGCCCTTCATATTTAACTACCTTTCACTTCTTCTCTATCACCTTTCCAAAGGAAGCAACACGATAATTAATAGGAAGAATTTCCTGAGTGTTGTTTCTCTTAAAAAAAAAAGAAAAAAAATTACAAACTCAAGTGTGGCATTTTTAGATTTGACTTCGTCTTTAGGACGTTCTTATTGGATCCAAACAAGTTTTCTTCATAATCCCCATTTCTAGCTCAATCCTGATGGAAATGCCAAAAGAGTATTATCAGTAAATTAACCCAAATTCCAGGAAATACATATTATGAATTTCTTCAGGTTTCTAGACAAGAAATTTCATAGCAAATTCAAACTTCCTACATCCAGCGATTTGGGCAGGACGTTAAGGAGCGAATTTTCCCACTTCGAAACCCCATTTCTACCACGTTCCTTAGCAAAATTCCAAAAATGCTTTTTTTGTTTATTCATTTATTTTTTAGAAGCAAATCTGAAAAACAGTCGAATAATCACTTAATTTTAACTTATGAGGATTTATTACTCTGAAAGTGATTCTACACCCAGAAAACAGATTCAGTGCTAATAAACGCATTTATAGCCAATCGAAAGGTTCACTTGTAATAGCCGAGTTTTTCAGTTATGACAACATAAAACCAATTCTATAACTAATTCTTTAGAGCCAATACCCACACAGAATAATTTTTCTTCGTATATAGTATAAATTGCTTTATTTAGGACTAGTTCCAAGAAGCTACCAAGCTAGCATTAATCCCTTATATAGATCGGTTTTAAAAAATAATATTTTTAGTCATACTGGAACAGTTTCAAGAACTATTAGTTTCAACTTTTTGTAAAAATATATTTTATAAAAAAAAAAAAAAATTGGTGTAATTTTTTTACGTAAATTTTTGATACAGATACGTATAGACTCTTTTATTAGCTGATAGTAAAAAAATAATCAAAACTAGACGAAGTTATCTTAATCCCGAAAATAGGAACGAAATAGATTTAAAGGAGATACATATTTAATTTATACTACATTGCCTATATTAAGAGATAATTTTAAGGTATAGCAAATAATTTTCTGTTTATTTTGGATAAAAAAAATATTTTTAACACATTAAAAAGATGTGTTATATCAGAAAACATCTTATCTTTGACACTGCAATAAACGAGGTGCTATTTTTTACTGCAGTTTTAGAAGCAGTTTCTGCTGGTATATGACATGGTTTTTATTCGCAATGTCCCACATAGAAGCAAAAAATTACAATAAAAATACAAAAACATCAAAAACTCTACCTTCTTTTATTGCATTTTTGGAAGAAAGAGAAGCGCTAAAATACTTGCCTCTAGTACTGCAGTGCTTCCAAAATTATGTCTAATTTTTTCATTTCATTTCTTTATTTTTATAAAGTCTATGGATAACAATGATCCTTACAGAATACTCGCTAAAAATAAAATTAAAAAATTAAAACATATATAATCACAATCTGGGGGATTCTTCAGCGTTAATTCTTTGAAATATTTTATACATATATCGTCCTTTTTTCTATATTTATACAAATGATCTTCCTTAGTATTCTCACTAATATGTTATAGAAATAAAAGCAATATACCTTGGGATTAAGTGGATGCTATGTCGGACCTTAATAAAAATTAAATTGAATTAAATTTTTCTTATCCTGTATGAATGGAAAGTATCCCAGAGAATATTTTAAAAATGTGGATAACACTGACAATAAAACAAAACTTTTTAGTTTAATTCTCAACAGCATTCCTCTATACTATGAGCTATAGTTGTTGATTGTTACTTATACAAATTACAATTTACAAAAAAAAAAAAAAAAAAAAAAAATTATATAATCTGGAATATTTTCTTCTTATCTTTTAAAACAATTCTCCTTACCACTTATTACACTTTAAAGTTTTTTGCACTATTTTTTGTATTCCCTGGAATTTTTATTAACAAAAAGCTAAAAAAAATAGCTTTGGGTTTTTAAGTTACAACAGATATATATTCGTACAAATGGCATAAATTAATTCAAGGTGGTCTCTGTGGAGAAAAGAATTTGTATATAATTATATTAATTCAACAAAATATTTGCGTAATAACTTACAAAAAAATATATATATTTTTATACGTAAATTACATAAAATTCAAGTTAATACCAAGAATTGTAAAATCAATAAAAATTTTAGTTTCAAATATACACTGGAAAAATTATAATCATGATTTTAATGAATTCTTGCATAAAAACGACAAAGATAAGCAACCATGGAAAAGTTGCAGTTCCAAAGAATCGGCTGTAGGATATGCTTCTTTTCCTTTACAACCTCTTCTATATTACGGTCAATGCTAACATTGATGATTTTTGTTTGAAATTGTCCCAAAAGCAAAGTTCGGTGTGTGAAATTTCTGCCTCTTCGAAGGACATCTTTTGTGTCTTCTGAGCCTTCGGAAATCAAGCATTTTTGAAAAAAATAGGCTTTTTCTAAACAAATACGAAACTTGACTAAAGAAATGTTTCTAACAACAGTATATTATTAATTTGTCATCAAAAATAATACCTTGACCCTCATTTAATCAATTATTTTTAAGTTTATTTCGATTCTGCAAAAAAAGGTGACTCATATCACTTTCAAAGTAAACATTTTTACTAAATAGTTAACTGGCAAAAATTCTCTCATCAATTTCTCAGTGGCTTTTATAATTTTAAAAAAATTTTTTTGTAAGAAGATCCCTTAGTATTCTCCCAATTTCATGTTTAACTATTTTTGCTAATGGAATTATACTACCTTCACGATAAGTGGTTCATATGTAGAAAATTTGTTTCACAGAAATAATGAAGCTTTTAATTAATGCTTAGAAACTTGTCATTCACTTTGTTTACAATAATTTGAGTTAACATAATGGAAAATTTCATTCAGTGAATTGACCAACATTTTATTTTGTTTTGAATAATATTAATTTCGTATACTCAATTTACGTTTGTTTTTCAATCTCGTGTTGAATATTCAAAATTTGTATATTGTCAATATATTCTTGAAAATGTAGTTATTTTATATTTGCTAAATATGAACTGCTCATAGAGTAAATATGCACATAATTTTGGTGAATATAGTAATTATTCATAGAACTGAAAAACTATTGTTTAGATATTTCTATGAAAATTTAACCAACCGTCCAATTAACTAGTAATTCATTCATATGCATTTTGACACCACAAGTTTGGGTGACGTTTATTTGCAAATGATGCTCAGAAGATAGGAAATAAGGAAAAAATTTAAATTTGGCCATGCCGACTCTATCACTTACACCAGTCTGGTTGAAAGTGAATTAAAATTTGAAATTGAATTGGTGAAAATTTTTTATAAAAAACTTCATTAAATTATCTTTATAATTGCGAGCTGCAGTGTCAAACATGCATAATAGTCAATTTTTGTTTTTTTTTATTATTTATATGGGCACTTGGCCTAAACATGGACCGATTCTAAGAAAAATCAATAGGCTCTGTCTTTGACCTTATGCTAAAGAAAAAGAGCAGGAAATCAATTGAAACTTTGATTCGAAATATTAGTTTTTTAATGGGTTTTTAATTTTGTCATTTAATATACGTTTTTATATTAAATGATTATATTTAATTTTCATTTTATAAAATAAATCTAGAGCCCATATATTATCTTGTGGCTCATTAAGTATAAAATTCTGTAAAGTAATGCTTCGACCCCATATGCCTACACTGAGGGAATTTTCATCAGTTCAGTAATGAATTTCTTCATAGTTTCAATGAAAATTGTCACTGGAACTCGTCCATTGAAACTTTTCATAGAATCTATGAAACAAGTTCCATTAAAATCAATGTTTATAAAAAGTTCATAGAATTAATGAAACTCTTCATAAAATTAATAGGCCACTCGTCCAATGAATAAATCATTTAGCCAATGAAGAGCTTCATAAAATCTATGAATCAATTTAATTTACTATTATTTATTATAGTTGGTAGTTGTCGTTGCTAAGCTGTAGTGTATAAATAAAAAGGCGTAATAAAATCGTAGCATATTTTACGGATGTACAAATTATATCTAAAGAAAGAATTCATAAAATTAAAAATTTCATAAAAAAAAGTTTCAAAAAAAATTAATATGATTTATAAAAAAATTTCATAGCCCAAAATTAATTTAAAAAAAAAATATAAAAGATTATTCTCTCAGAAAATGACGATATTTTATATAAAAATTAAAAAAAAAGTAAATACTATTGCACAATTTCATAAATATAAAGAACATTTTCATTAAATTTATGAAGATCTAATTTATGAAATTCAATGAATTTTTTTAATGAAATTATGAAATTTTATGAAAGAAAATTTATGAAAGAAAATTTATGAAAAATTTCATAATATTAATTAAATATTATATTCATAATGAAATTCTTCATTGGTTCTACGAAAAAAATTTTATGAAATTATATCATTAATATCATGAAGGATAATTCTCTCAGTGTACCCATGTGAAAATCGAAATGAATATGAACATGATCATACATTGACTTGTATATGATCACGCATGGGAATACATGATTATATAGGTACATACATAGTTTAATGTATGACCATAGATCGTCTCATATATTTTCATATATCTTCGGTTCCGAAATTTGAGGATATATGCCATATATGAGCACACATGAATCATATATGAGCATATATGTTCATATATGTTCATATATGAACATGTACGGTCATATACCCCCCAAATTTCTGATCCGAAGATATATGGACATATATGAGATGCTGTATGGTCATACATTGAACTATGTATGGTCGTATATGATCATGTATGCCCATGCGTGATCATATACAAGTCAATGTATGATCATGTATGTTCATATATATTTCGATTTTCACATTGGTATACATTACTTGGTAATGTTTAGTTTTTTTCTGGACGGCTAGGCACTGTGTAAAGTTATTTTTAAGTCGGTAGCACTAAGAGCCATAAAATTCACCTCCCTGTGGAATGTGTCTATATTTGTGTAAAACATTACTATCTCCTGAAGCATTTCACGAGTGTAACAAACCACATCAAATATTTGATTGTTTTCACATATCTTCATGGTTACGTTTATAATTTTAAAATATTTATATTATATATGCCGTTACATGTAGCAGAATAATGTTCAGGATATTGTTCTTATATAAAATAATTAAAGGTACAGTGGTCGAAATAAATTTAAGTGAACATAATTTGTAAAAAAACCGAGTATAGAGATAAAAAAGGAAAATATTGATAATACGAATATCAGAATTTAAAAAAGTGCAATAGTTTATAAATATGTGAAATTTAAAATTTTTTATAATGAAATTAAACATTAACTCCTCAATTCATAAATGCTTTGTAAAGTTATAGCAGGTTTACAAAACGTCATTTTCATACAAAATTTGTTCATTAAACCTCTTATAATTTTACAAAGTGTTTATGAATTTAGGTGTAAGTTTTTATTTTTAATATTTTTTTTCTTGGTTCTTTATTGTAATTTTTAGTTTCTGCAAATTTACTTCCACTTTTTTCTCATTTTTCGATCGACTATCAGGTATTTTTTGTAGTTACAGTCATCAGCAAAAACTAAATACACACTATACCTCAAAGTACTTATTTTAGGGTATAAAAAGTTGTTTCTGTCCTATTACATGTTTATTGTTGGTGTATGAAAATGTATGAATTTGACACAAATGTACCAACTCGTTTCACGGTTAAATGGAAAACAATTGGGTTTTTGTATTTTAAATGAATACTAAATTGAGTGCAGTGTATTTTCGGTTTAAATTTTATTTATTTTTTAGTTATGAAAGAGTTTAATTTTACAACAGCAGCAAAATTATGAAACTGTTAAAAATATTGAAAGCATAAAGTGAAAATGTAATTATATTTAACAAAATGAAAATGCTGCCACTCTTTCACTATTTAGGCACATGAATCTTTTGTGCTGCTTTGTATGGAATTTAGTTCACTTTTGCTTAGCTTTGATATACAGTTGTATATTTTCAAAAGGGATTTTAAATTATTTTTTTTTGTGAAGCATTTATGATCTCTCGTTAACCCTAATACCAGTGAGAATGACATTACTACAAAAAAGGTGCTCTGAAGTAAACCTCTGTTTTCTATACCTTAATTGACGAAAATATCATAAGCCGGAGTTGCGATAAAAATTTGTTTGCCTCAATTTAGTGGCCAAGTTCATTAAAAATGTAAAATGAAAATAACATTTAGCTTTGCAAAAATTTTTATCGAAAAAAACAATAATTTTCATAATTTTATTACAGTATTAGGATTTAAAATCTAATGCGAAATTATTTCGATGTAGAGAACAAGATAATGATCTAAAACCAGATCGGTCGGTGAAAAATATTCACAGTTTTACTATCAATCGGCAGATGGTGTCACTTTTATTCGAGTTTTACACTATTGGTTTTTCAAAGTTATTGTATAAAAATCTCGCAAATAAAGTAAAATTGAAAATTTTAGGGGAAAAAATTAACAGGGATATAAAAATTCTATAGAATAATTTAGTGTGCAAATATTATGTTTTTTTTTTTGTTTTATATCAAATGCAACATATTACACTATGATCCACACAGTATTCCCCCAATGTTCTGCTGAAGCTGGATTAAAAAGATATGCATGTATTTTTATACCCTACACCACTACGTGGAGAGGGTATTATTTTTAAATTAATTTAGTCAGAAAAAAAAACCTTAAAGGGTTACCGATGATTTGCAGCGCTGGATGATTAGTAACTCTGCTAAACGACGTTTTTTTGGTTTCCTATGCTGATTCAAAATAAACATTTGCAAAAGGGGGAAACTTCAATCACCCCCTCCCCCCTAAAAAAACATAAGTCCAGATGTAAACTTTCAAAACCCCGATACACGCATAAATATATTTTTTTATCCCCTCAGCCTGAATCAGTTGTCAGAACCTTGTTCTTTTGGAAGAAATTTGATTTTGTTTTACAATGTTATTATTGTTTTACAATGTTATTCAAGAAAACTTATTTATAAGTGTAAATCTATATATGAAATTGCTTAAACAAAAGCAACTTTTGATTTACTTACTTAAAATGTTGAGAAAATTTTTTACCAAAAATTAATAGTTCTTCAAAGTTGTAAGTGTTAAGTCCTTAACAATGTAAATACAATATGAAAAGTACTAAAGTATTATTTTTCGAACAAAGTGAAGATAAAACCATATTGTTTTTTTAATCTTTAAAGGATTTAAGCTCATAAAGGTAATAATATGTAAATGGTAGTGACTTTAAAGAACAACAACAACGCAGCAGTAAAAACAGAATCATCATCATTATCATCATCATTGTAGAAAATACACAAGTAACGTAAGTTTTACCTTGAAATGAAAAATTTCATAATTTTTGTTATTCTTTTATTTTTGTTTGACTCAAAAGTAGCTGTCAAAAAGTCGAGGACTAAACGCGCACATCCATCCATACATACTCACACATATAATGATGATGTTGGTGATGATGATGCTAAAAACAAGAAGACTTTTAAAGTAGCAAGATAAATTACAGAAAATTTACAGCAACTTTTTAATGTTACAAAAACAAAGTTTCTTGTTTTACAGTTTTTAAGTGATTTCTTTTTTCTCACTTTTTATGTTAGAGTTTTGTAGGTGTATGAAATAGGTAGACAGGGTATCAGTTATATACTTATACACTTATGTACTAATCCCTCAAGCGTATGTATTTAGGAACTTATATGTTACATCCCAGCCAGCAAAATGTAGATACTTTTTTGAGGGTTCTTATTCTATGAGTCTACAAAACTTACTTAAATAAAAACATTTTTTTGAAATTTTCAAATTTTTTGTCAAAAATTGCTCATATTTTGGACGAAAATATGAACCTTCTAAAATGAATCATAAAAGACACAAAAATTTGAGCCAAATTATTAGATACAAAAGATGGTTCAAAAATGACTCAGAAATGTAAACAAATTTGAATATTTTGTTGAACAATTCAAAAAAGGCTCAAAAAAATGATTAATTTTTGAGCCCTTTAAATTTTTTTAAATCTTTTTTTTTTGAGTCAGTTTTGAATCAAAAAAGAAGGCTCTTTTGGATGAACCACTTTCATACAAAAACTTTAATTTTCAATAATATTTTTTGAGCTTTTTTTTTGATTAATTTTTGGGCTTGTTTGCTGGCTGGGATATCAATTTTTATTCTCTGTAATTTATTAGTAAATTTTATAATTTTTCTTTCATTTAAAAATAAATTGAAAGGAAAATTAGATAATATATGTATGTTCTCAAATCGAACGGAAAACATTCATTTATACAGATATTTTTAAATGTTTTGAACTTTTTTTAATTTTTTGACAAATAAATATTTCTTACCCTGTATACAATATATGTTTCTTTATGAAACTTTGATGATTATGTTAAAACACAAAGCAAGAAAAAAAAAACTGAACATCAGTAACAAAAAAAAAAAACAAAAAAAAAAATAAATTTACCTATTAAGAAATTCAGATCCCACCAAATATTTGTAGAACAACTTATACCGCATTAACATAGGTTCTTGTTTATATTCTACAACCCGTTCTTTTTATATGGAATGTGATCTATTAGAAATAAGTCCTTTATAAATTAGGGTATATGAACACGATCCAGAAGGGGTAAATATATTTAAAATATATATACCTTTTTTAAATTCTTATCATTGAATTTTAAAAATTCGTAATATAAAGGTCACCCTTAATGGGTATGTATTTTAGCCATAATTCTATGTTTTATTATGTTAAGTAATTAGCTTAATACATGACAAAAACCCATCAAATTTCACACATAATACTCCTAAATAAGATGATCAAGGATAATAGCAATGCACGAACACATTATTAAAATCATAGAGTTAAGCCGTCGAAAGCTATTAGAATATTCAAACAAAAAGCAACCAACTCATACACATACACAACAAGTATTTAGACAAATACACTTAAAAACATATAAAGGAAAATATATTTTAACATTTTATAAACAAAAAAAAAAGAAGCGGATTTACTACCATAAATATACTCGCTGTAAGAAAAACAGTGAAGGAATTTACAGTTTAAGTGATAATGTGCTATCGTTGTAAAATACCATAACTTTTGAAGTTTAACCCATAGAAAGTTGTCAAATTTACGATAAATGCTAATTTATTACTTAAAATAGCATGAACTGTGAATATCCTCAATATATGTATGTATAATTAAATTTAACTATGTTTAAAAACTGCATGAAAATCTTTTTAATTTGAAAACAGTCATTAAAGAAAAGTTATTGCTTTAAATTTTTGAAAGAAATTTTCCATTACGAAAAGTAGAAGAATTTAAAAACATGTATTTTTCTATTAATTGTTCCAGAAAAATCATTTGTTTTATTTTAAAAAATGACTTTTTTATGTAATTTTTTCATTAAATACACTTAAAACTATTTAAATAGGGAATCTCGATTCCTCGGGATGTCATTACAATAAAAAACAATACAAATACAATACTCTGGTAAATCATCATAAATAGATTGACGCTTAGAGTGGTCCAAAAAAACATGAAAGTTGGAATTCGCGATCTCCACAATGTTGCCCCTATTCCTTAATGTCTAAAAACTCTCTGTGACAAGTTTCAGCTAAATCCGCTGTTATTTAGAGGTAGCACAAAAAGTTGTCTTTTAAGAATTAGTAATTTATCTCTAGAATATTTTATACAAAAAGTAGGGTTGACTTTAAATTTAATTATTTCTTAACCTGTACGCTATTATTTATCTTTTTTTTTAATCTGGTCTTAATTAATGTGAATATAAGGAATTTGAAATCAAAACTTAAAAAAATTAAGTAACTTTTAAGTAATTCGCGGTTTTTTTTTAATTTATAGAAAAAATACATATTTTAGTCAAATTTTCGAAATTTTCTGAAAAGATGTAATTAAAAATTCAACTTGTTTTTGCCTTGTATGCGCAAATTTCTCAAATCTGATCTTTATTTTAACGAAAATTATGAATCAGTAATCGAAACTTAAAAAAAATTTGTGGTTTATGAGTTATTCGCGGTTTTTGAAATTTCAAAAAAACTCAAGTTTTTTGAGATATTTTCCTAATTACCTGTAAACGGTGTTATCGAAAAATGCAATTTGTTATACTTTTGCAATTTACTTACCAAGGACCTTCATTATATATAACACTGATTTTAATTTTAAAAAGGATAACAGATATCCTTGCAAATTAACTTAAAATTTGACATTTTTTAATATTTCGCTATTATTTAGGTTGCTATAATTTTATTGCTACCAAAAACCCTATCTCACATAATAGGACATTCCACAGATATATATTAATGCAAAAACGAAATTTTCATATTGGTAAATATAAGAAAACATTCTAATCCAAGTTGATCATTTTTTTTTATGAAATTTTCAAATTTCGCGAAATCCGCGACTCCGATTTCAATTTTGATTTCATATTCGTAATGTACACCTAAAAAGATATTAAATTTGATATGTCGCGATCATAATAATTATATTTAATTTTTCTCATTTTTTCCATTATTTTTAATTAATTGAAAATAATAGAACAAGTACAACCTCGAAACTTCAATTGCGGTGTGCTACCTCTAAACAAAACTTTTTTGGTGATTTTTTTGATCAGACCACATTTTTTTTCAAAGTGGCATATTTGTAGGGTTGTGGAGCGTGAAAATTCCAACTTTTTTTTTTTTTGGACCACTCTATTGACGCTTGAACAACGCTACCAAATTATCCAGATTTACTTTGAAAATCAGTCATCAAGTCGCGCAACTTATAGACGCAAAATTGTGTTCAGCGATGAAGCTCAGTTTTGGCTTAACGGGTTTGTTAATAAATAAAATTGCCGCATATGGAGTGAAACCAATCCACAACAGACCCTACAGGAGCCATTACATCCAGATAAATGCACCGTTTGGTGCCGTTTATACGCTGGTGGCATCATTGTACCAAATTTCTTCAAAAAATGAAGCCGGAGCTCGCGTTACGGCCAATGGAGATCGTTACCAAACCATGATCAATGATTTGTTGCTTGAAAATGTGGATGAAATTGATCCGGGCGAGATCTGGTTTCAATAGCATTGCGCTATGTGGCATATGGCGACCTCAAACATCGACTTATTGAAAACAAAATTTGGCAGTAAGTTGATTTCGAGAAATGGACAAGGTCAAGGTCATTAGATTTGACACCTCTCGATTATTTTATATGTTGCCACGTGAAGTCACTGGTTTATGGCGATAAACCAGCAACAATTGAAGCCTTGGAGGTCAACATTGTTCATGTTATTCATGACACACGACCATCAATGCTCAAAAAAGTGCCCCAAAATAGAACATCCAGAATGCGCTTCGTCAAGAACAGCCGCACCCAGAAAACAGATTCGGTTCTAATAACCGTATTTGTAGCCAATCGCATGGCTCGGTTGTGGTAGCTGAATTTTTCAGTTGTGGCAACAGAAAACCAATTGAGACAGGACTTATTTGAGTGTGACAACGGAATCTCAGTTGTATCAACAATAATTCGGTAGCCACAACCGTAAAAATCATTTGATGCAACTGAACCATTCGATTGGCAACAAATGGGGTTGTCAGCACCGAATCTGTGTTCTGGGTGCGCGGTAGCTATATGCCCGAAATAATTTTCAAATATTAATGCCAGTATTGATCTTTGGAATAGAAAAATTTATTGGATTAAAATTTATTTTTTTGTGATATTTTTTACAATTTAAATTTCTATCGCACTTAAAAAAACACCCTTTATATAGAAGAAAACGGAAAGAGGAATACAAATGATTTATGCTGAGATTAAAATAGAATTGATTTCGTTTCCACTCAAGATGACAAAAAAATAACCACAATATTGTTGTATTTTTTATTCATTTGCATAATACTTTAAGACAAAATCAATAAACATTTAAATAGAAAGGAAACCGAAAATAAAACAATTTCTCATAAATTTTATTTTTATGATTATTATACATTAGGGAAGTTCTGTAATATGAAAATGCAATTTTATGGAAAGGATGGGTTCAATTTTTTCTCCTTTCTCTATAAAAAGTAGTCAAAGAGTTAAAGTCAGACATATCGATAACAGTCTGGTTGAAAGTGATCTAATGTTTGAAGCTGATATTTAAACATTTTTAAATGAACTTGTTTTAAAATTTGTCTATAAATTGGTAAAAAATTAGAATAGCATTAAGATTTTAATTTGTCTTAATATTTAGTGGAAAATCGGAAATATAGTACATATGGGCCCTAGCTCTACAGATGATCCAACTCCATACAAACTCAAAAGACTTTTGGAACCATATGAATTTATTGTAGCAATTTTCGTTCAAATATATTATTATCTGGACCTGTATTATGTGAATAAATATACTTGGACTAACGGACAGAGAGGCAAATGGATTATCACCTGTCTAATAATGATATGGGTTAAAATAATTTACGCCGAAAATCGATTGAAAATTTGGGCCCATTTATGTATGATCATATATGATCCCATAATCAAATTTTCAATCGATTGCGATACGATCCCATATATGATCATATATGGCTATAGCTGATCAATATCCATATATATTACAATATATGACCATATATGATCTTAAAGATGACCATATATGGCTCCATAGATGACCATATATACTCGGATCCGAAATTTGATGATATATGGTCGTATATGATCATATGTGTTCAAATATGCATATATATGATCATATGTGGTCGTATACCCACAAATTTTGCATCCGAAAATATATGGGCATATATGATGCCATATATGATAGTATGTGGAACTGTATATAGACATATATGATCATATACGAGCCGATATATGTTCACATATGTTCATATACGATACCATTTTCATTTGGGTAGTGTTTCCAAGTGTTTTCATATATACCCGTATATTGGTATATTCCTCTGAAATTACTTTCTGATAAAAAAAATAAACATTAGAGGTATCCACAACCAAAGCGGTATCCACAAATTTTGTAGACATTAATAAATTTTCAAATGATTTCTTGAGCGACTTTTTCATCCATTCTTCCCCCAAAAATAGTCTTTGAAAATGCCCTTATAACTACGAACAACTCGATTGTGTATATTGTGTAATATGGTACTCAGTGAGTATACTCTTCTCCGCGTGGTTTAGAATTGCCAAAAATGTAAGAAATTTATACAAAATAAATATATAATGTTTAAAAACCAATCATTCATTCATTGAAGATTTTGAGGTCTTTGGAGTATTGTATAATAAAAAATTTTTTTTACAAATACATACACCCTATAGTAATATTTTATGTTCTCACAGAACAGTACACAAGATGACCATATTAATCAGCATTGAAGAAGAGCCAGCGTTGTTATATATCCCAGTAAAATCTTCATTAATAAAAAAGTGGTTATATAATGAAATTAAAATTTGTTACTGCTTAAAACTTCTAACACGAATTCGTTTTAATAGGCAGTGAATCTTACGCTTATTATTATTACATCACAAAAATAATGTGATGTTGAGTAAGCCTTATTGTTTAGCTACTTGTAACAACTTGTGATCACTAATATCTTACTGTCATACATTTCGCTTTCCTACTAATGTTCAACTATATTTTTCTCTGGGTGCATTTACCTATTCTTGCCAGAAGGTACTTTATCTTAAAAAAATGTTTTTGTCTTTCATATACTCTACATTATTTTGTTCTTCAAGGCCGATTTTTGTTAGAAACTGGGCAGACATTTTTTTATATTTACAATTTATTTTGGAATATCAAAATTCAGTTAAATATATCATAAAAAATATTTTTTCTCTGTTCCCTATTTTATTACAAAATAAATTTTATCGATATAATAGTTTACATTTTATTCGGTTTTGTTTAACAAAGTTTTTATTCAAAAAGTATATTTATCTTGTGCTCTTTTTCTACAATAATCTCAAGATGTTTTTTTTTTTTTTGATTTTACTTGTTTTTCCAACGCATATTTTTCTTTGTCAAAGTAAAATTTATTCTTTAGAGAAAACAATCTTTTAAATGTTAACGACATATAATCATTCAAACTTCAACATAATGTATACATTTTTTTCGTATTACCACTTCCAGTGTTTTGCTTTTGACACATTTTAGTTGAAAATGTGAAGAAAATAAGCAGAACTTCTAAGAAAAAATTAAAAGAAAAGCAACAAATCGTCAGTAATAAATCAATCAATTTTTCCAAGTACTACTTGTGTGTACTTTACATTCTTACTTGCTCATAAGTGTTGAAATTGCAGCAAATGAGTGAGGATGAAAAAAAGTACAATAATAACAAGTTTAATGTTAGATTAGTACTGAATATCATTTTTCTTTCTTTTGTTATGTCTGGTAGTAAATGGTATATATTTATCGCAAGCTTTTATATGAAATGACAATGTGTCCGTTTAAACAAATGCATTTAAGTGAGTATAAGTTACAGGTGATATAATATATGGCGGTTGATTTTAGATGAATTTTTTTTTAAATTTTAAAAAATCTCGTGAAAATCTTATATGAAACAACAAATTTAATGAGCATAAAATATACAGTGAAAGCTCCCATAACGCATAGTTCCCATAACCGCACAGCTCCCATAACCGGAAAAATTTCATTGATCCAAGCATTTTATAGTTTTTTCTATACAAAAGTCAATCCCACAACTGGACGCGGATGTTACATTAAAAAAAATTTGTTCCAAATATCTCTCATAAGCGGGCAGACGTGACAAAACACTCAAACAAGTCTTGTATTAAATCCCTAGTTCTTCTTTTTACCAACTCTGACTCATATTTTTGTAGATTCTAATGAAATTAGTGATTCCCCTGTTAAGACACATGTATGTATTGAGGCCATATGTGTTGAGAATGGCAATGATATTGCTGATTGGTTGCAGAAGTTTTTTGCTTAAACAGTGCAAATATTTATAATTTTTTTATTTTTGTAGGTTCAATATTGACAAAACACAGGCCGCTGAAATTAATGCAAATAAATGGTAAGAAAGAGCTGCTGTTGGTCATAGGTAAAGCAGCCCGCCCTCGAACTTTCAGACAGCTTCTTATTAAAAAACTACCAGTGGAAATCCAAAAAAAAAAAACAGCGATGACTCCAGATATCATGACTCAATGGCTGCAGCAGTTCAACAGTAGAATAAGATCTCTGAAACGAGTTCGAGCTTTGTTCTTGGATAATGCGGAATCTCAATTTAACAACTATAAACATTGTTTTTTTTGCCTTCAAATACAACTGCAGTTTGCCAAACCCTTGATGAAATCATAATCCAAAATTGGAAGATTCAATATAGAGACTTAATATAAAAGCACTTACTACCAAAAGTCGATACAGCAAGTGCAGCATCAGCTCTGGCAAAATCAATTAATGTTCTTGAAGCTTTACACTTCATCAAAGCCTCTTAAAGGTACAACTATCAAAAACTGCTTTCGTAAGGCTAGAATCTCAGAAGTTAATTATAATCTTCCGAATTTTGATGACGAGGATCATATAACACTGGCAACGTATGCAAATTTAAAAGAAGTATGTATTCGCTCAATCAAATGGTTTTGACGAATTTTTAAAAGTCGATGAACGTGTCTACACTGAAGATGACTGTATTGAAATATTCAAATCAAAAGTCTGAAGAAGAGGCTGATGTAGAAATAGCTGATTCCATATTGAAACAAATTTGAAGACATTCATAAGCGCACATCTTTCATAAGCGGACAAAAATAGTGCTACATTGAGTGACCGGTTATGGGAGATTACACTGTATTTAAAATATATGCCACACAATAGTATCAGCTGATTATGATCAATGATGTTCTTAAGGAATGCGCCCATGATTTTTAATGCAAAAACCATTCTGAAAATCGGTAAAGTTGATGAAGAAACTTTAAAGTTACATATTCGTAGAAAATGTGTTGAATTCAATTCCAGCTTAATTAATGCCGGAATTTTATCCCTATAAAACTCATTAAAAAGGTAAGTAAATCCAAAGAACTGGTTGCAGAATGCCTTATACTGCATTATAATATGTTCTACAGGCAATTATTTTTGTATGGAGTTTGAGTTATTAGCAATAATTTCTTTTCCGTCAAACTAGAAGATGTTGATTTAGAACTGGTTCTAGAAATAATTAAAAACTGCTGCTGGGACAAAGAAATCTTACATTTTGACCTACTACATTGAACCAGTGTTATAGGGCGTATTCTGGAATAGATTCTGAGCAATTTAACCACAGAATCGAACAACTGTAGTTAAACTGCTTGTTCTTTTAATTAAAATTATTAATTAAAAAAATAGTATATATAGAACTCGCTATACTAGGTTGAAAACGGAACAGTGAGTCCAAAATGAGTTAAAAATTTAATTTAGTTACATGAAAAAATTAAAATAAATGTAAATAGTAAAACAATGCTATTGCATATAATAGTTAATACTACTTGCAATGTTAATTGCTCACATATTTTAAGTAAAAAAACCTAACTAAACAACTATACATAATACTAAAATGAAAAATAATTAAGGTTAGTGGCCACTTGAAGAATTTAAAAAATGACTAAAATATAATTTCTTTTCTATTAACGTATAATGTTAAAATTTAATTTTCCTTTAAAAAAAATCCATTAAAATAACTTTGGTACACAAACATAAATTATTTTATACTGCTTTTAAATTTTTACTGCTTTTAGGTATGTGTATTTAGCACAGGAACGTAGCTTTCGAGCCGAAAACAGATGTAAAATATGTCTAAAAGAGGACGTGGTGGTACCGCGGGAGGAAAATTCCGCATCTCTCTGGCTTTGCCCGTTGGCGCCGTTATGAACTGTGCTGACAATACAGGTGCAAAGAACTTGTATGTTATTGCTGTGCAAGGAGTTCGTGGTCGTTTGAACCGTTTGCCAGCTGGTGGTGTTGGTGATATGTTTGTTGCCACCGTTAAGAAGGGTAAACCAGAATTGAGAAAGAAGGTAATGCGCCAGAGAAAACCATACAGAAGGAAGGATGGCGTGTTTATATATATATATATATATATGTTCCCTCGGTTCCTATAAGAAGCATATCATATACTTTGAGGATAATGGGGGTGATAGTGAATAATAAGGGCGAAATGAAGGATTTCGCCATCACTGGTCTCGCTGCTAAGGAATGCGCTGATTTGTGGCCCCATATTGTATCCAATGGGGTTTCTATTGCTTAATTTTTGTTTCATGAGAAAAATAAACGAAACTAAGCATAGTCAAACTTGTTGTGTTCTACTGATCAAGGCTAGGATTTTTTCAAATGAAAATTTAAAGTAAAATTTATTAAAATTATATGGATTTTATGTTTATCTGAATTGTGTTGTTTGGCCATGATGTACAAATAAAAAACAAAACTATTAAATGGTTTTTAGTATATTTTATTGCCCAATATTTCGACTAAAATTTTCAATCATCTTCGTGGGGTATTTAAAATATTTTGTAATGATAACGAAACATTTTCTATCCCCTTAATAGTTAGAAAAATTTTATTAAACATTTTATTTAACATGATTAAATCTTTTAATGGAAATATTAGATAATAAACTATAATAAAAAATCATTAAATATTTTTTTATTTATTCGGACCTCAAGGCCAAACAACATAACTTGTTAAAATTTTCATATGCATAAAAGCGTAAACTTTCATATATGGTATTTCTTTTAGTGTTCTGCTGACAGTATAATATGTAGATTTAATTCAAAGTAATCCGATTATAGCTACAAATGCTGATAACGATATTGAAATCGTTGTCAGTATAAACCCCTTTAAGGTGTCAAAATTAGTATTTAATAACGAGGTTGTTTTTTTGTGACACAGGTGTTTCATATAAACAGTAAAGAGGAAACGTCCAAATAACAGAACACAGAACATCTTTTACTGCATTACCACAGCCTCTGATTTATGTTTTTCTACCAGCTCCTTTTGTACTGAGATTGACCTATTAGCAATAGTATATTTTAATCCAAACTAAAAGAGATTGCTTTAGAACCGGTTTTAAAACCAGTTATTCCTAGAAAATTAAAAGTTTTCTAAAGAATTTCCGACATGATCCTGAAAGCTGCAGTTTTGCTAAACAATGCCTCTTCTTTAATGGATATATCGATGTTTCTAATGGGAGAATGACCCATTGCACGGTGTTATAGGTAAATTTTCCTATAAACTAGCTGTCGTCCTCCATCACCCTTTTCTTTGCCACGTTTCTGTGGAAATTTCCAAAATATGAATTTACAGTCCTCTTCCACCAACCAACGAAAGTATGCAGCAAAGTAACCGCATTTTATTCTGTGTTATGTTATACACAAACGTCTTTTGCAACACCTGGCAAAAAAAAAAATAGAAATACATTACTTTGTATAGAAATGTCTACCAATGTAAACGGAATGCAATTTACGACTGCAGTATAAATGAATGCCACAGGAAGAGAAAAATACTAAACAACACTAAGAAAATATTTCAACTTTGTGTCGAAAATATACAAAAAAAAAAAACATGTTGGTCCCCTACCCGAAAGATTGCTTTAGCAAATAGCTCTACTAAACAAAATAATGTGCTTAGCATATTTTTCTGTATATGATTTTGTTACCCCTTGTATAAAGTAGTACAAATACATATATAAGGCTTTCCATTACAACTGCCCTGCCATAGGAAGCATCTCATACTTACAGTATTTATTGTTCTATATAATATGAAATAAATATGCACAAATTTTAAAATTTTTACAAATGGTGAGAGAATCATAACGGTAGTATTAAGGGCGTGTGCGAAGAGGCTATATTGAAACTAAACTAAAATATTTTTGATACAAAAGTTGGTAATGCAATTTAGATTACATGCTGTTTGAATTAAATTATTTGAAAGCATATTATAAATGTTCTTTCAAAGGGAAATTTATATTTTGAAAATTCAAAAATTAAATTTATTTTTTTAAATACTTGTGTAAAAATTATATTGTTCTGAATATTTTCTGTTGTAATCACACAAATTTTAGAGAAATTTAAAGACATTTTTTGGTAAATTAGTCTATTGTAGTTCCAATTTAGCTGCACCGTAATATACATATTTATTAAAATTATTAAATTCTATGGATTTTCCACTGTCTTATAATTTTTTTCTAAACTGCAATGAAAATATATGCGAAATTGCAGATTTCTTGCCCCAAAAAACTCCAAAAATTCCACTTTTATAGGTGCCTTTGCTGAAGGAGGAATTAATAAGTTCTTAGTTTTGGAGGCTTTATATTTTTTAGCCAAATTTTTACCCAGTTCTTATTGAAAATTCCAAAAAATACATTCATGAATTGATTAATATTTTACCACCCCCACTGCGTCAACTTTTGGGAAAATTTAAAAAGTTTTAGGGTCATCTGTATAATAAATTTTTAAATTTATAAGTGACTTATAAAACAAACTTTCCATACACAGAAAAAAGTATCACAAAATTTTAAGTAATTAAAAAAAATTGTTGGCTTTTTACTTAGATATCTAACAATTTTTTTATTAAATGTTTGTAAATTGTATCAAAAATATCAAAAAAATAGCCTTAGAATTTTTTGAAACAAAAAAAAAAAAACAAATCATTTATTTTTTGTTTTCAATTGCTCAAATGTTTGTAAATTGTAACAAAAATTTCAAAAAAGTATTTTTTTTTTGTCAATACGACAACATAAAGCGAATAATTGTTTTAATATAACAAACTCGTTGTTGAATTTTATTTTTTTATTTTTAACAAATACAAACAAGTTACAAAAAAAAATTATTGTATTTACAAAACACATTGTTAAAAAAAAATTGATTTTATTTTTAACAAATTACAAAAAAGTTACAAAAAGGGATTTGTATATACAAATTCCATTGTTGGTGCCTTTTTAAAAAATTTTTTGTTTGTTTATGCAAAAAAGGTGTTTAACATTACAAACAGAATTTTGTAAATTTTTTCTGTGTACAAATTTCATTTTATAAATGTATTATAAGGTTTTCAAATTATTATGCATAGGCAATTTAAGCTATAAGTATCATGTAAGACAAAAAAATACTGTAAGTTTCACATTGATGTGATATCCTTTTTATAGCTGGGCAGTTGGTAGAGAAAGCCTCATATACAAAGTGCATGGATTTTTCTTTCATGGTTAAAGTTTTTAAAACGAAAAACCCATTTTTTTTGAAAGCTTTTACTTTGAGGACAATATTAACTCGTGTAATTAGAACAAAACGTATACTTAATATTAATTATATGAGTACAACACTCTTATGCTCCAGTGCTCTTTTGCAATTAATTGTATACAATAAATAGTATAAAAAAAGGCATTGGAAATAGAGAAATTGGTGATGCGAATTCTTTAGGAAATGCACAAGATCTTGCTTAACGACATTTTTGAATATGGATAAACACTGAGCCATAATATCCAATAAAAAGGTGTAGCACAAATAATTGTAGTAGCAATAGGGAATAATGCATATTATCGAATTAAAGTATATGATAATTTTAAAATTGTTTCCCGTAAAAGCAACCAAATCTTTAAGTCAACAAAAACAATTCTTGTTCTAATTACTTTAGCTACTACTGTTCTTGTTTTTCTTTTCTGGGCGTTTAAAAAAGCTTGCTGCAAAAGTATGGCCACATGCGGCAAATGAAAATATCATCAAAAGTAAATTTGTGTCATGTTGAAATATGTTTAAGAAGAATAAAGATATGGAAAATGCAAATAAATAACAACAGAAAAACAATTTCCAATTTTTTTTTTTTTTTTGCTTACAAAGAAACCACCCAGAAGGGGGACATGCAGATTTTAGCGAAATCGTGATATGTTATGGAAGGATTTCTTCTTCTTCCTGCAAACGAACTTTGGTAAAAAAATAAATTACGGGCTCGCGCTTAATCCCTTCAATATATAGAAACAGAAAAGGAATCACCTTTTATTTCTTGGCTTGCATCTTTGGCGCGCAATTTCATGTTTAAAGCTTAACAAGTTAGATCGAAAGTTGCACAGTTTTGTAGTGAAATGTGTCTGAAATTCTCAAAACTTAGATTCATATCCACACATATTTAGAGCACTCATAAAAACAAAGTTTTCGATTTTCATATTACTTACCTATGCCATGAACCCTGGGTTGCTCTTTATTTAAAATATTTAAGTGGCTATGCATAACAATTTAAAAATCTTATAAGACATTTATAAAATGAATTTTGTATGAAGAATTTGTATTATAAGACACTTATAAATAAAAAAAGTGATTATACATATGACCCTTAAAATATAGTTAAAAAGCCCCCTTTGACTACTAAACCTGAGAATGTGCACCTTAAAAATAGTTTTTTAGAGCTCTACAATATATCCCAATTTTGCTAAAATCTGCTAGTTACATCACTGAATAGCTTCCTTGTTAGTATTTACTAAAACTAACTAAATAAACGATTTTTTTTAAACGTTTTAATGCACAAAATTCATGCGAAAAAAAATTTAATAATTCCTTTTAAAATATCCTTTAGTAAAACTATTTGTTCATTACGTTTTTAACCCTCTAACCGGCAAGTGATTTTTCAAACCAGATTTAAAGACACTGGCAAATATTGTGAAAATCCGTTTTTTTGTTCTTGAGTAAAGAGAATGCCATACAGAGGTCTCCTGAGAAGATACTGGGAGTTGTTGGATCAAACTAAGGATATAGTTTTCAAGCTTAGGTGTTAATTAGAGTGTTAAAAAAAACCGGTCAATTAAGAAAACCGGGTTTTGGTTAAAACCGGTTTCGGTTTTTTAAATAATCAATGCACAGTCGGGTTTTTTAAATAATCAATGCACTGCGAAAAATTGGTTTTTCTCAATTTCCCCCCAATATTACCAATATTATATACTCAAATAAACGGGCATTTCAAGGCCTATTAAACAGTATATAATTCTTTGGAAAATTTAGTATGTTCTACAGCCACGGCCGTTAAATTATGTAAGTTTAGTCGCGCATCAGCGTTTGTGTAGTTAATTGCATATTAGCCTTGTATAGCGATTGTGTGATTCAGTTGAGCACTAGCGTTTGTATAGTCGTGTATGTTGTTCTATTGTATTTAAAGCAATAAAGTGTTAAATTAATAAGCTGAATATCAAACAAAAGTGTGTGGTTATTTTGATTGCAATAGAAAAGAACCCAATTTATTTAAACCAACGCTTTTAAAAGCTAAAAATCGTAATGATATTAAAAATATATTAAATATTGAAAGTTTACTTTTTCTTTGTATTAATTTAATTTTTTTTTTAATTTAATTTTCTTGTTTTATTTATTTAGCTAATGTAAAAATATAAAATTCTTTAAAAATAAAGATTAATGTATAATAAATAAATTAATTAATTAATTAATTTGTAAATATTAAAATTTAATAATAAAATAAAATATAGTTCTAGTTTTCTTGTGTTTTTAAGTTATGCCCCTTTACAACTAGTTAGTTAACTAATAATAATTATTTTGCTGAGTGAAAAAGTTATAAAAATAAAATTAAAACAAAAATCATGAATAATTTATTGACAAAGCAAGTATAAAATTAATTTTCTTAAATAATGATAATAAAATGCATAATGCGGTAAGTTAATTTATTGAGGTTTTTACTTAAAATCTTTAATTTTTAGATTGTAAGTGTTTTATTACGATATTAAAATTTTGTTTTATTTTGAGTCAGAGAATCTGGGTGTTTAATTTAAAAAATGTGCCCCAGGACAACTACGAGTATGTAATAAATCATAAAAATTAACCTAATAACTAGAAAAAATTAAAACAATCCTATTTTGAAACAAATTATTTCAAGCTCTTTCAATTAAGCAAAGCCACTGAATACAACCTAGATAAACTAATATAATTATTTTCTTAAAGTTTGAATTTTGTAAATTGTAATTTAATAATTTGGCTTCCATAACTTAGGTTGATGCAACACTAAATATAATATTCTAATAGCTCGAATCATTTCACATTTAGACATTAGAAACGAACTAGTTGCCCGTATGTTAAATTTAAAAACAAGTTCCGAACTTTTCAGGCCGTGCGTGAGTGCGAGTATTAATTTTCTTTGTAGTCTGTTCTCTGTTTTCTCTAGAAAAACTAAAGTATACTTTTAGGCGTATAGAAATTTGATCATAAAATAAAAACGAGTTTTCAATCTGGCAACATTTTGATATAATTATGGAAAACAATCTGGTAGCACTGTTCTTTTGTAAAATCTCGAAAAACTAAAGCATACTTTTAGGCGTACACATTTATGGTCTAGAAATAAAAACGAGTTTTCAATCTGGCAACAATTTGATGTAATTATGGAAAACAATCTGGCAACACATACAACTTTTTCAAAAAATACCAGTGCTGCCAGATTGTTTTCCATAATTATATCAAATTGTTGCCAGATTGAAAACTCGCTTTTATTTTATGATCAAAATCTATAAGCCTAAAAGTATACTTTAGTTTTCTAGTTTTTCTCCAAAATTTCAGTGCTACCAGATTGTTTTCCATAATTATATCAAATTGTTGCCAGATTGAAAACTCGTTTTTATTTTCAGACCAAAAATCTATACGCCTAAAAGTATCCTTTGTATAAAAAACTGAAAAACATCTTACACCACACTCTTCTAAACAATTGATCAGATCAGTTATAAAATATATTTAAAATTGAATGATTTTTTGAATTATTTGATGGACAATGTTTTCAAATGCAGTTTTTATTAGGCTAGTAAAGTTTCAAATTTTCATATATAATTATCAGAGAAGACGAATTTGCGTTTTTGCTTTTTATGCGTTTTCTACTCTATTATTTGCTTCGTTTTTTTAGCTTTGAAAAAGCTTCTAAAGCCGAAAATACGTATTCTGTATTGCTGGTCTTATCGAATTCTTTCAAATATATTTTTATTCTTTGTAATTTACTTGTAAAACTTGTATCATCTTTCTTTGATTTGAAAAATAATTTAAACAGAAAGTGATATTAATTTATGATCTAGAGTCAAACTAGAGAAAAAGAACATTCATTTACTTAAAAATCAGAGATCAACTAAATAATCCCCCATTCATGAAAAAGTGTTGTTTTTAGAAGTTTTTTTACTTTAGCTTCTTTAACATATTTGTATTTAAAATACAACTGAGTTTGCTTTTTTTTGTCTTCTCCGATAATAATACACATATAATGTGATAATAGGCATTACTTATTTTTAAACATCTTAAGAGTAGATTATTTTTTTCGTTAATAAATTTAAAATTTTATGCACAATTTTAGTAAATTTACTAACTTTTAATAGTAATAAAAATAAAATCTATATTGACAATTCAAAAAATTCAAGAAATTTAAAAATGTTAAATTAAATGTTCTCATAATAAACTCTTTTATTATTAAATTTTTATGAAAACTTGTGCGAATGTTATCTGCGGTGGCTTCATGTATGTCTGTGCAACACATTCATTTGTGAGGTAACGTTAAATTTTGTTTGTCTTTCAAAGACTTTGTCCCATATTATTTCTTCCAGACTTGTGGAATTTGAGTCCGGTGTATCAGAATGTCATATCGGTAGGGCATTGGTGCCTAATCCAAATCTGTTAAGTGAGACGACCAGTTTCGTATTAAGTTGCTATAAAAAAAGAAAAAAAAATATTGCTATTTTATGATACAAAAATCCATTTTCTCATTTACGTATAAAAAGACTTCGGCCTGAGGATGTTTGAAAAGAAAAATTTTTTCAGTATCTGTAGCATTTCCTGTTGCATTTTTCCTATCGAAAAAGGCATTTGGTTTTAAAAACGTTCTACACTCTTAAAAAAAAGTCGGTACAAATAGGTCAAAATTGTGCTGGCGCAAATACATGTACTATTTCCTGTTATGTTAGCAGAATTTTTACTTATTTTTACGGACTTTTTTAGAGAAAATAACAGAAAAATTAGTTCAATTTAATTAGAACGCGTTTAACAGACTTTTGTACTAACTTTTTTGTATTAGTGTACCGTCAAAAGATCTAGAATCTGAAACCTTTTCTAGAGCACCTTAAATTGTGATCACTTTTTGCTGTAAAAAAACCCAAAAATCCTAAGGTGCAGGTTTTGAATTTTATTTTTTTGGTATTATCCCAGTACATTTAATAACAATTTTATTGTTTTTTTCTCAATTTCCCCCCTGTATTACCAATATTATACTCAAATGAACGGGCATTTCAAGGCCTATTAAACAGTATATAATTCTTTTGAAAATTTGGTGCAATGAATTTTTCCTAATCGATATTCAATAATCGTCCTTTTCTCAAAAACTAAAAGGAGCTTGTCACTGAAAACTATTTTTGTTGGATGCCCTATAAATTTCCTTTCGTTTGAATATAATTTTGATCAAAAAAATAACAAATTTTTTTAGGCTAAAAAAATCAATGTAATTTTTAATGTTATAATATTTATTTTTTATTCTTATTTTGAAATTTGTTTTCATGCTAAAAATATAATTTTTAATGAATGACTTTTATTCGAGTTTAGATTTTATTATCTTATTATTTTCAAATTATGAGAAAGACAATGAAAAGAAAGACGATAAAATTTATAAGTATTTAAATTATAGAAAATTACAGCCAACAGAATACGTATTTTCCAGTTTCGCTTCATCTTCAGAATCCATGGCCTCATAAACAAATTTATGAGTGCAACAATAGAGCTAATTAAGTTGTCAAGCTAAATATTAAATATTTAAAATTAGAGATGAGCCCATGAATGACTTTTGACGAAGAAAAATAACTAATCAGGAACGAGCAATTTTTTCCTAATCGCGCTCACGCAAGAATCGCGCACGAGAAATGAATACTTAGAGATTAATCAGAACTGGGTCGACAACGACAACGACATGTGCTTTTTCATATATTTTGTATGGGAAGCAAAATGTCGACATGTCATCCGGCGATTTGTCGTCGTAATAGAATTTATTCTATTTTCGTGACGACACACTAATACACACTCAAAATATTTGTCAAATAGTTGACATATTTTTAACTAATTAAGGGAACAGAGTTGCAGAAATTCGTATTAGAGTTGCAAAAATTCGTACTTAGTTTACAAAGAAATTATTTTTTTGACAGAAGAAATATAATTGAAAATAAAAATGCACAATTTACCGCAAAAAAGCAAAATTAAATACAAAAAAATCTATAACAACAAGAATTAATGGAAAACCAATTGAATTGGTGAAGAATTGTGGCGAAAAAAATACAATCATATTCTTGTTTTGCTTTAAGTTTTTTCTAAATGTCAAAAAATGTCGACAATCGATTGTCGCTGAATTTAAATTATTCGCGACGACTTTTGCTGTCGTCGGTCGACAATCGACACAGTTGTGATTAACCTCTAACTCACGTTCACGCACAAATCATGTGAGTACAGTAATTATTACTCACAATGCGTGATTCACG
Organism: Leucophora obtusa; assembly: GCA_949987735.1. Lineage (NCBI taxonomy): Eukaryota > Metazoa > Arthropoda > Insecta > Diptera > Anthomyiidae > Leucophora > Leucophora obtusa. Next base: position 8,659,655 of record OX465296.1, read on the forward strand.
AACTTTTTGTGTCTCGCGCCTATCACTATTTAAAGTCAGTTTAATATATTTTAGTTAAATTTTATATACTCTGCTCTAGAATTTGATCTGGGCTGTTAGAGGTTTAATTGATCTGCATTTTTCATTTCAGCTTTTGCTATAGAGTAAAGTTAATTACCTATCATAAATTATGTTGTTCTTATAGCTGCTAGTTCGTTACCAAATTAGACATAAATAAACACCTGTACCAACCATCTAGCCAATAATTTACATGATTTACTGTTATGTCCTTCCTTTATGATAATTTTCAAAACCGCAAATATATTCATAAATATGCTACCGTATACTGAAATGCATAATGTAGCAAGCAAATTAAAAAAAAAACAAAGTTATGATATTTTTATGATTCTAAATAGGCCCAATGGAAACCAATATTTCCCAGCAAAAATATTTCTATAAAAATGTCTTTCTAATTAGAAATTTTCATCGATGGAAGCATTTATTTACGATTCTCGGGCTGTTGTTTACATAAAATATTCATCAAAACTTGTTAAAGAAAATTCACACTGTGTTCCAGTTACTTAACAAAAACTTCTTTTATATTACTTTGTATTCTCCGTAAAATAGTGTATAGTATAGTTCCTTTCTTAAGTATAACAAAATAAATTTGTTTTTGTCGTCAAATTCCAGATAAAAAACGAAGAGGAATATGCTCCAATGGGAGTTAGAGGAATGTATATATATAATATTATAGAAAAAGTTGTATTTGTAGTTTTGTTGACCACTTAACCTTTTTAGTGTTATTAATCGTTTCGTCATTTGACATTAAATTAATTTATTAAAACAAAGGCAACACATGTAAAAGTTTGGCATTTACCAAGAAGAGTAAAATTCTGTCATCACTTGGAAATGAGAGATACTTAACCCCATACTATCATAAATATTACTACTAGAATTATAACATTACTACAAACAAATACATTAGAAATGACTAGCACTTAACAGACAGTCAGATACAAATAATAGAAACCATTTAGTTAAGGATAATTTTGCCGTAAACAATTGACAGGAATATTAAAATCAGTTTTTAAAACCAGTTTCTCGAATCATAAGTTTAAATGAACCTGAAACCCATTCTAGACAAAAAAGTACCAGTCGCTTGTGGAATATTTTAAAACCATTTTAAGGCAGATTTCTTTCACTAAGGCATAGCGATTTTTTATAACTGATTATTTGAAACACTAAACAATTTTCCTGTATGTATTTTTGTTAATGAGACTTTCACTTATCTAGAGTTGACTGTACATAGCAAATAAAATATGACCACTAGCAGTAATAGCATTAGTATTAAAAGTGGTAAGTATGCAGTAGTCTTGCCGCAGCAATTGTTTTGTTGAACAGTGGCTTATGGTGCTTTACATTTAGTCATTCCCACTTTGAAATAATGTTATTTAAAAAATCGTCACACAAATTATAATGCATCAAGCCAATCTGTATTATACTATTACAAATTTATGTGTGCAATATTTGAAAGCCTTCATCAATTTTGATCAAAATAGGTTTTGATGAAAAAGTCATTGTTGATCAATTTGGAAACAAAACACCAAGTTTTCGCCACGTTTTCATAATATTTTAGTTTTTTTATATTAGCAAAGAAATATATCTTCAAATTCAAAACTCTAAGTATATCAGTATATAAATTTAAATTATATTTCGGATATAATCATATATTTAGTTAGAATATTCTTCTACCTTAAGTCCAAATTCTAATACGATATTGTCATATTAGATTTTATTTGTTGTTTCAAAATCTCATTCAAATATTTATTTTGTTTTGAGTTTAAAGTTAGTTGTTTTTACAAAATGTATTGACAACGAACATACATATAAATAGTACCCAAAGGTTACTTTTATGTAATTGTTGCTTTCAAAAAGGAGTTGATTTATAGCTGGTTTTACCAAATCAGACAGTTCATATACGAAAGTTTAAAATATTTGTCCCGTTGATTTTTTGTACCTTATGTAATGTCTCGGTTTGAGTAGGAAATTTATCATTTTCTTATTGCGGACAACTGAAGAGTAGAGTGATGTCTACGAAACAATTGTATTGTCTATCATGAAAATGATCAACCCTTTTTGAAACAACAAATAAAATCTAATATGCCAATATTAGAATTTGGACTTGAGGTAGAAGAATATTCTAACTAAATATATGAAAATATAGAAGGTCCGAAAAAACAATTTTTGTATTTTTAATGCAAAAATTAAGATAATTGTTTCGGATATAATTATATATAGTACTGAAAATCAATAATTTTTTTTACTATCCCAAGTGAAAATAGAAATATATATGACGGTACATGATCACACATTAACTTGTAAATAATCATGCATGGACATACGTGGTCATACACGTCCACACATTGTTTCAGATATGACCATACAAGATCTCATATATTTTCATATATCTTTGGATCCGAAATTTTCAACTACAATATTTTTAAAAACACTTCCCAGATTATATTCGAAACCACTGTAGCATGGTAAAAGAAATATGGCTCATTAAATAAAACGATAGTAAAGATTCTCCCTATTACTCAAGCCAAGTGGATGTTTGACTGAAGGGGAAACAAACAAATACGTAATAAACCAAATTATTATAAGAAAAAAAATAAAATTAACTTAATAAGAAGATAAAGAAAAAAGAAGTGTAATTAGAAGATATCTGCATGTGAGTGTTAAAGAAAAAGTAGAGAGTAAATAATATTAATTAGTTGTTGAAGTATGTATGTAGACACTTAAAATGATTATGATCTAAAATAATTAATACACTTTTGCATGGAAAATAAAGTGCATAGAACACAAAAATAATTTGAAAAAACAACAAAATAGAAAATATAATTAATTGCTATAGCAAAATTGAGATAAGTGTATGATAATGATATGTAAATGAAAGAATAATTAAAAAGAGAAAAATCAACTGAAATAGTTCGAGTAAACACGCTTTGAAATAAATGCAAATATTTGTATAAATACGAGTACTATAAATAGTTATTATTATGCACGAATGAATTTATTAGAGTTGAGCCAAATGATTTCATATCTCTTAACAGAAGCCTAATGGACAAGTAATTAATTTTTACGATAGAAATGCTTTAAATTTTGAGTAAATTAAAATAATGGTTTTACTTAAACCAGCAACAAAACTTTTTGCAAAATTATTTTGCACCATTGCACAATAAATTACATTTTAAAACTACATGCACTTTGTTATACTCGTAAGTAATTAAATTTTAATCTTCTTATTCAATATTTTAAAATTAAATTAACACATATTTATACAAGAAACTTAATAGTATATTAATGTATATACTCTGTAATAGTTCTAGGCTATATTTAATTAATCATTTACATTACCATATATACACTCAGAAAAGTTCTGCAGTTACTACATGTCAGTTATTTGTGTAGTAATGCGGTTGTAGTTATTGTAACTACAATTGCAGTTAGTTTACTTAGGGCAAAATTTTTTAAAGTTTTTGACAGTTATTTTTTTAAACAAACTACAAAAACTACTACATTGTGGTAATATTTATTTTATGCAGTTATTTTGAATTTTGTTACAAATACTTCAATTTTCAAGTGTGTATGTGTACGAAGTAAAGAAAAATGTGTGTAGGAAGTAAAGAAAAATGTGTGTACGAAGCATTTGTTTAGAAATTTCTAGTGAAAGAATATGAGAAGAACATGTTTTCTCTTGTCTTACAATTAGTCACAAAACAAAGCTAAAGAGTAAAGACGCCTAATACGGAAAATGTTATATATTTTATTGAATTATTAAACTAACAAGGTAAGTTTTATAATATAAAATATAAATTTATTTACGGGAATATTAAAATATAATGTATTTATTTTCTTTCAGTTTTTTTTATATTTTCATCCCTTTCTACCGGGAGAGAAAAACGAAGCCAAATAATTTTTCATCCCTCACAGACGGACATCTAGAACAATGTAGTGAACAATAAAAGTGATATTAAGTGCAAATTTTGATTTCTCAATTTTAAATTTGTTATGGAATAAAATTATGAGTATTTAGATAAATTTGTTTTTATTAAATTAATAATTTTTAAAATAATTTTTATGTTATTTGAACTACATTTGCAATTATTTGTACACTTTTACAATAAATTGCATGTACATTGTTTTAATGGCATTTGTAGTTGTTTTTACTACATTTGTCAGTTGATTTTTAACAGTTAAAAATAACTTCACATTGCAGTTGATTTAAATGCAAATGTAGTCTACACCTTTTTAACTGCAAATGCAGTTATTTTAACTGTCATTTGCAGTTGATTTTACCCACATAATTCCCTGAGTGTATAAAATAATTTAACTTTAACACTTTAATGTTCATTTATCTATGGAATGAATACACACAACAGCACTCTATTAATATATATTTAAGTAAAACGCATACAAACAAATTAATTTAACTCCATATATTATAAACATAAATTAATGAAATTTAATTATTTATGTTATACAGAAATATATATTAATATATGTTTTGTACATATTCTTGGTTATAAATCAAAAAATAGTATTTTAAATTTGTTTATATTTAAAAAAAGGTGTAATAAATAAGTCAATTTTATTAAAAATCAGTCGGCGAATAGTGCTCGGCATCTGACTAAATACCGAATATTATTTATTCAGTTTGAAAAAGGATTTTGAGATCCCTACACTTGAAATTTTGAGAAAAAATCCTTAAAAAAAGGGAACTTTCTCTACAACTGGCATCACTCCTTTAATTACGTACGTATACTTGTTATTATTGTATATTAAGTATTATATTAAGTATACGTTTAGGTGTCCCTAATATGTATATAAAATAAATATATTTATAAAACTCGTTTAATACGATCTTGGTTAAGGCGAATTCTCGGATAGTATGAACTAATGTAAAAATCCCAATGTTTTGGTATCCATTTTCATATAAGAAATATCTGTTAACACGAACTCGCTTAAGACGAATGTTCGCTTAAATCGAACTGTTTGTCACAGTGCCACACTCTAAATTTCATACAATTCTCCATGTTTAAAACGAATTTGTAAAAAATGGAAATTTTCCTTATAAATATTTTTCAAATTGACAAATCTTAAACTTTTAACACTTATGTTTTTATTTTTTAAATTGTATTAAAAAAAGTTTATTCAGGCAAATGCATTGAAAGGGTCAGATAATTTTTTATTCAAATTTTTAGCTATATTAAAAATTTAAAATATTTTGTGAATAAAAAAATATGTTAGATCAACTTGAACTCTGTTAATACGAACTTCGCTTAAGACAAACTAATTTCATTGGTCCCTCGGAGTTCGTATAATAACTTTGTGCTAACTAGTGACTAACAAAAGCCATAGACTAAGATCCAATTTTTATTACACACTTTATTCTACACTTCGCTGTATTTATTGCATTGCTTATTTAAATTCCATTTCTGTAATTTGATTAGTTTTCGGAAGGATGACCCAAATCCTACTGTCGTTTAATAGTCTTGTTTAATTTTATTACTTGTTTCATATAAGAATTTGAAAAACAATATATTTTTTGACACTATGCCTTAGAAATCTTGGGTCATCAAATATTATTCCCCAAAGTCACATAACTGAAATATGGATTTCAATATAATCACATAGTTAAAAAAACATCTTACAGGGACTAAGTATTTCAAGCAACTATTTCCATGTTTTTCTTTACGGCTAGCTGAGTTTTTTCCATGTATTTATGTTGTTATGGCGCCTGTTTTTCTTTTGTTCTTATTTTTATTCTTATTAAATTTGTTTGCCACTTGTTGCTAAGTGTGTAAAAATTATATTGATTTTTTCTTTCTTTACTTGCTTATTAATACTGATAATCACATTTATTTGAATATATTGACCATAAAAGCAAAACTAATTAATTAACTAATAACTAATTATTTGCGGCCCTATGCTCCTTGCAGGAGTAAAAGGAACAAATATATATAATTATCGCTTATTACCGTTTCATTTTATCTTTATGAGTACGATTTGGTAACACTCTCTAATAATAATATGAAAGACCATAAAGTACACTTGTTCCTTATAGACACATCGAGAGAGATAGAAAACCTAATGTTTTTCTATTAAATAAAGAAACAAAAAATAAGTGTAATCATATTAGCAACTTTAAATGAAATTATAACACCGTACAACCGTCATTCGCACACACGGAAAAATCGCTATACACGTGAAAAAAGAGACCGAGTATAACAAAATTTCGTGCTTAGATTTTCGTTATCACGTCAAGTTTCCTTTAAAAGGACTTTCAAAGCATGTCATTTTGGCAACTTTTTTTTGTAATTTCCCTCATTTTGTGTTATTGATAAGGGCATCAAATAAAAGAGGAGATTTTCCAAATATTAATAAAATCTTTTTTGTTCCACCCAGAAAAAATTTTGTCATAAATACCCATTGAAATAAAATCAAGGTTGGTTACCGAAATGAATAACGGTAAGGGTAACGGTAAAGGTGTCGAATTTTGTTTATTACCGTAACGGTAACGGTTTTTAAGACTGTTTCGGCAACGGAATACCAGTACGTACCGGTATTATAAATTAAAACCAGGGACGTAACAGTTATAACTTTTATTCAAAAAACTGATTGTTTTACAATTATTTCTTGTTTGAATATTTTTAATTTTCTGTTTATTTGCTCTATTTGATTTTTATTTTTAATTCAAACAAAAACAATCCAGACACGATTTTTATTTTTCAAAAATAATAAAAGTTATTTTGTGATTTTTTTTCTTTATCAAAAAATAACAATTAAGAATATAAATCAAAAGCCATAGAACCAATAACTTCAACAATTATAATATCCTGATGATGTCAACTAGTGTTAATAAAAGATTGAACAGTGATTTAAAGTGAGTAAATATGTATATTCCAGCAACTTCCGACATTCAATTTAGGTAAATTTTTAATTTTTATTTTGTTATCAAATAAAAAAGTTAGTGCTTAATTTTTTCAAAAAAATCATTAGGTAACATTTATAAAAAGTTTTAAAATAAAAATCATAAAACAACAGAAATTTATAGAGTAAAATATAAATATTGAAAAAATTAAAATCTTTGCCAAACTTTGTGATTTTTTTGGGCAATATGATTTATAAAATATAGTGCATTATTGAAATATTATAATTAAATAAATTTGGATGGTGACTTTTTTAGAAATATAACAGTTATTTTGGGTCTCTGGTTAAAATATATAAAAACAATTAAAAACTTAGCATATTTTTCATTTTAAGCGTTAAAATCCCAGATTATAAGCTTTAAATTCAATGTTGGTAGTTTCAGTAATTGAAATTATTATCTATAAGTTTTTTTAATAAAAAGAACTCAAGATTATTATTAAAAACTTGAAAATTTAGCATTTTTTATATAAATTAATAAATACCGGTAAAATACCGGTAACTACCCATAAAAATAATGGTATCGGTAACGATAACGGTATTTGGAAACTTTTTTAGGTAACGGTATTCAATTTGAAACGTTATTTAAGCGATAACGGTATTATAACGATAACGGTAACCAACCTGGAATAAAATTGATAAATTCAAGGCTATTGAAAATTAAAAAAAAATTCTTCCGCCTTTTTTGTCAAAATTTTATATTATCACTGAAATATGGAGATTCTATTCTCTTGTTGCACAGTGTACCTTATAATTAATAGAATACAAAAATGATTTTGCAGTAACTAAATTATTTCATTACAATTCAAAATATGAGCTCAAATTTTTTGATTAAGTGCTCTGCGACACATCAGTTGCTGGAGAAAATTGCAATAACTTGCCTGTTTTTTAAACATTTATTTTTATTGCCGCAAATTGCAAATTTAAAATCCTTTTTTAAATTAAATTTAAATTCTATTTAAAAAATTCAAATATTTTAGAAAAAAAAAAACTCATCCCAATAGTTTTACACCAAAATAAGTACTTTTGGGAGTATAATGTATGAGTGATATATTAAATTTACGTAATGGCATCACTCATACGTATAATTGCCCTAATATATTTTATTAGAAACATTTCCATGCAATATTCAAGGAATATTTTCTCCAAAACAAAGCCGAATAACAATATGAAAGAAAAACATCTGAGCATTTTCTAAAATAAGAAAAAAATGGCTGATTTTCAGATAAATTGAAGTTTCTATTACACTAAAAACTGAAAACTGGTTCAGAAAAAAAAATATTTTTTCCAATTACTCTATTGGCATAGTCAAATTTGCAGCATTTTCCAAATTCCATTAAATTATAATAAATAATGTATTAAAACAAACGCTTAAATTGTCAATATTCAACCATGATAAGACCGATTTAAAATACTAGCTGATTTCAGAGTTTTTGTAAAATATTGTTAACAAAAATAAAGTAATTCACAATTGAAGAGCTAAGATGTAGTCGGCGTAAATTAGTATGAGTTTTAAGGTTTGAAATTTCGTTGATATAAAAAAATCCGTATTTTTTTTACGAAAATTAAAATGTATATAAACCTATTTTTTTTAAGTTTTCTCAAAAAGTTGTTTTTACAAAAGTTGGGGTTTTACTACACCTTTTGCAATTGTAATTCAGAAAATATCAATTGAAATTCAGAAAATATCAATTGAAATTCAGAATTTCCATTTTAAATTCAGAAAACATCAATTGAAATTCAGAATTTCCATTTGAAATTCAGAAAACATCAATTGAAATTCAGATTTTCCATTTGAAATTCAGAAAATACCAATTGAAATTCAGAAAATATCATTTGAAATTCAGAAAATATCAATTGAAATTCAGAAAATATCATTTGAAATTCAGAAAATATCATTTGAAATTCAGAAAATATCAATTATTATTCAGAAAACATCAATTGAAATTCAGAAAATATCAATTGAAATTCAGAAAATATCAATTGAAATTCAGAAATCGTCATTTGAAATTCAGAAAATATCAATTGAAATTCAGAAACCGTCATTTGAAATTCAGAAAATATCAATTGAAATTCAGAAAATATCATTTGAAATTCAGAAAATGTTAATTGAAATTCAGAAATCATCATTTGAAATTCAGAAAATATCATTTGAAATTCAGAAAATATCAATTGAAATTCAGAAAACATCAATTGAAATTCAGAAAATATCAATTGAAATTCAGAAATCGTCATTTGAAATTCAGAAAATATCAATAGAATTTCAATTGATATTTTCTGAATTTCAATTGATGTTTTCTGAATATCAATTGATATTTTCTGAATTTCAATTGACATTTTCTGAATTTCAAATGATATTTTCTGAATTTCAAATGATATTTTCTGAATTTCAATTGACATTTTCTGAATTTCAAATGATATTTTCTGAATTTCAATTGATATTTTCTGAATTTCAAATGACGGTTTCTGAATTTCAATTGATATTTTCTGAATTTCAAATGGCGATTTCTGAATTTCAATTGATATTTTCTGAATTTCAATTGATATTTTCTGAATTTCAATTGATGTTTTCTGAATAATAATTGATATTTTCTGAATTTCAAATGATATTTTCTGAATTTCAAATGATATTTTCTGAATTTCAATTGATATTTTCTGAATTTCAAATGATATTTTCTGAATTTCAATTGATATTTTCTGAATTTCAATTGGAAAATCTGAATTTCAATTGATGTTTTCTGAATTTCAAATGGAAATTCTGAAATTCAATTGATGTTTTCTGAATTTCAAATGGAAATTCTGAATTTGAATTGATATTTTCTGAATTTCAAATGGAAATTCTGAATTTCAATTGATATTTTCTGAATTACAGTTGCAAAAGGTGTAGATTTTTTTACATTTTGTTAATGAAGAGTCGAAAAAAACTCCAAAATGCCTTTTTTTGGGCAAGAGTCGGTAAAATGGGCATTTTTATAAAATAAGTGGACAAATGGCAAATATTATATGTAAAGGCAAATACCAAAAAAACTTGCCCTAATGATGATGTCTACCTGCATACAATAAATGTACATATATATGCCTTTTTTTGATATATAAACACACTTGTATAAGTTTATGCAAATTATGGTTATTTCAGCAAAATAATGGAAAATAAAAACTGCAAGATTTTGTTGAATTTGCATAAAATCTATATATATTTTTTGCAAAGCAATTTCTGTATTGAGTGTTAAAAATAGGCTAAATACTGACAAGCGGTCAACACTGAGAATAACTTATACTAATTTTAAAATTATGTAGGGTGGAAGGGGAATAACAATATTTACAGCAAAAAAACAAAAAAAAAATTTTTTTAAGTCTTGTATTCTTACTAAGATTTTATCAATATTTGGAATAAATTTTTTTTCTGCTGTTTACTGATGGTTTGTATTTGTAAAAGTTAACAATTTATGGAACAAAATTTGAAATATGTGTCATATGGAAAATGGACTAATACCCTGATAACTTAGTTTAAGGCTACTTTCGCTAAGAACGTGGTTAAAATTCGATTTCAAATAGGAAAAAGCCTTTTATTCTATATATATGTATATATTCCGCTATTTAAAACTACCGGTAACGAAGTATTCGGCTTTTAAACAAGTTGCTTATATATTAATATTTATTTTTAATTTTGCCGCAGGCTTTCTATATATGAATTATGTATCTGTTAATTAATTTTTATATATTAAAATAACAATAATGTGAATTACAAGTAAAATGACAAGTCATTATAAGCAAGGATGCCATTAAGGAAATTGTCGAATTGTAAATAATTTCCATGATATTAAATAGTTTTGTTGATATTAAATAATTATGAAGACATTAAAGAATTTTTGCATAAAGTCGATAAAGTTCCGTTTAAATTATAAAAAAAATTTTAGACATTCAATAAAAAAAATTCATTACAAGCAGAACTAAAATTTTAAAGTTTTTATAGTTATGTGTTTAAAGATTTTTCGCTAACTTTATGAAAAAGAAAAACAACTTACTGGACATTTTCATTTATTTTATCGACCGTAAGTTTTCCATTTTTATCGACAATTGTTAAATTTAAACTAAAAAATGTTAATGTTTTCTTGTTTTGTCATTTTATATCTCAATATATACCCAGCAAAAAAAGAGATGCCGAAGCAGTAGAAAAAGCACTACAATTGCTGATATAGATGTACTGCTTTTTTAACATAAACACTGATGATTTTAACATTAAGTTGTCATAGGAGAGAAGTACTACCACTTCAACATTTTTTCAGTACTTTTTGAACGAATGCAAAGGAAGCTATTTTTCACCAGTTAAAAAATAAAAAAAATTCTTCGCAAAAAAATTTTTTTTTATTTTACAAAAGTTTTTTTATTGCCGCCACCGGGTATAGAACTTTTGCTAGTCTATCGCTCTATCGCTGAGCTATTCTTTGATATGAAAGTTGACTGGCATAAAAACACCACTTTGTTATTGCGAGATATTGTTCCTTATTCTCTTCAATAAAAGTCATTACTAAACAAGTGTAAAAGGTGCACTCCAATTGAATATTGTTTTCAGGACTATTTTTACAGGTGCATCAAAAGCTATTTCTCATCATTTTATATATATATACATATTTTTAAAAATTAAAAAAAATATTGAATTTAAACAAATTAATAAAATAATATAATAATATTAAAACAAAAATTAATAAAATAAAAAAAAAATTTTAAAAAATAACAAAATATTGGTCCCACCGGGAATCGAACCCGGGATCCTCCGTTTGGAAATGCCAAATGTTACCAAAATAACTTTTTACGATCACTTTTTGAGCAATTACTCTTTAGAAGCAATACCTAAGTGATTATACTAACTGATACTTTGGAAGCAATGAAAGAAGTGAAAGAATTACTTCTAAAAAAGCTGTAAAAATACACTAACGGTTAAGTAGTGAAAGAAGTAGTTTGTAAAGCATTACTTCCAATTTTTTTTGTTGGGTGGTTTATACTTTATTATAGTGTTATCTTTAATTTGTAATTATATTTGCCATTTATGCAGGTGTTAATGATAATATTAAATAAATAATAAATACATACTGAAGAAATTGTAATTAATATTTGATGAGGAATACCAAAAAAAATATTATTTCCTGAAGCTGAATAAATTTATATATAAAAAATTATTAGTATGAGTTTGATAGCTATTTCTTATGCACAATGGGGCATAGTTAATTAAATTTTAGTACAACTACAATTTTTCAATAGATTTCTAAAAATTTTCATTAATAACATAAAATATTTTATAATGAAAATTTGCATCACAGGTATTAAGGATAAATTATGTAAGGAAGAATGACATCCATATATAAATTTATACCAATGTTGTTCTTAAAATAAAAAAACTCCGTTATATTTTAGCTGGGTTTCTTTTCTTTCCTAGTGACAGTCTAAAATTTTTCAACTTCAGAAATATGTAGGCTAAAAGAAAATAAAAATTTATGTGAAAAACTATCAACAATTTTTTTACTAGCGGCCCTATGTTCCACTGGGAATTGAAGGATTAAATATAATATCAACAATTTGGCAAAACCAATCATCGTACTCGAAAATTTAATTGCTTTTTAAGTCAAAACTACCCCTAAAATGATTTTCTTCCCCCCCCCCCCCCAAATTACCTCCTAACAAATTGGTACCCCCTAAAATCCCCCTAAGCGGTTAAAAACCCCCTAAATTTAGGGGGAAAACCCCCAACTTGGCAACACTCATTTAAACACACAGAGGGAATTTTCAGCTAATTCAGCCAATAAAACTATTCACTAAATAAACAAAATATTCTTTTTAATATTAAGTCAAGGAATGCTATTTTTAAATTTTTTATGAGCCAGTTTTATAGTCAGAACTAAAATCGATTAACTTATAATATTTCATTAATTTAAATATTTCATAAGAAATTTTATATCAAAATTTCTTATTCCAGAAATATTAAAAAAATCGCTCTTAATTTTGACTATATGGACCCCATGGTAGATTTCATTTATTTAATAAAAAGTTTAATTAATTTTATTAACAATTTTACTGGCTAATCTTAACGAAAAACATCATAGATTTTATGAATCTCGTTATCTCACATAGTTCTTGTATTAATATGGACCAGGTTAAGTTAAGTTAAGTTAAGTTAAGTTACATTTAAAAAATATATCTCACTCGTAATATAGAAAACCGGGTGAAAAATTCCCAGAAAAGTTGAACTAATTCCCATATAAATTAAACTAAATATTTCCTTCATTTGATTTTTCTTCTTCTTTATGTAAGCAGCAACACAACCTTTCCAAGCAACACTTGGTATCCTACTATTGAATGTGAATAAAGCGCATCATAATGTGATAATTAGTTGTGAAAAAGGAGAAAAAATAATATGATTAAGAGATGAAATATTCTAATTAAAAAATAAATTGCTTAAATTAAGTTAATTCTGGCTCTTCTGATTACAAAACATATATTGTATAGGCTGTGATTAAAAAAAAGTTTTAATTAGCCACACTAGCCGCTATGCCGATCGTGGTGTATCTTATTAAGAGGTGATATTAAGGAAACATAGCCTGTGCAGAAAGCTGCCGGTTCAATCCCCGGTCATGGCAATAAAGAAAAAGTTTTTTATATAAAGGCAAATAAACAAATAAAAATTACTTTGATCAGTTGACAATTACTGACGAGTCTTTGGGTGAGACGAGACTGCAGCAGTCTGGTGATTCCCTTGTGTCTGTTAAATTTTTCAATAAAAATGTTTTCTTCTTTCTATAAATCAGCTCTAAAAACAATAATTTTATTTTAAGGCTGCTTGATAATCTAAAGTTTGCCCAGACTCTTGGGTAGACCGATTCTTTCTTCCACCAACAATGTCACTATACAAATTCTTTTTACAAAATATCAAGCAAAATTAGCTGATCGAATGTGAATAAACATTCATAAAAAATATACTGACCATCCTATAATTATCGAAACTAGCCCACGATCTTTCTCAATTGACCTAAAAATATAATTGTTATTCGAAGTGAAGAAAACGATTGTCCAGATAATTTCAGACGATAAAATAATATGACAACCGATAAAAGGGAGTTTTAACTGAAAAATTATAAAAGACAGTCACATAATTTGTTAAGTATGATAAATACATCAATAATTGGATTGCAACAACCATGTATGACATTAGCAAACAGAATTTTGTGTTACATCAACTGATTTTTTTAACCAGCCGTCTTTGTTTTTCAACTTAATACATATCCATAGATAAGCACAAATTGCGATAATAAATGTTTATACTTAAAATTTTCGATAACTTAAACAAAGTTCAATGATTTTAAAGTTAATGATGCGTGTTAAGGACTACGAACTCAAAACACTCCATATTATTAATAATGTTAAATAAAATCATAAACAATAACAGTTTAATCTGAATATATCATAAGTTGAAGGATGATGTTTAGACGTCAAACAATAGACCAAAAATGTTCATAGAATATAATAGCTACAACGCCATGTTGTAATAATACCCAGAGTTGCGAAAGAACTTATTCATTATGTACTGAATTTTGCGACAACTGAATTAAGCTGTCAAATATGTTTCGGCACTAATTTATAAAAACATTATCAAGAACTAATTTATTCGTTTCATTTTCATATAATTGAATATAAATTTGTAATAGAATTACAATCAACTTAAATCTTTATTTTACCAATTAATTCGAATCTGCTACAAAAAAACTTTATTCTATTAGAAAATAAATTTAAGCAAATATTTTAGCTGAAGCATAGTAAGTTGTTCTAATGTCAGTTGGAAAAACTGTTATACCTCATAAAAAATATTTTGACGATAATGAGTCACGCGAAAATTGTGTAGACTTTGTTTTCACACAAATTTAATATACAAGACTATTATTTTTCTTGTGAGAAATTGACATTTTTGTTATTATGATTGCGGCTTTCTAATAAAATAAACCAAGTATTGATTTTTAGAATTCTAGTTAACTTTCGAGGCATTTTAAGTTGGACTAAAATTTTTCCGCATGAATAAAAGCTTACGGTGCTTAATTTGTATATGAATAAAAAATTCAATTAAAAGAATTCATAAGAGAATTCATTAACTATGTATGAAAACCATACAAATGATGCCTGTAGAGGATGAAACAATAACCAAATTTAATTAAAATTTTAAAAGTAATTTAAGGAACTAATTCATTTTTAGCTCTGCTCATATCATGGTAGTAAGTAAATGTTATATTTTCAACAAGTCTAAACAATTGTGTATGAGATTATGATTTTATCTTGAGTTGTGTTCATTCATATGAAAGTAACTGCATAAATATTTTGTAAAGATGATTTAGTACATCATATCAACAGTAACAACTAAATTAAAATTTACTTAAAATGTTTGTATTAACCCATTAATAACCACGGCAATCTAAAAAAGATAGAAGCCAGAATGAAATAAAAATAAGTTTTGCAATTCTACTACATTTAAAATAGCTAAAAAGAAGAAAACTAAAAATCTATTTTTTTATTCCATTGATATATGTATTTAACACTACTTTTACAACAATCTTATAACCTGACATGCAATAAAATGATAGCAAGCAATTGTCAAAATGATTTCATCTCAAGTGAAGACACTCAATTAAAATTTTATTGCATTATCATGCTATCGCTGGTATGCCTGCGACTCTTGCAATGATGCCTGCCATCAAATGTCACTTTTAATGTTTTAATTTTAATTTTGTAATAAAAAAATAACAGACAATTTTCTAAAAAAGAATGGGAATGGGTTTAATTATTTATTATTTGTAGATAAAAATTAATGTTTGATAAAATTTTGTGTTTTTTGAAGAAAAATCTATGATATATCTTAGCTATGATATGGTTAAGTGTTCTCCACCACTTTGCAATTGATATCATTTTGACGTTTTTCTGCAATGTTTTTGACATTTTATATCATATATTTATCATTTGAAGACACCGGATAAGATGCCTAAATGTCATGAGAATTTAAACATCGTGTATTAACCAAATCTGTAATACTTTTTATACCAATAAAAATCAAACTGAAACGAATTTTTGGGTAAAAAAATATATATATTTAAAGCCAAAAAAAATTTCTGACGTGTATCTGCATGAAGTGTCAATTTCTTTGGAATTTTTCATCTAACTATAGTTAAATAATAAACTTTTTTTGTTATATACATATATTTTTTACCTTGAACATCATACAATACCTGGTGTTATACACAGAAGTTATACAAAAAAAGATAAACCTAATTCAACTTCACGTTTTAGAGAAATATACTCCATTTCCCGTTTACCGCTTTACGGCTTTGAAGAACGTAAAAAAAACGAAAATTCGTTCATAACTTATGCTTGCGTCATATAGAAAAACCTCTATATATATCCTGGGTATTTCTGTATATATTTTTTTCTTTTTTTTGAGGTGACATTAAATCAAGCTATATGATTTTATTATTGCTGAAGTAGGGTGGCACTTTTCAGAAAGAATATTATTAAACAGATATCAATAAAGTAATAACATTTTTCTTCACAAGTTGATCGAAAATAATTTTCATGATACTATTTTTTGGGTTGTATAAAGGTTTATTGGAACATAGGTGACATACAGTAGTGGACTAAAGTGGATACATATTTGAATATTTTTAAATCTGTATTAATAACTTTTGTTCAAATTGTGATATCCAAGTGTAGTTTTTCCAGCTTTTGAAGTGGCCAGGTCAGAGCCCCGATTTGAATCCCATCGAGAATTGGTGAGAAAAAACAATTTTTCGCTCAACCATTCTATTGATTTTTTTGGCCGAAAAAAGTTTTTTTTTTCAAAATTATATTCAAACGAAAGGAAATTTATAGGGCGTGGTTTGATAAGGAAGCATGCAGTAATATGTGATATGTTTTGGAGGCCCTGGAGAAACTCAGTGGGTACCCTAAAGTCATTGAAAAACACTTTTTGAAAAGCAACAATTTACATAAAAGTTTCCTTTAAGTACTATTATATGTATGTTTGTGTGTTAGTTGTCATAAAAACAACAAGCATCCCAAAATAATATTTGAATGGGAGTAGCTGTGGTACGCTATTTTCTAATTATATTAATTTTTGAGAGAGTGCACATTTCAAATTTTAACATTTCGCCAAATAGCTGCCACCCTAGTGTATCTGATTGTTAGTTTAGTTGTGTATAAGTGCATACGATTGTGTGTACGTGTGTGTGTTAAACATAAATTTACAATAACAGTTTGTTATTCAAGGTAAAAAATCGTAACTCATAGTTTAACATACTCACATCCATTTCTAAAATTATGCATGCATATTAGGGATATAACTGTTTATATTTTTATGTACATAAAATATGTTTTAAAAATTTAAAATTATGCATTTGGAATGCTAAAACTGTACATTAATTTCTGATCTATTTTAATGTGTTTAATATTTACAGTTAAATTTTTATAGATTTTGCTTTAAAAGTTGTTTTTGCATTGAAAATTACCATTTATCAATGTCGGAAAGTTACTGTTTTTATTTTTTTAATAGTAATTTGCGAACAAACCTTAAACCTGTTTTCTGAAATTTCCAGTGTTTTAAACACTATAGAAATCGCAAAACGTGTATAATTTTATAAATCGGTCTCTCCAAAATAATCTAAGAAACTGAATTTAACCCTATTGTGGTGCCATGTAATTTTCTCTACTAAGAAAAGATATAACCCTAATGTGTATGAGGCCTTCTATTCCACTTGTATCGCTACAGGAAAAGTATATCGAATCTATGCCCATATTAACATGGGGTTTCTAGAAGATGTTCGTTGTCACACGATTGAGTAACTGCATGTATTTTGTTTTTGTTTTTTCGTTCGTGTGAAGCAAAACGTCATCTAGAAATACCACCTAAACTTTTTGACGTAGAAAAATTTAAAGCAAATTCCAATTTTTATTAAATTGTAGCAAATTATATATAAAAACTTGCAAAAATAGTCAATATTTAACCACGCCTATTCAGCTAACGTAACAAAAATTAAAAAGTTTTTTCATTTTCTTTCGTATCTTATAGGAGAAGAAATAAAATTTGATATTGCCACGATATACATCTTTTTAGCTGGGCAGTTGGTATTGAAAGCCTCATATGTATAAACTACATAAATTTACTGGTGGTTGTTACACATATAAGGCATTCAACACCAACTAACTTCTAAAATGTTTAAATTATTTTTAGATTTTAACATAGAAAAAATTAATACCAACCTGACGATTTCCTTAGGCAAGAATGAAATCCAGATAGGGACATGCCTCCAACAGATTATTTTTCACAATTTGTAAAATACGTTTGGGATTTTAGCACATATAATTCCTTTAATACCAATTTTTGTTGGTTACAAAGTTTCCAAATTGTGTATGGTAAAATGTATAATCTAGAAAAAAAAATCAAAATGTTTCTGAATGAGGGGTATGTATAGTTGATCTTTTATTTGCTAAATTAATGTTTTTCGTTCGATTTTATTATTTTTTTTTTTCAAATTAAAGAAAGGTGATACAATTTTTTTTTAATATTTTCAATAAAAAAATTTAAACTTAATTTTTATCTCACAATACTACACTCACAATATTTTATCGTTAAAAACAACCTAAATTACATATCAAATTAATTGAAAACACAATTAAAAAAAGGACTACTGATTTTTCATTATATTCAAACCATTTTGCTATTTATTTTCAAACATTGTTTAAACAATCCATAAAAGAAATAAAAATAATTGAAAAGTCTGTTAAAACAATCATCAATTTTTAACTGACAAATTTTTAACTGTTTTTTCATATTCGAAAGTTTTTTTTTTGGTTCAATTTTCAAAACACTGCACACATAACACACACGTTCTTTGTTTATTTAATTTCTCTTTAATTTAATTTTCTTTCGTTTTAAATTCAAAGCAATTTTGTTTTGTTCCAACACCAGATACGATTCGAACCAACGACCTTTGGTTTAGAAGTTCATCGCCTTACCCCTTGAGCCAAACTATATTGATACAAATATTTTCATAAACATTTTTTTATAATTCAAATTGCTTTTATTTTATTTGAATCTATCTTTTTAAATTTCAAATTACCCATCACACATAAATATAATAGTTAAAAGAAATGCCCTAAATGTAACAACGAACATGCTGCTCTTTTCAAATTTTTGGTATATAAATTTAATGCTTAATGCAGAAAGGCCCTAACTGGAATTAATATTCCACTAGAGGAAATGGAAATCTGAAAAACTTAGATTATACTTTTTATTTTATTGTTTTTGTATCAATATAAAGTTTCATTCTGAGAAACAATATTTCCACCGCTTTTATATTTGTATTGCCTTCCCCTCTATAGAAATTAAGAATAAAGATACACTGAGAGAATTATCTGCATGACATTAATGAATTTTTGCATAAAATCGATAAAGTTTCACGGGAACTCGTCCATTGATATTTTTCATTGAATTAATGGAATTTTTCATAAAATATTATCAAAAATTTCATTTTATTTGCTTAAAATTTCAAACGCTCCATGAAAAAGTTTCACTAAAACTATATTCATAAAATATACGAAGCTTTTTCATCGAATTTCACAAATTTTTCATTTATATTGTGAAGAAAACTTCAAAAGTTTACTGAAAAATTTCACTAAAACTCGTCCAGCAAAATTCTCTCTGTGTAGCGTCTTATTATATTAAACTTTGGAGCAAAATTGCACAAAAATATTTTTATCATAAAATTATTTAAGATTTTAAAATCATCCTGTTTGACGACAATTATCTTAAAAGTGACAATACTCTCTGAATTAGATGAGAATAAGATTAGTCGACTGACTAGAAATACCAATTTACATAAATCAAAGTCCCTAGAATTTTGTAGTTATAAAATTTAATTTTAATTAAGAAGAACTTGCGTTATATTTACTTTTTTAGATTTTTTAAGTTAAATTTTCATTTGAATAAAATTATAACCCTGTATTTATTTAATTTCTGACATGCATAAAACTTTTTGAGAATAAAAAAAAAATTCATAAAATATAAAATCTTCCGTTTTTACTTCCACACAAAATTAAAAATAAAAACTCTGTAAAAAAATTCCCCTCAAAGGGCATTATAAAAAAGCTTGTTTTTAAATTTTATTTTAGTATTTTATATTTTTAGTTTTTATAACGATTTGTATGATGAACATTTAAAACGATTTGTATGGTAAATTTTTTAGTCGTATATGCCGACCCTATTGCTAGCAGCTGACATCATCGAGATTTCTTCACATTTTTACAACCCGGCAACCCCGTGATTATCAAATCAATTTAAACATTTTTACTAACAATTCAAATAAATTTGGCAATCAATTTCGATAATTTCGTTATCGTAAACACTGATTGAATTCATATTATTTAATATTCAACTAATTTAAGTTAAAACAAACAAAAGAATTTAGATATAAAACGAAGTTCAGTTTTTCTAGTTGTGCGATAGATTCAAATTATTTTTATAAATTCAAATTGTGTGTTGGGTATATTTGTTTGTTTAAATTTCTTTTTGTTGTATAAATAAATGTTTCGAAATATTTTAAATTCAAATTTAATTTATACAATTTTCAAATCGGTTGTGGTGTAGATGTCTGGAAGGTCAGGCATTGACAAAATTTAAATTTTTGAGGGTGGTGGTTCAAATCTCATCCCAAAAAAATTTTTTTTTTTTATTTTTTCTATAACTATGTATACACTTAAAATATTTTATCGTTAAAAACCACCTAAAATACATATTAAATTAATTGAAAACACAATTAAAAAATGAAAGGATAATTGAAAAGTCTGTTAAAACAATCGTCAATTTTTAACTGAAAACCGAAAATATTTGAATTTTTTGTTTTAAAACAGAAAACAACGAAATTATTTAAATTATTTTTTCTAAAAATAGAAATCTAAAAATAGATTATTTGACTGAAAATATCAACTCCTACAGACGATAAATATTTCTTGTAGTTTGTTTTTTATTGACGAATATAAAAAGTTAAACAATATGTTTCAATGTATTTTAATTGATTCTTCAATTGAAAACAAACTTTACCTATTACTTTTCAAATAAACCTCAATCGGTTATGGAAAATATATTGTGAGTGTATCTACAGTATGCTAGCACTGATTTTAGGTTGTACAGTTAAAGTCGAACGTCCCATATTGAAGGTTGTAGCAGACGCTGCAGCATAGAATGACAAACCGTGATATGATTTGTGACAACAGGTCACTTGTAAAAAAACCAAACATACATACTCACACACTTTCAACTGATGTTTTGGAAAAATATTTATACTTATGCATGAGTTTATAGGTATATCGGCATGGGTATGCACTAGTATATTAAAGTTTGTTAGTCTTAGTTAAGGTAAAAGCGCGTGATTTGTGTAGTATATCCGGATTCATATGTTACCTGACATTTGGAGGTTTTTTACTTTAGTCAATTTTTTGTTTTGTTTCCTTCATATTGTCATTAGATATATGAAACATGAGAAAAAATTTTATATTAGTTGAATTTTTTTACTTGCGCAAAGTAGAACAAATGACAGTAAATAAAATAAAAATCGCATTACTTCAAACTTTGGACTCTTTGAGGTTATATGGTAAATCATATGATTGAAAAAAAAATAAGCTATGTTTCATAACTATAAACTGTGAAGAATTTATTATTAGAAATTTTTAAAAGTGTTACTAATCTGCCATAAATTAAAAAAAGGCTTCAAAACTAAAATTGGAAAATATTCAAGAATAGCCACTGCCAGTGACCAGATAGCAAAATCACTTATTTATAGTGGAATACAGTTTCATAAAAGGCTTGATTTCTTATAAAAATTTTCAAGAAGGATATAAGAAACTAAATATATTTCAATTTTCTAAACACAAGCAATTAAGAGAATCTACCAAAACACTTAAATTATAATTTTGTGAATTATAGCATATTAACTGCGAAAATCTCGCATTACCTCATTAGCATACACATGTAAAAGGTAAAGCATAACTCTATGTATATACTTAAATAACACTAATCGGCAAGGTTTTTGCAAAGATTTGTACTAAAACTTTCTTGGAAATAATTTGGTATCCTTAACACGAATCTGAATTCAAAAATGTTCCATCGAGTTGTTTAATACCTAAACAAGGGAATATACTTTATCGAAAAATAAAAATATGGGAGAATTTGTATTTGAAAAAATCAAATAAAATCTCAGTTTTCGAAAAATCGCCAAAAATATAAAAAAACAGTAAATTACATGAAAACCTTTGATATAGTTAATGTTTGAATAAGGTCATATTCGAAAAATGACACTGTGAGACAAATGGTAGGGGTCAGTGATCGGGAAGGGTTCAAACTACCAGGGAAAGTTATATAGTTAGAAAGTTAGAAGTTATACGTGTCCCGGCGTTTCGCTGGGTCACCCCTAGGAAACGAGATATATCGATTTGACCTTTTGTGGTCTTCTTTTTGACATAACTCGAGAACCACCAGTCCAATTTTGCTCAAACAATTTTAAAAAAATTAAAAATTACAATTCCTTTAATCTGTTCATATAACGTTTTTCTATATACTCAACAGTTTTGCCGGTAAAAATAAATGTATGAAGAAAAAAATATTTTTTGCCTAAAATATTAAAAAAAAAAAGTAATAAACAAAAGGTTATTGATTTTTATGGTAGCGGCAACAAACATTTATTTTTACCTGCAAAACTGTTGAGTATATAGAAAAACGTTATATGAACAGATTAAAGGAATTGTAATTTTTAATTTTTTTAAAATTGTTTGAGCAAAATCGAACTAGTGGTTCTCGAGTTATGTCAAAAAAAAGATATATCTCGATTCCTAGGGGTGACCCAGCGAAACGCCGGGACACGTATAACTTGTTTTTGACCGATATAACATTTCCCGTTGGTTTCATCCCATCCCGATTTTGACTATCGCATAGTGTGATTATATGGACACAATCTGACAATTACATGAATTCTTCACTTGTCATATCGATTAACTCCATAAAGAAAAATGAATGATTCTCAATGAGCAAAATGATGAAGATATTCCTTTACAACATCTAAACGTTGGTTGGAACTTTTTGACTTCAGATTCGTTTAAGTATACACTCAAAATAGTTTGTAGTTTAAATTAACTGAAAATGTAATTTAAAATAAATGAAAAATCACTTGAAAACAGGTCTATCAAAAGAACTTTTCATTTATTTTTAAATGTTAATAAATTAACTACAACGTCTTTAAAAAAATAATGATTTTTCATTTATTTCGTTTTCTTAACTTACAAAAAATCAACTACAAAATCCGCAAAAATAAATGATATTTAGTTTATTTAGTTTTTTTAACTGACCTAGAAATCTAAAAGGGTTTCTTTTTTTAACAAAATATTTTAAATGAAAATATTAGCTGTAACAGAAAATCCGTATTTATATGTAATTTATTTTTTAAATAAATGACAAAAACAGTTGAAAAAAAATTCTTTTCATTTTAACTGTATAATCATTTAAAAATAAATACACGGATAACTTCTCAAATAAACTACAGTCAGTTACTGTAATAATATTTTCAGTGTAGGAGATAAATACTTTAAAAAAAATTTTTAGAAGGTTGTACAAAAAATTTAGAATTTTGTTGATTAGTGTAATACTATAAAATCTAGGTAAATTTAATTCCCTATGTGCTTAAGCTGATAAATACACTTTGTTTATAATTGATTTGTGTATTGCGTGACGTTTTACATAAAGACATACGTGTTTGCGTCTGTATGTAGATTACATTACGTGATATTAATCAATTAAATGACACTCATACGCCACTTGGGAATATTCTATTCAAAGTGGTCATAATAATTTTAAAATAGGATTTAACTTTTGTTCAACAAAGTGTTATAAATATCGAATGATTGCAAATAATTACATTTGCAATATACATAATTTAAAGTTGAATAACAAAAAATTTAAAATTTGAAAATTGTATCGACTAAGTCTGCAGCTATTTAGAGAAATGTCGAATTTAGAGATATACCTTACTGTTTTCTTTAATATCTTATTTTAAAAAGATATTGGAAAAACTTGACACAACTGGAACAATTTTGAATTGATGCACGCACAATGGTATAAAAGTTTCTTCTTTTAAGCCACATGTACATGCGAGATAAAACTGGTAGATATAGAGCAAAAAGCAACCCTAAAAAATAACTTAAATCATTGACATTAGAGACTTTGGAGGTGTTTTTTTGCTCTATCTCTAGCAGTTTTCTTTCGCCTGAAAAGGAGCCTATAGAAAAACTTTTATTTAACAAAATAATTAATGTCAGTAGACCATGTTATACACAATTTGTAATTAACGTCACGATGAAGATCACAAATATGGTTAATGTTTTTTTTTTCAAAATATCTGGCAAGTTTTCTGTTTTTTATTATTTTGACATTAAATTTCATGTGTTTGCCAATTCGTACCGCTAAAACTACACACAGAAAAATAAATTGCCAACCGAATTGCTTAGAGTTTGCTAAAAACCGAAAAAATTGAAAACCGCGGTTTCGGTTTTTCAAAATTAAAAAAACCGCGGTTTCGGTTATTTTTCGGTTTTCTTGTGATATTAATTGAACTGTTATAAAATAATTTAATATGTATAAAAAATTGTATAAAAATTAAAAATTAAATATTTTAATACATATTTATTAAAATTGTTAGACTTGTTGTTAAGTATTGTTTGCTTGCTAACCATATATGGCCCATAGGGCTTGGTTAGTTTTTATTAAAATAAAATAAATAAAATAAATAAATAAAATTCGATTGAATTTCTCACTCGAATAAAGCCAATAAAGCCATAGCCGGGGGGAAAAATGCGGAAACCGTTATACATTAAAATTTGTATTCTTTTTTGGCAAATAAAGGGGTATTTAAAGAGTTAAATCCGAAATTTAGCAGTTTTTTTTTAAATAATATAATAATAAAATTTTATACAATAAATTTCGCGGACTACGAAATAAAACTTTTTGAAAAATAAGCGGTGAAAATCTGAACTGAATACGTGAAACTCAATACATTACTTTTTGGTGCAATTTTTTTTCTAAAATTATAACCCTCAGGAGCAAAGCCCTTTTCGAAATTCAAGACTCAATAATATGTAATTTAATTAAGTATTTTAATTGTTTTTAGTATTTTTTAAAAACCGACTTATTTTTGTCGGTTTTCGGTTTCGGCTTTGAGGCTTCAAAAACCGCGGTTTCGGTTTCGATTAAAACCGAACAGCAAACTCTAGAATTGCTAAGCCTATTTTGGTGGCTACAACCAATAAATTCGGTTGGTAAAACCATATTGGAATGTGATTCCTAAACATTTTGTGTATTGCAACTAAAATTCAGTTGTATAAACCGAATTTTGTTGTGATAACCAATATTCAGTTGCACCAACCTATTTTAAATAGTAGATGTAAAATAATTTCAGTTGGAAAATGGCATAGGTTTTCTCTGTGTGTAGGAAGTTTAAATTAGGTATTTGAGTTTCCTCTCCAGCATAGAGATCTTATCCTATACTGCATGAATTTCCTTGGCCTGGTTATAGCCCCTATAAGGTAAATAAATATAGCAGCATAAATTTCAGCTTCCAAGTTCCACAAGGCAGTGTTTAGGCTGTATTTTTTATACTCTATCCTCCAATAATTTACTGTAAGAAAATATTTGCTTTGCGTAGCAGAAACGAATTTAGTGAAGCCAAAAATGTTTCTTCTTTAGTGAGAAAAATTTCTCTTTCCTTAATATTACTATATAAATTTTTTTTAACATTTTCTTTTGACAGTTCTTCTAGTACAAAATTCATTTAATTTGAATACTAAAGTTTTATGCTAATATAAACTCATCCTTTTAGCTCTAAAACTTTTATGAGGAGAAAAATTTCTTTAAAGTAAGAAAAAAGAACAAAATCTAATTTTCAAAACATAACATTTCCTTAACTTATAAAAACCCTAAAAATATGAACTAAACTGTAGAAGTTTCTTTTTTTCAGCTTGTTTCATTTATGTTAATAACAAATATATACAAAAATACTGTCAAAACACAGGAAGTTTGTAAAAACAGTAAAGATTTTTTTTTTACTTTAACCTAATACTACCGGAAGTTATGCAGTTTTTTTTAAACATATATTTGCGTACAAGTTTTCTTTTAGCAAACAAAAACTTAAAACTAAACATGTGTTTAGTTTTAGAACGTGGCAAAAAATTATGTATTAAATATACACACAAAATTTGCATAAAACTACTAAAAAACGGAAGTGTCTAGGAAACTTAAAAACTCAAATAATAAAAAAAAAAACCAACAACGCCATAAAAATAATACTTGTTCTAAATAAATTTTAAAAGAACTGTTTTTTTTTAGCATGCGAAAATAAATACAAGTACCTATGTAGAAAAATAGTGTTCTAATTATTTTCTGAACCATAAATTCAAAGAGAAATGTGGAATAGAATGTTTGTGGGTCGATTGGTATTATGCTGAAAGCGATAAGCTTAGTAAATTAACTTTAACATTTTTCATTATTTAAAAGGCGTTATTAAAACTGAACTGAAATGTCACAGAATTAATTAAAAACAGGTCACTGAACTTTCATAAAATACATAATTCATGGTCTGTGTAAAACGAAAATTTTTGGAAAAAACCGATTGTAGCTAATGCCAGAAATAGACAGTTGGCCGATTAGCGAATATTAATAAAAATATGCCAAAATATACCTAGGAAGTCTATATTTATAGCACGGGAATGCTTTCGCGAAATTTTTAGTTTTAGCGGTAAAATATTGCTTTAAATAAATAAATGATCTCTAAGGGCTGAAGATATCTAAAGTCTCATAAATTTAATAAAACATGCTATTGGCATCGGCTTAAATCGATTACTCTAAATTTGGCCGTTTTCGGCATCGGCCCAAAAAATGGCATCGATCGAATAGTTACACTTAAAATATTTCGTTCCTAAAGACGGCTGCAAATGTAATTTAATACAAGTAATAAAGTTAAAGTCGGCCATGGTGACTATATAATACTCTACACCAGTCTGGTTAAAAGCCAACTAATGTTTGGATCCGAAATTAGAATGGGTTAAAATGGGGCTTGTGTCAAAATTTTCTATAAAATTATAAAAGAAAAAATTGGAAATATAGCCCATATGCGCGATAGGTCCAAATATGGACCAATCATATATAGAATCAATAGGCTTTATCCTTGGGACCATGTGAGTCAGCGAACCAAATTTCATTGAAATATCTTCGTATTTGTGACCTGCAGCTTGTAACCAAGTCAATTTTGGGGGGTACCCTTATATGGGCAATGGGTTTAAACATGGACCGATTTTAACCAAAGCCTACATTGTCCTTGGGCCGATGTAGGTCGGTGTACCAAATTTCATTAAAATATCTTAATATTTGCGACCTGCTGAAATAAAATAAGTTTTATCTCTCACGGAAAGCGGTGATCGGAATTAAATGTCAAATTGTAGGGAAAACAATGGTGATCTCTATGTCAATGAAATCAATGGCAATAAAACATAATAAACATAATAATAGAGGATTTTAAGGAAAGTATATTGTGAGTGCACCTACAAAAATTTTTGTTGTCCCAACCGAATCTTTCGGTTGCTGCAACCAATAATTCGTTTGTCACAAAAATATTTCTTTTGAAATAGGGTTATGGCAATCGAAATTGGGTTGCGACAACCGAAATAGGGTTTAAACGACAGAATTTTCGGTTGCAGCAACCGTACGATTCGGTTGGAATCAAATTCGTTTGGGACAACACATTTTTTTTGTAGGTGTGTAGTACTTTTTAAGAAAGCTCTAAACTCTACTATTTTTTGTGGGAAATTTCGAAGTATCTTCACATTAACACTCACAATTTTTTTATTGTTGGGTTGATTTCAATAATTTTTAATACCCAAATAGTCAGGGAACGGACTTATAACCAAAAAAATTTTTTTAGTTTTTGTTGTCTCTTAGCGCTGTGATTGCCATTTAAACTAAGAGATGTTTTAAGCGGCAATTAAAAAAAGGAAGCGAACTAGTCTTGCAATATAATTTGGTGTTTTATTTTTATCAATATTGTACTTTCATTTCTCGTTGGCATCATTGAGATTGATGGTGATTACCCAAACTTTGTTGCCCAGTATTATTTATGGAAATTAAAAAAGGTTGCTTGTAAGTTATTTTTTTTTATTTGTATAACAAGTTTATCAAAAAGGTTTGAAATATTGTCATTCATCACAAAAATGTAAACTTTGTTGACAGTAGAGATTAAAACTCTTTAACGGCTTTTTTTAGCTTTTAATATTTTTATTTTGGGCTAGACATTCAACTAATAATATTTGTTGAAAAATAAAGCAACTCTTTTTCCTTTGTTTTGAATTAATTGTTGTTACAATTCCCACATGAAATTAAGGTTTTCCAGAATTTGTAGGTTAAAAAGTTTCTAAGCGAGTCAAAGACTTTGATTGAATGAGTTGTCAAAAATTGTGTTTTATAAACTGATTAATTTTGGAAGTTAATAGAAAAATATTTAACAAATAAAGAGGGATAAATAAAACATGTACAAAAATATGTACGTGTTACATGTTTATACAAAAGTTGCTATAAATATAAAAGTATGTGGCTTTCAAAGCCAACTGCCCAGCTCAAAAGTATATGGACTATCAATGAGAAACTTACAATATATATTGTCCTGGATGACACTAATTAAAGCTGGAAGGAGGACTAGGAGTGGTCAATTTGGCCCTTATTTTTATATTTTAGGATGAATGAGGGGTATGTATAGTTGATCTTTTATTTGGTGAATGAATGTTTTTTAGTTCGATTTTAGATCATAAATTAATATTACTTTCTGTTTAAATTATTTTTCAAATTAAAGAAAGTTGATACAATTTTCATAAATAAATTACAAAGAATAAAAAATTTTAAAGAATTCTATAAGGCCAGCAAGACAGAATACGTATTTTCGGCTTTTGCTACAAAGCTATCATCAGTGTCATTTGCCTTGATGGGTTAAACATTGATAATCGACTATTTATGTGAAAGTTGAAAGCAAATCTAATATGTTAACAACTCAATTTAGACTAACATCAACGAAATCTAACAATGCTAAGTATTTTTAAAGCTAGTTCTACATTTTTAGTATTAAATAACGCAGCCCATTTAAAAATCGGTGACGTTTTATTTATTTATAAAAATTCAGATGCTTTTCTAAGTTTCGTAGTGTCCCTCGGCTTTGTTTTAAAGTAGATATTCGTTCCATATTGTACATGGCAAATAATAAAAACTTAAATATTTGTCCTGTAATCAATTACGGCATCACTGCGTATTATCAATATCGTAATTATGATCAATATCAACTCTATGTTTTATGCCCTAACTGATTATTAAACAAATATTTAAATATTCATTTAAAATTTGGGATAGATAATAATCAACGAATATTTTCTCTAAAACGAAGCCGATTACAAGATAAAATTTTCTGAATCGATAGAAAAGCATCTGAGATTTGTTTATAAATAAAGAAGCAATAAGAAATGTGTACAATTTTTAGACAAACTGCATTTATATCCAATGGAAATTAAGAACTAGTTCTTAGTTTTTAATGAAATTTTATTTTTTCTTATTTGACCGCAAAGAACCCTATTTGCATAACAAAATTTGTAGCATTTCCATATTCCAATAATTTTTAATAAATAATTATTAAAAATAAGCTTCAAATTGGTCAATATTTAATTTCGCCTTTACTTAATCCGCCCATATTTTGAAAATTTTTAAAAATTTGCTTCCATTTATTTTCTTATCATATCGGATAGCAAATAAGGTATGTTTGGTATTAATACCAGACAATTTTCCTGTAACGGTGCAGTTGACTTGGACAGTCTCATATTTGTTATGGAAAATTTATTTATCTTACTATGATAAATCTTATTTATGCAGAAAAATATGAAATAACTTTTTTTTTGTTTTATACAAAAAAATATTACTGACTATATAAGTAGCTTAGCAGGCAGGTGTTTTTCTACAATTAACAGGGATTTTTTTTATAGCTAATGATGTTTTGGAGTAGGAATCTGTCAAGACAAGCAATTATAACAAAATATATATTCACATTAGACTGGGCCAAATTTTCGATTCCATGGTAGCACTACAAAACAGTTATTTAAAAATATTTAAAATCGGGAAACTATCTTGAACATTAGCTAAGGTCTTCCCTTTATAGTACTTGACCGCAGTTTCTGAACTTCGAAATATATCACAATTAATTTATTGTGCCATATCATAACACCCACGGAAATTACCCCGTTGCCCATTTGGGGATTATGGCCAAAATATTTTCGATCGTAACCCACAAATCTAAATGAATACTATATGACCAACATAATTTTTAACGTAATGCCTAGTGAACAATGGACATTAGACCGTACCACCTTACAGTCAAAAAAAAAGTGCGCCGTACACCCTCCAATATGAAGTATTTTTGCAAGGCAATTTCAAAAAAAAAAAAAATTTTTTTTCCAAACTTAGGGGGCTCTAGTTTATATTTTTCGTTATATCTTTGGCATTTACAGTCGGATCTTAAAGTATGATACATCGATGTATTTCTCTCGAGGAGACCAGTGTTTTGCTCTAAGGGCCATTGACCTCAAGTATCCCGTTCTAGGAGTTACCCACCAGATCTCAGTTGCTACAACCCTAATGAACACCCTAATGGCGGAAAATTAAAGCCCGCAAAATATCATTAAACTTTTGCTAAAGAAGTTTTTCGATAAACCCAGTAGAATTTTTTTTTATTTTTTTGGTTGCCGAATGTAGGGGTCGCCTTTTCAAATTTTTTTCATTGGATTTTACCTTTATAGCAAAATACTGGTCTCTTGGAGACAAAAAAATTTATATATCACACTTCAAAATCTGACTTTAAATGCCGAAGCTATAGCGAAAACGTAGGGGTGACCCCTAAGTGCGGGAAAAAATTTTTTTTTTTGAAATTGTCTTGCAAAAATACTTCATATTGGAGGGTGTATGTTATAGTTTCTCTCCGTGTCGAATTTATGGATTAAAAAAAATCCCAGAGTAACGAACAAAAATATCTTTATTATCAAAAAAAGAGTTGCCATATTTTGAAATTGTGTCATATTCGTAGTCAGGGTGACAAGACCGGAAAATTATTTATACACCACACAATATAAATTTACTGCTAGAAATTAAGCTGATATTCGAAATCCCATACGGGACGCTAAAGATATGCTTTTGAAAATTAAATTTTTACCTTATTTGGTATATTTTCCCACAACTCTGAGGCAATGGTAAACTCATAATAATTTCCATATAAAAATATAAAGTTTATTTGAAAACAACGAAAATTTTTGTAAAATTAAATATTTCTCTTATATTTATCAGAAGTTTTTGTTAGTTTATATTTTTTTCGTATTTTTATATATGGGTTATTATCAGTACTAGATAAAATATTTTCGTATTCGGCCCACTCTATTTCTATGCATCGTTATTGCTAAAAATGACTCCCCTTATTTAAGGTAGTTTAGAAAGAAAAATATTTTGTTTTATTTATACAAATAAAATATGAGGGAAACTAACTTTTCAGAAAACTAAAATTTAGGGTTGCATTATAATTGTTTCATTTTCTTTTGAAGATCTAAGGAAGCGAATATTTATAAAAGAAAACATTCTTGTTTTTTGCTGTGGGGAAAAATATCCTCAAGGAAAATAGAGGGAAACTAGGTTGGTTTGAGCATAATCACTTATATTACTTATAAAATACATAAAAAAAAATTTGTGTATTACACCTTTACAGCTCTTCAGCCATTGCAATCGTTTTTATAAAAATTTTAATTTATATCGTAAA
This sequence comes from Leucophora obtusa, assembly GCA_949987735.1. Classification (NCBI taxonomy): domain Eukaryota; kingdom Metazoa; phylum Arthropoda; class Insecta; order Diptera; family Anthomyiidae; genus Leucophora; species Leucophora obtusa. Next base: position 8,691,571 of record OX465296.1, read on the forward strand.
AGTTATTATCTGAAGCATTAATTTGTAACAGAAATAAATGTGAATCATCGTATTTATTTTTTTGGAATATTTGAAACAAGATAAGACATCACAACTTGCACTACTGTTTGTTAGTGGCCGCTAAAACTTAATAATACCTGAGCAAGTATTTTGTATCAGTCTAGTATCAGCTGACATTTGATTTTTAAAATCTGATAGGATAATTTTTTCAAAAAGTAATTCGATTTATGTAAAACAATTTTTCTGAAAATTTTTGGGTTGGCTGAATACAACCCTGGCATTGGATTTTATGAATTAAAAATGGCGGACCCAATATGGCTGATGATTTTTTAAAAAATAATCGGATTTATGTAAAATATTTTTTCGGAAAGTTTTAGGAGGTCGCCGAATTCAAACCTGATATCAGATTTCATATTGGATCTGCCGTTTTCAACTTTAAAAATTGTATTCAGCGACTGCCAAACCTTTCCGCACAAAAATATTTGACACCAATCATACCTGTTTAAAGAAAAAAAAACACGAATCCGATCACCTTTTTTTTAAATAATCATCATACTTATTAGAATTGGAATTTTTGAAATTCGATATCAGATTCGTATTTAGCGATTCGCTAAACTTTCAGCAAAAATATCTGTCAGGAATGCGATCACTGTGTAAAAAACTTATATAGCGGTTGCAGCAATATGGAAAACCATGTTATAATTATAATTTTAGCGTACCATGTTTCATATTTGAATTCTAATTCTTTCACTAGAGTTTATTGCTATCTATATTCTGCCCAGAATCGTTTAATGAAAAACTATATAAATTTCTGTAAAGTACTTAAATTTATTTATTTTCAATTTAAATATCCTAATTGACGTTTTTTTACAACCGCCCTAAAACCTTTCTATCTAAAAAATAATTTCTCTACTATCTAACCCTATTAAAAGCACAGTCTTTCATCTTAATAGCAAGAGAAAAACATTCTCTATCGTTGCTATGATAGAAAATTTAAGCGCGACATAGTTACAAAATAAATTGCTCTATTTAATTGTTTTTATACATTGATTTTATTTTGTTGCCATTAACACGTTCACGCTAATTAAAAGCAACAACTCAAAACACACAGGCAATTTGAAACAGTATAGACTAGAAAATGGAATAAAAGTTAAACAAAATTGCTCTTGTTTCACGGCAGATTCTTGATAATCACAACAACATTCTATCTAGATACAATTACTACACCTACACAGACAACATTGCTAAAAGTGATGCTAACTTTGGAAAATAAATAAAAAATATAAATAAGAAAACAAGTATATTTTTTATTTTATTTGGAAATGATAAGTCAGCCAGAAAATAACCTCGATGAGAAATTTTAGGGGCATATGCTTAATAAGTTTTTAAATTGAAACAAATTTTTCATACAAAATTCATTTTACAAACGTGTTACAAAGTTTCCAATTTTATTATTCTTAAGCATTTTAATCATTATATGTATTGGATGAGTTGTTAATAAAAGCTTAAGAACCGTCTTTACGCTTTAGATTACAAATATATTTAAGATTCATTACTAATATATAAAATTCATTACTTTTCTCTTATGTATCATTATTAAGACTTGAAGATTGAATCCTTCTGAATGCCCTTATTAAACATCGACAAGTATGGATTTCTTAGCCTATATTTTATTGCCATCAACTTTATTCGTGTGATTAAAATTTAGAATATTTTCATGTGTAAATCATTAATCTATTAGAACTTAAGTACGTAAATTAAAATTTTATAAGAAATTATCTTCTAGAGTAGGAGTTAAGTTTTTATTAGCTAAAAATATTTAAATCAGTAGTCAAAAACCCTAAATTGTCATTACTCTTGTACTTTTAAATAATGATTGTACACACATTGCCATAGTGATGTTAATGGTACACGTTTTGTGCTAAATCAACTAAAGCTATCGTAATTTTCAATAAATTTCTGAATAAATATTAGGTATATCAATTAATTAATCGTTATCCGATTAATCGAACAGTTTTTAAAATTTCGTGTAACAAATAAGTCTAGTAATTTAATACGAATAATCGAAATTGGCGAAAAATAAATTTTTAAGGAGCTGCACAGTTTTTCTCGCAAACAGAATACTACACTCATAAAAAAAGCCCGTACAAATAGTTCAAAATTCTGCTAAAATAACAGGAAATAGTACCTGAATTTGCGCCAGCAGAATTTTCAATGAAGTTAAAAATCATGGTCTGCTAAATTTACGTAAGCTAAATTTTACATACTGCTAAATATACGGACAATTTTAGTTAAATTAGCTAGGAAATTTGAGCTGAATTCAGCGGGAATTTTACCTGATTTAACTACAATTTTATGTTAAAATGTCGCTTAAAATTTCGACTTCCGGGATCTGACCCTAGACGGGCCCAAATTTATTATTGGGAATATCAGTGTCTGATAAGGGTTACTTTATAGGTACAGAGTGGCGAATTTTTGTCCATATTGCTCTATCTCGCTTAGTTTCCGAGATACAAATTATTTTACGATCTTATAATAAAAAAAATTAAAATATAGCGCCATCTCTATGTGATATTGATAGCAGAGACACAAAAATATAATAATTAGAAAATAAGTGTGGTTAAAATTAGCTGCAAAATTTGTAAAGTTAAGAAACACAAATTACTAAAAATTAGCATGCAAAGTTAGTTCAAATACGGCTAAAAGTAGTTTTAATGCTAAATTAGATTTACAAAAAATATTAGGAAAATTAGTTCAATAGATTCAGAACGCGTTTAACAGACTTTTGTACTAACTTTTTTTTATGAGTGTAGATTTATTTTATTTATTTAATTAGCGCTCTATATAATACAACTTGTTGAGTGACCACTCTGCATTCATAATATATTTTAGCTAAGCACATTAGAGATACCCATAGGATTCAACTCACTAAATACCTAATAATTAAGAACAAAAATTCAGTAAAAATGTTAGTTAAAACAATTAAAAATTAGTTAAAAATTACCATGCAGAAAAACTGCTGAAATTAACAAAATATTTTTTCTAAACAATAGTAAGAGAGAAACAGCAAAAATAAAATTCTTTTAGTTAAATTTTAATTAAAAGAAAACAACAATTTAACTTACCAAAATCAGACACAGGGTGGTCAAAGACTAGTCGGTGGTTAGTTTAAGTGTCAACCGATCAAAAAAATGTCCAATTGTTAATTTGTCTCTATATGAAAAATTTTTTGTGTTAGCCATGACCGGGAATACAACGTATGGTATAAGGGTGGCTGGTATTAAAGTATTTTCTATTTTTATCTCAAAGATTTTAATACGAGCAGCAAACAGGAAAGGAAATTATTAACCATAATGAAATTCTAATTGCTTAACCATAATGACTAAATTTAAGTGGTCACATTGGTATATTCCAATATAGATGATTTATAAAAGAGATTATAAGTGTAACAACGATGCTTTAGTAGATTTTAGTTAGTATTTTTTTTCATCAAACAGATGCTACGATAATAATATCAATTTTCTAATATACAGTTAAAATCTACTAATGGGTTGAACCCTTTGTTTGATAAAATATAAAAAAAAAACTATATTGCAAGTATAGGAAAGTTGAATAGAATTAAAAACAAAAAATATTATAAACCCAAATAACTACATTTAATTTTAAAAGAAGAGTTTGTAGATGTTCCTGAATTTCGCAATTACAAATCTAAGCCCTTTTACAATATTTTTTCTTACCAACATATTCAGAAAAAGACAATAAATTAATGATTCACATGGCCATTTATTGTTAAATTCTGGATGCCTTACGAGCATACTATAAAACCAATTGAAAATGTATATGTTCATATTAAAGAACAAATCGTTTGTGGTATTCTGTTACATACCATAAATACCACAGACTTTTGTGGTATTTTCACAGCATTCAACTACAAATACAATGACTGCATTGAAAATGAAATGGAAATACAAAAAAAAATTAAAAAAAAAAAAAACAAAAATCATTTATAAATCACTTTCTCCATAGCAATTTTTTGTCGCAAAGATGTGCAAGGCAAAAATAGCAAACGTAAATTGAAATCAAATTGGTACGGAATTAAAAAAAAAATAATTGAATTTAGTTATCATTTATTTTGGCATTTGTAGTTAATAACCAATTTAGAAAAATTAAAAAAAAAACAAAAATTCTCGAAGTGTGGCATATCTAAATTGCCATCAGGTTTGCAAGCAAAAACATATTTGTGACCAATAATATGCTACAATAATACAAATATTTTTCTAAAGGTAATCAAAGCTAGTGAAAAATGGTTCTGTAGCAAGGAACTGCTCAAATTAGCAGATATTTTTTGCTAGAGATTTGTAAGAAGAGGAAAAATAAAACTATTTAACATTTTTAACCAAGTAAAATGGAACTTATCCTAATACCACCCAATTATATCAAATTAGATCTTTTTAGGTAAAACTTAATAAAAAAATAATCAAATTTTTGACCTGATATAGCTGCTTCAGTAAAACCGCAACTGATGTAGTGAAATACAATTTTCTATCTACTTACAGTTAAAATATTTTTTATGTAAAGACCACTAAAAAGTTATTTATAAACGAATGATATTTCACTTTAAGAGAATACCACTGACATTTCATTAAGTTCAACTTATATTTATTTTTGACTGTTTATAAAGAAATAAACCACAAATTAGTGAAAACAACTAACAAAAATTACTTACATACATTTATTTGGTTTATTAAAAAAATAAAATAAAATGACATGAGATGAGATGAATAAAATAAATCTACACTGATAGAAAAAAATCTGTAAGAATTTTAATTAAAACTACTAAAAATAAGTTAAATTTGACCTCGCAGAAAACTGCTAAAATTAACAAATTATTTTTGCTAAATTTTAGTAAGATAGGAACAACAAAAATAATACTATTAAATATACAGAATTTTAGTTATGTTGGAGCTAAATTTTAGTAAATATCATTATTGGCAAATCTTTTACCACCGAGCCATTTTTTCAAAAAATTATCAAAAATAATTATTTTAAACAATTGCAGCCATTTTTTCGTCAGGTTGGGTACTTCTGGGAACACTCTCATAGGTTCCTCCTCCGGTATAGACCTTCGTTTAAACGGGATTTTTGAAAATTCTTTGGGCAAAGGGCAACAAAGAGAAGAGAGTCTCCCTTGATGGCCTGTCCAAACTCCTATCGATAGAAACCTTCTACTAAAAATATGTGTTCTCGTGATAACGTACTAATAAGGCATCTTTTGGTATTTTTAACAACAACGCGATAAAAATGAGTGTTCAGAAGGGGGGAAATTGCTCCTTTTAGTGGCTTGTTCTTATTTCTTTGGCTTGAAGCCTGACATTTAAAAACCGAGTGGAATTGTAACACTTAAATCGGCCAACAAAATTGATGGGAAAGCAAAAGAAGTGGAATTGTAACACTAGTCAATTGCAAAGAAATGGACTGAAACAGGAAACAAGTGCATTTGAAACAGTAGAAAATCGGAACGGAGTGGAATGGAATGAAACAGGTAACCAAAATATAAGAGAATGGCAAACGAGCGGAATTAAAAAACTAGTGGAATGAAATTGAACTGAATATGGAACGATTGATAGTGAAACACTAGGCAACGGAAAGTAAATGAAATGAAACGAAGTATAAGGATCCCGGTAAAAAATAATCAAATTTGTTCATATATGAACATATATGTGTGGTTCCGAAAAATGAGATAACACCTAAGTATATGTTCTTATATGGAGTGGGATAGTGCACGATTATTCGATTTCGATACAACAGAACCCCTTAATTTGTGAGGTTTGAAAAAAAATCATGAACCAAAAAATGAGGGAGGTGGGGTGGGGCAAATGGCTCCTCATCGGATTTAAAGATGGTGGTGAAGGGTTAAAAATCCACAAAAAGCCCTACAACTGCTACGGAGTCGCCCCTAGTGTGGTGACATATAAGACCAACCCCCGTTAATTTTTCCCTCTGAATATTTTTTATGAATATACCTACCCCTATCACCACTCGGTAATGGGACAAGATGACATTTTTATAAAATGTTCTCCCACCGCTGTAACTGTACCAAGGGTGCCCCTGGATCATCAAATATATAACCGACTCCCAATATTTTTTCAACCCCAACATTTTCTCGTAACATATCTACCGTCTATCTTCAACCCCTAATTTTTTTATATTTTTTTTATGAAATCAGCTCCACCGCTCCCATAGTGTCTCATAGAGGCGTAAGATGTAAGACAGACCCCATTAATTTTTCTTTCCGAACACTTCTTCTGAACATACCTACCCTATATTACCACTCGGTATGGGGGATCCCATACACAAATGTCATTTTTATAAAATTTGCTCCCACCGCTCTAACTGTCCCAAGGGTGCCCCTAGAGGAGTTAAATTTATGACCGACCCCCAATATTTTTTCAACCTAGCTTCTATATTCAACCCTTAAGGAGGTCTCCATACAATTTTATTTCTTTTTTATAATTTTGTATAACTTGTTTCATAAAAAAATTTATAAAAAATAAAATATTTATATAGGGACCATCTTAAGGGCTTAAGATAGAGGTTAGGTGCTACCTCATTTTTCGCATATATGAACAATTTTGAACATTTTTAACCAGGGTCACAAATGGAATTGAAACAGTGGATAAGTATAATTGAATGGAATGGAAAAAGAACAAGTGGAATTAAAATACTATAAAAGGGGAACAAAATACATTTAAACGTGAATAAAATGGAACTGAACGATGAACTAGTGGGACTTGAAGACCAAAAATGGGAAAGAAAATGGGTTGGAGATTTTAAAGGATTTTTCTTAAAATAGTACTAACTCAGTTTATGAAGGCTATAGAAAAATATTGTATTATTTCATTTAATATTTATTTCATTGATTATATGCATTTCTTTAAAACAGAAATCCATTTGTATAGTTTCATCCAAATTAGTTCATTTCAATGAATATAAATTCTCAAACAAAACTTTTTCGAAATTATAACTTCACTAACAGAAAATTTGCTTTAAATTAGATTTTTTTAATTCTATAAACTTTACTTTTTTACCTTTTTTGATTACAAACTAAATGCATTTAAATGTTAACAAGCAAAAATGAAATAAAATCCTTAAGAAGTTTCTGATGATGATAAAGAAGTTGGTCGAATAGAAAGTACCAAAAAAATAAAACTTTTATTTTCAACTTTTTGCAAACATCTCCTTTTCCCCTTTGCAATGGCAAAATATGCTGCTTGTTATCTCCTACTTGTGTAGGGAAAGTTTAAAAATTTGGAAATTTCTAATATAAATTTGATTTGATAGTGGTCAAACTACGTGACGTATGAGTAATGTAGGAATATTAACAGAAAGATATTTAAATTTTGCATTTCACCCTCAAAAACATGAATTTTTCTACTCATTGTTAGTAATGATGTGAAAATATGTATTTTGTACAATAAAATTTCTAAATCATAAAAATAGAAAAAAAGTCAGATTTGGGTGAAGATTAAAGTTTTCTTTTATTTGCATAAATTCGTTATGCAATTAATTTTATAAAAAAAACTTAAACAAACAGAAAATTACAGTCTAGCAAAATAAATTGAATATATTAAAACTGAATAGCGTTATTTGTAACAATTTCTTTGCATAAAATTTAAAAAAATTCCAATACAAAACCATCTACAGATCCGCCTAATTTTTAATTTAAAATTAAGCTGTGTGATATCTTAATATAATTTATTTTTAATAGTAAAACTAAGATATTAAATTACTATGAAGTTATTATTCTTGAAATTTAGATTTTAAAATAGATATTATAGTTTCAAGTTTTGCCATAAGATTAAATAAAAAAAAAAAAATTTTTTTTTAATTATTAATTTGTTAAAATTGTGGTTTAAAACCGCAAATATGGATATAAAATAAAATTAAGTTAAAATTTACATAAAGTTTTTCTAAATAATTTATATTAATTTCCTTAACAAAAAAAAAAAGTTTACAGTCCTGTTTTTGTTTTTTTTTATAGAAAAAACTCATGCAATATGATTTATTACAATTTTTGTTTTTACCCATACTGTACTTTTATTGTACTTCTTAAGGTTTCCTAGTCAGGTGTTTAATGGGAAACATTCAAAAGAAAAAACTTTTTAATGTTCTCTTTTGCGGTTTTGGTAGGTGTTTAAATATTTTAAGTGTTGTTTTAACGCGGTTCTTAATAATTAAATATGAACTTTTTGGTAACAACCATTTACGTAATTACGGAAATGAAAAAAAAAAACATAAAATTTGTATAACAACAACCATGTACCATACCACCTTAAAACTACTTCGGTGAAACATGACGTATACGTAATATTTGTATAAACTATTAATTAAATAACACTCATACGTACCGTATGTAATAATGTGTTCTACACAGAGGAGCTTGAAAAAGATAATTATTTTTTAATCAATTCATTCATTTTAAAGCAATTATTTAAAATTGAATAAAGTAAGATAACACTTTTAAACAGCTACGTTTTTCAAGCCACTTTTTATATTTTCAAAATTCTGTCTGACTTAAGTTTTAAACAAGTTCAGAATTATAAGTTATACTTCCATTCAAAGCCGATGCAAAAATGGACCAGGAATTTACGGAAATGAATCAAAGGTTTGCGAAAACTTTAAAGAATATTATTGGTGGCAGCTTTTTAGGAGCTAAAATATGTTACCCACTTCGCCCCGCCCTCCGCTACAATACAAATATAATGTCAATTTTCTCAACGCACAAGTAACTTATTTGTATTCATCCTTTTCTTTAAAGCTGCTAATAAGCACTTTGAATTCAACCCTTTTTTATATGTATTTTCTTTAATAACATAATTTCTATCATTATTTAAAGATGAGAAACAAAAAAGTTCTTTTAATGCATTTTGTAAAGAAAATAAAAATAAGCAAAATAAATAATACAAACAGACAAAGATGTCTGACTAGAGGAAAAAAACTTCAGACATCTTATGTATTAAAATGAAATACAGAACATTGAGTACAGTAGTCAAAGGACACGCCATTACATTTAACATAATGTCGTTACAAACAATATAAGTAGAGGAAGGAGTGCAGAAAAAATAAAAGAAATTAAAATGAAAAAGCATCTAGAACAATAATATAGTAATTGTACTAATGTTAACATCTTAAAAAGTTAACGAGCAAAAAATTAGTATAGTCAATCATAATCGTTTGTATGTTATTTAATTTACAGGATTTACAGGATAATTCAGGTTGAAAATATTACAAGTAACTCAACAAATAAAAATGATATCTTAAGTAAGTGGTCTGTTGCCTATTTAAATTCTGTCAATTACCTTCTTTTTTTGTAAGGCATAATTTATTTATAGTGTATTCTTGATTGGAAAGGATGCAAAATAAGCTTGAAACATTTGTGCTTCAATGAGTCATTTTTTTTTGCTGGGATTGCTATTTACTTGGTTGTTTTTCTATTATTGTTTGGTGTTAATGGCTGCTGAAAGCAATTTTTAGCTTGTTACTTTGCCACTAACTACATATTGCAACAAGAACAATTAAAATATTTTGTTTTGAAAATGTTCTCTCATTTCACTCTAAATGTGTTTTTTCTTTTTTGCTATTATTTCTGATAACAGTAGTTTACAAGATATTAAACAAATGACTACATAATATTTTTCTGATATTTATTTTTTCAGATTTTTGGTATTTTATAGTCAAAACTGAGAACGATTTTTCTTAATTATTTCTTAAGTAAGGAATCTTCAAACTAAGGGAAAGTTTTATAGTCAGAGCTAAGAAAATTTTTTTTTTATTTTATTTAATTCCGAAATTTTCAAACAAAATTTTCTAACTTAAAAAAATATTTAGGACAAAATTCTTTCTAATTTCTGACTACAAAACTGTTCCTAAAATTTCTTAGGATATAATTCGTAAAAAATCGATTTTTTATAGTTAGAACTAAGGAAACTTTTTTCCTGAATTTTACTTAAGTCAGAAATTTTTAATCTCAATTTCTTACCTAGGATATATTTAAGAAAATAACCAATCTCAGTTTCGACTGCAAAACTGGATGTTAGAGTCACAACTACACACAGAAATATAAAGTGCCAACAGAATTGTAAAGTATTAGGAAAAACAAATTTAAATATATTTCGTGAATATTATGGATACTGAAACTAAAATTCAGTTCGGTTAAAATCAATTCTTAGTTCTTTCAACCCACTTTAGTTCAATTAACTGAGTTTCGGTTGAAAAATGGCAAAGTTTTTTTCTCTGTGTGTACTTAAGCTGAAAAGGAAAAAATATTAATAATTTTATTTTAAAAATATACAATTATGCAGACTAACTGTAGCCTAGTGTATTTTGAGCTAATGTTTAAAAAGCATCCTCACTAATTTATTTTCAAAATTACTACAAATAAAGTTAAAAAGCAACATTTAATCAGAGTTTCTAAGGAGTTTAATCGTTAATTTGATTTTTTATTCCGGAACGAAATATAAAATTACTTAATTTTTTTTCATATCAAATTAATACATAATTGGGGATATTATATTCAGTTAAAAACAAATTCATTAATTTCTTATTTTTCGATTTTAGGATTTTATTTTTAATTTAACATTTTCTACTTATTGTGGTTGTGATAAAGAATTATTTATAATTGTTTTAATTGCATGCTTACAATTAATTAAGTTCCATTGATTCAACCAATCAAATAGTTTGAAGACATAAATATTTGTGTAATGAACAAAACCATTTAAAATAGTGTTTTATAATAAGGGCCTTTATTTTTAATTGATGAGACTAAAGCAATTGATAAAAAAGGGATTTTAATGGATAAACAATTATTTTAATGGATTAAAATGCACAACAATGCCTTGAGATACCTATACGCCCATTTTCAATGAAATGAACAATAACACAATTTTAATTTAAAAAGACTTCGAAGTGGCTTGTCTGTTTTACATCATTGTTTCTGTTACAATAGATGTATTGCATAATTTAACCCCTTTAATCTAAACAACATCAAATAAAAATTTTATGCGCTTCTTTAAACTCTAAACTTAGTTATAAAAAACAAAAATAATAATACATTTATTTACTTTTTGCTATAAACATCCCTTTGAAATTGATTATAATCATTAAAAGCAAACATGCACTTAACTCTATTTGATTCCCCTTTTATAGAATACAAAAGACAGAGAATGTGTACCAAGAGAAATATATCGATTTTATTTAGCAAAAATTATTTATATGTGAGAAAATTTAAACCCAACTTTCGAATGTCCTAACAGATTATTTCTACATAAAATCGATTTCGATAGCTTCTATTCATTAAATAAATTTTCTAACCTCTTGCGAAATCGGTTAAGTTGAATAAATTCCCAAGAAAATTTTGTGTTCCAAAGAGTCGGTTGTAAAATAGCTACTTTTCCTTGGTAACCCCTTCAATTCCAACACCAACAGGGTATAATAAGTGTGTGCTAATGTTTGCAGTGCCTAACTTTTAGAATACACATCGACTCAGAATCACTTTTTGGTTAGATTTAGGAGTAACAGGCGTACGCAGTACGCGTAGTTTTTGCTGAGTACTCTGCTTTCTGTATAACTCCTAAAGAAGTACGCAAAAGTACTCTCTGTACTCCTTTTTTTTACTTTTTCTTGTTAAAAATATTAAATAAGAGAAACGTTTATTTTATTAGATAGGTTCAATTAACTGTAGTAAAAATGAAGAGGATTAAACTACAAAACATAATTTTGAGAATCCTAAAAGATTCCTGAAAATAACCTTAAATATTAAAAGATGTTATAATACTCAAATGAAAGCTATTTGCGGCCGTACCTCTAGGCTGCGGTGTATATGTTTCATCCTTTTATGTTCACTTTCCACTTTTATTAGTAATCAAACAATAGCCTTATTTCATATAATTTGTTTGTTTTATTATTATTTTCTTTTAGATTTTAGGTTTTTTTTCTTCTTTTCACAAAATTCTCGTAAGTTCTATCACTTTTCTTTTTCTTTTTTATATTTTATTTTTTATGTCTGTCCACTTTAGCTTCCAGTTAGTTACATAGGTTAGTTAGTGTATTTTTTTTACCATTTGATAGTTTATTGCAACCAAGGTTGCCAATACTTGAACTGAAAAAATGGCTAGATTACGGAGAAAATATGGCTAGAAATGGCTAAAATTGGAAAATAATGCTAAAACTTAATAATTTTAAAATAAATCAGTGATAATAAAGAGTTTTAACACGACTTTCATAAAAGTGGCATTTAAATTTTAATGTTTTCCGAATTTCTAAAATATGTTCATTCAAATTTTACAAAAAAATATGATTTTAAATCGAATGTAAAAATTACATGTGTCTGTAAACCCAAATAAATGTTTCAAAAATTGAAAATTTTGCACTAATATTTTTAAAATCGTAAAAATTTAAGCATTTTTGTATGAAATTAACTGTAAAATATAAAATGGCTAGTACAATAAACTCACCACACCAACTAACAGTGCTACCAGAAGTCTTTAATACGCACGCGGGGTTACCCTACGCAAGTGTAGCTAGCTGACATTTTAGGGTATAACCATACTTGCGCAGAGCAAACAAAAGCTTAACTTCATAGATTTCAAAACAAAAAAAGTTTTTACTTTCAAAACAGGGGTTTTAGTGAAAATATAAAAATCGAAGAATCTTAAAAAGTCCAATTTTATGTTTGGCCTACGCAACTGAAGCTAGAAACATACAATTTTGTTACTTCATTTACTGACGACAATAAATCCAAATAAAATGGGGTTAAGAAATTTAAAATGCTGTTGTTTTTTTCTGAAATCAAAATATAAATATATCTACAAACAAAATGCCGCTGGTGAAAGGGTTAATAAAACATGATTGGCACATTTTTTTTAAAGTCTATATTAAGTAAGCTGTTACTTTTAAGTACTGAATTTCAAGATATTTTTAATAAAAGAAGTTTAATTTTTTATGTACATTTTTGTCGATTCCATACGTGGTAACAATAGTTCGATTTAATGATGTCCGTCCGTATGTATGAGCATATATCAAGATATTGCAATAAACTTTGGTACACCATTTTTATATCGGTCCAGGGACGAAGCCTATTGATTTTGGTTAATATGGGACCATGTTTAGACCGAGTGTCCATATAAAGCTCCCCCTAAAAATGGCTTGTTCGCACGCTAAAAGTCAATAGTTATTTGAGAATGGCAACATAATTTCTATTGCCTTAATAATAATTTCTTTGATATTTTAAATGTTTTATAACGCTCCTAGACGAGAACAAAAAATTCTAATTGAGTTTGTAATTTACCTTAACAAATATCTCTAGAAATTCTAAAAACGTCATCTCCTGACGATTTTCTTAGCCTTCAACAGATTATTTTTCACAATTTGTTAAATAAGTTTTGGGATTTTAGCAATGCAATTGCTAAAATTATTTTAATGCAATTAATGTATATCCGGATAAAAATAAAATTAAAAAAATTATTTGAAAGTCCCAACTGTAAAATTCTGTTTTCTCATTGGATTGGCAATAAATTTGGTTGTAAGCACGAATTTGTTTTCTGGGTGTTCACATAAGCCCATGGATACGGGCATATTCATTTCGTTTAGAATCGGTCCATGTTTAGACCTAGTAGACCGACTTTAACTTTTTTACTCCTTTTTGTTTGAAATTATTCCAAAATCAACGTTTTCTATAGACCAAAAGTGGAACTTGTTGCCGTAGAATCAGTTCTAGAGCTATTATTAGAACTGATTCTGGAAAGGTTTCCTGAATTAGTTATAAGGAATCGGTTCTAGTCGAACTAGCTGCAGAACTGGTGTGTTTGGCAACTGATTTTTTGAAAGCAACCGCTTCTTTGGTTCCAAAATGGAACCGGTTGCCCTAGAATCAGTTTTAATCAGTTTATTATTAAAACTGATTTTCCGGTAGTTGTACCTTTCAAATAAGATATGAGGAACGGGTTCTTGAACTATTTCCAAGAAATCGGTTCTATTTAAACCAGTTGGTGTGGTTGCCAACCAACATAGAAAATATTCCTGGGTTAAAACTTAAACGATTTTAAAATATTCCCCTCTATTGTATACTAAATTAACAACTAAATTCAAAGACTAGACTTTGGCTACCTTCCCTTTATGTGCTTGTTCCTTCTTTATTTTTTAATTGTTGATAAATTAACACAACTTCAAAGGCTGCAACAAAATACACTAGTTAAACAATGACAGACAACTTAACAAACTGCCAACAGCAATTTTTGCATACAAAAACTAACAACATCAACAGCAGCAACATCAACAATCTGTGAAATAAAAATTTTTTTAATCTTTTTTCTATAAACTATTTCTGCAAACAACAATAGATACAGAAAAATGTATCTTAAAATTGTATTTTATAGTTAATTACTTGAAATTGCACAGATAAAACTGCAAAATATTTATAAAACTTTGGAAAAGTTGATTAGTTACTACAAATGTAAATTTTATATTATACTACACAGACAACTTTTGAGATATTGGAAAATATATTAGTTTTTAGAGCGCTCATATTTAAGTATTCATTTCGTTCTAAAAGTTTACTTGTTATTTGTTTTAGATGGCTCGATAAATGTTAAGATTTTCATTAGATTCTAAATAGGATATCTTTAATCGAAAAATAACCACCAGGGTTAGAGGAAATATGATGTTTTTTTTTTAGAAATTTGGTGCTCTTTAATACTTGCTTCAAACAAAAAAAAAAAAACTAGTGTAAACGTTATTTTGAAACGAGTAAAAAGGTTAAAGTCGGGCATGCCGACTATACAATACCCTACACCAGTCTGGTGTATTGTTTGGATCCGAAATTCGAATGGGTTAAAATGGGGCTTGTGTCAAAATTTTCTATAATGTGAGTCAGCGCACCAAATTTCATTAAAATATCTTAATATTTGCGACCTGCAGTTTGTAACCAAGCCAATTTTGGGGGGACCCTTATATGGGCACTAGTTCTAAACATGGACCGATGTTCACCAAAATCAATAGGCTTCGTCCTTGGCCCAACATAGGTCTATGTACCAAATTTCATCAAAATATCTTAATATTTGCGACCTGCAGCGTATAAACAATATAATTTTGGTGGGACCCTTATATGGGCACTATGTCTAAACATGGACCGATGTTCACCAAAATCAATAGGCTGCGTTATTGGGCCAATATAGGTCTGTATACCAAATTTCATCAAAATATCTTAATATTTGCGACCTGCAGCGTATAAACAGTATAATTTTTTTAGGACCCTTATATGGGCACTAGGTCTAAACATGGACCGATGTTCACCAAAATCAATAGGCTGCGTTATTGGGCCAATATAGGTCCGTGTACCAAATTTTATCAAAATATCTTAATATTTACGACCTGCAGCGTATAAAGAGTATAATTTTGGTAGGACCCTTATATGGGCACTAGGTCTAAACATGGACCGATGTTCACCAAAATCAACAGGCTGCGTTACTGGGCCAATATAGGTCTGTGTACCAAATTTCGTCAAAATATCTTAATATTTACGACCTGCAGCGTATAAACAGTATAATTTTGGTAGGACCCTTATATGGGCACTAGGTCTAAACATGGACCGATGTTCACCAAAATCAATAGGCTGCATTATTGGGCCAATATAGGTCTGTGTACCAAATTTCATCAAAATATCTTAATATTTACGACCTGCAGCATATAAAAAGTATAATTTTGGTAGGACCCTTATATGGGCACTAGGTCTAAACATGGACCGATGTTCACCAAAATCAATAGGCTGCGTTACTGGGCCAATATAGGTCTGTGTACCAAATTTCGTCAAAATATCTTAATATTTACGACCTGCACCGTATAAACAGTATAATTTTGGTAGGACCCTTATATGGGCACTAGGTCTAAACATGGACCGATGTTCACCAAAATCAATAGGCTGCATTATTGGGCCAATATAGATCTGTGTACCAAATTTCATCAAAATATCTTAATATTTACGACCTGCAGCATATAAAAAGTATAATTTTGGTAGGACCCTTATATGGGCACTAGGTCTAAACATGGACCGATGTTCAAAAAAATCAAACTTGTTCGTCCTTGGGCCAACATGGGTCTGCGTACCAAATTTCATCAAAATATCTTAATAGTTGCGACCTGTAGAGTGCGCACAAGATTGCATGGACAGACAGACGGACAGACGGACAGACGGACGGACGGACGGACGGACAGACGGACATCGTTAAATCGAAATAAAAAAAAATTCTGAACCGATCGGTATACTATAAGGTGGGTCTACGACCAATATTTTTTGGTGTTACAAACATCAGCACAAACTTATAATACCCTGACCACATAGTGGTGTAGGGTATAAAAATACGGTCTTGATCTGCTAAAGGTGGTGCAAATTTCTACCGAAAGGACTTTACATGTTCGCGTCACCAATTTAAAAGCCTTTAGGTATTTTACTGTACTGACCTAATACATTCATGTGTGTGTAGATAACATCAGCGACCGCAAACAGTGTTGCCCATTACTACACATTTTACATTTGACTACAAGTTATAAACTACAATTCAACATTTTCAAAATTTAGCATCTCAGAATGCATTTTTCGTCTTTGTGAATCCCTAGTAAAATTTGAAGTCGAACATTTTCGCAGAAAATTTTAAGCTTTCATTAAATGACCAATAAAAGAGACAGATAAATTATTATTTGTCGAAAAAGCAGTTTTTGTATCTTCTCTCTTTGTCACTGCCGAGAAATTAGAAAAGTTTCTAAATAAACAAGAGCTGTTTAAAAAAAAAAACGCAATAAGAATTTATTATACCCTACACCACTATGTGGTCAGGGTATTATAAGTTTGTGCTGATGTTTGTAATACCAAAAAATATTGGTCGTAGACCCACCTTATAGTATACCGATCGGTTCAGAATTTTTTTTTATTTCGATTTAACGATGTCCGTCTGTCCGTCCGTCTGTCTGTCTGTTCATGCAATCTTGTGCGCACTCTACAGGTCACAAATATTAAGATATTTTGATGAAATTTGGTATGCAGACCTATGTTGGCCCAAGGACGAACAAGTTTGCTTTTGGTGAACATCGGTCCATGTTTAGACCTAGTGCCCATATAAGGGTCCTACCAAAATTATATTGTTTATACGCTGCAGGTCGTAAATATTAAGATATTTTGATGAAATTTGGTACACAGACCTACATTGGCCCAATAACGCAGCCTATTGATTTTGGTGAACATCGGTCCGTGTTTAGACTTAGTGCCCATATAAGGGTCCTACCAAAATTATACTGTTTATACGCTGCAGGTCGCAAATATTAAGATATTTTGATGAAATTTGGTACACAGACCTATTTTGGCCCAATAACGCAGCCTATTGATTTTGGTGAACATCGGTCCATGTTTAGACCCAGTGCCCATATAAGGGTCCTACCAAAATTATACTGTTTATACGCTGCAGGTCGCAAATATTAAGATATTTTGATGAAATTTGGTACATAGACCTATGTTGGCCCAAGGACAAAGCCTATTAATTTTGGTGAACATCGGTCCATGTTTAGACCTAGTGCCCATATAAGGGTCCCCCCAAAATTGGCTTGGTTACAAACTGCAGGTCGCAAATATTAAGATATTTTAATGAAATTTGGTGCGCTGACTCACATTATAGAAAATTTTGACACAAGCCCCATTTTAACCCATTCGAATTTCGGATCCAAACAATACACCAGACTGGTGTAGGGTATTGTATAGTCGGCATGCCCGACTTTAACCTTTTTACTCGTTTTAATATAAAATCGTTTTTACGAAATTCCACTGGCACTTTCATTATGTGGTTTGGATTTTATTTCACACAGTATTGGTAAAAAAAACTCTAGACGCAAAGAAAAAGTATGGTTTGGAGGACCAAATTCGAAGAGCATCATGCGTATATGTTTGGGTTTATGATTGTTACAATCATATTATGAAATACCTTTTTTTTATAATAAAATTATCCTTAAATTACCATACTGTGATTCCAAGATATTTTCAGTGTCATCATGTTATTGCCTTACATATCACACTATGATTCCCATAGTATTTTCCCAGTATTCTCTTGAAATATTTAAGTTAAAAAGCTGTGCATGTTTTGGTTTATTCAAAATGGCACCTGTATTTATTCAATAACTAATTTGCACATTTAAATAATTTAAAATAATTTTAGTAAGCAATTACAAACAATAAAACCTATGATATCAGTGAGAAGAAAAATATTATTAAAAATATAATTTGACAATGCATAAGAATTATTACAATATTTTTCTAATGATCATAATATTTTCTTAATAAACATAATATTTTTAAGTAATGTTATTGTTGTCATGTATATATTATGATCATTTTTTGCACTTTTTACATTTCTCAATCTAAAAGTTTTTTTTTTTTTGCAATTTTGCTTTCATAAAAAAAATTTTTAGACTCGCTTTAAAGAGCATAAAAAAACTTAAAAAGCTAATCACTTTTTTATTACTTTTTAATTAATTTATAACACTGAACACTTTTATGCACAATAAACAATAATTTTATCTGAAGGTTTCTTGATAATCTACAATTTGCCACCCTGTAGCTCACTTTATATTATAACAGGGTAACTTTAAAATAAAGTTTGTTAAAACTATACTCCTTCTCTCAAGTGAGTGGTTTCCTGTAACGAAAGCAGTCGAGTAGTTTAGAAGTGGTATATTTATTTCCACTTTTTTTTGATTTGGAACCACTGTGTGGCATAGGACTAATGGACGCCTAAAAATGCGATGCATAGTGTTATTAGAATTGGCAGACCTAAGCTTCGCTCTCTGGTAACAACAAAAAAGTAATATAAAAAATTTTGCTTCTATAATGCAAAAAATGTTTCTTTTAATCAAATTGTGTGTTGATTTTATACTGTTTATTTTTGTTTTGTTTTTTTTTTTGCTGACTAACAAAAAATATCAACAGCTGGATAAAAAACTTGAAATTGTATGCATCTATAGAAAAAAATGTATATTTAGAAAGAAAGGAAACACAAAAAAAACTTTGCTCACGCAATATACACAGACAAAAGCCATAGTATAAAGCCAAAAGACGAAAATAGTAGTGGTAGAATATTTGTTAGCATGGATTGCATTCATAGGAATTTTGCCAAAATCAGAAGTAGACAAGCTTAACATAAATATATAAAAATATTTTTGTAAATATATAAAAATACTTTTGTAAATATATAAAAATATTTTTGTATGCTTGAAGTGAAACTTTTTTTCAAAATCGACATTTTTTCTTTTTTTTGTGAAAATCATTAATGGAAAGCAAACAAAATTTTCGTCCACCAAAGCGGATTGTGCGAAAGAAACTAAGATTTTTTCTTTTTAATTAGAAACAATAAAGAAATATTTTCAATAAAAAAAAAACAGCCGACTGTTGTTATCATTTGGAGATAATCTGACAATAAAATATAAACAAATAGTACAATTTAATGGAATATCACTGATGAAGCATGACCATAGAAAAAGGCAAAAACTACCCTACGGGGAATGAGGGGTCAATTGCTCTGAAAGTACCTATCCTGTGAGTGGTTAAATCAAGACTTGTCACAGGATTGGTATAATTTACCATTGCTGTGGGTTAAGCAGTGACAATTATACTTAAAGGACTAGTCCCATGACTGGTGAAACGGTGGCATACCACTTAATCGTCCTCAAAGTACCTATCCCGTGACTGGTAAAAAGACGACATAAAGGACAAAGACATACTACTAAATTGCCCTCAAAGTACGTATCCCGTAACTGGTTAAAGAAGGACTTGCAATAGGACTGGTATAATTTACTATTGCTGTGGGTTAAGCAGTGTCAATTATACTTAAAGGACTGGTCTCGTGACTGGTGAAATGATGACATACCACTGAATTGTCCTCAAAGTACCTATCCCGTGAGTGGTTAAAGATGGTCTTGTCGCAGGACTGGTATAATTTCTTATTTCTATGGGTTAAGCTCTGTCAATTATACTTAAAGGACTGGCCCCAAGACTGGTGCAAAGAGGACATATCACTTAACTGGATAAGTGTGTTATAAAAAAACCCACAAGTAAGACTTTATTTTTTTTTAAAGAGAAGCAACACTCAGGAAATTCTTCCTATTAATTAAGGTGTTGCTTCCTTTGGAAAGGGGATAGAGAAGAAGTGAAAGATGGTGAAAGATGAAGGGCTTCAAATATGGCAACACTGTAATTGCGCGAGATGTTGAATTTTAGAACAGTTGTTGCGCTCCATCTGATGGTGATTTGGCGAACTTTGTTGAAGCTTTTTAGTTCATAGCCCTGTTATACTATTTTACTTCGGTGGGGTTAAGCGCTATGGGAACACCGAAGGAGGACGCTGCGATATGTATGAGGGATAGAAAAACGCATACATATTTATATTTTTCATAAATTGATGTTGCCTTGGTTGGGGATCGGATCCGCAACCTCACGTCCATAATTGGTCGGTTTCCCAGTACATTGATAGAATTATCCTTCATGATGAGCAATTTCATAGAATTTTTTTCGTAAGTTCATTGAAGAATTTCGTTAAATAAAATGATCAAAAAATCGTAATTTGTGAAAAATTACGTTTTTTTGATAATTTTAGTTCTAGTTCTAAGCACTTGGAGTTTTCCTTAAATTTTAGCATAAAGAACCCTGAGCTTATTGCTAACAACTTCAGCTCCAAGCTTTTAGAGGATTTTACAGGAATTTTAGAATCGGTAAAAGGTTCGACGCATACATATATCTTATATCTTAGAAGAACATTTTAAAAAAGGAATATGTATTTCATATTTTATTTCTGTGAAAAAACATACCAAAATTCTTCAACAAAAAAAAAAATTTTATATTTTAATTTGTTGACAAATGAAAATATTTGTGCTTTTTATTACATAACAATTTTGTCAAGATTTTGCTGTGACAATTTTACTTATAATACCAAAACCATAACAATTTCCATTCACCTCAGTTTTGTCACTGTTTTTGTCAGTTTTGTAATGGGACTGGTTCTGTATCAGTTCCTTTTAGGTTAGTTGGGTGACATGTCACAAAATATACAAAGTGTGACTCATTCTTCCTTTTGGGTTAGTTCGGTGACATGTCTCTTTAAGTCAGTTAGGCGATATGTCCTTTGGGGCTAGACCTGCGACATGTCGAAAGGTGTCTAATCTGTGGCAATACGTCATTTCCAATGACAACGCCATGTTAAAGTGATAGGTCTCTTTCAAAGAAAAAGACCGATCAACGACCTGTCTCTGCCCATTTGGGACCTATCCTGCGTGTCATCTGGGACCGGTCCCTTTCCCCGTAGGGTAGTTCTAGTTTATATGGCCATTTATTGTTGTATATAAGAACATTTATAATAAGCATTATGTATATACGATTATATACAAAACCATTTATGATCATACAAGTTCATATACGATGCCATTTTCACTTGGGTCCCAATATTTTATTAAGACCTAAACGTTCTAGTGGCAAGAACCAGAACTTAGTTGAAGCTTTATTTTTATCATTACTTATTTTTATTTTTTGAGTGTATAAACTAACGTAAATAACTGTGTTTACAACTTACAAACATAATACACTTAAACCTACCTACGAAAAATATAGAAAATATAAATTTACTAAATTCCTTGTTGTATCGTAATCATCAGTTTTGTAGCAACAGCTGTAGTAAATCTTACTGAAATTCACAATTCCACACCGTGTCCTATTGTCCTGTTTTCATGTGTATGCGTATAAAGATGTGTAAGTAAGGAGAAAAAAAGAATGTGTTTTTTATAACATGCTACAGTCAGTGGTGCGGTACTGACAATATCAAAAAAAAAAAAGTGTAATAGTTAAAAAGTTTTTAGTTTTTTAGCAACAGTTTTTTCTTTATTCAAGTTTGTTAGAATAGAGTTTTAAACATAACTCTATATGAAAATGTTTTGTTGTTGATATACTATATTTTTTTCTTCAGTATTGATGCCCAGCACTACATTGTGGTATACAGTATGATATTTGTAGCGGTCAGTAAAAAAAATGTACTCGTAGTTTACTTCTGAATTAATATAATGCCAATTTCTTTCTAATAAAGCTTCAAGGAAGGTACTAACAAGGAGAATATCTCATGTGATAATCTCCGATCTTAATGAAAATAATTTTCCAAATTATTTTTTAGCATAGTGTAACTTAGGGTGAATCGAATTATAATTTTGGTGGAGGATAGTGGTAGATAAGCTGCGTGTAGATGTTAAAAATATGCTTGGAATGTTTTAGATAAAACGTAATTGCTCTTCGACTTGCATTTTTTATTAGAACATCTGAAATAAAAAGATTTTTTTTTGTCAAATAATTTTTCCTGCTCTCTTTTAAATTGGAGTTTTTTATATAAAAATTTTAATTTGCGAACTACGCGAAGTAAGTTATTCGAAATCGTATTTTTTGCTAACACAGTTCTTTATTCTCGTTCATCAACAAGAAAAAACAAAAATTTCAACAGGAAAAAATTTGCAGTCTTCACAGAGACTTGTGGAAAAACGTAAGCTGGGTAGTGAACTTGAATGTTTATGTCAATGTGAAGATAGGAAATTTTGTTATAGCGAAAATAATTCCGTTTAATTCTGTGTTCAGGAAAACGAATACATATAAAATCATTCGTTTTCATATAAAAATACGTTTTGGTTTTGTTAAAAATCGCATGTTTTTATACGGATTTGTTTTCTCGGATACTCTCGAAAATATGTTCATGTATGATCATATATAAACCTTATATAAACATACACGAGTATATATGATCATATAAGCCCAAATACCAAAAATTTCTGATCCGGTCATGTATTGTACTCTATATGGACATATATGAAAAGCTAGACGCATATATGAACCCATATATGATCATATATGTTCATATATGTTCATATATGATCCCATTTTCCCCTCGCAGGTAAAAATTGGATCATATATGCACATATATGACCACATATGGTGTCGTGTATGATCACATTTGGGTATAGTTGATTGTATATGCCCATATATAGATCCACATGGGATCAGATGTTATATCATATACGCCCATTTATTTTCTGATTCGAAATTTGAGGGAATATTGCAGTATGAGATCATATATGGGCATATATTATTCATTTATGTGCATATATGAACATATATGATCATACACGACCATATATTCTTAAATTTCAGATCCGAACACATAGGGTCATATACATATGAGATTTTATATGTGCATATATTGTACAATATATGGACATATATGATTAACTATAGCCATACATGATCATACATGTTCATATACGATACCAGTTTCACCCGGAAAAAATTTAAAATTTTTATGTGAAAAGCGAAAGTAAAATTTCAAATTTTTATGTGAAAAGCGAAAGTAAAATATCAATTCCGAATTGTCTAAAACTTTGGCAACACATTTCTTACATTCAGCCCCAAGCACAATTTCTCTAGTCTTAAATCGAGCTAGCCTTATATAGCCAGACGTATATAAATAGTAAATATTCATGAAGTTTTTAGGTTATTTTTTTCTTCTATTCATTTGTGACTAATATGATGGTTTTTTTTTATAACGCATGAGATAACTCTATTGGGAAAAATGTTATGACAGTTGTTTGCTCAATGTTGACAATTTGATATGTTAAACAAACAAAAGCAAACAACAAATAAACTTATGTCTATATAACGCAAAAAATTTGTTCTAATCTTAAAAATTGTTCTTAAATTTCATAAAAAAATTGCACTTTACTTAAAAATTCATATTAAATGAAACAAGCAATTTGACTTAAACAACACTGTGCAGCAAATAATAACAAAGTCTTTAGGTGATAGTCTTAGTCGAAGTTTTTCCAATTATATTGGTTTTATGAATTTAATCTGAGAAATTACCATAATAAAAATATTTTAATTAATACAACAGACTTGTTTAAAATTTAAATATGAAATATTGTATAATTATAATTGTTTCTCGTTATGAATTTAATTAATACATTATTTGTCCTTAAACAAATACACATTTATATAACCAGTAAGCTGTCCAGTTGGAAAGGAATAAATTTAAATGTTGTGATCTTAAAAAATTATTTTGAAAATATTTCGATCTACAAAACCTTTGGAAGAAAATATTTTTTGTTTTTTTTTAGTAACTTTTAATACAAATTTAATGATAGAAATTCAATAATTTCTAATTCCAGTTTGGACCAAATAGTGTATATACTAGGGTGGGTAGATTTATATGGATACAAAACAAAATAAAAATATATCGTAGGGGGGGGGGGAGGGGGGAATGATTCTACGAAAAATTCTAAGCAAATTTACCCTAGAAGCTATAGGTCTAAAATGGATTTTGTGCTTGCGGAAATTCCAAATTATTATTATTATTATTTAGTTATACGCTACACCAGTACTTGGACAGGGTATAATAAGTTTGCACCCACCTTTTGGTATACCCTTTGACTAAGACCAACCTTTTGTTTCGAGGTAACGATATCCGTCTGTCCATCCTAAGGTCCGTCCGACCTTCGACCCACCCTAATATATACACTTTAAAAAGTTTTTCGTTAGTTTCATCAATATATGTCTAGTAATTTCTTAAAAAAATATTTTCTGTGAGACGCCTTAATGTACTGCTAAGAGTCTTAAAAACAACAAAATATAAATTGCATGCTGTGGCCTGCTCTTCAGTCAAGATAAAATTTACACCAGGCTTATTAATATAAATAATAAAGAATTCTCATTGCACACTACTTTTTAAATACACACGTACCATTTCTGCACTTATTCATAAATATTTCTTCACATTAAACAATGGGACGTTTTTCAATTTAATACATTTTTCGATATATTTTTTAAATTTAAATGTTGTTGTTTGCTCGTATTTAAATTAGACTCTATTTTTATTGCATAATTAGTAATTCTACATGTATATAACTTCCATATTTTTAAACCCTTCGTGCTACTCGTATAGGGGTTTAATTGTGCTATTTTAGTTCGCAACTAATAGCTCTTTTAGCTCAATTGCTCATTTCATTAACTCAGAAAAATATGTATATCATTTATAAAAATTTGTGTAAAAGTAGCCATAATTTCTCGGTAGTATTACGACTACATAAAATGAACGACAAATTTTTGAAAACGCTTAGATAAATGTTTAAAATGATGAATATATAAATAAATCGAAGCTTTTGTTTAATATTATAATCATTTCCAGGTTAAATGAACTATAGTTTTTCGTTTTTGTAAATAAAAATGCTTGAGAAGGATAGTTTTATTCAAATTTTTAATTTAAAGAGCGATTTAACAGAAGAGCTAACTAGGTGTTTACAACAAATTGAACTAGAACTAGGAAGAGCGCTCACGAAAACGAACCACAATGCCCTTTGAGGTCTATTTAGGTTTTTTTGGGCTCGAAATATGGTTTTTCGCGTTCGCATATTTTTGTACATTTTTGTCACTTTGTGAGAATATTTTTTTTACTTCCAATTTAACCGAACTTTACCCAAAAAGTTCGCAAATACAGCTATTATTGTTACTAAAATTTTTAACATACTTGCAACGTACTTGAAACATACTAAAAACGTCGTCCCCTGACGACTTCCTTAGGCAAGAATGAAATCCGGATAGGGACATGCCTACAACGGATTATTTTTCACAATTTGTTAAATACGTTTGGGATTTTAGCATGTTTAATTCCTTTAATGCAATTAATGTATATCCCGATAAAATGAAATTAGAAAAAAATACTTGTAACTTTATTTAAATTGTCAAGTTGTTAATTTGAATTTTTATTTCAATTTGCAAATCATAATATTTAAAGAAAATGTGCCATTTGTTTTTAATTACTAGAGTCCAAAAATCTACACCTTGAGCCCAAGGTGCTCTCCATGTACTCCATTTTGCAAACAATAATATATGAAATTATGAATACTTTTCCATATGAAAAATGTTGTGGTATTTCAACAAGAATGCAAAAAAGAACAATGGAATTATAATATAACTTATATAAAGAGGAGCTGGGAATAAAGTGGGAAATAAGTTAAAATAGAAAACTGCCATTGCTAAATATATAAATTGAAAGCTGTGAAGTCTTAGTTAATACGTCACTACACCTTATAACTGCCACTATAATCGATGATACTGTTTTACAGAATATATCCTTCAGAAGAAAATTAAAAAAAATCGTGGATGATTTCTTAGAATCAGGCAGAAATATTTCCCACTTAACACGCGTTGAAAATAAATTTCGACAACAAGTAGAAAGCTAGTTAAAATAATGTATTA
Source organism: Leucophora obtusa (assembly GCA_949987735.1). Classification (NCBI taxonomy): domain Eukaryota; kingdom Metazoa; phylum Arthropoda; class Insecta; order Diptera; family Anthomyiidae; genus Leucophora; species Leucophora obtusa. Next base: position 8,717,936 of record OX465296.1, read on the forward strand.
GCCTGTATAGATGATTGTCGGTTCGATTTCCAGTCATAACATAAACAAAAAGTTTTTCATGTAGAGATAAATTAACAATTAAAAATTATTTTGATCAACTGACACTGAAAACTAACCAGTGCCGACTCTTTTGGTGAGACGAAAATGGGGCAGTCTGGTGATTCCCTTGTTAAATATTTCAATAAAAATGTTTTCTTCATCCTATAAATGAGCTTTGGAAAAAATTCTTTTGTAATTAATTCTAATACTAATTACGAAGGTCCTATGCGACGGGTTACAAACACTTAATTAAAAATAGGTTTTGTAGTAATTTTTTGTTAAGGCAGAAATTGAGAGCACAAAATGAACAAATTCTTCAGAAGAAACATACTAAAATCAGTAGCTAATTTTTTGGAGTCAGATCAAAATATTTCCTACTTTACCCATATGACCCTACATATTTTTGTACATATGAAGTTTTAAAATTAACAAGATATGTACTTGAGTATATACAAAACAAAGTGAATTGTTTGAATTTTTATTTAATTTAAAATAAGAAAAAATAAAAATGGGAATAACATAGCCCCAACTGGAAAATGTGTCTTAAAGACAATGTCAGCAGCGCTGTTTAGGTTACAAGTCATCACATGCTGACATATACCAAAGATATCTTAAAAACATGTCTGCACTTCTCTTCGTATTCTAATATGATGCCAACAAACTATATATTTGACATCACCACAAGAAATTACGCTTAATTTGTGCTGACTAACTGCGTGTTTGTCATCATCACGAGAATTTTTTCGTAATTCGCGCTGACAAACTGCCTATTTTTCAGTACATCTTACCTTAATAAATGTATAAAAAATAATAAAAAAATTGTTTTGCCGTGACTGCGATTTGAACCACGAATCTCAACACATTTAAAATTTTTAAGTATAATTTGAATTTGAATATAGAAGATTCAAATAAAGTTTAAAGATTTGAATTTGCCCTTATATGGGCACTAGATCTAAACACGGACCGATTTTAACCAAAATTAATAGGCCTCGTCGTTGGGCCGACATAGTTCGGTGCACCAAATTTCATCAAAATATTGTATCTTAATATTTGCGACCTGCAGCGTGTAACCAAGCCAATTTTGGTGGGGGACCCTTATATGGGCACTAGGTCTAAACATGGACCGATTTTAACAAAAAAAAATAAAAAATTCGTCCTTTGGCCGACATAGGTCGGTGTACCAAATTTCATCAAAATATCGTAATATTAGTGACCTGTAGAGTGCGCACAAGAATTCATGGACAGACAGACGGACGGACATGGTTAAATCGGAATAAAAAGTGATTCTGAGTCGATAGGTAAATTATAAGGTGGGTCCAGGTCCAATATTTTATGATATTACAAACATCAGCACTAACTTATTTTACCCTCTCCGCGTAGTGGTGTAGGGTATAATAAGAGAGAGAGAGAGAGAGAGAGAGAGAGAGAGAATAATTGAAGGTAAGAAAATCGCCAATTTTTTTTAACGCTTTTTAAAAGGTGAGGGGTGATGACAAATTACTGACCGTACTAAAAATGGTTGCTACGTCTTTCGAAAAATATGCCATCATTTATTTATCACACTGACCTCCTGCCAACTGGTTCTGATGACATTTTAACATTTCTATGAAAATATCAGCAGGTATCTATGGGTGTTTTGTATGGGAGCGGATCAGTAGTGACAGCTAGATGTCATGAAAACGTTTTTTACGAAATTTCCAACTGGGGTATTATATCTAGAAAAATTTTGGGATGATTTTTTTTTTGTATTTTCTCAACCTGCTATGGCAATATGCAAAAGTGGCGGCCGAATTATTTTCCAAAAACACACTCTCAAAACAATTCCGTTGTGACAAGCGAATTTTTAACAACCGAATTACGAGGTTGCGGCAACCGAATCAATTCGGTTAGCAAAAAATTCGGTTCCCACAACGGAATTGTTCTGGGAGTGCATGCGTTACTTTTATTCTAAAAGTTTGGAAAAAATCGGGCAACGTTCGTTCGGCTTTCTTTGAGGCCAGATATTAAAAATGGATTAATTTCAAATTTAGTTAAAAAAAGACTAACGAATTTAAATGGAATTCAATAGTAATGTTTGTCAAGATTTAAAAAATATTATTTTAGGCAAATTATTGAAAATTAACCCCTGCGGTCAAATTATATCCATAAGCAAAATAACAAATATATATTCTGCCTTACAAGGAAAGACGCCCAACGCGAAGCGGTAGATCTTAATGAGCTTCGGATATGTTGTATTTAAGAGTTAAAAAATGGGGTTAAAAATGGAGCAATTTTTGGGGTTTTTTTTTTGTTTATTTTATATTTATATATGAAAGGTATTTGAGAGACCTATTTACCGGTGTACAAAACATGCTCAAGCATGCTTTCTGGTTTATGGCATAGCAGAAAATATCAAAATTTTAGGCGGTTTTGTATGGGGAAGTATAAAGGGTTAAGGGCCAAATTCATATAAATACATATATTTATTAATCCTTATAATATTTAAGTGAGGAGGTGTATCAGATTTTTTCGATATTCGGCCTACTTAGGATTTGAGACGAATTTTCCCGAAGGTCTATATTTTTAAAAATTTAGGAATTTCTGGCTAATTAACATAAGCAATATGGGTAGTCAAAGTCAAACCTTTTATTTTTGAGAGTACAAAAAATTATGAAAAGTGGAGTTTTTCCCAAATATATTTTTTTTGTTGTTATACAATATGAAATGTTCTTTTGCATCAACTAATATATTGTTTTAGTCTAATTTTCGAAAATTAACCCTTGAGTAAGGTACTCTTGTGGTCAAAATTATGACAAAGAAAAATTTGAAAAATTCTTATTCTTTCTGAACTGATTTAAATATTCTTTTGCAAATATTATTTTTTAAACCTTTAGGAGAAATAAGGATTTTTTATTTTAGTTGGTTTGAGTTTAAGAAGAAGAATTAGCCATTTGCTCTAAAATTTATAAACGCATTAATTTACAAATCATACTATATCTAGTTTCTGCCTTTTTCTATGGACAGGCTTCATCTGTGATTTTCCATTAAATTGTATTATTGTATTTATATTATTTTTTAAATTTTCCTTAGGGGTAGGGCGATGAATTACCAAGCACAAGGCTTCTGGTTGGGATCCTGGTGAGAGTGATAAGAATGGGGTCATTGCCTGAGACAGTAAGTGCCATCTCTATCGCAACTGATTTAGCATTATCAAGTGCTTCCTCTATATCCAGGAATATGCTGACTATAATAATACTGGCTGTTGATTTAATTTTTGTGTCACATTTCAATTTTATATCAAAGAACACTTTAATAAGAAATTTTATTATAAATAAATTTTAATAATAATACTCTGGTATAATTGCAATAATAAATCATGTAAAACATATATATATATTTTAATTATACCACAATATTAAATGGTTTTTAATTAAAAAGAAACTATTTCCCATTAAATGCTTATTTAATTTGTACAAATTACACTGGTTGTCGTGGTAATAATGCCTTTAAAACTTACAACTTTACACATTTCCTAAATAAAACTGTCTGCTGTTCTAGAAAGGACAAAAGAAGATTTTTGCATTGTAGTACAGGAAAAATAGATATGCTAATGAAATGTTAAAAAAAAATTGAATACACAATTCCTTTCAATGAAATTTTTAATTTATTGTTGACAGTTTTGGTTAAAAATTCCAGTTAAAAAATTTGATACAAGAAAATCGGATTGAACTTTTCTATATTCTGTCTTCAATATAAAATAAAATTTTTAAACTGCAATTTTCCAAATTTTTGCCCTTCGACTTTTTGTAATAAAAGTAATTTTTTATAAGTATTCCGATGAATTATTCTTAAAACAAAATTTTGCAATTTTTTTAAATTTCCTATTTTTTCACAAATTTGACGATTAGTGTTATTTGTTAATTAAGGCCCTGTGCGAGTTGGCTAAATTTGTTCTAAACTAAATACAAATTGACAAAAGGGTTTAAAATTTCTTTGAAATTTGTTTTAAAAAATTTTATAATTTCAAAGAAACTTATAAATCTGAATTTAGTTTCTATTTATTTTAGCCAGTTCGCACCCACCCTAAATATCATTTGCTATTAAAACAAATATTTGTGATTTTACTTTAATAACATATAATGAAATAATAAATTATACTCAGTTTTGAATATACAAAGTAAATTTCAATATTATTGAAAAAATATCATTTAATCACATCGTTAAGAAAAAATTGTTTGGTTATTGAAATTAATTATAACATAAAAAATTCCTGTAGTTTTGCGAACATTAAACTAAAGTATAAAATATCCGTGACAACAAATTACGTTACTGCAACTATAATTGATAGTAGTCTCACGTATCATTTTTAATCAATTTTATATACAATGGTATTAAAAGTATTTGAAATTTTTTATCAATCAAACATTAATGCATATAGACAACTATTGTAATAATAACACTATGGAACATTTTTGGGATTTTTTATGAATTTAAAAAAAAAAAATTTTAATTTTTAGGCAAAAAAATATTTTTTTTTCTCCACAAATTTATTTTTACCGGCAAAACTGTTGATTATAAAGAAAAATGTTATATGAACGGATTAAAGAAATTGTAATTCTAAATTTTTCTAAATTTGTTTCATCAAAATCGGACAAGTGGTTCTCGAGTTACAACTAAGCGAAAAAACATCAAGATAAGGAAAAAATTTAAAAGGTCATAAAAAAAAATGACACATACGAACGCCAAACCCTTTGAGGGTTTTACTAAACTGACCTAGTACCATCACCCTGACTTGGAATTTCTCACCCCCCAGATTGGCTGTTGTACTGTGTAATAATTAAAAAAATATACAAAAAATTCCACCATTAAATTAAACAATTGGTTTAAAAATAAATTGAATTAAATAAAATTTATTAATGAAATTGGCTGAAACAAAAAAAAAAAAAATAATAAAGCTATAAAAAACTAGATTTGTTTAGATAAGATTTATGACTGTTCAGTTCAGCCGATATTTTTATAGAAAAAGTGAAATCGATTTTATAAAATTTTTAAAATTTGCTCTGAATAATAGAAAAACGATTTAACTCACCAAAAGCCTTCTGTGTTAACTGTTTTACATACAATCCTTTTATAGAAAAGTATAAGCCCATGAAATTAATCGATTTAGTGTACTTGCGATATGACAAAACAAAAAAAAAACCAAATGTTCAAAAAATTTAGTATAATTTACATGCCACTATACTTGTACGCACTACTACTACGAAATGTATGGGCTTGTGAGCCCTTAGAATGTAGCCATAGCCTGTGTAAAGTAATCTAGCTTTAGGGTTAGAAAACACTATGTGTACTTAGTAGAATTTCCCGAATACTTTCAAACCCTACATAAAAGCTGACTTACCTGCTTTACATAGGCTATAATGGCATTATAAGGGCCTACCTTGTGGGAAATTGTGTAAAATTGTATATAAGCTTTTCGACTTTTGATTTGTTTAGTAGATAGCTTTCGAAAATAAAAAACGCCGCGTTTATAGATCATAAAAAAACTTATTTTTTAATTGTGAGGAAATTACCTTTCATTTGAGTATCCCCCCCCCCTCACGAGGCTTAAAATCGACTAAAATGGCTCTCGCTGGAACGACGTTTTCCGGACTTGGGATTTTTTTTTTTACCTTGGGAAAATTCCCTTTTATTTGAGTACCTGCACTTAAATGTAAGTAGCCGTACCGGTTTTTAGGGCATGGGTTGCTTCCCTAAAAGTCAGAACCTCCGCCTGAAAGAAAATAACATGATCAGGTAACCTGAAGGAGCTCGGTACATAGCATTAACCAAACAAGACCCCAAAGCGCACTCCACAACTACTCTTTGATCTGTCGGAGTATTATATTATACTCAGGCGTTGATGTTGTTAAGGATATGTAAAAGGGTGATGCAACTTCACTCCTTGTATTCCATCTGGTTTCCCATTTTAGATAAGTTGATCACCAAACCCTCCTTCAGCGCTCTTGGGAGCGACTCATTTTGCCAAAAGTATATTAAAATTGGCCGAATTATATTTTTTCAGCTTTAAATACTTCTGGTAGGACATTGCGGGGAACTGCCGCTTCGCTATCTTTTAGTGACGTTATTACTTCACCTATTCCTTTATGACTAGGTGGCTGGAGGTTTATCTCCATTTGGTTGTGTTGTGTATAAATATACTAGTAGACCGATTTAATTAAATTTAAAGACTTTGTCCTCGAGCCAATGTTACCAAGGAAGTCTAGTAAACCATCTTTGAAAAAAACACAAAAAAAAATTTACAAAAATTGTACTTACATTTTAGATTTCAAACATTCTTCTATTGAAGATTGAAATCTATGACTAACGAGTTTTCTAATGCTTAAATTTTTTGTTTTCCATTTGAAGAGAATTCTATTACTTTTATTGACCAAAATTTCTCTGAGTTTAATAATCTGTAATATATAAAAAAACAATCAAAGTTACAACACAATTAAATATAATTGTTCAAAATTGTTGGTTTCCTCTACATTGCATTAATTAAAGTAAATAAATACCCATTATATAAATTTATCAAAAATATTTTATGCTTCTTTATTGTTTTCATAATTGACTTTAGGTTTATTGCAAAATTTGTTTCATTTAATATTTCCCCAAGACATACATACTTCTTTCTTCTTGCCCCAAAACATTCCTTAATCCATTTTTAACAAGTTTTGTAAATTACATTTCCTTTAAAGCTATTAAATCTTAACTGTTGACAACTTGATTCAGTGTTGGTTGGTTGGTTGGGTTTTTGGTTTTTATTTTTAACAGATTTGTTACAACCCATAGAATTCTTATTGTGAAACACCTTTCAAATAAGAAATGAAAGAAAGAAAAAACTATTTCGAATTGTAGAAGAAAGTTTATAAAGATGTATTTTAGGAAATTGTATACAACATTTGTGTTTAATTTTTTTTTTTTATTCTAGGATGAGGAAATCAATTAAGAGATTACGGTCATTGCTTTGGCAAATTTAGGTTAAGCTTAATTAGAAAATAATTGCAAGATTTAAAGCATTTAAAAGGTGACAAATTATATAAAAGTACATTTTGTTTTAAAGTAGAAGTGTTAGAAGGTATTTAAAAATATATTTAGAGTGTAAAAATAATAGTGTAGTGAACTTTTTATTTAAAAATGCTTTATAAAATAACTGCTGATATCCGTTTATACTTTTCGTTAAACGAAAATTGATTAAGCTTTCCTTGGCATAGATTTTACATTCAATGTAAGAAGTAAAAGTAATACTATTACCTTCACTCTATAAAAACACATTTAATGCTTGGCAATCTGGCTGCAGTCTGAAAAGTATTTACATATAAATCAGTTATAAATTTTCTTTTAAATTCTGTAAAATTTAACCCAATCTAAGGACAATGTCCTTAATCTAACAACACTACCTTCCAACGAAAACTAAAAGCATTACAAACAATAACAAAATCACTCTTATATACGCTTATATAAATATTTACACGGTAACCTCTTCAAAGATTTACAGCTGACTGGTCGCACAACAGCAGCAACCAATAATAAACGACGGCGCTAAAAGCAAAAATGGAAGAGGATTTATGTAAAACAGCAACAAAGGTCTTAGTTCTGCCATAAAACAACTACTTAACAATAAACAAAACAAGTAAATAAATTATAGTCGGTGAAGGGCGAACATGACATACCCTACACCAAGACACGCATCTAGGTAAAGGCTTTGGGAAGGGAAGTTACTGCATTTTTATTAAATTTTCTATTCTCGTTTTTATTTTTGTATTGAAAAATTTTACTTTGTTGTAGGAAATACTCTCCCCCCCCCCCCCCCACCTGGATCCATGCATGACATATTCTGGAAAGCGGGGCAAATTATGGGAAAAAAATTATTTTTATTGTATGGGAGGAAAAATTAATGGTGTAATAAATACAGTTGAAAATCTAAATGGAACTGCCGAAAAATTAATTTAAGTAAATATCGGGAATGTAAGTTTAAGTTTAAAAGTAAATGTGGTGCGATTTTCTATATATTTGGGGCCAATATTTCTGTCTCGGCACAACATTCACAATCTGAATATACTCAACATACCTTTTTACGTTCCTGTATGTCTAAATACTATTTAAGCCCGATTCAGATAGGATTTTGGGGGGGAGGGGATGTAGATCTGAATGTAAACCGATTCCAACCAATTTCAATAGGTTTCTGGAGCCAAAAGGAGTTCATGTGCTAAGTTTCACCTAAACGCATTTATATTTGCAAGCTGTAGTTTGACAGACGGACGGATGGACCTAGACATACTACAGGTTTTTTTAAATTTATTTTTATCGGGAAATATATTAATTGCATTAAAAGAATTAAATGTGCTAAAATCCCAAAACTTATTTGACAAATTGTGAAAAATGAAGTGTTGAAGGCATGTCCCTTCCATACATTTGAAGGCCGCAGCGGCAGGTCCAATTTTGGAAAACTCTATCAACCTCAATATACACTACACCACATGGTGACGTAGGGTATAAAAATAAACAAATAGCTTTAGAAACAACAGCAATATCAACAACCTAAATAAAACTTTAACAATAACAAACAACTAACAACAGCAATACGAATAAATTGTGTACTAAAAATTACCAACTAAATAAACAGCCACCATATGCGTCTGGAGAATTAAAATCATTAGAAGAATTTTTCTGGTATTTTTTCCTTTTCAGCAGGTTTTTATGCAACATTGAACACGACTAATAAAGTTTCCTCAAAATTTATATTTTTTGAGGAAACTAATTCTTGGTACTTTTTCGTTCAATTTGCACTGAGAGAATTTTTTCTTAATATTTGCTACAATTTTGCATAATAGTGATAGATGAAACTTCATTGAAAGTCGACCAATAAAACTTTTCATTAATTAAAGAAATTTTTCATACACTCATAGAAATAAATCTGTAAAAATAGCAGAAAAAGTTACTAAAAATTAGTTAAAAATGATGCTTCAGAAAAAACTGCTAAAATTAGCAGATTTTTTTACTAAATACTAGTAAAATGAGAACAGCAAAATTAAAATAGTTAAATTTATGGAATTTTAGTAATATTTAGGTTCACCTTTAGTTAATTGCAAATAGTAAATTGCACTGTAAAATCTGCAGAAAATTTTGCTAAATATTTGTAGACTAAAAATAGCAAAAATAAACTGTTATATCTACAAAATTTTTGCTATTTTTAAGCTAAATTTAGTAGGTTCAAAATTGAAGTATTTAATTTTTTTTTAGAAAACTTTAACCCTTGCTGAATTGCTGCCGAAAATGGTCCATTTTTGAAAAAGAAAATAGCCTATCAATTAAAAATTCACAAAATTCGAAATTTTTGCCAACACTAGTTTTTTATTTAACTTGTTCATTAAATATACTTAAAATTATTCAGATACGGAATTTTGGTTTCGCTGGATATCATTAACCCACTTTAACCACTTTGTGGGCGCTGTGGTGTAATGGTTAGCGCGTTGGACTGTTACACGTGAGGTTGCGGGTTCGAGCCCCAACCACGGCAACATCAATTTATGAAAAATAGTAATATGTATGAGTTTTTTCTATCCCTCATACATATCGCAGCGTCCTCCTTCGGTGTTCCCATAGCACTTAACCCCACCGAAGTAAAATAATATAACAGGGCTATGAATTAAAAAGCTTCAACAAAATTCGCCAACTCACCGTCAGATGGCGCGCAACAACTGTTCTAAAAAAATTCAATATCTCGCGCAATTACAGTGTTGCCGTATTTGAAGCCCTTCATCTTTCACCATCTTTCACTTCTTCTCTATCCCCTTTCCAAAGGAAGCAACACGTTAATTAATAAGAAGAATTTCCTGAGTGTTGCTTCTCTTTAAAAAAAAAAAAAAAAAAAAAAACCTAGAACCGAAATGCTCATAAAGTTAATAGAAATGAAAAAAACGGCTTTTTTTTATTTATTTGTCAAATTTTTTTTAAAATACATAATTTGGAAATATCAGAAGTTATTTTTGTAACATAATAGTTATTATTAAAGAAAAATAATTATTTTGTCAAAAATTGTTTTCACTAAATTTTAGCAAGTTCCCAATATTTTTGACCATGTGTGTGTCATATTGAAGGTTTTGCTAAAATAAAATAATATTGCACCATAAAAAAACTTTTAAAAATTGACCAACTGTGGCTGCTCGTGTGTGGCGCCCTTAAAATTGATAATGAATTAGAAAAAGGATATACGGGAGTCATATCCTTGCACCGAATGAAAAAAATTTTCCACAGAGATAAAAAGTATATACGGGAGATAGTCATGTCCTTGCACCGAATGAAAGGAAATTTGCCACAGAGCTAAAAAGTATAATTTTATAAACTGTTCTAAGTTTTTAGTCCATTCTGATCATAAATCTATCCAAAATATAGTTTTTGAGAAAAAGGATATATGGGAGGTAGTCATGTCCTTGCACCGAATGAAAAAAAATTTGCCACAGAGCTAAAAAGTATTATTTTACAAACCATTTTAAGTTTTTCGTGCATTCTGATCATAAATGTAGTCAATATATGGTTTTTGTGAAAAGGATGTATGGGAGGTAGTCATGTCCTTGCACCGATTTTTCCGAAACTTCGAATTTTTCTTAATTTACATGTTATAAACCAACACACCAAATTGCATTCTTCTGCGATAACTCCTCTAATTTTGCCGATTGACTATATGGGGACGAAGCACTGTGCGCCGTGCCGTGGCACAAGTCGTTGGCTACCATGGCCAAATTGCACGAATTACACTTTAAATTGCCTCCGCACCCACCGTATTTGCCATATTTGGCTCCCAGGGATTTCTATCTGTATTCAGACTTCAAAAAAATGCTCGCTGGAAAGATATTTGGCCGAAACAGAGGCCTAGTTTGAAGCCAAAGATAAATCATTATATGAAAAAGGTATCGAAATGACCATACATCATTTCATATATTTCCATATATGGAGGTATATATGGTCATATGTAAATATGTACGTTCATATACCCTCAACTTTTGGATCCAAAAATATATGGAAATATATGATATAATGTATGTTCATATATTTAACTAAGCATGGACATATATGATCGCGTATGCCCATGCAAGATTATATATAAGTGAATGTATGATCATATATGTTCATATATATTTCGATTTTCACATGGGAATATAGTAATATTACAATCTTCATGATCTGGTTACAATTCCAACGAATTTTTTTTTCCTATGTTTTCTTATGTTTTTTTCTTAGTTTACCGCAGGTTTGTGTGCATATTTCATAAAGATTGTTATTTGTTCACTAACTTCCATCGCCACTGCCGCCCCTATGGATACTAGAGTGGGCCTAAGTTGAAAAATTTTAGATTCTAAAATTGTACCACTGAACAAAAGTTCTTGAAAAATATTTGAAATTCCTCTAATGTCTCTGGGTACAAGTTTTAAAGATTCTAAAAATTTCCTAAACACCTAACAGTTAACTTTTATGGTGTGATAAATATTTTTAGTTTATTTTGATACACTGTATATGAATATATTATCAAATTTGTTAATTGAAAATTTTTCACCTTCGGCCCACCCTAATGCATACAAATATTTATCACATAGACCCGTAGGCAGGGCTCTAACAAGAACTTACTAGCTAACGAGCATAATGATTTTGATTATGTTGATTTGAGGTGTCTGTATGAACTAAAACAGGTTGTCCACACTTTTGAAAAGAATATTTTTTATACATAAAATTATGTGTTTGTATGTGTATTTTTGTTACAAGGATAAAATTCTATGAGGCTGTATATTTGTCATGCTTTGTCTATGCAAATGCCCTGTCACAAAGCGTTAAATTAAAATGGCCTTAAGGTTGATTATGTTTATAGAAAATTTTAATAACAACTCAACATTTGTATCCTTAAAAGCAGGATTATATGTGCTATAATAGAACAGACACACACGCATAGAGAAAACTCTAATGAGCACAACAAATTTTCCTATTGCACCTAAATTAAATTTTTTTTCTAGAATTGAATTAAACATTTTAAAGCAGCAAGCGTATCTTAATCATGAGTACTAAAATTAAAATAATTTAATTGAAATTATTTTTACTAGATTTCTTCCTGTTTTTCTGACCTGCTTTTTAAATAGCGACTTTATATAATTAAGTTTATTTTTTTTTTTCATTTGAGTCATTTAACATTTTCTCTTATTCTGTGTTGGGATTTTAAGCAGCAAGTGTCAATATTTAATGTTTGTGTAACTACTCTACTTATTATTTTTATCTCCTTTTCGTTTCTGGTAGTTTCCTTTTTAGTTTTTTTTTGTATCTTTTTCGTTTGTTTTTCCCTTGTTTGTCATGTTTTTTCTTTTTTTTTGCAACATCCTGCTTAGCTTGTAACAAGATAGTGACACAAATTTTATTCAACACAAAGGCGGTAAAATCTATTCAAAGTGTCATGATTTAAGCTGAGCAACTAATATAATAAATTTAATTTAATGAAAATGTAAAAAGGAAGGTTTACTGAAGAGTTCTACTAAGTATATTTATATGCAATTTTTTATATGTGACTGTTAAGAAAGGTTTTACAATTTCGATGAAATTTTAAAATAAAAAAAACATGTTGCTTATATTATGTAGTAAAATAATATTAATTAAGCTGCTAAGAGAATTTTTAATATATTAATTTTATCTTAAAATAAATTATAAAAATAAACACAAAAAAACTGTATTTAAATTTATGGTTTTATTTACCATAAATTAAATTTTAAATTTTACTAATTATAACATTTTTGTTGAAATCACATAATTTTATAATTTATTTAAAAACGAAAACAAAAATAATTGCCAAAGCGAAACAAATATATAAACTACACAGAAACTGAAAAGTAAAAATATGAGAAGAAAAAAAGTTTTGAAATAATTTATTTCTTTTAAAAGCCACAAATAAACTAAATTCTTATGACGGCAATAGTTGTGGTGTTAATCAAACAGAATGCTGAATAAAGGCTTAAAAAATATGCAACATAAGTTTCAAGAGTTCTGTAGTTCGAGTTGGTGCAACTTACGCAACTTATAAAGTACGAAATAATTTTCTATAAAACTTTTAAGAAAAACAAACTCAAAAAATGTACATATTTGTAGTGCAATTTTAATGGAAATTAAATAAGTTGCAGTACAACTTTATTTATTATGATGGTAAAGTTTTAATTTTTTTAATTAACTTTCAATAAACATGAGTAATTGTTAAAATAATTCTATAGCGAGTTGTGTGAATTTTTTTTTAATTTGTTAAAAAGTAAAACCGAATGAGTTAATATGAAACTTTGTTTTATAATAAATAAAAGACTAATAATAACTATGTGTCTTATTTTGTAATTTTGGTAGTAAGTTATGAAACAATTAAACATATTTATATCTTTAGGTTTAATAAGTACAGCAAATTAGTTGCAAAGTTTATTTTATAATGAGATAATTGGAAAACTTGAAGATAAATCTAATTAAAAGTAACAAGACGGAAAAATTTTCTATTCCAAAAAACGGTTGAAAAAATTTTATTTTTTTTATTAAAAATCATATTTTTAATTAAAGTGTGAAATTATTTTCACATTATTTTCACTTCCACATTGTTAATAAATTATAAAGTTATTTTATGTAATAGTAAAATTGTCCTTTTTTAATCTTTAACTAAAATAAAAGTATACAAAACTACTGATTGTTATGGCAAATCTCATAACACATCCTGTATTGTATACTTTACACTAAATCCCAGCTACTAAAATCATCTGATGTCTCTACATACTTTAATGGAATGAAAACAGACGAAGCAAAGAAGACAATAAAAAAGAAAAAGAAACAATAGAAAAGTTTTTCATTATTGTAGCAAAATCACATGAATAAAGTTTGTTTTACTATAGAGATTGAATAAGGATGTTAATATACACATACTCAAAGACTAATACATACTTACGGACATATACAATTGTGTTTGTATTGTTAAGGTAAGTAAGCCTTAAACTCATGTAAGTTGAGTATGTTGGTAGGTTTGTATATAACAAAAATCAGGACTTTTCTACACTTAAAGTAAAGTGCAGTTTATAATCGTTGTAATATACGTGTATAAAAGTACATATATGTAGTCACGTCAATGGATATGTATATGTGTGTGTGAATATCATCAGTTACCATGGGTCGTAGTTATATTCCTTCAGCTTTTTTCTTGTCTCGTTTTTAATGTCCTGTGTATGGACAAGAGATAAAAATAACAATTTATAGACCCTACGTGTTTATACGTACTTTTGTTATATATGTGTGTGTGTGTGTGTGTGTGTAGAAAATAAAAACAAAAATCAATGATACACAGTGACATGAATTTAAAGTAGAATTACAGAAATTCTTGTTTAAATATACAATATTTATATGAAAGTTTGAGGCCTGATAAATTTTTTTCGAGAAGAAATCTTGAAAACCCGTCGTGTTTCCTTGCTGGTAGATAATGTGCAAGATATTATTTTAGAATCAATATATTGTAGTATTTAAATAAAACAAAAATCCAACCACTTATTAGACATAATAGCGTCGTATTGATTTTTATCAATACTTCGTTTCACTGTGCAACAGCAAGCAATCCACTTACATGTGTTGTATACATGTATGTGCTTTTGTTTTTACAATCAACTTCCATGCATATATAATTGTGACTGTATTTGTGGGTGTATATATATTTACCTTAGAATGAATTCCCGATAAACAATCAAATACACCTTTCTGTTGTTTTTTACTCCCATAAAAATAATATTAACAAAATTAAACAACAAGTACAACAAAATGAATTGAAACTACTGTTTGAGTAGTATAAGTTTGAATCTTTATTGATAAAATATGAAAAATAATGATGATAAAAGTAACAAGGATCTATAAAAGTATACAAAGAGTAGCAGATATATGTGTGCATGAAAACTTGAAACAAAAACTAGTAAAAAAGTTAAAGTCGATCATGCCAACTATGTGATACCCTACTCCAGGCTGATTAAAAGTTCACTAATGTTTTGATCCAAAATTCGAATAGCTTGAAATGGGCTTGTGTCAAAATTTGTCTATAAAAAGATGGAAGATTGGAAAAACGGTAAGAAATTATAATTTTACCTAATGTTAGGTATATTTAAGAGAACATCGCAAATATATTTCATATGAACGATTGATTCAAATATGGAGTGATCATATCTGGAATTCATAGATTTTGTTTTTGGCCCAATGTGAGTTAACGTACCAAATTTGTTTAAAATATCTTCGAATTTGCGACCTATATCGTGCGAACAACCCAATTTTGGGGGACATTTATATGTGCACTACGTCTAACAATTGACCGATTGCAACCATGGTTAATAGGCTTTATACTTGGACCGTTGTAAGTCGGCGTTATAAATTTCATTAAAATATCTTAATATTTGAGAAATAAAGCTTGCGAATATGTCCGTATTTTGGGGGACTTTATTCGGGCACTCCATTAAGAGGGCTTTTTAAGCATTCTTCCCGATAAATTTCACCATTTCTTATACCAGTTGTAAAAAAAGGTTTCGATTTTCTTCCACAATAACAAATTGCTTGGCAAACCTTTACTTTTTGGAAAATTTGGAATTGATTTTCTTTTACAATGATCTGGAGCTTTTTTTTTATCAAGTTTACGATAGATTTAATTTTTTTGCTGTTAATCATATAGAAAAACTTTAATTTTTAGTATATTCGTGCAAAATGCCTTTTCTTCGATCCAGCTCCAAAGCCATTTTTCAAAAAATGATTTAAAATATTTAAAATCTATTTATTGACTTAAGATGAAGAGATAAAAGCCTACTTAAATCGTAAATGTTATCTTAATTAAGCAAGTAGCTTTTAAGATACCTACACCCAGAAAACAGATTCAGTTCTGATAACCGCATTTGTAGCCAATCGCATGGTTCAGTTGTGGTAGCAGAATTTTTCAGTTGTGGCAACAGAAAACCAATTGAGACAGGACTAATTTGACTGTGGCAACGGAATCTCAGTTGCATCAAGAATAATTTGGTAGCCGCAACCGAAAAAATCATTTGATGCAACTGAACCATTCGATTGGCAACAAATGGGGTTGTCAGAACCGAATCTGTTTTCTGGGTGTAAGATTAAAAATTGTTCGATTTTGGTTATGTCAACCTTTAGTACATATTTGCGATATATGGACAGACTGAGAGACAAGGACAGACGTACTACGTTAGATCGAACCAAAAAGTGATTCTGAGTCGATGTAATAAAAGGTGGGTATAGGTCCAATATTTTTTGGTGTTGCAAAGATCAGCCACGTAGTGTTGTAGAGTATGACAATAGATTTTATATGATTGTATGAAAAACACTCCTCGATCTTACATACATGTATGAAGAGAAAAAAGAGATTCGTGCTGAAAATCGATTTTTTCCAATTGGGAACTGCAAATAATTTTAAGATAAAATTATAAAATATATACAGTCCAAGATACCTAGAGTTATAGTCAACAGAAAATGGTATATTACTGATAAAGGCTTTCATTGCGATCTAAATATTAAAGCCGTAAAGAAAGTTATTAAAAATTGTAGCTTAAGACCTACAAAACCCCTCACATCACCTTCGAATACTGATCTAAGGACTCTACCAGAAAATAAGTATATGGTGTTCAAAAAATTAAGCGTTGAATGGAACTATCTGCTCGCTGCTTTTGGCGGAAAAGCGTTATTTTCACTCAAATTGAAATTCTCTAATAAATGTTAAAGTATTATTCGACCTTTCACATTGGCTGTAATTGTTAAATAATTGAGCTCAAGGTCTTTGTAGTTATTTTTGTAAAATATCCTTCATTATTTAGTAACGCCGATATTTCGTTATTCTTTGAATTACACCATCAGAGTTTATGTAAACAATAACAACAAATATTAAAAATACTTAAAAATATTTCAGCTGCACCCCACGAATGCCAAGATTATATTTAAAACCGCTTTCTTGCAAAACTGATTTAAAATAATATTGACATGGTATGCGGCGGCAAAATTTTTAAGTGTTTCTTAATATTTGTTGTGGTTTACATAAACCCTGATGATATTATTCAAGGTATAACAAAATAGAGGTATTATAAAATAAAAAACACTTAGGTTATTCATAAGGGGTGTGCTATCTGTTGTATCGTCCTAACAAAAAACAGAGTTGTTAAAGTTTTTATTTGAGTTCAAATACGATTTTCTATTGGGTTTTCTATCTGTTGGCGCACTCAAACATACGTAAAAATGTTTTATCGTGTTATTCTCAAATCTTGTATTTTTTTCAATTTAATTTTTAACAACTCTGTTTTTTGTAAGAACGATACTACGATACAACAAATAGCACACCCCTTGTGAACAACCTTAATATTTTTTTATAAATAAAATATTTAGAAAGAAATTACAAACCCTTGGAGCTCAATTATTTAATAATTATAAAAATTCACTAATATTAAATATCAGAATATTTATATAGTACTGATTTATGTTTATTTATCAACCCACTAACTTTAAGACTCAATAATTATTGTCTATTTTTAAAAGCAAAAGCCTTGGAATCTGTGTACTGTGGGCTATGAAAGACAACATCGAATATAGACGATTATTTTCCATAGAAAAATAATCCTATTTTGATTGTTTTTTAATAGAAAAAGTCTCAGATTCACCGAACTTCTTTTAGAGAAAAAGTTAGAGGTTCTGAAAAAGATTTTTTATGGAGAGAGTTGTTCGAATTCTGAAGATATTTTCACCGGAAACAGTTCTTGAAATCTAAAAAGTTTTTCTAAAGGAAGAGCCCCCAGAATCGGTGGAGTTTTCTGTAGAAAAAAGTTAGAGGAATTTTGATGTTTTTCCACAGCAAAAAGTTCTAAGAATCAGCGTGTTTTCTATACGAAAACATTCTCAGAATCATATGGGTTTTCTGTTAGTAAAATTCCAAGAATCTGAGGGTTTTTCAGTGGGAGGGATTTCATAGGAAAAAGTTGTTAGAAATATTCTTATACCTAATCTCAGGGCTTTTCTTTAGGAAATAGTTCTAAGAATTTTATCATTTTTCTTTAAGAAAAACTCCCCAAATTCTCTGCGGAAAAAGTTCTTGGAATATGACAATTTTCTTTCGGAATCTGTTCAGAAGCTGAGCGATTTTCTTGGCAAAAAAGAGCTCAAAATCTTAGGATTTTTTCATAGTAAGGAGTCCATAGAATCTGAAAATATTTTATAGGCTTTTTCCCTAGAAGAAAATCATACAATCCAAGGTATTTTCTATAGGAAAATCAGAGGCTATTATTTAAATATAGAGATAGGAAATCAAAACTTATACTACTCACCGATAGAGGGCGCTGAAATTTAGTATTACCTGAGCAACTAGTTAGTATCATTATAGTATCAGCTGAGTCTATATTTAAAAACTCAAAAAATACTGAAAACTACACAAAATAAGGACAAAACAAGCGCGGAATATATTCAAATAATAAAATTTGAGATATTTGTTTGTTTTTTGCTTTGTTGTTTGTTATTATTTAAATATAAATAAAAAAATTGTCAATTTTTTGAAGAAAGCGCCATCTAGTGAGAACGATGTTTTCATAACTTATTTTTTTAGTGATGCCATACCTCTGAGGGAAATTCCTCAAAATCTGTCGGATGTTCTGGTAATTTTTTCTAAGGCCCAAGCTTTTACTAAGCTTTAGTTTTGGAGTACTTTTTGATTTTGAGCACTTTTCCTATAGAAAAACCTGCAGATTATGAGCACAATTCCTATAGAAAAAGTTTCACATTCTACATTTTTACAAGAGCATATACTTGGAATTTTTTAATGCCAAACAAATTTCACTAATGCGAATAAAATTGCACTAATACCTTAAAAGTAATTATAATTGAGCAAAATGAGTTTAAATTGTTTTACATTCGCTGTTTTATAGAAATAGATCTCTTGTGGACATGTTTTAAAATTTTTTAAAATGGCATTTTTTAAAAACGGACAAAATTTTTGCAAGCTTAGCAATGATCAAGCTTATATTATTCAAATGTTGTCGATCCGAGAGGGATCCCCTGGAACACATTTTTATGAAACAGCCACAGGGCTTTTTAAACTTAATCGATTCAATATAATAATTATCCTAGTGTAGTAAATTCATAAATCCCACTTCAATATTACATTCCAATGACTCATTTAGATTATATCAATTTTGTTGTTTCTATTTAATTTAAAATCAAAATGACCTCACATTGAAATATAAAATACTATACTCTCATATATCATGTTACTATCAAATACATCATATCTATATGTAAGTACATAAATATGAACATTATTCAGTATATTTCTACGAATTCATGTGAAAATAAGTATGTATATATATATATTTATATACAAATAACAAATGTTTAACTATCATTATGCATTGTAATTTACAATTATTTAATACTCTAAAGGAAACCAACACAGAAAAAAAAACTAAAATAATCCATTATAAATCACAAAAAGATGAACTGTTTGTTGAGTTTTTGGTACATAACTATGAGTAGTGCTATTATTATGTTGTAAAAAATTGCTATATACTAAAGTTAAACTAACAAGTATCGTATAACAAATGTACTAAATTGTGTTAGTATTGTATATAGAAAAATATTTGTACATCTAAGAGTTGCAATATGTATGTTGTATAGTTTATAGCAGTAATAATAAAATGTTATCTACAAAATAACACACACACATATACATAATATGAAATTCCCTTAAGTATACAATAAAATAATGTACAACAGAAACAACAAAAAAAACATAATTATATGAGTACATGTATGTGTGTGGTTTCATATGATGAGGTAGGCAAAATTTCAAATCACCAAAATCTGTTTGGTTTATTTGTATTCCTAACCAGTAAATTGAATCATATTTTGTACTTAATGTCAGTAGATCAGTACGATATGTGTTCAGTATTTAGTTTTGGGATTATTTCAATAATAGTATATTTCGTAATACGTAACTCTGTACAGAAATAAGGGTAAAAAGTCAAAGGCAAATTCGTTTGATGTTTTAAGATTTTATATTGAACTCTATAAAAACAAAAATCTATAAATTCCAATTTAATTGACTACTTGCTGTGCAATAATTTCACAAAAAACATTCTTTTGTTATTTTAAATATAAACTTTTGATAGAACAAAGGGGTTTAGTGAACATACTGCTAGATTATTGCATGCCACAAAATGTGGTTAGAGAATATTATTTAAGAATAACGTAATTCCTCAAAGTATAAAAATAATGAACAATTTTCATAGCCTCCAGCCCCTCTGTAAGACATGAAAATATTGATAACTAGGTTAGGTTATCAATCGGTTAATCGTTGCTCGATTAATCGAAGAATTTCTTTCGAAACCGTTATCGATTCACAACTCGAATAAATGAAATTGCTTTACTCTTTTACTCTTCAAAACACCGTTACCGAAATAATCTTAAATCTCTTACCGATAAGCGCATCTTATCGGTTACCATCCATGATTATGGGTATTTATTTGTATTTAAAAACCCTTAGATAATGTAAAAGAATCAGATTTTGAGAACTTTTTTTAAAAACCAATAGAATCGAACATTTCTTATAAAAAAAACTCCTAGATTCTAAGCTTTTTCATAGATAAAACCCCTCAAATTCTGGCGACTACTTTTCCAACAATCTTCCTTGGAATAATAACTTTTTCATATGAACGAATGATCTAATCGAAAGAGACCACTTTAGAAGAGTTTTGTACTGGAAAAAGTACTCGTGGAAAAAAGTTCTTAGAACCTGAATATTTTCCAATGAAAAAGATCGTCGGAAACAGCGTGCTTTTTATAGAAAAACAGCCTTACTATTAATATTTTTCAAACGTATATTTTAGTTAAAGTCGACTTTAGTTAAAATATTGGGTGGCAGTATGCCTTGACTTGGTTTATTTTTGGAGCATTCTGATTGGTTAATTTATTTTCAACCAAACAAAATGTTTGAAAATACGAAAATTTGTAGGGTTTTCATACACAAAATGAACAAAACCGTATGATTAAAAATAAAGTCGACTTTAAATTTAAAATACTTTTTTATAGTAAGGGCCAAAGTCATTAAAATAAAAGATTTTCATATACAATAATTCCTTAGGATCTGAACGTTTTTCTATTATCTGATAGATCTCAGCAGAAGCTAGGAAGTGGTAAAACTGATTAGTGCTTCTTTTCTGCTTACTCTACTGCTTTCAAAGATTTATAGCTTACAGTAATGTGTTAGAAAAGGCAATAGAGTTTTGTTTACTACACTTTATCGGTCTAAGAAAGCACGAAAGAATGAAAATGATAACCGAATTTACTTGCTAAAAGCTGTGATTTCATGCCATTATATAGAGCTATGAGAGAAGTGCATATCGGATATCGAAACAAGTGCTTTCACGCAAGCTAGCTCGACCAAACACATGCGCTGCACTATTAACTTTCCCTAAGGAACTTGCTTCCAAATAAGCCGTATTTTTTGCTGGGATAATATGAAACAATCCTCAGACTCTGAAGGCCTTTTCTGAGCAGCTTTTCTTATTGAAAATCTCTCAGATTCTTAGGACTCTTTCCTCGGAACCCCAGGAGCTTTCTATAGAAAAATACCCTCAGACTCTGAGAAATTTCTCGTATATAAAAACCACCAGATTTTGAGGACTTTTTCCTATAGGAAAACCCTTAGGTTCTAATGACTTCTTCCTATAGAAAAACTATAAGATTCTGAGAAAATTCAGACTCTGAAGTTATTTAGCTACATAAAAGCCCTCATATTCTGAAAACCCCTTAGGTTCCGAGTAAATTTTCCTATAGAAAAAGCCTCAGTTTGTGAGGAATTTTCCTATAGAAAATCCGTCAGATTCTGTGGACTCCTTTCTATAGAAAAACTATCAGATTTTAATGACTTTTCCCCATAGGAAATCCCTTAGGTTTTGAAGACTTTTTTTATGGAGGAAAACCCTTAGATTCTAGGGAATTTTTACAACAGGAAAACTCTCGCATACAGAGAAGTTTTTGCTAAAAAGAGCCCCTCTAATTCTGAGTAGTTTTTCATACAGAAAAACACTTAGATTTTCAGGACTTTTTCCTACAGAAAAGTAAACTGATTCTGTAGGTTCTAAAAAGAACCTAAGATTCTTCATTATTCTTCCTATAGAAAAACTCTCAGATTTTGAGGACTTTTTCCTACAACAGAGCACTTAGCTTTTAAAGAGATTTATATAAAGAAACATCCTTAGAATCTGAGGACTTTTTCATATACAAAAACTCTCCCTCTGATACCCATGAGATTTTCCTCTAGAAAAACCCTTAGATTCTGAGAACTTTTTTCATATAGAAAAATACACAGATTCTGAGGACTTTTCCTTAAAACCAACCTCAGATTTTTTGTGCTTTTTCCTATAGCAAAATTCTCTGAGTTTTTGGACTTTTTCCACTGGATTCAAATAATCCACATATTCTGTCCATTTTTTCTTAAATGAAAAATTATAAAATATTTGGTATTTTTTATAAAATAAAAGAGAATTTTTCAACGGCAAATTGTTCGCGATAGCAAATTTTTACTATTTTAATTGAGTCTGATTTTTAAATATTCTGTGAAGGTTTCAAAATTTATCTGATCGGAATAACTGATTTTTTTTTTAATAAGAGAAAAATATCTATTCTTCGCTAAAAAAAAATTTGGTTTGGAAAAAAAATTGATATCACAGACTTTTAAATGAAAAGTCAACAATAAAACATAAATTCCAATTTGGTAAAAAAAATTTTCAAATATTTTGTATATCTACCTACAACTTGGCTAACCCTACCCTAAACGAAAGTCCTTTAAAATCCAAATTCAATCCACCCTGATGTGTATAGTTCAAGTATAAAATACATAAACAAACTTAGCCTGTGTTCTAGCATTTATACCTATGTATATATATTAAGCTTTATGAATACTGTCATCAAAGTTTAAATGAAAACACTGAAATGAGGAGAGAACAGAAAAAAGCAGCAACTATAGTTACGTTAAAACTTTTTCAATGAATTGACATAAAAATGAAAACTTTTTATCACGTCTGCAAATAACTTAAAATACAAAAAAAAAACTCTACACAAATATTCAGAAACTATAGGAATATTATTACCTATACACGTAACAAAAAATATGAAATGAGCTGACAAAAAAAAATATTTCAATCAAAATGAAAGAGAAGCAAAAGCAAAATATTTACAATTATCAGGAAGGCAAAGAAAAACAAAATCATATGAAACAAAAATACTATGATAATAATAAGAAAGAGTTGCAATAAAAGGGAAGGAAGGGTGGTGTATGTTCTAGAAGTTAAAATTATAAAAAAAGAAAAAAAAAAGAGAACGATAATGTATTGTTTTACTAGAAATCTGTAATACAAAGAAAGCTATACGTGCATGTAAGTTAGTAAGTATTTGTATATGTATGTGTATGTGTGTATGTGGGTGTAATATATGTGCACAAGGAAACTAACGAGATGTGTCAGCATAAAATATATATGAAAAAAAAAATGCTGATGACAACAATAATTTTCAGACACATTTACGCAAGTGTTAAATTATGCATTATACTTTCATACATCGATGTATTGATGTGTATGTTTTTGTCTTCATATAATACTTTGTGTGTGTATGTGTGTGTGTATGAGGCTGTGTGCATGTTAAATGTGTAATGAGTCTGAATATGAACAACTTCAAACATTTATTAGGGCATGCATGATACGATATTAAAAATGAAATAAAAAAATGTGAGTAAAAAAAGAGTTTAACAATGTATTTTGTGATTACAACACATTATAGATTTGTATATTAGGGTGCATTAATAGTTTGCGAATAAAAATTGTTTTTTAAAAAACAGTGATAGTAAACAAGAATTGATCATTAAAACCCAAATCTAAAAGCAACTATAGACATTCAATATTATAAGTCAATATTTTTAAAATCAACCAATCACAGCAAAGTATTTATAAAAAAATCCGACGATTGGTTGATTTTTCAAAACTTGATAAATAATATTGATCGTAAATTCCTGCCTTAAGAGGGCATTTTAGTAAGTTTAGGCCCAGACCAAGTAAACATAAATATATATGGAACCATTTTATAAATGTGTTGCATGACTATTAGAATACAATTGTTTGCTTAGTTTTAATAGTTGTATACATATTGTCATGCTAGTACAAATGTTTTAGCATTTAAAGGATACGGAAATGTTTGTCATTTGTATTATGTGCCTATGAATGTTACAGCACAAAAGATATCAACATTTTCTCACTATCAATACATAATTATGTTTAATATAGTAATTACATATTTATGAAACTTATTAGTAAAATTTTTAATAGCATTTCAACGATTTTTCGTGTTCTTTAATTTAACCTCAATTTAATCTTTATGGTTCTTTGAACACTAAATAGTATTGACAATTTTATTTAATTTAGTTCACTATTAAGGCCACAAAATTAACCACAATAATGTAAATATTTCATTAAAATTACAAAATACAGCTTTCCTTCGTTTAACATAATTTATTCGTTTCACAAAAAACTCATGGCGTTGTTGAAAAACTGCGTTAAAGGAAACTGGTTGTATGTTGTTCAAAACAGTAAAATTTAACCGATAAGTGTGCACAAAAAAAATACTTAAAAATCGCCCTAAATAAACTTAAAGCATAGAAATAATTTAAAATTACAATCACATCCTCATCAAACAATATCGTGATATTGTAAATATAACCTTTGGTTTGTAACTGCACAAGCATGAATTGTTATATTTAACACTATTGAAACTGCGACAAGCTAAGGCTAACACCATTATTCTAAACTTTATTCACTCAGGTGAATGGTCAGTGTTGTCACAATTTTGTCATTGTTATAAAGTTTAGAATAGGGGTGTAAAATTAGGTAAAATGGATAAATTTGGGCATGCACACAAAGTTTGAAATATAGTACGAGAGCTAGGCAGAGAGATGGGCTGATTATATCCGAAATCAAAAGCTTTGCCCTTGTATCCATTTTGCGACCTGTAGGTTGTGAAAAAATATATTATCCAGTTTTTCGAGGGACGTTTATACGTCCACTAAATCGAAATCTAAATCGGTCTAAATATGGAACACCTCTAACCAAAAGCAAAAAGATTGTTCCTTGGGCCATGAGAATAAGTATTGGAATGGCCCTCCGTTGTATAAACGATTTTAAAATTGCTTTGGAACACGCTCCCCGGGGCTTATTTCTTGAGGTTACTGTGTGAGGTTTGTGAAGGAAATTAAGACCAAAAATTAGTAAAATGGATAAATTTGGGCAATTTTGACTACATACCTAAAAAAAAAATGTGGACCAAAGTTAAAAATTTTAAAAAAGTTTTCCCCATAATGTGATCAGCACCGCCAAATTTTTGATCCCAATCTCATTTATTTGAGTGCTATTAATTCAGATTTTCCAATACAATAAGACCCTATTATTAAATATAGTGCGGAGTTTAAAATCAATATAGGTTGAAATGCCCGCAAACAACATGTTTAATGAAAAATATATTAAATTAAATGTGCTTTAAAATACTATTACTGATGTAAAGGGAACTTGAAAAATTGAGTTTTTAATTTCACTAGACAAAATTATTCTCCATAAAGCTTATTGTATCTAAATCCGTAATGGTATTATTAGTGTTAATTTCATGCTTTGAAAGATAACATTTTACAGCTTATTTTATATTCCAATCATTAACAGATAGCCAAATACTTTTATTTTTGTTATAAATTTGTTATATATTTTGATTAAATTCAATTTAATTAACATTTTTAAATTCCAATCATTTTTTTTTTTATTTTGTACTACTACTACTACTCACTGCTAGAGGGCGCTGCAATTTAATATTACCTGAGCAACTATTTAGTATCAACTGAGCCTATATTTAAAAACTCAAAAACTGCTGAAAACTGATCAAAATAAGGAAAAACAAGCGCGGAATATATTAAAATAATAAAATTTGAGATATCCGTTTGTTTTTTTGATTTGTTGTTTGTTATTATTTAAATTTAAATAAAAAAATAAAATTGTCAATTTTTTGAACAAAGTTCTATCTAGCATAGATTACATAGATCTCTTACTCTTTGACATTCGCTGTCAGTGCACGTATCTCATGAGAATGTGTCCGACATACGTCCTATATGTATACAAAAAATATTTCAATGTGTGTGTAAAAATTTGTTTGTTGACAAAAGAAGAAGAAGAGTAAGATATCTATGTAATCTATGCTATCTAGTGACAACGATGTTGTTATAACTTATTTTTTGGGTGATGCCATACCCCTGGGTCTAGCAATAAAAACTGACGTTTTATTAATGCGGTCTTCGATATTTCTACCAGAACCACCACCCTATGTTATACGACTGCCAAGGTATCAGAAGGATTCAACGTCGTCGACTATGGATTCATTTAATGACAGAGGGGTTGTATTGTTGGCACCAATTCTCATCAGTTTAGTCTTACCGACGTTTATCTTAAGACCAACTTTTCTTGCGTTCCTGTGAAGACATATAAGCTTCTATTCAATGTCGTCGAATCGGCATATCATCCGCATAGTCGATGTCGTTTAGGCGTTCTTGCAAGTTCCAACGTATACCATTTGGAGCTTCGATATTTGTTTGCTCCACTAAGCCATGCAACAGGATAAGGAATAATGTTGGCGACAAAACACATCCTTGTCTGATACCTGCACTATACATGAACGATCGACTTTCCAGTCCATCAAACCTTAATGTACATTTGGCACCATCATATAGTTCGCGAATAAGGTCAACAGTTTTATCGGCAACACATTTACTTCTAAGAGCCGCCCAGATTGCTGGTCAAAGGCTCGTTCGAAATCTTCAAACAACATATATAGATGGGTGTTGTACGCTTTTGGGTCTGCAATGGTGATGCGAATTTTATTAATGTGACCCGTACATGATATTCCTGGTCTGAATACTGCTTGCTCTTGGTGTAAAGTGGGCTCAATAATTGGGGCAATTCTTTGAAGTAAGAGTAGTGCACTAAATTTATTTATTACATTTAGTAGTGGGATTCCACGCCAGTTTTTGCAATAGCTAAGATCCCCATTCTTAGGAACTGTTATAATAACACCTCTTTTCCAGTACCATGCTGATTGTATAATTAGCGTGAGGAACTTCGCAATCGGAACAGCTCCATATTTAAGGAGCTCAGCTGTTACTCTATCGGGACTGGCAGCTTTGGAATCTTTTAGCTTGAGCAGTGTGGATAGGATTTTGTGATATATTGGTGGGGATGTCGTTATTTACGTTCGCTGGTTTCTACATCTGGAAAGCCATGGGCAGCTGGTTAAATTGAATTTACTGGAGGAGCCTAGAGTAGAAATATCATTGCCGTGACTCTCCTTCAACATTGATGTGTGTTTCATATTTTTGCCGCTGCATTGCTTAATAGCCGAGTAAACGCCGCGCATGTTGCCGGTGTTCGATGCTTGTTCAGCTTCTTCTGCGATGGGCTTAACCCTTTGACAACCATACATTTTCTCCCGAAGCGATTTTGAAGTTTTTACTATTTTCATGATCTCTAACCTAATAATATTTATGCTAAGAAAAATTGGCTCCAAAAATATTTGCCATTTGACGACCCCGCCGTTCCGGACGAAGCGATTTTTATTATTATTTCATTTTCTTGATCTGCAACTAAATCATAGATATTTCACACAAAATTGGCCTAATAGACCCCTTGTTTGCCCTTCATTTCGCTTGCCAAAGTTTGTGCTTTTTATCTCTCAAATGAAGAATTCTAGTTAAGAAACTTCGAGGGCTCGCAAGGGGAAAGTGCAAACAGCTAGGGATTTACCACCTACTACACTTTTGTTGCCTCAACCCTTCTCCACAAATCACCTTTCGACATATTTACTATATCTTTTGTCTGGGCAATTATAAGTTTGAAAAACCCTTTGGCAAGTATACTTGCCTGTGGTCATCAAAGGGTTAAAGTGGCGTTCCAAGTCTATGCGGACTATTTTTTCACTTTCTTGGCAGATAACCTATAATTTTTCTTGGCTACACATTTTGCATCGGGTGTTTTAGTGCGAGAAATTATCTTGTTCAAACATCTCCGATTTTCATTTTCGGCCCACGACTCTTCACTAATCCAAGCTTCTTCTGACGCCTAGAACTGACTTAGCAGATTGACAACCGGTTTCTGCTATGGTGGTCCATGAATGCACCTCACTCTGAAGAGAATCATTGAGGGTAGCACAATAACGCGCAGAACGTCGTGTTTTTTTATGACTTAGGAATATATTTAAATTTACATTTCTTCTATAAATTAATGTTTTTTTTTCACTTAAAAACGCAAAACTGTTATACTTTATAAATAACTAATAAATTCTGACTGCAAAAGTTTTCTGAATCCAGCTGCTATCTATAAGATAGCCACATACGAATTATATGTTCAACACATAAATGGACTTTTCACCTGTTTTTAAGTCTTTAAGGTCACCGGTTACAATCAATTTTAGATCCTCAAATTAAATTTTCTTCAATAATTTGGCAATAATACAAAAGGATATACAAAAACTAACAAAAATTATTTAGTACTAACTTAAGTCATAAATAACGAAAATATTCTATTATTTTCTTTTAAATATTCGTAAATAATTCTGTGCCGAAGTTTGGTGAAATTTAATCATAAGTACATTGATCAAAACTCCTCCTACATTGCTTTGAACTGAAAAATTTAATTGTTTTTAATAGTTTCAAAATTTCTGTAGTACTTATTCAGAAACTCTATGGGGGAATTCTCAGTTTAAGTGCTAAAGTTAGCATGTTGTAAAATAGCATGATTTTTGAAGTTTAACCCAAAGAAAGTTGTCAAATTTACAATAAATACAAATTTACTATTTAAAATACTACGAACTGTGAACTCCTTCTATATAATATTTTTTAGAATTTTAAATTAACCTATTTAAGTGTAAATCAAGAAAACTTTAATTCCGTTTTTTATAAATTTAGCCAATAGGTTAAATGTTAGTTCCTATTTTTTTATGTTTTTCATATTTTATTTATTTTTATATAAAATGCATCACTGCACAGGGCAAATGTCAAAGCTAATACATTTTATCTTCTTTTAAAGTGTCACAATTTATGTGCATGTAAGTGTGTGCATATTTGTATTGTAAGTACGTGTATACAGTGGAAATCATATGTATTAGAACAAAATTTAACAACTCGATGGAAAAGTTATTTGGTATTTGTTAATTTAATTTTTAAATTCTTAAACCTTATCAGATCATTTTTAGTTTTACTTTGGAAACACAAAATTTATTCTAGATTTAATTGAACTTTCTCGAAAAATATTCGTATGAAAACACTTAGTTTACATTATAATCTATATTATCGTATATGTTTGATTGTATTTTTTGAAATGTATGCATTGGCATGTTAACTTGTATCCTTAGAAAAGTCAATTTGTATTTATAGTAGTTTGAGATTCAACTCAAACCAACAAGAGAAATATATTTAGCAAGAGGAGGACATAAAAAAATATCTTGTATGCAATGACATAATAAGAATTTTTTTTCTTTGGTTTATAAATGTATTTACATAATTTTTCTTGTTTACTATAGAATCATTAAAAAATTTAAATTTAATTTTTTAAAAACTGCTCTTTTTAGGTTTTTCTAAAATTTACTTTTAATTATACTTTGTATGTAAACTAAAGGCAGAACTTTTCAACACTTTATGAAAGCAAAAAGATGGCCTTATACACATCATGTAGAGCATAAAAAACAGTGAA
Source organism: Leucophora obtusa (assembly GCA_949987735.1). Classification (NCBI taxonomy): domain Eukaryota; kingdom Metazoa; phylum Arthropoda; class Insecta; order Diptera; family Anthomyiidae; genus Leucophora; species Leucophora obtusa. Next base: position 8,747,827 of record OX465296.1, read on the forward strand.
TAAAAATGGTGGCACATTTTCGCGGGCATTAAAAAGTTCCAATAGGAATTTAAAATAAGAAAAAACTGCAAAATTTCTCTTCTTATACATAATTTCTAATAAATACATATTTAAAAATTATTCTAAAGCAACAACAAAGCTTACAATTGTGGTCTGAAAATAATGTAGGACTTTTGTTGGTAATAAACAATTTTGTTATTGTTGATTTTGCATACACCTAGAACACTTCACTGTATGACATATATGCACAGTCAGAAATCGCCAGTGGTACAAAAAATCAAGCACTGGCATACCACTGGGTAACCACGGTATTAAAAATAAATGACTGGCAGAACACTCATTTGGGACGCTTTGTCAGCGTTTGCGAAAAGCGTTTTACCAGTATTTTTTTTACAAAAATTTCGGTGGTTTATAAAAAAAACCACTGGCAAAGAATTGGCTTAGAGTGATATGCCAAGGTTTGCAACCAGTGGTTATCCAGTGCTACCTAGCCAATGCTACCAGGCGTACAAAAATCAAATCACTGGAAAACCAATGATTTTATAAAAATGCTGACGCTTCATTAAAAAATGTTTGTAGTCGGAAGGTTCCGAGTTTAAATCCGGTTGCAAGCAAAAATTTTTTTTCTGGATTTTTTTTAATTTAAAATTTTTTTTGTTTTATAAAATCAATTTTTTGTTTGTGGGAAAGCTCCTTCAAGACCAACTTTTTTTTTGCGCTCGCAACACTGGCATACTAGTTACTAAAAATTGTTTGCCAGTACTAGCATTTTGGCACAGCCAGTAGTTGTCCAGCTATTATCACTCATTTATATGTTTAGCCATTAAATATTATATGTCTCGTTAGCTCAGTGGGTAGAGCAATCGTCTGCCAATCTGACGGCCTGGGTTCAAATCACGGCAGGACCAAAAAAATACATATGGACTTTTTTTAATTTTATTTTGGAAAATATATTTCCAGACCACCTATTTATTGGTTTTGCCAGCGTTTTGCCAACGTTTAAAAATTTCGTTCCTCCAGTGCTTTTCCGGCGCTTTTTGAACAGCCGGTCCTTTTGTCTAATGATGTTATCATTTTGGGAATGGGAAAGCACTTTTTGCTAGTACTTGTACCACCTGCTAAAGTGCTTTGCCACCGCTTTCCCGTTTGTATTTTTCTGACTGGGTGAATGATTTTTTTCATTATTATTATGATGAAAACTTTATTTAAAATATGCTATAAAAGCTTTTTACTTTTCAAAAAATCACGATTTTAAATGTTTTCCGTCATACTCATAAAGGCGTATGAGTTATATTTAATATGAAATATATAACAATCATACGCCATGTTATACCATAGTTGTTGTTCATTAGGGTTGGTCAATTTAGCAATCGATATTGTGCCATCAAATTTTTTGATAGCTTTTGGCATAAGGAAAAAAAGCTCCACTACGACATATCAAAAAAATCAGTTCCGAGGTGAAATTGTACGCTAAAAACGATGGCGGTAGCAGTTTTTCCAAAAAAAATATTTTTCTTGAGGTTTTGGACGAGTTTTTGTCAAAAAATCTATCTTTTTACTCGTTAATTTTTAAGGTTTTTTTTTAGTAGGTAAGTTAAAAAAAATTCGCCGATTTCAAATTTTTTAAATATATCCTATCAAAGGTAAAATTCTACGCTTAAAATCATGGCGATATCATTTTATCAAAAAAAAAAATGTATTTTTTTTGGGTTTTTAGGCGAGTTTTTGTCAAAATTTGGGAGCCTCGAAAATTATTTTTTTGGTATATCGTAGTGTAACTTCTTTGCCTCATGCCAAAAGCTATCGAAAAATCGATGGCACAATATCGACAAATTTTTGCCCTTACAAATCGGCCCACCCTATTGTTCATGCGTCTGTTATTTAAAATATTAATTTTCAAAAGCTAGTTTCTTTTTAAAGAATCACGATTTTTTGTTTTTAAATATCAAACAGGGGTTTTCTAATGGGTATTTAGCAAAAAAGCAATATTAAAAATAATCGATTAACCTATATTTCCTACCGAATTCAATGTGCAATCTAATGCATTTTTCATACGAAACTATTAATATTTTGTAAAAGAGAAAAAGTTTTTTTTTTCAATAAAAACTTACAGCTTAGTTTTCTCCATTCTGTTCTGTTTCGGGTTTGTTTTTCTAATCAACAAAAATTTAAATAATAATTTTCCATAAAATTTAAGAAATTAATTAGCTTTTAACACAAAGTATAGAAGCAAACAAACAAAAAAAAATGGTCAAAGTAAACGAAACAAACTTTAAGTGTAAAATAAATATAGACAACTGGTTTATATTTAAAAATAAAATGTTACCTTTTTTTGTAACTACGTACTCGCACTTCTTCAATTAAATCTACTTCTTCTGTGTTTACACAGTCGTCTTGTTTAAACACCATAAGCCTGAGGCTCATTTGTTATTATTGTTGTACCTACATACATAAATATATAGTTGTTGGTATTGTTATGAGACAGAACAACTAAATAAAAGTTAAGTGTTATATATAATGAGAATTCTTGTTGTTGCCTTTTTGTTTTGTTTTGTTTCGTGTTGTGAATTGTATTGTATTTTGTTCTTACGTTTTGTTTGTTGTTGTCTAAAAAAAAGATATATAAATAATAACAAGGTAAATGTACGCTAAACAACACAATTTTAAGGCATACAAAACAAATGCAAATATTACTTACTGAAATAAACAATGCAGACATGCACATTAGAGGTATTCATAAAAACAAAAGGAAATTTTAAGAGCTTGCATAAAAAATATGGAATTTGGCGGCGATTAGAAAAAGAAAAGTCGGCGCAGAAATTGAATGTGCTACTTACAAAGCACACTTCGCAGGCTAATACAGCATGAATGACCAATTTATTAAGAAATCAAAAAAAGTATTGAATTTGTAGCTCCAAACTACTCAGATATGAATTACTGTCTCCATGCCTAGGAAGAGTTTACGGTCCGCTAGAGACGCTAAGAAGTATTAAATATTATAAAAAAAAAAGCAACTTTAGATTTTTTAAATATTTTTTCCTAACAAAAACTAAAACTATAATTTGTGTAGTAATCAGTAGTTGTTGTTTTTAACTGTAATTACAGTTGTTTTTCTATGGAAATTAAAAACAGTTACGACAGTTTTTTGAGAAAACAACTAAAGAAAATCGCTAGAAATTAAAAATCGCTTTAGCGGAAAATGGTTGGCTGTCAAAAGTCGTTACTTTAGAAATTATCCATATACCATTGATCCTCTCTAATGCACATATTTATATGAAAACAAAAAAATTGTACACTGTGAATTGAAAAGACCATATGTTTTACTACTAAAGGAATATATTCTTTGATGGTGAATTCAGAAAAAATCGAAGGTTACAAGAATTTGCTATAAAAAATCAGACTTTTAAAATGTGGCTAACACTAGGTGTGTTTATTATAGCAAAGTCACAAAAAAACTCAATTTTTTAAATTTTGTTTAAAATATTTAAATGTTAATGTATAGGCACCATCACAAATCTACTAAAAAATTTTAAGGTTTAGAATTTTATTACAATTTTGTATGAAAGTTGAGACTTTCAGTTTTACAAATAATCTTATAATAGTCACAAGTCGTCATAACAATTAAGAATAGTACTTGATTATTCTTAATTGTGTTCTGAGTCTGAAGCCTCTTTTTAATTTTTGTTAACAAATTATTTTTAAAGTTTTAGGCTTTACAGTGGTACTTTTTAAAGCTAAAGCTAAACCAAAAAATCTTTGCAGCTGAACCACTGTGTGACACATAAAATAGATACAAGTGCAAAACTAAAACTGAAAACTTGAAGTAACAATCCACAATTTAACAAATAAAAAACACAAAATTATGCAAGATATTTAAATTTTTGTTTGTTTTTATGTCACACGTTAAAGTTGTATTCACCTCTTATGAACTTTTCACCATTACCTAACATTTCTATATCACACACTCACTTCTACACTCATACCTATTTACAGACGCACATGAATATGTATAAAGGTTTTTTTTTTTGTTTTAGTGAAATGTTACTTTTCTCTCATGTATGCCAGGTCAACAAAAGTTTAAAGTAAGAAAACTTTAGTTTTGTCGTTCATAACATTTTTTATCTTTTACTTTTTTTTTTTGTTATTTTTTCGTATTTAATTTGAAAAACAACACCTTTGTGTCGTTTCGTGCAAATATGTGGCGACAGTTGCATATTGCAGTAAAGCATGATTTTTTATGGATGAATTTATTCCCTTTTGTGTTTGGTGAAGCAATAGTTGAAGGAAGAGTTTTGTGTATTCATTTTGTATTCTGGTCTGTTTTGTCAAAAAGGTTACATTCTACAATAGTTAAGAGCAAAGGCCAAAGTTTATGTTAACAACAGAAGTTGCAAATTAATATATAAACATATTTTTTAATTTTTTTTCTTTATCATTGTTGGTGTTGTTATTAATGTTGAACATGTTAAAAGGTGTGAGTGTTACTTTTCAAAATGTTAAAAGGAGTGATTGTTTATAAAAGATTGTATGTATGTAAGTTCATTCCTCGTCACAGGCAGAGAACGAAGCCGATATTAAATTTTCGCCGCCGGTTGCTGAACGAAAATATAGTTGGCAGCGACTAAAAATCGACTAAAGTCGAAAAATCTTTGGCGGAGGTGACTAAATGTTAAAAAATTCGGCGGCGGCTGAAAGTCGACTAAAGCCGATGATTTGTGAAAAAATTGTTATAGTTTTTTTATGATACCACAGTTAAAAAAGTTATACTGAAAACCTTATGCTTCCAGTTCTATGGGGGCTAAAAGCCGACTACGGCCGGCGTTTTCCTACAAAATTAATTCAAGTAATTTTTGGTAATTAAAACTAATTAATTTTATAAGAATATAAAAAAAAAAATCTCGTTCTTTTCTACCGGCTTAGCTGATATAGTCGGCTAACATTAAGTAGTCGCCGCTAAAAGCCGATCGGCTTCTTTCTCTGGTCACAGAAGTAATAAACAATAGCCGTGGGCACTTAAATTTACATATGCTAATACATGTTTTGTAATTTTTTTTAAACTGAAATAATGATCATATTAATTAACAAGGAGCTTTTTTATGCTTACTGCTCTGCCTTTGATAAAACTTTGACATCTAGGATGTTTAGGTGGTCAAAATGGGGTTAAAAAGTAGATTCGTTTTATAATTTATGGATCTTATGGTATTTTATTTTAGGGAAGGATGTGTGTTTTATCATTTTGTCACTTTTTTTAAGTGGGCTTGGCTTTTAACGAAAAATCACCGATATTACGTTAAAATTCTGTATAATTTTCTAAAGAATCTCCTTGCCTTTCGGGGCGAATTAAGCCAATATTTTGATCTTTAAAAATAAAGGCAACGAGAATAAAATTAGAAAAAACTTGAATCGTTTCTAATTTATTGGTCACCACTGTATATTAAATTTACTCTTTTAAAGAAAACATTATTACATGCTCTCGAAATATTAAAAAATATTTGCAGTGCCAGTGTTGATATATCTTTAGCTCTTTGACGATCGAATTTCGTGATCTAACCTGGTAATAGTTAGCCGTTATAGGTTTAATCTTGCCGATTACATGTTCCCGGCATAGGTCTCATCTCTTGAGGAACTGCAAAAATCCTGTAAGTATCCTCTTAGTTCATGTAAATGAGCCTGGAGGGCCTAAGAATATCCTTCAAACATCATACTGTGAACATCACTTGAGGTTTGCTTAATGTCTTTTAGAATCTTGTGAATATCTTTTGAACTCCTGTAATAAACCATTGGAGTCCCTTAGTATCCCTTGAGTATCGTGCGAATATCCTACGAGTATACTGCGAATGTCCTGCGAGTGATTTTGAACATGATTTTCATTTAGAAAATATGCCTTTCGTTAGTTACCAACTTGAAATACATAAAAAATACTGCCATAACATGCGAAGTTCCTAGAACGGCATTTTCATCTAGGAAGTGTGCCGTATGGTGCACAGTGGGAAATTTTAATTTATCTCATGTTATGAATAGGGTTTGTAAATTATTGAATGGTGCATTAAAATAGGTAGTGTCGTAAGGATAAGATGTCAGGCTATAATATTGCCACAGCAAGTAATCGAAAATAGGGCCCAAATAAACTTCTTTCAACTGAAGCAATTTACAGATTTCCCAAAACTAATTTAAAAAAATCTCTTTAGCACATATTTTATTAAACATAATTTGAATTGGAAATACCTTTATCAGCAATAAATCAATGTTGATAGCACGACAGCAATCAACATTGATTTATAATGTTAAATAATATATTTAAATGTTTAAATATTTTCTAACAAATTTCTATTAAGCCTGTTTTGTTTCTATACGTGTTACGAAATCCCATACAGATTTTTATATTTGGCATATTAAGAGTTAACTCTTTTAATATTTTCAACATCGATAATGTACGAGTAACTGTCAGATTGCATACAAAAATATCCCAGGAAATTTTTTTACAACGATAGCCAACCACACAAATTCTGAAACAGGTTCCTCTGCAACTGATTCCATGGAACTGGTTCATCTCTGATGAAAGGCACGACTGACGTAGAATCAGTTCTAGAACTAGTTCCAGAACTGATTCTATGGCAACCTGATCCACTTTGGAGCTATAAAAGTGGTTGCTTTTGCGACAATTTCAAACAAAAATCATCGGTGTTACAATGTATCTATTCTACAACCGATTCTTTGGAACAGAAGGGATGTTATGGGTTTTTTTGTATCCGTGTTAAGTTTGAGCAACAAAACAAGGCAATTGTTAACTTTGGTCTGAGTTTATTGTGGATTATGACATTTATTTTATGACTTATTATATGTTTTTTGTTGTTGTTTTTTCTTCTTTTTTTTTTTTTGTTTTGCTTTTTGTTGTTACCAAGAATTTATGATCTTTGTTCTTTATGTAAAGTGAACAAACATATGTTAGAATGTTTTTGTTTTTTATGTTCAGAGAAAGTTCAAAAAGTATACGGATATTTTAAAGAAATGAAAAAGCTCCTATTTTTTTTTAAAGAGTTCAGAACGTGTAAAAAGTGTGTTACAAGTGTTTAAAAACATGTGATTAATGACGTAGTTTTGTGATTAATGAACATTTATGGGGCTTAAATTAGCCAATAGTTAGTTTTTGATAGCTAGAATTCTTTTACAATTTTATTAGCCAAACATATGTTGTATATATTTTAGTATATTTTCATATACTATATATTTTAACTGGGCATTTCTTTATGTGAACCGTATACTTCTTGTAGTTATAGTATTTTTTTTTTTTTGTAAATATAAAGGGTTTTTCTATAAGAGCGCTACAAAAGTAAAAAAGTTTAAATAAAACAAAAACGGTTTTGGATATCAATGAAATTCTTTATTCCTGTGAAAGTACGTTCGTTGCCATTATGTATGGAAATCGATCTCTTTTGCATGGCCACCACGGGCACGCTTGCAGAAGTACAGACGCTGAACCCAATTTTCGACAGTTTTCAAACATAAATCGGCCGATACTGCTGCAATTTCACGTTCGATATTCGTACGAAGTTCATCAATCGTCGCTGGCTTTTTGGCATAGACCATAGATTTCACGTAGCCCCACGCTCAATTGTTGATCTGCTAGGACTATTATGACAACCATAAATTGGACGTAGCGCTCTTAACGTTGAGGCCACTGACTCCGAATTTCGGTAGTAAATTTTAATAATTTCGACTCGTTGTTGGCTCGTATATCTTTCCATCATGAAATGGCAAACCTTACTGAAGAGAAATGTCAAAAGAGCGGCAAGAAATATGGTGTCGTTTGCTGTCGCTGTCTTTCTATTTTGTAGCGTCCCTGTTGAACAACCCTTTATATGTAGAATATTTATTATTTTCTATTTTTCTACCATTTTAGCATAGTTTAAATGTATAATCACTTTGGTAAACTGACATTTGTTTTCATTTTCCATTATGATGCTTCTCTAGCTACATTAGCAATACAATTCGCCTTTTGCTCTTTTCCACTTTATCATCGTTTGTTTACTTGCTGGAATAATAGTCGGTACAAAGTATAAAGAAAGTCTCATAAAATTTTGTTTAATTACCCAACAATTGTGTTTTTGTTTTAAAGTTTAAACATAAATTTTAAAAAGCCATAATACGTTTTTGTGTAAAAAATATTCATAAATAATTTAAAGGTTAAAATGTTGTCTTTCGTAGACTTACAATGGATAAAATTAAAGGGGTAAAATATTCGGCGGTAACCCCATAATCATTATAAAAAATAAATAATTTTTTATTGGTTTTGATTTGAGGTAAAAAAACAGGGAAGAATTTTATTAAATTCAGTAAGTTTTTACTTATAAGGGGTATTTTAGATAATAACAACGGCTTTCAGTGAATATCTTTGTTTTGCACTGCCAGTGAAAATCAAATTAATTATTAATATATTTTAATGGTTTGACCTAGTACTGTACATTTTTAAGTACCAACATGAGTGTTAACATAGTATTGTAAATATGTAAACATTTACCTTATATGTATTGCCAACCAAATAACCATATTTATATGTACATTAAGGTTATGACTCATTTTTATCAAAAATTTTACCTATCACCACGTGATAGGCAATACTAAATTAATATTAAAAATCGTATTTGCGGATCATTTCGGCAAAAAAACCTTCCGCACCAAATGCATTTTCTAAAAATAATTTTTGTTTGGGGATTTTGTTTAACTTACATAACGAATTATTACAAAAATTATTGTAAACGACAAAAAATGTATCCAAAAGTCCCTCCAAAAAGGTTTAGTAATTTTTACCGTAAATAGCTTTTAATAAGCATCGTTTGAGTCTCATATGTTTAAAACTTCGGAGAAATATTTTAATTAAACTAAAACCATATAGAGCAAATTTCAACCCTTTTGGTGCGGAAACTTTTTTGACAGTAGCGAAAAAGTAACATTGCGTTTCTTAATATTTTTTTATGGGCTTTTCGGTTAGGGCATGTAAAATTTGATATTTGAAAAAAAAATCAAAAAGTCATAACCCTAATGTACATAAACAAGATATATGTATGTAAATATCTATGTAAATTTCTATGTAAATATCTATGTAAATTTCTATTTCAATATCTATGTAAATATTCCATATCTACTAAAATTAAGCATTAAAGTGTATTTGTTAAACATAATTGTTGAAAATCCTAGCAAACATAAATGTAAATATATTCTTTTTGCATCTTTTGTTACATTTGAAAAAAAAATGGCGTTAATTACTCTGCTAATTAATTTCCGAATATTTATAAAAATTGCTTAACTACTCGTTTTAAAAAGAATCCTTAATTGTTATTTTGCTGCTTGGTTTGTATTAATATTTTCGAATGTAGTGATCGATTTTGTGACGTAGTGAAATTTATTTCAGATTTGTTTTTATATAGATATATTTTTAAGTGCACAAAATTATACCAATTAAAATATATTTTATATTTGTAAAATGTGTTAATTTACATGATGTTTGTTTAGCATTAATATACATAAACCGACATGAAAAGTCTTGTTTTGTGTAAATAAACATATTGTCGACAGTTGGTGTACTTAGGATTTTTTAATTTATTATTTAATTATAAAATTAGTAGTAATTACTGCAAGTATAAATTAAAAACTACCACACAGGTATACTATATGGATATAAATTAATTAAAGTATTAGTTACTGTATATTTATAACAGATTGATGGATCCTATCAGAATATGGTAACAATATTATATTGTAAATAGTAGCGTCAAAAAAAATCGGCCGATTAGTAAAACCTGTTTTCCGTTTGTTTGAAAATTACCATTGAAAAAAAACCGGTTTTGGTTACGGTTTTTTTTAGAAAAAAACCGGTTTCGGTTTTTTATTTATTTTATTATTATTATTTTTATAAATAATATAAAGATCTATTCTCATGGAAATAAATCTGTATAAATAGCAAAAAAATCTAATAAAAATTTGTTAAAAATCGCCATACAGAAAAAAATTACTGAAATCAGCTTAATATATTTGCTAAAGCGATTAACCGGTTTTCGGTTACGGGTTTTGACACTATAATAAGTACTAAAGCAGAATTTCTAATTTTGTTTTATTTATCCTCTAATGAGATTTTTTGCTATAGTTAAGGGTGGCGTATACTTTATATATTTTAATTCCATAGTACTTATCCGCCCTGTAGTTTAAGTGAGCAACAATTTATTTAGTGTATTCTGGCTTAAAATTGTGAATTTAACTTTAACAAAATTTATTTTTTTTTTTGTTTTAAGTGCATTTTAAATATAAGTATATGTATACAATAACATTTTTGTTTTATAATTTCTATATTGAAGCACAATTTTCAAATTGTTTCTGGTTAAATTTTAACATTTAGTTAAATCACCTGCTTTTATTTAGCTTTTCCTACAGTTTGACACACTTTTTTTATTTTTATTATTTCTGTATTGCTTGTTTTAGTTGGAAAATTAAAGTACAAACAACACGTTCCAAAAAGAATCAAAAAATTGAATGTTTGTAGTATGTATAAAATTATGCAATTATGTTTTATGTACTAGATGTTTTATGGTATTGAAAACAATTCTTGCATGTAACACGCAAAATAGTGTTCGAGTAAAAATAACAACATTTTCTAACTATATTTAAATAAAACACCATTTAACCCTACAAATTATAAAACTTTACATGCATGCATGTATGTATATGTATATGTATGGGTGTGTAGGTACTTACAATGGATTGTTTAAACCCATTCTTTACATACATATACATATATATGTATATTGAAGCCTCTTCTAATGACTGGTGTAATATCCCGAATAAAAAACTTGTAATTACGCCTTCGATACTTTAATTATAAATATTATATATGATACATATACAACTATATCAAGTCATATGTTATATTTATAATTAAAGTATCGAAGGCTTAGTTACTAGCTTTTTTCGGCATATTACAACAGTCATTAGAAGAGGCTTCAATATATATATATATAGGAAAATTTAATAAAACACACATTCGTTTTATTGTTCATATATGTCAATATCATCTCATTCCCCACTACGTTAAAAAAAACACTTAACCCACCACATATCGATGCTATATATACAGTGCACAAGAAAAAAGTTGGACACATATATGTATATTAAGGTTATGACTCATTTTTATCAAAAATTTTACCTATCACCACGTGATAGGCAATACTAAATTAATATTAAAAATCGTATTTGCGGATCATTTCGGCAAAAAAACCTTCCGCACCAAAAGCATTTTCTAAAAATAATTTTTGTTCGGGGATTTTGTTTAATTTACATAACGAATTATTACAAAAATTATTGTAAACGACAAAAAATGTATCCAAAAGTCCCTCCAAAAAGGTTTAGTAATTTTTACCGTAAATAGCTTTTAATAAGCATCGTTTGAGTCTCATATGTTTAAAACTTCGGAGAAATATTTTAATTAAACTAAAACCATATAGAGCAAATTTCAACCCTTTTGGTGCGGGAACTTTTTTGACAGTAGCGAAAAAGTAACATTGCGTTTCTTAATATTTTTTTATGGGCTTTTCGGTTAGGGCATGTAAAATTTGATATTTGCAAAAAAAATCAAAAAGTCATAACCCTAATGTATATATAATGAAACGAGCTGTAATCAATATAAAAGACAAAAAACGAAAGAAGATATTGAAAACCTAAAATTTCTGTTAATTTTACGCAGGGGTATGGCATCACCAAAAAAATAATAAAAACATCGTTATCACTAGATGGCACTTTATTAAAAAAAACTGACAATTTTCTTTTTTATTGAAATTTAAATAAAAACAAACAACAAAGCAAAGAAACAAACGGATATCTCAAATTTTATTATTTGAATGCATTCCGCGTTGTTTTCCTTATTTTGAACAGTTTTCAGCAGTTCTTGAGATTTTAAATATAGGCTCAACTGAAACTAAACTGATACTAATTTCAGCGCCCTCTACCGGTGAGTAGTGTAAGTTTTGATTTTCTATCTCTATAATTAATAGTCTCTGATTTTACGTACAATGCGCTTATGTTGTTTATAAAAAAAAAATTCAAATAACATGGTTGTTCATTTTATTTTATTTTTTTTTTTCTTTGTTCATTGTATATCGCACTTGATCAACAAGAGGGTATTAACTTAAAATTTTAAAATTTTCAGTAGAGGTGAAAAACTGTTTGTGGTTACATTTCAAGAGAATTTGAAAATTGAAAATACATCATTTGAAAATATATTTACATTGTTTTTCTTTTAAATTTTTGCAATTATTGCAAAAAAAAACTATTTTTTGAGTTAATACCATTTTTCTGAGGCTTTTTGTTGATATAAAGGTAGCCACTATACTATCACGAAAATGGCTTCAAATGTGGTTTTCGAGATGAAAGAGTAATCGGAATACTTTGAAATTTTTACAGTAGATAGATATTGATGTTGTTACTTGATTTCTTGCAAAAAGTGAAATTTTAAAAATTTTGAGTTAATACCCTCTTGTTGATCAAGTGCGATATGTGTAATTAATGGCTAGAGTTATATCCGATTTATGTATATTTTTCTAATAAATAGGTACAGAAATATAGTTCTTTATTTTAAGCATTAATGATTAAAAATGTACCTATTTATCTAACTGAAAATTAGAACGTACGATAATGACTTTCATCAGCTATCAGAGGTTTGATTACATTATAATTTTTTCCATTTTTCATGTTTGTTTAAATTTGACCAAATTTGATATTTAAAAACTGATTTTTAAAAACGTGAAAACTTTTCAACAATATTCTTGCGACAATTTATGGCATTTTCAATATATTGACCAAGTTATCCTAATTATTATCAATTACTCCATTTAATGCATTAATTCTTTCAATTCCACTTAAAATTAATATTCTCAAAAAAAAAAAAAAAAAAAAAAAAAAAAAAAAACATATTCGATACTCTTATTAAACTAGACATTAGACCATACCACCTTACAGGCTAAAAAAAAAGTGCACAGTACATACTCAAATGTAAAGTATTTTTGCAAGGGAATTGCTTTTTTAATTTTTCCTTATAGCTTCGGCATTTAAAGTTGGATTTTAAAGTGTGATATATCGATTTTTTTGCCTCGAGGAGATCAGTTTTTTGCTATCCAGGAAAAATCCAAATAAAACAAAAGTTTTAAAAGGTGACCCCTACGTTCGGCAACCAAAAAAACAATAAAAAAAATTTCTGCTGGGTTTATCGAAAAACTTCCTTAGTTTAATGATTTTTTTCGAGCTTAAATTTTCTGACTTAGGGTGGTACATTAGAGTGGTAGTATCTGGGATCTGGTGGGTAAATACTAGAACGGAATACTTGAGGTCAATAGTCCCTAGAGCAAAACATTGGTCCCCTCGAGAGAAAAACATTGATGCTTTAATATCCGACTAAAAATGCCAAAGGTAGTATAATGAAAAATGTAAAATGGCGACCCCTACGTTCTGCAAAAAAAAATTTTTGTTTGAAACCTCCTTGCAAAAATAATTTAGTTTGGACGGTGTACGGCGAACATTTTTTTTAGAGGTACGGTCTACTGGACAAATTTCTACAATTCTCATTTTTTTTAATACTATTATTATACATGTTATTTAATCACAATTTATAAGCACATAGTTTTGAAAGCACTTTTTTTTTATTCGGGATAATTGTTGTTGTCGTTGTTTCTGTTGTTAATGATGTTGATACATAATATAAGTGTAGCATACATGTACGTACTAACATGGTATTTAATTAATAACAAAAATTCTTTGTAAAAAAAATATACATACATATACTAGAAATATGAAAAAGTTTTAGTTAAAACCAAACTTTGCAAAATTCTATGAACATTGTTTTTGTAGTGTTATTATATGAAAATAAAATATTTAGTGGTTATTGTTACGAAATTTATTTTTAAATTAAAGCATATTTTCATTAGAAAATACCTTAATATTTCTAAATTTTTTTCTGACTTGTGAAAAATATTTAAAATTTACAAATTATTTTAACAGATATTAATATTTAGTTTTCAAAAACAAACTTCAAAAACTTGGAATAAAAAGCTATGTGATGTGACTTGTTTTTATTTGATTTACTTTGAATTCAGTGTTTGTAGATGAGGTGTACAGCGATATATGAAGTAATTTTCAAATGGATTTGAAGAATTCCGATTAGACTATAAAAGCTAATATATGAATATGAAAATAGCTGATATGAATTTTGGTGGTGATTGGATAAATAAAAGTCGCGCCGAAAATCGATTGAATATTTGTTTAATATTTTTTTTATTGAATATATCTTTTTACACCAAATGCTTACAGAATCATAATCTATTATATACTGACAATTTATCTGCCAATCTGAACTGTTTATTTTTATTTCATTATAGATGATAATAATCTCGAATAAAAACACTGTCCTGTTGCCACTGTGTATGGAATTTTTAAATGTTTTTCTATTTAAATTATAAAATTATTTTACTCTCTTAGCACCAACTCGCCACAACATTTATTTTTTGTTTTAACTTTTTTCAAATTTTAAGCAGAAGCATAAAACTGAGGGTAATTAGCCAATTTTTTAAGTGCGTGTTTTCAAGCAAATATCACAAGACATAAAGAATAATGTGAACAAAAACAACACCAACAGGAAATTCTAGTAATTAAAGAATGGCTGCAAAAAAAGAAAAACAACAACAGCAAATTAAGAAACAACGACAGCAAAACCATAACGACAACAGCAACAGTAAAAAAAAAAAAATATTGTAAGTGACAAAGGAAAAAGTTACACCCGTAGTGAGCATGAAAAGCAAGAAAAAACATGACAATCAACTTATTCAACAACAACAATACCAAAATAGAAAAAAGGACTTCAGTTTTTCTTGTTTGAACCGACATCCGTTTTTGTTGTTTTCATTATGTAGTTTATTGTGACAACAAGTATAACAACAGCTGCTGCAGCAGCAGCAACAATAGCTGCTTTTGTAGTAAAAGGACTATTTTTTACTTCTACATTTTACCGTATTTAAATGTAAAATACCATTACAATTGTTAACGAACTAACAATAAGTTGAGAATTCATAAAATAGGGAGAAAATTGGAAATGAAAACTGTTTGAATTGGCGAAAATTAAAAACAAACAATAACTATTTTTCTTAGAATGGCAATGATAGAGGAATTTGTGTAAAGTTAAAAGTAGTTTTGTTTTTATTTTGTTTAAATACTTTTGAATAAACTTACACAATACTGTGTGAGAAAATGTACAACTTAATTCCAAAACACCAAAGCACTATAATTGCGTTATGCCGATTAAAATTTAATCTTTAATCTATGATGCAGCTTTTTGCCAACTTTGGTCAAAGTTTTGCTTATTGCACATATGTATGGATTCAGCCTCAAAAGTACTGCTCATCTTTTGAGGCCAGGAAAAAATTAAGCCAATTTCGAATAACCTGTTCTGAAGTGAAGCGTATTCAAGTGAAAGCGTTCTGCATCGATCGAAACAAATGGTAGTCGGACGGGGCAAGGTCTGGATTATTAGGTGGGTGAGACTAAACTTCCCAGCCACTATTTTACAAATACACTCAACCAAAAAAGTCTGTAATGGCTACTGAAAATTTTGCTGTTATTACGGGAAATTTAACTGTTTTGCGCCCAGCGGTATTTTTTGCTAATTTGAGCAACACATGTCGGCTGATCTGTAGTACAATAAAATTAGTAGAAAAAATTAGTAGCCGCTATTAGTAGTAGGTGGTTTCATACCGATGGTATGAAATACAAAAACAAAAAACTTTCAAAATATTTTTATTGTTGGCTATGCTTTGCAGAGACTTCGAAAACATATTTTATTGTTTGCTCCATACCCATTTTGTTAATGTAGCAGACTATATTTAATTTGAGATTTTGATGCTTCAAATAGCATTGCACTACTGCCACCACTTTCTAGGGAAAACTGATGAAGGGGACATGGAAAATCCCCGAAACTATTGTCTTTTCATTCCTGAAAGTGAAGAGGTTTTTGAAAGCAAAAACTATGTGAAGTATTTGTCCGGAGAGTATCCTGATGAAGAAAAATAGCAGTTTTTGGAAAAAGTACTTATTATGTTAATTCATAAAAAGGAAATTGACCTCGAACTGAATTAATAAATTTCTAATTACTAAATTGTTTTGCTGAAATCAGCAACGAGAATTAGTAAAAAAATCCGTAATTTGTAATAAGAGAATAGCAAAAATGATTACTAAAAAAAATTGTACTAAAAATAGTAAAGTTCGATTGGAAACTGTTTACAAATTTTTTTACAAACTTTTTTATCTGAGTGTAGTTTTTAACCGGTCTTACAATATGTGTGTCCGAGCGTTGTCATGGTGGAATATTACTGCTTCATGTCTGGTCGCATATTCCGGGCGTTTTTCGGTCAATCCTCGCTTCAAACGAATTAATTATATTCGGTACAAGTCTCCTGTGATCGTCTGGCCCGGTTTCATCAGTTCATAATAGATGGGATCCTTCTGATCAAACCAAATACCAAGCAAATACCTTGTCACCATGGATATTCTGCTTTGGCATAAATTTGGCTAGTTGGCCGGGCTTTATATACAACTTCTTGTGCTTCGGATTATCGTAATGGATCCATTTCTCATCGCCAGTAATGAGTCCATACAAAATTTACTTCTTTCAGCACTTCTGACATGTCTTTTGTAGTTTCTCGGCTTCAGCTCTTGTGGTGCTCAATTTCCTTTCTTTTGGATGAATCCTGCTGCTTGCAAATGTTTTGAAATTGCTGGTTGAGTGACCCCCAATGATTTTGCAAGTTAACTTGAGTTATTTTTTTTTTTATTTTTTGCCGAACGTAGGGGTCGGTATTTTACATTTTTCGTTATATCTTTGGTATTTACAGTCGGATCTTAAAGTATGATATATCGATGTTTTTCTCTCGAGAAGACTAGTGTTTTGCTCTAAGAACATTTTGACCTCAAGTATCCCGTTCTAGTAGTTACCCACCAGATCTCAGTTGCTACAACCCTAATGTACCACCCTAATGTTAGAAAATTAAAGCTCGCAAAAAATCATTAAACTTTTGCTAAGGAAGTTTTTCGCTAAACCCAGTAGACATTTTTTTATATATTGGTTGCCGAACGTAGGGGTCGTCTTTTTAAATTTTTTTTAATTGGATTTCTCCTTTATAGCAAAACACTGGTCTCCTCGAGGCAAAAAAACCAATATATCACACTTTAAAATCCGATTTTAAATGCCGAAGTTGTAACGAAAAATTGAAAAAGGCGATCCCTACGGTCGGCAAAAAAAACCACAAACCATCCCTCCCACATTGAAGTCGGCGAAACATATTCAGGATAAGCTCCGATGAGCAACGGATGTGCGTTAGCTGAATTTTTTTTTTTTTAATTGAAGAAAAACACATAATGCGTAAAAATATTTATAGTAGTAAATTAAAATTTTATAGAGTGTAGTGCTCTAAAGTTTTGCGTACGCAAAATTGGGGGATTTTTAAAATAGTTCGAAGTATTATTACATATTGCACCAAGTAAAATTATATATAGCTTTCTGTTTTAAAGTGACTGTTTATTTTTTCCAACCCTTGTAAAATAATATTATACAAATAAAATTTTCCATTTCTCTCTATATTTTTTGCATCATTTTTATATATTAAGGGTACTCACGATGGGTATTGCAAACGATGCAAACGTTGCAAATGATTGCAATAAAACAACGATTGCATCAACACAACAACAAAATGTATATATTTGCAATTTGCTTTATTTTTCTTCATTTGCAATAAAAAAACCTTTAGCAAAAATCACTTTGCATATAAGCAAATAAAATAAAACATTTGTTTTTAACATATCAGCCGCCATATTATGATTTATAAAATAAGAAATTAAATAAAAAAATTGGTTGTGATTTTTTATTAACATAAAATTTTTTTTTTATTTATTATTTTATTTTTATGATTCACAAATTTTCTCAAAAATACGATTTATTTTTACTTTTGACGTAAACAAAATCACTGTTGCCAATTTAGCTACTTTCTTGTCAAATATAGCGATATTTTACCATTTTCAGCTATTTTCTAGTGATTTTTTAGTTTGATTTAGCGATATTTTTAGGAAAAAAGTTAGCAGCATTGAACAAAATAGCTTATAAAGCAAATATGCAATTGATCTTAAAAAAGACGTTCACGATATGTTACAATTTGCATAGCAAATTAGCAAATTGCAAATATGCACATGTACCATCGTGAATACCCTTATTGTTGTTGTTTTTTTATGAATGCAACTAACAATTGAACAGTTTCTACTAACGATTTGCACATATGCAAATCATAAATAAATACAAACATGTTCCATGGCAGTTGAGTGCTTGTATCCTATAACAATTTCAAATTCAATTTCCGTTAATATATTGTTTTGGTATAAGCAAAAGTACTATAGAACAATTGTTGGGGAAATAAGAGTTCATTTACAAAAATATGGTTGAATAAACAAAATTCGTGCATAGTTATGGTTTTTATAATATTTCTTAGAACCGTTTTTTATTATAAAATAGCTTCTCTATCATTTATACAATTTGACTTCATCCTTATAGAAATACCGTTGCATTTTTTTCTATTTGTTTTAACTCTTCTGACACTATGAAATAATTTTACAAATTGTATTTATCATTTTATTTGTTATCTGATCACAACATTTTGCCAAAAGGGCTTCACGAAAATCATCAAATGATGTGTTTAAAATCCACAAACAAGTTGTGAAATTCAAACGGAATCTGTATAAGTATGTAGACAAACATTTGCAATTTAACTGTTTCACTGTAAGTATTGTAACATTGCCAAAACGCATTTGAAAACCACTAAAGTATTTATATATACCTGTTGCAAACTGAGATTTTTTTAGTAAATGTTTGAAATGAAAAACTTTTGCCATAAATAGAATAAAATTTTGTTACATTTGTAGAGAAAAATTGTTGTGATTTTTTGTTTTTATAGTTTCCACAAGAAATATTTTAAAATATATTTTGGTAAGTTTGAAACATTGTTGACTTTAGAATTTAATTTTTATATAAAAAGGGAAAAAGCACTAAATTCTTAGCAAAACAAATCATCAAATAAGCGAATGCAAAACCTTTTCTAAGTTAGATTTTATATAAGATTCTAGTTCAAAATATAAAAGTAATCATAAGAAATAAAGTGCCAGAATTGAAAAAAGGCACCTCAAAATGGAATGACAAATTCAAGAGACTTTATTAAAATGCAGGTCTGAATAAGTCTAGGAAATGTAAACTCTAGACTGTCAATAGACAGTTGCTGTCGTACACAATTTCTTTAATTAGTAACAATTTTTAAAATCTCTTGTCACTTTACTGAACTTGTCAGTTTATTAAATGCACCTTTTGGTATTTATAAATAAAATATTTTTATTAAATACAACTCATTTAGTGAAAACCAACACCTGACAATTAGAGATGGCACTTTTACGACAAAAATTAGTGCCAACAATATTAGAGATGACAAACTTAGCTCGAACTCCAAAAAATTTTTTATCCCGTGTAGATGTGTCATAACAAGTGTAATTTTGTTATAAAAATATTTATTAATTTATTATATAAGAGTATTTAAAAACTATGCAATTAGATTTAAATATTTATTGTTATATAAGCAAAATTTTTATCAACGAATGAACAATTCTAAAGTGGCCACTTAATGTCACTGAAATTTTTGTACAAAAAAAAAATGGAAAAAATTTAAAATTTAATTGATCACGTTTTAAAATAACACATATTTGGTTTTTATTATTTTTTTACTAAACTTCAATACTTTATTATATTTCTATATGGTAAACAATTTAATTATTAAAAGAGTTTTATGCAATTTTTAAATTTTTTCCGAATTGCACAATAAAATGTATATATAAAAATATAATATTGAGTTTTAGTATAGAACTAAAAAAATCTAGCAACAATTTATAATTTACCAATTAGCAATTGAATACTGACCACAATTAAAAAAAAAACAAAAAATAAATAAAACAAAATAGTAAATTTTAAATTAAACAATTACACTGCTCTACAATGATTTTTTTATCTTTAAAATTCAGGAAAATCGCTGAAATTTGAAAAAAGTAGATACATCAGAAGAAACTCATTCAATTTGATTATGCTTTACAAACTACTTCTTTCACTGCTTCACAAGTATCAGTTAGTGTATTTTTACTGCTTTTTTAGAAGTAATTCTGCACAACTTCAAGAAATCATTTCTTTCATTGATTCCAAAGTAGCCGTTAATATATTTTTATAGCTTTTTTATAATTACTTCTACACCACATCAAAAAAAAATCACTTAAGTATTGCTTCGAAAGCATAGTTGCTCTAAAATTGATTTTGGTTTCATTTGATATATCTAAACAGATGATCACGGGTTCGATTACTGGACTAATACGATTACTGGACTAATACATTTTTAATTTTTAAAAATTTTTTTTTATTTTTTTTTTTTTAATTTATTAAATATTAAATAAATTTAATAATTTAATTTGTTCAAATTCAATATTTTTATAACTTTAAAATTTCTAAAAATATTTAAAATAAAAATCATGATAAATTGCTTTTTATGCGCTTATGAAAATAGTACTGAAAACAATACGTTAATTGCAGTGCACCTTTAGCACTTGTTTAAAAAGCACTTTTATTGCAGAGAATAAAGCACAATATCTCGCTATTACAAAGTGGTGTTTTTATGCCAGTCACTTTCATATCAAAGAATAGCTCAGCGGTAGGGAGCTAGACTAGCAAGCATGAGGTCGCAAGTTCGAAACCCGGTAGCAGCAAACTTTTGTAAAATATAAAAATATAATTTTTTTTTGTTGCGAAGAGTTTTTCTTAATTTTTAATTGGTGAAAAATAGCTTCCTTTGCACACGTTTAAAAAGTACTTCGGCATCTCTTTTTTTTGGTGGGTGGGTCCGCTAATTCTATTAATTTCCAGTATCAAGTGCTCCAATTTCATTAGTCCGTCGTGCCATTTCATTCCATGCAGCAACATTCCATTTCGTTCCGTTCTACTCATCAGGTTTATATCCAGGATTGCCAGATATTTTTTTCATTATCCCAAAAAGAAATCGAAAAATATTCCCAAAAAATCCCCAACTAGCAAATATTTTGAGAAATGTTATACGAGAGTTAAATTTTCAGATAAATATTAACATTATCAGCATAATAATTCAATAATTCAATATAAAAAAGTAGCACTAACAAAAAGAACAGATCTTAAGAATTCTGAGATTATTTTCCTAATAATGTTTAGAAAAATTTTACTGAGAAACACTCCGATTATTGTATAAAAAACCAATGGAGCTATAAAAATATTTTCTTTAAAATTTTTCATGATTTTAAAACATTTTTTTAAAGATCAATTTACAATAGAAACAAGACCAGTAGTATTTAAAAAGTTTTTTCTAAAGTTAATTTACAGGACGGAGAGGAAGAAACATTTTAATTAAAAAGTTTAATAGACACAAGGGAATCATCAAATTGCCGTCTCACCCAAAGACTCGTCAATAGTTGGTTTATGTGCCAACAGATCAAAGTATTTTTAATTGTTAATTTGTCTCTATATAAAAAACTTTTTGTGTATGCCATAACCAGTAATCGGGCCGGCAACTCTTTAAACCGGCCTGGCCGGTTTACACCTCAGAAAATCTATTTTTACACAGATCTTATTTTTTACTCTCAACCTATTCGAAAATGTGAGGGGAGCTGAAAAAATAGCACTTTTGCACATATGGATTCTCTAGTGTACACTCAGTGGAAAAAATCTTCAAATTTATGAAGTTTTTCCATGAATTTTTATCAAAC
Organism: Leucophora obtusa; assembly: GCA_949987735.1. Classification (NCBI taxonomy): domain Eukaryota; kingdom Metazoa; phylum Arthropoda; class Insecta; order Diptera; family Anthomyiidae; genus Leucophora; species Leucophora obtusa. The sequence continues at coordinate 8,769,715 of OX465296.1, forward strand.
ATATTTTAAAACTTTTTCATAATTTCATGGGAAAAGTGTCATAAATATTTGTTTTTTTGGAAAATGGAGCATATCCCAAAAACTGTGGGGGATAGAAGTAGTAATACACTTCGATAGCAAAATTGGGCTAGATCCAGTGGAAAATTCGGAAAGGATTATCTTAGCAGTTGTTGTGAAACAGTTTCATAGATATTTATAAAATGTTACATTGAACGGAAATCTATATTTATGAAGGTTTTTATAAATAAGATGAAGCTTTCGCTTTCAGTGTACAGCTGTTATGTATTTCTCTATAACATAAGACCTATTCTAGAAACTTAAAAGAAAATTTATACAATTTATTGTTTTATAACCTATATCATCAGTTTGTTTTATATTTATTACTTTTCTTAATGTAATTTGAATTCCAACAACATAAATAAAAATTATTGATTTTTAAGAATAGGTCTAGAGCACATTATGTATATGTTTTTATAACAATTCTATTGTTATTTTCTGTTTTTTTTTATTTTTTTTTTTCAATTATACTTATTACCATATACATACTCACACGTGTATATTATACATGCAAATTGTTATTTTTTATTATTTTCCCCAAAAACAAAATAATATAACATAAAATGTAACAACAAAATCACTTCATGTTTTCAGACATTGTTATTTTAATTAACAAATGCAAACATTGTTCTTGTTTTATTATAATAAATGTGTATTGGTTCTTTGAATTTAATTTCAATTTAATTTTTTGGAATAATATGTACATATTTACACATGCATATTAAATAAAAGTACACGAAATGGTTATTCAAAAAAAAATTTTTTTTTTAATTTATTTATTATAAAATATTCAAATAACCTACCTTGTATTGTAAGTGACACAACAATTTTCCAAAATAGACTTTATCAACAAATGAACACAGCTTATTTCGCGTGAGAAACATTAGGTGTGTTTGGGTACTTTTCCAGTAAAGTTCAGTAAAAATTACTCAGTAACAAATTTACAGAGAGTAAGGCAAAATTTACTCTCAAAAAGAAAAATATCTAAAAATGTACGCAAACAGAAAAATTGTAAGAATTAGTAAAATACTGCTGCCAACTTCTTCCCTAAAAATATCGCTGAATCAAACTAAAAAATCACTAGAAAATATCTAAATTATAAAAAAAATAAAATAGCGATAAATCCCTAAATTGCACGAACTATTTAGGTTGTGTTGAAAAATTTCAGAAAAATAGCTATATTTTTCAAACTTCTTAAAACTTTCTTAAAAAATTGTTGATACATCGCCAAATTTTTCGAGCTTTTTTGTTTTCCATAAAAATTTACCGATAAATCGATGAATAATAATGATTCAAAAATTCTGTCAAGGAAATAAATGTAAAAAAATGTGAAGACTGTCTTAAAAAGAAAAATCGCTAGTTTTCCCGCTAATAGTTAAATTATATTTTATCCCGCTAAACGAGTTGAAGTATCGCTAGATTTGCCGAGAAAATAGCTAAATTGGCAACAGTTATTAAAATAGCTGATTGCGAAATAAACCTAATCAAATTATTGGATTAATAAATAAAACCTAATAAAATGATCACTTACTTACTCCTTCCATCGTAAATAAGCTTATATTTAAATATTTTTTATTTTTACAAAAAATTATTTCAAAATTTTTTAGACAAATGTTTTGTTTCTTCAATCATATGTTTTAAATAATGTTTTTTTTTCTTACAAATTCTTGCTAGCAAAAATCCATCCACTAAAAACTTGTAAGTTCTCTGGTATTGAACTGTCACTTTACCCTCTATTTTTCCTCTCTCCCTACTGAGTAATTGTGCAAACAAACACCTTCCAGTAAAAACTTGTACAAATTTGTACGAATTTGTACAAATTTTCGGGTACGCAAACACACTTATTTTTAAAAAACTAAGCATCAAATTGGTGTATTTCATTCTGAACTCACCTTACAAATCAATGATGCAGTTTTTTAGAAAATTTTCTCTTCAACACTTTTTTCTTTCTTTTGATTATACATGTATTATTTTATTTACAGTTTCACATTGTTTATTTTTTCGTTAATTCACTTTACTTCTTTTTAATTTATTAAATAGTTACAGTTTAATGGCACTTTTTTATTTGTTTTAATTTATGTGAGTGTCCAAATTTGTTTACTAGTTAATGAGTTTGGCAGAGAAAACAAAACTGACAGCTTCTTGTCTTTTACAACCAGTGCAATAAACTCACCACACTAACCAACAGTGCTACCATATGTGTTCGGTAAAATATAAGGGATAACATACGCAAGTGTATTTCTCTTTTTTAGGGTACAATCGCACTTGCGCATGGTAAACAAGTAATTTATGGGATTCTGTAGGCACAGTGGTTGGCTTCTAATGATATGGTGATAACGGCTTTGCAATCGATATGGTGGCCAATTGCAGTTATTCAAAAATGAAATGGTACAAAATATTAATACATCAAATACAATATCATATTTTGTGTTTTTAGTAACAAAACGTGGTGGTGAAAGTTTAGTGCATTTAGAAATAGAACTTTGGAATATTTAATGACTACTATTACTATTGCAGATGTAATTTTCACCATTACTTTTGTAAGGTAACTGTTCAGAAATGTTTGCCTTTGATGACCAAACGGACACATGTTTTTTTAATAGAAGCAGTCTTTAAATTCTTTCTATAAAAATTCCAATTCAACCATCAATTTAAGTTCGATTGTGATAGGGTTAAATTTTAACAAAATATGTATGTAGATAGTTAGGTCATATTTAAATGTATTGAAATTGAAAAGAATTATAGTTATAATGACCAATTTTACTATTTGCAAGTAAGCAAATAATTTTTTTTCAATTTTATATGAAACTTTAGCAATTTTTACAAAATTTAAATGTGTACAAAATTAAATTTATTAAAAACTAAAAAAATGCAATTTTTGATTTATTATTAATTTATATTTATATACTATATTTGCAACATATGGCCACACATCCCATTGAGGATATAAATTTCAATTGAAATGTCATAAAATTTATTAGATTTCTTTTTTATTTTATTTATTTTTTATTAGCTAAAAATATAAAAAAAATATATGTAGAGTATTATGCACACATTTTATATATGACAACTGCAGAAGTAAGTGTGTTGTGTTTACAGGTGTTTCAACTCAATAACTAATTCAAACTAATACAGGTGTTTACCATTGATGGAGTTTTATTTTGCAATGTGTACTCACTATATATGGCGATGGTCATAAGTTAAGAACTCGCAAATTAATATTTTCTAGAATCGAATATTATCATTCCAAACGACTTTTACATCATATTGAAGTTATTTGAAATTTTTATATTAAGCTGTAAATTTTTGTAATTAAGGGGTTTTAATTTACGACCATCATATGCACAACTTATGTTCACAAAGTCAGTTTCAATATATTGATATTGGCAACATCTGATAGATTAACAAAGACTAGATTTATAACACGTGTATACTTTTATAGAATAGTGTAAAAACAAACCTGTTCATATAAATGTAAAAAATATTTTTTTGTAATAATATTAAATTGCAATGAATACAAATCAAATTTTCAACAAAATTACTATAACACGAATTAAAAAATGTACATTCTTGCATTTACATAGAATTTAATGTCTATTTCAGCGATATCAAATTATGTGATAAAAAGCATATAACCGGCAATTATCTCATAATAATAAATAAAAATTCTTGTCGTTTATTTAACCTTCTTTTTCTATTTTTAACTTCACAAATTCCTTGAGCTTAAGGTTTAATTTATTAATTTAATTGTTATTTCCTGAAGATGCTACACAATGGAGTAGCAAAATATCGAAAATAAAGAACTTTTTATATATAAAAAACAACCCTTAAGCTCAAGGAAATTGTGAAATTAAAAATAAATACAAATTATTTAATGAATCTTCTTGCCAAATGAGTAGAAAAAATCACAGGCGGACTAAGGCTTATCTGGAACTCATTTTGCCTACCCCGGATTTAAAAACATTTTTACTTGAGAGTTTATTGAAAAAATATGGGGCGGGGTCATTTTGATAGCATAGGCATTAGAATTTTCGAATGTTTTCATAGGAATATAATAAATGGAATGACGGGCATGTATAGTTGATATTTTATTTAACCCATCAAGGCAAAACGACACTGATGATGGCTTTGTAGCGAAAGCCGAAAATACGTATTCTGTCCTGCTGGCCTTATCCAATTTTTTCAAATTGTTTATTCTTTGTAATTTACTTGCAAAAATTATATCATCTTTCTTTAATTTGAAAAATAATTTAAACAGAGATATTAATATATGTATTTATATGATCTAGAATAGAACGAAAAACATTCAATATAATAAATTGTTTTATAAAAATATTCTTTCTCAGAAATACCTGCTTATATGAAGTACACGAAATCGATTAACTTGTTTGGACTTACACGTTTTCCTAAAGGGAGCTAATCGACCTTATTATTTATTTTATCGTTGCCAGTTTTGATTTAAAAATTACACTCAAACAAATTCTATATTCAAAGTTTCTTTTTTAGATTTTAATAACTTTTTTTTGTTATCCTCTTGAGAAATAAAAAAAGAACTGGGAACTCTATACAATAAGCCCTCGATATAAATTTGAAATGGACGAAAAATTTTAGCAATCTACTGAAAATGGCAGTTAAAACAAAGGTAAATGTAGTTAACTCATTGACATGTCCGCTGTATATTTTTCAAACAAGATTTGCAAATATATAGGACAATGTTTCACTAGCTAATTTTTGCAATTGTTTTTATCATATATCGTCTTCTATTAGAAATATTTGTAACCAAAATTGAAAGTTTGATAGGATATAAATTTGTTTAGATATCAAAAATACAAGAAAAAAATTCTTTTGAGTTAACAGAATTCTGGTAATTATTTAGAGTTGTTACATGGCAACCCTGACAATATAATATTTATAAATGTAGTAGTAATATAATAAAACCGAGTTATTATTTATATTGTTACGGTTTAACCTTTTAAAAACATTGGGTTATCTCCTTTAGATAAACCGGGTTCTTTTCTATTGCAGTCAAAACAATCAATCCCAATTCTGGATGGTGCTCTTTGCAATTAAAAATAACACACACACACACCCCTTTTTTATTATAGACTTATTTATTTATTTAACACTATTATTTTACAAACAATTTTACAATGATTTACTGGAGCTTAACTTAAGTGTATAAACTCTACTGCGCGACTCAATATACAACTAACTTAGCACAACTTAACTCCATACATGCTAATGCGCGACTCTATCTGCAAACCTACGATGCAGCCCTCTTAAAGTGTAATGTCTGTGATTGTAGAACGAGCTCGAAAGTTCCAAAGACACCCAGATTATTAGCTGTGGTTGCAGAACTAACTAGAAGGTTCTAGAGGCACGTAGAATATTGATAGCTGAGATATCAACCACTGTATTCTAAGCGGAGATACCAATCACTTTATTCATAGCCGAGACACCAACAACTTTAGTCTTTCCCGAGACTCAAACCACTTTACAGTATAACACTTTATAGCATATTACGGTCTTAAATGTAGTGTTACCAGATTGACAGGTTTAGTAAATCCCGTTTCACGGGATATTTTTCTTCTAAAATACCAGAACTAGACCAATCAAATTTCGTGACAATATTATGGGTGAAAATGGAACAAATTTTATTATACGCACATTTAGTTTTGTATATTTGGAAAATTCATGTTCCGATTGGTCAGATTTTCATAAATTGTATACATTAAACGAACAAATTTTTAGCACAGGTATAAAGTATCGTTTTTTCTCATCAACATTCCAAAGAAAGATATAAGAATTTTACATTTTTAAATGATTTTTGAAAAAAGTCCCACCAAAAAAAAAAAAAGAAAAAGGAAAAAAGGAGACACGGAGGAGATTGGAAGATAAAAAAAATTTAAAAATAGAATGTTTGTATGTGTCTGTGTTTGACCACTTCTGAGTAAAAAACAATAACGTAAATCTGAATAGGAAAGAAAACATGAATTAGTTACATTCAAGGACTTACTCGAGTGAGTAAGTTACGTTTGTAATGTGGGAACATGGGAAAATGATCATATAGAGACAATCTGACAATAAACATACAAACAATTAACAATTTAATGGAAATTCACTGATGAAGCCGGTCCATAATTTATTATTTTAAATAAATATTTGGCAAATGTAATTCAGCATTTTTATTTATGATTGTAGTCAAGACATCCAACTGACTTAACTATCTTTATCCAGTAAAAAAAAATGTAGTGGTTTAACCCAGTACTTGGGTTAAAAACGGAAGAGGGTTTCCAAAATGAGTTGAAAAGTAGAGAAAAATTCAAAGGACAGAAAAATCAACAACATTTAAAAATAACTAAAAATGGAGTTATTTTTAACCGTTAAAAGTAACTAACAAATTCTTTAAAAATAGCTAAAAATTTCGTAAAATTAAATGGCAAAAAATAGGTAAAAACTACTATTTTTACAGTTGACTTTTTTAATATTATAAAAGTACTTATATGTTAATAAAAATCGAACATTTTTTCAATCGATTATAAAAAACTTTGTAGTTATTTTCGCGTACTTGAGATTTAAAGTAAAAATTGCAAACGATTCTCGGTAGTACACTCATACAAACAAAGCTGTACAAATAGCAAAAAAAGCTACCAAAAATTAAATTAAAAGTGACATTGTAGAAAAAACTGCTGAAATTAGCTGATATTTTTTTTTTTGCTAAATACTAGTAACATAAGAACAACAAAAATTAAGGAATTTAATTTATAGAATTTTAATTATATTTGAGTTAACTTTTAGTTAACCTATTACTGTAAATATTAAAAATGCCATTTTGATAGTTGTTTATTATGATATTAAAAATAAGTGCTTTAAACAACTATTCCGAAATTACAGTACTTTTCTTTAGTTGTTTTCTTAAATAACTATTATAATAGTTGTTTTTATTTAAAAATAGCTAAACAACTGTAATTACGGTCAACAACTACTGATTACTACACAAACGAATGTAATATTGTAACTGTCAAACTTTTTTAAGTGTAGTTATCATATTCTGCAAAAAAAGCTCATGCTCAATAAGTTGTCAATTGTAAAAAAAAATAATAAACATTGTACAAAAGCAGCACTATTTGTAAGTGTCAGTATGTGTGCACAGATAATACCTTCGTTTTCTACGTACATAGTGTAAAATACAATAAAATAAAACAAACACGTGCTTATATTGCTATAATGTCATTTAATACTCATAATACTTCCGGCGGATATATTTTATGATATTATATGGTTGCACGAGTAAGTACATGAGAACAATATGGTTCGTTGCCGTTAACTAATGTTGAATAAAATTATAAAGGAATGATTTCTTTAAAATCGGTTGATTTGTCAGTATTTATTGATTGTATCATGAAGCTTTTTCTAAACTCTATAAGCACACAATGTTTTGGATATTAAATATTTGATTACCAATATATTTGATTGTCAACATGAATTGCTCTTTTGGGTGTTGTTAAGTTAGCCAGAAATAATTTAATAACATTCTATTAATAAATAATGTAAAAATTCTTTTAAAAATCTGCATAAATATATAAACAATGTATGGGTAGTACATAAATTTCTACTGGTAAAAAAATAGCAAACAAAAATATTGATTTTCATTTAAAATAATGCTTCTTCATTTTTTTAAATTCTGTTTTGCCTTTTTTATGGTTCATTGCACTTGTAATCTAAGTACGTTTGTGTGAGTGTATTTGTGTGTGTATATTTGTGGATCGTTGAGTGTGTGTGCATCTGTATATTTGGCTGTATATTCCTGTATTTTTTTTTTTTATACACTTCATTTTATAGCTTTCTTAACATCTATTATTTTGTTGTTTTCCTTCATATTTGTTAAATTCGCCAAATTTCTTTTCGATTATTTTTTGCACTCAAGAAAATATAAGTTGGATGGCAATTGTACTTTCTGTTTCTTTAATGTCTTTTGTATTCATTATTTTTAACATAAAAACACACTCTCATCCCTTGTGTTATATATTTTTATCCACATCTTGTGTTGGTATTATTTTCATTCTAGTTTCCATCTATATTTCGGTTTATTTGGTACTTTGATTATATTTGCTTTCGTTCTGATTGATTTGAGTTTCTTTCTTTCATTTTTTAAACAACAACAAGAAAAGTAAATAAAATTGAATCGGTCTTTTTAGTTTTTTGTTGTCATCAATTGGACTTATTGGGAAATATTTGTTTTGTATAAATTGATATGCAAATGCAACATAGAAATAATGTAATTGAAAATAAGGGAATATATGAAAAAAACAAATTAAAATTCTCTTGTAGAAAATTAACAAAAGTAAATTAGACATCATGGTTAAATATAATTATTAATTCTTATATTATATTTGTTTTAAATAGTCTTAAGTACGGCATATACGTTCAATATTATTAATAAATTTTTCAAAAATCAACATTTTATTTTTAAATACTTTGTTCTGATTGGTTGATATAAAAAACATTGCTCAACAATATTGAACGTGTATGTTTGCCTTTAAAACAGAAAACACAGCAAAAAGAGCCTCCATTTTTTTTTTTTTTTTTTTTGTTGTAAAATATTGTTCTTTATTTTATTATACCGATATTTCGACATTCTTGGAATAATATGTTCAGGGCTTATAAGAACATCCGAAAAAATTGTTTGCTATTTTTCCAATACTCTGCTCAT